>OY754327.1:62903696-65582605 GCA_963573305.1 Pyrrhosoma nymphula | reverse complement strand
CATCCCTTTCGGCTGCTGTATTTTTCTTTCCCTCACCTCAACTGGGATGACTTCTCCCTTCCAGTGACTCAGTTTGCGTTTACCATTCCGTGAAACACGTTAGTTTTCTAACGGACGCCCTACGAATGAAAATACGCTTTTGAAAGGGCAAAACTGCTTTTAGGGGTCGAGCTTCTTTTAAAGATAAGTTCAAAAGGTTATAAAGAAAAATCAAAAAGTCAAAAACTAGTTAAAACCATCCATTACGTGGATGAAGAAACCTAGTTGGGTACCTAAGGCCTAAAAAGAAGACTGAGAGCTTTTGAAATGGATTACCTGATTAAAAGTGCTAGGTTGTCTCGCATACAAAGAGAAACTAAAGAAGAAATCCACAATCGTATTAGAAGGACAAGTATGGTAATGGACAAAACCAAGAACAAAAAAATGATAGTTTTGTTTTTTGTAAATAATGGCCGAAAATCGGATGGCCCTAATAAATATTTCATTGGACTTGACCTTGGCAAAACAAGAGTGGTCAACTTGGACAATCGTGGATGGAAGGAATGAGGAAAGCTACAGAAAGCAGAGAGCTAGAGGAAGAAACAACCCGAGGAAGAGAGACTTGGAGAAATAACACGGACTAGCAGAATACAGCTGCAATGTGATAAGCTACATATGTACGCTATGAGATATAGAGTCTATGCACTTCCAGATGTAGTCGGTGATGTAATTCCAAGATGAAAAAAAGGTTCTTTCCACTCACGAACCCTCCCCATTTTCTTTTCGTGTTCATATTCATATTTATCTCGATTAAATTTCTCTTCCTCATTATTTATTATCTCTCAATAATTTGTTTGACTGGAAACTATTGCAGCTCCCTTGGATTCCTAAGTTCATAGCTAACATGCCTTTTCTCAAATATACTTACAATCTGGTTAACATAAATTTGACCATTTACCTTAAATACATAACATATCATAGTATTTCCTTATATTAATTAATGGAGATAAGCCAAAAGTACTATATTCAGGAGCATAATTATGATCAATGAAGTTCATCGGAGTTCCATTTTTAATACAAAGATTTTTCAATGGCCTATGTTGAATTTTCTCCAGTAATTTAATATCAATACCACTATGAGGAGACCAAACAATGGAACAATAATTCAGAATTGGGAGAACAAGAGATCTATACCGATGTATAATAGTCGAGTAGATATATTAATGTGGTCTTGTGTTTCCCACCTCAGTATCTTTTTAGAAAAAAAATAGAGTTGGTTCTTACTTTCGAAAAACATACTGGACATCATCTAAATGTACGGTATTGTAACGTACTTTCCTATAATTATATTCTTATTCTTTTGTGGCACGATGGGTCGGTAACTGGATCCCTCCGAAACTCCTGCATTACCTTCGTCCCTCTGCACGTTATCAGTTGCGTATCAGTTAATGTATAATTTTAACAATTAAAAGTGAACTCTTCTAAAAATTAACGGTTAAGTTAAATAGTCAACTACATTTTTAACTATTAATTTATATCGCTAATCCCAACTATGTACCAAAGTCTAAAGACTGTGGTTGTACGTGATGTGCCACGGTCGCGGAGAATAAACCCAACATTTTTGCTTTAGCACGACGAAAACTTTGACAATTTTCCAATCTTTGTGATCGGACAAATGATGCAGTACTCAGTCACTCGCATGGGTGCAAAGATGCTCACCAAAGCGGGTGAAATTCGTCATGAACACATCATTTGGCTTGACGGGGATTTGAACTTGGATTTCCAAATTGTTGGTCAGATGTGTTAGCCAGTTACACTACCAAGATATTTTATTGATAGAGCGAAGGTTTCTGCGGTGATGGTTTCATCTCTGTATTTTTTCTTTTTCCGGGTTTTCTTCCGCGTCAGTTGACTTGTAGACAACAGTTTCGCTGGCTCTCCTGCCAGCGTCTTCAGGTCGAAGGTGTCGGCGTGTGGTTTCTGCCTTGCTTATATACCGTAGGCTGGCTGGGTGCTGCTCTCTGATTGGCTGTTTCTGCTGGGTGCTGATCTCTGAAACAGCCAATCATAGAGCAGCACCCAGCCAGCCTACGGTATATAAGCAAGGCAGAAACCACACGCCGACACCTTCGATCTGAAGACGCTGGCAGGAGAGCCAGTGAAACTGTTGTCCACAAGCCAACTGACGCGGTAGAATACCCGAAAAAAAAATGCAGAGATCAAGATATTTTATTGTTAGTTCAAGACAAGTTTCGTATTTTTTCATTATCTATTCATAACTATGCTGACAGGTCCATTATTGCGCCTGAATGAACTGAAAACCGTCCTGGCATCTCAATAAACCCGACTATAAACCCTAAATAATTCATTTCAAAATGAGTGATCTTCAACCTTTCCTTATCATGGAAATGGTCGTAAGTGGTATTGGGATCAAAACTCTTTACATAATCTCGATATAAAAATAAATTTCGAAAGAAATACATTCAGATTCAGACATCGTGCCATTAGTTCTCTCTGTGTTTTAGACCCCTTTTGAGGGATAAAATACGTCATACAAATCGTGATTTGGTACTTATTTATTTGATTGGTAGATTCTTATATACTGTTTATACGTTATCTGGCTCATAAATGCCCTAATCTGGGGTTATGTTCACTTTCCCGAACATATCTCTCGAATTACCCGCAGTCAAGTCTTTCCAAATATCTCAGCACATATTGCCTAAAATTCCTAAAATCTCCTTTATCTCTGTCTTCAGTATATTGATGGATTCCTCAACACCCTTAACGTAATGTAATTAGTCGTCTTCTTACAAGTTAAATTAATGGAATTTTAAGAAATGGGGTGCACTTAATAAAATTTGAGCGATTCTGTTGTTGACTCTGCTATCAATGCGTTTCCTCGGTTACCGTCAGCCGATGTAGCTATTATTTTTACTTCATTCAAAAAATGAAGAGTATTTAAAATGAAATCGCTTAACTAGCAGTATTTTCGGCGAAGTGGAGCAAACATAAGAATTAGTTCATTGACTTTCAATTCACATAATTTCTGGTGTCTGAAACTCAACCACCGGTTTCCTCTTCCCTTCATCTCACCTAACATCGCCCTCTTCATCTCCCTCGCTCGCCAACATACTCTCTCTATTCTTCTCAGTACTCATGTTCCACAACATCTGGTCATTTCCAAATCCAATCCTCTTCGAATGTGATTGTTTGGTTAGCCGACGCAGGAGTGATAGTGCCACGTTAAAATGTTTTGGGAAGACAGAGGATTAATTTCATCAACGTTTTTTTATCCTCTCTCGTTGAATGAAAACCTCAGGTCCTCAGGAATCTGCTCTAGTCGGTTGAAGAAAGAAAGTTTAATATCGACCGACTGCTGTTAATATGGTCTAGGGCTAACACTTTCGTGGTGCCTCAAAGATGATCTGTATTGAGGAGGATGTGTTCCGGATAAAATATTCCCGAAAGCTTCGGTTTGTGACCTCGTGGCCCACTGAAAATTTATAGTATGATGGAACTATCTTTTTGCCTCATGAGGATTTCTACTGAAAGGAGTGTTTCTCGAAATTATTAATGTAAGTACCGACAGCATTTAGTATTTATCTCTTAACTGGAAGGTTTTTGTAGATTCTATACCTTAATTCCCAATTTTCGGACAATTTTTGTCTTCATAAGAGCCCATATTCCGTCATTATATATCCCTTGTGCATCTCATACTTACTGCCTTTGGAAATGTAGTCCATAAAGTCTATTATATTCCTTCCTCTTCCGCGCATACTAAGCAAGCCTGTTTCGCAGCTGTCAAAAAATCGCATCTTATCCAACTTGTCGACTACTGTCAATACGTCATTTATCGACTTTAATGAACATACGTATGTGTCATATAATTTGTACATCACACGGAAAAAGAAATCCCTCGAAAAAAAAAATGACCTTGAATGTATAAATTCCCTTTTCATGATATGGGAAGCTGCTGGTTTGTTCATCAAATTCACCGTGTCATGTACGGTTCATTTATTTTCGTCTCCAATGTTATTTTTAGGTAGTTTTCTAGAGAGGTACCAGTTTTGATCGCATAATGTGATAAAAAGGTCCTCTCTAGCCGTCCTTTGAAATAAATCTTACTTATGCATATAAGTACGTAAAATTTCGTTCTTTTGTTACCTTATACCTAATGGAGAAACTGAAGAAACAATATTCTTTGAGCTATGAACATAGGTAAATAATAGCACGATTAAGGACAAACGTTGTAAATGGAGAATTGCTAGGGCCCCTAAAAGAACCCTCCCGTAACTGCAAAATTTTGCTGAACTTGGATTTGGCACTGCTGGAGATTATTTAGAGATATTGGCACTGCATTAAGGGTTTGGAGGTCCAAGAGCTGAGATAGAAGGGTGAATCCCTAATTCCTTGATTTCCGAATCCCTGATTGGCCCTTGGGCTTGTGAAAGAGGCTGCTAGTTACTTCATTACTGACAAAGTGATGAAACGAATATAATGAACTTTAGAATACTGGGATACATTTATACTTGGAGGGATGTAAACTCAACAAGTGCCAGTGCTCAATGGGTCCTACAGTGACCTTCTGGGATTGTATTTTAACTAGATTAGCATTTCAAATAGAGAGTTTCATTTTTGCATTTTTCATTTTGGAACTTTGAAAAAAAATCATTGATAAAAATCCATTGAAAATGAAAAAAGAATCCTTATTGAACCTAACTGAGGTGTTTGCATTTTTCAATGGTAAAAGTAATAGGCAATCTCTATCCCTAAAAGCTCCCTTATGGGGGATCTTGCCTATGCCTTCATTAAATTTTTAAAGCTGATTCTTTGCGATTATAATGATTCCAAAAAGGTAATTCTAAGTAATTTTTGCATTATATTCTAAGTGTACTAGGGTGGATTAATGCCCAAGCGACCTGATAAACCACCCACGACGCTGTCATAGAAGGGGTGCCAAATTAAAGTCAAGTCGTAGGAAACAGTTCTTAAATAACCTTGTGATAAAGGAATGTAAAAAATAAGTGTGATGTTCTCTGCATAAAGCATTATTTTTACATCTAATAATAAGAAAATTTTGTCAGAGTATTGGCTGTTAAGACAAAGTGACCGGCGCTGAAAACTATCTTCACCTGTGAAATAAAAAACCGTATGCCACGCATGAGTATGTATTTATAAAGGTTTATTTAAATATTCATCTCATTTTAGATGAATTTGATATAATCAGAAATATCTATAGGACCTTTCGCTGACATTGAAAAATTCTTCAAATATTTTAACATACCAGTTCTTCTTAGAGATAAAATCTGTATATGATTGTGTCCCTAGGCTTGCATTCAAGCAATATATTTCCAGTTAGTCATGCCCTCTTTCCTTTATTTCTGTTAAACTGAAAGTTATGTCAGTCCAGCAAAACTAAACTGACGAATGATGCAATTAAATACAGATTCACATCGCAGATGCCCGGCAGTGACGTAATTAAGTACGTCTATTCCCCGAAGAGATGAGATCATCTCAGCACAAAAAGGCCAAAAAGTGAAATTCTATTCAAAATGAGAGTTGTTTAAAACGCACGGTTGTGAATGAAAAATGCAGGAAAAGTTAGTGAGTGTAGTGAAAAAGTCTCTCCTCATACAAAGCTTGGCCTATTTGAAATTAATTTAGCCTGGATGAAATTTGTTCACGCTAAATTTTTGTTTGCGCCGCTGAGTGGTGAATTGGAATAAAAAGACTTCGGAGGGAATATGTGCTCGGAGAGTACTCGTCCTTGGCAGGATATGAAGCATTATTTTATGTCTCGATCTCTTGTAGCCAAGAGTAAAATCCTTTTATTTTTTGCGCTCCCTAAAGTTTTAACAAGAGCTAATATTTTTAGAGGCAATTTAAAATGCATTGAAATGATTTAAATTTTTCTCTGAGTAGTTTTTAATACAGCTAAATTAATTCAATTCTCTTCCCTCCAAAAACTACCTCTCATATTCACTTCATTGTTACTCATTCTTGAAGCTTAACAAAATAGTTAATTATTTTCCTTTTAAATTGTTAATCTTTTAGTGCAAGTATCCGTTCATTATTAGCACTTGAGATTTTAACTACTCTCAGCAAAGTTATAAACTTTTCTAATTTCTGTAATTTTATTATCATTTGCTAAAGGTGACCGTAAAATGTTCGGTAGTTTATTATTTAAAAATAGCAGTCTTTTATTTTGCTGGGAAAATCTAGGATTACGACAACGATAACCATCACGTGATGGGTAGGGACATTAACTTTTGATGCATCATTTTTTGTCTCGACTTTAAAGTTGAAACGAAAAATGGTCTTCTACCGCAAGGAAAATATACCAAACTGATTAGTCCAAGTTTACATAGATTTATAAATGTTTTGCATGGCGTAAATTGATCTGAAACCCCAGGAGGTGTGTTTTAAAAGAATAAACTGGTGAGACGTTAGACCTCGTCTGCAGAGCATCTCATAACGTTGTCGTTGTTCCAGATTCCTTTTTTCCACCCGTGCTCCGATATGCCGGCTCACCATTGCAAATTTAAAGACGCTAACTAAATTTCAAAGAAGTATAAAACTTCAAGGATTTCTTCTACGGGACTACAGCTCTAGGCAGAATCGGACGCGCGTAAAAAGGCATTAATTTTTGGGAATGCACTTTCAAGTAGTAGTTTTCAGTATTCTAGTCGGCACATGACCCATCGAATCGTAGTAAGCCTTCGTCTACAATTCGCATACATGGCACCGGAAAGAAGTGGATCTAATGCGGGGTCGTTAAATTAATAAACTCATAATCGTGGATGACGAGAAAAATGTTTTGAAAGTGCCATTTTCTTCTCCCTCCTTTTATATCTCTCAGAAAAATAAAGTGTGGCTTTGGCACTGAGACAGGGATGTCTTCTTAGCAACGTTTTGTGAATTGTGTTGGTGCAGTCAAGGTGATGCATTATTAATGAGCGCTTTTTTCGAAAGAGACGGAGCGGGACGAAACTTTATTTCTTAAAGTGAACGTCTCAGCTAAGGTTGTGTGCACGTAAATATTACTGCTTTAGCCTGAAATCAATGTCATAGGAGATGTGCGGAAGTATATTATTCGGTTTACTTCTAGTATATATATATATATATATATATATATATATATATATATATATATATATATAATGTCTTGGTCGAAAATCGCTCTCGGCGACGATGCAAATGCATAAAAAAAAACAGTAATACACTAAACAAACACAGAAACACGCAAAAAGGACACTCACAAATAAAACTTGGACGTTTCAGCTGTCATGCCGCCATCCTCGGCGGTAGAAGAATGATGAAAAGTCCGCTCTGTTCCCTTGGGAAGGAAAGTTCCCTTCCCTCTGTTCCCTCCTCCTACCCTCATGTCCCAAAGTTTCCTATAAGCGTCCCTCAAATCTGCGAGACATTCTTACATCCACTAAACCCTCCCTCCAACCCACCGCCCCCCCTCCACCACTTTCCTCAACATGCGAACGCCCTAGGTGCAAATGCTGCTCTCTCCTCCGCCCCTCCTCCACCCCCTCCCTCAAAAGATCTTCCTCTACGGTCAATTGTACCACCAGCAACATCATCTACCGCCTTTCCTGCAATTTCTGCCCTGCCTTCTATGTGGGAAAATGTACCACCCCTCTCAATATCCGTATGAACAATCACCGCCATGCCACCAAAACTCCACCTTTTCTTGATCCCATCCCCAAACATACCGCCTCCCACTCTCAACATTTTGACGACTGTTTCTCCCTAGAAATCTTAGAAGCCCTTCCCGAATCCGCCGGTAATGTTGACGTTAAAATCCGAGAATACGCCCATATTTGGGTAACAAGGGCATTCGAAAAGCCCGGGCTAAACCTAGCCCATTGAAATTAATAGTCCAATAGCCACCTCTCTCTCCCCACCACTGCCCAACTCCCCACCACTATCCATTCGCAGTTACCCCCCCTACTTCCTCTCTGCCCTTTCCTTCCCAAGGGAACAGAGCGGACTTTTCATCATTCTTCTACCGCCGAGGATGGCGGCATGACCGCTGAAACGTCCAAGTTTTATTTGTGAGTGTCATTTTTGCGTGTTTCTGTGTTTGTTTAGTGTATTACTGTGTTTTTTAATGAATATATATATATATATATATATATATATATATATATATATATATATATATATATATATACACTAGAAGCACTGACATTTTCACTTTGCCGCTTCTAACATGTAAACACGTTATTCGCTTGCTGATGCTAAATCAAACATTTTTTCTGAGTACATGGGTAACAACTCTATAAAATTCAGAATGATAGTGTCTTTCTCGTATTTTCAGCGTTCAGAGTCCTTTTTTGAGCCACATATAAAGATTTTCGACAAAAAAAAATTGCCTTCTAGAAACTAAATCCATCTCTGGGTCAATCAACGCTCTTATTTGTAAACACGTGTGCCACATTTCTCTTACAAAACAGCCAGTTCTCCCCATGAGTTGATTATCTGGGCGTCAAGAACGTCATAATTATGAAAATCAGCTGATAGTAGCACGAATATGCCCATTGTCTATTGACTACCAAAGGGACAATATTAATCCTTAAGATGAGAATAGAATGAATCGGGAAAGAAAACAAGCTTCTCCGGAAAATCGATAAAATTGAACCCTTGTCCCAGTGTGGTTCTTCATTAAACCCTTGTCGTAATTAACTGTGGATAGGAACAATGGAGGTCACTTTGTACACATGTGAACGAACTGTGAAAATCGTTGTGGATGACACACGTATGGTCCTAAGTCGGAAGATACCTTCATCATACCAAGTTTTCCCTTAAATCTATTCATTCATGTTGAGTGGAAGGCGAGTATGTCTTAATCCATTTGAGATAACTGCTTTTGAAATCCCAATTATCCCGATTTAACATAAACACCAGCCGTCTACATTATCATATTTTCTATATATATCCGCCATTTCTGATCTATACCTGAAGTATTTTAGTAATTGATATAAAATCTTGTGTGATTCATTTTGGGAAATATTTCTCTTTATTGGTCTGAATGCCTATCTGTCAATAATTAAGAGTATTCATTTCACATGTAATTCTCTCCCAGAAAAACTGAACTCATAAATCAAAAGGTCGCCGAGTGGCACTCTTATTAAAATTAAATGAGAAGCGTATGCAATCATTTACTGGCACGATCGAGTGACGTACCGCTATTCCGTATCTCTAGACATTCTTTTACTTTATATGTAAATTTTTTGTACATATTTGCCAATTGTAGCTGTAATCCATTAACCAATCCCCAAGAAATGGAGGCCATTGCCTTGATGGATTCGATTAGATGTCCAAAAGGAAAAATGGAGGAGCATCTGCTGAATAACCTGCCAGTCCATCCAACTTATACATTCTCCGATCACTCTTTTCGGCTCCTTAAACTCCTCGCCCTCTGTCCTCCCCTTATTCTTATTCCACACCCTTCCACTCAATCACGGCATTTCGATTTTTCTCTGTTCCTCAGGTTTTCTCTTCCTAATTTCCTCAGCAAATGTACCATCTCCCTCTGTTATATTTCTCCATCAAACGACCGCTCTTTCCACCCTTTTACATCCCTTCAAACCCTCTTTTCAATATTATCCCTTTCCCCTTTCACTCCATCTTTCTTTCTTCTAAACTATTGGATCCCTCTTCGCTTCCTTCCTTACTCCATAGCGCTTTTAATGTTCATCCATTTTTCTCGTCATCCTCTTGGCCGATGTGTCTGTATTCTTCATCTTTCGGTTAAAACTTGCTTCTTATTTCCGTACTCAGTATTTCGTGCCTCACCATTTATCCACTGCCTCCTGGTTCCTTAGTTATTTGGGGAGACGACCGAAAACTGAGGTCATTTTCGGTGGGCATACGTTCTGGAGTAACGAAACGCAAGAGATTATTGTAAATAGTATATGTAGTTTAATTTTAAAGCTTTTGAGCATATTTTTTAATGTTTTGTCACACCTTTTGATTCTTCTAGTTTTAGGAACATTTTTAAACTAGTTATGGAGTATTTTACTGGCGTCACTATAAAAGGAAACCGTGAAGAAGTACAAATGCGACTGGTAATTTGTCATCGATAAACAAGCCAAGCTTATTTCTCTCGTAGAGCTCATAATTAAAATTATATTGCTGATAGCACATTGGAAAGGAAAATGTGAGCATAGGGTGGAAAATTAAAATTTGAACATGAATGGATCAAGGACAGGTAGGTACATTTTTAAGAGAAGGATTATTAGGTAATGGAGAGAATGTGGAGAGAAACCCGGCGACGTTTATGGTTTATGGTTTAAAATCCAATCTGACGAACAGAGTACTGTACTTGAAGTTCTTTCTACTTAGCAACGGTCGGAATTTCACTGAAATATACCCACCACCGGTATTTGAACCCGCGCCCTCTGGATGGGAAGCCATTACTCTTTTCCACATGCTCCTTTCCGTCTCTTAGCCGTTCCATTGGTCATATACTTTCTCGTGAAGTTTAAATCAACATCGATCAGAGCTAGTGACGGAGGTCGAGTTGTCCATCAACATCCTTTCCTTGTATTCAATTTTATCCGAGCGTCTTGGTGTGCATATAATCGTATTCCATCGATTAGGAGGTGGGTTTGGTAATTGATTGCGCTACATTTATTTTCGGGACTGCAATGTTTTGTGTGGTTATGATAATACGTTTCTCCTTCTTTTGGAAGAAGGGTTTCAAGTTTCATTCTCTCTAATTCATGTTAAATTATGGGAAAGTGTTTCGAATTCATACACCGGTATTTATGTTCTTAGAAATTGTTATTGAAAATCAATGGTGGAATTCAACATGCTCTGTAGGAGGCCAAAAGAATTAATATAAGTTCATCAAATTCTCATTTTCTCTCTCATACTCCGATGAATCGTTTTTACCATTATTTAAAAAAGGGATATCCACGGGCAATATTCTCTACCAACGTCTTCGTGATTACCAGGCGTGAGGTGGCCAAAGACACCACCCACCCATTACAGAACCACCACTGCAGTCACATTGCCTCCTGTGCTACCTTTCCTTTCCTTATCACTCCTTCTTCCCTCCTACACCTGTCATCTATTTCCCCATAATAAACGAATCCCTTAACCTTAAGTTTAGATACATTTGTAGCCTACCATGTAATAATTTATCGTGAAATGTGTGAAAAAAGGTCTAATTAGATAAAATGCCTAATGATCAAGTAAAAAGTCAGTACCAGTGTAAATAATGTTGTGAATAGAGCTTGCATTATGAAAAAAAGTAAATAACGGTATTTTCAGGGGCCAACAGAAAACAAGTTTTTTTGTTTCATTTACTGCCCCTCTTCACTGACTACGTAACAAATTTGTTTTTTCTGCTTCAAAAAAGGCGATGTTCTTTGGGGCCACTTAGTGGTACTACATTTGTTATATGTAAAAGTTGGTCAATTTTGTACCGAACTTTACCAAGAGTACTAATTTAATGTGTTTAATAAGTTAAACTCTTTTTCGTCCGCACCAATTATTTTTCTTTCCCCACTGTTTCTCCTCGTTGAGCAGCTCCTCTCCCATGTCAATATAGCTCCCACAGTCCGCTTCATTTCACAATTGCCACACAATTGCTGTTCGTTTTATCAAGCATTAGCATCGTCTGGCCAAAACGGACCCCACGGTTTGAATCGCTTCTCCTTCTCCTTTCCTACCCAGTATGAGGGGTCGCTTCTTCCCCCAGGTCTCCGCCCGAAATCACTCGATCACTGCTTGGCTGGTTTACTCTCGTTGAAGTTGCGTTCTACCTCTCTCCTCTTACTTTCGGTAGAAATCTGCTTTGAGCCCACTTCGAGTTAAGAATTTTCTGCTTAGCGTCCGTATAAGACGTAAACTACTGCCTTACTATCTCCTTGATTAAATTGATTCTTGTAAAGAGAAATATTATCATATGTAATTTATTTCTAAAGATCTGTGTCTATTCACATTTTTTCCGATATTTATGTGACTACGTTACCTGATTCTGCCCCGTGTAGAGCTCCAATCCAAACTTCGCTGTCGGCATGTCTTGCGTAGCTCCATTGGTCCTGATTACAATGCAATATTGTCTTGATTTAAACCAATTAACAAAACATTTATTAAGCAAAAAAGATTTTTTCCATATTTTTGCATCAAAAATTTCAATGAATACGTTTCAGCAATTTATACATAGAATAACGATCATAATTTAATAAAAATTAATGCAAAACTGTGAAAAACTAATAACTATAAAATAAATAGTACTAAAAAGTATAAAATATTTTTTTTAATTTTAAACAACTTGGAATACTTAACCACGTTACCTGTATAGTAATGATAAAGTCTCTTGGATCACAAATGTTTATTGCACCCGCATTGTTTTATTTTTTTCACAAATAGTTAGTTCTGCCAGTTGTAACGGATCAAAATGATAGTAGTAGTAATTAGTAAAGTTATTGAAGAAATATCTTTTTTAAGTTTATTTATTTATTTATTTCTGAAAGTTTCAAATTTTATTCTGAAATGTACGTAAGCGTTACACGTTTTAAGAATGTCTTTATTTAGAATAGATTTTGCAATTTCTCTTCGATGCAAACACGCATGATTTTATATGATGGCGACATAAATATATTTTAAAGATAGAATTGCATTATCCCAGTACCACGTGATTAATTCACATTTGTGGTTGCCAATTTTAAAATGCCTGGGTAATCATCATCTGAATTGTGAAGATTAGTTTATCGCCGTTTTAACTCAGCTGCGATGCTAAAATGAATGATTAATTAATCATCTGCCTCAATTCAATAATTAAATTGTAATAATAACAAAATAATTTATTACATTACATGACACATTAATTACGATTTGAAAAAATTAAATTAACCAAGCCGTATGAACTGCAGATAAAAAAAACGTGGTGTACCTTATTGGAACCATTTTTTACTTGAACAGTTGGAAACGAATTCTGATGTAACTTAAAAATGGGGTTCTACTTTAATTGTAATTAACCCGTTAATTATTGTAACGGCACTGCACATTTGATTATTATTAAAGGTGATTACAATAATTATGTTTTGTTAGTATTGATATTTTCGTACTTTTTCAAGTTCCTTAACTGTGCATATATATGATAAAACTTAGGTATGAATTTAAATATACAATACCAACAACAGTTATAATTTTTGAGTTAATTTCTCTTCTTTAGCACTGGGTCGTTTGGGAGTGCACTCCTGCGTATTAATATGAAATAAATAAATTTAATTTATCATATTTGTATTTGTATGCTCATTATATTTGTATGAAAAACATATCGAACTTCATTCCAAGAAAGGAAAGAATACAAACTTTCCTAGCATTAAAATATCCACTGAATTACTGAGTGAATACACCCGTTTCATAATCACTGGGAATATATTTCTTATACGGACCATTTGCTATTTAATTGGTAGTACTGATATTTAATGGGCATCTCTGATAAATTTACTTCCTTTACTGGAAAAGAAGCTCTAAAATAAGCTCAGAACTGTGATTTGGACCACAGCTTTCATAAATCTCTCCTTACCAAACCTCTTGAAACACTGTAAAACCTAAAAATATTCTGCAGGCCCTGAGGAGGTAGTTTTCCGTGTCCAAGTACAACCGTTACTCGCTTTTTTGTTATTCAAATGTTACAGACAGCAAAGAAAACATTAATGGTAAGTTGGACAATTGCGAAGATGAATTAGATGCTGCTAATTTATTTCCCCTTTAAAAACACGTGAATGCACTAGTTAGTTCATCGAATAAAATATTCGGCATGAACTTTGTAATAGATCGTTGATTCCGTGTTTATTTCGTGGATTGATACTGATCATTTACTCTTAAATAAACATGTCGTGAAATTATATATTTCTTGTTGAACGTCATTGGGTTTGACAACACCCATTTACAGGTTACCGAATACTTCGCAATTATTCTCAGGTTCGCTTTCAAACAGATATTTCTCAAGCTTCTTATTTCCGTCATTTTCAGATTGAAAAAATGTATGTTATCATTTCGTAGCTCCATGGACTCTCTTCAAATCCTGAGCAAGGATTTTCTCTCATTTTAGTGCTGGACCTTTATTACCCTAATTACATTTTACAATTTACAGGAAAAAATGGAGATGCCATTCTGTTTGTATTCCGTCAATAAAATCCTAATGTATGATTAACAGTTCACTTGGTGAGAATTTCAAACAATAATATTGTAAACGTATTGAATGTCATAGGAAAATATCTTAAGGTAAAAGTGTATAAACCCATTTAAGCCCACAACTGTTCATTCGGTAATACCTCCGAATGCCTAGAATTCCAAAATTGTGTTTTTGGTGTACAGGAAGTTAATTATGTATTTAAATATTATACAAGTTACAAATAAACTCTGAACATTTTAAATTATAACCGTTAAAATTTTTTTCCTAGTGAGGTCGAAAACGACCACTTGGGAGAATGGGGCCTAAAATGAGACGTCAAACCCCACTTTTCCCCAATATCTTTTTCTCTCATATGCATAAGAAAACTCATTATTAAATTACCTTTGCTAACTTACGACTTTATTTCTTTCATCCAATGATTAAATAATAATACATATTTAGATTTTATTGGGGATTAGAATTAAGCATTTATAATGTTAGGGGACATTACACGTTTTACATGCCGTTACAATTTTGTTTTTACGATTAACAGTTTCTTCTTGGTTGAACTGTTTCCACCAAATGCCTCCCCAACTCATTCTAATGTTAACTTACTCTACTTTTTTAATGAACCAATGACTTTCGCTTTGTACCATAGGTTTTGCAGAGTGAATAAACAACCTGGCGTAAAAACTCTAGCTTATCCCACCTACTCATATACTACCTATTGACGAGCTATGAATTGTTTACACAAACATCTATGGTCCAAAAGAAAATAGGCCTGTTCCATTTTTACCGCGTATACCTATCTGATTATTGGAAATATTATATCCATTTGATCCACTCCACCCATATATCTTTTGTACATTTTAATTTTATTTGGTTCAGTAATCTCAATTTTTCATTTTTCTTTCAAGGAATATTACGTTGCTTTAAATAAAGGCTCTACGAAAAATTGGTTTGAGAGAAGTAAAACTGCATTACTATCTTTCCATTCCACTGCGATAATATTTCTTTTTTTTAAAGCATTTGCCAATCGCTCCTCTTTCCATTTTCTCCATGTCCTTGTTTGATATGATGGCGCATTTCCCGTTTGATTTTCACGAACAGTACCAGTAGCACCTACTCCTCTTTCTGAGAGTTGTGGTATGACTTTAGAGCTGATAAAAAAGATTGTCAAAAAAGAAGGGAAATTTAAATACTGGGTCTGATGTCATCAATAAATCTACAAAACTGAAAAGAACACACCCTCCAAAGCCAAATTTTTTCTTATTCTTATCATTAGAAGACTCTTTTCCCTGATATTACATAAATTGCAGACAGTACCTACCCTGATTTGAAAACCAACGACCAAGCTTTATAACCAAAACGTACTGACTTGTCCTTCAAAAACTGCTTGCACGAATGCTTTCCGAAATATTTTATCATTATGGGTACATCAATTGATGTAAAACGCTCTAATGGAGCTAATCGTATGAAAATTTCATTAAAGTCTAATTTGAAATTATCGCAAGCGTGAAAATGGCAAAATAGTTTATCAAACTGACTTCGTCTCATGGTGTATTTCACAAGCACATTTTCGGTGTCAGCTTTATTTTCCCAGTACATTCTTCGGCGAGGGCATGAATTGCAGCCCGATGGAAGTAAAATCCCTCTGAACGCATGCGTATCATCACTAGTCACTTGGAGGATATTGTTTTTTAGAGGAATACATTTATGTGTATTACACCGAATCCTCGATTATTTCTCGATTGAGAAATAATTTCACGAAGTCGATTGGCTCGGAAATTTCCGAAATTGTTAGAGGAGGAAGGAAAAATTTATCTCCAGGCACTGGTATAGGATGCATATCACCGATATCTCCCTTGATCCATTCACTTACTTTCAGCTTCTTAAGAAGTTTTGCACTTTCTATATAAGGAATGTCATCATACTTATCATCACGTTCACCGAAAGACACTTCCGCCGGAGCCATCAATTGATTACGGTTCCATCTATGCGGATCGAAATCGTCCTCCTCTCCAGAATGTTCATCAGTCTTAGCTGAAGTTTCGATTGGAGGAAATACACACATGGAATGGGAATATCATCGTCACTCAAGCGTTCAAATTCCTCTATTTTAGAAGTTTTATCATTGTTTTGCGTCGGTGAGACTTTTCCCTATAAATAAAATAGAAAACACCTGCATAGTTGTGGGTGTATGAGCATAAGAACAAAAATAATATGCTCTACGGCAATCAAACTATGTAACAAAGGATTTAGAGAAGTATAATCTTTCAGACTGGAGAGAAGTCTCGATCTCACGGCCAAAACAATGTGCCGACAAATCTTTCACCTCGCGATTCGCTACGACAAATGTTCAACCCAGCCAGCACACCATATCATGTTTATGTAAAATGCGTGAAAACCTAAGGTATGCATGCATACGTAAACAAAATCTCTCTGTAGGATTTAATATTTACGTAAACCCTACGTAAGATTTTCGTAAGGGGAACATGTAAATCACATACTTGACACTTACATAAACAACTCGTAAGCTGGCTTTCACTTTGCACATGTAAACGAATTTACGTGATTCTTACTTCGCGCTTACGAGCGAGGACCAATGAGAAGCAAGTTCACAACATAAAAAGTTGAAACTGTCCTTTTGTATTGAAAATATGTCGCTTAAAATGTACAAGTGAGAAATGGAAAATATGTAATAATATTAATCAAGGAGGCCTTGATCTGTAAATGTAAAATTTTTTGATCCTTTCACGCAAATTCTTATGCGTATATTTTTCATTGCGTTGTCTGCTATGTTTTGACGTGACATGGCCAATTTCTTTGATATATCTTCAATCAAGCTACTTTCAAAGCCTCATGCAAAGTTTACTAAGGTCATAGGACGTCACACGCTCTTCTATCATTTAAAAGAACCAAGCCGATCACAAGTATTCCTCCAATATTTTTCCTTGACACGCCAAATATATTCGTTACTCATTTGTTCCCTTCTACATCTGCGTCAAAGTACACAAATGCCGTAGCGGCCATAATCGACTGAAGACTATTGTTTTGGTGTTTTATTTGAATGATATTCATAGAGGAATCGCAGTACGATATATTTTGCGAACAGCAAATCATTTACAATTTACTATTATTGGATTTCAAATGTGAACAGTGGTATAGAACGGTGTGCAACGTTATATTGGAAGATAGTTTCGATCGCACGTCTTGTTATGCATTTTAGCTGTGATTTAAAGAAAATTATCCCAGTGGAGCATTTAATTTCAAGTTTAAAATAAAGTAGGTATCATTAGGTTTCAATGTGCAAGAAACAGCAGTGTCATTTTTGGTGAAAATATATAAACGAAGGTTTTGCTTGTGTTTTGGCTGTGTATGTTACATTATGACATGCCAGTGATTACAAGCGTTATTTGTGTGCTACGATGGATTGCGTGTCAAAGTGGATATATTTTTACGTAAATTAGTTGGACTTGATATCTGTAAGTTTTGGGTTATGACATGAATGGTATTAAAATTGTAGCGAATACGTAGTAAGTGTTGAAGAAGACGTAGCAGCAATCAATTCATTGTTTCTACTAATGGCTAAATTAAAATAAGGTACCTATTTTAATTGAAGTGAAGTTGGTGACTAGGTGGATTGCTCTTGTCTTGTAAGTGTGGTTGTTTACGTGAAAGGATAAACAGTGCAATGTTTTACTATTTTTCATTCAGTGAATTTTGTCACCCCAGTGTCATCTTTTTATTTCATTGCATTGTTGTTTCAAATGTGATTTTGTTGAAATAATTAATCCGTCTGCGTTCAAGGCAGGTAATGACTAATTAGCAATAGGCAATTGGATTTGTCCTTAGCAGAGGTTATTGTGTTATTTTAGAGTATCTTAAATTGAAAATGTGGTTGTTTACGTCCAAGTGAAAGGGTGATGAATTTTTTATCTACTTATGCAATGTATGTTGTTTCAATATGCTTCATTCAGTAAATTTTACCATCTCAAAAGTTATCTTTTCATTTACTCGACTTGAAGGGGAAAATGTGGGAAATTATATTAAAAAATTACAAATAATATTATTGGCTAAAAATATATACTATGTAAGCATGATGGCTGATGTTTACGTAAAATGCTTCCGTGTTGTTTACTTAATAATGGGGACATGTGGCCATGATTTTTACCATCTGTTTACTTGAAGTTTACGTAAATAAATCGTAATCAAGTAAACCGTTTACGACGCATTTACGTACATTTCAAGTAAATTTTAGGTAAACTGTTTTAGTGTGCTGGCTGGGAAGTATAGCATGTATTATCCCAAGTGGTCAAAAATGACCACTTGACAGTAATTAAGCTCTAGGTTGGATAAGACTCTAAATAAATACGAAATTCAAGCTTGTGCAGTGAAACAGACCATTTGTCTTATAAAAATAAGTTATTTAATATTGAACAAATGGAAAACACCAGACTTACCGAGCCGTTTTTCCTGACATGTCAATGAAGAAAACGCTTCCCGAAGTTCACGAGTCTGAAATCTCTACTACACTGACTTATTTGCGGGATCTCAATCCCACATCGTTACCAGATACCTAAAGTTACATGTAAGTTGTATTATAGGTACATTGGGAGATTGCCGGCGTGTGGAGCAAAGAAATTCCCCCAAGGTCGTTTTCTATCACTTGGGATAAAATGGCACCCTGGTCGTTTTCGGCCGCTTGGGTTTAAATCGGTTGGCAAAAATGAAGGTTTAACGGGAGCAGTGCAATTTAAAGCAAGGAAATTATATTTTTTTAATAACTAGGACTTTCATGAGCTTCTCCAGTTTTGTAATTTAAACATCTGATGGATCTGAAAAGTTCCAAACATTTAAAAGTCACAAGCAAGGTTTGTTACAATGATTCACCTAAAAACGCCTTAGGTATAGAATTTCTTCAATTAGATCATGATATTCAGGTGTGAATGAAGACATGGGAAAGAAAATGTTGCAATATTCTGTCATCTCAAATCAGCTGTTTTCTCCTGAATTCCGTGAAAGTACGTTTGTCATTCTCATTGAAATAATGGGAAATTTGAATTTGACTCTTCATTTTACCAGCATGAAATAAAGTCGATTAAAGCAACTGCAACTATTTCGCAAGCATGCAGGATACAACATCTTAAACAGAAAAAAACGTTTTTTTTCTCAAGAGATGCATCCATTGAGCTGATTTTCTGGGACCTTTGAAATAATGTTGTGACCGTCGAGACTAAGAAATCCTATTTTAGAAGTATAGTTTGTATGAAATTCGAGGTGAACATTGTAAATAGAACGCATTGTAACGAGTTTACTTACGGAACCAAGTTTATGCACAAGAATACTCCCAAATAGGTCTTCTATATATTTTGTTGATGCATTTATAGATCTTGTGAGAGTTCATACAAACTTAATGTTTTTGCTTTGAATATTTTCACAGTAGAATGAAAGTTTTAGTATAATCAGTAACCTTAAACTCCTTCATCCCCTTTTCAAAATTGCAATTGTTAAAACATCACCTAGACAAAAAGCCATCACAATGTATTCACGCGTAGGAAGTGGGTTGTTTTTTACGTTTATGAGATAAACCATTTTGCTGGTTTTAAATACGATTATCTACTAAGGTAAATGGAGAAGTTTGTTAAAATTAGGGGTAATTAACATTACTTAGGATATTCTACAATTTTTGGCCATATGGTCTACTGAGTAATTACATAATAGTTTTTTTTATTATTCAGTATAGCATGATTTTATTCTCTCATTGTTACCAAGGATGAAAAGTTCCACTTAGATATTGGAGAAAATGACACTGATAATACTCCGTAGTCTGTTTCGTTCACTGAGTTCTCGTGACTGCATTGTGCTATCCTTGTGCTATAATTGTGAATTCCTCTATCAGAGTTGACAGCAATTTCATAAAAACACATTAATCCAATAAAATGAATTCATATCCAAACTGGAATAGGACAGTGATTCTGAGAACTCAAAATGCCATGTGTCATACACAACCTTACGATATCATATAACCACGTCCTCAACTTCTTTAAGAACTGTGGTTTAATTCCAAATGTCTCGCAATCGTAGGCACCTGCTGATTTACGTTCAGCTATTACGCTGCTCTCCCCTTACAAACACATTGCAAATCAAATATAATGAAAGAGATGGAAAGATCGGTGGAGAGAACTGGCTCAATCTTCTTTCAAGATTTTCCTTGTGTTCCGGATCTGCTCCCATTCCGGAGATCTCTTTTTATGGTGGCGGAGGGGTAACAATAAAAAATAGCTCCAAGAAAGCCCGTTAAGCCCCCGCAGTTTTCCATCTCCTGGAAGAAATAATGCAAACTCTGGTGAAATAAAAAGCTGAGAATCTAAGTACTTGGGGTCGTGAATAGCCGAGCCGTGAATGCCATTCCCACGCAACGATCCGCATATCTCCGTAAATTCTTCTGCCGCTCCTGATCTGTTCACCCTTCCCGGTCCCTTCTCGACCTAAATCTTTCTAATTTCCCTCCTCCTTCCTTTATTCAACCCCCTATGTTCATCTTCCACCAGCTCCAGCGGAACTAAGACACGAAGCGATAGTTTTTCCGCGAGGGGTGTCATCAACATTCTCCGGCAGCCAAATTCTCTCCGGCAGCCAAATTCTCTCCCGCAGGGACGCTAATCGGAGCCCCCATTCTTGCTCGCCAGGACGGTCTCCCTTCTCCCACCCTAGTCCCATGTCCGGAATCTCTGCAGCCAACTCCAGCCTCCCCGTTCCTGGAGCGCTTCTCCCTTCCCAAAGGAAGCTCCCTTCCAGGGCACTTCCTTATATCGACTCGCTTCCCTTGGCCGCGTTCCTCCGTGCTATCCACAGCTGACGGCCTTATCCTGTTCCTCTGCTTTTCCCGCGCCAATTCACCCACGCACTCACGTCCCCAACATCGACCTCTCCACCATTCACGCTCTGTTCATCCCTACTCATCCCGATCCATATCCTAGTCTCTTATCTCCCTTCGCCCTCTCCTCCCGCGAGGTAGGTATCCTCGCTGCGAGGACTTCACATTACCGCACTTGTCGCAACCAACGGTGGTATGTTCCTCCTTCACGTCTCTGTATCATAGAATGAAGGAGTGTTTAAGTGTTGCCCTAATTAGTGGAAAGGTGGTGTGTTTTGTCGCGCAGTGTTCAGCGGGCGTTCTAATTAGAGGATTTGGTGCATTCGTGACTGTCGGTGAATCGCTCCGGAAACTTGTGAGAGGGTTAAAGTGTACCACGTTTCACCCGCCATCCTACTGAGTCCATTGTTTTGGAACCTTCCTGAGCCATTATAATCAAAATGGACTTGAAATGGTCAAGCCTTAAGAATGACGAAATTTTGACGCCACAACCTCACAATAATCCCGCACGCTGCATTTTATAATTTGAATTTCGTCGAATATTTTATGTCACAACCTTGTTAATTCCAAGGCTCTACAACACTAAGCCCCTGCTTACTGCGACCCACGGAAAATTGTTGCAAGCTCGGCAATATTTCAGTATACTATACTAAAAATATTGCGAAATCTCCTGCTCCATTTAATATATGTCATTTTCGTTTGTCACGCTGTTATTTTATCCTCAAGTAATATATCACAATTAAATCAGATACACATGATCACTAAGAGTGAATAAAAATTATAATAATCTTAAATGTATGCACTTATTATTAAATTATGACTGACAAAAATGTCTAATTTCTGTTTCCTTTTACTTTTCAGGTACGTTGAGCAAACATTTCCTTTTTCACCGTAATTTCCTTTTTCAACTGGGCAATAACTGCGGTATCGTAAGTATTTATACAATTATGGCCGTGGGTTCAGTTTGTTGGGGCTGTTAACATTGGCATGAACGGCTGAGTTAAGTTTACAGTATTCCTTCTCTTTAGATCATTATAATTTTTATTCAAAAAGGTAAAGGTTATGATATGGACAGATGACTGCGTTTGGAAAGAAACAGAAAACGACTGGTATCATTCCATTTTCACATGTGTGTTGACTTTCGTGTGGTAGTGGAAGTATTATAGAGGATTCGTCCTCTCTTCTTCCATATCCCTAACGAATTTTATGATTCCTTATCATTGCTTTAGCCAGTCATTTAACTCCAAAAAAATTATTTCCTAAGAGGTCCTGCATATACGTTCGAAGCTTTTAGTTTATTTTAATAAGGTATTTCAATTCAATCTCTTGAACAAAATTTCTTACAATTGGCTTGTATTTTTGTGTATAACTGCCAATTCATTTATTAGTCTCTTATTAATCCTGGAATAATAAAAAATCACGAGATTTAATTTTTATGGACTATCACTAGGTGATGTGTAATATATCAAAAGTGATTACCAACTTCTAGGAAATTAACTCTTGATGGCATGGTTTCAGTACTTCAGCCTGTTTATTTGATTATAGACGTTGGATTGCTCTAGTATAGTGAGATTTTAAATTAGCATTCTATTTATGCTACTGTTACTGCATATACATCAGAATACATGGCAATAAACGTCGTTGAATTGATTCGACTGCCTGAGGATTTCTCTCTGATGATTTAATTTAAACACATTAGTAGCATAAATCTAGCAACATTTAGTTTAAGGAGCAGTTTAAAACACTTTTTTGGAAGGAATTTTGGATGAAATATTTTTATTTTCCCCTAAAAGATACTTAAGAGATTATCTGCACAACTCATTAAATACTTACATATCTAATGATATAGGTAGAATGCATAGTTTCATTCTTGTTCAAGCTAAATTACTTAATATGTATTTTACTTCAGTTAACAAATGGTAAATGAATCTGATTATGCTTTTGCCTGAAAATTATATTTAAATTTATGTTTAAACTTATATTTTTAAAAGTGGCAGAAAATGTTGGGAAAATATTTAAGGACCCTTATTCAATCCTTCCACAGCTGTGTTCTCTGGGCGGTGGGCCAAATTAAAATGTGTGTATTGCAGTTGGTTTGGGAAAAAAAGCTCTTCCTGTCTCTTCAGAACCCCGATTAGACGTAACCTCAGACACCCTGACATGGGGTAATGGACGGCATCTTTCCACCTTATCTGATTCCGGCCAAACTGAATTTCCTCGCTCAACTGTCACTCAACGCTCCACTCTCACGTGACCAGCGACGAGCAGCTTAGTGAATTCTCTTGTTCCGCGAAGCCTATTGTATGCATAAAATCGTCCACTCCTGCTACCTACTGGCTTTTATTACATTTGGTTTTTTGTCTTCCACCATGGTTGTTAGTTCAGATTTGTTTGAGGTTCAAGTCTCTTTGATAATTTCCAAATCATGTCAGCTTCACAATTGAAATTTTAATTAGTCACGCGCTAGGATGCAACTTTTACGAAGAGAAAATTCCACGGCGTTAACGACAATAGAATTTTCAAACTGCTAATAAACGTATCTTTTCGTTTACTGTTTAAATAAATTGACCGATCACTTTCCAATTAAGAATATCATCACTTGTAATATTCTCGGGAACAGACCATATATAACTCTATCTCGCTGAATGAAATATGTATACGCTGAATCACTTAAGCACACCACGAAGCCCTTCCTGAACTGGTACCTATCCACAATACGATATGCTATAAATTGTAGGGTCCACCGTCAATATTAGAGTGTAGTAAAAATCACGATAGTTACTCACATTGAAATTAAACAATATTCGGACTAGTTGTGAGTACATGGCGTCTTGATGAACGAAAATGTAGTCCGTTTTTCGCGGAAAATGATTCACCAAGCATGACCAAAACCCAAAATTCTTTGAAAATTTTTATGAAAAGTGCGGTGTTTTTTTGTGATTTTTGTTTTATTTTGCCATTTTAACGATAAATCATTACAGTAATGTGACTATTCCGCTACTAATACCTGTATTTTATGCACAATGATTGAAAAAATGACACATTCAAAACGACCTTTTGCAAATATTCTCATCTCATCTTCTCACCCTCCCTCTCTCTCCTATTCCTCCTCCTCATACCTCACCCGGCAATGCTCCGGCGAGACATCTGCAGAGCTGTGAATTTCGCTTGCTTTCTCAGTATTTCCGATAGGGGAGGGGTGGTTTCCCCCCCCCCCCACAGCCGCGGATTTTAGTTGTACAATACAAGGACACACACACACGTACATTCCTTTCCCCACGTTGAGCTTCAGCTCCCATGAGCGGTAGGGGAATGTGAGTGGGATCATCTGACACCTGAGTTTCGGGAGCGAGGAGGAGGACTGGGGGACGTCGGGCATCGGATAGTGGAGTGCGTGACGTGGGCGTGGTTTATTATGGGGCAAAGGGTTTGCAAAAGTGGCCATATTTTGTCTAGTCACCCCTGGTCTGGTGCCTCGCTAATCCTCAGCTTCACTTAATGCGAAAAAAAAATCTCAGCCAGAGTCCCTTGACTCAGGAGTAACAAATTATTAACGCGGGGATGTACGTCTTTTGCTTTCTCGGTAAGCGGAAATTTCCTGGGAATGGTGCCAAAATTAGGATGCTGAAATGGGCCGAAATGGCCGTTACAGCCTCATGGATTTCATTCCTCTGGGAAATTTTTTCAACCTGCTATTTTCATGCTATCCTACACCAGTGATTCTTATCAGAGATTACCATTGATCATTAGAGGTCTGTGGTTCTCCACTGTGTTTTTACGTAACTGTAATAATGGCGCTCTCAAGCATTCTTAATTTGGAATGTTTCCCAGCTATAATTTTTTTGATAAATGTGGTAGTTCACCAAAATGAATTGCTAATTTTTATATGAAATTAATGATACCGTTTAGGATATTGACATTTCTGTTTTTTTTTTCGTGCTTCATAAGACCGCGGCCAAAACGCCATCTTGAGAAAAAGTATGGGTGTTCTGGTTCGGTACGGATTGACAAGAGTACCATTTTGATCAGGTGTAAGGGCACCGTTAAGCTTGACTCCAACGTTTGGGATAAAATAACTTTGAATTTAGCATATTTTAGGCTTCTCTTAGCAATGTACACTGAAATCCTTCGTTATATTATATGTTCATTCCATGAAATAATATATAAACTAGCATGGCGGCCCGAGAGAGCTGAGCGAAGTAAATATTTAGTTTGATACTTCCTCCAGAGGTAGCGTCGCCGTAGATCGAGAGACTGGTGACAATAGGTTTGAGTGTTTCTTTCAGTGATGGCAATACCATCCTGGAGATGTAGACGATCGATATATGCAGTTCGTAATTTTCTTCAGGGACGACGCGTTGCAACTGTCTTCCGCGCAATTTTGTTAATCCACGTCTAATGCGACTGCTCTACATTAACTTGTTGAACTTTAGGACTAAATGTATTATTTACCGATAAAAATTGTCATAAATTATGAGCAATTTCAAATGTACCTATATGTTTGGACAAATATTCACATCTAAAAACGAAACGCATAATAGGTCTTTAAACAATACTAAGGGTTCAAGGGCAAGGTATGGAAGCCAGCCTGACTTTTTTTACGTACGAAGTTGATTTATAAATATGAAACCAATACGATTCTGTACCGAAAGTATGTTTTATGCTGAAAACTAATTAAAAAGCATGTTCAAATAAGCATATCCCAGTAGCTCATTACTATACTAAATGAGAGGCTAAGATTTATTTTAGCAAGTCTATGGTTTAGTCCTTACTACCACTCATTCCGAGATGTATATTTCTCCTATTTGGATGTTTCGATAACAAACTAGAAAAGCTGAAAATACAGGACAACTCTATTTCGAAAATAGCCCGCCATCGTCGTTATAGAAAACCTCACTCCCCTTCTCTTCACCACAACAATTCCTTCTATTCCTTCTCTACAGACAGGACTAATCTCTTCTCCATTGTACTGAGCGAGAGGTTCCAAATAAACAACAACCAGGCTGACTCTGCCTCCAATCAAGAATTAATTGACACCATTGCCTCCTTCATACATTTCCCCTCCTCTCAACCAAACTTCTGCACTCTAAAATATTACAGACCATCATCAATAATCTCACGAACGACAAAGCTCTTGGCCCTGATCTAATTCCCCCAAAAGGTATCAAACTCTTACTCCTCCTTCCCCCCCTCAACTTCCTTCCTTCCTTCTTGCAACTTTACAACTCATGCATATATCTAAATTTCTTCTAAAAAAGTAAAATTATTTTTATCCAATAACCCAATAAATATTAAACTGACCCTAATAATCAGCCAACCTCACTAACATGCTGTTTCTCTAAAATCTACGAGAGACTTCTCCTTAACAAACTAAAACATCATTCCCTACCCCTCCATATACGCGAACAGGCTGGATTTACTCCCAGAACATCTACAACTCACCAAATTCCCCATCTCAATGACAATCCTCAATAACCAACATTATGGTAGGCTCACAACTTCTGCTTTTATAGATGTTGACATGGAATTCAGTAGATACTGGCATCAAGGTTTAACATACAAATCGATTTCCTACCTACAATTTTCATTCTCATCTAATTAAAATAATGTCCTCCTTCCTACAAGAAAGACATTTCTTGTTAACTTACGAAAATCACGGCTCCCTCTCCTGTCCTTTCCTTGATGGTTTGCAACGAGGAGCCGTCTTTTCTCCAACTCTCTATGTACACAAATGATATCCCCTCAACACCCAAAATTAAACTGTGCATTTTCGCTGATGACTCAACGATAACCTCATGACTTGCAATGGCGCCAAAAAATGTACACACCCACTCAGATGAATATCAATCCTGGGCCACAAAGTGAGAAATAGTCATTAATCAAACCAAATGCACAGAAAATACATGTTTTCACACCAACAAGAAACAATGTTCAACTTTTGCATATCACTAACCTTCAATAATACACAAATTCTTGCATCAAATCAGACATCATTTCTAGGCAAAATCTTTTGTTCTTCCCTCCAATTTCGAGCGAATTTCAAAAAAGTCATCACATCCTTCCGCGCTGCGAGCAGCTCTCTTTACCAACTCCTAAACAGAAAAAGCAAACTATTCCCAAACCTGAAAAAAACCTCATACACTCAGCTACCACCAGGCCAACACCAATAAATGAAATTACATATGGGCAGAATCCCTCTCCCGCTCTCAATTAAGAAAGCCACTAACACAAAAAAAATAATAATCAGAAACGTTTTCATTGTAGTTGATTTCATACGAACGCTTGCATTTACAATGTAGTGGGAGTAAAACTTTTGATCAAAAATGTCGTTCGCAATGCCATAACCTTCAAAACATCAATTAAAAACCATCCAAATCCCATTTTTAAGCAACTCTGGGAATTAGACATTGATCTCTACTTAAATCCTCGACAAAAAACACTGTAGTCGGCTGCTTTCTTTTCCACTAAGTGCAAAAAAGTCAAAATTCATCCATCCATTATTCACCTTGACCCACTAAACCTCATGATAACCACTCACTGCTCTCTACCTAACCAATCCTACGCACCAAAGCCACCGATATATTTCGATCCACATGAACCAGGAAACACTAAAGAATTAATAATAATAACAAGATTCTCCCCAACAACATACAAGTCAAATACCATTTTTTATGTTACGGTACTTATATATTATAAAAAATAATCCAACATCTATAAATATGAAAATGGATGTTTGTATATTTGTTTGTCTGTCCGAGATTAATAGAATTCGACACCGTTTCACCGATCACCATGAAAGTTGGCACATACATGTATTTTTTCAAGAAGAAGGTTTTTAAGCTATCTAAAAATACCTCAGGGCCCCAAAAGGTCCCAAAAAGGGGTCCTTTGGTGGTTTAAGCTACGAATTGGAGTTTGTGCAGTGGTTTCATCTTTAGCTTTTTAAAACTACTTCCGCTCAAGATAGAGGCTTGGGGTTTTTTTATCAAATGGCTAAAAAAATTATGTTTATAATTCTTTCAATCAGTTACCTTTTCCTATTCGTATTTGTCTGAAAATCGCGTTTGAAGCTGCAAAAACGCACATTTTTCTCAGAAATCAACAATAGCGTATTTCCATGACAACCAGATTTTGGTCTTTAACGCTTATAAAATTGATTTATCTTAGTTTAGCTGATTAGGAATGCTAAGCATTGGGTTTCATGCAGTGGTTTATTTTTTTCTCAGAAATCAGCAACAGCATATATTCTTGACAACCAGCTATGGTCTTTAACGCATTGGAAATTCATTATGATCAGTTAACCTGATTAGGAATTCAAAGCATTGGGTTTTGTGTAATGGTTAAAGTTTTTTTGCTTTTAAAAAATACTTTCACTCAAGATAGAGAGAGATTCACTAAAAATTATTTTATCGGATACCCGAAAGAATGAAATTTTCTTCAACTGATTCTTTTCTTATATGATAATTTAAAAAGAAGTGTTATCCCGAGCTTCGCAAGGGTAATTCAGCTATACATATATAAAAATGTTATGGTGTCTGTAGGTCCGTCTGTCTGTCTGTTCCTCCATCACTCAAAAGCTACTGGACCGATTTAACTGAAATTTGTCATGTAGATAGAAAATATAGGTATCTGGCTGTAACATAGACTATTTTGAAAAGCCCTCGGGCCCCCCCCTGGTGGTCCTGGTCCATGCTAAGCTTTGGGTTCGGTGCAGTTAACTTACATTCACTCAATCATCGAGTTGCATGTTAAAGAGTCTCACTCGCCGCTGTGTTTCCCCTCCTTGGACTTAAAAATATAGCCATAAACATGCCTAATGGGTAACATTTCGAAAACATCTTCTTAAGCATGAGGAATTTCTTCTTGGCGAGTAACTGAGTCCTTGCATGAACAACGACAAAGGTTAGATTTGGATGCTCAAAGACATGTCCATCAGCGATCGCATAAGTATCTCCCCGTGGTTTTTCTCGGGTTACGTTAAGAATCGCACAAATTTCATCCCAACCCAACATACGGTCGGGTAGCCAACTATAAATCTGGTTCAAATATAGATCCATCTTTTTCGAAACTTTACTCTGTTTTAAGATGGCGGAAACTATAATGACGTCACTATATGCTTCTCATCCGAAAGAAGAGCGGAAATTATGCACAATGAACGACATCCATGCATGAGAATCGGCAAGTGCACTAAAAATCACCATAGATTTTTTATTTAGCAATCGTAACCAATGATAATGGCTACTCTTTACACCGAAGGCGCAGTCCGGGTGACGGTGTATTGATAGGTCAAATAAACATGGCTGCCGCTATAAATTCTCCTATAGACGTTTTCAACCGCTGGATTGTACTCTACTATCCAATCCTGATTAAGACACTCAACGCACATATCAAAGTTTAATAGCACCACTTAATTAAGTCATTGAATACATATATATGTATGTATACAAGGGAAACGATGAAGCCGTCAATCACTCAGAAGACGGCTCAAGAGAACCGGAGGGACGAGGTGACCATCTATCTACCTGGGTGCTATTTAAGTAGTAATGAGTCTGCGTGGCCCATTTTTGAGTTTCCCGTCATGAAAGAGGACCAACGGTAACTTATCTATCCTTGCACCAGGAAAATGGTCAGCGTATCTACTACAATGAACACAACGTACAAGATAGGTTACAAACTCCTTAAATGACCACACTGACACTATTCTTCAGGATTTGTGGTTTTCTTATAGAATAAGTTCAATGTTTTTCACACGCGTTGAATTTCAACGGGTACCTTCCGATTTCCGCTACGTTTCGATTTAATTATAAACCATCATCTATGTATTATCAGCATACCATTATTCGGTTTTCGATTTTTTATCTTTTTGATATAAATTTAAAAGCGATTTCATTATAATTTTTCTACTCGAAATCATTTCCCTTTTGTATAAACAGCACTACTACATTATTTTCAAGTTTTCTCTCTCCCATTGATACTCAACGGGTATTTTCGCTAGTATATTATCAAAATACAATTAAAAATATATATTTATAAAGTTGTGCAAAAAATATGTTAACAATAAGAACAAAAAATTACCAAACCAATGTATAAGTATGTAAAATACACATTAACAATTCATTAATAAATTTTTGCGCTGAATGCACGTTAGACCACTTAAGAAATACTTTTGAGAGAAGAAGAAAGAAAGAGCAAGAATCAGCAAGTGCACTAAAAATCACCATAGATTTTTTATTTAGCAATCGTAACCAATGATAATGGCTACTCTTTACATCGAAGGCGCAGTCCGGGTGGCGGTCGACGGATAGGTTAAATAAACATGGCTGCCGCTACAAACTCTCCTTTTCACGTTTTCAACCGCTGGATTGTACTCTACTATCCAATCCTGATTAAGACACTCAACGCACATAGTTTAATAGCACCACTTAATTAAGTCATTGAATACATTAATGAAGTCATTAAGAATCAGTGAATACCTACTCACAAAACTAATACCTAAAACAAAAAAATCACAAAATCCCCGCCATGAAAAGCTTTCCCCAGTCCAGGGAGATCATACTGAGGCAGGAATACGCGGCAGTTGATTTCAGTTTCACTCCAACTGTGCCGACTTCGTTTGATGAAATTTGGTGCTAAGCCTCTTCCATGTCCCTCCAAGTTTACTTCACTCGAATGAATACTGTTTTTTACTTAAATGTTTTAATACTCACGTTTCACTGAGGAGATATATACAAGGTGTGGAAATTGCATAAAGGCTGTTTACTGGATTATATGCTATCGCAACTAAAACTTATGATAATAGCTGACTATAACTTTACTCAATCTTGTGGCAAACCTTCTAGTAGTTAACTCTAAGACTAATATTCACAGGTTTTAATTTTAAGAACCTGAGTATTTTGTTCTTCCATCCTCTTTAGAATGGAGCATTTCCTGAAAGAATAAATCAACTCCAGTACTTAAAAGTGACTGGCGAGGTAAATTGTTTTTACTTTCATGAGAATTTCGGAAGCTAAAGGACAAGACAATCATTATGGCAATCATCGTGCAAAATTGAGGACGAAGCCGACAAATTGACAGGTATTTTTAACGAACTATTGAGTGCAGATTTTTTTACCACATAGACTAGCTAAGTGAGGCATCATATTGTGTTGCTTGGGTTGGAGCAGATAATAATATACTCACCATTTATTCTTAGGAAACGATATATTTTCACCGCACATTTCCCAAAAGGTAGATATCAGACTTTGCGTTGCATATCTACGTTTAAATAAATATAATGGTCATCACATATAAGTTATTTTTCTTTTTTTTTTTTGGCAGTACGATCCAAATATGAATTCCATGAACTTGCATGTGTGAACTGTGAAAAATTATATTCTCCGTATTTCATATTGGTACAAAGATGCCAGAGATTTAAGAGTAGAGTACATTTTATTTATGCTATCAATTTCATGTTTGGTGTGGGATGAAACATTTTCATAAAATCTATGAGATTTTCATTTTTAATTATCCTTATCAGCAGGAATTTGATTTATATAGCTTTTTTATATCAGTGTAAATTCTCTGGTTGTTAAAGACTATTGCAGGGACGCTGTGACATGCCTACTTAAACACGTCTACTTACTATCAATATGACATGCTCAGTGAAATTCCAAGTCTTTACCATCTCTGGCTTAACATAACAGTCAATATAAGTTATAAATCATCCAACATAATAAAACCGGACCCAAATGTTCCAAATATGCTCCAAAGCATTGCATTATGGTGTGCCTATAATGCTTCACTGAACTGGTTAAACAGGGATACACCTCAGCATCCTACGACTATGATTTAGCGTTATGGTTGAAGCTGCCTTCCTTTCTCTCCCCGCAGCCGGCCGGAAAGCTACAAGGGAATAAACAATAAAGTATTGTGGTCCCCGCTCGGCTCTTAAGAGTTATCCTCCGGCCGTACGAGAGGTTGACCATGGCCAAGCATTACTTCCACCCCATTCCGCGCGGAGTTATGGGGGTATATGTGGATGGCGGGTTCCGAGGAGGTTTTGCTTGAGGATGAGAGGTAGAAGGAGAGTGGAATGGAGTTTGCAAGGGCCCTCCGTAAATTCCATCTCGGGTCGCGACCTGGTTTCGGGAGAATCTTGCGCGCACTCGGAATGCCTCGGTGAAGCCGGCCTTCTTCCCGCACTTAAGAGCGAGCCTCACTCCGACAACCACCGCTGCCCCGCAGATACCACTCTAATGATGACTGAGGAAGAGGCACCTATCTTCACACCCCTCGCCCTTCTCGACTTTCATCTTCTTGAATTTGGCTCCACCCCATTCCCAATATCAATTCCACTTTCACTTTTTCCCCTGCCACCTTCGCGCGTCCAGCCATTTTTTTAATAGAGCGTTCCACATTCAGTTGAGTTTGTATGGACGTGATGGATAACGCTATTATCAAAATTACGCCCCACGTGCACACATCTTGACCACGTGGACAACTATTTCCAACATCGTGCAAAACTATAATTAACATACTTTAGGTAAAATTATTTGCGTATTGGAAGAATCCTAAATGTGCAGTAGTCCGGTTCAGATCACTAGCTTTCTACGTGAGCAACTCGAATGCTATTGAAAATTTCGCTAGCGCCAGCCCATGTAAAATTGTTTACCATGCCATAGTTACTTGGGTTGGCGCTGGTTACCAGCATTTGAAATGTGTGTGACCAGGGGAGGTTAGCTGAAATCGTGGTTGAAATACGAGTTAAGAAAATGTAGGATCAAGTAGAAAGACTGCAACATTACACACTGAAAGGGAAGTTGAAGTTCTCCTGGACTAATACAGACAGCGAGGCCATTCTAATGAGGATGCATTAGCTACATTAACATTCTCGAAAGATAAGAAATGTGAATACCACTCAGTACCTTTGCATGCTCGTTGGTTGCTTCAGATGTTTTTTTTTAGCGATTCCTTACTCTTCACCAGAGGCCACTAACATTACAACTACGGTAAACTGGAAATCATGCAGACATAAATAAGTTAAATCCGTCGTGTTTACCATCATTTAACCCTGGTAATTTAAACGGTGCATAAGTACTCAGCAATTTTGTGTTTATTTTTCTTCTGCTATTAGGAACCATTCTCATTCCATGGTCTCTAATTGAATTAGCCCATTCTTCCACCGCTGTTTGCAAATCTCTCTTATTCTTGACAATCAATACAATGTCATCTGCATATACCAGTGATTGAACATAAACAGGCCTTAACCTATAATTTTATATCTTTCACCTTGGTGTTCTTCTTGTTTATTGCATTGCATTGTTTATGTATTTGGTCCATCAGAATGATGAATAGTAGAGGACTAAGGCTGTCTCCTTGTTTGACACCTTTCCTCATAGCAAACTCTGTCGACGTTTTCCCAGCTATTCTAACCGTTCTTTTCACATTTACCTACGTATAGACTTTTAATTCTTTCAGTTAGGTCTACAGATACCCCTATTTTTCGTAGTGTTTCCCATAAGCTGCATCTTAGAGCAGTGTCAAAAGCTGCCTGTAAATCTAAAAAAGGCTCGGCAGACTGATCCATTTCTGTTAATATATTTGTCCATCACTTGACGCACTGTAAAAATGTGATCCTGGGTTTGGCGATTTTTCCTGAAGGTTGTTCCTTTTCTAGTTTTTCCTGAACCTCATTTCTGAGTCTTATTTCAAGAATTCTAGTATACACCTTCAGAGCGACGGAAAACAGACATATGGGCATATAGTTGCTGCATTGAGTAGTATTTCCCTTCTTGTAGATTGGTGCTAAAATATTCAGTTCCCAATCCGATGGGATCTTTTTCACTGTCCATGCTCTTCTGCATATCTCCCACATCCAATCAATCACTGCATTTCCTTCAAACTTAATATCTTCTACAAGGTCCAGTTTGCATTTTTTTATAAATGAATCCTTTCCCAATGATTTAGCTCAATAATTGTCCAACCTTTAGACTTGTGTGACAAAATTTCATAATTAATTTACCAGGCACTCTCGGTCGGCCAGAAAAAGAATTTCGCATTTCAAGTGATAGATCACGAAGAAGAAAAATTCAAACCTTAAAAACTTCTTCCACTACTTCTGAGCTTGCTATCAAAGCATCTATGAGTTTGAAAAAGGAGGGAGATACTTCAGCAGATAAGCTTGTTACGGAAATAACAACAAGGACACCTATTCGGGCGAAGAGAGTTCTTTCCAAGTGGAGGAAAAGTGAAAATGTCCAAACTGAGATGACATTCGAGGAGGCACTGTTATTGATAATTTTCTCTGAGCTGACTAAGAGTCAACATAGATTTCTCCGTAGCACAGCTTTGAGCCATGGCCACGAATTATATCCCAGCTATGACAGAATAGTGCAAGTAAAGATGGCGGCTTACCCTGAAAGAGTAACAAGAACTGAGACTGTGAGCGAAGTCAACTTTCAAGCTCTTTTGAATCACACTGCATCGCGAATCCTGGCCTGCGTATCCACCACTCATGTATCCAAAGATGTAATTTAATGCACATTAATATGTAAGTTCGGCTTTGACGGAAGTTCGGACCACTCTCAATATAAACAACTGTGGCAACAAGTGGATGCATCGGACGAATTTTAATTCAAGAGCTCCCTGGTACCTCTTCATTTGATTAATTTCACTGCAGATAAAGACTCAAGTTCTTCTAGTTTTCTCTTGGTTGGTTAGATTTATCTTGAACCTATTGATAAAGAATTTAACTTGTCTCATTGGCACTTTTCACATCTAGGCTCTTTAATTTTAGTTGACATTATCCGGGAAAATCCTCGGCCGTCGTCTACATCTACGTCTACGTCTCTACGTCGTCTACATCTACATCTACGTCTCTACGTCGTCTACATCTCGGTCGTACAGCTGATGTACATACATATTCTTTTGGTTTGTCTACGCTGCACTGCCACATAAGATTTGTAAAATGTATATTACCATACAGTAAAGATACATCCTTATTAATCTATAGTATTACACGTATCATATCGGCTGGATTTTAAACAGTGGCATGTGAGAAATAATCAGAATTTAAGTTAAAACATTTATTATTTTGAAAAAGATATTCAGTAAATTATTCAAAAACATCCTTAAAGGCACGTGAAAGTTTAAAATCACTACTTTATAAGAAAAAGGCATGGGTGCAGAAATTATTAAGAGAAAAGATGGGCTTAATTGTTTATGTTCCCCGGCCTGGCTCGGGTTATACCAATGATGGAAATACGGCTTGGCATTATTTCGATTAGCAATTTGGCAGCAAGACTTGCAGGTAATGTTCCATTTCACATTATCAGCGCAGTGGAAGCAGTGTTCGAATGTATTTCCCATGAATTGCGTCATACGAGCATTTTTCAAAACTTGATATGGAGTAAATAAATAACGCCTGTATCGTAGTTAATTTAATTGTTTTGATTTTGCATTCTAGGAATTAACAACGATCTCAAAAATAGATTCTCAATTATCTTGAAAACAATGTCTAGAGGCGTACAACTCAACAACGTGGCATTTTCTCAGTATTGCCTGAGGACTGCGGAACTATACGCGGATCTGTATCCCTTGTACTGTACATATGCCTCCCACGGTGCATAAGGTCCTCCTGCATGGAAGTGAGATTTCAAAAGAGGTGATACTTCTGTTAGGTGAGATTTCGGAAGAGGCACTGGAGGCCAGAAATAAACAACACTAGAAAATTCCGCGAGCGATTTACTAGGAAGCACTTCAGGGTGGCCACCAAAGAGGACCTTTTCCAGAGGCTATAACTTACATCCGATCCTTTACTTTCCTCCTATACGCATTTAACGCCGAAGAAAATGAGAATGTCAAAAAGAATTGGAAGACTTATTTAAAGTGGACGAAAAAAAAAGAACTATTCGCTTCAAAGAGTAGTAGTGATGAACATTCGTCGGCTCCGTGATGTCATAAAACGAAAATTCTCTCACTAGAATCCTGAGGGTTAAGGATAGGGGAGGACGGAAGGTATAAGCATCCCAGCTGGTGTCTTTTTGGAAGGTTTTTCTGTATGGGTCTCAGGAACACTACTCACTTTTTCAAGGTTCCAACGCTTTGAATATAAGGCATGGTTCCCGAACGTACCCAAAGAAAACTAATTTAACTTCGATTACGCGTGCACTTACCTCAACTAAAAATCCTCCCGTGTATTCATTATAGACTCCTTGGGATCGGTTCCCACAAGCACAGTTTAAAAAATGGAGAATGCTGAGCATTAAAATCCATACCACTTCAATAACCATACCGCGTCGCGGCAAATCCAGCTCCCGGCGAGCGGAGTCGAGCCCCGACGCGCGATCGAAAAATCAAATTTATTTCCGGCGTCGCAAACTTTATTTAAAGTTAACTGCATATGAACCTTAAAAAGCCTTCAAATAATCTTATTCTGATGTAAGTCACTTCGCATGACTTTGCCAAAAACCCATTTGAATCTCCTACATAATGTAAAATTTGGTCTAAAAACAGCGTCCGCCATTTGGTAACGGCACAGCAAGATTGTATCGAAGCTATTCTTTAAAACTACGGACATGTAAAGAAAAACTAACATGCTAACAGATAATATCGTTTTTAATCCCATTAAAATACTCGTTGAACTTCATCATCAACTTAAGTCGGATGATTTTCCGAGAAAACTGAAGACAGGCATTTTTCTGGAAATTTTCTCATGTTTGAGCCGCTGTATGTCAGAAACGGATAAGAACTAAGCCAAATGAAATGCTATTCCAGATAAAAGAATGGTATTTAAGTTTTCATGCGAAGTTTCAAGTTCATATCTCAATAAAAGCTGTTTTGGAATTTTGGCCAGCTTTTTCCGATTTCCGACCACTGTGCATCGGTCCCTTCCTTCCTCCGAATATTCCCCAATTTCTTTCTCAGCTCTCTTCCACACACCATTTTCTTATCCAGCTCCTGTACCTTTCCTTCCCTCGTTGCATGGGAAGCTTCAGAGCTCTTCAAATGTCACTATGTTACTGTAAACCAAGGTCGCACGAAGGAATAGCTTTTTCCGATTTCCGACCACCGTGCGATGAGGTGGGGAGAGAGTGAGAGTCGTAAAAGGCGGAGAAGATCGTGGGAAACGGAGGCTGCGGTGGTTTACGGTATACGTGTGACTGGAAAGAATAGTCGGGTGTGTGGGAGGGATACTAGGACGATAAGGACTCAAGATGGAAGGAGGAGACGACGATTGGGTGAGGTAGAAGAGCAAAAAAAAAGTTTGTGAGTGAGAGTCCCGAAGGAAGGAGGCGAGCTGTTAAGGTGGCACTTCCAGTGACTGCATGGTAGCGGAGTTATTTTGTGGTGGTTTTAGGCTGGGATGGGATGTGAGTGGTAGTCTGGAGAAAAGTGAGCCGTAAAGGTGAATCTCGAAGTGACTGGCGGTGGAAGAAGGGAGTGTGAGAGGAAGACGGCTTCTCTCGGTCGTAGTCCAGTGACGTGGGAGTTTTCCTTGCCTTGCAGAACGTCACCCGCTCATGTACAAAACCCGGGGATAAAAGGCATATAAAAAGAATAAAGAGCGGTAAATCTAAAAAAATAGCTAAAATCAAAGGATCAGATTATCATTTTCCTTAGCGTCGACATTGAACGATCCGTATTTCTTGTGCATCCCAGAGGTGACAAGGTTACCTACAGCTTACATTGTTCTAAATAATACACTACAAAGCAAGCAAACATAATACTTATTGTTTTTGTTCTGTGCCAAGCCACCCAAGAAAAAATTCAGAGTATACAGCAATTCACATCATAGTTGACAGTAAGACAAAACACCAAGTAATAATGATAGAATTTCAAATATTGTTGTAAGTTTCATAAAAGTTATAAATTTTTAAAAACATTTTCCGTTACTTACATTTAACAATTAAAAGGTTTATAGGGAGTTTCATACAGTTCAAATCACAAAATATTTTTTAATGGCTCATGGTATTATTTAAGAATTTATTTTTCGCACTTAGAAGACATCATCCAGCCTTTCTTTCACGTAATTACATGGCTGTAACTTATGTTCTGGCCAGTATACTTGTAACTCATGTTAAATTATTAGATCTTGTTCAACTCCCCTGATTATGGCATGTAGTTTTGATTGTTAAAAAACTTCGCTGGGTAGCCATTAGATAGTCTTTGCCCTCCGTCCAGGCCGTGTTCGCAAAAGATGAGTGTTAGCCATCTCTGATCTTACAAATGCGTCATGTAAAGGACGTAAATTTCATCGCAATTGTGACTTATTCCAATCCAATACGCACGTTGATATTTATATTCACGATTCAGGTGTAATGCTAAAGTTCACTTTGTTTCAGCCTGATGCACAAGGGAGTTTCATATTAAAATATCTATGGTCAGTTGTAGTGTTTACTTAATCCTTTTAAACCATTTGCGGTTTCCTAGGAAAGTTTTCTCAGTGACGACTGCATTTGTATAGATACTACTGTAAGAGACTCTCAGATTGCGAACGCAGGACCATTCGGTTGTGACCAGAAGTTATCTTCTCTCTAGCATGGTACGTCTCAGTACACCACCATGACAACTTAACTAGAAAATATTTCACTGGGATGGGAATTTTCATTTCTAAGAGATAGAGCTGCAAATGAACCAGTTTGAATTATGCAGGTAACTCTCAAAGATTTTAAATCGTAAATGTTCCAATTTCGTAACACGCATCAATGCCAAAAAAACACATGGCGCGATACTTATTCCGTCAGGCTGCCCAACACGGTGTATTCGTTCTTGCCTTCTGATATTTGCAGTATTGTGAGTGCACCATCAGCATTATCGCATTTAAACTCTTGTGAAATTGTGAAGTGCACTAATTCAGTGGAGTTCGTTTCAAATATAATATTTCAAGTGAGAAAATCGATTTACATAATAATTATACCCTGCGAATGGCCTCAAGCCTCTGTGGCAGAGGCTGAAGATTGGTCCACATACACTGTACTACATGATAAAATTATTTAGAATCTACTATTTAGTATTAAAGTATTATAAAATACCTGCAAATATGTGGCAGGGTCGACTTTTCACCTATGTGCACTACGCTGTATGATACGAATGTGATTGAAACTATGAGTGCAATACGTTTTACAACTACTTTCAGAGTTACAAGAGCTGCACGAAATGCCTGGGAGATGTGTTGTAGGTAGTAGTTGGTGTATTAATACGTTTTACATTGGAGCTCTCCCTCAATTTAGAGATGGCCTAAGATTATTTTATTCTGTTTGGTACAAAGTTTTGGGGTACCTATAAACTTAACCCCCAAGTTGGCAAACATAGTACATTCAGAATTAAATTAAAGTAAATCTTCTCATTTAGTAAAAGAAACAACTTATATACATTTCCAATAATAAAGTAAAATACTGGATGATTACATAATGTGCAATTAATCCTTTTTTCCTCCTCTCCCTCGTGTCCTTTTCTGATCTTGTATCACAAAATACATGTATTTTTCAGAAGCATTAGAATTTAAAATCCACGAATTAGCTTCCACACCTGCCGGAAAACCTTTTATTAAATCTCAACGGTTGCTAAGTTATGGCCCTTGTTTTACTCTCGTGCAATCTGCCGTAGTATGTTGAGTTACGTAAGACGTAATTAACGTCGTCGGAAAATAGATCAGCTTGGAGCTTACTCAGAACATTGATTATAAATTTTAACAGAAGGTCTGATAGCGATTCCCTTCCTTGTTGTAGTAGGATTGAAGCACTGTCTTAACAACCTTCTATGCATCATTCCGATCTTCGCTAAACGCGTTCTAACACTGCCTTTAGGCACACTTCTTGAGGAGCCCTATTGTTGGCAATGTTTTCCAAATAGAGTCCAACAAGAGAGAAGTAGCTATGATCCCTAGCTTTATCGTCACACTGTAACAGTACCAATTTTGCTAATTACAAATTACGATTAACATGACCAGTTGTTTTCCCAACATGATGATTACTCCACGAGAGATCATGAGTCAGAGCAAATCCACTCTAATTAACCGATTTTGCGCTCACTATCTCGTTGTGCTATATAAAGTATGTGTAACGAGGAGAATGATCCCAGAAGTTCATTATTACCAGCGTTACGTTTTTCTAAATCAATTCTTATATGTGTCATGCCACTTTGAATCGACTTAATGCCCTTTGATAATGCTAGCTTATCATTATGACCACGAATTTCCACACACGATTGCGTCATTTGCACATAATCGTAGGTTACTGTTAGATACTTCACCGATGTCGTTTACTTATAAAAGCAACAAATTTGGGATTATGAAACTTCCCTATGTTTTCTTCTTCTCTAGGTTCAACTTCATCGACGGTAACACCGCCGTAAAACGACCCTTTATACGCGATTGCTTTAGAATTCTCTTATCCATTATTTTGTATCGTGGTCAAATACGTAAGATTTTAATGTCATATATAACTTTCTATGGGAAAATATGTCAATACTTTTACAGTCTAGAAAAGTAGTTTAAACTAGCACGATATATTTACCGATGACAAAAATATCGTGGGCAAATATTGCTAATTGGGTTTGGCCAGATGTGACCTTCGTGAATCCATGCTGAAAAAATTCAACATTTATGAAATTTAATTGAAAGGGAGAAAAGCATAATGCGTACGTCTCCGAAATATTTCGCTTTTCACATCTGTATGGATACCGGACCCAAAAACTCTGCGCACGAAAATTCTTTTTAGACCGACACTTAATTTTTCCACCGGTACAAATAGCCACCTAGCGCCGGTCAAACACTCGATGTCCACCCCTCTTCTCTCCATCTTTCCCTTCCCCTTCACTCTCTTCCTCCTCCCCTCCCCCATCTTCTCTTACTTCCCCTCCGCCGAAAGGCTCTGCAGCCGCGTCGTGCTTCTCGTCACACTTAAATCGGCTGCTCCTATTGGCCGTTTTATACGGTACATTTATTTGTACAATCTATCGCGCAAACGCATGTACAGTCAAGTGTGCAAGAAAATATTGTAGGATGACTGAATCAGACTGAATGTCGCTTTACACGATGAGTGCAAACGCACAATTTTCCGTGCAATTTAGCGGTAGAAATAGATCGGAATTTGCGAGTGCTTTGTTTGTTTCACTCATAAACATATGTTTCACTCATAAACATATGTTTCACTCATAAACATATGTTTCACTCACGTATTTGACACCTTGAAAAGCTGATCACCTGAAATTCGGAACCCCGACTCGACCATCAGCCTACTGATTATTCTCCCGGTTTAGAAAAAGCTCTCTTGGACTCTTCTCTCTGGCTTTATGTTCGACCTTTGCATAGTTTCGTTTTTTCTCTTTCTGGATCTTAGTGAGACAAGTCATTGACGTTTCTTGCCGGATCTCCACTCTTGATAGACTCATTTCGTAGGTTTATTTTGTGTGTGAGACAAAGTGTCAACATCAAGTGGTATAGCGGAACACGGAGCACGCTTCTTTAGTCCCACCAAATTTCCCTCGTATTTGTACCAGTGTTTTAATGTCTTTTTTGACGATTTATTTGTTAATAGAAAACCAACATAAATAAAATTATTATTATTATATCACGCGGGATATCGAGAACTCTAATTGAAGACGCAACCAGTTTTAATTTTGGGGGAAAAGGAAGCAAACACAAAGATCGCGATTACACTGAAAATTCAGAACACCAATTAAACACGACGAAATGACGATGTAAACATTTGAACAACTTTGAGTGAACTCTTCTAGGGTTCTCCACTGGTTCAAGCTATTCATAATTGCCGACGTAATTAATTCTTGCTTTCAGAAAGAGTGACGAGTCGTCTCTCGAAACGTCGATAGTTATGAATATTTTGAACCTGTGGAGAGCCCGAGAAGAGTTTACTCATTAAAGATTATATACACAGGATAATAATTACTCATAATATTCAACGGGAAAGTGCTAATCCTTTTTATAAACGACTTTATTTTCAATCGTAACACTGGAACCACAGTTTTCGCCATATCTGCGCCATCTGTTGAATAAAACCGGATCGAAATTATATGATTGTCTGAATGGAATTAGAACAGCTTCTATTTTCCGTTCAGTCATTCAGACATTCGCACAAGCGTTCGCACAATTTGCCACTTTACACGGTACAATTTCCTGATACATGCGTTCGCACGATAGATTGTACAAAAAATGTACCGAGGAAAACGGCCTAACATATTTATATATCAGCTTTCATGAACGAGCCGATAAAATGCTTCTGACTCAGCAACTTCCGCAAGTCATTATTACCGAGCATCGCCATTTGAACGCGCTCATAAAGTCCGCTCGTATTGTAAATAGCAGGGTCCATTTGAATTCAATTGCTTCGGGGCTCGTACTTTTCCACTGTGCTTAGTTTCTATAAATGTTTCTCATTACATAAGCTTGAGAGACATAATTTTGAACTCGATATTTAAGTAATTTGTAATCATCATTAGGTATTAATCTCAAGCTACATGCGTTTTGTCTTAACATTTTTGTGCATAGCCTACAATATGATTAATTTTACAAAAACAGTTTTCCCCCCAAATTCGTGGTCAAAAATCGATTACCCTCTTATTCTCTGTGCTCACTTTCCGCCTCTTCCAACCCAACTCCCCAGATGCTTTCAAAAAAATAAACCTCTTCCCAGAGATATTCTGTGGCTTCTTCAAAGAATCCGTTCCAAAGTATATTTTAGGTCTGAATAAAAATTTCTCTCACGCCTTAACGTCTTCATTCACAAGAAATTGAATATTAATGCTGTGTCTAGCAGATGCTCTGACGTCATTGCCAACCATTTTGAATAACAAGCTCGCGATTTCGCATCGGTAACAGAGACATTTTTCTCTCGAGAGGGACGGAATCCTTAGCACTCGAAAATATATTCGGAGCAGAAGTCTGGAAATAAAAAAGATGCTCTTTTAAAGGTGCTAGTATTCCTTATGTGTGGAGATGATTCTTGAGTTTTTATTATTTTTCGAGGAGTTCGATTCTCAACGTGCCCAAGTTCAAGGGAGGAGTAATAACGAACAAAATTTGGCTGATATTTTTGTAGCACATAATAGTATTGAGTTCTAAAAGTGAAAGAATGCATGGAAATTCAACCACTACCATTTTGAAAGTTCTACGAAAGATCCAAGATGGGCTTATGTTCAGGATTGCCATGACGTGAGAGAAGTCAGCTATTAAAATGTAAACCACATAGAACTTGAATCATGCTAATAAGCAAGACAGAGCTAAAAAAGACTAAACATAAAAACGAGGAAAAATATTTTGGAGAAAGATACCCAGAAGAATTAACATTTGATCCCAAGGAAGTCTCCTCTTTGGTATTTATAAAATATAGTCCTCATTAGTCGTTTCTTGAAGTTGGTCAAATATATGTAATTTTAAATCACATATTTCATTAAAACCGAAAAGCTTGTGAATTAAACATCGGAATGAAATTTGTCAAACTTGCATTAGGATAAGGAATGAGACATACCAATGAGCATGAAAGCAGCAATAATTTTGCATGTATTATCCTCAGCATTAAAAAAAATATAAGTTGCTCGAAAACTACTTCAACAATGCCTATCAAGTTTCATTATTCAGCTCCTGACGACAATTGTCTCAGAATTTCAGTATTTCGTACAAAGGGATATATTTTCTGAGATAGTTTCTCTTTCTTTTTAATCCGCATTGTTGAAATGAGATGCAAGTGGGAGTGACATGCGATGTGAGCAAGTACGGATGACAACAGCGCACGAAAATACCGATTCCGAGAGAAGGGGAGAGTACGTTGTATTAGAGTAGGCACTCCAAATGGAAACAGAAAAATATAGTAATACGAGCGGGAAGTAGACGATAGAAATCGAGCGGCAGAAATGAGTCAGAGGAAGAGTGAGAGAAGGCAAGCGATGTCCGAAAAAAGCAACCATACGACGGGAATCCCGGGAAGAAGATGGAACCACCTGGCAGAGAGAATTCAGCTTCATAATGAATAAAAACACTTGGTGAACTTCCACAGATTTATTTCTATGGCACTATGCGTTTTCACCTCTCTGTGGCATGTTGTTTAGTGCCATGGTAAAAAAGCCCGGTGGCGGTAGGGGCGACGAGGAGAATAGAATAGAGTATGATAACATTTATAAGAGAAGTATAGTTAATGCATAAAGACATCTGCTTAAGTTAATCAGTCAAACATCATACATTATGTAAAAATACACTCCTAAAACTGCAACGGTTTTCTACGACGCTAAGTTATTTTCAAGAGCCAGAAGTTTAAAAACTTTGCATGTGATTAAATTTCACCACTCCGGTGGTGAAATTTAATTAAATACTTTTTTCTCGCCTAAAGCTACAGAATCAATTTCAGGTCATTCACATTAACTTTCATACGCAATGCTTGTAAAATTCACTTTAATACCTTGCAGGTTTTGTTTCTTTGGCATCATTTTACTTTTTTATAAGTGCTCGCATAAAAAACCGAGAGAAGTTCCTTAAAAATATAGAATTTTTTTTTGTATCAGCGATATTTTTTTCGATTCCAAATTTTTACAACTTTTGCAAAATATATCAAAATCCTATCAATATAACAGCGTTTCTTTGAAAGGCGTCCCCATAGCAAAATGCGTCTTTGTTGAAGGGAAAACGCCCAAAAGGAATCAGTGGAGCAGTCAGTTTCATCGCTTGAGAACTTCATTTCTTTTGCAAATATAAAGTAGAAAGACTGGTTGTTAAATATCACATTCCATTTACTAATGTGCATTATTAAAGTGGGATTGTACTGGTAAGAAAATTACGCAATTTACTTGCAGCAAGCAACTTTTTATTTAAATCCCACATGTAAATGGCTCGGTAAGTCAACTTGAAGAACTTTTTAAAGTTTCGGAAAGTCGTTTGCAGCTATATATTTATGCCAATGTAAAAAGAAACCAATCTGTCTCTACACTTACTTGTGCAAAAGTTTGCGTCGGAGTAAAATTCCCCGCAAGCTCTTGCAGAAGAAACTTGAAGAAGTAACTTGACAGTATAAACCCACCCTAGCATACCGACACTCCCTCTCAGTTCCCTGTTTATAGTCCCCATCTCGCCTCTCTCGTGTGGCACACAAGCCGTCATCGCCAAGTAACCGATCGCCTTGGAAGAGTCAACAGAGTGTTTGCGGCGGGATTGTTTGAACTATATGTCTTTCGTCTCCTCGCTAGCGTCGGTGTCGCTGACATGTTGGGAAAGGCAAAACCCGACGAGAGAACATCTCTGCTGGTTGGATCGACGTCTGGTTAGGATTGAAGAGGGTCGGGTTTCATCAAAACATACGGCTAAATTTTGTCCCTCGTAATATTTTGGCGTGTTGCGTACGAGACGGGGATTGGTTGAGTAAATGTCGACGAGAATGTGACGCAAGAGAGGAGAGAAAAACGTTCTCTAGTTGAATTACTTGACACTTTCCCAGTTTTGTTTCCTGGGATCACATATACAAATAACTGAATTGAGATAATAGATTCATGCATGTATATTATTAAACATTCGTTAACATGATTGGTGATGAATTACCAAGAACATTGGGCCCTATTCGTAAATAGTCGAGACAAATTGCTCGCATCCAATTAAGGAAAGACTTTTTTGAATTTGTAGCTGTTTAATGTTTTCAGTTGTCGACTCTTCATTTCCATGGCTTATTCTTATGCTTGATGAAATTCTATAAGTGCCACTATTTAAGTGCTCAATCTAACGAATAACTGCATGTTCATAACTGCAACCTGTCACCCAAATATTAAACTGGTGCTTCTCAGGAATATCAAGTATTTATTGATAAATATTTTACTCTACCAACAGAAACTTCTTGGAGGTATTTTCTATACTAGTTTTCTGCATCTTGGTGATAGAGGAGCATCTTCAGTCAATTTAATACCTATGACATATGAATTGTTTTGCTTCACTAATATTGGAACAACAAGTGCGAAAACCGTCTTTTGTTTTGCTATTAAGCTTGTTTCTATCGTACACGTTTACCTACATCATGTGGGCAATCCTTCCCAAATTTCTGCAATTATGATAATGGCGCTTTAAAATAGACTAATAAAACACATTCAATATGCCATAACTCTATAGTAATAACTTCCTATTCGTTATCATCAGCCACTTATTGAGTAATATATACATTTCTTCCCTCATCTCATGTGATTATTGTCATAATTCTGGAATATTCCCTGAGCGTCAAATATCTTTTCATTCAAGTATTCTTTTTATCTTCTTTTAATTTTAGGATAGTATACGCAATAAAAAATTTACTAGCTGGTTATTGCCTTATTCATATATTTTGACTCATTCAAATCCATCCAAATCTGAAAAACCTGCCAACTATGCTCTAAATTCATTCTAAAATTCCAATTTTGTACAAGTACAACAAATTCACGTTCTACATACCTTTTTTTTACCTCTTTTCTCTGTCAACTAAATCTCTCCGTCGTATCTACCTTGTCTTTACAACGTTATCTTCTAATAACATAGTTATCGTATGATATCATTACCGTTTTGCCAAAAAGACAGTTTGTTTTATTTTAAAAGCTAATTTGTCTTTTCTCTAGACTGAAAAATTTACCTTGACAACTCTTCAATATTTAATAACTTTGGTCTTCCTATCTCATATTTCAACCAAGATTACCTCTTATTGTCACTTATAACACATTTATCTCCAAATTTTCTTGCGTCTATTATTTCACAGAATTATTACCAGCGACCTCATGCGTAACCACAACAAACTAGGGCTAACGAAGGGAGAAAGCGTTCTATTCTATTCTTCTTAAAGCCTCCTATTCTAGCCTTTTATTTTCATCACAATAATGAGAGAGTGCGCAGTGATGATTTATTTTTTCCCCTGACTGTGAGAATTCTTTTTAGATTTTAACCTTAGAAGAAAGGAGATTTGATTTCAAAAACGCATTTAGCATAAGTAATGCAAGGAAAATTGTTCCTTAGCTTATGATTTTAGTGTTTTGATCTCAAAGTATTTTTACTTTAGCAACGAAATGGACTCAGAAGAACATCTTCCATTTGTGAATAGGATAAAATGATTTTGAAGGTACCGTTTTTGTCCGGGGTGTTTTTTACGTCGGACCATATCGCTGGGATATTAGTTTCGCTGGCGTTGCAGTCGGCTACTTCAGGTCAACATTGAGTGGGGCTAGTTTTTTTCCGACTTAAATGGACATCCCGTACGATCGGGTGCACTTTATTTGGTGGATGCTGTTTGGTATGGTTTGGTGTAGTGGGTTATCACCAGGTTCATTGCCGCGAGTTACATCTATATTGAATTTGTCAGGTGTTTTTATTTCTGTCGCCATTCCCGGGCGAGTTGGGGGTTGTACGGCTTTCTTTTGAAATAAGTCTGCCTTTTTATGAATCAATGATGCAATATTGTGCCATCCTAGGCTAGAAAGGTGTAGTTGTTTATACAATATTTGTTATTACCGCCACTTGGCTGTCCAGCTCTTTTTCCAGGGTAGAATCTTGCACAACTATATTTTATATCTTATATACGTCGCTATTGATTCCCGCTGATACAAGATAATTGGCTTGCTGTGTAAGTTGGATGATTCCGAGAAGCAATGAAATCTTCTCATTACACAATATTTATAGCATAAAAATAATATAATGGAAAAAACGTATCTTCAACACCTCCATGCATACGAATCTCCATGTAAACTTTAATCCACTGCCAAATCAAATTATGGATAGTTTATTGAAAGCATTTAGAACTTCTATAGCCATTGAACTCCCCCATTACCCATGCCTTCGTGAAAAATATCTCAAGTTTTAATGTATCATTCACGGAAGGAGCATCTTCAGAAATTGAGTTTTTTTCTCGTTACGCCAAAGATTCATTCCGGATTGTTTTTTTCAAACAAGCAAGACATCCGTCTACGATCATCTACTAACATTGCCTTCACTATAGGGATGGGACGTGATTGGGATTTTTCTTCACAGTTACAACTGAGCCACAGTGCCAAAACATGTGATTAAGTCATGGGTGTGATTTTAAGTTGAATTTATGCATGTTTCAAGACCGACAGCTCCAGAACAGTTGAAATATTGACACTGCTCCGGAACCATGGAAAATGCCGTGAGTGACAAAGATGTAGAGCAAACGTACTCTGGAACAGTGAACAAAATCAAATCAATGATCATTTTAAGAACAACTCCAGAACTACGAGACGACAGGAGTGACTGGGAGCTGGTAAAACGGAACGATGTTTTTTTCCCGAATTGTGATTTTGCGAATCCCATAATGGCAGAGAATTATGACAGCGAGGTCCCCGTGACAAAATCACAGGACGTGAAATCACATCCCATCTCTACATCACAGTGACGTTTATCGCAAGTATCCGCCTACCACCTCTTTCCAGTTTCGCAGATTTTTAGGGTACCTTTAAGCGTAGATGAAGGAGGATACAACTACTTACAGCTGACCAATGAACGAGGTTTACTGAAAGCTTTTACTTGTTCTTGAGGCTACTCGTTCGCCTATTGATAAAGGAAATTGATGTTTTCCGAGAAGGGTTTCAGATGTGACCCTCAAGATTATAAAACAAAAAATGAGTTCTCGCAATGCTCGACCGTCCTTCCACAGTCTCTGATTCGTAGTATCCTCTTCTCTCTGGCTATTGTGCCTCAAGTAAAGGAAATTAGGAAGTGTAATTCTGTGTCGAAGGGATGTTACAAGCGAATTTGTAACCCATGACCGTCCATCTGCAACGTCCCATTTCGTTTCCCAGTGACACTACGATTTGCTGTACTCTTCTTTCTGTGCACCCAGAAGGATAATATCCTCCATCCCCAGGATGACGACCAGTATCTCAGTCCGTAGTTACTCGAATTGTTTGCGCACGCTTCTAGTGCAGACTCTCCGACATATCGCAGTCGGCTTTCAATTGATTACATACTCCCGTTGTTCCCCCCATCCACGTGATTCAAGCGTCCGACCCTATGATTCGGGATTCTGCTCCATAGACTGCGCAACTCAGCCGTTGCCGCGGGGCTCAGACGGCGGCGTCTCAATTCAATTACCCTCCTCAGTATTCCCGTGGCGCATTACCCTTACCTCCTTACCCCTCTTCTCCAGCCGACTGTACGATTATTATTCGTATCACAAATGTGTCTCTAATTGCATCCGGTCGCCGCGATCTACTTCAACGATATAAAAGTACGTCTACACGCTACCCTAGAAGCCCCACGAAGATGCGTATGGTAGGGATTGTTAGCACACACACGATGAAAAAGGATAGGAATAGAGAAAAGGAACAGAGGGAAAGACTAAAAATAAAATGTATGTTACCGTGTCCGAAGCTCCGAAGTGCATCCCTATTAATTTGTCACTCCTGTATCAAAAAGTATTGTGTGTGGAAAATAATGCCCTCAGGGTTACCTTGAAACTCGCGTGATCTCGACCGGAGTTTCTCAAGTAATCCAAGACTATCACGTAGCCTCCGAATCTCTAGCGGCTACAAACCAAGTTCGACCATCCCCTGCGCTACATTATTTGCTTATAGCAGCTTTTAAATTAGCATGCATTTATACTTGTATTTCGTTAATTTCGCGTATTGAAGTATACTTTGCAAGATCCGTAACGATTGTGGCGTGCATGAGATGTAGCCTAACGACAGCGAATACTAAAATTTGAAGGAGGTTTTATCGGAATGTAAGTATCTCATTATTAAAGGCGATGAAAAAGTCAAATTTAGTTCTCGTTGAGGGTATTGGGTTTTTAGGGAGATGCACGGGAGAGTTTGATGCGCGATATTGTTAGACGCCACCTTTGTATGCCGTGCAAATGTTGCTAATGAAGTGAGAAATTGGGAAATTTCTTGGCTGGGGTTGTAACCCTATAGGGAGAACATTTGGGCAAAGTCTGAGGGTCAAGGGTTAAATGTTTTGGCAAAGGTTGCTTGAGAATCCTTCCTCAAAAATTTTTGTGGTTAAATTTTATCTGTCCGAATGCATTCTGTGAAGTTACTGGTTTCCAGAGAAAGGTAATGTATCCATTACCTTGGGTATTAGATTACTGCCATGAGGTAACCATGGTCAAACTCAGCTTCAAATGAGTGAGTGAATGGCGCCCATCGTTTTACGATTGGCAAAAATGTGGAGTTCAACCACAAGCTGACTAAATGGGAATTCTTTTCACATAATCTCGTGGTGGGTTCAGAGCTAATCTGAATGTTTCATTTTCTGCGAGTACGTCTTTGAGCTTACAAAAGAGGAAGGGTGATTTTTTCCGCCTCTATAAGTTTGTGTGGAGGGAAACAATGGTCGGATATATTTCAATCATGGGCATCTGACACATTCTGAAGATGAAATTTGGGCATCTGTGACTTCCTCTCTCGGAGGTATCGAATTTCCAACACCTTATTTTTTTCGACATTTAGACAGAGAGAGAACATGCACGACACGTTCAAATTCTAGGCGGTCACCTTTAAAACCAATTTCACCAGACACAGATTGCAAGCCTTTAAGCATGCTCCCGCGGCCCTGTGAGAGAAACTATCGAATATGGTGGAATTTTTCAATGCGGGATAAGTGGGACCTACCGCTTAAAGCCGTTACCCCTTATCATCTCGCCATTAATGCACTTGTAGCCGAACCGTATCTTCATATCGTGCTGATATTATTCATTGCGCCTCCTTCGTCCTCACTCCTTATCCCGTATAACCTCTCGAAACCTTCTCTTTTACTTTGCCCAGCACAGTCCCCTCTTTCCCCCATTACTATGTCTCTCGCCCCTTCAAACAAATTCTTCTCCCACATTTGTGAATATTCTCAGCTCCCATTTACTTGTAAATAAAAGTATCCCCAAAAACGTAATCCTAAAATGGCACGGGAGGTGAGGAATACAGTTTAAATACATGTGATGCAAAAAATAGGACAGACGATGAGAGGGCCTTCTAAACTCTGAGATTGCACGTAATATTCACTCTCTGTTCACTGCTGTACAACACACCCAAGTGTTTGTGTATTTTGCTGTTCAAGCTTCTTACCTTGTAATGTTGTGATTTATTGGTGTGTGGTTGTGTGTGTGTTATTTCTCCTAGTTAGTTATTTGAGGGATTTCGCTTTCCATTTTTTCTCATCTAGGTAAATAATATTTACAATTTTGTGCATATTATATTTTTTTAACCTTCCTCACCTCCCGTGCCCTATAAAGATTAAGGTGCTGGGGATTCTTTTATTTGCGTTACTCATACGGTCATAGATACGGTATTCTCACATTCCCATCTACTTATAGAGTCAAGTGTGGAGTGTAGAGTTGTATGTTGCAGAACAGGACTTCAGGGAAAGAGGTTAAAAAATCGAAGGTGGCTGACGTTAGAGATGTAGGCATGGAGGATAATGGAGAAGGTGTGATGGACGGAAAGAAAGGCGAACAATAAATTGTTCGTCGTGTTGGTCGAGAAGAGGAAGCTGCTGGAGGAGATCAAGAGGAGGCTGAGTACGTCCTTGTAGCACTTAATGAGGGGAAAGGAATACATGAAGACTGTGACAGAGGGCAGGTGTTGTAGGAGGGTGGATACTAGGTAAACGAAAAAGAGAAGTAAGAGAGTAGTCCCTATGGATGGTATGAAAAGAGGTAGGAGGTATGCTGTGATGAAGAATGAAACAGTGTAATATTGGATCCGCGGCTGTAAATGATTTATATATGTAAATTTATCCCATCTATACATACTTGTGGTGGTATATCATCTTTAAAAAATAATGAGTCAGTACAACGATTTTGTTTACAGCCGTAGCGGCCGTTTATCGCATCACTTCCTTCATGCCTCTCTGTTCTGCCAGTCACTTTTAACTTGCTCTTATCCTTCCATTGTTCACTTCACGCCCATTTATATCTAGTTCTCTGCCGAAATTGGCCTAGGCATTACTTAAATAGTAATTTTAATATTTAATTCCAATGTTTTACTTTCTACTCCTTTTCCTTCCTCTAACGCTTCATCCCCTTTACACACCCGATCCCATAGCGGTCCTCATGTTTCCAATCACGTATCACCATATGATTCGTCCCTCCTGACATTCTTTTCTAATTCACGCCCCGTTCATACTTCCAGTCCACCGACCATCTCATACCAAAAATAACTAAATGAGAGTGCTTTTACACCATCACAATTTTTTTCCTAACACTGCCACCTCCTCGGAATGCTCGGGATAAAACCATGAAAAACGAGTACTAAATCAATGGATGCAAACATTAGAAATGAGGAGTATAGTTTATAATGATGAATAAGTAGAGGGAAGTCATTTCTTTCGAAAAAAATTATAATGTAACAGAACGCCGCAGGGATATTATATTTCATTTGAGACTAATGAACATGCTCCTCATTTGCTCATTTATCACTATGGAGAAGGAGTTAAAAAGTTTCACCCACTTAAATACTACCCTGCGAACATGCAAGGACGTATGACAGCGGACTCAAGAAGTGAAATAGGGGGGATTAGATAGTGGAATTCGAAGAGGAATAGGACGAAAGTGGATTGTTTTTTAGTGGATTTTATAAGCGTATCGCTCTTCTTTTGCTGATGTCTGTAATGGTACGTTGGAAGAATGGATTTTTCTCCTACCTTTTGGTTCTGAAGTGCATCTCTCTTATTATTTCACTTCTTTCTGTTACAAATTAAAAGTTCTGTGTGAAAATTATGCCTTCAGTGTCACCCTAAGGTTTGCGACACCTGAATTTTTTGAAGTAATGGTAGTGAAGAATTATGTGAGAAGGAAGCGGTTTGTGGAGTGGAGAGCTGCAGCAAACAACCCCTCAGATTGATGATTACTGATTATGAGTCTGCAAAAGTTTCGGTGAAGACTACAGTTGTGTGTGCACCTGCCGATTGGTTACGATGGTAACTTAAACTGGGCCAAATTGAAACCCGTTTGAGCTTGTGCTAGAAGTTTAACTTGAACAGATTGGGTATTACTTTTACCCGACTCAACCATACCTTTTTCCCGCATAGCTTATCCCGTTAGCCCACACCACGCCCATCTGTAGGCCAGACAGTCCACTACATTATCCTCTCCTTCCACTCATTATTTCTCGATGCCTCCAATAACCTAAGCTACGTCTCTCCTACTCTCCCCCTCTCATCCACTTCCCGATAAGCTCCGATCCTTCCCTGTCAGCCTACCTCTCACCCATCCTCTTCCCGCTTCATCTAGGACCGCGTTTACCTATAATTTCATCTTTTTATCGCTTGTTAAGCACTTTCCAGGGCAAAGAACTTTCCTGAGATATCTAAAAAATAAGTTAGCCACAGAATCATATGTATAGACGCTTATATTCGCCCTAGAAACATCTCAACGGATGTCAATGGAAAATCAGGATGGAGAAATCGGTTAATCTTGGTAAAAATTATTTCATATTTTATGTATTTTAACGATGACAAATGATTATGTTTTATGTATGTTAATCCAAAAATTCAAGGCATTTCGTTTCAATTAGGAAATAAAATAATCTTATGACAATCCCCTTGCATATTATGTTTTAAAATCTCAAACCAATTAGATATTGATATGTAAAATTCTTTTAGTTTTTGCGAGCATTTTTACGCTTCATATTTTGGCACTATTGTGACTTTAATTTCGCTATACCCTTTCTCCCGACATAATAACAAATTGTTTGTATCCTGGAAAAAGTCAAGCCCACTGTCTTTTCGCAAGTCTACTGATAACCTCACAGCCTTCGTTAACTCCTTCTTTCAGCTTGAAAAGCTTTTATTTGAATGCTCCGAGATCTCTTCGGTATATTTAAATCCCGGAATACTACTTATTTCGCTAATTATTTTGAAAACGAAAATCCTACTACAAAATTAGCAAAAAAATGCTAATTATTTTTACAAGAAAATTATAATTCCAGGTATTGAAGTAATTGATTGTGGCGTGCTATTAATTCATAAAATATTCTTTTTCTATTGTACAATATGTATAAGTTTCTTTCTGCACTTTAACAATGCTTTGACGCTATTGGCGCCCCACGTTGATACTTTTGAATGAAAATTTGTTCTCAATAAGAGAGACTGAGCGCATGTCAACACCTTCGGGTAAAATTTTTGGGATCTAATTTAAAACAACCCTATGATGTCTTATCCATCATCAAGAAAAATGTCTTTTTTTTGCACCAAACCAGCCTTGAATTCATTTTCCTCAACTATGCCTACCTTAATTTCACGTCAACCCCACCCTGTACAAAATCCTTTATGTTATATAGACGAGAGGAATTTTCAATAATTTTTTACTCTGATTTGTGAATTGATGGACGCTCAGACTAATGAAAATCCTCGCTAAGAAACTAGTTGTCTGTCAGGAGAAAGGATAAGAGACGTAGATCGGTGAGGTTCGATAACTCCTTGAGCTCCCTTCGGGATGGTAAATAATTACGCTGTCACCACAGCACTATGCACCATCTAAGATTTAGCTACTGGGCCATGAAAAGAGTTGGCGGCAATCAAAGCAATAATCCTTGCGGAGGACGGTTCGGTGGCGGTGGTGAGTTACTTGCCGGATGGAGAAGGTGGAGGGTGAATCCTAAGTCTTCGGGAGGCGTGGGCCGCGGGGACTGAGCACAATGGTCGCGGTGGTAGATGAAGGTTGCAGAAAGAACCTTTGTGTCCCACTTATTTATTTATTCCATTCAACCACTCTCCGGTGTGCTCTCTTTTCTTCGCCCTTCCTCGCCACCGCGTTCTGTCGAATGGAAGGTCCCACCCTCTCTTCTCGTTCCCCACCTTTCTCCCTTCCCTTATCGTCGGCTCATGTGAGCGTCGGATTGACTCAGGTGAGAGGAAATAGAACGAAGGGAGGGGGAGGGGATGAAGAGGGCTTGGTGTGGTATGAGAGGGGTTTACTAGTGGGAGGAGTTGGATGGCTGGGGGAAGATTAAGAGCGGTGAAAGGGGTTTTATTTGTGTGACTTTTTTTATTTCTCACGTGTGCACCCAGGGATCCCCGTGGAAGGCTTTATTCTCTCCCTCTCTCAACCTTTTTTTCTTCTCCACCCCTCTTCTTTTCATATATTCTGGGTCGCCTCTCCTTTCGCCTCCATGAGGGTGACTTCGAGGTGGTGGTGGAGATTTTAGGCTCGCTCCAACCGTTGTTCGGCGCGTGGGGGTGGATTGAGTGTGGTCGCAGGAGGAAAGGAGCTGGGTAGAGAGGAGGATGAGGACTTGGAGCGCTGGGATTGGAGGGAATCCGCCGTTGAGCGAGGCTTAATAAGGCGAACGAAAATTGGATCCGCGCGGTGAATGAAATGGTTGGGAGTCTCGCTGCGCGGGGAAAGAATGTGGGAGTTGGAGAGGAGGAGGGGGAAAAGAAGGAGCTGGCAGGTGTGCAAGACGCTTCTTGCGGGTCGCGTTCTCTTCTCACACACACGTGCGGACTGGAAGGACTCTGGAGGATGCGGAGGAAGAAGGGAATGAGCAGAAAGAAATAAGAAAAAGGGGGCGTCAAAGGGTTCCTCCCAAAAAATTGGGGGTTGGGCGACGTCTGCGGAGATGTCTCCCCCCTTCATTCTGCCCTTACACTCCTTTCAGGGAATATTGAAATCTTTTCTCGCGGCCTCGCCTACTTGGAGGGAAGACATTTTTATTCGTTTTTTTCTCATTTTTTGTTCATCTTCCCGATGCCGATATTTTGCTCCGTTCCCTGGATTGTAAGAAGCGTGTAAAATTAGTCTGCCCGGCTTGGGCGAACGTGGTCGGGAAAGGATTTTTTATTCTCCCCCACACCCCCAATATCCAACATTATATTTTTTTCTTCTTGCGTTCACGACCCGTCGTGGCCACGATGAGCATGGTGTAGTAATATGGAGTCCACTATCATCGCTTCTTTACGCAGATATTTTAGGATTCAGCTGGAGGATGGTTAGTTTTTTTGCTTTTTTCGCAGATCGATTTGTATTACTATTCCTTACTTACGTACACTCGCTGACGAGTCTTGCTCTAAGAATATTACCTCGTGCATATGCTTCTCGGGATAGTACTGAAATGTATGGATCATGCAGATCATGGAAAGTTATTTATTCTTTATATTTCCCGACTAATTTTCCTGAATACAACATGTCTCAGAAGGAGAAGTTCTCACCCGAGAATGTGCAACGCTCCTAGTATACAAATGTATATATTGTTTATGTCGGTATGCACTTGACGTGACCCATGGAACCTGTCAACACTGGTATGGATGGCATGATACATGGGTCAATTGCACGATGTGTATGTCCAATTCTCGGTGGGCTCTTCGTATTTATGAACTTTTCTGCTTCTCACGAGTTGAACTCCCAGGTGATGCCTAATTTTTTAACGGCATTCTCTTCTCGTACAAGAGAAGAGAACTGTGAACTCGGCCGAGACGATTATCTCAGCGTCCGCTCCTGTAAACCAAATGGCAAGTCTTCGATGTACCCTGCTATGGCATCTGGTCGAAAAAATCCGTCTCACGCGCCCACTGGGAATTTACCGACGTGGAGAATTTCCACGTCGTGGTAGGAGTCTTCTTCTCTTCGAAGGAGTCGTTTTTATTGCCTTCAGCGATCCATTCCCGTGATTTCATCCCAGACGAAGCACCGTGCGGAGGCTCCCAACTTCCACAGAATCATCTTCCGTAAGACACCAGACTGAGTGTGGGTGCCTTATATGATTACTCAGATTGCTGCCTGGAGTAGAGCGATGGAGAGTTGGACTCAGTAGCACTGGGGAACGATGTTAGCAACGCAAAGGCCAGTCGGTGATGCGCCCTTACGATATTAGCGATGCAGCGGGTAGGGAGATTTTCTCCGAAAGCCTAGAAGCTTGCCTTTCAGCGTGAGTAGAACGATATTCTTATTCGCAGTCGCATAGGAGCCTCGAATACTGGACGGTTGGTGAAAAAAAAGGCCACCGGCAGTTGTTGTCGCATTATAACGCGTACAGTGTCCGCGATGTAGACGCCAACTGGAGGTATTGATGAGTCGCAATGTTAAGCAAGTCACCCTCTTGTACCAGTTGGGAGTGGGTCAGAGGGCTTGGCACAGTGACAGCGATCCCGTTGCCATTAACTTATTGACGAAAGCGGAAGGTTATCTCGGCCCAGGAGTACCAATATTGGTGTTTTGGGTTGAAGTCACCCGCTGCGATTGTTTATTAGGAGTCTCCAAAGATTGTCAACATCTCGATCGCAAATAGGATATTCACACCAAGGTGAATTGAGGCGGACTTTCTTCATACCCTGTGGCGATGGCAATGGATTTCGTGGAAGAAAACTGACAGTGGGGCTCTGGGTGGCTTGATGTTCTGACATTACGGTGGTTTCTCCACCTCTACCCACGCGGTTGCTCTGGAACGCCTTGTAACTGACCAGCGAGAGCCCGGGGAGATTAGGTTGGTGTAGTGGCAAAGGGACGGACTTTCTTTCTCACGGTTCTGACTTGGAATGACGACAGTGGCAGAGATTTTTCATTGGAGTTTCGATCATATATTCAATGGTACTTAGATAACACAACAAGTGCAGTGTACTGGAATTCAGTGTGGAAGTTGATAGGGTGGTTAAATATGGTCATACTGGCGCCTGTTGTTTCATGTAGTACAATACGGATGCCTGGTTTCTCCCAATTGTATTCGAAAGAGACTCACATTTTTCCGACTTCCTAGCGAATGCATTCCCTTTCCTAGTCAATGTCACCCGTTTTAAGATACACAAAAGATTTTCCTTTAAATTAATACATAGATCCATGCTAACAACAGGTTTCCTTCTAGACTTTAGTACTACGTAGGTGAATACTTTGTATGGAAATTAAAATTTTCTTCGCATTATTTAGTCTCAATTTTTTTCCTTTTTTCCTCTTAAGATCATACATGAACTACATGTTTCCTATTTCACTATAGTTAATCCTCAATAATAACATTTTGTAGATGAAATGCCATTATTTCACATAAGTTGTAATTGCTTCTTCATGTGCAACTCTCATTTAAAATATTTCTCTATGGTTTAACTTCAACAATAATATTTTTTGTTGAAGTTCCTTTCTTTCACATTCTAAATACTTCTTCATGTGCAAATCTCTTTCAATATATTTCTCCCTGAGATCTTAGGAGGATTAAAGGTCAAATTGATGAAGAATGTTTCCAGCAGCCCTGAAATTGTTCAACCCGAAGTCCTCGACAAAACGTCTCCAACGACAATTTGGTTTTCTTGGAGCCAACGTGAACGACATGTGACTGCCACGAGTCATTAAATCATTGGCTCTTAATTTTCACTCGAGTGAAACTAATTACATTTTCGTGCCTACCCTTTAGTGAATCCATCACCCTAGCCAAAACCGAATCGTCTCAAAATCCTCCAGCTGTAAAACTGCTCCAGGGATACACAAAGAACTTCTCAAGTAATTTGTGATTCTCAAAGGCCAACATCCTCCCTTGTCTCCTCCCTCTCTTTTCCTCCGCCTCCCATACCACTGCAAAGAAGGGAACTCCCATTCTCTCCTCTTATTCTATAGACGCCACGGCTTTGATCGTTTCCAATTCACATCCATCCCCCGCGGTATTGAGGAAAGAAATTTTCATTTATGAAATATCATTTATGTATACGGAAAGTCATATCCTATTTTGGGATATTGCGAACAGAATTTCAGGATGAACTGGACTAATGCACGTGGAAGCGTAGTGGAGAACGAACCTGCCCATTAGCAAGGTAACTTTTTGCAATAAACTTTTCCTGAATTTATAGTAACTGGAGTTCACTTAGTCCTTAATAAAAGACCCCATGAAAAATGAATTGAAGTTTATAATTAAGACGGGTTATATGAAAAATTGCAAAATCGCTTAAAAACTATGCCCTGCGTAAATACTGCTTTGTAGACGCCGCTAAAGTGTGGGGATTTTGATTAAGCTCAACGCCTTGCTCCGAATGGGAAGAGAAGGGGTTAAGATGGAGCAGCGAATTGAATTGAGGAATTGAGAGGGACCATGAGAGAAGAAAAGGGTCAAGGTAGGAAAGGAGATTGAAATCATAGAAAGTCTATAGAGGGAGAAGGTTCGGGTCGATCGTGGTGACGTGGATAGGATAAGTGAATGACGTGATTAGGATAGAGCGGCTGGGAGTTCCAAGGTAATCATAGAATGAGTCAGTAGAATGAGGCGGAGCAGAAGGGATTATTGTGTGAATAATACCAAGGGGAGGCCAAAAGGAGGGCAAATATGAGGAAGGAAGAGGAAAAGGGAAGTTAAACAGTTTAGTACGGAGAGCGGGAATGATAGGATGGAACGAAAATTATTTCGAAGTTTCCGTTGCCGCAAAAACACTAGCATGAAAATGTTCGCCCATTACAAATAGGGAAATAAATCACAAGTAACCAATTATTTTATTTTTGGCGTATATTTGTGGCAAAACCTTATATTGTGGTGTGTAATTTTATATTTTTCTTCGGGGAGAGGGTGACTGCAACAATTTTTGGAGCATTACATGTTTAAATCTGTTAAAAGTAGTATTTAACTCCAAAATATCTCATTTCCTAATTCATAATGAGAGTATAAGGGAAATATTATGATTCCCATTTGTTCTCTAGTAACACTACTCTGTCAATACCCTTTTTATAAATAATTTAAATTAAGAGATACTAAAATAAACATTGCTGGCTTCGCAGTCCACTCATTATTCTTCCTGAATGACGCATTTAAAGTTGCCATTTTGATTAATCTTGGCATTAAAAAATAGTCGACCGGTGTGCACCAGATATCCGAAATTTAAAATTATGGTGGGACTTAGTTTTTCATTTGAGGTACTCTACTTTTAACTTCAAAATTGAAAAGCTTATAGTTTCGAGAAAAAATTAAGGTTTAGAAATACCAATTCATCTGGTGTCTTTATTGAATAAATCCAAAACATATGGAACCTTGTTTATACATCTCTTTCACAATTTCAATATTTTCGAATGTACCCTTCATAATCGATGCAATCTTTATCAGTACATCAATTTTTCTTGTAGATCATGTACATTATTGTTGTTAACACCCCTATTATTTTTTATGGTAGTATCGTGAAATGAAATTTATGCCTATTCCTTTTCTTTAAATACTCCTCAACCAAATTTATACCATAAGTTTTATGTCTCCTTATTTAATAACTTCTGTAATAATGGGTTAAATCTAGCAAAACATGGTTTAAAAAAATAAAATAGAAGTCTCTAGCATTATTCATCAGAAAACATGTTAAGAAAGTCCAAGTTTGAAAGATAATGACAAAATATATCGCAGCGCCGCTGCGGCGCCGTAAATCCAACGACGTAAGTAAATTCATAAATCCATATGAGGGTTAAATACTCCGCAACCAAATTTATACCATAAGTTTTATGTCTCCTTCTTCCATTCGAGTCTATAACTATCCATATCAAAATTAAAACTCTTAGTACATTTCATCATTCAATGCGAAATAGGATATTCCTTCCAACATTGCCCTAATTGTATCGCAAAGTGTTTAAAGCTTTGATGATAAACAAGGATGTGGATATGGATAAACAAGGATATGGATGCATGAAACTTTTATAGTCAACGACTTATTAAAAATCTGCTGGAAGGATTATGTTACATAAAATGGAAAATAATACCCCTCAAATTCAAGGGTTTGACAACCATAAACGAAATTTCTATTCAAATATCAAAGAAAAAGTTTCATATGTGCGAGAATTCAGACTCACTCTGAGAAATGTGATCAAGTGTTGGCACGGAGTGCGTAGCTTGAATTCTTAAACAGGACTGAATAACCCACACATAAGCAGCTAGTGGAGGGGTTTCTTTGACAAATGACTTGATGAGGTAGAGTATCTTAGGATATTGGCAATTTATAAGCCTTGAAAGGTAGGAAATGGTGCTTAAAATTATGCCATGGCAGTGATTCGCGGGTTGCAATTCGAGAACCATAAACTGGCTTGTCCACGCTGGTGCAATGAAGGATTTTGGTATCTGTACCGCGCTCTGACAGCAGCAGACCACTATATGAATCAAGGCTTTCCTGGCAAGGGGAAAGTGCAGCTGAATGTGCGGCCAAATACACTCCCCAAGTCGAGGCAAGAAGATCGCTGTGAACGTCGTCGTTGCAAACATTGTCGTAGCGAAGTTGAGGCGCATGCACTTTAGATATTTATCATTGCTGAAGTCGTCGTCGGTACGATGGCGTTTGCGTTCGGATGCATTCTGGCTAGCCGTTGACTTAAGTTCACCAAGTAAAAGGTCGTCAGATGGGAACATCCTCTATGAGGGTAAAAAGGAGATATAATTAATTAAAATGTCAGAAGTCATCCACTTTATTGACCTCAAAATTTGCAGTGATGTTTTTATTTGCTTGTTCATTACCGCAGCCACCAGGAACAAATCTACGATGTTCCATTCTTCTTGAACATTTCTTGAATTACGAGAAATTTGAAATAAAGCAAGAAAGAAAATTATTGTTCTTGGACTGGCCGTATCCACAAATTTGTTAAGATAACACCTGGATAAAAAAGTTAACAATAACATAAGGTCTGAGGGTTGAAATCTAATGAAAATTTGAGGGGAAAAGAAGGAAACTGCCAGCCATTACCGTTGAGCTTAGGACTGTTAAGGAACATATGTGGCCTTGTGACTCAACTTGTACCCCTTGTGAGGAGCGTGGAGGATTAGCGAGGGGGAGTAAGGGCGACGGTTGGAGAGAGATTTGAACGGCCGAAGGAAACGAAGATGGCGTGACATGGCAGGCGCACGCGAGGGACCATACAATGGAGAAAGATTCTCGTGAAAAGGAAAACGTAATATTAGAAAGAGTGATTTGTGTTAAAAATCTAAAAATAAGTACTTAGGAATATTTAAAAACTCTCGCTAAACAAATTTGCGTTTAGGAAAAGGTATATAGGAAAAACGTTTATGAGCTCTCACTATAACGATAATATTTTCTTTTGGCTGCTCTCAACGCTAATAATATTTAATATTTTGGAGCTTTAAAATTTACTCTTTGACGCTTTGATTTATAAACGGCATACATTCCTAGTTTGCAGGTCACAAGCATTCAAGCATCCTGCTCCTTCACGCAAACAATAAACGCATGATATATACAAAAACGACAGTGAATGCACATTTTCACGTGTTTGAACGAGTGTGTGTATAGGTATGATATTCGCACTCACCAGAACAATTCAGCTTCGCGCGGTGTATAAGTACGTGCCTAGTTCAAAGAATTTAGTTGAAACCACCCTCGATGACGTGAATAATGATCGTGCAGCGGATTTTTCTGCTTCTCTGATCACATAACTTTTAGATTTAGAGAAGGATGTACAAAAGAAGATGGATGTTCAAAGTAACAGGTGTTTGGCATGAGGCATGGGGAAAGAATTCTTAGCGAGAATTTGGGTTTGCAAAGAGGTGAACGAGAAGGAAACAAGGGCTGTAGGAAGATGGATAAAATATGCTGGATCTAAGAATGCAAAGATCCAAGGAATTTGGTCAAAACTCAGTAGTTATGAATACCTTTGTTGTGGAATATAATCATCCTTGGCGAAATAATGCTCATTTCGTTTATGATGTATACCCTGTGCCTAACACGCACTGCGAATTAGTTCATCTAGGTGTAAAAGTCAATGCATTTATGAAATATAATATTTAAATTTGATTTCAATGATAATAAATGATTTATTGAACAATTAGTTTTAGTTCACTGAACGGAATGAGAAGTTTCACGTCATCAATAAAACTTCACATTCATCTGAATATACACTACAATACAGCTGAGCAATGCATGTTATTGTATTACAATACCTCGTGAGGATTATGTTTATAATTTACATTAGTTGCAAATAATATCCTTTCAGTTTATCAAAACTGTATCGGTCGCTTCACTTAATGTGTCTCGGTTAGCGGCAACCAAAATCTTCATTTAGTCTTTATTGCAAAAAGGAGGTAAATTATGTGGCATGCAAGCAGAAAATTCTGACCATGAGAGATAAATGACTTGAGTGACGCTTGACAGAGCATGGGTGGGGTGAGGGGCGTGGGGCAGATTTTTTCAGCATGAGGGGTGGGTTATGGGAATTGGGAGGAGTTGTTTGGTTGGGGTTTCCAGAAATATCACGGAGGGTTGGGGGGGAGTGAAAAGTTGGGGACTTTGGGGAAGATTTTGAATGACTATGTGGATCTTGGGGACGACGGGCTTGTCCGTCCGTCCGACGAGAAATGTGGCATGCTACTTCACCTTTCCATTTCCGCAGTAGAAGTATGTTTATTATCCTATGAGAGGCAGTGCTGCTTTTAAGGAGAAGGATTTAGTGGCGAGGTGAGAGAAAAGGAACTAAAACTCAATTCAGTCAAAACGGATACTTTGAGACAGTCACATACGGTGTATCCATTTTTATTACGATGTGGAAAGGGAAATGCGGCGTCGTCAGATGGTCACCTGATGGTGATGGTGATGACCATCTAAAAATGGAGAGCGTGAGAAACCCTAAGAAACTTGGAAGACAGTCGTATAAAAAGAGTCGTGTAAAAGTAAAGTAAAAGTGTGCAAAGTTAACGCATTACTCATCTCAAGGGCATATGAGAAACGGGATTTCTCGGAATACGCGTCAGGATAGGTGACAGAATCCTTTAATTTCATAAGGCGCGAATGGAAGAGGTACTTTCCGAAAAGATTTTTATCCGTCGTATTATTTGATAACAATAAGTTCCATGGCGAATAATATTCTGTCATGAAAGCATATTGAACTCAGCAGAGTCGTATGCATGATTTCAAAACCGTGCTTGCGTCTTACAAGTAAGTACCCATTTTTGAAACATTTCACTTGTTGGGTCACGTAATACTTTACTTGTCAACTGAATTATAAGAGATGGGGACCACAATTGTTCATGTAATGTGATACAGGGTAAGGCTTGAAACCAAAATCTTTGCGAACAATTATCGAGAACAACTCACTTCTTGAGAATATGAGGGGATTCATTTGACCATGTTCAATAATGGTATGCCATAGTTTTATTATGTCCAAGTTTTATTTCCTCTACGGGTACACATACTATGCTAAAATTTAACAATTGAGATTTTTTTATTTCACTATTCTCATTTCCTCATTGTTTTTCTCTTTAACAGGTAAGACGGATAAGAAATAAATTATTGCAGTGGATTGGAATGATCTATAAATTGTGAGTTATAAACTATTTTTAATGATATACCTAGTAATGCTAACGTGGGAAATCATTTTCGATTTTAATATTTTAATTTGGTATTCGGTTCAAACGTCTCCATGTGAAATATATGCAAATTTGAAAACTAAATTGTTTAATTTCCGCTAAAATTAGAGACTGTTACATTTTAATATAGTTTCAGTAATTTGGGTGATTCATGCATGAATTTCTTGTGAGCCAAAAAGTCGTCGTTCGATTAATACAATAATTGATTTATCCCAAGTGATTGATTAAGCCTTTAAAGTAAGTCATAGGTAAACAATTATTGGTAATTCATGACCTCTACACTGATAAATGAATTTTAATTGTGTGAGAAACATTTGATAATCATTCAACCTTGAATTCAACCATTTGAATGAAATGAAATATTGAATGATGACATGGCAATATTAATAATATAATTTAATATATACATGGCCGACGTTTTTAATATTTTGTTGAGTATTATTCCTCATTCTTTAACACTGTTTATGTATTGGTATGCATCACTTATTTTTACCAAGTATGCCAAGCATGAAAATTGTAGGAATAGTTCTAAGGTTACCCGTTACGTCAACTTGCTGGTTGGCATCGACCGTCAACATCAGAATTAACAATAGAATTGGAGACAGCCCTCTAAACGTCGGTGACTACTCAAAAGTGTACCCGGTTGTAAAGAAGAGAACTATTTGTACAATTTATTCACCAGAAAAACCTGTAGGCCTTCAGTCATACAGATTTCCACGCTTTAAACGCATATTTCAAAATCAATAATTAAATATACTAATTTTTATTATTTTACCCTAATAATTTCGCTATTTTCCTATTAATTTCTTTAAAAATTTTATTTCCATCAGGAATACATAAAACCGAATTAATTTAATACCCTAGCTCGTCAATTAAAAATGTAGCATAAATAGGTTAGTGCTGACTTACTATGAATTTATTAATTTACATTGACCCGGTCAAAGGAGTAGGGATGATTCCTGTGGCCAAGGATTTCCTCGACACCACTCTGCTACGTCCAATTTCAAGAAAGAGCCATCAATTTGATGCTCTTGTCTTGATTATGGTCACTTTAAATAGCACGTATACTAAACGTAGAGTCATCGATGGAAGACAAACCATTTCCAGGATAGAGTGAAACCCTCTTTGATTCCGCCGTTTTACTTATACTCCGGTCGTGATTATATTCTCAAGTGCCTTTTTTCATTAGAGATCACCTTGAGATAATTAAGATTAGATTCTTCTTGAGATAATTAAGGGTGAAGGAACTCGAGATGCCGGCCGTACTCCTCATGAATGCGAAAGGGGACTGACGCATCAAAGTGGCGCAATGCTTCGAGAAAATAACCTGTAGAGGTGTTTCAGCGAGGCTGGGGAAGGGAGGAAAAGGGCCTCTCATTGAAAAAACTATCCACTTTTCTTTTCTCTTAATTACCCCTCTTCCTTTGGGTTACCTTTCCATCCGCTAATTTAAAGGAAAGGCACACCAAGACTGGCGAGGGGTTTTTGATGTGGATGTTGTAAAAAGCTTAGAATTAAGAGGAAAGAGAGGGAGTAAAGGGATTGGTAGAGAGATGCCTTTATATATTTTGGGATTTTCCTGCAAAGACATCGTCTCCACGTGCCAGATTTTTTGACATAACAACGGGGTGTGATAAGGTACGTTAACCAATGTTTGTCCACCCGTTTCGGGTTGCTTTTCCGTTGCTAAGGAAACTCTTTAGTGAGTTACACATCGGTGGTAAATTTCCACTGTTTAACATCTTTCTATTATCTCCCTTAATTACCGATTAAAATGCTACTGGAAACGAAATTAACTGTTGTTGTTCTCAGATTACTAAACGTTCTAAGATGTAGACGAGGGTAAATGAATATTTAGAAACATCACTCGAAGGAGTAACTTTCATTTTTCAAACGAACGCGGGCATTATCCTACCTGTTCCCGATTAGTTACCAAATTCAAGCAACGTCCGGCTCGGCAAAAAATTGGAGTTGTGTTACTATTATTCGTTCAAATGCTGTTGCTCCTGTTTGCAAGTGGCAAAAAGTTGATTTCGAAGTGGCCCTATCCGTCACAGTTCATAAAAGCTGAGGTTTTTTAAACTGGTGCCATATGTACAATCTAAAGGAAATGGAAACCAATTTTTACCTTCGTGTTTCTTACGCGCGCAGGTTCTTCGTTTTGTTTTCATTTCATTGTTTCCTTATCAGTATTATTTTTCCTATTTCTACCGATGGTAAGCTGTAATGGAGAGGTTAATAATGAATGAAATGGACGAAGGCTATGACGTTAGGAAAAAGTTTTCGTTTTCCCTAAATATCACTGATACGGACGTCATTTTATAACGTACAATATAATGTGATTCATTTAAAATTTCAAAAATATCATTAAATTGTAATAAGCCTCCCGTTTGTCGGCATCTTACATTTCACTCTTCGTTCTTTGAAGCTCTATCATAACATCAAAATGGCTCTAGATATACTCATTTTATTTAGGTTTGTTTCATCTCCTAGTGAATGAAGATAAAGGATATTTGAAATCAAATGCAAAACTTGTCTTTAAAAATTTATAGTTCTCACGATCTAGCGAGATATTCATTGCTTTTTTCTCATTTGGGTGGGCTTTAAAATAGCGTCTAAAATGATAAATGCACTTTTCCGGGTTCCTAGTCATAATCTCTATAAAACATGTTTGCCTTTGCTTGCAGAGGCGGAGAGAAACTAGCACCAATTTTTTAGCCTGTATAACAAGTGAGGAAGGAAGTACGGATGAATGTACTGCGACTCACATTTGATTACGTAGAATCATAATTAAATGAGTGATGAAGTTGCAACCTGAGAGTAGGTATATATTAAAGAAGAGAGAATTATTAAATTGTTTCATCAGTCCAGCAAGTGAAGGAGGGAGTATTGATGATTATACTATGACTCACATTTTAACACGCAGATTCATTATTTTATAAGTGATAAAGGTGAAACATTGAAAAAGATAGAATATATAATACTTTCAAAGTCAATGCTTTAATTACAAAAGAAACGCACTCCTATTCTTAATTCATCGGATACCGAGCAAGATACGGGTGCAGTACGTGTGAGTCTCTCTTATTATTTCAAATTTTATGCTCTTAGCCCCAAATTAGCATGGAATTTGCTTATGCATACGTTCATAATCTGAGTTGTATTGGCAAATGGTCAAGTTGAAGTATTAAATAAATAAATGCCTTCTAAGGACGTGTTTTTTATCATGCTATGCTTAAAACTCATCCCTCCTGAGGTGTATTTTTATAAAAAAGTGCTCTTGTGTGAAAAGAATTTTAAAAGCTAACTGTTAACATAAGGAAAAAAATGATCCTCGCTAGTCTCTCTGATAGTTGTATTCAATGTGTGAGCTTGAATTCCTAATTTCTTTGGAGTGAGATTGTTATAATAAAATCGAAATATTTTTAGGTGTAAGTGAAGTTTGAAATATGTAATTACTTTATTTGAACGAACTGTTTTTTTTTAGCGCTCGCAGGTCTACGAGTCAGGAAACGTAATGGTTGATCGGCCTGTTCTCTTCTCATCCCTGTAATCCAAAAATGTTGTTAGATTACTCATCCGATTTCGGATGATTGTGATTTAATGCATAATGATGTTAGGGTATATTTGAAAAAAAAACTCAAATCGCGTATCATTCCAGTGGAGCAATTATTGTAATCTAAAACAAAACCTCTTATTACTGATATTGACTGCGTCCTGAGTCCGATGCGCAAGGCTGCATAAGCAAGACTTTGTCGAGTTAATGTCATGCTTGTGATTTGTTCCCAGCCACGGGGAAGGAGATTTTTCTTTTTCCTTACCTAGTCGTTGATTCTTCCCGTACGTGAAATTTCCTTTGCTACTCGTAACGAATAGAAGCTACTATTTTAGATTTTTGTATCAGCTTCATCACATTTCATTTTCAAATGCAGGAACGTAATGCAATCTGGTCGATTATTTCGCTTGCGATTGAGAACAAGTCTAAATGCACTGCCCTTCCAACATGAGATCTTAATTTACCTTAAAAAACAGAGGTTTACACGATTGTTTCAGAAGCGCATGCGCAGTCGCTGGCAATCTTGTTTTATAAAGAGAGAAATAGTAAACTTCCGGGCACAAATGAAACTCTTTGATAGACATCTAGTCTGAAAACTGTGGATGTTTAGGAGGACATGATAATCAATCGTAATCCACCAGATTCGGGCAGCAGGTGCGTTGTGTTTGACCCTTAACAAACTGCTCTAAAAGCATTCGTGGCGCGCTCCCAGCCCAAGCGTTGGGGGTTCTGCGCCTGACCGCAGCCGTAAAAGCAGCTCCCTAGCGTTTCACAACCCGTTTACGACTTAATTCTCGCCCACCTCCCTCGAACGCTGTGGGCAAATGCAGCTGCGGACAGAAGTTGTCGGCACGTTGTTAAATGATTGGGATGTACAAGTATTTTCAACTATGTTCTCGTGGATTCCCTTGAAATGGACCAAACTTTGTGGGAAAACTGCTTGCAACAGTTTTCTTTCAGAATGATTAAAGTTGAAATATGTCGGTCATGTTTAATTAAAGGTTCTTGCGATAATTTATTTACGTTTATTGTTCGTAACGTAAGATGGATCTGACTGTGTTCAACCATTTTTGGGACAAAAGTCTACAGTCCGACTCTAATTACAAAATTCATGCGTAATGTGCTGAACTTAGTACATTCCTTATCAATCAGGTATGAAAGACGATAAAAAATCGAAGCATTTGGATTTGCGTACAAAGTGCTTTTGTGAATAAGTAAAATAATTCAAAATAACAGAATATTTTTTGAATTGGTAAAAACGATGCCCATAGTCAGTACTTCTTGAGCTGGTAGTCTATAGGCAGATTTCCTTGGTACTTATTACTCACTTGGTACTTGGTAGCTTATCAAGTTAGAATATGCTCAAAGTTATTATGTTTGCTGTGCACTGAGGGTGTCAGTAAATGTTTTTCAGGAAGACGCCTTGGTTTTCCCCAGTGTTTGATATGGAGAGACAAGGGTCCTGACGCTGGACATTGTCGTATGTTCAGGTTGTGGACAAGCAGTTAGGCATTTATAACTCAGGACACTTCCGGATTATTTTTATATTGTAACGTATATTTTATAAATGTAATTTATTATCATTGCTAACTAGCCTTTTTTATCGTGGGGTATTTTAACGCGCGGACAGAACTATAGAAAGACGCCAGTCAGTTGTTTGTTTGTGAGTGATGTTGGAGATTGGCAATTGATGTTTTAAATTGATCTTGTTTGTTTTGTGCGAGGAAATCGTTTTGAAAAATAAATTAATTCATTAATTTTTGTCACATTCTGTGAAAAATAAATGAAGTGTTGACAGTAATAGAGTAATTAATCTATCCTCATCGCTGGACAGCATTAGCATTTCTTGGACGCCAAAACTACATACTATGAGACGATGTGGTTGAGCCGTTGATTAGCGAACGTAGGAGATACACCTGTCGTGCGGCGAGAAAAAGCAGAAGAGAGGACCTCTTTTAGAAGGCAACGTGTCCATGTCAGGACCTGGGAAAACGGAGGACTGGCAAGTTGGACCGAATGGGGTGAATATATATACAAAGGCGACCCTGCGTCAGTCGTGACCGTTTAATTCGGCGATGGTGACCAAGGAGGTTAAAATAAAATGGAGGAGGCAAGACCGTGATCGCTCATGAGCGAAAGTGAAGCAAGAATAGGGGTGCTTGGGAAGGATTTTGTGCCGAGTAGGTGTGGCAAAATCAGTCACAAAACATCGCTTTGCCTGTGGTTTTTAACTTAGATTTGACGAAAATCGAACGCGACCGCCGGACACGTAAGCCAGAGGAAGGTCTAATCTGTGCCGACTGTAATGGCGGAATTGGCTTCAAAAATCAAGCGGCTTGTCGCCTCCATTTCTTTTTTAACCTACTTGATGGTGAGAGCCCTTTAAGCATGCATACGAGTGCGGAGATACACCACCAGACGTCTCTGCCTGCGGTTCTGCCCTAACTCGGCGGCGTTTGTTTTGACGGCCAATTCGTCCATCATGTTTAGAGCAGGAGACGATGGACGACTCAACCATCGAAACTTTTTTGCGATGGAGAATTTGACCCAGGGGAAAATACCAAATATATTTCACAACAATCATGCGCCGGGAAAACATCAGTTCTTTCTTCCTAGTAGGTGCTTTGCTCCATTAAATCCCGGAAAGATATCTCAAAGAGTGACCCATGGGCTAAATTCAGAAAGTTCTTGAAATTATCGAACCTTGGAATTACTGTTGACCTTGATGTCTAAATTTCGTTACCGAGGCTCAGCAACTTCGAGTGAGTCCTTCTTGAATCAAGTTTCTGGAACTTAGTTCTAGGAAAATCAAAATATATTGCGACGTCACAATGCCAATTCGCCCGCTCTCTGGATGATGGTCAAGGTTGACCTCTTAGTTCTTCGGGAAATTCACACTCCCTCCTCAAATTAGCCACCCCTGTTTAGGGAATAAAGTAGTTTCCTTTTCTCCCCCTTCTTACCGGAGGTATCCACTTTAATCAGACATTTACGAGGTAGTATTGAAGGAGGCGCTGGGGTTATTCACCTCGGCGTTATGACACATTTCGGTATCATGAACGGGCAGGGCCGGGGGGGGGGGAGGGGGAGAGCGGGAAACTGTCGTACCATTAACCACTTGGATATAAATCATTTGCGTCAACGTTGGATCAGAATTCCAGTCAGCAACTTTCTACCGATTAAGTTTCCACTGTTTTCACGCAAATACTCGAAATCCTGCCCATTAGCAAGCGAATCTCTTGTTTGATTCGGATCCGAAAAATAACTGAGTTAACTGAGAAAAATAACTAACTAACCCCCAGAATGGCTGTATTACAGACAACGTAGCTCCATAGGAAGAGACAGGCAATAACAAACAATTCGTGGGAAATGTAATGCATGGGGATTAAATTTATTTAAGCGATAAGTTACGTTGTTAAATTTCACATTCAACCTGATATGAACTCTCGTAGGTTTTCTTTCAAAGATTTCGTCAATCATGCCTTTTATTTGTTTACTCCATTTTGTTAATCTTTGTGCAATGAATCATGCCATTTAACAGAACTGGGATGAATGAGGACTTTAGTATAACATCTTTTTCCGGTCATCCCTAGCCGCTTCCTTTGACTAGCGTCGAGTCCGTGAAAATATCCGTTTTTAACTACTGGTTCAAGTGGTTTTTAATGCAATCTAGTTCACTCTTAGTTATTACCAAATTTAAGAGCCTCCTGATCCCGTTCCCACATACCCCGGCTCTGGCCGTAATTCAAGTGCTCTGTAGGTTCATTTAAATTAGAGCAAATGACGCAGTAACATTTCTCAATTCAAAGAACCAATGCCTTTCTAAGGTAAAGCAAGATTAAATATCATTTTCAAAGCACTAGTTCCGGTGATTGAATGGAAATTCAGCCGTGATGAATGAGACTTCAAATTTCCACTTTTACATTTAATCTTTGATGCCCACTTCTTTAGCCATGCACTCGCATTTTACAAATTTAAATGTCAATTTTACTTTAACAACTCCACCAAAATTTAATAAGTTCAAAAGTTAGTATTTTCTGTTATAGAGCATTCCATATTTATTTTACATCATAAGCCTTACGGAGAGCAGTGTTGCCAAACTAATTCTCCATGCTCTCTCCTCTTGGCTACATTCGCAGGGATTCCAACGTCGCACTAAGGTATAAGTAAGTTACTTCAGCGAATTATATTTGCATATTAGAAGGTTACCAGATGTACAGTTGGTATCCTCAGCACTATGCTCAGTTTCCTGCTGCAATTAGCAACGTAGCGCACCCCGGCATAATGAGCATTTACACAAGAAAGACGTCTCCATAAAAGCCCATATTGTCAACTAAATATCGATGGTTAAGAACCAAAACCTTCTATCTCCATTTCCTCTCAAAAATGAAGTTTGGTGCTGGTAAATCAGAAAAAAATAAAAGAATCTACTGGAAAAATCTCCTGTCTCCAGTTGAATTATTGTTGGTAAAAAAGTGAACAGTGGCGTTAGCTGCCATTAATACTTTAGTAGATATAATAATTACTTTTTCCAGTCTCCTGAACAATGAAAATTTTGGAGATAGAAGGTATTGGTTCTTAACCATCGATATGCTACCGTCGCTATCACATGCGTTGCAAAGTGATGAGGACGTTTTTTAAGGAGTAACGCTTGGGGTGATTCGTTTTTTGATTGTACCCCAACTGGGATTTCAATATTTACTTTAGTCTTTGCGAATGGCGCCACGCTTTTTACAGTCCTTCTCTCTGAAAATATTTGCCGTATCCCTTTACTTTTTGGTGAGATGATCCATATTTATTTTACATCATAAGCCTTACGGAGAGCAGTGTTGCCAAACTAATGCTCCATGCTCTCTCCTCTTGGCTACATTCGCAGGGATTCCAACGTCGCACTAAGGTATAAGTAAGTTACTTCAGGGAATTATATTTGCATATTAGAAGGTTACCAGATGTACAGTTGGTATCCTCAGCACTATGCTCAGTTAGCTGTAATTTCATACATTCTAAGCTTGTGAGCGAGGGACTCCGGAAACGTAGAGCGCAGGCCATGATTCCACAATTGTCTGAGCCTCAATAAATTAGATGTTAATAGCTCAAAATATTTTATTATAAAAATACAAATAAAAAAATAGTTTTAAAACACAGGCACACGGAAATTAAAAGGACACTCAAAATAATTTACGGGACGTTTCGACGGTCAGGCCGTCATCGTCGGCGACAAGAGACTCGCAGTCGGAGTCTCTTGTCGCCGACGATGACGGCCTGACCGTCGAAACGTCCTGTAAATTATTTTGTGAGTGTCCATTTAATTTCCATGTGCCAGTGTTTTAAAACTATATTTATATTTGTGTTTTTTTCGCCGAGTGCGTTTACTCAGAAGTTATTATAAAAATACTTATTTGTGCAAATTGGTCTTAGTGCGAAACTAATTCACGGTCATTTCAGTTTATGTCTTTTGAAATTGTAGGCATTTGATAATGAATACAAGGATTGCGGTGTTTTATTACTTGGTGGGAGACATGGTATTGAGTCAATCGTTTAATTGGTAGAACAAATACCATTGTTCATTCAATCATGAGACATTCGACATTGCCGGCCTCGGTGGCGGCGGGGTAGAGTCCTCGCCTGCCAATACGAAGGTCGCGGGTTCGAATCCCACCTGGGTAGGTTTCACTCGCCCAGGTCATGGATGTTTGTGATTGTTCAAGTTTATTGTAAGAGAGGAGCAAATGGTCCTAATTACGCTTGATGATATAAAGACGCAACTATTCAACGCACAAAAATCGTCAAAGGGACTGTATCATGAAGTTCTGGGCTCATTTTTACGGGAAAAATATAAGATAAATGAGATCGTATCACGCAGTAATTGAATGCCCCCTTATATATCTTTCAATTTAAATAAATGTATATGGAAACGTTTATCAGAACATATTCATGGAAACAAAATTCATGCATTATAGGATACATTTCAATAGCTTTACTTGAAAAATTGGTCAATACCCCATGGAGTTCGATTGTAGGCTCGAGTTATCAACAGAAATGGAAATGAAATGCTATTAATCCCAGGCAAGGAGGAACGGGCTCTTTACTACATTTCTGGAGTCTTGAGGAAAATATAGTGCTGGATATATCAACAAAATATATCATCTCATATTGAGAAGATTATTCTCGCGATTTCTTTTCAATTAAATACTGCTAACCTATGATTAGGTTACCAGAATAACGGTAAAATTCAGCAAAGGGATAGTTGAAGTACTGATAAAGAGAGTGATACGGTTAATGATTTTTTAAACTTTTTGTTTAGTTTTCGTATCCCACCTTTACTATTTTTTAAATAATATAATTTAAAGAGATACGATATTCGGGTCGGTTGAAAGCATTACCTCTCTCCTATTTATCTGGAAATTTTCAGAGGAAGTGCGTATCTTCATTCTCTATAAAATGTTTTCCCATGAACAAAATTCATTAAACCCGTCGCAGTTTTACAGTATCTTCAGTGTTTAGCAGCTTTATGTTAATGGATACTAAAAAGGCTGCTTTTGCAGCGTGATTTCCACTCCAACACTATCTCTGTTATAGTTTATCGTTTCATAAACGTGACCATACGTGTTTTTTATTTCGATTACCACACATAATGTTTTAATATCTAGATGATTCCTTTGCAAGGCCTCTTTTCTATGCAATTATGTTTTTCTTCTTCTGGAGATGTAGGACCATTAATTTATATATTATTTTAGTTCTCTTTTGCCAACGTTTAGCATTTATTTGCATGCTTCTTCAGAGCTCAGAGAGAGTTCCTTCTGAACCTCCTCTGAGGTGAAATTATTGTATAATGTATTTTTGTGTAAAAACCCACGAATTCAACATTATATAATAAAAGTTCAGAAGGAACTGATTCTGAAACCTGGAGAAGCGTACATATAAATTCGAAACGTTAGCAAAGAGATATTAAATAATATATCAACTAATGGACCTAGATATCTAGAAGCAGAAAAAAACAATAAAAATGTTTGGATGTTATTTATCAACGTCCTTATTCTGTAGAGATTTATTTGCTCTACCCATCGTTATTTCCCAACCACACCGAGTGATTTGGCGCTCACAAGTCCACTTGAAAGGCATGTGAGTGCTTGAAAGTGGAAATAAATGAATGCAGCCCGAATTTAGGCTGTGGCGTGTTGTCAGGTGCAGCTCATAAATGAGGCTCAGCAGTGAGATTATTACCTTATTTGAAAAGTTTTACTTTAAATCTTATTGCTAGTGGTACTTGCAGAAAGATGTGTCAATGGAAGTTTAGCTTTCGTTATCCTTTTTCGCCTTCATCTAATATCATTTAGTTGAGAAGAAAAATGTGCATCACTCAAAACCATTATCAATATCGGCAATTTGTTATCTTTTAGGAAATAAACGAATTCTTGCCGGCTGTTTATTGGGTATTTTCTTAGGGTAAAATGTGATAGTCAAATATAGAGAGTCATACCTGCCTTAGTGCTTGTGTTAATAGCAAATAACCGTAGTTTTTGAGACCATGTATGGCCTTTTTAGTGTCTCATCTCCAAATCTCGTACGAATTATAAATTTCATTTTCATTTCAGTTTTTTCTACCAAGATGGACAGTCTTGTCAAAAAATGCATAATGATGAATGTTGATTGAATAGTAATTTGCGAGTAACCTAGGGCTATGTGTATCATGCAAATGGCTATTGATCAGAGACCCTTTAAACAAGTTGTAAAGTGTACCTTGAAAATGAAAATGATTTAATTCAACCATGGTCGGTAATAAATAATGAATTTAATAAATAATATGGATTAATACTATTATATCATTTTTATTTTTTTAATACTAACAATAACGATGCACGCTGTATTTTACCTGAGTAATAAATAAGAGTTTCCTTAAAACGTACTCCAGTAATATTTTTAAAAAGACTAGTCCCCAAAAATTGAAATAAAATTATTACTTGAGAGAAAAAATCTCTTTTTAGCGACCACCGTACATTTCTTGTACATTTCTCCCAGTCCCACATAAAAAAGTTATATTTTGGCTATTCTTTCTCATAAGGAGAGGTTATATCCTCTTTATTTTCCCTGTTTTGGCCAAAAAGAAGTATTAATTTGTGTAAGTCAAGCCTGACTGATTCATGAATGATGATACATCTGGTTGTAGATTGTATTTTAAAAATATATATATAAGGAAGCCCATGTTTCCATCGAGGGTTGAAACGTTTTAAAAAACCACCTATTTTTCCTCTTTCATCACACTCGTACTCCTTAAACTGATTTTTGTAAACGTATGCCGCGGTACCTACTTTATCCGTTTGGTTTAAATTATGACTAAATTCGTCAATGATCAGCAAATCAATTAAAATATAACGGGTGTTAGGCATTTCCCTTTCTACTTCTTATTCTTCTTGCGAATTGGCCAACTGCTGATCACGTTAGTTAGACCGTGCTTCTTTTTTTTCCTTCCTGTTTTCTCTTTCAATACTTCTTCACTTTCTTACTGTGTTCCCTCTTCCTGTCTTCCATTAATGTCTACCCCATCCTCGATTTTTCCTAATAAAATATCAGGAAACCCGCCTCTTGGATCCTGAGTAAGTCTCGTTCCTTCATGTTCTCCCAAGTAATTCCCATTTATCGCTGGTCCTTTTCCATGCTCGCCAACCATGCGCCGTTTGCCTTTTCATCTAAGATCTCTCTTTTACTAACACATTAGAATCTCAAAATTCAAAATGACTAATATGAAGAAAGTAAACAAGGAAATGACTTTCAGAGATTTGACGAAGACCAGAGTGTACATCTGACACCGGAAATATTATTTTGTTTCCTTATTGAAATTGATTGATTTGACCACATACACTTACTCACCACTTGGCTGTAAAACAAGAGGTAGATTGTACAAACTATTGGCACTACTATTCTTTTTTATCTAACACAACTGTTAGTGGCAGCAGAGCTACTGCAATTCCGAGATCCCAATTCTTGGATAAATGTATTCCATGGAAAAATGTTGAATGTTTGATGAACCAGGCTGTTTTTTGATGTAACGTTTTCGCGTTAAATTTTGATAAAGCATTAGATAATAGGATATATACTAAAATATTCCACAACACATTTATTTACAAAAGTGAGCTGTAAGTAGATTTGTGCTTAATGCAGCTTTAATATTCATTTATATTTTTTCAACGATTTTTCCAATTATAGATTGCAACAGCTCCTTCACTAGGTGGTTGTGATGTGACCTATAGCTAAAATTCCACTCGAATAGCTTACGGCCCCCTCTTGGACACCGGGTAAGCGGGTTTTCCTCGCAGGGACCACCTCCTTCACGGATCTGCAAGCTTCACGCTTATACCCCGATCCGAAGAAGGGTGCGGGGAAGTTGGAAGGAATAAAAGGATTGATTGGAAGGGTAAGGGAAAGAGAAAATTCCGGCTCCAGAGTCATATATAGGCTAAGGGGAAAACGGAACGCGAAACAACATTTGATCTCTAGCGTTGGCTACGATGAATTCTATGAAAGAGAAAACATCCGAGTGGCAACCCGTCGTCCAGCCGGGTCCGATAGATCCCCTCTTGGACAGACGGATTACGTACGGAAAGGAAAACCACTCGGGTAATACTCGAGTTACAGGACAATTAGAAGCAATGATCCGGCCGCAATGATGGCGGATCACATCAAAGATAAGCGAGAAACGAGGCCTATAAATTATGGAGCGTGGGATGACAAGCCCAGGTCAAAAGAAAAGAGTCGGGATCGTGTCTTCGGATCATGTAATTAAGAGGCAGGGGTGAGCGGAGATGGATATAGGGGGTCGGAGAAAAAGGTAGGATGTGGGAGAGGTAGGGAGATGGGTGGATTTTTGGCGGAAAGGGAGGAAAAGAAGTGAGGTGGTGTACATGGAACGACGTATTGTAGCGCCTGTATAAACCTTCAGGTTTAATCTTCTTACTGCGAATGATAATGATATACCGCGCGCTTACACGAAGGGTTTTTTCAGGTGTTACGTAACGCATGATCAAAGAATAGAGCCTAACGACGAGGGAATGTGGCAAGGATTGATAGAAATCAGGCGTAGACATTTGTCTTCTCATTACCCAAGGTGCCTAAGAGACCACGGTTTAATGTTCCATTCAATGGTCGAAGTACAATCCTGTCCTCGATTAGCGCTCTTAATTCGTTCCAGGAAATTCGAGCGCTAATTGAAACAGCGCTATTCGAAGCATAAAACTCCATAAGGACTAATGCTATTTTAAATAATTCGTTCAGAAGTTTTTACTGAAGGATAATTGAAACTGAACGAGTGCTATTAAATAGATAACAGCGCACGTTTTCCTTATTTTACACATTTGAATGATGTAGCGCAAGTATTTTACAGAAAAATTCATTAAAAATTCAACAAGAAAACGATAATAAATTAAATTTAGTCTCAACTTTTGAACTTCTTGTATTGCACGAGATATAACAAAACATCGCACATTAGAGCGCTACATATTCTTAAAACTCTAGGTGTCATCATTAGAATAGTGGCACATTATAAATATAATCTTTAGTGCTAAAAGGAAAATAAAATTGGTTGATATGCGAGAGAAATAAAAGAAGGAAAGGCTACTAGAATGCATACGAAAATAACGCAGAACGGAAATCTTATATATCGAAATCGCACTACGATTCGATAGAAACTTCGATTCATATATAATATTCGAAACTGAACTAATATTTTGTTGTAAAGAAAGAAAATACTCTTTACATCTAATGAATGGAATCACAATGCGCTGTAAAAATATTAAATCATACAAGATAATGAGCTAAACTGTGAAGCTAAGGTGTTAATCATCCTCGTCCTGTGGATGGTGTTAACATAAAGGCGACAGATGAAGTGAAGTATCTGGGAGTTACGATAACCTCAAACCTATCGTGGGGAACACATATAAGAAATATTTGTGGCAGAGCTCTGAAGAAGCTAGGATTCGTCAAGCGTATTGTGGGAGGATTTTCAGATGAAAAAGTAAAAGAGAGGTGCTATTTCGCACTCGTCCGGCCACACCTTGAATATGCAGCGAGCATATGGGATCCGGTGCAGAAAGACTTAATCCGGGAACTTAATTAAATACAAAGGAAAGCTGCGTGATTCGTCAAAAACTGCTACGGGCGTACAAACAGCGTTACACAGATGTTAAACGAATTAGGTTGGGAGCCGCTAGAGACTCGGAGGCTGCGCGCTAGGCTTAGAATACTTGAGCAATTAAGAATAGATATCTTTTAGAGCGACACGGAGAACATCATATTAGAACCCCACTATATTTCCAGGTCCGACAGAAACGATAAATAATAAAGAGATTTATTTTGCCGAACGGATAGGTATGGGAATTCGTTTATCCCCCGAACAATAAGGGACTTTAATAAATGCTAGGCGAAATTTCATTAGAGCGTTTCCTTTTTATATTTAAACGGCTGGTGTCCTCTCACCCCCCGCCACACGCCTATTCAGACGGCTTGCGGGGTAGTATGTAGATGTAGATGTCCGTTCTCTGAGAACTCTCTTTAGTTTGAGAAAGTTCCTGAAGGAGAACCTGAAGGTTCGGCGGAAAATGTATCCAAAGTGAGCTGTTTTTTTGTTTTTTTTTCTTGAAGCAGTTCTCTATAGCAGTTCACAGCACAGTTTATCCCTCTCGCAACCTTCGAACTTCTTTCCTCATCAGGGTCTTTTTCTACCATCAAAGCACAAACACCATCGATGTGTTTTAATATTTCAGTGATATCAGATGACGTTAAACCTTGTGAATTTGTTTTCGCGTCATTATAATCATCACTAATTTCCTCTATTTCCTCATATTGTTGCACTTCCATCAGTTCTTCATCCGTGAGTTCTTCCCTTTTTGCTTCAATCAACTCATGAATATCACGCTGCTCGATTTCTTCTAAACCTACTTTTTGTGCGAGGTTAACTGCTTCATCAACGGCTTCGTGTGATAAATCAAAACATTGAAAATCGGGCACACAATCACTCCAAAGTTTTTTCCACAAGGTGTTCATAGTTTTGGGCCAATTTTATCCCATGATTTAGCAATGTTTTCTATTGCATAGCGGATATTGTAGCTTCTCCAGAATTCTTTTAAGTCCATGCCATTCTCACCCTCTGTAGCCTTCACAGCTTGAGCATACGTTTCCCTTAGGTAATATGCCTTAAACGTTGAAATAACGCCTTGGTCCATGTGCTGCAGAATATCAGTTGTGTTCGGTGACAAAAAAACGACATTGACTTCCGGACTTAAATCGCAGAGGGTTCTTGGATGGCCTGGAGCATTATCTAGTATCAATAAAATTTTAAAATCTAAATTTTTCAGTGCATAGTACTATTTTACTGCCGGAAAAACGTAATACGTAAACCACTGCTCTAACACGGGAATTGTTACCCAAGCTTTTTTATTAGATGTTCAAAGGAAAAGTAGATTTTTCTTGTCATAGCTTTTCAAAGCCCTCGGGTTTTTGGAATGGTATACAATCATTGATTTCAACTTAAAGTCTCCGGCAGCGTTTCCACCGAGCAATAACGTCAACCGATCCTTCGAAACTTTGAATCCAGGCATTAGTTTCTCCTGCTTAGAAATATATGTCCTGGCTGGCATTCCTTTCCAGAATTACCCAGTCTCATCGGAATTGAAAATTTGGTGAGGTTAGTATCCATTCATTTCTATAATATCAGCAATTTCATCGATATAAGCCGCTGCTGCATCATCTGCACTGGCCGATTCGCCACGGACAGATATGTTGTGCAAGTTACATCGTGCTCTAAAGCGTTCAAACCATCCTCGACTTGCAGCGAATGTTTTGACAGTAGAACTACTAGAACTTTCTGGGAGATCTTTAACCAAATTCGCGAATAGACGTTTTGTCTTTGCTTGGATCATCAGCAAACTCACGGGAATACACTTTTGAATTAAGTCATCCATCCAAATTCTTAATAACCTCTCCATTTCCACCATATTCTTTGATCTGTTCCCTGTTCCTATCCTCACAGAAGTTAAGGGAGTCGCAGTCTTTCCATATTCCTTAATATTTCTTGCATCTCTGATGATAGTCATTCCTGTGGAGCCAGCCGGAGATAGCGCCCTGCAGACTTCGTGTTGTCGCTGCCCAGCATCTAGTCGTCGTAAAACATCCAATTTCACGTCAAGGGTTAGTCTTTTCCTTTTTTTCTTATCTGACTGTGGCTTATCACTCATGACCTTAATATTTGAGAGGAAAATGGATTATTAAGAATGTTATTTTGGAACTAGCAAAACAATCAGATGTACTGCGGTTAAAAGGGCGTAGCTGTAAGGCTAAAAAGTCGTTCACTTATACATGTAATAAAAATAAAAACGCGAATGAATGAATAATAGGAATACTAACTTTTAATTTTGCTCACTTTACAGAATGTTTTAATAGATTTGACCAAATATTTTGTAATTTTAAACGTTTGTAAGTGGCCAAACGTGGTACAACACGGATCAAGCGAATTCAGTTTCTAATACCTTCTATATCGGGCGCAGCGATCGCAGTGAAATTTTCAAATGCGGCGGTAGTTATGGAGAGTGCTAATGTGGAGCGAGAGCGTTAGTAAGAACGAAATGGTATTAAATTTTTGACAGCGTTAATGCGAAACAGCGCTAATTGATTCAGCGATATTCGAGGACTGGGTTTACTTGAAGTGTCCTTCCCTGGAAAGACAAGTGAGGATCGGGAATTCACGGAAAAATCTACTCTTCCCACGGAATTTGAGCCCGGGCCCTCTGGACGGGAAGCCGGTACTCAAGCCGCCACATAAACCTATTCCCTAAGTATAATCAGGTAGTACGTTTGAAGAAAATGGGCATATTATTTGAGACAGATGTTTGCTAGTGAAAGAAGAGTTTAGCAATCGGAGATAGCTGATGACGGGGACGGGGAATGAGGATTAAAAGAATAGGAAGGCGAGGAGCTTAATATGGAGTATCGCGTACTGTGGTGCCGAGACGTGGATAATAGGCTCCTGGCGTTTAAGTTGTGAGTGTGAGGGAGAATAGAGAAAGTTTAGGGAGGCCGAGTAGGTGGCTGCATCAGGTAATAAGAGGCAAAGGGATGCTGAAGTCCATGATAGAGGAGAAGGTGTTGATTTAGAGGGGGAGGAGAATAAAGAGAATAGGTTTTATGAACTTAATGAAGAAGGAGAGGACGTACGCTGGAATGAAGAAAGAAATTATGTGAGGAGATTGGGGCCTGCGCCTGTAAAAATCGAGAGGATTTTTAAACCCTACCATTTCAACTTAGTAGTCTACCAGTACCAGTCATAGCAGTAGATTGTCCAATAATTTTATTCAAGTGTTGTTCTTGGTAGTCTTTGCTCTGCTCCTGCAATGAACTCCTTTCTCTCGTTATATTTCCCAATATTCCACCCTCGAGGGGATTGTAGGCGGGACAAGGACTTCGGGGAACGGGGTTAGGAAGGAAAGGGACTGCAAATAAGGGCAAAGCTGTAGGGGGAGCGGGGGTGAGAAAGAGAAATGTGGAGCCTTGACTTTGTGAAATTGGAGGAGGTTGGATAGTCACTGTGTGGATACATCCTCGGGACGCTAAACCATATCTCTTTTTACACCCCTAACCCCACTTGAAGCTGCCCCGCCCATCCCTGGACCCCTGCGAGGAGGAAAACTCGACTTCCTTGGAGGCAAGGGATGAAAACCACCCCACCCCGACGCCTCTCTCTCTCCTACCCAGTCGCGGAGTCTCTTTTCAACCCCACCGCCCCTATAACCCGCCCACGCACCACCCAGTCAGCTCCCACAGCGAGCCGCTTTTTCAAGAAATCGATGCTGGATTGCTTCCCGAGATGGGGCTCCGAAGTTAAACCTACTCCCTCAGATAGCGAATAGTTGAGTTAGAGTGGAAAATGAGGGCAATTTTTGGTTGGGGAAAATATAGAAGTCCTTAAGTGGTAACAGAATGTTTTTTAAGTAGTGAATGTGTTTGCTGGAGATTAGGTCTACGGGGTGAGGTTTAATACTGCGAATGAGAAACCGACCAGCCGTGGAGTCTCCCAATTTTCCGAAGATTCTTCCGTAGTGTTAATGCGAACCCATTTATGGCGACGTTTTCTCTTTCCTAATTCCGCCCCCTTCCAGGTATGACTGAGCTTAAAGAGATTCTAACGTTCCCACAATTGATGGCGCTCCTTATAAAATCGGCTTGTGAAAGAGATCACTGGAACATTCTCGGTCAACAACATCGGGAATAGAATGGAAATATGAGGGTCACGCTACATCGTGTGCCAAGAATAAAAAGAGATTGAATATAAATATATCCCATTCTTGGATGTTGGTAATTAGTCATTCCATCCATGAAAAAAAATTTTGTAAGAGAGAGTAGGCATTTGTTTTCCTAATCACTGTTCACGCAGCAGAGACCTACTCGATTAAAGTGGCCAGTATTTTCTTTATATGGTATTTATTAATAAAAAACTAATGACAATGGAGTTTATCCATTGAATAACAAAAATATTAACACTTCCTTTCATTATTAATGGAAATATATTTGACACCTTTTTGATGTCAATAACCCATACCTATATTAGCTATCTTCTCCATATTTTCATCTTAACTAGGTACTAAAAACATGACTCTTGAGAAATTACAGGCAAAATGCCTCCCATAATACATTCTAGCCTTGATGGAGAAATCGTGCTTCAATAAGCAACTTTTCACACGGTGTCATATGGGATGCTTTAGCATATATTTTTTTAACATCTGTCTTATTGGGGTCGGAACTAACTGACTGCCTAAACCTACTAAGAGAAAAATTGACTGTATCTCTGAGGTCACCATAACCGTGCGATGTAATTCTTCGCTTTACCGGGCTAATTTGCAAACAATGTTAGATATATACCCATGAATTCAAACAGATTATAACTGAGGCCTCACAATTTAACTATACCATGGGATTAAACAAACAGTTTTCCCACTCCATTTACGCGTCTGCTCCGCAGGGAGATGCTCATGAGCCTAAAAGTAATTTATTAGTTGACATAGTAAAGATAATGCTCCAGGGGTCATTTCAATCTTTTCTTATGCCATCCTTCCAAAACACTCAGCAAGTACAGCCTTGATGTACAGTCCTTTGTTTTTTTGAGTCAACTGGCAATGATTAGTATGTAGCTCTAATTTTCTAATGATCATTTATTACTATTCTTAAGACACATCTTTCAGTTTCTGCCCATGTGAAATACTTCATCTTATTCATCGATGATCAAAGAGTCACATTGTATATTTTACGCATGAAAAAAATCGTTAATTTACCTGTGTAAGCCATTACTGAAATACAGTGATAACAGAGCAAACAAGTGAAACATGAACTGAATATGAAATCGTTTCGTAACGTAGTCACCATTGGGCCGCCGCGTGAGGAAACCTGATTCTTTTTTTCCCGACCCTCTCACCTCATCCCACCCTCGGGGCACTACCTCCTTCTCTTGGTCTCGTTCTCTCCCCTCCCACCACTCCCCATCACTCCATCCTCGACCCATCCCGACGTGTGAGGCACGTCTCAGTTATTAAGCAAGCGTCGTCTTCGAATCCGAGGCCCGCATTCCTAAGAGAGAAAGGAGGAAACAGAGGGAGAGAAGGATAATAGGAGAGGTGGAGAGCAGTGAGCTTTAGGTAATCCATCCCTGAGAGCGTTGTCTCTCGAGCATTAAGTGCGAAAGCGGTGGAAACCCTTTCCTCGAGCTGGCGCAAGCGAGCGGGTCTTATGCTCATATTAGCTCCCTCTGTGCCTTTCTCCCTTGTTCCGCTCTTGAGGATAGGAGGAAAAGTTACGTTAGTTCCCTCATCCAAGTGGGGAAGCCATCTAAAAACTCTGCTGCTCCTTGCGCTGGGTTAGGATGACTGGAGTAAATGGAAGAGTAATAGTGCGAGGGAGTCGTTGAACGGAGGAGATGAACTGGAGGAAAGGAAAGTCCTATAGACCTTTTCCGTAACTGACCGACAATTCTGAGGTCAGAGTTCGAATTCCTATTTCATCAAATGATGTCTTTCATGGCAGATTTCCAAAATTCAGAGAATACAAAGGGTAAAGACCTTTAAAGTCTATATTAGCCTGTGAATTTCACAGTGAAATGGAATACCTATGTAGCCTAGGAACAATATTATGGGATCTCAGCTCAAGAGAAGAGAATTAGAGACAAATTGCTTAAATTCACGTCTTAGTGGTTGACTCCTGTAATGTTACTGTCAAGGCTTGTAGTAGCTTGAATTTTCCCAGTCAACCAGAGTTTAGGTGGATGTTACATTGATTGTCCTTCTTGCTTCCATGTCGCTAAAAGCATGATTTCAATCGATGAAAGCTTCAACTTCGTGAAGTCCTCCCAGTTGAGTCATATAATTTTAATTGGGAATTTCTAAACTTTGGTGTTACATGAAGCAGCCGTGCGCAACTCAGCGTACAAAACAATTTTCTAAAACCTATTCTCTACAAGTGTGTCACTTCTTGGTGCGTGGATATATTCATGTAGAAATTTTACGGAACTCTTACGGTTTCCATAGGTGATGTCTCTGTCGTATTCACCTCATTACACAGGTATAGATGCTTTGAGTGAGAAAACTATGAGTGAGAATCTTGTGTTTGCCAGAACTACTCAGGTACAACTACATATTGAGAACTACATATATTGCAGTAGTTTTACACATGAAAAAAAGATTTAGGACTCTCATTTCTGGAAATGTTTTCTAATTATTTTTCTTGCTAAACTTAATTTACAATATGTTTTACAGCTACGTTAGCCCATTGATAGTAAATCAGCCCTATTTCTAAAGAGCAAAATTATGTTTCTGCCAATCAGAACATTGCTGTCGGTCGTTTTGAATCTGATCCAATTTTCAAATTTTGGTAAAGGTGGAAATAATTTTTTCCATTTTATCCTAATTTACGTAAATGATAACAATATCAAAGTTCTAGTATGCGGAAGAGTTAGCCTGAATACAGAGTTTACATAATGGGGTGAGAAATTAGAGCAAGTGGATTCCTTCACCTACCTCGGAAGTACCGTCACGTGGGACGGAATAAGTACAACGGACATCAAGCGTAGAATATTCCAAGCTTAGAAGGCGTTCGTGATGAAAAGGCAACTACAGGGTTCAAATAAAATACATATTACTACAAATGAGGAAACAGAATGTCAAAACGTACCCTACGGTTCGGAAACATGAACCATTGGTAAAGAAGACCAGAATACTATAAAAGCATAAATTTTAAAGCATTCAAAACCTGGTGTTTGAGGAAGATGTTGAATATCAAATGGACGGAAAATATAAGAGATGAAAAAGTATGCAGAAGGGTAGAAGAGGAAAGAACAATGTGGAACACTAAACAAAAAAGAAGAAATTGGGCACAAAAAAGAAGAGCCATCAGGGAGTAAGTAAATTTCTAGACTAAAAAAAAAGAGAAAAGATTTTATCTACTGCATTATCAAACCTCTACTTCCCTACATCAGCACCAGGCAATTTAAAGAAAACACTGCATCTCCCCATAGATAACCTCCTCAGCTTAGCGCCTTTGGAGTCGAAATAGTGATCGCTGAATTCTTCTGTCTTCCTCATAGGATACGACCTCCGGGCGCTCCTAAATTGTAAATCCTGGGGCGTTTGTCCTCGATTTCCTGGCTAGCAGCGCGAAATCCTAGCTCTCCAACCGTGCTTGAATCGTAAACCGTACATCCAGGATCGGGTGACTCAGAAGGATTGAGACCGAGGGAAATAAATTGCCATTTGTAGCCTCGATAAGATCGTAAGTACACGGATAGCGTTTTAGCTCCTAGCCATTAAAGTATTTCGCTGAATCAAAGAACATTGTAGTCCATTAATGTGGATTACACTAGGCTGTCCGTTCCTTGGCTTCGTAGCTTCGGGCAGTGAACCCAAGGGTTGTAAAAGAGATGAAGAGCCCTATGAGAAGAATACCCAGTAAGAATACCCAATTTCTAGTCCGCGTCAAATAAAGTTTATCATTGATTCGGCGTAAATGATTATTAGTGAAAACTATTTCAAGACACCTCCGCTTCGAATTCAAAATATTAAATGTTTTTTGCTCGTTCTGTCTATTAGCAAAATATATCAGCTTCTTTCCCTTAAAACTTCTAATAATGCGTTTAATAGAAATAACACTTGCTGTAGCGAAAGAAGGTTTCCAAGGGTTAATCAATTAATGCTTAAAAGAAAAATGTGTGCGCGTAAAAATAAGAAACTTCTGTTATAAAATGTAGAATTTAGAAAGGCGCGGAAGATACCGGGTGAAAATTGACTATGGTGTAAGCTCTGAACTTTGGCAATTCGTCCTCAATGTGTTTACGACTGTGGTGATTCGATGTGTTAGCTGAATTAACCCTTTATTTGCTACATACCTACTTTCTCAGTTTTACATGCTCCCAATGCTGAATTATAAACATGAAAATATTCACCCACTGCTGAATACTTTTTTTGCATCTCTTTCTATGTTAGGTAGTTTTTTTGCAGAATATTATTTTTTTTAATTATTAACCTTTTTTTTAACGAACTATTGCGGATTACAACTTTAACGTGGGTTGCGGGTTGCATAACCCCATATTTTATTTCTACCTGATTTTTAAACTGGAAGAAAAGTAATTTGTAAATAATAACAATTAAAATACTAATAATGAATTTAATTCTTAAGGGCAATTTTAACCATTCATTATTTATAACGAAGCTTCGCCATTGTTTGAACCGTATACGTTAATCGGGCAGTTATTGGGAAGTATTTTTATGGAACATTATGTTTTATTAATCAGTTTCATACATGGGATAGTTAGGGTTTTGTTAATTTGATCTCAGTTTCACCTATCAATTGTTTATAGATAAATATAGAACCAAAAATGTGATTTGTGCAAACGCATTGATTGTAAATTTGTGATTAGTTCCCATAAATGTTTTTTCCTCATAACATAAATTTTAGTTAGATTGATAGGAGAGTGTTTTGAAATACCTATTTCCAATTTTCTGGTATAAATAGGGAATGGTGGGGCCAGAGTTAACTCTAGAATCTGCAAATCGGGAATGTGAATCAAATAATGTGAGAAGAGATTGAAGATATGTAAAATATAAAATTTAAGTGACCCATAAATCCATGGTAATTGGCCATGATACCAATCGCATTAAGAGCTTTTAGAAGGGAAGCAGAAGAAATCGTGAAGCACTTGATGAAGCGGAAAATGTTGCTAGCTATAAAAAATGACCGATTTTCAATTAGACTCATCTAATATTTTCATCATTTAAACATAATTAATCAGTGTACGGGTGAATGGGTAATAACCGTCTATAATTATTTTAAAAAATGAATAAGAAATGATATCAAAGAACAATCAGCGAGTAATACATTTCCAAGAGTTTTTTAATAAAGTTGAGTCGACATTTTCTGAAAATGCTAATCTATATTTGCCTAGAATCAGGTTAATTACTGAAGAAGGGAGGATTTTTCTTTCCACAGGTACAATAACAACGACAAAAAATAACTTTGACCGTATCTAAAAGTCCAGAGTTGGTATAATGTTAAAGCCTCTGCTACGACTAGCTGATAGATTTAGGCCCGGTTTAACAATGTCTGGTTAAATATTTTCATAGTATGAGAACCACTGTGGATTTACTCTTTCGCCAATAATTGTCAAGTCAAATGACCGTAATTATGATATGCTCTAAGTAATCAAAAGTCTCGATAACCACGAAATTAGCATAGCGTCTACACAAATAGTCGGTTAACGTTAACCAAACATTATAAAACTGGGCCTTAGTGTGAAGCTAATCGTAATATTTTAAGTTCACTATTTATTAACTCATCTATTTTTCCCTCAGAATAGCAAGTTTGAAACGGCCCACAGCAAGGCTTATCAATGAAACCAAACCACATCAGTCCATAATCCATCTGTAATAGAAACAAAACGCCTCGGGTTTTTGAAAGAAATTTGACCCGTGTCTCTCTAGAAACTATTTAAAGCCAGTCAGCCAACCAAAAGATATATTTAGGAAGTAAATAATTTACAACTGCTTTTTTTTGGAGCCACAGGTTAGTTGAAACAAATATATTTAAATAATTGGCATTGACCTCTTCATTTTTTAAATTAATTCATGAAGTTGTATTATGCTGATATCGAAGAATATTTTCAGACAAGAAGATATTTTTATCATTTCTTAATCCTCTTCCACATATCGCTATTAACTTTCATAGACCTAATAAAATAATTTTCCTCGTAAAAGCTACATTTACCTGCGTTGGCATAATTTTTCTAAACACTTGCACTTCGAGTCATCCTTAGGCATTTTTGCCATCAATGTTATCTCCCGACTTATGCCCTCGTAAATTTTTCAATCCCATGCATAGTCCATCCCATTGATTTATATTTTACATCGACAACTACATCTACTAATAAATACCGTGCAAACCACCTCTAGGGTGTGTGGCACGGGGTGATTCCCCACCATGCGTGCAATAGTCGTCCCAGTTCAAATTCAAGCTCCGCACGCTCCCCCGGCCGCTCGGCGAGGACCAGAAAATAGTTAAGAGAACAATTCAGGGCCTGGCCAGTGACCAAGGGAGTGCTATGTAAACAAACATGAAGTACACGGGTTCTACTACGCGGGTTATACTTCTACTGATTAGCATTACAAATACTTATCATTCATGGATACCACGAGATATTAATCCGTGCAAGCAATGAAATCACGCGGGACAATTCAAGCAGGATGATGAAATAGTAATATCGTCAAGTTATGAAAGAAAAGTAAAAATTCTAGTCTACATGTGGCACTCAGTATCGCCTTCATACTTCAAGAGTCAAGTTCTATTATCTTCATTATCCATCTGTCTTTATTAACTTTACCGCTTGCTTCCACTCGAATTTTTGAAACTCTTTAATAAATCAAATCAATTTTTCCGATTTAGAGGCAGTCGTCACCTTCCTGAATATCGTCCTTCTGCTCCCCCTAATCCAAGAAGCGGTCGAGTGTCTTATTACCCTTTGCTCCCACCCCACCAGGGAGGTCTGTAATATATTCTGTTAGCGGAAATAAAATAATAAAAAAATGTTTTGCACAGTTCAAGTGGGATTTTTATTACTGCTTATAATTAATATAACATATTTTATACTGGCTATTGAAGCGTGAACTACAATCTTTTTGGTAAAAATATCATGCCTATAAACGAAGAGGATTCACTTTTTTTTTAATTGTCAAAGTTTCTCTCCTGTCCTAACGGGAAAAGGGGTGACAAAAAATTGTTTTAAACTCGTGTTTGAAACACCAATATCCCGTCTAAAACCTAAGTTTTCTTTCCTCATGGCAACGACCCTTCACTGAATCACGTCTGTCAATCCCCGTAACGTCTCTCTTCACCTTCCGCCTCACTTCAAGCTGAAGCAAATCCTATCTCCCCTTCTTTCCACTGCCTATGCCAGATTGAGGAGAGAAGTTTGGCTCCGGGCCACGAACGAGTGGGCCGATTGCCGACTGCCGCCCGTGGGGGGATAGAGTTAGACGACCACCAGAAGCAGAATATTGCAATTCGAATCCCACTCAGGTGATTCCTATCGAACGGCCTTTCGGATTACTTCTCCATTCGAGAGGCTTTCTAATGCAACCCTTCCCCGTGAGCCGTAAAGAATCTGTGAATATTTTTTTCTGAACCAGCCGACACTGTTCAATTCAATCCCGCCCCAGGGTAATTGGTGCCATCACCATATACTCGAAAACAAGTCTTAAACTATTCTGGTTTATTGAACGGAACTATGTGGCGTAAAGCACAAAATGAGTTGAGATTAATAATGTTGTTCAATACCCTGATATTATTTGGTTTATCCTTCGTCTTCATGAAGACAATGTTAATTAAAACGGAGTAGTGATTTGTAATGAATTATCTTAAAGATAAAACTTTATTTTTAACGCCACCAGGTTACAGAAATACATTGAGTATTATTTAACAAAATAAAATTGATAAAATGCATTGGGTTTATCTCGCAAGGTGAATGGGTTTCAGACTGTTATATGTAGAAATAAAGTTCACCAAACTGGAAGAAATTGCTGCGGTGGGAAATTTACCTATTTTGAAATATTATTAATGGCACTGCTGACGTGAAAAAAGGTACTGACACATTTAGCTTCAACGCATGGTAACCGTAAAATGTCCATGAGAGTATTACATCCCAAAACGGTGAGTAGGTTACAGCTGAATTGTAAAAATCCTTCTCAGGAAAAGACGTCAATATTATTCTATTTGTTTCTTAACTATTGCCGTAGTTAACCAGCGGAGGGTAGTAATTCAAAAACTCCAAAGCCTTTATATCTCATAGAGCCTATATAATATATCATATAATATGTTCATCAAATAGTACTGATGCTTGTCTTTCCAGCAGTCATGTTGGACTACTATGTATTTTTATCCAAGCCAGTTCACGATGGTAGCCAAATTGTTTTCTTAACTCAATTAACAGCAAATTTGTTTCAGAATAGTAGCAAAGTGCAAGGTCATATCATCTTTCACTTTCGTCATACCACTGCTGTGAATGGTATTACATAAAAGATAAGGGAACTGGCTATTTCGCTTAATTGGTTGGTAGGTATTCATCTCAAATTATATATCCTTAAGGTTTATCATGAAGCCAGTCTCTTGCTAAAACTTTCGATACCTTCCATATTTTTAACACAAAACAGTTACAAAACGTATGTGAATAATCTGCAGTATTGGACCTTGAATTAGCAATTGTAAGCCTATTCGCCGTACAAATGACACCATCACATGGAACAATAGGTCTTTTACATTAAAATTTTTAAATTTTCAGTTTCCAAGCATTTCCTGACTAGAGAGCATGTGTTTCTGAAATGAACATACTAAATTACTTTTTAAAGCAAGAGACGAATTGAAAAAAACAAGCCTGATTCTGACTCTTAAGAGCCTGGCAAAATGCGCGATTCATCTACGCCTTTTTCACAAGAAAATGAGGAATGGCATGGAATGAGTTTAGATGAGGGCATGAAAAATGGATATGATAATTTTATTCCGCACCTGAGAGGTTGTTTTGTGACATATATAGCACAAAAATTTGAACCAACACATTATTGCGGAAATTCACTTGGCTCTTTCGATAATTATGGTTCTTTCTTTCACATTGTCGTTAACGTGAACCGAAACGCAGACCATTATATGAAGATAACGGTCAATGTTATTCTCCTAAAAACGCACTCCATCAATTAAAGCAAGTGCTTCAAAGTACCTCACAAAATTGGAAGAATTACGATCACGTTTTCACTCGACATGAGCACAATTGCAAAATTACAATAACATCAGCGTCACCGTCAGTTGTTATACGCAATACCCATGATCACGCCCACGCCTCTGATTCCCGTGAATCTAAGAGTGCGGAAATTGCAAAGGAGGTACTTATACTTTTATTGACACATATGATCCCTACAAATTAAAATTGAAAGTAAAGGCATTCACGTTATAATTAGTATGAAAGATTAAAACAATGGCATATCATTATCGGTGGAATATTATTGTTCGTAATAAAAATTTCAATTTCATTCGCCACTCGTACTGCACTGCTACCCTCGGGGTAGGGGTGCACTGGGAATAGATGTCGGGAACGGGTCCTGCGGTGGTTGCATTGGTGGGAGGGGCAGGGTGAAGGAGTGTGAGGGGAGGGGGGGATAGTGGTCGGACGGTTGGCTCCTTTGGGGGTCCCGGATGCATTTAGGAGGGGTCAAACCCTGAGCTGCACAAACCACTAGCTCCCTCTCTTCCACCTCGGCTCAACATCGCGGTCTCAGCTCATCCACCGGATTTGCGTACTGCTGGACCTGATAAGATATTCATTGCGTCCATTAAGGGTAATTGGCACGTTTTTGCGCTATCACGTTCTCCACCCAGTGTGTCACATCTCCCGCTTCCACTCCCCATAGTGGATCCCTTCGCCCACGAGGGAGATGGCGTAAAAGGGGGCAGGAGGTGAGAAGGATTGAGCTCATGCACGCTGTACACTACCCTTTTAGTGCGAGTATTTCTTTTTTTTATTTCCAGCTTCAATTAATTCGCACTGTCTCGTGATAAACATCTTCGTCTCTACACCCTCTAACATTTTATGCTCCACGTCATATTGCGACCACCTCAAATTAAAAGATATAAATTTTTAATTCTGAGTGGTATGAGAATTCCGGCATGTTGAATTCATTGATTAAACTGAACTATGCATATTTAGTGCATGCATGCTTAGTAACTGCACGAAGGAGACTAGTAGGTATTTCAATCCCATTAAAATGGCATTTAGTGTCAATTTACTCGTGAAATATTAGTGAAAAATGTAAAATAATGGGTTACCTGTACTTGGCTCTTTTTTACTAGGCCGATCTGAGCCATTCAAAGTTTGAATACTGACTGTTTAAGAGTTTATCGTTTTTTACGTTAGACCTGAGTAATTTATAGTTTTACCACGTGTTTTGTGCCTTCTGACTGTCAATTGAATGTTTAGTGAGTTTTGAGTACATTTTCTCATTTGTGCATTCTGTTTCTAAAGGATCTCACTGGAATTCTATGGAGGAGAACTATAAACGATAAATTGCCAACGTGCTTTCTCATAATTAGGCTACAAATCTTTAGTACTTAAGGCTATTGCAAAAATACCTCATTCGTGGTTTATTTTAGCTTGATGAGATTGTTAGAAGTTGGTGTAAGAGATTTGGGACGTGACCATCCAAATGTGTGCTACATACGGAGACTGTCGGTAGCCAAGATCATTAGAAAATATGGGTTGATTGAGAAAGAGGAAAGAAAGTATTTAAAAGTTTCAAAGTGAATGTTTTGTTAAGGGATACATTTATTGCATGCATATAAATGCATATTTATTAATTATTACATTTAAAAAATAGCAAAGAAGTCTCTGTGATTTCTACTGAGAAAAGTGAGTAAAAATTCATTATTAACACCAAAACTATCTTTTTATCTTTTTTTATCTGAAGGTCAAATGATTGTCACGGATTATTTCGCGGAAAAAATTAAAGTGATACGCCCGGCTAGGGATGTTAACTCACATTTCGGGTAGAGATACAGGAAAATTGTAATTGGTGCAGCCACACCAAGGAGGCGGTTTCCTAATCGTGCATGAAAAAAACTTGGGACTTCGCAAGAGCTGCGACCAGACGGTGTGTGATCTAACTTGGGTCACACAACATTCCCAACGCTCTTTTCAAGCTATGAATGAAAGTGAGTCTGGCAAACCTATCAAAATTGACTGACATGACTAAAACCCCAACACCATGAACACTTGGAACCCAATCCTTGCTTTACACGCTTAACGATTTTTGTATGCGGGAAAATAGGTTTCTCGGGGTGGATTCAGATGCGGAAGGGAGTAAAGTTGGTGTAGGATGCATTCTGAGTACCGCTAGTGTCGTATGTAGAGTCCTTGTGGAACCTGTGGGTATTTTCATTTGGGGGAAAGGAATTCGAAGTTTTATGGCACTTCAAAGGAGATATCCTCCTTCTTTGGAGAGTTAAGCTGCGGAAAATAGAGGCTTTCTTCTATAGGAAAGGGAATTCAAGAACTGGGCTGGATATAAAGGTAATGTTTAAGGGATGGTAAATCGGAGATGTTTGGGTAGAGTAGGACAAGGGAAAAGAGGCTAGAGTAACCAACACTCCCAGTTTCTACGAAAGACTGTCGTAGTTGGTCATGGATTTTTATAATCTGCCGTCTCCTGGATTAATCCTTCTGGCATTTTCCTCCCTAAAATAATTAATTAATATTCAATTATAATTAATAAATTTTGCTGTCGTAGTTTAATGACTTGACGGGCATTGAATATTTCAAAAAAATTCACGGTTACTATTTAATGATATCGCTGAAAAAATTTAATCAAGTATGCACATAAAATATTATTTTCATTTCTATTCACTGCAAAAAAATATCTTTCAACGTGAATTATTGTAGTAAAGAAACTATTATACTCGAAAATTTTCAGATTTTATGTTGGAATATTTTAATTACCTGTATTTTAGGTTTGCTTCTAATTCTGAATCATGTTATGTATTGCTAAACTACGGTTTTGTGAAGTCCAAAATAGCGAAACCCTTTCATGTACATCCATCCAATATCCAATAATTTTCCCATATATGTCATTATTTTAAAATGAGAGAGACCACACCTTTGTGCAAGCAGTGCTAGATAAATAATTTGGAATCTAAATATATTTCTAACTGAAAAATAGACCGAATGGTTGTGTACGGCTAACATTTTTTCAAACAGTTCTATAGATAGTCACTTTTACCTTATGTGGAATTTCAGCTATTTAGTTTACAAAATTTTACAGTAATTACTTATTTTACGGCTCAATTATGTCTAAGCCATGCCGTTGACCTTCACTTTTTCCAAACTCTGCATTCCCAACTACTCCACTTAATAGCTCCGCCTTTCCGTCATATAATCCTCAATCGTACCTCCCTATATTTGCTTAAGTTGCCTTTCCCTAATGTTTTCCTCTGATGACATCTCAACCCCTTCTTGTATCCACTACACTATTTTCAAGTCATGCACTAGAGCAGCGATACCCAATTTTTTTCAGCCACGGAGCCGGTATTGAAGCAACAGTTACTCGTTGAGCCCCAAGATGTGTTTAGTTCTATATATGTTCCATAGTACACACGGAAGAAATATTACACATTTCACGGAAGTATTAATAGTAAAATTCTTTTATATGTCATAGACTTTCGCTTAAGAAGGTGATGGCGACCCACAGAAATATTCGAGGAGTTCGAAATTGTGGACCTTACATGCCTTTGTATTTGGGCACGAATAAACTGAATGATTTCAGACTTGCGCTAAATATTCAATATTATCCGTAGCACAAAATATTTTTCTGCTACATCAAATGACCAGTCAGAAGAAGATCCTTTTTTAATAAAATAATATCCACCTTTCATCTCTTTCGGTACAACCGTAAGCAGCAAAGGACATAGGTATCGCAAAAATGCAGCTTGATTATTTAAAGCTCGACGAAACATATACTTTACACCAGATTGACAATTTCAAACATTGAACTAATTGCCAAACAGTAACACGGTGTTTATGCGTCAATTTGTAGCATGATTGCAGCTCCTTGGAACCCGCAGGGGGATATTTTAGTAAATCTATGGTTTATATTCTCTCTCCTTTGCTTTCTTCCGAAATCCTACCACCCTTTTTCCCCGAGGCTCGAAGCCTCGAGTAACTTGAAACCTGCGTAGGCTTTTTCCCGAACCTGCGGATTTCTATGTCCTCTCTCTGATCAATTTTCGGCACGAAATATTTCCCGATCCGAATATAGGTCTCCGAAGAGAATGTAATTTTCCGAGCATGGGACAATCGACTGTTGTCGTCTGAGAAATTGACCTCAGTTTCATCCAATAAGGGTCGATTTATTTTCTACTCTTCCTTAAAAAAGGCCTGATTGGTTTTCACTACCTAACTCATATTTTAAGCGGAGGCTTCTAGACGCCACCAATGCTCTACCCAGAGCCATCTACAATCCGTCTTAACAATTATTTGATAAATGTTGTGGTGGGATGCATGGAACTGACTTATCTTCATTTTCCCGCCATCTATAATTGTAATCTGCTGATATCTCTTTCCATTACTTCTTTCATCGGACTCCCACTGTAGATATCCCAATATACTCCCGTCATTGTATATTTAACTATCTTGAATATTCGCTAATGTTCAGCTTTGTAGCATTGCATAACAAATATTGATATTATTATATAGACAGGCAATTTAAAAGCCGTTCCATCGGGTCATTGGAGGAGAAATTCTTGGATTATTTACAATGTGTCACATTGAGAGAGATAACATTGCAAAGTGCAGATGAACTGTACTCCTGAATGAACTAATTAAGTAAACTGTCTTGACTCATTTGCATACCCATGCTAGCAATTTCCAAGTCATAACAATACCGCTAAATAGATTTATAATATTTTCCATCCCAATAAATTGATGATTAATTCTAAGTTTTCAACAAGCTAAAAAAAGGGCAGACCCTTGATTTATAATCTGGTAGAACCTTTGGCTATCTTAGACCTAGAAACCGTTTCTCAAACCCATGTTCTCCGCAGCAAGTGATTCTACCAATTTACTGTTACTCGCAGTAATTGGCCTAGGGTTTGATACCCAGGTAAGATTCAGATGTCATCCGCTACTGATTACAGAGATTTAGGGACTTTCAGAAAAAAAGAAATTTCGTAAAATTCCTTTACTCCAAGATTCCAAGGAAACCACTGGTGGAACAGGTGGAACCTGATACAAAGCCTGAGCTTTAATTCTGATATTCGAATTCAATTGACGTGTTACGTTAAGCTTACTGTTGATCGAGGGTGGGCTGGGTGGCGAAGAAGACGGATAAGGAAGCATTGCATATGGCGGCAAATAGAAGTAAGTGCGTGGCAGAGACACAAAGGAGGTAGAAAAAATGAATGAAGGACGCGTGTTGAGAGGAGATAGCATGTTGAAGAGGGTAATTGAGGGGAGAACGCTCGGAAGCGTTAAAGACAAAAGAATAGATTAAGAATGTTTTGTGATATAAGGAGATGTAGAGGATATGAGGAACTTATGAGAGACCTTGTGGCGAACTAATATATGCAATAAACTGAAAATACGTCCAAGAAATGGGAATTTTGGGTAAGGACTTTTAAAAACAATCCATTCAGCTGGTATAAAACCCAATGATGAGATCTGATCGAACACAGCCCTTGACGCTGTTTTAGTTTGGTAAAATCAGGAGTGAACCAGCCAACGCAGTAGGAAACTGTAATTATCTACAATTATAACTCCTATAGGGGATATTGTTCACAGCCAGTTTCTGATGTATCAATGACTACGCCCCATCTAAACTAAAAGTTACCATTTTCTGTGAAACAATTCTTTCATCATTTGCCATCACAGTGATCTAAGTATAGGATAAAACAAACATGACACGGCTCTTTATTTTAATACAGCCAAGGATCAAAGGGATACAAACCTTGAATGAAATGAGTAAATAGCCCCGGGAAGATGGGGAGAGAAAGAACAAACTAATTTTAATAGGTCTCCAGGCAGTCACTTTTGGTGTATTTGAAAGCGAGAATGCCGCCACATTGCCAACTACAAATTTGTTTTGGAGTGGGCCCGGGAGCCGTTATTTTCGCACTTACCCACACCTTTCCCCTGTTCTCTCCTTCATCCGATCCTATTACTCCCTTCCTTGCAAATCCCTTTCATCAAATTCCCCTCCCCATATCTCCCGTCTTCCTTCCATTGCCTTTCTCTCCTCATGACTGGAGGAGGAGAAAGCCCTTGAATGGAGTGATGGATTTGGTTGGGAAGGATCGAGGATATGCGTGTAGACACGCACAATGGCATTTTGAGAGAGAGCGATGCGGAAACCAATGGATGACAGGAAATCCCCATCCAACCTCCTTGGCTGGCACTGAAGGGGGATTTGGTCGTCCGGCCGACCCAAGTGGGTTTCTCAGGAGAATTGAAGCGTGTGTATGGGGTGTATGCAAATCGAAGATTCGAAAAAGCCGGGGACCCGTCGTGTATGCGCATATGTCTGCTCAAGGTCTAAGTTTCAATCGAGCTATTCGTTTTGAAGTTTGCAGAATTTCACACTCTTAGTAACTTTTGCAATTTTCGGAAGAAAATATTTCCTTTTTATGAAAACAGTTGAAAACAAAGCTTCAAACTCTTAGTAACTTGTGCGATTTTCGTTAGAAAACAATTCCCTTTTGTGAAAACAGTTGTAAGAAAAGCTGGTTGTCTTATTAAAAAAATGCTAGTTTTTAGGATAAAAATTAGCAAAATACTATGTGCTCAAATGTGAGCGAGTAAATGATACGATGTGAAACCATGACTTTGTTAAAATGAAATGGAAACACGCATCTTATGTTACAAAAAATGTTTAATTCGTATCAATTAATGTATAAATAAACATGCACTGCGTTGCATTTTATTGCATTGGCTTTGTTTTTTTTAGATAAAGCATCTCATCTGCGAGTATCTCGACTTTTTATTATAGATAGTATCTTATTCATCTATTCACACAAGCGCTCTGAGACAAAAGTATACCCTTAACCCTTAATTGGTCGCACCCCTAAACTAACGTAATTGGTCGCGTCGGGTCATTATGACCCGAGTTGAATTTATTGCAATTTACGATTTTTTTGTTGGTTAATTTGGGACGTTTCTACTTCTTTAAACTAAATAAGGTCTATAAATAAGGTTTTTACATTTTTGATTGTAAAATTCAGTTAGATACTAAAAAACAACACATACTTATGTCTGATGCAGAGAAAATGGTATTAACATTTTATGCAGTAAACACTGTCATCATACATTTTTTAAATGTTAAACATTTGTGAAGTTTACAGAATTTGAAGAAATAAACCCTTTATAAATCACATATATACATATAAAACACACTCGTATGGAGATAAATGACAATTACTTCAGACTCTAACTATAGGTAACCTTTGATATCGAAACTTGTCCCTCAGAAAACTTCAGATACGAAAAAGGGATAATATTTATAAAATGCATGCTCTTTTAAGCAGAAATATTTTTCTATTGACAAGCATAACACAAACATATAAAATGATTTTTACAGAGTGCAGTTATTACAAGTTACACATATTTGGCTGTATTTGTTGTCTTTGGTACTTGGGCAAATATAACATCTTCTTCTCTTACGTGCTCCTCCATGCAATGGTATCTGCTCTTCATCATCTAAGTGCGGCAAGTTTTCTCCTTCTTCTCCCAAAAGCATTTTTATTTTTACCCTCAAATCTCTATTGATGTTCTTATTTACGGAACGCATTACTAATAAATGTTTTGTGAGTTCATTCCCTAAAATTTTCTGAAACTGTCGGCGTGAAATGTTAGCATTTGTGGTTTCCTCTCTTTTGGTGTGTTTATACAATATGTAGGAATTTATTCCCGTCAAATTTATAATGTGATAAAAAATTGCAAGTGGCCACCTTTTCGTTCTTCGACCAACACTGTAATTAGAGCAAAGCTGATCATTTGAGTTGACACCTCCTTTGGTGGAATTATAGAAAGATATTATATCTGGAAGCATTTTGTCACCACTTGAAGCATCAATACTTGAGTCATGGTGAAATGTAGAAATAAGTACCACAGCCCTTGATTTTGCAGGAACGTATGACACTATGGAAACGTCGGGAGTAAAGCCGGAAAGGGATGTGTGCACGGTCCTATTTCTGTTTGGAAGAAATTCAGGAGGAATATCTGCTTTATTCTTACGCATAGTCCCTACTAGCGTCAATCTTTTTTGTAGAAGGTATTTAGCTAAATGAATGCTGGTATACCAGTTGTTAGTGGTAACATTTCTTCCACTACCTTCAATACGTTGAACTAAACGTATTGAAGTTGATATAGTTCATGAGGAGAATTGGATACTTTGAAGGCACCATCCGCCTGTTTAATCACATAAATTTCCAAATTCTTCATGTAAAAGTGTCCACCATAGCAAAGACTTTGATCCCGCATTTCTTTGGTTTATTGGGTAGGTACTCTCTAAAGGGCCATCGACCACGAAATGGTATTAGTTGCTCATCGACTGTGACGTACTCTGAGGGAGTATAGGCCTGATCAAATTTGTTGCCAATTATTGTGATGAACTCCCTAATTGCGGCTAACTTGTCACTTTTCTTCCTTTCCAGTCGAGTGTTGAGGTCGTCAAAACGAAGCCACCGTAGCAAAAATATGAACCCTCGATGACTCATTGTAAGGGAAAATATTTGAGGTCCATCTTTGCTCCAAAGTTCCTTATAATCAACATGGGAAGCTTTATAGACACCCGAGAGAAAAAGGAGGCCTATAAAAGCCAGAACTTCATCTTCACTCGTTTTTTTAGCATCACGATCTCTGGCATTCATTGTTACACTTACGGTCGTGTCGGGTCAGAAGCGGGATAATTTTGTTACGCCTATGGTCGCGTCGGGTCAAAACATCAGTTTCCGTGAAACAAAGTAAAATTTTGCAAATCAAACGCTATTTAGCGGTAGAGTGACAAGAAATAGGAGACTAGAGAGAATAACAACTTCTTTCGACGTCGTTCAAATAAAAAAATCATCGAAGCAAATCCAGTCGGGTCAATGTGACCCGACGCAACCAATTAAGGGTTAAAACAGAAGCAAAAGTGAGAGATGAAAACTAAAATTGAACGAATGCTACAGTGTTGAGAAGAAGTGCAGATTGCCGATTCCTAAAAAATAAATACTCGAATGGAAGGCGAATCGAACACACACCCCCTATTTCGTCCCAGAAGGTTCGATACCCCGTCCATTCGAACTTTTTCTTGCTCGAAATTGACCCTCTATCCCTCTTCACGCCACCATTGTGCTTTTCAATTATATGCTAGTAGTGTCAATCCAATCCACCCTCGAAATTGACTAAAACAATAAAGCTTTTAATATGGCTATATTCCATTGTTTGTCGGTAGACTCAACCGATCCCACCCCCCACCTCTTCCAAGATTATTAAATGATGCAAATTATATGGGGATCCTATAAACTTTTGGCTTTTTATCATTACAGACGTTATAGAATAGCAATTATCTCGCTTAATAATTATCCCAGCGATAAACATTTACCACCATCTGGAATGGGAGTTAATTTTACGTAAAAAATTCCCAATAAGTTTCATCCCCAGCCTGATAGAAAGGCTTTGTTTGCCAAAAACAACGCCATATTGTGTAAACAATAGCAATTATCTGCGTTACTGACAAACTCAACGAAAAACCAATGGCGCGATGTGAAAGCGGGGTTAATTTTGCATATAAAAGATACCATAGACCATGCATTGCAAGTGTAGATTACCTACCATTAGCGATTATATAATAAAAACATCATGTTTAACTCACGTGCCGAAAGGGAAGATGCTGGATGAAATTCTTAAAGTCACCAATATGAACGATCAGGTTCATATTTACGGTACTCTCTTGAGAGAGCCTGCATCGGCAAAGGAGGGAGCCATCGCAACGTCTTTGCACCTGAAGCAGGGATGTAGTTTGACTCAATATTACGAGATCCTAATGAGAACCTGGAACGAAGATGTAGTGTACAAGGGTGAGGAGATTGATGTGAAACATATGAATGCGTATGTGAAAAGGCGAATGGTAAAATAACAGAGTTAGTGAACGAAATGGATGTGGAAGAATCCAAATTAATACTATTGAGTGCTGTTTATTTCGAAAACGAACGGTTGATACCATTTTATGAGCTTAATACACGGTCGGCTACCTTCTACGCTTGTGGAAATGAGATAAATATACCTACGATGTACGCTGTGAACGAATGTGGTTATTATGAGGATCCTGAATTGAACGCTCAAGTGTTGGAAATGCAATTCGATGACCGTACTGCTTCCAGGTTGTTTTTACTACCGAATGCTCGCGATGGGATAATAGAGTTGGAGAGAAAAATATCACTTGAATAATTCAATGTATTCCAAGTTTTAGACAAGTGTGTGTTGAAGAGGACTTTGGTTCGTCTCCCAAAATTTACAGTGCGATCTGAGATAGATCTCTCGTGTGTACTTGAGGCTATGGGTATGAAGACTATGTTCAGCGATTATGCTGATATTTCTCCCATGTTAGGCGATAACGCTAAAATATCCAAATTGTTGCAAAACACATTCATCGTGGTGACCGAGGTGGGTGCTACAGCTGCGGCAGTCACTAAGATGAGATTTATTTCCAAAGGCAGTAGCCCGAGCGCGGAAGCGGAGTTCATAGCAGATCATCCATTTGCATTTTTTTATAATATCCAAACGAACCGGTCTGGAGATTTTTAGTGGACGGTTTACTGATGATTTGTAAAAATGTATTAAGTCATCCTAGGATGAAAAAATTATAAAAATTTAAAATAAATTTATTAAAAAAATATGTCTTTTGTTTGAAAAACATATCCTCTTCCTCAAAATAATTAATAATTACCTCAAAGTGGTATAAAAAAAAGAGGTGTTCGATATGGACATCTTCCCCCGATTAATTAAGTTAACGGGAGGATAATTAATTGACAGCAAGGATAAAGTGTATAAAAATTATTTTTTCCTTATGTATTTATAAATAACCCTTTGGGAATTATTATTTAGTCCTAAGAAGGACCGTTTTTGGAATTATTATTTAGTCCTGAAAAGGACTGTTTTTTTTTAAATTATTATTTAGTCCTAAAAAGGACCGTTTTTTTAGACTAGTGACTAATAATAGTCACGCCACCCGTAAACTTCTAAGTAGTGTTTCCATTTATCATTATTTTAATATCGCAATCTTTCAATAATTAGCGATCTCAGCAAATCGTTAGTCAATTTAGGAAAGAATAATGCCTCATAATACCCTTTATATTGATCATAGGCATTATGCATTGCGATGGAGTCTGGATTGGCTTTATCTATCTCCAATTGCTTTTTAAAATTCTCATCAGCTTCTGCTTTTATTCGTTGAATATATCTCAATATCTTTCCAGAGAGTAATCTCTCCGGCTTGGTGCGCTAGAAGACAGCCCATGGCAAAATATGCGCTCTTGTCTTCCTCTTTATATACACCCTAACGCATGCGCAGATTACAATTTAAAATGTGGAAACATTGCGAACTTCAAAGTGTTTACTGTGGAGCAGGAAATGTATTCGTGTATTTCTCCACATCATAGGGGTACAGTGATACTGCGTCACTGCCTTAAACGAGTCGGAACTTGTTCACTAGCGGTACGCCGGGGCAATGGATAATTGCAAAACCATGTTATTTCAAATCTCGGTCGAGGGAGTGTGAGCTAGGCGAATATAAATCCTTGCAGGCTGGCTGGAGATTAGATCAAGGACTAGAACGGGAGAAAGGATTTTAGAATTGGAAATGCTTGGAGGAGTCATCTGTGTCTATATATGGATCTGAAAACATTCCTATTTGAAAGTACAGATTATATGTTCATATTTGGATCTGTATGGCTGCTTAGTACGTCATACGATTGAAAGTTTCCTTGGAGGAATTATCTAGGCTTATAAGGTATGCGTGTTGCTAGCGTAAGCTTCTAGGTTACATGGGTGGGGGAAGGGGAATGTGTTGTATCAGTAATGAGGCTTATTGTATAAAATCTATATGAATCCCTTATAATTTGCATCATTTAATGATCTAGGAAGAGGTGGGGGTGGGGTAGGTTGAGTATGCTGAAAAACAATCGCATTTAGCCATATTTAAAGCTGTAGTTAATATTTTTAGTCAATTTCGAGGGTGGACTGGATCGATTGGATTGACACTACTTATGCTTTCTTTGACCACAAAGTTTAGCCTGAAACTATTGAACAAATCAAGAATCAAGTAAGTGCAGAGAAGAGAAAAACATTTTACCAGACCAAAAATTTATCGATACCAATATGACCAAGTGGTGTCCTTAAGTATCTGCTTTAACAGAAGATGCCTTGCTTGTAGCATTGTATCTGATGACGACGCGGATGCGAAACTAGTTATATTTTAATAAATGTGATGGAAAATTGCGTTGCGTTTTAACTTTAATTATAATGAATTTTCACTGCGTTCAGACTGAAACCTTTGAGTTCACAAGAATGGCGTTTAATAACTGTTTAAGTTAACTTTGTGATGTAAAGTGGGGCAGAAGTGAGAGACTCGTGACGCAAAGGAACCAATCAGGTGGGAGGGGAGGGACAGTTTCTTTTCCGCAAACTTCACTTTCTCTCCAGATTCCAAGGCGACCAAATGCTATGTTGCCAATAATAATGGGCGATTCTGGTGTATGATGACGAACATTATTTAATCATGCGGCAACGATTTCTTCCCTTCTCCTTGAGACGTTTTCCCCTCCTCGGATAGCACTGTCCCCCGAGCGGATCGTGATTGGAGGAAGGCATAGAGTAATTCCCTCGCCCTCACTTGCAAAGATAAATGTAACGGATCATAATTATGAGGACGGCGATGGCATGTGAACATGGTCTCTATTTCAGTGGTTGGGGAAGGAAAGCTTGGCTTGTCAACCCTTCAACGTTTTGCCCGTCAGTTGCTTCTCCCCCGTCCGACACCAGCGGGAACCTACATCATCCTACTTTACCCCGCTTTGTTGCTCATGTCCGTCCATTTCACGCTAAGCGAATTGACGATAGGAACGATGGCTGGCGAGAGGCGGACGAGTTGCAAATATGTGCTGGCGGAGAGCTCATCATGCCGGGATCTGGTTGATGTGGTGGCTAGAGTACTGGCTTCCTACCATAAGGGCCCGGGCTACAATCTACTCGGCTGTTTTGTGGAGGGAACTTCAAGTGCAGTGGCTACTTTGTCCATCGTATGAGACATTTGTGGACCTTTTGGCATCAGAGAAGGCTAATTAATATCGTTTACTGAAGACTTATGCCAACCCCGGGTTTCTCTCCGCTCTCCATCCGTTCCATGAATAACCCGATATTTACCAACTATCAATCCTTAAATGCGTAAATGACCTCAATTATCGGTTCCCTCCTAAAATTACCAACCTAATAACAATGACCATTATTATAGGAATTCAACCAAATCAACAGGTATATATAAATTGCTGAAGAGATGTGAAGGCATTCCTTCAGAAATCTGCCACTAAAATTCGCCAGCAAGACTTAGAATATATCGTCTTCAAAATACCACCCCCGTTGATATAAGAAAAATATAGATCCAAAGGAATAGGAGAATAGACCCTCCAATCATTATTTTTAACAGTATTTTCCGTAGGGTCAAGGAAATTTCTTAAAAGTTAGTCCTCGTCACAAAGTTTGCGTTAAGTAATAGTGGGGTATAGAGAGGGGACTAAGAGTGATTTATAAATTATTTAACCCGATATCTCATTTCAGATTTTTTAATATTTTAGGTCAAAGGTCTGCGAACGTCCAATTTCCGTCATATGGTTTTTTTTCTTCCCTGTGTTAAAATCTATTTCCATCTCACGGAAACATCTCCTTTTCATAACTACCAAAAAAACACCATTAAATTTCAATAGCCACTGAAAGCACACTTCCCTGTTTGGATAACATAGCGCCGTCATCTGTCACAAAAAGCTTCGTAATTAATAATCAAAGTAATATTTTCAAATTGGTTCTACTCATTTCCGTTTTTTCTCAATTTTTTATTTCTTATTCTAGGGAATTTTCAAGAGAATAAGAGCAACTAGCCCTCGTTCACTTATATTAATGCAAATTTGAGACTTCTGCTTGATTATTGCCTGTATTCAAGCTTGAAAATTACCAATTATGCCAGTCTTTCTCATCTACGGTTACAATCACTTCCAAATTGGACTAATTGTAAGACTATGCCCTGCCTCCAGATTGATTTTGTAATACCTTTTGCCAACAGTACATCTTGACGTATTTGACTCACAAGGAGACATCGCGTGACTGATGTTCGGGATCCAAATGACGCAATTATTTTCTGAAAGTATAGAGAGAATGCGGGAAAAGTGTCACGGCTTTCTTCCATTTGGAGCCGGGTTCACGAGAAAAGCGCAACTAAAGAATTTACCTCTGTATAAAGCCTTTGAAGTTCTCTGGCACACCGACAACTCCATAATTGAATCGTTACATTTCATCAATTAAATAAACAATATATAGAAAAAGAAATACTGTGTTATCTGTACGTGAAATTTTTAAAAGTTGAAATCTATCATAAGGGCTAACCCCGCCCGAAAAATTCTTCCTCCTACCCTGAATTTTAAGTATATACATCGCTGTATATTAAACAGTAATAATTCGTCCAATGTTTGCCGCCTTGAGAAAGATCCACGACCAATCGAAGCCCATCCTATTCACGGAAGTATCCTTGTATTTTCAAAATCTAAACATATTAGGCCTGTCAACATGTGAAGCGTCTTTTCGGTCAAACAAGAAAGTCTCCCATGCGGGTTGATTGAAAAAACAGCAAATTGGCTGAAAATGAAAAAAAATTGTTTTTACTGCCGTAAATGTAGGGGATTGGGAAAATTACGGTGATTCCGTAAAATATTGGAAAGAAAATGTTTGACCTGACTGGGACTCGAAACCGGTCCACATCATGGGTTTGACTAGCCCAGCGCCTCAAGCAGCTCTGCCACGGCATCTATTTATGAATCAAAGCACTGCAAAGGCTTTATACGGAGGTAAATTCTTTAGTTGCGTTTTTCTCATGAACCTGAGTCCAAATGGAAGAAAGCCGTGACACTTTTCCCGCATTCTCTCTATAGTTTCAGAAAATAATTGCGTCATTTGGATCCCGAAAATCAGTCACGTGATAACTCCTTTGTCAGATGATATTCTCGGATCTTTGCCAGTACACGAGTTTTACCAAAAATGTTTGTGCCCAGGGTTCGTGAAAGTTGTTGCGTTTCCATTGCCCCCTTGAGAAGAGTCATTTCAGTCGCTAAGATATAGCTATTCTCCCATACTTTCACTGTTTCCACATATAAGTTCTGTATATTTTGGTGGCATATATCTGGAGCAGTTCATAATTTCATTAATCCATCATCGTCTCGACGAAATTCTTAAACTTGCAATCGAAGAGACAGGAGACCAGAAGGATCCACTCCTTCTCTCTGAACCCCTAAGGGTTCGACAGACGAAGGGTCAAATCGCAAATCATTCCATACAGAAAGTGAAGTTTTTAATAAAAAAAAACTCTTCTACCGTTTCTCTTGTCACTAAATTCAATCCCCTGAAACGTTGTCATAAGGATTTTTTATATCAATTTGCCCAATTTTCCAACCGTTCTCACGATCCGATGTGTTCAATCAAGTCTCCAACCCACCGCCCACTCTTTTCAAAGCCTTTGCCCCCTTCCGCACTCTCCCTAGCCTCCGCCCCGCGGCGTCCCTACCCCACAACGCTCACAAAGGAAACCCTTTCACCCAGCTCCCTTTTCACTGCTAACCCATTCCTCTGCTCTTCCATTTTCCCCCTCAATTCTTACCCTGCCTACCCGCTAAAGCCTCTTTTCTTCTGTTGAACTCACATTTCCTCACCAATCGCCTCCCCTTCATCTTCTTGGTCTGAAGCTTAGCGTACGATTGGCGTCGACTTCAAAATCTGATAACCTTGAATTTTTGTCGCGTACACGATTTCGTTTTACGATCGACTGTCAGGCGGAATTTCGTCCGCAATCGTCATCCAGCTTAGTTATCCTTTGGATGCAGAGTCTTATGTAATCATCTTAAGCTGCTAATTCAAACATTATTAAGATCGATTAGTAAAAACTATTAGGATCGCCTACTTGGTGGATCGCGATATACTGGAAAACAACATAATGGACGGAAAATATAAACTTCTTTTATCAAATTTCAACTATATCAGCTGATATTTACAGGCGCACTGTCACTGAAAACGCAGTAAACACAAGTAGAGAAGCCTGAGAAGTAAATCACTACATTCAAGGCACATACTACGTATGCTCTGGCGTCAACCGTGAACGCTACATTGGGGCCTGGATAAGCTGACCAGATACGTAATGCCATTAGGGAGGACATTGAGAGTTGAAACCCCGTACAAAGCCGGACTAATATTTTGGGTCACATTAATCAAGGGGTACTCCCTAAGTTTTATGTTCGTCCATTGTTACATGTTTATACACCCGATGTAAAAGGCCGTTCGTGCTGTTTTCGGGGATGTGAAAATAAATAAAAAAATAAAATAAAAAAAAATTATCTTCGCGGGGATAAGCTCTAAAAATTTAATGCTGAGTCAAAAATGTAGGTACTTCTCTTGTCAAAATGGTGTAACTTGTGATTTGAAAGTTCATACAGGGTAATGATAATGTTTATCTATTGCTTAGTTTTAGTTTTGGGAATACTACTTCTCGTAGCTGGTGTTTCGCATAACCAGCTTAAGTAGGCTCAGAGTTTGTGGGGGCTAAATCTTGCTATCAAAGCCTTGGGTTAACTTTTTAATATTAGATAAGCTCTATTCCCTCAGGTCAAACCTCTGATTTCATGATAACTGTAACAAGATAAATAAAATGAGAGAGTATCACCAATGCTAACAAAATATATTTGCCATGTTATTCTGATTTCATCTCGTATTTTTTTCCCATTGACTATAACCTTAATATTTAGGATGTCACAATACCATAATTCAGTATCAGCATGGAAATTTCTTAATTAAAAAAAAACAATCAGTAAATTGTAAAGAGGTTACTTTTTCTCTTTCTCTTTTTCTTGACTTTTGAGGATCTGACCTGGCCTACCGCAACGTGGGACAAAAGCATAAAATTTTAAGTTTTGGGAGAATAGAGGGAAATAAATTAAAATGGAGAACATGTCCACCTATAGCCGTACGTCTGGTCACCATAGGCCTCGCTGACCTACGAAGTTGGCGATGGGGTGTAAAAATATTCGCGGTTAACGCTTTTACGCGATCGTAAACACCAATGCGTTGAACTCGCTATTGAAATTGAGGTACAAGTTGACGCTTGTGTTAAACTGTGATTACGGTGACTCCAAAGTAAAATGACTTACCTATATGCAAAACTATTCGTATTCTGGCTACTTACAAAACTTTTCCTCAGTTTGATATGCATAACAAAATCATACCATTTCACCCTATTTTCGCAAATTTAGCTTGAAGTAACACGGCGCCCAATGCAAGAATATACTGTCTGAAAAGAGTATCTTTATATTTAAATAAATACCGTTGTCGTGGGAAAAGTTTTAGTAGAAGCGAATTATCCTAGGTAGTTTATAGTAATAAATATTAGGCAGATCCTTATTTCACTTTTTGAGTTATCAGAATATTACAGCAAAAGCTGAAGACAATGCGTTTTTTTCAAATAGGAATGTCGCTGCAAATTGCTCCTGTGGCTGGAAAAGTAGGTATTCATTAAAAACGCATTCCTTGATTAATCGGCATATTTACACTTCTACTACGCAATAGGTAAGGTATGCCATCGTTGAAAGCAGTATTTATTAAACAATGAGAACGAGAACGTGGCGTTTCGTATTTTTCTTGACTTGCTCAGTAGTTACACGGCCGTATCGCTTTGGAGTTGGGCGTCCCTGACTCTCCTCCCAATTAAACCATTTGACCCCATCCGAGGGTAAAGTTCTGAATCATCCTGATACTGAGCTTTATCCGCGCTTTACATTTACCGCCACTAGTCCTCCAACCCTTCTTCCAACCACCCACTTTAACCATTTTTACTCCGCTACCTTACTACCCCTCCTCTCTTCCCGCACATCCCTCTCTACCCACATCCTTTCTCATTCCCAGTTCTCACTCTCTGCGAGGCAAATTGAGTTTTCAGTGAAAGGGAAGGAGCTGGAGGACTACTTAGGGTTTGGAGTGGAATTGGGGACTAAGGAGGCATTAAGTTTGGTTGAGTCATGAGTAGGGGTGGAAAGGAGGACAAGAGGACCCCTAGTGGAGAATACTTTGAGACCATGCTGGTGACGCTCATTTAGAAAACTGGGATTGTTGCTGAGTCAGTGGTAAAGTCTTCAACGATTGGCAGCATTAATCCATACACCCAAGTTGAAAGCCGCTTTATATGGGATTCCAGCTAAAATTGACGATAATCTTGTCAGGATATGAAAGGCGTTTTTTCTTTTTAAATAATGATATCTATTTATTTTATTTTCCAACATTTCGCAAAAAAACAATACCTACCATCTGCTGACATGATAAATACTATTGAAACAATAGGTTGAAAAAAAACAACATCTGGATGTTATAAATGACACTATGATGCTTTGGTTTAGTGGAAAAATCCTGAGACTAGCATTTACAAAAAAAATGAAATAATATAGTTATAAAGTGACAATTACCGTGCAATTTTGTTGTAAACATGTATCTTATCTGCCATAAATTATTAGAATACGATATTTATCGACTCAAAATTCATGTTAATGGTAATAGCTTGTCCGACCTACTTTTGTGTAAACCTTTTATTCCAGTCTTTTAAATATTGTCTGTAACAGGGTTCTTGCACTGAACCTGAGAATTGGATTTGAGGCAGATATCTCTTATAAATCGTTCGTAGGAAACTATATACTTCATTGTTACTGTCACTCAATGATAGATATCAAAAGATGAAGAATATTTTAGGGGTGATCATAGGAACTAAGAAAGGTCGGTTTTGCGAATAGCGCAAGAATATGAATCTTAGTATTAAGAAGAAATACAATGGTGGCTTTTGAGTGACAACAATTTCAGCTTCAGTCCCTTCAATAACAGGCGTTTATGTCAGGTTGTTCAAGTGTGAGACCACCAGCTTAAAGAGGTAAGAGACAATGAGAGATGCATGTACAAAAGAGAAGATTAGAGAAATTAGGGTGAAATTGATTATACAACAACTTAAATAGAAATATTTATCATCTCATTGGGGTCATTCCACGTCAATTCGAAAAACGAGTTGCCCTTGGCATATCCGATGTCGACCAAATTTACAGGATATTGCTGGGCATGCACGATCGTTTTAAATAATATTCATCCGCTGCATAGTTACGGGCATCTTGTAAATTTGTCTTTTGTTTATATTTGTTTTTGTAAATGGCTGCCCTTTACATCAAATTGTACTCGCTAAGCCCTGTTTAATTTCGAACGAAATTTCCAGTTTCCCCCGTTATTCTCATCCGTGCCCTCCGCGATTCAATTTTTAGCCGGCGATGTTTTCGAGCTCTGCTTCCAATGTGGGTCATGCTCTGGTCTCGTACACCGTGGCGGGTAATTTTGCCGAGAATCGAACTCGAAAAACATGAGTCCTACTTTTTTTCATTTCAAACATTTTTTGAAGCAGCTCGTTCCTACTCTTTCCCTAGTTCGTTTTGTGGGAGACTACAGGAAAATGAAACAGGTATGGAATGGGATTGAAAGAGAAAATTTGTTCAAATATAAAAGGGGTTTGCTGCGATAGACTTTTCACGAGCGATGGGTAGGAAATCCAATCTACCGTCTACACCTCTTATTGTGAACTTCTATTGCCTAAAACTGAGATGCAAGGTAAAAGTAGAAAAAAACCCTATGTGTCTTCTTTGATTCTGTACTTCATATTCAGTCTGGATTAAAGTCCACTATTTGGCAATGGCTACAATGCCAATCTCTTCATTCCATCCATCCAATCGTTTTCGTTTTAAAAGATTTATCTGGCTCGCCTTTAATAAGGGGCTGGTGTAAGGGAAAGGTGCGAGCATTTTGAAAGTGGAATCAATAATGGGACAATGTACATCAATGATATACATTGCTTTTAGAGTACACGCTGATTACGAATGGTACTCGGGAAGAATAATTGGCAATTTGAGGGTAAATTTATTGTTCCACTTCAAATTTCTCGAAATACCTAAATTTACTTTTTTATGATAAAATATAAATCATACAACTATCCACATATTGTGGAAATTTGAACCGTTTTCATTTCATCACTAGCATAAACCTCCATCATACATGTCTAAACATTATTTAAATTGACCTATATGTTCATAATAATTGAATATATTTTTCATTCTGTATTTTTATAAAAATATTCAACATTGGTTTTCCAACCAATTTCCAGCAATTATCTCACTCATAGAAGGGTGAATAGGTTGAGGTGAAAACACTCCCTATAAAATTTCACTATATTTTTTCTATTTTTCACTTAACCTAAGGCATAAAGACTTTAGGTATAAGTTCCCATTTAAGTGGTTGGGGTGACTTATTTATCGTTATTATTGGACATGTGAGACATTTTATTTAGTATGAGGGCAAATTCATCGCATTATATGTGAAGTGATATCTTCCTCATATTCAAATCACATATTTTCTGCCGTTTATTTCATCGAGATTAATAAAGTCGTGGATTTTCCTCATGGGTAGATATTTCATGAGGCTCATTGCAAAACATCTCGTTCAGTGAAAGGATTCCATAGAGTTGAAATGCTCTCCGAAAGAAGATGTAATGGCTTAAGGTGAGGATTAATGAGGTTGAAGTCCGAGGAAGTAACAGCTTATGACTATATGTCGAAGCATACTTTGAAGCGATATTTTTCGTTAGTTCTCCTTTTCATCTCAACCCGTGTGAGGAGAAAAGGTTAACAGTGATCAGCAAGCGTTCACTTGGAATTGAACTCCTTGGCTACAGCGGGTAAGGGTTTATCTTTGAGATTAATGTTGCATACGGAGGAGGTTGACGATGATCGAAAAATCATTTAAGATGACCCTCGTTAGTCTGAAGAAAATTTTCCTCAACGTTATGACGCCGTCTTCAAATCTGCATGTTGAATATCTGATCTTGCCTCTTTAGCTCCGCTTTTTAAACCACTATATTCGTGGAATAGTATACATGCGCAAATAAATTAGTACATGCACTACAAGATTGATTTTCCTAGTATGCTCTGATTAAAAGTCAAGAGATTTCTGGGCCATTATATGCGTCCTCTTCTTTAAAGTCATATTGCATTCCAATCATCCGCATTGGGGATGTGAATATTGAGTCACAGTTGTGATTTTAATAAAATATTTTCTATGCTTTTTGGAAAGATTTTCCAGCTTGAGGTTCCTCAAAACTTTGTACTGCTCGAGCTAAGCCTAATTAAATTTTTGGGTATCAGTTGAAGATCCGTTTCGATCACCTAAAATTTAAACTGCATTTGGCTCTTCGTAATGGCGACCGAAACTTTATAAACACGTTTGTAAGGCATGTATGCACATTAGACTTTTTGCGGGATATTTTCCTCTTAGGCTTTTACTTATTTTGAAGAAATCATTTCTGTTGTTTCCTGCAATGGACCAAGGATAAAATTTATCTAATATTGAATCTACGACCTAAGATGGTTCCAGAAGACTTAATATTGAAAATAATGTCTTCATCAAGCTAGGTAAAAGGAGAGGAGCAAGAGGAAAAGTAATTGGTAGATTTATAAGTCGGTTAACGATTCCAAAAAATAAAGTTTTATATTTAGTTACCTCAGTCACTCTCTCTATCTCTCTGAAAAACTGGCTGGAAAAAATCGCTTTCTCTCTCAAAAAATATGACAGCTTTGAAGAGGTACTTCCTTTTTATTGCTTCAAAACTCGCAAAAATATGCAGAAAGCTCTAAAAACATTCCATTATAAGTTGGTCATAAATTTTTATTACTCAACTTTTCCCAGCTATATCTTGCTTGAAGTTGTGTAACCTGAACTTTAAAATTGCGTTCTGCAGAGAGAGCTTTAATTGTTATTCTTTTCGTGCATTTACTTACCAGACGAGTTATTGAATAAAGATATTAATCTCATGTTAGCCCCTGACGAATAGATAATAACTGCTTTCCAAGGTAAAACTAAAGCAACGCGAGACAGATACCAGACAGATCTCGTGTATTTTGATATGTTGTAAACGATGATGACAACATAAACTAAATTGGAGCAAAATGTAAGAAAAAAAGCTACGGATGAAAAATTAACCAGGCTTAGGTGTGTGTACGATGAAGATGGTTGATGCTTAGAATTCTTTGCAGGAAATAATATACTCACGGACAGTTGTATTAGTGTCAGCCGTTATTAATACAAATATTGTAATAATTATCACTAATCGATGAATTTAAGTTCCCTTGACTCTTGCACTTTAAAAAAGTCTTCATCAATTTCCATATGCCAAAGCCTTTTGCTAAGCAATCTCGGTCATACCTCTTTTAGTACATGGGAACTTCACGAACATATCTATAGTTCTACGCCATTTCCTCTTGTCAGTCATCCTAAGTTATGCACACATCCCAGCCATTTCTTAGCCATTCGCATGTATTATTTCTCGTTTAAAGCTTCCTTATGTAACAACTTTACATCCAAACTCTCCTGGCTTAGGTTTGTTCACCGCTCGTGTTCTCCTTTTCAAAACAGAAGTACTTTCCCCTCTCTCCCGGTAAGAGAACATGGGACGGGAGGAAATGTTGTTGAACTTAGTTGATAAGATAGTTGAAAAGAAGGGGGCACACACTTCAGGAGGTTTTGTGGTTTCACTCCACTTAAGAGAATTCAATGAAACGTCCTGAAAGTATAAATAATATTGTTCTAAACATACCTGAAAATTTTCAGAATTATTTACCGCAGGTTTTTTAAGATTTTGATCAATAATAGGACATGAAATTACGTTCTTATGCCTTTTCTTCTGCATCCTGCAAGTTATGCATCCACCTTCAGGTACTTTACCCATGGTGCCAATTTCACACGATCTGCAACGCGCGCGAGGGATTTATTCAAGCCCTCGGAGTAAAAATCTGTTACATATATACATTTTTCTATCGATGATATAAATTATTATTTGTTGAATAATTAGAAAAGGTTCTTTCTGATGAATAAAGCCTTGCGTTCCCATAACAACCCGTGTATTTTCATGCCCACTTCTCGTTCAAATATCTTAGAAATCTGCGGCAAATAATTCTGAAAAATATCAGGTAACGTTAAGACAACAAAATTTATGTTTCCAGCAAGTTTCATCGAATTGTCTTAAGTTGAGTAAAACCACCTTAACGAGTGTTCCAGATCCTTAGTGCCAACTCCGTCAATGTCCAGGATCTTGAACTACTATGTCTCTAGTGAACCTTTTATCAACGGGAAAGCCTCAGTGCCCCTGGTCTTTAGTATTGCAGTCTTCATCAATGAGAGAAATGGATGGGCATAATAGTGGGTTCCCTTTGCAATCGGCTACGTCACAAGGCTTTTCAATTGTATACAAAACTCAGCATCCCCAGCAAAAGAAAATATTTTTCTCTGAAGCCTTATGTTAGTCTCTCAAATAAATGCATAGCATTCAACCTCTCCCTCCTCACTCGCAGTGCATAAAGTTGAGGAATTCTGTAATAGAATACGATTTTTTAAAGTAAAAGGCTTATTCATTACCTCAGCCATTTAAGTAACTACCATAGCAGTAACTGGACTGTTAGTAATATTTCCCTGAGACCCCATAAATTTTCGCCAAAAGTGATGCATTTTGCGCACCCATTGCAGATATATAATGCGGAAGATATGTATAAAAATGTTGAAAATAGGGTGCAAATTAATTTTCGCTGATGCATTTCTTTCCAGTTCGCCTCGTAAATATTTTTAATTCATTACTGATCTAAAGATTCTCGAAGGGATTTTCATTGAATTGGTTACATTACCAGTGGACTTGCCAGGTAATCATCAGGTTAGTGGTCTTACCTTTCCTCAAAGTGCAAAAAGACTTGCCAATGGAAAACAACCAAAATAAATTAATCATTTTTACTCGAACGCATTTATTGGATATCACTCTCGTAATTTAGTAATATCAGATCAGCATGAACCACAACACGTGCATTTCCAGTTGTTATGAATAAAATATCTTGAACTCTCTCTTCATAATGAGTGCAATGTATCTTAATTTTGTTGCCTTCTCATTACCCCACCGGTTAGAACCTTCACTTGGATACATGAATTTCGGAAACAAAACGGAGGATATTCACATGGTATAGTTATTTTGCATTTTACTTCGTACGTATAGTGCTCACAAGTGTCATTAATCATGCATGAAACAGTGATTGAGTTTAAATTATTTAAATGACCATTTCAAATAAAACAATATTGGTTAATTCCCACACAGTATTTTTAAAAAAGACAGTTAAAATACACCACCAACCAAGGTTTCGGCACGTAAGGCCATTATCAAGGCATTGCATTATCAAGGCACGTAATGCCAATATCAAGGCAAGGATAATGGCATTACGTGCCGAAACCTTGGTCGGTGGTGTATTTTAACTGTGTTTTTATAAAATACTCTGTGGAAATTTACCAATATTGTTTTATTTGAAATGGACATAAGGTATTTCCACAAATTTAAGCCTGATACGCTTTTATACGTCTTTAAATGACGTTGGATCATTTAAAAGTAGGAATGTATTTTTTACGTGGTTAGCCTCATTTATCAGTTAGCTCCTATGTATTATTCGCATTCACAAACATACACACATTCATACATACGTTCGTACATGTTAAAATACACTATAGTATGAGTAAAAAGCACCCCATCTGCCACCAATTAGTTTCATTAGTCACCTGGAAACTCTTGAGCCTTAATTAGACAAGTGATTCGGAACGGCCGCCGGATGTGTTTCAGTGGTTGGGTGGAGAAGCCCAAGATGAGGGATATGTAATCGCCAAAATGGCACGAGGGTGGTAAACCGAGCGAGAGAGTGGATTTCGGGAAGAGGAAACAACCAATCGGCCATTTGCGGATTTGGAAATTAAGGGGCACTCAGTCCTTTCCTCATCACTCAACACGGTATTAGGGAAGTAGTAGTTTTTAGTAGGGAAGGAGTAGAGCACCCTCTCCTCTAATTGTAAGTGTATGTGATAATAAGGGAATGGATCAGTCGTGTCATAGCTGCGGACCGACTTTAACCGTTTTATTTTTTAAGGGAGCGTGAGGAGCAGATAGTGGTATGAGAATGGTTATCTATGGTAACTTACCATATTTTGAAACCCCAAAATGAGGACACCCTGAACGAGATTGATCAACACGCTCTCGTAGCCAAAGTATGAACTATTTCCAACCCATGGTAGACCAGTAGTTCCATCTATCAACAGTTCGTTTAAGTTTCTGTATTGAGAAAATAGCATGCCACGAAGCGCTATAAATGATGAAAGCCCTTGGATTCAGCTAAATCGAAAGCACCGCGGCGTGGTGATCGCCGTCTATCGCCGGCTATAGCCCTAAATCGAAAGCACCCTAACAGATCGCCAACGGTGTAATTCAAAAATCGATTTAAAAATATATATAACTAGTTGGTGATACGACATGAAAACAAAAATCGAAAGATCTTACTTTCCAAAAATAAAAAAATGTGGACATTAGCAACAATCGTAAAAATGTACGCGGACGCTGAATAAAAAGTCGAAAATACGGACACGTCCGTATAAATGAGGACGCATGGTAACGCTAGGTATGAGGAAAGGGTTGAAAACTTAGCAGTTCCTTTTCCACCACTTCATTTCCTCCTAACTCCGCACCACAACTTCTACATCCTCAATAAGTCGACCGACTGACGGCTCGGGTGGAATCACACCGCGGAAGAGAACGGGTTCCTCGAAGGGATGGAGATTTAAGCCGCTGGGGGGTGCGCATGTGTTGGAGGCGGGCAGCGGTTTTGGATGAGCCGGTTTTGGTTTCCCATTCGATTGCCGAGATTTGCCGCATGAGTTGCGGTCAACGGATAGAGATAGAAGGCTGGCAGAAGGACGGAGGATGGGAGCGGAGACGGAAGAGGTGGAGGGGGAAGGAGATGGTGAAGTGCGGAGATGGAATTGGGAAATTAAATTTTGTCATTCCTATGTTACTTGATGCTTGATTTTGTAGTGGTTTGAGGATATGACGCCCCATTGTACATGAGTGTAAAGGCTGGATTACGGCTGTTATGCAGTAGACATGACATACCATCTTCATGTGCTCAATCTTCTAGTAATTATTTGTTGAATGAATAGAGTCCTTTTTACCCGAGCTACAGTGGAGCATCAACAATTGGAGTCGGACACTCCAAAACAAATTAAAATTTACTTGTAAATTCATTTATTGCTATTAAAATATCTTCCACCAAAATAATTATTTTAATCCCTTGCGTTTTCTAATCAATCCACTCTCTTCGATGACAGAAATGGCGAAAAGTTAACAAAGACTTCAACTAAGAAAAAAGGTAACACAGGTATTTAAAATCGTCAAATCACCGTCCTTCTCACTAATGAACACTATTTAGATTTGGAACTCAATAATGAATGATGGTACATCGATGTCGACCATTCAAACTTTGCTGTAAACTTGAATCATGAAAATTATGTACTTAAATTTAGACCAAGAAAAAAATATTTTGACCTTCACAATTCACTCTCGGGAATTTACGTCACTCAAAAGCGCAAAAGACAAGAATAAATCCGCAGGTTGGGATTTTGAAGAGTAGTGGATACAGAGAAAGGGAGAGAAGAGTTGGAAAACAAGAAGGAAGGGGATTTAATTTGACAAATTAATTTCTCTTACGATGGGCCAGATGAGACGCAATATTGTCCCCTCTTTCCCTGACCCAGGATTTGTACAAACGTATGTATACTTATAAATCACAGAATTGCATAAATTACGTCAACGTTATCTCTAGAAGCATGACCAGTTTTTTTCCTAAATATTGTCAGTAAGAATTTAATGACTAAATACTCTTCGTCGCGGATATATAAAACTGAAAGACTCATAGAACCTTTTTTTGTCCTCTAAAGTCAACATTACAATGATGCATTTTGACACACAGAATCATTTCTGACGAGATACATGAGGTTATTCATATTCAACTTAAGCCAATCAGTTATGACGATTGAAAGTTCATAAGTATATAAAAACTTTTTTAATGCACGGTTGTAAAACGAGAAAATTAAATATTTTAAGTAGTAGCTTGTTATTGAAGCAAATATTTTTTCAACCTTGATTTGAAAACACTTATGTTATTTATTTGTTTTACAAAGCTTGTCAAACTATTGCATAATCTGGAGAACGAAATGGCAAATGAATTCTCCATGGGCTCTGTTTTTTTTCCTTGGAATCATCTATGTGTTCGCACTGTGACGTGTGTGGTGGTTGTGGAATTATGAAGTGTGAAGTGGAATGTGTGGAATCAGTGGAATGTGGAAATATGCAGCTGGGTTTTTTTGCCTCCACAATATTGAGCCCTGTAAACAGTATTCTGTGTGTGCTGTAAGTTTTGGTCTGTTTTTAAATTTTAGGAGTTTGGTATCATTGTAATATGGTATGAAGTGGTCCATGAAGGGTATCCGCAGAGCATATCTTATTCAGGCATTTTGTGCTATCTGCAACTGAGTCAATAATCCCCTAGTAATGTTAGAGCATGATCCTACAATGTAATCTAGGTGTGTAGATTGTAAATATTTCAGTAGACATAGTCTTATAATCCTTGGTGGATTGAAATGGATTTCCCGAAGTTATTTGACGCCGTGGTATATTTGGCGCACCGTGGCTAACGTTTAGTTCTCCCAGGTGAGGGAGTCAGAGGTGAATACTGCCAGGTATTTAATGCAGTCTTGGTAGGGAATCACACGGGCACCTATGTGGATGTGGGTGATTGAGATTTGAGAAAGCTTTTTTTTGCTCTTCTTGTTGCCAACTACCATGGCCTTGCACTTGTTTTGGGTTAGAAGCCATTTCCCTCACTTTACATCCTTCTCTCATTTTTCGTAAGTCAGTAACCATACGCATGACACACTCTTTCACTTAGAATATCATGAGTGAGTAAAATTATGGATGCTGTCTAGGTACGTCGTCTGGGTGTATGAACAGTGGTGATATCGTTTATTGCCAGATTAAATAATTGGGGGGATAATGAGGATCCCTGGTGAAACCTTCAATCGAAGTTCACCACGGATGTGCGAATGATCAGGATGCCGGATGGCGGCTTTCCTTCCGGTTCGGACGCTTCTGACCCATCGACATATCTTCTTATTCCGCCCGTGCTTGGGAAGAGGCGTTAGGAGGGCTTAGTGGCTTACTGAATCAAATGCTTGGTTCAGGACAAGGGAAAAAACCACCGTCACGTTTTGCGAGTTCAGGCTCTCACGGAGGTCATCAAGAACGCTGAAAAAAGTGACAAGCGTCCTATTGTTCTTACGGAAGCCTGTTAGAGAATTTGGAAGAAGACTCTCTTGTTGCATGTGCTCCAAAAGGTGTTTATGGATAACTTTTTCAAGTATCTTTGAAGTAACATTCAGAAGGGCTATTGGGTGGTAGTCGTTTGCGACCTTAGGGTGGGTGACTTTTTACATTGGAATTATGTGGGCCTCTTTTCATTTAAGTGAAGCATGGGACGCCTCAAATGACGTATTATAAACATGAACAAGGTCGGGATTGATACCGGGGGACAGGATGCGAAGCATTTCTGCCGATATTCCGCCTGGACCCAATGTTTCCTTGCAGATGGATTGCAGTGCATCGGTCATTTCTTTGGTGGAGACATCATTCAAGGAAAAACCCCAATAAAAACCTGCAAAATATTCAAAGTTTTTTAGCAGACATCAAAGGGTTTCATATTATTATTGCCAAAAATATAGGATTCATTTTATGCCGCTCTCTGTCTTGCGAGCGTCACCTTCTCCACAAACGGGGTGAAGTCGTGTTGACCGGTTATCAGCGCTGCTTGCAAGGTCTTGGTAATTTAGGAAAGTGGACAGTATAGTAGCTTCAGGAGTGACGTGCAGTGCATGGAAGGGAACCATATTGGGGTGAATCAGCTGGGGGGGGGGGGTTGCTATAGGCTTCCGTCTTGGATTATAAGAGCTTTAATGGAGTACTGGGTCGACATCATAGTGTTTTCAAATCAGCTGTGGTGGGTTTGCAACGCTTCGACAGCATCGAAATCACCCATGTCAATTGCCAAAAGACGCGTTAGGTTAGGGAATAAGAAACCGCATTGAGTAGAGTGATTATGGGCGGTAGTGATTAGAAAGAAAAAGGCAGGAATTATTGGACCACGATATAATGGTAAGAGAAAGACCTCAGTGAAGAAAACTCATCCGCATAGACCGGGATTCTAGCAAAGAAGTATTACGAGTACCCAAACATTGTATTTATTGCTAAATTCCCTAAAAAATCTAATATTTCATACGAGGTACTGAACTAGCAGCTCAAGTATAGTTCATTGATTTTGGAATTTGTGCAAATTCTAGATAATTTTTTCCTTGCCTTCCCACTGGGGAATTAACTGTCCAAAAGATGTTCAAAGGACGTTCAGTGAAGACTATTTAAATGTTCAAAGATCAATCAAGAAGGACATTCAATGAACGTTCAAATGGCACTCACAGATAGTGCAAAGAACATTAATTGGAATACTTCATAGAATGTTCACCGTAGATGAACTGTTTTTGAATTAATAACATATGAACCATGAAGGTATGCTTAAAAATAGTTCTCGTGTAATGATTCTCGATTCATATCGTATTACCTCTTCACTGACTTCCCTACTCTCTCGAAATAAAAAAAATGATAATTTGCAATTAATCACTATGAATCGCGCACGTAATATATTAATACGTCATAACATTCTATCTTGTATCTTCCCAACGTCATTGTACCTATGTAGCGTTATTAGATACTCTACGACTCCACGCGCATAATCTTGCAGCCGATATTGAAGTACAGGCGTATAAAAAGTAGTATATATCTAGTCACTTCCGTCGATAAATGTAACTATGAGAACTATAATTATTATAAAGCGATTCTGTGATAGTTTTATGAAATGTAATAAAATATCGATAACAGTTATTTAGCATAAATTAATTGAAATTTATATCGTCACATAATTCGAATATAAATGCAATATTACTGTGAATAAACAAGATTTTGAGCTGTACGCATATATGCAAACAGTTCAGTGTTCATCCGTTAAAATTAACAGTTTAACTCATTACGTACATAATGCGATATCATATGCAGGCATTAATTTTAGGAATAATATCGTACATATGATATGTTAGAATATTCCCTAGAATATATTATTAAGATATTGTCGTTTATGACAATTCAAATATGCATGGTTAAAGATGTTCTTTAAATGTCCAACCAGGGAGCATTTTTGAATAATTCCTCGTGGACTGGAAATGAACGATCTATGAACAGTCTCTAATGAATAGCTCACACTTGAACATTCAATGAACGATCTGAGAACAGTCTCAAATGAATACTTCACACTTGAATATTCAATGAACGTTCTATTGTTGCATGCTCAGAATAATTCAGTGGTGGGCTACTTTTGAATTAGTTCATGAATGTCTTCTGCATGGACTCTCCCCACTGCGTTATAATTGTTAAAGGTAAACAGCCATGTGAATGACAGTGGATTTACCTCGAGATAACGAGGCGGTAAACGCAATTGCATGGCCCCATGTTCTCTGAATAATTTTTGTATTTGAATATCTGGGAGTGTAAAAATTCTGTTACATGATGGAATTACCAACATATTATTTATTCGGAAAAAGTATTGGAGTTTAAATCGTGGAAATCTATATATAACCTGGTATATCTCTTTAAAGGTATACATGCGAGAGCTCAATGATTTCCGAATGCCCATTCCGTTGGGTTCAGTTCACAGTATCATGATTACTATTGAGATGATGATGAGTACGATTGAGATCACTTATGATAATTGTCAAACTCACGCTCGAGTGCCAACGTTGTGATTATGAGCATTTCACTCTCGAACTGGGTCCTAATCATAAATTTTTGCTCACTGCAAATAACGGCTTTAATTTTCTCGTGAAATCAACCGTTGGAAATTAGTGGACATGAGCTGTTGCAATGTGCATAACAGTTTTATGCATGAGGTAATTTTAGGGAAATTAGTATGCGGATATAGTAACCAATTGGGCAAGTAAATATGGTGGACTAATTTTTAGACGCATTACACGTATTTTTAAGTTTCCATTGAAAACGCTAAGGAGTTTAAATAATTTTTCAGTGCTTAAATTAAATGCTTTTACTAATAAACTCTATTTTACGTGGCAAAACATTTAATTGGCCCTCGTTAAATGTACAATCGTATTAACTGTCATATGACTCGATTGAAAATTGATAGAAACCCATCGTCTTAAATAGTGAAACTTTTTCAATGTACATGAGAGCAAAAACAATTCGCATGTTTGTTATGTAGTTCCCTATTAACAACGAGTAGAAATAAGGCATATCTCATTCCCTACAAATATTTTAAATCAGTATCTTCAGGGCGCACATCGAAGAGAAAAAATCATTACGTCTAAGATTGAATTAGTGCATTCGTTGCATTCCTCTCCCCTCAGCGTTTATGTAAAGACGGTCAATGTATGTATATCTATTTAGAACCCATTCAATTACTCATGAGTAATTTTTCATTCAACTGTAATATAAGCAAACAATCTGACAAGGCATAAATTATCTCCAATAGTTAACGTCTATTAAGGATTATATAGCGGTGATAAATCAAGCGGTATTTTGACTAAAAATAAAAGCCTGATACCGCTCTTAATCTTTTCATTCGTGCCATTTATCTCTCATTGTTTCGAGGGGACATAACTTTGTAAAAAGAGAGATAAAAGTTAGCCGTAAATATCCTTCAATACATCTATCACACTTTGTTGATTTTCAAGAAGTAATATCCCCATTAATTGAGCATCCTTCCCTCCTTCTTCCATCGACCCCAATCCATCCATTGTCACCCTCTACCACCCTTAACTCCGTCCCACTCCTCCATGAAATAATATCCACCCTCATTTAATTCCCGCGGTCTCTGGCTTTAGGAGGTCTGCCGCTCTCTACGGCTCCACACGCTGGAAGTTTGCCAGGATAAGAAAAGCGACGTAAGCGGCGGGTGAGTTATCGAATTGCGCTGCTGGCGACATGACTGCAAAGGCATTGTACGGCGAGTTAAAAAAATGGTTTATATTCCATTGGAAGCTTACTGTAGCGGTTTGGGTGTGTGCGAATTTGGTATCAAATGGGAAATTTGAGTTGATCAACCTGAAACAGCCTGACCTTATCGAGTTTCTACGATAAGCTGGACATTAGTTGACCCTTCAATTGTAATAGTTTGTGAAATAGTAACAGTATGAGATCGGATTTCGGGATTTGAATGTGAGGAAAAAAATACTGAAAAATTAAGAAAAAAGTGGGAAATCAATTAACGCGGCATGCAAATTTTAGATATGATTCACTTCTGCTGAAAATGGTCTTCTCGTGATTAAAATTTTGAAATTTAAAATAAAAAAACTATGTCGTCATAACTGGAGTCTAAGCATTCGATGTACTTAATTTTTTTATTTTCCGGATTTCTTTTTGATGAAACCATACAACTTAGTAGAAAAAACTCAGCCCACAAATTAAACTGAAGAATGCCATGCAATTAGTTTGGGAACTTGTCTTCGTGGGATTTCCAACACCCATAACAAGAGTGTGAGAATGTTTCTCATGGCTATTATGAAACAATATTTTTTTAAATAAAATGGAAACTTGTTCATTAAAGTTGTATTGCATTGCGTTGAAAAAAATCTGCGTAATTTGAGAATTCAATTTACTTGAAAAAATAGTTAAATTTGATAGGTCTTCATCATAATCACTATATTCTTTTACATATATGTATTTATATATATATATATATATATATATATATATATATATATATATATATATATATATATATATATATATAATGTCTTGGTAGAAAATCGCTCTCGGCGACGATGCACATGCATAAATAAAACAGTGATACACTAAACAAACACAGAAACACGCAAAAAGGACACTCACAAAATAAAACTTGTACGTTTCGGCGTCAGGACGCCATCGTCAGCGGTAGTCTCTACCGCTGACGATGGCGTCCTGACGCCGAAACGTACAAGTTTTATTTTGTGAGTGTCCTTTTTGCGTGTTTCTGTGTTTGTTTAGTGTATCACTGTTTTATTTATGCATATATATATATATATATATATATATATATATATATATATATATATATTGCTCGGACACCAACGAGTGAACATTTGCTTATTTATCGTGTAAACCTTCAGAGCAAGGCACATCGATTTTTACATGCAGCTTGCATGGTAAAAATACCTGTAGGTTTGTAGGAAAATAATGTCTTTGTCGGCGAATGCTTAGAATGAATAGTTCTCGGGTTTCCAGCCGGGTAATGGTGCTAAACTGCAACATTACCCTGCTGGAAACCCGAGAACTATTCATCCTACTTGTAGGTTGGCTTACTGGTGTCGATTTCTTCCATTACCATTCATAGTAAATCAGGAAAAAATGACCTTCCCATAAAAATACCCATATTCGACGTTAACTGATTTTAGTAGTGGGTACCACATATTCGTAAATGGGTGGTAAGGACGATACTTGAGTGCATGAACAGCTAATAATAACATTATTTAAAATAATTGCGTGATTGCAAGTTCCAAAAAATATTAATTTGTAATTGTTTATGAATTAATAATGTTTGTCCAATTAATTACCAATTCGTCAACTTATTAAGCCTTATTACAACAATATTTTACCAGTCCCCTCCACCTGGGTCTCACATTCAGACGTCATTTTGCCCGGTGAAAGGATTTTTTGTGATTTTTTTTAAAAGTTTGACTGATTCTGATAATGGACGCAATTTTATATTACCTGCATGCTCTGAAACCAAGGCGAATTCAAAGAATTATCATTAGCCTTGAATTACCCGAGAGAACTTCCGTCAGATAGAATAAAATGTAAGAGAGAAATTAGTGAGAGATCGGCTCTCGATAACGATATCCCATGGCATTTATGTAAATTGGTCAGTGCCAAGTTTTCTAAATATAATCCGTAAAACTGAGGTCAAACGAAAGATAAAATTGAATAAGTATTAATCAATGTTGCCTTTTACCTTTAATGTCTACCTTAAAGTTCAGTATGAGATAGGATTGTATTCTAAGTTATATTTTCCTTACGATTGAGGCAATTTTAGGTCAGTGAAAATGTGGAAAAATAATAAAATGTGCCTTTATCATATGGAATTTAGTTATTCCAGAAGAGGAATTTCAAAAACATGACTTGAAGCATTTTTGCTACAGCAATCCTGGTTTTCAAACACGCATGAACGCATTATGGTCAAAAAATAATGTTCGCATCAAATCATCTCCTTTATTAGAGCTTAATTAAAAACTTAATTGAAATATAATGCTTCTTAAAAGCATTTTAGGGGATTGCTTTAAAATAATTTTTTGCATAAAGTTAGGCCTGAATTTGGTTTATAACCTTTATTATAAACAGTGGAAAAGCCAAGCCTGTATTTATGGATGTTTAAATATAATTTTGCTCACTGGTATGGTATTGAATGTTTAAGAGAGACACATTAACCTCCTTATATCTGCTAATGAACTAAGGGAGCAGAGTTTTCTAAACTGTCTTCTGTGGAACACTAGGGTGTAAACCTTAGAGGTTTAGTTATTCCACAAAAAAACTCGAGATCAAAAATCAAATTAAAAGCGAAAAACTCATCAAATCGAGGAATTGTAAAATAGTACGTTCGTTTAAATTGAATATTTTCTCCCTATTTCATGCTTAAACCTCTGCTGCGAATTTAAAAGTACACTGGGAAAATATGACAGAATGAACATGGTTTATATTGTTTGTAAAAAAAAGGAGGAATAATGTTAGTGTACCCGGGAACAAAAACTAATATTCTGAAGAATTCTATGCGTGGAAATGATTCACAACCACTGCATTAGAGGGATCGTTAGTGTGCACTAAGATACGGAGGAGATCGCGGGTTTAAGCCTTTGTCAGGAGTCTGTTCTCGCTGAACACAATGAGCGCGTGTTTAAGTCTTTAAGGAGGGTGCAGATGAGAGAGGGAAAGAGAGGTCAAGAGAGAGAAGACGAGTGTCCACTTGGGAACGTTTGTCGCTCCCTTCCCCTCAGTCGCACACACGTGCCCCAACGAGACCCCTCGCTCGGACACCCATTGTAATTCAATGAATGCACCGTCCTCCCGTTCTCCTTTCTGCTCTGTGGGGTGCTCTGTGAATTGAAAACCATTTCGAAGGACCCCCGGACGAATTAGTCGATATCCCGTCAGCGTGGACCACCTCAATCGTCGTGGTCCACCCAGGGTCGCCAACCCCTGAGAAATTCCAAGAGAAGTACATACATTTCGAGAGCTAGGCATTCCAAGAGATTCAGGGAGATTTGACCTCTATTAGAAGTACCCCCAATGTGATGCCCCGAGTTTTACGAATGTTGTAGAACATTCACCGATGGGAGAAAAAATAATTTGGTGGAAATTCCAATTACTGTAGTTAGCAAGATGTGAAAATCACCATTTTCCCTTCAATATTATATTCCTCCTGACAAGATTACCAACAAAACTATATTTTTTAACAAAATTATCAAGCTAAAATAATATATTTTTTCATGATATCTTACGATCATATAAAACTGAAAAGCGATATTTGTTTGTTTTGGAAGCAGCCATATTCAACCAAGTTTTGGAAACCATGGCGAATACTTGAAAATGATCTTCGAATATTGTGATCATCTTTTCGATGCGTGTGTTCTAGTGCCAGCCGGCTTTAGCTGTCTCGTGAGTTGTTTCATTGATCTTCAAAGTGCAGATCGCACCTTAAGATAAAAACCTGATTAAAACTACAATTGAATCACTTTTCTCAATGAACGAGCAGCCAACATTTTTAAATTCAATTGCAATCAAGCTATCTCCGCCACAGGCTAGTTCAATTTTGATGAAATTGTTATCGTTTTTAGTCACGTACCAATAATTTATATCAAGGAGTGCTGAGGATTATTTAAAAATCCTCAGATATTATTCACAATAACATATGAACAAAAATTATAAATAGCAGAAAACGTTTTTAAAGGAAAGATTGTTTTATAATGTTATGCTTAAATTTATAACGGGAGGAAATTGATTCAATCCGGGAGGCGGGAGATTTTTATAAGTCATCGTCCGGTTTCTGGAGTTCCCCGGAAAATCCGGGAGAGTTGGCCACCCTAGGCCCACCGTGTCCCGCCCCCGGTGAGCGCCAGGAGCACCAAGGGAGAACCTTTTGGCTCCCCCTCCCACGGCCACGTGAAACCCACATGTCCCGTCCTATTCGTCCCTATTTATTCGCTCTATGATCCTCCAAGTCCTTTGCTGGCGACCCTCGAACCTTTGCTCCTTCCCCCGTCCCTGAAAACCCCTTCCGTCTCTCCCTCAGGGCATCACTTCTGTAAACAAGGGATGGTTGATTGCTTGGACAGCCCAACTCCTCCTCCTCCTCCTTTCGTCTACCTGAGAATAAAAATTCTCAGACCTCCCCTTTCACCCTCAACTCACTCTTTCCCTCCCTTTCGTCAAACTCAAAAACCCTCCTTCCTCTTCGATTTCCCCGAATAGCGTCTGAGCCTCCCCTCCTCCCCTTACGGTTCAGTTACGTTTTTCCCCTTTACTCTCTACCTCAGCTACCCCTTTATATAATTCCGACCCCCCAGATAACATTTCTACGTGTTCGTAAACGTCCCCTTTGGCTTACATTAGGTTTAAATACAAAATCTTCGGTAAACATTTGTTATTATTTGGGTAATTTGCATGTGAGTCTTGATGAAGTTTTATAGAAGTTTCGAGCCCTTTATGTTGACTTTTTAAAGGGAATGTGCCAAATGTCCATTTTTTCGCTATCCATAGGAATATTAAGTGCGCAAAAATCAGCAGGAATTTCCCAAAAACCTTACCAAAAACGGGCACGAAACTTTGGGAGAAAAAACCTCTAGTATCACGCGTTGATTAACGTGATAACACTCATTTTTACACCATTAGCCTCGAAATATTCAACAAAAAATTATGTAGATCTCTTCTCGCTCATGGTCTATTTCTACGTGCGATCAAACTCACCAGCCTTATAGTCCAAATCTCGTTTCTATCCCTTGAAAACGGCGGCACAGTCATGATTTCATCGAGTGGTCAGTTCTGAGATTGATTTGCTTCATTCCGTCACTTTTTGCCTCTAATTGCAAACATTCTCTTGCACTCTGATAATATCATCTTTTTACAGGACTCTAGACTTAGCCATGGTAATGGTAAATTACTATATATCTCGTTGGTATGTCCATGTGTTTTTCATTTTTTCTTCATTTTTAAGCGTCTATACCACTTTGCCCTCTATTTTATATCGTGCGAATTATTTATGCCTATACTTGTATGCTTCTTTTTTATAGGTTTCCATAAAGTCCAATCCTTATCCCTAAAACTGTACTCTGCTGACCTTATGGGTTTGTTCGTGCACTTGATCTCCTGAAGCTACCTCCGGCACCAAATTTTGAAGGCTTCCATTTATCATTAGCCTCCTTTTCCAATTGAAAGTGAGTCTCAGGCGTAAATATGTGTAAATTTTCCATCTTAGAAACAAGAAATTGACATTATCTATTGACTATTTGGGATATTTCATCATTGACGACAGAGGTATCTTGGAAAACAAGAGACAACGTGATAAAAAGACCTGAATGAAATTAATAAAAGATTTTATCTTCTTTCTCTGGTCTCCAGGAGTAAAATTCTTGGTAGAAATAGCGGTTTTTCAAGTTCTGTTTCGTTCCTTTATCCAATGGTTCTTGTTTCGGAACCATGTGGAACCACGATCCACCGACGTGATTCAGGTCCAGTTTTCTGGTTTGAATTTTCTAATGACTGCACGTAGAATTTTCATCTCCATTATGAGTGCTATCCTAGCATGGAATTATCACACTTAGATACCCGACGTGTTTTCATAATCCTATATAACATCGCTAAGTACTCTCTAACCTTGCACATAACCGCTTCATACAGTCCGGTGCCTGTTTCCTTGAGCATTCGAACCCAAAAGCCTCACGTCAAATATCCCTTAATCGTCGGTTTGAAAGCAATGTAGCCTTTTGATTCTGATTCGTCTGCAACTGCGAAAAGGAAAGCAATCGGCATCGCAGTGGAATTGAGTCTCACTCGCTCCTCGATCGATGACACGTCGGCGCATCATTTATTTCTTCTTAAAAAAACATGTAGTCAGATCAAGATTTTATACCACTCTCTCTAATCATTAATCCAAATTCTAAATCGTCGTCTTTTTCTTCCACATTCATTTTTGTGCACGGTCCAACCTTGTGTTTAAATGAATTTCCATAGCTAAGTGAAACAGAAATACAGAGTGATAAGAGAAATTAATTTATGAATATTAAAGCTTGGTGCTGGGCGTGGTATCCCATAAGCCCCCAGAAATCAGTTTCCATTTCCCAATATCAATGCACGTTTTGCTGATTTTGCATTTAGCGAAACTCTTATCAATACGCTTTCTGTGGCTAAACGAAATTTATCTGAAATAGCCAAACACGCGCTTCTTCTCAGGATAAATTTGGTGGAAATTATTTGTACCTAAAGGATAGATGTATTTCATTAAGTAGATACGGTCTCAAAGGAATGAAATAATTTTCACATAAACTTTCACGGCTACGATATAATTACTCAACAGATGTGTTGAACTACAACCGCCTCAAATAATAATTTTTATGAGTACGGTTTTGATTAACATTTTAGTTTTTCTTCTAGTTTTAAATGCAAAAACTTTTGAAGCACTGGGAATTTGATATATTTATTTCAGCACGTTTATTATAATTTAATTTCGTTTTTTCGTGGATGACCATTAGCCTTTTTGCAAAAGTTAAGGTTAATTGAGGGTAAATGCAACAATGATAATAATATGATTACACGCTACAGTCATAAAAATTGGATGTGACGAGTGAAAAACTTTCTCTAATTGCTTACTGCATGCATGATTTGTAACTATATTCCGGATGTGTTTGCGCCTGGTCCACAATTCTGTCAGGAGCCTTTATTTTGAGAACTGGCCCTAGGTTGTAGAACCTGTTTCCAGCACATAGCTAAATTATATTGTACCGAAGTTGTCGGTGCATTGCCCTTAAATGATATTTTCTTGATCGGTTCCAAATTACGTATTCATATTTAGAGTAACATTTTAAGAACAGAAGCAATGAAAAATTCTACTTACAAATTGTGGGTTTTGAACGTTGAACTCTTTAAAATATTCAGTTTTAATTAAATAAAAAAATTTGAACAGGTACAGCCACAATTTAGGCATCTTTATTTTGGTCAATCACGTCAAAATATAATTATCATTGTAACATTTTGAAAAATATGTTTTCTCGTGTTTTTTAATAGCTACAGTATAAAATATCAGCGGATAGAATTAAAATATGCTACATTCAACTCAATTATTTGATTTTGGCAGTTTTTAACCCGGGAGTGGTCGCTAGGCTACCTATCACGCGAGTGGTCGCGTGTGAGACTTTCTCTCACACTCAGATGCATCCTTGATTATTTATCATAATGCGTTTACTGGTAATATATTACACTTTATTCAGATTTAATTTATTTATATAATTTTGATTCGAATCAATTATGTCCACAGGTACACAACTACTGATACAATTACGTGATCATTACTAATTTTACTGGCGAAGATATCATTGGGCATAAATGAAGAGAATTACCATTCTCATGAAGAAATATTTATTTATAAGGGCATATATTCTTATGACTCATACATTTGCATTTTAATATCTGCTTTTAGCATAAACAGGAGAAATCACCCCTTACCGAAACTTCAAACAAAATTACTCAATCACATTGCATTTTGGACATGAATATTTTGTGTGCTCTGGGCAAATTGCTTTGTCACAGGTGTTACAAACTTTCTTTGTCTTCCTATTTTTTCCTTCGGGGACAGAATGAGCAAAACCCAGGAATAGCATTCTCATTCCTCTCATTTTGTTAAGCTTCAATTCCTGCCACTCTCTCAATGGAATGCCGTAAATTTGTTGGTAGGTGTGGTATTGAAGAACGAATAGTTATTTATATTTAAGGAATATATAGTTATATATATTTATATATAAGGAATTTATAAGATTTAGCGCCAATGTCTTCAAAAATACTCGTATTTCTACTTTCTTGTGGGTGTTCTCCCTGCAAATTATCTGACTATTTATACCCACAATGCTCATCATAGAAAAAAATACTGTCAGAGGCCACCTGTTACTGATTCTAGCCACAGAATATAGAGATTTTAACTCATCTACCCCATCTTCGCCTCCTTTTGTCATGTTATAAAATGATATTATCTTTTATTTTTCTAAGTTTCCTGAGCTTTGATCTATTTTTATATCGGAATGGAGTGTAGACAGAAGTAGCACATTTATGTTTTTCGAGGAACATACGATAATAGTACACCATGGGATGAAAATGCAAACATACTGCTATTTTCTGACCTTCCTTTTGCATTGATAAAATTTTGAGGGATTTATTTCTTATTTTTCCATAATGTACCTACAATGGTCGTTCTATTCTCCATAAGATATTTTGCCAGTGGTATTGATGTGAAGTAATTGTCCATGGTGATACTCCTTTCGGTATTTATAAATGGACTAACAATACGCTTGAAGACACTGAAAGAGCTATTTTCAACTTGATACGGGCCACTGGGTTGCCGGCCAGTATATATTTCTAAATTTTTTTTGTAGAATGTGCGGGAATCTACAAGACCATACACTTTTATTCCGTAATTCGCAGGTTTGTTTGGGATGTATTGTAGGAACCTGCATCTACCTCTGAAACCTTCCAGCATTTCATCAACTGTGGTATACTCCCCGATACAATAATCAGCTAAGCACCGTGCAATGAATCCATCAAATAATTTTGTTATTGGTGCCAAATTATCTGTCATCTTTCGTGTTTCCCTGCTATTCATGTCATCGAATCCCAGCCCACGCGATAGTAAGTAAATCCTCCTCATTGACATTGTAGCCCTGAAACATTCTGGCGCAGTTCCGTCTTCACTCCATAGCTCTGATATGTTTGTATGCTGGGCTTTTTTTACACCAGCCAAATAAAGCAGGCCCAGCAAAGCACTTAGCTCGTAAACGTTTTTATCGTTACAATCTCTTTCGCTGTCGTAATTTTGGTGGATTTTCGCTAAATACATATTTGTGTGTCTCACAATATTACTATGTCCGGAAAAAACAATTTTCAGCATTCTACACATGTCTTTGAATCCCTAAACACAGCTCAGACTCCTGGGAGATGTAATACAATGTTGTCTTTCCTAGTTCGGACGTTAGTGCGAGGAGGGCTCGCTGACCACTGTGTTTGTTTGTCCCTGCCGAGATAAGTCACCACTTTCCGTCCAGCAATATTCACATATTCTTCCTTCTCGGGATCGCTTGAACCAGACTGTTCTGTATCTGTGCAATGATTACTCTCATTATCACTGTCACTTCCATCACAGACTTGGTTCTCGTCGCGGTTATCCAACAAGTCTCCAGATGCACGGTAATCCCTCAGCATTGATGATTTTTTTAGAACTAAGGAGTTTGATTCTTAGAAGATTGCTTGTTATTCATTTAGGCTGGTAAATTTGCAATTCAGAAATATAAAAATATCATCATTGATAGGAAAAGTAGTCCAGGAAGACCTGCATTATTTATAAGTCCTTATTCAACCAGTTTCTTCCCTCGGATCATTGTGGTGAATAAGCGTCCTTCAAACCTGACTTATTTCGCTATTCTCCACGAAATGAATCATCTTTGCCCGCATGCTGCGAGAGTGTAACGCAACTGAGTGATACAAAAAACTAACTCCAGTGGTCGCACGATGAGAAAAAGTCTCACACTTTGTAGCCGACAGTATCAGGCATATCATTACACAGCTGCGGACGCTTCGTTTATACTTTTTGAGACGGTAGGTCGATAGAAAGAGATAAAAAGTCAGCTAGAATGAAAGGAAACGTATTCTAACTCATGATTTCAAAGGGAGCACAGTTTTAAATTTGGTGTGAGAGAAAATCTCATAGCGCGACCAATGGTGGGTTAAGTTAGAAGTTTTCAGATAACACTCCTCATACTGCAATTCTTGAATTATCATTCTAGGACTCTAGGTAAGCCTTTCATCTACGTTTTTGAGCGCGCAGTGTTGCTGCCTCTAAGAGCAATTTCCCTCTCCGACGGGATTAAAATCCACTTTAGTCACGCTCGATCAATTCGCCAATACGCTATCCAATGGGTGGCTTGCATTGAGTCAGCCTAATGATGTCGGATTTCGAAGTAAATTGGGGCACGAATTCGTAATCACAGATAGAGCGACTCCTGGTCCATGACGGTAGATGGCTTCATTAAGTCCTAACGGGCTCCCCTCTCGGGAAATTTTAGGAGTTTCACGCGATTTCCCCGAAGCATTTCGAAGATGATGGAGAGGCAAGGGAAATTTAACGCTTTAAGCCTGATGTAGCAACTTGTTTTGGAAGCCTAACGTTCCTAAACAAACAAGGACCCTTTGGGACGTACACTGCTTCTTCATTTAATCCTCTGTTCGTTGACCGAAGATGTATATCTGAATGCAATAATGATCCCATAACGGCTGCTGTTTTAAAAATTTTAAACATATAGTACTACTACTAGTTTGAGACTATGATATAGTTCTATTTTCTTAAACGAGCATAAAAATGGCCTAACTTGTAATTTAGCATAATAAGATATGTAATTAAGCTTTCTCTATAAAGTTTATCTTTCAGAAATTGAGCGTAAACAATGCGTTTTAAAGGTAACCTTAAGTAAATCAATTTCGTGCAAAATGTGTGCATATGAAAATTTCTTTGTTGAATACTGAGTACACGAAGAGTTACAGATATATGAAGAATATTTTTATATTTATCATAAAATATAAATGCATTCTCCGATACACTCTCATTCAAATTATTCTTTATCAGAAATAGAAATATGTGACGACGTTTAAAGCAGTATGTACAAAATTATTGAAACCTTTGTTTTGATATAACCTATTTCTTACTCGCTAACATTTTTATTATTTCCTTCATGTTTGCGAAACGTATTTTGAAATAAGGGGTTAGCATGGTATTTATGTGTTTAATTATGTCTTGTGAACAATATAGGAAATTGTAGCACGGCCTATTGTTTGAACATGGCTTTTAATGAGTACGATCAAAATTGTGGGGAAATTATTATGTTCTTGACCTCTCTCTCCCTGACCCTTGGGCTCTCAATCCTTGACCTCAGCATCTAACTAGTACTTTATCAAATACTGAAACGCATTCATCGAGCCCAAAATTTTTGAAAATTTTAAATGTATATATCTACAAACATCGTGAATATTGTTGGTATAATGCCCTCAAGCACATATCAAAATGTGGTGGGATAAAATTTTAAAAATTACTACTGTAGTAATTTCTCCTCTCTGTCTTCTAATTAAATAAAATGTCAAACCTACATGTTCAAAAGTAAAGTTCCTGCCAATATTTGTCACCCACAAATAAATCTCTGATCACTTTCTTTATCTAAGAAAACATTTAATACATGAACAATCATTATTAATTCTGTAACGCATATCCTTCTTTAGCAGGGGAGAATCAGGAATGCTACTTTTGGAGTAGCAATGGATTCGGGTAAAAGTCAAGCTAGTTCACTCGAGCTCTCGCCTTCACTCTAGGAACATATATTTTTTTATAAAAATGCCATAGTACTTATCAAACTACAGCGGTTTGAAACTTTAATAGTTCAAAAAATTGACAAGACTTAGTTACTGCGAGCCATGTGAGCTAAGATGACTTGAGATCAATATTTCATCTTAATGATGATGAGTTATTCATAAGTTATTTTATGACTGCTGCCGATTTCTAAGAAAAGATCTGCAAATATTTTAATTCACAGTAGTGCTAATTGAATTCTGATACTAGATTTTTGTCCCAAATTGAAAGATATTTCCTACATGTATATGTAGAGTAAAAACTAAGAAGTCGAGTAAAAACTGAGTTCATGATTATTGGACGGCCAAGTCCAAAGTACCTACACAGTAAACCAACTTCCTGACAGTTTTGAAATAAGTTTTTAGTTGTTCACCATGTAGATAGCTTGCATATCACAATAAACTCTTTAAAATTAATATTGAAGTAAAATTTTATTTTTTGAGTGATCCTATAAAACACAATTTATTAATTTGCATACTCATACCGCACATGTCCTGGAATCTAATTTGCATTGCATTTTTCTTTTTAAGCCTATTTTTTATTTTACAAAGTTTCATTCATTCACGTGCCTTCACAAATGCATCTCGACAAAAATTGCTAGTGCAATAGAATTTAATTTGCCTCTAGATGAAGACTGAATGACCTAGAAATGCAAAGCGGTTCACAGTACTTATACGGGCTCTCGGCTGAAGTTAGCTATTTTCCACCAAAGGGTAATGAACGCAAATTTGATCCCACGGACATGAAGTTGCTCTCTTTTGAGTTCCCTAAGAATTTTATACCTTGGGAAATTTGACGTGGGAGCAAAGTTTCCAGAACGTGACCATTTAGCATAATACTTTCCAATTTCATCTTACTTCAAATGGTTGTTTTCCCCGTCAATTTCCTCTTAATGTTGAGGAGTTTTTGCATTATTTTTAATTCGTGCCCAATTCTTTTACCAATAAAACCAACTCCCTTAAAAAGAAAATTTGTAATTGGTCCATTATATGATGAGTTAGAATTATCCCCACGTTTACCAATGTATGATGATTTCGAGGTGATACAGGATCTCAAACTTGGAAGCTGCACCTGCAGCCTCCTCCTCTCCTACGGGTTGGCTTTTATCGCTAATCGAAGACCATTTTAGGCCATTGTGACCCTCTTCTTCTCGAGCGAATTGAACCTTATGACCCTCCAAGCGGGATGAGACGCGATTATCCACCGACTCGGTGTATCTTTCTCGCAAGGCAACTGAAAAAAAATGAAAGTTAATTGTTATAGCGTTGATACAGGTGAAGCCCACGGGAATGGGATGGGAGATTTTCTAATGTCAACCCATTGACATGGAAGTCAGGCCGGGAATTGCATCGTTCAAGCCCAGTGGGAGCGTGTGGAACGCTACGAGAATCCTCCACAAACATCAGAACACGTAGATAACGCTTGAGGGCCGTAAGCAAAAGCCAAACCAGCATGTTCCATGAGTGAAATTAATGGTATAAAATCAAATACATAAGATTTGAGGGGATCAGGATGATGTGGTGGCTAAAACACAGGATTCCATCGATGAGAGCTCCGGGTTCAAATCCCGACGGAGACGGTAAATGGAGAACACTTAAACTGTAGTTTTCCGTTCAATGGACGGGATGGTAAACTGAAATGTACAACTATAAATAGATCAAATGATAATTAATAATATCGAATAATGATTGTGTTTTAAAATCAAGTCCACCTGCACCTCGGGCTAATCAGGTGGTTCTCATTTTTAGCACAGTTTTTACATGTTACAAGGAACGTAACAATGAATTTAGCTGCTTTAAGCCTGGTTGTGATTGTGCTCTCTCCTCAGAATGTATTCATTATATTTCTTCCATTTGGTATTTTCTCGCCTTTTCTTTTGCTTGCGCAAGAGTTTGTTGCTATTTTATATCAAATGGTAACCATTGAAATTGGATGAAACTGCAGTGCTCAACCTTGTTCCCCGATAGTCGGGGTTTGGCATCACATAATACATGTTTCTCCATGTCTTAACATGCTCTTTCTTCTTATATTTTTTGTAGTCATTTTAAAAATTATGATTTAATATTATTGTTTATTTTACTTGTTACTTACTGTATGATTTGGAACATGGTAATTCGAGAACTGTGTTTCCCAGCACGGCTCCATGCATTCACCAGAGAGTGGATGTTCAGCAGTTTAGGTGATATCGATGCTATATATGCGCAATGACCTACGGCGGTGCTACACGGCGGACAAGCAACGCATCAGGCTGCAAACAGCTACATTACATGTGCCGCTGTCCGACGAGGACATCGGCGGCGCGCCGAAAATAGCCAACAGCAGCGGCGTGACTCAGCAGGCCTGTATTTTAGGATCATGATGTGTGTTTTATGTGTAAGAAGAGAGAGAGAGGAGGGAGCGTATGACACTGGTGATGAGAGGAACGGTTAAGTTGGTCAGACTTTCGCTTCGAGGCTTATCCGATAGAGCGTCGGCTTACTCTCGATCAAGGGAAGGGGTAAAGTTTATGTTAGAACTTCTTGTTGAAAAGGTTTGATGTAAGCGGGGTAGAAGTGAAAATAGGAGGGCGATTATGGTTACCTTAAGGGTATGGATGATGCCTAAAACCCTTCAAAGCTTTATTGGGGGAGTGATGGGTTCGTTTGCAGAGGGACGAAAGCAACTAATACCTCAAAAGCTCGTTGGACAGACTCGGTTGTTGGAGATCATTCATCCCACGAGTCCCATACGCTCCTGTTCCCTTATCTTCCAACCCGTTCTCCAATCCGTCCTGTGAGAAGGTATATACGGGGCACGTGCGCCGTTGGCTGGACGCCCCAGTGAAGGTGTTCGACTCTCCTCAGGCAGAATCGTCCGTCCATGTTGGTGTGATGGCTGGAATACCCGCCTCCCATCTATATCTACATCATGCAAGCCGCCGCAGAGGCGGGTGGTAGGGGGTGCTAGGACACCAGTCATGAAAAGGGAGGGAATAGGGAAAAGGAGATGGTAGATGACAGAGGTAAATTTCATGATAACAATATTTCTTATGCTAGTATCGCCCTGTTTTTGTTATATTAACTAATAGAAACAAATCATTTTGTAACTATCATTTTGGTAGTTTATCTCTTTTATTTAGTCACTTTCGTCAGTTCTAGAGGCATAGCGCGGGGACAAAATAATATCCTCCGTGTCATACTGAAACTCGCCTCATCTGAATTTTTGAAGTATACTAGCGAAGAAGTCGCTTCCTCGTAATTATCCCTTTCTTTTCATAGATTCAAAGTAGAGAACACCAACAGCAATCCGTTCGGTATCAATTATCATTCTCTCTGGGTCCAAAGAGAGGCATGAGTGTACCCGAAAACCCAGGGGAGCATCTTCCCTCCTCCTCGCCACCGGGCAGTCGAAGCCGTGTTCTCCAGTAAAAAAGATTAGGTTACCTCTACTTCGTCTGATCCGATCGTTTGAAAAATATGCCTTTTTCCCCATCCTTCTTTTCCTATCCTTGTCTTGCCCTTTCTCGCTATCATCTCTCGTATTCACTCGGCTTCTGCATTGTTGTTTTATGATCACGGATCGTGAATTTCGAAATACAAATTTTTTTGTGGGATAATACCGATAATACTAAGCGTTCCTGCCTCTAATTGATCCATTGCATATACATCAGTTCCAACCCTCGTTGGAATTTGAGTGATTTCAAGTAGGTATTTCCGAATATTGCCTTTTTATTTTATTTATTTGCTAAATTGGGTGTAAAATTAAAAGTTGAATACTACCTAAGATATATATGGCATTCATTTGTTACCGGTCAGTGGTAGGCAATATAGTCCCTCCATACTCATGATCGGGGGCCCTATTTCCGTAATAAACAATTTTTAAATATTTGAATTCTTAATTCATATTGATCCATCAATTTGCAAGAATTTTTCAATTATTATCGATCCATTCTTTCGGGTGCACATCAATAGTGTAAGGTTGTACATTGAATTACTTGCCATTCTGATCGGGAACTCATTCCTTTAATTGTTTCACAGAAAGTGAGTGAAACTAGATCTTACTGAATCTCTGCTGCCAGACACCCTTGTGGTGACTTGCAGGGTATTATGTGGATGCACAGCTGGGGAATTTTATTTGGATCCCATCATCATTATCACCAGCACTACGCAGGGCGTAAATACCTTCCATGGCGTCAAATACAAGCTGAAGTGGCACATTATTTCACGTAAGCGTGATTGCATGACTGCTCGATGAGTGGTTTTCACGATTAAATGACGCGTATCATGTATGACGAGCATCCCTTAAAGCTATTCATAAGTTAATATTCACGGAAGATGTGGCATGATACTTCAAGACATTCATTACTATCCCATCTTTATACTCTAAAGCATCTAAAACTTTAATAAACGATCTTTTAAGTGTAGAGAAGCTGTAAGGCCCCGTTAGTATTCGTGACAATCACTCAGAAACGATTTTAAATTTAAAATAGTTTAAGAAAAACATGTACCCAAATTTTCCATTTGTTATTGGTCCTATTTGAGTGAATTGAAATATTCTAATAATTTTGGTATTTGTTCAAATCAATATTGAACATATTTCTAAGTAAGCATTTGAATTGGAGCTAAAAACATAACGCGCCAAATTCGCCATATTGTTTTGCGATTTGAATTAAGAGTCACCGGAAAACTCTAAAAAATGACCCGAACTTGTTTTTTCCGATATAGGCAATTGAATAAAGTCGGAGTGGCATATTTCATTTTGCTATTGGTTTCAACTGGCCGAGTCATCCAATTTGTCTGCCTTGAAGTTCAATGAAAACCTTTTTCCAGGAAAGATAACTCTCATGAGAACGAAATTGCTGAGCTGAGGAATCTCTCACCCATTATGTGGCCAAAATGAGTTGATTTTCAAAAGTTATGGAATCAAAGATGTTGAGGTCAAATAAAATAGATTTTCATACTTAAATAAAAAATTTTAGTTCATGGTCAACAAAAATGATAGCAACAACACAAATTCCGAGTTAATGAGCTCAAAGAGATACGACATTATTGAAAAGGCATTTTAAAATATTTAAAAATGCAATAGAAAGATCCCAATTTTTCCGAGCTGTTTTCAAAAGCTTTGGTTAAATGGAAGCACATCATCGCGGTCAAATTATTTAGGGTCTTTTCGGATGTAATGCGTAAAAAGTTTTAAAACGTCTATTCATGCCAAAATAAAAACCCCATTTAAAATTAATACAGTGTCTCGGTTTAAAAAGCCTCTTGAAAATATCAGCATTTCATCTAAAGGTGCAATTATTTCTCTCCGTGCTGTCGATCCAAGACGTTCGTCTCGTCAATCTTGCAATAATATAAAGTACGTGGTGTCACTCGCTTCTGACCCGGGGCTGGAGGACGAAGACTGAAGTTGTGGATGGAGGCGGGCGAGACAATGGAGCCCGATAAGAGAAGGTGCGTGGACCGCATAGCATCGATTTCGTGGAGGGAGTGGAAAAATATTATCTCTGCGGGGCAGTGGCTGCCTAGGATCATTGGCGCCCCTATGCAAATTTCCATTCAAGGCCCCCTTCCCGTGACCACGCACTAGAGACAATTCCTCAAACGTAACACCTTTAAAAAATATTAATCAAACAGAAGAAGTCCATAATGAGGGCAAATTAATAATACACACGTGCATGTAAGGTGCACGGAATTGACGCCTTACATTTACATTTTAAAAATAACAGAAATTCATCATACTACACTCGTAAATAAGAGGAGGAAAATTGGTACCAGAGAAAATAAATACCACACGTTGGGTATGTATAGGTACCTATGTTGAAATCAATTCGATACATGCATGCATTGTACCCCATATTATTAACATCTGGCTAAACATTGTAACATTTCACGATGACTAAATCACTGTGACAAATTTGGAATTTTTATATTGATTTATTAGTTGTCGTTAGGTTTAATGACGAAGAAGTCAACATCAGACACATTATCATGTCAAGTAAAGCCTATATCTGTGTGAGGAATAGCGTAGTATTTACATATACGAACTACACATTCTTTACTCGGCATGGTACTGTACCAGATGATCCTCCCTTTGCGATAAAACCGGTTGACAGCTAACAAATCAACGGTTAAAATTACTAAGTTATTACGGTGATTCAGGCAAATGTATTTCAAGCCGTAATGCAAGAAGTTTCTTATTATCTTATCCCACCAATGAGGTTAAAAACTTGGAAAATTTTAAGGGGCCCCCGTGCAATGGTTAGTATTCTCCGTGTGTTTATCCGGCCCTGCCGCGGGAGGAGAAAGACGCCTCCGAGCGGGTTTTCCTCCCCGGCCCTCGTTTGGAACGACGATCGCCGCATCGTGCGGAAGACTGGCCAGGGGTGGTGCCTACACGAGAGAATCGCTTCTGGAAAGTTAGCGGGACTGCGTTGTGGAGTGGGTAGGGGGAGTTAAGAGGATTCCCAGAGGAGGGACGTTCATGCGTCACTGCCTGCGGTTTTCGACCGCGTAAGAGAGGGGGAGGGTCTTCGGAGGAGGGAAGCGGGTGGGGAGGAAGATTGCGCGTGTGAAACGCTTTGAGTGCGGTATTCCACTCGTGGGCGGCCGGCGTGGCGGCGCGGCAGCTGATGCGGCCTTCGGAGGGAATCCAGTAATCTGTTGTCCAATCTAGATTCTGCATCACGAAAACCTAGACATTTGAATCTTTGATTTACCGCGGTGAAATGCAAGGTATACCATTTTATAACCCTATTGAAAACAACAATATTTATCAATAAATGGCTAACATACTCTTTAATTTAGAAATAATACAAAGTTGCTCCAAAGTAATACCCTTATAGTTAACACCTTTAGCTCTAAATCTTTAATAAAAATAATTTAAAGAAAAAACCACTTCGTCTTTCCGAAACTGGTGGATATTTTCGTGGCTTATCGGTCTTTTATTCTTTTGCGTTTTTTTTCATTTGCTTGGGGTAACAAAACATAAATTACATCCAGCTTTTACTATCAGAAGAATATTAATGTATGTACATTTCAATTAGAAAATAAAAGTAAAGAAATAAATAGCATGTTTTTTTTAATCCTTGCATTTTTTTATTCGTGTGCTGCAATATTTACATGATCGCCGGCTAACTATCCAAGCAAATGTCACAATCAACCAATACGTCTTTTCTATTTTTGGATGCGTTTACAACCAGGAAAGAATATTGAAACGAACAAAACTAAACAGTCAATTCTTCGCCTAAGAACGAAACTTAATTAAGATGTTATTTTCTCGTTATATGAGAGAAATCTGAAATCAGGTTTACAGTTCGTGCGATGGGGAAACATTTCTCTTGGGAACGTTTCGCTAGGTTTCCAAACTTATTGCAATTATTAGTCACATTTAGAGCTCAAAATTGGAACTGGGAGATACCAGCTATTTCCTTTGAAATAATATCGGTTATTGCGATCTGAGTCCTGAATATCGTTATGAAACATGACTTTTCGATGTGTCCAAACTTTTTATAGTCTAGTGCAGTGGAGTGCAGGAAAATAGTCAATATTTATCTAGAGTAATAAAATGTACCACCGAACTGTTGTTTACTGATGAGCGTGTAATTAAGCAAACAAAACTTGGTAATGTCTACTGAGCAAATTGATTGCACTACGCGTTTCAGCAATGAGGCATCATCATCAGGTACAAAGTTGGTTGGTGAAAAATGGCAGCTTTATAAACCATTTAGAAACGGGGAAGGAGAAGGAGAGGGACGGTTATGGAAGGAATTGGATATTTTGGAAATAACGAAAAAAGGGGGGTCGCGATCATATTTTCAGGGTGGGAGGGAGAGTATGGGATAATAGCGTTGAATTTCTATTTCGTTCCTTAGACATTTTCCTCCTTTCCTTCTCCTGATTGACTCTCATAGCTCCAGAGTGTCGATGCGGCGCCCCTTGTCCTCGAGGTGCAGGATAATGGGGGTGAAACTGCTGTGGTGACCTTCGTTAATGAGTTGTTTGATGAAAAGAGATTTGTTGTATTTTTTGGAAGCATCTCGCGTCTTTAAATTCCTTCCCAATTGCCTCACGTACTTTGTACCCAACAGCTGAATTTTATCTCGTATACACCGAATCTTGAATGCGAGTCAATTTTGTCTAAAGCCTGGTTGAATAAGTTTTTTTAGTGTAGTGGGAGATTAGAAACAAAGGTTAATCCGGTCTTTGGGGAAACGCTTCGTGGTTTTATAAGATTGCTTCCCTAGAAAAGGAAGTTTCACCCATTTTTTGTGACTGAATGTAATAGGACTACAACCACTACCACCCTTTTTTCCTCATTTCCAAAGCATCTACTTACTTCTAGAACCGTCCCTCTCCTCCCCCGTTTCCAAATGACATAAAATCTGCCATTTTTCACAAACCGATGTTGTACCTGATGATGACGCCTTAGCGTCAAAATGTTTAGTATGATAAAATTACTCAATGGACATTACCAAGTTTTACTTAGGTACTAAATTTTTTAAATGATGTTCCACCATATCTCTCCAGACGTCGTTGAATATACGATTATTGTGTGATGGGAAACCAAGGCACGTGAAATTCAATTATGTGATCTCGTAGGTTTGAAACTTGAACGATTTACGAGTCGTTTTCAAAACCTAATAAAGGTATTCATTTACCGTCGATGAAATAAAGTGGAGCAGAACGTGGTCTTAGATACTTAACTCTAGGAATGGCCTCAGTTTCATTGCCTCACTTTAGTCTCTTCACCAAGTAGTTACAACTTCCACTCCGTTTTATCTTTATGAGTTTTGCTTCTCGACTTCTGCCGCTAACAGATCCACCATCGCATTTTCCCTCTTTCCACGTAACTGACTTCATTTCAGCTTATTCAGCTCATCGTTTGTTTTCCTTAACTTTTTCTGACCCTTAGTGGCCGTTACAGGTAACATCCTGAGCAATGATTCTCCCCAGCTTTTACTTTTAAGCCATGATTTCACGCTAAAGAGCTTATTTCATCATTCCCGTCGCCAGGAGGTAATAATAACTCATGAGTTTCAGGACGCACTTTAATTATCAATGACTGGGCACCATACTAAATCCATGCTACTTTAATTACTTATTAGCAGGGGTGTTAGGAAATTTATCTATTTTGGAAATCTAGGAAATCACAGCTTAATTTCTTTCCCATATACTCTCACTTCTGTAGCATATGAGTGGGAGAGAATGCATAAGGGACCACGCCAACTGCTGTAACCTGCGCCCGCCTCTCGCCACACTCAGCATGTCACCGGCGCAGATGGTTTGTCGAGGACGGAAGTTGTTGCGATTCACTCATCACTGCGCCGCGCGCGCACGACCCAAACAGCCGGAAAGTGATTTCTGAGGGCGGAAAATAGGAACGGAAATTGAGCGATTCGGTTGGAGGCTGTTTCTGTGGTTGACTGTGGTGCGTGGTGCTTCCCTCACTTGCTCTCTCCCGGGAACTGTGTGGATGCCGCCGCTATAACATCGAGCGCCACCTTATGGATCGAGAGAGCCCGAGGTGGAGAGAACTGTTCTCGAAATGTTCGCGGAATAGGCAACGCGGTCGTAACAGCGGAAGATCGTTTTTGGTTATTGTTGTTTATTAGCTACCTACTCATCAGAAAGCTCTAAGGTGACCAGATACCCGATGAGATAAACATGGACAAAATATTTCGGTTCTCCCTAGATGTGAACAATTTTCCATACACGAACGTCTGCTCAAGTGAAGCGTTGAAAAGCTTAGCACTCTTGGTCATGCATGACTCAATTTTTCTTTTCCTCAGTTCGTGCAACATCCGTCAGAGCTTATGCTATGAAAAATTTAGTAAGAAATGTGTATTAGGAGTCTATTATTTGAATAAAATAGAAAAGTTTTTGCTTCGTTTTAATGCAAATGTTAAATAAATATTTTTTATTACTTTCCAAAAAGCATATTCACCAAATAACAATATCTTCACACATAAGCTAGGAAAGCTTTTGGTAGTCTTTAGTAACATATGTATTCGGGACTACCTTCACAAGTTTTTATTGCTGCATACATCTTAAAAGAAATGCAAGACAAAAAATCACAATGTACGAATTCAAGAATATAAATAACTAATGAGCCAAAAATAGGAACAAAAGAACAACTTTATAATATTAAATAAATATTCAACATCTGGAAATGTAAATAGCCATTCCACAGCCATTTAAAGAAAATTATCGCTTTTAGTCTTTATATTAATTTACTGGTAGTTTACTTTTAGACCAATATTTTTAAAAACAAGTTTTAAAGAAAGTCCTAAGGGGTTTACAAATAAAATTTACAAAATTTACTCTTCACCATGCATCGCTAAATAACGATGCTCCACAACCTCGAATAGCTGACGTGCCACTTACCATACCTATTTGGATAATTATTGGAGATAAGACTTTAAATCACTGCATATCATCTTTTCATTCATCCCATCTTTGTTAAATCTCTTATGAATTTGATACATTCGCTGATATCTATGGATAGTATCATCAGAACTTAGAAAGATATGGAAAAAAAGGGAGAGAATTGGAACACTTGCGGTAGCAGGACCTCATCTCCAAGGCCCCCACGCTCCACGTTTCACGCTGTGCTTTCCAATTCTCTCCCTTATTCCCAATCTATTCAAATATGAATTAGTTGGGCAACTTATTTTAATTCTGAGGGTATGTACTCCCGTTCACCCCTCTTTAATAGTTATTATTGTCAACACATTTGATTTGACATTTTAATAAATATAGTAAATTATCTTTTTATATTTATGAGACTTTATACAATTGAAATTTCGATTTAAATTGTTCATACCTATGATTTTACGCGGATAGATGCCACATGAGGCCATCGCGTTTTTTCGTTCGTTGTCTTCTTCTCCTTTCTTTCTCCACCCTGCACTTTTCCTTTTTCCGAGGTCTTCATTCTTCTTTTGGGACTGCTTCCTCTTTCTTCGGACCTTGTCTTCTCCTTTCACCGAGATCTTCTTTTATCTCTTTATTCATTTCTTCTCCCTTTTCTTCCTCTGTCCTTTTTGTTACCACTATGGTCAGTGGTCCTCTTGCGGCGTGATGCCGAGTCTCTCCAGTTTTTTTGAATCTCCAATTTTTCAGGCAGAAGGTTATTAGATCCTTACAAGTTTCGTATCTGACTTTCATTTCTAAACTCAGTTTAGTTCGCCATGTTTCAAAGCGGATGCACCTCTCCATGCGATGCCTAAAGGAATTTTCTTCATCACATTCATTGCTTTTTCCATCCTGGCTTTTTCAAATCTTCTTAATATATTCTTTTCATTCTCCGTGGCCAGATATTACTTGAGCCACAGGTTTTGTATGCTTAACCTTTAATTTCTTCCTTTCCAGAATGCTTGGGAAGATTTCAAAGGTATGCCGTCCTTTGGTAGAGGTCCACTCTTCATCCTATTTAATTTCCATCATTTCCCTTATTTTCTTTTTGAAGATGCTGATCCTCGGGCATTCTTCGGTGGTCAGTTTTATTCCTAAATTAGTTGTTTCATTGGTTGTTTTATCTTCTACGCTTGCCTTCGTTTCCATCACTATGTATTTTAGTAGCAGTTCCAGTGCTATTACTGCCAATGCGTCTGAACTTACGGTTGAGTAGCAATGGGTTACCGGAATCAGGTAGGATCTCTGGGCTTTAAGTAGTTTCCTATTCATTCTGCTGGGAGGTGCCCTATCCCCCCAAACTGTACTTCCATACATCGCTATGGGTTTTACCACGCCATTGTACACTTGGTGCATTGATTTATTACCGTACATGGAACGGCAGTATCTGCGTACGGCTTGGAAGATTTTCTTTATCTTCGCTGTGAAGTAGTTGACGTGCATTTAGAAACTAAGCTTCTCATCAATATAGACTCCTAAATATTTAAAACAGCTTGCCCGTTTTAGTTGCTATCCATTCATCCTTAAACTCGGATTTCGGCTGAGTTTTCCACCGAAGACCTTTTGCTTGTTGAAAGTTTTAGATTGCACCTATGTGCCCATATCTCCACCTTTTCCATGCAAGCTCTGGCCTTTCCTTCCATCTCTTGACGGGGGTTGCCTCTGTAGAGGATAGCGGTGTCATCAGCATACGCAATCAGTTCGCAGTTTTCCGGGAAGTCCTCTCTTAATAATTGATTCATAACCAGATTCCAGACAAGAGTTCCCAACACAGACCCTTGCGGGCATTATTTAGTTGCTGTTTTTCTTGCTTGCTCAAGTTTTGATTTTAAGTAGATTTCTCTATTCGAAAAGTAACTTTTAAAGAGGTCTATTATATTCCTAGGTGCTTCAAGTCGCTTCAGTTCCGCAATGGCTGATGGCCACCAAACGGCGTCGAATGCTCCTTGGATGTCGATAAAAATTCCTAGAGTGTATTTTTCTTCGCTTCCCTTGATGAAATTCTATACTCTAATTATCGCATCCTCTGCATTTCGGCCTCTTCGGAAACCGTACTGTCTTGGATGATATAGATGTTCTACGCTAAATGCATCCTCCAGTCTTGATTTGATCATCCGTTCCAGAATTTTTCCGAGTTCCGGGAGAAAGGTTATTGGTCGGTATGATTTCAATTCTGCAACATCTCTGTCTTTGGATTTAAAAATTGTCACCAGATTTATGATCTTCCAGCACTTTGGGAAGTATCCGAGTATTAAGCAGTCATTGGGAATTGTGAGGACCGCATCCTCGAGTATAGGGCTCATCCTCACAATCACCAACCCTGGTATCTCATCCGAGCCTGGTGCTTTATTCTTCTTTATTTTCAAGATGGAAGTTTGAACTCCAATAATCGTGAAAGGGCTTGTGTCATTTTCATTATAAGGTTCATCATGTTATCTTCGGTCTTCTTGATGGATTTCCTCATCTTCTTCTTCATCAGGGAGGAGTGTGTTCAATATTTTGCTCAAATTTTCTTGAAGAAGCGGGATATGTCCCGATGCATTCTTGGCAGTTCCTTGAAGGATAGATGTTTTAAGCTTCTCCAAGAATAGTTGGTATACAAAACCCCAAGCGTTTCCACGGAAATTTTCCTTAACAAATTTCTCCCAGCTTTGGTCTTTTGCTTTTCTTATTTCATTTTTGTATTCCCTAAGCTTGCTAAGGTAATTGTTCCGATTTGCGGTTCTGTCCCCCGGAATAGTTCTTTGTGTCTTCATAAGTAGTTTCTTGAGTTCGCGCTTTTCGCGCTCAAGATCCGTGTTCCACCAAGGGGTTTTTCGGTTTTTTTTCTCAACCCTTGGAATACTTTTCCTTATTGCTTCTTGGATTGATTTTGTTAACCGTTCAACTCTGCAATGTATGTTCTGCTGAGTTGGGGAAAGTAGGTACCCGAAGACATAAAAAGTAGTATTTTGGTTTAGTCTTTATTGACACCGAGGAAATCAGCAACAGACGAACAATTATCGGCCGCCATTGCCCTTAAGTTTCTCCCAACCTAGATTGTCCTTAAACTAAGCTTTCTCAGACCTACAACATAATCTGGTAATAATCCTTACGGATTAGGACGAGTTGGTTGCTTTGGATAAGATAGACTAATATCAACGAATTTATAATGTAATCGTATGGAATGACGGCGTTTTGGAATGAAATTCTAATGAGAAATCTTGGGCGCTTCGATGGTAAATTTATACGTTTCAATCAAGTACGCCACCACGTAAATATATCTTACACCACCTCAAAAGCTATATTCCCCTTATTTCTAAACGTTTGTGTAATACACTGCAAATGGTAATATTTTTATTGCTTGCTACTTTGTTAATCTCACTACTTGCAATATTTTGCTAAGCCCTGACTCCGATTGAAAAGTAGATGTTCCGAAATTTTTCCTCTCTCACTTAACAATGATTTCGTCTCTTTTCCTCATGACGGTAAGTAGAGTATTTTACATCCTTTTATGTTACGACACGTTTATTTTTAAATTCTTTATCTTTAAGACTAAATGTTCTGTACAGCTTTCCCGACGAATGGGTAGCTTGTTAGATTTTATGCTCTGCTTGGTCAAACCTCCCAAGCGGACCCTGTGGGTAGTCGTATTTTGTGAGACACAGAAAGTTTCCGTTGGAATTCAAACTTCATGAGCCTGTTTCAACCATACGGTGGCCAAACTAAATGAGTGTGTAGTTATTTTATCGATCATGATCTGGGCATTACATTCCGGCTTTTCTGAAAATGCATACTCAGTCGCCCTCGGTCGCTAACGTTAAACATAAGTTCTGAAGCAGAATGAACTCAGAATTACTTTTGTCTCTAGCTTTCCTAAATCTATGACAACATTGAAGTCGTTTTTTTGAGGGGAAAGTTCGAAAACTCAGTTATTCCATTCCTTTTTTCCGTTAGCTCTTCACTGATGAATGCTTTTTCGCCTAAATATAACTGCTTCGGGATGGACATTGTGTAATTGATAACTATGAAGAGTAAAGCACTGTGGGAGATTTCAAAGTGTTTTATTTAATTTGAAATACTTTTCACTGATTTTAAATGTCCGATTAAGGTACGTTAAGACAACTTGTCTCTTCTAGCAACCTTTTTTAAAATGCATCCCATTTTATAGGTACACGAGATATTATATGACCTAATTTAATAAAACGAATAGCATGACTCTAAACCATAAAAATACAAACATCCTTGCCATAAAGCTGGATATAACTAGACAGCGGTTTTCGTTGTGATTATCTACTGCCATATTTCCTAGAGGATTTCTATTTGCTAGTAATACTGCCGAGACCCACCATTTATGCGCATTGACAGTGGCAATATATTTAGCATCGAAAAATGTGATTATCGATACTCCTGCAGAAATACACTACACACACGTGGGTTCAAGGATAATGAGTATGTACATGAGAAATGGAAAATACGAAAAACAGAATCCAATTTTGCACCCGGTCTGATCAGCCGCGTAGGTAAAAGTTTTTTATGGCATAGTAATTAACCTAATTTGCTCCCATTTCTTGAGTCCATCCATCATATTGATACAGCAATTCCGCAGTAATGCTTGTTATCAAACTGACACTCATGAAATTATCAGGCATGCTGTTTGACCTAACGAATGTAGTTTATCGAACACGATCGTTTAATTAGTGTAGTTTAGCTGACAACGGTAACGATCTGTTTTCCAGTGTGCTCTAGGAAATTTGTTTTGAGTTAGAAACATGTTGATGTACCGTAGTTGAGCATCCAAATGCTAATTGAAACATCCAAGCTCGTAGTCAAGTCTGATCAAATGAGAATTCCATCAACTATCTAACCATAACTGTTTGCATTTCTTATAATTCCCGTTCTCTTAAATACATCGCATTTGTGAAAAAATTCCAAAATCTGGAAAATAAGTCTGATGTTCACATCCCTCTTACAAAAAATTAATGTAAAAAGTGCTTGAGCCAAGTTAAAAGCAGATATTTGTAAAAATTACTCCAGCTTCACAAGAACCTCGCATCGAAAAACTTGACTTTTATAAAATTAAATTGTTAACATTATCTCCCCAGCCATGAATATATGCACTCGCCGAAGGTACAAGTTGGAGATTTCCCATAAGTTTGTGTCAGACATGAAATTTTTGGGTGGAAGTGTTATTTCTTCTGCCCTAGTATTCACTTAGGACCTCGTGTTTTACGAGTTTGCACTTTTCGCTTCAAACAATTACTTGGCACAAAGTAAAAAAAAGTGATCTCGCTAACTCTCCAGGCGTTATCCTATGTTGTTCGCGCGTGCATAAGAAAGAGGAACTATGAGGAAATCGGTTGGGTTAGTCATAGACGCTCTCAGTCGTTTCACATTAATGTTTCAAAATTCATGGCGGTAAATGAGTTGAAAATGAGTTCCGGGAGAGTGGTACTTTATTCAATAGCGCGAGGTCCAGGAAGACTGAGAGTGCTTCGACTAAAGACTTTTAAAGCGCATGCCACCACGCATGAATGGCTAAAAGCGCCGGGATAAAAAGAGGAGAAAAAATCATATCCCTTTTTCGCAAGCAATATACTACCAGATTGACGAAGCAAAATACGTGCACCAGAGGCTTCCTTTAAAAATGGAAGGGAGAGGCGAAGAATGGTGGAGGAAGAACGCGGCGCGAGCAGCATGGATCATAAGTGTTTTGGAGGCAAAGTGGTCTGATATTCCGCGAACGGTCTCCAGAAGAGTGAAAAGTCTATCGGCCCCAAGAGTTGAGCTGTGAGAAGTATCTAGATATTTTACAGTCGTCCTCAGCGATTCTCGAACTTTAGTTATCATAAATGTTAACGGTAGAGTGTTAAACTTTTAATCCTCGTCGAAACAAAAGAATCAAACACACGCAAAAGATTCTTAATTTCATATCAGACGTATCATTTTAATTGTTGTTAATATCCGCCAATTATGAGAGAACCCTAAAAACAAAAGATGAAAAAGTCTTAAAAGTTATTATTTCTGTGCTGTTTTAGTATTTCGTTGGGATTATTTTCATTTAGGATGCAAAGAATTTAAAATAACATTCTTAAACGGCAAAACGGCCATTTATGAAGAGTTGTTAATAACTTAAAATTCTATTAAAATTAAATATAAGTAACTTCACAGATTTTAACCCTATTTTAGCTACCTAGTTTTCTCCAACTATCAGCTGGGGCTTAGAAGAATTTCCTTTAAAAGGCACAAGATAAATTTATAACTAATTTATTTGAAGATTTCCGCGGCGTTTGTTTGGAAGTGAAGCTGCTTTTGGGCGATCCTCCGCGTGGTTCACGTGTTGCAGAAATGCGGGAGGCCAGCTCCTGAAGCCAAAGGAAAAACTCCCTCACGCACTCTTTGAGGGTGTGTACGAATTGGAATGTTCCTATGGGAAATCATCGGGCAGACGAGAAGATCCATAAAGTTCATAGTACGACAACATGAACGAACTACCGAGAAGAAGCAGTTCCGACTCCATGCCGTCTCGAAACACGTTTGGCCGGAACCTGGCCACAAGGTGGACTTCAAGAACCCGATGATTCAATGCAAAGAAGGCAACTACTACCCCAGATTAATCCGGGAAGCTATTTAAATCGTCAAACATCCAAAGAACTACTACCTGGAGAACGGGTTCAATCTCAATTGGATTGAACGCAGATGTGAAGAGCTAGCAGGACGGCTGGAAAATTGTTGTCATCCATGGACATCACGTGGAAGAACGCCCGAAGTCAGCTTCGCTTCTATGGCCAATTTTCCACTTCGCAAATTAAAGCCTTCCTGTCTACGAAGAGACTAATATCCCTCATTTTTATTTTGTGTTAATGGCCGCCATATAAGTCCTGCGTTTAGATTGTTTCTTGATTTGTCTGCTTGCAATGATCCTATTTTTTTTAAATACCACGGTCATTTAAGTATGATTTCATTTTCTTTTGATTTAATAAGCTTCTTTCTGACTTTTGGGCTGGTTTTATTTGCCATCGATTGTAACCTTTTTAATATATTAAACCTTCCTTCCTTTCATTACTCTACGTTTTATGTATCTCTCTGACCTTTGGAATTATCAGTTTTCCTGTAGCGTCAGTTGAAATATTTCCAGGTATTCGATATTTCCCCTTCCAAGGCTTCCCTTGTTTTCTTCTTTTATATCTTTCTTGCGTTGGTTGTTGGCCAATATTTGTTTTGTTTTTAGGAATGGATTCCTTGTTTTGTTTTCTTTCTTCATGTGTAACAATGCCGTCAACAAGCCATAGCACTACCATGCTTTTCTTTATTTGGCTACTCACCAACATTTTCCTTTTTATTTATTTGCTTTGTTGTCTTTTTAAAGTTTTAATTACGAAACTAGGGTGTTAATGATTTCTCTTTCCTTCCTAATTTTCCGTTTTTCCCATATATTTTATTCTCGTATTATTTTGTATTCACTCATTTTCGTCTTCAGTACATGCAATAGAACTATCACTCTTATCACCAAAAGTAAATTGCAACACTCCATTCACGGTGACTGGAATTATTTTTCCATTTACTCCATCAGAGCTTTCTCTCAATTTCCAGCTTTGAAGACTAGTTTGTCTGTTATTTTCTCTTTTTTGTAATAAGTCTGAAAAATAAAATGTTCTCCTTTTCATCTTTTTCTATGGAATCTAATTAGATCTTCATTTGAATACTCTTTCACCTTCCCTCTTTATTTTAGTTTTTAAGATGCTCGGGTAAAAACTCTTGTGAACCTTTCCTGGATTCTTATTCAGATGTTTTTAGATTTTTTCTTTCTCATCTTTTTTTAGAGGAAACGATGTAGGTTTTTGGAATTTTAGGTTATAATATCATTCATTAAGAGCGATTGGCTTTTTCTCCAGGTGCTTTTTTATTACGGTTATATAAAGGTTGTTTCCATTGTTTTATGTCCCCGTGGGTCCTTTAACAGAACGTCGCATTCTTCCACAACTTTTTAACATAATGTCTATTACCTTCATAATCGTCTTTCTTGATTGGTCCTTTCTTGAATCTCGGCCTGTCACTCTTACTCTTTTGCACTTGATAATTATATTCCTAATAATAAATTTCTTATTGAAACATCTCCATTTGAATGATCATTTTCTTCCATTTCTATTGACACTATTATTATAATGTTTTCCATGAGAACTTCTTCAAATTTTCCTGTTGTAGTCTACATTTTAGAACAGCTCATTTAATTATATTCTTCCTTCTCTTTTGGCTCTTTATTCCGATTTTTGAACATGTTTTATCCTTCGTAATAATTGAATTTTAGCATTTTATTATTTTGCCTTACACAGCTCTTCTTTTATCCATGTTTTATCCATGCCCTATAGAGGTTTCATTCGTTTTTTATTTCCTTCGTGACTTGTAACAGAATTGTTTAAAATATTTTTTCCTTTCTCCAATCAATTTTACACTGACAATTTTCCGCCATTTTTCAGAACTCAATATGATGCCATTTTTCATTCTCACTCAAATGTTTCTTCCCTCAACCGTTAATATTGCTCTTTGAACCAACTTAATAATACGCTTGGTATTTAGAATTTTAATTTTCTTTAGTACACTTTTATCTAAATTTCCAAAAGAAACATCTAATCAATAGTCAGTTTTTTTCTTTGTACGAAGCAGATTGTGTTCCTTAGATTTGAAAAGGAGTCAAGTTCACTTGTATGACAGTAATGAATTTGTGTTTCTATGTTTCATGTGTCTCTATCTCCTAAAGAAGATATGGAGCTCATTCATGACGCTTTGAGGATTCGATGGTGGTCCCATGATCATTCTTTCTTTTTCAAGAAGGAAACCAAATACAGTGCCTTCAATCGGTCACAGAAACTGTTTATCAAGTCTTTAATATTAAATAGACTTTTTTATTGAATAAATAGGAATAAAGTATGCCCTAGGTCCAATCTCTTTCTTCATTACTTCAGATTTTGCAAAGAGAATTAATTAATATTATGATCCCAAACTTCATCTAGTACCCAAAATAGCTCTATCTATTCATCTCTACCTAGGGCGTCTTATGCTATTTGGACGGTTGAAATAATACATGCCTGTAATTGAAATGTTATACATTGGGCAAAAATGACTGGTTTCAAATGCTAGCCATTTTCGTACCACGCTGGCCTATCAACCCAACGGTCGTGAGTTCGAACTTCTCACTGAGTCTTATTGTTATGAGTTAAATGTTCTTATATGAGGCCTTAGTTAGATCCCAGTAGTTGGAGCACCTAGGAATTCGTCCCAAATCAGTCTGAAGAAACACTCACAATTGATGCAATATATGCAACTGTTCAAGAGACATTTACATTGTGCTTTGCATGTGTTCTTGGATACTTTCGAAAGGATATCCTAACCTTTTGATGAACTTCAGCTTGTTCAATTAGCAAAAAGAAATTGGTAAAAACTGATACAAAACCTTTCTACGCTGATAAACACTGCCTGCTATATTATTTAAATAATAGCTTCATCATTTACCGGCGAATTGATTTCGTTTATCAGGCATAGGAATGGTATTATTTTTCCTGAAATCACTTATTGAAATCGTATATAGATTAAGGGTTAGTGCTGTGAACTCAAGAATATCGCACGAAACAACATTCAACCTTTTCATCTGTGAATAAGCATGTTTTCAAAACAATAACTAAATTACAGCAATTTTCCTTCGTGAAACTGATCAAAAATGTTCGAAAATTATAGTTTTACTTTTATGAGCCAGTGTTTTAAAAATTAACTTCAGACATTACGTGAAATTAATATTTATTTCTAAAATATAAATTGCATATGATATTCAGTAACGTGGAAAATGAACTCTTATTCTTGTTTGATTAATTAAGCTATGGATATTATAGACAATCTTTACAATAATTCTTTCCTATGTCATCTTAAAAAAGATTAATTAAGAGGTATATATATTTACTTATTTGTGGATCTTACTTATTTATTATGTGACCCCAAGCTTCTATTGAGATTCAAATTGGCAGAGACATTTATTGGTCAAATTGAGTATCTGATGAAATCCATAATAAAATGGCAATCCATTGTAATTCTACGACTAGATGGAAACATAAAAACCTTGGCAGTCAACCAATTCGACCAGGTTAATGAATTTTCACTAGAAATGTCCCTGGTTCATTCAAACTTTCAACTTGGTCTCATTTATTAATATCAAAATCTTTATTATCGCATTTTTTAATGAAATAAATTTCCTTTCTCTTTCATGTTTCTATTTCAAGCCATTTTTATTATTAATCGATCAGGGAAAAGGCAAGTAACGTGGCATCATCAGTTCTCAACGAAAGGGGTGTATTTCTTGGGTGTCCTCATTGAAAAGTGAGTCTAAGTCTTCTAACTCATTTCTCGTTTCAGAGTTAACGATATCGTAGAATTTTCATACAATGGTATACAAAGTTATTTATTAAAATTTTTCAAAACTTTGCTCCAAGTTCGGGATCGCCAGTGAGTACGTCGTATAGTGTATCTAATAGTGTTTACAAATTACTTCCAAAAATAAAAATAAAAAACCTTTTTTTATTAAATGACTTCAATGACACTTATTTATCCTATCAATGATATAATTAACTGTTATGCGGAAATCCATCTGTAATATTTGAAATCAGTGAAAACTCTTTGTTCTATTCCCTCACAAAATTGGTATTGAAATTCGTATTCTTCAAGTTTTCATGTTTCAAGTTCATGTGTTAAACATTTTCATAATGTTGTTCCACTTTTTCTACTTATGTATTTAGTGGTGGTGAATATTTAACTGTAGGCCATTTAAGAGGCAATTACTCTAGTCACTATATTATAAACGGGCTATAGATCGAATTGGTATATATGTAAACGGTAATATTATGCCTATTAAGGAGCATGTCACAATAGCTTTGGGGATAGCCATTGCAATTTTAAAGCCAATTTGTAAAAGTTCATCATAAATATATATTAGTTAACATTACTCAAAATAATTTTGTCCACACATGCACCAACATAATGGGCGTAGATTATCGCCCAGATATATTTATGAACACAAACGCGTCGTTATCTTCAAAACTATATAGCGTACTAAAGGTGAGCATTCTTGAAAATGGAATGACTAAAGTGTGATTAATGGCTAAACAAACTTAATGAAGGCGTAAAGATAGTAACGAGTGATTAAATTATAAAATATCAGCATGTAATTGCATCACGCAGTCAAGATATTCAAAATAATGCTTATCTAGTTAGCGTAAACCCACCATCTCTAACCAATAACCCTACTGGTGATTGGATCTTCATTTTAGGTTTCAAAGGTTCGCAATTCATATGGTTGACATTAGAGGCGCAAATATGTAGAATTCGCTCTCATAAGCTCTTTTCGAGTGGCTCATGCAGTTGGCCTTTCAACGACAGTACTAAGACCGGGATACTAATATGCGAAAACACGTTATGACACTTCTTACACCAGGTCTTGCTTTTCACCAGATCAGAGCACTAATAACAAATTAGTCAACTAGTAAATAGGTGGCATCAACTCTCAACTCTCGAAAGCTTTTGGCAACCGTTCAGCTTCGCCAAGCAGTCTCGTGCAACTCCACGAACAGCGAGTTATTTCTCCGTGAACACCTAAGACACATTCAGCAACTAATTCTGATGGCCTTTGTTTGTTCATCTCCTAGCCCTAGTCTAATGTTCCACCGTCGGGCCTGACTTGTGACTTTAGTCTTCGCTCAGAAACGGGCGTATGAGTGAACCTGTCATCTATTACTCGTTGTCGTTCAAAAATCAGTGGAGAATTTTAATAACTTTAAAAAGGTTTTACTCTATGGCCTTCAATCCTCTCGCTGCTGAGCTATAATGGTAGCGAAACATTGTGGCATTTGCGCAAATGGTCTTTTTCATTGGAAGTATCCATTCCCTACGAACATAGCTCCACGCCGAGGAGTAAGGTAATCTCCTCGTTTGACTAACAGGGCTCCTGATGTTGTAAGTCTTTGCTGCCAACTTCAAAGCAGTCAATCTGTTATTCACATTAATAATCTATCTCTTCAAGGCTCTTAATTCAGATGTTTTTATGGGCTTCTCCTATGTTTAGCGAACATTTTCAGCGCATTTTGATTCAGCTTTGTTTTTACCGTAAGAATTGCCGTGAAACGCGTTGCTAAAACTTTTACGCCCGCTCGCTTTGAATGCAGTTATGTTAGCACCATTAGATTAACATATGCCTTTTTCTACACTCCACTTCCAAATCCCTAGCCAAACCCCTTCCAAAAGCGCCTTCCCCTCCAAAATGTCATACTTAACACTACCGCCATGATTCACCACCACTATAGTGGAGACTACGGCGGTGGCCTTACCAGGGAAATTTGGTGTTGTCGTTTAAATAAGCGGACGAGTGAGCCAAGTCCAGAACGAGTCTGCTGAACGATTTGTTGGTCCACGCTACACCACTCCCTGCTCGCCACTACCCGCCAACTGGGAGCGGCAGTATTCTTAAGAGGCAAGCCGAGCGCAGGCGCTTGGTAGGAGGGGGTCTCAGCTGGCTCTTCCCCTTATTTTACGCCCTTCCCCCCCTACACCATGACGCATGCGCTTAGGGTATCAAAAGGGAAGGGGGTCTTCCGTCCCACAATTTCCCCACGCCTCGCGACAGTTACCCATGCGATCCCGCCACCGTAACAAGAAGTTCACCTTTAATGAGCGTGTTAGCGAAAAATACCCCGATTGATGTTCGCCGTTCCGTCCTCCGCAGGTCGCCACGGCTACGATGCCTCTAAGAAGCAAGCCGGCCTCCGTTCGACTCCGGGACCTGTTATTCTTCACCTCAGCCAGCGACGCAACAACAGCCGCCGCCTCCACCCGGAAGTCGAGGCCCGCGGCGGGGAGGCAGCCCGTGAGGCGGACGGGCCGAGGGGTCGACCCGTCAGCGGGTCAGCCGCCACCCGGAGCCGCACCCCGGTGACTCGCTGCCATGCGCTGGGAGGTGGTGGCCCAGGGGAGAGCGGTGGTGGGCCCCGGGGTCTCCAGAGGGCCCCCGCCGCGCGGTGCCCCGCCGCCCAGAGGGGGGGTCGTCGGACCGCCCCCCGGGCGCAGCTGAGGGCCTGGGCCGGGGCGGGAGGACGTCGGAATGCCCGGCGGCATCCCGGGCGTGCCCTCGCCAGCCTGCTCCGGGGCCCGGGGCCCGGCGGCCGGCAGCAATCTGGACACGGCCGTGAGCGTGCTGTGGCTCGTGACGCCGCTCTCCGCCACGCTGTCGCTCGTCATCGTGTGCATCGCCATGGGGACGAACGCGTGGCTCGAGTCGGAGGAGAAGATGCCGAACCCTCACTACAACGGCACGGGCGAGAGGTCTTACCTCTCCAAGCTCACCATCAGCGGACTGTGGACGCTCTGTTACACGGACCGTGAGTTATCACGCAATCTTTTATTATCTTTCCATTCCCTATTTCCCCAATCCTTTTCTTGTTGTATTACCGCATTTTGTTGGTAAGAGACAGGTGATTTTCCCCTAGGAACAGGTAATCAAAATGTTTCTTCAATAAATGATAGGTTTCTCAGAAAAATCACCTGTTCAGGGGCTCCATCACATGCATGAACCTGTAAAACCCCCGAGAAACCTACCTTCATTCTATACGCCGGGAAAACATCAGCTCATTCATGGCTCTTAAATATTCAATGGCAGTGAAAAGGCCAATTTCATACTAGCGATGATTCAGTGCCGCCGAGACGTGATGGCCTGTAAGCAGGGCGTGATTTCTTCAGGGCGGTTAAAATCACACATTGCCATACTATGCGTGACCTATTGCCATTAATATTTTTCTCTGAAGAGTATAAAGTAGCTGTATAAGGGTTGCCTATTTAACATAATAAGTTTCCACAACTAGAGCGTGTTTTTTGAGCCTTAATATGGAGCGCATCGAATAACTCTTATATATGAGTTCGAGAGAGTTAAATTCTTCTATAGGTTTATTTTTTTAAATAATGTATCATAAACTATGTTCTGCTAATGTTCTGTGAGCCTTCGTATTTCAAATCACGGAAAGTTATGAGTTGTTTAGTTTTTATGAAGATATTATATCATGAATGAATATCCTGCTGAATTGTTCAACGAATAATTGGCGACTTTTAAAGGCGATCAAATTAAAGTACCTAAAGGTGACATAGCTATATGATTTATTAAAATACCTAAAACTGCTTTTAGAAAATTTTTCTTTATTTGGATTTCCCGATCAGTTACTTTTTAAAAATTTTAAAAACGTTAAAATAAGAAACTAGATGGAGCAATTTTATGTTTTTTAGGCTACGTTTTCCTTTATCGCGCGATAGACACAAGGAGATTTGAATGCCTCACAGTTCAAAATTCAACTGTGAGTGGGTTAACACCTCTCAGTCCCCATGCAAGCAACTTAGCTACCATTGAATCATTGATGTTTATCAATGCTCTGGTTCTATTAGAAAAAATCTGATTGATGAAGAATGCAAATCTTAATGGCTATTCATAAAGTTTCGTGTTTCTTCACAGCCGATTGCTGTGTGCATAGACATTTCACTACCTCAATTTCATCCTTTGCATTTATCTCGTGATTCTGGGGGGAGATTTGTAATCATATTTATATTTTTCAGCCAATTATAATATAACCCTAAAAGAGGAAACCTTTAGGAGAAGTAAAATTTATGTGCGTGTGATAATACTCATTGTGAGTTACTGAGTCATATTTATATTATAATTGGGTCACAGTTGCCATATGGTAATGAAATAAGTTATTTGGAAGCCTCATTTGATTCAGACACAACGCCAAAATGTTTTTGTCGTAAAAAAAAGCGTGATATTTCTTTACAAGGGACTAAGGAAACAAAAATAATGCATGAGATGATAGGTATCCACTCAAGCGAAGCGACCCAACCATTATTTTCATAACACGTTATTCTCGACTCGATGAATGATATCCTTTCGAGGAAGAACGTCGACTTGGGCACTTTTCAACTAGTTTTCCTCGGGCTCCAAAGGCTCAGGGGAAAAATATTGGATGATGTATCATTAAAAACAAATTTTCCAGTAGTTTACTGTCCGTAAATCGGCAATTTGCCGTTCCATCGATGTTTCAATCTCCTTTATTTGATCTCATCCCCTCATCATCCCTCCCGGCTATGTTCCCCCTGCGTCCCCCTCAATTGTTTAGGGTCCGTCGTCCCTTCCCGTTCCCTCTACTTCCCCTTTCCTTCCCAATGCCGTCCCTTCTCCTCACGGAGTAGTCGTCCCTAGTGAAGGGATCGTCGCCCTCCTACTTCATGGAAGTTTTCATTCTCGTCGATAATGCGTTTTCCTCCTATTATATGGAAGAATGGGGGAGACTTTCTTTTCTTGCGACGGATCGGCTTTCAAGATCTTTTCTTCCAGGGACATTTCGTGACACGTTGGAAAATGCAGGGATCTAGGGAAATAGAATATCGTTTTAAGGCTCTTGATATGCGTATCTTGTTATTAGTCAATTGTGATCGTCAATACTAGGACCCATACTGGTTCATTGCCGCAGTCTTCTGACAGATCTACACACCAATTTTCGTTTCCTAAAACACGTACTTCCTTGTTCCTAATATAAGGCACTATATTCGATATTTATTGTGATAAATTATCGATTTCAAAGAGACTTTTTTGCTTCTTGATCGATTAATAGCCTATGAAAAAGGTTTTTTTAAACTTTTCAGATAAAAATGTCTTAATTTTTTTTCTAATCTACCTTTCATTAAAATGAGTGAAATGAAATATTCGTACCTAGTTCATTTTATACTTTTATATTCGGCTGATGCTACCACGGTGTATCCGAAAGTGGCATTGGTCTTCAGCTATTATGTGAAAATAAAGAAGTGGAAAAACTACATCGCAGATGGCTAGAAAATACATTCGTGAGATATGGACCGGTATAGCTTGACCCCCATGTCTTAAGGAAGAATTCCATTTTTTGTGATAATGCGTCAGAGTATTCCTCCTACGCTCTCTTCCTTGAATTTTAACATCGATTATGAGCGACATTAAGGGCTCTGGTTGATTTTAATTCATATGTGACTCACATCTACTGTGATCGGAATTTCTTGACCGTTTCTGAAATATAATGCTGGCTTTTAAAATAGCATTAACTCCATCAGATATTGCTAAGCTGAAGACTTTACATTTAATGAATTGAAGTCGTGGTCAGGTATTTCTCCAAAGTTATTCCTTATTAAAAATTAAGCGATATTTACGGCCAATTGAATCCCAGCAAGATCTACATATTGTAACATAGAACACTCCAGGTCAATAGTTTATACACTTTCATTGAAGTTACACTCTTGCTTTATCACATGCATATCGCGTTATCTAAGTTAAGCCCGGAATATGACATAGCAAAAGATCTATAACGAAAGGTACTTTCAAGCCTAGTTTTTCCTCTCAAGTGGTGGCTCTTACTACGAGGTGACTAATAGAAGATTCAGGAGTACGAATTACTACTAGATAGCTGAGTTTACCAGGTGTATTAGGATTATTATCGAAAAACATTGAGATTGATATTTCTAAGGCTCTAAAAGTATCATTTTCTAGTGCTAGATTCATGCTACTGAAACTTGATTTGCACGTTACATGAGAAACTTTACAAATGAGTTCTACTTACAATGGGGGTTTATCAAGATTTTAGCTTTTCACTTTATCGTGCAGGGTATCATGAAAAGTTATAATTTGCAAATCATCGCTTAAAGATTTCAAAAATTGTCAGAGATATAGAGTCTAAAGTTGAATGTACGGACAACCTTCCCATTACGGCCATTACGTCATTTCATCCATCGCTTCTTCCCGATACATTCTAAAAGATACCTTAAAAAGGCTTTTGTGAAGATGTCCACTTCTGCCGGAAACACAACAGTATAAATATTTAGAAAATATTTTGAAAAAATATCCGTCTTCAATGGGAATCGAACCACTGGCCTTTGATCGATGGATAAAATTACGTCAGAGGTCGTTTTGCGGAAACAGAATAAAATGCAACTTTCTACGTTTAGATATTTGGTTATTAGGCCTTAATGTTTCAAAGCAACTCCGTAAATCTAAATGAAAACCTTTGCAAATTTGATTTAAACGGTAATATCGAAAAAGCATTCGAAAATATAATCCCCCATTAGTCAGAAATCTAACGGCGGTGATTACAATTATTTCATTTTACTTTTTAAAATAAATATTCAGCTTGTAACGTAGGATAAGTCATGAAAATGACAGCACCATTACTTAATACACTATGGTTTTAGACTTTACTTTGTAAAAATTTATAGTATCCATTCTAAATTATACACTTTGTATTTTTTTCTACAGTTTTAATTAGCGGTACGACGCGTTTCGCTGATCTACGTCATCATCATGTACAATTTTTCAGATTGTTTATTTATTGACTGTTCTTAAGTTGTCGTTGTCGTTGTTAAATTGTACCTGATGATGCCGTAGCTTGGCGAAACTCGTCGCACCGCTAATTAAAACTGTAGAAAAAAATACAAAGTCTATAATTCAGAATGGATACCATTACTTAACTTTACAAGAACTTAATTGAAATTCGTATCTTCTGTAAAAATTCACTGTAGATAATTTCCTATTGTACAAAAGACTCGCAAGTGCGCTGAGAGGAGATAATGGGACCAAAGTATTTCCAGAATTCCAGTTTTTCATCGCGGCCATATCTTCTGGTTAACATTTGTTCCCCAAAAATGTAAATAATATATTTGTATGTGAGAGTTAGAGATGAAACTACCCTGTTTTTGGAAGAAGAGAGATGGAATTTGTGGTGGCAAAAGTACAGAATTCCCATCCCTAGGGCTTGAGTTCAAATGCCAGCAGTGGTGGAGATTTTTCAATAGAAACTCGATCCTTACTTGTGTGCTCCTTGGAGGGCACTTCAAGTACAGCACTCCGTCCTTCGGATGGGTCGTTTAACTGTGTACTACTTGGCTTCTTTCGTTAAAATTAGATTAATGCCAATGCCGGGTGCCACGCCACTCTTCTACTAGACCCCATTTCATACTCCACATGCCAACCTACCCATCATCAAGTGGTGCAACTACATGGTGGAAATAACCTCAGTAGTTTGTCGTAAAATTTTGAAGCAAGATATAAAAACAGTCCAGAAGAAAAGGTGAATACATCAAAATCACTGATTGAAATGAATATTACCAATAAATGTATTCAGTTACATTAATAATTACAAAAAAATAGAAAACAAACTGGTAAGCAAAAGTACAAAAAAATAATCTTAAAGTAAGATTGCTAGTAAAACTAGCGGGGGTTAAATAAAAAAGAAACCGTGATAATCATGTAAAAATAGTGAAATTAACTTCCACCCAACGCTTTAATGGAGGGTGAGTGGTTAATGAGTAGTTCACTCCCCAAATAACCGAATAGCGTGAACAGGAGTGGCATTTTCACTTCTCTCCCGTCCTCCACCCCCTCTTATCTACCCGCTACCTCAATCTCTAGACACGTATGTTTGCTTGAGGAACCCTCCCTCCCCCCCTCTTCACGTCTCCGAATATCCACACCTACTCCTCTCCAAACACCCTCTCTCTCCTTTCCCCCGAGGGCTTCCGCTCCACCCTCACCCACCCCCGTTATTTCTTCTCCTCGACGTCCATAATTTCCAATTGGAGTCTCCTCCGTTCTCATGAGTGGTATTATGGTACATTTTACTACTTTACTGCAAAGTTATGGCAGGACACGGTAAAGGTTATTTATTTAAGGTTTACGATGTTTCCATTTTAATCAGAATAACATGCCATCAGGGTAGCTTTGAATATGCGTATAGGGTGAGGTTCATGGCCGATACTTTTCGCAAAAGTGGTCTCTTGCTGGAATAGAGTTATTACTTGTGCCGAGGACACAGTGTTAGATTTAATTTTCACCTTCTTATGCCAATCTTGAACTAATAAATGTATACCGAAAGTTCTGTTTCACAACAATATACTGTAACACGCCATTTTGGCCGTGTTGGCATAAGTATACGATTAAGGACGCCATTGTGTATATTTTGGGAACACGTGCTACCGCGAGGCAACAATATCGTCTATGTTATGAAAACAACTTTAAACAATACCATTTTCTGTTTACGTAAACAAACTATAACAATGCCGTCTATGTTATGAAAACAACTTTAAACAATACCATTTTCTGTTTACGTAAACAAACTTATAATAATGAAAGGGGAATAGCCTATCAGATACGAGAGAAGGGGAGAAAACCTGGAATGTTCTAGAACATACAGGAGGGGAGATGAGATAGTATAAAAGGGATTGTCAAACAAGGAACGGGGCTTCTTCTTCTGCTTCTTCTTAACAAGGGAGCCACAAGAGACGTTTATCGAGTGAAAGTCATACGAGAGTTTTTGCAGTGATAATTTGCCGGGAGTAAGCAGCTTTGGACAGCAATTACCAACGCCAGTGTCCTGTGTTAAGGAAGGATCCAGGAATCCGATAAACAGATACTGGGACATAGAGTATCGGCGAAATTCACTTTGTACAATATCCGGTGAAGTAGAACAAACATTATAAATTAATACGAATATATTTGAGAAGGGAACATATATTGATTAATTGAGTAACTAAAGTGAATTTGTTTCATAAGTAAAGAATAAAAGGGTTATTATAAATATATGTACTGTTCAAGTGTATCATTTTAGTGCATGAATTAATCCATTAACCTTTGCCGCCAAGGACTACCGAAAGGAAAGGATCTCTCTCAAGGTAAGAAGTGATAAAGTGAAGGGTACCTTTTGTGTGTCGGGCTGATACAAGTATATAACGTCGCGTGTTTAGGACCGCGCGAAAGAATAATTATTAGAACCCCTGTGATAAGGAAATTGATAAGGGGGGGCTAGTACATCAATGGCGCCCAACGTGTAGGGCCTGACTACTCATTAGGTGAGACCACGAGAACCGGAGAGAAGGAGGATCATCCCGAAGGAGTGAAGAAAGAAGATGGCGGCCAACATGAAGAAATTTCCGGAGCTGAAGTCGGCAGAGCTACGGCAATTATTACGAGAGAGGGACTTGTTAGTAGGGGGAACCAAGCCAGAATTGCAGCAGCGATTATTACACACGCTAGAAAAGGAGGGAATAGATATAAGCACGTATGAATTTAGGGTCGATAGTGAGGAACCGGTGGAAACTGAGATGCAAGCGCTATTTAGGCAATTAAAAGAAGAACAAGATAGAAGAGATAGAGAGAGGGCAGAAGAAGCAAAAGAAGAACGAGAGAGAAGCAGAACGATCTTAGAGGAGATGGCTGAAGGGCAAGAGAGAAATAGAACGATCTTAGAGGAGATGGCTGAGAGGCAAGAGAGAAGACATGCAGAATTGTTGGGGCAAATTAGGGAAGAAGCAGACGAAAGAGAGAGAAAGCTTATGGAAGAAATGGCAAAAATAGCAGGAGAACATAGACAGACGCAGGAACTTATTGCATCATTCGAACATGGCTATGATGAAAGGTTTGCCAAAACAGACGGGGCGTTAGCAGAGTTATGCGAAGATGTCGCGAAAGAAATTAACGGAGTAGGAGCGAGGCTGGAGGCGAGCGATCTCAAGGTCCGAAAGTTAGAAGCGAGTTACGTGAATTTGCATGAGAACGTGGAGGAAAGGTTCAAGAAGATGGCGGACGAGCTGGGACAACAATCCACCACAAAAGCAGCTGGGCTAGATGAAGAGGCAGTCCGACGCATCGTGCGTGAGGAAAGCAGGAGACCTAACGTCACAACGGCACCCGCGGGAATGGTACAATTAAAGGTCCCAACGTTCGACGGGAGGCATACATCAAGACCCATGAAATACCTACAGGAGCTGTGCGAATACCAAGAGATATATCGGTTACCTGACCAGATGATGCTCCAGGTCATCAGACAAGGAATGGTTGGGAGAGCAGAGGAATGGTTCTCTGCGACCCGACACCTGTATGAAGATGTGAACGCTTTCCAAGCTATTTTCACGGAGCAGTTTTGGGGAGATGAACGTCAAATGCTGATAAAACGGAGTTTCGACACGGGAAAATACAAGGAGAACGGAGGGCTCACGCGAGTAGAATATGCGACGGCCAAAATTAACGTAGCGAGGGAGTTGACGCCGCCAATGGAGGACGGAATGATCATTCTAATTCTCAAGAAACACTTTGGCATGGAAGTAAGCGTCGGCATGATTTCAAATAATGTAAATACAATCCCGCAATTCTTGACGTTATTGGCCCGCTATGATAACATACCGCGAGAGGACGGAAACTCCGAGGCGACTGGACATCGAAGATGGGGAGACCAATACCCAAGGACCCATGGAGACCGTACGTGGAGGACACCGGAAGACACATCCCAACACAACCAGCAGTACAGATGGGACTCGAAGAGGTCACAACCACGAGAGTGGCAAGCGTCGAGCCAGCAGAGAGACGGACGGAGAGACGATAACTTTCGCGGCGAGGGATACTCTCAACGGCCGGGCGAGAGACCAGCTGATCGACGCCGAGGACAAAACAATATGGCGGAGGCGCGCCCACCGATGAGAGAGCGCCCTGTCAATTCCATGATGGCGGAAGAAAGTAACGCCGCAGGGAAGCCGGAGCAGGAAAACTATTAGCGGCAAAGCATGACGAAGGTCCCAACATGCCGAGGCCGGAAGACGGAGAGGGATTCTGGGACATACCGAAGGAGCAACGGGCGAAGACACGGAAAGTGAGAATAAAACGGACACCACCACAAGAGGAGAAGATAGAACCCCACACGGAGGAGGAAACGATATGCAATGTTTTTGAGTCACCTCGAGATTTCTTGACGGAGAAAGAAGCGGATAGGCCGGAAGTAATTAAATGCCCGGAGATTAGGGTTCAAATGGAAGGAGTGGCTGTGAATGCACTGATAGACACGGGATCGGAGCTAACGTGCATTAGCGAGGAGTTTTATCGGGAGAATCAGAATGCACTGCGAAACGCTTTGGAGGTACCAGTCAAAGGAATCCGGATAGCTGGAGCCGTCGGAAGGAGAAGTGGAATTATAAGGAGGCAGATCTGTCCGAGTATAGAGATAGACGGATTCACCACAAATATGGCCTGCACGGTGGTGCCGGAGCTGATCAAACCATTCATAATCGGGACGGACACATTAGCTCAACTATCCGCGAAGATTGAGTACGATCGCAGGATTATAACCCTAAGTGAAGGAAAAAAGGAGATCGCATGTAAGTTTAGGGAAATGCGCATGGACGCACAATATGACAACATGCACATAGAAACCAGCGAGGAAGAGGCACGAGAACAAGGCTTAGAAGAACGGATCCGAGAAGCAGTCGCGGGAATAAATGAAATGTCAGAAGATTGCAAAGAAGAGAAGATCGCAAATGATATAGTTAGGATACGTGAAAATATCATTAAAAAGGGCGAAAAACGGGCGGAGAGAAGAAGGAAGAAAGACAAGAGGAATAGAGCGGAATTTAAAATAGGAGATAAGGTTTTAGTACGTACCAATCCGGTATCCGATAAACAAAGGGGAATCTATCACGGCTTCCTGGCATTATACGAAGGTCCATATGAGATTTCAGAATTCCGAGGGCCAGCCACGTGTGTAGTATTTAATCCACAAAAGAACGAAATACGAGGCACTTTCCACTTCAGCAATATTAAACCATATAGGGAACAATAGCACAGCACTCGGTATCACTCACATCACACGAGCACACGAGAAGAAGACCGTAGTCCAACTGACCATAGCACGCAGTCATTAAACTGAGGAAACCAGCGCCGCAACATTATAATTTGATCCGTTCAAGCAAGGGAGAACTGTTTACCGATAATATACATTGTATCAGGGCCCGACATGCGAGGGGAGCTTACGAACGAGAGAGAGAGGTTGAACTTGGCGGCAGGTGGATTAGCACAATATGTATGTTTCGTGATATCTTTTCTCAATGTGTGTATATTCAGTGTCATGTTGCCATTATTTGATTCGTGTTTTCTTATGTATGAATGGGCTCGTGGACGTAGATTGAGCCGGAAGGAGGGAGAGTATATCACCTGAAGGAACTTTAAGTGCTGTGAAGTGTATGTGTAATGTGAATTATGGCCTTTTTGATAACCCAGTGTTTTTAAGGGGTTAAAAGTGAGAATGAATGTTGAGAAGAAGATGGACAGTTTTATTATTTGCACGTTATATTCACGTTCAATGTATCAGTTAATAACGTCGATTTATATAATATGTTCTTGATTTTAAATTACGTGAATAAGATTTTCATTGGTTATTTGCCTATTTCAAGCAAGGAAGAAAGGGAAGAGACCATATTGTTATATGGTGTATCATATGTCTTGAGTTAAAGGAGGAGACGCTGTTTGTAATTGTGTTTATTGATATAAATGTATTCATGTGTGATTTCTGCTGTAACACAATATACTTGGGCACAGACATTATTTAGAGGGAGGCTAAAGTTTGAAGGCGTTGGGGCCGCGTTAGTTTACATTTGAAGGCTTTAAAATAATTCCTTTCTTATATTTCCAAGTCATTATTTTAATGGGGCTAATGTAACACGCCATTTTGGCCGTGTTGGCATAAGTATACGATTAAGGACGCCATTGTGTATATTTTGGGAACACGTGCTACCGCGAGGCAACAATATCGTCTATGTTATGAAAACAACTTTAAACAATACCATTTTCTGTTTACGTAAACAAACTATAACAATGCCGTCTATGTTATGAAAACAACTTTAAACAATACCATTTTCTGTTTACGTAAACAAACTTATAATAATGAAAGGGGAATAGCCTATCAGATACGAGAGAAGGGGAGAAAACCTGGAATGTTCTAGAACATACAGGAGGGGAGATGAGATAGTATAAAAGGGATTGTCAAACAAGGAACGGGGCTTCTTCTTCTGCTTCTTCTTAACAAGGGAGCCACAAGAGACGTTTATCGAGTGAAAGTCATACGAGAGTTTTTGCAGTGATAATTTGCCGGGAGTAAGCAGCTTTGGACAGCAATTACCAACGCCAGTGTCCTGTGTTAAGGAAGGATCCAGGAATCCGATAAACAGATACTGGGACATAGAGTATCGGCGAAATTCACTTTGTACAATATCCGGTGAAGTAGAACAAACATTATAAATTAATACGAATATATTTGAGAAGGGAACATATATTGATTAATTGAGTAACTAAAGTGAATTTGTTTCATAAGTAAAGAATAAAAGGGTTATTATAAATATATGTACTGTTCAAGTGTATCATTTTAGTGCATGAATTAATCCATTAACCTTTGCCGCCAAGGACTACCGAAAGGAAAGGATCTCTCTCAAGGTAAGAAGTGATAAAGTGAAGGGTACCTTTTGTGTGTCGGGCTGATACAAGTATATAACGTCGCGTGTTTAGGACCGCGCGAAAGAATAATTATTAGAACCCCTGTGATAAGGAAATTGATAAGGGGGGGGCTAGTACAATACTAAAACCCTCCACTCTAGCTTACATTAGTTTTTTATATTTTTAACCCCTTTAAATTGCAGCTACCGTTCCCTAGGACTACAACCAAGATCGAGGGAGAACGCTTGAAAGGGAAAGGAAGAACAGAAGAGAAGAAGAGAAAAGATAATTTGGAGGTATGGGAGAGGCAGAGGGTATGAGGAGCTTAGGAGAGACCTGATGGCGAGCAAGTTATGTTAAGAAAAGTAAAAAAATTCGAACATACGTGATTCACTGGGAGATAACATTGCCACATAATCACGGTTTCCCAAAAGGACAGCGTAGCGACGAGCATGAGACATCAGACTAACAAGTAGAAACATGCCCAAGATAAGGGGAATTAGTGAAATAACTGGGTGAAAACTTACCAATAATAGAATATCCGTTGCTTTAATGAATCCACCTAGAGAATGTATATATTTTTTTCTCTCTCATATTCATTGGCCTATATCCTCTATCATGAATGAGTCTCTCAACGAAGAACACCTAATGGGACCAGTATGCGATGCGATTATCACTTAAACCGATGCGGTGGCAGTTCGTCAAAATATACTCACCCAGGTCAATAACGGGTACCTGCGAATTCACCCCAGCTCTACCCGTGTGAGAGCTGCGATGTCATTGAATAATTTCCGCTACGGCAGAAGCCAGGGGCCTCTCGTAAGAAGGCAGTGCTGCAATCACCCGACTAACTTGGCAACCAAAACCTTATATACTCTCTCTCTCTGAAAATAACCTCTGATATATCCGCACCTTTTCAAATCTCACCAAGGAACCATCTTTATTCCACAACCATAGTTACTACTTGATTACTAGTTTTCCTTTCCCTCTAACTCACTCATTCCATTACTGTCCAATAACTTCCCAAACGCCTTTATTTCTCATCTTTTATCATTTATGTAATAAAATAATAACAGTAATGATTTTTATTCCAGATTAGATAAATACAATTATTATTTTTACAAGGATTTGTCTGGAATATAGGTGCCCATATTGGACAGTATCTCCGTTTTGGGGTATGTATGTCCGTGTCTAATCGCCATTAAAAAATTTCGGTAAAACTCGGCCATTATTCGAACCTCGCACAGGAAGTGTGAAAACTCAGGAGTAAAGTACGAGTGTCTCCTTCAACTTCAGATCGGCTTTTGTCTTTATAAATGGGACCTCTTGTAAATGAAGTTTGTAGGACTTCAAATGTAATAGCAACCAGGATTAAACTTGAATTTGCCCAAACTTTGAACTGCCATCTCAAAATACGAATTTTTATTTCGATTTTTATCTAACTTAATAAAAGATTGGTGGTGGTCTATGTAATCAAAACCCTTGAGCTTGAGTAGAAAAGGCAACAATTGGTTAGATGTGATAGAAATATGGGTAAGAAAAAATGCAAAGTTTGACTCCGGCAAAGTTTGGCAATCACAGAGGTGCCTGGCAGAGTAGATTACGGAGAGAGCCATTGTAGAAAGTTATAAGGACGCAGGGTAGGTGGAAGGAGCAATTGTTTAAAGGTGAATATATCTCTCTGAGTGGAGAAGAAAGTAGGATGGAGGAGGCATATTATAACGAACGAATGTAGGCAAAAATATTATACTGAGCTGAAGAGAGAAATATTATGTGAAAAGAGAGTTTGAACAAAGGAAAGCTGATTAGGAGTGGTCCGTCTGAACTTACTCTCGGCATGTAACTCAGATCTGAACCTCATGAATCTGCGCTGCGAATATTTAGTTGATGAATGACGATAAGAGAGGAAGATGTTATAAAAATGAAAAGACAAGCCTGGCGCCAATATTAGCCTCCTCTCAACGAAGAGCACCTAATGGGACCAATATGCGATGCGATTCTCACTTAAACCGATGCGGTGGCAGTTCGTCAATTTATACTCACCCAGGTCAATAACGGCTACCTGCGCATTCACCCCAGCTCTACCCGTGTGAGAGCTGCGATGTCATTGAATAATTTCCGCCACGGCAGAAGCCAGGGGCCTCTCGTAAGAAGGCAGTGCTGCAATCACCCGACTAACTTGACTACCAAAACCTATTTTAATCTTTAATAATACTCGTAAAAATATTTCTCTTTCTGTAAACCGTGTGGAACTGCACGTATATACGGTTCGTAATTGATGGTTGAGATAATGTGTGGTTTTTGAGCAATGAAAACAAGGCTGTTTCTCCCCGCACCGCTATGCCACTACTGCGCGTCACCTGGTCGCTGCGCAAGCTCACTTCTGAGGTAATACGATGGGTAGAATTGAGGGTGCTGAAAGGATGAGAAAAAGGACGACGATTCGTGGCTCCGGAGACTTGCGTGAGGGACTGTGTGCGTGCTAGCCAGCGTGTGGAGGGGAGAGAAGCCTAAAGGGACTTTTCCCTCCTGACTGAGAAACTCTCACAGCCTCCCCTCCTTTATTTCTGTCCCCAGAGGTTGGTTAACAGAGACGACCAACAGTTGAGGTCATCTGCACCTTTACAAAGGCTAGGCATCCTTTTGAAGGCTTCCGCGGAGTATTTATTTAGGAAGATCCGGTCTTTCGGGTTATCTACGACGAACTTCCATTTTTTCGGACAACAGTATCGCCGGCGTTGCAGTCGGCGTCTTCAGGACAACGCCGACGAAACTATTGTCCGAACAAATGGAAGTTCGTGGTTGAGAACCCGAAAGACCGGATCTTTCCAAGGGTAGGTATATTGATTATTGGGGTAGATTTAAATGAATTCGATATTCTCTGGCGTTACTTTGTAAAATACCATATTGACAGAATCAAAACAAACTTTGTTTATTTTACAATGGATTTTATTCAATACGACCGGTTTCATCGCATAAGTGACAACTTCAGGTGTCACCCTTTTTTTGGTTCTTGTACTTCATCAAGACCTGAAGATGTCGCTTATGCGGTGAAACCGGTCGTATTGAATAAAATCCATCGTAAAATGTACAAAGTTTGTTTTAATTCCGTCTAGATGTAAAAGGCTGGCAGGGAACCCGGAGTTGGCATTAGCCTATTCTTAGCAAGAGGTCCGGAGTTTACCATCCCATCAGGCAAACTAAATCACCTATTACATTTGAAGTGCTCTACACATGCCACCACAGTAGAGATGGGGATTATACTGAATTCTGCACCACAGCCGGGATAAGAACCCGGGGCCTCCTAACGGGAAGCCGACTCGTTCCCTTTTTTTCCCAACTGGTTTTCGGAAAGGGAGGAATTTTGTGATGCTGGCTCAGTGGCCGATCAAGAATAAACCGTAGCATTTAATGACAGTTAGTACTCACTTCGGTGTATTTATCAATGCAAATAACCTTATATACGAAGTATACTCCTGTATACTGTGAGACAGATGCCTTGAACTCAAGGATTTGTTTCCTAGCCAAGACTTAAGCTGAACGTTTCAGGATGGATTCCATCCACTGCTTCACCGCTTGGTGGTAGTGGATTGATACATAAGTACTATTACTTTGCTCCCTCTTCATTTAGAGTAAAACTTTCAGAGAAACAACTCTCTTTATTAGTCATAAAAGAAAAAAACTTCGTTTTTGGTGACCTTTCCATGAACAAAAGTTGCATAAAATTTGATTACAGAGAAAAGTTAGTGTTTTCAATTCATAAAAAGTTATGAATAAGAATTAATATATTATCCATAATTTTAACGTGGCCAATAAAAAACTCAGAAGTTAGCATGATTGCCTACTAATCACTTCACGGTATTTTAGATCGGTCATTAACGTCTTATTTCTAACGGAAACAAGGTCTGACGATACTAGGTCAACTTTTTATTTTGACTACAGTGGTGACACCAGAAGTCTTGAGGAAGGAAAATGAGAATAAATCGGAGGCATTTCAGATGTGTATTTAGAATCTTTAAAGTCGATATACGAAAAAGAGATGTGAGTTGTGAGGTGTTTCTGTGCGATAAATTGAAGCATTGTACATGAATTGAAGGACTTGGGAAAGCGTCAAGAAAGGTTAACGAAAGGATGAATAAAAATTAATGTAATTTATTGCTTTAAAGGGTTTTTGAAAAAGAACGCTTGTCATATGGGAATTGAAGAAGAGTTTTATTGGTGTCTTCAATGCTATGGAAAGAGGTAGGCTATATACTGAACTGTGGAGTAAAAGGAAATGTGTGGCACTGTGCGATTTTAGATAAAATCCATTACTCATAAAAGGTATCTATGTGTTTTTCCAAGCCTACCTAAATGGTTTTCGTATCAATAATGCAATAACCAAGCAATTCTGCCATCTCGCTCACCTTCAATTTTTCATTGTCTTCTTCTTTCATCTGATATTTTTTCTTTTCCCTGTGCACCTTAATATACTCTCCCTCCCTTTCCCTTCCGCCTCCCTCTCCCCCACGTTATCTTCTCTTCTTCCTCCTCCTTATTTCTGGAGACACGCAAGTCGGTCCGATTGATGCGGGTCCATTCTTTTTGTGTCTTCAAGGGGCACACCTTCACGATGCCTAAAGGGAAAGCTCTCTTTCGAGAAATCGAATAGAAACAGATCGAACGAGAGAAAATTGGACAACATCATAATCACGGGCCATTCAACCTTAAGATTGATCGGCTAGAGCCATAGACTCATCCCTGCCTCTCCCTACCCGACAGTTCTTCCGTCTGTTGTCCCGTTTCATCTTTCTTGAGCAATTTTCCCTCAGTCTCGTTATTCCTACCTTCCATCTCCAGACCAGTTCATTGTGTCTCAGGGCGTGGCCAATCCAAATGTGTCTTCTCTTCCTTAAGAGTGAGCCGTATTGTTTTCTCCCCTTCTATTCTTTTTGAAGTTATACTTCTTTGCGCCCGTTGGAGACTTTTGGGATGGGATGTTGGTCGAGAAACCGCGTCACGCTCTTTTCCGCGTCACGCTCTTTTTTGGGTGAGAAAAATCCACAATTGTACTCATTGATACGAATTCCTGAGTATTTCTAATCGAGCTAAAAGGATGAAATTTTCAGGGAAGGGTTCAAATTTGGTGTCGAGTCAGGAAAAAATCGAAAATCCCAATATTTTTCATTGGTTTCGAGTCCAGATAGAATTTTGTTTTTTAATGGGTTTAAATGGGAAAAACGAATAATTTACGTGTAGAGTAATTTTCATTCATTCATTAAAATATGAAATAATTTAGATACAAGTTTCATTCTTTGACTGAAATGAGGCCAAAAGATCAATGCATTTACTTCTTGCAACCGATGTTTCTCTATCGATCGATAAATTGAAATATTTGAAGTTTAAACGCAAAATTAATGCAAATTTCGATCTTTTTTCATTTTCGTTGCTAAGCAATTTTTTCATTGTTCCCGAGACTTCCAGTACCTTATACGCGTGCTATAAAGATTAAACCTAAAGGAATATAACATTCTCCGTGCGTATTTCAATCGCTTTTAACGATATTATGCCTTAGAAATATACTTTTTACAATGTTTTATAATTATATACATAAACTGTTTCGTAGCTTTGACACTCCATTTGCTCATGCCTACGAAATCCGTTGGGATCGCTCCAGATTCCTCCATTTTGCTTCTGAAACACTCTTTACACCTTATTCCGGGTTTCCCTCTCTCTGTTTTTCCAGGAAACATTAATCCTTGCACCTACTTTCTGAAATGTACCTCGAAACTCCATTCTACAAGTCAAAACCATGTAAAATGATAATGTTCTATGATGCATTATCTCTTGGATTTTGAAATTATGAATTCAAGTACTACGCCATGTGTTTAATATGTAAATTATAATAATTGAGATCAGCAAAAATAAAATGAAATGTGAAAATCCATAGCATTTACTTAGCTCATATTGATTGAATTTCATACTGCCAAATAACTGTAATCATGTTTAATTACAAATATTTACTTCAAAATTGCTCAATGGCATGAAAATAAAAGGAAAAATATAGCAATTACTAAGAAGAACAAAGTACATATATCATGGGACCATTCGTTTTATGCTATTATCTCATTATTATATTCTTAGGTCAAAAATTGACCCAGCTAAAATAATTTCCAAAAGAAGTAAGACATTATTGCATTCGTTTTTAATGATTTACAATGTACTATCATACACTTTTCCCCTTTTGCTTGCAAACTGCAAGCACCCATTTACTCGTTTTGTACGTTCGAACTTTGAAAAGAAGTTTTGTTTAAAATAACAATATATCGAAGAGAAATATATTGAATAATAGAGAAAAAATGTCTTTTATTTCATTTATATATCCTGTCTGCCTGTGTGTGTGAGCGGGTGTGTGCGACCGGCCAAAGAAGTATAACTTCCACCGTCTGGTCCGACGCAGACCACGTTTCTTTTTATATTCCCTCGTTTCAAATTGTATTTCAGGGTGTGAGTTTTTTACCAACTATGCAGGCTTTGATTATTTATACGAAGTCTATTTATTTACTTCAAGTTTTTATTGCCATAACTCATTTCCCTAAATTAATTTAATCATTTGCTTTACAGTTACAAAAGGTTGATTCATCTGAAAAAAGCGCAATTTTTATATTGAATTAAATTGTAATTCCTATTCTTTTAGGATATTTAGCTTCAAGCAAATGTTAACGAAGAATTTCTGTTTCTAAAGTTTTTATCAAATCCCGGGTTGAAGACTTATTCATCTATACTTAGGGTAAAAATTGGATTTTTACTTCTAAAAAAGATTAGATAAAATCGCAAAAACTGAGTGTTTTTTGTTCTAAAAATATCAACAGTTATTCAGAATCACAGAAACGTTGCACTATCAGTTTCCACAAATAAAATATTTAATTCGACTGGTTCTGACGTTCCTGCATCAACTTTTAATCTTTTATTTGTGAAAAACTGCGAGTCAAGCCTCTGTCACTATGGAACAGTTCCACCACGTCACACTTAAATATTAATTTTATATTAATTATTCAAAACTTAAAAATAAGGTATTTTAACACGAATTCAGCTGAGAAAGCACGTAGCAGATAAGCTATTGTGAACTTAAAAAAAAAAATTTCTGGAAGTTCCTTTATTTATTTCTGCCCACATGGCTTCATTTTGTTCATGTCATGGTTTCATTCTGATGCTTTCGTTGAAGTAAATGTGAGTGGGTGATTGTTTCATGCCTTCAGTTCCCACCTCCGAATCTCATTACTGTCTCGGGGTAAGACAGGTTACCCGGGGTCAATTTGTCGAAGGAGTTAGGAAGAGCTGCTCTTCGCATTTCATCAAAGACTCCTTGGCAAGTATTTCTGTTTATCTCAAACTTATCCAATCCCAGTTCTTGCTCCAGTTTTCAACTTCTCATTTCAACTTGGTAACTTACCATCCTTAGATTATTTTTCAATTCTAATGATGAACCCCAGCGCATATTCTTAGGCAGATATAGAAGATGTACCAAACAGAACGTAGGGATTTTTTTCCATTCTAGCGGGGAAAAGACTTCCCTAATGCAATACTGCTTTATTCGAAAGGATTGAAAACCACTCCCAAGGTTTAGAACTTCAGCGTTTGCGACTCACAGCTACGAATGTGAATATTGTTTAGTTTTATATGGTAGTGCATATCGGTCATAAGTCTTTGTAGGATGCCGGGCTTGAGAAGCTGCTCTAACGGATAGCGGGGTAAAGTAGACTTAAAATATTTTTTCTATCATATTTTCATACATTATTATTATCTGAACGTTAAATAAATATTTGAAGACAAAAATAAGTCAAATAAATTTTGCAAATGTACCTATTCTACCGTAATTTTAGTCCTGCCCATTACATTCTTATAGTATGTTCTATTGCCCAGGCCTCGAAGAGAGTAGCGTTGAATTAATAATTTTAGCTCTGTGATTTAAAAGTAATAAAGCTTCTTTGACGGCAATATAGTTTTCATGTTCAAATTCCATTTGAGTTCTATCAAGTCATATCTGATTTTTGCTCTGTGTTGTCAAAGTTCTGCGTTTCTCTTTTCATTTTCTTCCCTCATCCTCAGCATCAGAAATGATATACTAGCGGTCAACGGAAATTTTTGTTTCGAGAATCTTTTATCAGCGAAAAATGATGTCCACTATGGTGGATAAATATTTGGCTCTTTTATTATTGTACTTCTGAGTGTCTGTACAGGATATAGTTTGGCAGTCCGTCTAGAAAAAAATTCTCGAGTATTTCAATTAAATAATGCATCGTAATTAAGTAGTAAATCATAATGGATACAAGTATTTCAATTGAATTTTGTCAGTCATACAAGTCTTTAAACACCTATTTTCACTGAGATTATTTTTTTACTACGTCTGTTTGTGAAAGCAAAATAAAAATTTATTAAAGAACGTTCTTACCATAGCTGTGCTAAAACCTACGGCCTTGTGGTAGTCCTAAGCCCCAGTCCTTCTCGATCGAGCAGATAACGGAACAAAGATCAAGGTTTTTCATTTACTGCTTTGTATCTTTCGCTGGGCCATGCGTTTTTTATGAACTCATTGGAAGCGTCAATAACTCGTAATTTTTACGAGCTGATGGAAAAATAAATCGTGCGTGAGGAAATTCGTCTGACGACTTTGGCCCCTGAACCTCAAGTGGAGAGAGATCTCACCCCTTGCGTCGTTTTTTGCAGGGTTCCAAGGTTTGGGTCGTTAGTGCATGACCACGCACAAGAGGATTGAAAAACGGAGAAAGAAAGGCGGCAGCCAAACCGACGCAATCTGCTCGCGGAAAATAAAAGTGACGTCATCGTACGAGGATTCGAATGATGTCATAGAGTTACTATTTTACTAAAGATATGTAGTACTTCATGTTCTGCACCGTAAGGCTCAATGGCGCGTCGATATCGTCGCAAATAGTGTTAGCCAAATAACTGTTTTGCGATTCGGTCATGGTTTGGCATCTTAACTTTGTCGAGTCGGCTTTGTTTCTTTGATTACATACAGATGAAGCTACATTTTTGCGATGCAAGTGCTTTTTACTGCTTGTAGTTTGGCCGAAAGGAACAAGAATGACTATTAGTTACTTTATTGATATTCGACATTCTTCTTACCTTTCATTGACTACAAATGTGTCATATGGAGCTCGGAGTTTAATAAGGTCCCATATGTGACATTGAGCTGAAGGATACCTCACACATGGGACGTCGTCAGTTGTTCTGGTCGTCCGCCTGGGGCGTCTGATTGTGAGGAACTGCTTGATACCTGTTCATGTATACCATATGACTAGCTTGCGATATCGCCACAACAGCCGTTGTTCCACATTGGCAGGGGTAAAGTGTGACCAGGCAAATTCGTTATCCTCTGTTAAATACATAATTCCCTAAAATGGCTGACATCTACCTTCATTAAAGTCAACGCTATGAGACCGCGATGCCTCTGACATCAGAGGGGCCATTCTTAAGGGCCAGAGGGGACGTGACCTTGGACGACATTGACTATGCCTTCCGACCACAGTCACGCCAAAACAGCGCAGCAAAATCACGCACATCTCCTCCCATTATTGTACGCTTTGCAAGGCACGGCAAAAGGAACCAGCTCCAAACAATGCGGCGTGCTAAAAGAAATTTTAGCACCAGCAACATAGGATGGCAATCAGAGACAACAACCTCCCTTTCTCAAACTATATATATTGATAAAGCCCTTACTCAATACCATAGGAAACATTTTACCTATGCCAGAGATCTAAAAAAGAAAGACATTGAAATGTGTATGGGTGAGAAATGACACTATCCTTGCTAGGCAGTCGGAGGGCAGTCCCGTCTCAGCCATCTATTCACAAAAAGACCTTGATGTTTATTTATGAATGATGGAACTTCCCTGCAAAAGATGAAAACCAAGAATCCAGTTTCTGTTAACAATATAAACATCTAGCTTTTTAATGCGCAATCACTAATAGCACATTTTGATGAATTCAAATTATATTATGTTCATAGAGGTGTTCCTTTAATTGGTATTACTGAAACCTGGATGAAATCATCTATTTCCAATGATATTGTAGCGCTTCCCAACTATCGTCTGTTTAGAAATGACCGTGAAGAAAAGAGAGGGGGAGGGGTGGGCATTTATGTCCACGATTCCTTCGAAGCTAAACTGATTGGGTCGTCCCCTAGTTCGAACCGGCCAGAATATGAATGCTAAGAGTTACGTTGATAGTCAACAAAAATGTTAATCGCAATTGTGTAAAAACCTCCAAAATCTCAAATTCTACAAGACTTCGAAAACTTTCTTGGGCATCATATTTCTATGTATGAAAATGTAATTGTGATGGGAGATTTTTACATTAACCTGCTTAAATTCTCTTCAGAAAAAGATAAGCTGTTGGAAATACTAAATGGATTCAACCTTACCATTGTAGAAACCGGGCCAACTTTCCATATTCACAATGCCCACTCTGTTTTAGACTTATTTTGTGTTGATAATCCTAAGAAGGTGGTTAACATTGAACTATTTGACGAACCTAACATGTCTTTTCATGACCAAATTACCCATGTATATGAATTCAAAGCCCCAGACCCGTTAGTAAAACACATAACCTTAGGGACTTGAGCTGATTTGACCACACCAAGTTCCTTTCTGACCTAAATAATAGAGACTGGAATTCAATAGCCAATGCACTCTCGCCGGATGATAAAATAGAAATATTCAACTCCAATATTATAGATTCATTTGACCTAAATACCCCCATTTGCTCCATTCGCGTGACCCACCCGCCAACCCCATGGATTACTCCCGAGATAAAGTCTGCTATTAAAAGGGTGAATAATTCGCGAGCATTGTACAGAAGATATGGTGACCCTGAAGTGTTTTGCTCAAAAAGGCAATGAGAAAGGTCACGAAGAAAAAGATATGTGAAGAAAAAAATAATTACTATCAGACGCTACTTTCAAAAAGTCATAGTTCAAAAAACACATGGAAAAACCTACGAAGTATAGGATTAATTAAAAAACCCAATGATGAGAAATTGAACATTCACCCAGATATTCTAAATTACTTTTCCACTAGCAGAAATGTAATTCTTCCTCCAACACTCATTATCAATGAGACAGTTAATCTTCATAGTCAATTATTTTTTTCACACGTGACGCCTATAGAAGTTACTTATACATGTAAAAACATTATCTCAAATACCAGGGGCTATGATGAAATCCCTATAGATTTTATAAAAAAATCATTACCAATTATATAAACCGTTTTTTTAAATATCTTTGAATCCTCCTTACAACTAGGCATATACCTAAATATTTGGAAAAGAACCTTGCTAAGGCCAATTCGTAAATTCTCTAATCCTTCCAATCCGAGTGATGATAAACCAATAGGATTACTATGTTCCACCGCAAAAATACTCGAGCGAATAGTTTTCGACCAAATTAACACATACATTACCGAACGAGATCTGCTCGACCGAAGACAATCAGATTTTAGGAAGGGACATAGTACTCAAGCCATACTCCTTCGCCTAACTGAAGACATCAGACAAGCAATGGATAAAAGACAACTAACTGTGCTTTTTCTGTTTGATTTTTCACAAGCATTCGACTCAGTGAACCACGCTCTTCTATTATGGGTATAATTTAGGATATGGGTATAAAAGGGTATAATTTTTCCGACAGTGTAATCAAATGGTTCCGATCATTCCTTACCGGGCGAATGCATGCAGCAATAGGAAATACCGGAGATACATCTTACTGGCTAAACGTGGACACTGGAATGGTGCAAGGATCTGTCCTCAGTCCATTACTATTGTCTTTGTTCATTAACGACCTACCGAGATTCGTAATTCACTCCCAATATTTTCTAAATTCAGACGTCTTCCAAATTTACCAACATTCAACACTAGAAAGCCTAACACACTATTGCTAGCTTAAATGCTGATATTGTCCGTATTAACGTATGGACTGAGACCAATGGCCTAAAACTAAATGAAAATAAAACTAAGGCTATTACTATCGGCAGTAGGAACCTTCCATCTAAGATAAATTTTCACCACATCCCAGCAATCACAGTCAAAAATAAAGCTGACCCGTATGAAGAATACGTAAAAAAATGTAGGGGTAATAATGGACAGGAACTTAAATTGGAATGCCCACTGCATAAATGTTAGAAGTAAAAGCTATAAAACTCTCACCAATTATACAAATCCAAAAATTATTTTTTATTTGTGATATCGAAAATCAATGAACCAAGTTATTCTCTTCATTAATTTTCTCAGTTAATTATCCGATATTTAGAAAAAAAAACTTTTCTTGCAGAGAATGAATGTAACTATGCTTAACCTGCTCCATGTTTTCATTCCGAGAAATGAACATCAATCGAGAGCCAAGGTGCTGAAGGCAGTAACTTTATCGTTATATTTAATTTGAAGGCTTAAAAAGAGAATTCTATTAAAAAAGCTCTATCGCAAATGAATTTTCACGAATTCTCTGTAATTACAAGGGAAATTACTTTTTTACCTTATTTCTCATGTGGTCCTATTAGGTAATGGCTCAACGTATTCTCTACTTTGGTCTCCTTGCACATTTAAACTTAATGAGCCCTTGCTTTAGCTGTCACACAGTGATAATTCTTCACTCTCGCCAAACGGCTGAAGAATATGAATATTTAATTTTCAACGTAACCGAGAGCCGGTTTTGCGTATTCTGGTGAACTCCCTAGTGTATAATATTTGCAAATCAGTGGATGCGGCAATGGAAATCGGAAAGAGGAATAAGTTTGGCGGGGGAGAAGGGATTTTGAAGAGCTGAGGAAAATAAGGATAAAAGAGGGTGGGAAAAGAATGAGGGGTTTTTAGGCTCTGAATGGCGCTGGATGGTATCCGAGTGCCGTGACTGTAGTGTGGGATGGTTAAGATAACTGGAAATATAATGGATCCGTAATCGAAACCCATCGCCAGTAGACCTTCTCCAAGTCCCCTCGGCTGGCGCCGTCTAAAAAAAAAGGTTCTCTCACCGTCTTTCTTCCTTTGTTTCACCGCGTCATTCCTCGACACCCCTTCATAGTCGCCCACCTCCTTTTCTTCTCCCGGCCCCATTCAATCCGTCGTCGACTCTCTCTATTCGATGCACTCCATTTAACTACCCACTCTATCCAGGCCTTCGACGTTACCTTTTCTCTCATTCTTCCTCTCTAGCCAACTCCCGTATATAGATAGCCTTATCCTCTCATTTCGCGAATATGATATTCGCTTGCAAAAAAAAACGAAAAGTCTAAGGATTTGCTTGGTGGATTTTTTTCATTTACATAAGAAAAGAACTTGTCTTATTTTCTTATGAAAAAGTATAGACTCGGTGTTCAAACCGTTTCTATATTGCGACTGATATTCCACGTTCAACGTCAGAAAGGGCTTCGTACTTATTGTGCAAAGTAATAATGAGAGATTGGTATCCTCCTAAGTCTCACGACAATTTTTTAGTGAATTGTGCAACTACTAATTTTTTACCGTCAATTCACTATTCTAAAGAGCTAAATTGATCGTAAAACTTCCAGGCCTACCAAAATATTTGAAATTTATGACGCAACAGACGGAGAAGTAATTAACTTTTTTCTTTCATTCGGATAATATATAAGTACGAGTTTTAAAGATGGTGTTCTTTTAAAAGGAATCCGGGCCTCAATAGGATATGTTTGATAAGAATGAATTAAATTTTTTTTCCATTTCCTCAGCTAGGACTTACCCACTTTGGTGCTAAGCAAACAGCAAAGTGCTACAGTTGAAATTTGGTGGAAAAAAAAGGAATTAGATGAGCCAGGAATCGAATCAGGAAGCTCGGACTTTTCATAAAACTACGCTACCCAAGATTTCTGATTCCAGGGGCAATATTTTGGGATGTGTAGGACCTAGCTTCGTGTACCATCATCGCGGTTAACCCATGATGGCACTCACAAGGCTAAATCGTGCTCCAAAAAGGTCACTGTCCAAGGAGATGGATCTTATAAATTGCCAAAATACGGGACAAGGTAAATAGATGGAGATTTCCTACAGGGAAATGAATGCTTTAAAAATTGCCGAAAGAAAATGCACCTCATTCATCGAAAACGTTTCATTTGGTTGATCAACGTTTCTTTTGTAATGATCATTACATCCTAATTTTTTTTCTGGTAAAGGAAATCTTGGGAAGCGTATAGGGTCCGTGATTTTATCCCACTTGCATGTAATCCTTTTACCTCTGGCAATTTTCAACGCATTCCTTGTCGTTCATCGTGACAGCTGAGATAATCTAACAAAACTATTCAAATAATTTACATATTTCAAGTTTTAATAATAAATTTATCAATAATCGATTAACAAGCGGTGGTCTGGTAAATTCAGCGTGTCTATCGAAGAAGTCGAGAATATAAATATTTCCAAACATTTGAACCTTTCACTGCGTCGTGCGCGAAATTCAGAGACAAAGCTAAGGGCTATTTAAGGACAGCTGTCGTGGCTTCAAATTGTTCTGTAAAAGAAAAACATGCGAAACCATTACGTTGTTTGGTCTATTTCTCTAATCTTGTGCATATCGTTTAATCTATTAGAAGATTAAGGACATTTCAAAAAGCTTTGGCTGAATTTTAACTAATTTTTGTTTTTTGGTTTAGTCCTAATTTCAAACTGTGATCAACTATCATCTGCTATCGAAACTTTTACAACAGATGTGGGATTATTAAGACCTTCATTGACCCCTTTCGGAAAATTTCACAATCCTCGAAAACAGGGAATAACATTGACGAATATTGACATCTCAACTAGTAGTTTACCACCAATGTCTTGAGCTGCTATTGGTAGGTTTTAGATGGTGGAGGTGAAACCCATATCAGTTTTGATTCCCGTGTGCCTACAGTCTCCCATTATCCATTTACCTATCAATTTTTGATCCTTCCTTCCTTTGACTCTCGCTTTCTTTCTCGTTCCTCTTCTCGTCCTCCTCTACTCCATGTGACAGTATTGCTCTCTCGGCTTGGTCATAATCCCTTCCCATCCCAAAGAATATGCGTGGGGGTGGGGGAGGAAATCAAACGGGGTGGAAATTCGCCGCCTGGGTGTATAGGATGAAGCTTGAAAACACTCTTCGCCGCGGAATAATGTCCAATTTGATGGGACAGGCGGGGGTCTGTTATCACATTCGCGGGCGGATTGCCATCTGCACGAGGGTAATTGGGTTTTTTCTCCCCCGGTGAATGCCCACGTGAACAAAGTGTCATTACGCCGCCCGGCGGTTTTATGGGATAATTGTTCCCTCGCTGCGAGCAGTGACCGGGTTGAGAGCAATCTCCCCACGTGTTGATCGGCATGTCCCCTAATCAGATGCAGGCTTTTCCGTCGCCAGTATCATTTCATCGACTTCAAAGCGCTTATTAACTACTCCCAATTTTTCCGTAGCCAACATTAAGTCTTACAATTACAACAAGTCTTAAATTAGAATGAAAAAGAAGAAATATCCAGATCTTCATCATGGATAACACGCATGCATAAAAAACTATAGAGTTACTCTGAAGTTTACTACTGCAGATACAGAATTTTGAGCAAAATTTAAAGGCAAAGGTCTGCAAGAAGAGCCTATTCATACAGTTTCTTTTAAAGTGGTTGTTGCTCATAACTTTGAAGGGCTTTGAAGGCATCTGCCTCCAGGAGATAAAGTTGCCACTAATAAGTGATTTTACCAATAAACCATGGGAAATTCAATTTCCTTAGGAATGAGCTTTTCAAATTATTTTATTGTAGGTTTTGGGCCATAAAACTAATAAGAAAAAAGCACACGCAAAGACCGTCAAGACAAGCTTTTAAGAAAATAGTTCATACTGGTAATTAACATATTCTTAAGCAGCCATGAGGGAGACGGATAAAAATTAATTTATCTTTATATTGTGACTCCTAAAGCTTCAGTGAGCTAAGTTACATCCGCTTGTACTCAGGAATCATTGTAATTCATTTATGTACCTAATTAAATAGCATTAACGGAACGTATACTTTTACACACATAGCTTGTAATAAGACTAACTATCAGTTCACACAAAAATTCACCGTATAATATTTATGATAGAAAATAACCTCATCATTTACTGCAGAGCAGTGTGCTTATGGAAATAGGGCTTGAGAACTACAACTTATACTTGTAGTCTTATCATCGCTGATCCATCCCAGCCGGATTCCCTCACGGGTCACCATATTTTAATTGTTCCGGTCACCTAGTAAATATTTGCTCACAGTACTACTTACTAGTGTGAGTCTTTGTATTTCAAGGAAGTGGTAGACAATGCATAAACTTCTTCTTTCATTGCAATAATGTTGAAACAGTTTCACATAATATTGGCAAGAACTATTGATATCTCAGTTAATTATGAAAGAAATTTAATATAAGTATTTGTTCAATAATTTATGAGGAATTAAAAACATATCACGAGGGAGGCTTTGTATCTACTTTCCAGTGCATTTCCTTCACCTTCTCATCTTAAATTCCCTCAGGTGTCCTTCTTTAACCCATTGATATATTCCCTACTTCTTTTCCGAGAAAAACGGAGGCCTATTTATCTTAAATTCCTTAACGGGAAGCAAAATGTCTCCCCGATTTGTTCCCTGCAATTCCCCGCAAAAATGTCCTCGCAAAACACAAAATGGATATCGCTTAGCCCGAAAGTGTTCCACAGTTCCTAAAAAGAGATTCTTTAACCTTATGATATTTGTTAGGCACGCAAAAAGACATTCCATACGCATTTGGTAGTATCACTTTTTCTCAAATGCTATTTGCGACGGTCTTTGGGCGTGAAAAACACTTTTGTGCCTGGAATTTTGGCTTGCGGGAAATTCGTTCGTCGCCGGGGTTTGTGCCTCAGCCATTTTCATGACAATTCATCTCATGCCATTTGCTTCCAAATGCTTACAAAAAGCTACTTTTACCTCAGTAGATACCTTATACGTACAGTAAAATAAGCTTCAAAAAAAATTGAGGTAGTAAACTTCTTAACTGGATGTTTATTACAACGCGAGGTGAGGTTCTAATTGGTTTACTCACCATAACAGGTTTAGTAATATTTTGAAATTTCACAAAGCTACTTGACATTCTTTGATAAATTTTGAACACCTCAAACTATTACTCCCAAGTTCCTCCTTAACAGCCAAAGGCATTTAAACTCAAAACTCAATGCCACCCACCCTCAATCAGCACCAACACAACTACTCCATCTTTATGGTGATTTCCTCGTTTTCCATTTACCTGAACCCATCCCATTAGTAGAAATAACTCGTCCAGATTTAGGATTTTACAACATTGAATTCTTTCATGGAGCGAATTGTATTATTCAACAAGCAATTCCACGGGAATGTTATTTTTATGCTGTTGATCCCACACTCAGAAGCTACTAATTTAACTTAATCTATTCTAGCCTGATCATACTTGTACTAAACTTGCACACCGATGAAAAGCCCAAATGATCTCTGCTGTAAGAAGTGTTTTCCCTGATTTTTTAAGCTATGGTAGTTACCTTAAACCGCCATCCATGCCACCCTAGAGGAAAAAGGAAACTTCTTTGATCCGAAAGTTACGCTTATTATACCCAGTCAACTTTTCTTGGTTCTCTTTACCCTCCCATAACACAAAAAGTACTTCCTATTCTGCCTAGCATCACATTCTGTACTGAAAGCACTAGTTTCTATACAATTCTGTGTGAATCTTCAAACGTGCTGTGGCGCTGTATAGGTCGGAAAATTGGTCGTTTCGTAGGAAGGATAAACGTAGAGTTGAAGCGTTTGAGATGTGGGTTTGGAGAAGGATGTGGAGGGTGTGCTGGGTGGCGAGGAAGATGAACGAGGATGTATTGGATATTGTTGGAGAGGAAAGGAAGCTAGTGGTGGAGGTTCGCATAATGCAGAAGAGTATATGGAGGGTGTTCTGAGAGGGAAGGGCATGTTGAAGAGGGTAATAGGGGGAGGCGTGAAAGATGAAGGAAGAGGATATACATTCTGGACGAAATAAGAGGAGGTAGAAGATATGAGGAATTTAAGAGGGATCTAATGGCGGGTCATCCGTAGGAGGGAAAACGAGACAATGTTTCAGAAATTGGGATGCAGGATGGGGACTCTCCAAGAACCTACCAATCAGCTGGTAGAGTACTCAAATGTAAAAAAATGTTTAACATCAGCTGTTAATGGTTAGTGAGTTAGGCTTCGTTTCTGTGATGATTCAACTATTAACTATGTCGCGGTGAACTTCTCCTAATAACAACTTTGAATATCTTGTGCATAATCAATTTGTTTAATTCCTCCCACATGGTGATGGACAGTGTATTAGTCCTTTAGGTAAGCATTCACCCACCGACCATGGGTCTAGGAACCGTAAATCCTCTTCGGTCCTCCTCAGCTAAACTGAAGCCGTGTGACTTTTTAAGAGCCAGATTTTTCTGGGTAACCACAGGTGGCATATGGAAAAATTCCTCTTCTTTGCTGGGTTAATTTACGACCATCCGATCTTCGTTCGAGTAGACCAGAACTATAGTCGTTCGCGTGGCTATGCTGCATCACATTAGCCTCCATTTCCTTCAAGCACACGAAAATGAACGCTTTTATCTTTCTTTATCTTTTTGCGGTTCAAATAATGTTCGCAATATGCTTTCTGCAAACTGAACAATAAAAATTCCTTGCAGGGACTAGAGGTGGGCTACGCCGCGCCAGGCCGCTGGTCATTATAAGAACGCGCCGCGGGGTCGCTGACGATGAGATTGGTGGCGTGGAATCGGTGTGAGAGCCTCGCGTATCTGTGCTTTGATGAGTTGCTCATTTCCCGCGGAGTGATGTGCATCTCTGTGCTTTTGGTCGGGAGAAGTGACTCGTGTCACATTGATTTCCCACCCCTTATGCTATACATGTGGCCAAATTTGGGCCGATAATTGCTATGTTCTGAAGCACTTATTACCGTCGCGATCATGAAGTTGTAGCCTAACGCGATCCTTAGTCGTCCTAAATGAAATCATTTCTCATGCGCATGCGTCAAATCTAGGAGGTAGCGTCTTTTATGCTTTTCTAAGTGTTTTTGACCTGAAATGTCATCTTTTAAATCGGGGATGAAATTTCGAAATTATCAGGAATTCGTTTCTTTGATGTAACTCTGATCTTCATAGATTCATAAACCGATGCTATTTTCTCCTAAGACCAGGGGCAGCGTGGCAAGGGTGGGAAGGCAGGGATTCCCGCCCGGGCCCCGATTTTAACGTAAGTAAAATAAGACGTTTATCGCATCGAAAGTAATTATGTCGTTTATATAATTATTATTTGCAAACCTTTAGCCCTTTTCGACCTGAAACGCGTTTTTAACGCACAATTATTTTCAGAATGGGGGAGGGGGGGACACAAAAACCGGGCCCCTCTGGACGTGCAGCGGCCCGGGTCCTTGAGCAACCCCGCCGATCCTGCCTAAGACCATTATGTAGACATTCACTTCCTAACTTTTGAGATATGTAACTATCTTTCCTGAAATGCGCTTATTTAAATATAAAAGAAAATATTTTAGCCTATATGAGTTCATATCATTTCCTCGAAATTTAAACGATCAAAACGCTTTTAAGTAAACATAATCTTTATCTCCGCGCTCGATTAAGGGTTAAGTTATTCTTATTTCACGTTGGTGGCGACGCTTTTTTTTGTACCCATAATTGAATTCCATCCTCATTTGTATTATAGCGTCATAAATTACAAATTCGCCGCTCATTTTGCACTTTCAAATGACACCTGGCTCATTCGGATATCTCTTCGGATAGTTTAAGAGTTGTAAAAATTGTAAGATTCTAATTTTTGCTTCTTTACCACCAGAAATAGATTTATAAAACGTTTCACGTCACGGCGATGATCGCTCCATTTTTAAGTCACTAACACGTAACAGGAACCTTGCATTAGGACAACGCCGATTACGCTGCATACGCCAGCGGTGTGAAAAACAGTGTGCCGCCGCCGACTAAAATATCATCGGCGCGCACCATAATTTCCCAGAATTTTCTTCTCGGCACAAGAACTGCATAATGAAATCAGTGAATTAAAAGGCATCAATTCGTCCTTCGGTCCCAGAAAACTATAGAAAGCACCTCATCCCGTCCCCATCTCCACTGACGCCAAGGCCACTGGTTCCGCACCCACGTGGATTGCACCCGGCACACCCCTCATCCCCTCTCCCTTCTTAACCTGTCCCTTCATCCCCCTTCCTGCATTTCTCTATCCCGGGAGCTTCCCCGTCAGAGATTTATCGCGGTCTGGGTGCGGCGTCCACGCCCTCTGACGCACACGCATACATAAGCTATCCTTTGAGCTCCTTCCCTCCGCCCTCTCTCTCTCAGGAAAGCCGCCTCCGCGAGTCCTCCATCCTTGCACTCCTCCACCCTCCATTTCCAAAAGAAACCACCTCCCCCTTCCTCCAGCCCTCCCGAGAGATCCAACCTCCCGGATAGACATTCCGTGTGATAGACCTCCCGTTTACACACCCCGTGTCACCGGCCACCGCCGAAACCCTTGCTCCAAGGGCCACTTTACTCTCTTTCTCTCCAGCATTTGATTAACTCGGAGCCAACAGATGCTCTTCACACGGGCATATTTTTAAGCACGGTCCGCGAACGAAAATTCATTCGTTGTGCCGGTGTCCAGTGGCGCTGAAGACGATATTCTCCCAAGTGTCATGCTCCATTAATGTCGCTACCTTATTTCTTCGTAAATTAATCAACCTAATAAAATGTTGGATGCTGGAATGTTAGGGGTCTATCGACCAAAGTAGAGATTTTATCAAATGATTTAGAAAAATATATAATGGATTTAGCTGTTCTCACCGAGAATAAGAAGAAAGGAAAAGCAGAGGAACAACTGGGGAACTACATTCACATATGGAGTGGCGTTCCAAAATCCTCTCTCTATAAATAAATCTCACCATCATATATTGGACACACAAATTAGCTGTAATCTATCTCAGCCATGCTTAGAAAGGAGTGCAAAATATTAGCGGGGAAAAAGTATATTCCCACTCCGTCTGTATATTTTCCATTCCGTATGAGCCAAATGCATTGAACAACCACCATTTACTTGATCTTTAAGGGGACAGAGTCATCATTTTAAACATTTTACTTAAAATCAAATATTTTACCATTAAACAAATCTGGACCATCCCTCCTTACTTTGCTCCTAAACACACAATTCCTCTCTTGCAACGTACCCATCTGAATTCTTAGTCACTGAATTGAACTGGCAAGAGTGAGGCGAGACATGGTTGACAGTAATTAAATAAACACATACATAGCCTTCTACTGGATAAATTATTCCACATCGTCAACATCAAGAAAGCATTACAACAAGACAACTTGCTTTAAAGCGAAATATTGTGATATAATTGATTCGTTCATGGCAGTGTCCAGTAACGGTAAACAGCGACGAGTTCATTTGGTGTTCGGGAGTAGAGAGCTGAACGACTGCTGCTGTCGAATTGCCGAAATAAACCACTATATCTGAGGATTACTATTTGCGCTCTGTTAAATGGATCACTACTTTCGTTTGTAGTATGAAAGCGGCGTCTTTAACTAACCGCGGCCAAGCGATCCGCGAGCCGAGCAATCCGTGGGCTGAAGCACATCGTCGTTAGTGAATTTCGGTCGTTCGGGAAGTGCTCCAAACCAAATAACTAATCGTAGAAAGTGGCATTTTTTCTGTTTCCGAAAAAAGACCTCTGACGTCATTTCATCCATCGATCAAAGTCCGTGGTTCAATTCCCGGTGAAAACGGATATTTTTTTCAAAGTACTTTATAAATCTGTATACTGTTGTATTTCCGGCAGAAGTGGAAATCTTTACAAAAGCCTTTTTAAGGCATCTTTTAGAATGTATCGGGAAGAAGAGGATAGAAGCGATGGATGAAATAACTTCAGGGCCGTTATGGAAAGGTTGCCCATCCATTCCACAGACTCCTATGTATGTCTCTGGTATTTTTTTGGAATCTTTAAGAGATTATTTGTAAATGATCATTTGTCATCATAGTCCCCTGCACGATAAAATAAAAAGCAAAAATTGTGATTAACCCCCATTGCGAAATATTAGATAAAACATATAATTAGAGTTCTTCCTCTCTTCCATGATTAGAACTATGGTAACGATCATTATTGGTTTCAAATACTCAGATGTGTTTATAAATAAGATTACGAGATAAATTTGTTTGAGGAACAGATATTAGAACGATTTTAGGAGTTAAATTAAGATTAAAAAGTGTTTCAAGGTTTATTTTAGCAATAAGTAATATTTATTTAACCCCGTGCATTCTGATCCGATACAGTGTTTTTAAATGGATAATAATTTGTTTGTTTTTTATTTCTGAGGTTGCTATAAACAACTTTATGAAACATTAATTGAATAAATAGGTAGGACAAAAGTTCCTCTTCTGTCGTGCATCCACGAACTGACTCACCCATTTTTTAAATCAAGATTTTCGTTTAATGTTTCTTGTTTTATTTCTGTTGTGCAGAAACTGCGCGCACACACTCTTCGTAATGTTTCTCCTACACTTAGCCATGCTTAGTGGACGGGAAGTTTACGGACAGCTTCCCTAATCCACTTCATGCATTGGTTGGTTGGTCCTACGTGATCTTCTCCACTCACCACCCAAAAAAACTACAGCTAAAGACCCAGCCTATATCGTCCAGAGAGTCTACCGTCCACAATCCGCGACACCAGCCTCCACCACTATCCTGGTTCCAAGTCTCAACACCCCGATTATACTTTCATAATTACACAAGTAAACTCTATTTTTACAATGTTATGTATTTTTAGTGCTCTTGCTCAAAACTTGGATGCAAAAAAAAGGAATTTATTGTAATAATCAGTAGATTATCAGTAATAATCAGTAAATAATCAGTAATAATCAGTAGATTATTACCAGGGGTTAAATAGGTGAAGCGATTCTCAGAGATTTATATACATATATTTATTTACATACACAGCTTTTTTGTGGTGATGTGTGTGATTAGGCGTTTCCTACCTTCACCTAACACCTAGACACAATCACCACTGTTAAAAATAATTCCACAATTATATTAACAAAATATGGTAAATAGTAAACAATGTGTAAATACTTCAAGCTGTAAAAACAATTAAGGTTGATCAAAGATGTGTACACGGGTCGGAAAAGCTAAAGGCTAATAAGTTGGCATCCTTGACGCGTGCATAACCCCACATTATGAAGAAGGGGTTTTCACCACACTTCTTGTACTGCTTCCCCAACGGGCACCTACCGTCGAGGGCATTATACCGTTGGGTGCAATGGAACTAATCCTTTGTACACTCGACCTCAAGACCGTTAATGGGCCTGGAGCGGCAAAACAACTTTAACATCTCAGCGTTTGCTAAGCTGAAACCTATTAGAGGAGACAGCGCTCTCAACCACTCCTCGATCTTGGGTCCGAACCATACTGAACGGACCGTGGTTTTCTCCGCAAAAATACTCGTAAACCCATAGTAGAAAATGACCCGAACAGGAGGGGCATACGAAAACCATTTTAAACCGAGTGGGAGCTGGTGCAAAGTTCTATTCAAGATTCATCAAGCCTCAATGAAGAAGTTTACTCATTAGTATTACAATTTGTTTAATGTCTCTTTTACGAGCTTCCACCTCCGGCCGGTATTATTTTCTACGATTTTCTACGCCCCACGTCACATATATCGTACTTCCTCCAGGATATTTTCCTCCCCTGGGGCTTGATCACGGTTCTCCATACCGCGTATGCTCGCGTCATCGCTATTTTTCAATTGTTCACATAAGAGCGAAAACGCGATGGCTTTCCTTCCAATTTTGCCTGGTACTTTAAATCACAAGTTTCATTGATGGAGTGCGATCTTAGGACAAGGACTGTGAGCATTGCCCTTCTACAACGGTGTGCGTTTTTATAACGATTGCGACGGCGCGAGAGAGGGAACCTTGATCCCACCCCTGGTTCCCTTTAAACCGTGATAGGCATGGGGACAGGGGGGTTGAGACCCATCCCAAACCCCCATCACTAACGTTGGCGCCACCGCCCCCCTCCCCTCTCCTCCTCATTGTCCTCTCTCTCTCTCTCCCCATCCCTCCCTCCTTTCACGTTCCGGACGCCCCTCTTATTTTTTTCTGCGGCGATTTATGGGACCCGCACGGCACATCGCCCAGACTGCGTTATATCCCCGAGAATAACAGCTCGGCTTGTTACGGAGCCAGGAGCACAAGGCTGTGGAGGGGTGAGAGCAGGAGGATACGACAAGAGGATACCAAGGAGGAGGAGATGGTTTCTGTAGAGAGGCTGTGATGTGTTCCGGTGGTGTGGAAGTGAAAGAGGGAGAGTAGAGGAGGCGGCTGTGGAGACGGGAGAATGCGGGAAGAATGGAGTGTTTGCATAAACATTTTTTTCTCGAAAAATAAACACACTCTTGTCGTTAAATGAATGAGGATTATGAAAAAAAATATGATTTTAAACACTGTCAAATGCATATAAATGCCATGGCATTAAAAACAAAATCGCTAAAATGCCGAAGACGCCAGCAGTGCGAGATACGACTTTCAAATTTATTGGGCGCGGTGTTTCAGCATTTGCCCATTTGCACGACAATATTGAAGTAACTTTCATGAAACTAGTCAATGGAACTCCAGTCAGTGAAATTCCAGTCTATGAAACCGTTTACAATCTAGGGAACCGTTTACGGTGCGGGATATCCAGGCATGCGGGCAAATGACGTCACAAACCAGTGGATGGTGGTCATATTGATTTTTTTTTAGTTTAGGGGGAATTTAAGGTGAGCTATTTTCAAGCAGCTATAGATAACACACATAAATTCCAGAAGAATTTCTAACGTATTTTTCTTTTTATGGACATCATACGTTTCTCCTAATTATCCCAGGAAAAATCATGCAACCATTGCGTTACTTTCGTACCAATCGTTTTTAGATTATAAATCGAGATGTAAATCACAGACGAAAAAAATTTCCAAACATTCACATATAGTATCTTTCAGCCACATGTATTTTGTATCGCAAGTCTGAATTTTCTAAATTTCATTGATTGGAAACTAAATGAATTTTTTCCTTTCGGATCTGCGGGAATAACACCCAAAAACGGCTGAGTCACGGCTCATGTGACTGCATTCGTTGTGGGAAACAGCAATAATCCATAAGGGTAGAATAAATGGACGCTAATCTCATTATTAGCGTTGAAATTTTCGTTTAAAGTTGGCATGAAAACTTATATTTCTTCTTCTACAGTTGCCTAGAAAGGTTCCATCCAATAAAATTCCTCAAATCGTGTTTCCGTCATTTCAACGACATTTGTTCAGGAAGTTGCATCCTATTATTGAACAGAGCAAACATTGGTGTATATCTTTGAACCCGTGCGCGTGAAGGCGTACCATATCACTCCGGTTTTTGTCAAAATATACTCGCTCTGGCAACATTGACAGCCCGTCCATTGCAAATACTGAGGGACGGAGTGGAAAGGTATATTTTCCTTGGGGTGACTACGGTGGGAGTGAATTCGTTTCGAGGGAAAGATGTAGCAAGAAGATTTGGGGAGCGTAGGTGGACAAAGAAGTGAGCACAGGGAAATGGGTGAATGTGGTGGCTAAAGTACTGACTGGCTATTTCAATGGCCTGGGTTGGAGTCCCGGCAATGGCAGACATTTTTCAATGGAATTATGATCCCTTTTTTTATGCTTTGTAGAGATTACTATAATATCCGTGCTCCTTTATGTCGAATACTTTATTTATATAAATGTGTTATCATTGGAAATACTCAAATTCCGTGTGCCGTTATAGTCGTAGAAACTGAGACTATTATAATTGGTGGATGACGTAAAATGATTATTGCACAAATTTCCTTCACTTCCGCATCATAAATTAACGACCTAGCCTAAGCCACATTCAACAATTATGTCATAAATTCTTTCCTGTTCCTGAAACTACCGATAGCCCTCTGTTAAAGAGCATTTTCCACAATAATAACCAATGACTCCGTCGACCCCCCATCCCTTCCGCTCACACCATTAACTCTTCGAACTAGCTACCTGTTACGAATGTCATCATCTTACTCAAAATTAAGAGTCCGCGAAGCTTACTCTTTCTTCTTCTACCAGTTCAACCATTCATAAGTTTTATCAAGGCCAATTTTTCCTTAGTTTATCTCCTAATTAGTCGGCCACGGTGGTGGCGGGGTTACGTTCTCTCCTACAAACCCGAAGGTCGCGGGTTCGAGTCCCGCCTGGATGGTTTTTTCCCATTCAGGGCATGGTTGTGTGTGTTTTGAAATGTAATAAATAGGTAGTAATTGGCGAAATCTGTTACCTATTGAAAAATTATTATTATATTTTTTACCCGGAAAAAGCTCAAGTTTTACACGCATGAAGTCGAAAATAAGCTTTCAAATGAATTATGATTTCCCAGCGAGCGATGCTGACGACGTTTTTTCGACTTTCCGTACCTGGTTGGAAACCCGAGAAAACTTCGTCAGTTTTATTTACATTTATACTTATGTGCGATATTCCTCAGAGGAATAATTTATACTTATATTTTCAAAACACATTTCACGCATATGTCAGAGTAAATAAGTAATTTGTAAATATCGAATAGCAGGTACTGGACCTACCTTATTTATTCCATTGCAGGATCACTGCTATACATCCTTTTTATAACTATGTATTTGCATCTAACTATGACTCTCCCAAGCCGCTTATATTCTCTGTACGCCGTAATCTCTCACAAAATTCGTATTCTCATTATTCCTAATATTCTACCCTCCATCAAACTCTTCAACGAGTTGTTCCTCCTCTATATTTTTTATCTTCTTCGAATGTTAATCAACAACTTTATCTTCTCCCCTACTTTTTGTTATACTTTTACGATTGTCTTTATCTGCACTCAGCCTTTTCGCTTACATTCTCCCCATATCTCACAGCCCTATCAAAAACCTTTATTGTTTGTTCTAACTACATCCTCTTTCCGCAAATATTAAGTTTCCGAAATGCGATCTGATTTAAACAAGAGAGTTCTGCCAATGAATGTAATAAGTGCAGTGAGACAGACACTAAGTTAACGCACATATGAAATAGTAACAAACAGGTATGCGTGATCCCTCTTGAGTGTATGTCGGAGAGTTAATTTCAGAAGGCTCTTGAGCAAACGAAGCGCTCCGTTTTCCCTTTAAATTCCCCGCGGCTGAGTGGTGAGTGTGTACATTAGAGAGCAGGATGGCGAGGTCATCGTGGTGCTAATATGCTGGAGAGGACACCAGCAAGCGAACTATACATTTCAAATAAACTGTGAGTGAAACAAAAAAACTCAGTATATCATTACAGCAAACTAAAAGAGCGCTAAACAATTCATCTCAATAATCATGTCTATCTCTCACTAGATGAAAGCCAAAACTTTACATTTTTAGAAGGTGGTAGCTTTTTGATGGTATTTTAATAAAATATGGTTTTTCATCACATATTATTATGGGTCGACATTTTTTCAAATTTACCTACTTAGTTAGACTGGAGTGATATGTATGGATTTTTCGCTCCTTTTCCAAAATGAAAGGGTCTAAAAATAAGACAGCAATAGGTCGTTGAATCGGCGACATTGAGTGTGGGTCGAGCGGGAGAGAAGTGACGCATGACGGGTAGGGTGAGACGGATATCGAAGAGAAGGGGCGGGAAGTGCGTCATGTGCTTCTGAAGAGAGGGAAGGAGAATCATAAAAAAATCGGCCCGAAAGTGTGGAAGATATGGAGAGGAAGAGAAACGCGGAATCAAATGTAGAGGAATGGAAACCCTATCCTTCATTTTTTCACCCTATCCAGGCACTCTTTGCAAATATCACGCATCCATGATCTATTCATGCATCGAAATATTCCCCCCAAATCTTGAGCGGTAAACGAATCGCCGCTTTCATTCCCAGTGGTTCTTCTCTCCTCCTCTCCTATTCTCCTCCCATCCACTTTTAATCGAGACCAGTTTACGTTTACCATGTAGAATATTTTATGTACCCACTCATCTTTACCTTTGTACCATGATGGTAGCTTCACTCAAGAATTCCTTCTGAGGTACCCCTAGATCATTGTCCTAGTTTATTCTAATTGCGCGATTTTCATTACTATTGAACGGTAAAATAAATATTTAACCTAACCGTACTTTCTATGTTTTTCAGCTATCTCGATCGAAGTTCAAAACTTGTCGATCCGAGATCATCGGAATTTTAAAATGATGATTCGAGTGCGATTAACCCACAGGCTAATTCTCAATTTCAGTAACTCTAGTGGTTATCATTCATCTTTTTAAATATTGGAATGATAAAATGCTCTCTTTGCATTTTGAAAAGAGGGAATATAGTTATCGATAAAGTTTAACTGGTTTTAGGCACTGACGCTTTGAGTTAAAGAATTTCTCATGCATCACTTGATGGAATCGTTTTAAGTCAAACGTGATAATTAAAAATTCCAGGTTATATTCTACCCGTTTACTTTTTAATTTCAAATAACCGACCGTGGTTTCGGCACTACGGTGAAATACTAATGGTAATTACTGAAACCTGGAAGCGGAAGAAGCCTTCAAAGAAGGATTTTCTTAGCATGAAAATATCGGTGGCAAAATCTCGTGTATCTCGAAGTAAATATCCATGTTTATATTTTTTTCAAAATATCGGCCTTCCGTGATCATATCTACGACTACGCGCGCATCTCATTGCCTTTCCTTCCTCCACCATCGCCTCTTCTTCCCGCTGCGTCGCAGAGGGAAGAGGATGGGGCGTTGGAAATATCGGCTTTCCGCCAAAGAGAGTCAGTTCCTCTTCCCTTATATTCTGTTTATTATGATGCCATAAAAAGGCGCATCTCCATATCCCTCTCCGCTCCTTTAACTTCTCGCGGCTTGGTGAAGCAGCCAAGGGAGGAGATCCCCTAAAACCGCACACATAAAAAGAACATTAAGGCGTTAAAAATCTGCACGGTGGAATCGGCAACTCCAAGCCGGGGCCATCTATCTCCGAAACTTCGCGAGAACAGTGCCGCATTAAGAGGGAGTCACCGGCAGCATCCCAGAGGATCAATTCACCCGCGGGGGTTCCGCGAGATGCTTCTTCTTCCCCGAGAGGCAATCCCGGAGCTCGATGCGAGCGGTCTTTGTTTCTGCTTACCCATCCGGTGCACAATTTATACATCTGGATAGTATATTTGTGGGTGGAAATGGACATTAAATTCAGTGAATTAGGGGATGAAATGCCCTGGCAGAAGGAGCGTTTGCCAAGAGAAGATAATCGATGAGCATCATTCCCAGTGAAAATCCATGTAAATAATAAAATCTTAAGAAGTAAATTTGAAGGAAAAATCGCCGAAAAGATTGGCATGAAGAGTTAGCTGTAAGAGGTTTCCAATGTTTGCCAATTTCCAATTATGATTTGGGAAAAGAAATTGGATGAAGAGAAATATACTTAAATGTTTAATATGGCAGAGGATGGAAGATACTCTTTGAAAGAATTCAGAGGATCCAACAAAATAAAGCTAATATATTTTCAAAGAGATGATGAGATGCTTTGAGGCTAGAATAAAGTTCATAATAGTGCAGAAGTAAATAATAAGCAAGAAACGTACCATATGCTCCTGAAAACGATCAGTTTTGTGTCAGAGGCAGACGTGGAATAAATGTGTTCTTGATGGCAAAATGTTTGGCAGAATGCCTTACATGATGACGAATTCCCATTGAAAGTCAGGTAGATAGTGCAATATCTATGCATTCGGCTGATGAAAAATGAATAATTTACAGAAGGAGTAGGAATATAGTCTATTATTTATCACTCCTTTCCAATAATGGCTGGGATTAATTACATCCAATTTGTTCGTCCAAATATTTAAATGATGGTCTAAATATTACCCCTCCCACAATTTGAGTTATCAGTGAATAAAAACTAACTTGTCGATTGCTAACATTTTTGTTCTTACAGCTTCTGTTTTTTTTTATATATACGAACGGTATATTTAGTTGACTATGCACTTGTGCCTCCGTCTTTCTCGAAGACCTGTCCCTTCTATTTTCCTTCTATTACGTTTCTTCATCGCGTTCTCAAATTTTCCACACACTCCGACGTATCTCACGTTCCATGTCCCGACCCTGCAGTTGGCCACCTTGGCTTGAGGTTCCCCTCTCAGTATTCTCCATGTGGAGATTAGATTTGGGGGCTAATTTACCTTCAGAGGAGTTATAGTGGGAGAAATACCATCACTTCTATGAATGCAAGGCTTCATCTATTTGGAAAAATAATGAAAAGTTTTTACACTGCCTTCCACAGGGTATAATGCAGGGCTGGAGTCAACCAATCTAAAGACTGAGTGACTAATGATGAACAAATTGAAGTGTTGATTGCTGGCAGAAGTCATTAAATAGTACCGCTATCGGCTCCTCGGTATTAAAACTGCTACGATTAAAAATTATAGCTATTGAGTGTGGTTATGAAAGTTGGCTGATATTGTTAGTGTCCGACCACAAACTTCTTGAACAGTTTATAGCAGGAGTTCTCAACCTTTGCCCGCTCCTTGTGGTATGCGCTTGGTGGTTAGTAGGTGTACGCGTAAAAATGCGTGCACCTACGTATTACGCATTTTGGTACGCGCTGAATGATGGCGCATGTGTGGCGTAATATTCCATTGCTGCGAGTATTCCAACTGAATGGAGTAATACCTAGGGGAAAAAGACAATCAAGAGGTACTACGCAAGTCGCAAAATGCTGGAAACCGCTGGTATCATCAAAGAAAACAGTACTTAAACCGCATAAATATTAGGTGATATTTCCCCATGGTGGAATTTCTTGCGAATACAGACGCAATGCGACCTCCTAAAACGAACACTTGTAACACGGGTGTGGATTTTGGTCGACATCAAATGAAAAGGTAAAAATGCTGGACTAAAATTTCTCGTTTTTATTCTCCCAGGAAAGCTGGAACACAGCACTGAAATAGCGATAACGCACACGCATATGAGGTCTCCCAAAAGAGAAGCGCTTCTTTCAACCGCTTCCGAAATGCAGACCACCACATTATCTTCTGACGTTTAGCCTTGAGATGTCATCCATTACTGCCTTCCCTGGCCGGGAGAGTCAAATTACGAGGGCGTGGTGTATTCCTTAGCGAAACGTTTATAGCGAGGCGAGGCATTTTATGGCGTCGGCTCTACTCCCTTCAACGACAAAAAAACCGCTCGTTTGGCCTTTAGTAAGTAGGCCAAGGGGTCTTTCTGTCCGATACACGATACATATCATGTAGCGCCCAAGTGATTGATAAGGGCTAATATTTTCTGAGTTCCGAAAGATAATGTTCCATCTTCCCAGTCCAGGATGTCAGTCGAGAGTCTTGCTCAGAGGTTCACTGAAACAACTTCAGATCCGAGAGAGGAGTTGAACCACTTAATCTCATACTAACAGGCGACTTCGGTAGACTGGGTTTCATCTGCTGCCGTTGAAGTTAGAAATCATTCGGTGAAGTGTGGAGTGAAAATAGTGAGTCAGGTTCGCATATGACTGCCTGGTTTTATATTCCAGCCATCGAAAAGTGAGGATCTATATTTTATATTTTTTAGCGGCAGAAGTAACAATTCCAGGTCTTTTTTATTCTAAACGTTAGGTTCCAACCATAATATTTAATATTTATTTTTGGTATCATTTGTTTGGATCCGGTTGTAAAATAATAATAACAAAATTTCCGAAAAAAATAAATCTACCATTTTCTTGTAAATCCTAAAATATATCTCATTAATTCGTGACATATCTCACATTTTATAATAGAAACATAAGGAGTAAATTGAAGTGGAAATATTGCTTGTTTAATGAAACTGTATACTTAGGTTTGAGACACTCTTTGAGTTCTATGGCTATATCGCACCGTCTAGTCTAAGGCCTTTGTCTGAAGACAAGCTTGCCGGAGACGGGATTTGAACCCACGGTCTTTAGGGTACTGAGCTCACTATGCTACTCCAATCAGCCTTTCTGCGTTAAAGAATTATTTTTAAACACTTCCTTTAGTCAAAAGTTAATATCTGATGCTGAGCTCATCACTTTATTTGTACAATTTTAACTTCTTACACATCACTTTTATTGTACAATTTTAATGGAGTAATAAAACAATTTATTATTATTATTATTCTCGCGCACAGATACTTCTATCATGCTATTCCAACTTCAGCGAAATCAACATGCATCCCAAAACCTGATTGGCCAGCCACATGTGTCGCCGATCCCAGGGTTTTACGACTGGACCCCCATATTGATCATTCCACTTCTTTCACGATACAAGCGTTTAAATATTTTCAATTCCACTGAACCGCTGTTTCATTGTACAGAAATTGATGTCGGCGACGGAGTAACGGATAGTTTCCGGTTGTACCCAAAAAGAAAAGGTGCGCGTTTAGTGGACGCGGCCTTCCTTCCAAAGAGCAAAAAGGAATATATAAATCACAAAGTCTGGCTGCTCTTATATATTTTAAAGTCGTCGCCGATCTCGGATTAAATATTCAAGCGAGCCCCGGCTTTCCCATCGTGGTATCTCGAAATAATACTCTAACACGGTCGGAGAAAGGGAGAGGCTGCAAAATTTTCCTCTTTCGTCCCAGTCGCCTCTCTTTATTTCACCCCGATAAAAGTGTAAATATTTGGTCGTCATGGCGCCGGAGGGAGTGTGGGAGGGTGTGTGGTAGGGAGTGTGGGAGGGAAGAGGGAAATTCAGGCAGCAAACGAGAGAGGGCTCGAGAGAGAAACAAAAGGCAGCACTCAAATAGAAGGGAACGAAAGGAAGAAAGAGAGAAACCAAATGGAGAAGATAGGGAACGAATGGAGAGAAAGGGAGGATTGGATGGAGGGATGGGAAAGGGATGGTGGATTGTGGGAAAGTTGTGAGGGAGGCAGAGAGCGCCGCCGACGCCAGCCAGAGGGCAGGTGTGGGCCCGCAAGCCTCCCGCGGAAAAGAAAACCACAACGCTTATGGGAGGAGGGCCTGGAAATATTAACGAGTCGGACGAAACGAAGCCATTAGGCTCTTGTTTGGTTTTTGCTTGCCGTTTCCTGCGTGCGCGTTTGCACCTTGGGTGCAAATGAGCGGGTAGGCGAATGGTCCATTAGTCTGTGATGAGTGAGATTTTTCATTCGCCGCTAAATCTTGTTCGGCGGAAGGCATTAAAGCCGAGACGTGAAAGAAAATTAGCGCCGAAGAAAAAAGGGAGTCGAACCAATTACTGGAAATATTTATCATTATATATATTTCATGCAACGGAATGAGAGTAATCGCGCGCCTGCTGCTTCAGTGAGCGATCGTTGTTTTTAAGTAAGAAATCGGAATCAGAAAGGAAATGCACGTTAGAAATATCAGCAAAGATTCATTGTTTATAAAGGTTAAGTATAAAGAACGAGTTTTGGCTGTCCCTGAAATGCAGGTCCGCGTTGGAGATGTTAAATATTTACATATGTTTTCATCTTTCCTTTATTTGCTCTTAATCTTCTTCTTCTCTATTTCGCCTATTCTTCTTCTCCTTCCCCCCTTCCTCTCTTCGATCTAACTTTCGTCCAAAATCAACGTATTTTTTCTAAAAATTAATATTCTGTTCTTGGAACACCTTGCTTACTGTGTACCATTGCAATATTTATCATTTTTTCCTCGCTTACCTTGGATGTGATGATAATATAATTGCTTGCTTGTTAAAACCATCATTTTTAGTACTTTACCGATCAAATAGCCGTATTGAGTGGACGGTGAAAATAATCGAAGCATTTGCTAAACCATGAATTTCTACCGCTTTCGTTATTCCGTTCCTTTCGTAATAGTATCTCCCCATGTTTTACCTCACTTTTTGAGGCTTTCCCTTCCTCTTTCGCGTATATCCAGAGTTCTCTCCTCAGGCACGTCCTATTGTATATTTTTCTCTCTCAACATCTTTCCTCGTCCACTTTCTCATCTTCTTCGAATACCCTCCCAGAGCTTATCCTACCGTTATTAATAAGATTTATTGACTCTTCCTCTCCTAAAACATTTGCCTCCATAACCAGACAGCTCAAAAATCCACCAATCAATGATAATCTTGTTTTCTGAGCGTCCAGTTACGGGAATCTTGCTACTTTATACTCCGTAACGTTTATCCCAGGCTTTCAACCTTACTCTTTTACCCTGTCATCGGACGCGGTTTCATTCATTAGCGTGGATAAAGAGGGTAAACGCTTCATTTTAAACTTCCTTTGATATTTATTACCATTAGAGGTTTTATCCAAAGTAACTTGGACAGTCTCATTGGTACATTACCATCTCTTTAGTGCGTTTTGGAATGGTTTACCTTTATAAATATTTTTATCCGTGGCCTTGACTGTCAGACTTTTGAACCATCCCATGCCCTCAGCCCCCCCTTCTGTCGGATTAAGGTGGCTGGTCTAAAAAACCAAATTGAACAGATTTTCTTAAAAATTTCCAAATATGTTCCTTTTTGGATATTCTATGGAATATCGAAGAAAAAACGGGGGATCATCGACATACTTTTTGCAATATATTACATTCTTTTAACATGGAGCCTTATGGCGCTCTCCACTCCAATAGGATAAATTACGCACTTTCTCCATTCCTACTGAACAGATTTCAACCAAAAACTGATATAATGTAGCTCTAATAAATTAAAATCTATTCTGAAAAAATCATATAGTACTATCGACTGAAATTTTTCGTAAATATGATTTAAAAATATATATGCGAGAATTTCAAATGTCGCGCGCGGCTATGTGGTGTAAAGTTGGCAACGTGGCACACAAAAGTACGGGACATGCTAAGCAGAGACACGTGTTGCAGCGTGTTGAAAAATGGACGCTGTTGCCGGATTAAAAACGAAAGATAAAATAATGTATAGAAACATATTTTAATACTAGTTCGCATTCGAGTGACAATATATCTTCATTAAAATACTTATTTTGAATTCGATGGCCACGGGTGTAACTGTTTTCGGAAAATTAATTTCGCAAAAATGACTTAAGAAATGAATCAAGTCTGCATCTAAGCACATTTTTATGGCAATGTGTAAATTTAAAGGACAATATTTCAGAATATACCTAAGACATAAGTCATTCCTACTGAATATAGTACAACTACGACCTATTATTTAAATTTTAAACCAGCATTAAAATTTAAGTAACTAAATTTCTCAATGACTAACGATTACCCGACCAGCCACCTTAAGTTACTGGATCCGCTGTAGCACGTCATTATTTCTTTCACCGTTGTAAATTGTTGTGTGCTTGCATCACTTATCATCCAATTTCTCTACCAACATTCTCGTTTCCATCCAAAACTCAGATCCAATGCGTAAATTATTTATTCTGCTCATGCCGTGCTATCCTACTCGAGTGTTTCACTTGAAATTCAAATTTTTAATGGCCAGCTTAGTAAAAATTAAGACATATAAGCAGAGAGCAATTTCTTTTGGTTTATTTATCGATGAAATTCAGCCCAATATCCCTCCCCTCAGTCGGATTCTATACCAATTTAAAACTCTTCCTCCTTTCAAGTTGCCTTAAATATTTTCTCTTTGGTCCTCTTTTGCTAATCATTTTTTGAGATAATTTTCCTCAAGTACGTAACCGCATTCTTCTTCTCTTTTTTAAAACTGCTCACGTCAATATGGTATGATTCACTGAAAACGTGGTATTTATGAAAATTTTGGAGACGCTAGAAGCACCTAAAACTGCTGGGAAGATTTATGGGAATATGTTTAATGTTTACACTACTAGCGTGGAGTCTCAGCAACGCTTGCATAGCTTTGCTCAAACGATTCATAGACAGAAAGAGCCAGACATCTTCGTCATTTCATAGTACCAGCAATCTGGATAGCTTTGTCGGTAGCTTTTAATGACCTTTGGCACTACCACGATTGGCGAAATTTGAAGAGTGGCTAAGAGTTAAAAGGGTTTCGATTTTTGGCTGGAAATATCTGCATTTTAACATTAATCGTTTTGGTATTCATTAATTTTCTCCGTCGATGTTGCGCTACTGAGTATTTTGACGTTTATCACTAATCCATGGCTGTCGTAAAACTCTTTTCATTTCAGTTCGTGCTTCCCGCACGTGTGTACGGTGGCATCCATATTGATGTGCAGGATTAAGTCATATAGTTCGTTCAATGTACTCCCAGAACCTATTTTTTGGCGGATCAGTTTTACGCGGAAGCGATCGGGTTAAATGGAATGGAAGGGTTCGAAAACCTGCAAACAAGTGCCCTTCGCTCCCTCAAATATCTCCCTTAACCTACGAAATTTCCTTCGATTGGGCCCACCGATTCTTTTTTTTATATTTTCGTTAAGAGAGGTTGATATCCACCTCGCCTAGGTCTATTCAAAGTCGACGCCCTCCGTTCCACAACACTAAAACCCCAACACAGAAAAGCACAAACACAAACGCACCCTTCCGCTTAAACCGTCCACCCAACTCAATTCTCTCCTTCCATTGAAGAAATTCCCTGGAAAAGGGTTTTCCGTTTTGCACGGTCCATAACTCATTATACCCGCACGGTTCCCTTGCCACCTATCTCAGACGGTGCTCTCTCATTTTTTTCCTTGCCTTCCCTCTAATGTTCTCCCCTCTTTTTTTTCAACGCTCCCACTCTCAAATCGAGGGTCCACGAGAACGTCTTCATTCCGAATACGAAAGATAAATCTCGTATGCAAATAATTCACCTCTTCAAAGCAGTTTATTATTCTTTCTTGCGGTAAATACACCTCTCCCTAACAGTTTTCACGACGAGGGTCATCACCGTAAGCATTTGTTTTATTTTCAACCTTGCGAACCGAAGGCGATTCTCTTATCGATTGGTTCTCTGGGCGTTCTCAGGATGTTTACCAACCGTCTGCGTGAATGTAACGCATAAAGGAAGAAATAGCTACAATTTAGGCCGTAGTCTACCGACAGATTGGTCAGTATTAACAAGACAAGTCGGGTATTTGGCCAAACGTTGTACTAATAGGGTACGTAAGGAAAGGGTGACTAGGAATCCGTCATCGGTATGAGTAAAAAAATTTGCGTGCTGGCAGCAACTTACAGATCAATTACGAAATATGTGGGAAAATTGTTTTATGGGAAAGCAGAAAAAGGAAAAAACCTACCTAAAAAAGGTAACTCTAAAGGAATGAAGTCCAAAATGAAATTATTATTAAACATGCAGAGAAAAAGTCTGAAGAATAGGCAATGGAAAACATAGCTTGGCGTCAAAATTGCAGGCAATGGCTTTTTACAGGTATAAAATGTAAAATACTTTCACCTTTGACGTTTTCTTGAGCCCACACGTTGGTAAATTATGCAGTTCAGCCTTGAAAAAAACCTGGTCTTAATAGAAATCTCCTAGGAAAATTTAACGATAAAGTCCAATAAAAGTACTGTAAAAATAGCATTTTTGCACCAAACATTTGCTGGCGTACGTGAAGAAACCCTTAATTAACCAAATTAGTAATTCTAAGGGAATTTTTTATGATTTATAACTGCTGTTGCGAGAATAAAAGAATTGCAACTTAATAACATAATGATTTAAAATGAAGATCCCTTCTATATAAATGACAGAAAGCAAGACATACTTCCTTAAAAGATACAGCTTAGACAACAAGAAGATGATTGGCCTTCTAATTCATGTCACCAATTGAAACAGCCTGATAAAAAGACTGATAATGACAAAAGTAAATACTCATTTTCACTCACAGATTTTGGGTCCATGTAACAACTACAACGAAGCACTCTTAAATGCAGCATGATAATAATCATATCTTCCTTTTCTGCTAAATTGTCATATTTATATATGTAGGTATACATAGTTCTATATAAGGAAACATTCTGTGTTAATTTTAAGATAATATAGTACCTAATAGTCTGGCCACGGCAAGGCACAGAATACCATTGGATGTCATAGTACTTTGTCATTAACTTACTTAGAGTTGGGAATTAGTGATTAATGAACGAGTAAGGAAATGCGGTTTCATCTTTTCTTATCTGAAGTAGGTTCATTAGCATGTTGTATACAGAAAAAAACTTGACTTAATTGTTTAAGGAACTAACCGGTGGTTTTTTTATACATGGATCATTTAAGTAATGACATATGTAGAATGAAAGCAAAGTTTCGTAAAAAAGAGGTGACTCTCGATTTGTGAAGACTATTTTTAGGATGGATTGGAATGTAATTTCGTTCTACCGATGCAAGCTGGTTTGCATTTTTTCAGTGAGTTTCCCGTTTGCTCCATTTTCCCACTCATCTCGCAACAGTACAGCACACAATCCTCCATTCACATCAAACCCGGTGCTTCAGATGGTATACAAAATAATAGGTTTAGAAGTGAGTTTTTCAGCACTGAGTTGCGATGGAAAACAATAGTTAATAATGATTCGCATCTCTGACCGCTGTTCTTTTTTTCTCCTCGCAATATTCTAACCAATCTAATTTTGCTTAGCTAAAATTTCTTTAGTGCATTCAACCTTAGTTCTTTGCTCGCTTTTAATAGATCATTTCAAACCTTTGTTCGGGAATGAATAGAACCGCCTATCTGTATTCCTATTTGTAAACTTACAAATGAAATACGGCTACTTCCACCGTGCGTTCATTTCACTGTTCGTTCATGCCAAGAAATCATTTTTTCCATCATCATAAAACTCAAAATAGGCATTTAAGGCATAACTAATTTGGTTATGTGGATAATTTATGCATTTTTTATTTTATTTTTTGGTGAAATATAATTTGTTGAGTTCAGAATTAATTTCTCTTTGAGCACATAGGGCTGAAAATCGCGTCACAGACGACTGAAAGATATCGTGAAATTATGTGAGAAACAAAAGGGAATACCTCTAGAAGGTTCAAGTACTTGGAGCTGGGGGAACCTTTGCAAGTGTGGATTGCGAAGGAATATGAAATCACAAATTTCTGTACCAATGGAACGAGTCTTCCACGCGATCAATCAAAAGTTCGATCGTTCGTTTGAGCTCAAGGGACTTCATGCACGGGGTCTAAAGTGTCTTATTTTTTTCATTCCTGGAGAGGAACTCATGGACCACCGAGCGGTTGTATTCAACAGGGGTCTCTTTCATCACGCGGAAAGATAGCCAAGTTATGCAAATCACCTTTCCTTTCGTGTGCGAGGATCTGCATAGAGAGAGGGACCTATGTTAAGGCCGATACATCTTTCGGACGATAGCATCTCCGCATAGCATTGCAGTCGAGAGCAGTTGAGAGCCTATATTGAATTGATGACAAAGAGAGCGCTCGCCGCCCCCGGTTTGGTCCACGGTCCACAGTGAAATCCTTTTGTGTATCGAACGGCGCAGGCTCCAGAAATTCTGTTGATACTTCACCGTAAATAATCAACAGTCGTAAAGGCCAAGTATCTACGGCATCTTTTTTTCTATTCCAACGGTTGACAGCCCGTTTTTGTTCAGAAATGGGCCATAGGATGACCCAAGAAAGTGTAGTAAGCCCCTGTGTCTGCGTTTCATTTATAGTAGCATCTCCTGCGTGGAAAAAAATCTTTTTGTGAAAGATGGAGATCACCGAGTGCATTCAAACTTAATATTATGTGAATCAGCGCATTTCGAAAAAGACTCGTTCGCCGGTTTTCTATTTGATTCGATACTGCGATATTTTTAGTAATTGTGCGACTGAGAATAACTCATTTGCGACATAATTATTCAATATGCCCTGCTTGATATACGCAAAACATTAAATTTGAAAGCCCTTTCTGTAATACCACAATGCTTTGTGTAACTTTTACTGACTTCACGTCGTACCCTCTCAGTCTCATTATGCCACACATTCCCGCTCCCAGATTATCACTCCTTTAACGATCGCTGCTCGTCTATCTTGGCTCTTTTATGAATTTACTCTCTGTGGATATTGATACATTTTCTCTGTATTCTAAAAACTTTAACCAATTTGGTTTTTCTTAAATAAATAGTTATTTAACTCTCTTTTTCGTTCCTTGTGTCCTTTATTTCTTGTTAATATATTATGTGGTACTTCTCATATGTTTTGTTACGAATGCACTGAAAAGTGGTTCATTGAATTTAAAAGGAAATTGGAGCAGTGGTGGAGTGGAGCAGTGGTGAAAAAGATATTGCTGCATGTGGACTACTTTTTATGAATATATTTAATTGAATTTCAAAGTTTGGTTTTGCTTTTTTCTCTCCAATCACCGTGATATTTATGCGCAATATGTGTAGTGGTCTATGCACTCAATAAAAATAACCATTGTATCAAAAATCATAACCCTCATTAAATAGGAAGCATGATATTTGCACGAACTGTATCTTAAAGTAACCCTCTATTTAAATTCTTTCCACGTGAATTACGCTCTCGCAACTTCGAAACTTCTTATCGACCTGAAAAGTTTTACTCCCCCGATTTTCATTACTATCGGCTCCTTATATTATCCTTCTGGGTGGAAATCGGGTGATTCCTACCGATCGATAATATATTAAGTCGGTATTTTAGTGCGTCACACAATTGGGTTTTTACTTCCTCTCTCTAATGCCTTTTGGTTTAGCCTTTAGATTTATCCAAGAGATTCGAGATTAACCTCTTTCCACCATCTAATCATTCATCATGAATTACTAAATTATTTAATTACTTAGAATTATTGCTCAACTTCATTTGTTACCTGGCCGGTTTCAACGCAGGTATGACATCAAGGGTACGAATTTCAACGTTACCATTGATGATGTTACGTTAAAGCCGGTAGGGTCACAAATAAAGTTGTGGAACATTACCAAGTTATTTATTCATTCATGATGACTTTGGTGTCGGGCAAAGTACAGCCACAGGGAGATGAAGTTACTAGCCATTCGCCCTTTCTCCTCCACGTCCTCTGAATCCTCTCCGTTTCTTATCACCTACGACCTCTCGCCATCCCTCATCCCAGTATCCCTTTCGTTTGACCTTTTCCCTTCTTCTAGCTTCTCCACCCTTCCTCATTCCAACGGAACGCACACCGAATGGCCGTTTTCCTCATTTCGTCTCCTCCCTCTCTTTCTCGTCATTAAGCCTTTCTCCCTTCTTCCCATTACTCCCTCCTTAAACTTTCACTCTCCCCTGTCTCATTCCCATTTATCCTTTTCCCTTCAACCCTTTATCGAAAGTCTCCCTTCACCAACCCCGTTAGGAACGAACGAACAATCAGCCCCTCGGCTCATTTTGTCTTTTTTTTACTTCCCCCCCCATTTGCTCTCCGCGCACCTCTCCAGGCTTTTATCAATACTCCACTTCCCAAGTCCAAATTCCCCCTTATTTCATTCCCTCATCTTGCCCCCTTCTTCATCGTTTCTGCCCTCACACCTATGGGAACCGCCCTCGTCCCAGAGCAATAAAATAATTTCTATTCTATTAAACTTTCTCCTCGTACTTTCCCACCACCTGATCACCTCCGGGATTCGGACACGTGAAGCTACGATTGCTCCGAAATTATGTGTGTGTGTTTTTCTTCTATATCCATTCATTTCTTCTTATTCTCCCCGCTCGACTTCCTTGTATATCTCCCTTCCTCTGTCTCACTTTCTTCCCGGCCCTTCGAACCACTAAAGCCGTTCGGAAGGAATTCTCGAGGGGCAACCCTTGGCAAAATTAAAGCCGCTCACGTAGCACTCCAATCGGTCCCTATTCGTCGTTTCTCTCACCTTCCTCGCTCTCACTCGTTCAATTCCTCTTGGCCCATCCCTTTCCCATGGGTGTACACAGGCGTAATCCAAAGAGAGACAATTAAGAGGCATTTCGGTAATTTTTCCATGGTTTCATTTTCATATTGCACAATTGGCTAATCTGTAAAATTTATTTTATATATGCGTTAAATTATAGATAGTTGGCCATGTCTTTTTTTAAAAAGCTCAACTTCCTTTTTTGCCGGCGTTAATACCCTCTACGACTATCTATAATTTAACGCAAACATTAATTTAGTGATCCATAACCAATTCAACGAAGTTAAAATCTATTGTTCTCATATCTCACGGCAAAGTATATCTGAGAGTTTCTATTAAACGACAGCCTTTTTTTCTGAATATGGTATTGCGTATAACATAGTAATTTTTCGCGATTTCTCTTACGTAATTTTCTGCGCGTCCAATTTAATTTCGGATCCATTTTTTTCCAAATAGTTGATAAACAACTATCATTCTGAAAAAAGGAGGTAGACTGAGCGCAACCCGTGAGAATAAATCAAACTAAAATTAATAGCATATTCATTCATTTAGCAACTAATGATAGTCATAATTTTTATCCATTTCACAAATATTCTTCAGTGGCTCAGTTTGTGAGCGGCTTAGTTTTGATGTTTACTTATTAATTATTTACCAAATAATATGCAGTGCAGTCTGCAGAAGCTAATGTGGATCAGGGAAGCAACTAAGTGTTGGTCGTAAGCAAACGCCAATTTGAAAATCGATACAGTTTATTCCCGGAGTTCCTCGCATCGTGGGAACGCACAAAAAGTTATCGTTCGGAAAATTGCTTGCGATATATTTTGTAGCAGAGAAACTCTGAGAGAGAAACTAGCATCGTAGTAAATGGCCATAAGAATTTTTCACTATCATTGCAGGCATTCTTGAAATTTAAATGTGAGTCGCCTAAAGGAGTGTTAAGCAGAGTCATAACTCGACAAAACATGAGCGAGATGGGAGTGAAGGGGATCACGGTGACTAGGTTGATTACACTTCGGCCGGACAACTCAAAGTTAGTGGGTTGGTAACCTACATCAGGCATAACATTTGTTTTTGCCGTAGTATTAAGGTCTTTGGAAGGAAGCCTAGCTGTTGGAGTGCCTGTAACCCAGGTCTACGTTTTGTAGGGGGAAGGACAGTTTTGCATTATAGTGTAAGAGGAGTGCCCGGAGGAACAAGAGTCAATTCCCTTTGGTTCCATATTGATTCTTCATTTGGGGATGCGACTGACAGCTTAGTTCAAATGCGTCATCAAGGTTAGGTAGACGGATTTTATGAGGAATTATTGGGATATAAAGGAAGGGTGGAGAGAAATCTGACGTCTTAATTAGCCTGCTCTTAAAAAGTGGCCCCATTGGTTCCACAGTTTAATGTCTCATCAGACGGACGGAGTACTGAACATGCCCCGCTATCCGCACGGCTCCCGTGTAGGGATCGGTAGATTAGGGAGTCAAACCTGGACCCTCCGGATGAGAGGCAAGTGAAATGGCCACTGCACCATCCCGATCCCCTCCTCATTTCGAGCCTAGCGTCCTAATCTTTAAACATTCTAAATCGGAACATGATGGATTTTGCCGAGTCTTTCTTCATGTAATTAGGCAGTTAAAACGGTAAATGGCGACCGTTTAACGTGTATCTATGGGAGGCGCAGAGCAGGACAACAATTCTTGTTCAATATCACGCGCCGTTTAGGGGGACAAAGCAGGCGAGGATGCAGAGATTCGGAAACATGCATTTTGAGTCAAAATTCGTCTACTCAAGTTGTGTGCAGTGGACGCACTACATAAGCATTCTTCCAGTCGCCGAGGTCAGAGTAAATAACCCGCGAGACTGTCGGCGTCCGTGCGCTAAATTCCATGGCTCTCTGAGTAAACATTCCGACTATGTTCGTTTGTCTCGCAGCCCTTATGTTTCAAACTGCAGAAAGTGCGCTTGTGGGAGTTGTTCATTCGAGAATGAGTAAGATGATGGAAGCAAAAATAGGTGGAGTGGGAGAGATAAGGGATTAATTTCAATGATAGACAGACATAACGAAGTGTGGAAGTTGGAAGTAGATGGTTGTAAAAAATAACGGAGCTAAAATTAACTAAAGATCTCTCTTTTTAAATATTCGCATTCCTGGATTTAGACGGTAGGTGTTTTAGAATATAATGATTTAATATTAGTCATGAGTTAAATACAGCCAGATCAAATCAAACCTCTTCATTCGAATCAAGTGTAGTCTAGTTAAAGTTTAGCTTTTTCCAATGGGACCCAAAGGATTAAGCTATAAGTAGCAAATTCTTAATTAGAAAGACGTAGACCGTCCAAGGAGCCTACAGTGCTCAAGAGACGATAAACCGACCGAAAGGTTGGGCTATAACGCTTAAGACATTGGCAAAGTTTTAGTAAACATTCTTGTTTAAAGCAATGGTATCCGGTCGATCTTCGACTGAATTGTAGTTTTTCTTGAAGCGTATCTTTGAAGAAATCAATTTTGATCCATTTTAAAGTAATGAAAAAGTCTACCTTGAAATCCCTGTTGATTTCCATGCTTTCCATGATTTGACTCGGAAATAATTTTTTGGGATTAAGCAAGGCACAATAACGACTTTTTACCTAGATCAGTCCTAGCCAAATGAACTTCTCTAAAAAAATTCAACGTATGACGTCACATCAAAGTCGTTAGGGAAATTTCCGATATGCATTGTGCGAACAAGAATATGCTTACATGAGTTACATGCATGAAATCATTACTCGATGAAAAGGTGGATAGGATAAGATTTTCGCTCTCAACACTGAATTATTAATCCCTATTTAATATATCTTGCTCGCCACTTTCGTTCAGATGTAGTGTGAGAAATAACTCCAAATTACATCTCGTTTGGCGATCAATCTCCTTTCGCTAATCTCCCTTCACTTCCTATTCCCCTGCGATTGGTATGCGGATAAATAATATTCTGCTGACAAATACCTCAGCGTTTCCTTAGGACGTCGGTTCTGAATTGATAACCGTCAGTTTACAATAAGATTTAGTACACACTCTTGGGACGACATCCTTTTTAATTTTTTTCCAATTGTCACTAACCTCTCACTTCTGAAAGCGCAGTATGAGAGACAATTCCTTTTGAAGTCTTTGTGTTGGTAATGGATCCTTGCTTTCCGGAGAAGAGGACCCGCGGCAGCAGCAATCTGCTTTCAGTGAAGCAGTCGGGAAAGAAACCACACGGACTTGATTAAGTATTCCGTCATGTAACCAGATAGGAAAATGTGATCCGTCACATTGCTGAGTAGTTGAGGCGGCAGCCACTCTTGTGGATATAAGCATGTCTTCGCATTGTATTTAACGTGAGGTTGAGAGAAAAATCGTCTGCATTGCATTTCTAAAAAACCTTCATCTCCTTAGTCCGTTAAAAACAACATCCTACCACTATAAATTACCATTCTGAGCACAAAATGAACAGTGAGAAGTGTTCCATTTCCTATCACCGTCGGCTCACGAAGTATCGCGAGCCATTCATCCAGACATCATCCTTCGTTGAATTCAACGCTCCTACTTTGCATTGAGAGTTAGTTGTCGTAATTAAGCCCTGTGAGAGTAATCCTTGCCATGCTCTTGGATAGAACTTGGATTTGAAAGAACTTAGCATTAAACCTTGGTTGACTGTTTGGACTGCACTTGGCGTATACATATATTTATTTGATTCTTGTTTATCGGGAAAGAAGTTTGATGATGGTTGAAAACAATTTTGTATTATAATTTCATTTAAAATTTTTACACTCCGTTAGTAAAGGTTTTTCTGGTTGTGACAGAATCATTTGTCTCATCAAATAAGGATAAGTATAATAATAAATATAATACCATAAAGATAAGTATAATCGGTGGCTAGACTTAATAACTTCTGCATTTATACATGTTGTATACGAGTGATTTATACATGTTGTAGACGAGTTGCATATTAAGTCTCTACTTTTGTTATTATTTTTCTGTTTGGTATTTAAAAAATAGTTTTATTTACGGATACGAGTTCAACATTACGCATACCACCTTAAGCTATTGATGGATTATTGGAAAACATAGTAAGTTGGTAAATTACTTAAATGAAACACTTTAAAAAGTAAGACATGTTCAAGTGTATTAATTTATCTAATGAAGTATACATTTCTAACTTCTTTGATGCGTGAAACTTCAGCTGATTTTATAATGTATTACTTTAATGAGAAACACGGAGCTGAGTTTTTTTTCAAATATTCTTGATATTTATTTGTTCTTTCACTTCGTTGGTTCAGTAATTGATACATTACAAAAGATAAATCATCAAATATGTTTGGTGACGCTCGTGTCTCAAGACAACCAATGCAATAAATTTTACTTAAATTAAGGATTTATTTATATTTTTACAGATATGAAAAGTTTTTAAATTAGTATTGCTAAATACTTTTCCTTTCGCCTGTCTTCTTTAGTAGTTACTATTCCACTAAAAGTAATTGTTAAAATCACGGCTCTTCCCTCCTCTGGGAAGAAGCTTTTGATGAGGTTGCGCATCACAATGACCCCTAATCGTGGCGTAAAGATCCAGCATCTCGTCCCTTGTACAGGGTGACAATGCAACCGCAGGACCCTTCTCATGCGCCGGGAACGGGTCCCCCTCCCTTCACAGGGGTCCGAGCCGACTTGCGCCGTTCCACGCCCGTGCCCGGTCACAGTGTACACACAACGTCGTGTGTCTTTGGGAACGTGTACCCTTAGTCATAAATTGAATGCACATCCTCCACCGCAGGCGCTTGTACACGAGCAACCCTGCCCGCTTTGCGGAGCCATTTATGTTTGGGAAACATTCCCCCAAGAGTTGTCCTGTTATTCGGATTAACGAGTGGGTCCGTTGTTTTCCCCCGTGTTCGAACAAATTTCGCCGTTGACACGAAAATTGACTCGAGAGTGTGACTTAAAACTGGGGTATACAAGTGTTTATGTGTGTCTACTGTGCATTGTTTACTCATTGTGGATATCTCTATTTTCTATTTTTTTTCTCCCTTGCATTCATCCTCTCTCACTTTGCCTGTCTTGCCTCATGAGAATTGATGGGTAATAGACTGCGTTGAAAACTTTAAATAGGTACTTGAGGTTTCAGCTCAATTAGATCAAGAGATAGAGCCCTAAAGCTAAGGGCATAATTGAAATTTTTAAAAATAAACAAATAGCTGTAACTCGCGACATACTCAATATTTGGGAAAATGATTTTGCATACATACTAATACACGAACAGGAAACATATGTACCAATTTTTGTGGAAATCGGAGATGGTCGGGGCAAAACTACCAGTTTTCCCGTTTTTTTGACATGAAATGACCCAGGGGATTTGAGACTCCTTAGACTGGAAAAACGGAGTAGCTTGTGGCAAAGAAAGGAAAAATTGAAGCCTTGACAGCCTCAAGCAAAATATTTCCCTTGATCATTTTCCAAGATAGTACAAAAATAGAAACCAGAGCGTAACATGAATAAAATCACATTGCTCTATGAGAAACTCGTTTTCAATAATTTTGTATTTATCAAAAGAGAAAATATAAATTGTGAGGAGTACTAAGTGCGATGTAAATAAGAGTATGTAAGCATATCACTACAGAGAAGATAATGAAGGTAATAGAGTCCAACCAAATCAGATATTTGCTTTGTAGATGTTTTTAATTTTCTGTCGGGTAGGTAAATTTGAATGGTTTATTCCATCAATTCGTTAAAATAAGAGGCAAAACTTTGGGTGTTAATAGAAACAAGTTCTGATAATCTATCATCAAGAGAACAAATAGGTGACTCGTCCACTGTTGGTTAAATATATTCCGTAAAAGAAAATCTGACGGGAAAATAAGTAAAACGAACTTTTTTTTCCATGCACAAAAGCATTTCACAAACGTTTATCATTTATAATAAAATGTATAAATAGCTAGGAATTTCGCTTAATGATGATGAATTAGAGCGGGACACTAAAGTAGATTAATTGTATGCTTTAACCAGTCTAATGTTGGGAGAATAATAATGATGAAGGATCTACGAGATGTTAAGAAGAAGTGAGAATCAACAATAGGTTGACAGCAACAAAATATCTGATCCTTGAATAGAGTTAACGATGAATAATTTAGCAAGTTCATCATCAAGGAAACAAAAGCGCACAATTTAACACTTCTTTAGTGTTTCCCTACATATCGCGCCTACCGTATATGTTCCTAGAAAGTTTAAGCCAATGTGTATTACTTCTACGATAAAAAAATTCTAAAATAAAAAATGTTTACGTCAAGTTTAGGGGGAAGTTATTTGCATGATTAATTTGTGGAATAAGATGCGGACCTCTTCACTGTTCTCCCACCTGAAATGTTTTTTCTTACATTTCTGGGGCCTGCCAGATTATTTATTAAGTTCATTATTTGTGTAAAAATATTTATATTATTTTATTTTATCATATATATAAATATTGAGGATATCCATTGCTTTCTTTTTTCTGATGTTCACATAGTTATTCTTCAATGGAAGCTAAATCCCTTGAGTGAAAAACATTCGATGAAATGTTCCATTGCACAGGAGATGCATGTTTTTAGTTAGACTGTTAGAGTCGGAAGGGTCGGAAGTTTTTTATCACCGTCGATCCACACCAAACAATTAGGCTTCTCCGGGAGGGATCGTCGCTCTTTGTAGAGGACGCCCAACAACCAGCACACGCCAAGGCTAATGATAACGTATCACCGCTTGAAGAGGGAGCGAGGGGAGGAGAGTGAGGGAAGGATGAGAATCTCGCCGCAGTGGAGGGTCTGCCTGGGGTTTAACCATTGAGAATTAGATGGAGAGGGCTGTTCCTTCGGTGGGCTAATGTATAGATGGACCTGTGACGTTGTCGTGTCTTGTCCGCCATATTGGTAGTGCCCGTTTAGCCTGAAGTACTTAAATGAAGAAGTATTATTTCAACATTAACAGTGTCTTACGTGTCCCTCAGTGCCCACGCTGCTGTGCGTTTTTCTGACGGTAGTTAGTGCCTTACGCCAGTACATAAACTAATAACCTCCTTCAAAAATATTTTTTCTTACACCAGGGAATGGCGGAAGTTTAGAGCGTTCCACGTATAATTGACACTGTGAGCTCTAATGGAGTCTTGTTCGGAATTACGGAGGTTCGCCAACATCCACGCACTAATAGATTTTTTGTGTCTGAAACTTCACGCGTACTCTGCTAATATCCTTTCCATGCCACCCTATTCGAGCCTATCGTGGGGACCACGTATAAGAAATATTTGTGGCAGAGCTCTGAAGAAGCTAGGATTCGTCAAGCGTATTGTGGGAAGATTTTCGGATGAAAAAGTAAAAGAGAGGTGCTATTTCGCACTCGTCCAGCCACACCTTGAATATGCAGCGAGCATATGGAATCCGGTGCAGAAATACTTAATCCGGGAACTTAATAAAATACAAAGGAAAGCTGCGCGATTCGTCAAAAACTGCTACGGTCGTACAGACAGCGTTACACAGATGTTAAACGAATTAGGCTGGGAGCCGCTAGAGACTCGGAGGCTGCGCGCTAGGCTTAGATTACTTGAGCAATTAAGAATAGATATCTTTAAGAGCGACACGGAGACATCATATTAGAACCCCACTATATTTCCAGGTCCGACAGAAACGATAAATTAAGAGAGATATTTTGCCGAACGGATAGGTATGGGAATTCGTTTTTCCCCCGAACAATAAGGGACTTTAATAAATGCTAGGCGTAATTTCATTAGAGCGTTTCCTTTTTATATGTAAACGGCTGGTATCCTAACACCCCCCGCCACACGCCTATTGAGGCGGCTTGCGGGGTAGTATGTAGATATAGATGTATTCTTGTCTAAGCCAAGCCTAGTGCTGTCTTATCCATCGAGTACTTTAGGCATAGTGCCTAGAGCCTACGAAAATAAAAGGGCTGAAAAATTAAAAATTGAGAACACCAAAGTTATAGTAATTTAAATTAGAAAGTAAATTTTTGCTCAATCAGCTTGTTTTATGTTAGCTTTTCGTGTTTTACTCACAAAATAAATAAGTTAAATATTAATTTTAAACTCAATTATAAGATAAAATACCTATATAGTTCAATAAAAATGTCTAAAACTTTATAAAGGTAGGCACTTAAAAATATTAATTTGAATATTATTTTTCCGATGGCATTGAATATCGATACCCTGTGGTTATTATCCAAGGGACCAATCCAAGAGTTGTTACTTTTGGCGATTTTCACAAATGGAATTTAATGATGAAATAAATAGCATTTTCTTGACGATGAAATCGGCATGTCTCCTTTGAATTTTGCATCCACCCCTCACAGTGTTTTCGCCCCCTGATAACCTCATTTTTTTACTCCCCCTTTCAACTTCGTCCGCGACCGCTAACAATGCCCTCCCTCAATATCCCCCACCACCCCCGCACTTGGATCTTTCCAAGGGTAAAGACGCAAGAAGTAAGATTAATCGCCGTCAATGACTCAACGAGATGATTTATGAAGAGGATGATGCCCTGGGAAGACGAGGTAGGGCGAATATTTTTTTTTTAATAGGCACCGTTTGAGAGGGGAGTGAGTGCGTTACAGGCAGGGGAGGCGATTTCATGGCCGAGAGGTGGAAGAGAAGCCTAACTTAAAGGCCGGGTTGCTGATGGGAGCCAAGGAAGGTGAAGGATGAGCCGCTGGGAAGTGAATGAAGGTGTACGCGTGGAGGGTTGGGTAGCGTTCATTGGAAGATCTTGGATGGTTGGTCATTTTGGGAGGCAACTAAGGTCATTTTCACCATAAAGGAAGGGTGAATAGGTTCGTGAGGGAAGGAGTATTAAGGGGATGGAGAAAAAGTGGAGAAAAACCTGGCGTTTGAATTAACCAACTCTCTTACCTCTGTAGTTATCAATCCGTAGATCAGTTTGTCCCCCATCTTCCTCTGTCTTGGGCCATTCTTTTCATTTCTACATTATTGGTGCAGTTGACGTCTTCCATTATTTCATTTATGTACTGACGTCTGCTTCTCCCCCGGTGGTTTTTTCCCTTTTACCTTTCCTTCCAATAATGGTGTTTGTTATTCCCTGGTGTCTAATAACATGAACAGCCACTGTATCGCTTTATCAAGGCCTTCTCCAAATTCTGTTCTACACCCAACCGTTGAAGTATATCTTCATTGGTCACACTATCAGTTCACCGTATCTTGATTAGTCTCCTGCAACATCTCTTCTCAAATTCTTGTAATTTTCTTTTTTTTCTTCACCCCAATCACCCAAATTTCACTTCCGTATAGTACCACAGATCATAAATACATCTTTAGAAACTCTTTCCTAATGTTCAAGATTATGTTGTTAGCGCACAGGAGTGTTTTCTTCTGATTGGACGCTGTCTTAATCCAGGCGATCCTCATTTTACTCTTTTCGCTGCTTCGACCATCAGGATATTCGCTAGGAAAGGAATATTTGGGAAGTGGGAGGAAGGGTGGAGAGAAGTCCGGCCCTAATTGAAAATATGTCCATAGTTTAAACATCCCATTCAATTAACAGAGTACTTCAATTGAATCGCTGTCCATGTGACATTCAATTAGGGATCGATATTCTGTTGCTAAATATTAGGAGTAGATGGAAAAAGTGTGGACATCTTATTGTAAAATTGTGTAGGGTTCAGATCACACCAGTAAGAGCAGGTAGTCGATGTGATTCCGATGAGAAGGGGAGGAGTTTGAGTTAGAAATAAGAGAATGAGGGGGCTGATAGATTCAGTAAGGTTTTGAGGATGTCTGATGTAGGGGTTAGCCAGCCAGCCTAAGAGTTATCTTTACATGGCATGTAATGAGATTGGAGGGAAAATCTTGCTAAGACTTTGAGTCATAAGATGGCAAAATGTAATGAGGTTTTAGAGTTTAAGGTTAAGACAATGGTGGAGCTAAATGAAGTATGAGCCCATAATTTTATTGTTACAATAACACAGCACAAAATTCCACTAATTATTTTAATGCTGTCGACCGGATTCGACGTCTAAATACGACGTTTAAAATAATTAATGGAATTGTGTGCTGTGTTTTTGTAACAATAATACTATTTTCAATTTCCACGAAGTATCCCCATAATCGATTAATTTGAAAGTATGAGCCTGTTCAACAGTTTTTGTGACTGGGATATACCCTAGATGGAAATTACTTTAGGAGTAAAAACCTTTTCTACAGCCTGGATTCGAACTCCAGTGTTAGAAATGGGAAACCAGTATTCTGTCCAACACCACCAACCGGATCTCTCCCGTTAAGGTCTTCCGTGGAAGTTTCTGTGACGCGAGTATTTGTGTGAATTAAGTTTTCCCGGTTCGACCTTTAAAAGTTAGGTTTGGGATGAAAGGGGGCTGGGGGGTCTTACATTTGATCAACTTTCTCTTCTCCTAATCATCCACCTCTTTCCTTGTTTCTGCCTCGCGCAGGCTTATTCTTTTTCTTCTTCCTTCCCATCTTCTGAATAATACGTCAAAGGGTCGCGTTCAGGTGGAAGGGAAGTCTTAACTCCTCAATGCGGCCAGAAAGTTCATCCCCGCAATTCGTCCTTTGGATGTTTTTTCCTCGAACCGCTGAAAGTTTGAGGATTGGTCTTGAACTTAAATTTCGGACGCTCTCTCTCAATGTCTCGATGGCTTTTGAACGAAACCGCGAAGTCGCTTCATCCATGATTCATCCTCAAGTTTAAGGAAAAGTTTTTTTGAAAAAAAACATTCTTTGGAGGAAATAGTTCTTTGTGCGTGACAAGGGGGCGGAAAAATAAATTTTCCCACTCTCAAATATTCGACATTTTATCTCTCTCCCTCTTTAGATAATTTTTTCAACAATTAATTATCAAGCCATGACGCCTGTTTCAAAGACCGCTATACTCTTTGAATCGTAATTTATCTCTCTTTCCTTTAGGCTCAGTATTATGGGCTTATGTACCTTCTTAACTACTTGAAAGGAACGTTTCTCTATGGCCGCCAAATTCTATGGTTTTAGAAATAACTTTTCCCGGATTTTATCTAGATTTCCGGTCTAAGAGACCGACATCACGGCTGGGACATCTTTTTGAAATCCCATGTCGTCATGAAAATCTCTTAAGAATGATACGGAAATTAGTTTCGCATTAAAAGGATATAAATAATTTATACGTTTACCCAAACGCCGTTTTTACTGAGGTTGAACTCGGTAGTTTCAATCATTCGGCAGTTTGGTAAAGAAAAAATATTTCAAATAGCTAACTGTAAGACCGATCACCACTTGCATATCCTCTTTAGAACCTCGGGATAAGGGAACCTAATTTCTTCTCTGTAAGCGCGCACACGCGCCTTCTAAATACGAGTCTATTATTCTAGCTGCGCTTGCCTAGAAATAACTTGAAAAAACACTCTGAAGAATTTATGGTGAGCTGAGGGTATAGACTTGTGAAACGACGAATTTCGGCGCTTCTTGCGGGGGGAATAAGTTGTTAATTTACTTTTAACAAATCATCCTTATCAGTTGTATCGTTTTTTAAAATAGATTTCACAATTGGTAAAGAAATCAGTTTTATTATGTACAATAGCAGAAAACACGTGTTGACCTTAGATGGCCGATACCTTCTGATTACTTAGCATGGTAGTCTTTAATTTATGTGTAACATTAAGAAAACAATGATCAAAGTAGCGTGTAGGTATCCGTAGTGTTGTGTTGTTACCATGTTCTCAGCTGGATTATCGACAAGCTTTGTATGCATGGCAATAATTATTGAACTAAACCTTCGATGATGATCAAAATTCTTAAATGTACCAGAAAGGATATCAGAGAATGAAAATTACACCTCAAATTACTTTACAGAACTGCAAAGATTACAGTTATGATTGGTTCTATAGAATTTTTCGACTTGCTCACATTTAACTAATCTACAACTCGAACCATTTAAACACCAAAATCTATGAGGAAAATTGGCGTTACTGTTGTAATAAAGTATGAAAATGCTCAAATCAATCCATCCCACTTTTCTGTCCCTTATAATGACCTAATTGGGGGTTTTATGCCCTGTAACATAGTCCCGTCGGGAATCCGATTCATGGCCGATATTGGAGTTATTTTGGCTAACGGCCACTACATGGATTATGAAATTAGCGATGGATCGATTGCCGAAAGAACTCCGGCATCTCACCACGAAATCAAGGTTTCGTGTGAATGCTCTCACGCTCGTTCTCAGGAAAACTTTATCGGACAGACACTGTCTGGATCTCGACTGAAATCTCCGGGGAACGTGATAAATCAAGAATGGAAACCGATAGAGGAGGAGGGGATTCCTCGTCTGGTGTCTTCGATTACTTCCACGAAGACGACTCTGATTTAAGAAATAGGGCATTTCTCAGCCAGATGAAAAACAAAGACTTCAACACGCTTTTTATATTTTTTGTCAAATTTTCTATAATTATCAGTCAATTTTCCCTTTAAGTGGATCAAGCAGGAAAAACAGTGGCAGTTTGGAAAACAAAGGCAAACTGTTGACGTGAACTAAGAGACAGCAAGAATGAGCTTCCATGGCTTTCTGGTGATTACTAATATACATCTGATAGTGAAATGTGTTGCGATAGCAAAAATAAATGGAAAATAGCTATATAAAAAAGGATTTATTTTTGCCGAAAATTGAATTTCTTGGTGAAGCTTTATTGAAAAGCGCATAAAACTAATTAGCCAATTAAACAATTAATGGATAGTTCATTGTAATTTCATCGCACTTATTTTTAGAAAAAGTGTAAGCAAAAGAAAAAAATACTTTTCAATGCCAGCTTTGGTTGAGAATTTACACTTGCCTGCCCTTTGAAAATTTCGAGTAGGTGGTAGTTTCCGTATGCATGTAAATATTTTTCTTTTTTCGTAAAGAAAAACAACATAGTTTTATTTTATTGATGAAAACATCTATCATCTTGAATAAACATCTGAAATGACTGGAAAAGCTTAAATAAGGCTTATTATGTGCCTAATTGTTTATTAATTATGTGTATATAATAATAACATCCTTCTTAAACCAAGTAATGCACGTTAAAAATGTGTTTTGAAAAAAATTAAAAAGAAACTTTACGCTCTTTTATGAAGTCAAGTCCACATTTATTCATCTCCTGAGGCTATTATTGGCGCAAAATATATATTTTATTTCTAATAAACTCAGCGTAAAAATTATTTATTTTTTGTTTGCACTGTGCAAATGTAGATGTAAGAAAAATCATTCTGTGTAATATATTGTATTTTCAAGAAGATTTATAATTTTTCTGGGAATAGCGCATATTTATCCACCATGGGTTTTAATAATGAATGGTGCAAAACTCACATTTGTTTGCAAACGCAATGATAAACTCGTATCTGTTCAAGATTTTTGTTATTTAACATTACATTCCCTTAATGAGCGAGGGTATTTCATGAAATGTTCTGGATGTTTTGTATCAATTTTCGCTTTCTAATGGAAACCGCTGGAGAGAGGCTCGGTGCGACCAGGAACTGCGCATACGCTGCACGATTGGCTTCAAGGAAGATTTTTCACTGTGAAGGGAGCGTATGCACCGCCGCTTCAGTTTTCATGTCTGGAATTTGTCCAGTTTCGGCCCGAAATAATTTCTACAAATGTTTCCTTTTCTTGCATCTCGAATTTGGCTTTTTGGGTTTTTCTGTGCACCCTCCCCATGGAATAGCTCCTTTATAGTGAGATTCTCTCGCTCAATCGACCGACTCCATTGAACTTTGACTGATTCCTGCTTTGACTGCGTCCTAACGGATGCCATCGGATTGCTCACGCCCGTTTCTTGCTTTTTTGTACTTCGGCTCCTCTCCTTCCTCTTCCCTCCACTCGCCTAGGAATCCCGTCATCCTCCGCGGCCTGCATCGGCTCATTCGATGCACTGCATTGTTTGTTGATCGCGGGCACAATCGGAGTGATCACTCCAAAACGGATACGATGACGGCCTCTCGCTCCCCACACATGTTCCTCGGTCTACATGAGCAAACAAAGCGATTACTTCGCACGCTGTAGACGGAGAAATGTTTTGTGCCGAGTCGAGCGAAAAATTGTTAAAGACTACCAATCGAACAAGCCGACTGAACTCCCGATAAATGTAGGTAGGTATATACTAACCGATGTTGTATTATATATTGCATCGTTTTACCTAATCACAGGCCACATTTTTGCATTGCCTACTTTTATATAAGATAACGGTTTATGGATTATAAATGTTGGAAATACCCTTAGACCTTCCCAAATACAGATGCACGACTTTTCAGCTCAGTAAGCACAGTGATCAACAGATAATCTCCCTGTGTTGGTTTCAAATTGTTTCTCAGTTATAAGCAATCAGCGAGTATTTGTTAGATGTAATAGGTTAAATGATGTTTTTCTTGTCATAATGGTTTTTTCTAACAATCAAGTGCACTTATATTTATGTAATTGATGCCATGTCACTCCATCTGGTCCATTTTGGCAACTAATACATTCAGGCTAAAAAGTGACTCCATAAATGGTTATTGTCATTATTCAATGGCATTAAAGGCATTAAGGATTTTCTTTTTAATCAAAGTTATACACATCTTAGCTAATATTTTTTTATGTATTTACTATTAGTTCGCATACGTATTCTCTTTTCTTTGACCAAATTTAAGCCGTGCTCAACGATAATTCATTTCATTTATCAAGCGAGGTGCAGTCATCAAGGAGAGATTTTTTTCCATACCACTTCTCGAATTCATCCTAAGTTAATCCTTGTATGTCTTTCGCCCACACCGCTCATTCTTATAAAAAATGCTCCTTTGATACTTAAAATGTTCCACCACCTCTACTCTCTCCTAATCATAAATTCAGGATCACCTTTCAATTTCTCAAAAAATATTAATATCTAACTTCGAAGATTTAGCGTACGGAATATTTAACGTGTGGTAAGTACTCATATCTCATTAAATATCATGTATACAGACTGATTTGGAGTTGCGACAATGATGATGCAGTTGCATCATCTCTCTGAGTCTTTCGAACACTCCCTTCTGGTGTATGCTGTTTTTGCATGCCAGTTCCCTTGGCCACGGTGACTGTGAGACGGAATATTTTAACACAGCCTGCCGATTTAGTCAGGGGACAAAGACCAAGGGATATACCTTTTTGGACGAAAAGCGATAATTATGTTAAATCGCCAACGGGGATAATTTCGAAAATTTGGTAAGAAAAAAATGGAAAATTTATTAATAGAAAGTTACATATTAGCTTGGTTCGGACATATTGCTCGACTCTGACGTATATACATATATATAAACAGAAAACGATCGGTCGGCAAGTTACATAGTACATACCCTCTCCCCTTCTACACGAAGTCAAAGTTCCCCAGCTCATGAAGAGTAACGGTGGAATGGAAAGTGACGATTGGGTACGCGTTCGACCGAGAAATATCAGCCAATCGGAGCTCATCTGGTAAAATCAGCGATTCTGAAATGTCAGGGATAACGTTTTATTTTTATTTCGAGCTCTTGAATCCGCACCGTCACCGTTTTTTTGAGTTTCAATCATCAATCATGCAGACTTCGGCACTTACCGTCGAATCGTTGTTGTGCCTCGTTCACGAAGCTTTTTTCTCCCCAATTGGGGAAAAGGGAGTGGGTTTTTAGGGAGGAAAGGGAGCCTCCATTGCCCATCCGGTCGCCGGACTCAGCGAATAGTTACTCCGAACGATGACGAAATACATTTAAAAAAAAAGCTTTGCGCGGACAGGAAATAATAAAAAGAGGACGCAATGGGAAACAAAAGGAACTGGAGAAAAGAATCGCTTTCCTCTCATTTGTGAGGGAAGGGTTGTAGCGCTTTTCCCCGTATTCGCAGAGCGAATGCCGGAGTGACTTCATCCGGTCAGTGTCGCAGTTTAATACAGTCGCTGCTCTCCTCTCTTTCACCCCTGAATGAGGGGTCGGCTGTCTCGTTATGGTGTCCGTTCTCTCTCCATCCTCTTTTGACTTTTTTTCAAATCGTCTTTTTTTTCGCAACCTGTGAAGCGCAGTGCGAGCGAGGCGTTATGGGGAGGGAGTGCGGAGGTCGGAAGTTTGCGAGACATCAAAGCAATCATCGAAAGAGAGAGCGAGGACATGCACGTTAAGGTGATGCGGCAGCGATGTCGGAGGTCGAGAGCGGCGTTTGATGGATTGTTTATAAGTGAGGGGCGACCGACACTTGAGGTCAACTACACCATTTGGGATTCGTGGATAGGTTGGTAAAGGGAGGATTAATAATTATATCGAATGAAGATACATAGAATGAAGCCTGCCGCAAATACGGCGATGAAATAACGTAGATAGTAAACGATAATAATATTAAAGTAGAAATTGCCACAGGAAAAAATCGGCTTGGACCGGGAATCGAACCATGGACACACGTAATTGCCACGGAATTTGGGAAGCCTGAGTAGCCTGGTGGTCTGCGCGTTGGCCCGGCAAGCGAAAGGCCTGTGGATCGATTCCTGGTCCTGACCGATTTTTTCCTGTAGCAGTATTTACGTTAATAATAACATCGTCTACTAACGGAGGACATCTAAGCCTATGAGATCTTCGTTAAATATCATTAAAAATATATGGCATTGGCAGCAAATAAGTTGGATTTAGAATATCTATCTATCTATCATCGGATTTAAACAACGTCCATGTGTGGAGCCAAGAGTGGGGACTCGAACTTAATCTGAGCAAATGCACGGCGGTACATTTCTTGCGGAGGTCGTCCAACTAATCCCATGTATATGCTGTGGATGGTGTTAACATAAAGGCGACAGATGAAGTGAAGTATCTAGGAGTTACGATAACTTCGGACCTATCGTGGGGAGCAGATATAAGAAATATTTGTGGCAGAGCTTTGAAGAAGCTAGGATTCCTCAAGCGTATTGTGGGAAGATTTTCGGATGAAAAAGTAAAAGAGACGTGCTATTTCGCACTCGTCCGGCCACACCTTGAATATGCAGCGAGCATATGGGATCCGGTGCAGAAAGACTTAATCCGGGAACTTAATAAAATACAAAGGAAAGCTGCGCGATTCGTCAAAAACAGCTACGGGCGTACAGACAGCGTTACACAGATTGGAATGAGAATACTTGGTTGTTCCACATATAATTTTTATGTGGAACAACCAAGTATTCTCATTCCAATCATGAATTCAAGGTTCCAGAAAGTTACGGCTGATACCATCAGTTATACAGATGTTAAACTAATTAGGCTGGGAGCCGCTAGAGAATCGGAGGCTGCGCGCTAGGCTTAGATTACTTGAACATTTGAAGATAGATATCTTTCAGAGCGACACGGAGAACATCCTATTAGAACCCCACTATATTTCCAGGTCCGACAGAAACGATAAATTAAGAGAGATATTTTGCCGAACGGATAGGTATGGGAATTCGTTTTTCCCTCGAAGTAATTTCATTAGAGCGTGTCCATTTTATATGTAAACGGCTGGTGTCCTAACGCTCCCCGCCACACACCTATTGAGGCGGCTTGCGGGGTAATATGTAGATGTAGATGTGTTAAAATCTAAACAGGAAAGAAGCACATATAATCTTTATCCACATTTAAAGAACAAGCATTGTAGTTCCCACAATCTTTTATTATACTGGCACGGAAAGTATTTCACCATACTGTGGCATAGTCATGAACCGCTTGCTCATGACCATGCCGAACTGTGCGTCGTGCCAATATAATAAAAGTTGGTAAAAAATACGAAGTTTGTTCCTTCAATACAACTTGTTCCAACAAACTTATATAAATTTTTCACATAAAATTTTCCTGGCTTAAGATGCATTGAAATGTTAGAATATTGCATTCACGATTCTTATTTCTTGTTTTAAAAAGAAAGTAACAATTTCTATCCCTAATTAGAAAAGTGCGTAGAGATTCAAAGACTTCGGAACAATTAGCTTTACATCACCAGCATCAAAATTTTGCGTACCTTCTGGCGTGGAAAATCTTCTGAAAAAATTCTGATTTTCTGAAACAAAACCACTAGTGAATGTAATTGAAACAAAGGGAGGCACTAAGAGATTCCGTTTCCGCAATGTTCACAATAGTTCGTCACTTTCCTTTTCCTATTACCTCCTTTTTTCACGGCTGATTTTCTAGCACCCTCTACCATACGCTTATGAGGCGGCTCGCAGAATATTATGCCGATGTATATGAAGGAATTGTGATGAAAAATTGATAATTCATAACCGGGATTCTAACCCGTACCCCCACGATGTGATAGTGCATTTGAGCGTTTAGCGTTTTTGTAGGGGTGGGGCGTTTCCCCCGTTCCAACTCCACCCTCGTGGCATACACTCTCAACCCCCCCCCCCTCCATCCCAACACGTGCCAGTGCGTTTTCGGCGCGCACCACTGCCGCCACCGCGCGCCGCGGCCGTGCTGCAATCTGGCTCGCTAATTCGATGTGGAATGACTCCCATAATTCAACACGAGAGTCGAAAATCGACTTCCCCCTCCACCCCTGGTGGGACCACGCTTGCTTCGACAATCACCCCACCCCCGCTTGAAATTAATGTGCGGAAGATAGAGAGACACCGGAGCCCTTTACTCTTCTGGCTCCGCGCGAAATAATGGAAAAGGGTCGAACAAAGGTGCGGAGAAGGGTGGAGAGTGGGAATTGGCCGTGAGCGCCAATCTGCTGGCGCTTTCCTCGCTTTTAGTCCCGTGTCGTTCATTTTCCCTCTTTCTCCCGTTGGTGTGGGCTATTATTTAAAAAGAGGGCGACGGAGGATGGCGTCAATAATCTATATCCGCCCCGTACCCTGTAAGCCGTCGCAAAGGCGATTGGGAACGGGGTGTCACAGCGGTAGCCATCACATGCTATTTCGTATCTAATAAAAGTGATCGATACTAACTTCATAATATGCATTGTTATTAAAAACTCACAGCACTATTTGTGCATGCTTCCTGTGCAAAATCACTGTATTATATTAAGAAATATCAAGGAAGTATCAGCAACTTTCCGTTGATTATAATACGTTAATAAAGAAAGTAATCGATATAGTACGTCCACTTTTATTTAAAATTCACAACACGTGTTTCCGGTCTTTTCACTAAGCCATCCTTAGGTACAATAACATTCCAGTTTTGCGGTTAGTATATATACACATCAAATCCAACAGAAGGGGGGGGAAGGAAGGCAGGGGGAGAGGGAAGGGGGAGGAGGGGAGGTTTTGGGGTTAAGATTTACCCGTATTGTGGAGGAATAAAGGAAGGGGATGGAGGTATGTGGGTAAACATAATAGAACGATGGTTAGGTCATCCCAGTGCCATTCGTCATGTAGGTGATGGAGAAGAGTAGGGTGGGTGTGGCTTGGTTTGAAGGGGGGAGGAGTGGAGTCATGTTTTGGGTTCACGGTAAGAGGGGTTTAGGATGGGGGAGTGGCATTCAAATTCAATATAGTTTAGCAATTTTATTTTCTTCCTTTTAATGATCTCCCACTGCTCCAAGGCATCCAGACGACGTCCTTTGTTTCCGAAATTTAAAATGTTCACTTTAAAATCCGTATGGTGGGGTTATTCAATCAGGTGTTTTGCCAAATGGGATCTAATATCTCCATTAGCCAGGCACTTTTTATGCTCACTAACACGAGTTCTGAAACTTCTCCCTGTTTGACCCACGTATACCGCCCCACATGTGTCTTAAAAGGAAAAAAAAAGAAAATAAAATTGCTAAACTATATTGAATTTGAATGCCACTCCCCCATCCTAAACCCCTCTTACCGAGAACCCAAAACATGACTCCACTCCTCCCCCCTCCAAACCAACCCACACCCACCCTACTCTTCTCCTTCACCTACATGACAATTGGCACTGGGATGACCTAACCATCGTGCTATTATGTTAACCCACATACCTCCATTCCCTCCCCCCTTCCTTTATTCCTCCTCAATACGGGTAAATCTAAACCCCCAAACCACCCGTCCTCCCCCCTCCCTGTCCCCCTGCCTTCCTCCCTCCCTTCTGTTGGATTTGATGTGTATATATATATATATACTAACCGCAAAACTGCAAGGTTATTGTACCTGAGGATGGCTTAGTGAAAACAGCCGAAACACATGTTTTGAATTTTAAATAAAAGTGGACGTACTATATCGATTACTTTCTTTATTGATATGAAGTTCTACCCCATCTCGCCTGACACTGTTGTTTTCACAATGCGTTAAGTCTAATGGGTGATTTCAACTTACCTTTTGAGTGCATTGATAAAGCTAGCTGCTCTACTGAGTTTTTTAGTAACGTTATTAATTCAATATTAATGGATCTCAGTTGAAAAAATTTTGATGTCATTGAGTAATGCCTCTGTCTAATATCAAATACTACGGAATGTTTAGGTAACCCGATGAAAGCAAGCGATCAGTGCACTGTGTGTAAATAGCTTTATTAAATTACACAAGAAGATAACCAACCTAACCAGATTCTCACAACTCTCAGGTTTGGCTTCTGTTCCGTCGTGTATCTTTCAAATTCCCTCTCTTAATTTCTCTTAATCTATACGCTTTCCCTCATTTTTCTAGGTATTATTTCTTTTCTCTTCCTCTTGAGAATTCAGGTTCTCTTTTCATTACACCATTCTTTAAGAAATAATTTAAATGCATCACACTTTGCAGGGTATTCTCAAGTAATTGGCACATTCTGTGGAAGGCTCATTAGGCCTCCCAATGGCACAGTGATATCCCGGGTGCCTCAATCAGATATCTCTTTACTACTCTCATTGGACGTTGTAATGAAATTACCGAGGAAATGTCTGAGAGATTCTCATTGGGCATCTCAACCCTTGAGAATCTTTCTGATGAACACCCGGGAATCAAGGGTCCACGCAAAGAAATCCCCAGAATTTTTCTAGGGGGCCTATTATAATACCTTGTAATACTACCCACTCGCCATATTCTAGCCCAATAAATGCCAATCTGAAGGAGAGATAGAACATTATGATAGTTGAAGGCTATATCTACCATCCCCTGATCTATCAACCCTTCAGGTTTATCAAATATTGGAATAAGTAATAATTTTTCATATTTCAGTTAATTCCAGGCTCAATCGATTTTTTCTCTGAAGAATCAAACTATTTGTTCTTGTCCAAAAGTCATCTCCGCGAGAACCCTGGCTAAAGGGTTGTTTCTCTTTAATATTTGAGGAACAAAACTCCGAAAAAAAATTTAATGAGTTTAATTTAAAAATGGAATTATATTAGAAGAAAGTAATTAGTCCTCTCTATTTCAGCACCAAAACATTTTTTAATCGAGGTTTATGCATGGACGATTGCTAATAAAATCTAGAAATGCGATGGTATTTAAACATTAATTGAAAATGGATCATTTGGAACAAAATTTGTTAAAAAAAGTTATAATCAAGCAGAGTATTTCATCATAAATAATAAGACAAATAAGGGAACTGAATAGAGAGAACAATCTTTATTAAAAAAGCCAGTTAATATTACTCAAACTATGATGGCATTCGTGAAAACTACTGTTTTTATTGCAATGAATCTGAAGTGCTTGAAAAAATATTATATTTTCGGCTATGTAAAAAAATGACATACGATTAGCGTCAGCTCTAACTCAACGAACTAATAAGTCACACGACTGCCGGTTACATATCAGTAGCAATACTGATATTTATAGAGAGCATGCTTTCCGTGTTCAAAGGAAACCGTATGATCAATTCTAACATGCGTTGATATTCTGTGCTCTTTAGACAGTAGCCTACCTACACATTCGTCACCCTTTCACGAAGTCACAATGGCGTGAAATTGTTTTCACTTCAATTCGTTCTGAATTATCAATGCATAACCAAACTTCCACACGTATAGGGACCTGGCGAATCGAAAGCGACCGCCTATTAAGTTCATCACTTCCTCCCCTGAGAGAATCGGACATCATCCCTCCCAAATATATTCCACCCTTACCCTCCCCGTACCCAACCTCCAATCCGACCGTTCATCACTCAAGGGCACCCAAATTAAAAGGCTTTGTAAAACACGGCTGAAAGGCACGGATTCCAGCGAAATTAAATGCTCGTGACAAGCAAATCCGACGCGGAACGAAGCTCAAAATTCAGGGTTGCACTCACCCTAATGGATGCAATTAATTAGTGCGTTCGCGAGCGACCGTCGGTGGCTTGGGGGGAGGAGGAGAGGGTGGAAGGAGGAAGTTGAGGATTCGTCGGTCGCCAGAGAGCTGTGCTCCTCCTTCTCTCCCCCCCCCCTGCACCCTCCTTCAACCTTCGTCGACACCCCCGCCCCTCACCTCTCTTCTAGGGAATGGACGAGGGGCGAGAAGTTCGTGACCCGGGCGGGGGTTGGGTAGATTCCTCTCGTCCTCCTGCCTCGCGCGGGGCATGAATAAGAAGGGCGAAGGAATCGGATGAGGAAGTCAAAGGACTCGACTATTATTGGGATGCGATGAGGGAAAGGGATCTCTTGCGGTAGCGGTCCCTGTTGGGGAACCGGTGGGGAGGGATGTGGGGAAAGCGTCGCCGGCAGGAGAAGGAGAGACGTGCGGCGAATATAAATAACTTCATTATCGGTGGATTAGGTGATCGGCGTCTCAGTCCTTAATATCCACCGCGCATACGGAGCCTGTGCCCATCCAGTAGGGCGCTTCAAAGTGCGGCGACGCGTCCTTTGCTAGGATACAGTGGTTACTTCTATCCTGGTGACGAATGAGAAGATCAAAACTCCACTTTCTTCTTCCCGGCTTTAGTTTTCTTTTCCACCCCCACCGACGTTCCCTTGTCTAAGTGTAAGAGTTCTCAACCAGTGTGGAATTTCCCCTCGTTAAGGAAATTGAGGGGGTTTAGAGGGATATTGGGACCGCTATTCAACAAAATGTGAGGTTCTGTAGATTATGAAAAAACTGTAAAATTATAGATGGATTTATTTTGTTCTTTGGCGTTTAATAAGATTTATTTAATGCTACAGGTTTTAATTGATTCTAAAACAGCCGCACATTACTTTTAATGCATATTTTGAGGTAGTCTATCAAGAGGAATTATATTCTGAACTGTACTGAAAATAGGAATTCAGGAAATAAAAGTTGAGAATCACTGCTATAGTAGTGCATACTATTTATCAGGGTTTTAGTTATTAGAAAAAATTTGTAGGCTTGTGCCTAAATTTAAGCTATAAGTGAATTCGGAAATGGAGGTAAGGTTGAGATAAACTCGGCGTTGGCATTAGTCTACACTTAACGCCTGGCTCCAAGGGCTATAGTAGTTATACGTCCCGTCCTAAGGATGAAGTACTGCACTTAAATTTCTCTCCCAAAAGCAACCATGCAGTTATCGGAATCCCGTTAAGAGTCTCCGCCGCTGGAGAAATTCAAATCCGGTTCCTCGTGAAGGAAAGGTAGACCTCAAGCCACTAAACCAACTTGATACTATTTGTGTACCCGATGTGTCTGTCGTTCAAAGGTGATCTGGGAAACTCGAAAACTGATATTTTTAACGCGTGTGACCGCGATGTCCCAATTATTTCTCTGCAACGAGAATAGCCAACGTTCGCCAAATTCCAACTTCTATTATGAAGCTTCAGGTCTCAACTGTTTATAGAAATTTCACGTCAAATTGGAAGCTCTGAATTGATTAGCTGATAGGAAAGTGGAGTAGAGCAAACCAATCTTCAGAGTGATGAATACTGATGATGACTAACATTTCAGTTCTTCCCACATCGTAGAAAAAATATAAAGAGCGATATCCTGTTCCATCTTCCAACGAACCTGAATTCAGCATTTCGTTGAAAACGTTTCTCGTCCGTTAAAGGAGGATTCCTTAAGGTAGTTTGAGCAAGATAGTTGCCTAGTCATAATGGAGATCATATTCGAATTTTATTTTTTAATTTCAGCGTCTGTAAGAAGCATGAAGTAAATATTGTAACATTAATGGCGCTAATATATAGTTATGTGTGACAACAATTCTCAGTAATTAAATAAATATATCTACTTAAGTATCTAACTGCACTCATTTTATCACGCCGTGGATAAAAAGCCTTCAAAACGGCAGGTTTTTTTTGTGATTATGCAAACATTTCTACGGTGAGTAATGGATTTATCTTTATAAATAGTTGAGAAAACATACAAAATACACAAAGTTTTTTGACGAAATATAGGTGTTATAAATTCCATTTTTTTCAATATCCTCCATCTACAGCGCACAGCCGTAATCCTGTACAGAATCATGGAACGTAATCCTAGATCAGAATCCCATGTAAAACAGCGTGTCTTTTCAGGCCAATTGCTCGAAAATTAGTTCGGTAAGGGGTTAATATTTCGATGTCATTGGAAAGATGGGAGTATTTTTTAAATGAGGTGAAATTCATCAACTTCTAGGTGAAATGATTTCTCGCTCAAACTACCTCAAACGTGATGCCTCAAATCTTGTCAACGGAACGCTGACCTGCTTACGCAGCTTTACCGGAAGATGAAACCAGATGCAACGAGACGCTGCCAAAGTCTTCGCTCCATTATCGCGATGGCGTTGAATGCGACTTGCTCTCTAGTTAATTGACCAAAGAGGCTTGCCAAAGCGCCAAAATACGCGATCGCATCCTTCATCCAGGCTCACATCTGAGTTTTCTTCATTAACAATTTTTTATTCATACTTTTAATCTAACCCCATAATTTTTCAAACTCTTACGCGACCCGGGTTTCAATGAATAAATGCCATCATCAGGTGCTTGGGTATGGAAACTCGTTTATATTGTAGTTGGTTTTCTGATGCCAGCGGAACGGTGTGGGGGAAAAGGACGGGGGAGAGTGATTTACCCCAAGATGGAGGTCAAGAATAAAAAAACTCATTAATGAGGGTGATCTCAGGGTCGTTCATACGTTTTAAAATTTCTAGCAGTTTTCATGAATCCAGCTCTCGTTAGTCATTTCATACTTTTGAAATTCTCACATTGTAATCACTCTTATGGCTATTCCATATTAAGTGTTTAGCAAAATTACTTTTATTGTTACCTATTTTTAAAAAGCACTTAAAGAGTTCTTTTCTTCTCACGCCGAAGCTTTTTCCCGTCTATCCCACTTAGGCACTCGTTGCGTTGACGTTGCACTCACTACACTTTCATGCATGCACCCCACTTTTGTCCATTCTGCGTAATGGATCTTTACATTTCCCTAAGAGCCTTCCGTTGACGTAACATAACAAACTGCTGTAGAAACAAGAGTTTCCCAGACCCAAGCACCTGATGATTATGATTACTCATTAAAACTCGGTTCGTGGAAGAGTGTGAAAAAATCTGTAAAGTTTGAATAAAAATTTGTTATTCAATACCAAAAAGTTTCCTCGGAGCAAGTATAATTAATTTTTTCTTCATTCGTATTCCTCGTGCCTTTATTCCCCAGCTTCCTTTAATTGCTCGCGGATTCTCAATTGCGCTAATATTATATCCCGCGGAGCGACTTGTTCTCCTAAAAGACATTAATCCGCAGGGATTGAAATCAGCAGTTAGCGGAATTAACCGCATTCATAACGATCTCGCCGCGGAAGGGTGCATAATTTATCCTCCGCCATTCTCAGCGCGGCGTGCAGAGAGAGTGCAGGATCAGTTACTCACCTCGCCCGGGGGCGCCTTCGGTTTCCAATGGCGGTGATGTCTGTGCAATCCTCGAGTTGAGCGCGGGCTTTGCGATTTAGTTTCGTCGGCGCGCGATGATGGGAAGTTCTGAGAAGCTGCAGGTGGTGACGGTGGGATTCTTAGCCCAAGCGCGGGAATTTGGGCCGCCGCAGGACTGGGGGCGATGTGATCTCCCTTCCTCACTGCCGGTCCTTGTATTGATTGGCAGTGATAAAGCATTAGAAGGAGTAAGCCAGCACTTTCAGTACTCCTTTTAAGTGATGTTTGTTATATATATCTCTAAATATGGAAATTGCAACATGTGAATTCACAAATATTTTCGTTTTTTTTCGATACGTTTTGCAATTTCATTACATTTTCCTAATCTCCTCATCTATTTCTTTACGGAGTAGTTAACTCCGTATTTTGACCAAATTTTCATTATTACTGAAAACCTTATGTTACAGCAATCATTCACGATCATATTCATAATTTTAAAGTAACCGCTGAATTTTCTTGTACACATTCTGAGTATACCTATACAGTATGTCTCTTCGTATCACACCACTGCTCTTTCGAAGACTTGTTATCACCCTGTCAATAATTTAATCGTCTATTATATACTTTGATTGGTGGCGAAGAGCTCACTTATGCGTACAGGAAAACAGTAAAAATCGGAGATACAGTTGGATATTGCCACTTCCTCCAAAATTGTGGAACTTTTTGAGTATTTACTTTCCCAATAATTTTATTTTCAGTAAAGGTTTTCTTGAAGGAAGAACATTAATGCTTGGTCCCCGAATGGGATACACGTGGGTCGGCTGAGAAGAAATGGTGGCATTTTGAGAAGATGTATACACTAAGTGGACAGTTTCCTTTTAGGAGCGACCAGAGCCTAATTATTAATGGCCAACGCCTTCGCCCCTTCGGAGTTAATATGGCTCCTCTAAAGTAAGCTTTTATTGAGGGCTAGTCTCAGCAAAGTGTACATTGACCTCCAGAAAAAGCGTCCACGCCGCTCACTACATCTTACATTTAGATTAAGTCTAAAAGCAGTGAAAATTCCGAATTTGAGGCTTTTATGCGTTTAATAACGGCTCCCGTACAGGTTTCACGTAGCCTGAGGAATAGGATTGAGTCAAAAAAGATAATGAATATTTGGCTGAGGACTTATTCTATAGTTCTTTCCCCGTAACTATAAATTTTGGAAAAATGCCGCATACCCCAAAAGTTTTTAGGTTCAAATGAATTTTATCATCGCGGACCTCCGTTTTTTCCACATTGAATCTCTGAGGCGTTAAGTAGAATTCTAATCGGCAGTGGCTGCCCTGCTATGCTCCAGTAAATCACGAAGTAGCTGAGATTGGCCTCAAAATAAAGTTTGGAGGTCTTTTCTCGGAACACCATGATAATTATTGCAAGCAAAAATACTAAATTTATCGCATGGTTTCCTCGATTCGTCATTCTTAATACGTCACATCTTGTCTTCATTCGATCTTTATTGATTGGAAAGTATTGACTTGAGGTGTAATATGCAATACTCCTACGAAATCACAGTCGACAGTTTGCTGTTTACGTGAGCGATAGTTATAATGGAATTTCGAGAATCGACTCCAGGGGTTTTTTTCTGTTTAGTCGATCAATTAGTTTCCACTTTTGTTCGCGTTAAAGGGTGTTTGATCATAAAATGAGAAAGAAAGATGCCATTTTTTTCGAGTCCGTGATTCCTTGAGTAGAGTTGAGTATAGAGGAGAGTAGAAACATGCATGTCCCAGTCTTTCCGAATTTTATTTAAATTGACATGTGGTACTTCTTTTATCAGAAAATTAAATTGTGGTTAAATGAACGCAGCATAGCGTCTAATTGTTAATTAACCAGTTATAAGTACACCACTGCTATCGATATAGTCATATGGAAATGGCGCACCAGTTGGGCAATTTGGTCTGAAAAATATAGATACTAGTCACAAGTACATTTGTCAAATGATCTGAGTTAATAGTGCTCTGAATACAGTTAACCGAATTTAAACATGTACAGGAAATGCAGTATTTCATAAACTTTCGTTAATTATAAGGTGATATTTATTCATTTTTTCCACTGTCGCTGTCGAAATTTAATCCCCTCAATTTTTTAATCCAAACCTAATCATGAATGTAATTATGAAATCAATATCCAGCTGTAAAATTTCCTTTAAAAGAATATAAGTATGCACATAGAGTATCTGTTTTGAGCTAGAACTGAGAGCTCAGCGGCTTGAAGCAATGAAGACCGGATTGGAGATTTCCTTCCATAATAATGGACTACGTAGTCGTTCAACCATAGGACGGCTGGTCATTTTCATCAGATTATCCCTGTCGATGACCGATTCCAATTTCTGATTTCCTGCTTTAAAAAACATTTAAAAAAATAATGCGTCATCACGTCGCTTAATGGGATAGAAGCTATTCATGACAGTTAAGATTTCCCCGGCATTACCAAAGGTTACGCTAATCTGTTTTCGTTGAAATTGAGGGACGCGCGATAACACCACGATGAAACAAGTTCTGTCTCGATTCCATTCAAACATAATAAACGAGCCGTTGACTTTGTTCTCCGCGGGTTATTTATGGCCTTCCATGCATTCGGAGGGAGGGGGAGAGACGAGCGGGTATTAAGGCAAACAACGCTATGCACGTACTCCCGGGTTTATCGTGGCCGTTTGGAGTTTGCGGAACCCAGGTATATTACCGGTGGGCGAACTCGCGGTCGATGGTGGCGTACGGTGTTGGTCTAATACTCCGTGCCTATTTGCCGATAACGGTATATTACCTGCCACACTATTTCACACTGCGAGCCACATTAGATGTGGAAACTCGTGCCTACTATTCGGAAGGCCCCACGAAATCCGTCGCTACAGGGCCGAAATCAATATTTTGGTCGATTGAAGGGACTCTTTGGTGGTAGTCAGACTCGTTTCGCCCGATGCTTACGTCAGTTAGTAAAATCACTACGCGTTATGCTGAATGCGGGCTACGTGCTTAGTCTTAAATGATCCTATTTGCAAGATCCAACCTTATTTGTGACTTTAACTTGCGTCGAACGTTCCAACGCCAAATTTCTTGCATGGTATTTATTTTTTTAACTAGACTGTTTATGCTTGAGTAAAGATAAATTATATTTTATTAAATCAGTCAACTGTTAAGTAGTTGAACTTTGCACTCCCTGTCGAAAAAAACCTCCTCTGCAGGCCTTGGTCACGTCATACGTAAGTGTATTTTTTGCGAATCCATCAGTACATCTATGAAACTAGTAATTTTTGCGAATGTTCTAGAAGTTCTTTCACGTTTTCATTATTTCGTAGACTGCATACAATTAAATTTCAAAGTACATTTGACAGAAATGTGGATAAAATAATACATCTTGCCGTCGTACAGCCTTTATAAATTAGACGTCCAACAACATGTGGTTACGAGCTTCACTTTACAGCTCTCTTTTGCCTCTTTGCACTTAATACAATCACTTATGAAAATCATTCAGCTCCTTCAAAGCTATATGATTCAAAATACCCAGGTTAGAACTGCTTACGGCCATAATGTATTAAACTAATTTGATACCTGTATGATACCTCGTTGTGGTTATATGTGGGAGGGTTTATGCCTCACCGTAGTGTCCAGGCTGGGATTTTACCTCCGTCTCCGTTTCATGGGTTGGAAAGATTTCCTTCGTATTCAACGTACACTCATGTGATACAATTGGCGGTGTGATTGTGTTCGGCAATTGAATAATTTTGATTGTAAAATAGCAATGTAATTTTCCAGATGTTTTTCAAAAATTGCAACAAAATATCTCATTATTTCATTTTACTGCTTTTGCTGGCACGGTAAGAGAAAATACGTGAAAAACTGTCCATTGTTAATTAATAATAATTTTTCACTAGAGCTGCTCATAAATCCCTAATTCTAGATGGCAGGATTCCAAAATCGGGCAGCTGTCACCTTGAAGGACTTATTTAAGCCAGGGAATGCTGTGTTGGCGGATTTGAATGTCATCAGAGTGGATCCTTCTCGATATTGAGTGAATATTACTTTTCCAGGTGACATATGACGGATAGTTAACAATAATAACATGAGTTTTCATTGATGCGAGTTTGAGACTAAATAGTCTCATCTTCCACCCAACCTCTCGTCGATATCATAATAAAAAGGTTGTATATAATCTCAAGATAAATCAATGTAAATACAATATTAAAAATTACATTTAAAATAATATGTCAAATAATAATATGATATGCAATAAAAGTTGGGAATTAAAGTGTAAAAAAGATTTACATGTGTGGGTAAAACGTGAGGATTAGAGGTAAATATCTTTCAGCGAAAAAACCCACTGCAGGCAAACGCCCTCGCAAGGAGAGGGGCGTGAAAAACCTGAGGTTTGATTACCGGAGAATAATATTTTAATTGTAAGAGTAAAGCCCGGGATGGCTTCTTCCTCAGTCTCCGTTCCATGGATACCCCCCCTGTACTTGACATGAACTCACTCTATTTTCCTTTTCCCCTTCTCTCTTCCTCCTCGTTCACTATCTACTCCTTTCTATCCGAGCAGGTTAGCTCGTGCCGGGTGCACCGCCGGGTTTATCCTCCGTGCCGAGGAAATGGAGACGATCCAGGAACATTTTCCGTTCAACGCGACCGGATTTCCCATTTGCCTCATTCTCTACCCTCCCCCATCGCGATATGATTCATAGCATTCCCGTGAGCGGTGTGACGCGAATAGGCGATCACGCTCCCATTTTCCAGTCCGTAAATCGACCGTTTGTTCGCGAAGAATTCCTGGCTCGGAACTCGTATCTCCCAGCCGGAAAATCACGTCCTCAAAGTGGTATCCTGTAGGCAGGAGAGGAAGCTGTTCCCCGTCTCAACATCCAGTATTATGCCGAGTTGATCCGACCCCACGTACCGGTGACCTTTATAGCATATTTATAAAAGGGGTCCAAAATAAAAAAAATTCTGTCCCATATTCTTCTCATTTTCGTCAGTTTTTGACGCGGAATTCGGAATGGTTTCTTCATATTTACCGATTACGATTTATAATTTAAGCTACCTTATTGGTCTCTAAATAGATACATATCCATCTCGCCATTCCCTTTCGGGGTTGGCAAAGTCAAGGAATTGAGTTACTGCCGTGAGTCCTTTTAATAATTTCCGCCATAATGCCCTATCTTTGCAAACCACTTTTACCTCTCTTATACCCATTAATTTTTCATACAAACTCCCCTGTTCTTAAGACTCCTAATTATCTTTCTCTTTAGAGTCCCATGATTTTCGCGGTCTATCCCTTCCTTTCACTCAATTCACTAATCTATCATAGGAAAATAGCTACTCGACTCTTTCCTACTCTCTCAACATAGCCAAACCAACGAAGCACACTCCCTTCAAATATATACATTACTGGATGAGGAGAAAATTACGCAAAGTAATATGCGATGCACGTCGAAAATAAGTCAATGAAGTATATAGGGTAATAAATATATTACGTATATCTAAAGTCCTCCGGCGTTTGATGAATTTAAAAGTTATAATATTCAAAAGTAAATACTCATATTTAATTTCGTTTCTCTACTATCACCTCATTTTTCCTTAAAAACTTGTAATGACATTTTTAATAATATTTAGAATATTTTTAAACGAAAAGAACCTTTTTGCTCTATTGTCTTATTCATTTCTTCGTATATTAACACATTACGTTTAAGTTATGAGTAAATACGAGTGTATATTCGAAGTATTTTAGTCGCAAAATTGATCAAAATCTTGCTTTCATAATCTGACCAAAAGACTGAGATTATTCTTGGGCAGTTGGAATGCTGCGATATATCGTGAAACTACTTTTTTCAGTCGGTGTCATATATTCGAGAATGATCATCTTCAACTTCACCGATTAACGTTGATGATAGACAATTCAGATAAAACGAAATGGTACCCCACGTAACTTCATTATAAGTTAAGTTAAAGTTTTGATAAAATGTGAGTAACTGAATAATACCTGTAGTAACTGAAATTAAACTTTTATGGAATACCAGTGAGTTCGTCTTTCGTAAAATAAAATACTCGCCCTTCATATGAAATTATGTGACTGTGTTCACCAGTCGTGGCTGATATAAAAGAAAATAGCTGTACGCATGTATCAAAAAAGTATGGTTCTAACAGGTTAAGCGTTGGTTTTGTACAACTGGGTTACCCCCGAATGTCCTTACAGCCTGGCTACCTAACTTGCGCGTGTTCCGTCACAAATTACAGCGACAGATGTAGAATGTACCGAAAGAGGTAACTTGGTGCTCAAATTTCGTAACCAAAAATAATTTGTATAATAAAACAAGATGTATGCCCTGCAGGGTTTCGTGAACCGTAGGCCATATTTTTATTTAATTTTAAGCCATCATTGAATCATCATCATTGCGATTAATCAAATTGCGATCACTCCCCGGGAGCTTCGAAATCATTCTTCGACCATCATGAGGATTTTGTTACAATGCAAAAACAGGTGGAGCAACCAGGAACAAATATAATTGCTGATGTCATTTCAAGCTGGGAAAATTGACAAAACATTTTTTTTACTTAAAGAACGCTGGTGGTATTTTCCAAAAATTTTTCCACTTTAGATGGTTTTACGAGGAATAAAAAAAGTTTCGAACCTGCAAAAACCGTGAATGCAGACAAAGTTGGTGAGTTGTCGAGAGTGGTGGAAAAAAATATGTAAACTGTTGACACAAAAACTGGTAAACTCGATTCCAACGGGAGTGTGTAAGCATGCAGATAAAAAGCTGAGTCAGATTGTGAGTGGGTGGTGTAAATCTACGAAAGATGGTGAGCATTTTGTGCGCAAATCATTCGCTTGACGGGAAAACTGGAGGTTTAGTTACGTTCTCAATGAGTGCTCAAAGCTAACGTGAACTGTGGCAACATTTTTTAGACCTGACCTGTATTTAAATCATGAGTGGCTATGGAGCTCGAGGCTTTATTTTATGTAAGCCAATTACAATTAAATTCAGGAATAAACTAAATTGCAAATCCATTGAGCAAAGATTTGAGAGGATTAAATTCAGCGTCGCACTTCGTCGTCCATGTTCTGAGATCACTAACGAGAAGCGTTTCCATGAAGTTTTGCGCGTAACATGCTTAGAGTCACTATCGTCCAAGTTTTTTTAATACTAAAAGTGTGCTCATATTTATGATAAAACACTTAAGAGGCATTTCAGGACTTCTTGAACCCTTCTAAAAAACCCCAATGAATTTCATGCTATCTAAATGGACTAAAGGCATTAATTTAGGTGACTGAGCTCAACACTATGGAGATATGGCATTTGTTTACATATAAATGTTACATTGGTGTTGGTAGTCAATGTCACGTTGGTGATGCTTTATGTCATTTACATGAGTCGCTGTACCCAAGTGATTCTCAACCGTTGATCTTGCCGCCAATTCTTCATCTAATTTAAATTTACTTTTATAAATAAATTCAGCATTTCCTTCCCAAAATGTTTTAACCTATTTTCATTTCAGGAGCATGATTAGGAACTTGAAAATCCATAAAATTTGCTACTCTTTACTCGTTGTATTTTCGCTATAATTTTCATTATGACCAAGTATTTTCGCCATTTTTATGTACCTAGACACAAGAATTACTTGCGTGAGCACCTAGTCAATGTTGACTAGGCACTAGGGGAGGAATTTTTCAATATCGCAGCCTAACGCATAGCCTCCGAATCTCTAATGGCTACAAACCTTGACCCTCCATCATCTGGGATGAGGAAGTTTGGTGGAAAGAGGTGGCCTCTGTACAAGAACAAGTGGAAGCCCGCAAGCATGATAACGAAGCCTGAAATCGCGGAAAGGGAGTTAGAACTCTCCCTCTAGCTCTGTCCCAGGAGCGCTGTTCCCCAACTGTGGTTGTGCATAGTCCTTGTAAAATGCATTGCTAAAGCAGCGAGGATAAAATCCTCTCCATCCCCAAGTCATGTTATCGTCTGCAATTTTGTGATGCGGCTTGCCGAGCGAAGAAGTTTTCCATTGCTGAATGAATAACTTTTTTCTCCCGTACATTGTATTATAAGGCCTACTTTGACCTTCCATCGTGAGAGATATTTCATACGGTTTCACATTCCGAAGCCTGAGCCTGCACAATCAAGTAGCATTAACTTTTTTAAGGGCTACGAAATCAAGTATTCTGGACAAATTTAAACTTCAGTGAGGGGAGACTATAAATTCTACGGTTATATATTTACAAGGCTGATGATTCTTAATAAAAAGAATACATTTTGCTTCCAGGTATGAATACACATTTTAAAATGCAATATCTATAATAAAATAAGCATCTCAACACGATGAAAGAAAGTTAAATAGCAATATCTTTTCATCAATCAGAAGTTCTGGGGGAGAGATGATATTTATAATCCTCTTAGACATTCTTTGTGTCCAATAATTGCTCAAAACGACGTTTTTAATGCCATTATTTTTAAAAAAGCAAATTTTTCGATTTTTGAAGTTTGCAAACCTTTTTAAATAATTCATACAGGTGTTTAAAGATCAGTTGCTCTTATTTATATGGCTGACAACGTGGAAATCGTCTTACAAATGCTGTAGCGTCAAACCTGACCTTACTTTCTGTGATTTCAACAAAAGTAAGGAATAATTGTGAGGTCATAATTTTCAGTTTAAGTTTCCGAGTAACAAAATACAAAGCATACATAAGGCTAATATTTGGGTGTATTTCTCATTTTTCTATGAATGTTTGCCGGGATATCCAATGGGCCAGGTGTAAATACCGTAATAAATGCATATTTATCGTACACCGGGAAAACACCAGATCCTTCATCACTAAATTTCTATCTGCAATATTAAATCCCTGAGAAACTTTAACAGTGTGAATATTACCTTTTACTGGTTACATCCGTTTAAAAAGCATTCAGGGATTTTGAAACCACCACGATCCATCGGCTTCTTCCAACGATGATACAATATTTATTATATCATCGTATATATAAGGAGATACTCGGTAATATTTTTGGAAACTAGAGATCTTAATATTTATTACTGAGTGCCGTTATTTTTATTTTATACACTCAAAGGGTATTATGGCTGCTATAGAATGTTAAAGAATGAATAGTATTGAAATGCTGTAAGAAATACAAACTCATAACTCCATGGTAAAATAAGCTCTTGTTGAATTTATGCAGGATATGCGGCCGTGCATTAATCTACTTGTAAATCATATATTTAAGCTTAAGTAGTCTCAAGTTTTCCAGTCAAGTTTACAGAGAATAGCGGTAAAATGAATTTAAATGATTAATTTCTCTTTTATTAGGATAATAAATACTGTGATTTCGGCTTTTCATACTGGGAGCGTATTAAACCGAGACCCATAATTAAACGAAAAACAGAGCTCGTAATTTTCGTAATCCGGAGTGCAGTGCTGCGTCGTGGAAACTGATGAATTATTCTTTGTAAATTTTTCGCTCAAATGTTAGAGCTATAAATCGGTGATGCACTATCTCTGATCAGCTATTTCATCGCATCGTACAATTATAATGCATACACGCATTTGTACTTCCAATGCAATATCCGACCCTAATTAATCAAAATGAGATAGCGTAGGATACGTTTCTTCATGGCCATACAGCGTAATTGGAACTGAAAACTTTTTACACTATTTCTCATTATAATTTGCAAGCTTCACGTCAACGTCAGATAGACCACCGATAGAGGAGAAGATTTCATTAAATATGCTATGCATGCATATATATAGCATGGTGCACGTAGAACTATATCTGATAATGAGTCCCAATTTGTATTCCGAATCAAATTTTGATTTTTGCGCAGGTTGAGAGAGAGGATAAAATTCGAATAGCAAAGCTATTGAATGAATAGTGAGAGAGGAATGGGTAGATCGCGTAAGTCATGAGTGAAAGGTGAAATAAACTCTTAGAAAGAGGAGGAATAGTAGGAACCTTAAGAATAGGAGGACGTGTATGAACCACTGAATGAGTGTAACTGAAGGAAAAGAAATATGCAGGCATAGGGCGGTATATAGGAATATATTAAAGCAGAGTCATCTTGAAATGCCTATCATCGATACTTAGTATTTTTAAATAATGGGACCTCAAAAGGTAACAGCGTGATGGGTATATATATTTTGATAATTATACAGTAAGTAATTGTGCACATTGATGCATGCAATTTTGTTAAACTCTTAAAGCGATTTTTCAATTCATTCATTTGGATGTGACTCCGACGGTGATTGTGGTAAAGCATGAAAGAATTTCAACATTCACAAGAGAAAAAACTCACAGAATTATTGAATGCATTAGACATAATCATGACAATTTTTATAATGCTTTAGATATGAGAAATGCACCCAGCATGTTTTCTGTCATTTTAACACTAGAAGCGCCGGAGCGGTCAATTTGACCGTTTTTGAATTTCAAATGGTCCCAATTTCCTTCACGATGGTTAAAAAGTGTTGATATTTCGTGACTTTTAATGAATGTTTATCCTACGCCCACGCGCCAAAATCTTTTATTCCCGGTCGCATAATTAATAAAATAATTGTTGATATATCTAAAAGCGCCACAGCGGTCATTTTAACCGGTATTGTTGATTTCAGTAGATTATTTTTGTACATTCAATAAAGATTTTTTTCTGGTATGATGAGTAGCTTTTACGGATTGAATTCAAAACTGATTTTATGCATGTTTCTATAGATATTTCTTTTTTTTATTATTACGCAATTATGTTACAGGTTATTGCATAGACTTTCTCAGAATTTTCCCAAGGAATACACATAAAACCACTAGGAAATAGGTCCAGAATTCTGTTTTATTCTTATGGATGCGAGATGTGCTATTTTCCACCACACTTTTCGTCCCTTTTTTCATCCCTACACGGTCAGTAACGATTCTGATATTGACGTACTCAACTCAGAGCATTCTGATCCATTTGAGGACCTCAAAACACCACAACTGTGGCTCAAGCAGTAGGACCTCGGCTATAAGGTATGGATGGACTCAATGAGTGGGCTGTGACCCCAAGTGGTGCAAACACGATCGGTAGGCTTGCGAGTCAAAATATTTTAAAAGAGAATCTGGAACCATCGCCACAAGCCAAAGGAAGAGTGTCTAAAGAGAACGTATCTTGCGCATGGTGATTATTTATTGATGAACGTATGATCCGGCTAAGTATGCATGAAGCAGAAGCAGTGCGCTTACGTAAGGGAGATTGGACCACAACTTTTGAGGAAACTGAAGCTATTTCTTGCCCTGATATACGCACGAGGAGCTTATGGTTGTGGTTCGCTAGATTATGTTATGCTGTGATCTAGTGAATGGGGGGCCTGTGTTTTTCTCTAAGACAATGTCACGAAGCAGATTTTGCTCACTTATGAAGTACTTACGTTTTGATGTTCGGAGTACAGAATCTCAGAGTCTCACTACAGATAAGTTTGCATTGATGTCCGAAATATGGAATAGCTTCGTGGACAACTTCATAGCTTGCTATAGTCTAAGTGAATACCTCACGGTGGACGAGCAGCTTCTTTCCACTAAAGCTAGGTGTAGATTCACATAGTACCTACATGACAAATAAACCAGGCAAATTTGGAATAAAGTTTTGGGTATTAGCAGATGTTCCAAACACTTCTGCAATGGGTTCCCGTATCTGGGGAAAGACGAGTTGCGCCCGCCGGACGAATGTCTCACCGTTGTTTTACGTTTATTGCATCCGTACCTGGAGTCAAGGCGAAATGTCAAGACAGAAATTTTCTTCACGTCACGGAATTTGCCTAAAAATTAAAGGAGAATGGCATTAGTATTGTCCGCACAACGAATAGAATCAGATGTGAGGTCCCTCAAGTACTTCGGACTTCAAAGACTAACTTGTACGATACCACAGTCCTAAAACATAAATATATTACAATGACAGTGCATCAAGGTAAAAAAAAGTATTGGTTCTGAGTACCATGCATCCCAGCATAGAATTAGGTAGTACAGAAAAAAGATTACCAGAGTCAGTCAGTTTCCACAACTCCACAAATTATGGATTAGATATACTGGACCAAATGGCAAGGAAATGTACCACGCGCGCTACATCTCGCCGACAGACTGTGATAGTTTTATATAATATCCTAGATTTAGTTGGCATTATCGCATGGGTGATATAAAAAGAGGTCACTTCACAAAATGTCAGCCGCCATTAATTTATTTTGACGATAGCTGAAGAACTACGTAGTCAGTATATCAAGTCACAGCCAGGGCCAGCACCTTCCATGAAAGGTACAAAATTTATAAAAAGACATCAGTTTCAGGAATAAGCATGTAATGTGAATAAATCTATGGTAAAATGCCAAAATATACTTGCAGAAAATGCAAAGCAAGAAGTGAAAAAGTTATTCTATGTGTTATGTGTCTTGAAAAATATAGGCCTAGCCTGGGACGGTAGAACTGATAGCAATATACATGGTTTAATGCTGTTACTTACATTATATCACTACTCCCTGATTGTAAATAACGTACGAATATTTACTCGGCAAAATGTTTATACACTAAACTATCACCATCTATAATTTTTATACTCAATTGGTGATAAATTTGTGTACCTATCGCAAAGTTTGTGTAAAAGTTGAAAAACTAAATTGTTTATAAATCTTATCCATTACTTTTAAATAATGTAAATTTGAGTTTAAAATAAAATAATCTCACTTAAAAATAGAATATAAGCGTAAAATTACTCTGACACACCACCAAAACGAGAGAAAACACCTCCCGGTCAAAATGACCGCTGCCGGCCCTTTAAAGGTATGGGAAAAACTCGGCGCTTATATGTGTCAATTTAGATTTGAATGGAATTACGTTGAAGACAGTTTCAGCGAGATATCACTTCACAAAAAATTCAAGGAATTAGGCCGTAGGATCAAGAAGAATATTGCATTCTTCTACTGAAACCAAAATGTAAATCAATGACCGCGCTACTTTTTGAGATATTAAAAAAAATAGAAACTGTTTTCCATTGAGTATGCGGCTGCGGCTGTGCGCTCCAGTGAGACTATATTTTTTTAAATTATGATTTTCTGACGCAAAGATCGCTTTATAAATGTATCTAACAATGTCGAGATCGTGGCATGTATAACTCACTGTATAAATGCTCATAAAATTGCAAGAAAAATCTTTGATTCTTAAGACCTTTCAGTGCACATCGTGACACAGATGAGTCAAGTTAAAGCTCAATCATGTTCATTTAGTGAACAAATAACTGAGAATGGCAATAATATGTAAGAGTTTTTTGAAGTCATTAACATATCTACCAACGGGCCCCTGAAATTTTCGCATGCTAAATTATTTTAGTTTTGTTCAGATTAGTCGATATTATATACACAGAAATTAATTTATGTATACCTAGGTATCCTGAATTTTTCCCAGTTTTTGAGAAAGGAAAATAAAGAAATGAATACTGCTTGTCACAAATTAAGTATCAGGTTAGAACACAATGTTCAATACAACCTTGCACTGAAATTTCACACAAGCTGTATATTTTAACAACGTGAGTATTACTTGTCATGAGGCCAATAAAAAACTCTATCATTTGATACATTATTTGAAGCAAGCTTTATATTAGTAGAGTAAACGAGACGTTGACTAAAAACTTATACCTTATATCATATATACTTCATCTTTGTTGCAACGCTTAAATTTTACAATAAATTCTAATATAGTCTCTCATATGACTAGAAAAAAATTTACTCAAACTGATTGTGAGTTAACCAAAACAACGTCTTTCCGTTCGCCACGTTTAATCTTCTCTCTCCCATTCCCTCTGTAATTTTCTCGTAAATCTTTAACTTTCTTCAAACCATGTAGAATGGCTATCTTCTTTTATCTGCTCTCCTTCCATTCCCTATGAGACCTATTCATATTTCCTATGATGGCCTTTAACCATTCCTGGCCGCCTCAGTTAAAATAAATACTCGCGCCCCAAATTCACGAAGTTGAGCACGTGAAATTGGAAACGATACCGACTTCCAACATTAGGGTACAACCCGTGTCCGGTGCGAGCAAGTTCATTTTCAGCACGAAGGTGCAACGGCCGCTCCACATCCATGAATGCATTGTAAATACTGCACAGCGAGTGAGGTATTATATTTCTCTCGTTCTATCTCGGACGGGAGCGTAAAATAACCGTAAAAGTCCTCGCTGTTTTATTTGCATCGGAGAGGAGGCCATTGTCCTCTCTCCCCCTCCCTTTTCATATCCCTCCTCCCCACATTCTTCCCTTTAACTCTACCCGGAGGCTTCCTAACCGTCACTTTTTGTGACGGCGCGAATCACCTGTTGACGCACCTTCTGGGAAATGAATATTCACTTCTACATACCACCCTCTGACACCAACTACAAGGGTGTATGGCCGGTGTGTTGGTACACCAGCCTAGAAGTAGGGAGGAAATAGACAAAATGAATTGGAAGAGATAACGTACGGGAAGTACTTCTTCAGTTAAAAGTAAAGAGAGGACCGAATTCGTGTGCTGCTAGAGTACTGGCTTCCCATCCCGATGGCCGGAGTTCCAATCCCCGAAGCGGCAGAGATAATTTGGTGGAACCCTAATCCCTGCTTCGGTTCAATGTGGAGATCACTTCAAGTGCAGTACTCGGTCCGTCGGATGGGACATTAGACTGATGTTCCCTTGACGCCGTTCGCTACGAGTAGGTTAAGGCCGATGCCAGGTTTTTACTCCATCCTTCCTTCCAGATGATTCTACCCTTGCCAACCTAACCACCTATCATAAGGTTGTTTGAGCGGGATAGTTTCCTAGCCATAATGGAGACCATATTCGAATTTTATTTTTTTATTTCAGCGTCTGTATGAAGCATGAAGCAAATATTGTAAATTTAATGGCGGAAAATATTCTAAGACTAAATTCTCAGTAATAAAATAAATATATCTGCTTAAGTATCTAACATGACTCATTTTTTCACGCCATTTGGCTAAAAAGCCTTCAAAACAGCAGGTTTTTTGTGATTGTGTAAAAATTGCTGCGGTGAATAATGGATTAATATTTATAATTAGTTGAGAAAACATATAAACTACACAACGTTAGTTTTTCACGAAATCTAGGTGTTGTAAATTCCTATTTTTTTCAATATTCTCCCTCTGGAGCGCACAGTTGTAATCTATCCCATATAAAACAACTTGTATTTTCAGCCAAATTACTCGAAATGTAGTTCGGTAAGGGATTAGTATTTTAGTATCATTGGAAAGATGAGAGATTTTTCTTTAAAACGAGGCCAAATTCGTCAAATTCCTGGTGAAATGATTTTTCGCTCAAACTACCGTGGGGCGAATGATCTCATTTGTTAATCGCCTCCACAAATTGCCAAATAACCAGGGAAAGGGGGATGTGCTTTGTCGAAATGCCTCAGTACCTCGTTTTGTTTTTATTGTAGAAACTAATAGTTCGTAGGAAGAGGGAATGTTTGTGTCTGTCTCTCTGATTTTGACGCTTCTGTCAGTCCTACAGATGTAGTGTACGGTTAAAATGATATCAGCCTGCCTCAGCCTGGTACTCAAGTATTCGGAATTTTTCGAGTCATCTACCTAGAGTGTAAACGTCGAGTATCTGTTCCCCGCCTATTCTTTCCATCAGCTATGTTACACTCCTTGTTCGCTCGTTGTAGTTTTTAAAGAAAATTGCGGCTTTCCTCAGGCTCGTGTTTATTTTGAAAAATAAATCTTCTAACGCAAATTCCCAACTGCTCGGGGCGTTCTCAAGGCGTGGTCTAGCTTGAGTTAATTAGGTAAGTAGGTAAAGAGAGTGAGGTACCATTACTCTGTATTTTTTCCATCCTGAGACCCTCGTTCTATTCGCTAGATAAATCATGGTCTCTTGTGGTTTTCTGAGGTTTAAGTGCATGCTCACGTGCTAAACAGTGGATTTCGTAGGATGCAGAAACTTAACATTTTAATCCCTAGAAGCGATCCATTAGCTGTAAGTAATTTCTACCTGTTTCTACCTGTTTTTAAGTTCAAGCCTGATCACACAGCGGAGAAACCTCGGCCATGGATTTTATGCTTGAATATTTATTACTATTGGTTATTTTTTAAGGTCCTGTGCTAGAATAGGCATGAACACTGAACATCTTGCAGCCCAACCCGCGGGCAACCCATAACTGACCGCTTGATACTTTCAAGTTACCCACGAGCTGGTTATTATTTTACTAAATGCTAATGGCTATTACTTAATCTATTATTTTAAACTTGAGGGATATGACCTCTGACCGCCCTCGCTTCGCTCCATCCAAGATATCTCATGCTAAGGAAGAAAAACAATAATTTTACGATACTAAGCATTACCTACTTCATTCTAAAAACTTCTTTCCGAACACAACCATTTTAAATACATAATTTTTATTTTTAACCCAGTCTTTGATTAATATCTTGATAGTGCCATGATCTACTGCATATCTATTTTTTTTAAAGGAAATGAATTCTGCGGTCAAATTAATGACTCTATTAGTTCCTTTTTAGCGTTTTCGCCAGTGCATTCTTTAACAATGGCGCGGGTTTCTTAAAAGACTTTTAAAAAAGCGTTGAAGTTTTGTAGTATTTGCAAAAAAAGTCTCGCAACTACGACGATTCACTCAGTTTCTTTCCTAATGGCACTTCTCACGAGTTCTTACAAATATTATTTCTAATTTTATTTAGCAGAATGAATGAAGACTACAAGCGATAAAACTGAATTTAAATGCATTTTTTTTTTTGGAAGTTGATGTGAATTACTTAGAGTCAAGCCTGAGATTTTGGGAGTTCAAAACGTATCGGTGAAGCGGTGACATTTATTAATACAAAGTTTAAAAGATACCTCTTCTAAGATAACTCCCAAACATATAAAACATACCTCTTCCTAATTTCTATATTGAATCACAGGGAACTCTTACATTCCAAAAATATATAGAGCATAATAAAGCTTAATCGTATTCGCGACATCTTTTACCCCGAGGACGATGCTTGAATAAAGTATCGAAACGTAATAGCGTCGTTCCAAATGCAGTCACTGACCCGTAGGAAGACCCGAGAAGTATTTTTTACTGCTGGAAGTACTACGTTCAATGATGAGCACTTCGTACAGTCTACGCGGGTGACTCGGGGAAAGAGTGCTCGTGTTAGATTGAGAATCCCTTCGCCTTCATCGTCAAATGGTGGCCAAGACGACCCGGTCTAGCGGTGTGGACTGGAGGTGTTGCCTGAAGTGGTGCGAAGATACGACGTCACCACCTTTTCTGTATATGTAAGCGATGTCACTACGACACATGAGACTCAGTGTTGAGCTGTTCACGTGTGGACATGTGCCTTCGCGCTAATAAAAGCACCTGATTCAAAGCTGAAATCAGAGATTACCATCATTTCTAACACACGCTGTGAGAGATCGTGAAAGCTGAAACTGGCTCGACAAATCTTAAAAAACAGAACGTCTGAGTTGTGTAAACTCATCCTCCTTTCCTATGAAATAATCCCCTTAGTAGTCCCACCAAATTCCTCTTACTTCCACTCCGTGTCTCCCCCTCCATATTGAGCGGCTGCATTGCTATTTCCTTCCCGTTTGACCCGTATATATTACAGTTCGACAGTCCATTTCACTGCTCGTCTGCGCCCGCAGAGGACCATCCATTGCACGCGATTAAGGACTCCGGATTATTCATTTACTTATTCAATAGCACATCACGATCACAATAGTTTATAGATCAAATTGTATCATTGTTATATTTTTATAATTTTAATATAGCGTATACAATTCACCGCTCTATGTTTTGCAGTTTTAAATACAAAAAAAACGAATAAGATAGGACATGGATGGAATTTTCTTCTTTTTTTGTAATAGGTTAGTCACCTGTATTTAATTGAAAATTTGTCTTGATCATGGAAGATTTTAGCTGTCTTATTATCTTTTTTGTGGTCTTTCTATTGGTCTCTTGCCATGGGGGATGTTATCTCTTGAAATTCGGTGTCTTTCTTCTTGAAATGCGGCGTCTTTCTTCCGTTACTCTGCCGACGCAACGTGAGCGTCTCAGTATCATATCCGATCTCTTGTCCAACGGATGACATAGTTTTTGTTTGTCTGCATTTTGATTATTAAATTGATGTTTCTTTTTCAAACAATAGTGGGTTGTCTGTGATAATTCTTACCGTCCGCATTTATTTTATTCTCAGTGATCCTTTAGATGTTTAAGCTCTCGTTTTATACATCCGCGATTTGCACTCACAAAGTGCCAATGTGTTTATGTTTCCATATAAATTTATATCTGAACGGAATTTAAAAATTTTAATATGATACTAGTAAATTATTTCTCCATTGCAATTAGGGTCCTTCATTGGATCTGTATCCTAAAAACTTTACCTTAAGGTCAGATTCTACGGAATTAAATGAAGCGGTCACGAAAATTCATTGATGGAGCAGAAAATGACGATGAAAACGCTAAAAATTAGCGTTTTCAAAAATGGTTGTTCATGTACCCCTTAACACCGAATTACTACTTGCTACCAAAGATCTTTTGCTGGTACGTAAGTTTGGAACTTTTTTTCCCGTGAGGTGAAGGATTCACCATCACTAGCCTCATTAAAAACTAAACACTTTTAAATGAACAAGAGCTAAATCTCCATCCCTACATTCTACATACGGAGTCATTTGCTGGAATATTGAGATGTTTATTGGTGGAGCCTTAGATATGAAGAGCTGCTTTACAGAACGCGAAGTAAATCAAAGGCAAGGACAAAGGTTGTTTTTATGTAATGGAATACCAATAATAATACACAAATTGTTTTATGGAAGCGCAAAGGTAATCATTTCAAACTTAAAATGTTTCTAGATGGCAAAACTGGGTCCATTTCATCTTTTTAGGGGATCGGATTGGTGCGTTACCCAAAGGTACGGGCTCGAATCACGACAGTGGCAGTCAATTTTTTGCAGAGTTCAAAGCTCTACTTGGATGCCTTGTGGAGGGAACTTAGAGTGCAGTACTCCGTCCGTCGGATGGGGCATTAAATTGTTGACTAATTGGAGCATTTTGCTATGAGTAGAATAATGCTGACTCTGGGTTTCTCGCCATCCTTCCTCTATTCTCCAGTTGCCCCCTATCCGAACCTCACCAACCAATCTTAACCTCACCAATCCACCCACAGAATTTAAATTGCACAAATGATCTCAGTCGTCGGTCAACGCGTCCAAATTACCAATAAACTAATCGTTCAACTCGTCACTTATTCCTGCGTGATGGGTTACGATTATAGAAACCATCTACGTGACTTATAACCGAATACTGTGTTCCTAAGAAACCTTTGTCGCAACTTGACACTAGAGCCAACTTCAGTACCTATAAAAATAAAAGCATTCAAAATCCGAGAACCATTTTAGAGTTTGAACGCTGGAAGATGCTTTAATGGCCAGCATAGGCTCAAGGCTCAGCTTTCTCTGCCATAGTGACTGCGACGATAACCGTATCACACGTTCGTTAAATGCATTAATGTCGTGGTAAATTCTTGAACGCCACGATGGTTGTTGTACATGAAAATAATAAGGATATGTCACGGTTTCGTCGATTCAGTATTGTTCATTTGTCACATCCTATCTGCATGTGATAATCATTGCATGAAAAATATCAAGCGATGGTGTAGCAAACGATGCGATTTCACATGCGATTATAATCGTTAAGTTCCGAGAATTGACCCCAAGACGTCTTCATTTGGGGTAAATGCACGACAAGGTCCAGCACTAACCTGATTTGGAGTCCAATATCAATCTGGCCAAAGCCGCGTGAGTATTTTCGTTTCGAGTGCATGGCACCAGTCCCGATACTCACATGATCACACCTCGTATATTTGTTCACCGCTGGTTTTAAGAGTTTATTCACGAAACGATTTGCGCTGCCTCGCAAAAAAAAACCTTTAGCTCGTGGAAATTATTGCCCGCCGACTTTCTCGTAATTGCGTTCCTTCCCACGAGTATTTTATAGCCCATTGTACGCTCGGGCAATGAAACACGTTAAGCGCAAATCACATGCCAAGAAATGGGGTGTTAAGGCTTTTTCAGCACCTCGCGGACGCCAAGACGGGAGAAGCATGGAAGACCGAAAATTTATCGGAGACCACGGCGTTAAGTTGCGTTGGGAAGACAAATCGGCCCGGCAGTTGAGCTTGCTAAAGGGGGGAACATTTTGTCGCCGAATAGAGGCAGAATCCCATTCACCGTGAATGCTTTCAGGCACTAAACAGTGGAGCAAAATTGCTTCACAAAATTGATGCAGCCTCCAAGAGGACAGTTGAAGAAGGTCTGTTCTTCGGATAAAAATGTTTCTCCTCGTACGTACGTAGAGCAGTTTTCAATAAAAGTGATGTAAGATGTGTCTTTATGTCTTTACTCATGATTTCGATAAAATAGCAAACCATTTCTTATGGTAGTTTGAGCAAGATATCACTTCACATAAAATTCATTAGAAAACATATATCATCCTTCTAATGGTACATAAACCATCACCTTCTTACAGCACTGCTTTCCGAGATACATGGTGATATATAGAAGCTCTTTTCCATGGGAGATGGTAGCGCTGTGCGCTTTGGAGAAACACTATTAAAATTTAGGATTTTTAAAAGCATAGATCACGTCAGAAACGGTATGCAGTTTGTATGTCTTCTCATTTATTTTTAAAAATTAATTTTTAACTCATTGCAAAAAAATGTTATTAAATTTATACATAAAAACCTTCGTTTTTGAAAGGATGATTTATCATATGACTTAATACAAATACATAGGTGAAGTTTAAGCCTCAAGCTTAATCAACCAATCAGTCAAATGCTGAGAAGTTTATTCCAATAAAATATGTTTTGATTTGCTGATGTAACTATATTTACTTGATGCTTCATACAACTGTGTAAAAATTAAAAATTAAATATATTTTACCAAAATTCCTTCCATTCGGTGATGAAATCAATGAATTTGGACCCATTTCTAGGATCATTTCTAAGAAAACGATTGAATCTTTTAAATAACACCAGAATGCCAGCATTTTATTTAATTATTCTTTTCGAGATATTGGCCAAAAAAAATATATTTTGTTGTCCTCATAGGACAGTGCTGTGCGCTCCATAGAGACTCTATTTTTAAAAAATGAGGGCTTACTAACTCCCATGTCAACATAATTACAAATTGTGTGCACTCCGTATGTTTTCTCAATTATTTAGAAAATTAAATATAATACTCACATAAATCATTTTATAAAATAGAAACAAATTTCTGCTGTGATGACGCTTTCACAGTAGGTACGCGTACTGCGTGATACAAGTCCAGATAAATCCTCAGATTTGTACGTTTAGTAAATTACAATATATCCCGCTCCAACTACCTTGAGTCCTGTTTATCCAGCTTAATATCAGAAAAGACTTATCGTATGAGGCTCAGAGGCCTTATCTGGATTTGAACCCGGCACCCGCCATTACTTATTCACTGTTTACACACATTGGAGGCTTTAACTTTACTTGCTTATTTCAGGATGTACGTTGGGAATGCCTTCAAAACCGTAAATTGCTTTGGGAATTTCTTAAAAGCAATACTAATTGTAATAATTTCATTTTTAGGTTATATCAATTCAGAAAACATACTAGCTACACCCCTTTACATTTCAGATGCAATATATGTGTGTCATAGAGTCCTCTTTTTTTAAAAGTTCTCTCGAGAGCACTAATCATTACCCAAGGAATACTGATTCAAGTTTTTGGAAAATATCGCGAAATATAATACGGCAAGAGTTTAATATTTTGGTATCAATCGAACTATGAGATATTTTATAAAACTGTGGGATATTTCATTTAATTTTATGTGAAATGATATGTAGCTCAAGCTACCTTAAAACCCCTCATAATTTAGAAATGAGAACGAGAAAAAATTCACCTGGACGGGAAATAGAACCACAGACCTTTGGATTTGCCAGGCCAAAATAATACCGCATGAGTTGGCGAGTACTGTGTCCCGGAAATCTCATGTCCATGGTTCAATTCCCGGTGCATATGTATAATTTCTCGTGGCATTTTTTCAATTAATTCATCGCCGCTTTTCTGTAGCATTCACCTCCGCCATAATTGGCCCAATGAATTACTTCTGTTATTCGGAAATGCGATTCTCTTTACAAGATAGCATTAAAGCAACTCTTATATCTCAGAATGAGTCAAATAAAATTTTCAGTTCTTGCTTATTGAAGGATTTTCATCAAAGATCCTTTCTAACCAACTCTTCGTCGATCTTTTTCATTGGCGATCCTCTTCGTCCAAATTTTCCATCATATTTCTGCTTCACATACATTCCCTTGCTTCCTATCTCTTCTCCTCTGCTGCAAGTATCGTTGAAGTTTCACTGTCGTACTCTATCATGCTGCAAACATATAGGCAAATCTACGTAGCATTTTATATTTAGATGTTCATATTCTTAGAGCAAATTCGTTGTAATAGCCCAAAAAGTTACTTTGTATGATACTAATTCACGAAATACTTGCGAACCTGGATTACTTCGGAAGTTTTTTTCGGGATTAATGTTTTACGAAAATTACTAAGCCCCAAAAATAGCCACATACGCAGTGTGTGGTAAAAGTTTACTCTTACGATTTTTCAAATAATTTTCGATTTTCCATAAGAGAAAAAAACATTTTTATTTTCACTTTTATTTTTTTAAAAATACCGGAATTGGCACGTGAAAATTACAAACTCTTTAAGCTTCTAAGATTTATGATTTTTTCTACCTCATAGCTAAGCTGAGGACATTTAGGCACTAAAAATGAAGAAATAGGCAGCCTAAATAGGCACTAAAAATTTCAAAATAGGCCCTTAAAATAGGCGCTTAAAATATTTTTTGCATTTCGGACAATTCTGTATGTCCTGGAATCCCAAAAGGCTAAGCCTGTAATCAGGTTTTCCAGGGACCAGACAAACAGAACTTGACATAAATCTACGCCTTGGGTGGTAAAATACTCGCGAAATCCCAAGATTAGCTGGCGAAAACTTAACCCCGCCACCGCCATGGCCAGCTAGAAACATAATGCGGCTTATTGCCACAAAGAAGCATCTGAAACTTAAAGCTTGGGCTGAAATACACGATTACATTTTGGTAAAATTGATGGAGAGGAAAGAAGGATAAAACTCCAAATAAATTCAGCTTATAAATCGAAGAAACATAAACTACACAAGGTTTACTTATTTCAAGTTGCATTATATATTTACAACAATGTATTACTCTAAATATTCTCCTGTAAACTGATTCCGAGAGTCAGTCAGGATATTTCTATGGTATGAAAATGACCTCTCAACCTCACACGAGGTGATATGGCAATACTTAAATGATGCAAGTTCTTCTGGTGTCATCTTTGGTCCTGGAGCAACCATAATCCCTGATAAAATGCCTCCAATTTTCTGGGCATCTTCCAAACCAGGGCTCCTTTGCATAACATTCTTGTATTTTCAAATCAATTCTTCTCCCACATCAGTTGGTGTATTAATAAGTTCACTTTCCACCTTTCAAATGTTTTCCACAGCTGCCACAAGGAGTAGTTCTTTTTCCTCCAGCGATGACATGATTGATAGTAGTTAACCAAAATTGCATCTGATAAACGTAGGATATGCGTCGACATCGAGATTCTACTCTGCAGCTTTGGATTCGAGAATGCAGTTTGCTTCTTCTTCATCCAGATATTCTGTTGCCTATAGAAAACCTACTCCTGTGCCATGATGGCTTAATTTTCTTATACACAGAATTGACATGTAGTATAAAAGATGAGCGAAATCGGTCACAATAGTGTACCTGTTAGTGGATGAAAAATACGTTCGGACAGATGTATCAGAGGTGCACATTATTCCTGTCACATACCTCACATATTTCAATAATTTTATCTGCAGAATCTAATGCGGTATTTAGCCATGTTCCTCATAATATCAATACTGGCTGTGAAGGCAGAGCAACTTCGGGCAGTATCTCTTTAAACTCAGCAATACTGAGTGGTCCCTTCACAATCAAGTTTTTGGTAATTGAAACCATCGGATGTACGCATCATGTAAAATTACCATACTCTTTATATAATAATAGTGGAGGGTGGTGGCCTGGTGGGTAGAGCGCTTGGCTACTGATCGAAGGGTCCCGGGTTCAAATCCGGGTGAAGCTTTGGACGCCCATGAAAAAAAATCCTCGGAGTGCGAGGTGGACCAGGGAAAGGAACTGGCCCCCCTACCCTGAATGTGTGAAATTCACACGCCTGTGGCTTAGTCTGGGGTGAGCTCTACCCTCACCTATCCAAACCAACTTTCGGGTTGAATCACTGTGTGAGTGATATAATAATACTTAGGATGATTGTTCTTTATGCATGTTTAATGACATTATTTCAACCTTGATAGATTTAAAAAGAAACTGAAATAACAGACTAGCTCAGCACTTAAGAGAAGTTTGGTGACGTTGAGAAGAATATTGCTTTTTTAGGCCCTTAAATAGGCGATATCAGCAGAAAAAGGCATAGACAGGTGAAATAGGCATTTTTAGACAGTAACAAATTGCCTTAATTTCGCCATAAATAATCCTAAATTAACTTATAACTTCATAAAATTGGTTTCCTGAGTAAAAGAAAAAATAGGCATTTTAGGCAATGTCCTCAGCTTACTCATAGCACACCTCTAAAACCTTCATGCGATTTCCGCTGTTATTAAATCATAACTTATCTAGATAATCCGAAGTGAGTTCAATATAAACTCCAGAACCTACTTCAACTCGAATACTAAAAGTAACGCTGACTTATCCATGTATTTTGATAATTTGTTTTTCTATGATTACGGGGATTTTAAAACTTCAACGATATAAGGGAAGAGGATTCCACTGAAAAATCTGTCACTGCCTGAATTTCTCCCCGCCTGTCACTAGCTATTCATTTTGAAGACTTGAGTCTTCAAAATGTATAGGTAGTATTTTATATACCATAGCAACCCGATATCTTGTTGGTAGAGGGCCGAGTTTTTTTTAGTTTGATGTGAATCAATGAGTAAATATCCCGGTGAAAACGTAGAAAACGTTCTGCCGTCGAGGCATATGAATATAAATAATTATATCTTATAATTAATGCACTGTGTTCCTGATTAAAAAGTTGATTAACGTGCCTCCCTGATATGACTCCAAAAAATGTAATAGTTAAGAAAGTTTCATGAGCAAAAATATTTATCTAACCATTTTTTCTCACAAACCTCAGCTGAAGAGTTTCCAACATTTTTTTTAAATTTCTCACCGTAAAAACTGGATTTATGAAATTTAAAAAAAAATCTTTTATTTATAAACGCAAGGAAATTACAATTCCATCCAGATTCCATTTCCGTAACATTTCGTAGCATTTTTTAAATTCCTTAGTTTTGTTTGTATGCTTAATCTTGTTATGTAGCATAAAAACAATGACTTTTGAAATGTCATGTAGGCGTGACGCGTTCTACCGTTAAATTACTAAAGCCACTCCCTTTCAGACCAGGTATCAGCGACAAAGTCAATATTATCCCTTCCCGTGGGTGTTTTTTTTTATTTTAGCTCTTTTGCACAATAGGCCCCTTCTCTCGTATTTACTTCCAACGACCTAAAGGCCTCGGGGCGTAATTAAGGACAGACCAAAGACCCTGATTCCCTTCACCCTATTCCCCCCCACCATTTTATCCCTCTTCCTGACCCCGCCCTCCGTCCCCCAAGAACGCCTTCGCTCCCAGGTCGCCTCGGCACTCATTTCCCCCGACCAACAACGGAGATTAACGCTTTAAACAAGTTTTCGCTCGCATGAATACTCGAGCTGCCGGAGATTTGGCGGAAACGGAAGTCAAAAGGCGATTGCGGCGCCTCTCTGCGGGGAACGGGAGGAGGATTGAAAGTGCCGAGGCGCGTCGCGGGAGGGAGAGGTAGTACTTACCTCTAGGAAGGGAGAGGATGAGAGGAGGAACCTCTTCCCGAAAGGGGACGAGAGAATCAAGAGGGAAAGCCGTTGGTGATCGTTTTTGGAAGCCGAGGAGCAGGAGTGGTTTTGCGGTTTCGAAAGAGGGAGGGGAGAAAGGGAGGTGATGGTTATATGGATCGAGGAGAGGGTAAATTGGCAGGAGGGACAAGGAAATTAATGTTCAAGCAGGGGTAAGGGGGGTAGAGATGCCAATGTTGAAGGAAAAGACACTTCAAGGCCGGGAGAGAAAACGTAGTAAGCGATTTAATGTAGCAGTCTGCTGTTGGATTCCTCTCCTTTGGTTCCCATACACCCGACAAAAAAGTGACTGATTTACCAGTGTATATTTTGGAAATAATACTTAACATGACTGCGTGAATACCACATTTCTGAGTTTCATCGCTCTGCATTTTGGTCCTGAGCCCCAACATGATAACGAAATATGTTTAAGAGTGCATATGGAATTCTTGAAAATGTAAGAGACCTAAAAAATGTTAGCATAAATTCATGGAGGGAAAAATAAACTTTCTTGAGGACCTGGTTGGCTTGGATTTGTTTGCTCTGGGATCTCACCCTGTATATTCGGGTTTGGCACCTGGAAGTCTACGATTTTAGGTAAGAATCCCGATCACATGGTGCCTTTTTGAGGACTCTTCCGGTGTACCAGCATATTAAATAAAAAGTTATGAGTACTTGGGATGGCTGTAAAACTATGGATCATTTAGCGCCTTTCTTTGAGGATGTGCGAATGCCGACGCCGGATTTCTCTCCATCTTTCCCTTACAAATCTACTCATTTTTTGTCGGTAAATATGACCGCGGTTGTTGATCGGCTTTCCAAAATAGCCAAACGGCCAAGATTTACCACTGAATAAAATGGGCGTCTGGCTATTGGTAAGAATTTCTTTGCATTTCTATTAAAACACACATCAGTGTATTTTTTGCGCCATATTTTAATTGATGCGAATTCCTTTAATAGATTTCATACTCAAAAATCTTTTCAAACTCAAATGAGCAATAATCGTAACAATATGTCACGAGATATGGCCTACACGAAGTTCACTGATTTATCAGCAATGGAACTCTAATAAACCAGCTTCTTTAAGTCTTCTAGCGCTTCAAACTTTTATGCTGAGATGTCACTGCCAAAAGGGGCGCGTGGCATCAAGGGCTTCCACAAATAACAATATGCTCGCAGATGGGAGTATGAAAAGCCGTTAAGTAAGGGATTTTAAATAGTGATTGACTTTTGGTTTGGAATTGGATGTTCAAAATGCCCATCTTAATTTTAAAATAGCAATTATACCACGAAGTACTAATCACAGCAAAGGCGATATTTTTTTCAGCTATGATTGTAAGAAATTTGTTTTGATCAGCATCCACGAAAATAAAAGGATATTTTTTGTATATATATTTATATTTATATATAAAATTTGATGTTTCAGTGACGCATAAAAATGACTATTTATTCCGTAAAAAACAACTTTTTTACGGAATGATTAGCGTAGAATTGTTAAAGAAATTTTTTATCTTAAATAAATAATGAGGTATCCACGCGGTACTACAAACTGTATCCCAGATATACCAAGGATTGCACATAGAAATTATAAAGAAGAATGAAATAGAACTTTACTTCATTGCTTCTGATAAAAAATTGAGAGTTATTTTTTCGAAACAAAATAAGAAAGTTTCCAAAAATTTAATTTCTTGAACTTGAAAATTGTTGTGCTCAAATTAGTTCTCCGCTAACTTATTAATGACAGACTTCTCTTTTTATTTTTCATTGACATGTTTCTTTCACCACAACGGCTGCTGGTTACGCCAACACTTAATCCCAACAGCGGGAGATTATGACTACGTGTGCTTTAATATAGACTACTTCCCGAGAGAAGAATACAGCCCCGATCCAAATGACTCAACTATGGCGATTCCATGTAAGTATAAGTCTCATTAGCGTATCAAAAATGTACACAATTAAATATATATGATGAATACATGTATAATGTTGAGCAAATATTGCAAATCATGATGAGAAACAATCAAGTGAAGCAAATACATGCAACATTTAATCTTGATTTACCAATTGCTTTGAGCGTTAACACACTGATTTACGGAATGATAAATAATATGTCAGTCACTCACAATGATGATCAAAGTTGACTATAGGTTTCAGCAATTTGCTTGTGAGAATTTTCCTTTTTTTTTAAACTTGAATGATTTAAGTGATATCTGAGGAAAGTAATCGTTGAACGAAATTAATCAAACGTAAATATTGAACCAAAGCTGAAAAATAATTTAAAATTAAATCAATCCTTTGGACTACTCTTAAAAATTATGTTATTGATCGTTACTTTCACGTAAATTGTTGATTATTTAATTTTTAATTTAATGTTTTAAAAAACGTTTCATTTAAGAGGTTTTGACCCTGTAATATTTAATAACTAATTAGCTTTCAGCTAATTTAGTCGTGAGCACATTTTGTCAGAACGTTTGGTCAGCTCAAATTATTCAAAACACTTTTCAAATATTCAAGCTAACTAATTAACTATTGAAGCAAAAATACTTATTCTCTCATGAAAAGTAATGACTTTTAAGTTTTTGCAGTAAATTCTCATACCCGACTCATTCAAAACTCAAATTCTGTCTCTCTACTCCACCTTTATTTTGGCATCTCTTTCCGTGTGAAATTCATCTATGTATGCCTACTTTTTCTTTTGGTTGATCTTTTATAACCCTATTATTAGTAGCATTGCCTAGGCATTTCATGTATTAATTCACGATTCCTCCCGCATTACTAAGAAATGAAAGGCGTTTATCCATATATCACTTTGTCACTCATTAGGGGGCTCTAAAATGTAAAATCAGGAATTTTGGAAAAATATAAACTGAATGATGATCCAGGATCCATGATAATTTGTTGAGTCAATTCCAAACAGCATTACATTTTAATTGCTACCATTATTAATTATTTGTGACCTCATGCCCACAGTGATCAATGCATCTTGAAGTAATATTAAGTGATATTAAAGTAAGGTTTTAAAATATTATTTAAATTCTCTGGAGTATGTTTTGCTGTTAGTGCGTCTGGCTACTTTTTCAATCGTTAAACAAACCCAATGCTATTTTTTAACAAACCTATTCTTTATGAAAGTTCACGCTGTTATTTCACCGATGAAATTAAAGTGACTTTTTATCAACTTGTTTCACTCGTTCCATTTGATAGATGCTGTCACCAAATCAGCGGCTTTCTTCGTCCTCGCTACTGCCCTCCTGTTCCTCGGAGAATTCTGCTGCTGCTTCGGACACTTTGCCCGACACCGTCGGATCTTCACCTTCATATCAGGCGTCATTTTCATCATATCAGGTGGGTTTCCATCTACATATGCGAAATACCGAGCAGTCCACCACCAGAGTGTGTGGCACTGGGTGATTATACACCAGCCATGCAACACTCGCATGTTCAGGCATCACTTTGCGGAATTTCAGCATTTTTTAAATAAAAATAAGAACGCTTTGTATTTCCACACTATAATGCATCGTTAATTGCGGCTTTGAAATAATCCTTAAAAATGACGCTATAGCATTGAAACCCTGCTCGACAATAAATTATCATGTGAATGTACGAGATAATTAAAAAACGCAACGCTCGTTCAAGATGGAACACCTAGGCGCCAATCAAAAGTAGTCAGGAGAACAATAGGCAGCCAACGCAGAAACTATGAGAGTGCTAGGATGGTGAACGTATAGTGTACCCTGCAACATTGTCTCACATTCATATATATCGACAGTTATTCACACATTCAAGGATTATTATAAAAGTTGAAAATAAGAGTTGCGTATTTCAGAATACTTTTAGAAAAATTTTCCCAGGTTGGTTCCTGTGTGTAATGCAAATATAGAGCAAAAAACTTCGTCTTAATACAAGGAAAAATATCTTCGAATCATAATCTATTACCTATATTCTGAGAATGCGGTTTTAAGGAAATTCAAAGGTCATGTACTAAGATCAAAATCGGCTGCATAGGGTTGAGAATTTATTCATTTAATTCTTCATGAAGCTATCATAAGTTTGTAAAGCTCTTAAAAATAATTTTCAAATCACAGAAGAAATCGAGTTGGCTCTTCAGCTCACCGTATTACATTTAAGAGATAAATAATCGGCTTTCTCCAATCCCTTTATTTTCTATGAGCCCTGCCTGAACTGCTTCTATTTACAAAATGTAGAAAAATTATTGGTTTTTTATTGGCCATTTTTCACCATAAAGGCATCAATCACGTAGAGGCATTTTCTTTTTGCCCCCCAATTAGCAGTTGAAAGAGAAAAATGCCAATGTTTTCCTTATATGTGAGATGAAATATAACCTTTGAATTTGGACTCACCAAGAACTTTTTAAAAAAATGCCCCGGTAAGTTTTCTATACTCCTCGGGAGTCTTACTAATGAGAAAAAAATTCCCACGGTATAGAAAGTCTAAGCCCCAGGTACTAGCATTTTCAAACAAGATTTCACACAGAAAATGTGGGTGGTGTACCTACTTTACGTTTATTTAACCCCCTATGATTTTTACGATGATCAATAATGAGCATTAATTACGCATAAATAGATCAAATGCAATCGTGGAATTTTTTGTATATCAACCTTTATCTATCAATTATGGGCATGGTTCGAGACTGGTACAAAGACGATTGAGATAATAAAATGCAGTTTTATTCGGCCTGAACCTTATTGGAAAGTGATGAAATTCATGCCATGTTCACAAGTGGTGGAAAAAGTTATAGCAATGACCCAATATTCCTCAAAATTCTATTATTTTACCTCTTGAATGAGGCCATATTGGCACCCAACCTGGAATTTCAACACGTTATGAGAAATTCATTCATGCCATTTATTTGTACGCTACCGGAAGGGAATACTATATTTGAAACTCTCATATGATCATCAATTATAATCACTGAGAGCTTCTACTTTTTAAAACCTCTCCATGATTAGTTTTTATTTGCGTTTCGTTATCTTGGTAACTTAATTCAATTTGGAGAATTGAAAGGGCAATATTTTAGTTCTGAAGGGAAATAAATCAGCTTGACCACGTTTATTGGGGGAGGTGGGTTTATTATTAACGTGCAACACTTTGAAATATCTTCAAATTTGCATACTGTACCCTCCAACTCATATCCAATGAAAAATTGCCGTCAATATGGTTGGAAACTTTTCTATCAATTCACCTCCCACTCAGTCCGATTTCTAATGCACGGTAGGAATTCGTTAATTGAAATATACCAGGAATGCATTTTTTTATATTCAGATCGATATAATTTTAAATATCTAATTAATTCTGGTGTCTACCAACGCTGTAGCTGGAAATAAATGATAGCAGTTGAAATTTTGATGCCCAGCTAGAAAAAAATATAAGAGTTTTTACTACTTTAGGCTTTACTAGTTTAGGCTTTTTTTAATTCCCAAAAATGATCTCTTCGGCCGTAAATGGGCAAAAAAGATATCTCTGACCTGGTATCATGAAATAATGGAAATGGATTCATACTCTATAAATTAAGAAAGAGAGATAAAGTTTTGTTGTCGGTTATTCTGTTTTAAATTTGCATCAAAGGCCGACAATTAACGCCACGTTGCTCAAAAACAGTGGACATATTACGGTGCACTTCTGGATCATCGATAGCGGAAGAAACAAAAATCAAATAGATTGGTAAAATTCGTGTTGGAATAAACTAGGAGGCAGACAAAAATAGCACAAAGTTCAATGATTGAAAACTATCACTGAATTCCCGTTCAGCAATTATAACCTCAATATTTCGGTGGAAAATTTTTGCACTCTTCAGAATCGAAAAATTTGACCAAATCTTTCTATTCTACCTCACTTTCGGAATATTACAACGGCATGTGTTCTGCATAGTTTTTTTGTGAGTTCGTCAGGGTTTGACACTATAGCTTAGAGACAGAAATTCCACCAGAAGAGGTAAATGTATCGAAAACAAAGACGTGCAAGTCAGGGTCAGCATTGGGTATCGTGTAGGGGTGGAGGTTGACATTTGGGTAAATGATTCCCCATTGACTCAAACTTAGGAATTTATAAACGAAATCATCGTAGTAGCATTATCAAAAGTGAATAAACCGAGACTCAGCCAATCTTCCAAGCACAACCTTGATAATAAACGTATGAATGAAAACGTATGGCTTAAGGGAATAAGTTTGACTCCCCACAGAATTCACCGTGCCTACATTGGATGCACCGATGAAAACTGGCGCCGCTTAGCACAAACCTCAACTTTCAACCTCAAAACACTACAAACCAGCCGATACAGTACCATTGGTGGAAACAACCACTGAGAATGATTCGTGCATCATATATTCATAGTGAAACCATTATTCTCCTAGGCAGGGATACGAACTTAGATCCATCGCTTTTGCTTCAGTTGATAAAACCGGATATGATTTTCTTACATTTCAGTTCTAGGCTATGTCAAAATTACTGTCGTGGCTATTTTTTTAGCACTATTTGAACACCGGTTGTACACCTACAGCCAAAGAGCATAAACGTAGTGGAGTGTGGCGCAAAGCACACTAGTGACTGTGAGGGATTGTCTGAACGAAAACTCGTGAAAACGACTGGGTCCTTAAAAGCCTCTACGGTACGCAAAAGGAAAAAAAGAACTCTGGGGTTGCTTAATTCGTTACTGGCGCGAAATTGGAGGCACGAATTCACGTTCACGCAAATGATATTTTCATTGTGAAATTTTCACATTCGGACTCAACTCTCAACGGTCATTATTTCCATCTCATTTACGCGTGACTCGTGGAAAATGGATTTGGAGTGTGTGGAAGCCATACGTGACACTCCCGGCCGACGCGACGAATTTAATTCCCCCTGGAAGGATATGATTGAAAGGTCGTCATTAAGACCGGACGGAAGAGGGTCAATGGGGAGGGGAGGGAGAAAGGGATGGAAAGCATTCTGAAAATCATTTAGGATATCCTCGCCCCAAAAGACAAATCACGGCCGTAGCCGGAGGAGTGAAAAATGGGTTCGAGCGGGACATGTCCAATTCCAACATCACGGATCAAATGAGGGGGGGAGGGGCGATTGGAGTCCACCCATGATATCCAATTGTTCTCTCGCCCCGCAGATCGTTGGAAAATCGAGGACTCACCCATCAGCTTCGGCGCTGGGTGTTTGGCAAAACAATTAATTGTGTCGTTTCGTCCCGTGGGTAATGGAGCTATTTACATCTTAACGCGAAGTTGTCATAGCAGCGTCATTGCGCCCGGGAATGCTAATTGTTCGGGATTGGGAAGAAATTATTGGCTGGAGTCAGTAAACGACCACCCAGCGTTTTAACGTTCAAGAACCAAGGGGATTTTGTGGGAGAAAGAAAATAATAGGCGGCCGATGAAATATTTTGTCAGGTATAAAAAATGGAGGATTTGGACTTCGGAGAGACGTTGTCATACTCGTTGTTTTTCCGCATTCGATTTTGTCTCTTTTCTTATTTTTTAGTCATAGCGATCTATATGGAAAAATGAAGAGCTTGGTGATATAGATGGGCGTCGTACCTGTGTGATGTGTGATCATATTTTATTCAGCCCCTCGCTCGCCTAGCATCTCCGGTGGGTTAATGTGCAGGTGCTTTGGAGTCACGAAGGGACAGATGCATCAATCACGTTCTCTAGTCCTCAGCTGCATTTTTTCGCAATACACGCTTGTGAAAATTGACGGCGTGGTAATTAGAGGCGCGTTATCTTTCTTTCTTTTTTGGCCCGTGGACGTGATGAAGGTAGCGCTCACGTTGACAAGGGATAGGGAATGGGAAAACAAAGACGCAGAAAACTCTTCTATCCCTTGGTCACCGACCACGGTCGTTGATCGCAGGTTTAAACGTTTCAGCTCGCTTTTCAGAGCGTGGCCGCGTATCTGTCGCGTGAACTTCATGATTCGAGAGGCCCGTCGATTCGGGCCATCGATCGACTTTACGAGCTTTTTGTTTTATCCAACATCGGTGGCTTTCTTCATAAAACTGATGAATAGGATCCTTGTTTCACGCATGCCTTTGTCGGAGAGGTTAGACGCAAAATTCGTGGTCTTTTTTTTAATGCCAACATACTGGTCGTAACTCGGGGTGGTTCCGTTTTTCATGAGAGCGTGATTCAATCCCTTTAAAAGTTTGGGCTGTGCAAGCTTGGATTTTTTGTTTTTCCCTCGCTTTTCGTGTGAAAACCCGATTTCACGAATGCCGAATATAAATAAAAGGCTTAGGACAATATAAAGTAATCCTCTTACAGAGGAGGGCATAGTATCTCACTTGATTCGCAGCTATCCGTGTCTTGTCACCATTGGCTTTTTCGCCCTTTCGATTTTTTTCTCTCTCCTCCCAGTACATTTAGATTTTAGTGCATGTTCTAAATGGTATAAATTAAAAATTCACCGATGGTTTTACATTATATTGCCAACTTGCATTCTCCTCCATTATACTAAATCTCAAAATCGATCGATTTGCTTCTTTAAAAATTATTCTAGATTATTTACTTAGCGGCTGAAAACCTTAGCGCGAAGTCCACGTGATATAAAGTTTCATATTCACGAATTTCGTCAACGATGATCACTCCGCAAGCATTAATACTTAACCAGTTTCCATTTAAAAGATAATTTCAATAAAAATTATAATATTTCAAAAACTTAACACATTTATAAGAGCTCACGTTATTTCGTTGAGCGAAATAATAATTAGGAGCTAAAACTCACAGCCATTATCGTAGAGTGGTCTACATTTTTTTATCTGGTGTAATGATTCATATGCAATAATATTTTCATATTCTTCAGGTTACCGCGAAATTTATTAACTTTTTTCATTTCACTGCAGGGTTCCATCGCCATCGGTTGCTTCATGTACTACGTTTCGCCTGTTATGCAGGAGGCGAAACCGGAATGAGACGTCTTCTACCTTAAAACGCCTCCTGAATGAGAGGTGAAACGTTCCAAATAAATCAAATAAACAAGATGGAACCCGGTAATAAAATAAAGCATATAATTATGCTGGCCCATCGGTTGCTTAGGTTTTTTATGTTTGCTGAGGACAACGAATATTATTTTCTGAACGCCTCGTGAAATTTTACTTTCTAACCGGGATTTCTTATGTACTGTGGTCCCTGAGATTAATGCTACTATTCTTCACCGCGATAGGAAAATGTTTTGGGCAATGCTGGTAGCAAATGTTACCGATTGGAGAATCAAAGCATCTATTATGAAAAATGGTAACCCTGAGTATGAGAGCATTCGGGGAATATTAAGTCATATCAGAGGAAAATATAAAATTGCTAAACTGTATTTAACTTGGCCAGTGTTGTCCACTTAGGCCGTTAACTAGGTGGAAGCGATTTACCATTGTGAATAAAAACACTCGGTAGTTAGAAGAAAACTTTTATTCACCTATTAGGTTTCGACTAGGATTTACAAAGCTATCTTCTGGAATATTTGTATTACTGGTGGGCTAAATAAATACTTTATTTAACCTGGAGATGGCTATAATGGTTGAATCCTCGCCGGGGAATCAAAAATTCCGGTGGAATACTAACAATAAGTTTTTGGACTATTCAATCTTCATGTATTACATTTATTTTTTCAAGGAAATTTGATATTTTTAACAGACGTTATAGCATCGATCATAGTATATTTTGATTCGTATTTCGTACTAATTATATCAAATCTAGATAAAGAATGAAACCTTTGTATGGAATTCCAAGGTTTTTTTTATATTATTCAATCTCTATGCATTGAAAATGTTCACCAGGAAACCCGGTCTTTTTTATAGTCGTTGGAATAGCGGTTATTGCACGTTTTGTCTTTATTAGAGGTAAAAGTTAGTGATATTAGAACATGAGCAGTTACCAGTTAATATAGCACTCACTCGATACGCTCAAGATTATACCGTATATTACATAGTTATATTTCTCCGGAGGTGAGAATGTGATAGATGTGTTCATTTAAAAATACTAGCCATGGGAAAATAATTTATTTTCCCACAGATAAAGAGAAGCTAATTTTTTTCCAAAGAGAGAAACTAATTATAAGAGGAATTACCTCAATATATTCATGGAGTTTAGAGCGACCAAGACAAAGGGAAGACGAAGGTCAGAAACGCGACTGATTTGACTTAAGAGTCATTGGGTCTGTTGAAGCAGATAAGCGCAATCACGGTTCTTAGATAATATCGTTCTCCATAACGCAAAGAACTCCACCTATAAGCTCATTAGATTAGAAAAGCGAAGGAGTAAACAGCTGCATCGTCATATCATTTTTTTAAATCTGAAATCACGGATGCTTGAGGTAGGGGTTTAAAAAGCCATTAAACTTGACTGTCACATTTCAACCAAAGTTAACGTCGAATTTCGAACTAATAAAGGTTTTGTGAGGACTTACATTTGATACAGATTGATAGTATATGAAAAGATATTCTGATGCTATTATAAAAGTTTAATGATTATAATATTTTTTCGTATCAAATACGAATAAATTTTATTGGTGGGTTTTTAACTGACCACGCGACGCGACAGGAGATTATTTTTCCGATAAATTCTAAATAAAATGCTGACATTTGGGTCAGTTATTTTGCACGGAAGTTACTCCTGAGGTCACAGTTTTCCGGCGTTCAGTTTCGCGAGCCAAGTTTCAAAGTTAGCCCATATCACCATGGGGTGGATAAAAAAAGCCTTCCACGCCCACGAATGAAAAAGAATTCAAGATGCCTATGCCGTACAGAAATAAGAGACTCTCAACTTTAATGGAAATGTTTCTCCGTCGCCAAGAGACGGATTATTGCCGCCTGAACTGCTTCTACCACACAAATTCTCCTTCCTTCGGGCACAGCCCCATACAATGCTCAAACGAATACTTTATAATTGTGATATACTCCCTCGTAAGATTTTTGGCTCAAAAACCGTCTAGAAAGTTTGGCTCAACAGCAATGTAAAAACTTTCAAGTTTTTTTTCTTGCTACGTGAACGTACGATTAATAAACATTCAACTAATCCGTACGTGTTTAATCTCAAGGTTGTATTATTTAGTATTTAAGTTGAATGTGTATGGAAAAGAGTTTTATTCTTCAAATTTTCTAAATTTCTCCTTGACAACTTCATTTTTTGTTTGGTTCAATTCATGAAACCCCGACGTTCAGTGCTTTCAGAACGTCGAAGTTTCAGCTGGGAATCTTCCTCTACCGCTCTTTTGTGCATATACATGCTTTACTTACGAAATGACTGACTAATCTTTAACTTTTAAACCTTAAAGTTGCTTGTAGGCACAAACTCTTGCCCCTCTTACTTCGTGAGTAAACGCGCATAAGCATGAGAGTGAAATAGAGCCTTCCTAATAAAATATATCGAACAATATCATCGTTATGAAACTTGCTTCCTGCTGAATTAAAATGATAACCTAATAAATGTGTTCTTCTGCTATATTGTCTGATATTTATCCCCGCGCAATATCGCTCTAACGTTTTAAAGTATCTACGGCAGAATTTTACGCCTGAGGTAAATTCACAGCTATAACAAAATTGACAACGGTATCACGCCAATAAAATAGTTTGCATGCATCTTAGACCTCACTAAGACAAAATTGATGGTCACTATTCAACTATTTGGTGGTGAATTTTGCTGGTTGAGAAATTCACCGGAAACAAGTCTCTACATAGTTTACCGAATTTCCTCAAAATACGAAGCCAAAATATTCTCCCTTCTCAACGCAAAGAGTATTACACAAAAGCGTAGAATGCACTTTCCATTTATCCGTGCCTCTACAAAGTTCCCCTGTTCATTAAAGCAAAATGTTAGCAGATGACTTCCCCTTTGATGAAGAGCCTTAGAGGAATTAGGTCAGCATAAAATGCCTTAAACGATTAAACGAAAATGAGGGGAGTTTCATTTTCCCTGAAGGTTGGCTGAGCAAAAGTTAAATCTTTGTTTTTCTGTAGTCGTTGATTATCTGGAAGATGTAGGACAATGTCAGTTTTGTGACTACCAAGCGGTGCAGGTCTTAAATATGCCGCTCCTGAAACAGTTTTAATTCTCATCTTTTAACCTCCATTTAAGTTTTCGTCGTCAACCTTACGTCAAATTTGTAAAAGGAGTTAAATTTTTCAGATAGAGGAAAGTATCATTTCAAGACATTTAAAGTTCGAATTTAAGAGCGCATTTTATCGAAAAAGCACTTCCGAGTTCTTAGCTGAGAGTTTTTGAGTTTACGGTAAGGTATGTGAACCCCGGAGGATGCAGGTACATTTCATCGATTTTTGAATTACCGACTTAATGTTGAGTTTAAACAATAATTTTAAAGCCATAGCCATTAATATTCTTCTATCTTATAATCTCCGTAGTAAATGGACGGTGTGTGTTTCCATTTTATTTAAATTAAAGTATTAAGAGTGAAAAGAATTTTCACAACCTCACCAATTAGGTAGGTAAATGAATTATATATTTTTATTGAATACATCGTAGGTGACCTACTCTGTGAATAAAATATGACACATTTCTCTTCGACAGAAAGAGAAAAATTGGAGTGCTTAAGACCACTTAGGAGAAGTGTAAACTTCTATGGTGATATTTTGATAAATATAATATATAAAAAATGTTATGGAAAGTATTTAGGGTATAAAAAAATTCTGCATAATACATAGCCGAGCGTGACGTGAGAAAAAGAGCGTGACCTCAATGCGTGAATTCAATAGCGTGACGTCCAGAATCCGATTTACCGCCTGCAGAATTTTCTGTGCGTGTTGCGCCTATAGAAGTTTACACTTCAAAATTGGGCACGTTTTAATTTACAAATTGCTTTCAAGCAATGTGCAGGGAGAGGTTTGTAGCATTTCATTATATTGGGTTATATTTAAAAAAAATTATAATTACACACGTAATTCACTTAAAATCGGCGGAAAATCTGAATCATGGTTGCTAAACACACTGGGGAGGTAACATGATCAAAAATTCACAATCGGCTTAAAGCGTGACTGGAAGCTAATCGTGATCCCGTGGGAAAATAAGCGCGTCAAGGGATTGGGGTCATTAGCGTAGGCTTTAGGGACGCTTCCAGGCTCCACGGGTATTCTGCGGGGGTGGTGGTAGGTGAACCTGGAGCGGGTTTAATGACTAGCGTTTAACTACTAGGGACCGGCGATAGTCTGGTTGGTCGGCTCCCTAGGGATCATCGGCCGTCGGCGGATGGTCCACCAGCCACCCCTGGCCGTGGTGAGTGGGGCTCCAGTGGTAGTGACCACCACGGTTGGGAAGGCACGATTGTCCTGGGATCCACTATTAATTCAAGATTTGAGCTCTCAAGAGACGGTCTAGTCTCACGGACACTCTCATTCATATTCATAAACGTCTGACGTATGAATATCACATTTTCCTTTAAATATTTGACAGATAATTTTGCTCATAATCCTCGGCTTCAGAGCTTCTGAACGTTTTAGAGTTTTTAATTTTCATATTTCATGTCCTCATTCGAGGCTTAAGCCCATCATGCTTACAAATGAATTCATCAGTGCTCGGTTTTTTCCTTCAACTCAAAAATACTTCTGATTTTAGCGGAAAAAGATATTCCTCTCTAGATACTCTGGTATTCAATTCGTCGTTTGTACCTATATTGTTTAATTCTCTCTTTTTTAATAAAATATTTCCAATTTGTATATAATATCCTCTCACGCCGTCACCACTAATATTTTGAACACTTTCCAACCTCAGTATAGTTGAACAAGTTTTATCCGAAAATTCTTTTATGTAAAGGGTGTTCAAGACCCGATAATTATACCTTTCTGGGTGAGGTTATCAGATTTTCTAGGTCTAACGTTTCCACCTCCATAACCTATGCTGTTTGACCCAAGTATTCGTTACCATATTTCATTATAATAGCTACCTTTACCTCTTTGTGTTTTACTTTTCCGGGTGAGAAAGAAAATGTTTTTTGATTACACTAAACTTCACCTCCTCCATACAACCTAACCTAACCCATACTTACAACCTAATTCCAACGTCCGCAATCGTTCGTATTCTCAAAACATCCCGGCCACTAGAAAGCATAATGGAGCATATAAAGAAACTGTTCCTGCAAGATGCATACCATTTTTCGTATATTCTATATATTAGTTTGCAGTTAATCGCAAAAACTTGAATGGCTGCTAATTTTCATCATATTAAAGATGAAATTTAGCAGCCTTTAATATTTATTTTATATATCAAATACTTAGTTTGGGATGTCGATATTTGGTGGGTGTAGTTTTCACCAAGTACCTGCTGCCAAAAACATCCTAACAGCTTTTGATAGTTGCACATCAAGACTGAGGGTTAACGGTACAATGTTTTCTAGAAGGATCTAATATATAGATAAAATTTAAAGAGTTTAAGGATAAGGAAGTCCGAGTAAATCTATATCAAAGATAACCTGGTTTAAGAATGAGCCTATCAGTGAACTACAGTGGAATCTAATCAATTAGCGTCTCATCTTATCTCTCTCCTGGAATTCATCTGGCTTTCTTAGAGTTAAAATACATCGTTTTCAATTTAGATATAATGAGCCCTATCCTTCAAAAGAACCAATTTGGCGACCATATCAATTAAATTTAAACTGAAATTCAGGCAATTTCATCAAATTGAAGGAACGCGAAATTGGTTGCCTTGAGGTAGTTTGCCCGAGATCTGAAAGAGATTTGCATAAAACTCAATGAATTTGGCCTCATTATGATGACAGTGGTCTAATCTTTTCAATTATATCATAATATCAGCCACTTACAGTACTATTCGAAATATTTGCCAAAGGATAAAACCCGTTTTCCATGGGATATGGAACGGCTATGCGTTCCAGAGAGACTTTATTTTTAAAAAAGTGAGCCAGTTCTGATGCATAGATTACGTCAGTAATTTAATGCTCTTTAAATCATATACGTCATCAACTATTTTTGAAATAAAGTTATTACACACTGTAATAATTGTCAGCCTCGGTGTTGGCGGGTTCAAGTCCACCGGAGTGGATTTTTCACCACCCAGGATATATATGTGAGGGTTCGTCCGTCATTATTTGATACACTCTTCGATGAAAAAGGCCTATTGCGCTGCTTTCTACTAACATTGTAAATGAAACAAAATAAATTAATAATGCTTTTTACAACATCACAAAAAAACTTCGGATTTGAAGGCGTTTTCACCGCACTTCGTGAGGCATATTAGTCAAGTTTTTGTATATTCTTATACTTATAAATATTCTAATAAAATAATTGATGAACATTAAGTAAATTACAGAGAAGTTAATCCACATAGCATCGATCGTGCACCATTATTATAAATTATGTATTACTTAGGTATAGCTGGTTAAATTTAAATGTAAAATTCGAATATGGTGTCTATTATGACTAGAGAAAATTCGCGCTCCCACTACCTTAACACAGACTTCGATGCTGAGGTAGTTTCTTGTGACGTTTAACAGTGTACAAAAAAGATGAAACAACCCAAAAAAAAAGTCAGAACAAGTTGTGTACTTATCAGTCATGATCACCTTAAACTTCTCCAAGGGCGCTTCACGTTACACGTTACGGTAGGATGACGGTAGGATGGTACGGAAAGGATTATTTGGGAAATGGGATAAGGGTATGTGAAACACCTGGCGTCGGCATTATCTTGCTCCAAACGAAAGGCGCCAAGAGATCCATAGTTGAGTGTCTCATCCGACAGATGGAGTATGTATTGTAATTGAAATATTTTCCACATAGCGCTCAAGAAGAAAAATTATCCCCCAATTAACTAACCGGGAGCCCAGGATGGGAAGCCAGCAAGTAGCCAACAAATTAACCCAATCTCCTTACTATTGACCATTCTAAGTTCAACCAGTCCCAACCTTCGCACTCACGGTTCATGGTTGACGACAGCGCATGCGCAGTACGCAGTGATTTGAAAATTTGTTCGTTTCTCAGACTTCTCACCTTGCATTTCCATGAATAGCACGCCAGTAATTATCAGTTGATATTGTTATGGTATTTATCTAATTGTATTAGCATTTCCGTCCATTATACTGTATAAAAATAATACCATAATCTACGAAAATAAGTGTATCGTCTTTACATGTACACTTACAGCGGTGTTTACATGATCCTACGCTGCCGAAAATTGACGAAGATGGACGACAATTTTCGACGCAAGATCCGATGGGGTGTATTTGAATCGTTCGAGATCATTCCGATCACGTAATGAAGGTGGGTCGTGGGTCATCAAGTGCATATTTTAATAATTTTTTAAGGAAGCCGAAAACAAATTCTTGGATGGCATTTCATTTAAGTGCATCTGTTTACGCGGCGGAGCTCATCATACAGGCAGTAATGAAAATGATACAAGAATTATATTTTAGTTTTTCCTTGATTAAAGCATATTATTACAAGAATTTTCGGTGCGGTATTCGAAATAAAAAAAATATATTGAAATGTTTTTATCGGATATTGAACTCTGCGAGATATCTTTATAATTGTTAGCAACAATTGCAATAGTAATAAATGTATTACCTCACGTTTATAAAAAAAATCTGTACACAATTGAATTATAACAAAATCCATCTCGTGTGCCTTAAGGCTACGTGTTGAAATATCATTGATTTTCCAAAAAATAACAAATCGGTATCATGAAATTTGATCTCTTTAATCCACAGATATCACTAATGAGAATACGTTTGCTAATTTTTACGTAAATCTGTACATAAACAAAAATCGCTCCAGCCACCTTAAGGAGTCTCGTGATGAAATCACGAACGGTACGAGATTTAGGTGAGTTGGAACCACTTTCGTAAGCTCGGGTGAATAACTTACGTTATGCCATGGCCACCATGCTGTTTATTGTATCTCTTATTGGAATTTCCAACTGTATCATCTATATTCCGGGGAGAAAAACTCGATGGGGGAACCTGCATAAATTTTTACGAGTGGTTCACGTGCACCAAAATCTCGAACCGTTCGTTATTATACCACGGGATTTATTTATCATTTCTTCAAAAATTTAGTATTAGTTGCGTGTTCCGAATCAGCGAACAAATGGCTCAAACACAGCCCACCTGTTGGCTGGTTAAAGTGTGCTGTAATCTTGGACGTGTTCCTAATTAAGAGTTAACGTTTCAATTAGACCCAAATTGTAAGCTGAGCTTTAAGAGATAAATGATAGTATAATAAGCAGTGCCGGATTAACACACTTGGTGGTCTCTAGGCAGTACAACCAACCTCGCGTTAATAAACAAACCGCAAGAAAAGAAAGGGGTAAAAATTCTCTGAGCCCATAGGCAACTGCCTACCTGGCCTTATAGGTAATCCGGCACTGATAGTAAGTGAGGTGGGTGACACTGCTCTTGAACTAAACCGTGTCTTCTCCTCCCCCGTTCTGAAGGGCTGCTGATGCTCATCGGTCTGGTCATGTACATAAGCATCTTCAAGGCGGAGATCGGAAGCAAGCTGAGGCCCCGCTCGACTCTCGACCCGCCCCTCTTCACCTTCCGCTACGGCTACAGCTTCCTGCTGGTGGTCACCGGATTCATCTCCACCGAGCTGGCGGGCACGGCGGCCGTCTTCCTCTACATCTACTGGCACCAGGCCGAGTGGCGGCGGAAAGGGCGCTCGCGGCGACACCACCAGATGCTCTACGGCCCCCGTCCACCCGCGCCCCTCTCCCGCAACAACTACTACGGCTGGGCGTGCCGGAGGCGGCCACTGCCCCCTTGCGCCTCCGTCTGCCCCGGGGGCTGCCCCCCGCCCCCTCCCGACCTCGGCTGCCAGGTACGCATACTTACGTGCACAGCGAATTACATTACAACTTCAGTGACCTTTATATGGATTTTATGCACCTCAGTGGCGCTGCTATTCGTAAAAATGCTGTTAAAACTGCAATTTTTAACGGTTTTCTTTCAAAATTTCAATTGTTGGGTTCTTGAATTATTATGCTAAAAATGTTTTTCGTAGGTATAGTGTTCATGGTTTTCATTTTTGTAATGTAATGAAAATAGTTACGTGGTTGGATTACTTCCGCCGCAGTGGCAACGTTAGTTTTTTCATCTGAGATAACGACCTGCGTACTCTTACTGCATTTTAGAATGGGTCAGATTGGACTAAAAATGCGATGTCGTGGTTTGCTCGTAAACTTGTTTAGGTTTTTCAGTTATTTTCAGCTAATAATGAAGTTGTTCGATGTAAGATGTCCAAAATGTTCTTCTAACTTAAGCTCCAAGAGTCAGAAAATTCCGAAGGCAAGTAATAGCAAAATAAATGTAGCGCCTCAGCGGTGCCGAGAATCCAACGAAATTACTAAATTTTGAAATGCATATGAAGGTTAATGATTCCGCTACCTTAAGCATTTTGTTGCTATGGGATAAATACTCGCAAAGATCTCCACACCCTCCTCGCTGACGGTGTATTACACGCTTGGGGGTAAAAAGAAAATAATATACGAGAAATAGTAATTTTAAAAAAATTTAAGACTGAAATAGTTTATGAAAATCTTCTTCTTCCTCCCTCCCAGGATTAAGCAATTTGCCTGTTCTGGCTTCACCATCACAATCTCGGCCTCCCAACACTTCTCCTTAAAAGCTTATACTATAAAACCTTTCTGGGAATTCTTTCTAGAGGCATGCGGTCAACATGTTCTTTCCATCTTTCTTTATAATTTGTTGCTACTTCTGTTACTGGTTTTTCTTCTAATTCTTTCCTTATGTCTTCATTTTTTATATAGTCCAGGCGTGTACAGTCTTTCACAGATCTAAGGAATTTCATTTCTGACATTTCAATTTGGCTTAAGTCTCTTTTTTCTAAGTGTCCAAGCTTCTGATCCGTATAGTAATGTGGGGACAGACATTATTTTGTAAAATTGTGTTTGAGTTTCTTTTGCAGTTTTCCCTTCAGTGCTCTTCTTATAGTCCCTCATATTCTTTGGTAATTATTTGTTTTATTTAAAATGTCTCTGTCCTCTTCATAGATGATTTCGCTTCCCAAATATTTAAAGTGCGATACCTGATCCAAGATATTATTTTCAATTATTATTTTAGTTCGGATTGGGTACTTTCCTAGGAATGCCATTATATAGGTTTTTTGTACAGATATCTTCAAGTTATAGTCACTAAATATCAGATATAATTTATGGACAGCCAATTGTAAATGGTCTTCATTATCATGACTTGACTTGATTATGACTTGATCATCTGCAAATAGCATTGAGCTTAAAAATTCTTTTTCTTTTATTTGTATTCCTCGTGGGGTAACTTTCTTCCATTCTCTTAGGCGGTCATCTATGTATATATTAAATAAAGGAGGCGATAAAGTACACCCTTGTCTAACACCTTGGTTGATTAGAATTTCCTGTGTTGGGCTTTTGCCGACTTCAGTATTAATTACAATTTTCGTATTTTTATAGAGAGATTGATTTGTTTATAAAAATATTAATACTAAAATAATTAACCCCTATCTACGACAGGGTCGTTCGAAAGCCATTATTGCTAAGGATGATCGATCTAACTCTACTGGAGCTACAAAAATGCTTTGTCTGAGCACCGCGGGGAAGTATGTGTTAGCGGATGGGTTGAAGTTTATTTATATTAGACAACTATGCAATGCATGAACGAATATATGTATGTATCATTGGTAATAGAATAGGAATATTGGTAATATTGCTCTATGTGTACTATTTTCTTTAAAATAAATTTTAGACAAATATCCTTCTTATTTTTTGTGTTACCAGCGAAGGACGATAACTTTTGCGTACGCAATGCATTAGGAATACAGTGTATTTGACTCCTCAAACAAACAAAAATTAACACTAAATTTGATCATTATCTAGTCTACAACATTGCTGCTGTACTAAGACATTTTATTTGTATGATTCGTGGTAGTAATTAGAATCACAGAAATGCGAAATGGTCGATTGTTTTAAGTAAAAGCGTTTTGATTCGAAACAAAATAAAACCTGGTAACGATGGCAATGTTAACGATGCCATTCATCAGAACATGTCGGGAATAAAATGGTTAAGATCAAATAATCCACCATTTTTTGGCAGTCGTCAATTGATAGAATGGTTTGTTGCAGCTTCGCATTCCACTCTCCTATTAACGAATCGTTCTATTCCTTCATTTAGCCTTCATTCCTACACGCAGAGAAGTAGGTGGTTTCATGAACTCGCAAGCTGGTAACCACTACCAAGTCAGAAGGTTAATTATCTTTTAACCAAGAAGATAGTAACGATTACCATCTCACTTGGTTACCTTGCGTGGGTTGCCGTCACCGCGTCGTGCTGGTAACCAGAACCAAAAGGCGGTTTATGCCTTAACCAGACCCATAGTTGTGATAAACATTTCTCATTGTCTGAGTTATTCAGAAAATCGTCTCGTTACCAAGCTCTAGAGGAAGAATCTGAGTTGAAACCATCTTGACACGGCTGCCTTGAATCTCTCTTGAAGTTGTGTTGAAAATTGAAACAAGAATCCAACACAGTCCCTGTTGAGACTCTGTAGAAAATCTCTGTTGAGACTCCCTTGCCCTCTCAAAATAAAATAATTAAAAAATTTATATTTCAACTACTATGAATTTAATAATAACACTGTGGAATTCATTATTATGTTACATTATCCAATTCTACGTAACGATATAGTCTCTAACTCGCATGATCATCTTCCCACGAATTAACGCGCACATTTACACACCCGATTTTATAAATCATCGTCAAGGAAGACATATGAAATATGTGGCCACTTCCGAGGAATAATATAACTTCGAAAACTAATTTTTAAATGGTAATTCCCTGGTAGTCTGAGGAAATACCATTACATCACGATGACAGTTACATGGCATTAATTAATTGAAACCTATATTGCCACATAGTATGAATATAAATGCAATATTACTGAGAATAAACAAGATATTTTCTAATTCCCGCTCCAAGTGCATGCGCATCATCAATCCTACCACGTTGCTCCCTCTACCACTCCAGTGGGTTCCTTGAGCTTCCAGACTTGGTTGTGAGTGCCGGCAACTGACTGCCTGTCGCACTAACTTCGAAAATATGGTTCCCGTTACCAGCAGCATAGTCATTGTAACCGTGGGCGAGTCGACCAGTCGTGCTGGCACTGATTACCAAGTTCGGATAGTTACAGTGACCAATAGATAATTATGGTGACCAACTGCAATTGTTTTATCAACATACAACCACGTCACCACCAATTTTACAGGTCACCGAAACCAACCGTTTTTTTGCGTGTTCATTTCCCATAAATTTCCTCATGTATTCCACCCTTGGTCTCCACGGTTAAATTTCTAAATGCTTTTCTCCTTCCGTTATCGTTTCAAGAAGCTGTTTTGACGCAAAAGGAGCCCATTAGGGTTGTATCCTTCTTACTGAAATTTTACATAAAACGAGTGCATTTCAATATCACACTCGTACATTACAGAAATTATCATGAACCAATACACTTTTCTTAGCCAAGAATACCTTAATACCTTTTTAAGATGATTACGACTGATTTAAAAGTAAAGTGTATGATGTTAATCAGGGAAGAATTCTTGCCACATGAAGTGAAGAACATGATTTTTTGAGCGTAAAGTAATGAGGAAATTCAGTCTCAAGCCGAGTATAAGTAAAAACCATGAGCCCAATTCCTGTTGTAGCCTTTAGCGGCTGCGTTGGACAAATTTCTAATCCGAAGGCCGTCCAAATGAATCCTCACAGCTACGCGGATTCGGCCACCAGGCGCCTCTGACCATAGACCCGTGCATTGGAGCCTACATTCGTTCGTTAAAAATCTTCTCTATCTTCCCACAGTTGGACCCTTAGGATCTTTTCATCGGTGATTCTCCCTGTCCATTGGATCCACGTCACGGATTCTTCCGTTCGTCATTTTTAATAGTACTGATTGCCTAGTTAATTCTAATAGTAATTCTATAATTTCTCTGCTCCCCGTACAGGTGGCGTACGGCGGCCCCCCGCCCCCGCACCCCGCCTTCCTGCCCCCGATGCCCGGCGCCCCCGCACTGGTGGTGGGCCGCTCCCCGCGTGCCATGCACGGCGGCTGCCGCATCCTGCCCACCTCCGTCGCCAGTGGCGGCCCGCCGGCCGAGGACGGCCCCGTCCGCATCTCCCCGCTCCCGCTGCCGCCTCCGCCCCCACCCCCACCTCCCCCGCCGCCACCCTGCCGGAGGCACCCCGCCATGCACTGCCAGGGTACCACCATGTGCCACGGGGTGTCGCCCGGCCCCCCCATGGCCTACGGATACTCAGCGGCTCACTACGGAGGGGGAGTTCCCGGAGGTAGCCAGATGGACAGGTCCAATGGCGAGGAAGAGGACGACGAGGATGATGATGAGGAGGAGGAGGAAGGTAGTATCGTCAGGATTAAACCCTTATATTCAGAGTAGGCACGATTACTCAGATAAATTGAGCTAAAAACTATGCTCCAATGGATGCTAAAAACATCCATTGGATGAGAAAGACATTCCGGGTTCTCTTCCACGTGTGTTCATCCTGGTGGACGACGTTTCTCGGGCGTTCATGTCTAGGCTTGGGCAAAAAATAACGGTATTCGGTAGTGCATATTACTATTTATTTTTAATCCGGTAGTGCCGACCAGTATTTAAAATCGGTACTACCGACGGTACCGGTACTAAAAATACCGGTATTTTGACAGCGCTGTCATCTTGCGTCAACTAACGAAACTAACTACGAAAATTTACTAACTATACAAAATTTTTAAATATTCTCGTAATATGTCTGTCTTTTCTTCTTATTTACATCACGGTGAAGTTGAGATATGTTTGTTATCATTATATATGAAATGGGTAAGTATACATTTTTGACGCCGAACACTAGATAATCGTTTATTTTGAGCCGTATAAATACAATAATTTATTCCTGTAAGTTAAACGTTAGTGCGACCGCAAGGAGTGATCACTATAACATCATCACCTTACCACAACATTAAAACAATACCGACCGTACTTCATATGATTTAAAATCATTCCAGATGAATGTTGCCGATGTATATTCCAGATGAATGTTGGGGGTTTTTCGGGTTTCCGACCATTCAGATGAACGGCTCATCATGAATCATCGAAACGATGGCAGAAATGGAGATTTTGACCCGGTCGGAAACCCGAACTACCCCCAACATCGCTTTGCACCGAGAAAGCCTTAGATCTTTCATTCCCGATGAATGCTCATTAAAAATGCCGATGGATGGGAATTTCTGCGTATTTTTTGGACTGATATTCAAATTTGCCGAAATACCGGAAAATTAGGGAAAAACGTATGTTAATTTTAATTAATTAAAATATTCATTGAAGCACATAAATACCAGTATACTAAATACTCGTAAAAAAATACCGGTACTTTTTTAGTACCGCCTATCTCTATTCCAGTCTGCTTCTTCGGGTCCGACTTCGTACATGAAGAAGTGGAATGGAACGTTTGCGAAGCATGTAGTCCGCTAGGACGAACATACGTGACATACGCGGAAGAGAACCTCGGAGTAGGGATTGGAAATTTAAATCCAGAATCGATTTTTGATTAATCGACTTTCGATTTTGGTTTTAAAAATCAATTTTCTAAAACTTCGATTTTTTGCCCAAAACAATCGAAAAAGCAATATTTTTAAATAGTAAAGTATTTGTCTGATGAAATACGGATGTGCTGCTGCAACAAAATGCAAAATATTGGCTAATGGAAACTCTAGGGATAAGAACGGAATACATACGGTTAAATTTATGGATACAATATTTTATTTTAAAGATATTAATAAGGCATGCAGGAAAGTAATAATCCATACCAGATACTTATATACATATAGGTAATATAAAAAGAAAATTACATATAGTTTAGCTGCAATAAGAATTGCATGTTGAAAAGTGGACATACCACAAAATGAAAAACAGAATTTTATTTATTTCTTGTCTGAAAAGCCGTGGAACCAGTGTTCCTCAGGGATGGGCCTTAAAAAACAAACACATTGAAATGTTTTCCGGATAATCGATTTCGCACCTGAGTTGCAATTAACCAGGCGTGAGAAAATAGTTACTCACACGGCACGGAAGAGGCAACTATAGAAAAAATCCTGCTGGCTAGTTTGTATACGTGGGGATATTCTCCCTTTATCTCCTTCCAGTGGATTGGTGTTGGACTTGCGGTCGACTGGAGGGCGGTTTACGAACTGGCGCAGCTTGATTGACAAAATTAAAATGCTGTAGCAAGCTTAAATCGAAAATCGATCATCTAGAATCGATTTTTAAAAACAAAAAGTCGACTTCGATTAAATCGAAAATCGGAGTGTGATAATCGATTTTTGATTTAAATCTAAATCAATTTTCCAATCCCTAACTCGGAGACCCGGCCCATCCAAGCCACTCCTCAGAAGCCGTCTCTCCAATGTCCACCATTGCCCATTTCCATTTTCCATCCTCTTTTTTATGTTTTTTTAAGATATTAATATACTTGGTTAATTCCACAAAAATTATTGTTGATCTGATTTTCAATAGGGCTGTGTACTGAATGCTTGTGCAAACGGAATTTAATTTGGAAATAGAAATGCAGATGATAACCATCAGTAAAATTAAAAGTGTTACGTTAGCTTTAAAATCTTGCAAGAAATATTTTGACGCTTCGCTAAAATCTCCGCGAGTGCGTTAAGTGTTTAAAACACGAATCTAGGAGATCAATTACGGAATTCAAGTGATGCAGGTATTGTGTATAACTGTGAGAGTACAGAATTTTATAGAGTATCAGGTACAAATTATTTATTTTCTATTCTAGTAAGCAGTTACACTAAATGAAGACTTCAAAAAGTCAATTTCACTGCATGATTTTCTTTAAGGCAAGACCGTGGACTATGAGGTTTTCATAATTCACAATTGGAACGGTGTTGATGAAAGAGAGATAAGGTTTGGTTTTGTCGTTACTCTGTATTTTCTAACATTTTTTAACAACTATTGCTGTTTATACTGATATCGAGTGCTTAAAAATCAATTTTCTAAAACTTCGATTTTTTGCCCAAAACACATGCCATGCCAACACTTATTAAATATAGTTTTTCATGATACTGAGGAAAATACCACCATTTGCAAACTCAAATTAGTGAATTTCTCTCACACGATAACTTTCTAGGAATGATGGAGAATATTTAAAATTAAAAATTCACGCATTGGTACGTATGCTTTATGCGTAAAGAAAAATCATAAGCCATCAAGAAAAATGATAGATTTTTATTAAATTTTATGCTTTCAAACTTGCATGCTCCCGACGTCTGTTGCCACCGACTTGAGTGATGAGAACTTACATATACTGGCCTTTTTATGCATTAATGCTCTCCTCGTACAAGGGATCTGATATTTATGAGATGTAACTCGAGACGTCACTTTGAAAAAATGTCTAACGTTCATGGGTTGAAACCTTGGCCGGTCATGAAAATAAGTTTGAAAAAAACACAAAGTTATAATTGTTCATCATGAAACTTTAATTTTTCACGACAATTCGCATAATTTTAATCATCCAACCACTCACCGATTATTTTCATAATCCATTACTCAAACAAATTATTAATTACTCTAGCCGATTATCTCAGTGGAAGAGTCTGTGTAGTTGAGGTTGTGGTTTATTTAATTATTTTCTCGCATCACCTCAAACTACGCTCAGGAGAAAGCGGAAAAGGAAGGTGCAAGCGATAGCTAATTAAAAGAATAGTTATAATGATTATTCCATTTCTTATTATTCAATTCAAGATAAGTCTCGAGTCTTACCTGTAAGCTACCTCTAATAACAAAAAACAATTTCCCCTAGAATAATAAATATTTACAAAGGAAAGTAACAATAAGCCCTCTTACGACAAATTAATTTCATCCCCGATTCCTTATGAATTTTCATCCACACTCGCAGTCATGTGATCAGGATTTCGATGGTTGTTATGTAACACTTTCGCGGAATGGAAATGCTTCTTGCAGGCAAAAAGGAAGCCAGTCTATTTTCCGTGCATTTTTTAACCATGGTCGATTGCTATAGAGCGTTTCACATTTAGTTGACAGCATGGGCCAATGAGGTGGATTTACACATGGAAGTTGACTTCTACGGGAGTAGCAAGTGCAGAGATGTCTCGATAGACACTACTTGCTGGGCATTGTTCAGCATAAACATTTCTTCTTGTTTTTCTCATAGAAATGAATGACAGAAGTATTGTGTGAGTATGGTAATTTCGGGAATCGACTAAATTCGGCAACCCTTGAGTTCGTACATCGCTCCTACAGGCATTCGTTGACTTCATAAATTTGCATGAATTACATTTAAAAAAAAAAATATATATATATATACACACATGTCTTATTAGGGCGTATTAAGTATGAAAATTGTTATAACTATTATTATTCAATACTTTAACAGACATCTGTCCTACTTTTGTGTTCTATTTAACATTAAAAGCATTTCAAGGTACCAATAAATATTTACGTATGATAAAACGAGTCCCTCTCCCGCTAATGTAGGTATTCGTTGTTCACATCTTATTCCCCGCTTGCATTCATGTTACCAGGTTTTCACCAGAAGTGATGCAATTTGATAGTAGAATTGAAATTCTACTTTAAGGCAAAATAGAAGCCAGTTTCCCTTGCAAGTGCGAACCCCGGTCAGTTAAAATTGATGTTGATCCCTACTGCCATGAAATTTCGTACTTACACAATCTGCCATTTGCAAGCGGCTGGGAAGGCTAATGTCATATGCGTGTAAATGGAAATGTGTAAAGCCGCCTTTATTCTCTGATAGTATCAATATCCGAGTATCGATACATTCACAATATCGCATACCTCTCCATAATCACCGGTCAAATTTTCTCGCAGGTGAGGATGAAGGCGAGGAGGAGGGCGAGGCGGAGGAGGAAGGAAGCCCGATGGGGATGGGGCGCGGCGGTGGAGGTGGAGGCGTGGTGGACTCCGGGGAGGATTCCTCCATGGGCCCGGGCGGCAACTACCACCGGCCGCGGAGTAAATCGCAGCAGATGCTGGTGGCGGACGGCAGCGTGGGACCGGGAGGCGGCGTCCCTTGCGGCGAAGACGGAGGCCTCCGGCATCCGGTTGGGGACGGTGGCTGCCGCTCCGCCCTCAGGAGGGATGTCTCCTCCTACTACTGCCTCCCCACTCCCGCGCATCACCAATACATGCACCAGCAGCCTCACCCATCCTCCCTGCCGCCCCCGGGGGCCCTCGGTCCGCGCTCGGGCTGGTCCTCGACGGCCGTGGGGCCCCCGGCGGCCGAATCTATCACTTCGGTGCTCACCACTTCGTCGTCGGTGGCGTCGGGCCCGCCGAGGACGCGAGACGCCACGTGCAACACGGATTCTACGACCACGGGGTTGAGCGTCGACGCGGGCACGGGCTCCGAAGATTTAGGCGAGGCGTACGAAATGTCGGAGGACTTGAGCCCTCAGTCCCCCGAGGAACCAGCGGTCATCATAGCGTCGAACCCTCCCGCACCCGGGACGCCGATGGCGTCCAGGGTCCCCTACGGTCCCTACGACAACCTGAGGAAGACCACCCCGGTGTGAATTAATGAGTTCAAAGAGCCGTGATAGAGAGAAGGAGATAGGTGTGTGCAAGAGAGATGCTCGTCGTTGTTTTCTACCCGAAGATACATTTCTGCTGACCAAACCAGTTTGGCGTCTGGTTTTTTTGCGTATGTATGTGTGTGTCTTTTGCACCGTTTAGATTTTAATTAATTAGATTTGAATTCTCCGCGTCGGACTGACGACGCTTGGAGTTGGAGTGGTTATCGTCCGGGGACTTACTCTGGAGGATGAGTTGGTTCTAAAACTCGACATTTTTTTAGTGTTATCGAGTGACTTGGAGTCCATTGTTGTCACATTAACACGGTTTTCGGAGATAGGATCCAATTGTCTCCGGTGGTGTGGTGAGAAATTTGGCAACAGTGCTGGTCTTTTGCTCGAAACGAATACGTGAAAAAGTGCTGGTGAAAATGACCTGTCTGTGGAAAATGAATTCGAAAAGTCACGGAATTGATGCCCAGTTGGGGCTTGAGATTGTTGAACCTTGATCGAATTCAACTTTTTTAATGCTGCTATGGTGGTTTTTTTGACTTTATGACATCAACCTTTCATAATTGTTGTCGGATCGGAAGCTTCAAGTTCTTGCTGAATAAGGCCCCATTAGCCAGTACTCCATGCGAGCGAGAACGACGCTCCGAAACATAAGCATTGCATATGAACACTTCATGATATCCACCAAAGTGAATCAAAGCACTATGCACCAGCACTCGAAGGAAACGTAAGCGTAACATCTGCTTGGATAAGAGCGAGTGTTGGATCTGACTGCACCGTGGGATATGTCAATTCTAGATTAAATCAATTGAAATAAGACGACACTGTGGTTACATGCTTGCTTTTTCACTTAACATTGACAATATTTGTGTCACAGTAGTCAACGCTAGTGCTTCAATTTTATGGTGATTTATCTTCAAGAATTTTGGAAACTGAGCATATTCTATTCGAAAAAGACATTTTGTATCTGCGATTTTTGTCGTTCGAAACCCTTAAGCCCTTGATAATTTGCAGCATGGCTCGGGAGGCAAAAAAAACGAGCTTCACTCACCACAACAGTGAGGGACATTTTGTGAAATAAAAAACGCTGTTCAGTTGCGTCTGTTAATTAAACTCCATCGTCCAATGGGGAAGCAAAAAGTGAAAGCTTTAAGTGTCTGTTGTTAACCTTCAATTGTTTGTGTTTTTTAGTTTATCCAAAGCGTTATGCCTACATGATCCCTGGCAATTTTGTGTTTGTTATTATGGATGGATTAAGAAAATATTTGTGTGTGTGCATGAGTAGTTTTCATGAGTGTGAATATCAGACCTTTTTATTGTGAACAAATGAGGTTGTTATTTAATAACGGCTTGAAAAAATGGTTTTTCCGTGGTTAATAAAAACATTCCTCCAATTGATGTGTTTTGTCAGATAGGGGTGAGGTGTCAAAGAAATGGAAATGCCTAAAGGTGATTACGAAGATAAATTAGCGTTGAAGCACTGCCTTGTGTTCTCCATATTAAACTCCTAGGAGGTGGACGGTAGGATTTTTGGAATCTCAGGTATAAACGGAGCGTGTAATCGTTCCTCTGCCAACAACATGAGCTCCTTCTATGACAAACTCAAGGCCTTTCCGTATCATGGTCTAACATTACTTTATACATCAAACATGAGTGATTGTTACGGTTATTTCACTGTGGATGAAATTTATACTAGAGACATAACAATAAAAAACAACTTGAAATGGAGTCTGTAGTACTTTCTCTTAATTTTTTAAAAAATTTTTTTTTGTCGTTCTCTGATGCCATCTGCTCTTCACCATTCACACGGGACCATAATTATATTTCTTAAAGGTAATAAATTATTCTTTAAAGGCTGCTACCACAAAAACTCTTGCTTTAAAGCAGCCTTCCAAAGTTTTCCTTAGGTTCCCAAGTTCTTTCATGTTTTTTTTGAAAGAGTCGTCTTTATTTAAGCCGGGGTTTAGATTGATTTTTGATAAGATTTGCTTAATGATTCTTCAAATTATCCATTATATCCACTTTTTCCAGTAATTTCATCCCCAATGAGCTTAAAACAGTTAAAATTAATCAAATAGGATGATAGAAATAGTCTTATAGATCCAAACTTGGCCACGAAGCCGTTAAAATTAAATTTAAAAACTCTTGATTTTTTTAAATACTTTCAATAGAGCAAATTTTAACGCCTTGGCTCAAAAAACTTTTCATATAGCATCAGCCCGTGAACACTTTTTTGCTTTGTGAATTCAAACATTTTATGTGCAAATATTTGTGGCGACTTCATCCGGATTGTTTGCCGTCAAAAGAGAGACTATTAATATTTTGAATAAACTCAGATATGGCTCAATCTCACGGGGATATTTATGCAGGCCGGAGGCTGTGAAATTCCAAATGGAGAGATGTATTCTACCCCATGTTGGTGTTTCATATCCCAACACTTGTTCCCCTCTCGTTCCCCCGCGGGCCTCTCGATTCTCATTCTGAGAATCTCAAACTCTTACTCAAGAGTTAGTTCCTGCGTAACAACGCAGACCGGTGACCCGAACTGAATTCAGGGTGCAAAGCACGGATTGTTCCAGCTTTAATCAACGCCCAATCGCTTCCATTTTTGTAATTATCATTGTTAATATTTGATCGCTTATTTCAGATGCAGACATGGAGTGAGTCGCAGGGAATGCGTGGCATTGACGTATCGCATACAGGAGTAAGAGAAGGAATGGTTCGTGTCACACTTTATTGACTCACAGTTTGTGACATCACTTGGCTGCACAACTAAAGTGTTCCTCTTCGGAAGCGCCAAAACAGTTTGACTGAGAGTACTGAGCCTTCGCGTCGCCATGGGATCTCTCGCTCATTTCATCTTATTATTTTACCATAGGAGAAGATGTGAGTATATTAACTACAAAAAGGCTGGCTCTAGTGTCATAATTTAGTATTCCGCTGTTCGTAGAATTGTGACAACCCATACCATGAATTCCCTTTGCCTGGGGCATCTTTAAACCTCCACAGTTACTTAATGAGAAATGACTTAATGATATTTTTAGAATTGACCTACCAGTTTAGGTAGGTTAAAAATGAAAATTTTGAACTATGTTTAACTTTTACAGCCCCATATGTAGGAACATATCGTACTTGTCTTCATCCGCTTGAAGCCCTAACTCATCAAATGCGCCGTAGACAGCTGACAAAGTTGGGGCTGGCGAACACAACAGCATAGAACGATAGAGCGATTCAAGCGATACCTCTCTTATTGTTAGCACAGCAACATTAAGCGATATTAGTCGTCCGAATTCTCTCCCCTTACCAAACATCATCAGCTTAACACGGGCTTCATTCAGCTTTCTCCTGCCCCTCAATCCCGCACAAACTAACTACTTTCTTTGCCACCTTATCTCCTCCAGCAGTATCCTCACGCTCCATGACGAGCACGTCCTCTTTCGCCTTTCTCTCTTATAATTTAAGAAGTAGAGTTATAGTTATTATTATGGAGATATGGAGACTAATTAACCAAGGTAGGTTTGAATGTAAGAGAGTAGGCATCCCTACATTTTTACAGGCGCAGACCTCTCTCTCCTCTACCTACACAATTTCTTTCTTCATCTCAGCACACGTCCTACCTCCCTTCGTTCAGCACATAAGACTATTCTCTCCCTTCTCCTTCCTCGCTTACCCAACGCCCTCCCCTCTATCACGGCCTTAAGCATCCCTTCTCTCCTCATTACCTCTCCCAACCGCCTACTCTGTCTCCTCATCTCCTCTAGAAGTTTCCTTCCCTCAAATTTGATTAACACCAAAACATTCTAGCGTTAATATCATCATTTGGTATTCCACTAACTGATTGGAAAGGTTCTCAGCAGCCCATATCCTCTCCTTCCAATTCCTGAGTCATATTTAAAATTCCCTATAAGCATAACATTTTAGTTCCCCGCCAATGAGTTTATCTTAAGCTCTTCCATTTCCTCTGCCTCCCCTTATTTCGTCCAAATTCCAATTTTTTTATCTCCTCTTCCTCGCTCACCAAAATTCTCCCACCTATTTTTACATCTAGCCCATCTTCTCTGCATCTTGAAAATTTAAACAGCGTTTCCCTCTGATGATTGATCTTTATCGCATACCTTTCACAGTTTACTCTCCTCCAGTGGTGCACATCCCCCCTAGGCTCAATGACTCATGCCCCCATATACAATATTTTTATCTACCTTCCCCCAAAACTTCCTGAAACCTCGGGTTCCCCACAGTCTCCAAAATTATTTTTACAACTCACTTCGCATCATGACTCCTTTTTTGGGCACCACTACCGTCTCTTCATTGACGGCAGTCCTTCGGCTGATTCGCAAAACAAGCACTAGGATATCTTCGAACTTTACATTAAAATTTATTCCTGTTCCCTCTTTCATTTCTAGCCAAGTTCCTCTTACAATGTCCTCCAGGAAAAATATACCAACCCTGTGCTTATATTCTACGAGACAACCCGAAGAAAATGTGAGTCAGTTGAGTGAGATTTTTTTCAGGTACGCTCGATCGGTGTATGATTGAGAGCTTACTATTGCTGTTACTTATCGGCTCATGAACTAAATTTATTCAGTTTTTTTGGAAGCTGGGACAGCTAAGTATCCACTCACTTTGTAACGATGAAAGACGTCTAGTGAAAAAGATGACATTTATCCACGAATCGGCTGGGTGACAAATCTACCGGCGGAAGCCGGGCGATGATGCTTAGATCCGGTCCTCCGTTCAAACCCGACCGAAGCCAATTGGCATCTACGATTTATCTTTTTGTTTTACGACGCAGGAGTGTCGCCACGAAAATTACGGTCTTCTATAGAGATGAAGCGCTGGATATCATTTCTTAGTCGGTATTCGGCTCACGTCCACCCCTCAACTCCACGCAATCGAGGGACGAATAAAAACTCCGGTGAAAGTGGATCTTCTTCCCCTTTCGACTTTTTCCTCCGTTCTCTCTCTCTCTAACTCCCAGGAGAGTGAGCTAGTTCGATTGATGGCCAATACCCCCGATACCCGCGTCCAGTAATGGGATGGAGCCTCCGTTGGGGGTCAACAATTCCTCAGAAAGTTTATCCAACACAGGCGATCACCCTCTTGCCTAACGCGAACCAATCCCCACGGCCGTGACTAATTGAAAAGAAATGGAACTTCACCGTGGTGCAATATTGATTTCCTTGGAAACTTTCTTTCGTCTCTCTAGCAAAGTTCTTCATCGCTCTTCTCAGCGGAACCTCCGCCTTTAAAGACTACTTGTCCTTTGGTGTCGTGCGCCAATGCTTCCTTATGATCTCCTTGTGATCAGTGTGAAGTCTCGGTGATAATGCCAAGTAAGTCTCGGTATTGGAATTGAACGCAAGATAGCCAAGATGGTAACGCTTCGTACTAGCTATTCCAAGGACTCTGTTTCTAGTGTCTTCCCTGTCGTTACTGTGGCGTTTGTCAGGACATTAAGGTCTTGGGTTTGATGGTGAAATGTAATCTTAATATTCGAGACTCCTGAGGACCGAAATTTACTGCTACTTGGAAACCTTCACAGCAAAATGTGAAAATCACCAGGCTGTGATACTGTGTATTAGAAAAACATTTTGTAGATCTTTTATCTGGAATTTAAGCTTTGAGATATTCCAACAATTATAATTTCCGAGTATAAATTCGTACTGTGAAGTTCAATGCCAATATTTGTATTATTAAAATTATTTTTATCTTTTCGAACTCTTCGGAAATTTCTAATTGTTCCATTGTGTACTAACATACGTTCCTAGGATTGGTGGACAAAACAAGTGCCCCATGTTCCTCCTATGTATATCATTTTACGTATATTATGCACCACCAATGTGTGGCCAACTTTCACCTGTTTTCTCAAATGAGAGATTTGAGTCACACCGCGTTTCGTATTTAGGCTTAACCATACACGTTTATGAAACATAAAATGTCACGTTTTCTCACTCCTTAAAAATACACTGTTTTCAGTTAATTAAAGGAACTGCTGAAGTTTGCACACAAGGAAAGACGTTCTCGAAAATAATAAAACATCTCATTTGTATCCACGAATAGAATGCCGCGAAATAAAACTGCCCGAGTGAATTAGGTCTAGGGATGGTTTTAATTCGCCCCTCAAGCTGTGTGCCTAAAATTAAACTTCTTGAGAATAAGGACGCATTTCATTCGGACGATATTTTAAGGTACTCTGTGAACCAAAAACACCGTTTATCTTGTATTCATGCATTTATAGACACCATGCAACGTGGCGCTGACACTTGGTACTGGAATATGGCTGGAGAGACTCGCGAAGAGTACTGAAAGATTCAAATAATAGCTAAATATGGACTGAACTTCTGCCATTTTCACTTGTAAAATATTAGTTTATTTCTCTATGCTACCACTTTTAATAAAATAATTAATATCTCCAAAAAAATATTATTTCATTCTATAAAAAGTAAATGCACATTCATGCACTCGCAATTAACTGTATAAAGTTTCCGAGATAGCTCTCTTCATAGCCTTCTTCTGTGGGGCGAGCCCTGTCATGCGCATGCGAAACTTCAGTCGCCAGACGCCAAAGTTGAACCTTGGCGAACTTCGCTTTGGCGACTGAAGATGGCCTCTGAAGCAATGCTTTTGTACGCTTTTGCACTACCACTATCGTGGACGCTCGCATTTAAATGAATGCGTTGAACTTGACGCTTGGCGCTTGAAGCAATCGTGGACCGGGCTTTACTCATCTCCTGTGTAACTGATTCGGCATGACACTGATTCAGCGCCTTTAGTATTAACGGTGGTGTATCAGAACAAACTGAATTTTTATCGGCATATTATTTATAGAGAATGCATCCGTGCTTTTTACGTTAGTTTAATCCATATCTTCTTTGTACAATAACCTGGAAGACGCTGTTCTTAAATTTGTAAAATGAGAAAAAGGCCTTTTTTCACAACATTCTCCTGTGTCAACCGATACTTGCTTACAAAGCTTTATGGGGAATATTTAATTCCCTTGACGCTTCCTCAACTTTCTTCATTACATCTTCTTGGCTTAAGGAAAAGCCCTTGCTTTTTTTTCCATCCCAAAATCACGACAGTTTTCGAGGTCTTCAACTCTTCCTTTTCAAGGTCCTAACCCCAAGGATTGGGGTAGAGGGGGTGGATCTGCTGTGCTAAGTTCAAACTCGGTGGTGGTGACCTCAAGGACCCTATTCGACAACTTAACAGTATCGCGTGCTACTGAACCAGCATGCTGGCTAAAAACCATGATCATGATGCAAGAGCATGATGGTTGACAGGTACTACGTTCCACTAGGACGTGGTGGCTGTCAACCAAAACTGCTAGCTTATACAATCGCGGTATAATCATTATTTATTTTTGATCAGTACCTCCTTTACCTTTAATCATTATTTATTTTTAATATATACCTCCTTGCGGCCTTTTGTAATTTTCTGTCCATGTAATCAGCACTGAATGAAAAAGTCCCGACAGCAGTTTAAGCCGCTTTCTAGCATAGATTGGTTAGTCCAAAATAATAGTATACATGCACTGTGATATGAATGAAAATTCCTCTTCCTCACCGGTACAAGTTCAATGATCCGTGTGAAACCATCGAGGACAGCTCAAATCATGCTGAATTTGGTGTCCAATCCCAAGAACCGGCTAGCATACTAGGTCTTTTGCTGGATCAAGTATCGTGTTCTCCAACCTAATGGCTCGTACACTCCATCCTCTTTGGCGCCAGTAAAGGTTGGGTGTATCGTCACTGTTGCTATTATTTGTCAAATTTATCTTTGCGAGTAAAGACGGAGCGAAAGGCTCCCACACGGCCAAGCTATGTGGGTAATTAGTTACGTAATCGCCGCCGCATCTACGGCTCATACCAGTACGCAGGTACCGTTGCTCTTTCTAACAGATTACTGAAAGAGCCAATGTGTTCACCTCGGAGTATTGAGAGAGGGCGAAGATCAAGGAGGCTTCACTCCTGCCTTTTGATTGGTTACTAGACTCTCCTGCGTCACGAAACTCTTACATTCACCCCGCCCTCAGTAGCAAAGGTAAATTCAACAGAATATAGGGCTAAATTATTCGAGTACGTCGAAATAAAATGGTTATTCTCATTGCATTGCACCCTGCTCAAACTTAATTCAAGCTGATATTCAGTTGTTAAAACCGGTTGTCACGATCGAAGAGTTAAATTGCAGAATTTCAAGAACGTAATAAAATTATGCTTCCTAGAGAAGGCCAGTATCACGTAAAAAGTTTTAATCAACTACCATAAAAATAGAGAGTCACATACACGACGACAGCAAAAAAAACGTTCTCCACAGTATTCAACTTGACATGGGGCAGATAATTAAAAAATGAACTCTTAACTGTACCTTCCTAAATTGTATTCTATTTGGCGAACACTTAAAAAGGTAAGTGGATTGTTTTGGAGGCGACGAATATTCCCTAAAAATGATATCCTGGAGAATGGAACGAAATAAGATAATCTTCGCGATTGAAAAATAGAGAAACGACTTGTAAATAAGGAATGCAAATTTTTAAAAACTCGTGACTTCGTGAGAGGAAGGCAGGATAAATGCTTGTCGTTATCCCCACTCTCTTTTTAAGCCTGGGGATACGTGTATTGTAATGAACTCGAGTTTTGTGAAAGGGAAGCGAACGCGTGATAAAATAAGAAAAAAGATAGAGTTTACACAGAAGAAAAAAGGGAAAATTTGCGGACTGTTTTTGAAAAATCCTGAGACAAAAATATTGAAAATCCAGGCTGGGAAATACTAAAACAAAACTTCAAGCACGTTCACCCCGAGTTATTAATTGATTGTAAATTGTGCATTATTGCGTTTAAGTGGGCTGGAAAACTTGCGAGGTAAAATCAAGAACAGTATTGATTTAAATTCCCTGGCTCTCCTCTCAAATAACTTCCATGTAACGTGCACGTAAGTGTCTACCATCGTTTCATACTTATTTTATCCGGAAATATAAGACTGTCATAGATATCCAACTTCAGCTTTCAACCACGTTTCTCAGTGAAAGTTGCTATCACGACTCCAGAAAATTATAAATCTATCCCAAATATGATTTAAAAAATGGCAACGTGGAGACGGAACCTAGAACCCAAGTTCTGAAATGGATCGAGCAATAGAGTAGAGGTAGAATGCAGCATTGGAGTAATAAAAAATATAAACCAATATCACTGCTATCTGTTGTTCTTCCTTTGATTTCTAATTATTGCGACAAAATATACATTACTAGCAGAAGGTACCCGTTGAAATTCAACGGGTTTGAAAAACATTGAATTTATTTCATAAAAAACCACAAAGCCTGAAGAATACTGTCAGCGTGATCATTTGAGGAGTTCGTTACCTATATTGTCTGTTGTGTTCGTCGTAGTAGACACGCTGACCGTTTTCCAGGTGCACGGAGAAATGAGCGACTGTTAGTCCTCTTTCATGCACGGGAAAACCCAAAAATGGGCCACGCAGACTCATTACTACTTAAATAGCACCCAGGCTGATAGATGATCACCTCGTCCTTCCGGTTCACTTGAGCCGTCTTCGGAGTGATTAACAGCTTGATCGCTTCCCTTTTGTATATACATATGTTTGCATTCATGACTTAATTGAGTTGCACTATTCAACTTTGATGTGTGCGTTATCTTCATACGAATAGGAGAGCAGGGTACAATCCAGCGTTTGACAACTTGAAAAGGAGCATTTGCAGCAACAGCCATTTTTATTTGACTTGTAAATCTTTCAACAGCCGGACTGTGCCTTAGGCATAAAGGGTAGTCATCATCATTGGTTTCGGGTGCTAAATAAAAAACCTATGGTGATTCTTAATGCACTTGCCGACTTTCATTACGCAGAATTTCAATTCTTCTTTCGGAGAAGAAACATGTAGTAACGTCATTATAATTTCCGCCATCTTAAAGTAGATTGAAGTTTCAAAACAGATGGGTCGAATTGTAATCCTAATTGCAATTGCAATTGCAATTAGGATTGCAATCCTAAAGTACGATGATAAATCGTTGCTTGAACCGGATTTATAGCTGGTTACCCGTCCTTAGGTTGGGTAAGGATGAAATTTGTGCGGTTCTTAGCGTAACCCGAGAAACACCACGGAGATATGCTCATGACATCGCTGGTGGGCATGTCTTTGAGCATCCAAGTCCAACCTTTGTCGTTTTCCATGCAAGGACTCATTTTCTCTTCCTTTAGAATATTTTTTCGATAGGTTACTATTTCTTCTATTAGGCATGTTGATGGATACATATAGAAGTCCAAGGAGGAGAGAAACAGCGGCGAGTGAGAGTCTTGAATAGGCAACTCGATAGTTAAGTGAATGTAAGTTAACTGCACTTTAACACTTTTTAGCATATATAAAAAAACTCGTAACGTTTATGATGTAGGAATATGTCTAAAAGACAGTTCACAATCGTAAAGAGAGGCAGACCGCTCCACTACGTGTAATATATCTGAGTATTAAACGATAATAAACAACGCCGTGTTTGTTGTAGTAACAGAGGCATTATTCGCTGCACGAAAATATTCCTGCACGTTTAATTCCTTTGTATATATCGTTTACTACGTAATTGTTCTCTCATATACATGCAGTGTCCCTATGAGAGCTACTTTGAGATTAGACATTGAAGAGTATACTTGTTGCAAAAATGCATTGAATTTATCGATTACCCCACAAAGCAATCTGCCATGGAGCCCCTTGGACTCTGGGCCCTTCATATACAGATTTTCTCTTTACGTGCTATCATGTAGCTGCAGGAAAACGTATATGCTAGAGGCGTGAATATCCTTTGAAAATCAAATCTTTGGTTGTCAAGGAAATATGCTATTGTTTATTTAAAAAAAAAATGCGAGAATTATTTAGCAAAAACATTATTTTTAGACAAATACGAAGCGTTAAAGAAAATCAATTGAAAGAATTAGAAACTTCATTTATTCAGCCATCCAATAAAAAAATCCCAGCTTTTTATCTTGAGTGAAAGTACTATTATAAAGTAATAAATGGAACCACCACACCGAATCCAATGATTAGTACGGACAACCAGAGGGGCCTTAGGGCTTTTTAATATAGCCTATATTGCCCACAAATATATTTTCTATGTACATGCCAAATTTCAGCTCAATCGGTCCAGTAGGTGATGCGTGATTGAGTAACAAACATCCAAACATACAAACTTTCACATTTATAATATTAGTAGGATTATACATTACTAACAGGCCACCCGACGTTGCTCGGGAAGGAGAAGGGGGATACTTGGAATACATAGTAACATAGCAGGATTTGTAGGTAAAGGAACAAAGCAGGTTAGGTGACGGTCATCTAAATAAGCAGAAAACAGTGTAGAAAGGCAAAATATAAAACTCTTTATTTCCGGAATGCGAAGCTGATGCTTACAGCACTTCTTTATAGACTATGTTGGCAGTTTTTCCTGTGGCGGTGTACATGTACAGATGGTTTGCTGATCCCACTCTGGAGCAGGCCACATAGAGCTGGCCGTGGGCAAAACAGTCTTCTTCCAAGTGTATGCCCACCGTTTTGAAAGTTTGTCCCCGAGACTTATTTATCGACATTGCAAAAGTGAGTTGCACAGGAAACTGCAGGCGTTTGAAATGAAAGGGCATCTCTGTTGTAATTAAAGGAATTCGAGGAATGAATGTATTTTGGCCTTTCCCAGCGCCTGTTTGTATCATCGCCTCTATGATGTGAGGATGCAATGCCTTGACTGTTAATCTGGTGCCGTTGCAGAGTTTTGGCGGGTCAAGATTTCTTAGAAGCATGATGGGAGCGCCAACTTTCAGTAGGAGTCGGTCACCAAAGAAGTCACCTAATCGGTCTTCGCCTCGCACACAGCGCACACAAACTCGTGGGCGATTTACCTGTGAACGGTGAAGTTGCGAAAAAAAGGCAGTATCGGAAATGGAAGTCGCCAAATCGGCCTTCACCTCGCACACAGCGCACACAAACATACTAACATGGCAGATTGAATGGGGTTGTTATCGGAAGGTGGGAGAGTAAGCAGAGGGCGGGGATGGGTGCTAGGTGGCGCTGAGCGCACTTGCAGGGTTCGGTAATGAGAAAACGACGATAAGGACGCGTCGGACGCAACCGAAAGTAGCACTACTGGGTTCGGGAGCATGAGATTCACCTATGTACCAACTTTGGTCGCAATCCGTGCTGCCGTATGGAAACACATAGCGGACGGACAAACAGACATCCTCTTTTATATATATATAGATTGTATCATCTGAGTACTTTTCCGAAGAGTCATTTGTTCAACAGCAACACATTTCAGCTCGAGGTAGAGTATGATAGACCCAGGAGACCACGGGAATCTCTACTTCAAATAAGTAAAGTAATTTAGCACTCACCTCTCCACATACTATTTCCCTGTCCCTGGGTAACATTTTTAAATCTAAATCATGTCATATTTACATTTTTTTAAAGCAAATGCAAGCAATAAATGAATGTCATGTGAATGTCCATAAGGATGGCTTTTGATTGCTTTTTTTAGTTTAAAAATAGTAACTTGCGAAAACAGATGATTTATAAGGAGCTCTGACTCAAGCCTAAGATGTTGTTCATAAAATGAGAGATTCTAAGAATGGACCTAGGGTAAAAAATTACATGCAAAGTTAAGTTGAAATTTTAAACGGTTTCTCCATTATTCTCGTGAGATGAGGATGATTCCATCTCGTGAGATGAGGATGTGTTTGCATTTTATTTCATTTTGAAGTCATCCAACTTCAAGCATCCCGTGGTCTACTGGCAAAATCGTCTCGAATTTAGTACGATGCTGAATCATTGCTTTAAAAGTAATGAATGACAGCGAAGTTATATCAGCAAATAAAGATACCAGGCATGATGAAAATAGGAGCATTTTTATGTGGTCTAATTACGAAATGTAATGATCAACTTGGATGGACGATAATAACTTATTAAACAGAATGACAATTACTATTAATTATTCACAGTTTCTAAACCAGACCATATACTATTAAATATGTATAGAGTTTTTGGGATCATCGCAATATACCTACCCTCAGGCCTTGTTAATGAAAACCAAGAATATTGGCGGTTTTATGTTTAACTCATGGGCTTTGAATTGAAATATTCATGTGGTAATTAAATAAACAATTTTGGACATGAATTAATACGACACTGGTAAGATAACACGTGTGAACATCTGCTGGTGAACGTCTGCTGGTGGCTGATATACAGGGTCTGTCCCAAAGTTCCGGTATTGAATTTCCACAGCCGGTCACGTACGCTTGCGTGCAACAATTTTATAATTAGTAGAAGGGCGCTGATTTTTTCCACTTAGCAGATTATGATGTCGTCAGAGTTTACCTGGAAAATACACTCTAGTGATATATGAATAAATATGGAGTCAAAGAAAAAAACGCCATTATAGATGGCAGTGACGGCTTTTCGGGCTTTCTTCCGCCCGCAAAGTGTGTTTCAAAGCGTTTGCGCTTCCTCGTACTTCCGTTGGCGGAAAAAAGCCCGAAAACCCTTCATTGGGTGCGTTCCGAAATTCACTGCTTATACTGCCAGTGCTTCCAAACCGTTCCGTAATCAACTAACAGTACTATACAATGACCGCTGACGTCAGTCAATTGATGACGTTTCTCACTGCGAATTCTACTGCCACTACTGCTGATCTCGGGCTGCAGTAGCGGCAATAAGCAGACAACCACTACGAACAAAAGGTGGAAAAATCAAATCTACAACGTTAATAAATAAAATCTGAAGTATAGAGAAACTGCTTCGAACATTTTAATGTTTCTATCGGCGAGAGCGAAAAGTCTCGATGCACTTAAATAGCTGACAGCACCTGATTAGCGTATAATAGTTTATAAAACGCATTTATTTGTCAATCATGTAAGTTAATGAAGTACCAGCTAATCGTACCAGTGACTATTTCACTAGAATGAAAGCGTTTTTTAAATGATGATGGAGTGAAGAGCATCACAAGTGATACAAGTAGAGAAGCAATTATTTTTGCGAATGAAAGCAACTTGTTAAATTACCTAAAATTAATTTAGTGTCATGAAAAATATGGTACATGTAATTATATACAGCCTGTTACTACAGTGGTAGCTTAGCATAATACCGGAATGTATAATAATTGTCGGGGAACTTAATTTTCTGCATAAATATAATTGTTAGTGAAAATATTCTGCGTTGCAACACTCAACCATGGTACTATGCACTCAACAACCCGTATCTGTACCTAATTTTCGACGTCACTCTTAGAAACGCTTTGTACAACTGGCCATGAAGAAAATCAGGGCTTGACAAATATATTCGAGGACTTGTTTATAAGCCCAAGATTAAAAATTTTTATTTTAAATTTGATAATGCTAGATAATTATAACGGATATTTGTTTGATAAAACAGGGGTTTTTTCTCGATACGTGGGTAGCTGACGCGAATTCATTTTATTATCATCAGAGAAAGTAACCAATTAGTATAAAATAACATTAAATAGCAAGACAATGGAAATTAGCATTTAATTAGAATACTCTCTATCAATGTCATTTGGATTAGCATTAAGAATTAACGCATTTAAAGATCACTTATAATAAATAACCACGCAATTCGGCCATATTGAAGTTCAAGCCACTGCCGACCGTTCCGAAATTCTTGCTACTGCAGCAGCGGCAGTACAGCTTCACGCTCCGTTTTACGGCAGCACAGACAGTACTTGCAGTGAATTTCGGAACGCGCCCGGTCATCTCAACGACTCCGAGGAAGCCTACGAGTTCAAATGCCGTTATAGTTTGTCTTGGGCTCTCGGCTAAGATTACTCTAGCTCTTTTTTCAATGACAGTTACGAAAGATTGGCGGCACTTTGGCTAGCGTGAACTCAAGTGGTGAAGTGATGTAATCTGCGAGCCTCAGAAGTTAGCTTCATTCCATTGAAAAAACAGTGAGCCCATCCTTGGATGATAAACAGCTTACGGTCACCATCCAGAGGCCACTTGTTGCGGGCGCCACATCATTCTCCATGGGTGGATTATATTGCTCTGTGACGCGACGACTAACAGAGCGTGACCTGAGTTATGATATCCAACCCCCTACACTGGCATCGCTTAGTATCCATTGAGAAGCTATGAGGTAACATGTGCAGTAGCCATTAATTTTGCCATGGAATTAAGAATTTTGTTTCTACTCTATTGGCGCATCTTCCGATATTTATTTCCTTACAAATTTCTACCTAAATTCGTAATTTTCTTAAGTTCACGTTAAAGTTTTAACGAACTAATTTATCCATGCTTTCACCATGATTTCTGAGCGCATGGCATTAAACTAATCTCGTTCTTCATGTCTATTTTTTTAAGGAAATAAAATCATCATCCCTTTCTAGGGACTACCTAAAACCTTTGACGTGATGGAACGGCTTGTATGGCCCGATGACCCCTGGAGCTGAACTGGAGGGAGAAATAGTAATTGCGGGCAACGGCCTGCCACGATGGAAACACCGGTTCCCGATCAGTCACCGAAGTTAAGCATCGTTGGGCTCGGCTAGAGTTTGGAGGTGTGATCCTCCGATTCGTCCGAGTGCTGTTGACCCTGTCTGCACGTGGCAGACAGTATGTGCAAAGTGACCGTAGCTGTCGAAGAACGTTAAACAAAAATACTACAATAGTAATTGCTCTTGGTAGGGCTCCCAGTGAGAGATAGGCAGGGTGATGTATAAAATACGTAATGATCATCATGAATAGGCTTGAATGTCCCATCTGTTCTGGGCATGGTTATCAGTTTTTGCGGCCCTGCTGTCATAACGCAACGTTTTAATGGCCTGCACTTAACGATCATTTATACAATACGTTTTACTGGTTACCTCGGAGCGATAAAAATTCTTATATTGATGGATCGTAAAAACACGTGTAATAAAGGCATGTTAATAGCTCACATTAAAGGTCATTATAGATATCATATTAAAATTTCCAAACGAAAGATCATTTGAATAGTACACAAGTTAAAATCTTCAACTTCATATTTCTTCTAAAACTGAGCTATTTTAATTTTGGCTGCAAAAAGAGTTCATTTTCTAAGTAGTAGCTACATGGAAACAGATGTGACAGGATAAAATTACTCGCATGAGGGAAATATATTTTTCATCCAATTTCTACTACTTCGACCTATTTAATTATCCCTGCTGAAATTTTAATTCGTGAAAAAGAAAACTTAGTTTTATTCCACCGATTTTTTCCTGGTACAACTAGTTTCAACGCATCAGTGTCATCTTCAGGTACTTGTACTCGGCGCCATCTTCAGGTAAACTAAGCTTTCTTTTTTCATTACTCTTAATGAATTTCCACAAAGTTGAGCCGGAAACCATGGAGAACCACCCCGCTGAATATTTTTTGCTGTAAATTTATTGACAATTTTTTGGAGCGAGATCATCAGGTGGAGTAAAGTGTTGTGAATATTAGGTTTTCCGCTGTTCAGGAAATATTTTTAGTGCATATGCATGAGGATAAATAAGTTAAAACCCTCGTTTTGCATCTCTCCAGTCGTCTATTTAAAACGAACGGGAATGGACAATTGCGACAGATCCATCCGAGTGCGTTTCATGAAAAATTGATTTTGCCGATCTTTTCGTGCTCAATAAAGTCAGTCCCATTTCAAGCTAGCTGGTCAAGGGCCATTTGATTCACTTTGTGAATGAGGGTGCAGGAATGAAAAATGTACGAGAGGATGTTAGTGTTCGGCTCCTATGGAGAGCAGCAGCGTGACCCGAGAGAAAAACGGCTTTGGCATTCTTCCGCGCGTCGACGCGGAAGGACGGAAAACGCTTTAAAATTAAATATACACCTGCGACAAAAAGCGCTGTGGTGATAGTGTCATCATTACATTGCGTGCGATACGCCACCATGTGAACCTTCAAGCACCATCGGCGCAGTAAAATTGGCCCCGAGCACATTCATCGATCGGGGACACATTATAATTTTACATTTATTTGGTGCGCTTTCACTTCCAGATAAAAGGTTGCGACGCGAAACAATATAGCCATGTGGAACGAATATTTTATCACTGAAGTTATTCCATCCACCGCGCAGTTTTACTCTTCCCAGGAACTATAGCCTTACCATGATGGAAGGGCTAGGACACCCTAATGACCCCTTGAACTGAGCTCCTAGTTGGGCCACCATTAGGGTATCGATTATCACTTTTTTATGAATTTCCAAAAACCTCAGGGCGAAAAAGTTGCATTTTGCGGTGATATTTCGTCAAATTTCATCAAAATTAAAGTATCCCCTACCGTGTTTAAATGTTGCCGGAAATCAGGCTGAATTCGTAAACATCCTACGGTAGAAGTTATTTTTTTAATTAAAAATAACTCTTTGGAAGGAGTTATTACCATTGTCTTCTTTAAATAAAAAATCTTCATTTGTAACAAAGCAATCAACATAGATTTAGGATAACAATTCTTAGTGGTGTCATTTGGTAGCCCCGGGCGTTCCCCGTGTAAAATCCCTTTTTCCCATTTTAACTTCGTATGAGCCCGGTTCTCAGTTGTTAGAGGTTATAATCATATATTTTTACCCGACTTGGATTACTTATTGCACAAATGAGACATAAAAATTTTATCCTTCCTAACATTTAGTTCAGTGGTTTGACTTTCGTGATTCAAAGTGAAGTTAGTGGGTTAAATTCTCAGAGAATGGGTACAATTTTTATATTGGTTCGTACAATTTTTCTATAATATTTTGAGCTATGCCCTTAGTCTGTATGCTACATACATTCTTTTTTTGGCTATCGTATGTAATTTAAATACCTTAATATATCAATTTCCTAAAATACTACTGCCATGTAAACCTGGGTTGCTCATTGAAAATTTAGAAATCTTATCTTGTTTAATTTGGAATATGACCTTTTGGAGAATGTTTAGATCTGCTAGAGTGAGAAGAAATCAACGATATCCAGAAAATACTTATTCAGCCTCCAGAGAGCAATGTTTCAACAGATAAGGACTCAGACATGAAATTGAGAGAAAATACGAAGATGAAATTATAATTGTTCTATCAGAGACGTGGATACCTGAATCAGAACACTCACTGGCAATGAAAGGAAAAGGAACTCACTAGTCTGATGGCTTACCAGAGCTGCGTCATTTATTGAAGTAGGTAATCTACCAGTTTAAGGTAGGTCTGTTGGAAGTCAGTATAAATCCTCTAGATTTTTATATTTGCGGGACCCTATTTATTTATTCAACTTAACGTATGCCCTTCTTCATCTCTTCCATTCTATTCCCCCTTGAGCAACCTATCACCCCTCATTACATATTCCAACCTCCTATTCTTCCTCGTCCTAATCTTCTCGAGCAGATTACTTTCCTCACCTACTAAGCATTTCCTCATTTGTCTTCATATATGTCCACCATATTTTCTCCATCCCACACACAAATCTCAAATGCCTGTAGCCTATTCTTGTCCTCCTCTCTCAGAGTCTATATTTCTGCCCCATACAACACTACACTACAAACTCTTCACCAGTCTCTTCTTCATACTCTTACCCAAGATCCCCATCATCAGCTCCCATCTGCTACTAAACTTGTTCTATGCTAATGCTATTCTCCACTGAATGTTTTTGCTACTATACCCATTTTGTTCTAGCTCCAGTTTATGCCCTCCTACTTTTATGACCAGCCTCACTTTATTTGTTCTAGAGAATTTCATTACTTTTGTTTTCTTATAATATATCTTCATTATATATTTCCTTCACTGCTTTTCTAATACATCCGCTAAAGCTTGCAATCTCTTCGATGATTGACTTATTAATGCCTAGCCTTCCACGAATCTAACTGGCTATTTCCGCTGGCCTCCTACTTTGATTTCCACATCAAGTTCTTCCTATTCCTCTCTTATCATGTCCTCAGCATAAATTTTAAAAATAAAAGGGAACAATGGTCAATGGTAGTTCTGCTGGACTATCCTCATACTGTATTCTGATCCTTTCTTCTTCTTTGATATACGTATGCATACCATATTCACAAAACCCTCTGGCCATAAGCCACCCTCGTAAATTTAATGAGTAAGTTCGAAAAAAGACCTTACCCCACAACCTAAAACTACCCACTCTGATTCTCCATCAGCCGCCCTCACCTGTGCCCTCTGGGCCATATATTATTTTCGAATGAATGTCCTATCTTGCCAATTATCTACTCCTATTTTCCTGAGAATCTGCATTAGTTTTTCCCAAATTAATCTTTCAAATGCCAATTCAAAATCCAAAAAACAAGCAAAAATATCCTGACTATCCTTATATCCTTGTTTCTATCTATAATAGTCCTCATCACCGCAATCACATCCAGAGTTGAACTCAACTTCCTGAACCAAAACTGGTCATCACCTGAATAGCAATTATGGCTCTACACTATTCTTCTAACATTCTATTTATTATTCTAAGCTGAACTTTTGCCGTTTGAGAAGTTAGAGTAATTATATATACACCTCATATTCTGATGCTTTCTTCTTCTTCTTGGAATACGTATACATTATATATTCACGAAACCCCCTGGCCAAAAGCCACCCTCGTCAATTTAATGAGTAAGTTCGAAAAAAGATCGTCTTCCCTATTTCGATATTTTTTCTTATCATTTAAAAATCACATTTCTCAGTTGAAATAAGAATATGACAATTAAAAAGGTAGAATTAATTGATGAAGTACCTAGGTACCTATATTATACATAACAATCTAATAATATTATTTCTTCAAACGAAAATATACCTCTATAACCAAAAAGTTGCAGTAAAAACCCAACGGTTCCTACGCCCTTTTAATTTTTTTACTTTAATTTAACTAGGCTTTAAGTGTCATTAGAATCTTGTTACACAAAAAGCATTGATTTTTGCACCAAAAACATTTAGGACACTGATGGGTTAAGTATTTAAAAATTGAACAAGGATCGTCCCCAAATAATTCTCCCTAACAATTAGCCATGCAGCCACCTTCAGTTCAACTATTTGAGAATACATACTCAGAAATGGGCAAAATATATGTCAAATGTATTAAAGATACAAAATACAAATTACTCTTAAAATCTGTATTTCAAATACAAAATATAAATTAGTTTTAAAAACTGTATTTTCGACACAAAATACAAAGGTAATTTCAAAATACATTCCTTAAAATACAAAATACATACCTCCACCACAGTGAAATTTAAAATTCTTACCTGGTAAAAAATTAAAATCAATTCAAATATGAACTTTTCTTTAAAATGAGAGGCTTCAACATTCTTACCACATATTTATATGTAGCTAGCTATTAAACCATTATCCAGGGAAAATGTCTTAAATAATATGGAGAATATATGGTAATACATTTATCCATTTCACTACAATCTCACTTACAAAAAATGTTAATTTCCCTTCAAAAGCAATTATGTTTCAAACGTGGAGTCTGCTAAATTATATCTTTTGCAGTTGTGAATAAATCCTGCAAAAGAAAATAATCTTTCCACAGGAACACTGGATGTTAGGCCAGTTTTATAACCCACAAACAACTTTTATACTGCAGGATATTCATTTAATGTTGGCAGACATTTCGATTTCTCACCAAGAAATTGCAATACTTCAATTCATTTGCTGCAAAGACCAGGAGTTTTTTTGGGGGTCACAGCTCATTGGGTAAGTGGTCAAACCTTTGGATATTTGAGTGAAATGAGCTGGTCATTGTATCTTTAATCAGTGCTTAAAATACATGTTGTTTCATATGACTGTGCCAAGAACTAAGTTGCAGAGGAAGATAGCAATATCATACTACATTAAAAATTAAATCTTTGAAAATATGGAGAGTAATGATTATTAACAAATTACTAATAATATGATATTTTGTTATTTTAGATTGATGAACAAACACTGAAGAGGCATTCAGCTGCTTTGGCATGCAGGAGGTTTTGTGGTCCACATACTCATGGCAAGCTTGCAGAAACGCTTGAAGATATACATCTTTCATTTGGTTTGTCTGCTGGAAAGATTGTGTCTACAGTTACTGACAATGCTGCCAATTTTTCGAAAGCATTAAAAATATTTGGGGTTGATCTAAAAGGACCATGTTCTGATAATGAAAGTGATGTTGATGAGGAGAGTGATGAAAATTCTTCTGTTTTGTTTATTTCTGATGATGTGGAGGAGGAGATGGAGGAGTCCAGGATACATTTACCTCATCATGTTAGATGTGCTTCTCACACACTAAATTCGTTAGCTACAACCGATACAACCAAAATAATCGAAAAATCGCCATCATTATCATGGGTGCATGGGCTATGGGTAAATGTACATTTTTATGGAATGCTTCTGGGTGACCACACTCTGCTGAGAAGATATTCTCTGTTCTAGGACAGACACTGAGTTACCCTGGTGCTACCAGGTGGAATTCTTTTTACGATGCTCTATGCCAGATATTGAAACACCGAGAGAAGTTACAGGCTCTTTTTACTGTCCTTGGAACCAAAATCCAAATTAAGGAAGTAGAACTGGAGTATTTAAAAGAATACTGTGAAGTTATGAGGACAAATGCCTTGGCTATTGATCGGCTTCAAGGAGATGGGTGTTTCTTTGGATTGTTATTACCAACATTATTTGTCATAAAAGGAAAGCTAGAGGAGATGCAGTCAATGGTCTTCCATTATTGTGCCCTCTCATTACAGGTCTGAAGATGAGCTCACAGAATAGATTCAAAACCTATTTCTGTCTATCAGCGAAAGTCAATGATGCAATTTTGGCTTCTTGTACCCACCCTTTCTTCAGGATTTGGTGGCTTCTAAACGAATGAGAGGAATTAAGAGAGCACCTGCAGCAGATGCTAATAAATGCCGCTAAAAAACTTAATCCTGAATTTCTCTGCTCCAGAAATGATGGAAATTCTTCAGATGAGGAGTTCTTTGCCTTTTCGGATGAAAAGGGACATTCATCATTCCATGTTGTAAATAGGAATGAATTGAAGTATTGCAATTACTTGGTGAGAAATCGAAATGTCTGTCAACATTAAATGAATATCCTGCAGTATAAAAGTTGTTTGTGGGTTATAACACTGGCCTCACATCCAGTCTTCCTGTGGAAAGATTATTTTCTTTTGCAGGATTTATTCACAACTGCAAAAGAAATAATTTAGCAGACTCCACGTTTGAAACATAATTGCTTTTGAAGGCAAATGAACATTTTTTGTAGTGAAATGGATAAATGTATTACCATATATTCTCCATATTATTTAAGAAATTTTCCCTGGATAATGGTTTAATAGCTAGCTACAGATATAGACCAGATTTTGCCCTTACAGACCAGATTAACCCCAGTTCCACCTCAGATACAGAACAAATATTTATTCATGGGAAGATTGAGCCTTACTGTAATCTTGCAGCAACTTGTCATGACAAGAATGAGCTTTGTTGGAACCTTGCAGCAAGGTTGGCAATATTATCATCCTCCCTGCTAGATGAGTCGAGTAATGTTGAACCAAACATGTACAGAGATTCGCCAATGTTTACATGGTTATAGCAAGCTTGCAGTTTAATTGCCAATCTTGGCCAGCTCTGCGTAAAGATTATGCTATGCTACATCAACCTTGAATGCTATGTGGGTAATCTTCATCATCGTGAACAAATGTGCTCAGTACCCTTATGAAAATTGCCTAATAAGTTATTCAATACCTGCATCACATGTAATTGATTCTTTGATACCTTCATGTTTTTGAGAATTTGGTGAATCAGGTCTTTCTAAAACAAATATTAAATTTATATAGGTACTATAGCATACTACTAAATTTATATAGGTACTATAGTACCTATAGTCAATTTATATAGGTACTATAGTACCTATATAAATTTAGTCAATTTATATAGGTACTATAATACCTATATAAATTGACTTTACTACTACTATAGTACCTATATAAATAAACTATACCTATAGGTATTTATATAGGTACTATAGTACCTATAGCTACTGTTTTCTACTGTTTTTACCACTAAAATAATTTAATTTGCCACTAATCAATTTAATGCTATTGCGCAATGGCATGTTTGAGATTGTCGCAGTGTACTTCCTCACACCTACCTAATGTTACATTCCCTGCATACTAACAACATTACTAATCGACGCACCCATGTTCGCACGCATTACTGATATGCCAGTGTTGAGAAAGACGTATGTAGTAACTTCCATGGATAAATGTGACTTCGAGAACTTTTATCATTAAATGAAAATTCCGTGATAGTTTGAGGAGATACCATCAAATCTTGATAAAAGTTATTTGCCATTAATTAATGCCAGATAACTGTTATTCTATGTTGCCACATCGTATGAATATAAATGTAATATTACTGCGAATAAACAAGATTTTTCCAATTCCCGCACGTTAGCTTCAGCGTCGTAGCTAGGGGCTGGCCAGGCGGGCGGCTGCTTAAGGCGCAATCCTCTGGGGGCGTACTTTGCAAACCCACAGCCTGTGGGCCATAATATGTGGGATGTAATATTACCTCGATGTATGTATGAGGCGAATGATGACAGTTATTGGTATCAACCAGTAACTGTCGTTTCGGGGCAGCTTGATTCTTCTTGAATCTCTTTGTCTTACCTAGAGAGGAAAAGGTTGTTTCATCTCATATTGTATGGTTTCAGCTAGTAACACACTACCTCATTTCACATTGTATAAACTCGTTTCAAATGTGCAAGAATCAACTCATATTATGGCGTAATATAGGCGAACGAAGGCAGTAAGTGAAGTAATATCGCGGGGTACATCGTGCATGCTACTTCAACAGACAAAGAACCGTACACAAAGCGGCAGGAAGTGGGCACATAGAGCACCACTTCCATACGTTTCGTGTACACTACTTCAACAGTCAAAGAACCGTACCTACACCGAACGTTGATTCGCTTCCTTAAGCGAATCACCGCCTTGTGTACCCTTCGTGACCGGTCGAGGAAGCGGAACATTTTCGCCAGGCGAGAGACTTGGGCCACAAGAATGACTCCTATATTGAACTTATTGAGGGATCATTCGGTAAAATTGTTCTTATAGTTGCTGTGGGGATGAAGATGTGAAACTTTATGTTGTTCTCAAGCCGCTTCGCACATTTAATTTCTGTGGCCTAGATAACCTGAAAATTGTAGTTGGTAGAGGAGGGAAGTTTTGTGCACAATCTTCCACTATTAAATGTGTCGCACTTCACATTCAGGTTGATAATTGTGAGTGTGTAAGCTCTGTTCCATTTATACACTTTTGTTTAAATATGTAAATTTGTATGTCATTTTGAATTTTTAATCATGTATACCTATTTGATTGTTTATGCACCAAAATACAATGCCCTTCTATTGATTAAATTTTATAGTGCCATTTATTAACTACCTATATATATCTGCCTTTACCTATCTGTCCACACCTATCTGAACAGTAGAAAACAGTAGAGTTCAGTTGGTTTATAGAAACCAGTACAATTCAGTAGGCTACTGTACCCATAACAGTAGAAAACAGTTGGGATCCAGTAGAGTCCAATAGAGTGCAGTAGAGTTCAGTAGGACTCAGTAGAAAATTCTACTGAAACCAGTAGAAATTTTTAGCAGGGTGTGCTCCTTGTCACATTAGTAACGTTAGGTTAATCAAATGGCTTTATCATTTTGTTTTAATTACAGGTCAGTTTTGAATTAGTTGCATCCCATGATGTATAACGAAGAGAAAGAAAGGAGAAAAATGTCTCTCTTAAAATCGTATTGACTTCAAACTGATATACTCCACCAAAGTTGGTACCTTTTGCTGCCTGAAGCATGTATCTTCAGAAGTAACTCTGCATCTAAGTACAAACTGGAAGTAGAAAATGAGGTGATTGCCTGCTCGTACTAATGAGAGTTAATGACAACTGAACTGGGCCCTTTCTGTGCTTCCAGTGACCAGAGAGACTGTATATGTTTATGTTAATTTTTTTATATTTGTTGAAATTTTGTCCTGTTTCCCTCTCCAGTGATAAAGTTCTCTTTCATGGTATGTTAATGAAGACCTAGGTAATAGTTTATTTTGTGAATTAAATAGTAAAACTCTTGAGAAGTTACATTTTATGGTAAAATGGTAATTCTAATGCTAAATAATACTGTGATTAAAATTTCTTACTCTAGATATTGTGATAAGGCAGATGGGAAATAGATTTTTGCATCATGATGACCCTTTTTGGGTTGTATATTTTTAGATTTTTTAAAATAAAACTATTTGTACAATGTCTCAAGAAATATAAATGCTGGAAGTGCTCTGGGTTGCAAGATGAAATATTAGGGGTTTTATTTGAACTACATACATATTTAGACTAATATGATTACATAGCTGAATATCTTCATAGAAATAGAGACAGAGAAATAGAAATTAATAGAGTAGGGTATGTTCTGCTGTTTCAGTGCATTGCTCTGTTTTTAGCAGTAGCCATGATTGTGTGTTGGTAGAGACTATTGGTGTTATTTTCTAGTTTGCTGTTCTGTTTGCATATTAAATCTTTCTCTATTTGGCCTTTTATGCTTGAGATGAGTCCCCCACTTATGTGAAGTTGTATCTCTATCACATTGCATTGTCTCCTAGTCTCCTGTAGTTTTTCTGTAGGGCTATTCCCATTATTGTATGGCCGGGCCATAAGTCGAAATTGACCATAACTACGGCCTCGGGCCATACATATGGCCTCGAACGATTCCCATCTGAGCCAAGGGCCATAAATCGGGCGGTACGTATGGCCCAAAGGCCGTAATATTATGACCTGCCTCGGAGGCCGACATAAGACGGGCCATACGAAAAGAGAGTTGCCCACCTCAGAGTTATAAATTGATTTTGTGCATCAATTATTGATCTTGTTCTATTATAAATATACCAGATCATTGACCTAAGTTAGCAAAATGACGAAAAATAAGGTTTCTCTAATTTATAGCCACGCATAGCGAAGTTATCAATTGCAATCTAAGTAATGAAAAAAATGCATTTACCTTTATCAGCTACCCACACCTACCCCTGTAACTTTATTTGTCAGTAGTTTGAATTATTTTGCACCACTCATCGTCATTAGTCTTTCTATCCTGTGATTGGTTAACTGTAGCCCACCATATGTCCATATTTAATGCTCATTCCCTTACTCCCTGGTATTTATTTAGCAAGAATTGCATTATAAATATGGCTTTTTTAAATTTAAGATTTAGTTCTTTGATACCAAAAGTCAGCATTATGTGATGAAATGAAAGAATGTCCCCTTTTCTGGTTATTTCTCAGTAGGAAAATTCTTTTTTACGAACAGCTCTATTGTGCTGGCGATTCATTAACCCTTCGAAGGGTTAATGAATCCAATGATGAGCAATGTAGTCACTACGTTGAGCACAAACTTTACATGCTGTCGAGCAACGTAGTGACTGCGATTCCATTTAAATCAGCAAAAAACCAGCGATTCCATTTAAATCTCCTCCGACCTACGGGATGGGATTCATTTAAATCTCCTCCGGGCATGAATGGTTAAGGAATAAGAGGTGGGGGGCAGTTATGATTTTATTTTAATCATTCAAATGATTATTCCTTTCTTCTTGATCAATCTTGATCGATGCATAATTTGCTAAGTGATATGCAGAGCGTGTGCAGAAAAATAATAAATGCTGGAGAATGTACTTTGAAAATTAGCTTTGTTACTGCAATTCAATGCATCAAGATATAACACAACAACCACATGACAACCCTTTCAATGTGGCACCGTGAGATGGTAACTTCACCGGAATCGGAAACTTTTGTATTGCACAACACCATTATTTCTGCATAATTTAGGAATAATATGATAATTTAATCATTATTATTCCCTTTTTTCCGTGAAAATAAATAATTTTTTCGACACATATATATGACATATATTTGACATACCATACCAAACCCTCGTACAGCGTCATACATATATGGATGGTATGCAACCCGCATTGTGAATCCCGCGATCCTTTCCCCTGCTAAAATGTTTGGGAAAATCTTGTCATTAGATACATTTATTCCAAGACATTTGAATCAAAATACTTTTGTTGTGTTTGATCCACTTACATCTATAATTTGAGTGATTTTCCGTAGGAATACTAACAATTTTAATATTTTTGACAATGCTGACTAATAAGATGTTTTGGATTCTCATTATGACATAGCTACTTCGATGGTATTTGCCTCATTCAAATGGTTTCCGAAATTTCACCATGTTAAATATGATTTTAGCCATCTTCTTTCAACCAAGTTGCACGAAAAACACTCACGTATACATATTCAGAAAATTTATTTATAGTCCTTGAAAATAAAAAATAATTTATGAATCGAAGGTCTCTGATCAGAAATGGTTATTACCATCTGAGGTAAAAGCATCCACTCAATCCTGCACATCTTTTCAGGTAGCTATTTATGTACCATAAAATAGCAGCAGTCACTGTACATAATATTTAGAAAACCATTCGTTTTCACTCAGACACCCTATATGAATCTTTACCGCATGCAATAAACCTGGGTTATCCGTAAGGATGATTTATTTCTAGCTGTTGTATTTTGAAATCCACTTGGATAGCCACAATGCTCTGCACCAATGAGTCTGCATCAATGAGTCTGCATCAATGAGTCAACCCTGGAAATCCATTTCTATTATAATTTTCCCTCTGCATCCTCTCTTCCTGTGTTTCAAGATGCCTCCTCTTCCCACCACCCTCTTTTTTCTACCATAGTGAGCACACCTTATCAACATAATTTTGCTTCCTACTTTTATCCATTTGACTGTACTTGTTGCCTCTTTTTTGCTCTTGCAGAATTTTCAGCATTACGTTTGCATATACGTCCAAAATAACACTATGCAACAAATTGAAAGGTCACAAAAACTTTTTTCGAAAATGTAGGCGTTCTACATGTCTTACGACTTCCTGAATTCGAAAATGATACTCAAAACATCGTATCACCCACAGTTTTGCACTCTTGCACACTTGCCCCTCTAGTGGCACACAGCCAACTGTCACGTTGCAAATGGCGTTGCCTGTCCGTCACAGTGTTGTTGTGTTTGTGGAAGGAAGTATGTGTTAGTGTACAATGTCTACCCGAGGCTGTGTAAACTCTCCTAAAAGTTTTTTTCATATTTGTGGTGAACTTGTAATTAAAAAAATACCGAAGAAACATTACTGCTTTCGTTAAAAAGGTCTACCATGCCTATTTTGGAGTGATACTAGGCGACGTCAATAAACCATGGGCTCCACAGGTCGTGTGTGTGTAGAAGACTTACAAAGGTGGGCAGCAGGAAAGAAGAAGTCATTACGATTTGGCATCCCTATGGTCTGGCTGGAGCAACAAAATCATACCAACAACTGCTACTTCTGCCTTTGTGAGGTAACTGGTTTCGACAAGAAAAACAATAAGACTTTTGAGTATCCGAACAACATTTGCTCAGCAATTCGTCCTGCTCATCTTGGCCTGTACCATAGCCTCCACAGACATTAGATACGGATGACAGTGATGACATAGATACCGTGCAGGAGATGGATGATACTGAGTTTGAAGTAGGCACAGATGAGGGCCCTCTTCTGTTCACTCCGCCAGCGCAAATGATTTAGTCCGTGATCTGGGACTGACAAAGGGTAAAGCAGCTTGCTCCTAGGGTCAAGACTGAGTGAAAGACATTTGTTAGTGCCCAGTACATCCGTTTCATTTTACAGAAAAAGGGACTTGATATTCACACAATATTTTTCTCAAAAGGACTTGTTAGTGTACTGCAGTGATATACAAGGTTTGATAGGTCAGATCAACATTCCTTACGCGCCCGGTGACTGGAGACTGTTCATTGATTCATCTAAATTCTGCTGCACAATGGTAACATGTATGCCTCAATACCTCTTGACCATTTTGTGCTTCTGAAGGAAACATATGACAACATGAAGGTGCTTCTTACTACCATTCATTATAAGGATCACAATTGGATGGTGTGTGGTGATTTGAAAGTGTTGGGTATGCTTCTCGAACAACAATCAGGATATACCAAGTTCCCCTGTTCCATCTGTGAATGGGAGTTGGGCTCGTGACAAAAATTGGGAGCAAAAACAGTGGCCCCGAAGGTTGGAATTGGTTCCATGGGACAAAAATATCAAGTTTGACTCTCTAGTGGAAAGAGAATACTCTTGCCACCTCTGCACCTCAATGAAGCAGTTTGTCAATGCTAAGTGTGGCATCTGCTTCAAATATCTATGTAACATGTTCCCCAACCTGCCAGATGCTAAGTTGAAAGAGGGCATGATCACTGGCCGGGATATTCGGAAACTGATGCTAAATGAAGATTTCCTTCATTCAATGAATGCCGTGGAGCAAGAAGCCTGGATTGCCTTAAAGTGTGTGGTTTAAAATGTCCTGGGAAATGATCATAGCCCAGAGTATATCGACAAAGTTGAGAATATACTGATGAAATTGAAAATGCTGGGATGCATAATGAGTTTGAAGTTACATTTTTTTACATTTGCACCTTGACTTTTTTCCTCCAAACCTGGGTGCTGTAAGCGAGGAACAGGGATTCCATCAGGATATCAAGGACATGGAGCGACGATACCAGGGAACCTGGAATGTTCGGATGATGGGCGACTACTGCTGGAAGCTTCACCGTGAGCACACGGAAATAAAGAAAAAGCAGGGGCCATGCCATGATGACTAAGAAAGCATAGAATGAATGACGTTAGTGCATGTTTTGTACCACATTCCCTGTATGCATATTTCAATATGTTGTTTTAAACTTGTATTCTACTTCAACATGATTCGTGTGTCATATATATGTACTACTTTAATATTTTATGTCAATAATGGCAAGTATACGATTTGTGCCAAAACTGTGAATGATACAATGTTTTGCGTGTCATTTTCGAATTCAGGAGGCAGAAATACATGAAGAACACCTACTTTTGCGAAAAAAGTTTTTTCACTGTTGTATTGTCTAATCTGACGAAGTCAGGTATCTGGGGAGGAATTTCCAGCTTTATATACCATTGCAATGGTTAGGGTTGGCAGGTTTACTATTGTATTACTTATCACTTTTTAAATCTAAAAATTATAAATGTACTTCCAGTAATAATCAAGCAATTTCAATGTTTTGTAAGTATGCACAAGGAGTTAAAAATGCAGCAATATTCTTCGTAATGGAAAATTTTGCTAGCTTACAAAACTTTTTATGACTTTGTGGATATAAACAATGGGTTGGTGCATGCAATTTTAAAATTTAAGAAATTCTGTTTGGAAAAGTAATTTATTTTCCTGAAATTAGCAGCAGTAAACATCCTGTAAATAACTGGTATTTTTCATATGGAAAATTATTTGCAACACAAAAAATTATTCCAATGAAATACACGATATACCCAGAAAAAATAACAGCGAAATATTTTTTTGCGCAAATAGAAAACATGAAACATCTTTAAATTTTTCATGAAAATCTTGGAAACAAGGGCACAAGCAAAGTCCGGGCTCACCCTCATAGTCAGGGCAGATATGCCACAGTTTTCCGCACTCCCTTGGAGTAGCACACTCTTCATCTTTTTTGCGGTATTTGTCCCTTCTCCCCGGCACCTGCTATCGCCGGAAAGTGGGTGAGATCCTTTTTTGGTTGAGGCGATGGGGGCAAGGCACCAATTTTGCTAGAGAGTAAGGACCCAATGAGTTCCATTCTAAAATCGTTCAAGTTTTTCATATTGCCACCGCATGTGTCACACAAAATATAACTGTTTACCAGCATAACTTGGAACATATGAATTTTTTTTAAAGCATAAAGCTTTTTATACCATTTGAGGGACTTATGCTGGCAAGTGTAGTACGACAGCAACTGGTTGCAGTGATCCACACCTCCCATAAACTTATTCTATTCTACTACAGCCTCTGGTTTACCTCTTCCTGACCTTTCAGTGGGTACAAGGTTGTATCCAAACTCGGAGGAAATACGGGTCACATCTCTCTTATCTCTCCATAGCGGAAGACTTAAATCCCCTCCTCACTCCAATGAGCAACAATTTGGTCTTTTGGCAGCTTGTGCCCAAAAACATCTTTTGAATTTTCTTTCCTCTTCGCGCGGAGGGTTCCCATGCAGTATGTACTGCACCTCAACAGAATTCTAGCTAGGGGAACATTATTGTAATAGTTATTCAAAAAAATGCTATGCCCCTTATTTTTAAAATCCTGTAAAAGTTTATGGACCACTTTGTCTCCATGTCCGGGCCCACCCACATCGCTGTCCCCAGAGCCCACATAAACAATCATGCAATGAACTAACCCTGATGGTTCACAGAACATGTACATCTTTATGCCATGTTTATGTTTTTTCCCCTGCACATACTGCCAGAAATTTAATCGCCCTCGCCAAAGCAGCATTGATTCGTCAATGCATAAGTCCCTTCCGGGGGAAACACAAGTGGCCATTGACTTCTCAAAACAATTGAAAAGTGGTCTGACTTTATATCGGCGATCACTCGGAGCAGGATCATTTTCTTTGGGGTTTTTTTGCAAAATGGAGGGCTTGAAATATCTGGCAAAAATACTATGTAAACATTTGATAGTAGCACTAAAAGTTGTTACATTCATTTTAGCTATTTCAGGCCATTTTGAGTGTGCATCTACAACTATTAACCACATACGACCCATAAATAGACCGGTAAAATCTGTATGAATACGTTTCCAAGACTCTTCAGGTCATTCCCAAGTGTGAATAAGTTTCAATGGTGGAAATTTTTATTTTGGACACAGTTATTGGTAATTTCTTTAATATCATTACTCATATTAGGTCACCAGAAACAACTATGCTAAAGACTGCATTTTACTTATACCTAGATGTCCTGAATGCAATTCTTCCAACACTATTTCTCTCTTAAACTAATGGATATTACATACATCTCTATCTCTCAAAATAACAGAATCTATAATTAAATATAATAGTCTTTTTCCTTTGAAGTTTAATAAATCAATATCTACAATCTTTGGATAGCCATCTCTAAAATAAGCATAAATTTTGCTTGAACTAGGATCTCTTTGGGTATGTTTAGCTACTTCAGTTAATGTAACTGGTGGACTATCCAATATAATGCTGTTAACATTACTTTCAATCTCTTTTATATCATCATAATTACTAGAAATAGACACCCTTCAGGGGAAATCTCCAGGAGCATTGTTATGGGAGGTCCTGTACTTAATATTGTAATTATATTAACAAAGAATCAATGCCCATCTGGCCATTCTGTTCACGCAAATGTTACTGCTGGTTTAATTTGGACTAAATGTGGAAATTAGTAGCTTATGGTCAGTTAATAGTTTAAAGGTTCTACTTATCAAATAAAGTTATATTTCTTGACTACCCAAATATATAATGGCTAAGGCTTCCTTAACCATTTGTGATATTTTATTTCTGCCTCATTTAAAGTCCTACTTGCAAATGTTACTGCATGTTCTACAGTTTTAGAACCTCCAGCCGATACTTGGAGGCAACACAACTCAATACAATTGGCAACTTTGGATCATGATACACTAATACCTGCTCCGATGCAATAGCTTTCTTGGCCCATTCATTTGCAACTTTTTGCTTTTGAGACCAAGTCCAAAGTATGTATGTATGTCCAAATATGTACTTCTTTAAGTCTGCATATGGGTTTTAAATTTTCAGCAGCATATTTCAAAAATTTATGATAAAAATTTGAAGTACCGAGAAAACTACGCAACTACTTAATATTTTTAGGTTGAGGTGCTTCCATTATGGCCTGGATTTGATCCGGTGTCTTATGGATGCCATCTTCACTAATAATGTGCCCACAATATTCCAACAGATCAGTCGAGTCTTGTCAGTATCTTACACTTATCTGTCACTATCTTACCCCCACTACCCACTACCACCCCCACATGCACAGATACCTAAACTAAAGACCGTCGCATTTAGCTAGCTGGTCTTGGCTTCCCTCCCCCTAACCCCTCCTCCCCCCTGAAGTTATAGCCTATATTCGCCACTGCAACAGAGTGGACATCAACACTTGTCTTTTCTTCATTCGCTTTAGTATTTATTTGTCTTATATTTTTCAAATAAAATTTCTAATTTTTTTATATGGCTATCCATGTCACGCAATGCTACCAAGATATCATCAATGTAACAAAATACATTTGGTATTCCATCCAGTGATCCATAAAATCTTACCATTTTGAGGTGCTGGTGACATCCCAAACATAATGAAGGTTGGTCTATACAAGCTGTAGTTAATATCATCAGCTTTTGTGCCTTATTATCCATTCTACAGTTAGCTTTTCTTAAATCAAATTTACTAAATGCTGTTTTAATTTTTTCATCCTAGTTATTTATTTCAGCCAATTTTTCCTCTATTACTGGAATAGGATTAAGTGGCTTTTCTAAATATGGATTAATAGTGATTTAATAATCACTATGGATTCTATTATTACATGGCCCCTTTAAAATGAGCACAATGGGTGTTGAGCGTGTGACATCATCTTTATTTTATACTTCATACCTTTTGCCTTCACTAACTAACTCATTACCTAATCTCTCTCTGGACTAAACTTTCTAAAGCATAAAGTTTTTGCCCAGGTTTAAAAGACTTTGGTGTGATGGACTCCTTTAACCTCTTCAGTGGTGATTAAATTTTCCCCTAGTCATTCCCACAGGGCGGATTTTATATATAAAATAAAATGAAATAAATATAATCGAAGTTATTTAACAAATGAAAACCTTTTTTCAATTCTCTTAGATGAAAACATTTTTTTTTAATGCGCCAATGTGGGATCGAACCTATCTTTTGTTATTATGGCTTTATGACCCTGATGCCTTAACGAGCACGGCCACGAGATAGTTAGACCGTAGATTTCCTTTACGTAGTCTTCTTTTTTCAGTTTTCGCTCAGAAACATTATGAACTGAAATATTCGAAGATATGAATGAAATGAAATGAAATATTCGAAGATATGAATGAAATGAAATTAAATATATCTAATCGAATTTATTTAACAAATGAAAACGTTTTTTCAATTCTCTTTGGTGAAAAAAAAATTCTTTAAAAAAATTGGGCCAACGTGGGATCGAACCTTTGACCTTTGGTTCTTATTGATTTAAGACCCTGATGCCTTAACGAGCACAGCCACGAGACAGTTTGACCGCAAAAATCTTTCACGTAGTCTTCTTTTTTCAGTTTTCGCTCAGAAAAATTATAAAATGAAATAAATCTAATCGAAGTTATTTAATAAATGAAAACCTTTTCTCAATTATCTTAGATGAAAAAATAATTTTTAAAAATGGTGCATTGTGGGATTGAACCTATGACATTGTGCTCTTATGGCTTTAAGACCCTGATGCCTTAACGAGCACGGCCACGAGACAGTTTGAACGTGGATTTCTTTAACGTAGTCTTCTTTTTTCAGTTTTCGCTCAGAAACATTACAAAATGAAATGGAATATATCTAATCGAAGTTATTTAACAAATTTAAACGTTTTTTCAATTCTCTTTGGTGAAAAAAAAATTGTTTAAAAAACTTTGGACAAAGTGGGATCGTACCTATGACGTTTTGTTCTTATTGATACAAGACCCTGATGCCTTAACGAGCACGGCCACGAGATAATTTGACCGAAATTTTCTTTGACGTAGTATTATTTTTTCAGTTTTCGCTGAAAAACCTAATAAAATAAAATGAAATAAATATATTCGAAGTTATTTAACAAATGAAAACCTTTTTTCAATTCTCTTTGGTGAAAAAAAAAATTCTTTAAAAAAATTAAGCCAATGTGGGATCGAACTTATGACCTTTCGTTCTTATGGCTTTATGACCCTGATGCCACGAGAAAGTTTGACCGCAAAAATCTTTTACGTAGTCTTCTTTTTTCAGTTATAACTCAGAATGATTCAGTTATAACTGATGCCTTATCTTAGCTTATAACTGAGGCCACGAGTTAGTTTGAACTTATTTTTTTTCAATTTTAGCTCAGAAACCTTATAAAATGAAATTAAATAAATATAATCCATCACAAATTCACAAATGAAAACCTTTCTTATGGTTTAATGATCCTGATGCAATAAAGAGCACGGCCACGAGACAGTTTGAACTTAGATTACTTCTATGTAGTCTTCTTCGATTTTCGCTCAGAAACCTTATAAATGAAATTAAATATCTGATCTATGTTATTTACCAGATGAAAACCTTTTTTCAATTCTCTTTGGTGAAAAAAAATCCTTTAAAAAAATTGGGCGAATGTGGGATCGAACCTATGACCTTTTCTTCCTATGGCTTTATGACCCTGAAGCCTTAACGAGCGCGGCCTCGAGACAGTTTGAACTTAGCATTCTTTTACGTAGTCTTCTTTTTTCAGTTTTTGCTCAGAAACATTATAAAATGAAATGAAAAATATCTAATCGAAGTTATTTAACAAATAAAAACCTTTTTTCATTTGTCTTTGGTAAATAAATTCTTTAAAAAAATTGGGCCAATGTGGGATCGAACCTATGTCCTATGTTCTTATGGTTTTATGATCCTGATGCAGGGCCACGAAAATGAAATGAAATGAAAATTATAAAATGAAATGAAATAAATCTAATTGAAGTTATCTAACAAATGAAAACGTTTTTTCAATTATCTTTGGTGAAAAAAAATTCTTTAAAAAAATTGGGCCAATGTGGGATCGAACGTATGACCTTTTGTTCCTATGGCTTTATGACCCTGATTCCTTAACGAGCACGTCCACGAGACAGTTGGACCGTACATTTTTATTACGTAGTCTTCTTTTTTCAGTTTTCGCTCAGAAACATTATAAAATGAAATTTAAAAAAATAAATTCTAAGTTATTTAACAAATGAAAATCTTTTTTAAAATTCTCTTTGGCGAAAAAAAAATTCTTTAAAAAAATTGGGCCAATGTGCGATCGAACCTATGACCTTTTGTTCTTTTGCCTCAAGAACCTTATGCCTTAACGAGCACGGCCACGAGACAATTTGTCCAGAATTGTCTTTTACGTTGCCTTCTTTTTTCAGTTTTCGCTCAGAAACATAAAATGAAATAAATCTAATCCAATTTTTTTAACAAATCAGAAACCTTTTTTCAATTCCCTTTGGTGAAAAAAAATTTCTTAAATGAAATTGGGTTAATGTGGGATCGAACATATGACCTTTTGTTCATATGGCTTTAAGACCCTGATGCCTTAACGAGCACGGCCTCGAGAGAGTTTGTCCCAAATTGTCTTTTACGTAGTCTTCTTTTTTCAATTTTCGCTCAAAAACCTTATAAAATGAAATTAAATAAATGTAATCGATAACAAATTAACAAATGAAAACCTTTTTTCAATTCTCTCTGGTGAAAAACATATTGGGCCAATGCTGGATCGAACCTACGACTTTTTGTTCTTATGTCTTTATAACCCTGATGCATTCACGAGCACGGCCACGAGACTTAATTTTAACTTTCAAACTTCCTGTATTCGATCAAAGTAACGAAAATGAGTATATAAGTCAATGATTGTCGTTGTTTTGCCGGGTTGTGTAATTTTTGTTATGTTTTTATTGAACATTTCAAACTTCCATTACAGTCGAAATAACGCTATTTTCCGATAGTTTCATAGATTACACTGTACAAAAACGATCACTCATACGAATTCATTCACGTATTTGGCATTATTAAATTTTTGCTGAACTGATGTAAGAAATTGATTTGGGTCAACGCACGTACACGTGTACGAGGGAATTATTTTGTTGGATCTGTTTTCTTTTCATTCTTATAAATTTGTTGCCACGTAATTTTTCGCAGGCCAGCCTCCCCTGCCCTGTTATTCTGGTTAACTTCTTCCATTATTAGCGGTTGAGAAATTGTAGAGTGGGCATTCAGTTCAATTCAGGCGCTTATTTACTGTTGATATCCATTTTGACAAAAATGAGTATATGTGAAGTACACGCAAGTAATAAAACTCCTGCCGGGAAACAATAAGTAGCTTTGAATGAGTTCGAATGCACTATTAAATACATAAATCGTTATATATGTGTTATTCCGTTTCATTATCCTTTAAACTTATTGCAGTTTGATTGCTGTGGTCGTGAAATATGGTTGGAGGACGAAAGGATCCTGAACCGGAATGGTGCTTTCCAAAAGTGTGGTGTGGAGTCTGCTGAGGAGCCTGATGGAAATATAGTAAGTTAATAATTGTCTCTCCTTTAATTCGAAGTGTTAATTCGCTTTAAATTATTTCAAACCCAACATATTTGACGTTAATGAATTTCTCATCGTTATGATAAGACAAACTCAATACGTGGATGGAGACATACCGTGGAATAATGTGATTATATTAAATTATTAAATAGCCAGATTTATGTCCGCCAGAGCCAAATTTTCCGAATGATAGCCCTCTTTGGGTGTTGGTTTCACTTTGCATATTTCGAAGTGTTACTCTCCGTCGAGGTTTTCTTCCTGTGAGGTAATCCAAAATATTGATTCGGAAAGAAGTGATATTTGGAATGATTGCCTTGTAGAAAAACGATCGTGTCGTTGAGCTTAGTAAAATATAGTAAAATAATTTAATTTTTAAACAATAACAAGGCGTGTTGTAGATTGTGGTTGAACACAATCATTTGTCCATCCATCTGACAGACTATGATTTCGGAGCGTGCCAGATTTGTTGTACATTGCTGAATCATTAAATTAACTGCGTCAACTTGTGCCCTAGTATAGTCGTCGCATAAGACAGTGTTGCATCCACATTTGGGGTTTTTGAGGCAAGGTCTATGTCCTAAAACCCGGCCGCGGCGGGTGATTGCGAAACAACTGTGCCACTTGATTTACTTTTCACAGATGTACCAGTAAGTCGCCTGCCGTTTTATATGTATATAAGGTGAACCAACCTGCAAGTGCACTGATAATCTCACTGCACACCTTCCTCACTATACCTTATAATACATGCTAGTACACTTTTGGTAATCCGTCAGCGACGACCTTTAGCGAGAGAACCGTGAGATATCATTCTGGGCTACAGCAATTCTCCCTCCTCTGGCGAAACCGATTATATACTTGTTTGGAACGTTTGTTCCCTCTCTATTTATCTTAAATAGATAAGGTGATTTTATATATCTTATCTTCTTATTATAATAACGGCGTAGCGTTTTTAAATACTCAATATTTATGATGAAAAAATTATCCTCTTAGTACGTTCCATACTTTTTTTTATTGATACCGGTTTTGGTTTCGACTACAAACTCTAGTAAGTATTTGTATTTACGTCATAGGCACCGTCCTTGTCATTGTGCGTTTTTCTGCTCCACCCCCTTCTCCCTGTCATTCACTTGAAAACAGACCTCCATAAAATCTGGAATGGCCTCTCCCTCCCCTTCCTGCCAACCAACCCTCCCACTTTCCCCTCCCCCTCAGCGTCAACCCCCTCCCATTACCTACGCCTACCAAGCTTGGTTGTAGTATGTATGGAAACTGGAAAACGATATATGAGCCTTGAGAATGACATAATATGTCGATACCACGGTCGGTAGAAATATTAAAATGTGAAGTACTCGAAGCGTGAAATTATTTTATCTGATATTTTCACAAAGTTATGTCTAAAATCGATGGAAGACCTTTATGGAACACTTGTTCCCTCGCATTATCTCTAAGATAGAAAAGGTTAAATTCTTCTTGTAATTGGCTTACATCCTGTTTCAGACTGGATATTATTCCTGATCTTGGGAGATGGTAATTGCCTACTTTCCTTCGTTCTTTTGGGTGGTAGTTGTTTCGATCTCCTGCCACGCGACTCTCCAGCCGTGGAAAATTTCCTGTAAAAGATTATTGTTTCCTTGAAGCTCCTTTTGACTGCTCACAAAGTGCCTCTCCGTTGAGAGGATTATAAAGCACTCTAAATGCCAACATTGCAGAATATGTTGATTTTATGTAAATACTTTAGAAAGTATTAACGTTCACAAAATTCGAAAGATTTTTCTATTTTTTGTTGTTGTTTATCTTTTCAAATAGGTATCGATTTTCTAAGCTTCAGAAACGTCCTGGTCTAACATGGTTTTATTTATTTATTACGTCCAGCAATAAAACACAATATCAAGTTGCTTTTTGCCTTACACTTAAGAATGGTTCCGTAGTTAGAACCTGAAAATTATATTTTTTGCGTCATTACACAAAGGAATGGCAAAAACGATTACAATGGTTAGGTACTTCCTAATGTGGGAGTTTTCCCGTATCAGATTAAATTTACCTTGACTTCTCATAAAGGTCATTTCTATGGAGATTGCTAAATGCATTCCTGAATGCCTGCTTCGCAATTGATGTCGGCTGTAGTCTAATATAAAATCCTAGCATTTAGCAGTGGGGAGGAACGTAGCTGGGACATTGATTTATGCAAAGCACTCAAATATCTGTTTATACGATTTATATATTTTGCCAACTCATGTTTGTTGGTGATAGTTGTCCAATTCAAATCTTGGAATTTAGACATTTAAAAAATTAAAAGAATGTATTCCTTCGTATATCGTCACACACTATTGAGTACCTACCTCGATCGGATTAGGCCATCTTCATTTACATGCGGTTAACTCCTTAGTAACTACTAAGAGTCAACATTTTGATAGCGACTCGGAAAATGTGTGGGCACCGTTTGATTCACTCAATAAAGCGAATGAAGGTGCGAGAATGAAACGATACGAAGTATCATTCTTTTTATTTTATAGTTATCCTCTATTTTAATGCTCTTTTGCATTTACCTAAATATATTATTTTACGTTCAAGATTGTACTCTCAAGACATCCTTTCTTGATTTATTTTTTAAATACTTGAGACCCTTAAGATAGATCTATGATTCTGTAGGTACTATAAGACCTGATAAAATGTTCTAAATGTGTGTTAGATATGGGTCTTTCCACCTCAATTCAACAAACGTTTGTCCCTTAGGGTCTCAGATTTTGATAAAAATTGGTTTATGGGAAAAATATTAACTCAAACTGAATACACTCAAACCGTTTTGTGAAAAAAAAATTTTTGAGTGATTTATGCATATTTTAATTTTTTCGCATTTTTAGCAATAATCCGAGCCTTAAATCATATTATCACTTATATCTCCGCTTGTAATTGCCATACAACAATGATTAATGACTTTTATTAAAGATAAATCTTTTTTGAAAGCAAATATATCAATAAAAAATTTATTTTCTTCTATACCCTATTGTTGTAAATTACTAATGTTTAAAAAATTGTAAATAAACTGTTCTCAAATACTCCATCTCAGAATCGGCCGAAACTTTTTTTCCGTAATCTAAACATATCCAGATAAAATAAAATTTAGTGGTAATTCATAAATGCGTGTTTTATAAATATTTAAACATTTACAATTTTCTCTCTCGCGGCCCGTGTTTAAAAAATTGTTAATAAACTTTTCTCAAATACTCCATTTCAGAATCGGCCGAAACTTTTTTTCCGTAATCTATACATATCTAGCTAACTAATCCAAAAATAAAATATAGTAAGAGTTTAAAATTGCGCTTTTTATAAATATTTAAACATTTACAATTTTCTCTCGCGCCCGTGTTTAAAAAATTGTTAGTAAACTTTTCTCAAATACTCCATCTCAGAATCGGCCGAAACTTCTTTTCCGTAATTTAAACATATCCTCCTAACTACTCAAAAAATAAAATTTAGTGTAAATTCATAAATTCGTTTTTTATAGATATTTAAACATTTACAATTTTCTCTCGCGCGGCCCGTCGGCTTCCCGATTTGGAATACATGCAGCAGACACGCGATGCAAGCCTAAAAATTTCCTAATTGCTCAATGTCGTGGCTATATGAGATAAAAATATATTATAAACTGTGAATATTAACAACAATTGTTATTTGGTCTGTTAAATGGATGTTTGCAGAGAAATTTACCATTGAGCCCCACTTTCTCTTCGCTAAAAATGTTCTAACTACTCCGACACAATCGATTGAAAACTAACGAGAAAATAAAATACTTGTATTTATAACAAATATAAATTGGCTAAGTTAGCATGCTTTCCGTAAACATATGATGTCCTACCTTGTAGGAAAGGGTCCTCTCGGAAATATTTTAAATGAGGATCCTGTTACTCCTGCCTGCAACTACAGCTGAATCCTCGTCCCATGCTTGGACGAAGAGTCTCTCTTCATTAAAACCACTCCATTTGATTCGGTTGCTCTTGCTGCTAGTCTTTTCAAAGTTCCTCCCACTCCGTCACTTGGCCCTTTACCATGCGATGTAGCAAAGAAATGCCATTCTGCAGAGACTGTGAAATCTTTCCTGTGAAGAGATAAGTTCTTAATGTTATACTTGTTTTTATAATGAGCAGCTGCTCCATCTGAATAATATTTTTCTTTTTAAAGCTTCGGAACTTTCAATTTCAAGAATTTAAGGAGATGTTTTGGAAAAAAATGTACAGTTGATGTTATATACTTCAGGCTGTCTGATATGATTACGAAGTTCGGGATTACATTATCCTGGACTTTAGGGCTGTAATAGCAGGCAAAGAGGTGAACTGTTGCTTGGTCGTTATTCCAGTGCATACCTTGCATGCTGTCCTGTAAAACGAAAGCGTAATTTTCTGAAAAATCTGTAATGACGAGAACCTGCCCCACTTGGATGTAATGCTTTACATTTTTAATAAAATCAGATTGATTTTTAGCAATGTAGTCATGTGGCTGAAGTTTCTGTAACATTTCAATAAAAGTTTCAAGAAAGTTATCGGTAGATTTTGTAAAACTTTCTAGGGAGCAACGGTTAGCTTGCACCCATTGGTGCTAAGTAATGCTATCAATTAAATATCGATCAAAGTGTTCTTCTACTGAATTCCTAATTTTGCTCGGCCCAGGGCAGTTTTTACATTCGTTCAAATGGCATGCCTCGGTCGCAGGGAAACACATCGTTGCTGACAAATAGTCTTTATATGACAACAGCGGCTCGGTGTTATCCCCTAGATTTAGTGGTGACAACCTTGCACCTAAAATCATATATTTAACATTTTGATGCACCAGACACACGCATACGGTATGAGTTCCTGATGCTCCCGCAGAAACGCACATCTTAGGTCTGAGCTCTGCAAATTTTGAAAATGAAACAGTATCTTCGGGATATTTTTCCTTAAATTACCAAATATCTCTTTCAAATTTCCTCAAATTAGTCTTCTGTTTATGTGTCCGTTAGGCCGGCCCTTATTTTTCAGAATTGAGAAAAGTTATGTTTTCCTAGTCTCAAAATGATCCAAATGAGGTTTATATTCACGTGCTAAAATTTGGTTACTTTAAAATAACGGGAACCCGTGCCCCAAGGGCCCTAAGTACTTAGGACCTTCAATTGAGTTTTTTGGGGCTGAAAAAGCACTATCCTTATGAAATACGTGAAAGTAGAGCCCTCTCGGGCCGAATTTCTGTTTGTTTTGACCTATCTCTAAGCGTTTACGAGATATGTCGTAATGCAATCCACCCCCCAGGGCGCTACCCCGCACCACGGCGCCGCGCCGCTGAGGTACGGCCCGCACCACTTGCTAGAGACTTCCCCTCCACCCCCTCCCCGCCCTCGGCAAAGTCTTTGCTCCTGCTGGCAAGATCTAGCCTCTGAAGAAATGTGCTTACGTTAGAAAGGATTTAATTGACATGACAAAATTTCCAATCAAAAAAGCAGCTATAAAGCAGCTATGGGATTAAGTACGGGGCCGCAAATAGAAATTTTTAAACAATTTCAGACAAAATGGCCGATGATTGTCCAAGATAAATTTTCTACACTAAAGAGATGTAGGCAAAGAGATATACTCTTGATTAAGGACGATATTTCTAGAATTGATTATGCAAGAAATCAGCTCGAGGTAACTCCTGTCTCCTTATTAACTTTCTCAGTCTAATTTGGTGCTTTTTATTTAAAAAATAGGTTCTAACTACAATTTTCTTTAGGTAGGGCATCCTCGAGCCGACTATCGAGAATTACTGGAGCTGATGATAATATTTCTTGGAGAGTCCCTCCAGGAGACATTCGCTTCAAGCAACCGGGCCCGATGCATAACCCCTGATGGATGCCCAAAGCCATTTATTCTATTATTTATTCTATCTATTTTTCGCTCGCAGTTCCACTTGAGCCGGGCCCAAGAAGATGGTCTCATGCACGTCTCCCTATTTGTAGTGAATTTATATGACGATGTGGTTCTCCGCTCCTTGTGCTGCATCTGCTCCCAACAGTGACCTGCAGTTCCTAAAAAGACTTGTTAATTATGAAAGTGTTAACCTGAAAATAGCGTAAGCGGCACAAAAGATGTTTTCAAACCACTTGTGGTACCTGAGCGAGGAGTTGGTAGGACTGTCATTGCTTGACGGATCCCTTTCTAAGCTTTCTTTCTGAAAAGGAAAACTTGATACGCCGTATGAGGACATGTGAGGGAAAATGTGATCCACCGAAGAAGGCATCCCATAAACATAAAGACCTGACTAAGCTAAATATATCAAATTTTGCCACTACTAATTCGAGAAAACTATTTAATACATTTTAAATATGCTCTGCATTCTTTAATGTGCCCACGCGAGAATGGGATGAACATCCTGACTACAAAAACGGTTTGCAAATTATTCGGGGTCTTCAAGTGGTAAATGATTGTGCAGAGAGAAGGGTGAAACTAATTCAAGATTTTATGTCAGTTACGAAGAAGGAAGAGAGCTTTCAAAATGTATTACTAAGTGTAAATTTTCATCGTAGCACAACCCCTAACGTGCGCAAAGACACTTTAACTGCCAAATACGGTCTGTCAGAGGAAGAGTAGAAATATCCCGAAAATGTATTTTATTTTGGTTAATATGTACTTAAATTCATGGACATAGTGAAAATAAATTGATCACTTTTGATTGGAAATTTTGTCATGTCAATTAAATCCTTTCTAACGTAAGCACATTTCTTCAGAGGCTAGATCTTGCCAGCAGGAGCAAAGACTTTGCCGAGGGCGGGGAGGGGGTGGAGGGGAAGTCTCTAGCAAGTGGTGCGGGCCGTACCTCAGCGGCGCGGCGCCGTGGTGCGGGGTAGCGCCCTGGGGGGTGGATTGCATTACGACATATCTCGTAAACGCTTAGAGATAGGTCAAAACAAACAGAAATTCGGCCCGAGAGGGCTCTACTTTCACGTATTTCATAAGGATAGTGCTTTTTCAGCCCCAAAAAACTCAATTGAAGGTCCTAAGTACTTAGGGCCCTTGGGGCACGGGTTCCCGTTATTTTAAAGTAACCAAATTTTAGCACGTGAATATAAACCTCATTTGGATCATTTTGAGACTAGGAAAACATAACTTTTCTCAATTCTGAAAAATAAGGGCCGGCCTAGTGTCCGTATTCCATTGTCATTAACGCCGAGAAAGAGGTTTCAATCCATTGTGTCGGAGTAGTTAGAACATTTTTAGCGCAGAGAAAGTGGGGCTCAATGGTAAATTTCTCTGCAAACATCCATTTAACAGAACCAATAACAATTGTTGTTAACATTCATAGTTTATAATATATTTTTATCTCATTTAGCCACGACCTTGAGCAATTACGCTTGCATCGCGTGTCTGCTGCATGTATTCCAAATGGGGAAGCCGACGAGCCGCGCGAGAGAAAATTGTAAATGTTTAAATATTTATAAAAAACGCATTTTGAATTTACACTAAATTTTATTTTTTGAGTAGTTAGCTGGATATGTTTAAATTGCGAAAAAAATGTTTCGGCCGATTCTGAGATGGAGTATTTGAGAAAAGTTTACTAACAATTTTTTAAACACGAGCCGCGTGAGAGATAATTGTAAATGTTTAAATATTTATAAAAAGGGCATTTTTAAATTTTCACTAATTTTTAATTTTGTATTATTTAGCTGAATATGTTTAGATTACGGAAAAAAAGTTTCGGCCGATTCAGAGATGGAGTATTTGAGAACAGTTTATTTACAATTTTTTAAACATTAGTAATTTACAACAATAGGGTATAGAAAAAAATATTTTTTATTGATATATTTGCATTCAATAAAGATTTATCTTTAATAAAAGCTATTAATTATTGTTGTATGGCAATTACAAGCGGAGATATAAGTGATAATATGATTTAAGGCTCGGATTATTGCTAAAAATGCGAAAAAATTAAAATATGCATAAATCACTCAAAAATTTTTTTTTCACAAAACGGTTTGAGTGTATTCAGTTTGAGTTAATATTTTTCCCATAAACCAATTTTTATCAAAATCTGAGACCCTAAGGGACAAACGTTTGTTGAATTGAGGTGGAATGGCCCATATGGCTTTAGACCAAATTAATTGCCAAATAACTTTTACATTTTTAAGTTCTTAATCTATATTTAGGGTCAATTGAACGGTAACAATTTCGCTGTCTTTGAATCTTTGAATGCCTTTATGTCAGGCTCTGATCTATTTTTCCAGAGTTACACGAACTCAGTTCCATACAGTACCTCCGGCCATTCTATTCTCGTTTTTGATACTGGCCTTGCCCGTAGACTATTATTTTCTATATTCGTGTTCTATTCGTGTTAAGTATAATAGTATTTTTTTCCATTTCACGAAAACTATATCTACCACCTCTGCTAAGATTTTGACTAAACTTGAAAAATACCTTAGCAATATAGAAGATTTGAGTTACATAAAGGCTAATTTGGGAAACTATCTCTAATGTTTTCAACTAGTCATCGTTAACTGAGTGCAAGTTTACGAAAGTATTGCTTATGTATATTATTTTATTCATAAAAACTTCAGATTTATCAATGAAGTCCTTTGCACTGGAGTCTCATACGCTCCACACCTCTGTCCAAAACAACTGATATCACTCGTCTTGATATGGTCATCTGTGAAAAGGATGAAAGGATGAGCAAATGCGTTATGGTATTTTGGACCGTGGATTCCAAATATCACTTGCCAATGTTGATGGAAGATGTCGCTACGTGGATTAACTTAGTTCAGTAATTTTAGGTACTCATATTGAAACAATCACTTGGTATAAATCCACAATTTAATAATAAAACCAACTCAGGATTCGGCAACTCAGTGCTATTTTCAAGGTACAGTATCGTGTGGTGGCCGAGTGTTATAGGGTGGAAGATGAGGGGAGGTAAAAGGAGTGGGAGGGGGATGGAGTTGCAAGGCCGGGTGTTTGGGGGAGGGGATTAGGGTAATCCCTCAACCTTCCCACCACCTCCTGCCCTCGTAGTCACCAGCAATCATCCTTCACCTTGTTGTTCTCACTCCTCCACAAAAAAAACAGAATGACTCAACTTTCCCGCTGCTTTCTTTTCAATTTCCCCGGATTACCATTACCGGCCTTGCAACTCCATCCCACCCCTCCCACTCCTTTTACCATATATACTCGACCACCACGCAATACTGTGTCTTGAGAGTTGTACTGAGCTGCCTAAACCTGGGTCGGGTATTAAAGTGTGGATTTATACCCAATAATTATTTCAAAATGAATACCAGAAATTTCCACAAGTTACGCCGGAAACGATTTCCCAATTATAGATTGGTAAGTTGAATTATTTCTTCACTAGTTATTATTTAATGTAATAGAGCAATAACTATAAAAATGTACCATGCCATATTTTTTGCTAAGTATTTTTTCTGTTAATTTGGAGCATTGTTTCACAGCTGGTTATGGTAGCCGGTAGATTAAGGTGTTGGTCTGGAGAATAATATTAAGAAACTAGGATTGGGAAACAGAGTCGGAACACTAGGTTTTTTCTCTACCGATTTGTTTTCGGTAAGTAGTTGATATCTTGCATAGGCAGGGTAGGTCGAAAATGAATGAAGTTTCCGAGTCAAATGCATTCAGAAGGCTTCCGAAGATTTTGGGTGGAGTAGGAGAATTGGTTATATCCGAGATAATGTCTTAATGGTATTCAAAGCAGGAGAGGACAGCGAAATTGTTATCTTTCAATTGCTCCTAAGTATAGATTAAGAGCTTAAAAATGTAAAAGTAATTTGGCAATTAATTTGGTCTAAAATTATATCTAAAACACTGCTAGAACATTTTATCAGGTCTTATAGTACCTACAGAATCATAGATCCATCTCAAGGGTCTCGAGTATTTAAAAAAAAATCTAGAAAGGATGTCTTGAGAATACAATCTTGAACGTAAAATGATATTTACTAAGTAAATACAAAAGCGCATTAAAATAGAGAATAACTATAGAATAAAAAGAATGATACTTCGTATCGTTTTATCCTCGCATCTTCGTTCACTTTATTGAGTGAATCAAACGGTGCCCACACATTTTCCGAGTCGATATCAAAATGTTTACTCGAAGTAGTTACTAAGGAGTTAACCGCATGTAAATGAAGATGGCCTAATCCGATCGAGGTAGGTACTCAATAGTGTGTGACGATATACGAAGGAATACATTCTTTTAATTTTTTTAATGTCTAAATTCCAAGATTTGAATTGGACAACTATCACCAACAAACATGAGTTGACAAAATACATAAATCGTGTAAACAGATGTATTTATGCGCTTTGCATAGATCAATGTTCCAGCTACGTTCCTCCCCACAGCTAAATGCTAGGATTTTATTTTAGACTACATCCGACATCAATTGCGAAGCGGGCTGTAATGCAGTAATTCATTTAGCAATCTCTATAGAAAAGCACTTTATGAGAAGCTGAGGTAACTTTAATCTGATACGGGAAAAGTTCCACATTAGGAATACCTAACCTCTTAATTGTAATCGTTTTTGCCATTCCTTTGTGTAATGAAGGAAAATATATAATTTTCAGGTTCTAATTACGTAACCATTCTTAAGTGTAAGGGAAAAAACAACATGATAGTGTATTTTATGCTGGACGTTATAAATAAATAAAACCATGATAGACCAGGACGTTTCAGAGACTTAGAAATTCGATACCTAATTGAAAAGATAAACAACAACAAAAAATAGAAAAATCTTTCGAATTTTGTGAACGTTAATACTTTCTAAAGTATGTACATAAAATCAACATATTCTGCAATGTTGGCATTTAGGAATGCTTTATAATCCTCTCAACGGAGAGGCACTTTGCGAGCAGTCAAGAGGAACTTCAAGGAAACAATAATCTTTTACAGGAAATTTTCCATGGCTGGAGAGTCGCGTGGCAGGAGACCGATTAAACCACCACCACCCAAAAGATCGAAGGAAAGTAGGCAATTACCATCTCCCAAGATCAGGAATAATATCCAGTCTAAAACAGGATGTAAACCAATTACAAGAAGAATTTAACCTTTTCTATCTTAGAGATAATGCGAGGGAACAAGTGTTCCATAAAGGTCTTCCATCGATTTTAGACATAACTTTGTGAAAATATCAGATAAAATAATTTCACGCTTCGAGTACTTCACATTTTAATATTTCTACCGACCGTGGTATCGACATATTATGTCATTCTCAAGGCTCATATATCGTTTTCCAGTTTCCATACATACTACAACCAAGCTTGGTAGGCGTAGGTAATGGGAGGGGGTTGACGCTGAGGGGGAGGGGAAAGTGGGAGGGGAGGGAGAGGCCATTTCAGATTTTGTGGAGGTCTGTTTTCAAGGTGAATGACAGGGAGAAGGGGGTGGAGCAGAAAAACGCACAATGACAAGGACGATGCCTATGACGTAAATACAAATACTCATTAAAGTTTTTAGTCGAAACCATGACCAGTATCAATAAAAAAAAGTATGGAACGTACTAAGAAGATAATTATTTCATCATAAATATTGAGTATTTAAAAACGCTACGCCGTTATTATAATAAGGAGAAACCCTTTCTATTTTAGATAAATAGAGAGGGAACAAACGTTCCAAACAAGTATATAATCGGTTTCGCCAGAGGAGGGAGAATGCTGTAGCCCAGAATGATATCTCACGGTTCTCTCGCTAAAAGTCGTCGCAGACGGATTACCAGAAGTTCACTAGCATAAGGAAGTACTATATTCAGGAAGATGTGCAGTGCACTTGCAGGTTGGTTCACCTTATATACATATAAAACGGCAGGCGATTTACTGGTATATCAGTGAGAAGTAAATCAAGTGGCACAGTTGTTACGCATTCATCCGCCGCGGCCTGCTTTTACGACATAGACCTCGCCTCAAAAACCCCAAATGTGGATGCAACACTGTCTTATGCGACGACTACACTAGGGCACAAGTTAACGCAGTTAATTTAATGATTCAGCGATGTACAAAAAATCTGGCACGCTCCGAAACCATAGTCTGTCAGATGGATGGACAAATGATTGTGTTCAACCACAATCTACAATACGCCTGGTAAATGTTTAAAAATTAAATCATTTTTCTATATTTCGCTAAGTTCAACGACACGATCGTTTTTCTACAAGGCAATCATTCCAAATATCACTTCTTTCCGAATCAATATTTTGGATTACCTCACAGGAAGAAAACCTCGACGGAGAGTAACACTTCGAAATATGCAAAGTGAAACCAACACCCAAAGAGGGCTATCATTCGGAAAATTTGGCTCTGGCGGACATAAATCTGGCTATTTAAAAGATTTAATATAATCACATTATTTCACGGTGTGTCTCCATCCACGTATTGAGTTTGTCTTATCATAACGATGAGAACTTCATTAACTGTCAAATATTGGGTTTGAAATATTTTAAAGCGAATTAATACTTCGAATTATAGGAGAGACAATTATTAACTTACTATATTTCCATCAGGCTCCTCAGCAGACTCCACACCACACTTTTGGAAAGCACCATTCCGGTTCCGGATCCTTTCGTCCTCCAACCACATTTCACGACCACAGCAATCAAACTGCAATAAGTTTAAAGGATAATGAAACGGAATAGTACATATATAACGATTTATGTATTTAATAGTGCATTCGAACTCATTCAAAGCCACTTGTTGTTTCCCGTCAGGAGTTTTATTACTTGCTTGTCATTTTTGTCGAAATGGATATCAACAGTAAATAAGAGCCTGAATTGAACTTAATGCCCCCACTACAATTTCACAACCGCTAATGAGTTAAGTTAACCAGAATAACAGGGCAGGGGAGGCTGGCGTGCGAAAAATTACGTGGCAACCAATATATAAGAATGAAAAAAACAGACCCAACAAAATAATGCCATCGTACACGTTGACCCAAATCAATTTCTTACATCAGTTCAGCACAAATTTAATAATGCCAAATACGTGAGTGAATTCGTATGAATGATCGTTTGTGTACAGTGTTGAGTGGATCCAACACTGTACAAAATTAATTTGAGAGATAACTGCAATGTGAGAGGAGATATGAAACCATCGGAAAATAGCGTTATTTCGACTGTCATGGAAGTTGGAAATGTAATTATATTTAATAAAAACATAACAAAAATTACACAACCCGGCAAAACAACGACAAGTATTGGTTTATATACTGATTTGCGTTACATTGAACAAATACAGGAAGTTTGAAAGTTAAAATTAACAGAGCTTAATTCGAAGCTAATTACTCACCTCTCACCCGAGAGACAGCTAGGCGGCAAACTGAGACGGAAGGCGGGAGAAAGACACATGAATGTGTATATTGCGCCAAGTGACATCATTGGCTGTGACGTCAATGAATATTTTATCTTAAAATTCCCTAAACAGCCAAAAACAATATCAAGTTACAAACAGAAATTCATTTCAACATTTTTAAGAATAAATTTATTCTTAGGTTGGTCTATTTTACCTGTTTTCGATGCAAAATCAAATCACTTCGCTGCGGTCTATAACGTTGCCAGGGAGTGTGTAAAGTTACAGTATCCCTGAACGTTGCATTTATTCTGATTATGGCGCCTGGAGCAGTTACATGTGAATATTATCAAATGAAACAAGCAAGTAAACTCTGTAAACAAGTAAGTGGCTCTGTTGATTTAGTTATTATTACCTGGCACATATGGCATGCAAAAGGACAGTTATACATAGCAAACATTTTCGCTAATCTATAATCCGCAAAATAGATCACGTAAATCATTGAAATACGACCTTCATAACTCAGTTTTGCATGCATGTATTAACAGACAAATTTTGAGATTAGGAATTGTATGGTCATGTTCTTCCCTATTTTTGTTCGTTTCGGAATTCTACGTGAATACGCTGTCTCCGGCCTTGGTTGTATTCTGTGGCTCGTAAACAAAACAGTTGATCTGGCCCATTCTCGCTCTGCTATCTGGTCACCACATTCGTTGAAATATCTCCTCTTCTTTGCCTCGTAAGTGCAGTGAGCAAGTTTTAACATGCAGAGATAAATTCCTTCGTCTCTTCTTCTCGTCACTCTCTACAACCACACTATATCAACCGATGGGCTGCATTTATGTCAGGTATATCGCATTCACCAACCATTCAATGAGGTCACGATCGTTTTCATGTATTTGCGATTATACATATTCTGGGTGAAGAAAGGTCCGAAGTTATTTCTTACGATTATTTCAACCAACCAGCTTGCACGTCACACTCACAGAAACCAAAACACTTAACATGGGCTTGAAAATGTAGTAGAAGTTTCCACTCACAGCTGTTAGGACTCTACTCGATCGAACGAAGACAGAGAACAAATCCTCACTGAATTCAAGCAGCCATTCACTTCGGGTTCCTTTCAGCACATGAATGGATCGTAAATAAGTGCTGGCCGTCTCACCATCCCTCATAAATAGCTTAAATTCCTTGCTAGCCCGGTAAAATGATGCCCGATAGCCGTCATTTCACTCTCTGTATCAGAAATGCAAGCAAGGAAATGCATGCAAGGAAATTTTTAACCAAGCGTGAAAATTTTTTTCAGCTCAAAATGTGAAATCCCTGATACACGAATGCCCTTCTATTGAAGAACGGCTGGGTGCAAAATCAGAAGGCGACTTTTCTCGTCAATGAATTGAACTCCTTTAAGGAAATGCGAAAGGTGGTCATATTGGAAAGGTGGCCGTGTTTTATTTTTCCTTCCACCAAGCTATACATACAGTACCTAAGTAAATAGTGAAAGCACTCCTCACTACCTTCCTAACTCAATAACTTTGTGAGCATTTAGCGCGTAGGTTGTATGCCTATGTAGGCCGTATAGTAGGTACAACTACTATTTGTAGTTTTCAGTAGTTAGATGAAGAAGTATAAACGACGATAGGCATATTTCTTTACTTGAATTGAGCATGGGCAGTTTATGGTTTGACATCACATATTCAAAACCACGGAACGCACAGAGTCACGTGAGCTAGTAAATGACTAGCGTAGGTAGGAGTGGAAATACGTTTGCAGCCTCGGCTTTCAACACTGATTGATTTCATTCGCATTTTCAATTGTTTTTCTGGACTCATGTTTGAAAAAATGTAATTATTCCGTAATTTGACGATAAATACAACATTATGCATAATTATTCGTGGCTTGTTTTATCTTTAAGAGGAGAATGATAGTGTTTTTTACATTAAAGAATGCGGACAAGAATGGCATGAATTGGAAAAGCGTCCAGCATGAAATTTTCGACCATTCGTGGAAATGTGCCTTCAATTTTTCTCTCAGTCCAGTTGCGTCAGTTTCTCGGTCGATTATTTTCGTATGAAATTTATTCGATTATTCTTTGTCGATACTATCCATTAATTTGTCCCACACTATATAGCAATTTTCCATCAATACGGAAGGAGATTACTGAATACTACGTCACTCATAAATACAGTAAGAATGTCGAAAGTTAACGAGATATCTGCCTCTATAGGTGACTTGACAACATGGACACATACAATACATCTAAAAAACACCCTGCTAGCCATCTCAACGGTGTGTGGCAGGGGGTGAATAGTCACCAGTATTCATTACACTATACCCTATAAAAGTTGGTGTAACTACGGCTATTGATGCATAAGCATAAATCGCTAATGCTTGTCAAGAGGGGGAGCTGCACAAGCATGCACTACGACATAGGTAAGCTACCAATGTTAGAAGGACGTTAGTATTTATTTTTTTGCAACTTCATAAATGGACAGAGATACAATAATTATACTGAAAGCATGCACGGCGCCCTGTGAGTGTTAGTTGGCAGGTAAGCATAAAAGTATTAGAGAGTTAATCATCTATCTACACTACCTATTGATAAAACACATGTAAAAGTCTCACTGGTAGTTGTTATGGTTTCTTATCGTTCGCGGGAAAAATGACATTTAAAATCTGTCAGTTATGCTTTCCAGTTCCCTAATTTTATTCTCATGATCTACCGTAGCGTGTCGATTTTTTTAAAATGTTATTAACATTGTGAGTAAACAAATTGGTTTGTAAATTACGTTTTAGATTAAGTCTAAATTTTATTCGATGGCGTGAAAGTGATTACCATCCCAATTGCTGTAAAAGGTCAGTAACACTAATGAGATTATCAAAACAGCCTTTTTTTTTAACATAAGTACCTTGCCGATATTCACTGCACGTGTTATAACTCTGCTCTTAAGCCTCCATTATATCGCATAGCACGATTGTAATTTAATTATCTCTTTTATTTCTTATACACTTTTCAATATGGTAACTTTAAAAATTGGAAGACATAAAGGAAAACATACTATTAAAGTGTTCGACTTAAAAAAAAAAGGAATCGGATGGAGGTATCATCGAAGCGGGGAACTCACCAACTAAACTCGATATGATCTTGCAGCTTAACGATCGCGGCCACGACGTGAATACAAAAAAGTGAGATTTATATCGTGTATCATGATTGTATTATTTCTTTTATTATTTCTTTTATTTCCTATAAATTTTCCAGTTTGTTAACTTCAAAAAATAGTAGACAAAAATGAAAACATGGTAATTAAGTGATCAACATAAAGAAAAGGAATCTTAGTGCGCTGGGATCAAACCGGGGAACTCACTAACAGATGTTCTTGCAGCTTTACGATCGCGGCCACGACGTAAATACAAAAACAATGAGATTTTAATCGCGTATCACGGTTGTGATTTGATTATTTCTTTTATTTTCTATAAATTTTAACAGGTTTGCGTTAAGATATTGACGCTTCCCGTGAGAATCGATCGGACGCATTAGAGTTTCGGTCACTTTTTTTACGCTAGTGTAAACGTCCGCGGCCTACTGAGTTTCTTTAAAGTTACAGGCGAAAATTACGGAATTCGGACTTTAAATAATATAAACTATTGTTTCTCCTATGTATATATTTTTTTCTAAAATAATAAAAAAAAAGGAACCGCTTTAGATGGGTTAATGAAGAATAACTGATAAAATAATAGCGCTTCCTGAGAGAACAGATCCGGAGCACGGAAGTTGCGGTGCACAGGAGTTGCGGTATACAATTTAACAAGCACAGACGTTCGCGGCAAATTGAATTTATGTAGAAACCGCTATCTTAATTACGTAATTCGCATTTCAAATTATATAAATGCTTATTCTATCACATAATTTTCGTAAATTATTATTTTATTTCGTAGTCATATAAAGCAATACTTTTTCATAATTTATTTGTAATATACTCAAAAAACGTATCTACGTTATACCAAAAGCTTTTATGATAATCTCGATGCGATAGAAATGGTGGCGTCTTGCAAAGCTCATATTTTGTATGTAGTACTTACGTCCGAGGCTATTAGAGCCTTTATAAAGCAACTCGTTGCATTGCTAACAGGATCTTAACTTGGTATTTTAAATAGTATAAAACTTTTATGATTCCAAATTATAAAGGGGTAGCTTTGGTCTTGGAATTAATAGTTCACTCAAGCACACCAGAAGAATAGTATAATGGAAGGAAATGGATTTTAGTTACATACTGGTCGACAGTGCGTGAAGAAGTGCGTACTGGTTGTCGTCAGCAGTGCTGAAAGCACCTCAACCGGAAACTGGGACGCAACGCCACGAAGTGGCCACCCTTGGTACCGCTGTGAAAGACGTGTCCATTATGAAGCACTCTGCATCTACACAAATAATAATGTATCACTCCCATTGAACTCTTCCTTTTTACATTCCTCTTAATTTTCCTAGGCTTGAAAGACATAGGTATTCCATCGTTGACTGGCGACTAACTATGTCAATTATATTCTCATATTATTATTTATAATTTCAGGCATTTCTGCAGTGATCATAGCTTGATCTGCATTAGTACATATTTGGGTGATTAGTTGTTATCGCCTGACTCCGATTAACTGTAAATGACATTGAAAAAATGTATCTCGTTATTCGTAATACATCATCAAAAATACCCAGCTAGCACAGGTTAGGCCGCATCCCTAAATACGAGGATAGTCCACATATTACCGTGGCTATGCCTATCTGGGCGCAGAGATAAAGTATGACGTATCCACTCCGTATTTGAGGCGAAATTGGAGATGAATTTCCGCATTTTCAGGGATTGGCGTATCCTTACGTCGTAAAGACTAATGCGGGCGGCGGGCAACGATCGCAGCGCCATCGGGCGAGAATCTTAAGCTCTATGTGAATAACACTACTACACGTACGCCCCTAGCGGCTTTTCATTTAAACTATTGCAAATCAAAGGCGACAATCCAAGAATTGTGGAAATCAGCACAAATCTAGGGGCAAACTACATTCTTCCGGATTTCTTCCCGCGCTTTTGCTAGTTCCGGCGGCTTCAGATTCGTGAGAATCGACGAGTGCATCTTTATTTCAGCTGTGTCGCCCGACCTGGGTCGGTTTTTTTGTCCCTCCAGCTCTTTAAGGCTCCTTGGACTTGCCTCTCTGGGGTCTTCATGCCCCAGTCTTCCTTGTTGCGTTGCGGTAAGGGAGACAAAAGATCCTTTTTTAGGACCCCTTGAACGAATGTAAGCTGCCAGTTTCCCTCATTGGAGCCGTCGGCGCTTGTTCGGCGGGAGGTCCTCGGGGTCTCCCGTGCCAGCTATCCGTCCGGCATCCGTCCGGCTCGGACGGAGTGGAGATTGGCCTCCAGCATCGTAACATATCATGCTACCAGATGGGCGATTACAAGCTTTAGCCCATACAAATCTGCTGGAGAAGATGGTATCTTTCCGGCACTTCTGCAAGAGGGACAGGAACTAATACTGCTACCAATTGTCAGAATTTTTCGCTCCTGCCTGGCGTATGGATATGTTCCAAAAACCTGGAGGATCACCAAAGTTGTTTTTATCCCAAAACCAGGAAAACCAGACTACACCAAGGCTGGCTCCTTTAGAGGAATCAGCCTCATGTCCTTCATGCTCAAAGCATTGGAGAAAATAGTGGACAGGTATATAAGAGAGGGACCGTTAAAGGACCATCCTCTACACCCGTTTCAACATGCCTACCAAAAAGGAAAGTCGGTCAAAACAGCGCTCCACAACCTAATTTCTAGGATTGAAGGAGTACTGGAACACGGGATGTACGGTTTGGGGACTTTCCTCGATATAGAGGGAGCCTTCAACAATACATCCTTCGACCAAATCTGCTGCGCAGCCAGAAGACATGGGGTCCACCCACATATTGTGAGCTGGATCAGACACATGTTAGAAGAAAGAATTGTCAAGGCTGTCCTGAGGGACAGCACGAAGGAGGTGGCCATGACTAGAGGATGTCCACAGGGAGGGGTGTTATCTCCCCTCTTGTGGAACATGGTCATCGATGAGCTAATCACGAGGCTAAATAAAACCGGAGCCTACACTCAGGGGTATACAGATGATGTGGCGATCCTCATCACCGGCAAATACCTTGATACCGTCTCCGGACTCATGCAAAAGGCCCTAGACAGGACGATGGTATGGTGCAATGACACAGGGCTGACGGTGAACCCTGATAAGACTAAGCTCATATTGTTCACCAATAAGAGAAAGAGAGATGGATTTGATCCTCCTTCACTGCAAGGCAGGATCTTACAACCATCCCCGACGATCAAGTACCTTGGAGTCCTTCTGGACACCAAACTCAACTGGGGAGAACATCTTGAGGTCAAAATCAAGAAAGCATGTGCCTCCCTATGGACATGCAGGAGGGCCCTCGGCAAAACCTGGGGACTTCAGCCAAAAGCGATCAAATGGATTTACATTGCAGTGGTGAAGCCAGCCTTTCTACACTGCTCAATTGTCTGGTGGAAGAAGACTAGGCAGATTACTGCAAAGAATAAACTCAACCTCAACCTGCAAAGAATGGCCTGCATGGGTATCATGGGAGCCATGAGGACGACCCCGATGCTGGCCCTCGAAACCCTACTGAGTCTCGCACCACTTTACGTGGAAGTCGAGACTCAAGCTAGGATGGCGGCCTCAAGAGACAGGGACAATGGAGTGACAGAGGAAACTTCTCCGGTCACAGACAACTATGGACGGAACTTAGGGAGTTGAACCCCATTTGTGAAATGGGCACAGACGACATGACAGTTGCGCTCAACAAAACACCGCCTCTCTTCAAAACCCACTTTCCAACGAGGGAGTGGTGGGTCAAGGAAGGAGGTAAAGACAATGTAGCATATGTCTGGTTTACAGATGGCTCCAGAAAAGAAGGAAGAGCAGGAGCAGGGGTTCACTGCCGCCGACCTGATAAAAGGCTCTCAATTCCTTTGGGGGAGCACGCCACAGTCTTCCAGGCAGAGATCTTCGCTTTGCTGACCTGTGCCCATCTTGCCAAGTATATCTGCCATAAAGGCAGACCAATTCGCATATGCACCGACAGTCAAGCAGCTTTAAAAGCTCTCACATCGCCGTGGTGTAAATCAAGACTGCTGCTGGAATGCCGGGAAGCACTGGACTCCCTCAGCAGACAGAGCAATGTAGAACTTTTCTGGATCCCTGGCCACTCAGGCATAACCGGAAATGAGATAGCGGATGAACTAGCAAAGGAGGGCTCGAACAGGAACCCAATTGGACCAGAGCCTTTCATTCCAATTGCACCCTCTTCAGGGATTTTAAAGATCAAAGAGTGGAGCCTAGCTCAACACTCTAAGATCTGGCAGAACATACAGGGGCTTGGGCAAGCCAAGCTCCTGATAGAAGGACCCAGACCGGGGATGGCAAGAAAGCTTATATCACTGGATAGGAGACAACTTCGCACGATAGTGGGACTTCTCACCAGACACTATCAGGTTATGAGGCACCTCTATCTCCTGAGAATCACAGACTCGGCGAAATGTAGATGGTGCGAGGAAGAGGACGAAACAACATCGCACGTACTCTGCAAGTGTCCTGCTTTGATGAGGACTAGAGTTAGGCATCTGGGCTCACCATCTTTGGAACTAGATGAAGTCAGGGGTATCCCCATAGAGGACATGTTATCCTTTATCAGGGCGACTGGACTCTATGGGTTAATACAAACATGGTGGTTGGCGCAATGGACCATTAGGTCTAAGTGCCTTAGCTCCTCCTTGGAGGAACTCCACCTTCCATCTAATCTAATCTAATCCCTTGTTACACCCCCTCGCCACGTTGAGGCAGAAGTTTGTATTTGAGGGGGACATGCACTATAACTACGTCTACTTCTACTATGATTAGATCAATCTTAAATATTAATTCTACTTCTAACCTAAGCCAAACTACCACATTCATTCTTTCACACTCCACATTCACACCATCCAAACACTCAAAACACAAACAATACAATAGGTCCTGTCAATAAATAGGTGATAAAATCGCCAATTTATCGACACGTGGTATGTTCTGAGAAATAAAACTTTTGTAGAGCAGGGTCTAACTTGCCTAACCTTTTGCATAAAAATCTCCTACCTTCCTGAACATACATGACCTAATAATTACTAGTACACTAGTGAATGTCATTAATGTAATACACTAGTACTAACTGAATGTCATTCCTGCCTCCACAAAGCTATTTATATGAAATATGCTGAGCATTTAGTCTTCTAGCAGTAAGTAAGTGCTGTAAATTTTAGGTTTTATGAAGCAACAGTCTCTCCTATGGAGCAACCACAGTACATCTGGAAAATGGAAGAAAAGGAAGCTCACCGTGACTCGATGAAGAAGAGGACCAAAAAAGTTCTGTGTGTGCTTTGGAAGTGAGTAGTGAACTAATTGTAATATGAAATGATTTGTAACTTCTTTTGTAAAGGATTTTTGTGTATATTTGTACTGTTTTCAGTTTCGGTAGACCTTGGTATATAGGCAGGCAGGTCTGCAGGTCGTGTGCGGACTGTGTACGAGCTGATTACATGACCCAATAATTACTAGACCCATCTCTTATTTCACCCACAGTTTGTTCGAATCGCCTATTACTATCAAGGTATGCTACCTATAATTTCCTCTAGCTGATCATATGTACACCATCTACATTTTCCACTCTATGATAGAAGTTAGGCATGTGTACCTGAACTATAACTGAATTTGTTGGATCTGCCTTCAGATCTATGAGTATTTTCCAATCACTCACAGGCTCTTCATAGATTACTATTATACTGATTTTCCTTTTCATTACAAATGCAACCCCATGCCATTGACAGCCTCAAAGGGGCAGTAGGGGCCTCCCCAAAAAAACCTGGCATATTTCTCTGTCATAGACAAATTAAAAGCCTAAATTATTTTGTTTATTTTTTGTTATTGAAGTTTTTGTTATTTTACTTAAAATCCAGTTAACTTTTATAAAAACTTAAACTGTTTTTAAACCAAAAGCTAAATGCAAATGTAAATCAACATTATTTTGGAATTAGTCGAGTGACTTGGTGGTAACCTAAAAGAGAAATAAACATTTAGTAAAAACTTGCTCTTCTTGAAAGGCAAACTTTTGCTTCCAAACCCCTTTGTGCCCCATTGTGCACATAGTTTGTTACGAATTTACGGGATGAGACTCACAAACCCCCGTTTTCCTGGGGGGTACTCCATACCCCAAGAGCTGCTGGTGCCCCCCCTAAACCTCTGATCTGGAGCCGCCCCTGCCCCATGCTAGCTTTCATTCTCTCCGTTATATATTACTCTATAACCACAATAAGTCCCTGCAATCTTTCAATCTTACTTTGCTCAGACCCATGATGTCTACACCCACGTTCTCCATTTCTTGCTTTATACTCTCTTACTTACTTGCTCGCCCTCAGCATAGTCCTAACATTCCATGTACCTTTTCTGATTGTTGGGATTGGCCTCTACTTCTGTGCAAGGATTTTGTGTGATGATGTAAGATTTCAGGCTTTCCAAAGATGTATTTCAGGGATTTCTTGGATTTTACACCGGGTACTAAGGTCCATGTTGGCTGATGTTTCGATACTCGAGTCGAGTGTTGTCCTCATGGAAGAGGTGAGTGCCTTGACTTGAAGTGGTCGTTGATATATACATGAGGGCAGTTATTGATTGCCAAATGATTTTGTGGAATGACAACCCTGAGGACCTAGCTCCCACTGCTGTCTAGCATGGCAACCAGCCCAGGGGGCCAAGTCCTGTAGTTGCCACTTTCCAGGATTCATTTTCATGTAAATACTGCCCATGATCTCAAAGTTGAATTAATTAAGGTGGTATTCTGTGACCATTCTCAATAGTGTTTTCTATATATCACTGAGATCACATGAGATGCCACCCCACTGGGGTCAGACACCTTTTGCTGCTTCTTCACTGAGCTGCAGATGCTGTATGGACTTCCATTCGTCTGCCTCCTAACCTTTGACCATGGACATGAGTGGCCCAACCAGGACAAATTATTATTGCTCCCATCAGTTCAGCTCTAGGGGTCGTTCAGCATGACAAGGTTCTATGATGATGGTGATGGTTTTTTCAGCTTTTCCATACCTTATTTTTCCATGAAAATTTGTTTACGTCTATGTGCAGGGCAAAAAGCATTTGGAGGTATTTGGAGGTACAAAACTTGAATGTTGTATCCTTGGGAGGAGACGGAGGTATTAGGTAATTATTTTCTCTAATTACTTTGAATGTAGCTGTAGGTATATGCGCGATGGATACCAAGAGGACAGCAAAGTTCAGCTGCTCAGTTTCCCTCAGTGAAGTAGAAAGAAATAAAAATTGAGACACCAGTCCCTAAAGGTGCATCTCTTCAACATTTTAGTTATGAAATTAATTAATCACATAGTGTTTGTGCTCCCCAACAACAAATGTATCCAATGTTTTGTTTGCTGTCCTCAAAAATAACATTTTATTGGCCTATGGCATATTGCCTTTACCTTTGCATGCATATTTTTTGTTATTTTTTCACCTCCAAATGTTTTTTGCCCTACACATAGATGTAAACAAATTTTCATGGAAAAAAAGGTATCGAAAAGCTGATAAAACCATCATCATACCAGTCAGCAATTACAAAGTTGGCAGCAGTTTCTACATACTATCAGAGAAACAAGAGGAGGTCATGCTTGTCATTACTGCCATGACTTGTGGTATCTACCTTATGGTAGATGACTGAACGTCCAATGTTTTTTACACATATGATTCAGGGATATTCCTAAATATGTGGAGACTTAAAACTTTCCTCAATTTTAGGATATGTTTAATTGAGCTCCTGAGTTTTACTGATCTTCAAGTGCAGAACCATAAAATCTTTCAGAATCTTCCCTTTGACTTAAGCTTAGCTTTCTGACTTAAATGAGGGAACCAGGAGTGCATACTGAATTGTCATGCATTTCAAAATACTCTAGTTGTGTAGTAAAAATGGAAAAGGTTGTAAGTGCCAGAAACTAAAATTTTCAGTATTCAATAAAATAAGCTTCAACCCCACACGGCTCTTGCACGGTGCTGACATCTTCCAACTGCTGTACAAACTAGGGAAAATTTTTCTGACACTTACTACCTTGTCTATCTAATTACGCCTGGCTTGTACTTTGTTTTTCACCGAAAAAGTCATTTTTTTATTTTTTGGCACTTACATCCTTTTCCATTTTTACTACACAATTACAATTGGAGAATGTTAATTAGTTATATATTAATGTATCCTTCATTGTTGTAGATCTTGCTGGCAGATGGGATAGCAGCAGAGTGGTGAGCAAGAATAGTGGTTCCATTATGCACAAAAAACAGTAGGAAATTCAGTTAATAACGCAGAGATCCTCCTGCAGAGCTGGAACCGTGAAGGCTTCGCCTGCAACAGATGATGCCAAGGTTGAGATGTCCAACAGCCCTCATCCAGCTACACCAAAGAGACCTCAACCCTTCCCCCAAGTTGCTCGAGGACCTAGAGCAGTCATTTGTGTGAATGATAATTTGTTTTCAAAATAGTTTTTTATATGGCTTAAGTTGGTAACACAGCTTTTGTATTTGAGTTGGCATTTCTTTTATGCATAAAGTTGGCCGTTTTTCTTAGAGGAGTGCACAAAAACAACATGGTGAAAAAAAGAAGTTATTATTTTGCTTAGGTGAAAGAGACAATTTTTCTTTGGTTTGCACTGCTTGGCAAACTGCTGCCTCTGCTTGAGGATTAAGAGGCTGATGTGTGATTTCTTCTTAAAAAATTATCCTTCTCAGTGATCAGGTGATTTCAAGATCACCATGTGTACACAAAGTGTGGTGTTCATCCCAAAAGAAGAATGCTTGTTCTTTTTTAACTTTAGTGAAGAGAGAAATATTTTAGTCATAAAAAATTAACCAAATTCTTAAATTTGAAGATCAATTTATAATTCTGTAATTTGTAATAAATAATATCACTTAGAAAAATGTGTCCTTAACCTCATCATATGAACTTTGGCCATCATAAAGCCATGAAGCAAATCTTTCACTCTTGCGAGTTTCTGGTTGGGTAGGTACCTCATTACAAAACATTTAATTGAGGACAAATATTTGGGAGCCCACTTCTTCACGTTTTAGATTGGGGTTGCCACTTGTGTCTGGCCAATATAAATCCAGTCGGCCGGCCTTAGCAGGAGAGAGTCCTGTGGTCAATGGTGCCGAGCCGGGATTGCGAGTTGAGTTAGCAGTGAGTACCTTAGAAGTAGAGAGAGGAGGTCCCTAAGCATCCCCTTTCCATATTCTTTCCCTTTCCTTTCCCATCCCACATTTCCTATTTTCTCACCCCCTAATCCTATCCCATCTCCCAATTTCCCATAATGACAGTGTAATTGACAGTTGAGCACCCGGTGATAGTCTGAGGAAATCAAAATGCTTAGGCTTACGCCGTGTCCCCTTTCTCCTCCCCGTTAACCTCTTGCCTCCGAGTGCAGATGGAGATTGTCCCATCCTCTTTCCCTTATCTGCACTGGCGCCCAGTTACAACTTGCCAGGAGGAACCTGCGACTGAGCTAACAATAGGTAAGGGGCACCATCACAACATCAGCTTATGCATTGGTACACTTGGAAAATGCTAGGGAATACAGGGATATATCAAATTGATTCCATCATGGCAATAAAGAGGTTTATGAACAGTTTCCAAAACTCACAAAGCTATCCGAAATATTGTTGTATTCTTTTTGATGAATGTGTAGCTGCACAGTCTTCAAGATCTCCACAAACTTACTCAGAGGAAAGCTTACACCCTTGGCAGAAAAAGTCTTAGGAGAATATCAATCGGACATCCAGCAAGGCAGATCAACAATAGGCCAATTATTCACCATGAAGTAGATCCAGTAAAAATGCTGAGAGTATAATATCAATGTAAACCAATATTTGTTCATATTCCCATTTTCCCTAAATTCTACACTAACTACAAAGAGATCTTATTCACTCCCACCATTTTTCTTTGCTTCATTTCTTGTAATGCCTTCTCAATTTATACTTGAGAAAATAGGAATAGATTGGCAAGACAGGAGACTCATCAAAAACTGTTATATGGCACAGATGGCACAGGTGAGGTTAATAGACAGAGATTCATGGTGGGCAGTTCTAGGTCGCAGGGTTAGGCCAGGATGCCCATTGCCGCCTTTGCTTTTTTACATTTATGCCAAGGAAATGGTAAGTAAGAAAGATATGAAAAGAGCTCGACATGTGGTAGTCAAAGTGGGAGGCTAGCTGATAAAGTCGGGTACATTCATGGATGACCAGGCAAGTGTTGGTTAGTCAATCATAAAAGGGATTGCAAGCTTTTGTAGATGCATTAGAATACCAGTGTGGGAAATAAGTACGGAATGAAGCTAAATCATATGAATACAAAAGTAATGAGATTATGTAGGACAAGAAAAGCCAGGATATACATAAATTTGGGAAGTTATAGGTTGCAGGGTACCTAAGGAAAAACATGGCAATGAATTTGATATGAATAAAATGAATAAAAATATATACAACTGGTTCTGCAGCTATCTTGATAGTAGATATCAGTGTGTGCACATCAAAAATTGTGTTTTGCAATTGTCAAATCTGACCTGTGAAGTTCCACAGGCTTCAGTCTTGGAGCCCAAATTATTCCTAATTTATGTAAATGATTTGTATTGTTGTAATTTTCAGGGCAAGTTTACTTCCTCTGCAGAAGATACTGCTATGTGTTACTCTGCCACTAGTTTAAATGTATTGCAACTACATATGCAAAGTGATTAAAATAAGCTGAAAATAAGTTTGCAAGCAAAGTATGAAGTTGAGCAACAAAACTAAATGTGTATTGTTTCTCCTAAAAAATGTAAGAATAGAACAAAATAAGCTGTATCTTAGACGTTCACAATTCTTCAATAACTATATCACATCTTATAATGAGTGTATCCACATTGAATATGTTAGTTTTATCAAATATTTAGGAATCTGTTTCGATCAACAGTTGAACATGAAGAATCATATCAATAAATTGAATTCAGAATTGTTATCCGAGGTTAGAAAATTTTATATAATGCAGAATTTATGTCCATTTTTGGCTATGAGAACAGCCTATTATGCCTTTGTAAACTCTAGATTACAATAAATATGGTATTGTGTGTTGGGGTGGAGCTTACATCACTAATGTTAAACCCTAGGTGACGGTTCTAAAAAAGGTAATGAGGGTTATGATGCAAGCCTCCGTTACAACCCCTTCTTTGCCCATTTTTAAGACTCAGAGTATCCTACCGTTGAGACACTTAAGTATTTGCTAATTAAGCTCTAAAAAAATTTATATCGGTGGTGGTGAGCTGATTAAGCCTAGGGTTTATTGATTAAGATCTAATCACAAATACCTAGGCCCAAAATTTTTCTGTTCATTACCATCCAATATCTGTACTCTTGAATGTGAGTGGAAATTTGGTAGAGCTTGACTGTTGAAGAATGGGGAGGTTGAGTTTTTACCCACATATTGTAAATGGCGTTCAATGCAATGAGGATAAAATTATTTCCCGTGATTTCCTTGTCCTTTTTGGTGAAATGGTTCCAGCATTCAAAGTGTTTTTCTTTTTAAGTCTGCATGTAACGCAAAAACCATTTTGTTAAGACGATTAGTAAAGAGTCGGCAACCCCAAAGCAGGACTATAGTCCTGCTTTGGGGTTGACCATAAGGGCTGACTATATTCATCATTTTTGTATGATGTGTTCTATCGATTGTGTTGTGCGTTATGAGGAATAAAAATTATTGTACTAAATTATAAAAAAAAGAAAATGAATCATTAAAAAAATGATGTCATTAGAAAAAAGTAATTAATTTTTCTATAAAATAAAATAAAGCAAAGCCAATCATAAAATTAGAAGGACAAAAATTGGTTGTGGGAGTAGAGGAAGATGAATTAAGTGCGGTGGAAGGCAAATAAGGAAGTGTTTAGTATAGTAGGTGAGGAAAGTAAACTGCTGGAGAAGATTAGGAGGTTGGAATATGTAATGAGGGGTGATGAGTTGCTCAAGGGCATGATAGAGGAAAGGACGTTGGGTTATTTGTGAAGGGAAAGAAAGTAAAAAGGTATGGGCAGGGCGAACTGAGGTAGGATGTATGCTGAGGTGAAGAAAGACATTGTATAGGTAAATTGGGCTCTGCACATGTATAAAACTAGAGGATTTTTACTCAATTCCATTTAAACGTAACTTAACCAGTAGTATATTGCCTTAATAAATAAATAAATATAGCTACATGTTAAGTGAAATGAAAAGCTCTTTCAGAGTGCTTCATGGACAAGGCCATCATGTTTAAAACACTTGAAAATAATCAACCAATCAATTAGTAATCTACCAGTTCAAAGCTTGTTTAAATTGAAGTGAGTAAAATCCTTTTGATTTTGACATGTAGCAGGGCCCTATCTGCCAATAATATTTCTTCCTTCATCTTGGGATACATGCTGCCCTTCTTCATCCCATCCATAAAACAATCTCTTCCTTCCCCTTCCCAGCTTACCCTTCCCTCTATCATAGCCTAAAGTTACCCTTTGCCCCTCATTGCCTCCTCCAAACACCTAATGTGCCTCTTCCAAAACCTCATCCAGAAGTTTACATCCCTAACCCACCATACCAAGCACTTCCTTGTGTGTCTACCTTTCCATCCACTACTCCTCCTTCACCCTCCTTCTCACCCACATCTTGCACACATAATCTCATCTTCTATTCTTAGAGCCCATGTTTCTGGCCCATATAATTCTACCTTCCATATCAAAATCATCATTAGCCTCTTCTATATATCCTTACTCAAGGTCCATGTTATCAGCTCCCTTCCATTACTGATTGCCTCTTTTGCTGGCACTATTCTCATCCTTATGGCTTTGCTGCTAAACCCATTTTTTCAAGTATACTACCTATGGAAGTAAACAAATTACTCAACTAGCTCCAGTTTTATGTCTAGCCTGGCTTTCCTTGTCCCAGAAAATCTTGTTAATTTTGTATTCATATGATTTAGCTTCATTCCGTATATCCCACACTTGTTTTCAAAAGCATCTACTAAAGCTTGCAATCCCTTTTATGATTGACTAACCAACACTTGCCTTGTCATCCATCATGTACCTGACTTTATCAGCTAGCCTCCCACTATGACTCCCACATATCTAGCTCATCTCATGTCTCTCTTACTCTCTGTCTTGGCATAAATGTTAAAAGCAAAGGTGACAATAGGTATCCTGGCCTAACCCTGCAACCTATAACTGCCACAGGGGTGGCTCCAGACCAGAGGTTCAGTGGGGGCAACTGAGGGGGAGGGTTCGGGGGGACAACCAGGGGTGGGGGCACCACTGGCTCTGGAGGTATGGAAAACTTCCCGGGAAAATGGGAGTCTGGGAGTTTCATCCCGGGAAATCATAACAAACTATGTGTAAAATAAAAAAGAAACTCTTATTTAGCTTAAGGCATATGCCTACCATCGTACTTCACAGCATAAAATAATTTTGGCTGTTAGTTTTAGGTCTATGAAAAAATAAATAAAATACACCGGGTTTTTGGGGGGGGGGGGGCAATTGCCCCCCCTTGGAGCCACCAATGAACTGCCCACCATGATTCTCCGTCAACCAAACTCACCTGCGCCATCTGTACCATATATCAGTTTTTGATGAGTCTCCTGTCTTGCCAATCTATTCCTATTTTCCAGAGTAAGTATCTGCATTTATTTTTCCTAATTAACTCTAACGTCTTTTTGAAATCCACAAAGCAAGAAAAATTATCCTGATTATACTTTCTGTTTCTTTCTATCCATTAGTGTCCTCAACACTGCAATTGCATCATAAGCTGCATGCCCCTTCTCTAAATCCAAATTCGGCATCTCCCAAGCAGTAATTTTCCCTACTCTCCAGACTTTTTTATTTATTCAAAGTAAAACTTTTACTGCCACAAAAATTTAAACTACGAGTTTTAAACTTCTTGCATTTTGACACTTTCATCAATTTAGAGATACGTATCAGGACTTTTTTTATTCCTTTGGCAATACTCCTGCCTCATAGATCCTACGAATAAGTTAATCCCTTTTCTTTACCAAAGTTCTTCTCTTATCGCCTAAATTATTCAGCCACACCAAAGGTATATTGCCCACTTCCACGAGTTTTAGGTTTGGGTATTTTTAAGGTTCGAGATTGTGAACTTAATTCAAAGCTGATCCATTAAGAATGGTTGTGAATTATTTGGTGTGTTTTAATATTGGGAAAAATGTCCGAGAGTTTTAAGATAGTGAAAAAAGTGGATATCACTCACTCAGAGAGGGAGTCAGTGAAAGAGTTTTGGTAGTGTCGTCTTGTTTTCTAGAGGTTGTCCATAGGGGGAGGGGTTATGGGGTTTGATGGAGGGGTTATGGGGTTTGATGGAGGAGGTAGACAGCTGCATTGTCATTGATTGATGGGTGGATAACTTGGTGACAGTTGTATGGGTTGTGGAAGGTAGAGCGTCACATAACAGGCTTATTGTAGTGGTTCTGCCCAAAATCATCCGGGAGCACCACACTTGACTCGCATGCTCCTCACATCATTGCTGAGAGTGGAGTTTGTGCATTTGGCCAATCCATTTTGCTGAGTGTACACCACTGTCTTGCAATGGAGTATTCCATTTTCTTCTAAATATTACTGTAACTCCATCAATTTGTCTCCATTATCCGACTGCAGATCCTTCATTTTCACGCACAGTAGCATGGCACTTATTTTATAAATGGAGAAAAGTTATATCGCCCACCTCTAAAAATGATCGATGTGGAATGTAAATTCGCGTGTTAAAATTCTGTCACCATTAGTTATCAGGAACCATTTCCCCAAGGGCCCTAAGTATTTTGAAACTGAAATATGAATTTATGTGGGTGGGAAAAGCACTCTACCTATGTAAAAGGCATTAGTAAAACCCTTAAGTGCTAAAATTTTGCTGGTTTCTATGTATCTTCTGAGATATAGTCCCTTGCAGTTCAAGCTGCCCCTCAGGGCAACACCCAGCTCTGCTCTACCAGCAAGCTAAAGCCCTCACCAATTACTTCCCCTACGAAACTCTAACCATCTATCTCCTCCCTGCCCCAGCAAATGGTGGGACACCCTACCCCCTCAATCTGCATTTCAAGAAATGGCTGTCAAAGCATTGCCTCTCAAACTATATTTTTTCTTATATTCCATGTAACACAATATGATGATTCTTTTTAGCTGGGATGTCATAGTAGTTTATAAAGAGTATGTATATGAAAATATATATCTATCACACTAGGTACCCAAACACTGAAATTCACCACTGAGGGGAGGTTTATAAAAGTGGTATCAAAGAGCTGCCAGTGGGCTTCTGTGCTGTAGCCATCTATGTCCATGATTCCCACGCATGAACCCTTTTCAGTGGGGGGAAGAGATAAAGCCAGACCAGAGTTTTTGGTGTGCAGCAAGTTCACAAATGTATGCTTACCCTACAGCCAACAGTAATGCTACTCTACACCTATTTATAAATATAATACCACACATTACAAAGATGTCTTCCACAAATCCCTAGGATATTTTTCAGAGAATTTATAATGTTCAAGATATATTCTACTTTTCCTGTGCACAAAAACATTAAAAATTCACGTTTTCTCAGCATACATATGTGATTTATTTGTTTATTTAGTTTTGCTAATCTTATTTGTATGAGTGGAAACTGAGATTCATTTTTTATTTGCACTTAATTTACATATGGAATTTCTTTTGGGCCAAAAAAGCACAGTAACTCATTCTAGCGCATTACTTAGGCATTGACCATCATTTGATGTTAATTGACATTAATGTTCAAATTCATTACCACATTTCATCCCGCAAAAGCTATTTGAATCAATCCTAAATATCATCCTATTCATGAAGTCACATATTTATTTACTCAGACTTTGTTTCCATCAATTTCAATGGCAATATTAAAACTGCACATAAAGGAACACCAACACCAGAGGTTGCATTCTATACAAGTATGTACTCTGAACCATTGAATTGAACTCATTGAGTCAACTCAATGCTCTGAACACATCTCAGTCAACTCGTCTCACCAACCGACTCATGAGGATACTATTCAGGTTCAGCAGACACGCACTATTTTTTATTTATCAAAATTTCAAATTCATAGTCACCTCCACTCAGTGGCAGGTTAAGGTCCTGGTTTTTGGTTGGGGGGTTTTATTGAGTTGGTGGGTTGTATTGGGTTGGAAGGGGGGGAATTGCTACTTTCCAGGTGTCTGAGAGGAATAAAATTATCTCAATCGTCTCTGGCTCAACTTTGTGGAAGTTCATTTTATAAAAAACTGGACCATCCAAAGACAACATAAATTTAAACTGTCTTTGGTTTGTGGATGACCTGGCTCTTCTAGCCAACAATATCCAAGGAACTAAGAAACAAATAAAATCACTACAGAATATAGCTCGTAAGATTGGGCTTAAGATATCTTTTGAGAAAACAGAAATTATGCTAACTGACCCCCTACTCGCAAACAAATTCAAGGTAGCAGATCAAGAGATAAAAATTGCGGACAGATTTAAATATCTTGGGGAAATCATAACATACAGCCTGTATGTGAAACCAGAGTGGAACAATAGAATACATAAATTGACTAGAGCACAATATATCACCAAGAACACATATAACAAAAAATACCTCTCAATAGCCACAAAATTAAGACATTAAGAAACAGTTATACAACCGGAAATAACTAATGCAAGTGCAACCATTTTCAAAACAACTAACACAATCGCAATAGATAGAAAGAGACTCAAGACAGAAAGGAGAATAGTCAGAACTTGCATAAATAATGAATACCAAAATAACGGGCACTGGAGATTAGCTTCCAATGAAACAGCCTGCAAAGAAATGGAACCCGTAATGAGCACGATGAGAAAGAAACGAATCTCATTCTTTGGAAACCTAATCAGAACACCAGAAAACAGAATAAGCAAAAAGATTATAGAAAAACTATGGAACAGGAAGACCAGTGCGAGAAGAATAGCAGAAATTAAGGAAGATATGAGTGAATTACCCATTACAATATAAGATTTGAAAGAAAATACAGATGCTATCGCGAAACTCAAGGAAAAACAGATCAGACTACAAACCAAGATCAACAATCAGAGAATAGAAAGGGTAATCTCAGATGAAGAAAGAAAGCTATGATCCGAGCAAATGAAGAAATTCTGGGCTGACAGAAAACAGAAGAAATCAAGAAGATGACTAAAGTGGTCCAATGAAGGCCATAAAATTGAAAATAAATAAAATAATGAAAAGGAAAACTTTGTCTTATTCCACCAATTTATTTTCCTGTACTACTAGTTTTGATGCAGCGGCGTCAACTCCAAGTACCTCCCAATCTCCAAATAAGCTGTCTAATAGTCCTCTCTTGTAAATTTCATTTAAAATTCATTTTTTAACATTCTTAACAGATAAATCAAAGCCCTGCTGCTATTATTTCAAAACTACTAACAAGGGGAAAATAAACTACAGTAAACATATGTACCCAAGATGATACCATTTTCAAACTAGTGTTTCTCCTTCACCAAAACTCATTCACTCCTTCTCCAGCACAAAAGTCAGCCTTCGGGTCCCTAAAAGACAATGCTCACCTCTTCACTCAAATCCTGGGTGAGACATTTGGAATAAATGATAACTGTAAAGATCCTATATTTGGCAGCAAGAAAAAAATTAATGCAGCTCAATCTCTTCACTCTCCTCTGAACGAGACTTTTGAATGCACCCTGAAAGAATTAGAATCCATCTTAATCACACATGGACAGTACTCGATCAATCAAATGGGCTATAATGGACCCTGTGGCACCTTTTGCCAAGTGCAGAATAATGGCAACAACAGATTTTCCTATCTGCCTGCACCTGTCGATCTTTTGTTGTATAAATGGCCCAAGTTGTTGGGCACTGTCCCTATTAATAAGACGGTACAATTTCCCCATTGGAAATTTAGTGAAACAATTTTCTAGCTTTGCATTCCTGGATTTCTTTCTGGTATAGTTTTGCTAGCTTGTCGTGCAGCTGTAAATTTTCAGATGATTTTCACTTATGAGTAAGGGAATATGGTCCTCTAAATTGAAGAGGTCTAATATGGGAATGTAGGAGGCAAAGCTCAGGAAGAAAAAGATTAGACTTCTACAATAACATGCTTACATCTAAATATTTAATTTAGATACTGAATTTCAATGGGAAGGAAAAAAATAAAGTATTTGCACAAGATGATATGCATTTTCTACTTTTCAGTCCTTAACCACACATGGAGAGGTTGGGGTGAAAAACACACACTAACTAAAATCTTTCTGCATTTCTGTTATTATGTTTATTTATCCTAAGCCGTAAGTTCCTCAGGTGTTAGTTGCCATTTGAAGGCTATACCTACCCCGGTTGCCAATTTCATAAAAACTTCTAGAGTTCAAATAGTGTAAAAATTGACGACTTTGGAGCAAAATATGTAGGAACATACAGTATTTTTAGGCAAATACAAAGATAATTTGAATGTAAATCAAATGCAAAAAATAAAAACAAATATTTCAAGCCTATATCATGAACACAAGTAATTAAAAAAATAAAATAACTCAACCTCTTCACCGAATCCAATTCTTTTCTTATGTTCAAGTAAAATTTGGCTAAAAAAGGATTCAAATAGAGGCCCTTGGATCTTTATAATGTAGTCTATACATCCTTCTGGATCCCAAGGAACAGGTGCTAAACTTTATTCGAATCAGTCATTCAGGGTTTGGGAGTCTTGCGTTCAAATCAAGAGAATTTCCAAATAAAATGGGAGTAGTGTAGCATTTGTGTTGGCTATAGAGTAGGAATATATTTGTGAACTTGCTGCTCTCCAGAAACTTTTATCTGTCAGGCCTTAGCTTTTTCCCCACTGAAAAGGGTTCATGGATGGGAATCATGGACATATAGGGCTACAGTGCAGAAGCCTACCGGCTACTCTTTGACACCACTTTTTATAAACCTGCCCCCAGTGGTGGATTTCAGGGCTTGGGGCCCCAGTGTGGTAGATATATATTTCCATAAACATACTCTGGATAAATTCTATGATATCCCAGCTTAATACATAGTATCATTGTATTGTATTACATAGAATATGAGACAACTTATAGTTTGAGAGGCAATGCGTCGACAATCATTTCTCGAAACGCAGGGTGAGGGGGTGTCCCAGCATATGCTGTGGCAGAGAGGGGATAGAAGGTTAGTCTCTCATAGGGGAATTTATTGGTGTGGGCTTTACCTCGTTGGTAGGGCAGAGCTGGATGGTGCCCTGGGGGCAGCTTGAAGTGAATGGTACCATATCTCAGAAGATACATAGAAACCAGCAAAATTTTGGGAGTACACTTCAGTGTATTTTCAGTAGTTATATATACAATGGTTCCCAATATCAAATAATGACAGAATTTTAACATGTGAATTCACATTCCACATCGATCATTCTTAGAGGAAGGCAACATAACTTTTCTCCATTTCAAAGAATAAGTGTCATGCTACTGTTCACAAAAATCAAGGATCTACAGTCAGATAATGGAGAGAATTTATGGAGTTACAGAAATATGTATAAGAAAATGGATTACTCCACCCCAAGACAGAGGTGTACGCTCAACAAAACGGATTGGCCTAATGTACAAACTTGACTCTGCAGTGATGTGAGGAGCATGCTTGTCTAGTGTGATGCTTCTAGAAGATTTTTGGCAGAATCACTACGATAAGCCCTCCATCCATGTGGCCCTCCATCTTCCACAACCCAAACAACCGTCAGAGAATCATCCATCCATCAATCTATGACAATGCATTTGTCTACTTCCTCCGTCCAACCAAATAACCCCTCCCGCATGGACAACCTCCAGAAAACAAGATGACACTACGAAATGGTGGGCCATCTTTCATTGACTCAAATCCAAAATATCATCTTTTTTCGCTATCCAAAACCTCTCTGAAATGTCCCCTTAATATTTAAACACACCAAAGAATCTATAACTCTTCTTAATGGATGAGCCTAAAATTAAGTTCTTTATATTCTCAAGCCTTAAAGTTTTTCAATCATCTGGTATTATAGGGCAGAGTTAAATATTCCCTTATATAAATCCCCTTGAATAATTTGCCCCTGACATCATAGGATATGGGTATGAGAATGGATCCATTGTTTCCCAATTTATCCATGCGTCTTCTGGAGGACAAGTTCCTGTCCTCAAACCACAATACTGTGTTCGATTTATGATGACACCTTCCTCATCTGAAGGTACATCCCTCAATCCGTCTCCTCCTTCCTTTCTGACAACATTTTCTCATTTTATATCTCATTCAGCTCCACCACCTCCAGCACCCGTTTCACTTTTCTTGAACAGAAATTTTCCTGTCTAATTAGAACAAAGTTATCACCTCTCTACATATCAAACCCACTAACCATCAACCATTTCTCTATTTTGATAGCTTCCACCCAGGCCCGGCTTATGGCCCGGGCGACTGCCAGGGGCGCCGTGATTGTGAAAAAATATTTTTTTACGGCAACGTTTAACTGGTGAATAGGTTTGATAAGCGGGGAGGGGGGGCGCCGGAATATTCTCTCGCCCGGGTGAAAATTTTGTCTTAAGCCGGCCCTGCTCTCACCCTTACCATCAAAATGTTCCATTACATTCTTCTATTCTATTCATGCACACGTACTGCATCTGAAAATCTTAAAATTCTTCCAATCTCCACCTAAGAAATTTAAAAACCACTCTCCTTGCATGCAGCTACCCCTCCTCTCTCCTTGATCATCGCATCCTACCCTCCACCACACTTTATGTACAATGCCTTAGATTCATCACCAAATCACCCTTGGACCTTAACATCACTGTCATTCTGGTACTCCACAATGCCTCGCCATCGACTCACTTTTCTACATTTTGTGCAGCAGCCAACTCACTTCTGACTTAATTCCCAAATACCCTACCATTACCTATGAAAGGCTGGCCAACCAATTACCTCAACAACATTTTTTATCCCTGCCGGTCCCCACTTTGATTCCACCTGAAGTTCCTGGTTCCTTTCCCTGCCACAGGCATCGCTGCAAAACCTACACCTCATGTGTAACTATTGTAACTCAATGTGTAACTATTCTGTTTTCCTTAGTTCAATAGTCTGACTCCATTTCCTATCTCTTCTTATGGTAATTGCTCCTCTGTCAATGTCATTTACTTTCCACAGTGTAAATAATGCTCCGCCTTTAATATCACTGAATTATTCACCCCCCCTATCCGCTTGCATCAGCATCCACAGAGCCTCTCCTACCCTCTAGAAAAGAAATCTTAATTCCCCCGGTGATTGCTACAGTTCGAATATACCTATATACGATGGCACCAAAGCCACGCTCTGATGCATTACAAAACCCTAATAGTTGAAACTTTGAATCCATGAAGTTAATACGCCATGGCAAATGAACCTGGGATAAGTACGAACTTTGATAAACAAATTCACTCCACTGATATCGTCATGAAGGGGGGGGTCCCAACCTATTGTTAAGGTCCACAATGTCTGCAACAAGCATTTTTCCCAAAAGACACTAGGGTTCCAACCACCAATAGGATCAAAGATTCTATATATATTCGATAAGAGCCTTCTTATTTAATTTACTGTAGTATCGAAGCCTACGTGATACGATAAAGCATCCTAAGGGGGGATCAAAATTAAGCCCAGCAGCTCGAGAGAAGGGGATTCAAACGCATCGAAAAGTCATGCTGGCTACATTTTATTCTGAGAGCACAGCTAGAAATTCGGCGGAGTTGCTAGCCCATTTACTCAATGGAAATCTCGTAAGTGACAATAATTCAATCAGTTGCAGTCGAAGTACTAACGCCTCTGAGATAGATGGAGCCCCTGTTACAATATCATCAACGCAAATCTCTGTAGTAAGTATTTGAGCGGTTAGAGGGAACTTATGGCCAACCTCATGGACTAATTGACACAAAGCCCGCTTTGCTAGGGAGTGGAAGAATGATATAGGTCACAAAACGTGCTGGATATAGCATCAGTGTTCAGGAGCGACTAAAATCCGCTGGTACATCTTTGAAGTATCTGTGATAAAGGAAATTTTATGGATATGGAAGGATAATATGATATCAAAAATATTGCTTTCCCACTTTGGGCCGGTAAGCAACCCATCAATACGTGAGGCCCCCGAAGATGTACGGACCGAGGCATAAAAAAATAAAAGAATCATAGACAGCATGACCGGGATATAATACTTCCCCTGGGATTTCGATTCGGACATAAGACCAAGACGAAGATACTCCTTTAGGAATTCACAATAATTAGCTCGAAATTCCTTTTGGCGACTCAAGCGACGCTCAAGATTCATTGATCGCGAAGCCGCTTAAGAGTATAAATCCCCAGTATAGGCCGAAGGGATCGGAAAGGAAGAGAAACAATGAATCTTTTAGAGTCATCTCTTTGAAAAGTTTCTAAAAAATTCTGTTCACATCGAATATTCCCGGGGTCATGAATGATTTCCGATTTTAATTCTTCTACTTACCAAACTATTTATAAATATTCCTTTTCCTCCATCATGGAGGATGAAGAGATACCAGAACCTTCTTCCACAGGTAAGGCGGATATAGAATAACGAATAACCCAACCAAAAATAGAATTTACGGTAATCAGCTCATCACTTAGGAACGGTTTCTGCTCAGTAGGATGACTTTGGGATAACGATCCATTCCTAGAAATGAAATCAATTTGCGATGGCTGGTGAAAACGGGGATCCGCCATATCTAATTGTTCGAATTGGTTTCTAATGAATGGAGGAAGAGGAACCCCAGGAAGTTTTCCCATCAGTTTATGGTATACTATCACCCTTGTCCTCAACCCAGAACTTGAGGAATGCTTGGGGAGAAGAAGGCATGTCACGGAACAAACCGGGTGATTTAAAAAAATGCGAAAGCGCAAATAGAGCGCCATGACACGCGGGCATTGGTAATTTTAAGCGCGTGATAGCGTCGAAAGATATCGCCGAAATCTGAGAGCTCGTGTCAAGCATGGCTAGCAGCAGGGCCGTAACTACCGCCGGGGCAAACGGGGCAAACGGGGCACATCCCTAGGGCTCCAAAGCCAAAGCCCACACGGAGGGTTTATTTTTTAAATATTTTTTATTTGTGTGCAAACACGGCTTACTCTAATTCCCGCTAAATATCCAACTTAGTAATACAGATACAAGTGCCCGCGCACTAGACGCTCAGCTGATAGCACAGGCGCACTGAAAATATCTCAATCTTCTGTTATGTGCTCTATCTAAGGTCTCGATCTTGTACTAATAAAGGGGCCTCGCCATCAATTTCTGCCCCGGGGCCTCAAAGTCTATTGTTACGGCCCTGGCTAGCAGGTTGTATGTATCCATCGCCATTTAAAAAATTCACTACCGCTGTCCCTAGGACAAATATCAAAGAACCTACGCATTCAATGCATGACGAATACGTTCGAGGGACCACTCCGGCTGATCGAGGACTCGAGGTCACATCGGGGGACGAGGAACTATATAGGTGAGCGACCGCGTATTCCGATCCCGACTCTCAACAACGGAATGGAGGGTGGTATGGTGAAACCTCTTATGCATTTGACACCGAAAGTTTGAAAATCGAAATTTCAGTGCCCAGTGACTCAATAAGGAGGACAAATCATAACACGGCGAGAATTGGGAGTTGCAGGGGCATGGTGACTACTCTAAAATTGAGGCATAGTTTTTTCGAACGCACGAGATTAGCCCTTTGCTCGGAATTCATGTTTAAATAACTTGGACAACCAGCTAACAGACGAGATAGATCACAGCTTGGACAGAGCGCATTAACGTTCGAATTTTTTGTAGCAACGGAAAAAGGTATTAACACCTTGCTCGTAAATTTTGGGCTACGAGCTTCAGAACTCATAAATTTTCCCACGATAAGTTTGCAATATTTTAATACGCTTCTTAACTAAAGATAGAAGTTTTTCAACTGAAGGAAATGGCTCGTTGGCCTCTGTTCCTTCAAAATGAGGAAGTGCATCAATGTCTAACGACCTAACAGCCAGTCTAAATAAAGTAATTCCCCAAGTGAAAATTAAAAACTTTTAACTTTGTGGTTCCAAAGTGTATGGGTTTTTCATTTTCATAATGAATAAGTTACGCCTGAAACTACCAGTTTAATTCCCCAAGATTGGGAATATTAAAAGCAAGAAGTGTCAAATACATTTCGGGAAAGACATTAGTAAAGTTATGAAGGGATTGCAATGAACCCGTAGACGAGGAGTTGAACTGCAACCATTTATCCAAAATAATTAAATCCAAGCACTCGTGGATTATCAAAATGATTGCACAGCTCCTTCCGCGCTGAATAATAATCAGTGTTCCCGAAGGTAACGGAAGAGATTATCGCTAACGAATCCCCAGAAATTAAGACTTCAAATTGCTGAACTTTTCAATATAAGCTAATTCTGCTCTATCATGAACTACTGATCGGAAGAGATCGCGAAATAATTCCCACTCACAAAAATAGAGGGAGTATTCTTTATATTCCAGTCTGATCTATATTTTATAAATGCGAAATTACATACGTTACTCTCGTTATTCGTAGATACTTCTGTTTTGTTTGTCAGAAAGAAAGTTGAAATGAAAGAAACAAATTACGCTTTAGATAACATGTATTCATCGAAATCATTAGTACAAATGGCAAATCTATGAACTTATGGTCGATAGTAACTAATATTTTCTGCTTTCCAATATTAATGTTATATATATTGTGTTATTAACGTCTAACTCACGTTCTAAGCTCTCCGTAGACACCTTTATCATTAAAATCGACCGACTCGTTCCAGAGATACAACTGAACTGAGCGCGCGCCGTGCCCACACAAGCCCAAATTTAGACCCCCACGCGCAGCGCTGTGACGTCAGATCGCAACCCCCCCCCTCCCCTTGCGACAAACCATTTCCGGTAGTCGACGAAACGGGATATTCAGTTTAAATAGTCTGTAACCCTTGTGGTTTTTGTATATCGAAAGTACACAAATATTAGTCGCGGCAAAACCTTACGTGTTAGCGAGAGCGAGCCATAAGATGTTCATACGCATTCTGGTGTGTAGCCGACACTTCGAAATTGCTGTCACCTCATTAGAATTGCCAGAGGGGTCTGATAGATTTTGAACTGCCGAAAGCGTTGAACGTTCAAAGACGGAGAGAATAAAATAATACCTTTCGTCGAGAGTACTGCCGAGTGGAAGATCAGGTTCATAGGAGCCCGTTAAATTAGAACGAAGGAAATGTTAATTAATCTTCCACTGAGCTTCGAGAAAACTATCGTGCACCTCTTTAAGGTGAGAACAGCGAATACAAAACATGGAAAACTTAGGATGGGCCGACAACGGATGCGAGAACAGAATTAATTCCTCTGCCAATACGTAATCAACATGAATTGTACCTTCGAATTGATCCCATTGGAATCGCAACAACCTAAGGCAAGAGTCGAATTGCTTCCGAGTGGCAACTCTTATCCGAACCACCTCATCACCTTCAGGCATGTTCATACAAAAATATTAAATAATTAATTAAATAAATAAATTAATATACCACGTTTTAAAACTGACTAAAAAGTATAAAATAATTTTCCCAGGGCCCTTCTAAATTTTTTAAGGTGAATTTTTAATGGCTATGGAGATATGTATTTGTAAGACTTGAAGAGAAAAACGTGGGGCGCAGGCAACCCATGATAATTAAGGAGGAGAAGGACCAGGTGTCGTTGAGCAAACTCCCACAATTAATACCATTTGCAATGCACTGAAATTGGTTGTGAACTCATCCGGACTATCTACTTATATTACCTACTGTCTGCGCCCCACGTTTCTCTCTTCAAGTTTTACAAATATCTCCATAACCAGTAAAAATTCACCCTCAAAAATTTAGAAGGGCCCAGGAAAAAAAATTTTATACTTTTTACTCCGTTTTAGAAACGTGGTATATTAAAAAAAATTATTTAATTAATTATCTTCTGCTATTTAGTCTTATGCCCGGGTGAAAGTTTCCAATCGATTTTATACATCTTGATGAGACTCTGACAGGGACACAGGAAATTCCCGATATATTTCAGATTCTGTTCAGCTGACAGTGTGTGGAATTGAAATAAATAATTAAACGTTAATTAACTATTTCAATTCCACACACTGTCAGCTGAATTACAAGCATCTACCAGCACATCAGTAAATATGTTAATTCTTTTTTAATTAATAAATCAATTAATTGTTATAATAGATAGCTAATATTGCACTGCTATCCAGTTCTGAGCTATGGTTAAAATTTCAAGTATTTAGTAGATCGGGAAGTTAGTTTTTACTCGGTTGCAATAAACCACTCGGACAGACATACAGACATGACAGAAACCGAACTTATAAAAACGTGATAATAAAAGAAAACGAAACAATGTCCTGAGAGGAAAAGGAAAAAAACGAATAAATATCCCAAATCACGTCGGGGTCACCAAAATGTTCGATCACGGGACTTATTCCATTCGAGAAAAACAAGTATAAATGGGTCTGACGTGACACTAAGCAAATAAATGGGCGGGATATGGGACGTGGGATGAGGAGGTGGGACGGAAGAGAGAAGGTGGAAGAGCGCTCACTCACCTGCATCGAAGTCTTCTCGGCTCCTCCCAGGGGCCCGAGGAGCTCATAGATGTGCTCTGCTACCGGATTCCAGTGCACTCCGGTATGCCTTACAAGAGTGGAGTGCTAGAATCAAATGAAGGCGACACCTGTCGACTCAAACCAGAACTAAAATTCAACTTCTCGTGAGCGCCGAAGACAAAGGAAAGGAAAAAAGTGAAGGAAATTCCAAATAAAAATACATGAACTTTTGAATGCCCTAATCCCGGGTCGAACAACTTCCATTCATTTCGCTTTGATACCGCTAAATTGTCGAGAAAGTACGCGTAAATACTCTCGCTTGGGATACGATGAGCCGTATAACAAATGGTTCACGGAAAGGAGGATGGAAATTCTTTTTTTCCACGAAGGTACCATTAGTGGCGAAAACAAAAACAGGGTGAGAAAATGGGACATTTTGTTGACATTTATTTCCCTTCCATTCTTTTCCCTCCCTTCATGTCTGGAGTTCTCGCTTCTTCCTCGTCCTTTTTTGCAGCGGGGCTTGAAGCGTATACCCATCGGTTGATGGATATACGCTTCTAGCAACTCAAATCTGTCTTTAAAAGGAATGAGTTGATGAAGGCTGCACATGATAAAAAGATAATGGCTCAATAGATAGTCGGAGAATCATATCATGGCGTAGGTATATCGTTTCCACTGAAATGTAGACACCCACACGCCCCATTGTACTGATTTGATTGAATGGGGACGGGTCGGAAAAATCTTCGATGGTAGGCACGCAAGGCTAGCTGCGGCCTTTCCCTTTACGTCACCGAGAGCCGACGAGGACGGACGTGGATGCGACAGGGCTAGCGGAATTAGATTCAAATAAACTCCGAGAGCAGAAGTCCTAGCGGAAGGAATGCACTGAGGAAACTAACGTCCACGCACACGTTGGGCCGATCGGAGTCTTTTCTTTCGGGCTCCGTCGCGAGGTTTTTCCTCTCCCTAGATTCGTATTTGGACTCACCGTGAGTGTCTCACTAGGAAGCGGCTCCGTAGCTGAGCCGGTTAATTCCATGCGCGTAAGTTGTGGTGTGGTTCTGGCAGGGTTCTAATCCGAAGCAGTTCTATTTTTTAATCTTGTAGATAAAAGATGCATTCTTAATATCAACACAATTTATACAGTTGACAAAAGAAACAGTTAAAACGGATTTATTTTATTTACGACTTAATTTATAAAAATGATGACTCTATCTACGATACCACATTTATTTCTTAACAGATTTCATTCAATGAGAGACAAATAGCATTGGAAGTGGCAGTAGTTGCATCTTTGTATCCTTGAAGGGAATTACCATCAAATCTCCGGTGAGTTAAATACCTAGGAACTCATAGTATCTACAATCCTCTCTAAATAACCAAATGCATTCATAATTGCGATCATTTTGATAAACCCTAGAGTTTGAAAAATGATTGTAATTCAATTGATAATCTTTATTTTCAAACTTCTAGTACTTGGTCACGTAAAAATGTGGCGAGGTGTTTTAATGTACGAACGCTTTCCTTCCAGTGGGTGTGCGCAGAGCCGGATTACCAATAAGGCAATGTAGGCATTAGCCTATGGGCCCCGAGGCTTTGGGGGCCCTGGCTGGGCCCTGAGAATTGTCTGTATAAGCAGGACTATAGTCCTGCTTATACAGACAATTCTCTGGAGTTCAATACAAGGTATGTTCTTCTTACCGGAATTTATTCCAATCCCACTCCCTTGCTTAGCTGATGTAGCTGTTGCCGCTGTTTTCTTGTCGGGGGGAGGAGAAACTCTTCCGTTGGTATTCCTTGTCGTGAAGGAGGCGGCAGGTGATTAAGTGTTGGTCTCATCTTCCTCGTTGAGGACGGAGAATTGGTTCTTTGATAGAAAAAGTACAGTGGAGGCCTCGGTTGCCTTGACAATTGCCTCCCTCGTTTGCGGTCATAAAAGGTCGGTGCCCGTTTTCTGAAAAAATTCCCTCGACAACTTTCGCCATTTTTTTGGGAAACTGAAACTTCCCAGTCGCAATATCTTCGCCTTCGAGAGGGTTGGAGGCAAGGTTTCCGGCAGGCTCAGGAGGGGTGCCAGGGTTCTCTTCTAGGGTCATCCCAGTGTGGGTGGCCATTTTTTCCCTGCTTCGGCACCCTTTTTAGGATGCCGAGAAGAAGCTCTTCAAAGGCGAGGACAAGGATGATCGGTTGTACGGCTTCAGACGTGATGAGAAATCGTTTCCAGGTATCGTACCAGATACTTTATTCCCACATTCAGACAGCCGTTCCTAATAGCGAAGGGGGTAGGACTATAAGCACCTATGACCCTAGCGAGGGGACCCTCCCAGCTCCCCCGAGAGTGTTACGGAGGTTCAAGCCCTTTTCTCGGGATTACTGAATTTGACGACCAACAGGGGGCACGAGCGCAGGCACCGCCCGGGAGTGATAAGGAGGGACTAGTTTGCCTAGGATTCCCTCCCCCCCCCCCCCCCCCCCACGGTCGTCCTGGTTGTTTGCTTGTTGCTGTCTGAATGTTTCGATGGCCCACTTACCCTACTACTGCATGGTCCTCATAAGGACCGAATCCATGGATCGTTATGGATTTGTAGTTTCAGGGTTTCAGATCCAATCGGTGCAGGGGGTCGTGTCAGGGAGAGTTGAGAAGTCCAACGGTGCCGGGTCGAGTGAAGGAGAGGGTGGTCCAGTCGGTGCTAGGTCGAGATCAATATGGAATCCTAAGACCTTAGAAGATCTTTTAGATCTGAAAAGATCTGTTGTTAGATTTGAAAAAATCTGGTATCTTCAGTGATGATATCTTCCGGAAATCCCTCGCTGCTGATCTGCCTGCCGCAAACGCCAAAATCTGGTTTTTTCTTCTGCCTTCTGGTTTTTCTTTCTGCAAAGGACTATTTGATGCTGGTTCCTTTACATGATACTCGCGATATCGCCACAGCAGACGCTGTCCTGCATTGGCACGGGGAACGTGTGATCAGGGGCCTTATTCAGTAAGGACTCGACACGGTCAAACCTCGGAAAATCCGTGGATTTGACGTCACAGCCCCCGACAAATCTCAACTATTGAATGGCCCTATTAGAAATTTCAGAGGCTGTAACGTCAAAATTTCGTCACTTTCGAGGCTCGGAAATTCTGAGAACATACAGAATAGCCCCCCAGGTGCTTTAACTCATATCTTCTGTTAAATACGCGTGTTACCTTAAATGGCTGAGTTCTACCAAGTACGTTTTATCGACGCTTTGAGACCACTCCGACTCTAACACATACACCTGCAGTAATGACTGAGAAGTCCACTGTCTGTTCACCTTGCCCCCACCAAGGTGTCTGTGGGTGGGTTACATGACCATTGTCAGCCCACCGGGAAGCACATAAACCGATTTGCCACTATGCAGAGAAAAAAAAATCTTTTTTCCTGAAGTTTATTTTCTTTTGCCTTCTCTCATCGTATATACTACCCTAATGAATAGCCGCCACGCAATTACTTGTAATGAAAAATGATCGATATTTTGTCTTATGAATCTTAAGTTGAAGATTCAGGCTTTACTTTGTGGAATTGAGTCATATGTAACAATTTCACACATTGAAAAGGTTAATTACAATGGTCAATAGACCATTTTCATTAACCTTTTACTTAGTATAATGCTTTATTTATATAACTACATCATAATCCTCGCCCTTGTCTTCTTGCGTGTTTCTTCTCCCCCTCCAGTCATTCACCTTGAAAAACAAACCTTCCCACAAGATAGAACCTCCCTCTCCCTTCCAACTCTTCCCCTTTCCCTCACCACATTGGAGTGTATTTGGACAATGAACAGCGAAATATGTACCTTGATAATGACATTATAGGGGTCAAAACCATGGTGGTAAAGAATAGAAAAGTGTGAGATGTACAAACTAAAAAATTATTTCTTATGAATCTTATACTATACAGTCAGTATCTAACGAAGGTTTGAGATACGTGTATTGATTGGCGTAAAAATTGTGCTACCTCAGTTGCACTGCATGATATGACATAGTATTCTGCTGAATTTGTTGTAATAATGATTACCTATGTATAGTAATCATTACAGTGGGAAAGATCAATCCAAACTTTTGTTTTCATAAAAATAGATGAGTTAAGGCCAAGGTAAAACAAATATGCCTCTCTGTACGTATAAAATAAAAACACAACAAGAATAAAGGAATGAAGAGAATGTGAAAAACTTTGTCGCTAGCCTAACCTGATGTAATATATAGGAACAATTGTCCTATATCCAACTTTTCACAACACTACCGCATAAGGAATTTACTTTTAAATTTGTCAATCCCATTATATAAACAAATATAATAAACTAATATGCAGGACTCTTCCCTGCTAATTCCTTTACATGCTGACCCTTGTTTGGGTAAGGTTTTTCTGCCTCAGACAGCTGAAAGCAATAACAAATGAGGAGATGTATGATCTCCATGTGGGAAATGGATTGGTCACTTTACCTCCTTTTGAATGAAAGAAGTCCCTTCTAAGAAAAATGGTCGCATGGCCAAGACAAACTAGAGCAAGAGTATCTCTGGACCCCATCAATGCTCAGTGTTGCCTTCGAAGAAAGAAACTTACTACTATTCGGGCAATAGCTCCTTAATAAAGGGGAAATCAAACCACAGTGGTCCCCAGGGAGGGTTGGGAGTTTTTTTGGTGGCAATAGGGCTTAGGAAGAACACATCATGAGCAACCACGTTTTAATATCATCACTCAGGATTGAGACTAGAGCATAAAAATTTTTGTAACTGTGCAGACAAAATTTTTCAAGTCAGACCCTTGAAAATATATGGTTTAAATTTGCCACATATTGGCCAAATAATATCAGAAAATTGACTTTCTGACTAATTGAGTCTAATAAAAGTTCAAAAATGGTGTTCCCATTTGTGGCTCATATAAATTTGCTTTAACATTACCAGCTGAGTGATCAATGTCTCTAGATTAAATTCACTTCACTACAATGCCTCACAACTTAGGTACGCTAAGGAAATACTTAGTTTAGTCCACTCAAATTGTAATTTTTTTCATAATCATGATATTCCATTAAATAATGCTCGCAACTTCTTAATTATGTATACTGATTGGAATTTTGCTTTCCAGTCATGTAAGGTAATTTCCTAAAAGGGGATAGGTCAGATTAAAAAAATAATTGCCATAAATCATTTTACTTTTGCAATTTTGTACCATATCTATGTACAGACCATATGTACAAAACATAAAATCAGAGTCTTATCTGATGCACAAACACTTGAGATAATTTTCACTTTTTCTGGAAAATAAATAGAGCAGTTTGAGCTTTACGATGTTTTGTATTAGCAATTCATCAATATCAACATTCACACATATGTATTCATATATCTCACACCTCTCTTTTCCTAGAGTTGTATCTTTTAACATAAAAAAACTATGTATGATCTTCCTTGAGCATACTATAGCACCCTCATTCAACAAAAAATCAGAATTTTTTTCACACATTGTTGCAGTGTAAGCATATGTCTTACAAACATTTATAGAAATAACGGCACCTCTACTTTCTGCAGCAGCTCTTAATCATATAAGCGTATCTTGAATAAAGTATGAAAAATTACAAATAATGTCTAGGGTAGGTTAAATGCTTCTGGGTATAGTACTTTTAACACACATCAAAAAGAAAATGCAAAAATAAACAAAAAGTATAAATATATACATTAATAGGTTTACATTGTGACATCTACAGAATGTCCATTTCTGTATAGAAAATAATGGAATTTGTCAATCAACACCTAATAATTAAAGATGTATTTGTTATATCACATTTTTCTATTGTGGATTCAGCTGTGCATATGTCCTTATGAGAATTTCACTGTATCAATCTGAGTTTGTGTAAAAAGAAACTTTTCATGTACAGCACACACAACTGCTTTGAGGTTTCTGTTTAGTATTTCTGAAAACAGGGTCACTGTTATTGATCAAATGTGAAAGACTAAGTCAATTAACTTCTTTATGAGGCAGATGCAGGTTTGAGTAATTCAAACACATTTCTGTATTTCAAAGTTCTTGTCATAATAGCAGAGTTGAGCTCATAGCCACCTCTCATTTCTGCTAAACCCTGTCACGGATTAGGGCTCCAAGGTATCTTTTTAGTAGCAACCTATTTGATTCTGGACCCAAATAATGATTTCGCGACTTAATCTAGGCTCACAATCAGATGGTCAAATCACTATAAAGGTGTTTTAGTATAGCAATAAGGGAGAATTTTATCCAATAAATGCATTGGAAGAGATTCATGCAAAACACTCGACACAAACATAGTGAGATGATATACCAAATACCTTGGGATATGCTTCTATGAATGCATTATTCATACAATGCACCCAAATATAATTTTGTCATAATCTGAAGAATGACATATTATGCATTGCTCCGTAGAGAGTTCATATTAGGTAAAATACAGCAAACATAGTCTTTCAATAATCACTAGCAATCACAGCCACATCACTTTTTAGATGGACATTTTCATCTTGATTGCACAAAGTCTGCACTACTAGCAAAATGGTTGAACCTATCACTCAAATATTCTATGAACACTTTGAAAATAGTTATCTTTTCCCAATAGCACAGTCACCAATTTATAAAATTAACTCATATAGTGTATTTTCACTGCAAACACTCATGTATGCACAGGTAGAGTAAGTACTTTCATGAAACTTAAGGAATGGTTTAATTTTTTTGAACAATGCTCACACATTAAGAGCAGTTGAAGAGGAGGCAGCATTCAGAATAGAAACAAATATGAGGATAATCATATTTTTTGGGCTGATTTGTACTTGTATATTAAAGCCTTTGGCTTCCTAAGTGATTTGCTATGACTGATTCAACCCAAAGGATTCAAATATCAAACAAGCAACTTAAGTTATGACTTTGGACATAGTTTTTCCTCTCCTATTCTTTGAAGTGCCTCCTGTCAAGTATGAAGAAGGGTAGGCATGCTCCTTTTGCATAATATTTGATGCACTAGCTTAAAATAGTTTTTCTATGAGAAGGAACATACATCGCCACTTACAAATTATTAACTTTTAGCAATATCTGCTTCCATAGTTAATACAGCATTGGTTGGGTCATAGTGACCAGCAAGGTAATAGACGTCATTGTTATCATACACTGATGCGTAGCGTGATGGCTCCATTTCATCTCCAGTACCTCCATCTCCCATTCTCTTGCGATAATCTCCAAAGGCTAAGACTTCACATTTGTGTGATATGGTCTGGACATCATTCTCATCAATATGTGGGGATTGGAATAGTGCACCCTAAAAGTTAATAATAAAATCGTGAGATTGATATAAATGACCTTATCAACAAAAAGTAACACCAATATTATTTCATGCAACAATCATGTAAATTTCCAAGAGAAGGGATTTTTTTCTTGAGAAAAAGATATGTATTTGAAGATTTTACTGAATAACTAGACATGCTAACAACTATAGGCTCCTATTTCATATTAAGAAAACTAAATCTTTAGTTCTCACAAATTCATCATTATACATAGGTGCCAATGAATTATTATTTAAAGAAAAAAAATAAGATCCATTCAATGAAAAGTGAGACCCTGTTGTACACACAAAGGAGCTGCTCAGGAATCTGAGATTCAAGGAATGTTTCTGTAAGTTAAGTGGTGGAAAATGTAATTATGATACAAAGTATTACTTACTGGGAACTTGAGAGCCTCCAGAGAAGGACCTCCTTTGGTTTCTTCAGGGTGATAGAACCACTTCACTCTGACCACCATATTCCCTCCCCAAGATTCCCACATTGACTCAATACTTCCAATGTAAGGACGATCCGGCCTTCCAGTTGATAAGAATACTGCACAATCTCCCACCTGCAAATCAATGAATTCATTGATATCAGACCAATGCATAACTGCATTCACTCTACTCTCAACTGAACTGACTTGAAATTGAAAAGTACCTTAATTGTTTCTTTGCCACGTTGAATTGACTTGTAGAATTCTTTCTTTCCTCTGCCCTTTGCTCCAGGCCTTTTGAATCCCCTTCCAGACCACCTCCATAGCTGTCTGGCTGGAAGGAAAGCAGCCATCTTACTGCGACTTTCCACACTTGGTTGCCTGTCACGCTGTTTTCTGGCAGGGGTGGCAGAATTAACTTTGGTGGGGGCTGATCCACCTGCACCATCCTTCTGAAACAGTAAAGATTAATTTTTCAGACTTCATTTGGTTTCAGACCAACCCACACATTATCCCAATCAATCCAAATGAACAGACAAACATTTTGAATATAAGTGATATTTCTTACCTTTGAAGTCTTTTGTATAGTCTTTTTCGCCACCGTCTCGCCAGAAGCCTCAGTCTGAGGAGCTGCATCACTCTCATCTTTGGTGGTAGGACATGCATTACTGCTTTCCTCCACCACTTCTGCAGCAGGGTTGGTGGTCTCCTCAGGCTCAACCACTGAAGAGGGAGCCTCATTTGTGTCTGAAGTGCTTGCCTGCATGCTGTCTGTAACAGATGTGACCTCCATCACTGTGCTTGGTGCTTCTTCCTTCACTTTGCTTTCAGCCTTCTTCTTCTTTTTCTTCCGCTTGGCATGCAGGACCTTGGCAGGAGAGGATACTGCCACCTTGGATTCTGCCAGCAAAGACTCAGCACTCGGCTCCGATGAGATGTTGTCTCCGCTGGTGGGTAGTCCACTGGTGCCCGATGTCACACCGCAGTGTTTGGAATGTCTGTGGTGTCGGTGCTTGTGGTGGTGATGCCTGTGGCGCTTTCTATGATGGTGGTGGTGCCGATGCTTCTTCCCAACCATCGTGCACTTGTCGTCACATTTGTTGCTCCTGTGCTTCTTGTGCTTCTTCTTCAGGATTGCCGAGAGATCTGGGGTGAGTTGGTTGGATGCAATGCCACTGCTCCCACTGAGCTCATCACAGTTCATTGCCGTGGCCGCTATCTTGGCAGCCAGCAATTGTTGCCGCCTGAGCTTGTCCCTCTTCCTAGCTTTCTCACGTTTTCTCATCCTTCGCTTTTCCTTCTCAGCTGCCGTGAGCTTCTTTGTCACACTCAGCAGTTTGCTCCCTGGCATTGGGAGTCCACTGGAATCTGCCTCTGCCAATGAAGTTCCTGCCCCACTTCCTGAGTTTGACAAAGGTGTTGATGATGCAGACATGTTTTTTTCCTGGAAAAGGATTGCATTCATCAATATGTGTATGGTGCTGTGAACAACAATGAATGTGAGAAAAAATGAATTTCTTAGTTTCATCAAATATAAAATCTAATCACAAATTCGAATTTATTCTAGCCATTTCATATTTACAAAGTCAAATTTAGAGTATATTAAATCATTTTAATCTAACAAATCTTTTGGTAGGTTTTCAAAAATGGTCCCTCAAACACAAAAGCCTTTTCCTTCTGAAGCATATTGTATTTATTCCATAACTTTTGCTAAGCAGCAAGTATGCAAAGAAGATAATTTCAAAATAATTACTATCCATCATATGCACGAACATTTAATTAGTCAACAAATTAATTTGAATGCAAAGTGAAATTTAATCTGTTCAACCACAGCATATTAACTCACCATTTCCTTCCAATAGGAACTCTTCTTCCTAAGCTCTTGATCGCCCGTGGAATCACCATCCTTCTCAATCTCCTTCTTCCGTTTCTTTGGCTTGGACACTGCCAACGAGGAATCACAGGTCGCTGGAGTTGCTGATGCTGTTGCCTCATCAGAGGGAGTTGGGTTGCCCGGGGTGGGAACATCCTTCTTTTCTTTGGGAATAACTCCATCAGTTAGAACTCCACTGGTTGATGCTCCCGAAGCTCTTCTTCGTCGTCTTGCCAGTGACATCAGAGGATTTGGGTCATAATCTATGAAGTCAACAGAAGAAATTGAAGACTAAGCTCAACTTTCTTAAACATGAAGTTTAGAAACTTTATACAAGCATTCATTCATATTTAATTATTTATATATTCATTCATATAAAAAAAATTAAACCGATCATGTCCCCAATAAGAAGAATTATTTTAGAGCAGAATTTTTTGCCAGCTAACATCTGAGACCTAAATTTTTAATTTCCATCTTGCAACAGAATAAATTACAGAACTATTGACCCATTGCCATAAGGTCACCATAAATCCCCACCCAAATTTTTATCTGTCAATTGGTTAGATTATAATTTTGCATTCATGTTGTTCACAAACTTACCAACAATAGGGAAATCCTGTGGTAATAGACGAATGTCATTAATATTAATGCGACCACTGTCTCCATCATCAAATTCCACACCAACAAATCGTCGATCTAGTTCTGGGTCAGGAGAAGATGGAGCAGAAACCATTCCAGGGTATAGACAACGATACTGCTGGCTCCAATAGGCACACACACGTGTCCCAGGCTGCAAATGCTTAACAGAACCAGGTCTTACCTCAGCAATCTACAAAACAAAGGTGAAAATATAATATCACAGGATACATATCTCTTTTAATTTTTTCAATAGTCATAAAGACGGTAAAATTTGATATCACTTTGTTTCTTATGAAAAAATACTTTATTTTTAAATACTGTAGGACTAGACATGGCTTTGTAGCCATTCCCTGCATAGAATGCACTAAATTAACAATGCAAAAATCATTTTGGTACTGGTAAATGATTTCTTCATTGTAAAACGTATCACATCAGTATACTTGATACCATGATGTGCTTTGGGTCAGTTATTCACCATCAGGGACTATAATATGTAATGGCTTTATAAGTTCATGATGAGGGCTAAGTGAACCAAGACTTATTGAAGTGTGTTCTTTTCTGGAGTGAAATGTTATTCCACATTTTATTTTGATCATCAAGCTTTTCCAGCACATAACACTAGGGATTGTAAATAAAATGTGAACTATGTAGGTTCTCAAAACAAACTCAACACTCTTTTTTACAAACAGCAAAATATTTCTCTGTGGAAATATGTACTTTAAATAAAAGTCCACTAAGGTGCTTCACCGACCCACCACCCACAGGGTGCTAAGTATATTAACAACCCAGAACTCTCTTTTGAACTTCTCCTGTGATTTGGATAGCTTCTCATATTAAAGTATGAAGGAAATTAAAAGCCAAAATTGAGGAGACTCAGCCTTATCAAGTCCTAGTGGTTACATTATATGCATTCATAACAAAACTTTTGGCATTCACCTGCAGTACATAGGTAATATGTAAATGAAAAATGATACTGACACTCAAGTATATAGTAGGGAAATATTCTCATCTACAGACCCATATTCAGACAAACATCACTGACATAGGTGATACAATTAATATCGGAAAACCTATTAGTCATTATGCATTATACCAAATAGATGAAATGCAATGGTAACTCATGGAAACACTTACAGCTTCTTTCAGGATTTCCTCCCTCGAATAAATATGTGGGCGGTGTCCCCTTTCTCCATCCAGTGTAATTCCATAAACATCTGGTGCTTGAATTGCATTTATTTGTCCAGCATAAAGAAGGCCCCCACCATCTGGGCTGGTCAGAGCCCTCAGGCCATCATGAAGATCGTCCTGGGTGATCTTGCAGGATCGAGGAGCTGTAGAAGGGGAATTAATATAGTCATGGAGAACTAATGGACATTTAAAAAAAGTGTTAAAATATCTTTCCAATATCCAGAGTAATGTGCCCAACTAACGATAGATGCAAGGAAATCGGCGTGAGATTCAGAAAAGGTCACCTGTGTAATTAATCATAAGCCTCACAGAAGGCTAATGATACTCCCAAGTACAGAAAATACAAAAATTTGACATTGTTTAGTTAAGTCTTTCTTTTAAAAATAACTTTGAACCATACGTAATTATGGACGTGAGTCATTTTACGTGATGGGAATATCTAATTATGTTTTAAAAAACAATCCCTTACTGGTGATTTTCTCCCTCAAAATCATAAGGGTAAAATTGCCCAAATATAACAAAACTGCCAAGAAGTCGAAGATTCGAAACTTACCAGGAGTCGCTGGCCTCTCTTTCAAGGCGATCAAAGGCACATTTTCCCCCTCGCTGTAGCTGCTGCTCTCGTGGTTGTCCGCGAAGGACCGGGAGCGGACGGTGACCTTGGCTGCGGCGGCGGCGCCTGTGAGACTCGAGTTGGCTCCCACACCCACCGCACTCCCTCCACCGACGGACCCGCCGGCGCTCTGGATTCTCGTCTGCCGCTTCTTCAGCGACCGCAGAAGATCTTGGGTGGTCGCTGCCCTCTCCCCACTCCTTCTCCTCTTCTCGGCACCCACCGTCGACCCTTCGGCCGCCTCCTGCTCGACCGCCGTTGACTGCTCCCCCGTCGCCGCTCCACCCGCGGGGGAGGGCAGGGTGACGGAGGCTACGGAGGCGGTGGCCGCCTGGGCAGTGGCGTTGGACAGGGCGGCCCGTGCCGTAAGCAGGGCAGCCGCCTTCTTCTTCGCCAGGGCCAGCTTCCCCTTGGTCGTGAGCTTCTTCTTGCGGGGGATGGTCGCTTGGAGCGGGGCGCTCGCCGCGGGAGGGGTCGGTGAAGTCTCCGTCGAGCCACCGGCGCCCGGCGTGCTGGCCGTGCCGGAGGAGTTGGCTCCCCACGCGAGCGATGGGGGACACCCGTCTCCGGTCCAGGCGGGCCTGGACGATGCGGTGGCCGCGGCGACGGTGGTCACTGAAGGAAAGCCCGCGGGGGAGGCGGCGGCTGGCGAAGCACTGGCTGGAGAGTCCTCGAAAACCCTCCGCCTCCCCTTGACGGGCGACGGGATGCTCGGCTGGAGCTGGATCCAGTCGTCTTCGTCGTCGCACGAGAGGCTGCTCTTAACCTTCGCCTCGGCTTTGAGCTTCGGCTTGATCTTGGGCTTGTGCGGGGATGGGCAGGGTGCGGGCGGAGCCGTTGATGCGGTGGCGGGCGATGCCGGTGTGGTGATGGCGGACGGAGTTGGGGGCGCTAAGGGAGCCCTCGAGGCGGAGTCGGCCGCTGGCTCCGAAGTGTCCGGCGGGCCCACGATGAAGCCTACGACGCTCTTCTTCTTCAGCTTCTTGGCGACGATGGTCTCGGTGGTGGTCGTCTTGGCGCGGGTGATTTGCTTTTTGGGGCGTCCAGGCTTCCGCTTCTTGAACGCGGGCGAGGATGAGGGCGAGGAGTTGGCGGAGGACGAGGAGGAGGAGGAAGAAGAGGACGAGGAGACGGAGGAGGGCGAGGAGCGAACGGACTGCGGGGACGTGTCCTGCTGCTGCGGCGGCTGCTTCTCCGTCAGCTGCGAGGCGCTGGATATGGCTTTCCTCTTGCGTCCGTTTACCAAGCTGCCGCTGCCCACGTTGGTCTGCTTTCAGAAAAGGAAACTGGTCAGTGAAAAATATGGAGATCCCGCCGTCTTGAAGCTAATGAAATCCAAAGACTTCGTAAAAAAAGATCCACACTGAGTGGTATGTGCTTTTGAGGATATGGCAATTGAATAATGAAACATGCACCGGTATCGACACACCCCTACATGTATTAACTGTCCAGTGAAACCTCGGCAGAAATGGAGGACTGGAATCTCGATAAGAGCAAGTGACGCCTAATAGTTTTAATCACATTTTCACCCTCAGAGGAAAAAGCATTTTGGCTCGAAAAGCGAGACTAATAATTTTACCGCAAAATATTTACAAGGGAAAATATGTTACAGTAATTGAATTACATATCTACAATATTTCACTTAAAAATATTTGTAATAACATGTTAACGTGATCGTTCGCGTAGAATTTTTCTCCGCGTGGGAACATTTTATTCAGACTATACTAAGCATTTTTTACTTCGATGTAGTCAGTTTACTGATGCTGCATCAACAAGGATGATACGCTTTTTTCAACCTTCATTTGTTATCAAGATATAATCCATCAAACACTTAAGCGACAATCATACAAGCGAATCTTAAAACTTTCTCAGTGAATAGTTTGAATTTTTCCACGATTTACGTCAAATAACAAGGTGTCGAAATTCAACATGGAAAGCAATTTGACTTGACCGGAATCAAGTCCAGTGGTTTTTTTCCTTGTTGGATCCACACTTTGATATTATATTTTGAACCCTTTCGCAAAACTGCGTATAATATCTAATATTTTCATTTTCACAATGAATAGCGATAACTCGGATCGTTCATGACCTCATTACTGCGACAGTAACAATGGTTCCATGAGAAAATTATTTTCACATCGCTTGAGTCAAAATGGACACGAATGTGCGAAATACACCGTGCTTAAGACTTGGACAGTTTGTTTCTCCGTTAAATTCGCACATTCTCTTATGTACCTCCTCGGCGCGTGACTTTTTCAACGTTATGATACTTTGAAATTAGAAAATTTCATCAAAATTCAAAAAAAGTATCAAGTTCAACATTGGTGCGATGAATGGCAGAGTTGAAATTTTTACGGGCAATTGTCACTACAACCGATGAGAATCGGGGAGTGGATTAGTGCTGAGGGGCAGCGGAAGGAGAGGAAACTGTACCTCGGCGACTGCAGTGGTGGTGGTCGCGGTTGGCGTCGCGGCACTGGCCGGTGGCGCCCTCTTCTCCTCCGCCTTCTGACTCGGCGAGAAACCTCCGACTCCGACGGCGGGCTCCTTGCTCGCGTCCGAGTCGGGCTTGAGGAACCACAGCATCGACGAGTCGGACGTGAGAGACTCTAGCCTCTGCTTCTCGCCTTCATTCCGAGGGAGAAGAGATCGGAGAAATGAGCATCAATGCGTGAAGGTGGAGCGACTGCGGGAGCGTTAGCGTACGTCAAAGTAGGTAGCTAAAGCGATATCATTAGTGATCACGATGCAAGACAAAACACAGGTAGGTACTTATGCACGAAACACATGGTTAATCAGACAAGAGACGATTTTGGCGAAAGTCATATAGCAGTGAATGAAAAAAAATGCTTAATAGCTACACAAACTACAGTGCATTTTAGATCTTTAGCTATATTTATTATGTGGTCTTTATTTCTTGTACACAACAAAGAGTTAATAATTTTTGCATTCGCTTGATTTAAGTTACACCAAATTTAGTAAATAATTACATAGATTTAGATTTCTTTCGATTGGAATCGATATGATAATATTGGGGACTGGAATAAATATAAATTTCAAAAGCTGATACTGTGTCGTTATATGGTTCCCATCCCCTAGCCTAGGAGGTATTAATTGCAAAGCATAGCATAAAACACTCATTCAAAAATATTGGCGTTTATCTAATACCTAAAATATCTTATGGAAATCCAGGTTATCAATTATCTTGTGATGGAATCTGTCGCATTGGCACATTTTCATCTCTAGCAACACAATCGTAGAAGTCAGCTTTGTTTTTCCATAAAATCATCATTTTGTTACCTACCTGTAGATGAATGATTTACACATAAGGAGTACACACATACGATACTCTACTACACAAACAAAAACTAAGTTTCCTAGCCTCCAGCCAAGACTAATCGGTAAGCTCGGCAAATGTAAACGCTAGAAGGACTGCTCGAACTCTCTGGGACATTCAATCAGTATCGAAATATTTCATTACATTTTATTATCATTTTATTTTAAATCCTGAACCGAAATTAAACTTTATTTGTTGCAAACGATGTAGGGAGAAAACTTCGTTAAGTTTTTAGCCAGAGCGTTAACGGTTGAGTAAATTAACGAAATTAAAGAAACCGGAGTTAATTAACGAAAAAGAAAAATGCGTAAAGCAAAAGCATGTTGAAGTTACTTCTAACGAATTGGCCAAAGCCGTCACTATTAATTGATTTTCTTTTTCGAATTTGACGTAGGCAGGAAAGAAGAATATAATCAAGAATAGACCGCATCACATCAAAACTATGATCATATTTTGCGCGAGTGAAATGACTGTGCTTTGTGTTTCTCATACAATTCCGCCACGAAACCGCTCCTCATGCAGCCTTTCGAGCACGAGCGCTTTCTCTCGTCAATTATTTTATCAATTTCTTGCTTTATGAGTCCGCATTATTGAGTATTTTAAAGGACAAAGAAACAAAAAGTAAACACGTCTATCGCCGATGATTGTAGCGGCAATCTATACGCGCCGTATCATTCATTATCATTCTCATCGATATTTACCCGGCGTCACGTTTTCTTTCCCAACGCTATTCTAATATACATCCATTTATATGATTGGGTATTACATAAATTGATCAGTACATTTTTGGACAGCCTCTTAACATACCATCCCCCAAATCGGGGTCATTTTTAAACGTCCCCACGCGTAAGTCAAACTTGCACGCCACCGCTTTATCTATTCAGCGTCTTAGTTTCGAGCCCTTTGCCCTCAAAGTGACCTCTCCCCCCAATAGAACCATGAAACGTGGATTGGCATGGGAATACACATCAAGTGAAATTCGGTTTATCACTATCTTTTATTTTTTCATTCACACCTAATTACATGACACCTCCACCTCCAAAGAGGAACTCACCGCTGGATAAAAGGGAAGGAGTCAACTGCTTCGATCCGAACGTATAGCACGAGAGCGACTGCTTCCTGACCGCGGGGACGGCGGAGGGTGGGGGGATCCGAAGGGAGGAGGGGGCGAGGAGGGGGGGTGCCGCCTTGCCCGTACGCGGCGTCGACGAAGGGTTGAGGAGACTGTTTCGGTAGTGGAACGGGGAGGGCGACGAGCTGTCATTGTTACTGATGTTGCCGCCCTTGTTCTTGTTGTTGTGATCGCTGGTGTTGGTCGTAGAAGTAGTAGTAGGAGGAGAAGTAGTAGTAGTAGTGATGTAGCTGTTGTTTTGCGTGTTGCGGGCAAGCCAGGAGGCACCGGAAGCGGAAGAAGCGGACACTAGCAGGCCTATTGGAGAAGAGCAAACAAAGGAAAGAAAAGAAAAAGTACTAACTGGTAATAAAGGAAAAAACTAATTGCGAAAGAAAAGGTGAGCAGCAGTTTCTTTTTTTATATTAATGCGTGAAGCGATAGAAAAGGATTTTTTTTACTGATTAAAGATAACTTCCAACAAAGTTAATGGTGAGTATGAGCAGACAAGGATTGTGATCCAGTCTTGCGAGTTCATTTGAACAATATTCTATGCATCATCACTCTCAGACAGTTGATGTGAACAAGCCCTCCACAGAGAAAACAGTTAGCGTGTAAAGGTTAAAAAGAGAGGAGGGTTCTTCAAGGAGAACAAAAAGGCACAAATATGTTAATCTAAAACTCTGAAGGCAATTGTTAGGAATGTATTACGCTAACAAATGCCCACATGAGAGTCACACTGTGAGTTAAGATAAACCACAGCAAGAACATTAAGCAAGCAATTATTTACAGAGACATTTTGCCACTGCTCTAAGGTAAAAGCAAAAACATGCAAGAAATATCCCATAGTTAATTGATTATATCAATAATTAAATTAATGCTTTTTTTGCCTAGGAGATACTATTCCAATCAACTCATTCACATAAAATCCCAAATAAATTTTTCAAGGAAAAATCTTTTTTAGTAAATACAAAACTTTTTAACTTGAAATTAAATTTTTCAATGTTTTTTTGCAAGTATTTTTACAAATATTTTCCCAAAAATCAATTCAAACTTACGATTTTGCACAGAAATTGAAACAAACATTATCATGTGAACTTATTTTCCGGACGACTTCAAAGTACTCGGACATTATTTCGACTAGTTTGGAAATTTGGTCAGAAGTTTAAAATACTTCTCGGCTTATTTATTTTCTGCTGTATTAGCATTATACCTTATGATATTTTTCCTTCTAAACAGGAAACGTTTTCATGCGTCGCATGAATGAAGTACTCTAGTGAAGTATCTATACCCACGTCAGAAGTTAGCGGAAACTACTTTGACTTTGTTTGTCCCTCTCCATCACCACAATGTTTTAACTTAGTTCGGAAAAGTTTAGAAAAAATGGAACTAATTTTATTCTTAATGAAATTAGGCAGTTAATGTATGAATTCAAGACCGTAACCATCCTCTTTATTCTCAAAGAGGCAATGAAGGAAGCCCAGTCACATGCAGTACAATGGAATGTATTTCGGGAGAAATGGAAAGAGGATTGACAAGACTTTTTTTCCACAAATGAATACCATTGAGAGGGAGACAGTTGCAGGCAGAGAAGGTTCAAGCGTTCATCTATAAAGCATACCCCCATTCACACTTAAAATGAAAAATAACCCTTAACCTCACAGAGCGAGAATAAGAAATGGAACGAATGTCAAAATGAAAATGGTTTGGTGACAGAAAGAAAACTATGTATATTTCTTTCTCAGAAAAAAACACCTCCCTAGGCACACACTTCATGACCTTCCATCCTAACCATACCCAGGACAGTACGACAACAACGACACTTTGGAGCGACGCGTTCACCCACTTACTTGATCCGTTCGGTAGTTTTTCGACGCCGGCTCCTAGTTTAGCTTTAACGTCGCACGACGTTCCCGCCTTGGTCAGGACGGGCGACAGTTCGCTCGACTTCACCTTCCCGCTGATTGTCGACGCCTTCAGCTTGACGAGGTTCACGTTGCACTGGGGCAACTTGAAGGCTTTCGCGGTCGACTCCGAGGAGAGACCGTCGCTCGCCTCCTCCGGCTTGAACCTGGCGCAGTTGATGATTCTGTTCGCCGTCAGCGTGGGAGGCTTGAGGATGTCCTTGGACGCCAGCCTCAACCTAGGGGCCGCGTCCGCCGGGCCCTTGTCCGCACCTCCATCCTCCTCTTCTCCGGACTCGTCGTCGTCATCCTCATCCTCCGAGTAGCCGCACTTCTGCTTGTGGTGCCTTCGGAGGGTCTTCCTCTGCCGCCTCCGCCTGCGCTTCCTCAGCGCCATCACCTCCGTGACCTTCTCCAGGACCGGAGGGGAGAGTTCTTTCTGGGGGCTGGCACCGCCGCAAGAGCTGCTGCCACTGCTGCTGCTGCTTCCCCTTCGGGAGGCGGAAAGGGCGGAGTTGAGCTGCGATGGGGTAGCCAACTTCTTGCCGACTTGCTTCCTTGGCCTTCCCGGACCCCTCTTCGTGGGACTGGGGTTGTCGGATGAGGCCACCGCGCAGGATTCAGCTCCGGAAGCGGTCGTCGCTTCGTCTCCCGTTGCCTTCGTCCTCGAGTGTTGAAGTCGTGAGAGCTCCCTCTGCTTCTCCCGGTACTTCCTCTGTAGCTCCGCCAGGCGCATCCTCATGTCCAGCTCCATGGCGTCCATCACGTCCGTGCTGCCGCCAAAGCTGCCGGAGCAGGACCCGGAGGATCCCGCAGAGGTGGAGCCACCACCGTTCACGGCTAAGGAGGAGAACGGGGAAGAGCCGAAGCCCTTGCCACCCAGACCCCCGGAAGCGTTGGCGCTGAGTATGCTCTGAAACAGGTTCTGCTGCACCTGAGAATATTGAAAGGACTGCAGGGGTGAGATCGTGGTGCTATTTTGTCCCTGGTATTGCGACACTTTACTAGCGATGAAAGCCTTGATTTCTCGCTCCGACTTGGGACTCTTGTAGTTTCGGTGGATATCGACGCTGTTCCGCGTCGTCGAGGAGGAAGACGCAGGGGGTGATGATTGTGAAGTCTTCGATTCTTCTTTGGGCCACGAACTGTCTTGATTCGAGACAGGTTCGGTCATCGCAACTTCTTCCATGAACCTCTGCTCGGCAAGCGCACACAGTAAACCAAGTCCGCCCGTGTAACTGTTTGAGGGGTCACCATCATTTTGTTCCTGCTTGGTCGGTTCACCAACTGAATCTTCGACTTTGGGTTTTTCCTCACTAATACTGTCTAGAGACGCTTCTTTGTCTAATCGGGGTGCCGCTTCTTGAGAATCATCTTCCACTTTCATTTCGTCACTCAGCGGCTCGTCTTTTGTTTCCGATTTACCCTGTTCCGTTGGAGTCCTTGTCACTTCGTTTTTCTCCAAGAGTGGCATGTCTAGAGTCCTGTTGCTCTCAAATTGCACGATACTGTTCGACAACAGCTCCAGTCCACTGAGGTCCACAGAGGGACCTTCGTTCGAACTCGCACACGGCTTCGTAGATGTTTCACACGCTTTGGTGCTGGGTTTTTTGGTGACTTCTGCCTCGGCCGGCTGGGGGACGGGGCTCTGTAAGGGGGGTTGTATCACCACAAGCCTCGGCGGGGGTTTCGGGGGCGTCGCGGGGGCGCACTGCGCGTCCTGGGAGTCCGTGGAGGTCATGGCGTCGGCGGAGGTGGCGACGAAAGTCGAGACGTGTTGCGTGGACTCGCTTGTCGCCTCATCCGATGAGGCGTTCATCATCATGGCGGTGGAGTCGTCGTCGCTGCCCATCGTCATCTCCGTCTGGTTGCCGGCGTCCTGCACCTGCACGGGAAGGGCGGTTGGGGCTTCGTCCATCTCCTGGGTGCCTAAGGCCGAGGGAGTCGCGCCGGAGGACGGATCTGCTTCCGCGGACTCGGCCCGCATCTCCGGCCTTTCCGACGGAGCGTCGGACTGCTGCTCCGAAGTGTTGGTAGCCGTGACGGCGCAGGTCGGCAGCGACTGGGAGGCCTTCGACTCCGCCGCTTCCGACGAGGCGTCGTCCACTCCAGCCGCACTGTTGTTGACGTTCGTTCCCCTGGATGCCACCGGAATGACGGTGTCTTCCGGTACTTCTGAAGTCAAGCAAGGCGCTTCCGGGGGTGGGGTGAGGCACGTGTCAGCTGGGTTCACGGGCGAGGTACCCTGAGGGGAGAAAAAATATAACGACCTGTGGTCAAGCAAAGTGACTGGAAACAAATTATGAGTACAATCAAAAATTAAAATCATGCATGCGTAGAAAAATATCTAAAATGGTGGTTTCTGTCGTAAAATTTCATTACATGAGGCATTATAACTTACAGACCAAAGTTGATTTTGCTTTATTTCATAAATTGTTTTTTTTTAATTGAGGTAGTCTCGTATGTCCAGACCCCGTGTGTATGTTTCCGCTATAACCAGAAGATAACTCTCGATGTGAATTTCAAGACAAATAGTCACCAATCGAAAGTTTTAAGAAAAATGTGAAGCATTTGATTAATCTTGGTATAAGTTGCAAAAGGAGAATGTTTATCTCGAGTAGTGAAGAGCAATTCAATTTAAGCGATTAATTTGCAAAAAATTGAGTACTGAGAGTTCGCTTTGGTAAACGTCAGGTCAACTATACTAAGGGCTAATATGCTATTCTTGCAACCGGAATTGAAATCCACGGCTGCAGTAATATGTTATGATTTTTCGAAAATCTAAGTTTAGCACCTTAAGGAGAACACTAAGCAGGAAAAAATGCTTTTAATAGAGCAAACGAAGGTCTTCAATATTTTGAATAATATAACGCGGCATTTATATTTTGCTGCATAAAAATTACCAGACTCCGCAAGAAAAATTGTGCGTGCAGAGAGCTATGGGGAGAAAACCGGCTTACCTGGGACCTCCTGCCGCTCTCAGTTTGCACCGCTGCAGACGGCTGAGCTTGGGTCATCCGGACCATCCCAGAGTGCTCGTAGAAGTATTGAACGGCGGGGGTCGAGTTGACGGCTGATGCATTGGCCACCTGGGTGGCCGTCACCGCCGCGGCGGCTGGGAAAACGTAAGGCGGGAAGGAAGCCGACGTAGCGACCCCGGAGGCCGCAGCTGTCGCGGGCGACACGACCGCCACTCCCGGGACCAACAGCTCCGCTCCCCCGCGACGGGGGTGCGCGAGGTGCTGCTGGTGCGGGTGCAGGAAGCCCGCGGGGGCCACGCCGATGCCGGGCTTCACGTCGTCCACGGGAATGGCCGTGGGCCTCGCCTCGTCATCTTCCGGCTCCACCACCTCCACCTTGGGGACGGCTATGAGGATTCCGGCCGGAGCCAGGGCAGCGGCCGCGGCGGCAGCTGCCCCCCCTTCGCCCTCCTCTTTCTTCTTCACGAAGTCGTGGATGGCGCCTGGGATAACGAGGGTCGGCTGGCCTTGCACCGCCTGCTGTTCCGGCTGCTGTGTAGGCTGCTGCAGCTGGTGCGACTGGGGATGTTGGTGGGCCTGCTGGTGGTGCTGGTGGTGTTGTTGCTGCTGCTGCTGCTGTTGCTGCTGCTGTTGGTGGATCTGGTGCTGGAAGAGGATCCTGTATTCCGTCTCGGCCTGGTGGTGTTCGGCCGCCTGAGCCGCGTGCGCCTGCTGCTGCGAGCTGGGGAAGAGTATGTGCTGCTGCGGCTGCTGGGGTTGCTGCGGCTGGGTCTGCAGCATCAACTGGTGGAGGTGCGGAGAGGTGGCGCTCGCGTGCGGGGGGAGGGCGGACGGGAAGGAGGGCCACACAACGGCCGCGGCGGCTGCTGCCCTCTGGAGGTGCTCCGCTGGAGAAATTGAGAGATAAGGGAGGCGTGAGCTCCGTGCTAACGACTCGGCGAGAACAGGACGCGCGTTGGGAAACCAAGTGGGCGAGTGAGTGAGTATCTAAGCAGTGGCGGCGCCAGCGAAAACATATGGCGATAATTTTTATATCGATCCGCATATAATGCAGAAAGAAAAATTGACAGATTTAAAACAACATTGCGAAAAAAGTACGCAAAATCATCCAGTAATCAAATATATGGAAAGAGGAGACAGGAAGAAATTAACAGATTGTAACTAGAGTAATAGTTTGAGTCCTCCAAATTTTCCCAAAAAATGTTAAGGCATTATACTATCGGATATATTTGAACAGTACGGGTGTTTTAAACTTTCATGGGACATTAATAAAACATTAGTATCGTATGATTGCATGGAGTATGAAAATATACTAACACGAGGAAATATAACTAAGGATATCGAAATACCTAATGGAGGATTGCATTTGGTGAATGCAGTATGGTTAATTAAAGAAGAGAGCCTTTGAAGCTCTCATCGATTAAGAGTCAACATTTTAATAGAAATTTTAGGTAACATCACTTTGAGGAGTGCAACATTCTGTGATATTTTGTAAGCATAATATGAATCTTATTCAAGGTGACGCATTCAAGAAATACAATCTAACGTAATGGAAGCAATGCCGACTAACACGTGGTAAAGCTAAGTTGAAAAGCTGAGTCAATATGCACTTGGAGGTAACAACTTGACATTTTAAATCGGTGTTTGATACTCACCCAAATTCGTGGTCGGAATGAGTAGAAGCTGCCCCGTGAGGGGGTCCCGCACCAACTGGTACCCGACGGGCGGCAGTGGCACGTGCTGCGCGTCCGTCGCCTGCGCTTGCGAGGCACCAAGTTGCAAAGGCACCGGCGCTGCACAGACGGGATCGGGAAGAGAGAAAGAGAGCCATCGTGAGACACGCCCACATCGGGAGGAACTTTTATCTCCGCACTGAAACTCGGGAGAGATATGATAAGGCGGCTAGGGAAGGGAAGGAATCAAAAACGGCAATAATCTGATCCCTCCCAGCGGCCAGCGTCACCGCGTTTGAGTCACAGGGCAATACATAATTGTGTACGCTGTAAATATCACGCGTGGCATTGGCGTGACTAGCAGTTGAGTTCTTGAGCGGAGGCGTGAAACGTGGCCAGCCAATCCACGAGAGACAGCGAAGTCTATGTGGGCGTATTGGTGACTTTTTCAACGGGTTATGAATTTAGGAATTACACGAGGACATTTGAGAAAATTACCCTGGATCTAATTTACAGAAATGCGTTCAATTCAATTCCAAAATTAAATTTTAAATTTTCTTTTTAATTTTAAGTTCTTGCTGTGGGATACACTTACATTTTAATCACAAACGTCTCAAAAATAATTTCTGGTTCCCATTACTCCGGCATCGCGTCCATAGATTGGTAAGATTTCATGACGATTCCCCACAAAGTTTACTGCGGCCTTAAAAACTATACAGCCCCATGATGTGCATTAGGAATACTTTTCGCGAAGGTCGCCCGTCCTGACTTAACACAGAAAAGTAAAAAAATAGACGTGTGTGTGTGTGTACATACACTTCTCATCTAGAAAGCGAGACGAGTTTCCAGGAATAGCTTTGGCCTAATGATGCAAGGGACACGGAGGCGCTGCCTGTCGCCTTAGGGATGAGAGGAGTTAGGAACATTAACTATAAGGGGATGCCGCAGTAAGGAAGAAACATCACGGCTACTCGTTGCCAAGGAATTCTTCGAAGAGCTTTTTCGACCCACAGAACCCCCCCTTCCTAACCCCCCTCTCCTTCCTTCTTCCCCGCGCCACCCCCTTCCCCCATAATCCACTCTTGGCCCCACGCGTCGTCCCCCCATTCCCAACACCTACTCTCTCTCTCTCCCGCAAGAAATACACTCCCCTCCCCCTCTTCCAACCAACCCCCCCTAGCTCACCACCCCCGCCAACACCTCCTAGCTAGGAGGTGTAGCCTCCGCCCGTCCACACAACCACCTCGGCGGCAGAGCAAGCAGCTAAAGCCGGGGACATGTTCGTTCGTGCGGCGGCGGCATCCTGCGTCTAGCGATGGGGGGTTGGATTCCAAAGTCCGCAAAGTAAGACGAAAATATCGTCGGGGTGAGAAAAATACGGATGAAAGTCCTTTAGATTGGCCCCTTACGTAGATCAAGCATTGTTTTGTGCCAATGTGCGATCGCTGTGCGGTCCGCTTGGCGATTCCCCGTTCAGTGCCAATAAAACTTGCAATAAAGAACGTGTTTAATGAAACTCTTCGCTTTTGAACGACGGATAGTGTCATAAAGAGTCTCGTGATGTGGGTATTGTCGACGGAAAGCGTTAAAAAAGCTTATGGTGAAAATGAAAGGCCAGCTGTTAGTAGCGGGAGCAAACTGTTATAAAATGTTTCAATCATTAAATTGTTTCTTATATAAATTCAATATGTACTGTAGGAAACAAAATGTGGGAAAAATGGTGCGATGCTAACCCATTAGGCAGGTAGTCTATTTTGTTTCATCTTCATAAAAAGCTATTTTTTAATGAATCAGTTCGATCAACACTTTTAACTTGTTTAGGGGATTTGTCAAAATTTTAAACTAACACGCAAGTATATTTTTGCGTGTTATCCCTTTCTATACTTTCATGAATATTTCCTTACCCCAACGATGGATGTACCAATATATTTCTGATCACCCCTTGTCGCAGACACTTGTGTTGGCTCTTACGGTAGTAATAAGATTTAATTGGGAAAATATCCGACAGCTGGTACTGCGGATTAACGCGGTCGTAGTTTAACAAATTCACTGCATATATCTTGTTCAATATCTGCGCGTAAACCCATGACACTAATGTATTGTACTCCTGTTGGTGTCATGGACATCAGTCCGGAGGCCGTGACGTCAGCACATAGTCATTTATGAGGCTCGACAATTTCCTTTCCGAACAAGGCCGCATTATCGACGGACTACTCTCGAAGGCGCCTTTCCGACTGAGATTGTCGAATTCGAGGGGTTCTCGATGACGGACGGCAAATCAACTCTTATCAGCTCCGGAGCCAACTCTCATTCCGTCGGCCCTCGGTGGACCCGGGCGAAATGAATTTGGCGGGGGAGACCACCACCACCAACAGCAGGTCAAGGCTGAGCGAGGACCGAAAGTCACTCGCCGCTCTCGAGATCTTCCAGGCGGGGTGGAGAACGATGATGGGAATCGGCGCCGGCCCATCCCGACAGTCCCTTTTTTTAGGTATCGGAGAGCGCGCAAAGCATTCCGTGTGCGGAGCGATTATAAGAGCGGAATAGGTGTAGCAAAACTTAGTGGTACTCGTTTGTACAGATAATGACGTCAGGAGAGCACAGAAGAGGAGAGAATGAAAGATGCGAATGTTTTCTCTAAATGTCCCTATATGAGTCCTTCGGGATCTCTGCCCGCTCATCAAAGCTAAATTTGTTCATAAAGACCTCAAACTCTCTGCTGGTGACTGCCACCAAGTTTCAATATACCTTTACTATTCCGTTATAGCCACCGCACAGTGAGTTTTCCCTTTTAATCACCATTGTACAGTCCTAATATAGTCGTCACAACAGACTTGTTATAATTAGATGACTACATATTATGACGATGTTGATTATGCTGTTATAGTTCCTGATTCTAGAAGATGAATCATAATGGCTCAATCTAATAGATGCATTGTACATAAAAAAGAACGCTTTACCTACAGAATAGAAACCTAACACCACGAAACTCAACACAAACCCAACCCAACGTGGCTATAGCGGAAAGCTGTGGCTTTGGCAGAGAGGTACCCTAAGAGCAGCCTTGCAACACTATTGACAATTTTAATGGTGACGTCAAATATTTTACTTCTCAGGCTTTGCCTCGCAAGTTCACGAATTCGGGTTATAGTATTGAGAGGGATGTGGGACCATTGTCCATTGAAATAAACAGCGGGCTATTTGACAACGCGGAAATTATGCATTGGTCAATGACAGTAGTTCTGAGCATGGTCTGTCACCTACAACGGCTTCTTTTTTACTGAATTCTCATGAGATTGAAGAGCAAGCAAAGTTAGGCTTCAAAGTGGTTACTATACATTTTAAAAATTAAGAGAAACCACCGTGTTCGAGTTATTTCAACAATGAGTGATAATAAAAAAGTATTGTGATGAAAAAACATCATTCACAGGTTTTAGTAGACACTTATTTGGCAAAAGGTGTTCAAAGATTATGAAGCATGTGGATTGTTTTTGTTTATGATCCCCATCTGCGGTACCAAAATTAAATCAGGCTAAGTCGAATGTCAGTGGTGAATATATTCAAAGACTGAAATTCGGCTCCTGCATTGAGAAGACTGGAAAACGCAACAGTTAGTAAACACCGCTTCCTAAATAATAGGTACTGGATTAAAATATTTGTTGATTCTGCAGAATTATAAGTCACAAAGAGTAGATTATTTGAGATTTTAAATAGCCTGAATATGTTCTGACTAGTAACTAATAGTAACACTTGAGGACACCTTCACTGCTCGGCGTTGCGTCAACGCCACCCAAAAGCCAAGGATGGCAAGCCAAAGAAAAAGTATGTATTCTTGAATTTCAAACTTCTCACGTTCCATCGGCTTGCTATCCGTGTCGTTCACGCAACGCAGAACAGTGAAAACATTCTTTAGAGAATTAATCGAATGCAAAAATCGATGGTGGTTGTGCTCACCTGGGAAGGTCTGTCCCTGTCCCAGCCAAAGGGTGTGGTGGTGATGCAGGTGGTGCGGAGGGGTGAGAGCGGGGCTGTGGTGTAGCGGCGCGGGCCCCGCCCACGAGTGCATGCCGTTGGCGACGGCTGCGGCCACGGCGGCCGCCACGTCGCCGGCGGACGCGGCCTCTTCGCAGGGCGCGGGCTGCAGGACGGCGGCGGCACCCGGTGGCGCGGCAGCTGCATCCACGCGAGCAGAAGAGGGATATAAAAGTGGAGAGAATATATGAGTGAAGCTATTCCACAAATCTGAAACAAAATACATGTGAAGCCCCGGAAAGTTCTAACGCATTTCTGGCATTTTTCCTCGGGCACTATGACATATGAGTAAGATACGTACGATAAAACAACAACACAAAACAGTACAGCACAAATTTAGTAACACCGTGTAGAAAAGAAAATCGACTTTTCCAATCAATATGAAGTCAGGACGATTTGAGCCACTCGAAAATTGTTTCAACGCATCCCCGTCCAGAGCTAGAAAATGTAACAAAATACCTTTGTCTAGGCCCACGATTAGCTCCGAAGTTCCCTTATCCCTTGGAAAGACCCTGAACATGCACTTAACTGACAAAAGTTACGTAATGGGCCAACGAAGGCACTTGTTAATTGCGTAAGACATTGTATCAATATTCCTGGCTTCGCGGTGAAGATAAGCTAGCCATTTACTGGCACCAGTGTTATGTGACTTTTACGCGTGAGTAGCCTTCACAGTGAATAACATGCCATCGGAAAGATTTCTTCGATCAAATTTAGTGCAAAATTGATCTATAATACTACCGATATCTAAACGAATAAAACATCACAGCATTTACGACGAATAACTTGGAATTACTTCTTTTAAAATCCATTAGGGCAGAATTCAACACAGTGCGTACCAACAACTATTTCCAAGCCGCATCCTCTTTCAGTGTCCTAGTTACACACTATAAATCGTCGGCACCGCTGCTAAATCCTCTTCCTTCGATGTAACCCACAACACCCAATATGTACTCTTCATCACAAGAGCAGCAGAAATTTCGACAACACCCTCGAGAGTAAAACAACATAAATTATATAATTACCTTAATCTCGATCTGGTATATAATTTATTCATTTTGAAAAACAATCAAAATTTAATTATTGATGACGAAATTTGATGACCCTCTGTGAAATTTTCCGTCCAACATGCCTACAAAATACCACCGCCAGAAATAGATTGACAAAAATTAGTTTTGTTTTTCAAAGTTCCTTCCCCTCCCCAAACCCTCCGGCCGCGTGCGTTATTCGCGTTTATTAATGAGATTCCCAAGTTCCAGCAGCCCACACCACACTCCCGACGTTTATTATCGGTGGTATCGAGGGCAACTCTGGGTGGAAAAAAACAATTGGAGTGCAACTCTGCAACAGTTCCTAAGCAGAGCTACCCAGTTTCTGATTGGGGAGAGGGAAAGGGGGAATACTCCTGCACGATTTGGAGTTGCGCGGGGGGTGTGGTAGGGTGTCGGCGGGAAGCGTAAAAACGTTCAGGAATCGATGCAAAAACCGACATTCTAAAATGAGCGCTTTGCATTTTCGTCATGACAGCGACTGGGAAAACCCATCGGTCGGGCAGAGGCGCCGACGGACGTTAGAGACGATGGAGTAGGATTTCAATCCGTTCCGCCTCGGAAAGGGTTAATATAAGGGATCGACTGCGAGTCTATGAAATTTAAGAAAAAGAAACAAGTGAGCAAGAATGGGCGCATTCGACATATCGTGGGAAAAGATATGAAGTCTATTGCTAGTTTCGGAGAAAGGATAGGTAACAGCTGACGAGTTGGGAGAAGCACCCGATGAATTTTTAAAAAAATCATAATTTCCTTGTCGAAACACTAATTAATTGCGAACCACAATCGAATTAATGTAGAATCTAAAATTAGCCGGCGAGAAAGGGTCAATACTTATCCAAAACCAGATTGAATTATGCGGCCAATCACAGAGCTCTACATACTTCAAACAAGAAGAGAGTGGGAAAAAAACACACCACCACGCGCGTGAATATTTTTGACGGGAACGGAATATTCTCGGCTCAGGAAAAAAAATTATTGCTTCTGTCACTCTTGAAAAAAATCAGTGAGTACCCGAGCAACAAGCAAACATAAAGATCAGCAATGCGCTCCATAAAATCATTCCACTTTCATTTAGTTCCTAATTAGCTGCAGAAATTTTAATCGTGAAGGGCGGCACGAGAGCGTATCCTGATCGGTCCGGAAAGATAATCCGACAGTTGTGGAATAAAAATACGAGAAAAGGGAGCTTCAGCCGGTCCCGGTTTCTACTTACTGCCCAAAAAACCGCAGCCAAGTGCTTGAGGAAAAGGAAGCTGGGCCACCAACCACGGAAAAAGAAACAGGGAACTATTGAGATAACAGCGAAATGTGTTGCCATGCATTTTAATGTTTTGATGTTTGTCTCGTAGTTGCAAATAATGAGCGGCAAGAACGAGTTCTTGCCCTCATCCGCTTAAAATTCTATTTCGCCAAGTTTATCGCAAATAAAATAGCTGCAGAAAGAGCGTGGGGACCAACTTTCAGTCTACGAAACCGTACGAGCTCATTTTTCGAACCAATTTGTATCTGGTCCTATGATGAAATGCATCCTATGCCAGTGCACTTTTAACATTAAGCACACGCACACGACGACAGCGCAAACTATAGTGAATACGCAATGCCTGGGAGGACGACGACCGTCCACTGCTTCCCGCGTGAAATCTGATTGGCCCCGGCTAACCGTCAAGCTCAAATTCTGTCTACCTGGAGCACACATTCCAGGTTTGTATTTACGTGAAATTTACGAGACAAATGCAAGTCCTAAGGTTAACGTCGCTTGTGGTTCATCCTGAACTGTAGTTATTGAGCAGGAGTTAGCTATAACAATCAGATATTTAGCAAAAATAGCTCAATTTTAAGATTGAGGGTGTGCTCTGAGAATAAAACTCACCGATGGCGGAGGCGGATATGGATGTGCCCGTGAGTTGGTCGGCCGTGGCCGCGTTGCAAGCCGGGACGGGCGCCACCATGGCCGAGGGGGCCGAGACAGTTAGGGTCGGCGTGGAGGGCGTCTGGGACACGTCCGTCGCCCCTTTGAGCCGGCTCTTCTGGTGATCCGGTGGTCCGCGGACCAAGAGGAGGCCGCCGGCGGCCGCCGCCTGCGCAGCCTCCACCCTCTTGTCCAGCTGCGGTAAGGACACAGGCGCCAGAGGCGGGAGGGGAGCCAACCGGGGGGCGTCCACCCGCTGCCTGGACCCGATGCCGCCTATCGTCGCTTGCGGAACTGCAAGACACGCGAAACAGGAGCGATTTTAGTTAAAGTGAAGGTGGTATGAGCTCTAGCCTTTGCCTTCGACGATAAAACATGCACCCTAATTTCTACAGATTTCGAATGACATTTAGTAACCACTGAACAAAAGTTGCTTCGAAAAGAATATCAAAAGTAACGACAAATATTTCAATTTCAGCCGATTCAGCGTGGAACATGAATGCTTGCATTGAGGAAATGTCTTACGAGCGATTTTCCCGACTTTTAGCCATTGTAATAATCAAGCGAATGGTTCCGATCGGAGGTAATTTTGTTTAGAAAAGGAAGAGCTATGTCAATTTTTTAGATTCAGTCAATTATGCATGATGCGTGTACGCCTAAAATTACTATAGCAAGGAACTATTTACTCTAATTAAACTACTAATTTTCTAGACTTTAAAGTGTTTTTTAAGTTTTAACACATCCTCAGTCTGACATAATTTTGATAATTCTTTCGTAATGCGCGCCAACTTAATTGAATTGCTGGTTAGATCAGAGACGACATATCAAACATTGTTAGCTTCCGACAATGTACCTATTCGTCCTACGCTTAAATACCCAATTAAATGCAAGCGCTTCAGGCGCACTTGAGAGATGGCTCCGTGAAAAAAGATTACACATACATACAAGCTTCACCAGCGACGAAAGGAAACGACACTGGCAATCGTGACATCTCTCGGAGAAAGAGATAATCAGTTGAACATTACTTCTATCACAAACACGCAAAATTCAATTTACTAGAATAATAGAAGCTTGTACATAGTCAAATCAACAGTGGTTTTCTAACGCCCGGTTTTATAATCTAGAGTTAAAGATTTTCTCGGTATGTAAAACGAAGTTAATACGTTATCTAATCGTTCCATTTCAGTCTTACGACGCGTTCTGCTCATGCGCAATTTCGTTCTAATAGAGTTGTGTATGTACAGAACACAACTGATCATGTGCACAGCCCGTCAGGGGACAGGAGTGGAAAGGAAACAGGAACGTGTAAATGGTGACTCGATCACGGCAACAAACCGACAGTCTGATGCTATACACAAAACCCAAACTCTCAGTTAACATCATGTTAATGCGAAGGATACGTCATATTTTAGTTAACGCTAACCTGTCACCATAAAACCAGTCCTTAGTGATATTTTTTTAGCAGTTCCGTGTTTCAACTTAACGTTATTCAACACTTTACAACATGTAATTGGCCTGATACGCATGCAAATAAACTAGAGCAGAAGCGATGATAAATCATCATAACATTGGTGATGAGCTAAGCTCCGTAAGACAAAAAAGAGAGCACTTACCCGAACTTGATGCGGAGGAGAGAGGAACTTCGGGGTAAGGAGGCATCGATTCCTTCTTTGACTTGGGCGGGTGCTGCTGCTGCCGCTTGTGAGGGGACTGCCTCCCGTTGCACTCCTTGGACGCCGCACAGCCCACGGGCGTCGTCGACGTCGTCGTGGGCGACACGACGCCCGGAGACGGCGGCATTGGACCATCTTCCACCTTGATGGTCTTGAGGAGAACGGCGTTCGGGGACATGCAGAGCAATGGCATCTGGCTGAGCGCCGCGATGGGGTTGGGCTCCGAGGAAGGCACCTCGCTGAAGGCCGACGCCGGCGTAGCCCCCTCTGCCGAGTTCCTGCTCGTGGTCACCTCCGCAACCTGGCAAGGGGTCGTCCCAGCCGACCCCGAGCCTTCCGAACCGCTCTCCTTCTTCACCGTGACCTGGAGCTGGAGCAGACCCGCTCCGTTCCACTGGTCCATCTGACCGTGAAGCCCGGACGACGCTCCCTGGGCCAGCTGCTGCTGCGGGTTGCCGTGGTGGGTGTGGTGCAGGGTCAAGGGCGACTGCGGGGTGCCAGAGGAACCGGGTCTGCCTCCTCCGCCGTGCGCCGTGGGGGTCGAGCTGTCCCTAGGACACCTGAGGGACACCGGAGTCGTCCGGCTGCAGCCGCCCCCAGAAGACTTCCTCTGCTCATCGTCACCGTCGAAGCTACCCGAAAGCTTCCTGCCTTCTTCCCGACCGGTTAGCCTCAACTCGCTATTTGGACTTGGTTCCGAACCGTTTCGCTTGCAGGGCAGGTCCATCTTGGGGACGTGGTAGTTAAGCAGCGGGGCGCCTACCCTTGTCTGTTGGTAAGTCTGCGACGCCGGGATGGAGGTCGGGATGGTGAGGATGGTCGCGGAAGAAGATGAGGGCGTGGAGGTGGTAGATGACGTCGTGGTGGTGGTCGTCGCCCGGTGGCAGGCGCAAGCCGAGCGGGCCTCCAGCTTTGCAGAGTTGACCTCGGACACGTCCGCCTCCGGCCACCTCCGCTTCGAACCACGCCTCCGGCTGTTCGCGCCGCTGCCGTGGTGGTCTACTGGGGAGGGTAAGGCTTCGTGACCGCAGGGGCTCGGCTGTTGGGCGTGGGGACCGTTCTCGCTCTTTGGCATTATGAACCTCACTTCCGGCCAATGTTGCTGCGCGGATGTTCCGCCACGGCGCTGCTGTTGCTGTTGTTGCTGCTGCTGCTGCTGCTGCTGTTGTAGCTGTTGATGATGCCGCTGATGATTGTGGTCCTTCGCGTCCCTCGCCAACGCCATCTTGCCATCAGAGTTGCTCGCTAGATTAACGTCCGTTGACGAGAGGGGTTTGTCGACGGCGTAGCGTTTCTTGGCCAACATCTCGAGGTTCGTGATGCCTCTGTCGAGGCCCGTGGCCGGAGCCAGAAGGCCCACGTGTGGACTCGAGAAGTGGGCCTGGAGGCCCGCTCCCACCAAACTCCCAGCGCCGCCATTAAAGGAGAACGTCGAAGAAAAGAGGGACTCTGAAAGATAAAAAGGAACTCAATCGTAATCGATTGCATCTGACTTTAACGCACACAAAATTCCAATTTATGCTAAATGGAGGTTGTGGGCTCTTTTTTGGCGGGCTTCAATAAACCCAGGATGTGTTCGGAGCCAACAAAAGGGCCAAATTAGGGCGGCTGATAAAGAAATACGAAATCGACATTAATAAAATAAAAACCTTCCTTACTTTATCGCTATTGCTATGGATAAAATCTTCGAGCGGAACTTTTATTGCCGATCGGCCGATGAAATGTTATTTATCGCTCGTGAAAAATATGCAACGTTGTTATTAACAAATGTAATGACGTCGAAACAAAATTAAAATAAAATTTATTAATTGGTTGATGATCAGCAGTAGTTTCGTCCGGAATGCATTAACTTGATGGAAATCAGTTGGTTTAAATAGCAATTAAATTAAATGACCATAATTGCGTCTCCAAATTCAAGCATTACAGCTTAACTTGTAATTACTTTGCCCACGATCTGTGTTTGAAAGCGAGATCAAAACTCAATTCTGTAGGCCTATCTTTTGCACTGCGAATAAAATTCGAAAGACAATATTTTTTTCATTACTTTCGACGCATTACTTTGGAATTATTATTTAAATTGAACCTACAAAAAAAACACAAAAAGGCAATGCAGTGAACCAACTAACTAGAGTGAAATAAGCAGGAATAAATCACGCAGAAACGCATTATCTCATCAGAATTTTTCAAGTTTTTAAGAGTTACCAATATGTCGTTACGATACTCCGTAACATTTTTAAGGCGACGCTGAAGAATTCATCAGCGTTCAAGAGGTTCCAGCTTGATTCCGAAAAAGAAGTCACAATTCCGTGGAATGAACTACTGCCTTCCTCACGTACGTCTTGAGATCCAACCCACCTTTCTGCGCGGCGATAAAGCTGTGGTAGTGGTCGGCCGATGTGAAGGGCGTGCCGGCGGGCGAGTTGGCCGGCGACGACGGCGAAGGCGAAGGCGAGTAGACGGCTGCCTCGGCGGCGGGGGAGTTGGAGGCCGCGGGCGCCGGGAACAGGGAGTATAGGCCGCCGCCGAACCGGCCGAATGCTGCTGTCAGAATGAAAAGGAAAGAAGATTAGCATAATGTGGATGGCTAGATTAAAAGTTTTCCTACTAACATTTCTACGTGAGAGAAGAGTTTGGGGTATTTTATTGGGGAATTTGGGAGAAGAACCACTCCATCGTCCGTATCACACTAAATTCTTCACACTCGTACTGAACATTGACCAAGAATCGAATAAATTCCATCGGTCTCGAAACTCAGAAGAAGCTATGGAGATACACGCTCTAAAATAGCACGACATGGATTTGGTAGAATGTTGCACTTGAAATGAATTTTTAAAAAACTTGGCAGAATTCACTCGCACCCACAGGAAGCTCATAAGTATGTGCACCTTGCGTTATTACTCGCAAGCCTTAAAGCCAAAAGTCGGATAGATATATTTACAATTATCTTAAGAAAGTATAAAATTAATAATAATGTAACTCTCGGCTAAATTGTGACATTATTATTCCCATTCATATTTATATTTTCAGATATAATCAGATAAGCAAATGTTGTGTGAAACAAGAAAATTCTAATGCATGAAAAACCTTAGACAAGGTCTAAAATCCTCGACTATTTATTTCATTTTGACACATTTTCTTCCTCATTACCTGCAGAAAATATGTCACTCATTACCGTGAGCGGTGGAAGACTCACTTCGGCTGCTTTTTCAAGAGTACGGTAAACAAACAGGAAACTTCTCCTCTTATATCCCCGAAAACACTGGCACATACGCAGGCAGAATAAGAGACCAGGAGAGCGAAAGAATCTCTCTCCCGCCACCGAAACAGACACCCTTTTGGTATCTTCGATCAGTCCTGATCCCAAAACACACACACGACGCGTTCGCTTGCAAATTCAAGGGAGACTATCCACTTGAAACTTAAAGCCAATTGTCGGTGAACGCCGGCCGTTCCGTGGATATCGGATTATCAAATGCTGGAGATAAAAAAAGTAAAATAAAAAAAGAGGATGAATCCTCCCTGCGAGTGTATTTCCGCATCACTCTCCCTTGCGACCCGTACACGTCTGAGTCCATCGATTCACCTCTTTAATAAAAAAAAACAAGAGAACGCCCTTTAGTGTGAGGCGTTAAAGCCGCGCTGTTCTTAAGAAGATGAGCCGTTATCAAACGCCTCTAGATGATTCCTGCGGCGGAATCGAACTGCCCCATCGGCGTCGATCGTTCCGCACTTTCCGAGAATGTCTGTTTCCGAGAATGTTGCGACGGTGGAGACGCTAATGCCAATATTTATTGAGATAGAAGCAATATCGCGCTAAGATAACCTCAGGTGTATCGAAGTTAACGGGGAAGACTACGCGCCGGTGAATCGTTTGTTTAAACTTCCGGGAAATGACAATCACCTTTTGTATCTTCCAAATGCTCAACATGGAAAAAATGTGCCCGTAAAACTACTCGACATTAAGAATTTCAGGTATAATTTTGCTTGAGAAACACAAACGGACCGAATAAATAAACATCCCAGGTTTAGCTCAAGCTGGTTAAAATTTGGTCCCAATTTGGACTGTAAAGAATAGCTCTGTTATTTGATTTTGCTGTTGCTTCATTTACTCATAAGGGGACAGTTCTTTCAAACCAACAATATGATTTTAAAGAAGATAACTAAATTCATTAAGGGAAAGCTTGATAACGAGTGCCAATCATTCTCCCAATTGAATCTATCCGATAGCAGGAAGAAATTAAGTTAAAGATTCTTACATGTTCAGCAAATTAGATGGCATTTTAAAATATTTAATTTTACGGGGAAAACTATAAGGATCAAACTCCAGTTTTTCAACTTCGAAGTGAAGCCTGGTTACGATGGAACCGACACACAGAGCAGCAAAATGTCTGCATTGGAAACTAAGGGTGTTGAGTGCCATTTAGCAGAAAGGTCCACATGACCTCATGATCAACACCACGTCTCTCTTTCCCTGTCCTCAAAGCACATAAACTAAGGATCTATTAGTAAGTACGACGCACCTACGCAAAATGCTAGTCTCCTTAGGCTATATCAGAAAACAATCCGACAGGTCTCATTAAAAAAAAACTATCATATCATTAACGTGATCTGCTGGACAACTCAATAACAACAAAATATTCCAGGCCGAGATGAAATATTCACTTCGCAATAAAGACACGGTGCATTGCTGTTAGAAATTGCTGACCTCTAACCTTGCTAAAGGATCATGCCTTCGGAATTATTTTCTGACAATGAATCCTACCCTTTTCCCCCTCACCTCTTGTCAGACCTGAACACTTCGACCATTAGTCAAAACGTAATCCGCAGAAGCAGATAAGGTGTACAGATTCGGAAGGCACGCCTGTCACAAGGCGCGTTTGAAAAACTCTCCCCTGTATACGTTCGCGCAACAGCGCAGAAAGAGGGTATCTCGTTCCTTGCAGCAATGACCTCGTCCATCAAAGTGACTTCGGAGAACATCTTATCAACTAAAATGTTTCCACTTCAAGGCCACGATGAAGAAAATGGTAAAGGACGGGTTACGAGACGAATAATTGTGGACAATGGATGGAATTAGAGAGAGGCTGCTTCGAAAATGTATCAACTTAGTTTCTTGTCTCAGCTCAACTATTTAGTGAGAAGTATTGGTCTCTACCCTTTTAATTTAAATTTTTAAAAATCACGCGCAAACGCAAATGAACCGTCATGTTCCTCGGGAAGCCTATTCATAATTCATTAAAGTAATCTACCGGTTAAAGGTAGGTTACAACGGGAATTAGTAAAAAAAATCCTCTAGATTTTGACATGCGTATGGCCCCATCTACCTCTAGTATTTCTTTCTTCATCGGCACGGATAAAAAAGTCATAACTCCGAGCAACTACTCTTTTTCGCACGTGTCGGCACGACGCTGCGGGTCGAAAGCGATTCCTAGACAGAAGAACTCAACTTCAGTATGGTCATTTCGCGGTCTATTCGCGTCATCTATGACACAAAGGTCCTTGGAATGTGTAGATGGAAGGGGAAAGGTAAAGAGCCTCGGTCAATAGCATCGATACGAAGTCGATTCCGTGGTTTTCCGTCGATCGGCAACCTTTCCCACGAAGCTAAGTCCGCGCCTAAACGCCTACTTCGTGAGTGCACAAAAAAACGTTTTCTTTGTGTCATTTGACTTTAGATCTTACCTCGCTTCCACAGGGGATTAACTACTGTACACAAGAGCATGACCGAATTGAGATCTAACTGCATGCTCTGCTGTAGCGTGGAACGAACAATAGCAATCGAGAGTGGAATCGAGAACCGCATTGATTGGGGGTTCTACCTTACCAATTTTTTTTACTCCCAACACGCTGTCACGTAAAACATAGAAGTTTAGTGGGGTAAGAGGCGTATTCCTGTCTAGCTGGTTTCAACAGGAGGGGGAACAAAAATGTACCCATTGGAAGATAAATAAAATGAAACAATAGCGGGTAAATTTACAGGAAAAAGGACCGTCAGAGGAAAGCTATCACAGACTAACACCATATTATGCACAATATTACGGATCCTATTTCGGCAAATAAATCACCGAATGCGCCTATGTATCCTAAGATGTTTCAATCCAAGGCAGTGGATTTAAGGAACGACCCTGAAGTGAGAGGAATACAGAGCTGGAGAAATGTTTTCAGGGATCCCCACTGCTGGGAACAAAGTAAAAAATTAACAACTTCCGGCAAAGAACGCAAAGTTATATCCGCGATATGAGGTTTTCCTTACAATTAGCACTCGTCTAAGTAAGGATTCGAATGGGGTTGAGAGCCTATATGCTTCTTCGCCATGAATTTAAACTAATAACATCGAACCACCACAATTTAGGTTTACGTTTCTCGTGGCATATGCTGCCAGGGCTATACTATGAATATTGGTTTAACATAAGCGGTCAAATGGGGAACACCCTCTTCAGGCCAGCCTTAGACCCAGTCCTACAAATTAATAAACAAGGAAAAGTAAAATATTTTTTCCGCTAAACAACGTGAAGTTCTCACACGTATCAAAGGGTTGGAGAATGATTCATGAAAGAAACTATGCGGCATAAACAAGCTGCACATTTTGGAGGTTATCATTGCTAACTTCATCAATACAATGGCGTCCTTTTTACTCCCTTTATATTAGCTCACACTGTCTGTCTGCTTGTCTGTGTACGTACAATCCCATTCCCCCTCATCCAATCGATCTGAAATTTGGTCCATAGACTCCTTGTGACCAACGATTAAATTTAACAAACCCACACACACACACACATAAATACACACTGACGTAATTATATTAAAATGTAAGAAATGAAAGACCATTAAGGCCCGTTATCTGCTTATCCTTGCAAGCAACCGGTAGCCCCGGGGTAAGGTAGTGGACTGTGGATCGGAAGGTGTAGATTTCGATTCCGTGCTGGGGAAATTATTTTTCTTCTTTTTTTCATAGCCGTTTTCTCTTACATCTTTAGAAATTTTGTTTCCATCATCGCATTACCCTCTCAACTTTTTTTGCAATATTTTACTCGCTAATTATTCATTAATGACGGCGATCAAAGCCCCTAGCCCTTGGACGTTGTGGGAGATGGACCGTTGTGAGCCAACAACTATGATTATCGCTATTGAAGGTTCAACAATGGATATAAATGTCATATCGAATTACTAATGCTCCTAATGGTTGTCGAATGTCTGAATAATTTGACATATCAGTGAAGATCGAATGATTTCCTTTCACAAATTAAATTTAGTAGCAATTTGTTAATACAATATTTAATGGTAAATATACCATAAAACAATGAAAAAATACAATAAAATGCACTGAGAATATGAGACATTGAAACATGACATAATGCATATGAAAATAAAGGGAGTATAATGAAAAATTTGTATTAGTGAAGTTATTGTTTTTCCATTCACTTTTTCTCACTCTAATACGCCGTGTCCATGCGATCGAGCTTCAAGATGAACAGGACTGCATGAACCTCGAAGCACAATTCGATTTAAAATGTTTCTCCCAAATTTTGACGAATTACGAAAAGGAAATATATTTTAAAAATTAATCGGCGAATCTTAGAACTATTTATTTCCCACAGCTTCCATACTCACACCCCCGCGTGGGAATTTTCAGGTTGTAAAGGGGAGAAAGGGAGGGAGGGAAGAAGGAGGAAAGGAAATCTCCGCCAATGCACCCCTCCCTATCCTGAGAGAAGACGAGAGGGAAATGTGGGTGAGAGACAAGGGACGGGGATGGGGAGGGAAGTGGCAGGGGGTGGCAGGGCGGGAAAAAGAGTTCCCTAAGGGGGGAGGGGAAAGAAATAAATGTGTGGGGGAGCGCAGTGAGAAGAAGGGGGCGGGGAGGCTGGTATTAATACACGCATAAATATTGGCTCCCGTCCAACACCTCTTGTTTCTTTTTCCTCTCACGGCTCTGTCTCCCGTTCTCCCCGCGACAGTGGGCCATCGCACGAATCTACACCTACATACTACCCTGTGAGTCGCCTCGGAGGCGTGCGGCAGGGGATGCTAGAACACCAGCCATGAATAGGGGAGAGAATAGGGGAGGGGAATAGGGAGAAGGACAAAGGAGAATTGCATGTGAGTGGAGAGTCTAGTGTTTTTCCCTGTCATTGTTAAAGTCACTAATAGAGCGTAGAAGGAAGAAGTATAAGTATCTATCAGTGAGGAAGTTTCTCTCTCTTATTGTGTCGCTTCGATTAGTTCTAGAGACGTTGTATGGAATCCAGTGGAGAAATTTTATGAAATCAGGAGTGAAAATGTGTGTTCATTGCAATTGCAACAGCCTGTTTCCAAAGAATTTTGCTGCACAAATGTCGGAAGCAATACGACACCCGCGGTTTATTATGCTTGAAAATTACAAACATTTACATGAAACGTTATTAAAAAATAACCATGAATGAAATTCATGAACTCCTCCTTCAACCATCCATTAATAACCTTCTCCTTTAGTGGTCTATTCTTTCGAATAAATTCAAAATTTAAGGTGGGGAGGAAGGGGTCCGGACCCAATGTGCCTCTCCAATGTACACCAGGCAACGTCATTGCCTCCAATCCCACCCCTCTCCCAATTGTCAACGCTTTCTGGTGACGAAGTGCAAGGAGAGAGATCTGAAAGAATTCCCTTATGGGAATAGGGTAGGGGAAGAAGAGGGCAGAGGGAGGAGGCTACGTAGAGGGAAGAGGAATGGGGGATGGCCGTGACACGTTCACCCCTCTCTGAGAAAGAATGAGTGCGGGTAGGCGAGGGGGGAGGAGGAAGGGGAAATAAGGAGGCGAGAGGAGGGAGGGGGGATGAGCGAAGGAGGAAGTGTCAAAATTTCACCCCAAGAGGGAGGGAGAAGGCGGGAGGACTTTTTTTTTTTCGGGGAACTAGCGCGCGGAGTGACAGTGGGGGACATTCGCTTCGGCCGCCCTCGGCCACCGACGCCCTCCCTCGCCGGTCGAGGAGGAAGCGAGGAGCCCTTAAACCACACGACCAGACTGTGAAGGCAAACCCAAAACTAAGCCTACTGCTTTGTAACCTCTCTCAAGTACCTGACATAGTAACCCGTATGAGATAACCATGTTTACCTAACTACCTAAGTAGTGGCGATGTACAAATATATTCTCTTGAATTGAAGGAGTCGGGATTAAGATGGTGCCAACCATCACGTCACGTTTTCTCGAGTTATTTACAAAGTCATCGGAAAATGTTAATAAATTAGATAGTACTGTCATTCGATTCGACATTGAACCAGTCTCCAGAACCATCAACCTCAAATGTGAGACATTTTCGAAATGAAAGAATATTAAAAACTATGATTTTTAAATATAAAGTTGATTATGTAAGTATCGTGCAGCAATCCAAATGTTCTGAAGTTGTTAATTATGCCATAACATTAGCGAAACGAAATACGAATATATTCCCACGAGAAAAAAAACAGTCGGGACTGAGAATAGAACCACAGAACTGGGCATTTTCGCACGTCCGCGGTTCGATCCCTGGCCCAGGTGGTATTTTTTCTTTGAGCCAATTTATTTGATGCGAATGACAAACTTGAACATTTTGAAGTTGGCAACAAAGATTTGCAACCTCAGGTACCGTATTACTCAAACGCGGAGACTATCTTACTCCCCAGTTAGCAGGTAATGGACGCTTCAACTGTTAAGTGTCTCCCTGCGCAACTGCCATCGTGTTTCGCTACCACTATTTTGCAATGGCATAGAGATACCTCCTAACTCTTCTCCACGAACGCTTTCAATTTGATGTTCTACCCCCTAGGCCACATTTTAATTTATTTCAGAGAAGTATTATTTATTTATTTTGCCCCGAAAATCTTTAATCTACTTTCAATGGAAGTTAAAATGGAAAACAAAGTTGACTCTTATTTAAAACAAGTAAAAAATGGCTATTTGAACATGATGGTGTTGAAATAATATTTGCAACTATCCATGAATATGTTTGTTTGTAAGGAAATTATTAAACTTTTTATGTAAATTGTGTTTGTACCTTTCAAAACTGAAATATTTTGTTATATTCTTTTGCACGAAATTCTTGGTTACCACCTCACAGGTTTATAATCTTTGGGATAACCTAAAGATTCCCTATTTTTTGTTCATTTTTTGTCAAATTGAATGTACATCTAAGAAGGCAGCAATAAATTATAATTATTATTATTACATCCAGCTACGTCTCAGGCGGTGAGAACGGACCACACCAAAGGAGCACCTTTTGTTCCGACGTACGGAGTTTACTCACCTTCGGGCGGGTGGTTGGAGGCGGGCGGTGGCCACGGCACCCTCAGTCCTCCGGGCGCCCTGTGCCCCGCACCGCCGCCGCCATAGTGGTGCGGGGAGGCGTGGTGGGCGTGCGCGGGGTGCGGGGGGCCGTGGTGCGGCGACGGGAGGTGGGCGTGGTGGTGGTGATGGGAGTGGTGGAAGGGGGAGCCGGAGGGCGAGGGGACGGACGAGCAGGCGCCGCCCCCGGAGGCGGTGGCGGCCGACGACGAGGCCACCGAGGACGGCGAGGAGGCGGAGAGGCACGAGGACGAGGATGGGGCGGGGGAGGCCGCGGAGGCCGCTGGCGGAGGAGGTGGGATGGGCGCCGGCGGCGGCGGCTGCAGCGAACTGCCCAGCATGGCTACGAAGGCGGTGGCCGAGGCGCCGCTAGCACCCGCGAACCCGCCGCCTGCAAAGACAAGGAAGAAAAGAAAAATCCGGTCAGTCACCACAATATTGGATCACATCATCAGTAGAGGATATTCATTCTTATAAGTCCATGCAAGTCATTTAACTCTTAATATATGTACCTGGTTACATGTGCATGTATGTGTACAAAATAATACCATTTGTTAATTAACACAGCGCCAATCTAGGAGTACGATATGTTTTTAAAATAATCTCTGTTAGAAAGTATTTATTCGGAGGAAAGATTTGGAATAAGACTCGTCAAGAATACACCAGGATATGTTTAACAGCCAAGTCCAATATGTTTATTAAAATGTTGAGGTTAAAGATGCTGAAAATGTTAGCACCTAAGCTTCAAAAGTAAAATTAATAACTTTCTTAAGTTGCACTATTTAATAACAAATATTTAAAAAATATATGTACATTATATAAAGTTTTTAAAGTAGGGGACGTCAAATGTTGCAAAAATTTTTCATTCCTCATTATACGTTTCACCAAACAGAAGAGGTACTTATGCTTATTATAATAATACTCCTACATAGCCCGCAACTAACAATTATGATACTCTCATAAGTTATTCATACAAAGATACTCTTAGCCATACTTTTTGAAAAGGTAATACAGTTTTCATCCAAGAATTGCATTCACGACATTTCCTAATTGTTTTGTCGTTCAGATAACCCCTGAAACGCAATGTATTACATTAGCCCGGTATGACTGGAGCGTGTAAGATTTGGGACGGTCGCTGAGAAATATGATGGAAACGGGACACAGGTTGCCAGGACCCAAAATCGTCGAGACTGAGGAAATGAAAAAGGAATGAAAAGAAAAGGAAGACTTCAGACACACGTGCGCGCACAAGATGAACGATTTTTCATTTTCAGGATTCAAGATTTCACAGAAGGAAAGAACATTCCCTCCAATATAGGGCGCACAATAAGGGAGCCACTCAATTATTACGTCACGCGGGCGCGGAAAAAGGAAAGAGAGAGAGGCGGGAAAAGAGGCATGACGGGAAGGAAATGGAGGGGAGGGTAGAGCGGGATCGTGGCGCGCATTCGAACCCTTTTGGAGGAGAATTAGAAATATGAAAGATGAGAAGGGACAGACAGAAGGGTAAAGGGGGACTGGGTAACAATAACAAAGTTTCGCTTACTCGGCAAAAATTTAATTCTCGAATTTCACGGGATATGAAGTGTCTCTCTCTTTCTTCCTTCTTTCATCCTTGGGAGGCAAGGGGGCGTCGGGGGGCAACTGATGTGAGTTCAGTTCGTTCCGCCGAATTTAAAACGCCGCTTTCATGGAGTCGCCCCAGAAGTTTATGCACCGGACGCACATTTCTGCTCTTCGTGGGCGTAAAGGAGACGCACGAGTAAGATAGCCGAAGGAGACACGCTCCGGAACGATTTTGGATGGTAGGGCCGGCCGTGCGCGGGCAAAGGCCCTCCTTCCCCACACCCCGCTTTCATCGTGTCTCTGCTTAAAGGAGAAGGATTCTCGTTTCACCGTGAAGGGATTCACGGAAAGCTATGGAGCGATCGCATGCGACCAAAATCGTGGACGAAGGAATTTCCGTAAGTCCAAGCAACGCCACCGGAGAGTTGAAGGACTCATTGAATACAGAACCAAATGTTTTTTAGCACGAATGCGTAACATGCAGTTTAATAACCTTACTCGTCCACCCATAGCAGGTCTGCATACTAACGTCGAGAAAAAAACTAGCCTCTAACAAAAGGCCTATCGTGACCAACTAGTTATAGGAAATTTAGATATGCAACGCATTTTAAATGATGATGTCAACTGAATAAATAAAGTAAATAGCTTAATTTGGCAATAGTGAATGGAAATGGAAAAAATACATCTCGTGGCAGGAGGAGGGATCACTTGAGTATACCGTAACTATACTTTAAGCAGAGGGGTAATTAAAAATTATTGAAAGAAGCCGAAGTATGCCAATCATATTTTCCCAGATGCTGAGTACAATGGGCGAATAAGGTTATAAAATTTCCACGTACGATTCATTGGTTTAAAATATTTGGTCATAATTAAATTATATGGTCACGGGTCAAAATAAACTTTGATGCTGGAAAACAATGAGTGCCTTGACTTTACACCCCATGAGAATTCATGGGTTTAATGTCTCAGTAAGTCATTCTTGTGCATTTAACTTCTTTAGCTGATTCGATATCCAACATGGGAGTCTTGCGTTGCTATGGAAACGAGGCTATTAAGAAGTACTCATAAAGATAAGCCCAAATCCTGGATAAAAGAGAAGGATATGGCTTGGTAATCTCTGACTGCGTTAAATTATACTACTCTAGGTTTGTCTCCGACTGCGATATCCTCGGAGGCGATAAACTGATAAAATTTTACACGCACTGTCGATATATTTCAACGCCAGCGGAAAGATCCAATACGATTAAAAAGTCATTCCATCGAGAAGAAATGGATGCAACATAAATTGTAGGACGTTTTGGACACCTAGCTCGGCGCCTCCGAGAATCCAGGGATCTATTGGTGGGCCCTTAAATGCTCCTATTCCGCCCGGAGGAAGGCAATTCGGACGCTTCCTCGCGAAATGGCTTCGTAATGAGAGGGAAAGCGTTCTTCCCTGCTGCTTATTACACCCTTACCCCCGCGGGTAAAAGAGCCGAGCGGGCACTGTAAATGCGATGTGACCATCAAACGCGACCTTTTGCGAGCCCTTATATACACACAGTAAGGGGGCTCAATTTCTATTTTAATGAGATCCCCCGCTTTCAATAAGTGGATTCATTCCCATTCGCCATTCCTCCTAATGAACGACTCGAATAATATAAATTCCTCCGAGTGACAGCGGAAATGCGCGAACGAAGCAAGCATATTCTCAACGGAAATCTCAGGAAGAGAGACCCGCGTCTTTGGCTATTAGAAAATTGACCTTAAACATCAAATTTCGATTAGATTTGTCGCACATAGATATGAGAGGTCAATACCACTAAATAATATCGTTCCTCAAATGATATCGCATTCATATTGCATATCAACTTTGGCATAATCCAGCGAAACATACAATCTGATTATCTGTTTGTTAACTTTGTTCTTGGCTTTATCCAATTTAAGCCTAAAATCGACGGAAAGATGTATTTAAAAATCCCTATGTATGTTCGTTACGCGGGAGCAAACTCTGAAACTGTATAGTGTAAATTTGACATTATGTATTAACGTACCAATTCATGATTAAAACTTGAAATTTTAAAATTTACATGTCTCATTTTGTCACCATCGCATTACAAAAAGTATTAATTAGAAAAAATGTTATTTTCCCCTTGTATCCTATTGCATTTTATTACGCAAAATGCCTTAATTAGAGTTATATCAGAAAGCAACGGACCACATAACCTGAATCGGATGAAATCGAATGCGATAACCGCACCCGCCGAGACAGCGATTTGCTACGCCTTCTTCATCGACGGCGATAACGCTGAAAAAACAAGGCACCTCTCCGCTTTAACCCCTCAGCGCTCTTCTAATCTTTTAAAATTTCACCCAGCCTTTTACACAGAAAAATAAACTATGGTGAGAGAAAAGTCTCCCGTGGAGAAACTCGACTGTTACAACCCTTTTCATCTCCGGTATAGCCGATCTAAGGAAGCAAACAAAATCTCAAAATTTGAAAAATATCGGAGATGGAACAGCTCCCTCTCCGTGATGGGCTTCATAATCATAATAATGATTACTAATGACGAGACTAGGGAAGCGTTAATCGAAGTCGACGATGATTCGAAGAAATAACGATCTTCGATTTGTGCTCCAGAAGAGGCCGAACTTACGTCCTGGAGAGGTGAATGGGGGAAGAGAGGAAGATCACGCTATAGGGGAGAAACAAATCGACAATGCAGGGTGACATGGACAATATTTCAAAAGGGGCTAGCATGAAGCAGGGGCGTACAATCGAAGAAGTCATACCTGTCACAAAAAGATTCTGTCCCTGCGAAGAGAACGATTTTGGAACAGGGGCTACGGAACTTTCAAAATCCCGCGAAACGGGGTAGGAAGGTTGTGAGGATTGAAGGGCCAGTCAGAAACACTTATCTAATTGCTGCCAACACATGTACTTCGAGAAGTGGGGTGACTCACCACTACCTGCCGTCCCGTTTCGAGCTGCCTCACAATGGGACCTCAATAAGGGATCCCGAGTAGAGACATAGCGATGGGTGGTTTCAACCACTTGTCTATTAGCCTAGCAAGTGCGTGTGCCTCGTGCTTTTTTCGCGTAGTGGTTAGGTTCCCCTGCCTCACTATCTCTAATTGCCTCCCTCTCTTCCCCTCCCGTCTTTTCCCTTCATCCCCTCCATTCCAATTCTAACTAACCTCCTCGCCGCGAAGGTCTGCGCCAGGAACTTTTGCGAGAGCTATATTCGTATAGGGCAGGGGTGGATGAAGATCAGGAGACGGCTGTGTACGGGTAATAGGGACTTGTGGGGAAGACGCGGCGGATATCGGGGATCGGGGAAGAGAGGTAAAGGTGGAGAAGGGCCAACCTATCCAATTAGCGTTCAGGGGAAGGGCCCGAGTCGATCAAAGAGGGAAATTGCTTCATGCTCAATAAATCCCTTCAGCGAGGGAGCGTCCTCATTTTTACTCAACTCGGGACCTTTTTTCCTCGAGGATTTTTTAAAACCCAACTCGGGGGCCCTATCTCCCTCATACCTAAGTGGATTCCCCTCTACGCTCTTCCCTTGTAAAAACGTCGCGGCGGCCATGCTGGCCCCTGAATGAAAGGGGGTCCGCTGCCCCGCAAGTGCGCCTATCTCGGCCGCCAATCGCTGTCGAGAGGTCTCCCTCGACCACGGAGAAGAGATGGCGCTGGGTGTATTGGAGGGTGCGGCTTGGGATTGGGGGGCGGTGGGGGAGGAAGGTATCAGCGGGGGGTTTGCACGGTGCGTGGGCCACATGACGATGGCTAGAGAGAGTGGGTGATAAAGAAACGAGAACGCCCGAGAGAGATCGACCCTCAAATATGTGGCGCTTATCGCGCAATCAATATTATCAGCGACCCCGACGGAACGGAGGACCGCAGGAAATGAAAATATAAATATATGGATCCACGTTACGACTCTATTGTTTATCGATTGATTCATGCATAAAAGATAACCACAGAATTTGTATTTACGACTGTTTTCGGTAGAAGTTCTACGCTTATATTCCTACCGAAGTGTTTCCGCAGACTTTCACCTCCAAAGTTCTTGCTCTTAGATACAAGTTTTCCTAATCAATAGGTAACCAAACACAGAAAGTTACGGCTTGAACGAAGCTTGATTTAAAAAAGTATTTTTGCAGCTGAGAAGTGTTTGCGCGATTACAACTCAACTAAAATTATTAGCTACGTCGTGGGAACAATATTTCCAACCGAAACATCGGTTTACAATAGAAAAAAATAGTCTTATGAACTTTAAAAGTAATAAGAAGTTAGAGCTATCTTGGAAGCCAGGTACACTTGAGATGCAGCATCCTCAAACGCATAGCATTTTCTCTTACAAGAGAGAGAAATGGAATGTGCGGATTGATTTTATAGAAATCGAGGAGATAAAAGGCTGGAGGCGTATAATTGAGGTACTTAAATGAGAAAGGGTATTTGAGGCCGTCTGATACCACGATTAACTCTAAAACGCCGCTAATGCCTCGAGTAGCGAGAAGACGAAGAGAGAAAAGAGAGCGCGCGGGTGAACCAAAACAGTGGGAAACGGAAACACTTTCGTATCAGTCGACCACTACTACTCCTAACCCCCCACCCCCCCAACCCTCTTATTTGGAGTACACCGCGGGAACTCACTGCTCACCGGCATCTTCGTTGTGGCCCTTTCATCTTTCGCCCGTTTGCCGCCCCTGGCGAGCAAGAGGAAACGACATGTACAACATCCTCCGGCAGAGGTTTCAATTTCACGCCACCCCCTCCCTCCCAATCACTCCACCCACCCACACTCTGCATTGCGTTCGACAAGAGGGCTCCCCCTTCATTCATTCTCGGACAAGCAGCGAGCAGCAGCACATACTTTCATCGTTTCGATATGCGTGTGTATGCATGAGCTAGGGTTAAGGCATCCAAAGACGCTCGCAAGCATTTATCTCAGTCCATTCTCTTATCTTGAGCATGCATCCATTCATGCCCAAGAGAGCGAATGACCGTGTAAGTTCTCTGGAGAATTTATGCTCTTGCGTATCAGTATAACGACAAACAAAGAACAACTGCATGCCTAACTTTCTCGAGAAAATATTGGTTACCCTGCGGCTGAAATTCCAAAGACGAAGTACTGATGCCACAAAAATGCGGGTTTAGTCGTCGGGAGTTGTCTCTATGACTCAAATCTGTTAATCCATAAGCTTTCGCCGTCCTAGAAGGAAATTTAGCGTAGAATCTTTGAAAGAAATTGAAAGATATTCTGTATATATTTGAGAAGAACTTCGTGAGTGAAAATTTTAAATTAGATACATTTAATTTCGCGGCAGGGAAAACAAAAATGCATCCACAGCAATATGTTGGAGTCAGCGATCGACGTATGTAATTCGCTAAAGGTAGCTCACCCTTGCCACTCCCTTTGACTCCGAAACGTCGAACTTTTCGACCTTATTTTCGACGACTCAAAGGCTTAACGCTCTGGGGATTTGCCGAGCGCTCGAAAAGAATTGCCGACCTGGTCGCTCCTGAATGCCAAGACCAGCAAGCGGGACCAAAAGTCGCGAATCCCGTCAAGGATGCGGGCGCAGCCGTTTCGTGGCGCAGTACGAGGGGGTGTGGAGTTTATCTCGGGTGAAATGGCTTCATCCGCCGAAGAGCAACTCTCTAAAAACCCGTAGAGACGACCACCGCCACATGAAAAAGGAACCTCCCCTATTCCGAGTCCCATTTTACCTTCGATAATTTCAACTCTTCCGTTATGCGTAGGGTGGCATTATGTGGGTCGGAGAATGGTCCAAGCAAAAAGAAGACGTGTTTGGACTTGAGGCTTTTGAGATGTGGGTGAGGCGACGAATAGATAGGGTGAATTGGGTACCGAAGAGGACGACGAACGAGAGTGTTTCCTCATATGGTTGGGGAGGAAAGGTGGTTTATATTAATTCACATTGGCGGGGAATATTTGGAGAAGGCAACAAAAGTCGTTACAGAAGATGGAAAATGCTTCGTGACGGTGGTAGAGGATAGGCTAGGACGTCGTAAAGAGACGGAAGAATTGGAAATTTTATAAGCAACTCGATTGCACGAAAATATTTATTCTTAGAACAGTTTGAGGATACCCCAATACAGGGAAGTGAAGGCAGATACTGCTCAAAAGCCTACAAATAAATTAGTTGAACACCATATTAAAAACGACCGCCACGCAAGCTAGATTCACGTCTCAACCAACAATCCCTCATCTCACGGCGCATGTCTCAGCCTTTTATCGCACAGTATGGCTACCACTGGATTACCCTTCCTGGAGAGTGCTTCGAGTGGTCCGGCACCCATCGAACAATGACCGTTGATGATGATGCTTCGGCCGTGCGAACATAGAGGCTATTGCGCAGCGAATGCCGGCATGCCTGCGCGAGAATCTCGCTCAAGATTTCCACTCCAGTCCGAAGACCCCGCGACGTTCATCTCCCCTTCTCCTTGCCTCTCGATATTCCTCGATCCCTCGTAGGCATATATCGCTAGTATACGGCCATTACAAAACTACTCAGTTTCTGGTACAGATTGCGAGTTGAATTTCCGCCTCCTTAAGAGAGTTTTCGTTGTCCAAAAGCGGCAACTCACCTTTTCACTCACCGTTCAACACGTCGGGCGTTATACTTCACGCCATAGTAAGAGTAATTGAGCTGATAAAAAGTTCCTTAAAACTACTCGATGACAAAATAACACTCATTTCAAAGTCCTCACCGAATATCTATTTTTATGGACTCAAAAAGCGTCAACGAATATCTTGTGATGAAATTTCAGGAAAACTTACGCACGATATCCATCAAATAATTGACATAATGGGGCTTGATATCAGGAAGATATGTACACATATGTCGCCGAAATATACCGACAATATTTTCAGAAAACATAAGCAACTGAGACGGATTCATTGAGGGAGGAAAAAGATTCAGTCCACTCCCTGAGCGTTCTTCATTTAGTTACATCTTTTCCAATCGCATTAATGTGAAGATACACGACAGGTCCGTTAATACATTTCCTCTCGGGAGGGCAAAGCTGGACAGAATGCTGACAAAAGGTACGGAGCAATAATTTTTTTCCGGGAAAACAAATGGGGTCCGGCTCCGCTGAACCCCAATAATGATCCATGAGGGCCTCCTGATCCAGCACGTGGCGGACAGTGTCGCTTTCCCGGCCACATCCATCCATCCCTCCGGGCAGCCCTTTGTGCATCGCCGCCGATCGTGCATCATCATCGACTGGAGTGCAGCGGGGGAAATGCCGCCCGAGAGGACCACTTTTCGGCCGCGATTACGACCAGATTATCCGTCGGGATTGAGCGCGGCGGAGCGGAGAGATGTGACTGACTGCTTGCTCGCTATGCATTTATGCGGGGGAAGGGAATCCCCGATTGGCGTGGAGGAGCGATTCGAAATGAGTCAGGCTCTCGAAAAAAATACCGCGATGGCGGGACCAACAGATTACTATGGCGCTCTCCATCGACGAGAGCATCTGCATCTCGACGGCGGTGACTATTGAAACGAGAGCGCGAGGCAGGCAGCGAACGATCACTCAACGTCGAAAGGCAATATGAAAGAACCATAACTGTACTATGCATAAGACATCCCCTGGTCTCCTATGCGTGCATTTGACACAATTCGGCTAAAACAGGGAGGTGTTTTAAATGTACATACAGACAGTGTTTAAAGCCGTGTGCCAACTTACTCCGCAACCGTTTCACGAAACATTACATTAAAAGGAAACACATCAAACCCCAACGATAAGACAATTTGGAGAGACCTTCTCCTGATATAATTTTTTTTTCAATTCTTTGAGAATGGCTCAACTTATAACTCAGCGAAAACGGACACCCAGGTTCTCTTCTTTGACCTTAAGAAAAAGATTTGGCATCGCGAGATTTAACAAACGCAAAATTTATAGCGCGTCTTGAACGTACTCCGTGACTTAAGGATGTAACTGTACACATAATCTTCAGTTCTTCTTTGAAATTTTTATTAAGTTCACTACTGTGGAAGCGAAAAATTGTGACAATCGCCTGCGCAAAGCATGACGTCAATGAGAAGAAAGCTTGAGTGGAAGCGATCGACTAAGGAGCGGAGGGTCGAAAACAGCTCATGGTAGGCAACGCTGACAACAGAACTGCGATTCACTTACGAGGGCAGGAAGGTGTCTGCAATGCGTTTCATGATAATCTTTACGATCCAAACAAAACTGGATCAAAATGCACTAATATTGCTCGCAACCCTTGGGAGAAGTCCATCTAAACAATTCGATTAAGAGCCGCAGAGAGGTTGAAAGTTGACATGAATGAAGTATTGAGCATTTTAAAGTAGGCAGTCATGGTTTGCAACCTTGGGAAACCTAATAGTTCCACGCGGAGACTAACTTACTTCCCCCATGCAGAGCCAATTCGTGAGGAATGTACCCTTCCTCTGAAAAAGGGTCTTTAGCGCAACTACCACCACGCTTCGCTACCATTATACTTCTGAAACGCATCGCCTCCTGTTACCGCGGCAACGTCAATTCAGTGACCCGATCGAAGATACTCCACGGATCCCTGCCACCCTCTTGACACACGCGATCCCGAGGACACTTTGACTGAGGGGACACAAAAGATGCGAGTTCACGGCCCAGCGGATGCGGGGCCGAGTTCCAAGAAGTAAGTTGGACGCTTAGAGCATTTCGAGCGATAGGATGGGAGACAATGAGAGGGAGGGAGGGTGAGAGAGGTAGGTGCCAGGGACAAAATCCAAAGGTATTGGGACTTCGACGATGGGGGAGATGAGAGAGAGATGGAATCGGGCGAATCCGTGGCGGGCCAAGCGAGGCGAAAACGAGACGGGGGCTACAGAGAGAGAGAAGCAAAGGGAAAATAAAACGCGTAGCATCTCAAAGAAATTGGAAAACATCCCGTTCCTCCAATTATCAGTTCCACGGATTGAGGAAACGGGGCGGGGGGGATCGACGGGCCGAGAAAGCATCGGAGACGGCATGTGACGATGACGGGAGAAGATAAAATAATCCGACGTGAAGATAAGGCAAAAATAAGAACTCGAAAGAGCATCAGACGGAAAACAGAAACAGGAGAGCCCTGTCACATAAGATTGAGCGTATGACAATGGAAACAAGGAAGGTATTTCGTGGAAAAATAAGTCCAGGAAACGAAATAATCAAGAACTGTCACGGATATTTATCACCCGCGTGTGATATCGTTACAGATTGTTTATGAGCACAAAATTTTAAAAGCCCGCATCCGTAAGATCTCGTATTGAGTCCCAGTCGAAGAAAATGATTTTTCCCTGTTAATAACAGCACATTCGTGCACATGGCTTAATATAAGCTCATACCGCTAAGGATAGTCAAAATGAGATCATTGTACTTCAAATTCCGCCCGGTGCGATAAAAAGAACAACATCGTAGAGCTGGTCTAGAGAACCGTAATTATGAACAGCAACCTACGAGGAAAAAGCTCATTATAGAGAACTAAGTAAGTCCATAATCGCGTCTTTGATTTACAGAATTTGCATCCGAAATTGTCTAGAATGGACTCAATAATTAAGTTCATGACATTTAAACGCAGCAGTCTTCATTACAGAAACAATCTTCTACTTCATGACTCTCAACTCTGAGAAATTTTGTTTCGAAAAGAAGGATAAAACTCTTTAAGGACAGGAATTGATATTCGTATAGTTCATTCTTATTTATTTCTGTAACGTATCTAGTGGAGGAAAATGCGCATATAAGTCAGGCAGATAAGTGCCTATTAGAATAACAGGAAGTCTGAATTGATAAGTATTCGCACACGACAAACATATTAACTATTTCTCGCTAAAAACATAATAAAAACTCTGAATGGTTTAGACAGCATTATCACAACAAACTGTAATAATTTCCACAACAATTCCAACAACACTTGTTGTGGAAATTTTTACAATGTTTTCAGTGATAATGCTGTCTGTCACACATTTCCACAAATTATCGCCCGATACTTAAAACGCCGTAAGGTTTGTCAACCCCTTTCAGGTCCTAGATCAAACACGCATCATACCCCTCCGGTTAAAAATAACCACGATAGCCAATCGTGACCGAGGATCACATCATGAAATTCTTCTACGACACGAAATCATTGGGGAAATCATGAGGGGGGGGAGGGAGAGGGGGGAGCGAAGGGGGAGGAGGAGGGAGGTATAGGACGTCATCGAAGTAAAAAGCATTAAAAGCAGAGCGCCATTAAGATAGCATCCATGCAAGAGAGAGGAAGGAGAGAGAGACGTCTCAATAGTCCTCGAAATCGTTATGGCTCCGCTTCGGACTGGGAGAGGGAGGATGGAATAAAGAGAGACGGCGGTGGTGTGGAGAGAGCGTGATCGGATAAGAGAGGCTCCAAATGATAGAGTCCTGAGGAGGGAGATATCGATGAAGTGGCAAGAGGGAGAGAGAAGAAGAGGGAGGGATAAGAAAGAGTAGTGCTATAAAAAGAATAAGAAAACGAAGGCCGGATTAGTCCTCCTCCCACTTCATATCCCGCGGATTTTCATCCCCGCACGACAAATCCTCCGTCCCCAATCACACCTCGCTATGACTTAATCCCTTCTGGATGTGTGTGCCTCTTTCCTTCCCTCTCTTCACACGCGGACGCGCAAAACCTCTGCCCATCATCTCCGCCGCTTTCCTACTCCCTCTTTATAACTCTGGCCCCGTGGGCAAACCTCCCCTTTCGCCCACACCTGGTCACTCACCCCTGCCAACCACTCAGTCCCTACATCTCTACTATGCGTAAATCCTTGTGAACTCTTTACCATCCCTCCGACAAGGGAGGAGTCTCTCTTAAGGTCGCTCGACCGTGAAATGATTTAAATGTCATTTAATTCATATTCTGGCTACATGCAGGAAAAAAATAGTAATCTGTTTGAAGTGAATAACAAAATTATATCTTCCCACGTTACTTTTTTTCACAAATTCAACTTGAAACTACGTGGTCAGAAAACCAACCAGCGCGCGGCTAGGGAGCTAGTGCGGCAGAACGCAGTGGCAGTGCCAACTTTAAAGTGTTTGTGAGGAGAGAAGTTATCCGTGGGTGGCTAACGATCTTGCACCCACTTCCTCACTCCAGCGTTGGCAATACCACTGCGGCTGCCGTATTAGCTCTCTAGCCGCCTGCTGATTGGTTATTTTTTTCAAAAATTTTTTCAAAGCTCAATCGCTGAAAAACTACCGGATGATCGCAAAATGTCTACATATTAAAGAGTAACCAAAACTCTCAACAAAAGCAGAGGAATGTAGACCTACATGCATGCATTTCGGTTATCCAGGTGGTCATTGACCTTGATTGATTCATGTGACCATTGACCATGTATTTAAACCTCGTAAACACTCCTTGGCGATGATCACCTGGATCACCGAACGGACCGACCGGACCGACCAACCGACGGATGGCAGTCTTCATTTCCTCTGCTATTATTGACCATGCGGACTAATCTTCAATTTTAATTTACTTGTCAATTGCTCTCTTCTTGAATTATAAAATTTCTAAGAACAGTTTGCCTTGCATTTTGATTTCAATTTCATTCATTACAGTAATCTACCATATTCTATCCAAATGTATAGCTATGTTATTTGTACTTGATTACAGTAAATTGCTCGTCATTGACGAAGGTTTTGATTCATAACGAAATTATTATTAAAATATTGAGAATCGACGGCCTTCCTCACGCCTTCTCCTACTCCCTCCTCCTTCCCATTACTCTCCGCCCCACCCCCTATCCTAAACCGCTTTCGGGGGGTGGGGTCGTGAGGCCTCACGGTGCATGCCGGGACACGCGAGAGGGGAAGGGGTAGAGTCCTCCGACACGCACGCACGGCGTGTGATGGTTGCGAGGCGTCTGCTTTGGCCAAGGAGGAAAAGAAAGGGGAAAAAATATATACATGCTCCGCCCATGGAACGTCACTCACTCTTCGTTCACGCCGAAATACGTTCGCGGGGGGGGAGGGGGGGGACGGGAGAGGTAGCGGACGGGGTGAAGAGGGATAAAAGATGGGCTCGGGAATGATCGAGCAAAGTAAAGTCTAAGGACATCACTCCAGTGCTAATGCGTTTAAGTGCTATTGATTTTCGGAAAACTCATATTAAGCCAGCGTTTTTCACCTGAAATGTTATCTAAAGACGAATGACCAGCGTCAGAAAACGTCATCATCACAACTATTCGCTATGAGTCACATTATACAGCACGTCAGTGCAATGAAAAGTTGATCAACAATCTTCGAAAATTTGAAAAAAAAATTGAAAGGGATGGAATCTCTGATAAATGTGTAGGCTAAGGCAGAATAATGCAGGCTATAATAATAAGGCAGGCAATAATGCAGGCTTTAAGAAGAAATTATGGACCAGACGTTTGAAACGAATTTTTTTTGCTTCCCTGTCGCTACTCCATGTATGAAATTTACCCAGTCACCTCGTGAAATATCCTAAAAACTGGTGGACAAGTTATCTTTTTTCATATCTGCAGCAAGCTCTGGGAAAAAATAACGCACTTTCCTGTGTCTCGGCTGGCCGGCCAGTGATTCATCATTCTTCACGCTGGGCTCTGAAAAGCCCTGGACCAGAGTTTAACTTGAGGTTAGCACTGTTGGGAGGTTTTACAATCGACATCATCCATGGAAGATTAAAATGCCTACCCCTGTGAAATTCATACCATTATAACGCCGTGCAATAGACGATACAGCCACCACATCTTCATTTTCTTTAGTTAAGCGATTGGAGTAGGGCTGAGCTAGCAAGACACTGCATTTAATTTGAGCCGAGGGCTTGAGGTCACAATGCTGATGTTGCCAAAATGGAGCAAATATTAAGCATCAAGATATCACTTTGCTGAGTTACCAGGCTAATGTCGGTCCGTCCACATTTTTTAACATGTTTTTTAGCTTCTCTGGAAATTATTTGTTGACATGCAAGGTTTCTTTCGGCGCAGAAGATATTTAATGGTGCCATCAGCACGCTACTGCCAATCACGCAGTGACACGGGTAAACATATACACGCAAGACAGTAATTAGCATTTAAAATTAAACCCCACGGTAAAGGTATTGCACCGCCTGATGGACTGAACATGTTAAAAGAAAAACTTTGTACAATTCCACAATATGATGTATTTTACCGATCGATTTCAACGTCTGAGCGTCATTGTCATGGTATGCATCAATACATCAACAATCAACAGTGCTCAGACGTTGAAATCGATCGGTAAAATATATTATGTTGTGGAATTGTAAAAAGTTTTTCTTTTAACATGCTCAGTGCAACTAAATTCCACCAAGTATCGCCTGCCTCCATTGATATTATTCACCTAATGGAGTTATGGCTCCGGAGATCCGAATCATCAACTCGTGAACAGCGAGGAAACGCTCTCCCAGCAGTTATGTCAATGAGATGTCCTAGCGTCAGCCGAATTATCTACCCTAAATGCGTCACACAGAGCATAGCTTGGGAGAGCGTTAATGCCCCAGTCCAAATATCAACGTGTCTTCAATAGGCAGAAAACGTGAACCCGTGTTCTTACCATTGTAACATCCCGCTGTAGTTTCTTACCCCTGTCAATTGAGCACGGTAGATGTTAGAATTGAGGGGAAAGAAACGGAAAAACTTAAGCACGGTAATCATCTTAAACAAAATTGAGAAGGGTAAATATTTTACTGATTATTAATTACAGTGGATTGTAATTTTATTTCTAAAACGCTCTCAAAATTTCAAAACAAAATACGGATGCGATTTCCACTTTGTTGCAGATTGGCTCCTAGCTTCTCTCTTTCTCATCGAGAATTTTTCAGATGGCAGAGCGAAGCAAAGATGGTAAAAGTTCTCAATTAGAGAAGCACGGACCACGTTTCTCCTCGACCGATGCCGGCAACTGAAGAAATTGGGGAAGATATGCGGTATAAAGACGTTGCAGTATTATTCAAACATCACAATTGATGTCATTACATGGCTCAAACTCGCTTAAATGCTAGGCGATAAATTTTTCCCGTAGAATCATGTATACACCGTATGTTCCCCACGTACTGGATAGGTCTATTTTGGTTGCACTCAGCGTTGTTGTCCGCACTATCCCAATCTATAGCTTTAAAGATGGTTACTCAAGAAATAGTGTGAACGCATGTCTATTAGTTACGCCGGTATGCACGATTCTGGAGTGAACAGGACATCAGACAGTGAGCGGTTTGGGCGAATATCCCAGACGGAAGAGCGCATGCAAAATTCAAAGGAGATGGTGTTCTGACGACTCTGGCGGAAGTTTAAGCAGAGGTGCAGGAGGAGGAGCTGCTGATCGCTGCGAGAAGCGGGGGGAAATCGGAATCAAGAGGTGGAAGAAGGAGCAAAAGGATAAGGGATGCTGAGAGTCGGGTGGCGAAGGGGATGGGGAACAATTCTGGGCTGTGGAGGGGAGAGAAGGTGGAAAAAGAGGCGCAGTGGGTTGACTTGGTGCTGGTTGGGGGGAGTCGCAATCATCATTAAGCTGGATGGAAGCAATTCCACGCGTAACCCGGGGTCCGTCGGAGTTAATGCGTATTTGGTGGGAAGCCTAAAAATGATGAAGAGGACCCGAAAATCGAACGAGTGAATTTGGGACGGGACAAAAAAAGATTTAAAAAAATTGGTGTCGGCTTCGTCGAAAGGGGATTTGCAACGAGAAAAAAAAACGGAACGGGATTGGTGCGCGCGCACGTTGATTGTGCCGTGCATGCAAATTTCCCCGCGCTGTTTAAAAATGGAAGAAAAAAAACCCACGCCATCATGACCTTCTCGTAACATCTTCAATTAGGCGGCATAAAATTCGAATTGCCTGCCGGAATATCAAGTCGGCTGGGTATACGAGGGTCTAATAAACATACGTATCGCGAGGGTAATCGAAACCGTTTATGGTGATTCAATCATCATCGTGGGGATTGAAAGTGGGACGCAAAGGCACGTAAGATTTACATTGTTTTTTGTCACATATCTACGAAATTGACATCTTCAGATCCTAAAACACGTCCCACTTTTTCTTCGAAGAAGCATTACCCAATGTCCGTTAAAATATATCAAGACAGACGTATAAAAATCCGATGTTCCACGGTCCAAATTTTTAACAAAATATTTGACCAAATGGATTTTACCGTCGATTGAAATGCAGAATTTGTAGGAAATGATATTTTTTTGAAATAATTTGATCGCTTGGCTCGGGATCACCCTCGTTTTGTCAAGTATTTGTCTAGAATTTTGACCGTGAGGGAGCGGATAAGCTATGGGATTAATATATTACACAATAACTTTAATATAAATGAGGTGATAATGATGAGACCGACTTTCGCATTATGTTAGAAGTGGCTGGCTCTTCCCTGTGAAGTTCCTTGACTTGAGGTGATTTTCGAAAGTTTCCCTGAAACATGTGTGACTCAACAACATCCTACCTCCTCTCAGATCACCCTTTCGCTCGCAGTAAGAAAATCGACTCAGAAAAAACATTTATTCATTTTTAATAAAATAAAAAACATAAACGCCGATTTCATAACCTGCCGTAGCATTAACATGTGACTTATGGTTTTGATATAGTTCTGATGGGTGGTAAAGATACGGCGAAGGTTTTCAGACTAAACACACTACACGGCTGGCGGTGACCGAGGTTCTTGTTTCATGGGGCGGTATACGCACAGGAAACAGAGCTGCGCCTCGGCATGAATGGAATCCCTAAAGATAAAGCGTTCAGTGTGTGTGGAGCGCGGTAAGCCTAGCTTCCGTCGCAGTACATCCTCAGCCTCGCTTCCGTTCCTTTATCGAGAGACGTGACGGCAGTGCGTTTCACGGATGCGATAAAATATCTTTCACTTCAAAGGAAAAAGCAACATTTTAAAGCAGAAAAATGTCCGACGAAGGACGACTTCCATTCATGTTAATGCTGCCAGCCAATTTCAAATGGTATGCCTTTTATTTGGAAGACTAAACAGGGTAGTGATATCGGAGCCTTCATGCCGTACTGGACAGTGAACTACAAACAAGGATATCTTTCACGAAGCATCACTGTACCCATTACTGAGGCGACGTTCGAATACAAGACCGCCAGGTCAGAGACAAACCCGTCAAATGGAATCCTTTATGTTAAACGGAGTTCGGCGGCGTCAAGCGGAGGGATATCGTCAATTGTTGTGTTCGTCCGCCAGGACCACCGTATCTTGGAAGGACTATTTTGAGACTGTGAGCGACACTGAGCGTGCATGCATTTGTTTCGACACAACCCTAGCAGACGATGCCCGCACAAACTAGGGGAACGTGTGATCAATGAGTTTTCACAATTCATAGCTAATTTATATGGCTCCCCGATACCACTGAGTGATATCTTCATTTTACTACACGCTCAGAGAGACTATTCCTCTAACTAGCGCATCAACCTTCGAGCTTGACCGTCCCAGAGATAAATGTCAAAATGAGGTTATCACCTTCCAGAGTACTCACATTTTTTTAAGACCATCCCGTTCCCCGGTTCAGCTGGCCTTCTCACAAATATTTGATCAAAACATTCGCCCTCGCCCGTAGGAGGCGCAAACGCTAAGCGATCCGGCGGGACACTCGGGCTGTCCGAAAACGAGACCATGAGATTTTCCCTCGGGTTTCTAACTACGTCGCCCAACGAGACCAGAGCAAACACTTTGCCGGTTGAGCGATGGCGATGGGTAACCATTATCATCGGATGTAATGCCGCCGAAAAACTTCCCGAGCCCAAACGCGAGGACAAACTGCCTACGGGTGAGAAGGGAATGGCCCTCTTTAATTCCTTCCGTGCCATTTCACTTCAACCACGGAAAAAGAGCAAAGAGACAGAAAGAAAGGAAGACCTCTCCCGCTGACAAAGCAAATTTACCCCCCGCCCCCCAAAAAACAATTGTTTGTCTTGGATTCCCCGGCACAGCTCTTATGCGAGACTCTTCCTCAAAAACAGCTCTCCCCTTCCTTCGCCCGCAGCCCGCCCAACCCGGCTCAAACCACACACCACTACCACCAACGAAGACGACGGTCCGCCTCGTATCAAACGTACCAATCCCTCCTTTTCGTTCCCGGGCACACTCCCAGGTGGCGACGCCGTCTCCGTCTTCTTCTTCATGCTCTCCAACAATGCCCACGTTGGGACTCGTGTGCCGCGATGACCTCCTCAAAGGCGGAAGGGCGGTCGGACACACGCGGTACTGGAGAGGGGGAGGGAAGTAAGGGTGAGAGAGAAAAGGGAATAGTCTAGGTATAGGAATATTGAAGTAGGGCAATATGTAGGGATGGAAAAGGTTGGAGGAGAATGCAGAACCAATTCGACTGTCCAATTGAAACGTTCAAAAACGAAGGCTTAGAACCGCGAGGGTGGGGTGATGAAAATCGAAAGGAATTCCAAGCAGTCAAAATCAATGAAGGCTAACAAGAAGGAAATGGGAGAGCAATCAATTTCATTAAGACCGAATGAAAGAGTAAGAACATGAGTTACCGACATCTTGCCCATTTAAAATGATTGCTATATTTCTCATAGTTAAAATTTTCCACTTTGAAGTTTGCATGCTGCTCAGTAATAGCATTTAAGGAGGTAATTAAGGATGCATTGCTTACAGGAATTCATAGCCATGCACGACGGTTGGCTTCCGTAAAGTGAATTCATAGCAGAACACAGAACAATTGGCGTCCGAAATATTTAGTGCATTCCCTGCTTTAGGCTAAAAACTTTTTTTAAGCTACTATTCAGGAATGGCTGAACTGTTTCATGAGAAGGTAAGAAACATGTAACAGTTTTCGACAGTAAATATGTTTTTATTTCACGACTAGTTTCGAAGAGCTTATTTCTTGCGGAAAACTGTAACATCTGTTTTTGAACTTGATGAAAAAATGTTGAAGGTAGGTATATTCCATTTCTATGCCAGCAGCCGTGACGGCTCTTCGGTCATCTAAAAACATTTGCTAATTAAATAGCGAGCAGAATGCAAGTTTCCAATTGCTTTTTGCACTCAGCAATCCGGAATATTGATAATTTCTCGAGGCGGAGGTGACCCTTTCCCGGAGTCGAGTAACCGGGGAATCCGGCCCATGCCGTCATCCCGCTCACGTAGCAATGGGCGCATCCCGTCGCGAGATAGTTGAGCGAGCAGTCCTTCGTTTTCTCATTTCCGTGGAATATTAATTCACGGAGGTATGCATTCTCCGTACCTTTTTCGTCCCATCACGTCCGCAGTGGGCAGGAGGTCATGTAGAAAAGCCTCGTCCCTTATAATTATTACTCACTCACACATTCCGAAGCATGGAACGGGTGTTTTACCACTTAGCCCCCACATTGGAACTATGTCGAAATTAAAAAAGTGAGGAATGCGTAAGATAGATTGTTTGACGGTGAGTATATTGACCAATGCCGTTTTCCGTTCCTTCCTTGGCCTGAGATGATATCATAATAATGTGCGCTTTGTTTGAAATGCACGGAAGAACAGCCGTGGAAATTAGATCTTATCTATGAAGTAACTCTAGAGGGTCAGTTTTACATTGGTTTGAGGGTGAGTTGACAGAAAAGTTTCGTCGACAGGACGTTCATAATAAAACTAGAATTTCATATTAATTGAGTGATGAAATGGGGAAAATGTGACAACTATAGGCATAACAATCACCTTGACGTGGATCCAATTGGTTGAAAGTTAAATACACGATTATCACTAATTGAGTTTTTTTATTTTCAAAATCATAAACGTTCAATTTAATCTGATCACCACGATGATGAAGATATGCTTAGACAGTACCTACAAAGAATCCATCGAGGTGGCTGAGAGATTCTTGGGCAAAACGAAAGGAATTCGTGGCTAGGCTCAGAGGGCTAAAACCCTAATCAGATGAAAGGAAAAAACATTGGGGACACAGAGTACTTTTACGTTAACTGCGATTATAGATGGACGAATCCATTGGTCAAAATTCATCATACGATTGAAAAACCCATGGAACGCTTCCTATTTTGAAATATTTCATGCACTCAATAGCGCGCTATTCTCTCAAGCCTCGATTGTTTTGGCCTCACATGTAAGGCATTCGTGAGACCTACGCAAATTGAGAATTATATATACATGAATACATGACGATCCCACTAAATCGAGAGTCGTGGATGACACACAACAATGGCGAGCACTTTCACGTGAGTATGGAAAACTTGGAGAGTACTAACTCCACATGCGATGGCATTTTATGACACTGCACCGGCAAAAAAACGTGCAGCCTGAGCAAGCGCAGGTACTTCGCCTGCTTCGGCTTGCACTTCCTGTTTGAAATGCCGCGTGGGCTAACCTTCGCACACACACCCGCACAATCAAAAGAGCACGCAATGTGATCAACTGGAGATACGGTGCGTTCTCACTCGCCCGTGGCATGTGAACACACTCCCCTCGACGCAAAGCACGCAGGCAGAGGTTCGCTCATTTTTTTCATATCCGAGGCGCAGGTCGAGGCCCGCGGGTAAGTCTTAAATTGCTAGGTACTTGCTTCACTCTCGAGTGAAAAGTGAGCCCGCCTGAGAAAATGTCCGGAGCCGTCGCAATAATTACGAGTGTGTGTATGACATTCCGACGTACTCTCACGTCTTACATCAGGCTGCGTTGGCTCCTTGCAAACACCTGCAATTCCCAGGAGTCAGGATAAATAGTTTTGCAGCATATCCATTATTAACGTCGACACATTACCTTAATTTTCAATTGCGGAAGTAAACATGGATTATCAAGGAATTGTCTTTTTTGATATCTTGAGCAGATTTGTCCTGGGAACACGAAGACACTGAAGTCAGTCCAAGCAAACTTATTACCGTGGTTACGCAGGAACTGGTACAAAATAACTATAATAAATAAATAAAAATAAAATGGGAATAAAGTCCAGGGCGAAATTATCAAAATTGATGAATACTTTTACGGTTTCCATTAAATTAAATTTTAATTTTTTTCTGAATGGGAAATAAATTTGCGGAGGCAAGATTAAATATAAGGATCAACATCACAATGAGACAGTTCTACGAAAAACTACAGCTCACTTTATTTACATTACTAGGTGAAAGATTTCCTCCTCAAATATGAGCGGACGGCAGTCAAATGTATGAAAATACATAGTTCTGAGAGTGCTGATTTGAATTATGCTGTTTTTTCGTGGAAGCATTCTCTGGAGCTTATTTTAGAGCTAACAATATTTAAAGCTTTACTGCCTAGATATAATTTAGATGCGGTCGTCCTCAGGCGATACGGTGACTTATGCAGTAACATTTAGATAAGAAAATAATGCCTCAATTTCTAAGGATTTAGGCCACACGTTAAAATGGCGTTGGAGAAAGTAATCAGAGTTGAAACATAAGAAATGCTTCTGTAGGGTTGACTTAGTCAAGCTTCATTAGCTCTAGAAGTATCCCGGGGTGACCAAAAGTTACCAAGGTGCCCCTATTCACTGGTCCCGGAGCCGTGCCAAATCCAACGGCCGGCGAAGTAAAATGGGCGACGGCATTTTGCCGAAAGCCTCCCCAGGTGGAACCAGCTTTCTTTCGGTCCACCACATTAACGTCACCGTTTCGGGACTTTATTTCCTTGGGCGGGAGACGCTTGGTGTGCGCGGCGGAGGTGAAAGTCGAACCCTGGAAAATTTTCCGCCACATGAAGCTCAATCACTGCGCGAACCGCCTCGACCAACGTAAGGGGAATTGCGCCGCGGCCAAAATAAAAACTACGCCGAATCACCCCCGCGGCCGTTCCTGAGGCCTCCACCGCCTTTGCCTCCCCCTCTTCCTCCTCCACCATCCCAACCACGAAGTTCTCACTCGAATCATAAATGAATTCCACCGAGGGAGCGGCCAGCCTGGAAATGAGTGTGTCAGCTCCCGCGAATGGACAACGAAATGGATCGCCTAAAGCTACAAGCCCAGTGAGCAGGGATTTACTTATTCGTATTTACTTTCATGAATTGCTTGGCTTCATCTCTCCCTGTCCTGCCCTTCGTTTTCTTGCAAATCGCTACCAGTCAACCACATCCTAGGGTTAGGGGATCTATAAAAAGGATTCCGTTGTCATATCATTAACGGCCATTGTTCTTTTCTTCAGTCATCTCAATCATACTCATATACAAAATGCATATTACACTTTATGTTCACTCCTCTGACAAATTCACAAATATATGCTATTTCCCTTGGAAGATAATTCCCTCAGTTGGGTGACAAGGCGTAAAACTGAAAACTGTAGAAACACATATATGCAGATATTTTCTTTCTGCTTGCCTCATTCCTTCCTCGGAGATAACCAAAAATCGTGGAGGAGAGGGATTTGGGAGTTTCGGTTGGACGAGGGAGGGAGAGAGGAAGACGATGGTCATGTGGGCTCAGGGAAAACTAGTTTGCGTGGGGAAGAGGGTGGGAGAGTCGGGGGCGGTGGTTGGGGAGAGAGGAAGGGAGTGGAAGGTGGGGCTGGAGACGAGAGATGGGCGGGAGATACAGCGTCGGGGAGAGGCAGGGGGAGGGGGTCAACGAAAGCACAAAATTTATGCTCCTTGGTCATGCTCCCGAGAAGTGTTCATCCGTTGCCGGCCAAGCGCTCTTCGAAGCGTGGTTCGCACGCGCTTCTCAGCGGCGCGAGCAAAGGAAAAGGTCTCCGGTCTCCCGATGATTTCTGTCGCGTTTCCCTTCGCTCGCGGAGGAGAGGGCGATGAATCGCCGTGCCAAAGAACCACCTCCCGCGAAAAGGCGCCCGATACACGCTGCCCGCGAGCCCTATTCCCCCTCGTCCACTCAGACGTCAAGAGATGACGCTCTCGTCGGACCGGAAGCGAACGAGATCAATCCACCGCGTCTTTTGTTTCCCCCGCTTTGTTTCCCCAGCAGGTACCGCTATTCCCACGATAAAATCCGTGCTAACTTGATTCCGGACCACGTCGCAGGCGGAGAAGCGTGGGTGTAAGATTATTAAAGGCGAAATGTGACAGATTTTTAATCGCATTCAGAACAATCAGTAGACTTATATGTCACCTTGGGAAGCAGACAAATGAGATATTCGTAATGTAGAAAAATATTGTGGAGCTAATGAACTGTCGGGGATAGAAGAGGTGGACGGTGGAAGAATTAAGGGAGAACGCAAAGTTGAAGATTTTTTCCATTATTTACTTTTTCTATTCTCGAAGAAAGAAGATTATAGGAATTGTGCATTTAGGAATATGGAGAAGACAGAATGTATCAGAGCTCAAGATAGGTTTAATACAAGGCAAAAACTTTGCTGGTAAAGTCATGTGGTGATCATATAATGTAAAAGATAATGGTGGAATCCATCTAAATAATTACCATACAATAAGTAGAACAACAAAAGAGTGAATGCATTTAAACTTCAGGCAAATGTTCGCACGTCTAAGTCAGAAAATTTCCAATAGACTAACCTTTCGAGCAAAAAAAACAACTCAACATTTCAAATGGGATTCATTCTACCGTCCATCCGAAAAAAAAAGTGTTCAAGGAGCCCAAATAAAAACATTTTTGAGCAGAAGAGCCTGACAGATTTTCACGTTCCATCGATGACGACCAAAGAAAAGCGACTCGGTGAAAAAGATAACTTCGGAATCGAAGGGCGGAGAGGCAGCAAAGCAAAAGGCGGCTCGTGCACGCATATCGAGACACCGGGCATTCCCCGCGTCGCGTCGCCCGCGGTAGATGTTTTTCATTTTTCGCGTACCCAGGAACGATTCCGCGACGATTCTGCGTCGTAATTAATTTCGGGGTAGATGGGCCCTTTTGTCGCCACCCTTCCGTCGCAGACACACCCGCAATACTCAAAGCGCGCGGGCGCAAAAGAGAGAGTCCTGGGCCGCGTCGTCCGGCCGAAAAACTTCATAAAACCGCTCGATGACAGTGGTAGGTACGTTTCTCGTGCAGGCGGCAGCGGCGCGTTGTGAAATGAGCCTTTTGTAAATTAACCGACAGCGGGTGTAGGGGGTATTAGGGTGGGAGGGTGGGCGAGGAGAATAATAGGTAACGGGGAAGTACACCCGTGGCGAGGGAAGAAAGAAAGAAAAATAATAAAACAAGAGAATAGATAATAAAAAAACCCAGATTATAATCGCCCGACGCACGCCGCCCGCCTCGCGACCTCGTTTACTCGCATCCACAATACATGGACGGACGCATGTGAATTTCGTACGGATTCACTCGGAAATGGAATTGTTTAATACATGTATTCCGCTCGACGCCGGCCATTTCTCACGAACTATTTAACATCCAGCGGTACAATAACTTAATTCTAGTTATTCTTAAGCAACACGATTTCTCTCTCGCATTAATCAGTGTTAATGGAAGACAGTTTTCTCTGAAATTGAGAAGAGCTTACGTCAAGGCAATGAATTCCCACTCATTAATTTCACTACTTTACTTCACAGACGATGGTTGCAAACCTACCGTAGTGAGTGAGGAGGCAACGATTTTGATTTCTATCTTCATGCACTCACGTAATTATTTCAGAAGGAAGTAAATTCGCTTGGATGAAATAATTTGACGGGATGATCTGGCAGTTAAATGATTAACATATAATACCGTGTCAAAGAGCGATAAAAACTAAAGAATCTACGCTTAAAATGTTATGCTTCGAAAGCTTTATGCTATTTCAGTATTAAGATGTCAAAGTCTGTGAGTCGTTGAAATTAGGAATGTAAAGATAGCTATGAGGCACTAAAACACCTGGAAGGCAAAGTCTCTATCCCGTAACCTTTGGTAACTCCTTACAGAGCTTGAGAATGCTACCTACTCAACAATAAACTCAGGAGATTCGAATTTGGGCCCGTGGCAAGATGTGTCCGATCCTGAACTTATGCGGCCTCCTCCCAGAATGTATTAGCGTTGGGTAAAACGAATGCGGAACGTAGAGGCCGAAGCGCGGTGGAAGAGAAGGTATCATATTATGTATGGGGTAGCCGAAAAGGCATTCAGAGTCGCCTGATTCTTATTTCTGTGCATTTATATGGATTATATTGGGGGGGCTGGGCGTACCATGGAAAGCTAACCACTTTCACCTACCCGCACTATCTTTCAAAAGGAGCAAGGAAAAATTAGAAGCCGTATGAAAATGAAATTGAAAGAGAGAGAGAGAGAGACACGAAACCATTCCAGGAATGGGAACGGACGGTTGACTATACCACGGGAGTGGCCATTTCTGAGCGCTGAAGAATTGCAACAGGGGAGGGGTGGAGAGGTCCAAAAGGAATGGAAAAGGCGAGAGGGAAAATGTCATTCGCTTTTATTTGTGACAGCAAGACTTCTTCAATTGAGCGCAGATGGCCGGAGAATGAAATTTGAAAAATAATGTAAAAAAAGGATTTTTCTTGTTGGTAAAAAATAAAAGACAATAAAAAAGGGTAGCTAGCCGACAGAAAAATGCAAAATATCTCCACAGTTCACCAACTTACAGCCGTTATTACAGTAAAAATAAGCAAAATTGATAAAACTTCACATACTAGCACGAAATATGTGACGTGAGGGCATATATGATCGGAATAGAGTCCAAGAAGTGCAGATGGGGCATAAAAAGATATTGAGTACACGCTGTAAAGGGATAGTATAGGAAAAGATAGGATAGAATAAGACAGGCGTAGAGAAATAAAGAATAGAAGCGGAAAGTGGAAAAGTAAGGATAGAGTGAAGTTGGCCGAGGAAAATGCAGACTGGCGTGTGCAACAGACAAAGAGTGCACAGAGAAATAACGAGCGAGGACGAGGGAGGAGGACCAGTGTCAGGTGCTGGACGACTCTGAAGGGAAAGGAAGCCGCGAAGTCGGAAGATGAAGGGAAGTTTTAGGGAAGGGGCGGAGGAGATTCTCTAAGGAGCTCGAAGAGGAGGAGGGGGTGGATGAGCAAGGGGTGCAGTGGGAAGTGGTGCGAGGGTTGGGATTCTACGGAAGGGATAGAAGAAGATGGGTGGGAAAAAAGGAGGAGGCAAGGGGGGAATAAGTGAAGAGGGGATACGGGGCGGGCGGTGGAACACAAACAGGTACTCACGCGCGGAATTGAAGGGAAACGTATATGTGAGAGGGTTTCGGCCCACTCCGAGGAGAGGTCTGAGATGAAGCGGAGGGGGAGTTGAAGAGGAGACTGTGCGCACAGAAGGATGTGGCAAAAAATAAGCCTTAGACCGTCTCGAGGGAGCGGGGCAGAATGTATCGTACGTGCACGAGGGCAAGCGATGGTGCGGGGGGAATGCAGGGAGCAGCAGCCGGCTTATTGGTGGCGGGGGAGCTTTCTGAAGTTCAGCGGCTCTAGTAGATACAAGTCTAAGAGATGAGACTGATAAGATACCATGTAGGCTCGCGGGTTTCTCCGAATACGACAAAAACGTCAGTGAGACGACCAATGTAGGAGGAGGGAAGGAAAGTGACAGTCATTCATAATAATAAAGTTTTAATACTCATAGGTATAAACCCATTCACTAACATTTTAATTAATTCTAATCGTGAATAATACCACTTCATACGGTCACAAACACCCATGTCCTGGGTGTTGTGAAACCAACCAGGCGGGACTCAAAGTCGCGACCTCTGGATTAGCAAGCGGGGACTTTACCCCACAGCCACCGAGTCCAATAGGTACTAATTAAATGCTAACGAAAGAGACAAAATATTCGAACGCTCAGCTAAAGCCACTATTAGTAAATAAAGAAATCTCATTCATATTCCAGAAGGTTTTCGCACACGTGATTCCTTCAACTAATATTATAAAGTAGGCTCTTACAGCTTTATTCCATTCGCAAATAAAAAAATAAAATATAATGAAATAGTGCACAAACAAAGGAGGAGCTCCTCTCTCAATAAATGCCTTACAAATGAATCTAACATAGCTATTTAGGAAAATAACGGGAAGAAAATTCTTACTAGTAGGAAGAATTAACGAGTTCTACAAAAGAGAAAGACCTGCAGGTCCTTCATTCCTTCAAAAGAATCGATCATAGCGGAACCGACGCGACGTAGGAACTTATTCAAAGCTCGATAGCACGCAACTTTCGGAATGCTCACAAACTTAGCGTGCAAAGTTCAATTCATCTTTCAGTTTTAGACTCGAACCCCTTAAAAACGCACACAATTAAGAGAGCGGAGATTATGAAAATGAATCCTAATCTACATTTGAATCGACCAAAACTGCTTCGGGCTGAAGTGGAGCCATAAAAGGGGAACAGCTTTTGGCCATTCTCGTAAAGAGATCGGGAGAAGAAATGGAATTGTGGTGAGAGGCGAGAGGGAGAAAGAGAAAGTGAGGAAGGTGGGGAGGGGCACATAAACTCCAACCGCTCGCCATAACACCAGAAAATCTAATGAGTCGTTTCCTGCACGCCATTCCGGCCGCACCGGCAAATGCCACAAAGGCAGAGCGACGCAGGTCTTCTTGAAAGACGCCCGCTCATGAGAGCTTTGAGGAGATTTCCCCACCCCACACCAAAGAACCCTTTGCTAAAAGGCAGCGAATTCCGAAAAGCACCGCCACCACAGCGAAACTCGAGAAATGATGACTGCATCATATCGCGACCATAATAGGCAGAGCTTTGCTTCTGTGGTAGCGAGCTTTTACCTCGTAATGATGGATTTTAGCATTAAGTACCACGTGGATGCGAAGCATCCCGACTGCACCCCGGCAGATTAAGCCCTCATATTCGTCGGCAGTAAGAGACCGTTGGGAAAATGCACCTGAATCGTCGCATCCGGGCGTAACTGCTCCAGTTACACCAAATAAACCGGCGACCAATGGATGGCTTAGAGGTGTACCGAACTCCATTAAGTCGCTTGCGGATGAATATTTGCTCCACTTTGACCAATGGCTCGCGTGATTGCCCGCGCAATGAGGCGAACGGCCAAAATCATTGCGTCGACTCGCGTACGAAAGAAGAGCTTTACGCTTATCGAGAACGACAATTTCGCTAGCTGGTTTTGTTTCGCCAACCTGTGCTCCCTGCATGTACGATACAACGATGGAGGAAAACAGCAATACTGCCCGTGGTAGGCAATTGACAAACCAAAGTCGCAAGCACAGAAACCAAAAAGATTTGGGTTTAAAAAAATACTCGCATCAATGACGGATGTTGTGTTTGTCTCAGGATTAAGGTGGAGCAATTCGTGCACCCAATACCAGTTTACGAAAATAACTGTGTAAAAGTTAAAAAAAATATTGTTTAAAATTCGTACCCACATTCAATGATGGGATAGATGATCGAATAACATGAATGATGTCACAGTTGGAGCGCGATCTACTTTGTCACACCCGCATCAACGCACAGGGTCACGTAGGGCGATGGCAAAGCCATTTCTGTCGTCGAATAGGCGGACCGAACGAATCGAGATTTTTCTCTTTTTTTTGACAGGTGTTTCGACGTTCCTTCCCGCTAGCGACGGAAAAAATTGGATGGGAAGGCGAGCGAGGAGGCATTTTTCGGTCTTCCAGGAGGTGAGGGGTGAAGAGGGAGTACATGGAGGAGGAAAGAGGGGATTCAACCTCCGGTGGAAGACGAAGCGGGTTCCACACTCCCGCGAGGAGATAGATAACCCCGCACAACCCGAGGCAGCGGGGGAAAAGGTTCAAAAAGCACCCACCTACGCCACCTCCCCCAACAAGGGGGAGAAAAAAAACGATAAGCCCTGGAAGAGAAGCAGGAGAAGCGGACGGAAATAATATAAAATGGAAAACTTGGGAACGGGAAGGGAGGAAATGGCGCTTCGCAGAAAAAAAGAACGCCGTGGATAAGAGGAGAGGAAGGAGTGGGGTTGGTTGCACGTGGGGCGGGAGGAGTCTGGAGTCTCAGACCGCGACGGTGTTAAATTGTGCCGGCAGCATTCTGCCGTCTGCGGATGTGCAGTGCCGAGAGTGGGACTACTGCAGCCGCCGACAAGATGCTGCCACTGCCACTGGAAAAAAGGGTTTCTGTCTCCGGGGATGGAGCGGGCACGGATGCATGCCAACGGGCATTGGAGGGTGGGAAGGGGTGTTAGGGGGGGTCGACGCGCGGCCGTTGGGGCATCTCCTCGCCGCCGTCGACCGAGCACCAGAGTCGTCCATGCGGCGAAGTATCGAGAGGGAATTGGACCGATTGAGGAAGGAGCTGGGACGAGCCCGGGAAGGTGCCGGCTGGGAAGAGATGAGCTGGAAGGTTCACGTCCCCCAGGCGTCGACAGAGCGAAGGGTTGAGGGAAAGGCGAGGAGCGGGGTTGAGGAAGAAGGGTTGCTCATACTTGTGGGAGCAGAACCAACGCATGTACAGATTCTTCCACGTAAAAGGTTTTTTACGAAGGCTGACAATTTTATCAGAGCCTCACAGGTGACTGTATTTACTAAACAGGACAGCTGAAGAATAAACAAGAACTGAAGCCGAAGAAGCTCATGAACACAATGTTCAGCAATCAAGAATCAATTTTACGTATGAAAAGTATTAATTACTCCAACACAACAGCACAGTTAGAGGTTTGACCTCCATCCAACCAGCGATCATTTCCCACGTAGGCTAAACTTGCCGAGTATTTTAGTACGTGGTTAGTCAAAGAAATTATACGAGGTTTATACTACATGGAATGGACTTTTGAGCCTAAACTGCGGAGTTACAAAGAACGGAATTCCTTTCAATTACAATCGCGACTGGATATTTGTTAAAAATAAAAGTCTTCGCTTGGTAGCGACTAGCGGTAACAAAGATGGGCATCGGAGTGATGGACGCCAGAGTAGACTTGTTCAGCCAGTAATGACTAAACTTTCTGATTTGAAATATAGAACCCTCTTTCCAACCCACCATTCTTGTAAATACTGAAAACCATTGGTTTCCTTTCGTCAGATACCGAAGTAGATCCACGATAAACCCCTCGCAAATTTGAAGGAACAAATGATTTATCACTCGGAACCGCATTTTTAAACAAAGGCGGCTAAACAACGTATTTATTTAGCTTACTCCGGTCCTTCCCGAAGCCAATGTTTTCTATCTAGTCAAATGAGACGAGATTTGTCGGCCCTAACTTTCTGGCATCCGACACGAAAGGGGTTGATTATCTCTGGTCCCACAATTTCAATCCCCGCGAAGCAAATGAACTCCCGACCCACGGACCGACCAACGTACTACCTACGACTCCAATTTCGGAGGGGATACGGGGTAATTTTCTGATTGACTTCAGAGTCAGGCTCGGTCTAAAGGGAGAGATCATGATGATTTTTTTGTCTATCATCCTCCCCTTGCGCAACCATGTTGGATTTGCGCGCGGAGGCCGTGCCTTGGAGGTCGCTCGGGGGTGAGGTCTGCTGGATAGATACGAGTACGGCGTCGGAATGAGCAGGAGGAGGTTGAGTTCCCTTCCGGCGGAAACGATGTTAAAAGGAAGACAGCGGAGGTAGAATAAGTGTTCGTGAATGTAAGGGCAAAAATTGTTGCGTGAGAGAGAGAGGATAGGACGGGGTAAGTGTACATATCGTCATGGCGATGGTAGCAGCATTGCCTGCAGAGAAGCATCGGCGGGAGCCATCGCTGCAATTCAGTTGTCGTCCCGACGCCAATAAAAACCGAGAAATTGCCCCTTTTATAAGATGAGCGCGTGACCACATTGAATTCTATGCCGCTGGAGGATGAATGGGGAGGGGGTGGGGCTGGAGGTAATGAGAGGGTTTCTGTGGAGGAGGAGGCGAGGGAGGTCAAGGAAGGAAGTCAGTCACTAGCGAGGGTAGGAGGGGAAAAGAGCTCTTCTGCGACGGTTAATAGGAGAGGGAGAAAGATCTAAAAGTGAGTCTGAAGTTGTTTTTTGTAATCCTCTTTCTACTTCAGGAGAACAGCAAGGGAGGAAATGCTCGCCGGTAAGATTTCCGAGACGCAAAATGTAATTTTTTTACTTAGGAGACGGATGTGTCGAATTTTTAACCTGAGATCCTTTTGTTTAAATGATAATGATGTGGCATTTATGCATTCTCTGCCACATTAGGGACTAATTTATTCATTACACGCCTGTACACATAAATAATCTTTACAACAAAGTTTTAATGCGTGTATCTAAGAAAGTTATCGGCAAATTCTAATTTTTTTCGGTTCCTGAAGAAATGGCAAAACAACCACTAGGATTCCAGGTATTCACACATTCATCATTAAAATCGCCGTGGGAAGAGATTAGAATGAAGTATATATGCCAAAACTTTATGAAATGTACAAATCAGGTATCTAATCTTGAGTGAATGTAAACTACAATAGAAGTCTACGTTAAGCATAAAAGTGTCCCAAAGCAGGGATGCGAAACCATGGTCGAATGATAGCGAAAGCCCTCTCCACTTGACTGGGTACGTACTGCGTTCGAGGCTAACTTACACCAAGACTAAAGGAGCTACAGACCACACGCAAAAACCCCTGAGTTGTTAACCACCAAAACGTCGTCTGCGCCACGATTATCTCCACTGGCGCCACCAATGTTACACCTCGTGACTGTGTTCTCAATTGAATTCAGTGATGCTGAAACGATAAAATTATTTCAGTCCCCCGCTGACAAAACTCATCACCATTTTTCAAGAACCACCCTCAATTGGATTACTGGGAGATGGAGGCTTAAGGGGGTGGTAATCGAAGTGGTTAAAGCACCCCTATCCTATAATGGAATTGGCACCAGAGATCCCAAACGGAGGAAGTGGTTGGGCAGTATTAATATGGGAAAAAAGAAAATATTAGCTAGGGAACGAGAAACGAAATGAAACCGAGCACGAAGACAAGGTAAGCAATGCTAAGGAAATTAAAATTTTCTTCACGAATAACGCGCCTGACCTTTTACAGACCTGCGAGAAATTAATATAGGACGAAGAAAGAAAAATGATGATGGTTTTCTAGGATTTACCGCAGGAGTGCAGCGCTTTTCTCTGGATTATAGCAGTAACAAAAACCAGTACCATCTTAATTACCTCTTAATTATACGCATAGCTTCTGGAGGTAATATGAATTTCTGTAAAAGAGAAAAATGAAAGCCTAGATAAAATAAAAGATTGGCAAGAAAGCTGATGGTTCGAGTAGGGTTTGGATTCGCATTGCCTTCAACACCCAGCCGATTGGATGAAATACCGCGGTAAATAAAAGAAGCATTTTCAATGCGTCAACACTGTGCGCGCGGTGTCTTAAAATATTAAATGCCCAATTTGATGCATGCTTCATTACTTGGAAATACAACAATTAACATTTAATTAGAAGGAGGTATTTACTTCGCTTGGTATGAAGTGAAGTAATATCATTATTACAGCGAAATTTTCCATACCCACGATGGAATTTAGAAACGGGCATGGCTCACAGCTAGCGTTAAAACCACAGTTAAGTAACATGAAACCGAATGAGTGGTACGCCATGGGCGTCAGTCGGTTGAGGCCATCAAGATGGGCTGCAATTTTTTCGAACGGAAGTCGCATTAGACATCCAGCTCCCATTGCATCATTCCTCCCCTCGCCCCATTTGACGAGCTCCACCATTTGTTTATTTCGCGGACGTACGTTGGCGCAAAGAGAGCAACAAAGAGTAGGTAAACGAAAGGAAGAAAGAGAGAGAGAGATGGTATGGGGGGAGAGCTGAGCAGAAGGGAATAAAGGTAGAGGAGGACGACTGCGGGCGCCATTTTAATCTTTTTTCATCAGGGAAAAACAAAAAAATAAAAGAAGAGTGGACCGCGTACCTAGTCCACGAGACCGTCTGCCAAACAATGCGAGCGACAAAGGCAATGGACCAACGGCCGCCAGTCCTCTACCCTCCTCACCCTCTCCGCCTGGCCCATTCCATGCTGACGATCATAACGGACAGAATTAAAAAAAAACAGCGGTGGTTAATAGGAGATAGGGGAAGGGCGGAGGGGAAAAGGGAAGGAAAACAAATGCGAGCCACGCTCCGAAAAGCCCCGCCTCGCTCTCTCTCTCTCACTATTTCTTTTTCTCTCGCACGCGCCCCTTCTTCCCCCTTCCCTCCACACCCCAACCCTCCCCGCCACCCACAAATCCCACCCTCAACCTACCACCAATGTCTGTTTTCCCATCTCGGTGCTCGTCACTATGGATGCCCACTGCTCACACGGGTATGTCGCCATTACTCCGAATCTAGCGAACACAAGATATACGGTGGATGTCCTCAGCTGAATCGAACCTTATTAATTTCTCCCAAAGAGCACGCCACGCAATTTTTTTTAATTTTCCTTTTCTGCATACCGAATTTCCGATTTCGGTTTCGTTGTGGTTAAAATTGATACTTTCATAGAAAAATTCACTAAAACCCTTCCTATGCCACAAGATATGAATTCATGTCCTTCCGCATAAATCCTTTCGGTCATGGTGGATATTGATTTTATAACGGTGTAGTAGTGCACATTTTAATGAACATCGAGACTACAAGGTGATACTGAAAAAGCATAACAAAACCTACACTTGTGAAATCATGTCCATAAAGTTGGACGCCATGACCGACTAGGTAAGATATTCTAGGCTGCAGGATGTGAACTGAATTCAATATGCATTAAATATGTAGTTTTAAATCTTAAGTACAGCATTGAAAAGCCTGAAGAGAAATTGCTAGTCCTTGCATAAAAAGCACTTTTTTGGCGGTTTGTTGGCTAATGTGAATGTTAGAAAGATGAGAGGCAGTGCGGGGAATTTTCAAACGATATTATTAAAACGAATGAGTACGTACAGAAAGTACTGAAAGCGGCGGGACGAGAGTATTTAAAAGGACCTTTCGCAATTTTTTTTAGTATTTCTACTAATATGTGAGAAAAAAGGAAATATTCCAAATGCTAGTGGACATCGAACGTAATAAACCCAAAATACGTGTATGATGAGGCTCAATACTATTGGTGTAGTTCGTAGTAGATTAATATGGTATGCATCCTCCCATGTACCAGCTTGTACCAGACGCAACGCAGACGAAATTTGCGAGGGTTGGGGGACGACGTCCCATGCATGTGACAAACGCTCTATTTGTACAGTTCTCATTGTGACTTCCCCTACCTCACCGTAGCAATCGAAGTACTCCAGCCACTCCCCCTATACGCGCACGAGACTGCTCCAGTGACCGCGACGAAAATGAGCGAAAATCAAATGCTCATATAAGCCGTTTCCACTCGTCAAAAAAGCAGTTGGATGTCCAATGCGTATGTACGCAAATGCGCCACAAGCTGCACTGCTCTCCGTTGCCTCTGATATACCTACTTTGTTTGCCCGCGAATGACTGTTTTGCTTCGGCGGAGTTTGCGGACGAAATAAAGTCGCCCCAACTACAGGCCCAAACCAAGAGAACGTCAAACTTTTACGCTCTCAATTCCGGTAATTCACGAGATGAAATTTCTTATCAACACGCTGTTGATCACAGTGAGCGTGAGGAGTTTTTATGCTTTCCGAAGTCCGCTGAGTGAAATGACTCGGGATGTTTTTAGATTTAATATTTTCTAAATAAACAGGAGGTTACACCACCTTACTGATTGTGAGTGTTTTTTTGGGCTGCGGACGTGGTGGCATGGCTAATTACTAAAGATTATTTAATCAATTTAAAAAAATCCAATTTTCAAATACCTACTTGAGGCTGTGTTCAGTAAGAGAAATTTATTTTTCGACGGGTAGAAATAAGGTTAGAAAAAATTGAACGCCTCCACCGATATTTCAGCGAAGGCATACTTACCTGGAGCTTGACGTCTCATTGAATCTTCGGAGCGGTTTGAGATTAAAAGATTTAGCACGACAGTTCTCAATTGATTCCATACCCGAGAAACTTAATCACGTAATAACGGTACAATATCACATTTATAAGAACTGAAATTTTCCTAAAAACTCCTATTTCATGAATAAAAGTAACTATTTTTTGAAGTGATGACAATCCATGGATATATTATCCATGGTGTACAGCAAGAAATTTTTCATCGTTTCGGTAACCTGAGTAAAATTACCTACTGTGGCGAAGGAACCTTTTCCAAGGACTCACTTAAAAGAGTCGCGCATGGGAAATCACAGGGGAATATCTGTAAGGAGAAGGAAATGCTTAAAGCAATTCGGTTTACAGAGCCAAGTATTTTTCGGTCAACGAATCATTGTCATTACATGTACTCTCATAGAATTAAAAAAAACTCTCACGTCCCTAAATGACATTTTTATCGAGGTCCTAAAAGGGCAAGAATTCCTACCAAAAGGGGGCATTCCTTATTTCGGCCCAGGCCATCAACTCTTTGAACTCGAAGCATTTCCCGGAAGAGAAGTGGTCGCCTGCATACGTAATTATTGCACAGGAGGTGGGGAGACCTGAATCCTTATGTGAGTGTGTGCGCGAATGCCTCCGTAGACAGCAGAAAAGCCACCACCGCCGTATGATAATGAATGCAATGGGAGGAGGAAGGAATCAATCAGCATTCAGGAGAACCGTTCGCCGCGTCAAGATATGAGAGCCTCCCGCATTTCAATCAACCGCCGCGCCGCCTTCCACACTCGCAAGAGAATCCGCCGACCGAAACTTATAAAGCGGAGACTAGACGTTGAAAGAGGCGACTCCCCGCGATCTTGACGTCGGAAGCAGATTCCGCGACTATTGACCTGAACTTTACAGCATTAAACTTGGACTAAACCCTCCTGGAAACACCACCAATGGAAATATATCCCAATGAATGCGGCATGGTTAGAAACAGACTAGTACTTACTCTCATACACCCCAGCCAATGATCTATTCTGGAATTCTATACGAGCGAAACTGTTTTAGTCTTTCAGTTGGCAAGCCGAAGTAACGCCATCCAGGACAAATTATTCAAGTCTTGCACAATTCACCAAGTGAAATTATGGTCAAAATTATAAATAACTGCACCTCCGTTGAGCAGTATCCACTATCAAATTCCATTAAACCGATAAACCTATTTATTCATATGATTAATACCCAACTAAATAGTTATACATAATTTATTATTGAAGTAGCTGTCTTCTGCACCCAAATGATTGATACATTTTTACTCCCTCGAGTTTGGAGAATTTTCAAACGGCTGGACAATGGGAAACTTTCGAGATGATTGGGGTTACCCAAAAGAATCGTCGAGGAAAGCCTAAGTAGATATTCGAAGCTGTCCCGAAAATACAGTGCGTCGAAATGTTCCCATTAATGACACTAATTCATTTACCTACTCACTCCATCAATCATTTATGAAAAAAGAGTGTTTCAGAAACAGGAAATATAAAAAAGCAACGCTTTGAGAGAGGAGTCATATTTATTCTCGTTTAAATTTGACGGGTCTTAACCAAAGTTATGAGAAAACACTTGGGTCATATTTATTGAGAGAGAGCAAGATCTGTATTCCTTAAGTGCTGGGAGAACCTGCACCTATGTTTCTTCTTTCTACCATATTATGCCTACGCCCCCAATGAGGGTTAAAACATGGTCCACCGACGATGCCTCTCCCCTATACCCTCTGCCACCCACCTCGGTCGCTGGCTGTCCCAATCGCCGGACGAAACTTTATAGCGCTCTCCACGCGTTATTAAACTCGGCGAGAACCGCTTCTCCATGCCGACCGGAAATCAGGTTATCTATAAGTTTGCAAACCCGGTCAATAAATGCAAATGAAAAGTTTTAAATGGTTCGCGGTCGAACGTGGGATCCCCAATCTGGGAGGGCGGAGCACGAAATTTGAGACGGGGAATAAGAGACTTTCCAGGAGAGACCGCGAAATTGGCTGCGGAAGCCCAGACTTTTTGAGAGAGGGCATCTTTTGTTGGATCGGAAGAAATATCTTGCCAAGCCCGGGGCTGGATGCGTGGCAATGCACCCCACTTCAGAGAAGATGAGAGGGAGTATATCCGCACACGTGGAGGAGCTCTTTGCCGCTCGCGGATTCAACGAGAGAGATCCCGGAGAGCTGATTGCGATGCGAATGCATTCTGGATACCGCGGCGGCCGCGCTGAGCGATTCGATGAGAGGACTCCCGCTCACTTCTCCTTCCCCGTGGTCACGTGCGCGGAATCCCAGATTCCCGGTCGTGCGGCGCTCTCCCGCGGGAGACGCGGAGTGAAGAGGACCGGACTCCCGATCCCGCTTTTCCAACCACCGCTCGACCGGACTTCCACCGATCAAATTCCCGGCACCGAAGGCTAATCATTTTTATTTGCCGCTCTGAAGAAGTTTTATTACCGGAACGAAAGAGATGGGAGATTTTAAGTGAACGGAAGACGGCATGTGTTTGTGTATGCTCTTACACCAAATAAACGTAATACGAGTAAAAATGTAATACGAGTAAATGTAACACCTCACGGAGACTATGGACGACTAACTACATGCATCCGTTCCATGAGGGGATAAAAAACACTATGATGGAACTGGAAGTTTGCAACTACCTAATTGGTCTAGCTATGCTGCGCCTGCCAAACGAGGTTCTCCAGGATTATCCTTATGGCCTTTTTACAGCTGATTTACTGCTCTAATTAGTTGACTCAACATATTCTCTACATATCAATGAATTGCTGAATCGCTTAGGTAAAATTTAGCTTGCGATGGAGAACAGGAGGAAACGGAAAATAAACTATTGACGAAGTATGATACAAACTCACGTTTCGCTCACGTGATTTTCGTTGAATTAATGAACATTAGGAAACATGTAAGGGTAAAAGTCACTGTTTCATCGTCCTGGAATCTTCAACTTGGCCTTCAGCAAGGTCCATCGACGTTCACATCCTTCATGAATGCCGACTGCCCCCATTTTTCCGGGGTAGTTCCCGACACCCACGACCTGAACAAAAACCTCTCCGGACTTATCACTGCTATACCTACAGGGTCTTCAAAGCGCACGCTTCAACACAGCATCCTTTTTCCAGAACCAGAGGCCGATTGGGATGGGAGAGAACGCTAAACGCCCCGCGGGACGTCAGGGAGGAGACGAAAATGTGTCACGGTGGGGCGGAGGGAGAGAGGGGGAGGAGGAAGGCAAGGGCAAAATGAGGGAGGAATGGAATGAAAAGGAATGGAGGCTGGTATCACTGAGCGAGGACTCCACACAGTCGCTCTCGCACTCTTATGCCAGAGAGATTGCGCGGATCCTTCGGGAAGGAACAATGGGGGCGATGATTAATACGTGGGCGAAACGGAAGAGAGGAGGAGATGCGGATGTGAAAGAAGGGGGAGGCGGCGAGGGAATTTAGAGAGAGAAAGAGAGGGATGAAGGGAGGTAGGTGGAGAGGAGATAAAACAGAAACGAGAATGCCGAAGGGGTTGTGTGGGGGAGGGACTGGAGAGATGAGTCGAGCTGGTGGTGGGAGGAGGAGGAGGTGTTGGAAGAGGAAAAATATAAAGGAGGGAGAGGACAACCTGTTGCCTTGGGCCGAGTCTCTCCCCCCCCTAAAGAACGGCACAGAGGGACACAGAGTGGAGAGGGAAAGACAGAGACGGAGAGAGAGAGAGGGATTTCCCTCCGCAGTGTGTGTGTGTGTGAGAGAAAAAGAGAAAAGATGGTACGAGGAGGTGGCTTTGAGAGAGGAGAGGGGAGGCTTTTAAGGGGGGGATGGCGGGGGGGATTGGGGGTGGAGAGGGGCGGAAGTGAGAGACTATTGAGTGTGTATGCGCGAAAGGGACGAGGCGAGTGCAAAGGCAGCCCGCCTATTGCACACTCAGTCGTGAACCTCTCCCGCTTTCTGTGTTTGTGTGTGAGTCTGTCCATGTGCGGTCGTTCCGTGTGTGGGTGGGATTTCGCGAATGGTTGGGAGGGCAGTAGGGCTGCCGCACACTTCGTCCCCGTGTGGGAAGGGGGGTGGGGGAGGATGGGGTGTTGGGGGTGGGGAGAGGCGAATACAGGGTGTGGGGGGGGGGACCACCCTGGAAGGACTGGCCGTAGTCGTGCATGGATGTGCAGAAGGCGCTGAGAAGAGATCACGATCAGAAGTACGCCACCCGAAGCCCAGCCTCTCGAATCTGACCGAAAGTCGTCCCACGACTGACGGAATGTCTGAGCTAATAACGAGGGACATGCCTAATTTTATTTATCACTCTTGAGCAGTGTGCAAGACTCCAAATTTTCCAGCCGCCCAAATTATATAATCCAAATGTATATTCGTCAACCGACGGCATTGTAAAATGAATTTTATAAGTGCATAAAATTGTAAGAATTCACGCATCCAAAACGGCACCTCGATGAATTGACTTCACCGCTTGGTATGGTTCTTCTGCTATGAATGAATTTAAATATAAAAGATGAAATTTTAATGGTTCATTGTCTTCCCCAAAGAAAAAATTATTTTTCGTCGATATGGGATAAACCAGCAGAAATTATCATGGAATCACGGACTGGTACGCGATCATCTTTTAGGGTGTATGGCTGGGTATGCAAGGTGATTAAATAAAGAAATATTTGAATTCTTATTATAATTTAATCTCTAAAACGGTTGTAATACTGGGATAGATATACTCTCTTTAAAACTCTTCCTTGTAACTGTGAAACATGAATAAGCCTCAATTTTATTTCGTTAGTCACCTTTTGAGTTAAATCCTATACTAAATTCTATTTCACACGGAAGAGTCGGATGTTAAATTTTCAGGAAAGTTTATGGAGTAAGGCACAGATCCAAACCGACGAACAAGGGAATTAAGGGTTCGTTACCTCGGACTATTACAAATTTTACTTCGATTTCTCGATTCTAAACAGAGATTCGTTGTTTTGGGCCACTGAACGATAAATATATGTGAATCAATGCACACAATGACAACGCCGAATCAAGCGAATCTCTCGCTTCCGCACGGGACAGGAAACAAAAATAAGAAGGAAACCGCAGCTTTTAAAGCAGAACATCGAAGAGGATCCGGGCATCCTCTTCCGAGTCGGAACGAGGAAGGAGAGATGGAGGGAGGGATTGAGGGAAAGAGAGGGAGGGTGGAGGGAAAGGAGGAGGAGGGGAAGGAGGGAGAGGGACCGAGGAAGAGGGAGGGGAAAATGGATGGGGCGAGGGCAATAAAACGAGGAGATCCCGCCCATTTAGCGAGCCGTTGCGCGCGGGAATACGGCGGCAGCCTCCACCACCTCCTCCTCCACCCAACCAGCCCAGCCCCCGCCCTTCTCCTCCTCCTCCACACCCCTCCCACAGGATGGGTGGGCGTAAAGGAGTCGACTGGGAGTGGGGAGGGAGATAAGAAAGGGAGAGCAATGCGGTCCAAGTTCCCCTCTTCCCCCCACCCCCCTCCTCCGCTCGATAAGAGGCAGAAGGAGAAGAGGAAAGGAAGAACGGAGCGTTAGGCGGGAAAGAAGAGGCGAACTGCGTCAGGCAGGCAGCCGAGAACGGCCAAAGATACAGACCGTAGCCGAGTGAGTTCCCGCTCTCCGTTTTATACAGCCCTTCCTTTTGTTTTTTATTTATTTTTTGCCGGGACGAGAAAGGGAATCGTGATCGCCGGTGGATCGCGCGAAGATCTCTCTCCCAACCAAACGACTCTCGAATATCGCTCGTTCTCCTTCTCTCGTTCATTTTCTTTCTCTCCCTTCTCTTTGCCTCCTCTCAAGTGGGAGGGTCTCTCCGATGGGCGCTCTCCCACACACGTGCCGGGCGCGAAAGGGGGGGTCTGTGTGAGCGGGCCGTTTGTCGGGAGGCGGCCGCGGCGGCGAACAGGTGTCGCACTTGTGGAAGGCGCCGTGAATTATGGGGAGACGACGACCCCACCCCACCTACTCTTCCACCCCTCCCATCGCGATCGGCGAGCGAAACGAGAAGGAGGAGGGTGAGCGAATGTTTTAAAGTCGACTCTCCGATTGGTTGGCGTACGGTTCAACCCCGAGAAAGAGAGAAGGGGGGCAATCAATCGTCTTCAGATGGAGGAGAAAAAGCTGTAGAGGGTGCGGGGGAACGATGAAAATGAGAAAATTACCTCTACTTGTGGCGATAATTTATGGAGACGTCCGGACGAGAGGTCGCTATTTTTCATCTCTTCTTTCGCGGAAGAGCGCCAGGCGGTAGGGAGATGGGAGACCTCCAGGACATCACGACGGGGGGGACCTTTAAGGGAATGATTGGAACAAACTGCAGGGTCAATTCCAAGAGTAGCCGCTCCTACCAATTACTGGAGAGATATGGTGTCTCAAAGAGATTGATCATGAATTTCCAAAGCTTTATGACGAATAAACCTTGTTTAAACAATGATGATTTATTGTAAATAGTTGACTAATGATTAGTGAGAAAATTAAGGCCAAAAAATTTAGATTTACAATTTAAAAATTGTGAGATTATTCTCACATAATTTGTCAAAAAAGTGACAAAAAGCGTATGAAAAGGCAATCTAAGGGAAATGCGAAGAGGAATATACTATTGTTTGGCGTTGACAGAACAACGACTTATCTTTTTTAAGCTGTACCGAGGAACCTGTACTGAGGTACATAGGTTGCGGCTTGTATTTTCAGTTGCCAAAACCAATGTTTTCAGACTTCGAAAAATTATGAAATATATTATATTAAGGCCTCGTCAAGAGCTCAGTAAAAACTATTTAAGGGATTAAAATTGGCAACGCGAAAATTAGTCGTGTCACTATTTACTATCTCCGGCAAAGACAAGAGTTATAATTACCATGTATCTTGATCGCAACCTCTTGAATTACGGTATTCGTTCCTCCACCGCTAGCCACTTTCCCCGTCTTTGGAGTCCTTGATCGACTGACCACCTTCGTAGGCGAGAGTCTACAACGGAGGGAAATCGAAAGCGGGGCATGTAGGAAGCATTGCACGATAGCGTGGGTGGCTGCAGCGAGCTAAAAATAAATAAAATTCCACAACCTTCCTTCTTCCGCACCCGACCTTTCCAAGCCTTCCAGCCCGCCTCCCCTCTTCACCCCACCTCTCCTATCCCATTAAGGATAAAAAAGAAAGAAGCGAATAAAGAAGAAGTAGTGGAGAGGAGAGGGCCCGTTCCACCCTCCCCACCCCAACCCCACTCCATATCACTTTAAACGGAAGCCTAAATGGGGAGGAGATGCCACCCGCAATTGTGGTCACCGAAGCCGTCGGCGGAGGGAGGAGCGAGAGGGGGAAAGAAATGGGGGTCTCGGAGTGAGGGGGATTGAGCTGGGGGGTGGGGCGAGCTGGGAGAGAAGGGAGCGGAGCCTTGACCTCGAGCGCTGCACACCTGATGAAGGGAAGAGAGGATGGGATGGGAGTGAGGGTCGAAAGAGGGAAGGTAGGGGAGGAGAAAGAAAGGGGAAGGAGGTATTTCTCGAGCCCACACGGCGAAGTCAACCCTTTCCTTCGACCTCGCACACTTGCCATGTGGCCCGGCAGGGAAGAAGAGGGACAAAGTGACGCAAGACGGCGAGAATTCAGCAATATTCGGACGCGGGAACAAGTATTTCCTCCCGCACAATCTAACGAAATAGGAAGCAATCAAATTTCCCAGAGGACCAATTTACACTGGCAAAATATTATTTTCACCTGAAGCAATCCTTTCGACTGCAAATCGTTACTGCGTTCACGTTGATGTAATGCGAACCAATTAGCTTGTTTCCTGGTGTCAACTTTTCGGGTAATCGGTAAACACCCACATTCGGACGGAGTTCTGAATTCGGAGTGCTCCCCACATGAAATGAAACTAACGTTTGGAATTCCACAGTTCTACATCTCCAGGATTCGAGCATGGGCCTTGGGGGTGGAAAGCCAGTGCTCTCTTGTCCGTCACCAACTCTAACTCCCGGCAGTATTTGCGGAAAAAATATTTGTACCACAGGACTTTACTCTCCCATCTTCAGAGAAACACACTGACTCGTGCTTTTAACTACCCTAAATTATTCTTCGGATTTTACAATATGGTCCGCAAGACACGAAAAATAATAATATGTAAAAAATACATTTCTTTTCCACACCACCACACTTATAATCAAGTACACTACCATGTTCGACTTATTATTTTTCAATCTACTAATAATTGGTTGGTTGTTGATTAAGAAAAAGCGCCCACGCTTTTATTTCCCGAGTGATGAAAAATATTATTTTTACCTTTATTACATTTGAATATAAGTGTGGTTTGAAAAAAGCATTTGTTTTTTATATTATTATTTTCTATTTTTTAGTCTGTATATTAATTGTGCGACGGTTCATTGAATTTTAATTATTAGCATTTCTTCTCACAAAAAATTCTAACTTCTACTATCGCCATCTATTGTCATAAGGTTTTCATCCATATTAAATCTAAAGCATTTAATATTAGTGTATTTATTTGGTAATTAGTGAATTTTATGACATATTCATGTATTATCATCTAGAGTAAGTAAGTGTGCCGAATTTCAGCTGGATTTGACATTGGGAAGTGGGTTCGATTTTGATTACAAGATTCCATCCAAACGAACCAACAAACAACAAGCTAATGCCTGTTGCTCACGGTAAAATTTTCCATAAAACAGTTTTATAAAAATTTTTATTGAAAGTTTTATGAATCGTACGTAAAACGTACTAGCTTGCTCACGGTAAAACTCAAGAACCTTATAAGAGGAAAATCGAAGCAGTACTAATATGAACCGCTATACCGTACATAGCGCTAGCATCGGGTATACCTTAAGGTTAAACCTTTCTCCATTCTCTAACACTCGTTGCGGGGCGAGTTTCAGTGGAAGGAGGGAAGAAACTGTGTAGGAGAGGTGTGTATAAGTTAGAGAAGCAACTGCTCGATCGCTGCGCCACGTACAGTGGATAAGAGGAAACGGCATTATTTCACAAGATGGCGGAGAGGAAAAATCGCACTTCTCAGGTTTGAAAGTTTCCCATTTCTAAAGTAGTTGATGCATTGTTGTGTTGAAAGTGTTAAACAAATTTGCAAAGTTTGCATAATAAGTGAGGTGAATTTGGTTTCGATATCTCTGTTTAAAGTGGGTGAAAATCGCGAAAAAATGTGCGAGACGAAAGCTCACCTTCGCGATGAGCGGAACATCTCATTGGTTGTTGCATAAAACGGTTTTATGGAAATAGAACCTGTCCTAATCCGTATAACGTTTTATAAAACTCGGTTTTATAAAACGGTTTTATCGTTAGCAAGCTCATTTTTATAAAATTAGTCGGTTTTATAAAACGTTTTACCGAAAATTTTACCGTGAGCAACAGGCATAACAGGTGAAGTTAAAATAAGGGGAGTAAAAATGGGGTAAATCATCATGACGCGCGAAAACATAGAGAGAATATCAAAATGTGAACTGGCGATGAGAACGCAGGATGGGTAGGGAGGACGTCAGTTGCCGTCGAAGGGTCAAATGGGCGGCGCCCGGACGATTCCAGTCTTCACACGCGCGCCCCTGGCACTGCCGCGAGGGAGCCAAAGGAGGGAGGGACCGAGCGACTACTGGTGTCGAGGAGGAGAGGTAGGGGGATGAGGGAGGGCGACAGAGGGTATTGTGGGAGGGAGGGAGGCCACGGATAGAGGGGGTTTCACAGAGTGTGGGGCGAGACTTCCTGGCAAGGCAGGAAAGCGGACGGCGCAGGAAGTCGTAATGTTTCACGTCCATGGTGGAATGGAGGGAGAGTGAGGGAGGGTATGAGAGGTCGGGGGGAGGTCGAATAAGGGGCAGTGAGGGGAGGGGTTTAAAACGTGCGGGGAGATGAGGGGCAGGCTGGCGGGAGGGTAAAGGGCGAGGCCAGCCAGGGCAGCGACCAAGTTGAAGGAAAAAAAGTTACATCACGCATTCTGGGACGAAAACGACGAAGGCAGGACTACGGAGTATGAAGGGGTCAGAAGGGTTGGAGACTTGCCCCCTACCCCCCTCCGCCTTCCCTCCCGAAGGGTCCTAAGACGCACAAGGGGTCGAAGAAAGGACACCCCGCTGCCAAAAATATCTGCATCGCTTCCTGCCTCAAAGAATTCAATTTCACATTCTGACTGCACCGTATTTCTTTCGAGGGAATGCGATTATTCAAATTTTCAAGAGAGGTTTTTTTTATATTTTGAAACGCTTCCCTTGTTCCCGATAGGTCGACGTTGCCAACGACGTTAATACGAAGCAAACGGACTGGAAGGTAATTTACGAAACGTTTCGGAAGCTTAAAAAAAAATCCTAGTTGATCGCTTAGACATAACGCTCGGCTGAATTAGACAAATGAGCTTTGTGAGGGAAGGTCGAAGAAAAGAGAAAGGGAGGTCTTCAGGAGAACATATAGAGGCAAATTCGATTTGCATAGGGGGAGGGATGCAAGAACAATGAGATATATCCGTATAGAAGTATTAGTACCTACTTGATAGCGTACTTAAATAGAGGACAGTTTTTAATTTTTAAAGAAAAAATATCAGGAAGACAGCTATAAGTTACGTTAAGAAAATTTAGAGGATCTCCTCAAAATTAAAATCTTCTGTTTTTGACTCAAACGAAAATGAAGATTACTGCTACGTTCGAAATCTCCAGCTGACCTTAATCCTGGTACACAATGGTACGTCTTATGAACCAGCAAAGAAGGCCAAAGACCAGACTCAAGGGCTCACGGAGCTAGTTTTACACATCTTGAGATAGAGAGCATTGAAGGGAACCTGCCATGAGGAATTGAAGACTGTATTTCACTTTAAAGGAACGGTAGGGCGAGTCTTATCAGGACGTGGGAACTTTGTCAACGGAGTCGGAGAGGGAGGACTAGCAAAAACACGTGATCTTCCATAAGGTTTAGTTCCGCGAGGGGAAAAAAACAAGCCACGGGAGGGCGTGTTTTTTGCCCTCAGCGCCAATGTGACGGGCTGCCACGGACTAATGAGTAATAAGCGTAATTACGGTGCGTAATGTATGAGATATGAGATAAATATAATGATGGGTTATTCTGACCCACATCTCCGGAAGGAGCGTGGGATCGTTGACGGGTGTGGAGAGGGTCGATGCTGGCTGAAAGTCAGCTGTCGTGGGTGGTAGCACAGCGAGGGCTCTGTTTTTTTTGCAAGAGCAAATGGCAAAAACACTTAATATTCACCTCAGTATATTTAGACGAATTTAAAAACATGGTGGTTGAAAAATAAACATAAGAACTTCATTAAACCTTAGCTGATATACAAATGCTTGCATTTCAATTCAACTCGAAACTCAATACACGATACACAAAAGTTAAAAACTTTGTAAAATTGACAGAACTTTTCAATAAATGATCGGGTTCATCTACTGGGACACAGGACTGTCCTGACGATGAGACTTCACAAAGTTGAGCCTGGATCCATAGAATTCACTCTAAGGCCACTGGTTTTACAGGATTTCATATGATGCAATTCATGTCTGAACTTTTGGTTAGTGAAATGTATTCAAAGTCAATGATGATAAAAATGAGTCTTAAACTAGTGAGAATGCATCAAAATAATCCTTTAGAAATACATTTCTTCTGTTCTCACACGAAATAATTGCAAGCCGCCACTCAGTGGGACGCTTTCGCTTAAATTCAAATCTCACATAAGCAGAGAAAGTTTGTCAACATCTGGGCACTTCCATCAAGACCATTTATTTCCAACTGCTTGCTTATTATTTATTCAGGGCCCGCCCCTTCCTCTCGTAATCGGGACCAGATGGGCACTCCTGATTGGACGGAGAAGGTCATGAAAGGAGACCACACGGCCCTTGGCCCTGCATGCTTTCCCTCTGAGGCAAGTAAGGGTGGGATCGGCAACTGAGGCGAGCACGTAAATGTTCCACATCCCCCGAGAGAGATAGAGAGACAATGTACGAAACCCGGAGAAAAAATTAGATCTCCATCTCTCGGGCACTTGATGGCTTCGCGAGGCGACGGCCTTGCCTGAAAAACGCATTAACATACATACGCACGCGATGCCAAGATGCGCCGATACGACGAAGACTAGAGCATAGCAATGGAGGGCGAGGAGGACGGCTTGCGGAGATCAAAAGGAACAAAAGACACCGACTAATCCGCAACTGATATCACAAGACGCGCGACGACAATACCATCGAAAGTGCTCTCCATAAAATACAATACCTACGACACCTCACGTGTTTTTGCATCACATCTTTCTTCAAACAGACTGCTGGAAGAATAGTTTCGTAACCAAACTTCACTTCCTTTATTTAAATTAAAAACTTACTGACATGAAAATGGGAAAAGAAAAAGTTTGCTTTGGTGGATTACAGTATTGTTCTGTTGTTTATTTTTGTCGTACATGAGAAAAGAAGGTCACTTCCCTATGCTTGAAATCGCATATCTCTCAGTTTGCCCCTTTTGCCTGTGAGAATTGCGTACTGCGGGACCAATATAAAAACCTCCATGTCAATCTTAAAGTTGTGTGATTTTAATTGTTCCTGTGCCTTTAGCCTTTCGAGTACTCTCCAAATTTCTTTTGGCTCTCACCCCAGTCCTTCCAATGGCTGAGTTGACAATTTCTGCTGGATTTCAGGATTTCCTTTAAAAAACGTGGCGTACCAAATAGCCGCCTTGGAATTTATTTTTAGCTCCACCCCCGCGATATATTCGGGAATCTTAAGTCTGTGGTACAACCCATCTACGTCCTTATCGTCGCGACTCTCGTTACACATTCAGCGGGCATAGTCTAACACCGGTATGAGACGTAGGAGGTGGGCGTTTCCGGCTGCGACGGAGGCGCCGAAAAACTGGGCCAACTAGACGAGTGGTTTCTTTGCCAGGGGTTTCCTGGCTGTCTTATACCACCAGGACCGAAGAGGGTCATACTGGAAATGGGGAAAGGGCTTAAGGTAGCTGATGGAAACCCGAAGAAAGGACCATGTGGGGTGGATGCGATGCAGTGCCTGCCTGTCAGTGAGGCGATGCAGTGGATCAGGTGACCCTGAGAATACTGGCCTCTTGCCGCTACGAGAAATTTTCCCATGATGCATCGCGAACACGATCTTCGCCAATCCCCCGGGTCCCTTTCCTCCGTTGGCAGACTCTACCGGATCACAACAAAACAAGGACGGGACCGGCAAATGCGTCTGGCCAATTGAATGAACGACCGTTTCCGTTCATCTAGACGGCGATAATCGAGAAACGTGTTGCTATGATGGTGAAAAAAGACTCCATTATGATACGAAAATTATACGGAAAATAATTTGGTCCCAGTGCGAGAGAGTAGTTCAATGCGGGCGCACATTACATTTGGCGCTAGTTTTCCTCGCCGCGCGTTTGGACGGCGTGAAATGCAGGAAAAAAATAATGGGGGCAGAGATAAATGATCTGCAATACGAATATCGTGCTCGCAAGTTCTTGGAGACACTGAAAAGGACACTCTGAGAAAGATCGTCTCGTATTTTTTTGGCAAATGAGAGGTCGTTTTCTTCATCAAAATGTGAATGTACGAACACCACTGCGATAGTAGAAATTAAGTATCCTTTTATATCGAACCAAAAAGATAAATTTTTCTTCAGCCTGCTGATAAAATTTCGATTAGGTGGCGACTTTTAATATTATCGAGCAGCTGCACAAGCATTTCAAAATAAAATAATTCCGAGCCAGTAAAAAAATACGTTAAGTTAGTCAAAGAATATTGCAACGGAATAACTCATTAACCTTAATTCTGATAAAAACGCTTTTTAATGTCCTTAAACTGAGCAGGGTCATCAGAAGTAATCGTCCTTAATTAATTTTAAATGTAATTGAAATGGCGTTATCTAGTTGGAATAAATTGCGTAAACGGAGAGAATGCAGCATACCTATCTTCCATGCGGTATACCTTGTTGCCTCCGTCAGAGAGAAATATCGGCGGGGTGAGATACAAACTCGCGGTCTAACCAGCAGTTATCGCGTAAGATCGACTGAAATAGCTGACGGATCACTCTTACGGGCATGAATCTTGACGGGGGGGTCAAACCCCTGTGAGGCCCGCGTCAAACCCCTGGGGTTTGACGCGGGCCTCACAGTTCCTGGCAACCGATCGCGAGGCGGTAGAGGAGAGAGAGAGAACCTTTCAAAATCGAGAAGTGGAACCTTCTCTAAGGAGACGACGAAGCTCCGCAAATACAAGTCCCGGTTGCCAATGTCCAGGATCCCGGAGCAACTCTTCACCACCTCCGTCGTGAAGACTGTGCCAATGCGGATCCCCCACGGGGGACGTGGGGCAGGAGGGGCGACGATGGAAGGTGGGAGTTTTAAAAATAAAGCCCTTCCTTTAAGGCCTTCCAATCTTATCTCGCGCATTGGTCTTCTGTCATGGGAGAGAGAGAGGAAGGCGTTGGTCACCGAAGGCGTGGCATGAAATATTTAGTATGGGCGTGAGGCCGGACGAAGTGGAGGATGACGCTCTCGACATCTTTCACGCGCACGAACGAATGAACGAGGGAAGAAGGCAAGGCTGGTTCCAACTTGCTCGGTCGAAATGCATAACGCTCGTTCGCCGAGGAAGTTTCTCAAATCTCACCTCGCATCTCAAGGAAAGATGCCATTCATACCCGGCTTATGAAGAGTATTTCGAGCTTCGCGGACCATAAAGAACAACGCGCCTTTCGAGCCAGATGAGACATAACGCAGAAGCATAAAAAAGTACTCTCCAAAATTGCTCGACGGATGGCGTCGGGCGAGCAATAAAGGAGATCATCAAGGAGATAACATCAAATTTAATTTTAACAGCTCTACAGAAAATTAAAAAAAACCATCATGCTTCACACACACACACGCTTCAAAATGTAATATTTTTCTGGCTCAAGTCGAAAAAAAAAAAAATTCATCGCGCAAACCATTGTTTCCAACCCTAATGCTACAAAACACCAAAACTCAGGAGGAGAAAATCATTATTAGGTAATCATAGCAAAAAAACTACGGCGACAGGAGTGAAACTCGAAGCACGCCCCAAGAACAAATTACTTTCGAGGAATGATTTAGGAGTCATAACGAAATTCTCTTCTAGATTTATAAGGGTAAATTGGTTCCCCTGACGATATTTTTAAGGAGCCATAAAACACACGCCGAGTCCCAGGATGGGCCACGGGAATATTTGGGCGGGGTTTACGGCGAGAATCGTAAATCTATGGAATAGGCACGGAATACATACGTGTATGTATATTCCCACATGCACGCCATATACACACCTACGCATGAATGCGTGCATACGCGAGCGCACGACGAAAAATAGAAAGCTAATATGTTCCTCGCAAGGAGAAGTCTTCGTTTCGTCAATCGAAAAGTTATAGGTTTAATTGCCCTGGAGTCTTAAGAACAGGAGGGCTTGCATGAAGCAATGTATGTGTGTATATTAACTAAAAGAACTGTGAAAGGATAGGGAAGTATGGAGGAAATTATTAAAGCAGAGTCAGCTTTACAGGCCTATCACCGATAGTTAAACTATTTTACTATCTGTGCCCATCCCGAAAGAAAACGGTGTGATTGGAATTTATGTACAATGTATGTTCTACCATTGGATAAGAGTACTCACAGGTGAAATACTTCCAAATGAACGCACACAGGAACTGGAAGAGCAGATTGGATTGTAAACCGTACGTTCGGCCCGGGCGTGGATATTTTAATTCTTGGAATACGACAATACCTAAGAGTCCGAGCGATTAAAAGCTAACTGTAAAAAAATTGCTGTTTTAAATTGGAATACGACCTAAAGTTGTCCGTAGTCCGTAAGAAAGTCTGGAAAGAATTCCAATTCATACGGGAACACCGGTAATGAGTGACTTTTCGGGTGGCGGAGAGTTTCCGATATTGGCTAATGAAAGGGAGAAGAAGGAAAGAGATGGAAGGAGAAGAAGCCCGACCCCTAAGAAAGGTGGAAGAGAAAAAGATGTCGAGATAAAGAAAAGAAGTCGAGGTAAAGGAAAGAAGTTGGTGTCGACCGAGAGTAGAGGAAGTAATAAAAGACTTTCGTTCTCGAGGCTCGTTTTTTTTGTGAGGGGAAACGGGAGAATTTACGCAAAGTGCAATCGTAAAAAAAGTTTTAAAAAATAGAATAAAAATAATAAAGGGGAAAGCGAAGGAAGAACAGGGAGATGACGAAGCGAAAAGAAGGGGGAAGAACAACAATAGGCGAGCGGCTGGGAGCATAAAACAAAGAGGCGTCATTTAAATAAATAAGCGATTTAAAATTCAAACGAGTTCCTTTTGCATTTACGGCACGCGCTACATTAGTCGGAGCGTGAGTGCGTTTTGTGTACGTACCACTGCAAGGAAGGATGAGTGTAGGATGAGAGAGAGAAAGGAAGAAATCCACTCTAGAGACCCTCATTCGTTTTCCTCCGGCCACCATTACCGATCGGGGTTGATCGATACCCAAGCGGAGCTTTTACGGTTGCATTCCCGATCTCAATTGAGGAACTTGCCAAGGAGCGGGATGGGAGACAGAACGGGGAACAAGACCATTCGGACGGCGCGGCGGCGGACGTGCCGGAGCACACTGAAATCGTCGCCTTTACGTCGTAGGCGACCGGAGTTTGTCGCAATCAGGAAGTTTAGCATAAGCTCCCGAACACCTCACGGGTAAATAAAAAGGAGCGAAGGTAAGGTGAATTATTCCGTCTCGAGTGAAATTGGTCGACGAATTCGCTCACGAAACAGCTGGGAGGAGAGGAAATATGACCTTAATTCTATTCGGCAAAGACCGGAAAATAATACGGTGAATGCGCATCCCATATTTTCTCAAAGCATGTTTCATCGTGGATATTTACTCAAGTTAATCTTTTACTGTAAATTATAAATTTGTGTTCAGTGTAGCTGTGTATTCAGGGTGTCCGGTGAATCTCAATTTCTTTTTTCCCTGAGTTTTCCAGGTTTTCCAGGCAAATGTTTTGCATTTTCCAGGGTCTTGCTGCACTTTGTTTCTAACATATTTTTAATGAATTTCTAATAAAATCGGCATAATTTTCCAAACATGAAAAAACGAAAAATTTCGGTCCCTACTTTGAGTTAAAAACGTAAGAGTATACAAGGAATGTGGAGTATTACGGGTTTTATTTCAACCAACAAATAAACAAAAACGGTTAACTGACAGCAAAATTCTGAGTCAGGTGCATTTTGAACACAATAAAGTAGATTCAGACTAGTTTGATAAAGAACATGTAAATAAAAGAAACTGCTGTGACATTTTTCAATGAGTGCATTTCCGATTCAATTTCAGCAACAAATTTCTCGGCTTTTCAAGAAGTTACGTTATTTTGGTTTGCAGCTCTTGAAACTTTTGCAGTATGTACCTCTTTGTTATTCTTTTTCTCTTGAGGCCTTGGTACCTTTCCTCTTCTCCCAAAAGGCTTCACTGTACTTTACATGAACATTTCGGAAACTGTGAATTAATTGCTTTGTGATAGGTACGGATCTAACGTCCAAAAGCATTTAATTATGTAAAACAAAATTGTATTTTTTGGACAATACACGAATTTAAATTAGGTTGGATTGCCCCTGTACCGTGGCCCTGTCGACTACAAACCCGAGGGCCGTGGTTTCCATACAAAGTGACCGCAAAATGTATTTCCGCTCCTTCAAAAACATTTCTACAAACATTAGTACGAGGAGGGTGGAGATAATTTGGAAAGGATTATCAATTACATATAAAACAATACCCAATTATCCATTTAGGTTGCCGGACGAATGGTTTTCGTATAATGCGGGAAATACCACTGCGCATGCTCAGACGTTTAGATTTCTCGTAAATTTGGCCACACCAAGAATTCCATTCGTACGGCTCTTCGAACAGAATCTTGATTTCCGCGTGAAATTCTGTTTCCGGTGACAGATTTCGGCATCAATTCCGATTCTATCCGTAGCGGCCATTTTACATGGAAATTATTCCGTGTAGAATTTGCCTTGTTATGCAATCGGCCCCCTAGACTGCGCATAGGGAGAGTGGTGTGGGATGACGAAGCACAAGCTGCGAGCGGGCGCACAACTATGGAAAGTGTATTAAATGAACAGGGATCGCAAGGCTACGCTGAGCCGAGTATAATGCAAGCAAAGGCGGAGGTTAAACCTCTCTCTCTGCCTTAATGGAAATCGGCTGCCATGCATTTTCCAGGGTTTTTCGGAAAAATACAAAAATTCACTGAGTATTCCCTGAGTTTTCCAGAACAAAATATTTCCCTGAGTTTTCCCGGTTTTCAAGGTTTTCCAGGTCGCCGGACACCCTGGTATTTAATAAAAGTACAGTTTATACTTTCAATTATAAAATTACTCTACTATCAATTACTCTACTCTACGACTTGCTATAATTTTCTGGAGGATGCAAATGCCTTAGGGGGACACCAAAAGTTCCTTTTTATACTCAAATTTGTTCTTTTTAATTCTACTACTTGTTTAAAGGGCAATAATTATACTATTATTAAATTTATCATGCAAGTTGAAAAAAACGCTAGATAAGATGGATCTCGATACCTATGTGACTTCCAAAATAAAAGGAAAATAAAAATTTCAGATCTTGTCAGACTTTGTCAGACAAAGATTTTTTTAGGGTATTAAGTATTACTAAAGTCAATGGTAAAAGAGATCGCAAAAAATGAAAATTCAATAAGTCGCAAAAATTGACATTTAGTTTGTAATGCTATGGCATACAAGTCTGAAAACAAATTAAAATTAAAGTTTGTGAGGTAGCGCAAATATTCACTTTGCCTCGAACAGGAAGCAAGGAGAGGAGGGATGGTATGAAGTGGGGGATGAAAACAATGAGGAGATAACGGTAGAGGGCGTGGCGGGGAGAGAGCGAAGAGGGAAATGAGGTGAAAACGACGGAAATAAATGGACGTGAGGTGGTGGTGGGCGGGGGTGGGCGGGGGTTGCGTGGACGAAGGAGCAGGGGTGGGAGGGGCATCACCCAGTCGAACGCGGCTCACAAAGAGTGTGTGTGGTGGGGGGGAAGAGGGGGGTGGGTTGTTTCCCACCCTTACCACCACCCGTCCCACCAAACCCCCCGGTTAATTCCCACAGATTTGTAACACCTGCTCGGAATAGTGGAGAGTAAATCCGACAGGTGTCTCCTGTCATGCATTTCCGGCGCAAGAAGGGGACGCTGGGCGCGCACACACACACGGCAGCAGAGCTTGAGTGCGTATGAGTGTTACGGCGAAATGAGTATCGCGGGGGTGGGAGTGGAAGGTCGGGGGAAGTGGGAGACGTTTTAAAAGCGTACACCGAAAGGTAGGAGAGAGAGAGAGGGTGGGATGGTTGGAGGAGAGAAGCACGTAAGGGGTAGGTGTACTAGGGTAGCGGGAGAGATTTACACCTCTACAATGTACCGCGATAAAAGGTGGGGGAGGAGATGGGGTTGGGAGTGTTGAGTGGGACGGGCGAGGGAGGGTAAGGGGAGAGGCGCAGGGAGTCGACGGTGTTTATTTGCGTGAGGGAGAGCGAAGTCTATTCTCGGATGCAACGCGACGGTCGGGGAACAGCCGGAGGGAAGGGAAAGGAGGAAGGCATACGGGGGAGTATAATGCGCTGCGGAGAGATAGGGAGTACGGGAGTCGGCCGGTGCTTTCGTAAACAAATACTCTCTCCTTCCCATCTCGCCCTTGCAGTGGCCCCCGGACGAGGGACGCCGTCGACCCCCCACGAATTCCCTCCCCCCGAGGCTTCCCTCGGCCGACTCCCTCGGCTTGCATCTCGAGGATGTGAAGGAGGATCCTGTGCAGACATCCCACTGGGAGAAATGGAGAGAATAAGACTATCCGTACCAAAAAAAATGGCTCGATTGGCGCAGAAAGTGATCCCTCGGGGAAGATTCATCATGCTCAAGACTTCAATATTTCTAGCTCGTGCACAGACAAAGTAGAAGTGAAGGAATAGGAGAGGCCTGAAATGAGGACCTAAGTTGTGGATTTTACCTCAAAATACACACGAATCTTTGACCTCAAGGCGTTGGTTTAGTTTTAAGCCTACTTTCAGGGTGAAGAACTGATTTAATCAGACAAACTAGCAAAAGCAGAATATTTCCACCATCAATAATAAACCCGACCAAAAAGCATTCACAATCCATGTAATCATTGCATATAAGAGAAAGGTAGAAGTAATTGTCAGGGATGACGACAGACAAACCAGGTAATCTATTCGGGCCTCGTCTTTTGAGACCCAAGCTCCATGAACCGGTAGATACACGGCCAAATTGAATATTTCCTTGACACATAGGTGAGAATTTCTTATTTCCCGATAATAGTTTTCAATCCAATATAGTGAAAGGCAAAGTTTATTTATGCACAAAATAACTCTCATTAATTATTGTTAGTAGAAAAATAATAATCTTTATCATTGATTAAAGAAAATTCTTAAAACCTATAGGACTCGCACCTTCCAAATCCAAGTATGATAGTTCAAAGCCACCCTCTCACAGGAAATACGGCCCTCATCGTATCAATTTCGGAAGATTACTCCTTCAGAGGAGACAAAACGAGCCATCCCCAGCTGAACTGGTGGAAGGAACATTCCTCTAAAGTCAACTAAACGGCGTCGAGGGTATGCAAAATGTTTCTCTCCGGCCGGTCAGTCCAGGTCGGCTCACGAGGAGGGGGCGTGGGAGGAGAGGGAAGAGGAGTTGAAAATTGGAAGAGAAAGAACCCAGTGTGCTAGCGCCCGCCAAAATGAGAAGAAGAGGAAGAAAGAGTCGATGCTCACTGCTCTGGACTTCGGGCGCGTAAGAAAAAGGGTTCCATTTGGAGAGTCAGAGAGAGAGGAAGAGGCCCGGAGTCTCACGTTCACGCGTTTATTGCTCCCTCCCAATTCCAACCCACCCACCGATCCTCGCTTTTTTTTGCGCTAATGTAGACCACTTACCACGTTCACCCCCTCTCCCTCTCTCAGAATGTGTTCGGCCCAACAAAAAGTCCATTTCGCCCACCGCCGACCGATGACTAAGGTGCTAACTTCCTTCCATTTTTGCCGCTCAGCCCCCTCCCCCCACCATCTCCCCTTTCGCACCCATTCTCTCCCCCATGCCCCTTCGCTCGCACCTCCTGACCACCCACATTGCATCGCGAGATGCGGGCTGCGTTCCCCGGTCGGGAAAGGGGTCGCTCGGGAGAAGATGACTGACTGACTGGCCGTCATCCGCCCTCTTCTTGGAGATTCTCAGTCTTTCGCACAGATCACACAATTATATATAGAAATTCCCTTTTCCAGCACAAGTTTTTCTATCCCTCAAGAATAGGAACATTGTAAAAAACCGAGAAACTAAAAGATTTAATCTCCAGCGAAATTCACTTGAATCAATTTTCACTTATTTTTACCTTCTAACGAGTTTGGAGTCATTTAGTGCTTATCCATCGTAAAATTACTGTGAAATTACCTTATTAAAGGCACAAAATGTCGAAACCTAGGCCAAATATATTTTTAAAATAGGGTGGAAAATGAACATAATTGAATTTTACTCGCTATGAATATCAAAACTTTTCTCTAAGTTGCACCAGAGGCTTACATTTTTTAACAAAAAATCTGACTGTCTATTGTTTGAATTGTACGAGCGTGGTTGATAAGATATTGGGAAGAGTATTATTCCTCCGGGTCAGGTCTATGGCACCAAATTTGATTCATCATGAGAGAAAATTTGATTGCTTTTGAATACTTACAATTATCAGCTTATGCTAAATAACACAATCTGTTTTACGGACATTAAAAGGGGTCTACCGCTTTTGGCTATTTCTTAAGGCACGGCTATCGATTTTAACCATTTGACACTCTTTTACAATCTTAAGTACCCTAAAAGGCTATTTATACTTCCAACGGAAGGTGTATTGAGAGCAAATTAGCTCATCAGAGACATAGCCAGCAGATGTAGTTTGAAGGAGGTTTAATTACACTACAAAAATTACCATTCCTTATTTCACATTTCAGATTGAAATAACTTCTTAAAAACGACGAAAGACTGAGCAAAAAATGAGAAAACTCAAGAAATGTTTACGACAATGCAACTCCTCCACTCGTCATAGACCTTACTTTTACAAAGCCGATGATGAATAAACCACCAACAAAGTTGCTTCTCTACTGTTGAATTAAGAATGAAGGGCCCCCGTTCAGACGTAAACAAGGAGATATCTCCGCCCATCTGAAGTTTCTTAAAGATCAGGCGACGACTGAACACCATTCCCGAGAGGAGAGAATCCTCCAGACATCCGAGGAAGACTCTCGAGGTCTCCAGTTTAAAGACCAAGAAACTTCAAAGGGCGTCGTTGCCTGTGTGAAGTTCCAGGGAGGATAAAATAACTTCATTCCCTCCGTTGGAGTCACCTCTACAATTTCGGATCGACCCTTGACCTCGCCAGCTCGACGTGCCCATATGCTCTCGTTCTTGTTATGATTGCGACATTTGCACCGTTCCTTCGCGTCAAATGTTTGCTCCCGACGTGACAATTCCAAGAATGCACTTAATCCCGTCTCTCCTTTCCTTGGGCACCGCCTGAAAACGTCTGGAGGAAATACTTTCGCGATGACGTGCAGCAGTTAACATTTGGGGAGACAAAGAGTTGCTGCGGCAGTTCCCTCTCTTCCTCAAGCATCCACGCGGACAAATATCTCGAGGGTAACAGTTCACGAAATAAGGGAAAATAAAAATATACAGATTTCGAAAAGAAAATGAATTAAAAGAACATTAATATTTCAATTTTTTCGAATTCAAAAACTAAATTCTGTCGCCTTTCCCCCACCCGTCCGAAAGGTGCAAGGAAACATAATTTTGTACCAAAGGTCGCCAACGAGAGAAGGGCCTGTTCGAAAAAGAGCTCGTCACTATCTTTTCGAGGAGCGGCTTAAAGACCAAGAGCAGCATTTATATGCACAACTGTTTGCCTTCGCTTTTTGAGAACGGTACGAGATGATTTTGGAGGAGAATAAGCGTTAAGCAATATTACACGGCTGAGGGACACATAACCAAACTGATGAGAAACCTAACAATTGTGGCAGTAAATGCGAAATAATCAAAGAGCAGTAGCTGTCCGAAAACATTTAGGCGATGCACGACCATTTAAATTCTTCACTGTATTTAAAAAGTTAGTTTTGCGTTTTCGGAGTATAAAACCACAAAATTCGTATATTTCGTTCACTGTGGTCGGTAGGGAAACAACGCCGTTCCCCCTAGGATTAGGGATTAATGGCGACATGTTAATCCTCGTGACTATCTGCATCGTTATGTACTCAGCAACCAGAGAAGAATACTCAGTTGACACAATCTTGAGCGCACGATTTTATGCTCAACTAGAGCCCATGCTTATAGTCCTCTCAAAAGAATTTGCAAACTCACTTTGCGGAAAAAAGGAAACTTCGAACTTCTAGTATATTTATCAAGGTTAAGAAAATTGTAACACAGCTTAAAACCCAATATTAACCTCTCTATTTCACACAGAAGTACAAATGATTGTGCTACAGCTTGAGACAATTTTTGATGAAATGTATTATTCTAATGATGATAAGTGAGATACGCAGCAGGAAGGTAAGCGTTAGAAGAGCCAGGATGAGACGGGGAGGGAATTGGATTCCGAGGGTAGCGGAAAAGCTCCACCCCGGCGGGAGAATCCACGAAACCCATTTCGTGGACGCTTTCGAAAACATTCCGGTAGCTCTCTCTGTCTCAAACTCACCTCGTTGTGAGTGAGCGAACGATATATACCCTGCGATTATGTGTGCCTCAGGTGGGGGAAGGGAAGTAGGCAACAAAAAACAGAAGGGGTGAGGAGAGAGGGGGAGAGGAGTGAGAGAGAGAAGGACCTCCTCGGCACACAGTCAGTCACAAACACAGAAACACAAAAAACATCCTCGGGGAAAAGAGGCCTTTTCGCTAAGAGGCCTAATTTCCATGGGACGACGATAAGACGGATTGGTAGCGTGGGACGAGCGGGTGGAACACAAGAGAATCAGGGGGGGAGTGGGGGGAGGGGAGAGAAGGCAGAGTGGAAGGAGTGGTGAAGTAGAAAAAAGGCAGAATAGGGGAGGGAGACAGAGAGGAGGAGGGAAAAAGAGGGAGAGTGAGGGAGGGAGGGGGGGAGAGGTAGAAGAAGTGGAAGAGGTGGGGTGATTCCACCAACACCGCCGCCCGTGGTTTTAATCAGGACAATTATAGAGGTAAAAACAACTACTCAAAGAGTCCATCGTACACTAATAAATGAGGGGCTATTAGCGCTAATTCGTGGGGCGGGGGTGGGGAGGGCGGCACCACCACCACTTAAAGGGGAAGAGAACTTCGAGCGTATCAAGTGGCTTCTCCCTCCGCAATCCATTTTTTTTTATATATCCCTATAGTCTTCAATTTTTTTTCATTCTTCTCGTTTCCGTCTTCCGCTTAAAGAGCGTTTGTGCGTGTGTGTGTGCGTGTGTGTGTGTGTGTGGTGATTTCCTCTCCCCCGCTTGTATGTGAACGGCCCCGCAAAACGGTTTATTGGACAGGAAGTGAGGAAGGAACTGGAGATGGGCGAAGAGTGCGTGGAAGGGAATAAGACGAGAGATAGTGGGAGAGTTCGCGGAGAGGGAAAAAAAATTGAAATGAAAAACGGAAATGATTACTGAGAGCGGGGAGAGGGTGTCTGCAGAGTGGGGGGAGGGCAGAGCCATCTGGATACGTGAACACGAACTCCCTAGGTGGCGCCATACATCTTCCACAATCGATTATTTGTCACGGGAGCAATCTTCACGGACCAATAAGTGGCGATCGATTTTTCTTTCCTACCGATATGGATTCAACCCGTTTCCTTTCCCGCTCTTACTCCAAGTCCCCAATTCTCTTCCAGGTGATCCAATCAACGTTGTCGGAGGATGAAAACCCTGAAAAAGATTCGGACCGCAAAATTCACCAGAGCACCCGCATTTTTCCTGAGTAGAAGTGGGAAATAAATTTTCTGAGTCTGCTCAGTAGTTTCATCCAGGGAAGCTCTAATACCAAATTCTGGCTTTTGGGATTAATTTCCGATGGAAAACAACTCAATTTGTCTACAATAGATTACAAAATAGTCCGGTAGATCTAATGCGACAATGAGCACTTAAATCTGGACGAGTCAATAAATTAAACGACATCTAATGGTCAATGAAAGCATAATAGTCTCACTAAACGCCATGGACAGTAAGTAACATGAAATATTCCGTCACACGGGACAAATTCAAGTTGCAACGGATTCCGAGATAGTTACCCGTCACTCCGGGGGTGATTCAAGCATGAGTAAACTTTACTTTGATCTCATAAAGAGAGAATGAAACAGAGAGGCATGTATTCATCAGGCATCGTAAATAAACGCGAGGCAAGAAAATTACAAATGCATTCATTTAAGGTCCACGAGAGAGAGAGAGAGAGAGAGAGAGAGAACGAGCCTCTAGAAAGCGTCGATATAAATTCAGACCGACGGAATGAGGAGAAACACACACATGGACGCTTATTTCACGAGGGCATCCGAGTAGAAAAAAAAGCACATCTCCACCAAATTATATCTAAGTCTTCCCCACCACCCTCCTCTCTCTCCTCTCCAAAAAATAACGAAAAATGAAAAAAAAAAGAAAATAAATACACATAAAACGAAATTCACTCCGACATCGGGATCGTTTACGACCTCGTAAATCAAGGGCGGTGAAAGTCAAATTTTTCAGAAATACACAGACACCCACAGACGAGCTCACGAGCGTCATACCACTTTGGGATTAAAAGCACGGATATATAACTGGGGAGAGAGAGGAGGAGAGTGCTTGTTGTACTGGTGGGGCAGGACCGTGCTGCGTAAAGATGCGGTCGACTATAGAGATCGCATTAAGAAGGGTGCGGGAAGCAATATTTTAATTTCATTTCCCTTTCTTGTCGAGAGGCCGAATAAAAAATCCGAGTGCAGGTATTTTTAGCGAGATGTTTTTCTAGTCATAATGACGACCAAATTCGGATTTTATTTTTGAATTTAAGGATCTATAAGAATCATGAAAAAAGTACACCTTTGTTTTATACGACTGAAATTCTCAGGAACTAAATACACAAATGTAAGGCCTAAACTCATTTTAATTCATGTCATACGATTGAAACTCTTTCAAAACCGAAAGTTTGTTTTGAAGAGTTAGTAAAAAATTATTACGGTGCGTAGTAATTTTATTATTAAAAAATATTTTTGTAAGAATTAAAAATCCACTTGTTTAAATATCTGACGCGATCAAAGCGCCTCATGTTTTGTTTAAATTCTCTCAGGAGCGCCAAGCCGTACCATATCCCATGAAAGATGGCTTGTATTTATTTTTGCAAATATCATAGTATTACAATCCTAGGATTGGTATATTGCAGCCCTCCATTTCGCCCTATCCCATGCCAGTTCCTTTGCAAATATATAGACAATTAATAACGTAAGACAAACAAAGTAACACATTTCACATAAAATTCATTGAATATTATGTCAATTGATATCTCGCTCAAACTACTTTAAACTCAAACTTTCCGCTCCAAAAGGTGGAGGAAAGAAAACTCCGCGAGAGGGAAAATTGAATGCTCGCCCACGTGAGGTCATCTTAGGGTTTTTTTTCTCCCTCCTCCCGAGAATCTAATTAAGGAGTGAAATTAGGAATAGGATTGTATGGAGGAAATACAGGGGGTTCCGCACGAACGCCGCTAAGTGGAGACAGCGTCGTATAACCCAAAAACTACGCTTCAGATATGGCGGTCGTTACAAGTCTCCGCGGGATTCACCTGAAACCTCGGCCAAGGGAATAGAAGAAGGTGGAGGGAGAAGAACAGGAGGAAGAGGAGGAGGAATAGGAGTGTTGAGAAGACTTTCACTACCACTTTCTGGGAAAATTCCTCCTGTTCCCCCTTTAACCCCCAGTTTCTCTCCATAATCCCCCCGCGGAATTCCCAGCCGCCGCTCCTTGAAAAACCCTCGGAACCCCACAAAAGAGCCTCTCTCTCTTCCCTCCTCCCCACCTGAAAAGTTCTCACTCTGTACGATATTCCATCCCCTCCACCCGATGTGGCATCGCCGCCCGTAACCGATGATTTAAACTTTTAACTCCAATCTAATACTTTGAACACTTCCACCATTTTGTAACACAAATTGAAAATAAAATCATCCGCGCTTGACAAAAAGTACTTGGATGCGACGGATAAAGTAATAAAACAGAAGATGTCATATAACATGCCAAAACACATCATGGGCATTAAGGAATTACGTCAAACGAGAATGTAAACATGGAAAAAGGATTTCTGATCAATTAGAGAGTTTTCATTTATGTTGATCGGAGGAGGAGGAAATACGCTAAGGTAGTAGACTTGGGTTTTACATGATTCAGCTGCTAAGGCATTATCTTACCGTCTAATTTAAACCTTAATAAGCACAAGATTCCGGTCCGAGATACACAGTGTTGGGTTGCCAGAAGATGCACTGCTTATTGGGTGGCTGCGGCTAGCACGAGGTAAAACATAACGTTTTCGATGTAGATGTGGAGCTAAATGATGGAAGCAATTCTTTACAATAGAACTCACTTCCTATTCATACCTTCCCACATATTTCTCTCCCAGGGAAATGCTGAGGATTCTGCCGCATTGAAGATGCAGCAGATGACTCAATGCACAAATCATCGCGAAGGTGTTAATTTCCCCATCCCCCTTCCATGGAGGCTTAGATTTTTTCCCCGCCCCACCAAAATACCCTTCCCATTGGATGTGACAAGAGAATCAGGAGTTGCATAATGAATGCGACTTAATACAGCTCTCAGCGGGACTCACACTGGAGGTGTCTCCTTAAGATCGTATGGCTTCCACCACCGCGACAACACCCACCGTCCTCCCAACCGACTCCTCTTTCTCACCGGGTGAGGGAGAGAGAGACTTTCTTCGCGTTAATCTCCCGCTTTCCTCCTCAACCCGTTCTCAACCGTTCGCCCAGCTCGCTGGATGAACGTCGCAATTAAGCCCCTGCGCCACCGCATGCGCCAAATTTAATAACCGCGGTATTTCGACTAAAAATGCGAAATGAACTTCAACAGTCGGTACGATTTCGGTTGCCAAGTTTCTACAACTAGAGAGCTCCATTATTTTCTGCGCATAATGGCTGGGTGCTGTGTTCTCTCCTTCGCCTCAAATACTTAGTGCGTATTTACGTTTTCCTCTCCTCTCCGCCTCTCTCTCCCCCTTGAACATTTAAGGGCCTCTCCTTTGAATGTCGGCGCTCACCCGCATTCCAAACGCCCACCCCTTCCCCTCCCACACACGCTGCAGTCTCCCGCGTTTCCAACTCGCACTCCCGCTCGACTTTTTTCAATTCTCCGTCTAATGAACCACCAACCCGGTGTTTTCGCGGGTTTTTTCCACGCCCACTCTCGCTTCTCCTCCCGGCGTTGCTCTTATTCCTGGTGCGGCGCAAATAAATCTTCTCGCCACCGCGCGCAAATATTTCTGAACGCGAATATTTTTGCTCGTGAATTTAACCTTCTACGAATGCAACCTGCTTCTACGAAACACCATTTTCTCAACAACAAAAACCTAGGAAGTAACAACATATCTGCAGATTAGAAAACCCAGATTAAACGAGGAAAATCAAAAATGATAAATTTAAATCGGTGCACTTTTTAATAAAACAAACATACTCAAGCTAAACTACGTGGAATTGTATTATTTTAACAACAAAAGAAACGCTTGTAAAAACTATTTCTCCACACTTAAGTTTTATTTAACCAACCAAGGTATCGAAGCGTAACCATAATTATAGAGGTGTCACAGAGACAAAGGTTAACAGGTTAAAAATAGCCTGTATTAGTGTAAACAAGTCTTTACTTTGTCTCACCTATTTCCCTACCAAATATTTCCGGTGAACCTTGGGCAGGACAGGGAAAGAAGGTTTGGAGTTGAATCCGACCCATAAATGTGAATTAAAAATTCCCCTAGGCTCAGTACTTCCTTGGTGAACTCATTAATTAGCAACTATACTTACCTTCAGCTACAAACATGTAATAGATCGTGGTATTCGTGGTAAAGAAACACTTACCGAGCAAAAGCGAAGAATGTTTTTATCAATAATTCCGAAGGATTTAGGACGAGACACTCACCTAAAAAGAAAGAAAGAAACAAGATTAGCAACGGTCACACAGATAACAAGTCGTAATAATTACCATTAAATTGAATAAAAGTCGTTTAAAAGTACACATGTTACTGAATGTGAGAGAACTCGAACATAAATTTTCTTTTCATTGCGATTTCCTTACTAAGTAAATTACTACGGATTAAAATTGGATTGAAAATTAGATAAAATTTTCCCAAAGGCAATACAAAAACTCAAGTTATCCCAAAAAGTTCGAGTTGGGTTCCACAACTTTTATATGAACAAAATACATGTATTTTTCATCACTAATTTTACAATTGAACCCCAACAGTTTAGCTATAAAATATTCGGGGCATCCAGCTTTCCTTTGTTGGACACTACAATTTATTCTGAACAAAACAGTCAAAGACTCGTGACAAAACTCCTCCAAGCTACATAACCTCTTAGCTGGCTGCAGAGTATAAAATATGGACGCTTTAGCGATTTCGCAGAAGAAGATGGAGATATGGACCAAACGGTAGAAACGAAGGGCGAATGAGAAAGGAATAAATTTGTATTCCGCGGATGACAATACCTCGAAAAATATGTACGTCAATCTGTTTAACACACGTGCATTGGTCTCACAACTCAAGGAGAGATTAGTTTGAGGGATCTAAAAAAAAATCACGATGAAAATTCAGCTGCGAATCTAGTTACATAAATATGCATACAATATCCCGCCGGGCCAGACACACTTCCGCTACCTAAAAGAGATCATTTTCAATGTAGCTGCGCTTAGCCGGAACATGAGCCGCTCATCCCGAGCAAAAGGTTCTATCTATTCTCCACAACTCGTTCCCAACGAAACAACCGTCAGCCGAGATGGATGATGTGCTGCGGGCGAGGAGACGTGGTTGATGGATGATGATGGAACGTGACGATATTCCACTGGATCAAGGCGGTGAGAAATGACATGTTTTGGAAGAAATAAATATGGTGCCATCTCAGCCGAACACGAAAAATTTCGGAAATAAATCTGTGCGGTTTCTTGGAACACGATCTGCATTCTGATTCGTCTCTAATCTCGATAATTAGGCGAACCGTCTATTCCAAATACGATACCCCATTCGCCTCATTGTCGCGTAGGTAGTCATCATCCACATCAATATCATTCAATGGCTAAGGTCTTTTCATCACCATCTGTTGTAAAACTACATTCTACATTTCGTTCCCCTTCTATAATGTTTCAATTGCATCTTGAATCTTGAAGTTATTCTCCTTTGACCTTCAATCCTCCCGCTTTGATTTCTGCCGAAGAACTATTCTCTGAGTTTCTCTTGGCTTCCTTGGGGAGGTAACAGACTACTCAGGAATTTACCTCATAGCGGAAAGGTGGGTAGGTTGGTAATTAAAGACTTATCCGGAAAAAGGAGGGATCATGGAGAGAAACCCCTGGGCATTAGCCTGATCTTAAGGCAAAGCTCAAAGGAGGTCACAACCTAATGGACGGGAGTCTTAAATGCTTTCCACGCAGCAACCGGGTGGGGATCAGTATTACGCCGAAAATATCCGAAAATGCCAGTATTTGAACCAGGCCAGTACTATAACCACCACACTCACAAGCACTTTCCTCTCCCCCATATACAAACTAATTTATAAATCAATCGATGCATCAATAATTTCTTTTATGGCATAGCATAGCTATATTTCATACGCAATATAATGTACATATATACATTTATAACGGATTGGCCCTTGTGTTCGGACCACCCAAGGGCGAGCGATGCTTGCGCCCTCCTCCTCAACCTCCGCACCCAACTTCTCTCCTTCTCCCGTCGCTCACCTCAGAGGAAAAATTTCGCCGAAATCCTTCACCCGCTCCTCAGACACCGCCCGCACGTAATACGTACGGCCCTCTCCCCTCCTCCACCCACGAGCTTATCCATTTCGTCTCCGGGCGATATTCAGCAGACGTCGTCCGACCCGCCTCCTAATTGCGCTTTAATTACGGGGACCGCCGCGCCGAGAATGAGGCGCACGCGGCTCGGGGTAATTGTAAAGTGTTGTGCGCTCGGGGGACCGCACGGAGGGAGGGCGATAATTAAGAAGGGGTCTATACAGGGGGGGGAGGGGCGGGAGGAAATGACACGGAACTGGCGAGGACCAACCTGGGGAAAGGGTTGACAGGCTTTGAGTTAAAGAATATATTATTACATATTTTCATACGGAGAATTGCTCTGGGATAGACGGCTGCAAAAAGGTCGAACTGAGAGCTTAAACGCAACGTATCACCGGAGGAACTTAGATGGATTCAGGGCTTATAATCGAGAAGGCATGCTGGAATTCATAGGTATATATTTAACAAATTTCATGAAATGGAAAAGTGGTACGATGTATCGATTCGGAGCTTAGGAATGAAATATGGTAATCAAAGATATGTTCAAAGCAGAATTGAAACAGTTCATAAAATCTTTGGCTGAAAGAAGGTACATTTATTACAAAAATAAGTAATTATCAAATGATTTACTTTAGAAAGAAAAAGGCACAAAGACATGTAGTAAATAATAGGTAACCAAAATATTAAATACATATTGCGATAATGGCAAACGGTGCTATTAGTACGTACGTAGGAATCAAACTAATTCTTCGGGGAGGGGGTGATTGTCCCTTTTTTCCCCATCGAATCCACCCGCTTGCATGGAGAGGGAAGAAGGAAAGTCCTTACGGGCGTAAAAAATCGCCAGCATCACGCCAAAAGAGCCGAGCGTGTGTATACGACCACAGACTCACACGATGACGTGTCACCAGGAAAGTATGACATCTTCACACGAAGGTGGGTGGGTGTGTTTTTGAGAGGCGGGGAGGAGGACGGAGAGAGGAGGGGGGCGTGGTCTGGCGCCTAATCAGCCCGAATGTGTCACCCACATTCCTCCTTCCCCACTCTTCATTCCCTCGCCAAAGGGTGGCCCTCCACCAATCCCAGTGGGCCATCGGAACGCCGCGTCGTTAGCGACCGAGATCGGGCGGAATTAGCGTTTCGCTCCGATCCGGAGTGCGGACGCGTAAAACGCAATAGGCTCTTTGGGAAACGGAACGGCGAAAAAAAAATAATTAGAAAAAAAGATATATACATATATTATACGAGAAATAAAATTAAATTAACAAATAAATACACTGAATACAAGTTAGACCACCCGATTTAAAGAAAAAATACCTGTATGAGGTAGAAAAAGAGCAAGTATTTGTGAATACCTACAAAACTAAATACCTAAAATATAAAAATAAATCACACAATCCCCGTGCTGAAAAACTTTCCCTATTCCAGGGATATCATGCCAAAAAGGAACCCTAAAGGTGAAATCGCCTATAACCAAAGCTGCTGCTGCTGAAACGGAACGCAACGCGGGTTTATAACGAGCCATCAGAACGCGCTGCTGAACGAAGTCCAGGGCCACGGATGACAAGTTTCACTCTCTCCCTGATAGGATTATGGAGCAACGTACGAGAGGACGTTTCAATTTCCATCCCGCGATAGGAGCTCAATTTTTCACGCGTCATTTGCGCTCCGGCAGAGAGACCATTACGGTTAATGAAGACGGCAGAGAGGGTAACAACGTATTCGCGGCGGGGAAGTCAGGAAAGTCCGCGAGACTACACAGTCTCCAGCGCTGCTTAGTCGCTCGACCTCGTCTCCTTCCGGGAATCGAAACCGAACAGTCAGCGTGAGAGGGCGGTATCGCGTATAAGCTCCCAGGCAGAGCTTTAATCCCGCAAAACGACGCCATTAAACGAATTTTTTCTCCACCGTCATATCAAGTATCCCCCGTGATTCGCAAGCAGACCGCTTCCAGAGATGGAGGGAAGGGGGGTAAGGGAGTTCAGTTTGAGTGACACATGTGATTGATTCGACTTTAATGACGTTCCTCACTCGGGGAAGAAACTGATAAGACTTCGCCCTCGATCCAATCAGGGCTTTTGCGTAACCGAGAACTCCACGAGACCGCTTCGGTGAAAGGGAACGCGCGGTCTCCTCCTTCGCCAACACCGATGGGCCAAGCCTCCCCGAGCGCAAGTAGGGGGGAGGGGGGACTGAAATCCTGTCTAAAGAAACGCGCCGGGCGATACACTCTCGGGACGGAATAACGTCGTTGATCTCCGGCGCCAGTTCTTCGCGAGCGGCAGAAAAGGTGGAAGGTGTTACAAACGAGGGTCCGGGGATCGCGGATAGGGAGAGTAAGAATATTTTACTGGGACAAAATCCTCTCGAACATTTCAATAAATTCCATAAAAAATAGGAAATCATGAGGAAAAATTTAATCTGTCAAAGACAAACGGAATTGTAAGCATAGCCATAATGTAAATGGGGCACTTTTAATTCCCAAGTCATTTAAATGGTCACATCTCGAGGTACAATTGTACCATAGTTAACTTGAGATTGTTGCATTAGACGTATCTATATAGGCGTTTAGGGTGAATTAAATAAATTTGGAATTGCACATAAGGTATCTACTGCCTCACAGTGATCATTTCTGAATTCCATAGTCTGAGTCTATCAATTTGACATAAATATAATTATTATTATCATTAGAGGGGAACTACCAGTAAAGACAATCATTGGAAGAAGGGAATGGAAGAAGGTAAGGAAATGGAAGAACACTATCTTTCACAGCAGCAAGTTCTTGACTCCTTTAATTTTTTCATAATTCAACTTGGCGTAGGCATGCAAAAATATTATACAGGAACACATACGGCATTAAAGAAAAAAAGTGGCAACGAGTAAAATATGGTCCCATACTAAAGAATTTCTCTTACGAGAAAATTAACATTTGGAAATGCTACCAAGAAACCTTTACCAAGGATTAACAAGAGGCGACATCATTTCAGTGTTGCTAAGACTTACCTAGTATTGTAGCCGAGGGAAAGAGAAAAAGAGAACAGAGAAGGGAAAGTTACACCTGTAAAACCTCAAACCACTTTCTAAGGGTCGAGGACTGAGATAGAAAGAGAGAGAACGAATTATTATTTTATGCAGTAATTAACCATATCGTTAGGAACAGCAGGAACGGGACCTGCAACAATCAACACCTCATTAGGAAGGGATTGTAACGACTGCGTGATACATGGCACGGCCAAGTTTCCCTTAATTACTGCCGCACCATGGCGAGGTCCCGGAATCGTTAAGGGAGGGAGAGGGTCGGTTTGAGGTAGGAGGAAGTGGTGGAGAGAAGAAACGGAAAAGGATTCCCCACCTCTTCCTTCCTTCCTTCACCTGTCGCCTCGTGCCGAGGAGGAGACAGTAAAGGGAAGACGCTGGAGGGATTAAGAAAATGAAGACAGGGAGAGAGAGAGAGAGAGAGAGAGAGACGCGACAAAAGAAAAAGATAACGAGGAGAGAAAGGCCTGGCACTCCAACCTTACACCTCGATACACTCACTTCTGCCCCGAAAAATGTCCACGGTCCCCGTCGCGACTCCACTTCTGTCCCAGAGCAGGAGCAGCACCGCGGCCATCACGAGGGCCCCTAAATTATCTTCTCCCCTTCTCGATCGCGATGCTAAAAGGCGAATCCTGAATGTCCTACCGGCTCCCTCGCACGCCAACCAAAACCTTCCTTATTCTCCCCCTTCTCCCCCCTCACCACCGCCGCACCCCCATTCTCCCACGCTGGCAGCAGGTGCTCCAGAGTGGATTACGAGAGGATGAACTTGCAGAAAGGATTGTGCAGAGAGGTCTCCCAGTCCATCTCTCTCCATAGAAACGGAGAGGAGTAAAGAGGGGGAGGATAAAGTAGTTAGTAGGGCGTGAGCGTGCAAGTGTGGGCGAGAAGTGGTATAGAAAGAGAGAGAGGTGGATGGCACTGTGAGATTACACAGCAGAGGATGGAAATGAATGTGTATGAGTAAGGGAGGAGGGTGGCCGATGGGGGAAGTCTCCCCGGGGAGAAAGAGAGGAGTGGACGGGGGAAATTAGAAGGAAGCGTGATGGGACGACGATTGGGGATGACACGTCCGCCTGTCTGGTCCGCCCCGCCGCCTTCCCCCGGCTATTCTCCGGAGACGACCCTCTCCCAACGAAGAAGACACTGAGGTTGTGTGTGCCCACCTTCTTGGCCTCCCCAGTCTTACCCATTTATCCCGTCCTTCTTCTCTCCTCCTTGCCAACTCTGGTCCCCTCTCATTGATGGGAAAGGAATCGCCCCCTTTGGCGTAACAAAGACGAGAGCCGCGGGGAGAATAATAAAAGTTTAGCCGCGTGGGACACGATATCTAAGAACCCAATCACGAATTTTAGGTGACGCAGCGGTATGAGCACAGGGTTATGGATAGATAATCTACAACCGATTTCGATTTTAACCCTACACTTTCATTTGGATACAAATACCACATTTATTCCCTAACTAGCACAGAGATCATATATTAGTAAAATGGAGAATACAAGAAATTTGAAAACCCAACTTTAGGTTTTCACCTCACCAGAGTTGTTTCAGTCATGCTTATTACAATCTACATTTTGCAGAATCTCGTTAAGCTCTGTTTTTATATTTTCAGTCCATCCCTCCGACATGAAGTTTTAGGCTCTAAATATGGATTTTTATACTTCATCCATCTTGTGGTCGAAAATATCTCTGTGTTTCAAAAGGAGGAAAACGATTAAGTAAATGTATCGTCACTGGAACCAATTGGGGGAGGGGAGACGAAAATGTTCACGGTAGGATCCGAATAAAGTCTCAAATTATAATTTAAAATTTAATTTCATCGTTTAAAAGATAGAATGAAATTAAATTAATTTTATAAAAATATTCCTCTCCGCATTTCTCTTTATGATAGCTCAAGGGCGGCGCACAATATCGCAAATTCACATAAACATGGGCAAAAGTATGGTGGTGGCTGGCACCATAGGACACCAGGTTTAACAGCTACCCTACCTTCACTTGACACTTCGGTTTGGTTTGAAACGCTTCGATGAAGCCGAAAAAATCGTCCTCGAGATAAACGAGAGGTAAGAATAAAAAAACCGTCATTACACTTTCTCTTACAAGCCGCAGTACAACAAATGGCTTAGAAAATCTCGTTTCTAGCGATAATGGCTGGGCATTAACAATGCCTCCGTAGGTGGTCGGGGAGGTATGGGAGAAAAAAGTGAATTCATGTGGCGTAAGGAAAGAAATAGTAGATTATTCTTTTATTATCGTACCACATCAAGCTGTCTGCCCATTCCGCGCCGCTACTCCCAAGGGAGCACTATTCTCGAAGTATATAATGCATCCGAAGATCCATTTGGGCTAATGCATTTTGATTGATTACGGCCGTACTTTGCCCACTTTTGTCCGCTTGGAAGTTCTGCGAGGAGAAAAGTGCGATGAATACGATAAAAGAGGCTTCAAGCTTAGTGATTAAGTGAGGAGGACACGAGAAATGAGCCTAATGCTTTTAACAACGTGACGCTAACGAAGTTTTTGAGGAATTGCTCCGAAAATTTACAATTTTTAGCGAGCGAGGAAGGGGAGTAAGTGGCAAAATAATGTAATTATATCGAGCAGCATAGGATCAACGTGGAGCGTTAAAAAAAAAGATTGAGGAACCAGTGATGGCGGAAAGACTGTGATAAATTACTCATTCCTCGTTGTAATGGATTCAATCAATGACTACGTAACGAGAAATGATTCCCGAGATATCTAATTTGTGCACGGCCTTGCGTAATGTAATTTGCACGGAAAATTTAAGGCCGCCATCCCTTCCCAGAACGTCTATACTACTTTGATGTAACCTGAGATGCTTTTCCACTGCCACCTCACCATCCCTTAGCAACATTGCGCAAAGCTTAAACTGGATTGGCGCAGGGGTGTCTTCGTTCCCTACGACCTGTGACTAAAGGGAAGGGAATAGCTTCACATTTATGCTCATGAACCGGAGATTAAACGAGTAACTGTCTCAAAAAAAAAAGATAATGTTTAAACCGAGACCCCAAGCATCGAAAAATGGTGCGGACATTCGTCTCCTCTCTTGTCTCCGCCCCTTCTTCTCCCGAGCATCACCCCTTCCTCAGAATCCCTCCCCCCCCACCTCCGAAACCCCAAGCGTCCCCCTCCACTCTTTGTTCCCCGTGTGTCCTTTCCTTCATCCATCTCCTTCAACTGCTCAGCCCCGCCACGCCGCGCATGGAAAGAAGAGGAGGCCATTAAGGGAGGTATGCGCGAAGGGGCTGGGAAGAAATGTGGCTACAGTAACAAACCCTGTGGGACTCTTTTCTGAACTCCGCGTGGCGAGTCGGAAGGGAAACATGTAGTGGATAGGAAAAGAGAGACGGAGAGACTGTGAAGGCTGTTGTGGCCTAGATGAGGAGGAGAGATCAGCGGGGAATGGAAGCCGTCGAACCTACGAGAGAAAACGCTTGGGTGAAGTTGGGGGGAGAGATGGGGACTAACATGAAAAAATGAGCGCGGGGCAAAAGATGGGCATAATGGGGGTGACAGGTGCCGCGATTCGGGTGGGTGATTATGTGATGTGGCGGGAAGGAAAGACGAGAAAGGAGGGAATGAGGAGTGGGAATGTAAGATATTAAAGATACGGATGGGGATAGAACGAATCACGACTGAGCCGAAGGAACGGTACTTAGGCATCTTCAGGTAGGGATGAGCCACTATACATTGAATATACCCGAATTTATTTCATACAAGCATATATAACCTATTTCCGTAGACATACCGATGTAATATTACAGGCGAAGAGGGAAAGCTGTGGTAATAAAAAATAGTGAAACTGTACAAAGACAGAAAGGGCTGACGATAGGATGATTTGAGAAACTTGTACGCCATAGGAAGAGAACGCTGTGGTGACCGAAAAGAAAGGGAGAAACGAGAAAAGTGATTTGAATAGAACAAAACGTATTGACGCAAATTATTCACCACTGTCGCGTAAATTGCGCGGAATCAGCAAAAGACAGCGAACGCAGTTTGCGGCTCTGGAGGAAAAAAAATAAAATTCATGCCGCGTTGAGTTATTTTCACCAGGGATGAGCGAAATGGAGAGAAAAAGGACTTGGTAGTTGGAAATAACGTGAGCTCTTTTTTCTTTTCAAAGTACGCTGCAAAGTTCACTTCAAGTCACCTCTAGGCTTAAAAGCTTCGAAAAGAAAATCGATCGAACTTTGACCTTTTGGGGGAAAAAAAGAAAACTCACGTCCATCAACTGTCATCAAAAGGAGCGCACCGCGACCGCACAATAACAAGGGTCTCCCTCCATCTCTCTCCTTCTTTCTCTCGTTCCTTTAATTTTGCTGCTTGTCGTTTCGACGCGCGAAATTTGGTGCAATCATCTTTTACTCCCTTAAGCAGGGGTGGGTAGGGGGAGGGGTGAGAGGAGGAGGGAGGGGTGAGAGGAGGAGGGAGGGGTGAGAGGAGGAGGGAGGGTGAAGTGGGGTCGGCCCGTTTGGGAGTGAGTGGGAGAGAGTGGAGAGAGAGAGAGGAGGAGAGGAATGTTTTTAATATGAAATCCTTTAAAACCGATTACTGTTCAAGAAGACCTCTTTCGCGCGCGACCCCTCCGCTTCTCAAGACACAGCCCACAAACACAACCACCAGCAATCTTCCTTTCTCGACTCGAGCATTCTTATGACGGTTCGTAATTCCGCAAAGTGTGTTCTCTCCAACGAATTAATTTTTTTTTACGCCCGGCATCGTTCGTGTTTCTGACGTGGAGTAAGGAGGAAGGGAGGGAGGGTTGAGAGGGAGGGCTTGGGGAGGGTCTAATTTGAAAACTCGCAGAGGGAGAGAAGGACCGCAAAGGCGCCACTCCCTTTCAGTATTTCGGTCTTGGTCGGATGCCTGATCCCAATTGCTCGACTGCGCACCTTCCTGCTTTTCCCCTGCGCACTTGCGGTTCCCCATTCTCATCGCCAAGTGAACATTATGGCTCTCTTGGTGCTCGAGTTTGATAATGCGTGAAGGGAACGTGTCAAAATCGCTCATGTCCGTCACTTGAAGAGAAAAGGGACCAGGGACAATGGAGTGGCGGTTCCATACTTTCAACTCGGCGTTTCTTTGCCTACCTCCGCCAGCCTTAGATATTGCCGTAAACCCCAGTAGTGCGTGGATTTCAGAGTTAAAAATTTAACTGAAATTTCAATTATTGGTGAGCAGAATTTTTTTTATCTTGCGACTGTTACAAAACTCACCTTCCAAGTACGTAGTTGAGAAAAACCTCCTCATTCCTCACGCAGTATACACATGAGAGAAAATCAGTGCAATATTTTAAGTGCCAAGAATAAATTTAATTACGGATAAGTCACGGGTAATGGAGTATGAATACTTAGTTATTGTTGGTACATCCACAGAAATCGCCCAGTAATGAAAGCCGCACATATTTAAAAACGGTCGCATAAATCAAAAGGAATGGTGATGATTCGGCAGATTAATGATGCAAACGTACGATTGATGGCGATTCCAAAAAAACTCCATGGAATACAGGGAATCGTGACAAAAAAACCAAATATGAAGATAAATCAACGTAATGGCACATCCACAAGTACTCGGAACTATGCGCGGTGATTAATTTTACAATATCAAGCTTGAATCCTCAAAGAGAGTCTTTGTGAAGTCTGGGTACGAAAGCGGGATATGGTGTGACATAGTGAACTGTGAAGCGATGCAAAATGATGTCGTGGGGCACTAAGGTTGACCGTTGAAGACCCAAATAAATTGCTGCTCGACTGGATGTATTTGAAAATACCCAATCCCTTGTTCACGCTTTTAAGGCGTAAGATGGCACTATGTATGGCGACAATTTATTGAGCGACAATCTTATTCTGAACGCCGACAGCTCGAGAGTATGAGTCTCTGCAGCATTTCTGCTAACCTAAAGAAGACCAAAATAACGCTATATGGGGTAGAGCAAACAGGCCTACAAGTTCCCGCACAAGCTAAGCAAATAGACGAATTTAATATTCCCACAGTAAATGGGGAGAGAAGCTAGGGGAAAAATAGACGATAGAAGTAACAGGAATCATTCATTTGCCTGTAATGTGATTAGAACCTAGGTACCTTAAATTTTAACCGAACGCTTAAATCAATTAACCTACGCACTAGTTATACACCGAATACGGTGAAATTTGCCATGAAAAAAACTACGCACTAGTCTTCTTTCGATACGAATTCCATAGAGGCTATGAAGGAAAAAGATGTTCACTCAAGGTACTGAATATAGAATGCCATGAAGTACTATTTCGTTTTGCACCTGTGCCCACGAGGTAAAAGGGTGCTTTCAGACGCAAGGGTTTTTACCTTGAACATGCTCCAAGTACTAGGGTACGAAGGTTGACTTTAGAGGACAAAGACGATGAATTCAGCGGACTCGCCCGCTGAGAGGACGTACAAATGTGCGAAATTCATAATGAACAAAACATAAAGTGGTATGATTTGAACAGCTGAAAAATAAATCGAATCATATCTGAGCAATTAAATTTGAAGAAGAAATGAGAAATATTTTCCAGTTTAATCGTGAACCTTCACCTACAAGAAATGAGTCACAGTTCCTCTTCGTCATTATCAGTGGCTTCCAGCGCAAGGCTATATTAGGATCGGCTCCCGCTGACAGAACGCAGTTCCAAAGGTGGTTATTATTCCATTAGTCCTTTAAATGGGTGACAGTCTAACGTCCTAGACCCTGAAGTAACGTACATTTTGGAGTTCGGTCACTCGGTCTCTCCAAAAAATCCCTCCTCCGTGACTGGGGTCAGGGGTTCACAGATTTCTAGCCCGGATAGGAGACTGAGGAGAGAGTGGTTGGGGAGGTAAGGCATCTCTAGAGGTATTCTGGGAGAGGGAGATGGCTGGAGATTAAAAGAAAGGGCTTAACAGGAAAGCTTCTGAAGCGAGGGAGACCATTCACTGCTGGCGCCGGGCTTGGCGTCGTAAAACCCCGCGGAGGCAGACGGATGGAGTGTGCGGGAGAACCGAGCAGAAGAACTAACGTTTGGGCGATCGGAGAGAGAAACAGGGCATGTCGGTGACTTCGAAGTGCACTGGAGAGATGACAAGGGGTAAGAATCATTTCATACTGGAATACAAATATTGCATTTCGATGAGAATAATGCATTGCTTTAAACTCGATGTTACGACATGTCGGTTTAAAAGAACCGCATTGGATTTTATTAACTCCCCGACGTGATTCCCCCAATAGCATTGACAGTGGCTTTAGGTGTTCCAACTGGGAAGTTACATACCGTGCCTATCAATCTACCAGTAAGACCTTGATCCTACGATAAAGTCAAAATTCAAGCCCAAGACGGGTTCTGAATCAGCGACTTTTAAGCAACATTGCAATATGCAGTATACCCTCACGAATGGAGTTGTAAGGAGGAGGACTCGAGAGAAAACCATTGATGGACATGGAAGGAAGGAAGAGGATGGCACATATGGCGAGACAAGAGATTTGAAGCGCCACTAGGGTTGAGACCGCGAGACGAGAAGATTCTGGCGTGGGGAGTAGCGGGTGGATTGGAAGCGGGCCTTTGGGCTGAATTGAAAGAGGGTTTCGGGTTCCGTCCATAAGGGTGAGTGAGGGATGTTGGAGATGAGTGAGGGGAGGGAGACCACGTGACGAAGCAGCATGGGAAAAGGGCTAAGCCGACGTCGAGATATTAAGCAGTGACTCGGCAGCACCGAAGCGCTGGCGGCTGAATGGTCCGCTCCCCTTTCCTCAGACCCCCACCCCCTTTGCATACCCCCCTAAAAGCAGTCTCCCTACCACTCAACGCGCCTGACCTCAACAACAGTCATCACCTTGTCACCTTTCGCCCTAGACCGGCACCAGCCAAGCAATCGTCTCCCAGCCGACCGCACTTATCTCCACGACTGCGCTACCGAACAGAGGGCAGGCTATCACGCAATTCTCGGTTGCCATTACCGCTGGACAGTTTCCCAGCCTCTCTCAGAGTACATTGGCCCCTCGGTTCGACTTGTTCGAGACTCGTGAGGATGATTTCATGCAACTAAAAGGACCAAACGGCAGCCTTCAAACTGAAGGCCGGTTTCAGGTCGGCTTCCGACGAGAGCGTAACCAAAAGTTATTGAAGGAAGAGTCTAATGTTCAGCTTCACATGCATTTTTTACAGGTTTATACATTTTACTGCACTAAGGTAAAAGGAATACACCAGTTAGGAATAACTACGGATTTAACCAAGCGTTTCGTTTTATTAATATTGGTAGCTATCGCGGGAAAAACATTTTCGTGCGAGTGGAGATGATCACCAATTTCACTTCCCTTTGAATTCACCCACGGCTTCAAGAGTGTTTGTGAACATCTTTTCCTAATTGGTTAGCGGCTTCAGATTCAAACTCTTACCCTTTGGGGCATTGATTCCTTTACTTGTATTTTAAGAGCGAGTTCAACTGGGTGGCAATGACAAGGCGATTACGGTAGGTGAAAAGCCGTTTCACGACGTTACGGCCCAATTACGAATTTCAATATTTCCTGGCCACCAATAGTTTAAATTGGCCCGTTATTTTGTATAAATAAAAGTATTCCGTTCCTTACTCATCAAATATGTACTTATTCGTTTATAAGTTTCTTTTTGAATATTATAGCAATCCACCAAAGGTATTCCAACCTCTTTCAGGAGAAAATGATTTTCAACGGGTATTGAGATTGAGACAATATGGGGAGTAGACTTCTACGCTGATAGCAGGCTCTTGCACCATTGAAAGTGATTTCACTTCGGAAAAACAGGAGGAAAAGAAACAATAAATTCGTAGGATTTCCCGAAGGAAAGATAGCGACTTATTTTTCGCCCGTTCCTATTTCCCTAAACGCCATTACTCGTGTCGTCCCACAGTGTAAACACGAAACAAGCCACAACAGGAAACGACAATCAACAACGTTCTATTCCGTTCCATACGTGTGACTCAACATCCACCTGGGAACATGTCAACACGCGCCGGAGAACATACAAACTCCCACGCGGCGAGAAACAAACTTCTCCCCTCGAGTGAAAAATAATAAAGTTCATTCCATCTAATAACGACTGGCGATTCAATCGCTCCCCTCTTGGGGAACGCACATTTCCCCGAGAGCCAAGCGTGACGCGTGCTACCAGTGCCATTGGCGTTAATGTCCCATGAAACCTATCAAAGATGTGTTAACGAGCCATGTAATATTTCCGGAATATTTTGTCGGAATAACTCATGATATATACTTATGAGAAAAACTAAAAGCCGTGTACAAATGAAGCTTAAGGTTACTTATGATGTAAGATCTGAGGTTTTCCCATCGAATTCTAACGGTACCGAGTTCTAGGGTTTTTCACCGGGTGAAGGTGTTGAACTGCTGCACCGAAGTTTCGATGACGATGTCGGTCATCGTCGTCGGGATGAATCTCTGAAGACGGGGCCGAAGGGAAACTCGAGAACTCAACATACTAACTTATAACGACTAATCAATCTCTTGGAACTACACAGTTTAACAGTAATACGTACTTTAAACATTCTTTTTGCGCCCTAACTATAGAGTAGACTTTTTAAGGCGTTGCAGTTGTTGAAGTTATATCAAACAATCTATCGTAATATAATGGTAATAATGGCACAAATTTGCAAGCCGAAGGCAGAAGGACTCGATCCAGCGACCTTTAAAGCTTACAAGTCGTTATAAATCCGACCTCACTACCACAGAGGGCTACTAACTAAATAAGCAATATTCGGCAGAGTAAGAAATGAAAACAAAGCAGGGCAGAACACCCGCATTCAATCTAGAGTCTTCTCCATGTCACACCGTTTCCTTTCATATTTCAGTGATTGAGTGAATAAAATTCTACTCCCCACCTAGCCCATGAGGAATCAATATTTGATCATCATCTTGGAAACATTTCAAAGCGTATATGTAACTCCTAAACATTATCAAATATGTTTTCTGTTCCTCGACATCCTCCAATCGCAGTTCACATGGGGTGATTGGGATCATACTCACATCAAGTTCTCATATGACGGTGACATTCCCTCACAATCATGAGGGTCAAATTCATAATCCACTGCCTCCCTCGATTTCTGTGCATATTCTTGCATTGGAACGACCCTTGATTGGTGATGAAACCCTAGGTTTAGTACGGATGAAAGGCCCTCCTTCTGGCTGAAAGCAGCGGGAGCACTGAAGGGCGGAAATGGTGAGGAGCAGTGACTACGGCAAGTGCCAACTCCTCCCAACTTCGCATGGAAGCGCCACTTCCGCCCGCCCGGAGTGCAAAGGCGAGGTCGGGAACGTACTCACACGTCATGCCGCGTTGAATGACGGGAGGAGTTGATGGTGAGGCAATGCTCTTGGCCAGAATACAATCAAAACCCCCGCCTTAGGAAGGAAGAGGAGAAAAAAATCATCACGCCACGCATAGAACAACGCACGATTTTTATCTTTACAATTCCCTCCAACACTTCTACCACCTTCCTTTCATCGCAACGCCGGAGTTTGAGGGCAATTAAACAAAATGACCTCAGACAAAGATGGCCGACAACTGAGGTCGTTTGCGTCATAAAAGGATAAGTCGGAAGATTGGTATAGATAAAATTATTTGAGGAATGAAGGAAGGGTTGAGATATAATTAGCGTTGGAATAAGCCCAATATTAACGAAAAGAAGCAAATAGTCCATAGTTTTACATTCTATGTGATGTACTTAAGTGCTTTCCAAAGAGATATCATACGGTATCGAGTTCCCCAGAAAAATCTGTACCACATCCGGGATCAAGGGATGGGTAATCGATTAATAATAGGGGGCTCCACCTAGTTCCCTATTGTCGAATAGTTTTTAGAGTTCTTCGAGAAGGGCTCCAATTACAGCTCAGAGATTAAGAGCTTCATTTTATCCGTAAGAAGTGATTTGGTCTGGCTCAATCCAAGCTGGGAAGCGACAACTCTACCCGATACCGCGGAAAGAAACGGCAACCGCTGAGAAACAAGGCGTAAGACTAGATCATTATTCCTCGTTGAGACATGCCGAGGCATAGCTTGTGTGGCAGGCTTTGTTAAAGATACGCTTGTAAAGCAACACAGACTATCTGACAGAAACAAACTAAAGAGACACGCACTCGAAAGGGGGTTCGTGCTTTTATTCCATGTTTCCCCCAAATCACTCCCATCCCGCTCTATCGCAATATAATATGTATAATAAAAAAACAAGGCGCCGTGGGTATCCAAGCAGAGAGCACAACGGACTCGGAGAGGAAGAGGAGGACGAGGTCGACGAACTTTATCTGCCGCGCTATCTCAACTCGGGAGAGCTCACTTCTCTCGCTAGCATTGACGTAGCCATTGCAAATGGTGACGCATTGCTCGGTGCCGTATGAATGAATCCTCAATAAGTCGATCATTATTCCGATGGGAGGCGGGCGGGCGGCCAATGTTTACGCGGGGCACGGGAGCGGCGGGGTTGAAGGGACTCGGTCGCAAGGAGGGACGGGAGAGGTCAGAGGGGGAAGGATTAAGGAGGGAGCGATAATACAGAGCCCGCGAAATCGCGACCCCACGGTGACCCTTCCGGACGGACCAACCGAAGACCGACAGTTGCTGCTCGTACGGCTATGCCCAATTTCATCTCGAAGACCACTGACCGACTGGGTCACGGATGAAAGAAGGTATCATTACTCGTTTAGGGCAACTTCAGACGAGAGAAAACCGACCCCGCTCAACTCGTAAATGGTTAGCTTTATTCGGCATTATGCTACTAGCATGGTGAATTATGATGGATCACTGCTTCTATCCTATTGCCATAACTAGAGAAAAATACTTGCTTAAGCTCTTCCCTTACCTCTTCGATGCAGCATACTCTTAATCTTCACGGCAAAAAAATGTTTACCCTTCTCCCTCATCTACCCCTCTTTCACAAATACTATGCCACGCACGTATGCTGAGTGCCACGAAGTGTTGCCATACCTATAACTTTGTGCATCTAAACGTCCATCGTTAAGTGCAAGCTAATTCCGACACCGTGTTTCCCTCCACTCGTCCTTCATTCTCCACACAATTCTATATATTTCAAAGTATCTTTGATTGCGCAAACGACCTCGGTTTACTGTCACTTCCCCGAATAACTTACTAACTATCGCTTCGACAACCGATATCTGACATAGAATCCTTGGAAGTATTCTGCCTTGGACGCGGGCAATCGCATTTCCCCTGCTTAGTGCAGCTAAAAGAACACCCCACTCTCAATGTGATTTTCGCTACCACTCTTCCTGAGGAACAGTCACGATGAAAGCTTGGTTTCAGATGCAAGGCGGACGGTCATCCAGGAAATCATGCTAATTGGTGAGCTCACCCATCCGGCTGTCAAAAGAGATTCCACTTATCGCCTGGGTCTTCCTGAGGGTTGCATTGTATTGCACGAGGAGAGGACTGTACGCCCAAGGCCAACTGCGGAGATGAGGACCTCCCAGAAAGTTTGTATCTACGACGAAAATCACGAAGCATTCATCCAAGATCTAATTTGGGGCTAGATTTTCATTTCGTTACTCCACTTCAGATGGTATAGCGAAAGATATTTTATTCCTAAAATTTTTACGGAGGAAAAACATTTTTGTTATGATACGGTGAGGAAGAGAGAGCTGCAGCGTAGAATGAATGCAATTGCCAGAGTTTTTATGCCGAGTCGAGCAAGTACAAAGAATATATATATCTCCGCTTTCAACCTTTTCTCAACGAGCATAAAATCAATATACGCCGAAATGACATAGGATGAGAAAATGATTTTAAGCTACGCATTAACATCGTGAGCACAGTGCGACCATTAATAAGAAAAGGACTGAGAACTCAACATTTATACCGGATATAAAACACTGATTTCCTTACTATGATGAAACTACGAAAGCATTCGGAAAACAGTTACAGTCCTAACACTACAAGATAGCCGCAGTTTGAATGCATTTCAGGGTACCCTGCACAGCATGAGTAAATACAGCGCTTCGAAGTAAAGCAAATCCGTACCTATAACAAGAATTCACGGATAGCCACGACGGGAATTCTGAATAGAAATAATTTTGGCAACTTTCATACAGTCAATGCAAACCTTCGTTCGCTGGTCGCCAAATTCCAGCTGAGTTCCGCTACTACTACCACCAATGCAATAAGGCATAACGAATCGAAAGAGAGACTACATTACAGAGTTATACCTCTCACGAAGGCGTAAATGTGAAATGGATTCGACAGGCATTTAGAGCACTCTCATTACAATCATTGCGGAAAATTGAAAGAGATGCACGCTCGGATGCGGACGATGGGAAAATTGCGAGACAAAAGAGAACGGAATCACAAGAGATCGGATTCGGAGCGCAAGTTGGTCCGTCGCCAAGACAATAATGCGGCTTCCCAAGAGACTTGAAAACCCTGCCACTTTTCGAAACAGTAAGTTACATACACTGCCGGACACCTCCGTGGAAGAAATCCAGGAATAAAAAAAGAACAACGGAATGAATGCACACTGGATGCGGGGGCGCGGGGAGGTCGAAGCGAGAGAGGGAAGGTTCGCGGAAGAGAAGACGGAAAGTATACGATCCAAGGAGTTTGAGAGGAGATTTCCAAGAGGAGGCAGAGAAGAGGAAGACGCGGTTGAGGATTGCGGAAAGTCGTGGGAAGACAAAGGCCGAGAGAAGCCAAGGGAGGCGGAGGAAGGAAGCGATTTGTCGCATAAGAAGGATGCCCCTTCCGAATATTTATTTTTCCACGGTAGGAAAAAGAGTTTTGAATCCCAATCTTCGTTCCTTAGGAATATGAGAACTTTCCTTTGAGTAATTCTATTGTTTTTTAACGTGTTTGGAATTTATATAGTCTAACTCCAGTTACAAATAAATTCGTTCACTCTACCTGCAACTCACATTTATACGCTCTATTTATTTAGTCATCAACATACAAAATGGCAATAGTAGGTACATGTAACTATTTATGGATAGATTCTTTGCAAACGGCTTAGACATACAACTGACGTTTACTCACCACTCCAAAAATTGCTCTTCATTATCTATTTTTATAATTGGTGTCTAAGCATTTCTACACCATAACATTTCGGCATTAACATGCAAATGATAAAGGTTTATTAGGAACTATATGAATCAGAATTAAATGGTTCGATTTCCAAATCTATATAATTCCATTGGCCTATTTTTTTAGTCTTTCCTTCGAAAACCTGGCATGCTATCCCATTTTAAAATAATATTCACTCCCAGCTTAAATAGGCCCTTCATTCTCGGACTTTCTTCCTCATACCTCGACCGTGCGTCTAGCGTCCTCATGTTCTATACTCCTACAGCCTCACTCACGGAGAAGAGCACGTGGATGAATGAATGCACCGCCGATTGCCGATCAAAGTCTATGAGGAGAGCGGTGCGGCCGTGGATGCTGCGCGAGGAGAAAACGGCTGGAGGAGACACCCACAACCCGTCCGTTCCTTCTCCTTCGCACGGCGACGACGCCTTGAGAAGAAAGGCCGGTGCATCAGCCGCGGAGATTCGAAACCTCCACTCTCCTCCCTAGGCCGTCGGTCGCCGCACAGAGCCCTCCTTCACATCGTGCGGCCGCTTTCGGCATCACGAAGAAGAGGAGGAGACGGAGACTGTTTGCGAGCGCGCTAGGCGGCGTCGATTATTTGAAGAGAAATACAAATATTTATGCTCAGATGCGGAAGGGACGGAGAGGGGAGGTTGAGTGACGTGGAGAGGGGAGTGGGATAAGCGCTGGAGCTCCGTGGAAGTGGAACCATCTTGCTCCGACTACGAACGGCGCGGCGCCGTGTATTCTCATCTTCAAAATGCATTTTCGTTCTAATTATTTCCTATCACCTCCTGTTGGTTTATTAAACCAACAGGAGGTGATAGTATTGCACTACGAGCTGAAAGTCGAAATTATTTATTCTGCTTGGCCAAAGGAACGACAATAAGTCTGTAAACAGCCAGGGATACGTTTGAACACACATCCAAAGTTGCTGTACCTCGTCGACATTGCAGATTTATTACATTTGCGGTGAAAAATGACGCCAAATTTGATGAGAAAGGAAAGGGATTTCATATTAATAGGTTTGGAAGGATCCATTAGCTAGTTATAAAATGTACTCAATAACAGTTTCCTGTTTCACTCATTAAAGGAGTCAGAGATGAACTGCAAAAAACATCAAATCTAGCCCTTTTGAAAAAGAACGAGCGCGGATAAATTCACCATCCAGAAGACATTTGTCTCCGTCAGGATTTTAACCCGATTCTCCAACTGGGCTACTTCAATCGTTCCCCGCGGTGTAACTCCTCGAAAAGATTCTTTCGACTTGCACATAAAAACACCTGATCACCCTCCTGATTAGTTCTAATAGTATATAACCTGCGTAGTAACCATTGAGTAACATTTATTTATTCATTTCGGACGATTTAGACATTCAAATCAATGGATGTTGCGGCGGCTGTCTCATGGAAATCCACAAGTGTTTCCGGGAGGGAGAGAAGAGGTGTGTTATGGGGGGGAGGTGAAAGTGAAGAGAATGCAGCCGTGCGTATCGAAAATGACAAGAGCGACGCGCACGGAATGCACTCCGAAATAAACTGACTAACGTTGCTCGAAATATCCTCCCCGCCACCGTCACCACCCTAGCCACCACTGCTCGGCGATTCCTCAAAGACAGAGGAGGCGTCCGTTTCTCACGACGCAGGGCGAGCGACTCTCTCGCGCCTTCCTCCCACGCATGTGGCCAATTCATTGAGGGAGAGAGAGAAAGAGAACCTCCTCTTTCCCCGCCCCACCCAACGCCCCCCTATTACACGCATAACCGATGAAACAAACCGCTGATGACCGGAAGAGTGTGGTGTCCGATGACGCGATCCGCGTTCCTTTCGCGAGACGGCAGAGCCCTTGGCAGTCCGTCTCGTATTCTCCCTCCCGCTCCCTCCCCCCCACACCATTTAGGGGGTTAGCCGAGATAACTTGAGCCAGTTGACTCAAGTCGGGGAGGCGGTTTAGGAGGGATCGGGAGATACATCCTGAGCAGCATAGAAAATAACCATAAAAAGGGGTCCTCAAGTGAAAAAATTACATAATATATCCCCTTTTATAGAACAAAACTATTTCCAGAAATTCTTAGACTATCATTTGAATAGGGTGCTAGGATAGTTAGTGATCGGCAAAACGACGGATTCGCTCATAAATCTGTCAGAGAACACTTCAAAGAGTAAAATAGTAACTATACCGTTTTACTAGACACTATCGTGGCCTCGGAGAAGCTGATAGCTTTATATCTGAGACGATAAATCTGTGGTTTATAAATCAACCAGCGACCTAAAATGGGTTAAGATCCATTTTCATCAGCATCTAATGGGGTATGAAGGAATTAATACTTAAATAGACACTACACCTGGAATATCCTGCGCGTTCAAGTCATCATTTTTGCATCTTTTTATTCAAAACAAAGTTAGAAATTTTCTTTGCGCAACTCACCCTGATAGAAACTAGGGAACGTGAGCTCTACGGCCTCTTAAAGTTATAAGGTATGAAAAAATCTCCAATGGCCGTAATAAATTGGCACCACTCGTCAAAAATACGCCACAATTGCTGTGTTGGTTTGCGGGAAAAAATGGGGGGGAAAATCCACGCCAGTGACCAACCACAACCTCTCGACCAGAAAAACCCTGTGGTGGTTTACGGGAATGTTACTTCCTCGCCAGGGACAACCACAGACACACACAATCAACCCGAATAGGGATACTTCGCTGGGCTGATGAGACCCTGCTAAGGATGCCTGGGTTACACACACACACTCAACCCAATGAGGGATTCTTTGCCGGGTTAATGAGACCCAACTAAGAAAGCCTGGGTTATGAACACAAACACACTCACAAGCACTCAAGAACTCACTCACACACTCAACGGGCCCAACTTCTGGGAGAATCTAGCTCAACAGAGCGTTGTCAAGAAACGGCACAAAAACAAGAACAGACGAGGGTGTGCGTCGGATACGCGTATTTCGGCCACAAGGTGGCCCTCTTCAGCGAACTGAAGGGATAAATCACTTGCAACGCAAGGTTGTAAGTGTATCACCCTGATAGCTCTTCGACATAAGGAATGTTATTTGATTATGCTAATCCACGTTGCAGACCAATAATCACTTAAGCTGAATATCTCATTAGAGAAACCTTATCAATATTTCTAGGAATCAAAGAGTATCTCCTAAAAGTTTAACTATCCATCACCTGACTCCAATTATTGCATCCTCTGGCAGGTAGAACAAATTGTAATTCAACCTAAGTCCCTCTGAAATCACAGAGATTCCAAACATAGCTTCGATGGAATGTAAACTAGAAGCGACAAATGATTTCCAAGCTTTAGAAAAGTGGAGATTCTGGGACTATTATCGCCAATCCCCAAGCCGGACGTAGCCTGCCGACCCAGGACTCCCCGCATCTTCCTCAATGCTTGGGTATTTCTCAGCGAATTGAATACTTTGTGATTGGAAGACGTGGGTTTAAAATCGAGAGGAGGGGAGAAAAATATCTGCAAACATGCTGGAAGACGGAGACAGGAGTCTCCAAGAAATCCTCCTGTTGTCTCATGATCTCCTTTTCCTCACCTCGTCTACTCATCCTAGACCCGGCCGAGCTCTCCCCTAGACACGTCCTCTTCAGTATTACTCACGCACCCGTCAATCAATTTTTTACTGCCGCATTGAAGTATCCAAGCACTCACGCCCCATCGCCAGAATCACCTGCGCGAGATTTATTCATTTGTTCATTCCCACTTTTGCCCCCCATTGTTTTTCGCTCTTCTTCTTTTCGTTGCTTAAGGATTTCTCCAGAGAGGCATGGCAACTCAATATATGTATTATTGTATCGTTCCCCATCCATAGGGGCCCATGAATAATGCACGGACGATGGGGGAGAGATACTCCATCGCTACTCTTGACTTCGACGAAGAGTTCGTCGGACACACGACGGCTTTTGAGAAATACATTGAATTCTTATATCTTCTCCTCTTTATGTATCTAACAACACTTTTTTGCTTGCCTCCCTACTGAGGGACGTACGACAATAACGTGAACGGGTATCGCCGTGGAGAATCAAACGATTGCGAAAGACCCAAAAGCTCAAAGACCCCCACCACTGACCCTAGAAACAACAATGGATTCTCTTTTGTGCCGGCGACCCCAGTCTTTTTACTCCGCCATGGAAAAATCACGACCATTCAAACGAATATTGCTCCGTGGACCGTCATTCGAAACGTCGCGTCGCCTGGTCGGCTCAATGCCTCTGACACTGGAGGAAGGCTTTCTATACATATTTATCATTGGCTCAAGAGTTATTCCTCCTTCCTTCTCTTCCCATCGCTCATTTCTACATGCCCCTCTATTCTTCCTCTCTTCGCTGCCTCGTTTCATGTTTATGCATGCACACACACTCTCCCCAGAAAAGCAAGCTTTAGAGTCACCCGGTCGTGGACTGAGAATACAATGGGCACAATATGGAACGAGCCATAGCTATGGTTGAGTTACAAGGCCAATGGTTTGTTTGAGGTTAATTAACTATCTTTCATGGCTTTCCGAAATGATTATTTCGCAGGATAAATCTCCTAAGATCATCCTTACTTGGATTTAATTTCTTCCTCGTTCAATTTCTAACCAAGCGTTTAACCTATTTACTTATTACAATGTATTTTACTTTGAGAATGATGCCATGGACATCGAAATCAAGTGGTGAAAAAAAATTGTTGAATATTAAATAATGCCTATTTTTCAAAATGGTGAACGATTTTGCACGCTTTAGGTTAAATGATTCGAACAGTCCACTCAATGGTAACTCATGTGTGACCAATTTTTCGAATTTACAGTCATTTTCAAGAAGTAGCCGAAACTACTTTTGGGACCAATAGCTTTACTGTGGACTATACCTACGAAATCTTAAAATGTGGACCGGCATGCAGTTCAATGCAGTGCCACCTCAAGACGTCAATTCATGCTTTGAAACGCATTTAATGATCGATTCCTCCGCTGAAATCTAAGTTTTAGGCATGACAATCCGCGTAAAAGATTCATCCTTTTCATAATGTTTAGCAGTAGGAAACCTAGAATTCTGATATTTGTCGTAGCCGAAGCCAGAAGGATCCGAGGCCTCCAAAAGAAAGCCCTGGCCGCTGCCTACGGATCTATTCCAATCTCTAACCCCACACGCCTCCCTTACAGTCATCAATTTCTTTCCAATCCCCAGTATCCTTCCACACCCCCATTCAACCCCCTCCCGCCCCGCCACACGGGAGCAGGGGGTCGTCTCAGGCCCCGCGCGCGTCGCCGGGGGGCGGCGGCGGGGGCGGTTGGAAAAGGCAGCCTTTTTCGTCGGAAGAATTTCCACGCGGAGAGGGTGGCGCGATGCAGATGGAGAAGATGAAAACTGAGAGAGGGGGGCGAGAGAGAGAGACGTCGGTAGTTGGTAGAAGGGGGAAATCAGGACTGGGTGGGTGAGGAGGCTGTTGGAGAGACGAGGGGGAAGTAAGTAGCTACGAGAGGGCATGGGGAGGAAGAGAGGTCTACCGGCACACGCTATTTGTCTGCTCGGGACGTTTCCCTTAACTTTGGCAAATGCATCCCCATTACTCCCCCCCTCTCTCTCTCTCTTTCCTTCTTCCGCACTCTCGGTCCTCCCACACTCCCGGTCGGGTGGGAGGAGGTAGTCGGAGGGTACCATCCCTCATCCCACTCGGTAGAAGAGGGTGGGATGCCGAGAAAAGTGACATTCGGAGGGGAGAGGAGGGGAAGGGGGGAGGAGGGGGGGAGCAATTGGCGCCCGCGGGAGCGGATTCGCGGTGCGAGAGACGAGGATGAGGTGTAGAGAGAGAGAGAGGGACGTGACCGGGCCGGAGAGGCGTGCTCACGGGAGAGAGAAGAAGTGGAGGAAGAACAACACCGAACGCGCACGCACGTCGCACGAGGGGCTCGTTACCCGCACAATAGGAGACGGATGCGCCCGGTTGAAGGGGTTTGGGCGACGCGAGATTGGAGCTTAGAGATGGTCGTCTTAAAGGCGAGTCTTCTCTTTAAACATTCTCTCTCTCTCTCACTCTCTCTCTCCCTTTACTTCATTCCACCCATTCGCCATCGCGCCGCCAGATTCAAAGTGGAGCGACTCCTCGACCAAATCTGGCTGGCCCCAAGTGTCCAAAGCTAGAGCCCACAACTCCATTCGTGATGGCGTTTTGTGGTAGGCAAGGGGATCCTTAATAATTCCCTGATACAATAGGTCCGAAAGACTCTGGCAGAAGAAGTAATTTATTGTTGCAGAGATGGTGTCCGGTAATGGTAAAAAATTGAACTGTTTCTAAAAAAAAGTGTCGGAAGCTACAATGCTACGTTGTAAAAATAGAAATCCTCCACAATTCGCACAATTATTCGTAAATCGTGATGCAACACAATTTATTACATATGCAATGAAGAGATTAAATTTATCTCATAATTGATACTTTCGTGACGTAATTCGATGAAGAGATGGCATTATCACACGAAAGAGGACACCGCTAGGTTGCTGTTGGTCCCTTCATTAAAAAATTCCATTGTCCCCTTATATTAAAAAAGAAAATTCTCAATAATTTCAAGGACCCCACAACCGCTTCTCCGAGTCCCTTCGTACGCAATAAATGCTTATCTAGAATACAAAATTAATATAGGTTCAACAATTTAGTGCTCATAACTCACAAATACCCAAATAATGTTAGCAAGACACACAGTTCCTTGCTGGACCTCGACTCTCTTCAGCGGCAATGAAGATATAGTCACCAATTTGACTAGTCGTTGCAATTGCAACTTGCAATAAACTGCTCGATAAAGACAGCAGCACCACGCCACAAAGTTCCTATATATCCAGCAGTTAAAGCGCAATTATGCCATTAACCCATTTCGTCCCAACGTTGCGAAAACGCAACATTTTCTTTGCTATTGTTTTTACATCGGTTCTAATATTTTATGGTAAATTATTTTCATTGTTATACATATAAAGATGTTATTACTTCTTATAATATTTTTTTTCATAATTTTTCCCTATCAGTGATTTTTTTATTTCCTTGGTAACTTGTTCTTTCCTGTGCGTTTTCCGAGGAGCGTTTTCATTAATTTTTTTCTTCCTAAATTTTAGAGATATTTAATCGTTGAGGTGATTAAATAACACAAAAATGTATCTTCAAAGTTCAGTCACGAGATTAAGTAATTATTTTTTATCTAAAACTATATTTTCTTACTTGCGCGTTAATGTTGCGAAAACGCAACGTTGGGCCTTAGGGTGTACAAATGTATTCGTTTCCCATTCCAGTCAATTTTGGGACATAGCTGCATAGGAATCTCCAATAGCTTTGCGGAGTGAGGATTTCAAATGGGAACGTAACTTTTGATAGGTTGATGCTAAGTACAGCAGCAAGCATTCATTCTCAGGTGTTGGTCATATACATTTAGTACTACATCTGTACTTGGAGACATGTTTTACGTTTCACTTTAGTAGGAACTTATTTACCATTTATATTCTCACTCTGAATGCCCATGTAAAACAATTAACTGACATTTTATCGGTTCTCGAGGAACTAAGCTGAGATAATTTGGAAGAAGGATGTTTTCCTGATGCTGTGATCATTCCACCAGTAGTAGATCCCTTCACTGATGTAGAAGACTTAGACGACAAAGAAATGGATCTAGATGAAAGAGCCGGAGAGCTTCAGAGTGATGTAGCGGGGACAATTGAACTGCACCACAGCATTGACTTAGTTCATAAAGAGACTCAGACATTCACCGAGAATGATTCGGAAGCTCCTGTCTTGGAGAATAAACTTCCAATGTGGGTGAGACGTATGCCTAAGTATGAATCATTCACTCAGTGCAACGAAGTAGAATCTCAAAAGAAGTTAAAATGTTCATTAGGCAATTTGACCCAATTGAATCCTTTCAGTTGTTCCTTTTATGAAAAGGTGATCAATATGATAATATCCTATTCAATTAAATATTCTTGGGATAAAACAACCATGATTTTTAAATTAACCGCAACAATCTCAAGAGTTTTTTGGCATTCTTCTTTTGACGGGGTATCATACGTTATATCAGTCCCGATTTTATTGAAGCTGAGACCCTAATAGTGTCAAATTTTTCAGAGAAGGTTTATCCTGTATTAGATTTCAAGAAATAAAGAAGTACCTTCATTTTTCCTGCAATGACACCCTTGATTTGAATGATAAGTTTGCAAAGATTCAGCCACTATTTGAAAAAATCAATTAAAATTTCATCCAATTCGGAATCTTTTCACGTAACATCACAATAGATGAGCAGGTGGTACCTTATTTTGGACGTCAATTATGTAAAATGTTTATTCGTGAGAAGTCTATTAGAATTGGGTTTATGCTGTGGTGCACGGCATATTCGTGTGGCTTTCTCTACCAATTTCATCCATACTCTGGCGCAACTTCTAAACCAAATGACGGCTATAATCTTGGAGAAATAGTGGTAAGAGATTTGCTAAGCGTTGTTAAAAATCTAAAGGATCACAAAATCTATTTTGAAAATTTTTTACTAGCCATGCACTACTGTCAATCCTTTCACACAAGGGTTTCTTTTGCCACTGGGCCTGTACGGGAGAACCGGATTTCCGATTGTCCCTTGAAAGCAACCAAAGACGAGAGATTTGACAAAAAAGGTTCGTATGACTCAGCGCTTGACGAATCGAACAAGATATTCGTGATACAATGGCATGGCAATTTCATAGTCTAAGTGGCAACTAATTTGGGAATGATAAAGTCTTTAGTAAAAACAAAATGGAATAACCGTAAAACGAAAAAAATGAATTTAATACCCCAGCCAAATGTAATTAGTGACTACAGCAAAAGGATGGGAGGTGTAGACCTTCATGATAAAGCATTATCGAATTATGGAATTAAAATCAAAGGAAAAAAGTAGTAGTGGCCCCTTTTTACAAGCACACTAGATAGTGCAGTAGTTCATTCACGGAAAATTTACAAAATATCCGAATCTAATGTAAGACTTGGTGCTTTCCTGGCGCACGATGTGAATAAATTCTTCACGGGATTCCCACCAGGTGAGATGTTCAGCCAGAGCCGACGTTTCAATGGCTAACACTGCCATCTTCCTCAGGGCGTTGAGTGACGCTGGCAGAGTTAGCCATTGAAACGTCCGCTCTGGCTGAACATCTCACCTGCTGGGAATCCCGTGAAGAATTTATTCATATCTGAATCTAACATTTCCCTGGTGAGTTATAGATTTTGGTACTTTATTTGTTTCAAAGCGAGAGAGGAAAACCTGCAATAACTGATAACGGAGATACGGAATTAGAAACAGAAAACTTCGAACAGCTGTTTGTGAAGACCATCACACGGAAATCTACCAATATCTATAAGATTGGACAATATAGGACATATAATAGTATGAACATACTGATGAACATAAAAGGAAGAGATGTAGAATGTGTCTCATTCGCAAACAGTATACCAGTGCAAAACCTGTGAAGTGCCTGAACACACAAATTGATTTGAAGATTTTCATAAAAATCAGTGAAATAAAATGTAATAACATATTTTACCACAGATAAACAAATAAGTTTAAACATTAAGTAGTTGTATTTCAAAATATAGTATTGTTAAATAAATATATACAATATTAAAGTGGTAAAAAAACTGTAAAAAATAATAAATTTGAAAAGCCTGCTGCACTCTATTTCTGATACCCCTAATTCCCAACGTTGCGAAAACGCAACATTTTATATTGTTTAAATAGAAAATGTTAAAATTTTAAAAACAGATTTTAAACCATAATTGGGACTCATGCGATTGATTTAACCATATATTTCAACGGAAAAGTAATTTTTTAGGGCTCGGGACTTAATGGGTTAAGGAAATGATAGGTATTGTTTATTCAGTCCAAGGATACAAATTTCACTATCTTACTCAGCATAATTCATTTCGCCTTCGAGAACATTGATTGGATGAGGAGATTGATCATCGAAGATAAGCCCACAGTTTTTTCCTGCCACAAACCTTCGACGGTACCCAATCATTTTGCACGTGTGGTTGACTCAGGCCTCCCGTCTCGGATGAGCCTGTGAGAGCGTTAGCACATTACATATTTACCCGAGGAGAAGTCAGCCTCCGAGTCTCATGCATGCAAGCACAATCAAGCGGTGGCCGTCGGATCACTCGCCCATGTGTCGTCTGCAGGGTGAGTCAGTCGCTTTTATTGCGGCGATGGGTGTCGCAACGCCGCCGACAGCGAACGCGGAAATTGTGAAAACTCGGAGGGTTTATCGCGGAAATAATGGCCGCCGACAGCGGGCCGGGAGAGGGAGTCCCCATAAGCTCCCGACTCGCAGATTTCTCGCTACATGGCCCGCGCGTGCCTGCCTACCTGCCTCCGTTCCAAACGCGAGCAACATCAACCCCGAAGGTCGTAGCGTATTGTTTAAGGGCACAGCTCGACTGCATGCGATCATTAAGACGTCCGAAATTGAAGCCGTCGTGGCAGTGGCCTAGCCGGAATATACGCCACCAGGGATGGTCCTCATGTTTGCCGCCTCACACTCAATGAAGCTGAGTAAAATATGCAAAAGTAACAGTATTGTAAACGTATATGTTGTTCTTGGATAAATATATCCTCTAAAAACAGTAAAATATTATGTAATAAATATAATGCGTCGATGTAAAATTGTTTACTTTGAACGATTTTAAGCCAGTAGATATGGTGAGGAATACGCAATTAATGAACAAAAATTCAACCGAAACTACGAAACCACAGATCCACAATTTATAATGAAATGGTTGAGAAATACAAGCTAAGTGACCATAGGTAAAAAAAGAAATTAAAATAATATTGCTATAACTTAAGGAGAAAACAAAATATTTCTTGGTCATAGATTAACTATGACTGTCATTTCCCTCCCGCTAAAAACGCTCCTAGGAAGGCAAGAGTAACTTTCCCTCCACGGGTTCCTGTCAAGTCACAAACATTCGACCAGACTTTGCTATGGTAAAGAGTTCAGGTTCAAATATAGGTGAAATCACATGTATTTGAACAGAGAACCCTTCAGAAATCATTTCAGAGACCTTGCAGCTCGACGCGGCCGAGAAAGGGAAAAGAATTCTCATATGGAAGACAAGAGATGGAAGAATATTTCGCACCGACGACGCGCAAAAGGGGGTGCCTCTCCTTGTTTTTCATTTTATTTCTCCTCCATGCCCCCCAAAGGGGAGTAGAAGGAGAAGTAGGAGGAGAATGGGCGGCGGTGGCTGGAGAGACCAACGAGTTGGGTGGTTCGTTATTTCGTCGCCGCACTTCCGTGCTGACGACCGACTGTGCGTCGTTACAGCACGCGCGGGAAATTGCTCACGGCCTCCCGCAAGGGAGTCGGATTGGGTGGGATTGGGGAGGCGAGAGAAGGTGGTGGAGAAGCAGAAGCCCGGGGAGTAGGCGGCTGGGGGGATTGGAAGAAAATTGAAAGGAAGAAAGGCAGAGAAAGACTCGAACGCATTCCATTTGGTGCTTCTGGGGAACGTGTGCGCGCACGTTTGCGAGCAAGAGGACTCGAAGTCATTTGCCTTTATTTGCGCACTGGAGAGGGGTCTCGTTCCTTCTCTCACCACTTCTCCCTGTCTCCTCGAAACTTTCTTCCTTTACGAAGGGGAGGACCTTTCGAGTGTAACGTGCCCTGGGTGAATATTAGCAGGGCCGCTATCAAAATTGCACACTTGTCGCCTAAGAGGACTCCACTTTGCCGCCCGGAGGTGAAAAACCAAGAAGCCACTGCCGCAAGTACAGTAGTGACACGGGATTTGCCGGTCAACTGCTAATGATACACAAATCCCATCACGCCGTTCCCTTTCGTGGTAGGCTCAGTCAAAAGAGCTTAATTCTCGGCATTAGACTAATGAAATTGGCTCCGTTTTCATAATTTCCTCCACTCAGCCCTATTCTTGCAAACCTCATTCGCTTCGATCATATACATGTATTGCTTCAGGCACGTTCTCTTGTTCTTAAGAATCCTAATATTCCACCTCTATCATTCTTAACCAATTCCATCTCTTAATATTCCCCCTTTCATAGATATCCTTAAAATATCACGAGAGAAGCAAGAAAAGCAAGGCGAGGGGCGTATCTATTGATACTCTCCACAGGCGGTGGCGGAGAGAAAGCCCGGCGACGGCGCGTAGAATCGCCGGTTGGCGCCGGGGCGCGCGGGCGACAGCGGCCGGATCATCCCGGGGCGCGGGAACGGAACGCGCCAAAGACGGGTTAGTGATGCCTCGGTGATTTGCGGCATGAATCTTTATTTATGGGTGCTGCTGGGCATATGTGGTGCATTTAAAGCATGCGATCTGTGCGTGAATCAATTCACGCGGTGGACTACATGTTTAAAGATGCTGTAAAATGGACCCGATGCATCGATAATTAACTTGACACCACTGAAAATCTTTCGTAGAACTTTAAGAATTACTCAGAAGGAATACTTGGATATTAGAATGTTCAAAACAAGGAGAATAATATTTAGTTGGTTCCGCAATTTTGCAGCAAAACGGCATCACGGCAAATAACTCGGGAAAGACGCTGACATTTGGAAACCGCAAGCTACGGAAAAAGGACGTCTAAGGGACTGCAAAGGTAGCACTAGGCATCGTGCCACCGAAGTCCTCAATGGAAAATCACGGCGCAGGACTGATTGTGACGGCCTCCGGACATTCTGCAGACGTGGGCGAAGGCGATAAGGGAGGAATGCGTGTCTGCTCGTGGTCATCTGGGGAATGTGCAGGGGGTATCCGTTTCACGTGAACTCGCAGAGATCACGGCAAGAGAAGTAGACGTGATCTGGTGCGTGCTATCGTGCTGGTACGCCCTCCATGAGGACTACCAAGCCAGCCAGGCTAGTGTCTACCAGACCCCATAAACTCCGAGGCACAGGCTCTCACAAATGGTTTCATTTTCGCACCGCTGCTTCTCTTCTCAAACGTAACGCGCACCCCTGTCAAACGAAAGTCATTCCCAGTTTTCGAGATTTTCGGTTCATGAATTTCGAAGTCCATTCCGAAAGTCGTCACCGCTCTGAAGAGAGCAGGGAGGAGGAGGGAGTAAATACTCTTTCAACGGCGAAGTGGAAAAACGGGACTCGGATTTGAACGTTCGGAAAGACTGGATTTAAGATCCAGGGAGCGATTCCAAAGCCCGCGGCTATGCAACTTTTAACTTCTTCGGGGAGGCATTTGACGTAGATCAAAGGCCTTACCCAGAGCACACCAAAGCAGCCATTAAAGTGGTGCGGAGAGTGGGGAGGAGAGGGGGGAAGGTGAAGATGCAGAGGGCCGAACACTTTCCTTTCACTCCCCCCTGCAGACGGCAAAATCAATCTTGGGTCAAAAGGAGGAGGGGGAAGGGGAGAGTGCAGAGGCGAATAGAGAGAGGGGATGGGGGGGCAGAAAAAGCACCAAAAATAGGGGGGGAATGAATAGAGGGAGCGAGAGCCTTCATGAGGGAAGCCAAGAAGAAAATGGCCGACCGATAAGCGTGGAAAAGGAAATGGAAGAAGCCCAGGAGACTTGGAAAGGGGAATCGCTCACTCACTCCGTCTTATATATGAGGGTAGGAAGAGCACAGTCCATCGGAGGACAAAGGCTGGTCCAAGAGGGAATATTAGAAAAAAAAAGCCCCACGGAATCTTCCGCGTATTGCTTTTATTCGAAGAACTAAAAGTACCACCCTGAACGGAAGAAGATAGAGCTGGCACAGAGAGCGAGGTCGAAAATAACAATCCTTTATCATGTTCTCTGGCAAGCCACCTACGAACGAATGTAGATTTTTATAACTCGAAGAATCTAAACAAATCGTGGCATACATCGAAAATGGAAAAATGTATATTGATCGAATACATGTGATGTTGTACACCACATATTATGTAGTGAGACAACATTGCATGCTCCTTATATAAAAGAAAAACCATAAAAAAGGAACAATTTATAAAACTACGGTCAACCGGCAGTGACAGAAGTTTTAAAACATTTCAGGAAATGGAAGTTTGACGTTAAATAACACGCACTTTATCCCTCTTCCTTTTAAAGTAACTGAATTACGTACTGTATTTTATTTTTCAAAATGTTTTACCAAAAAACAGGGTCCAGGCGAAGTAATGGTGAACTAGCTAAGGCGACAACTTTAGCGAAGCCAACCGCTGATAACCTATGGAATCAACCGCCTACGAGAGGAGAAATTCCAAAACAAGAATTCTATGAATTAGATTATCCACTTGATAGTGATTCGGGGGACTCGGATGAAAGTCCAGGATATTGATTTTTTTCAATGTGCACATCGCATATTCGTGTCAAAAAAGGGAGATATCTTATCGACTACATAAGAGCTCCGGGACACACAAGGAGAAGATCACTTCTGAATAAAGGACGTCTCTCTCACTCTCATGGTGTGCTCCTCGCCGGCCGTCCCTCACAAATGGACTCGGGAATCAAAAAGGAGTGAATCAGATCACGAGGGGAGAGAGAAATATGCAAGGGAGGAGGAGAAGCATAAGGAGGAGAAGAGAAGAGCGCAATGGGGGAGAGAAAGAGGGCTTCCTTTTCGTTTCCGACCCTTCAACCCCCCCACCTCCCAACCTCTCTCTCCTCGGGAGAAAACCTCCAGATTCACAATTTTATAATACTTACTTTATGCTTCGAACGAGAATATTTTCGCTGGTTAAAGCAATTTCCGGGAGGGTGGGAAGAGGTGGGATGAAGGGAGGGGGGAGAAGGGGAAGGAAGTTGAGAGGGAGGGAGGAAAGAGAGCGGAAATGTCTTTCTCGCTCGCTCCGTCTGGACTCTTCCCCCGCTCGCCGCTGAACCTTCGGACTCTTTGAGATGGGCCGTGATGGAGAAAGAAAGACTCGGCGATAGATCGAGTGAGACTGCATGGGAGAAAAAATATCGCCTCGCAAAAATCCCCGCACTTGTCGAAATTCTTTTTTTTTTATTTACTCCCTTCGCTCGTACTCTCCAGGAGCAAGACTTCCGCTTTCAGTTTCCGCCATTTTGTCGCACTTGCGTCGCCCACCCTGCAAGCCAACTTCGACTCTGCGGTTTCCAAAGAGACCCATTCTCTCTGGATCTCTGATTAAATACTTAATTTATAAAATGGAAATAAAAATGTAATTTCATTACTCCTTCACCAAACTCAAATCGAAGAATTGCCCAAAATAAATAATTAGTTGACTTTTCTCGCTAAATATTGGAGGGAAGTGTGAAGGTTTTTCTAGTATCTGTGAGTTCGATGGTGTTTTACTATCTCCATGCCATATCACTGTAGTTTTAAAAAGCACCTTGTGTTTTGTCACGTCCATATTGGGCATTGAAGTAGGAATATTAATTTTATGAAAACTTCCCTTAAAATATCCCCTCACGCTTGCACTTCAGGGACCCGAAAAAACTAACTTCCACTTCACCAGAACAACTGAACATGGGACGATGAAAAAATTAGAGAAGAGAATTTGATGATTACATTAAAAATAATTGAATGCAGCCATATGAAACTTAAAGACATTTGATGTAGTTGAATACATCACTGATTCCATTGACCATTTTTTCTTTTTCGTTGTTGAGGAGGTAAGATATTTTTCATCCAATTGCAAAGTCAAGTAGTATTTTCCAATTCGGACAAGTGTTACGAGGTGAGGATTAAAAAAATAAACAACATTCACTCAAGCCGAGCGACCGAATAACAACCGAAATAAATTGGAATGAAGGGAAACAACACTTCCGTTACCAGGACCACGAGGACGGGAAAACAAGAGAAGATTTTCGCAAGGAACCGGAGAAGAGGTGATTCGAAGAAGATGGGAGAAAGAGACGAGAACCTTCGAGAGAGAAGAAGGGGAAGAAGAAGATGTAGGAAAAAAGGAAGCAGAGAGGAAGAAGATGAGGAAGAAGAAGAGGAAGAAGAGGAAGAAGAGGAAGAAGATTACGAAGGAGAAAAGGAGGGAGGGAGCGTTCGTTATTAGAGATCACTTGGCGTGGGCATCTCCTTTAAATATCTCTGGAGGAGAGGAGAGACAGAGGAAGAGGTAGAGAGACCACACTCTTGGCCCCTTGGAAAACGACCGCGGCGCATGCGCAGAGGGGCGTCTGCGCCGAAGACGCCTGCGCCAGACGACGCCGTCTTGGGAGGAGTGGAAGGGGCAGGGGAAAGATGGGGGTGGTGTGGGTTTGGATGGGAAGGGTGGAGGGGGCGCTGCAGTGTGAGGGAGAGGGATGGGGCGATGCGTGTTGTGAGCTGCCCCCGGGGGCAGGGGAGGGGCCGGGCGTGGAAGGGGGGGGGGGATTAGGCCCTTGGGGAGGAGGAGGAGAGGGGCGCCGAGATCGAATCATCCAAGACGACATAACAAGGGTGGACCAAGCCGAGAGAGAGAGGGGTTCGGGTTCAGAGGGGAGGGAGGGAGTGCGCCTCCATCTCAAGTCCCTGCCAAAATTTCGACCTCCCCGCTCGCCCGTCGACTATGCGGAGAGAGAGCCATTCGGGCCATGTCTATTGCGACCCGCCGCCGCCGACTCGATCGTAACGAAGACCGGTAACTGCTCGCGTGCATGCACGGGGTGCATGCGGAGTGCTCGCAAAGTGACCCCGATGACCGAGCTTTCTCCCGAAACCACGGGGGAATGTCACTGAATTAAACATCGTGACGCGCGGGGACACGTGAATTCGGATAGAAATGGCGTCGCGGAGGACGACTATTACATGAATTTCATCGCAAGAAAACATTCCTCGACCCTGAGTCCTGCGAGCTCTCGGATGAGTACCCAGCTCACGTCACCAGTTAAAAACTCAATCCAAGAGACTGTGAGCGAAACGAAAATGCAATGGTTACAAATATTTACCAAAATTTAAACATAGAAATAACTATAGAGAGTTCATCACTTCTTTGCTACAACAATGAGCTAGAAATACCCGGTAAATAGACAAAGGTTCTTCATGACCAACAGCCATAAAACGCATCATGCTGGAAGTGCTCGGCTCCGAAGACGAAACAACGAATTGCCTCGCCAGCTTCCCTCGTAAAGTGGTTATCAAGGTCTTGCTTAATATTGTCCCTCGGCAAAGCGCACTCATCCTCAGAGCTGAGACTGACTGCGTGAATAACACGGCCACAATAACAGGAGCCAGCACACCATACGCGATAAAAGTTTATCCTTCTCCAACGAGTGGCGATGAGTACCACGGCCTTGACCGCCATAGCACTGAGTGTTGCGGCTGATTTAGGGGAGAAATAGAGAGAAAGAGGGAGAGAGAGAGTGAAAAAAGATGGTCGTAGACTGCGTTCGTCTCGAAGAGAGCTTGCAGGCTGCGCTGGGGAACACTTGGCGGCAGCCAGCAGCACCATCTGGGGGGAAAGCTCTTTTGCCTGTCTCGGAAACGGATACGAAGCAGTCGCAGAGGGAACCATAAAACCCAGGTTAACTGTTGGCGGCGTCTAACTCGAATTTCGGCCTCGAATCCCCCCAAACTGAGGAAAGGAACCCGAGAAAGAGACGAAGCTGCTTCGAGCTTTGATAATGAGAAGCGCCGGTATCAAAGATGTGGCATTCACGAGGGTTTTTTTAAAGACTTGATCCTTTCACCGAGTTTCCAAGAATTCGTCATGTTCTCTCTCCCCTCCCCCTAACAATCTGATTGAATTAAATGAATTTCGGCCCGCAAACATTTTTTATGCACGCCGCAAAAAGTCCAACGCTTCGACTTCATCATTCCGAAAGGCCAAATAAATCGCATTAAACTATTCGACCCGAGTAACACAATTAAAAATGAGCCTCTGCTTTCCCCGGCCTATGTTCAACGAAGGAGCGGATTCATCTTTTAAGCTCCAGTTTTTCTCGAGTTTGCTCCACCATAGTAGTTAAGACAAAGCTGAAATAATCGAGAGGTCAGCGATTGCTTTGAATAAGGGTCATGATTGCAACTTTTTCTGCTCACAACTAGCCACCTTTCATAGAACTGAGCCGTTAACATCCTTTAGAATAACGGTTTTGCTTAATCACTGCTAATTAGGTTCAATAATTCCTCGACTGAGTCAATTATTTAGGATACCACTCGCTTCCTGGAAAGACTGCCCTCATCCCTGGAGAGGATCAACATTGACCAAGAGAGGGCAATAGAGCAAACGTCTTCGGGGAGAAGGGGGGGCAAGGGGCAGGGATAAGAGGCGATGGGATCAACGCCCTTTCATTCGAGGTGAGATGCACACTTATATTTTTCAATATTCTGTAAGCCGATTGTCACGACTGCCCCTTTTCGGATCCGCTCGATCGGGTTCATCAATAATAACCATCTTAGCAGAGAGCGTGAAAAGGCTTTTTCCTCGGAAAAGACTAGGGGTTGGGAAAGGGGTCGCTGGTTGAGGAAGATTAAAACTCATCGTGCTCTCACATCGTTGCGGGGCGGCAAAAACGTGAGCTGTTCTCTTTTGAGTTGATTTCATTCTAATTAGAAGACACAGCAAAGGTGAAGACAAAAAAAATCCATGAATTCCACTTCTCGTATTGGGTTGGTTTTTGATTATACAGTCATTCAGAAACACTTCCAAGTATTACAGGCTAAGAGGTAAGTTTGCAAGCAAACGGGAGCATTCTCCATTATTTTGAATTTCATAGGATCATGCAAGTATAGAGGTTAGATGCTAGAGTACGCGAGAGAGCATTGTAAAAGTCATTGGAAGTGAGAAAAATAAGAACGTGATCACTATGCTAACGACCAGGCATAGTTGGTCAAACATTTACTCTAAAAAATATGGCAATCGTCAGTTTACCTCATTTTTCTTCTGAGCACTTGACATTTTTGTCTCTCAGAAACTTATAAAAAATACGAAAGAATTGGCCAATTGAGTAGACAATTAACTAAATAAATTCAAACTGAAAGAAAAATATTCCCCTGAGCTTGGATTCAAGCCCCGTCCCTACGGGTGTTTGTGTGTCGCCGAGGCAGTCAACTCCACCAAAGATCCCGCCGAAGCCGGTCCCGCAAAGCTTCAGAAACGATCCGAGAACAGAAGGGGAGCGCGACCTTTCTCCCGCGGGTGACGGCCTAGATCTTCCCGGGGCGCTCTCCCACCGATCGGGGCGCCGAGTCCTTCCTCCTTCGGAGCAGTCGGACGGGCGGCCCGGGCGGGCGCGACCGACCGCCGCGAGTCAAGGAGTCCGACTCCCTCCGACCACCGTCCCGTGCAAATGCATGCATGTGTGTGTGGTGGAGGTGGAGGAGGAGGAGATAGGTTTCGCAGAGAGAGAGGAAACAGGAGAGGTGGAGGAGGTGGTACGACTCTCCCAGTGTCGATGGGGGGGGGGGGAGGGAAGACATGAGGAGGGGAGGAGGGTGGAGTGGGAGAGAGTATTGTGGGGGCGAATGGCTCTGTGTGTGTGTGGGGGAGGGTTTCGCCGGCGATCTGCTTCAATGGAGAGAAGTAGCTAAGGGGGAGGGGGGCGAGAGTGGGAGGAGGAAAGGGGGTAGTAGGGGGGGTGGGGAGGAGAGGAGGAAGGTGAGTTGGGGAGGGGGGTTGTGGGAAGAGGGCATGGAAGGTAGGGAGGCTGGTGGTCGATTTGTTAGAAGAGACGAGAGAGCGAATATCCGGCCGTCACCTCATTCAAAACACTCCGCTCCCCGAGACCGCAACATTATACTAAAAGATTGACGACGGGACTGAAAGTTGAGTAAAATTAGAAAGTAAAAGTAACGATTTAACACGAAATGGTCAGGTGGTTTACATCCAACGTGCAGGTGGTTAACTGACATTAAAAATAAAGAGCACGCACTGCAAAATTTCCTTCCCATTAATTCTGCCTCAAATGCATTATCACTTCGAAGGCCTAATCCAAATTAATCAGCCCAAACAAATGGCATTTCCTTTACCAACAACTCTCAAATCCCTAGAATAATATATCAAGGGTCTATGATACGCATCCGGATGATAAAACTCTTTATTTCACAAAAATTCACAAAAAAGGATTCTTGAGATTGTGACTACTACTACTTCCAACACCATGTTTTCACTCATATTATTGAAAAAGGAGCATTTTAAGTTGAAATAAAAATTGTAAACAATGACAAATACCAGTAGTTGATTAGATAAATAATTATTTTAACCAATAAAATCTTGAAGGGGAAAGGCGAAATCTTTGCCGAGGGAGGAAAGTATTAGACGCATGGCCAGGAGGATGCCCTTGGGACGGGCGGTCACGATAGGAGATATCACTCGACATTTTCCAATCCTTCTCGTCTCTGTGTACGCGGGTGACCCCCAAACTGGGGAGGACATGCTGGCCTGTTCCATCACTCTGTGGTGGGGTGTGTGCAATTGGGAAAAAAGCCAGAGTCCCACTGCTTGCCTCATAGCCGTTCGCCATCCCTCATAGGGGTCGCTTTGGTCTAAATGCTCAAGATAAGTACTCTTTGATGCCCGAGTGATGAATGGATGCCGCTGTTGTTGATAACGGTGGAGGGGCGGAAGGGGTAAACTTGTGTGAGTATGGAAGGCTCTCGTATATTTTACTACTGCGCCATCATTTGAGGCAGGCCGTATTAAAAGCTTTATTTGAATATCTGCCATTTACGAGATCAATGCTAACACCTCAACGATCATTGGTTGGGATTTCATTTCTCTAACTTCCTATTTTGACTTTAATTTTATTGAATTCGTTGCCGCTGGGCGCGAGACATAACTGAGCCCACCCACTAGAAGTCATCAAATCATGTCGAGAAAATTTTGGCACTCGAAAAATAAAAGGAAAATCTTTCATTACGTCCTGGTGCGAAGTCAAAATACCCGTTTCATTATTTCCAACCTTTGGGTACCCATGACCACGATTCGACTTGACATTCCATGCAAGAAGATAACAGAACGGGAAAGAGAATCGTAGGAAGAGGGAAATAAGGAGTGGATGTAGGAATAAATTTATTATTCAATACGCAAATCCAGTGAATCCGAGGGTAGGAGACGCGAGGAAATGAGTCAACTCATCAGGGGACGCTCGGTTGTTACGCTGAGGGGTCTTGATACAGAGCTTAAGGGGAGACCATTCGAATTTTTGTTCAGAGTACGATTCACTTTTGGTAGGCTATGAACCCAAAAGCGATCCTCGTTTCAAAGCCTTAAGGGTCCCAAAAGCCCCTTAAAACCGACGGCGATGCGTAAGACATCCATCCGTCAGGAATTATGGGGAAGGAAAAAAAATCAGAAAACTGAAACGGCCGTGATAGGCATTCAACGTCGTTCCCTTTCGTCTCCACACCACCCACGATGACCATCAAAAATCTCTTTCCCCTCCCACTCTCCAGTCCTCATTTCCTTATCCTTCTTACCTCCTCCTCTCTTTTTCCTTAGCCAAAAAAATAAAAAAAGACGTGAGGAGAAAAAAATCCACCTCCCCGGACTCATTTCCCCTCATTCTCATTCAGGTGACGCTCCGAGAGGACTCTTGCTTGCGGAAAAGTCGTCAACGTAGTTCATTTTTATGTCCCCTCCCCCAATCCTCCACCCCTTCTCGCGAAACCCATCGATCCCAACCCTTATCCTTCCTCTAAATCTCGCACTTCCTTCTTTTTTTATTATCCCTCGTGCGCATTTTTTTTAACCCTCGAGCGTGCTTACTTCCGAGTTGCTCCTCTTATCCCTCCCATCCCCACATACACTCACACACACACACCGTTTATCTCTCCTCCCAACTCGCGCCGAAAAAGAGGTAAAAAAAATATATATATGAACGAAAAACACGCTGCGCGGGTCCGCCATCTTGTTCCCGGCAAAAAATGGCGGTGCCGGTCCCCCTTCAGTCCGTGTACGGCGCGAGTTTTTGGCGCGCGCTTTTTATGGGCGGCATCAAAAGTTCGTCGCACCCGGAGTCGTGAGGGACACTTTTTCGATGAGGAGGAAGAAGAGCAAGGGAAGACATAATGGCGAGGAGGTCGTGTGGAGGACGTTTTGGCCGGACTGGTGAAACTGGAGGAGAGAAACTGGGACGGAATGTAGACCACCCGAATCCGTTCCGTGCCAAGCCATTCTACGCCTATATTGTGCCACAAGTACGATGCCGAGTTAGGAACAGACAAAACGGAAGGAACGGTCTAAACAAATCGCAGGAGGAACGAAAGTAACGAAATGCAGCTTGCAAAATTGACAAGGATATACGAAATATCGGCTCCCACAGCTCTGATTCACAAAAATATCGAAATACTTCTCTGGAATATCTTTCTTATGTTACTCGAGAAATAGATATACGTTTCAAATGACCCAACCAATTAATAAAGAGCATCAAGAACACACATGACGACCTACTATACAGGCTTTGTTTTTTCTTCCATTTTATCAAAATTAACCAATGTAATGCTGAACGAAAACACACCCGAGAGTAAGGCATCACGTCAAAATCAACTGCTAGGTGTTGACGACAAAGACTGCAAGAAATTGCCAGAGGAAAGGAGGTATCTCGGACCAAGAATGGAAACACGAATCGGATGATGTGAAACTTCTTCCTGTGGAAGTTTCATACCTCAGAGAGTAACCCACCATCTTTGGCAAGTCAATATTCAACTCGTGGTACAAAAGCCATGAGTTGAAGATTGCTTCTTTATCCTTCACCCGCCCCTCGTGAAATTTCGAGCAATAAAACGCACAGAAAGTTGACGCAGGCTGTCAAGGGCCGTAAAAACCCCCGAAAGGAATAGTATAATTCAATCATTTAACGTCGAGTCGTAATGCGGGAAATTCAGCATCGCCGTATCTTTCAGCCGTGGAATCTTTTTGCACTTTCGGCGGATTTGTCTCGCGAAGGGAAAAAGGCGATACTATTCCCCTCCAGGAAATATGCGCCGGCTGTTCGGGCACTTGAAGGCTTTAAAGTGCAAGATGTCCGCAGACAAAAAATAATACTCCGTGGAAATAATAAAAAGTTGAATATCACAGGCCCTGAGTGGGAAATCATGAACGCCAGACCTAGGTGCGGTCGACACAATTTTTCTCTAACTCTCTCACGAAGGAGATCGTGGGAGCAGAGAGCCAAAGGGAGGCTGGAAGTTGGGAAAGATGGAGCCCTTCGACACCAATTACCGGCAAGAAGATATCGCGCTTCACACCTCCGTTCCCCTCCGATAATTCTGAGGAAAAAGGCCGCATCTCCCACTCCGGAGAAACAGGCCTCCCCACCGCTGACTCCGCCACACCGATATCCCCATTCCATCCTCCCCTTCCTCGTCGCTTGCTTCGTGTTTACACAGTCAAAAGTATTCAGATCAAACAGCGGAGACAAACCTCCAAACAGAGGAATTAAAGAAAAATACGAACGGACGGAACGAAATAGAATCGTCAAACGCTGCTGCAGAATGAACTCCTTAAGGAATCTATTTTCTCTAAGAATCGGATCCGAAAGGGCGGCAATGCTCTCCAAAATGTGTCTCGCTCTATTTCTGTACACGATCTCGAAATAAAACCAGGGGAGAGTGAGATTGGTACCAGACTCGTCCCAGACAACTTCTTCATGGTCCTGGACAAAAGTCTGCCAGAGCTGTTTTTTTTACAAGAACGAAGAAAACAGCCAAGGTACCATTTGACGATTCTCATTGAAAAATAAAATACAGTTCTAAATTTAAAAAATTTTATCCTCTACCAGAGTTCGACTCTCCTGCAGCATTTTGCATGGCGATGGCCTAAGACAAGAGACTTTGCGAACCGGCCGCGGCAGATAGCAACGCGCTGGCCTGGCAACCCATAGGTCGTGGGTTTGGATACCACGTGGGATATGGATGTGAAGTTTAAAGTAAGTATATAGGCATAAAGTCAGTTGGTGTGAAAAATGACCTTCGAAGTTTGAACACCTAGAACCAAAGTCCACTATGACCTCTACTGAGCGCTGCTGTCGATATGCAACCTTCCTGCTACGACTTTTAGTCGGGCTGTCCGCAGATCCTTCAAATCTCCCGATTAAGTAATCTAGGAACGCAACATCCTCATCTGAAGCCATGAAGGCGCCAAAGACTCCGAAGATTAGATTGGCGGTTATTACGGCCGCCTCCAAAAGTAATGCCCACCTTTCCACAAGCCTGAACGTTTCGAGCGATCCCCGCCGAAAGTAACGACTCTTAAGCCGGGGAAGAGAGCGCGGGAGAGATTGGAGACTCAATGGTTCGGCGTGGGCATAACGAGTTTATCATTAGTTCGGATTCCCTCATCTCCTCCCACCTACCCTTCTCCCGGCCGAGGGGATAGGTATTAATGAGAGTAAGGAAACGACATAAAAGGGAAGGCACCTGTTTTCTATGGATTCCGAAGTGGAAAACCATCGAGAGATGAAAGGTGGAGGAGAGGAAAGTAAAAAGAGGGAATGGTGGATGAGGAAGTGAGAATGATCGAGAAAAAAGCAGGTAAGATGAAGAGGTAGCCCCTCGGTACGGCCAACTCCCTTTGCTGCGTCAAAGGGGTCCATAAATAAATGATAAAGAAGTGATATGAACCGAGGACTTGATCAAAGGAATCGAGCATAAGTCTGGGAAGAAATTAGTTAGAAGAAGAGAAATTCTCTTGGAGGATTTCGAGGCTGAAAGATGTACATAGAAATTATGACGGAAGTTTTCATTTGAAATTTGGACAGTACACTTACGAGTCATGATTTCAAGTCATCCTGACCAAATAATAGGCGTCCCTCCGCCTTCATTATGCACCATACTCTCTCAATTATGCAATCAAAATACGATCAATCGCCCAGCACACTATTAGTGCTTTCTCAGTTCTCAGATTTTGAAATGCTCATTAATGGTAAGACTCTTACGTACCACAATGCGTGAGAGAAAAATAGGAGCAGGCTAGAAACGTGAGAGAAGGAGAAGTCATTACTCCGCGTGCAAATGAAAGCGGATTGAGGTAATAACCCAGGAAGTATTAGAGGCCCACTCCATGATTGCGGTTTAAAAGACTGTAAACGTTTCCTTTGTGACCACTAACTTCCGACTCAAACCTGGCGCAAATAATTAAAGTCAATAATTTCTAAATAAAGCTACACACAGTGACTCGTTATGTCGTGGGAGTAGGATAGATCAAGAGAGAGGAATCTTACATTGAAACATATCACATCAATGCAGGTTTCTCACTAGAATTAATCCTTGAGTAGCATGTAACCTACCTCCTGCACGTGAGGAATCACCTCTAATACAGTGACTTGCTGGGTACTACGGAGACTTAGATTAAGCAGAAATAGAGAAACACTACAATATGCCGCCAAGGATACTCCTAACACATAATCGAAAATGTCAGAAAAACATTTAAGATCAAGTTAATGACTGACATTCGCAATGCACTACATCTAAACACACAGAAACCTGTTCAATACGACAAATCTTAGCGGACGCGACTTCTTTAGATCTAAAGTAGTATCTCAATTTATTTGCAACATCTCCGCCAGACAGAAAATTTAAAAAATACATTGATGGGAAGTAAAACGGGAATTTAACCCAATATCGACTATCCCTAGATACTAGCGGAGACGTCAGCGAGGGGAAGTTGGGAATAAATGGATTTTCGTCTTCAAGCGGATGAAGTGGGAGGAGCTAAGGGATTTTTATCGGCAGGGTAGGGAGAGCTTGAAAGGGAAAAGAGTGGAGGATGAGATTATTATATTTTTTTCTGGCTCCTTATTCTTTTAAACCTTAGTACCCTTAGGGTGGGGTATGTAGGAAGAGGTGGATGAAGATTGGACAGGATAAAAGGTATCTAATTAAAAGGGGTCCAGACGTGAGGGAGTTTTCTCGGAAGAGGGAAGGAAATTAAATTTCTCGACGCTAAGATCGGTCACAAAACTTTTCTATCGATTCCCAGGCCACTGCCTGAATAACGGAGGAGGAAATAATACGGGGAAATCAATTCCTTTCCTTTGTAGCCGTCAGCGACACATTCTTGAGAGACTGCGTGCCCGGATATGGGCTGCCGGGAGCGAAGCCAGGCAAGGGGAGGAAGGAAATGAACGGTTGGAGGTTTTATGTGGAGAGTGGTGGTTGAATGTGAAAAATGTGAAGACTACGAGGGATGAAAGGAGGAGAAAGTGAGATCTCTTACCTCTTGCCAAATTTCAAAGGTTTGAAGCGACGGCGTGGGTGTGGAGCGTTATGGGTTAAAAATATCTCAGGAATACCTCGTGGTCGACATTATGGCACCCACACTTATTTTGCTAACCATGATTTCAAAGGTCACAAAGCGTCACCTTGGGATAGTACGTCAACACCTGAGGTTACAATATTCATTACATTACATTAAAGTAATCTACCGGTTAAAGGTAGGTTATGATGAAAGTCGGAGAAAATCCTCCATATTTTTACACGTGCAGGGCCCAATCTACTACCGTTATTTCCTTATTCATCTCTGCGTACGTCCTACCCTTCTTCACCCCGTAAATAAAACCTATTGTCTTTCTTCCCCTTCACCACTTTCCCAACATCCTTCCCTCTATCACGGCCTCCAGCAACCCATCGCCCCTCATTACCGCTTCCAGCCACATACCCTGCATTCCCTAATCTCATCCAGAAATTTCCTCTCCTCACCAAGTCCTCGCCAGCTAATCAGAGGGTCGCGGGTTGGAGTACCACCTGGGTGGGTTTTTCACCTCTCAGACCATGGGTGTTTATTAAAGTCCATTGTTGCTCGCTGATATATATGTAGTACAAGGCCACAAGAGCTCATCACTGGATTGAGGAATATAAATTTAATAAATCCTTAAAGGCAAAGTCTCCCTCAGGCACTAGACCCAATACCTTCATCTCACTCCAGTGTCAGCATAATGTGTCGCGCTGCACCATCATATTCGTTATCTCTTTATTTTCAAATTTTCGTCATGTTTATCTGATTTAGACGATGTATTCGGTTCAGAGAAAACTAAAACGGCAATGAATTTCCAGGAACTTGATTAATGCGAATTTATGGTCTTCATTCCTCACTTCATAAGATAGGCGGGGAATACATTAGCTCTCATTCAAGGTATTCCTAGACCCATCCTCCCCAGTAATCGCGTTCAGAATCGCCGCCACAGAATGACCGTTGCTCGGGCAACCGAGTTTTTGGGGCGGACGCGACAGGTGAAAATAAAATCAACAAGCGTCGACGAAAAAAACGAAGGGCAGGAAATAAAATCATCGAAAAAGGGGAATGAATGGAAAGAGGAAGCGAGAAATGACGGGGGAGTATAGTCGGGGAGGTGGAACTCCGGCATGGGGGAGGCGGAATATCAGGGAGTGGGTCGCCCTTCTTAAAGGGACGGAAGGCGAAAGAGATGCGATAATCGCGAGGGGGACCGGAGATTGGGACTCGGGAGGAAATTTGCGAGGGACAAAAGGAGGAATTAAAAATAAAAAACGGGGGAAAAAAATGAAAGAAGGAAGGCGTGAAGTGAGGGAAACTCTTCTATTCTGTGTCGAGGGACCACCGTCACCGACCCCGATCCCGCCGGCGAAGGTGCGGTCCCCTCCCCACATCCTCCCCACGCCCTCGCAGCCATCTCCCCGAGTGGTGGTCCCGCAATTGGACGGTGACAAATAAACACTTGGGTCTATGCCCGGAGAATTGGGGAGGGGGATTCGATGTAAGGGAACGGAGAAAGGGAAGGGGGTGGGAGCGTACAATAGGAGACCATTGAGTTTGCTCGGAAAGCCAAGAATGAAAGGACTCCTTGAAAACCTTTTTAATGACTCAGCATATGCGGACTTAAGGCAGAGAAAAATATACTGCTTTTAAGTAGGTATTACTTTGAAATGATATACTTCAAAACTGAGCATAAAAGAGACCAACTTTCAACTCATACCTGTGAAAACATTGTGTGAAAAAAATAATAGCTTTTCTCAACATACCGAGGCATTTTATTGTTTGCTGCTTGTGCATCAGAGTTTCAAAGGCCCTCCATGCAACATGGTGAAGAACGAACTCTCAAGATGAGGAATACAATGCCTCAGAATCGAGATAGCGTAGGGAAAATGAGTACTAGTAAAACTAAAACATAAATTGTGAATGAAGCGAAAGAGCTAGTACTGTAGCGCAAAGACTAATGTGGGAGAAACTAATACAACAATGCCAGTTTCCTAGTATTGTAAGTAAAAATATAAATGATTCAATTCACACGCCATAAAAGATAAATTATGAACAGTTCGTGTTTAATCTGCAGCAAGTGTTATGCTACACTGGTTTTACTCGTTTAGGGTGACAATCGGGTTCACTATTTCAATGTCATCCGTTATTACACAAAGTTGCCAGTGACAGTTTTTCTACTTGCCGTGATGGAGAACAAAATGCTCGAAAACCACTGGAATGTACTGTTTCTTTTCAAAGGACGCTCTCGTACAGCCATCTTGTGTTCATACTGACCTGGAGGGATAAAAGTATATATATTAATGCACAGTAATGGTAGACTCACGCATGCAATACATCAAATTGTACATATTGTAACTAAATTCAACTTATGAGCAAAGTAGGGCGAATTCTTAGCAAGATAGCCAGAGCCAAATAAAAAAATAAGTCATGAATTCGCAAAACTCTAACGTGAGTGAGTGACTCACTTATTCACAAAATGTGATTCGCTTCGTAGAGACAACGGCAGGATGGCATGAATCTTTCACTTCGTCCCACCAAAGGGAACTCGCACCATCCAACCCCAAACATGGAATTAAGAAATAAAATCTACATCAAGCCAGCATCAATTTCGCTGCACAAAAACCGCTTTTTTTCACGGCTACTTCAGGTAACAGGACGCGAGTAACATCCCTCGAAATGTAGCGTAAAAGCTGGCCGAGAAACCTCGCTGATATTCCAGAATCAAAGCTTCAAAATGCCTGCGCCTCATGAGAAAGCAACTACATCCCCTCGGAGCCAATTACGGAACCCGTTATTACCACAATTTTTTCCCAGAGAAACAAAGAACCCATATCCGATCCGAGCCATATACTTAACTCCCAGAAACACCGACTGCATTTACTACATGAGTGCGTGGGAGGGGCCCCGCGATAGGGAAAAGCTCCTCTTATTCCTCATCAAGGCGATGGGGAAGACAAGGATCTCTCCTTCAGACTTCTCTGCCTTCGAACTCAAACAACTGAAGTCATCTGTAATGATTGCATTGTATGTCACGGTCGAGGACATAATCGCCATTAGTTGTTCCCCTAGCTCATTTACTTCTTCGCGGTGATACTGGGTACTTTACGCACGGAGCTGGGTTACTTAAGGACCTTACCCTAATAGCAGCAGCCTGGTGATAGAAATGTAAGGTAATGATTCCGCCGCTTTACCATGGCTTGATGATGAATATTTTATAGATTGTGGCAATAGTCTTGAAATTTATATTCATGAGTTACCACTGAACAGAAATAGCTGAACGCCAATCTTAATCCCACCATAAGAAAATTATTACGAAGCTCTTACGCAGCTTCCTTTCCTTCTACTAGGAGTGGAAAACTTCTGCTTGCCTGAATCATGTCTCATAAATGTTTGTGCCATAAAGTAAATGGAATATTGTTCTCTTTTCATGTGCTAATTAACCAGCACGACTTTCTCATTTATTGCCACATGCCCCGTAGAATCTTTTAGACGCAGATCTGAGGATTGAAGCACTAAACATACAATGATGCATTAAGCGAGAAGATGGAACAGCAAATGCATGCCTAATATCCCTCCTTGTGGCGAAACCATTAAGAACGCATCTAATTCTTCATACTTAAGGCGCAGGATGTATATTTTGAGCGCTAGGGAAATAAAACACTAGGTAATAAAACAAATGGAGAGATATCATGCTGATTTCTCTTTTCCTACGCCGTGAATCACAAAAAATATACATGAGAGCGGCGTGCGTATCACGCGATTGCACTATTTAGGGACGAAATTATTGCCCGAGCAAGAGTGGGCCACGACGGAGGAAACTTCACTTTCGTACGTAATGGCGTCATCTATTCTCTTGCTAAGCCTCTCGGCGAGGTATAAAATCCACGTTCCTACAGCATTCCCTCATCCCAGTCTACTACCTCTACTCCCTCTCTCTCTAAGTATAATCACGGCCCATACAGGCGGAGGTAAGAGAGACGAAGGGAGAGAGAGCATGAAGCGGGCTATGGGAAAAAAGCCGACTGATGTATGGGGGAGTGGCGGGAGGCATACCGCCGCAACTCAACGCATTCGCGGGGAAAAATAGTGAGGGAGAGAGAGCCAGCCAGCCAACCCGATGGATAGCCTCAGTTAATCAACCATCCTCCCGACCCCGCCTTCCCCTCTCGGCAGATGGCCTCAACGTACACTCTCAATCTCTCTCACACAAACAATTCTCTCCCCTTCCTTCACCCGCATATCTCTCTTTCCCACAAAACCTCCTCCGACTATGCCAAGGGCACCAACCCGATTCGATCATGCGCTATGGGCGGGCGGGGAGGTCTCCGCCGCCACCCCCTTCACATCAGGTCACTCCTTGTTGCTGCCTCCAATTCGGAAAAAAGAAACGATTAGAGTAAAAAACAGAACAAACCTTTTTCCCCCCTTGTCAAGCATGCACGTAAAATTTCCGTAGAGGGCACATACTACATATCGACTTCCTGGAAAGTGATTACGCACGTTTGTTTATTTCTCGAGGACAGCGAATCGATATTAAAGTATAGTACAGTTGGGTCTCGATAGTGCCTGGAGCGGGGCTTTTCCGTTGAAGGTCTTCTCCATGTTCAGGTCACAGTATAGTTTTTTACAGGGCATGAGAATGGTATCCCTTCAAAGCAAGGGGGTCTCACCCACACTGTTGATGTCGGCCTAAAAATAAACATTACGCCCTTCAGTTTCGTTTTCATTTTTTCTTTTTTGTTCAAGTTCTTGTTCGACCAAGAAATGTAGAGGCTTTTATGATGTTCACAAAGGTTATGGACGGATGAGTGAGCAATTTTAGGAAAGTACGCGAGAGAGTGGCTCACTGGAAAATGACAAGTTTTAGCGTTCAAGAAGCCAAAGAAAATTTTCTATATACCGGTGAAAGAGTACTCACTTTCCACGATTACCAAAAACGGCATTGGGCTTCTGGAATAACTTACTCGCAGTAGTTCTCTGCAAAGGCATGGTTTGAAAACGTGAGGCCCGTTCGCTACAAAACGTAAACGCTGAACTACCACAACCAGTTAATTATCCCTTTGCGGCAATCCACCGCAGAACATTTGAATATAAGGACAAGCAAATATTTCCGAGGACACACGGGTAGGATATCCTATGCACGATCGTTCAGTGACAAGTTACGCGTTCCATTGAGGATGATAAAATCTAGTCGGACACAGGCAAGAACGTCTGACGCAATTCTGCGATGTTTTATGCAAGGACTCCCGCTGTAACGTCGTCCCTCTTACACAGAATTACACAACACTATGCACAACCATTCTCATACATTTACGCCGAGAAAAGGTCGCTTAAGTTCAGCGCGCTTGCAGTTCTTGCAGTTTTTTTCCGCGGGCCGCGCGAATAATTCCCTGGGATGTTGTCCCATATTCTGAAGATATAGAGAACCTTTCGAATCCCGTGGCATCCCGACGATGGTGTTTCTCCCGAGCACTCCCGTGTAGTGGTAACCATTACCCGAGTTAGGTGGGGGGAGAGATCGTCTTGTTAGATAACCCGAGTTACCTTACCACCCCATTAAAATCCTGGCGCAGGAAAACCGCCGGCCAAGAACGATAGCCAATTCGGAGAGCGAGATGGACAGATTCCCGCCGCACCAGTCTCAAGACGCTTACCTTTTGAGGCGAGGATGGAAGGACTACGCAAGAAGGGAGAGAGGATGCGATGCTGGAACCCCTCGAAACCATACAGACGCTTGAAAGCGTCCCACTTAAAGTGCAGTCTGGAAACGGACTCTCGCAAATGGAACATGTTCTCGGATGGAGACGAAGGAATGGCCGACAAGAACATGGGGAATTCGGTGAGGACTCGTACCTTCTCCAGCCGCCACCCGATAAATCAGCGTGTTTGCAAATAGCCACCGCCCCGGAGACATTGATTATGCGCGTGCCGACAAATGACCTGCGTTAATTCCCAAAGCGTCGCGGCAGTTAATCCGAGTCACCGAGACCGGAAGATCCTGTGAAGAGTCACCTCGCGAGTCCCGGCGACGTCGCCAACAAGTGAGTTTCATAGATTTCCCCGCATTGATTTAACTGTCCCGTCCAGGTAAGATAACCGGGACTTTCCATTACGAACGTTAGAGAATGTCTGAGGCGTCACTTGGTGGAATACTTCCGCTTCAAACAAGTTAAATAAAAGACCTAGTTCTATTCCACACCATTACTTTCTAAAATCCGACAATGGTTTCGGCACAAGTATGCCATTATGAAGGGCCTTGATAGTGGTGATATATGCGACAAAACCGTGGTCGGGTTTTTAGGAATTAAATGTGTGGAATAGGACCAAGTCTTTCATTTAACATGTCCGGGACCTTCCATTTCATAAGCCAGATAGTTGATAAAATGACTTCCCGGTGTTGATGCCGATGGGATGAAGCCAACACAGACGAATTTCCGTGGGCAAGACAGGAAAAACAGATAGATATTTCGGAAACGCAATTGCAAAAATATTGGAAACGGAATAAAATTAACCCTCAAGCAGTATTTTTAAACTCCCGGAAGTTGCTCATATTTTGTAGTTTGTTGGGTCAATCCGTAAATCTAGATCTTTTGAAACCTCAAATGTGTTCTTTCCTTTCCCGGAGAACTCTGAGAAGTCGACGCATGCGTTTATGAATTCGACCGAAGTTGATTCAAAAGAGACGGACTCGATACGCAACCCCTTATTGCCCAAGGTCTTCACTGCTACGCACCGCGTCAATTCGGAACAATGCATTCCTATGAATTCACAGCCAGGAATGTCACTAAAAACAACAAAAAGCTCTTTTATTGGCTGCCGCTCCGTGGCTTGAGCGTTATGTTGGACGCAACATTTAACTCTAAAAGTACCTTAGGAGTACGTCCGCTGCTCCTCTCCTTCGCTACTCTCCACTGAAACTTATAACAAGACAAAAATTTGTTTCACTGTATATATAATAAAATTTATTGGATAAGATGGGGCTACGCGTAGTGTTCGATCAACGCCGAGCAATGAAGGAAATTATGAGCTAAAACAGGGGTTTCGCCGTCTTTGCCTCAACCTTACTTCTCGTCGAAAGACTACAAGTGCTCTTAGTCTCAAATGAGCAAAGCTCGGAATCGCTTCCACACTGGAGAAACAGGTGCGGCACATGAAGAGGCGGCTGGAACATTTCCGCCGATTCGCTGAGTTTGTTTCGGTCCTTAGTTAAGCCCCTCCAATTCCCTTGCGCCTCTACTTAGAACCCGAAAAATAGATTCCCTGCGAGCCTGGCGGGAGCACCGTAATGGCTCCCAGGCGACCAATTATCTTCCCCGCAGTGATCCGCCCCACCCCCCCCCCCATACCGACTACCACCTTGATATTCTCACCCGAATATCCCCTCCCTCCCCCCCGAGTGACTTCCAGGGACTGAGGGAAAGAGGATGCTGTATCCTTCTGAAGCCTCAACATATCATGCACGGTGGTGGAGACTTGTTATTTTCATTTTGCTCGTCATCTCTGCTCAAATTAACCCCTCAACCGGCCCTTTTCCTCGGAGGAACCGGGTTCAACAGTCGCCCGAACCACCTCCCTCTCCACACATAAGTAGCCCCCTTATTCTCCCAATGCTCTATTCCTCACTTTCCGTAATCATCCAGGCTTCCTCTCTACAAGAAGACCAATAGGCAATCGAAGGAGGGGAAAAAAGAGGGAAAGGGGTGGGACAAGAGGTGCAAAAACGGTTTAGGATGGAAATCCAGGGTCTTTTAGAGGGTAGCGAGAGTAGGGTAGAGTAAAAACATTGAGAGCCGTTCTTACATTTTCGTGAAACACCCTAAGAGCTTATCCCATAAAATCTGGAATTAATTTTGCTATTTTCTAAGTTTTAATTTTATTTACTGGATCAAGCAGAACTAAGACACTTGCTGTATTTCTTCGAAGCATACGAAAAACGGGGAGTGAGTAAAAATGATAACCAGGGTAGTGCATAAGTGCGTGCTGATGACATATGGAATCTAAAGGCGTTCATGGGTTAATATCAAGCCGAAGAGATTATACCTGTCCTTCGGAAGGCACAATGGATGCGATAGTTTCACATTCATCCACGTTATACCATGAGAGCTTTTCAAATTGCGTGGGTTAGCCAGAGTTCTCTGGGTCTCGTCAGACCTCAAGCCTTGTATATGATAACCAAGGTTTTTTTTGTTATTTTTCTCCCCCGATTCAAGTGACAAAAGGAAGTTCCATTCATAACACTTAGAGCGAAAGGTAGGTAACGCAAAAAATATAACGATTTGGAGGGAAAGACATTTCCTAGACAAAGATGGTGTGTGGTAGAGGGAATTGGGCGGGACCGCGATGCTCGATTGGAAGAAATAAGCGAAGGAAGAAAAGGAAACCTGTTCGGTGAGCCATTGCTTCCTCCCATCTTCGGCCGGGAGAAAAAATGGGGATGGAGATAGGAAGGAAGACCAGCAAAAAAAATAGAAGTCTGTGGGGGACGCTGAACGGCGGTGGCAATCGTCTTCCCCTTTGCTTCGCGGCCGACGAAACGGTGGGTCCCCTGCCCGCACATCCAACTCGGAAATAAAATGAAAAAAAAAAAAAAAAAATACTCCCACGTATTTCGGTCTTCATCCCTCCCTCCCTTAACCCCTCCCCCCACACTCTCCCTGTCCCTAAGGAAGCGTAAAAGTGTCGTCCATCGCGTAAAAAAGGTTTCCCGGGGATTTCTGCGGCTATCTCCACTCATTGCCCCTTAAGACTCACTCCCTATCCTTCGCAGAGCGTTCCCCGCATCCCCCCAAATCCGCCAGCGATAGGTGGTTTCATACTCAACTCTATTTACAAGTCATCTTCGCCATGAATATAGCCTGCATTGCCTTTAAGGTGGAAAATCTTATTGGAGACACTCCCTAGTTGAAAGATTCCAACTCCAAACTATATTTCAAATTCCCAAAATTATGCATAGTGAAAATTTTTGAATAACCTAAGAAACAATTAAGACACCGTCACAGGCACGTCTTAATTTCCTAATATAACAATGAAAAACACTTATTAGTTCCATACAGATTTAACAAAAAGAAGACCGGTTTCGAAACAAATTTACGCCATCTGAAAAGGCAACTCCGTAACGAAACCGGTCATTTTTTTTTAATCTGTGTAGAATTGCATTGCATTTTCATTGTTACGAAAACTGACACGTATTTCCGCACTAGATGTGTGCTACTAAAATGTTAGAAGTAATGTAGGCTAAAGTTGTACTCGTAGGGCAGGATATTCCGTTTTCAGGGGTGTCCGCCGCATCTTTTCCGTTTCTGATAACTCGGGTCTGAAGGCGCCTACGGGACAGCGGGCAAAACATTGCCTCCATCACGGAGCGACGCAGTTGTACCCCCGGCGAATAAACGCCAGATCAAGCCCTAAAATTGCTAGTAGGTTAATACTAATTTCTGCTTATAGAATCTGGGAAACTCTTTCGCTACAAATCCTTCAAATTTTCCGCAGTGAGCTGGAGTGAATGTTACCGTAGTTGAGGATATGTTGGTGGCGGTATAGATCGTCAGTCAACGAATCAACAGCTTCGGATTTCGTGGAAAAGCGCAGCAAACACGATGATAGGGGCAATAAGGAAGCCCTTTGATGAGCGGTAGGATTTTTGACCGGGAATGGAGCGCGAGGAAGCTCAGAGAGAGCGAGAGAGAGCTGGGACGTAATGATTGAAGTGAGGGCTGATTCAGCTCGAGAGATAAACTTCCTGAAATCCATTCACACACACGCCAAGCGGAGGAGCGCCCACGTCGCCTCGCGTAACGGACCGCGGCCGACCGACGCGATGCGGCAGCGGCGTCTCAAGAAGTAGAAGGGGGAGTTGCTGAGGCAGCACACAGTAACATACGCACACAGCCCACGGGGTTGAATCTCTCGACAGGGTGACGTCAGCTTCCTGCCGAAGCGCGCGCGCTAATGCCCTTTCAAACTTTTTTTCTTGGGCGTTTGTTTTGGTGGTCGCGAGTCGTCTTCAGAGATACTGAGCCTCCAGCACTTTGACAAATGACGATCACCCGTGCGCACAATCACCAACTTTATGCAGAGAGTAATCTCTGTAAAATCAACTTATTACTAATCTCATTGCTGCACAGTTCGATAGCTGAAAAATACCTCTATGTGCGGTTCTCCTGACTGTATCTCGAGTTACAAAACCACTACGTTGTAAATTTTAAATAAAGCGAGGATTTTGCAACCATCTATCAGCAAATACCTTAAACCCTAGGTACAATAATTATACCTACACCCAATGATGATTGTTAAAACCTGTGAGCGGAATGTTTTATGAGGTCGCTTTTGGAAATCGACTGTTTTTTATTGATTTTAAACTATGCTACAATTATCAAAACCTAATAACACCAACTACGACAATTCCCTCTATCATTAATTAATATTTTCACTGCCACACCCCCATGAGGGGCTTGCTGGGAATTGTGCAGGCGTAGGTGTAATGAAAACAAACCCGAAATTTTTGCCCACCGTGAACCAAATGAACGTCATCTCCCAGAATCACTCTCACTATTCTTCCTAAGCGTTTTCACGCGTCCGATGGAAATCTATTGTGGATCTCGACAAAGGGCGCGAATGACGAAATTGCCGATTGCGAGGATCGATTCCCGGGGGCGTCTTACGTTTTCCTTCCCAACCACCCCCTCCCGCTTCCCCTCCACCTCGGGGGGGGGAGGGAGGTAGGGCACCGCCCCCTCCAAATTTCTACGAGCCTCCTCCTCCTTCCGAGATGCTTACTCCCCCATCCTCCTCATTTCATTCCTTGCATCTCCCTCCCCTCCTCCGCCTTCAAAACTCCCCCTCCTCCTCCTCCCTATCTCCCGCTCCGTCTAATCTATCTTCCTCCTCCGTCTGCCCTTCCTCGCTCGCATTCTCCCTCTTCCTCCCCCTCCTGCTTATCTCGCCGCCCCAACCTACCGAAAATCTCCCCCCCCCACACACGGAAACACGTGACAGCCGTAGATCAGGTTGCAGGGCTGCGGGTGGGAAAGGGAGAGGAGGAGGGGAAGAAGAAGAAGGAGAAGACGATGGAGAAGGAGACCAGCGGGGGGAAGGGATCGTTTGCGAGGAGGGTTGTGTCGTCTTGAGCAATACAGGGGCGAGGGAGAGAAAACGGGAGATCTCGCACATATAGTTTGGTGGACTTAGCGGGGGAGGGATGCAAAAAATGCTCTCAGCAGCGAGAGTATGGGAAGGAGAGAACAGGTCATACTTGATCATTCAATTTTTTATAATTAGGATGGAGTACCTTATGCATTTCAACCACCGCTTTGTACAACAATTTAAATTGTATCCAATATCCATCTTAAAAACTTTATATTACTAGTTATATGCATGCAAGATTTCAATAATTTAATTGTTGAATTTTTTTCAATTTAAAAAAAATTAGAGAAGCAGAAAGTACTAACTGTTTAGGGATTCCTTAAATATGGAGCTTGCCGAGAAGAGAACGCAATGAAAAAGGGCCGTAGGAAGCCCCACCGACCACATGAAGAGCCTTAAAAACTATAAGCGAGCGGACCTCGTCAAGAGTATGTGCTATTCCCAAAGAAATTCGGCTACGTACCGTAGGATAAGACACAATAAAGATCGTATAGGCAGCTATATGTGGAGCGCTTTATGGGAGCAAAACTGAAGCTCCTGATTCCACGACGGGGGAAACCATCCCAAGAATTCTGAGACGCCGGGACAAGTATACAGATGGGGCGAAGTCAGAAGTGGGAGGCGACGACATTGAGCGGGATGAGGCTTGACAAAGAGGGCGGAGCGAAGACGGGGGAGCGGGAAGGGGTCGGGTGTCGGAGGAAGGGGTACACTTCTTTTTTGCCGCGGAGGGGTTAGAGCGATAGAGCGGGGGCACTATAGCGAGGAGGAAGGGTTTATTGTGGGCGCTCCGAGGAAGGGGAACGTCAAGAGTTGAGAAATGGAGTGAAGGGGGAAGGTAGGGGTTGAAGGGGACAAAATTGAGGAAAGATGACTATGGAGGTGGGGGGAGGAAGAAGGGAGACTCGGAAGGTTTTCAATTACTATTAGCGGCCCCCAAGTCTATCGTGACGCAGGTAGGCTTGCAGGGGCACCTGTTCCACTGGGAGGGGGGTGAGGGTTGCCGTTCGGGTCCCACCGCTTCGACCTCGCAACAATGAACCCTCCGAAGGAGGAAGCAGGTGGGTTTCCCCGCGAGGAAAAAAAATAATTCGCGTGCACATATCTCCTGACGAGTTTCGCACACACCACTTTCACGGGGTGCGAAATGGAGCGTCAAATTTAATAATAGCACGATCTGCGATTTCATTAGCGGCATCAAAAACAGCTTTCAAAATTCATGGATATGCAGTGGTTAGAAAAGGGAAAAGGGTTAGGAAAATCTATCATGGAAAAATCTTATTTTATTTCCAGGATGGACTCCAGCAGATTCAAGACGATTTTGCGAATAACTTGCAGTTCTTGTATGTAGCAGTTGTTATTTTGTGGAGGTGCCCGAAAAATGGAAAAATGTGCACTATTAAGGAACACTCACTAAATGGAACCTGAGAAATGGATCGAGGATAGGTTTAAAAGAGTAGGATTCCGAGAGGGAGTTGAGAGAGGGTGGAGAAAATCCGGGAGAGGGCTCTGGCTACCTCATACGAAAAGTGCCACGAAAGAGGCTCACAGTTTTAATGTTCATACCGACGAAGGAAGTTCTAGCATGGCACCTGAGTAGGGATCAGGGAGTCTGCTGAAAACTTTCCGCCATTGGTGATACTCAAACCTAGGCCTTAGGATGCCCATCCAATACCCCCATTGCCAGGAGTATACAATTCACTTCGCTCTGTACAGAAAAACGCGAAATGGTTGAATTGGGCCGATACTGCTCCACCGAAAGAGCACTGCTCGCATACCAGTGGATGAAGATTCGTTGCCCGGCCACAACTTCGGAAACCACAAAATCGATGGACTCTTCCGGCCTAAGGTAACTCCTTTCCAAGTGCTTCCACGAATCATGCAGGCGGAGAAAGGGAACAAATCGCATACATTCACCATCCTCCCATTTTTTCGGTCACAGAGATCAACTCCGCAAATTTCTCCGGGGTGACTTCCTCCGATAGAATTGCGAGACAGTTCTCAGCATTATCGCGTTTCATCCCTGCCATTTTTTTAAAGGTTTCAAGGGATTGTGGTTACCGAGAATATCAAGTTAAGAAAAACGGTTCAGATAATATCGAAGGTGACCCGAGAATAGGATACCGTGGAAATAATAAATGGTTGTCCAATGAGACAGCGGAAGTGAAACCGCGACGTTTGCCCGCATTCGGCTACGAAAAATCACTGTACATACTGCGAATCTACGAAGATTCATACCAATAAGCACGAATAAATGCTCCGATCTGGAAAGCGGGGCTGCATTTTCAGGTGAATCCGCAAAAGAAAGTTAGTTCGGAAAGTGAAAATACACCTCTTTTTCCATCGCGACGACCTACAATCCCATTCAAAGCCGCGAAAACCATTCCATCCGTAACCACTCCCAAGTAACGTAAGCCATAATCAAACTTGCACTTTTTTTAAAAGATTTTTTCGAGATGAAGTGCGGTCAATTTTTCAAGAAAGGACTCGAGAAATGCGAGAAAAGTAGCAGCAGGCTTTGAATCAAAACTTCGCTTCGTGACGTGAACAAAACATGCGCCCACGCGATCCATCCAACCCTCGGCAAACCGTTTCCTGATCAATTTTCGCGTCGATGCATAACATATTATATGTATATTACGTGAACGGATGTGGGATGGGGGGGGGGAGAAAGAAAGGGCTAGGCGAGAGAGACATCGAGTCCCTTTCACACAAAGCAATGATCGGCAAAAGCCGACGTCAGGGTTGAGAGAACGCTGAGATTAGGCGGCAGATAACGAGCAAACCACAAAACAATAATAACGTCACTCAACCTGTCAGAGGAGTCGACTTCCCTCTCCCTCTATCTCTCACGCCAAAGAGACCGGATCGTCGAAACGGATCCATTGCCGATGCGAGATGAGAAGAGATTGAACGCAGTGGAGGAAAAGGGGTTTTTGAAGGATTTTATGGCTATTTTTTTTGTTCTCATTCTCTAACAAATCGAGCACCTGGCAGGACGCTGGTGTGATTGCAGGCGCGTACTTATTTTTGTTTCCCCTCGTGATGAAAATCTCACATGCCCGATCACGGAAGCCACTCGAGTTTTCGGCCGCCCTAGCGTGCGAAACGATGAAATCAGTGAATCGAGGATTTTAGGTGGTTTTTGGCCCTTCCACTATGGTGCATATGACAAATACCGGCAAAGTTACTTCACCACAGGTTCTCATTGCTGGTCATCTAAAATACAAGTCAACAAGGCGTTTGTTGATTGTTCTTAATCATCTTTTATTTGTATTGTTGTAAGTGAAAATTATTATAAATTATTTTACTCTGCTATAATTCCGCACACAATATGCATTATCTATAATTGTTTTTCTGTTATCAGGTTAAAAAAAAAATGATTATACATATGCACCAGCCGCTTCAAGTTAATTAATGATGGTAACCCCAAAACAGGTTTACCTATGGGGTACCTAAATTCCACTTTATTGTTTTTTCATATATTGTATATATATATACTTTGTTTACTCCACATGTGGAATAAATATTATTATTATTATTATTTGCCGTTGTGATAGTATGTACATTAATGCATAAAAAAACATCAACAGTAAATATATACAGTATTTGCCACAATGGCGCCATTTTCTAGGAGTAACGTCTCTCTTCAGGGCCAGTGTTGTTAAATGAGTTTGCGCATGTTCTGCGAGCGTTCGCCGGTTAATCTCGTTTAAGTCTTTACAAATACAGTCCTTATATAAGTTATCACGTCGGAGAAAGATCCCTGATTGGGTAGTTGATAATGTGTATACTTAGTAATTAAGACTCTCAAGCTTCGGAAGACCTAGGGATTATTACGTTAGCCATATAAAACGGGAAATAAAATTGACAAGTATGATTCTATTAAAAATAGCAGATAGCAATAGAAGGCGGCAGTCAACCATTTGTATATACTATTAATTTGTCAAAATAGCCTGCTGAAAGAGAGGCAGAGGCAGAAAGTCGAGCAGCAGAACATGGATAATTACATTATTCCTTCTGCCAAGTAGTACCTTATACTCGTGTCCATACAGTAAAGGCGTCATTCTCACGCCGGAAGGATACAAGATACTTCGAATATACTCTCATTCGACCTAATACAGAGACACTGCATGAAACTTGGGTGAGAAAACGGAAAATTTAAACATTTTGGTACGATCTGGTCGTAAGAAAATCTACACAGGCGCTGCAAACTCTCAAATTAAGTCAAGACTCGTCAATTTGTATCTAAAGCCATACTTTCTATCGAGCGAGGCCGCTTAAGCGATTTCCTCAAATCACCTGATTTCATCATTCGATTTTTCCATCTCCGTACGCCTCGCAAGCTTTGGAGAATCAGGTTAAATTAGTTATCTTCCACCAACGATCACTCTGGAGATGAACCAAATTACCTTCGGTGGGAGAGGGGGGGGGGGGAAGAGAAAATCGAGAAGGCGAAATTGACGGAAACGCAGCGCTCAAATTACGCCCACCCACCCGCTCGTCCCGCAGAGAGAAGAAAGACCGCGTGCCGGAGCGCAAGAATCGGATGCAGTGGGGGAAGAAGGAACAAAAAGGAAACGAGGAAAAAATATTGCAATGACATCTCCGCGATATCGCTCCAGTTATCCACCCCTCTAACCCGCTCCAAGAAACACTGCAAAACCCTCCAGCACCCTTCCTTCCTAACCTTCCCTCATATTCCCCAACCTCCACCACCCCTCTTCTCACTCATAACTGCGTTTTCCTCCCAACCCCCCCGCCCTCAAAGAGCCCCCTCAACCACCACCATCTTCTCCCCCTCCCCACCCGCTCCTCAGAGATGAGCACATACCCCAATCGATTCTCGAAGAAGGTTGAGCGCAAGGAGCGTGAAGCGGTAGCCGAGTGGGGAGAGTGGGTGGGTGGGAAAGGGGGTGGGGGAGGCAGCGAGGAAGTCGAGTGGGAGGGGCAGAGGAAGGAAGTTGGAGGAAAAAAATAAGCCGATATACATACCCTCCCCACGATTCCCTTCCTCCCCCCCTTCCCCCACCCCCGACTCAAACTTCTCCCCTACGCCCTCCTGCCATTTTTCCCCTTCTTCACTCCACCCCCACGCGCTCGACAGCGATCGTTCGGAACGAAATTATTCAAGTCCTCCAACCACCTCCCTTACCCTCCTCTCTTTTGGAAGACGCGGAAAACGCTATCCGAGCACGTATCGCGTTTGGAAGAGGGTGGTGGCGAGGAGGGACGATATTGGTGCGGCAGAGGGGGTGGTTCTGGGGTGTTTGCCGAGGTAGAGGGGCTGGGAGGGGGGTGTGTTGGTTAAGGATAAGGGGCGGCAGGGGGGGATTATAGTTCCTGTGAGAGAGGGCCTCCGCCGAGGTAACCACGGCAGGAGGATGAGGGTAGGCGCAGATTAGGCGGAGGTTAGGTGGAGGTTAGGTGAAGGTTTGTCAGAGGGGAAGCGAAGTTTAGGCGGAGGGAGGAGCGGGATATCCTTTCCCTGAGGACCCCTAAGGGAAGAAAGAGTATTCTTTCCCACAAATGGGATAAGGGTAAGGAGGCGGAGGCAAAAGGAAGTCTCCCACCCCTATCCTCGCCTTCTATTCCCCTCTCTCTACCCCGACCCTGCCTCAAGTCTTTGCCTGCAAAGAGTTTTCCGGTCGAAGATCTCTTTTTAAATTGCCTCGAGCTCTCTTGATCGTGATGACACTAGAGCTGCCGTTCGCGATTGGTCGATGCTACCTAATTTCGCAAAGATCACGCACCTTAAAGCATTGATAAGTTCTCCATTGAATTTTTAAAAGACTGCTTGGAAAGTTGAGTGCCTGGAGAAGAGTCGAATGACTACGCTGAAGTCAGCGTAAAATCTGATATATTCTCCCCCCTTCGATTCAAATGATTAAGCATCCGGGGCAAGCCATTTCAGACTTTGAATCCGAAGGAATACAAAGAAACACGAAATTCAAGCGGACGCTTGGCTAACGTTATAACTACGCATTTCATTCTCTCAGAATTACCATGAGCTTCGTCAAATGAGTGCATGGATGCTTTCGGGTCGTAAGCGAATAGGTTTCCTTCTGATTCACGGAGAAATCCCCTTTATCCAACGCAAGTTCGGACGGATCACAACTAACAACGCCTCGAAAGAAGTCCAAGCGATGAATCTCCTTCCCAGTTGGCCTGCATCGGATAGGGCCCTGTCTTGCGACCGCCACTCGCAACTATCCGGTGATGAAAAAACAGCGCCCTCCAGCGAGAGAAGTATGAGCGCTGCGAGGAATGGACGGATGGAAGCGTGAAATCGAGACTGCTGGGGGAGAGAACGCGGACGCAGCTAAACTTTCAAGAGAAGAAAGAAGGATTTTCATTGGACAAGGAAGAGGAGAATTTTTATCGCCGGAGGAGCGATATTCCTCCGCCTTGCTCAGCGCCTCCTTTCCCATATTCTCCTGCCCTTTCCCTTCCCTCCAACCCACTCTTTTACTAAAAGTCAGAATCGGCCCATAAATCTCCACGGCTTCACCCCAGCGAGCCGATCCCGTTATCGAGCATTATTTTATGGATGCCATTGTTTTTTCACTTTGGGCATTATCATTTATGAGAGAGAGAGAGAGAAGAGGAAAGAGGAATTGCGGGTTGTGGAGCGATCACCTCGGAGCTCGGAGCACGGATTCCCTAACAGAAGTGCCTTCTGTTAGGGAATCTTCCTGACGCTCCGGCCTCACAGAAACGATCCTTAGGGTATGCAGTCGAATTTTTTAATTTAGTCTTGTTTTTATTGAACTTTTATACCGAAATATCCCATCATTCGGAACTTATGTTTGCCCAAGGGACATACAACTGCAAATGAAGAGGACAGTAAACATTGGAATATGAAAATAAAACTAAATAAAAATTTTAATGGCAGATAATGATTAACGCTAAAGGAACTCTGATGTTTGACAAGCCTTGCTTACCCTAAGCTATAGACTAAGAGCGGAAATTATATAATTTATCCGTCATTTTCTCTTTCGATAATTAATTAAAAGAGCGATCAGCATTGCGTATTTAGAAATTAAAATTTTAAAAGGAACTAAACAACAAAGTTCGTATGACAGGATGACAAGAACAGGACGGCATCATTCTCACAACGCGCGCGTAGTTGCGATGACAAACGACGAATAACGTTTTTGGGTAGGGAGACCCTCCAGAACTTTGAAACCGAAAACGAGGAAAGAGTACGAAGACTAAAAGGAAACGCACAAAAGAGAGTACCGAGAGCAAACGAGAAAGCAAAAAGAAGGAGAGGTAAATGAAAGGATGCGAAGAAGAAGAAAAAGAGGAGCACAATCCCTTACGCGAAGTCCGCCGCGAGCAATCTCAAATTGTCACTCTCACCCCCCTTTTAACCGCTTCTCACCCACCCAATCCCTTCCCCTGCTCCCCTCCTCCGTAATGAAGACTTCTCGCGAAAATATTCACGTCGGAGAGCGCCGGTTTCTGCGTTCAGAATGCGACGGAAAGAGAGGAAGAGGTAGGAGAGAGAGAGAGAGAAGACTCGGATGAAAACGTCGGCCACGAGGAGGAAGAGGGTCGCGCTGAAGAGAGAAAAAAGGACGCAGTGAGGAGCGAGTAGTAAGGACGTGGGGAAGGGAGGAAGCATCTCGTGAGGAATCCGACCGGCCGGCCGGGCGACCAGCTGAGGCAGCGTGCTAAAAACAAAGCCGTCATGCGTGGCTACTCTCCGGAAACGATGCCACGCAAGGGGAGTATGGGCGTGGGGTGGCGACTTGAAAAGGCGATAATTACACAGATGGGCACATTCCCATTCGGAAATGAAAACAGAGAGAAAAAAAACAATAATACGATGCCGACGATGATGATGGAGAAAAATTCGTCCGCCTCCTCTTCATTACCCTACCCCGACCTCATCCAAACGTACGCTCGCATCTTACTGCGCATGGCTGCGCGTCTCCAGCCTAGCCGCCCCGGATAAAGCGCGAACAATCCAAAGATCAGGGTTTCGAATCCCGTCTCGAGAACGGATGCTTGGCATAGGGCTATCTGTTAGCTGAAAAGAGTGCCGATACATCAACTTTCTGTGCTTATGCGAAAAATGCGACCAGGTTATATGCGAGACAGATTTTTTTATAATCATGAATACGCAATTTTATTTACCACTGCCTTTAAAACAGTATCCATAAGATTTTAACTTATGGAATCTGACCTGACAGGGTGAAAAGATGGTATTTCCATAGTGAGAGAACAAACTTTGTAGTTTCGATAAATGTTTATTATACTATCACGACGCACGTTTCGCCACACTGTGGTATAGTCACGTACCTCATGTTGCATATGACTTCCACATTGGGGCAAAACCCGCGTCGTGTCAGTATAATAAAGTTTTTGAAACTAGTGTTTGTTCTTTCAACATGTAAGTATAAGCTTTATTTTTTCAACATGAAAACACCAAATGCATCTGGAGTCGCAGAAAAAAACCTTAGTAGAATAAATACATACACTTGAAAAAGTTTCAAACTTCTTGGAAATAGCTTTAAAAATCCTTGAAAACCCAAACCTGGAATGTATCTGCAGGAAAAGGATTACGGTCTCTTGTTGGGCGGTCGCGAGCGAAGAAGCAGCTAAGAGTGTCTAAAACCCGAAATCTACTCCGACCACAGGCAGGACACGACAGGAGACAAAGCGCAGACTGCAAATGCAACACTCCTCCCGTCCGCGTGCGCTATCTTCACCCCGCGAGACAAAATATCGGGCGTGACGATGGCGTCGGCGATTATCGTCCGGCGGCGCGGGGAGGAGGAAGCGATTCCCGGGCGCTCTCGCACGTGCGAGTCCCATGACTGCCCGGGCCGTCACCGACCCGGGAGAGAGAAAGAGCGAGAGGGAAGAGACAAGACGACTGTATAGAGGTGGATATCCCAGCTGGATCCAATTACTCCCGAAGTCTCCACACCACCTCGCCAAGGCGACGGAATCGAACGGGAAAATTGGGATAAATTGGTCGAAGGAGCGTGCTCCTCAGATATTGTCGAGACGAAGCATAATCCCTTCTCCCTCTCTCATGATCAGATTAAAATCTTCCTCGCCCCGACGTGGCCAGCAAAGGGGTAGCGGATGTGGAACGCGCCGAGTGGTCCAATTATAGTAATTACGGCCCTCCGAAATGTGCGCGAATTACTCAGAAAAAAAGGGATGGGAGGAGCATTTTAATATAAATAAACATAAATACCGGCATCCGTTTCGGAATCAAGGGAATCAGTTCCGGAAGAAACAAGGAAGCGGTCGTTTTCAGCATAATGAGACTGTTACATGCCGTGCAGAAGCGGAGTAGTAATATTCATGGAATTTACGGATATCACCATCGTATTTTCCTCTCAGTGAGCACGCGCAGATGACTCCGCTCTTTTGTGTGCTAATATATTTTTTTTTAAGTAAGAAAATAATACAATCAAAGGCTAAGGACTCGAAAACCCTATACTGAAAGAACCCACGCAAATTTTCTCGAGTTTAATCCGCAGAAAAAAAGCAAAAAAAAAAAACGGTCGGGGTTGGTTGTGAGAGAGATGGGACTTCCTCGCGGTAACCTTATCGGATAAACTTGAAATTCAAGCAATAATGCCCCGAAACCTAGCTTCATAAGTATCTCACAAGTTTTATGGCAAATTTCTTTGAATAAAATCCCGATTAATATTTTTGTATTCCATTACAAGAATTTTCAAATTATTGAATGGTTTAATAACACGAAATGCAGTGAATTTACCTCGCAAAATTTGGATATTCAGTAGGTAATGTTCCGTATCAGCAATATGCCAGCTTCAAGTTAGTAATTCACACACAACTATTAGAAAACAGTGGCTTAATACTCAGTGGTTTCATTTAATGAAATTCATTCTCAGGTGGACCTGCGTGTCGAACATTTCGGAATTTGCTTAACATTTTGAAATGAAAAGAATAGCTTTGTAATTCCACTTGAATTTATTGAATGCAAGACTAAGGTTGCGACGTAGTATGGAGTCTGTAGTTCCTGATGATGATGTACAACGTCGAAACCTAGGTTGTGTGTTCAATAAACTCATGTGAAATGACTATATTATTTTCCTCATTAATAAAAGTTTAACTTAATGCTTGTTCACTATTTTTTTTCAAGTCGAGACTTAAAATTAAGAGGTAAATAAAGCGAACCCTACCTGATTTTCAAGTTTTTGCACTTCACGATTTCGATGAAGGAAAAACCTTCGTGCCATACTGTGCACGGGACGAGAAAATGAAACCAAGGGTGGAGAGGGAGAAGGAGAGGCAAGGTACTCGGTATGATGAGAGGCTTTTCGCTATACGCTCGCCCCATTTCCTCAGTTCCCATGCAAATGGCGAGACGAGACAAAGGAAAACGTTAGACTTCCTAAGGTGAGAGACAGAGAGCATGAATGGGAATGGATATAACGGTGTAAAAGAGCGGAGGGGAGGGAAGAAGAGGGAGGGAGAGGGAGAAATCTGGGAGAAGGACGGGAGAGAGAGAAATGTATAGAGGGCGCGCGGAGAGGGAATTAAAAGAATGGAGCGAGAAGACTTTGGCGGGAGTCAGATATTTTTAGGAAGTCGATGACGAGGAGGAGGAGGATCCAATTGTTTCCGGGAAGCCTAAGAAAAGCCCCAAGCTTTAGGGGTCCTTTTGATGATTGGGTAAAAGTATTAAGGCTACGGTGGGGGGAACGAAAATACAATAAGAGCGGATGCATAAAAAAAGCAGGGTGCGGTGAGCGTGACGTTCGCTCCCAAGTGGTTTACGAGTGGCTGTCTCTGGGGCCGGGACTGCTTTAGGTTTGGAAACCGAGGCCCCACAGGCCCCACCAACCCGACGAACAATGCGGGCTCATATTAGGCCTGCGAGGATGAGCCGGATTAGTTCTGATATCCAGATATATCACGCTGTTCCATCATGCGACTCGTCCCGTTACTCAAATACGAAAGTTAGAATTAACTGGATACATTGGAAAACTTATGTGCCATTGCTTTACCCTAAATGTTTCCTCCTAGCTGGCTAATTCATCAAATACGGATTAATCTGCAACTTATCCGTACCTCTAGCTCTTATTCCTTATGGAAAGACAACTGATTCATCATGCCGTTCAAGGATAAAATATCGAGGTATTTCACAGCAGACATTTGGTGACATTAATCATAGTATGAAATAGACATAAAGGGCGTATTCAAGGGAAACCTCTTCAATATTACGTCAAGGGTTTTATTTTTATGATTTTTTAACTCCTTCGCCTGGTCACCTTGGTCCGATTTTGCAACCATCGACATACATGATATAGAATATCCCCACAATTACCAATCAATCTTCTATGGATAAATTAACATACTTTTGGCATAGAAAGCCACTGACGGCCGCTATTCGCCCTAAAGTAAAAAGTGCCTATTTAATTTTGCTATATCATGTTCGTCATGAGTAATTCAGTCACTTCCTGTGTGACGTAACTATAAACCCATCTCACTCACAGTCGCCCTCGGCCGCACCCATTCCCCATGTCTCCTGGCGCGACGTGAATTATGGCTAGCCCACAGGAATCCCACTCGTGGGGACGCTTTTGCCCGGCAGGGTGGAAGACAGATACGACACACTCATTCATCAGTCGATAGTTTCTTCATTATGGAAGATTATTTACATAAGAAATGAACGCGTCAAAGAAGAATTCGGAGCAATTAGGCGAAACATGCTTTTTCACTTTAACCCCTAGTCTGTTTATCCTTGCCATCTATTTGGTAAATGCTCTCGAGATGGGCGTGGGAAGGGCTCAGTCGAGTTTGAATGTGGGAGTTTTAAGAGTTGTCTGCCTCCAAGGGGCCACACCTAGGTAACCCCCAAAAATAAATCTTCGGCTGCATGTAAAAAATAATCGAACACTGGCAAATTACTTTTACCATAGTAGTACCGATCAACAAATACCTAATCACACTAATCAACGAAAATAATGATAGGTCCTCTCTAATCTGTCACAAGGACATACGAATTCTGCTAAACTAAATACGAAAATTGTGGAAATTCTGTATCACAAGATAATTGAACATTAGTGAATTAGAAGATACCTCAGTATTGACGTGTGATGAAGTGCTAGCATCCTGGCCATCGTGAAAAAATCACTGATATATGTACTGAGTAACCTACTTGATTTCAATAGTGTTGCTATCCTAATTAAGTACGTATTCTCAGCAGGACAAAGTAGCTATCGAACAATCTGACTCACATCCACAAGTACTGTACGACACTCAATTTTAAACTTTAGGATTTGGCAGTAGATGATCGAGTGAATTCTTTGAGGACCGCTCCAAAGATGCTAGGCTTCTACGTTCACAGTACCAAGCGCTTGCTAGCATAAAAGATCACAAGCGAGATCAATCAATCACCTTGTGATACGGAATATATAGTTACTGTAGCTTAAACTCACAATCGTGGGTAAAACTCATATCTAGTATTGCAGCTTCTTCGAAGACCATCCAAACCTATGTTATTCAGTTAACTATTTCCATCTTACACACGCCTTTAGAAGAACATTGCCATTGCATTTTTTTTATTTTCCTATGTAAAACTATAGTGAATATCCTATAATTGGTGAGCTAGCTAGAGCACGAGGAAACCTCTTATTACCTCAATTGCCTCTAGGAAGCCTCTTATTGTCTTATTATTTCAATCACTCACATGGGACACACTCATAGAATAGGGAAGGCTAAGGCTAGGGACTCATACTTTCTTACGAAGAGCTATCTGACAATACAGCCTCTCAACCCAGAGAAGAATCCCAGGGGTTTGACTGTACATGTTTAAGCGGAGACGCTAAACAAAAATACACTACCGCCTCCGGCAAAAAAATGTTTCGCGAGAACGAAGGACCAACTTCGCATGCATGGAGAAGGCACCGAATGCGTAGATTGCAAGTCCGTGGCCAGCGTGGCTTCTAAAGTGCTGATAGCTCCTTGAAAGCAGGAAGACTAACACCCCAACTTACTTCTATGGCGTCATCGATTTAAGCCATCCCCGATCAAATTGCTGGCTAGAATGAGTCGAGGGTTTCCTTGCAAGGTCGTAAGTTATGCTATTTTTTACCTTATCATTCCCCTTTATCCTTCGAAGTCAAAGGGAGGACTAATTTCTACGCCTCAAAAAGGGGACCTTGACGCTTCTTAGTAATAGGCGAAGCAGGAGTCACAATGAACGGCCTAGATGGATCGCGACGGCGCACTTGGCATACCATGCAGTGGCTACCACAAAGCCCACGGGGAGTTGAGGCATAAAAAAAGGTTCCACACAAGATTCATCCTTGAGCTTTAGGAGGCAAGGCATTCTCACCCACTCCCGTCGGCAGCATGAGGCCATTCTCGGCATTAATTGGTCGCCTTCGAGACGGAAAATCATGAAAGAATAATCGGAACGGCCATCAGGACCTAAGGAAACTTGAGTGCAGCGGCTGGGAATTTCGTAGGTGACGCCGTGAAATCGATCCCGATACCAACTGAGTGTGAAATTGAGTCCCACTTGCAGCGAAACCTCCAATAAACATTCTCAGGTTCACCATTTTATCAGAAAAATGTTAAGGAAGGAGTGAAATAACTAGCTCAAGAACTCGCCACGTTGAAGGTTAATGAAAACCCGTTTTTACCTCCGTTAACTCCGACATTTTTGTCGAGGATTAAATGCATCGTGGAGAGGAACAGCTTTTATTACATCGAATCCATTCATACGAAACCCTATTAAAAATGGCGATGTCATGAACTTAACCGATGAACCTTTTTGGCAAGTTGTGCGAGAGTGAAATTCGGTTTAAATATTATAGGCCTATGACTACTACATAAAAACATCTTTGCATATCTTTACTGATAAAATATCAAATGTAATAATATGTCATATCACTGAAACTATGATAGTTTATTATAAAGTTTTTTTTCTTTTTTTGTTTCACAGATGACTTAGTGGTCCTTATGTACCACGATCCCAACTAAGCCACTCTTGGCTTGTCATCGGGCGTCCCACGGGCCGATTCCCCGCAACTTGGCATGTCGGAATATGTAGTGGTAAAGTATACGAAAAGTAATCTGCATCCAAATTCAACGGATTCACTTTTCTCAAATTTCACGGCCATAGTCATACTCTTCACAAAGCAATTGGCGTTCCGACGAGGAAATATGCAATGGCTTCATCAATTGTGCTAGTCAGACAACCTGGATGCCCTTGGGATGGGAAAACAACACAGGGAAAATTCTGATACAGGAAAACGACTCACCGGCGCAAATGGGAATCACGACGGCGGCATCGAACCACGCCGACACTCTTTTTTTCACTCGGTGCAACAACGGGAAAGTAAAGCTCTCGGTCTCGTCGTTAACCTTATTGTTTCGGCCTGAAAATGAGATACAGAATTAGGCCGCCGCTTCCCCCCTTCCCTCCTCCCCGCAGCCTCACCCTATAGAGTTAACTCGGGGTCGGAATAATTGGGAATTGAATCAAATGGCCACAAAACTACCGCAGTTTTACATCGGAACAATCGCATCTGAATAGAATGCGATGGAGATAAGGAGAGCCAGGGAACCGTAAACAAAAGGCAGCGAATTTATTTTCATTCCGTTTTATTTTTTTTACTCTTTTTTTATTTTTTCGACACGGAAATTAACCGAGTGCGTATCCGGAGGAAGCACTTTTGCTCCGCTGTCCGGGTGACTTCCGCATTCGTCCGCGAGCAGGGCGGCGCGGGTCGGGCGAATGTGAGAGGGTATGGAAAGAGAGGGGGCAGGGCAAATAAATTCCCACCTCATACGCGAGCCGACACAAATCACCGGCCGAGAAAGATAGATAGCGGAGTGAGGTGTGTGTATGTGCGGGAGAGGAATCAATGGATCTCCGGAGAGGGGAGAGAGAGCAAAGGGAAGGCGAAATTAGACGGACGGGCGCAGGGAAAGTTGAACGCCCGCCAGAGACGAGACCGACCGCTCTCGCGTCGGCTGACTGTGAAAGCGCGGCGCAGGCGGGAAGACGGGGGTTGACGAGCTCGTCGCTTGAGAGAATGGTTTTTCAAGGGCTGCCGAAGCCGCGGGCCATTAACTTTGCCGGCGGATGACGTTTACTCAAGCTGCACTTCACGAACGACCGGAGTCTAGACGGCCCGAAAAACCGTGACACTTGTAAATTTGGACAGGGTCAACTTTTAAGAGGACTCACATAGCGTGAAGTAAAGATAAATAAATTACTTTCAAAAAACCATATGAACTTTTGAGTAACGCATATAGCCTGGCATGAGAATTTTTACAAGTGCAATGAGCACGAAATATTCGGTAACATTTCGTGGCGAATCCCTTGACGTTGGCGATTATCCTATCAATAGCAGAGAAGCTCGTCTACGCTTCCACTAAATCAATTATTCCTGTACTATCAAGATCATGGCAACTTTACCGATTTTCAGACATTTATCCATCTCGTTTTATGGAGAGCAATGCTCTCCGCCACTTAACATGATACTAAAGGAGTTTTTATTTTATTTTAGGAAAATTAGTAATGCTACCACTGAAGACGACTAGTGGAGCAAAATGCATGAAAAATTGATCAACCTATCAGCAAACATAAGTCCTTCATCCGATGCCACGATCGCTAAATTTTACCCGAAATTCTTACTTCGTTGATACACTTGACTTCTCAGTAGATTGGGGAAGAGAAAGTTTTGCGCGTCTTTTTCCTTGAAAATGAGCCAAGGATGAAATTGAGGCAGACATGGCGAAGAAGCAATCGCAGAAATCGCACTCGTAACCAAAAAGTGCATCTGATCCAAGAGAAACCTCACTGCCAATCGGTTTCCAGCTCGAGCACCCAGGATGACCGCACTCGAGCGGCACACCCTCCCTTTCCCTTGGGACTCTACTTCCGAGAAAAAGGAAGAAAGAACAGAAGATCCTCGCAGGGGAAAACACTCCTCAGGCTTCGACCCTAACAATTTCTCCAGCCACGGCGACAGCCGGAAGGCAGGTACAAGAGAAGAAAAAAGGCAGAAGACGCTCCTGGCGAAGTGAGTGGTTGCACATTACCGCCCCCGTAAATTTTCTCACCCTTCGGCCGCCACCCGCTGAAACCCGGCAAAGTGTCTCTCTTAGGTGCCCCGTTCGAAATGCCGAAATATCAACCTTGGTACGTGCCATCGAAGGAAGAAAAGGCGGAATGAGGCGCGTTATAAGGTGGTATAAATGAGGTGGTCTATCGTTACCTCCAAAGTATAACACAGCCAAATTACCACCATAGGCGCTATAATCGCGGGGGCAACCCGGAAAAAATTAAATATGGTCACCAAATCAGTCGAAGAAAATGGAGAAAGGAGAACAATTCACTACTGAACAAGCAGACGATAATCCTACCAGCTTTTGAAATTTTCTCAAACTTGCAAAACATCGTAGGGATGCGAGGTGCTTAGTTTCGCTTGAGATCAGATGCCTGATTCTCACTCGTTCACTGCAGATTCTCGAGACGCCAGCAAGAAGATGGTAACTTTAGAGGTAGTGTGAAAGCAATCCAATTGGACATGTTTGTACGTGCGATGGTGGTGAGATCGCGTAGCCTCATAGACTCCTAGCCCAGGGAAGACATGCAGGGAGTAGGGAGTCTTTCACACCATCCATTCTCAGGGGTACTGGGTGGTGGAGGGTGAGGGGTCCTCCTCACGGAGAAGGAAGGTCGTAACTTTCGGCATATATTTTGAGGAATGCGGGGGGATCGGTGGGAACGGCCGGTTTCCACCTTCCTTTTCTTCATTTTAAAAGCGCACTTCCCAGGAAATTGGTGGGAGAGAGAGGGGGGGAGGGGGGTAAGGTCGAAAAGCCTCGCTGTTTTATTTCTCCTCTTCCCGATTTATTATTTTCCTCTTGCCTTCCACCATCCCATAGAGGGAGAGAGAGAGAGAGAAAGTGTGGGCTTTGGCAGGAGTTGTTCCCCAAAATTTTCGCCTTCTCTCTTCCTCTCTTTTCCGGCACGAAATGCTGATGGCTTACGGGAATTATGAAGGAGTGGGAATTACTTGGGCTTTTGGAGGAGAGAGAGGCCCTTCAAAATTTCCTCAAGGCAAAAATCTTAATGGGAAGATAATTAAACGACAACACTGTGACTTCCACCACTGAAATTGGCTCGAAAAATCAAGAAATAAATAAAAAATAATGCGAACAAAGGGAACGAGCTTCTCGCCCACCCGTATTTAGAATTGACTCTCAGTTTTGCAAAGAAAGCCATACGTATCGCGGTAGACGTAAAATCTAAAATCTTTGACAGGACAGCTTTTCATACTGCTTTGGAGGAGCAAACTGTTTTTGCGCAATGACATTCAAGAAGTCAAATTGAAGCCAGTGGAGATTCCCAGAAATTTCACTTCTGGGTGGTCTTTCACAACGAGTCTTAAAACTGTGCAAGGTTTTAGTACTGAACAGCAGAAATTCAGCTACTATAAGTCATGTCATTTCAAGTTGTGTTCTGCAGAGCTCCTAGTGGTCACAAAATAAAATGTAAAAAAAAAGATTTTTATGCAAGCTGTCAACTACCCATCTCAATAAAAAAAACGATCATAACCTTGAATCAACAAGAATGGTCCGAAGGTATGAGTGGAGTTCTACTTAATCGGTGTTGGTCTGAGTTGAAGTATGCACAAAACAATAAAATTTAAAATAAAAGAAAAACGTCGTAGGGTGGTGAACGCTTATTCCGTCTCACAAGAGTAACGGGTTGATTCAAAACCGAGGAATGCAATCTCTTACTCGAGGATTTTGATAGCAGATACCAACCGATCCCAGACCGCCGGACATCCCAACACTGGAGACGCGGAGCGCGCCGCAGAATCCAGCTCCTCCGCGGTCGTCACATTCCCTGCAATCAGCATGGGAATGGGACGCCTTGCACGGAATGCAAGAGGGATGAAGAGGACTCTCTCTCTCTCCACGCAAGGAAAGATTACACTTGTGGGTCGTGGCGGCGAGCGTCACTCCCACACCGACGTAAGCACGCGTTGTCTCTCTTAACTTGAAAAGAGTGCGTATTTCAAACAGGAGAGATACGCTCGGAGAAAAGCAGTGATCGTGATGCTGGGGGAAGATCTCACGGTCTTGTCACGAATGCATCGTACAAACGACTCGCTGTCGCATTATACTAGACGGGGGACGTGCAAATGCAGGTACAAAACCGATCACGGCATTACGACAACCTGACTCTGATGTCACTGAGGTTGTCACGGCCGAGGGAGGACCTTTTCAGCACGAGTGTTATCAGGAATGGCCGAACTTCCACCAAGGAACACGCTTGAATTTGCTGTTACATAGGAAGTCCTAAGCTTTTGTTGTTCCGCTTACAAATTACGAGGACAACTTTGATTAAGTCAACGCATTCTTTCTCTGGTACAACTGGATTTTGAGGCAGATTGTTCCTGGTGGGTTCTGCAGGGAGAAAAGGATGCTAATTAATATTGATTTTCTTAATAAGACCTAAATAGCCTTTTGAGATGCTAAAGAAACCGTGGGAATCATTGTTTTTATGAACAAATCGTTGGCTGAGGAGGTATTATGAACAAAAATGGCGGCATAATCTTTCAACTATAATCGTAAATGTCATTTCAACTGGGACGGTGGATATTTTCAAGATCACGCACTAAAAACTTTCACCCGTGTACTTTCCAAGTAATTTACTCCACGAAGCAATGAGAGAGATTTAACTGGATACACCTTTGCTTAAGTCGTGCTTCTTACTTTGGTTTTATTCGCCCTGATGACGATATTTGCTCAATCTTAAGAACTTTGCGAGTGAGCCAAGATTGTGGAACGTAATTCTCGCTAATATTTCGATCAACTTCCATGAATATCGTCTCCGACTGAAAGCAAGCTGGATGCTATGGAATATCCGAACCCGTTTGGTGCCCCACCTTTGAAATATGTCCTCCGAGGAAAACATTATTTTTAGGCAGATTCCGTTTTTTCTTAATTCGGTATCCATATTTCTTCCTTTGAACTAAGATATGTAGCCAACTCCCTTTTCTCTCCGTCGTCCACCGTCTCTCCTTCTAGATCTCCTTTGGCCCTCCATTTCTCTTCCCTGTACCTCCTCCCTCTCCTCCATTACCTGACTCATGAGCGGAACATCTAAAAGAAGGCCAGCTGCGGGTGTGGTGGGGAGGGGGGATGCTGGATAAGATTTTCTCCCCTTCTTCCACCCCCACCCCCCCTTCCCCTACTGAATTTATCGCTCGATCGCATATTGAAAGGACCCAGACATTCGTTTCGAGAAATGGGTTACCCTCAGAAATACGACTGACGAAGCACATCACCCTGATTTTTGCGCCCGCGTGGATTAGGGTGGGGGGATAGAACACGGGACCCCGGAGGCTGGGAGGGAGGGAGGGAAGAGGGGGGAGGTTAGTTCGTTAGGGGCATCGGATTCGAATGGAAGGCGCTCTTGGGATCAAGAAGGCGAAAAAAGTTAAGTGCGAGGTCGGCCGCCATAAACCCTACCAAATTACGATAATGCGGAAACCTTTTAAGGGCCCGTAATTCTTGAAACTTGCTCCGTCTCAACCCCTGAATTGTAGTGATCTGATTTAAATGCAATAATATTCTCAGCCAGTAACGCAGAGTTTGAGAAGAAATCAGTGCTCCGCCTGCAAAAACGCCGGGTAAAAAAACTCGTACACTTCATGGACGGATCGAAAGATGTTAGCTAGAATAAAAATCATGAACCGCGAAACTTTGCGTGTGTCGAACTTATTTGCTTCCTCTAAGCAGAAATTCAACTTTTTGTGATCAATGAGGCAAATCAAGCAAAAAACTGCCAAGAGAAAATAAACAACCAAATTTGAGCAGAACAGAACTGTCAGCTTTCCTCACGAGTCTAATTTAAAAAGCAGTTAAAAATTCGCGTTTCTCAGAACCTCATCAGCTCTCTTATATGCATAGACTCAACGCATGGGATGCGTAATGATGTTCGTTAAGAAATGGTCAGTTATGAATGACTTCCGCCACGGCCAACCGCGCCCACAAACCACACGACGAAGGAATAAAACAAGAATACACCATTTCACACACAAGCATTGTCGGATTGTGACGGAGGAACCCCTTCTTTAAGAGCTTGAGCCGTTTTTCGCTTTGGCCTGGAACAAGGTGTGGCATGGAATATTGAGGCGCGTTTTCAGGACAAAAACTCTCCCTCTGGGGGAGGACCGGACGCGGGGAGGTGGGAGGGTGAGGGTGGGGGGAGGCCGGGTGGCGCACAAGGAGTGGGACCGCGAGGAAATGAATAGGGAAAAGGAGTGGGAGATGTACATGGCCTAAATCTCTTTTCGCCGTCAAGCAATGCCGATGACGACAGAGGAACAGTCGCTGAATACTTAGACCCAGATAAACTAAAGCTGAATTACTGCTTGAACAAATGGTACGAAGAAAAACACGGATCGTACTGCTCTCTTTCACGAGACTGCTCTGATTTTTTTTCCTGAAATTTCCCCGAGAAAACGATCTGAACAATGACCCGTTCTTTTTATCACTTCTTACATGTAGTACTCTGTAATTTCTACACAGGTACATTCGAAAGGGAAACGATTGCCCTCAACTACGTCCATCCCTTATCACCTGCGCTTAACATAGACTTTAAGACTATTCTGCATTCTTCCACTTTGCGAATTGTAAACACAAAAACGCGACCAAACGAGCTGGAGATTTTTGTTCTCTTAGAAAAGGACTGGGATCTTCAGAATGGGCCACGAAATGATATGAACTAAATATCTTGATAAATATCGATATCCGCTGTTGGGAAAAATAAATTGACTATAGATATTTTCTACACATATTATTGATGATTAGGATAATATGACAGACAATATAGCATTTATCTTAATAACCGCGGTAAAGTGTGATCGGCAGCGAAACTATCTGTTTCGAACCCATACAGTTAGGTAATGATGAAAACCCTGCTGAACATAAACTCCACATCATGGAGCGGCCAAATTGAATTGCCTGTCTTTACGAAAGCCGCATTCAACAGGGAAACCGAGGGCGTATCGTCCAACATTCGGCAAGTGGTTGGTTTCTAACTCGTCTGGATCTTACAGTACGTGCAGGTACTTACGCCATAAGTAAACGCAGGGACTTCACGGCCTGTCTGGATTTGTTTGAAACACATATGAGGAAAACCGCATGAAAAGCGCGAGCAATGAGGGTTCGAGCAGGGGTCCAGTGCTTGGTCGACGAGCCATATTACTCATACCGAGCAGCCCTTTCCTCCACCGACCGCACCCGTTGCGGACTTCCAAGACGCCCTCGCATATCCCATTCTCCTCCTCTCCCTGCGAATGCATGCCCGCGGCATTGACGCGATCTCTGGCACGTTTGAAGCTAGCGTCTCGCGGGAGGACTCATGTAGAAGAAATGGGAGAGGAGGAAATGCAACAAGCACGCACGCAAGGAGTCAAGTGCGCACGTTGAAATCGGACGCATTCACCGCGTGAGGCCCCTGCATGAGGCCGGAATTATTTCAACGGTGACCCGATGAGGAGAGTTGAGTTGGAAACATAAAAGGGGAAGGTGGGAGAGGTTACAAGAGGAAGTGGAGCGATGGGTAGGGCATATAGATTATGAAGAGAATACGTGGCCTCTTGACGCTCGAAAGGGTACCATGTTTTTATTGGCGAAACTGATTCACCTTACATCGTTCTCGTGCGCAATAATTACATGATGAATGAAGAGCATTTCTAAATAATTTCCAAATAGCATTTTCCGCTACTAATACCCAAGTTATAAATCCCTTCAATATGGCGGAATGCGCATTTTATTTGCTTCAATATTTCCCTCAACTATTGTGCACCGTATGGTCCCATCTACTATTTTACTTCAATACATGGTAGGGTAGGATCATAATCAAATTTCAATATCGCAAATAGATGAAAACTATTGCATCACAAAAAAATGCAATGTATCGCGCTGCATCGCAATCATCACACTACGTCGAATAAACATAGAATAGCATCGAATTGCTCAGTAAATCGAATTGCATTCAATCTACACGCACATCGTATTCCATCGCAAATATCTCAACACATCGCCTTACACATCATTTTGCATCTCACTGCAGAGTTCACGGCATCGTATCACACCGCACACGCTCCCCATCGCATTATATCGAAACGCGATGTATCGCACAGCGCGATTTATCGCAATTAGATGTATCGAGTGTATTACATTAGATGCATCGCTACACCACACAACCCTTTTTGGGAGCATAGGAGGAGGAGAACTGAGCACGTGAGTATGGCAGGGGGTCACACAAGGGAAGCGAAGGGATTGAAGGTGTGGGGAGAGAGGGGAGAGGAGAGAGGAAGGGGTGCCTGGAGGGGTGGGTGACGAAGGAAACGGGAGGTTATAGGGGAGGAGGAGGCAGAGGGCGTAAAACTTTACAGCCGCATATTAAAGCGGGTCGTAGAGTGTTAAGGGGCGGAGATAAAAAAAAATTCGATTGCCGAAGGGGCGGGGGATGGGCTCTCAGGGGGGGCGGAGGGATGGAGGCACGATATAGCTCCACTCAAGAGAGCTTTTCGGTGTAACAACGTCTTGCGTTTCATGAGCTACGCACTCACACACACGAGGCACGTCTCCCTGCAGTAGACTCCCACCCGGACGCACATTTCTGATCCTCCGCTTAATTTTCCCTCCTTGACATCCGCGCTTTTATTTCCGACACGGATCCTTCATGCCGCGCAGAAAGAAATGCAACTCCGTCAAACTTTTGAATTCGTCATCGGAAGTGGAGGATCCACGGGAATCGTCTTCTACACAAGACGTTGCCGACAAATTTCTACGTTCCGGGTCGCTACAAAGCGTCTCTCCAATATTTGTTTCTTCATAAAATCCACGATACAATATTTGGCGGATGCGGTCCAAAGTGATGTCGTCGGTTTTGTAGTTCAACCTTTCCGCGTTTAACGGCGAGAAATAAACTTTAAGCCGACAAGAAAGACCACCGTCTCTTTTCTAGGACAAGTTCGTTAAAACTTTCTTGCTTGCAAATATGCGGAACGCGCCATGGACAGGGATCTTGATGTAAATATAGCTCCAGAAGCTTCCGGATAAGTTTAGGAAGGGAATAATAGGCCAGTAGAAATGAAAAATGGGTAGAGAAGATATGAAGAATCAGCTGGAGAAAAGGGAGATGAGTCTCAGTGTATTAATCTTTCCCCCGTGTGAAGGACGAGAACACAAGAGCAAGCGTAAACATTAAGAGCCTAAGAGCAAGCGTAAGCCTTGAGCGAATATATTTGAATGGCCACCTCCTTTTTAACATATTTTCGCTATTTGTTGATAATATTAGTAACCCGTCATATTTATTTCATAAAAAGTAACATAAACGTACTATCTCTTCAACAATTCGCGTTGTGTCATGAATAATGAGAGCGCAAAACTAATCCTCGTCTCGCAATAAATATCTCCACGAAAATGCCATGTCATATTTTGTTGCCTCTGCCAAAGCTGCAGATTTAGAGTTATATCAGGATTAAGATCCCCAACGCCTTAATAAATGCATTACAATAGGCATCTTTGTAGTATTTGAGTTTATAAATGCTACATCTCGTCTTCATAGAAACCCTGATTTTAGACAAAAGTGGGTGACGCCTTGACTAAATCCATTTTAGGGAAACATTTACCTGAAAGATTGAACACATTCCCGACATATATGATGCATGAATTTTCCATGGAATCTCCAATGCATCAGGAACTCCACGACAACCACAGAGATCCAGAGATGGAGCCAAACTTAAAAAAATTACCTTTTCTCCGGAAACAGGGAACCAAGCGAACGGAAACTCATATAGGGGGGTACGATCCTTGATTCCCACCACCCAAAAAAGGGTCCGGGGCCGAGGAATATGCCTGCTCTCAAAAGACCCGAACATAAAACGCGAATGAGTTTACGGCGACGCGGCGAAACACACAGAACGAAGGAGATTTTCTGCAACGCCCGCGTCAATTCCTCGGATGAGGAAATGAACATCTTTACGACCGTACGGCCGAACATCACATTCCCAACCTGCATTAAAATAAAAAAATACTCTCCCCTGGAACCCCACCCATCAACCCCTCCCCAGAGGAAAAAAAAGAAAACTGCGTGCCCTTCTATGCAAGCACGCATGGCGATCCCCACCTGTTTTTATTGGAGGAGCGAAGAAAAAACCTAATTGATGCACGCACTTGATTTTCATTCCGCATCGTATTTTTTTAATGGTATGTACCTTCCCGCTATATACCGACGGGCACGAAATGAATAATAAAACAAGAATATATAACAAAAAAGTGGATCAAGACAGGAAAGTGCATCTCCTTTTATTTTTTAAAGTCAACTGAAAAGCCCGCGCCATTTTATGAGTGCACCAATGTAACTTTTTCCACAATCCGAGAAACTTTTGCGATGGATTGGACTCGGGAATGGCGTACGAACGGCGGACACCACAGAGTTTGGATTCCCTGAGCAAATTAAGACGGAAATTGGGGTGAAGACAGAATTGGAAACGCAGTCGGGAATGCACGGTGCACGTGGATTTGATTCCCAAGCATCGTCATTAGCAAACAGGTTTACAAAACCCAATGCAAGGACCCTCAACCAATTCGGTAGCGCAGCTATCCACAACCGCCCAGATATCTTTTCAAAAGCTAAGTGAAAATAATAAATCCTCTGCATCCTTTTAGGTGTATGACGTTCCAAAAGTTTTACCGAAAATTTGCATTATTATCACGATATAAATTGAACCCAACACCTATATTTTAGTATCATTGTATGATAATGCTATTTTTGTGCTCGGGATGCCGATAAAATATTTACTTATGATTAAATAAGATAAATTAAATAGCATAACTGAGTTATGTTACTGAGTACAGTATTTGAAGCTGCCAAAGAGTCTTAGTTTAAAAAAAAGAAATAACACTGTTACTTGTAAGTTGATAAGCGCCACTTTAGTCCATGGATCGATCTCGTTTGAGACGAAAAAAACTCCTATTCTGTCAGCACAATCTCTACCAAGCAATCAGCAGAAACGGCACACGCCATTCCAATGAATATTCACCAAACGTTCATCATTACGTAGCGCAACAACATTATCGAATACTACTTTGGGATGCTCTCCTGGATTCCAAAATGGAGGACGTCATACAGCAAGATGGAAGTATCGGAACACAGAGCTCAGCCTAGGGAATGAAAGCTTTGGGAGGGCGGGGAGGTGGGAAAGGATTGTGTGTAGAGAGAAATGGAATGAGAGAATGAACGAACGCGGGGAATGAGAGGCGAAGAGACGAAGACCACCATCACTCACTCGCCCCCCCCAGTCGACCTGATCCTCCTCTCCCCGCCACCTCTCTCTCATTTGAATGAATGAATCCGCACCGCGAAGAGTCAACAAAGGCGCGTACCCTCCTCATTCTTATGCCTTCAATTTTTTCTCCAAGACGGAGACGAAAAAAAGAGGGGGGGAGGGCACGAGAATGAAAGAATGGCGGGGTTCCGGGGATTTAGGGCAAAACTGAGAACGGGAATCATAAGGGGGTTGGGGGCGGGGGAGTGCCGGGGGAGTGGGGGGGGAGTGGGGGGGGAGAGAGAGAGAAGGGTGGGGGTAGGAGAAGGAAGAGAAGCTCCAAGAGAAGATGCTGCGTGCGGGAGGGAGTCTTGTGGAGGTGACGCAGCCAAGATTTTTGGCCGGGGAGGCCCAGTACTGCGGGCTGATCTCCAGCTATTGTTGGAGGGACCCCAAGCAGAAGGAAATACTTTGGGGGAGTTTGATTAAAATCTTGCGTAAGAGGACGCAGTGGGGATCCCCCCATCCCCCAAAAAGCTTTTTCCTCCTGGATGCGTCGCTGTTACTGCTGGAAAAAGTATGGAGACTAGGGACATTTATTGCTCTCGGAGTAAATAAAAGCCTTCATTGGGATTTACCATGGCTCAAATTACAAAATAAATGTTAAATTTCGGTATCAGTTGTTGTAGGAAGTTACTAATGAAAAATTCAATTTTTTTCTGTTTTCATATATAATTACTTCTTATAGTAGAAAGAAAATAAGATATCGAATTAGGTGACCAAATCAAAATTCAGCTTCTTACATCAATTAGGGCCATTAATTATAAAATACATCGAGACCTGATGCTGTAGAAGCTGATGATCAAGCAGATATATACAAAGAAAACCTACGACGCACTCAGAAGAAAGTTCCATGAAGAAAGTAACATGATTGGACATTCCCTATGAATTTGTTATGAAATAAACTGGAGGAAAAATGGAAAGAAGTGTAGATGAAAAGAAAGACGGAATACGCTCAGAGATAAGAACATAGACCAAATAAAGATGGATGTATGAAAGGAAAATAAAAAGGACGATATGGAGCAAGCTATGGGCACAGCAGAATAAAGAGCGCAGTTAACCAATCTTAGGATTGAAAAAATGATGATGACTTCTAGATGAAATAAGAGTAAATGAAGATGGTATGAAAAAATAGGAGATGAAGACAGTGTAGTTAAGACGATGGGGCTGAGAAACGGACAGAAACGGAGGGACGGCGCTGGACTGACTGTCTCTGCAACAGGGGTCGCCGTAACACGGCGAGGGAATTTACACTAGATCGATTGGATAATTACTTTCCACCCTTGGCCCTCCAGGAGGCGACAAGAAATGATTAGAAGATTAATGGTTGGATCTAGAGCGAACACCGAGTGACGTTGAAAGGAGCCTCAAATTAAAGAGGTTTCAGTCCATGGGAAGATGTGGAGAAGCTCGGGAGAAGAGGATGGATGTGGAGCGAGAGTAAATTGGGAATTACTGGACAGACTCGGATGAAGGGCGTAGAGGCAGAGGGAGTGCGCTGGAGAAAGATGGGAGAACATCCATCCGAGGGTTCACACACGGCTGGATGGTCAAAGGCTTAGCGTGACTGTAACTTACCGCATGCAATGCTGTGATGCATGTGAAAAAAATCATTCATGTGCGGCTATAGATAATTTGCACGCACCAGTAGTTATGAAACTTAGCCCTTTTTACTACATTAAAAGCCCTCCAAATGGAGATAAACTTAAAACAATATGTGATGCATAGTTGCCCAGGGGGCGTTTGGATAGTTGCGGAAGGCCCGGTTTCACAACTGCAAACAAACGTCTTCGAACAGGTTCAGCTTAATCTACACTAAATGATTTACGGGCTGCTGAACGTTCATGGCAACATAAACACAGCGCTGGGAAATGAGTAGCACTTTCAACTAGAATGTATGACATTCATAAGTAGTTTGCCTAGGTTCGATAAATAAGCCAAAGCTAAACCAAAACTCCTACAGCTAAAGCCAAATTTCGGGTGGAAGAGGTTGGTTTACTCTATTACCCTAAAAAGTCCAGCGGAAGCACTGTAAATGACCAGAAACATGGCGAAAGTCTAGCTGAATCACAAAACTAATTTGCGAACGCCTCAAAATTTCTAGAACAGACATTGTGTCACAAATTTACAAGGCTTGATGCATTTTTTAATTTTGTATTGAATGCAACATGCACTGAGGGAAATTAAGTCGATTCCTTGCGTGAAAAAATGCTGATTTATTGGGCTCCATAATTTTCTTACAAAACATTTGCCACCCTAGACTCTTTCTTCTCACGTTCTTCTCCCTCTACATTTTCTGTCTCGACGTGGAGAAGTGTCAAGTGAGTCGGAAGTCGGAGTAGGATCAGTACGGTGACTGCAGAAGAAGCAAAGGCGACGCCGGGAAGACGGGGAACGCGGGCATCGAGGGATGTTGAAGAGTAGTAAAGAAGAGATGGGAGGGAAAGACGGGAAGGAGGAGTAGCTTTATAGCGAGAGAGAGAGAGGATGCTTGCCCGTCCCCCCAAACGGCCTCCCGTCCCATCTCCCTGGGTTTGAAACTCGATGCGTCCACGCCGCGCCGCCGGGAGGGATGGAAAGAAGGAGCCCGGCCGCCACTGCTGCCCCCGCCGCCTCCTCCTTGCTCCTCGCCGGCGGCAGGGAACGTCGCCTCCCGGCCCTCATCGCCCTGGGGGGGAGAGGGGGCATAGAGAGGGGATGGGGGCGGGGCAGAGGGGCGATGCTATAGAGAGGGTGAAGAGTGAGGCTGCTACAAGAGGAGAGAGAAGAGGGACGAGGGAAGAAGAAGAAGAGGGAAGTAATGAGAGGAAGGGAGGAGTAAGAGGAAGACCTAGTAAGGGAGTTGGTGGGGGGTTGGAGGGTGAAGGAGGGGAGGGAGGCAGAGTATAAGGGTGGGGGAGTAGGGAGGCAGTGGTGGTCGGGGGAGACACCGAGCGTGAGGGGCGCCGCGTCGCGGAGGAGACAAGAAATTCCTTCTTTCGGCATTGGGAAGGACCACCTCAACCCTCCTCTCTTCAACTCCACCGTCTTACCTCTCTCCTGCTCATTCTCTTCCTTTTACTCTTCTCATTTATCGCATTTTTCTCCTTTCTTATTCCCTCTCCCATAACATTTCGCCCTCGTCTCCACTCCTCTTCGTGTTCTGAATATCTCCGCACGTTCTTCGGTCCGAAGGAAGACCTTTTCTTCTCCGAGTCGCGCTGCTTTCATGGCATTACCCGCGGCCTCCGCTTCTCCGTGAGCGAGGGCGCTTGGTCGAAAGAGGAGGCTCTTCCCCTCACAAACGAACGAGAAGGAACCAAATCAAACAAGCGCATGTAGAGAGCGAGGCCTTCCCTATACCACCGAGTCGATGTTTTCCGAGCGGCGGCGGACCATCTGGTGGGGAAGGTGTGCCCAGGCGACCGGTACGCGGATTACGGGGAATTCAGGCAAAACACGCTCCGAGAGAATGGGTTGACCGAAAGTAGGAAGTGCAGCTGGGACGAAAAGACGAGGAATTTCTAACTGCGTCGATGGCAAAAACCAAAAATGAATTTCATGCTCGACCTAAACATGGGCGTTCATGTCTTCGAGAGTATTTTCAAAATATACTTTTCAATACAAAAACACCCTCCACTTCCGAGACGATTCGGTTTGCAATCATGTTACACCGCTCCCTCGAGGAAATTTTCTCCGGAAGAGCTACTTTCAAGAATTTTCAATGAAATCGTCATTGAGAGGGCAATCGTCTGTGTGCATTGATGGTTCAAGTAAGGAAAGAGACATGGATGTACCCAATTCTCAAGTTCCTGGACACATTCGTTCAAGCGCAACCATAATTATATTAGTTCTAGACCAGTAAAAAATATGCTTAGTGGAATTTGGCATACGAATTTTAGAAATACACAGTGGAAAAATCATTCTCCTGGATTAAAATCGGAATCCAGATCACCTAATTTCGAGCCGAATTTCCTAAGGAAAGCTGCAGGTGAATTTCAAAAAAAGTTGGTAATGGTATCACACTTAATGCTCAAATCACCTAAGAATATTTTTTTCTACTCGATGACGACTGAGCACAACCTTATATTAATACGGGAGAGTCATCTTCAAGTGACAAGAAAGTTAAAATTCTTCATGCTATCATTTCCGAACTCCACCCAAGTATGAGCCTTACTGACTACTCGTACCTCTAGCAAAGAAAAACGGGAATCATCAATCGAGTTGAGCGTATGGCAGACTTGTCCTGAATGGAAGCTAGTCTTAATTAAACTTCCGTTTCACTATTCCCAATGCGTAGGAATCGGAGACCGCCGTCGCATTCGTATTGCCGCAGTGCCACCACCATACCACCCCATCCTCCTCCTCCACGATTATACCTTCCCATTCGTTGAATGTTTAGTACGGAGTCTTCCTCCGCTCCTTCCTTGACCTCACCACCACCCAAACTTCCCAACATGCCGCAGAGGGAGGGAGAGAGGAGGAGAGGTGGGGAGGAAACGGGAGAGGAATCGTCCCAAAAGTTTTGCCGTCGCCCTCCGCCGCCCCGCGTTTGGGCAAGTCGAGGTGAGGCGCGGCTCAGGGGGGGCGGCGGTATGGGGTGGTGGATAGCTCGCCGCCGCGGTCTCCATGCGTTATGCATGCCCGGGCCCCGGGCGTGCCATCCGCACCGAGCGGGAAGAGAACTTTTCTCGGCGCGGGAGGGCGGGCGGGACGTGTCCCCCGCGGTCCCGGTCGAGCCCGCCGCAACTCCCCAGCTCCTCTCCTACCCGATCGCCACACGCTTCGGGAGAAGGGAGTGCACGCTGGGGTGGCATTGACTCTAGCTAAGACCCCTTCCCCAAAGGGTGGCATTCGGACATCTACCCGCTAACGTCGTTCCTTCCTACGCGCTGAACTTCCTTCATAATGTACGCTCGTCACGAATTCACATTGGAGAGTCGCTTGTTGTGCACCTAAGAAAGACAATAAGAATAATGGCAGAAATAAAAAAATAGCACTTATCATCTTCAAGTGATGTAGTAACATCGAAACAAGTCGAAATTAAATATTTAATTCGTGGAAAACTGCAAGTGTTTTGTTTCTGAAATTATGGAACAGTTCCACCACATAACGCCTCAATCTGTATTTTAAATAATAGGTATCTTTGCACTCAGCAGTTCGGCATGGTTCCAGAGAAACCTTGGGTGAATTTAAAGGGAGGATATTATTGTTTGATTGGTTCAGCCACTGGGTTTCAGACAGTTAGTAAGTTGAAACACGGGAAGCTGGCTTCATACTTTTGAAAACTTACAAATAAACGAGCACTAAGCAGAAAGTTCTCCTAAAATATCAATGTTTTAAGGTGATGATTCTCCCAACAAACTTATTTCGAGAGGGAAATGAGACGATTATATCGAAACTAAAATATGGCGTTGTCCTCGCAGTGGAACGGACAGTGAGTAGCTCGCGAGCGTTTCCGTCCCTTTGTTCGAGGCAAAGGCGATTCCCCGGCCCCAGGAAAGGAGTGGACAGACAAGTCTAGGGGTCCGAACCAGACTTGGACCCTCGGGAGTCCGGTCTTCTGCATCCTTTCACGAAAAGAAATTCCCGTGACATTGCCGCTTCCCGAGTGGAAAGGGGCGGTTGCGAATTTGTCGCTCGATTTATGGACCTACCGCTTCCACGGCTTGAGACGTTGTTTGCGGTCAATCGGTACGGAGGAATATTTTTGCACGTGCGCCGAGGATATTATACCCATTGTCCGATGCGATTCCATGGCAGAGGCGATAAACGCCATGGAAAATGTGAACGGGTGAAGTGTTGTAAAGTCGATGTGAAGCGGATAATGCTCGAATGTGTGGCCCGACACCCGTCGCACGAGATATAGAATTCTGATTAGAGTCGAGTTTGCGGGAGGTTTTCGCAGAGTTTGAGTTGCCTGCTTAACTCCCGAAGCGAGACTTCAAACCCTGGCGATGTATATGATGACCCGAGGGTGTCTTGCCGAAATACCTACGTTATTTCAAACAAGCACTTCTATGCTGTTCAATAATTTTAATGCAAATTTGAGATAACAGTTTAAAATCATATTGTAACACTTTTAGTTTGTTTTACGTTCAATCTAACATTGGAATAATTAAGAGATGAAGTCCCATTTTGTGTGACATTACCTAAGACTTTCAGCAAGAAATGAACATTCTTTCTTGACTTGCAGTAGTTCTTCATCTTAAAGCTGTCAAGTAGTTACAACATTTCGACGTTCTTCTAAACTTGACACTTTTGTAGTATTTTATTAAAATCCTACGTCACGGGTAAGTTTCCATTACGATTCTTCCACGCAAATGATTATAATTTGCGATCAGTAGCCTGTTGAGCGATGAGTATATTAGTTGAAGTAAAACCATACTATTACCTTGACTTAATCTTTGAAATTCCACAGAAAATAATTATCCGCAGGTTATAAGTAATAGTCTCAACGGAATCATATTTGTGCCTTCATTAGTAACAGTAGTAGGAGAGTTTGTGGACGCAAATAGAAGTAGAAGTAATTTGAAGGGACTGTAACTGCTATACTAAAATTCCACAGATATAACTCTAAGACTAACGCTAAATCTTAAGACAAACTATATTCATGCCCGAGGCAGGATTCAAACCCACACCCATAGGATTGGCTGGACACCGCTTTTCCAACCTGTGCCTTCATTTTCCCGACGACAATCTCAATCAGACTTTCGATTCTCGACTCCGTATCCCGAGTTCTCGATACTCGATACTCCATTGCCATCATCTGGAAGGATTTTTGTCTGAGCCCGATGTGAGGGAAGGAATTAATCGCCGGGGTAAACGATAAACACAAAAAAAGGTTTCCGAGAGGAGCTCTCCGGGTCACATTGCGAGCGGGGTGGTTGGAAAGACAGAAACAAACGAAGAACGCCCGCCACAGTGGAACCGTGAGGACAACGGGAGGAAGGAAGGAGCCGGAGTCTCTCGTGGAAATAGCTCCTGTGTGTATGTGCGCTTATGTGTGTTCGTGCTGGAAGGGTTGATGGATGAGGCAGGGGAGTGAGGACGTGGTGGGAGGGGAAGAGGGGAAGAGAGGCCGGAGGGCAGCGGGGAGGAAAATTGGGAAAATTAGATGGGAGTGTGGGTGGGTGGGTGGGTGGGAGAGGAGGAGGAACGTTTGTGGGGGAGGGGGTTTGAAAGACAGGGTGTGGGGGTGGGTGATTGCGTGAATGTGGGTGTGAGGTGGGGGAGAGTGCACAAATTAAGACGTGGGAGATGGGAGGATAAAATGAATTAAGGCGGCAGTCAGAGAGAAGTTTACGGGAGGGAGGAGTGTGCACGAGAGCGGGAAAGGGGGGAAGGCGAGGGCGGCAGCCGCCGATTCCGGGTCTCGGCGAAAAAGCCAGCCGATCGCCGCCGCCCGCCACGAGGGGACCGCGCCGCCTGCGAACCCATCCGACTACGCGCCCAGCCGAAACCCCGCGCGCTCGGGCAAGAGTAGCACGGAGCATGCACACGGAAGGATCTTCTGATTCGCTCTGAACACCTCATAGAAAAGGAAAATCACATGGATGCCATACCCTTCCTACACCGACCCTTCCTACAGCCGCCTGGACCGGCACTTCATGGGGATAGGCATGATTCCGTGGAGCTCTCGAAGTTAACTTTACGAGGCAATGCACTGGATATCGTTGAGGGCATCCAAACGATCTCCCCCTATTCAACTCTTTTTGCCCAACATTATTTATATATTAATATTATTTTTCGCGATTTTCTATCCTCGTGCATTCCTTTAAAATATCTTCTGTTTTCCTCCCTATTTCCCTCTCAGGTTTAAGTTTTGTCTTCGTAGATCTCGCCTATATACATTCACTATCCACTTTTTATGCATCTATTGATTCAATGAATAAGATTACTCTCTTATTCTAAATTTCCTCCAATTCTTCGCTGTCGCTTTAGGTTCTATCCAAGACTCCACAACCCACGAGTCAAACGCTTTTTATCTAAAGCCTCTCTTTTTCCAAGAGAACAAAGTACCGCGGTGATACAACATAAAGCGCTATTGGACGCCCATATTACTAAACTTTCAACCTGTATTTTATTCAAATTTGTATTAGGGACTAAATGGTCCATCCCCTCTTCGAAAACGCTTACGTTATTAGTCAAGTTCTTCCTTATGATCATACTACTATGCCCGTTCAACCCACCTTGCTGCCTATTTGACTGTTCCACGGATAATGAATTGGCAAAATCAGAGGGGGATTACCTTCGGCTGCCAGCTCGAACGTGTGCAAGGTCTTGTGTCCACTGACGATTTTGATTTCGCATGGTTAGGCATGCACGCCTGTCATTCAGCCTTCGATGGATATTCGAAGGAGACCCGGACAAACAAGCCGGTCAGGGACATTTGCCCCGTCATACCCTTTGCCTCTCAGTACTTCGTCGGATTTATCTCATGAGCCGAAAGCTTAGGAAATCCGTGGATTCCCATAAAATTTATCGTCGAGTTTTCAAGCGACACGGAACGCAATTTGCGATGAACTTCTTGCAGTCGATAATATGACGGCGAGTGTGACCTCAACGACCGGATGAGATACGAACTTGAGACCTCCGAGCTTTACCATAACTTCATTAAGTGGATCAGAATCAGTGATACTTCGTCATACTTCCTCAATATTATTTTAATAAGGTTGATATTGTCTTATCTTAAGACGAAAAGTAAACAATCATAAAAATATCTTGACTTTAACATATTATTTGGCATACGGATTATCAGAAGCACATAATAAATCGAACTAACGCCAAAAACGGGGGATATCAAACTGATTTCAAAAGCTTCCACGATGATTGTATATGCTCCAAGATCCATAGGAGAGCTTCATTTACTAATTTGAGAACCGAAAAGAACCAACATCAAAACTGAAATGTTGGTGAAAAGTGGCACAACGCGACTCATCCTGGAGTAGCTATGAACTTCAGTTTTTAGAGGCTTTAAAAAATGCCTGTGATTAAGTAGCGGCAAACTTGGATTCCATGAGTTCAAACTTCTAGGGTTATATCTTACTTTCGTAGCTGATACCCTTATCCAATTATGTGACACATACACAGATTCCACAACTGAGATGGTACTCGAGCCCGCAACTTCTGTGCTGCCTTGCCGAAGAATTACCAACCTGGCTACAGCAGGCCTCAGTCTCATGTTCGTCATGGTATTTCTGATCCATGTCCCAGTAGTCATTTTCAGTGGATTCACCAGTGCATTGTTTCTGCAGAAAACACCATCTTTGAGTCGAGCAAACCTTTCCCCGTCATTACACCTAAATTCTGCAGGCACCGAGCTAGTCGCGAGGATTTAAGGAAGCGAGTAAAAAAGTTCCATCGGAAGATGTGAACCACCACTCGACGCTATTCCCGGGGAACGTCCCGGAGTGTGTTCGCTGTTCCAGAGAGGAGAGTTAAGGGAAGAGTGACACATGAAGAGGGCTCTGGATTAGGAGGAAAACCGGGGAGGAGGAGAGGGAAGGCGGGCTGAGGAAAAGCCGAGGGAATCAGTGGTTTACTTAACGATTGGCGCGACTTGTTTTTGCCCCCGAAAAATCCCACTCGGGATGGCTCGGAGGAATTGGGACAGCAGGAGATGGGGAGAGAGCTCTCATGGCTGGCCGACGGTTGCCGGGCGAACAAGGGATTTTAATTGACATGGATTTCGTAGTAGTTGAGGAAGAGGAAGACGAGGGGATTCATACATATGGGGGGAGGGGAATCATTCCTTTCCTCTCCGGAAAACTCGGGGATCTTAATGGGACGACACTCCGTACGAATCGGGTTAAAATTTATCGTCGCTCCTTCTCTCCCCTTTTTCTCCCCGTACCCGAAGAGAACTGCTGCTACCACTTCTCTCCCTTGAGTGAGGCAATTGCCTTCCGAGAGAATCGCCTCTTCTTCTTCCTCCTCCTCCTCCTCTGCCTTCTTCTTTTAAATAAGATATTCCGAGAAACTCTCCCCCGACGAGAAGAAGACGCCAAAAGTGGACTCACTTCTTTTCCTTGTGACTCGCAATCAGGACGCGTGGAGGGAGAAGTCCTCGCTAACGAAGGGCGCTCTGAATGAATTAGAAATCACGGATTTTGACTCCCGATTGATCACTCTCACATATATATAAACTTGAAAAAAAATATCTTTGCTCTTACCGACGTAACGAGTGGCTGGAGTTCTCCATTTGCATTTAGCTAATTGAAACATTCATAACTTGTTCTCCTGTACCCAGTTGTTCAAATTTCGAGTTTGAACATTTTTTTTGTTGTCGTATCATTTTTCCGAGGGTAGCATCAAATCTGCACTTCTGCCAACCCGTTCCCGATCACTGACAAACTTTTTATGACAAAAACTCTGAAGCACATTACACAGAAATCGAGCACCGAAAATGTATAGCGCTCTAGGAAAGAGAAAATATTAAGCAAAGAACGGCTCCAACCGAAATTAGGGGGGCGGATTATATACTTCTATGGCTATTGGAAACCAACTTGTAGCCTTCAGAACATGTGAGACGGACGTCAGTTTCTAATTATTATTGGGTAACTTAGATTGACATGCATTTTACAATTGGTGTAACTTATGCTACGTATACGAGGAGGGGATAATATGGAGGATATAGAGGGATGGCCTAATTTACACACTTGCACCTAAGGGTGGATGAAATATGCCACGAAAAAAGTATTTAACCTGACCGGGATTCAAACCCGGATCTCCCAAGACAGTTTTTTGTGACACTCCAACCGCATCCATTTCACCTTTACCACATCACATCCACACCCACATTCACTTCGAACGCTATGCTTGCTGATTATTATTGAACCGGTTGGGGTGGGCTCTTGCCCACCGGGACGGTCAAATTGTGTGCGCCTTCGGCGCCGAGAATAAGGACCTATTCGAAACCCGGATCTCCAAATTTCCGGCCATGTGTGTTATTCAGTTGCACTACCAAGCCATATCAGTTCAAGGCGAATATCAGAAAAATAAAATAATAAAATAAATACTCTCAAGGGGGTTTCACTGAAAGCATTTCTCGATTGTTCTGTATTTTCCACCTTCCTGGAGGCTCACCCAATCAAGGAGGACGAGGAGAGATACCGCAAAAACAGGAAACCGAAGAAGAAAAGACCATCCCAGATTCTTACTTCCCCGACCCATAAAGAGGTCTCGCAGAAAATTCGCACTCGCCCAGCCGACGATGATGGACGAAGAGGCCGGGGTATCTTCCTCTGGGATGCCCGGCCACCCACTCCGGCGGCGGCCGGGTAGATGAAGCATCAGTCGGCCAGAGCGGGCGGTGGCGGTGCGTTAATACACAAGAGGGAGGGAGAGAAGCGAGGAGTTGGGAGGGAGGGAGAAATGATTTGTGGGGCGGAAGGAAGTTAAGCGAAAAAAAGAAGAGGTGGTGGTAAAGGGAGTGGGGATGGGGGGAGGTGGGCGTTGAGAGGAGAGGGGGAAGTGGAGTGGGTGGGGGGGGAGGAGGCCTTTCATGACGACCGGGTGAGATGGAGGAGGAAGTGTGAGATGAGTGGACGAGGAGGAGGAAAGCCGCGGTGGAGGACGGTCACGAAGGCGAAAGGGAGAAAATGAGTGTTACATGAATTACCCTTCACTGACAGAAGGCCGCGGCTGGCAAGTGGGGGGTTCCCGGAACGTAAAACAGATGAGGGAATACGGAGGTTTTTAAGCCCCCGCCACCACCAACGAGAGAGTACGAACCGCATTTGTTCATCATCGCATTTCGAGATGGACGAAAAAGCGCTGTGCAGCCACGCTGTTTTCGCTCGCAATGACCCAAACATTCCGTTTTCTTTTCTTGTTCCGTCAAATCGCTGGATAAATTATTATCGGCGGGTCTTGTCCCCCGAAATTAAAAAAAAAATAATGCAATCAAAGGCTAAATAGGGTCTATGGATACTTTGATTAGCGATGGCTAAAATAACGCGATGAGATGGAAAGGAAAAGTAAGGTTTTCAAACGGAATTCATGGAATTTGAAGCATCTTCAAGACACGATGTGACAGTGTAATCATTTGCTAAACATCAAGTCTTCAAACGGGGTGAAACTTCTTGAATTTCGTGCATAAGTTCCAAATAGTAATATTAATTAATTTAGTACCCCATAAAAGTACTTATTCTTGCGACTCTTCGAATTAATAGGTTCTTTGAGGTTTTGACCTAAATTCCTACCTTCCGTTCATTAATTTATAAAAACTAGACGTTGATTTTCTAGCAAGTAACCTCAGTGTATGTATTCGAAAACGGATAAAAAATTGGACGAGGATATTATTAGTGGCATGATTTTATAAAAAAATATTTAGCTAATAAAATGTTGAATAGTTCGAATATTCCAAAGTTCTGACACACACCATGAAAAAGCCAACGAAGGTCAACCAGAAAGTTTGCAACCCTCGTTTGGTTTGTATTCTCAGCACGCAGAGAGAGGTGGCATAACCATGATATTCCCTCATGACAAGGTTCGGCATCGAAAGCCGAACGCTGTCCGCCTCCAGACGCAGACGTACGGACAAAACCAAAAACATAAACCAGGATCAGTGAGGGTCTTCCCCGTTCCTTTGGGGAGGGATGCAAGAAAGGGGGGAGACGTGAGGTGAGGGCGGGAGGGCAGGAGAGGAAGAAGAGAGAGATAAGCACTGGATAACAGTCATCATCTACGGGAGAAATTGGGGCCGGCAGCTCCGCGCGCACAGGACGATCACAAAAGGGCGCAAGGCTCGAATAAAAGGTTGGAGAGAGAGTCCGGCAGAGAGTGAGAGAGAAAGAGAAACGAAAGAATTTATGGGAAGAGAGCGGCCAAGAAGTTAGAGGACCTGACCGGGCAGGACTGGCGAAAAACTCACGGGAGGGGGAAGGAGAGGAGGGAAGAGGTGTACAGAGGTGGGGAGGGAGGGTGGAGGGGACGTGAATGGAAATAATGGGGGGAGTGAGGAGTTGAGAGAGGAGGTGGGATGTGGGGAGGGTAAGGAAGCATGGAGGACGCGGCGAGCGGAGGGGAGAGAGGGAGAGGTTGTGTATGCTGGGGGCAGCAGATGTGGGGAGCGGCCGGGAGATGAATGGCGTTCTCCCGGAGTGCCTGCCTTCCAGGCCGGGGACGGCCTCCTTGGCGCTGACCCTGCGGCGGGGGCCTGCTGCTACAACCACCACCCCACACACCGCTCGCTGTACGACACAACCCCACCACCCCCCAACTGTTCCGACTCCCTATAACTCTCCTCGAGCCGTCCATCCCCTTAAAGCCCGCGATCACACTCTTGGCTCTGTAAAGAACCCGGAGAGGCGGTTTCACGTGTGCAATGCACGCATGCAGCAGGAGCTGCCTAGCTCCCTTCTCTCTCTCTCTGCAACGCTCGGCGTACCTCATGTTTCACCCTACACTTTTCCTAACCTCCCCGCATTCATGCCCCTTCTCTCTCTCTCTCGTTATCTCTGTCCATGCTCAACTCTCCTCTTCCCCACGGAAATGAGAGAGGGGAGGTAAAAGTGATGGTGCCTCGAGGAAGAAAACTTTATTCGCAAGAAATAAAACAAAATTGTTTTTTCAAACAACCTTTTCTCCTCTCCGACACGTGCCCATTTTATAGTTTGTGTGCACGACAGCATATTTGTTTTAGTTTTAGTTTCAGCCTTGAATTAAAGAAGAAAATAGATGAAATCATACGGTACAAATGCACAGGAGAACGTTGAAGCATCTAAAATTCGCAATCCGCCAAATTGAATTGACTAGTTTTGCAATAAATAAACCAATAGCATGGCTATCAGTTGTGGAATTGTCGCGGTACCGTAATGGTCTATCTAAAAATATGCAATATTGAGATAATTCCAAAAAGGCGCTGCATTGTTTATAAACTTTGAGGAAAAATTGCGGGCGATATGTGGATAATTCTTTTTACAAAAAAAGTTTCTCTTTCGTGCATCAAGGCGTCATCTACTCTCTTCTTTAATATGTGTTTTCAACGTTTCACAGCAAGCCGTCTCTCGGAATAACAGCCTGCAAGTGGAGACGGAAAGATGGAGGTGGAAGGGTGAGCAAGATGTCTGAAATTTTTAATAAAAACTTCATCTCATGTCCTCTTAAAGGGAGGAGGGTGTTAAGAGCGTCGCGAGAGTTCCTTGAGCGAATGCAAGCAGAGAGAAAGGGTTTTGGGTTTCTTCTTCTCCTCCCGGGGTCAGATCCATAATTGACGAGGTCTTAGACCGTGCTCAAGTATCACCCGAAGGCCAACGTTTTACCAGCTGTCCAAAGTTTAGCGCTGATGGTGTTCATTCATTCTTGGGGAGGTTAAATTTCGGAACTGACTACGTAGAGATGATGAGCAAGAATTCAAAGTAGCGCAATGCAAAGATTTTTAAGCTGCCGACGACGGAGTTAAATTAAAATAGTCAAGTCGAGTCATTTTAATGATCATCAGCACCAACAATTAATTGTCTCACGGAAAATAATAAAGTTCATGCGGCCTGAATGAATTGTCAGACATGAAAGCAGTAAATGATTTAATTTATTTAATGCATAGGTACAATTTAAGCACGGATATTTCATATCACTGCAAGCTAGCCACCAGCATCAGCAGAAAATTTGGAAGTCTAATGGGAAGAAAAGAGGTAGCGGACGTCGGAGCTTGCCCCGAGAAACCACGCCTGGTAACTGAAAGTTAAGAAGACAAGAGAAGAAGAGGAAAAAAGAAGTACGAAGAAGATAACCAAAATGTATAGCAAGACGAAGAAGAATTATAAACTTTTAAAGCAAGAAAAGATTACTCGGAAGAAGGAAAGAAGAGAAGATAATAAATTAATGTATCAAAATGTCATAATCTAACTACTATTTAATAATATAATGTTTGCTAATTAGGGGTACACATTTTAGAAGCCCCAACACATGCTATTGTTATATTTAACAATATTTTGCTATGGCTGGGAATCGAACATGGGTAATTAATTAATTCCCTACTTAGCATAGTGCAGATACAGTAGTTTGGCTTGTTACTAGTGATAGATATTATAGAGTATAATCAAACATGTTTTCATAGCGTAATAATATCCTTCTGACTGTAGGAAACGTAAGCATCATTCAACCTCAATTGAGGGCGTCCGAGTAGTCCAAAAGTAATGAAATTGAAGATTTTGTTACGACGTGAGAGCCATTCGCTGAATATTTTCGTGGGAGGATAAATAACCTTCATCGTCACTAACGTTTTCCCGCGCATTTTCGGATTCCACCAACGGCCGGTAGATGGCCAAGGACATCAGCAAAGCAGTGGTCAAAGTATTGGGGAGAGGCAAAGATTTAAGAATGTGTATTGTACGATGTGAGAGAGTGGAGGGAGAAGGACTGCCTATCCTGAGTTCCACCTATCCTTCAGTTGCCTGCAGACGGCTCCCATACTTATTTATGAAAGACCCATGAAGAAAATGCGTATTTTACTGTCGCAAAGAGGATGTCAGCCATTTCACGAGGAGGTTTATTTCGGGTGTTTTCCTTGGGGCCATCGACATTAACCTAACCATTGATCTAAAACAGTAAACATTCCAAGATAAGTGGTGACCACACCAAAGGATTCTATGAATTGAGAAGGTTCTTATGCACATATATTGGCCCAAGCTGTTTATATTGCAGGGCAGAAACAACTATGGCACTGACACAAATTTGAGAATCGCGATTATGGATATACTATACTCTCCGACGGGCGAGCTTCAATTTCAAAATTAAAAAGCAATATTTTATAGCTAAATTCCATTACCACCGCGGTAGAAATCGCGCGCAACCCACTTTCAAACTAATCCCGCTTATGGTGTAAGCATGCATCATACACCAAAATTCTCCCAACTCACAGAATACATCAACCTCGTTGTTTTGCTAGTTTGAGGAGGAATGTCCGGGTCCACGAAGTGAACACCCAAGAGAGAAAAGATTCGCGAAAGGTTTCGGTGAGTATGAGACTGAACGGGAAGGAGGAGAAGAGGTATATGCGTGCAGGGTGAAAAGAATCTCCCGCGGAGATGCTGCAAGGCTTATGGTGCACCGATGCACACACACACACTGTACACCCCCTCCGAATCCTCGTCGGGCAACAAGTCGGCTCGGGGCTTCGTCCTCTTCCATCCCGCTCCGCCGCCAGCCACACACCGACTGCCCGCCCGGCCAAAAGAAAAAGAATTGATATCCATCCCTCTCCGCGCCACTAACGAACTCTTTCGTCTCCCCCCTCTCTCCTTTAACTTCCCGATCCCTACCTCCCCTTGGTCCGCTCCCACCCTTCCCCGATTACACACTTCTTGTACCGCGCCGCAGAGGAAAGAAGAAACCGGTTCCCCGACGGTAGAGGGACGGGGTACGGCGGCGGTGTGGAGAGGGGGTGGGAAATGGAGGGGTGGAGACTTGAGGTGATGGGGAAGATGTTCTTTCGAGAGGAAGCCTCCTCCAGAGAGGGGGACGTGCATGGAGTGTGCAGGTGAGGTAGAGGCGGGGGGGGGGGGAGTTCGGGTGACGGGGGCTGGGGGACGATAAGGATTCGGGTTTGAGGAGGGGTGGGGGAAGGGATGGAGGATGGGGGAGAGATGCAAGGGATACGAGAGGGAGAGAAGGGGAACGTTGAGGGTGAGGGCGGTGGATGATTGGTTGATGTCGTCATCGGTCTACAGTTACTATTATCATTAGTATAGGTTATCTACATGAATGCAAGAATACCTACACGCCTCCCTTGCAATCGCTCCGTATACCGCAACCTTTCGAATTACGCGATAGTTGTGAATTGTGGAGGAGTTTGCGCACAGTGACAATCCTCAAAGCGCGGGGTTGGACTTCGCACGGTGGTAACGAAAAGGAAATGGATGGGAATATTCAGCAAACGTCACATGCATGACCAAATAGTGGTTTTCATTCATTTTATGATTTCTGCCGCTAGAATTCGAAGATGTCAATATTATGCTGGAGTTTGTACAATATAACTTGGCTACTGTACGCATTGATCGCTCAAATATTTACCCATAGGATATGGAAAAGGTGAAGGAAGACCTGGTAAGCTACACTTCTAGTTTTCGTCAAAAGCACAGCGGACCATTGCAACTCATCAAAGCCCACTTAGTAGGATTCCTTTTCAGAAGTGAAATCAAGCGGTCATGGAAGCTATGGATTAAAATCACGGAATACGGATGCAATTTTTTTGGGGAAACGTGTATGAGTCATCTTCAAGAACTAATTAAACTCCACTTCCTTCCTGTACCATAAAAAATATTACTTATCAGCCCCAAGGCTTGCTTGCACTTGCTGGATGTCGCTGAAGTATGGTCCGGTAAGAGCACCTTAAATGACTCGCCTATCTCGCGGTTATTACCTCCAGGACGTGAACGGATTCTGAGGAAGCAATGGCAGATGCAGAGCAAATGAAGTACGCTGTGGTCATTGGCTGCGCGCGGATTCATTTGCTTCTTGGTCGAGGTGTTTCCTATGACAGCAACCGAGCGACCGTGGACAGCTAGGACAGAGGAATAAACTTCATGAGGGAGGTGACTATAAAACCAATCCACTCAATTTGCGACGATGACTTGATTCATTCACCGGTTGATGGTCTCCATTTCCCTAGATGGATCTCCGAAACTCCACTGAGCACTTCTCTCAGCCCTTCATGTTTCACGGAGCACCGGGCGCTGTGCTGGAACTTTGAAATTGAGTAATATTCAACAGCGACGACTCCGCAGCGGTGGGTAATTGCACTACATTTTTCCGAGAACGAAGGCAGAACCTTAAGGAAGCGGAGGGGATAATGACGAAATGCAAAATTTTCTAGTCGCGTACCAATTCTCCTGCTAAGGGTTGTACGGGCACTGTTATACGGGAAATTGGGATATTTCGTATATTTTACAGTTACTGAGATTCTCTCAAAAGAGCCCAGGAGTGTTATGGGACGAATACGAAGTTGTTCGGTATGCAGAATGAAGAGAGAAAATCGTTCCAGTGAAGCGTAGACTCTCGTACTTATCTAGTCTCTTTGAAGTGAGATAACTTCACTGAGGCGACGAAAATTCTTGCAAAGGAATTATTTTTTTAAACTGAACTTTTTGAGAATTTAGTTACTTCATGGGAAATTCTGTCGATTTTCAGTCTTTTAAATTTATTTTCTTGAAGATAGTAATCTTTGCTTTTCTTAAATTTCAATTCGTAACTGCTTTACCGGGCGAGGAAGCGGTAGTTTTCCCACTTCAATGCAAAATCGAAGCGAGTAGAAGTATCTGAAAACCTAGGCTGGGTAAACATTGATATGTACGCAGATATAAACTGCGACAAAGACTGAAACGTATCCTAGGGGATAACTCACGAATACTACGCAGAATTTATCGGCCGTGCTTTGATCAAATACCTTCGATCCACCCCTCCCATGTCACTATGGAAATAAAATGGGAAGACTTGTAATATTTCCGGCAACTCGTTAAAAAAAACATACTCCGACCACCGAAGCGGCAAAGAGAGGAGGGAATCAAGAATACCGCGTACGACAGCCAACCGTCCTGCATACCACCCGATGGGGAAACAGGGACACCAACACGATGAGCGCTCGCACGGGAAACAAAGAGAGAGATGAACTCAACTCCCAGGGCGGAAAATTTTTATCATCGCGATGATTTTTCTCGCCTCCCTCGAGGAACGAGCGCCGTGTAGAGTTCGGTGGGTGGTAAGAGAGGGAGAGATTTCACGTCACTTTAAAGATAGGTAGGAGAAACTGGAATAAGGGATGCTGGGGTGGCCCAAGCGACTCACTCACTTTCATCGACACGGACGCCGAGGCAGATAGAAGACGAGAAACAAAAGAAGGTGAATAAATAAAGGATGGAGGGGGAGAAGGGGGATGATGGCAGAGGGTGAGCGTGCGGGGCGAGATTTTTTCATATCATTGGCGAGGCGGAAATGGATGCTTCCTCGGCTGGGAAATATCTCCCTGAAAAATATGCCGGATCAGTCCTTTATTCTTTCATTCCTCCCCTCTGTTCGAGCGCCTCTCGAAATGCGTGGAATCACTCGCCGTGAGTGCAGTTTTCCGCGCTATGTGAGCCACACTACAATGCCTAGCCACAATCACTCTCCCATCCCGATTTTTTCGCCCCGGCACGAGTGAATGCACTTTCCAATCACTGGTCGGTGAATAAGAAGAGGCGATTTCGAGAAAATCCCTATCGGTGAAGAATGAATGGAAAAAGGGATTTGGGCAGTTTCAGGATAAGGCGATTTTCGGCGAATCCTAAGAAAGCTAGGGGGCTGATGAGTTAAAGGTGGCATAGGGAATGATAACAAGTGTGCAAGATGGAAATAATCAGAACAGCTGTGAATACGATGACAATGCACTTTTCTTGCAATTTTTCATCGGCTTATGGTTTCAGGTACCTATTCCAAATACTGAATTTATATCGTGCCGTCTATACTAACAAGTAAGGCCTTAACACCTTCGCGGGGACTGACGGATATGGTTGAATGAATCTCTTCTACCGCTGGCAGCGGGGATCGACTTTACTCCACAAGCTCAAAATAATTTTCCTCCCACAGCGTAGATGGACTATAATGGTATTATATGTTCATTTTAAGATAATACTGCCATAAGATTGAAATTCAAACGATAAATTTGTTGTTTTGTTTCTTCATAAAAGCATTGTTTTTATTTTTATGCGTAAAATAGTTAAATGAATACTTTTTATTTTTGGATGTTTAACACGCACTGCGGATGAAACTGAAATCAGCTTAGACAGGTGACAGACGCAACCATGCGATGACAATTATGACAAACGAAGACATCATGCCGAGGGCTAAATTTGAGTCCGAGACATGGCTATGGAGACCGGCGAAAAATAAGAAAATTGAGAGTAAAATATAGAGCGAAGGAACATGCAAGTGGAGGGCAAGCAAAACATATATTCCCGAGGGTAGGGATGGGATGGCAGGCGGAAGGGAAGTGTGAGAGGCGAGGGGGAAGAGGCGGGTGGTGTGCCACGGCGTGCATAATGCACGCGGCGGAGGAGGAAGTTAACGCCCGGGTCCGCCCGCAAAGAGGAGAGTTCGTCGGGGAGAGGAGGGCTATATGTCGGGGAGTGTACACTGTCGCGGGGCGGCGGAGGGAAATTGGTGAGGCGTGGATTTCATGCGGGGGGTGGGAATGGAAAAATATAAGCGAGAGCGTGCAGAGGAGATCACGGAGAATCGCCCGGGGGAGATGCTATGAGAAGGAGTGAGCGAGGAACGAAATGAAATTCCATAGCGTGCGCGAAGAGAACACGCCGTGTTCACGTCGAGGTTGGAAAATGCATACATGCCGCGTGTGCTAGGCGCGATGCACGCACTGGGCTGCAGCCTGAGGTGTTCCTGAGAGAGGGTGGGAGGGCAAAAGGTTCGAAAAAAAATAGAGACAAGAGGGGAAGGAATATGAAGGGGGTGATGAGCGAAACTTGGGGGGTGGTGGGCGAGGCGTGAATATCGAGGTGGGCGGGGCATATCAGAGAGATGAAATGATCCTTGAACGTGAACCCTGCAACTCTGAGCGAATGGGTGAGGGCGCACTATAGCAAAATAATTCAGGGGGGAGAAGACGATCACTACCCGTGGTTATCTCTACAACTACACCACAGTTGATTTAAAGTATAAATCGCATAAATTTCAAAATTAAGTTTGAGCTGTTAGCAAAATATACAGACGAGACCTGAATTAATGGAACTTTCTTTTGAATTCAATGACAAAAGAACTTGTATTTTGTTCAGCTAGGGGAATTCTCGGCAATTAGTTGACTTTCCATGGATTACAACTCAAGGATGAAAGGTCAGGTGTTGAACATAGTTGATTCGATATGAAATGGTCCAGATCCCATCATTGCCCCGGTATGTTTTTTCCTTCAGTTTTCGCTTGGCGTAAAAGTTTGAATAAAATTTATTATTCATCATTTCAATTTTCATCTCATCAGGCAGCTCATGCTTGGAAGAGACTTTATAAATGATATGCCTATTGTGTATTGCGGTGCGTAAATAAAAAATTGAAGATTAAAATTTCTGAGCATCAGCCGAAAGAGTAAAATAATTTTAAAGCACGCCCATTGTAAAATCGAAAAAATATTAGCAAAATCGTGTGGGAAAGAAGTTTTTTTAGCCCGGAAACTGAATTTATCTATTAAGAATTTCCCATTTTCATCCCAGCGCAATAGAAGGAGGTAAGCACCTCCGAATCATTCGTAGCGCTTGTTTCAGAATCGATCGGGAAGATGTTCGCGCAAAGCCTCCTGCACGCCCACCCCTTTGGGTAACGAAGAAAGCAATTCTCGGAACATCATCGCACTCTGCTCTCCGCCCTGATCCTCTCTGGAAGGGATCGTGGGGAAGAATTCTTCCCACGGGGTCGGGGAAGGGGAAAGGGGGGTGGGAGAAGAGGAGCCGTGAGCTCTTTGACGAAGGGAACTGAAGCCGCGTCGTCATGGTCACGAAGAAAGTGCTCCGTTAGGAGGGCACCACAATGCAACGTCCCCTTCCCTCCCTCCCCCCCATCGCAAGGAAGGAGAAAGGGTGGGAGAGAGAGAGATGAGAGTTGCGGCCGGGGGTCGAACTCACGCCCGGATGGGGATCCGATTAGTGTGACGACGGCAGAATTCGTTCTCTGCCCCCTTTGTGATCCTCACGTACAAAAGGGTAAAGCCCGAGATGATCGCGGCGCTGCTGACAGGGAGGGCGGCTCAGACGGCTAGGACTGTGCCATCTTCGGATGTGTCGTTCGCAGTCAACCGATGCATCGTTTGCGATATCCCGATATACCTTTCACGGTCGTCGATACTTATTATGGTTATGTAATGCAAATTGAACCTCCAGGCGCTGCAATGCATCGATAATTGTTAAGCGATACATTTTGCAAAACCAAGATAGGTGTAGTGTGGTAGTGAAGTTTCAAACCTTCGTAGGTCAACCGTCTAGTCGTAGCAACTGGGGTGCATTTCGACTCATCGGAACGCCTTACGATAAAAGTATGGTGCCAAGTCTGTTTTTAACCATAGACTAGCACTTTGAATGTCTGGCGGGGCTCAAGGGAAAACCTGACTCTCACTTAGCTAAAAATATCTACGCGGTACGTCACGGTATCGACAGTGATATTAATTTTATTCACGACCATTGAGCCCAGTATTGACTTGAACATGCGCCATCTTTTGCGTCATCTCTCACCAAAGACAGGTGACGGAAAAGCGAATCTCCCACTTTTCTTCCAAGCTAGAGAGTAACCGGCGCAGAAGAATGAATAAGTGATGGGGAAAGTATAAGTAGACTTGGGATTTAGATGCACCAACTTATGAGGCTATATCGCACCGTTTAGTTCCTGCACCGGGAAACGAACTATGAACCTTCTGCTTTTATGGGTCAATTCACAGACCAGCTTCGGATATTCACGACTTCGGAAAATCGTAGTCGCGTGAAAATTAACCAGGAAAGCCTAAGGTGCGTGGTTCCCACATTATGGAATTTTTTTCTCTTCCAGCATTTTTCAACCCATCATTAGTAACTCATTGCGATAGTTGAGAATATCTTGCGGCTTTGCCCAATGCGGGACTCGAACCCGCAACCTTTGGGTTGCCAAGCCGACGCATTACCCACCTGGCCGCCTCGGCCAGCCATAAAGAAAGCACGGAACAAAATGAGACCCCGTTTCTGACCGCGATTGGGGCTCCCGAATTACCGCAAAGCTTTCCACCCACACAGAGCCAACCTTCTTCCCCTCACCGGGGCCGCCCAGATCGGTAACTTTGCGAAACTGGATCTCGCCTCGACCACGGAACAGAGAGAGGGAGACCTTCGCCCACGCACTCGCAGGACCCGGTCCCTCCCCCGATTAATTTCCGCCGCTTCTCTCCGTCTAGAGGAAAGGGTCGACCCCGCCACCTTCGGATCAGCGAGAGAGGCCCCGGTTGGTCTCCGGGGATGAAGGAAGACACCAGAGTGCTCTCCGGTGGGGAGAAGACCCGGTCCCTCCCGGGGGCGCCATCCCCGCTTCGTCGCCTGCCCTCCTTGACCGCGTGAGGAGGGAAGCGCAAAAATTCGGGTGGCGATAAATTTTCGGGGTTTATCGAGGGGGTTGACCATTCATTTTTTTACGCTCTCCTTTTTTTATTTAACAGCCGCACCCTTCCCCTTCATCCCTCCTCGAGTGCTCCTTCTGTCACTGTCATCGGGGTTTGAGTGGTAGTACGAGGGGATGAAAGACAGCATCATGGATCCATTGATACGAGAGAGGCCGAAAAGTTAGGCATGAAAAGTGCGAATTCTGATTCTCCTTTACGTTTTTACTCTAACCTTTAGACTGACCGCTTAATAGCACAGATACAATCAATGGAAATAGGCTTCACACATTGAAAGATACACTTGCAAACCTAGTCATGCAAGTAAAATTAAGCCACGACAAGACAAAATTGAAACTGCTGTTTGGGAGAATGGAGCTTCCGTTAAATGGGCAAGAATTTTAAAGCCAGAGCATTGAAATTAGCATTTATATCTTCCATTGCAATCATGCACGGAAAGTTTTATCCAGAGACATAAAAGATTCCTTCTGGTGGTCCGCAGACTGGTGGAAACCCGGACGGTGAAAAAGTGCAAAATCGCCTTCCATGAAAGACTTCTGTTCGGCATTACAAAGGCAGACATCCGCTCACCTCTTTACACGAGTTGGGCGGGAACTCACGAGACGCGCGCCTCGAAGACAGAACAAAAGCGTTCGGAAATCGTCCGCCGCGAACTTGGAGCACTATCGGGAAGTGGGCTCACAGTTGTACCGTGCGCAAACAACCGACCCATCGACCACCTCAGTTCTCCCCTTTCGACGGCGCCCGTGGGAACGAACGTCGCCAAACAAACCAAGTGCTCTCTCACCCACCCACCCACAACATCCTACACATATCGCAGCTCGTCGGGTGGATTTGGAGGCGTCCGCAGAGAGCTGAGGTGAGAAGAGATAGAGGGAGGGAGGGGGAGGGAGGAGGAGGCGATAAGATGCAAGGGATGGGCAATAAAGCTCGTGAGGGCCGCGGGGGAGGAGGTGGAACGGGCTCCGGCGGGGGAGGGAGAATCCTCTGGGCTGTCTCAGCAAAAGAGGGGGGGGGGGTGGATGGTGGGCTTTGCGGAGGGGGGGATGGATTGTGTCCGTTAGGACGGGATGGGAGGGTGACAGCGTCGAGCCAAGGGGCAAAACTCTCTTCTTTCACTTGGGATGGGTGAGGGGTGGTGGCGAAAGATTAAGGTGAGGGCGTCGGAGTCGTGGGGGAGACGGGAGTGGGATGATAAGCGAGGAGGAAGGATTGCACGTAGGAGGGAAGAGACGAAGGAGAGTGGGTGGGGACTCCCGATGAAAATGTGTTGAGGTGGATAAAGGAAGTCGTGGGGGATTGGGTTGGTGTGGAGTTGGCTGGGGTTCGAATCTCGGCGGTGGCGGAGAGTTTTTTGTAAAATGAACATCCTTACCTTGGTGCCATGGTTAGGGAACGCACAAAGTTAACTACTCCGTCCGTCGGATGGGACGTTGAAACTGTGGAGGACCGAGTTGGTGTGGTGGCTAGAAAATTGGCTTTCCATTTTTCCTTTCTTTACCGTCCTTTTCATTAGATCTCGATCCTTACTGGGATGCTTTGTGGAGAGTATTTCAAGAGAAGTACTCCGTCCGTCTGATGGGACGTTAAATTGAGGACACCAAAGTGTCTTTCACTTAGGCCGAAGCCGGGTTCTCTCCACCTTTCCTCTATTCCTCATACAATCATCCCCTTATCAACCTACCCAGCTCTCCTCATCGGTGAAAATTACCTCAAATTTCGGTGGTCTCCCACAAATGACCGACCAACCGACCTAAATATGTGTTGCCCATGGCGTCTTTCTTTAAGACAATGCTAACTCCGACGTCAGGTTTCTCTTCAATCATAACCCGAGTACCCAAAAAAATCATACCGCTGCCGAACTTCACACCTTCCCTTCAGGACACGCCAGTTGCCGGTTGACTCCCACAAATAACCGAGAGAACTAACCAAGAAATGCTTAATGGAGAAGCGTCACATGGGAGGGGAGTGTCGCTCAGCTTATGTCGAGCGGGGGAGAAGCATTGAGAGGAGACTTGAGTGAAATATTTAAGGAATGCACCGGGGGGAAGTGAAGAGGAGGGAGGTTAATGAGGTGGAACTTAGTGTCTGGGGAGAAAAGGGGAGGCTTCGAGAGTATTACGGCGGCGGCGTTCGGGTGCGGAAAAGGAGAGGGTATGAGTGAGATTAGAACGAAGAGGGAGTCGCGAGAGGGCTCGTGGGAGAGGAGGTCACGAGGGAGGGAGAACACAACGCAGGTAAGTGGGCGGAAGGAATGGGAAGAGGTAGCGGGGGTAAGATGGAGGAGGGAGAAATCGCAGGGGGAAGGGTGTCCCGGGAAAAGAGATTGAAACAAAATGAAGGGAGTGCTCCTGGTCACGTGGACCCGGAGCGTAGCAGGAATATGGTGTGTTTGGGATAGAAAGGCATCAACTCCCTTGACCAATTGGGAGATCCGGGTTCGAATGCCGGTCAAGTCGAATGATTTTTTCACGACGAATTTCACCGTCTTTGGTGTATATCTTCGCACCCGTGCTCGCAAAATTATATTTACCTGTTAACACTTTAAAATAGTTATTCTCTTTTTTCCAAGAAGTTCGGGAAACCCCATCGAATGAAGGATATAATGTTTAACCGGCTGGACAGACTGGAGGGAGAGAGCTCAGGTTACCCACCGGGTATCAGTGTGGTTCAGCACCAACATTTCTAAGCATATCTTCGTTTCTTCCCCCTGACAACGATAGCAAACAGCCTTCGTCGAAACGCCGGCGCGGAACTGCTACCGGGTGGGAAACCAGAGATCTCTTTATTGCTTTGAGTCGTTAAACCTTTTTTCTTTTGACTTGGCATTTGCGTGTTCTGTGTGTTGTAATCATGTGCGTGGCGATTAATAGAAGAAGAGACATTTGACAGCTGACAAGTGAGGCCACGATGATAAGTGGAGTTAAAAACTAAACTCATAGGAAAAAAGTACGATAAAGTGCGACGGTCACAATGAAGGAGGTAGGAGCAGCATAGCCTACGAAAACGTAAATTTGCTGTATGCTCCGTTCTACGTGTATTCTCGCCGAAATTGATAGTTTCCCGGGGTGAGGGATGGAGAGGATACTCTGGCCAAGGAGTATGGCGAGAGCGAGTGCATGCAAGAGGAAAAGAAAAATGATAAAATGAATTCGATCGCTTGCGAAATGACGCGGCAAGAAACATTACGCAGCGTGAGTGGGGAGTTGATTAAAAAAAGAGGAGAAGGAATAGAGGTCGGGCGTTAATTGATTGCAGTGCGTTGGATGGCCACATGAATTTGCGGAGGAAGGCAGAGGCAGAGAGAGAGGAATGACAGGAAAACCAGAAGAAGAAGAGTAAGGGAGGGTCACAGCTGCAGTAGGTAGGAAGGAGTTGATTTACTGAGGGAGCACCGAGAGCGAGACATTTCGCACCATTCACATTATATTAAAGCTCAGGGTATGGCGAATAAAATGCATCGATTGTGTAACACAATATCAAAACGAAAGCCATAATTTCATTTGCATAGAGGTACTACCCCAAGAAGACGTAAAATTGAATATAAAATCCCTGTTTCTGAATGCATTCTACGGTATCAAGATGAACTCTGTGTAAATTCATTACAACTGGAGAAAAAACAATGTATGATTTCAGGCATATTTATTTTGGTACGACTAGATCCAACGCACCGACGTCATCATCATGTACTTATCTCAATATCAGGTATTTGATTATGACACCAATGCGTTGAAACTAGTCGTACCTTTGTCAATTTTGATGGAAATAAACATTGTTTTTTTTAAATACAGTACGGTTCCTAATATAAATGAATTTACTCTGCTTTGGCGATAGGTGATGTACCCTAGTACGTGTTCTAGGTCTTCCCTAATGCCCACTGCGCACATCTCGGTACTAACTGCATTCCGACAGGATGTGTCTCACAATTGGAGAAGAGTCGCAGCAATAACAGCGTGGTGGCACCTTCCTGCGATGACGGAGGCGGCGGAACAAGAAGAAGAAGATCGATGTATTTCGGGAGAGTGCGCTTATTTGGCGGAAGTGGTGAAGGAGTAGGAGAAGGAGGTGGAAGAGGCAGCAAGCGGCTCGGAGGGAGAGATTTGACGGGCGAAATGTTTTGCCCGAGAGGATTAAATGTGGGGTAGGGAAGCGCGATTGTTTTCCGAAAGGGTCCTCGGTGTCGTCCCGTGATGCATCCGAGGTGGGAGGAAGAAGAGTTGAAAAACGGGTTCCGAAGACAATTGCACTACAGTGGAGAGAGGGAATAAGGGGTCTCGACACTGCTTTGTCTTTATATTCCGGGGAGGTGGCGTTGGGGGGAGAAGGTGGAGTGATGCGTGGGAAGGGGTGAGTGATTAAGTGCGCCCCCAAAATTTCGGGCTCTTCGGTCGCATTCAGTGAAGAGAGAGAAAGAAAGAGAGGGTTCTTGGATACGTCGAGATGATGAGTGTCGTGGCGTGGGACGCAAACCTGGCACGCGAGGATTTAGTTTCAGTCACTGGATACGAATTAGCGACTGCTCGTGAAACCCACCAGAATTTACTTACGTCCTTATGGAAGTGGAGCTTCACTTGAACCCATGAGATAATTAATAAGGATTAGATAGTTTGAGGCTAAGTTTTAGAGAAACTTTACTGTGTAATTAAAAGAAAATTCTGCCGATTTTTTTCTGATTTATTCATGGAAGTAATGTTCGGATCCGTTTAATACGACTATTAATATACGATACGAAATAATACGACTATTAAACTACACCAGGCTTGATGGAGCCAACCACTTCACGTACAAGTCATGACTTCCATAAAAAATTATGTGAAATTAAAGAAGTTCATTTAATTTAAATGTTTTGAGGTACCTTCGTCAACTAGAAAATATCCTACCCAATGGCAGCTAAGGAATGGAAATAAACCATAAGTGATGAATGAATGACCATGGGTTTCGGAAGCGCGAATCTTCGTAATTATTCACAATTAATCATAATAATAATTATACCCTCACAGTAACAGTGCGAAATTTCCTAACATATCCATTAAATTCTCTTCCCAGTTTATTTTAAGATACGTTTTCTATAGTACGTAGAGGTTTTCAACTTCCTAATCTTTCCACGAAGTGGAAACCACCAGACCGGTTAAAATTTCCGCCTCGATTTTACACCGATAACTTTAATCCAGAACGGCATTATCTGCTTATACGTTTTCCTAAGTGCAGCAATTCGATTTGAGTGCCGCTCCGAGGTTATTTCATGTAGATGACTGCGTCGTGCGTGAGCGCCGGCAGGCGGTGTTGCATTAATCGAACGGTAATCAATGAAATACGCTTACAACGTCTATATGGAATTGTGGCATTTCAAATCACTGCGGAGCATCGGAGGTGAGCTAAGCCATCATCATAACACGATTAGGTCGAACTGGATATGCTATGCGATTGAATTTCACTATGGTCACACTCAAATTATTCCAGGGATTACTCGTTACGTTACTGGTTAGCGTAAGAAGAGCATCCGATTTATTGTCGTAATTCGTAATAGTTCGCCCAATTCCGATCAAAGTACGCCGCGTTCAACTCTTAATACGGTTTATAATAAGTTTTACTCCTCGTACTTTTTCATATTTTCCAAATATGTCGGGGAGGTTTAGGAAGCAATTACGGGGATTGGGAAAATGCACAACTTTTTTATGATAATGCCTGTCTAAGACAATTAACGACAGCTAGCTAGAAGTAATTCTTGATGATCTTAGACTACATAGTGAGAATGTGAGTGAAAATATCTTCACATTTTTTTAAATGATCCTGAAAAAGTAATAAGTCTAACCCTTCAGACATTTGATAAGATAGCTTACGGCTGACTTAGATAAAATGAAACGAAAAGACAAACATTAAGACGGCGATAACATGGGTGTATTGAACACACACTGAAACCACTGACACTTTAAGCCCTTTTAGAATTAATTACGCCCATCCATCAATGTGGTGTCTCTGTCGTCCTCTTGCACACGGATCGGGTGATAATGTAATACCTACTTTTACTGGAACGAAATGATCAATAAAGGTGCGACCTCGCTTGGTAAAAGAATTTGATGTGTCGGATCGTAGATAAAGGGAGGAATTTTCGTTAAACAGTTGAAACTGAGGCCACGGCAGTCCAACATGTGTCGGCAATCACGTAAAACATTTGAAAGTAGACTTTCTCAGATATAAAGCGCCTTTTGGAAGGGCTTACGGTCTCTGCTGCTTTTATATTTCGTTACTTTGAGATTTCGCTGTCATTGCAGCTATCATCAACAGGAACAAGGGCATGTTTCCAATTATGCTGCCAGCTAAATTACAATTTAAAAAGGTGTCGTGTAAAAATCGCCGTTCGTCACAAAAGACTTCGTTCAACGCGCTTTTCCATAGAACGTGATTACGCCAGAGCATAATTTGAGGGAATCCGTTCAAAATTGGCAAAAAAATATGATTTTAAAAGCTTATTCATTACAAAACTCCCACAAAAACCTTTCCATCTGGCGTTTATATATCTGCTCGAATATCAGATAATAAATACCGCTGTTTCCCTACATTCCTCCACTCAAAATACCCCACACAGGGCTCTAGGAAACCGGCATGTTCCACGAAGCACGTATTCGCACGCATAAATAAAAAACTCAGACTACTGGGCCTGACTTCATTCTCATCCAACCCACTCGTTGAGAGCGCCTCACAACCATGCCCTTTGGCATTGGTTGACCTGCTTCGCTCTTTGTAAATTCCGAGACTGGCCAAAAGAGAGAGAGGAGAACGAGAAATAGTACACGAATCAAGCTTCCGAATCTTCGAAGTGATTCGCTCCTCATGACCCTTTCGTATAAAACCGAAACGCCCTTTTTAGCTCCTTCCCAAACCCACATTCATGTTTCCAGTTAAAAAAACGACAGATCCTTGACCACTTGACGCACCTCTCTCCTCACTCCACTTTTAGCCCAAAAGACCTCTGGAGTTATCTTCTCCGCACACCGCAGGGCTCTTTTGACGTTAATGGCAGCTCGTCCCGTGTCATTCTAATTCGAGGACTAGAACTTTTTATCGTTTTTTTCCCGAGCATTTACAGGGCTCACGCAATATAAAATATTTCGGAGGCATCCCCCGAGGATAGAATAAATAACCACTCAACGATAGAATACGTGGCTAAGTGACAGGAACTGCCAAGTTCTACGACCTCAGCACCGACTTGATTCGGCAGATAAGGGGTATGCACGCCGATATTATTTCAGATGACTACCGTGTTTACACTGGGTGCACAAGGAAATGAGAGTATGAAAGTGAATCATTACCAGCAAGGCTCAAAGACCAACTTGTTCACCGCTGAAGATGCTACTTTCCCATTAGCTGAAAAAAATCAGCGTACGACGCAATGAACACTATCAAAAATGTACTTTCAATAAATATTCAAATACTTCCACATTGATTACTTTCAAGATATTATATTTAAATTTGAAGTTCACTCATCAATCAAAACGGGGAATTTGCTGCTCGCTCCGAGTGCTTTCTGGAAAAAAATCCGTTTCCTTTTTCAGATCAATGTATTCATTTAGACGTTAGTTCATAGCAATCGATTGGTGAGTCAGTTTATTTTATTAACACACATTAGGCCGCTTGTGTACAAAACATAAGAACTTCCTTAATTCTTCCGCATTACATTGCTTTTCTCCCCTTGCCTCCCCACATGGGATCACACTAATCTACTCCAGCCATTGACCACTATTTTCCAAGCCCTCCCACGTTGACCTCGTGGTGGTGCAGGCGTTTCCACCGGCCATCTTGAGCGCGCCCCAGCCCCATTCAAATGTCCACTCCAGCGCCCATTCCACCACGGCTGTGACGGTTGCGGAAATCCTCCCCGCCGAGATCCACCTCGTGCTCTCCGCGCCCAAGCCGGGAGCGCACCTCTTCATTCATTTACATCTGTGCATCGAGGACGGTAGGAGGGCGAGCGCTCAAGGAGGCCTATGAGGCGGCACGTGAATACTGCCGCTGCGACACGGGAAAAACGGACAAGAGGAGTTTGAGGATTCGTAGACGAGGCTTGGAATGCACCTCTTCCTACTCTCTTTGGCTTAGGGTCTCGGATATCCGACCTCTGTACAGTGATGATGATGATGCAATACCGGTGTGATATCATCTAATAATTGGCAAACATTGAATTAGCGTCAGCATAAATTAGCGGAGATATATTACAATGTGAATTTAGGCAGCAACATTGACGATCAACTAATCTCTCTTAGCACATCAACGGCCGATCAGACCGTAGAGAAGAATAAGGGGGACATTAAAACACGCTTAACCTATTATTCGTTTTTTTCTTGCAATATTCATGAGCTGGATACAGTAAGAGTGGTGGCAACTAGTGCGGGTTATTTAATTTTTGAACGGGTATGGGTTGTCTAGTTCTGCAGAAGATAAATGAGGGAAGTTGCGTAATTGCTAATTTCATACAACCGTAATTATTCGACTACAAATTTAATATCATTTTTTCAATTACGCATGGCTTTTTTTCCACTCACTCATGGGATCGTAAGAGCGCGAATTACTTGTGCGGGAAGAAACAAGAAAAAGTGCGACGGCCTCTCCAGAGGCTCGGAAGGTCCTCTTCGCTCGCCCCGTTTCATTTCATGTCCTGCACCTACCCTCATATAAGCCTTAGGGAACGGAGAGAGATAAAGTCGGAGAGAATCCATCGTGCACGTTTCCCAGAACACCGAAAATATGTGTTCGACCGCATGTGATTGCCCCCCTAGGGGGGGGGGAGCGAAACCGAGCACCCCCCCTTTAGCATCCCGCCGCTACATTCTCCCCTAGCATGTCCCCCGCGGCGACGTTCGGAATCGCCAACTTCAATCCCTTGCGTTTCTCGTCCGCGGCTGTCTCAACTCCCAGCGCGATCGACGGGTTATTGTTGAGCGCGCACATTGGGGAGAAATGATGGAACAGGTTCGATCTCTCGACGACGGTGCGTAATTACTGGCTTTGAACGAATAACGGTGCGTTTACAATAAAAGTTTAAGAGGGCACTTGTATGTTCTGGATCCTCATTGGACTATGCTTCCTGTAAGGGGCACAGAGTACCTACGGCGGAGCAAAAAAGTGACACCCGTCTCAAATAATTACAACTGGATCAGAAATCCCCACTTCACAGAGCCAAAATATTAAGAAAAAATATGAAATTCACGAAATTTTAAATACCCGTCACTCCAAAACCGTGAACACCCAATGGCATTGAAGAACCTATTTACATTGAACTAGTAAAATAATTTTGTAATTTTCACAGTACACTTATATGTCGACGGGAGGCTTCATCACGAAGTCGGAGTACGTTAAGAAAGAAAACTTTTCGAAAACTGAATGAACTAAAATATGAAAATATTCTAACAGGGTCAAATGATCCCTACGATCAGGCTCCTCCGAGTCGGCCTGAATCCCGAATTCCCGGGGACCCTGAAGAAGACGACCAATTTCCCCGTAACACCCTCGCCCGGCACAGTGCCGCAGCACTTCTTGCTGAGAGAGAAGCGTGGAAGAAGGTTGCGAGACAGAAGGAGAGGTCTGGGCGCTGCAGGTGGGGGCGGAATGCCTCCAGCTGGGCTGAAGACGGGGAGGGAAACATGGGAGGGAGGAGAGAAGTGGAATATATATTATGCCAAGGAATTGGAGGGGGTGGAGGGTAATGAGGCGAGGGAAGAAGCAGAACGCCTGACGAAGGAATGGGAAGGCGAGGGGACGGGAGAATGTGAGAGGCGGAGGGGGAAGCAGTGCCGGCCGGGAGGAAAGAAGATGGGAGCCCGTGAATTATGGCCCGGGAAAAGAAAACGGTGGCGATTTGCTCCCTTCCCTCCCTTGACGCGTCCCCCCCCCCCACTCCTCAGAGAGATCGCAGGTGGGCGAAGGTGCGAAGAGGGGAGGGCTGGCGGGGGGGGGGGGGGGGGGGGGGGGGCAGCGGGGGCAGCGGTGAGCGGGGACTGGAAGCGGTGAGGCTTGAGAAGGGGGCGTCCAGATAGTAAAACTCTCCTCTTGCTGCCGACGATCCTACTCCTTGCGTCACAAGTCTCAACGTCATTAGCGTCCGATGTGTGCGGATACCGTTACGCCGCGCGCGTCGCCGGGATTATCTATTCAATCTAAATGTGCACACCACGTGAAATATAATTGAAAAGGAACAGTTAATATATTTGCGGGGAACTAACTGGAAGAGAGTGAGTTCTGATGTTGATGAATAGTCGATTCCCAAGCTATCGTGTCCTCTTTTCTCTCCACCAGAACAAGCACTTGTTTTAAACGCATTAGTTAACGTTAGATAGCTTGCACAGAGTTCGTAAGTAGTAGCGTGCGTCCCTCATGAAGTGGACAGTTTTTGGCAAGATAAATTTCATCTGCTTGAAGCTCTCCCGTGGTCCGTGGTCTCTTGTACACTGACTGTGAGACAAAATTATGACGTTCGAAGTTTCCAGAAAACTTCGCTGCCTCTGAGACTGGACGACTGGGTGTACTTCCAGAATTGTCGCCTAGCAAAACGAAAAAAAAATACCAAGCAATAAACCGCGTGTACTTTCTTAGTTTTCCTCTGCATTACGGTACCGCTCCTATTGATAGCTTTTATATCCAGTTAGCTCAGAAAAAAGTAAGGATTAGATGAACAAAATTGACGCTCAACCACGTACTATTTAGCAAACGAACAACTCTCTTGTGGCTCCAGCGACATCGAAAATTTTTATAGAATGATCCAATCATGTTTCTCACTAACCGCTACATTTTTTTCTATTCCAGAGAATTCATCAGTAAATGCTCGCCCTCCTCATATGAACCGCGTTATAGCATGCTGGAGCACTTCGCCAGGCCGAGTGGGTGATGGTCATTGGAGAGAACGTGACGAATTCTACGCCGCTGTAAAGTGTGGGGATGAACTCCATATGATGTCACGCGCGAAAAATAATTCGGGGGCAACTGACTAAAAAAACGGGTAGTATTGGCGATTATCAAGCGACGAATTACCCCTTCCACTTACTTCCACATGTCTTACCACATCATATGCTGTAATTGATGCAAAGTCGGAATGATAAAAGTTTTTCTGATACGTTATTTATACTTTTTTTTGGGACTCCCGGCTTCATGGATTTGGTGCGCTTTTACGAGCACATTGACGTGCTTCATGTTGTGAGATATGCTTCTGAGTTACATGGATGTCGTGAAAGTCTACTCATGCATGGCGTAATGTTTTTAGAGGGAATGCCTTGCTGTGCGTGACAAGCGCGTATCCGGGGTGGTTGACAAAATCGCCAAAATGGCGCGAAGTGGACACGGAATGATGTCACTCACACCGAACCACCGTCTGCAAAAGGTCAGTGCACGTAAAGTGAGCTGAAGGCGCAATTTTCATTGGCGCCACCACGACAATGCCACAGAAAAGAGAAATAGGTGCATTATAAAATTAACTTAGAGAACTCTTACTCCATGATTCCTCTCACTAGTATCCATGCCTGCAATCAGGTAGCCTCAGCTCTCGTCCTGCGTTCTATGGATGGGGTGGAGGTCATGGTAGGGCTCAAAGGGAGAACGAAGTGAGGAGAGCGGTACGAGAAGGGAAATGTGAGAGAATTACGGAAGTTAGCGTGGAAGTGAAGGGGAGATGGGAAGAGTCCTCCCTCTTCCGAGGAACTAACAAGCCGCAAGGCTTGAGAACTGCGTCGAGGAGGGGCTCAGTAATGAAAGGCGGCGCCCACAGGTCGGAGACAGACGTCAGCGACCTTATATACGTTGAGATAAAACTGGAAGTACGACTAAAATAAAAAAAACTTTCCATGTCTACAGATCTAAGTAATTCGCTCAGTGGATGAAATAGGGGGAGATATGAGGTTGTTGACTCCCTTCGATTGAATGTAAACGAAACTCCAAAGGCATAATCATTGACGAAAAATATATATAGATAGTATTTGCTGAGGGAGTTGAGTTGGGCTGAGAGTTGAGTTGATTGCCTGCAGCTGAAGGAGGTTAAATGAGGAAGGAAATTTAAAAAGAGCTGTTTAAAAATAAGAAGGAGGAGACGATTTAAGTCCACCCTAAAATAATTACTTCTTATGAGCGGAGCCAAGGTATTGAACCATCATTGAGGGAGCATTCATGAACGTCTAACAAAGGAACCCACGATTCTAAATTGACACGTAAATAGAGGTAGCTACGAAAGGACGGAATCATTTTTGGAATTCCTTCCTTTCTTCAACACAATCCTAAAGCCACGCCACATTTGTAAAAGAAATTAGGAACTTAGTGGTTGCTAAGGTCGCAGCGCAAGCTACCATAGCGTACGGTCGGTGTAATGTCGGTGACCTGAGTCCATTGAGAACGCAAGCATGAAAAATGTGAGGAGGGACAGTAGAAATTTGGGCGCGTCTGGAGAGGTTTAGAGGAGAGATAGAGATGAGGGGATGCGTTAAGAAGAGACGTGCACATAGAGTGTGCATTCCCTCAGCGAGAGAACTGTACTCGTGTGGTTCGTGATGAAGGTCGGAAGAGGGAGAGGAAGGCAAGGTCCTTCGAGCGACTCGAAAAGGGCGAAGAGGTGAGATGTGAGGTGGAGCGGGATGAGAGCATCGGGGTAAGGATCGTGGTGTGCGGATGTTGGGTGGGGAGACGGTGCGCAAGAATGGAAAGGCACAGCGAGGTAAACTAAGGCAGTAAAGGATGGAGAGGAATAGAGCGAAAGAGGGAGATATGTTAAATTTCCTCTTAGGTTCCCTGGCCTCCTTGGATCTATTTGCCTTCATCGAGAGCCTGGTATCAAGGGCAGCATAATGAGGTCTCGTCAATACATTATTTAATATATTTAAAATGGGGTTAAAAGCTTATTATTGGCACAGAATTATGGATGAAATATTCTAAGCCTCTCAAAATGTTTTTGGAGGGCTCTGTTTTAAAACGGGACAATCTCCTTCCAAGTGCTTTTTGAATATACGCTTTTAAAGTTCCGTATATTCCTCATAAAATCAGCTGTGCTCAGTGCTCTCTAAAGTTGGTAGCATGTATATGTAAATATTCTAACTTTGGACTTAGCTCTCACTTGCACTAAACATAGATACAATTCTAGCCATCCTCTACAATTGATGGTTAAGAAGTGGAATAAAATGGACTTTGCTCACACATTATCACTGAGCCCTCCATATGATGTTAAAGCATAAAACAATACAGTAATAAACGAAAAATTAAATGGCGAACTTTCTAAGAGAAGCCAGAGATCCGGTGTAACTTAAGTATTAAAACGGCTGAAAACGTTAATTTTTCACGGGCCTGACTACATTTCGATAATTCTAACCTTCTCTACCTAGAGGTTGTTGTATCCTCTGGTTCCTTTAGCTTAAGGGTTACTCCTTATAGTAAACATAAACAGAGGAATTTTAGACTCCTATACATGCACAGGGAGTGTTTAAATCTAGTAAACGAGTGCTAGTTTACGAGATTTAATAACCTCTTGTCGATGGTCACCTGTATGACCACAATGAATGCATAAAAGTCTAAAACTCTTCTGATTTTACTGACAATTTGGATTAATCTTTAGGTTAAGTTTACTTGTCAATTGCTCTCTTCTTGAATTACTCTGGTTCCTTGTCTTTGGTATTCTGACACAACTCTCCCCCTAATAAGATACACGAGACCCCTCTCACGTAAAGCATTTTCGCTCCACGTCTCGTCTTCCACGCGATGCGAAGGACGGGAGGACAGAGGAGGATGTGATGGTGTAAGGACTCGGCGGAGCTTTGCGTGGATTACTCGACGAAAGACGCGCGAGGAGAAAACTCCTTTCTGCACGAGGAGAAGGGGGAGGAAGTGAAAGAGGTTAGGTTAGGAGGACCTCCTCGCTGGGGACGAAGGAAAAGCCTTTCCAGTCTTAAGGCTGCTTGCTCGCTTGTTATCCGGGCGTGGGTCGGAGTCGCAGGGGGCATTTCAAATGACGAGGGAGCAGTGAGAGAGAGAGAGGGGACGGAGGTTGGGAGGAGCAGAGTCTGACGCAGGAGAAGTGTGCAAACTCTTAAAGATCTTAAGCACACTGGGGGTCGTGGATGGCGGAGTGGGGAGTTGCGGGGTTGGTGCGTGAGGCAAAGAGGGGACGATAGACCCTGAAAGAAAGCAGAGATGAGGAGAGATGGAGAGGACGGTGAAAGGAAATGGGCGTGCAAGCAGCAAGGCAGGCAAGAAGAGGCAAGAACACGAGAACGGAGTTTGCTTCGAATCGGCAATGAGCAAATATGCGTAGTCGCGGCAGACGTTTGAGGGTTGGGATGTGGGTGGAAACTATGAAGCAGGCAGAAAGCAAAGTAAAAGGAATATTACGCTCGCGGTGCCGTTTCTTTGGCCGAAAGAGAGAGTAGATAAGTCTAGGCAACTCACAGCAAAGGTCGCCCTAAATGATTAAGTTGACACGCATCGAGTGAAGTAAAGATTAAAAAGTAAAAATTTTCTTTATGTAACGCTCATATCTAAAACAAATCTCACCAATGCCGTTCGTAATATATTGATTCTATTTACAAATCCTTTGAAGCTATCACACGCTGAATGAACAACTATGGTGCGAACAAATATGGGTCCGTTTATAAAACGATCAATTAAAACTCCTAATTAGGGAACTGTGGAATTACTTTATGAAGCAGATCGAAAAAAGTAAAAAAGCAACCAGTGACATCGACTGTAACCTCTTAGAAAACTAAATCCCAAACTTTTTTCCCATGAGGTTTATGAAAATTCTAAAAAACTGTAAACATTTAAAAACTATACGTGACCAATCAGAACTACTTGAGAGTTATCGCATTAGCCTGAATTATGGATATGTACGCATTACTTATGGAAAAAATAAACAGTGAAAAAATATTATTCAACAACAATTTTACGAATGCATAATGGCTCAACTTGCATGTATCAACCTTACGGTTTCTTTAAAAAAGGATAAGTTTTTCGCTACTTGCCTTTCAGAGTCACAGGATAAAAAAGTTCAGTAAGTCATTGATGACCATGAGCGAATATAGTGTTCGTGGAGCAATGATACTGACCTGCAAAAGAAGAAAAATATATAAGAACTTATGTTTCAAAAATATAACAATAACTAAAGTGAAATATTGACATAACAAGATAAATTCATGCAAAAAATCACTCACAAATATGCCCTCAATGAACACATCAAATGATATTTTACTGCGGAAAAAATTTCAGGCCCTTAAATCAAACGGCCATGTTCATTAATCCTTGAAAGTAAATGAAATATTTGCGCAGGAGGTTCCATAAAAAAATATTTACGCATTCCTCAGCTCCCACCAGAGTTCTTGGCCCACAAGATGAATGCCTTTTGATGACAAACAGATGAGAAAACGTCATTCCTCTAGGAAAAAAATGCCATGGGAAAGATCCGTTTTCAACTTCAGTCTTTCGTTCTGACTCACCACAAAAAAGTTTTTGCTCACATGGTTATTAATTGCAGATAAGCATGAACTATAAAAAAACTCGGTCTACAGAGGCGAATCAAGTTGCTCTTGCTCCATCAGGAAGAGAGGAACTTATTATACCGTGGACAATGTAAATAAATAAATACAGAAGGCAGGTTGTAGCGTTCTTTCCTTACAAAAAGATTCAGCAGAAACAAGGGCATGAACTGATGGACTCGAAAAAAACTCGTTTGTCTAGCGAGTATCCGGAGTTTCTGCATTAAAAAATGATTAAAATACCTTGTCTGGAATGCTCATCGAATAAATTTGCGAGTGGAGTGGTGATAAAGATATTAATTGTAACTCAACAACGAAAACAAGATTTCCTATTCATGTGGTGGATAAGCAAAGGATAGTGTGGTGCAGCTTTCTTATGCCAAAGGAAACAAATGACTTAACTGCAGTGAATTCTAGAGTATCAGGTATGAGAACTGAAGATAGAAATAGGCAAAAGTAGATGCGTGTAAAGATGGAGAAGATAGAGGATACTAGTTTTTAAAAATATCTTACCAAAACGGTAGAATACTGTTGAAAATCCTACGTTTTTTTTACTGGGTGGCTTGGAAACGCACCATATTTTAGATAAATTACTCCGCAAGAGTTTTTGCGGAAGAATATCTCAACGGGAGCATAGTTATCAGCTATCGAAACATCAGTGTTGTATCAAACTACGAAGTCCTTCAATTCGGAGTGTTATTTCTGCCGCAGTAGTAGGTACGTGTACCGCGCGAACAAATTAAAAGAAGAAAAAGAAAACCAAAATCGTGTTCATACCCTTACAAGGGTCCATAACATGCTCAACCCACGCAAATGTCAGCAATTAAGATGTCTTCCGCTGATCGGACTCGTTCCGTCCGGTGGAATTCGCTGCCCCCTGGTCTCGGCGACCGATAACGGGGAAACCTTTGGAGCAACCAGGCAGGCAACCCGTTCCTCTTTTTATTTTGTGGGATCGAAATATGCGACATGGAAAATAGACCTCGCAAGCAATTAGTGCGCGGATCAAGCATGGAGAAATGGAAAGGATGGGTAGAGACAGAGACGGAGAGAATTCAGGAATTAATGAAAAGCGAAGGAAGAAAGGAAGACAATGGAGGAGGAGGACAGAGGGTAGAACCGTGGAAACAGAAGTGGAGATAATCAAACAAAAGGAACGCAGGGAAGGGACAAAGGAACCATTTTGTTTTTATTTTTCGAGAAAAGACGGGCGTCGAGGGCATCCCTTCACCACCACTACTATTTTCCACGTTCCCTCCCCTCGCTAAATACTAAGGAGAGAAGGAGAGGAGGGGAATGGACAGGGGAGGCGGGGGGAGATGGGGGAAAGGGGTTAGCAAAAGGGGAGAGGAGTGTGAGGGGGTGAAGATGAAGGGAAAGAAGGCCGAGGAGGGGGGCAAGTGGCAGGGGGTGAGAGAGAGAAAGGAGAGGGCTCGAGATGAAATTACGATTGGGTCGTGCGTGCGGTTCAGTGCGAAAGCAAGAAGAGAACCATCCCCCCCCCCCCCCCGAATACTCCTCCCAATTCCATCCCCTTTGTCCTGGAAATCCTCCTTTTTATTCGAGAAACTGGAGAAAAAAGGATAGGGACTGGGGGGGGGGAGAGGTGGAGAAAGCTTTTGCAATGCGTCTACTCACTGAACGGGTAGTAGTATAGAGGGGAGAGGATAAAAAGGGCAGCATAGAGGGCTGGGTTCTTTTTTGAGTTTTTTTTGGAAAAAAAGATAAGTGAGAGGGAAGGAGGGTGAGGGTTTGGTGAGGGGTAGAAGAAGGGAAGAGTGAGGTCAAATGAAGAGATAAAAAAAGCGGACGAGGAAAGATTTAAGCAACCTCCGGTTTTTTTTAATAGCCGCTTCCCAGTCAGGGGAGGGGTTTCCTTATCTCTTCCTTGCCAATTCCCTCCCCTTAAACGTGCCTTCCTCCAACTCATCTCGACCCGTGCGGTGCCCTTCAACCTATCTTCTATTCTGCACTTATCTCCTCTTTTCCCGCAGCCGAGGGAGATCTGTTGACGGTGATCACCTGGGCAGACAGAAAGGTGAGATCGCCCTGTGCTACGGTGGTGACCGGCGGGGAAGTGATGTGGGGTGCATTGCGGTGCTTACGCACCAATACCGGTGCATATTTCCTCTCCCAGCCGCGAAGCCGAGAGGGAAACTGGAGAAGTGGAGGCACAAGTGTCTAGGCTGGAGTCGAACGACGATAACGCAGATTGGCGATGCAAGGAAGAACAAACGCTCTCAAAGAAAATAAAATACTTGCTCTGTTTATTTCCAAAACTATTTATTAACAATCCGGGTACATTCAGTAATGCAATAATTTTAAACCTCGTGGGGATTGTGAAAGGACTGAAGTCCAAATGTATAATTAAAAAAATAAGAGGCCAATTGAGCTAGCGGTTTTAATAAAAAACCTGAGCATTCATTCGACTACATTTGCTAAGAGCGGGAAGGACTACAGGAAAATAGCGCTGCAGAATACACTTACGTTCTCGAATCCAATTAAAGACAGGATGAAGTGACGAAGAAGACTAAAGAAGAACATGCATTTTTTCATCTAATAACACCACCGGCATTGAGTCAAGAAAAGGAAGATTTAGGGGTAGAGAAGAGAGATAGGATGGAGATACTGCTGTTACTCCGGGAAGAGTGTACCTAACCTAACCTGTACCTAACTGGAAACAAATCGAAAGAAAAGATCATCAAAGAGTTTGGAAAGCGGCATGACCACCCCCCCCCCCCCCATGATATATTTTCGAAGCAACGCCATATATATTCGAGGGACATTACTTGATTTATTGTAACGCCGACCGCGGGTTTTGGGACATAACCACGACCTTTATGGTCGGATATTGTCGCCGCCGAGTAGGAAATCCCGCAAGATGAACTCGAAAAATAACGCGAGGAAAAAATGAGGATGGTGAGTAAGGTTTGAGCGGTTGGGGAGAGATAAAAAGGTGGTGTTTGTTTGTGGGGAAGGTGTAGCGGGGGACGCGAGAAAGAACGTATCAGAGAGAAGATGAATGGAATGTTAGACGATGCGGCCACGGAAATCCTGAAATATACGTGCCTTGGTGTTTTCGGGCCCCTTTCCCGGCACTCCAGACGGAGAGAGAAAGAAAATGAGAGCAGGGAGATGGGATGGAATGAAAACGATAACGGCAATGAACGGGAGAGAGATGGGCAAACGGAAAAGATGCGACTCATGTCCAAAATGTCCCGGTCCCCGAATCCACGAGTCAAGAGGGGTGAAGTGTCCCGTGGGGAATGCGAAGAGGGTATTCAACGGGAGGCGATGGTGATCGAGAGAAGAGAAAGGGGAACAGTAAAGAGATGTGAAGAGCAGAGAGAGAGAGAGGGGGGTGGTGAAAGCAAGTGATACACCTCCGAGTCGAACGTTTCGGGTGCTCGGAAGTACGAGGGTCAAGTGCAGCGAGAGACGAGAGAGCTGAAAGAGCGATATGCTGTATTACGAAAATCCTCACGAATGATGAAGGGAGAAATGGAATGTCAACGGGTGACATGGTGTGTTGATAAAATAAGATGCATAAACTTACTTACGCGGTCTGTATTTTGATAGCTCAATCATTTATTCATTTACTCCATCATCATGAATATAAATTGAAACAGCCGGAATAATAAGCTCTAATAATAGACTAAGCATAAAAATATATATTAAGGGAAGAATGTTAAATAATTGATTCTTTTCAAATTAGAGTAGGTATACTATCCCTTGGAAGACAATTAAAATTACCGATTTAACGGTGCCCAGCGATATCATTCCATTCAAGATTCCGAAATTACTCCGGAAATAAGAACCCACTGAAAATAAACTGCTCGTAATGACATTTTTCAGAGAAACTTGTGGAGTGGACGTCAGAGGTTTAATAATGCAATTAAGGATCGAGCATCACATAATTATTGGGACACTAGCCGTCTCTCATCTGGAACAAGTTTTCACCATATTCTCGAATTGTGGGTCCGTCGTCTTCAACGGCTGAAATTGGCCAGTTACCTGCCATATACTGAAATGAGTCCCAATCTTTTCTTCCCGAAATATTCCGCAGAGCAACTAGGTCCAGATGTTGTCAAGAGACGAGCACTAACCGTCCCGCATGCAAAACAGGCAAATGAAGAGGGAGTGAACTTGGGGAAAGAGAGGAGGAGACGGCAATAGACCCATCATTCGTATGGCCGTCATTCGTAAAAAAAATCTCCCGGAGCAATCCGTCCACGGCAATTGAGGAGACTCCTTGAAAAGCGGAGCGGAGTCCGGACGAAATTTTTGGCATTTTCGCCCTCACAATTTTCGACGACGAATGCAAGGTAAGAGAGGAGGAGTCAGGCACTCCCAACTCTTCCCAGGCAACAACTACCGCGGAACAAAGTCCCCCTCACACTCGCGAGCCGAACACTCGACGGAGAATCAAGAAGTACCGAAAACTTCTCTCCCTCTTCTCCATCTGCGGTCCGCTCGGGAGGGAAGGAGGACCTCCTCTGAGGCCCGCTCAACATTTTTTCAAGTGCCGCCGACCAATGGCGCGCGGGTGGAGCGGTCTCGGAGGGATTGGGGGGGGGGTGGGAAGGGTTGGAGGGAGGATGTAGAGGGGGAAGAAGACGGAGAGGAATGGGGGGAGAGGTGGGCAGGGAGGTGGGTGAAAAAAAGCGGGCAGGTATGAGGAGACTTGAAAGAGGAGAGGGGGGAAAAGCCGTGGAGCAGGGAGAAAAGAGAAGAGAAATAAAGAAAGAAACAAAAGCAAGAGTTTGGCCCGATGTACGTCGGCCGAAGTCGACAGTTCAAAGTATCGACCGATCCGACATTACAGTTAATATCAGAATTTCGAATTTTTGGCAGACTTGAAGAATTCCAGGTGGTTCATGCGCATGTGGACACTGCTACGTTCCACAACCGAGGATCTCTGATTCCAGAGGCAACCTTTTGAGGAAAAGACACATCTGCCATACGGCATTATGGCATCTGATGGTCAATCAAGCGTGGCACACGTACGGTAGACTCATTGCTTTTTTATTTTATTTCGTCGTAATCAGGAAATGTGATAGCTTTTACATCGTCCTTGGACTCCATGATGTTTACAACTTAAAATGACATATGAGAACTGGATGCTGGTTAAACAAAATATATATGTAGAAGCAAAACACGATGAAAATAATGATTGTTGAAAATGATTGTTGCATTCATCGAAAAAGGACTACTAATAAGGAAGGAGAACCTAAATACATTAGTGAGGAGCGCTGAGCTATATGGTTCAATTTCAGGGACCATTTCTAAAGCTGAAGTTGATAGGGGCTTTCGAGACTTGGTGCTGGAGGCGGATGCATACGTCAAATGAATGAATAGGATCATAAACGAGGAAGTGTAGAGATGATTATAATTGGAGATAACTATGTGGAGCACTATCAGGAAGATACAATTCAAATGGATAAGCCTCACTTTGAGTTACCAAATAATGTTTAAGGGGCATACTAGAAGGGAAAGCAGAAGGGTAAGCCCCTCAAAGATGACTTAGGGACTAATACACAGGCTAAATAAAACGGGATATGGTACATAATAGCTATAAGGAAATAAAGGAGTGAGCAGGGGAAAGGGTAGAAGGGAGGGCTACAATCAGCTAATGTAAGATCTGGAACTTCCCGTGCGTACTTCACATGGGAATTATTCTCGGGGTCAGGTTCTGCATACTGGGCAAAGTTACAATGCCCGAGTCGGGTATCGAGCCTGGTGGAGAGCCTGACCCGGTGGAGAACCCGAGAAGAATTCCTACATACAATCAACTAATCTTACGATTGAATCATTAAAATCAGGATTATTAAAACATTCTGTATCTCACATTATTTATGCACCGGAGGAAAAATACGAAAGTAAACTAAGATACTTACAGTTTAAGTAAAAGCCTGGTCATTAGCAGTACCGGATCGGTGGTATCGGAATACCTACAGGTAAAATTAGTATCGGATCGACCATAGGAACGCACGAGTAAGAAAAAAAGCGAGCGAGAAAGAGGCGGAAGAGGTGACGGAGGAAGAAGACACGGGCGGCCTCGGATGAAGGGGAGGGATTGGAATCAAGTCATTTTTTTTCTACATTCACCACTCTCTTCATTTTTTTCCCGCGTGGAGAATAAAAAAAGAACAAATAAAGAGAGCATATCGGTCGAGACGAAGGAGGAAGACGAGGGAGAGAGGAAAGGGGGGGGATGATCAGGGGGAGGGAGGATAGGAAGAGGAGCAAAGAGGGGGGTAGAAGTGGGAGGGAGAGGAAGCGGGCAGAGACGGCGGACGTGGTATGGTGTGGTGCGGCGGTGGGAGGATTGAGGCAGCGGCGTTGATAAATGAGTCGCCGAACCTGTTCACGCATGCAATGCACGCATTAGCCGCGTGTCAATCACTTATCCGAAAGAGAGTGAGAAGAAGAGAGGTGCAGGCGAGATGTAGAGAGAGAGAGAGGGGGAGAGACTCGTGACGGATTGAAGGCGCGAGGTGAAGAGACTGCTGGCAGAGAGGAGAATAAGAAGGAGGAGGGAAGAGAAGAGAGGATGAGAACGGGGGCGTGCTCTTCCGAGAGAGAGAGAGAGAGAGAGAAAGAGGCCGGAGTAGATACTTCCTCCGAGATAAGGCGGGGGGAAAGGGGGAGACCGCGGGATGGAGATGATGGAGGGGGCTTAAGTATAATGCGGGGGACGGTCGGCTTGGGAAGAGGCGGAGTGGGTGGGTGTGGAGTGAGATTGCGAGAATGGATTCAGAGGTGGGAATGGGAGCAGCGAGCGGAGATGAGAGGGCTCTCCGGGCCCGAGACGGGCGGACGAAGCGGACAATCCTCCGCCCTCGGCCGCGGGCGTCGACGTCTCCGGGAGCCCGAAGAGTGGCGGTGCCGTACGATACGAATTTTTTTTACGTATTTCGTAACGCAATTTCGCACAGTATTATTTAGCAGTGAACCGTACCATAATGCAACGGAAACATATAGAGTCTTGATTTCATGCCCCAATTCAGTACATCAGCATTCAAGGAAAAATGTCTTTGAAAATCTTGGATCTTGAGACTTTTCGCGAAGACATTTGCGCTGTGCCGTTCTGCTCCTTTCGAGGAAGGGTTTCTGCGCGTCGATGTTTACCTAAAACTAGGGAACACAGGATTTAATTAATATATAGGTTCTTTAAACTATACTTCGCGCGAAAAATCTTGCGAAGAAGACCATGACGTGAGTAGCTTCATGAACGCTTGCTTCTCAAACAGACTTTTGACAGGAAATTTCGCAAGAGTTCAAAATAACCATACTTTGGTACTGTATTCGTGTCCTCAGGCCAACGTTTCACTCGATGCAATTCTGATGGCGCAACGTTCGCGCATTTACTTACTCTATCATATGACCCCTGCCATCACGAGACCATTAGAGATCCAGCGAGTGGCAATGGCGTTCTAAAAGGCGGGAGAAATGAGTCCGCAAAGGGTGGCACTGCATGGAACGCGCTCTGAAAACCTGAGTAGTGTCTCAGCTTGTGCAACTCAAGGAATAGGGGGAGAACGTGGAAGGCTAAAGAAACAGGAGGAGAAAAAGGACGTTCCTATTCGGTGAGTGATTTAAACGTTCGAAAGGACAATGAGAGGGAAGTCCTGTTTGGACGGTGGAAGCAAAAAACTATCATTGCGCTTCGAGAATTGCAACGATACCACGAGTTGGATTTGTGCCTTCCACACTTATTCCTCCTAGCAGTACTCACATAGCATATCGCTCCAGTTTCGACACCTTCCTCCTCCTCTCCACCGACCAGAAGGGGGAGAAGATAGATCCACCTATATCTTGCAATGTGTACTACAATTACTCCGGGTTTTACCCATCTGTGGGAGGAATACGTTCGCATAGGTACACCATACAGTCGGTGTGAATCAGGAGACCTGGATAGAAACGTATTGTGATGGTGCATCAGACGAATTCCCACATATCTGGGGAAATCTCTTCCAGGAGCCAAAGCACCAGGGGAGCCAATGGGAGATGACCCTGAGAAAATGCAAATACTATCTTTAAACCTCAAAAAGGACGGAATAAGGCCGATGAAATAATGCGGTGTGCATTCAAGATTGCCGTTCGGGATTTCAAACCGCATTTCCAGGCGCGCTATATCGAACGACCGCAAGATGATTGCGAACCACCGGCGCCGCCAGAATCTCCCCTTAGAAGATCCGGGAAATGATGACTGGAGAACTGGAGGTGGAAATAGAGATATGAGAAAATATGCTAATCTTCGACACCGCGGAAGGGATTGGCACCTTGCTGCTGGGCACTAAGGTACGCCGGAGGCTCAATCAGGACGTTCGTTGCGGGGAAAAACGGCTGGGGCAACCTAATCACCGACATCTCCTGAAATTATGGCACATATTCGCCCATTTGTAACAACTGCTCTTGCAAATGGAAATGGATCCATTTTCCATGCGGCCAGACGCATATGTATTGGCCAGATAATCATGTCCTTGGAGCTGGAGGCATTGGAAAGGCTAGTAAGAGTCTGAATTCTCACTGACTACCTATATACTTACCTAAAATATGCGAACCAGAAGACCATAGATTTTGTTATGTTTTGACACAAACAAGAGACACAATAACAACGAAATCTCATTATTAGAATCGTTGTTAGGAGCGTACTGCTAAGCTACAGCTCTGGTGACCAAGGGACAATAAAGAACTCGAGCAGTTCAACTCTGGAGGATGTCTTCCATCATCGGACAATGTCCACTTTTAAAATTGGAAAATTCTGAATTTAATTCTGGAAACTAAGCCGCATAAAATTCCTCTGAGATACAGAATAAAATTAAAATGCAAAGTAGCTCATATAATACATTTTACTACTCCCTCTAATTAGATACAACAGCAACTCACTGCTTTGAAACACCAAGAGTGTCAAATATATAACAAAAAAAACCTGGAATTGTACCAGAAAAAACGGATTGCAGTAACGTATCTACATGAGATGGTATAAATTGGCACTCTCCCAGCAGTGCCTACAGGTCGTCATGAAATCAAAACTTCGCTTTCAAAGCGAAGCAGTTCCGCGAAAGCCCACTTCGAGGAAGCACACAAGGAATATGGATGATTTTGTCCGATCGGTCACAATGAATGTGGTCTCGTCCCACCGCTCATTAAATCCCCGGTCATGAATGGAGATTGGGTACCAAGGCTACACCGCCGTAAACAATTCCACGCCGACAAAAGAGGTAAGCAGAGGGCACATTTCTTCCTCCGAATTACCGGCTCGAGGACGGACGCCGCGAATATGAGAAGGAAACGCTGGCGGAGAGCACGAACACGGCGCAGCGGTTCGCAAATTCTCCGGCCGCGATTTCTCGTCTAATACATTGTGTGCAAAATACGGACAAAATGAAGCGAGTGACGCGCAACAATTCGGTTAACCTGATGGCTGAATCGTATGCCTATTTATTTATAGCGACTCGGTACCCACGGCGGTGAGGAATTCCTTCAGCCCTGTCGGATGGCAGTGCCTGCGCTACACGAAAGAGTGCTCCTGCCATAAACGGGAGATGATACCCGCATTTCCAAGCTTCAAACACGGTGCACACAGCTATAACCTAACCTGTTTACGTCCACGTTCGTACTCTTCGCCACTCCTTTGCCACGTCCCGTCCGAGGAAAGAGTGATATCGAAATACAGAATGCACCTCAGGGAAATCCACCCTTATCGCCGACGAAGAGCGGAAGAGTTGGGACGCCCAGTTAAGGTAGGAAAATAATAAAAAATAAATAAATTTTAACTGTCGAACTAGCTCGCGGGAACGGCTCCGCCTATTTCTCACCGCGGTATCACCCTGTGGATTTCTTCGCGAATGAAAACTTTTGCTGCTACCACCGAGGAAGAGAACGACGTCGGAGAGTAAAAAGGTTCTATGAAACTCGGCCACAAACCCCCTTTCCTCACGGGGGATAAAATAAAAATGCTAATTCACGGTGACTGCTACATTTTGCAGCCTAGTTCCCTTTACTACCGCCTCCCCTTCGCGGGGAGAATTTCCACTCACACACCCCACCCAACGAAGCTATTAAGTAGCCCACCATCCAAGGTAACAGAATACGCAGCTAAGCCGCTACACCAATGAGAAATTTCCTCAGTCCCTTTGAGACGACCATCGGCACAACTTCCACAAAATAAAATAGAAGAGCGCTGCTACAACAGTCAGTGGATACTAAAACGCCGCCAAGAGTATAAAAAAATGTACAATTCAAAATTCACTCACCTTAACTGAGATACGAACCCAAACCTTTCGGACTCGAGCTGAACATTTTCCCAGCAAAGCTACCCAGGCGTCTACTTTCAATTAGTATTCCCGAAAACTAAAGACAACAAATTTTACTGTAAATTTTGAGATGGATCACCTGGTAGGAGTTAGGAGGCGGAATGATGGGCTAATAAGTTATGCCTGGCTGGCTGAAGAATTGCTGGAGACAAGTGGACCAAGCATTGCCCAATGTCTCGGCAGGAGAACGATATTTCTCTCGCAGCGAATTGAATGGCCAAGTGAGAGATAACACAGCGGCGGTAGAGGGGATGCAGAGAGATGCTCACAGCGAATTTTAAGGAACTAGATGTTCTCAACCCAATCCAGTCGAACGATATGTCCAAAGTGAATTCCGTAAGTTGGTATAATTCCTCAACGGTTGATTCCGTTAAAGCCACTAACGCAGCCGATACTGCCTTACTTTGAACCCGCCAGATAATATTCACTGCAAGGCAACCCGTTAATGTTGTCCCTGAAGACGATGAACTTTGTACAGGTGAACAACAAAACTCGCAATCAGAATTCACCCACCCCATCTCACCCGAAGCCTCCAATTCTGGTGAAAGATCTTCTCGATCCTCCGCGATCAAATCTCAGGTGCTAAAGGGGGATTGAAGCAGTCCATCCCACCGACACAAACTGAAATTAAATGCCCAAGGTTAAAAGAATTAACAAATATTAATGGTGACTAATTAATCAAGGTTCCCAGACGAAATAAATCCTACATAAATTAATTGCTCCCCTCTCTCTCTCCTCCGATGCCTCTGACAAATTTACATTATATAATCGTCTGCCTAAAAAGAGCACTTAGCGCGCGCTGCTAGATGAGCAGAACGGCGAATGAATACACATTCGTCATCGTGACGTGCCTCCCTTAAGGATCTCCGTGATTGAAGAGGAAATGCATTAGGTCACCGAGCGATATTTCAAAATATAGTTTCGATGATTAATGCACTCGGGACCGCCGGGACCGCCTGAGATCCGACGCGGATTCGCACAACACTACAGACATATCCTGCATTAACAGCTACCTTTTATGCTCTGGGTACTACCCGCTACAAGGGCGTGAGGGAAATATTGTTAATGATCTTGTGTACCAACCATTTTTGTATTTTTGCGATCTTTATAACAATATTGTGTTTAAATAAATGGGATATTTCCCATTATTCTATCATCGTCACGATCAGTGTGAGGTGAATTAGTTTCTTTTACGACATTAGTGCAACGTACCGGTACATCCTCCTGTTTCTTCCGAGAGATACGACGGACATCCTGCGACATCCTTACACATAAAATAAGTGAAACACAAAATTATTTTGGAAAAGGGCTTTTTTTGTAGAAGTGAGAATAAATACTTGCGTCTAAATATTTTTAAGAAGTTCACTGTTTAATTACTGAGAAAGCTTTGAACTTCATAATGATATGCTGAGTAATTACAATGAAATTAAAACTGTATCCACAAGGAAATTCCGAAGATATAATATCTCTTAAATTTCTCTAGGTACATTCAAACACACAGCACTCAAGGAATTAAACATCCCTGAGAAAGTATCGATCTCCTTTATTATATCTTACTTCCCACGGACTGATGATGCATCCGAGAAAAAATAGTACGCCCAATGCCATGAACACACGACACGATTAAGCAATAATATGGCACCCACAGAGTGACGCGCAACTTTCGGGGGCTTCCTTATAAAAAGAAAAGGAAAATGGACTCCGAGAACCAAATTCAGAGTCAAACTTTGATCCTTATTGACAATGGTCTAATCTCCAAGATTCTTGGCGTATGATGGGGTGAATTGGAATTCGGGGAGCGGAGGAGAGGAGGTGGGAACGAGGGAGAGTGAAAGAGAGGTCCCCAGTTCAAAACACAAGCGCACGAAACACGTGCCAGCCTTTTCACCCGATTTAATCCTCCCGCCCACCCACACTGCCCTCGTTAAGAGATGCTTCAAGGAGAGACCGCACGAATCGCAACGCCAAGCAGATCTCCCGACCACCCTCCTTCCTTCCCGACTCTTCCTCCCTCATCCAAGTGGCCGTAACGAACGCCCATTCTGCGAAAAGTAAACTCGTTACCCCCCCTTCCCTCATGGAGTTGAGAAGGGTGGCAGGGGGTGCAGATGAATAGATGTGAGGAGTATTGCGGTGGTTAAAGGGGCGGGAAATGAAGGGATAGACCGGAGGAGGGAAAATTTTTTCCGGACCCCTTGAGAGAGACTTGGGTATCCTCGAACCGCCCGGATTTTTGCCGGAGGAGAACCTCGGTATGAAGAAGCGAGAAGGAATAGTGCGATTGCCTCCGAGGAATGCATGCGTTTTACGTGCGCGACCTACAGGCATGTCACCAAGACATGAGCTGTTCGGGGGCGAAAACGTGCTGCATAGAAGTACAAGATGGCTACCTAACATGCAAAGTAACGAGAATAAAATGAATGTATATATAATGAGCTTCCACAAAGTTGAGCCTGAGACGATGGAGAAGAATAAAATGAATATTTACTGAAACCAATTTTTTCTTAGAAATTATGACCGGTTTGATAGGTGTAGGAGAAACTAAAACCCAATTAGCACTTGACATTCATAGGTCAAGGTATTGGGGTTGCTCCTTCCCCGGCTCCGCAAGCAGATTAATAAGGAAATTCACGCAAGAAAAAAATCAAATTTTAGGTGGACGTTCCGATAACGAATTTGATCATGACAGCGGTGATCACTACCCGTTGGGTTCCTACTACAAAAAACACTAAAATAATGGCATGGGAAATATATTATGATTCTCCTTACATTTTGGAGGATGAAAGTTGGAAACAATTTTACCTTTCCCCATCCCATTACCCTTCAGACAGTCTAACTAGGGACCAGAAATTAAGGAGGAAGAATTTGATATTGAAGTTTTAACAGGTAATCCCGAGTAATGCGGCGAATCAGGACCGCAAAGTTACCCTCGAACTGGGCCAAAAATCCATCGGAGGGTTTGTTGGTTCCCCTCAAAGAAAATATAAGGAGCGGCCATCAGTGCCAGCCGCTGCTCGCAATGTCCGCGTTGCTTTGGGCTCCCATGTAATAAGCTAACCCCAAACGTGTCCCGTCCGGACCTCACCAGTATAAGCATTCGCCCTATCTACTTTCATACGCGAACGAGGATGTTTTATAACACTTGGGAGTTTCGTTGCATCCTAAGGAAGCAAGAACGAGGAGGAGGCAACCTTACCTGCTCCACTGCGATATCGCGGAGGACGGAGGATTTGACAAAGCGAGGTTCGGAGGCTGAGGAAAAGTCAGAGAGGGCGTGGAAGGAAGACGAAGAATAGGAGTTGGGGAGAAAAAGAGGCGAAGTGGCGCCTGTATAGGCGGAGGCGTCTGAGTAGGCTGACGCACGTTATGAGACACACAAACCGTTCCTTTTCCGCGTTGTAATCCTCACTCCAAGCAGACCCAAACAATAACCGCCATTAGGCGTTAAAAAATACCGCGCCGACCAGAGTAAAAGTAAACAGATTTTTAAAAACTCTCTAACAACAGTAAGGCTAAGGATCGGTTTTATACTTTCTGGTTTAGCCGCAATAAGACGCAACTTTTACGTTAACAAGGTATTAATTAAGAGTTTCGGTTTTGTATATCACATTAAGCTGTCAATCAGCTGTTTGGAGCGTTCTCGATGGGAGAACGAATTACCATCGGTTTTCAAACCAAGAAAATAATAAAACTGAGATTAAAAAATAAATAATACACATAATAAACTGTGGAGACGATCTCAACATACCTCATACGATGTTATTAGCACAGCGCATGTTCCCATCGTTACCACCCACCCAGCGTGCTTTGTGATTCAGTGTCGCCGCTGATATTATTTGAACTAAGGCATTGTGAATTTAGTTCCTGCTTTATCTCCTAATAGCACAATGGCTAAGCTGGTTTGATAACTTACTGTTATACCAATCATTCTCTGGGATATTTGACTAATTATAAAGTTTTTCGCTAAAATGGCATGTACAGTGGATCGAATAATACCATTTTCCGCATTTTCACCCATTCTCGCATTGAACACGGTCATATAGTAACTTGAGGTTCATTGTGCGAAATAATAGCATGCAAACGTATGATTTTGTGGTTTATATCGAAAAAAAGGACTTGTTTTTCTACAACTGAAATATGAATAAAAATCAAATTTAGGCCGTTTTACGGTGAAACTATGTACAATTTGTGTGGGAATTTGCTATTGTGTTTTCTACTACGTATGCACAATTATGGTGATGGCCTAAGTAGTTGTAGCACCCAAAACCCCAAGACTACATCTGTGCACTACCTAACTTCTTCCTCTCGACCTCCCTTCTGGTCTTCAGGGCCGGACGACTCCCTGCACACACGAGTCACGTCTGCTGCCCCAGTTGGTGACGCAAGCAGATCCGAGGAGAAGGGGGAATGATGGGGCTCGAGATGGAGGGAGGGAGAAATGAAGGGGGAGGGAGAGGGAGGGGCAGTTGGAGGTTCCCTTTGGGGAATCGCCCCGACGGCGGCGGCGGCGGTGGGACCAATCTTCCCTTCTCCTCGTTCGGCTTCAAATCGCTCATTCAGGTCCATCGTCTAGCTCCTGGATGGCGAGTGACAGTTATCTCCGCCGTGAAAAACGGTAGCAGGTCTACAACTCTCCATCAACGACCCCCAGAAACACAAAACTAAAAGCAGGAAAAAAAACCATTAGGCTGAAGTTGTTTGCGCCACCGCATATTTTTGAACTCAGTCTTCCCACGATATTTACAATCTTGGCTAGTGCTCCGCCACCAAACTCATTTGCAAAGAAAACAAGTATTAAGAATGAAAACTCTAATGTGACTATCCTTCTTTCGAATTGAAACTACAGCAAATATTTGCAAGATTTTCGTGACTGACAATGGAAATGTATGAACCTCCAGTAAACTGATTTCACGGGAATATGTTCTAATTTTGTTCCGCAAAAGAGCCGTTCTAATCACGGGACTGCATCCAAGCGAGTGAGTTTCACCGCTCTCACAACACTTAGCGTGAGTCACGAGCAAAAATAGACAAGAACAGCTCCGATGAGACGAACTTGTATCGAATTCATTTCTACTATTTAGCATTGGAGACGGATGCAGCAAACAAAGAACGATATCGATGGCTAAGAGAGAAACTTGGAGATTAACATAATAGGAACATTTGCCGACAAAATTCTCTGAACGAGGGCTTCAGAACGCAGTGTGAGGATTAAGAAATTTTGAAAGGACTCCAAAATATTCTCCGAATATAGAAGTCTCTCAAGAAAAAAAACAAGGCAACATCGAATGGCAACGAGATGCTTTTTTGAACGCTAAACAAAATAGAGAAGAAAATGAACTCTTAGATAATCACAGAAATGGAATGACAGATGACTTCGTAAACGATAAAAATTAGACTTTCAAACAAGAAATTAAGGTATATTTCACATTTAGAAGCTATCCATTGTTACTGCCCATTTAACTAGAAGCAACTAGTTCTGGAACAGAGCATTACGCCCAACAAGGAGTGAGTATGTCTGCTTTGTTTATCTCGTCCTTTGATCTGGTAACGAAAACACTGAATGGCGTCATTTCTGGACGGTTTCACTTGAATTAAAAAACGGGTCTCATAGAAAAAATAATGCTACAATCTCTCAGTCCCTTGCGATTCCTTCAGACAGAAACGCAATTTTTCATTTCCTGACAAAATACCCTAATAATTGTTCCTCCGACTTGCGGCCGTGCTTTTGAGGAATTATCAAATGCACAGTTTAGGACAGTATTTATTTTTAAAAAGAGTGGAAAAGTATATATAATCCCTATCGAGGAAATGGATGTAGCCATTTTTTAAGTCAGTAAAAAATGTGATTTGCAAGAGAGCTGACTCCAGTAAACACGGGATTGGGAGTAAGGGAGCGTCTTTGGCTGCTTTAGGACACAATCTTCCGCTAACTCACACGAGCTAGACAAAAATCCTTTTCATCCGAACAGACGCTCCTTTCACTACCACGACCCATCATATGAGAGGCCCGGGCGATCCGCGGCCTCCGCGGGCACGACTAGAGAGAAACCCTAATAACCGTCCATTCAGGAGATAATGAGACAGAATCATAGATTTAAAGGTTGTAGTAATCAGTTGGGGACAGCTGAGGTCAATCGTGCTAATAATGATGGGCGGGTAAGTTTGTAAGGGCAACTTGGCGAACGGAGAAAGCATTGACCAGCTCTTATCGAGGGTTGAGGGGGAGGGCAATAGTCGACCAATCTCAGGATTGAATCATTTCAGATTATTACGATCGTTAGGCTCCGAGACACCTTTAAACCCGTTCGCCTTATTAATCAATCCTCACATCAGCCACAACAATATTCTTCTCTATGTGCCTGAGATCAAAAGGAAAGGTATTAGGAAAAGTTATCCTCTATATCCGCCAGCAATATCCAACCGAAAACAAAAGGCACCATGGAATGCAGAGTTTAGCAGAGACATACCATTCCACGTTTTGAGTACTAAACTAGACGAGCTTTCCACACACTAACATCTCCTCTAATTAAGTGCAAAAATTCGACAAAAGAAAAATCATTCGACTTGACCTCGCCTGTTTTTTCTCTGTGAAATATTCGGACTTACGCGTACTCGCGGGTGACTTCGTAAAGGTAATGCCGCGACTAGTCTCGGTATCCTCGAAACTAATCTCCTCCACTGCCGGGACTCAAAATCTGGCTCGCTGAATGAGATGCCTGAACGTTAGCCACCACCGCCAACCCGATACTCATGTTGGTAATATTATTATTATTGCACATAATTAGTTTTAAAAAGTGGGAGGCACTCCCTTGCTCAGCGAAACGAGAAAAATTCGAGAGGAGGAAAATAGGCGGAGAGGTGGGAGGAGGAGTCCGAGGATGAGGTGGCTTGAGAAATTGGCCCTACAGCATGTGGTCGGGAGAGGGTGGGTTTAAATTATGCCTTCCGGCCGTAATCATATCAGACTGCAAAGGAGATCCTTTGCTCTGGGAGGGTGGGGGGGGGGCAGAGAGAGAGAGAGATTAAAAGAATGCAAGGCAAGGAGTCCCGGGGTCGGCAAAAGAGTGGAAAATTTAATACGCGAGAGAAATGGTAGATTTGACTGCACGAGGCAGGGGAATGGGGAGATGTTTTATTTTTCGGTTTCTTTCCTCTCATGCGCGATGGACTTGGAAGGAATTGGGGAGGAAAACGAAGGAAGGAAAGCGAGGGAAAGAGAGGAAGGGAGAGAGAGAGAGAGAGAGGAAGAGAAGAGATTGGTGGACTTGGTGGTGTAGAAGAAGGAGCAGAAGAGGAATGAACGTTGTATTTTTCGGACGGCCGGACCGAGGGCGGGAAGCGGGGAAAGTGGGAGCGGTTACTTTAATCATCATAAATCATTTCACTACACGCACACACAAACGCCCATGCACACGCTCAGTCTCATCCTCGTTTCCCATCACTCCAACCCGGTTCCCTCAAATACTCCCTCCTCACTCCCTTAAACAATTTCTCCCGGAATAAACTTCCAAACTCACATTTTTCCTACTCTTCTTGCTGTGGGGGAGAGAGGCCCCCTCTGGCGCGTGGAGACCGCCCGCTTGCCGCCAGCGACCGAGCGAGCGCGCCCTCGTCCTGCGCCAAAGAGGTCTTCTCCGTTCAGGGGGGGCGCAGAGGTTGGGGGGGGGGAGGGGTTCAGTGTGGTGTGGGAAGGAGCCGGACTATTCCGGCCTCTCACGCAACCGACGCGTTCGGCACACGGGGCGAAATGGGGAATGCCTGGAGAGGGGACGACACTGACGGACGGACGGACGCTTGGTTATCCGCTTAATGAATTATCCACGCGGAGAATCCTGCCGCGAGGAATCTCGGTGTGGGAAGATGAAGCCGCGAGGATACACTGCGACGTCAACCCAGCGGCGGTGGCACTGCCTCTGTACGCCGAAGGTACGGAATCCAATCGCTGGGGACCCAACATATTCCCCTGAGGTACTCCCCGTTCATTACTTGCGTTGAAAAATTCCCCCGGTCCCTCGTCAAACTCCACTAAAATTCGGTAAGATTGCCTCAACATTCACCAACTATGAAGACATTCCGAAGGAAATAACTAATTGCAAATTTCGTTGCTCTCCAGCGACAAAAATGTGTTTATTCTCTTGTGACTGTAACTTATCAAACACGACTATGTCTCCTTTGCTAAGATGCAGACTGTGACGCGATAACATCCTGTTTGGTCAATTTTCCTTAAAAGTACAACTTGATCCTTAATTGTAAAATGTCTTGGTGGTGAGATATTCTGTCACTCCGGATCGGTGTTTGGAAAATCCGGGATCAAATACAGACAGAGTCTAATCACTATTTTGAGATTTATTTCCACTTGTTAGTGTAACAAAACCAAATGAATGATTTACGATAGAATATTGTGGAAACTTTTTCCAAAATTCAGACTTTTGCTGAGTCTAAATGAGATATTGAAAATTTCTAAGTTTTTCATTAAGGGTGTCAAGTGTATGGCTCTCTGATTTTCACATGAATCCCACGCGGTCCTTCAGCTGACGACCATTGGGTCTTTGGCCAAGACAACCTAATCACAGCGCTGGATTTTTCTTCGCATTTTTCTTCGATCCAGGATCTTGCCAACTCTTCATTGACCACCCAAACTCAATGACGCAAATATCTCCTAAATTCCCGTTCCAGTCATTACAATAAAAAAATAAATTTTGTTCTCTGCATAAGGAAAAAAATTCTTTACGAGCAGATAAATCATTTGAGTCCAGTCTTCAAAGCACTAGTTGCAGCTAAGTTTTTTTTTAAACCTTCGCCCTTCTCCAATTAAAAAAGGCCTGTTCAGCTCGGCAGAAAGAAGTTAACGAACCCGCCAAAATGAGGCTAATAAATTATTAGGAGGTCAGCGTTGCAGGTCACATAATTACAGAAGCGAAGTGTATAATTAGCCGACTAATTTGAACAGTTTCATTTATCGGCGAAAACATCAGATCAGCCAAATTTTTCAGCTTCCCATGCATACAACACGAACTCTTCAAACCTTTAGGAAATGAAACCGAGCATAAATTTACGCGAGAAAGGGCGTAGTAATTAAAATTCCTACGGAAATGCAGAATTGATCCTCCTCCATTGATGTAATTATCTTCAGCCAGTTCACCACTCATATCCTATCCCCTTAAGGATTCCAAAACAATTAGCAATTTTAGAAAATTTAGAATATAGATTGAGATGAAATCATCCCCATCACAGCACACGATCTAATGTTATCGACGTACATGGTACCAGTCTGGTCAAGACTCAATATAATACCAGAGGATTATTTGATTCTCACTCAGATTTTGCCGAAACATTCTCATCTTTCTCAGTAGAGAAGATGATCGGGTAAAGTGAATTTATCGAGATGACGACGTCTTCTTATAAACTGAACTATAACAAACTGTGGTTTTCCGGGGAGAAGAATGGGCGAAAGATACGCGTATCCTCTTATCTCGCTTGAACGAACATGCAATTCCCGGACCAATATAAAACTTTAAATCAACGATGAAAGATTGCGACAACACTCTTTCCAAAATCAAAATATTTACCCGACGTGAACGTCAACATAGTTGATAATCCAAGGCACACATACTTTCGCTGACTAAAAATAAATGCTCCGATAAGCACGGTCGTGGGATGGGGGTTGTGAAGGAGTGGAGGGGGGGGGGAAGAGTCCACCTCCTCCAGCAACATCTTTAGCGATGGCGCTTAAGGCATCCGTATAAAAGTTTTCTACTCAACTTAGGCGGTAAAAGAGGAAGAATTTTTTTTTTATTTTGGAACCTCACAGAGCAACTCTCGTCCAACACAACAATCACTAATCCATCGCTCAACGTTTCGCCGCGAACCGAAAAGCGAAACCCCGGCCAGTGAGAGAGGCAACCATCTGCTTACAAGGAGCGTACAAGCGGGCATGGCCGGGCATAGGTAAAGGTACGCGCATTTGGAATGTCCCGTCTGCTCTTTCCCGAAGAAGATTAACAGCTCACGATTGACGGTTACTACGTCCCGAACGGTTGGGGGGTGGAGGAGGGGGGTTGAAGGGAAAGAAGGTGGGGGTGGGTTAGGTACATCTGAAATAATAAAAAAAGCACGGAAAGGTAATAAATTTTCCCTCGACATTTATCACTGGAAGGAGAAGGATAGGGAGGGATCGGGGGAGGGGGGAGAAGAGCAATAAAGTGGAGATAATACGATCGGAATAGGGAATAACTCCGCTCCCGTGATCGGATCTCGCACCCGGCGGGCAAGATACATACAAGGAGGTCCGATAGGTAGGCAGTCAGACATGTGTGTCCACCAAACCGAGAAGAAAACATTTCCGCATGATTCCTGGTTTCCCCGGCCCAAGACGAAAAAAATTCCGCAGATTTTAATGGCATTATATTTTGTCTTTTTTGTACAGGAAATCCACTGGTAGCTTCGGAATTTCACAAGCACGCGTGTGCATACGAAAGAAAGCACTCCATTAAATCGTAATAACGAACTCATTAGAATCATCATCAGAAATTAGATTACATAATCCACTCACAAAACTATACACGCATTGTCATTTGTGCAGTTAACAAAGCCTACGATTAATTCACCAGAGGCAATACACACATTTTGCAAATTTTGAACTCAGGACGATAACGAAAACATTCCCGATGAACTGGATTCCCGATGAACTAGATTATTCCCGAACACTTTCCGATGCTTTTTTTTACCGCTAGTGGAAATCCCCGCATGACCCCAGCTTTTCCCGATCGGTGAACACCCTTGCAAGAGGACGCAGGTGAGACCACACAAATACCCTGGGTGGGACGCATTTGGTGGACGTGAGGGGGGGAGAAATGCGGATCGTGGGAGTCCGGGCGAGGGAAGGATGCTGGCTCGCAGCAAATGCTCTCCGCGGTACGCGGGTCGAGTCACACAGGTGCATTCGTTGGACCACCACCGACCACGACGAACTGACAGGAGGAAGAAACGAATGACAGTACGTGCGTGCATGCTTCCCTCTAAGCTAATGCCACTGCTAGTATTAACCCCCCATTTTATCCTCCCACCGCTTGTCTCCCTCGTGTTTTCCATCCACAGAGACATGCATGCCAAAGGCATCGAATGCGCAATTGGTTTGGCAAAGACTTTCGTCTTGCCCGATTGCTATAGTGTAACAGCAATGAACTCGGAAGAAAGAGAGAGATCAAACACAATGAATGAATAAAAAATCACATTGTTAGCTGTTTCGATTGCGGATGCACATTGATCAGTAACATTCCAATTCCCTTGCTCAAATTATTTCTGTATCTAGGTGTTGGAGGAAATAGAAAAGACTATAGCGTCTAGTTACACCAATAATACAACTCTTAATTTTAATACCGATTCCTGAGTAAGAATCTCCAATCCATTGAAAACCTTGATTCAAAGCAACAGAAACGAAATCTAATTGTAAATTAGCTGCGGTTGAATGGAAATTCTTATGATAGAGGTATGGGGTGTGGTATTAAACACAAAATTTCTAAGGAAGCTCTCCCAGGAAACAGTAAATTTAATAAGTAGAGAATAAGTTTACAAAGTTTCAATACTCTCAGGCAAAAAGGTAAATGCAGATGGAAAGTTTATCTTCCCAACTCTCGGTGCGTAGCGATGAGAAACCGAAAGTCTCGACAAAGGGAAAGCCAGCCTTGTCATTCCCCGGCGACGATAATACCATCAGATTCGGATATTTGGGGAGAAGCACTAAAAGAGACTGATTCGAAAGAGATACGGAGAATGAACGCGGACGGCTGGCCGGAAGGATGACGAGGGAGAAAAACACAACACGACGCTTGAGATAGTAGGCGGACTGGGTTAGGAGGGTCATGAAGACCAAGACATCCCCACGACAGGACGCACATGGCGTCCCCATGATCCAAACACTTTCGAGAGTTATGCACTTTTTTTTCTTCTTCTGGTTTTCAACCAGACAAGTGCAGACCCTGGCGTATCCCGGATATATGCCTCCCGCCCCTGACACCGGAGGCTCGCGGGTTATCAGTTTCGGAAGGGGTGAAAAAAATACCGAACCGCAAGCTGGACGAAAAGAAATATATGCCGCGGTACGCATGCCGAAAACAGACAGAAACGTTTCCGACTTGGCTGTGACATCTGCCTTGTGGTGCGACTGAGAAGGGAGCAAATTTCAAATACATCTTTCACTGAATTTTATGTCCCCACAGGATTTGGTTTGTGGCCATCGCTAGTGATGACCGTACCCTAGAGATCGACTGTAAGGTACCGATCCAGACGGTGCGTCTCCTTCAAAGACGAGAGAGAGAAAAAAAAGAGTGGTTGGTCGCAGATCTCCCCGGATTGTCACCCACCCTCACACCGAAATAAAACACTTCGAATTTCGTGGAGGCACTGCCGAGTTGGCACGAATGAAAAACCATTCCTCCCCCAATTCCCGTGGCCTCCCTTTCTTTACGGCACGTCGTTAATGTTTGCCGGGTCGGCTTCGCGCATTATATCGGTTTTGATGAGCGCACGATGTGTTTCTCAAAGCATTTCAATCTCTTCCTCTGACTCTAATTTGCCATTTACTTTCAAAACCTCTAACATGACACGTTTTCCTGTGGCAACGTTTTAGTCGCCACATAGCACGTAACGCACATCTGTATCCCAAGGCATCGAGCCAAAAATGGAAGATTATTAAGTAGGCATTTCTTAACTCAAAACATATCATCCAAAGTTGCAGCAATACTAACGTACTCAACGTGATGGAGTACTGTCCAAATTTGAAGCATAGAGATGGCAGCGTAGCATATATTACATTCAAACATTATTGTATCCCTACTAGGGTATTCTAAGGTAGGTTTGAATGGGAGTAAATATCTTCTATATTTTTGCATGCGCAAGGGCCCTATCCACCAAAATATTCTCTTTTTTCATTTCAGCATACGTCTTACCTCACTTCATCCCAACCATAAAACCTATTCTCTTCCTTCCCCTTCCCCGTTTACCCAACATCTTACCCACTATCGCGGCCTATAGCAACCCTTCGCCCCTCATTACTTCATCCAACCACCTACTCGTGCCTCCTCCTAATCTCATCCAGAAGTCCTCTCTCCTCACCCACCACAGCAAGAATTCCCATGCACGTCTTCCTTCTGGTCCACCGCACCTATTTAGAGATGAATAAGTTTAGTGTTCCGCGCAGTGGATTAAAATTTCAACCTTGCCTTGACAAATGCGTGGCATTTTAAAAACAGGTACCTTCAAAACTAGCGAACTATATAGGTAGTGATAAATTAATCATTCATGAGCCGCTTAAGGTTGTGGAGATCCGTATATAAAACGTTTTGTCGCAAGACTGACTTCCTTGGATGGAGGGAAGGATTAAAAAAAAATCTAGAAACGCCAGCGAGAAAGTAGCATGAATGCGCACACACAACTCGCCCCCCCTACTCACCACCCATGCCTTACAAAGACGTCACACAAAATCCTTGCCGTGCTTCCAGAGCATGGAGAGAGTTTTCCTCGGTTTTTTGCCCAAATCAAACGGGTCGTGCTTTCGCGCAGGGGAGAAAGAGGTAGAGAGGAACGGAGAAGAAGGGAGGAGTGGTCTATAAATGGCAAAATGTCAGTCACACCGCTTAAATATTTCATAAGGCCGCTCGCTCCGAGGGAAATGATAATAACGTCGACGAAACGAGCGAGTAAGGGAGAGAGGGGGGGGGGGAGGAGAGAGAAGAGGGTACGAGAAGAGCGCCAAGGGAAGGAGTGAGGGACGGGAGAGGTGGAGGGCGGAACGGGCGCGACGACGTCTAAGGACTTCGGAGAAGGCAAGCAGTGCGCAGGACTGCGATGTCCCGCGGACGGCAGGCCTGTCTAGCGCTTTAGATTCAAGGGTGGAAAAGGAAAAAACCCGTGCAAAATGAACAAAACCTATGCGTAATGTGCATCAGCAAACACGCAAACGATAGAATGCGGGCCACCAGAGGGACGAGGGGCAGAGAGTGTCAGGGCATTCAGCCATTTCAGGTAATTCGTAAAGGGATTGATTTGGCGCCGAGAAAATCACGGATGAATGCATAGCAAGAGAGGTGCAAGGGGAGGAATTTAAGGAGTGCCATGAACAAGTGAGCTGTATGAATGTGACAGGAGGGGAAGACGACCTCAATACAGTGTGGAAGAGAGATTTGAGGCTTTCCTGTCGAATTATTGAGAAGAATTCATCTCGGGCTTCCCACTAGGTTAATTTCTCTGGCAACATTTCAACAGGAGACTTTCCTACCGTCTTCAGGGCTGTAGGGGATAGGAAAGTCTCCTCTCGGCCATCATGAAGTAATTAACCCGGCACGAGAAGAATTCACTAGAACGGTATGGAGCGTGTGGAAGAATTTGTTGCTGGAGTGATGCAGTTTCACGGGTCTGTAACTCTACCTCTGATTATTTCCTCATTGCGGTACGGTGTGAATCGGTTTGGGACATTAAGAGGGATCTAAATGAATCGCTGAGAACCTGCATTAGAATCACGGCATTTGTGTTTTACCACAGTATTGCCTCACGTTCACTTTTCGTCTTTTTGTCTGAACCTTCCAACAATCCAATGAGGCTTCTTTTGTGCCCTCGACAATTTTTCCCGCATCTGCTAGATTTTAATCTTGGATTTGCTTCATTTTAGATAACGAGTATTTGAAAGATGGGCCACGAATTCTCGAGAGGCACTCAAGACAAGATAAGGCCCGAGTGGTGCGAAAGAGCAACCTTCCTTCACGCACTCTCACCCTAATATTTACGCATAACGCCATCCGCGTGATTACATCGATCGGAGAAGCATCGAGAAACACACCTTTCGCTCGCCCCAACCCACGAGATATACTTCCCACTCCCAACGCCGGAGCCCGCGGGTTAATGGAAGGAGGGTGGCTCCAGATGCCGAAGTCGGCCCAGGGGAGCCTCAGCCTCCGCTGCCGCCGCGAGGAGAAGTTACGAGGCGGGTACCGGCCTCCTTCTTCTTCCTCCCTTCCCGGGTTGAGGCGAGAGAGAGTGAGGCCGGCAAGGGAGTGAGCGGGGAAGGAGGAGAGGGAGAGGAGGCGAGAGGGAGATGGAAAGAGGGAAGCGGTCGTTTTTGCGAGGGGACCGAGAATGGCCGACGGAGACGAATACTCTCGCCGGCGCCGAGCAGACGACCGCCGGGGATACGATTTTTCGTTGCCCTGCAGAGACTGCTGATCTCGCTTGTTTGCTTCCGTCGGCGTTTTACTCTCCGTTCATATTTCTAAGTATGTATGCACAAGTTTTCCATTTCGTAGACCGCCAAATTCTGTAAATTTTTAACCACCCTTTTAAACTGTCATTTAATAATTTACTAAATTTAGGTAGTAGAATAATTTCGCGCACATAGAAATAAGATTTGATGAGGAAAAAATGGAACACGCTTTCCATTCCATAAGCTGCCAAATGTACATTTTTTACCATCTTTTAAACAGCGAATTCATAATTACTAACTTAAGGAAATTTAAGAATTTAAGGATTAGAGAGAGGATTGACGAAGATCTAAGTGACAGAAGGAATCATAAATGACGAAGTCCTACGAAGCGAAGGGGAGGAATTATGTAATAAAATCTGTGTGAATAAGAAGAGAAAATCCCATTGCAATCATCCTGAGATATAACATTCTCCTGAAATAATTTAAGAAACTACGACTGGCAAGAATTGTCGAAGGAAACAAAGGATTGGAGACAAGAAGCAAAATATTAGGGTTGAAAAAATACTTAAGTACGAAAAAGTAACGTAAGGTAATAGGTCAAGTTAATGGATGAATGGATTGGAGAGCTGAGGCAAGCCAATCTCTGGATAAATGACGGGTTAAAATGAATTTCAGGTATTGTTTACTTGAAATATAATTTTCATTATACTAATAAGAGATATATTTTAATTCTTCATATTTTTTTCCAAGGCTGTTGATAATTTATCACATTTGTGCTCAAGTGGAATTTCAAAAGCAAAATTAAGTCCTTGTCATTATTATTAGATATTATATTTTCTCAAGCCTCACTTCGGGTTTCTCGGCGTCCACCATAAACAAAACAGACTCATTTCTTCCTCACGGCCGGAAGGTTTTTGCTCCGTTGGAATGGTTGGAGGAATGGATTTCGATTCCGCAGCAAGCCCCCCGTTTCCACTCGCAGCGAGGAGTAGCTCCAGAGAGGAGGAAACTGAAATGGAGTGTGGTTCGGATTCTGGGATGAGGAGGTGCTTCCGAGTCAAAGGGGTTGGGGGAGCGTGATGCTCGACCGGCCGTGCGATGAACGCGAGCGAAGACGGGAAGGGTGGGAGGGTTGGGATACACGGCTCTGGCAAACACACACGCGTCCTCTCACGTACGCGCCGAATGAGTCACGTCCACGTGTTGATGCAGTCGCCGCCTGGGGGGTGAGGGGGGGGGGATAAAATAGGCGTTTGCTCATCTGCACGGCCAATGTACCAAGTGAGCACATCTCCTCCTCCAGTGGCAGCAGCAGCATTACTACCCACCGAGCATTCGGGAGCTGTATATAGATATGGTCTCAGTTTTACGTCCCGGAAGGTCCGCCACTTCATATCGTTAGAGGGGGGAGAAGGAGGAGGAGATGCTGGAAAGAAGTAGGGGAATTCGCGGAGTTTTCGCTCGTGAAAACACGCGAAACCGCACGACCTCCGCGGCTACCTTTATGTGGGGGATGCCACCCTTCACTTCCGCGACCGTGGTGTTCCCAAAATCCTGGAAACATCTTCAATACCCTGAAGGATTGTGAGATATCATACATACTCCGGGATATTTCTGGATTAAGTTAAAGTTGAATGGTAGTCCTTGTGATTCTTTTCTCGTGATTTCTACAAGTATCCAAAATCGTCTCGCGTATTCTACCCACTTTTGTGCGGAGACTTTTCAGATATTCGGAAGAACTAGCTTAGTTACATTACTAGTTTTAGCAATGAGATCTGGAAATTTATTTTTGCATTACTCCGAGAATTTTAGAAAAAATCGGTATGTGAAAAGGAAGAAAACTTTCCTCCACTATTTTCTAGCCTTACAGTTATGTTTCTTGATTGATTTCTTAAAATAGTGATATTTTCCTAATCGTGAGCAACCTTTGACGTGTTATTCCACGCGCGGGAACGATTCAGCAGAAAACTTAATTTCGAGGACGGGGTACTGCAACCATCCCTTCGATGGCAACGAAATGCACTCATATTCACCAGCATAAGCTTGGTGCCAATAAATCTATTTCAGAATAGCCGTTCGTACATACATGATATGTAGGTATTTTTGGCGAGCTTTGGTAGAATTCTTTGAGACAATGTTAATCCTCTCTTCCGGAGACCTTACTTAAAGGGTTATCTTCATACTTCCGTCGACAGTTCTGACGTACCCACGCTCAATGAACCACAAAAAAATAAGTCAAACCATGTGGGCAGACCATGGTGAAAAACCATCTTTTACCACTTCACTCAAAGAGCTACCATTGAGAGTTTTGAAGAGTTAGGATCCCGGAAACTGTCCATCGCCCAGCGGGTGAAAATTCTTTGGCCCGGCCGGCGTCTTCTCAAGTGGCTAGTGACGCCATTCCAGATACTTCGGCACAAAAGAACCTTTCCCTGGAATTCCTATGTGCGAAAAGCTACTGGTCGTCAGTGCGGCCACGAAATGGCCAAATGAATTATGTCATTATCACTTTTATTCACATGGGGCCGAAACCAAAACAAAAAAAATGTGGCCATGATTGCTCCGCCGACGTCCTGTTTCGGGAGCGACGTAAAACTCAAGAGTTTGGGACCGCGGAACAGGAACGTTCGCACGGTTTTTTTTGCTGTGCGACCAGGTCCAATGACCTGCTATCGCACAATCAATCCGTAAAATTTAAATTTATGGGAACTCGTACAAGTTCGAAGATCCTTGACCGGGCAATAAACGCCATCTCTTCTCAAAAGAAGGAAAGTAAGGAAAATTAAACATGTCCAACATGAGAGGGCTGTTAATCCTTAGAGTGCATTACTTCATTCTACTCGTCAGGCTTGCTTTTCTAGCGTTAGTCACGGTTATATCTCTCTGACTCGTGCTTGGGTGTAACGCATCAATTTCTTTCAAGTATTATTTCTGGGCTCATTTGGAAAAGTTCAATTCGGAATAATATCCAGGGGTCTTTCAGCCTAAAACTCATAGCTATAGTGGAAAACCATTTTTGATTTAGATAAATATTAGTTTTTCAAGAAATACTGCGAAAACGAGATCAAAACTGTTTGCCCTTAATACAATAACAGCTTCCCCTGGGACAAGTAGCTTGGAAACGCGCAGATATTAGACGTAAGTATACACTGTGAGCGAATCGAACCTAACGGTTAGACGGCTGTCAGATCTTATCTTGAAATGACGGCGTATGAAAAAGGCCCTTCCAATGAATACGATAACGGATCCAGGAATACGATAACGTGCAACTATTCCTTCCAATAAAATCATTGTGATATTTCGGTACTCCTATAGTCACCCTAATTTGAAACATGTTGCCTGTACACAATATGGAGGAAAGGGCAAAAATTCATCACCGGTTGCTCGACACGACACGCCCCCATGCTTCAAATCGAATGTACCTTCTGGACGAAAATTCATTCTCGGCAACAGGACGTCGATCGCGGAGAAGACTCCAGATGTTCGAGAAGTGCTCGTCTCCCGCAGCATAATGTATCATCGACGGCAAAGAAATCAGCTGCATTCGGCCGGCAGTGATGACGACGGGGTCGGCGGAGAGCGGGGAGGGAAGTGCAGATGATGACTCGAAGAGGGGGAATGCGGAGTTCACTTCATTTACCCCTCGCGCACCCTTCCGCCACCAACAGTGCTGCGGCCCCCCTCCTCAACAATGATCCTCAGGCGCGACCGCCACGCGATACCAGGCGAAGGAAATCCCATCACCAACACCACGACTTCGTCCCCCTTCCTTCCTTCCTGCTTATTCCCCCCACCCAACCATCAATGAGATTTTTCATTGCGCCTTCGCCCGCGACGCCAAACTCTGCACGGCCGCCGCGCGCTTAAAAGAAAAACACCATCCTATATATCCCCCCCCTTTACTACCTTCTCCAATCGTGTTTCTAGTTAATTACCCCGCGACGGTAGGGATATGCTCCGAGGATACGGTCGGGTAGCAGGATCACTAAACCAGGGGGGATGCAATCTTCCACAGCGGCGGCGCCGCTGCTAGAAAAAATGCCAAACACACACACAAATCGTAACCGGATTTCGTCCCCTCTCCTGTTTCATTGGGGATGAGCGAAAAAAGGAGTGCAGCAAAGTATGAAGAAGGATTAGAAAAGAGAAATCCGCGCAGGATCGTTTTCGTGTCTTGGGCGTGGGCGGAGCTTACTATCCTACCCCCTACCCCCATCCTGATGCACACCCGACCCTCCCCCCACTCTCTCCCTTCAGTGGTTTTCAACAGGGGGTGTTGAAATAAACGTGGGGAGAGGGAAGAGGGTGACTTGCGTCCGCAGGGGAACGAAGAGGGGACTCTTCAGTCGAAGCATGATCCGAAAAAAAACGGGACGGCAGGCGCGGAGCCAAGCGGAGAGGGCTTGGGGGATGGGGACGTCGATCGCTGGAGAGAGGAGGGAGATATGGTAGACGGGGGTAGGAAGATCCATCCCGTATGAATGCCTAGTCGCACGCTAAACTACGCATAGGGGGAGAGGAAGGAATCATGGAGCTGGAAATAATGTACACCACACAGTACTGGTGAGCTTACACTGTTGAATCAACAGACTCATATGAAACCGAACCATGAGGTATCTTCTTCTGACAGATCTGACATTTTCGTTAAAACATTCATCTTTCCCTCGCCCAGGAACCTCAACAAGAGGTCCATGGAAACAAAAACATGTTCTAAACAGACTTTAGAAAAATGTTCTCATATAATTGAAGACACTATGAAATTCTTAGCTTTATCTTAATGCCAGGCTTATCCTCACAGGCCGATTCAATATCATTATCATTAAATGGCGAGACATTATACGTAATGAGATTGAGTCGTAAAATGTAGACTAAGTTAGATTTACTGTCGTAGCCTTTTAATGATAAGTTTCTTAGACCCATGTATACAAAAAACAACTTTAACATTACCAGAAAATAGCAAAGTAATACTGATGATATAAAGTTGCTAAATTTTCAAGAAGCCATTCTGAATTTCTAATGCCACAAGAAATACATTATAGCTGAAAAAATCACGCCGATTTTCTAATCTAGATTGTTTATGACCTTCCTCATCAAATTTTATCACCGGAATAAGATTCCTGCTGGGACGATTGGCATGAATAACTATTAAAACCTAAAAGAGGCAAATATGAATAACAACCATTCCGATTTTAGAGATCAGGTTGGAGCAGGGGAGGACCATAAAATTACCATTCAAACCATGTATTAGATGTGAGTTATTCAGAGTTACAAGGCAACGTCTCGGACCCCTCCCTAAATCTAATCCACGTTACGTGCTTCGGGGACAGAGAGCCAGTGTGGTGAGATAGGATCCTCACGGCCAAGCCATCCCTCATCTTCATCTACGCCACGTGAGTGAAGGTATTTTTTTCTTCTCGCAGGTGAACGCTGTTCTGGGCATCGACAGCTTCGATAGAGCATTTTTGTCATTCGCGTGAACATTTTTGAGGGGGGCGTGACTTGCAAATGCTACCAACTAATTATGTTAACGGCTGAGGCAATAAATTTCAGCGATCTCCCTGGGTCACTTGCAGGCTAAGTTTTTACCAGACTGTAGAACAAATAAGAAACTTGAAAAAAATAAGCTACACCTTTAAAGAGAGCATACCAATCTAATATTTCGTCAGTGATTCATTCCATAACCGATACATTTTCCAAATTCGGGTCTCAGATGGCTGTTGGGTGTGTCGAGTGCCTGGCCCCACAAAAATTTATCCCCGAATCCGAATTCCTCGGGAGGTATGGGCATAAATTGTTGGCCCCCTTCTATCCCTCCACCAAGACCGTCTTCTTGCGCGTACCGCCGCCGGGGAGCGCAGCCGTAAATCGGCGGCCGGAGAGGCGAAGAGGGGCCGACGGGAGTCTCGGGGAGCGACCGGCGACGTGGCGAGTCCGGAGATGCTAGGCCGAACTCCGGGAAAGAAAGCCCGCGCGGTCGTCTCGCCCGGGCACGCTGGGAGATTGGCGACTGGACACGGCGTGTCCAAACTGGACGCGCACGCTGCCCATCCATTCACCTTCCAATTCTTCCTCCCTCCCTCCCACCACCTCCCATCGCGGGAGAGTAATTACTTCATTATTCATGGGCGATGGGCGATGGAGTGGAACGGGAGGAGGTGGCCCCTGGCGGAAAGTGGTGTTCCAAGGAGGAGAACTTTCCTTGGGGCAACCGGGTGTGTGTCTGCGCGCGAAGGTTCGCTCATTAAGATGGTGGGCATACGCTCCCTTCCCTCCCGCGTGCGCACGCGATCAGGATGACGGCCGTAGAGGTCGTGCCCGGTGACTTCTGGCTGCGCGTGCAGAGGGACAGTGCGATGACCGCTTGTGGGTATTGCGACTGTTGGCAACCTCGACCACTCGGAAACGGAATATCTCAGGAGTTACTACCTCAATAGGAAGGACAGCGTTACGAAACGAACGTCATAATCCGGAGTAAAATATGCGAAATTTGGTCAGTCTAACTAAGTAGGGGAACGAATTGCACCAGGATAATTAATCTGATGGTTTAAAGCAACAGAATGGTATACCAATGTTCCCATCAAATTACATCATTGGAGTGTTATTTCATTAGAACTGGAACAAAAAATATTGTTTTTGCATTATTTTAATTTCTATCAGGTCCATACATATTGCCATATTTATTAATTAATTTATTAATTTTAGGTTTTGAACAGTCTTAACCCTGAATTCTCCATTTGGGGCCTCCTCCTAACTTACCTGACAAAACCAATAGCCTCGCATTTAGACAGTTTTAAGTTCCTCATACCTTCAGCCGCACCTTATGTCAACCCAAACTATATACAATTATTTATCTTCCGTGCTTTTCCAGCATTCCCGGCTCTGTCAGCCTCTCCCGCCTGCCCTCACCTCTCAACATGTTCTCCATCCAACTCTTCTGCCTTCCCCGTCCTCAGCCACGAACTTCCTCTCTTACCTTTTTTCCCTCGCTTCCATAATAATTCCTTGTCCGTTTTCATCGCATCCACGAAACAGTAAGAACCAAATTTCCAAGCGCTTTAGTCTAACTCTAACAATAAGTGAAATTCATCCACCATAAATGATAGGCGCGCCAGTTGATACCAGAGAGTCGGCTGCATTCTGCCCATAGCTTGTGGTGCAAATTAAATGTGGTATGAGCTAGCGAGAGGTGGAAATCAAAAGGCTGTTTTCTCTTGTCGAGTGGAATATTCCTCCCCTAACAGAAGAAAAATCATGCCATTCTTCCCCTAAAATAAATTCACCGGAGCGAATTCATGCATTGTGCCCTCAAAGATTACTCGCTCTTAAAGTTATAGAACCTATCTTGAAATGGGAAAGTGCTGGCTTGACGTACATTTTCAACGGAAATGAACTGGAATTTACTCGAAGTGAAGGGCAAACCCCTCTCCAAAAAAAAACTTGGTCAAGAAGGATTTCGGGGCGTCTCCATGGTTCTCACCATTTGTCTTCATCATTCGCCGAGTGCGGAGTGGGCCTTAGCGTTCCCCCGTCGTCATCCCTTCCCTTTCCCTTCATATTTCTTGTATTCCTGCCAGAAATAACGCTTGATTGATAGTGCGATTGTAGAGCCAGTGCTCCCGTCAACCCGATAGGCTCTTCACATGACGGACCTCGTGTCCCAAGGGCGGCTCCGAAGTGTCGCCTGACTATTCATAGCCGGACAGGAAGGGAAAGGTCTCGGACGAACGAATGGAGTCCATTAGTTTTGCAAAGCGCAATTATTGTCCTCCACGGTCAACGACATCGCCTTGAGCCTGAGGCTGTGTGACGTATTTGAGTTTTCAGCCCCAATGACATGAGCAGATCTGATGGTGATTCGCCTATTGTGATTCGAAGAAGCAGAGTTAAGTCTCAATATTCCATAACTGTTACTCACGAAATCTTTGAGCTCCAAAAGGCTCATATGTTGACGAATTTCCTCCCGAAGATTAATTCCACCCTTTCTGCATCCAAGTCCTTTTGATTTCCAACTTTTCCAATCCCTCCCATTTCTTGCTATACATTGACCATTCCTTTAGGTGAAGAGAGGTCAAACGAAGGTAGAAGGAAGGACGAAGGACGGCTAGTCTTCAAGTAATAGTTCGTCACGGAAAGACCGAAGCAGTTCCGTAACGATTCGATGATTGGCGTACATCACATAATAAGCAACTGGGAGCCCCTTCCGGTGAAAAAGGGGTCGACAGCTTCAATGCTTCCCCGCCTTCAGATCGGAACCCAATGCGACAAGGGTGACGAGCAGTATATTTCAGTTAATTTTTTTATTTCCTTACATTCCATCTAAATACGGAAACGAGAGCAGTAATGACGTAACCCATGTAACCCGTCCTCCTATATTCGCGTTAAAAATTCATGAACTCCTCTAGCGTCAATTCATCCGTTTCTCCATTCCCGACTGTGCCTTTGCGCGCTCATCTGCACACTTCTTCACTTCTCACACCACGTCCATCCAACTCGGTTGATCCATTGATCACCCCAAGCACCCGAGTTCCAAAAGCTCCGACAGCCCTCCGCTATGACTATTTTAATGAATTCGGTTGACAACCCCCTTCGTTTTCTAGTCTAAAAGAAACCCACGCCAATACAAGTATATAATATACATCACGCGTTATTGAGCTTCAAGTATAAAAAATGAAGAAGAATAACCAGCGACCAAAGGGGTATGGAAACTAGGAAGCTCGTATGACGGTGGTTCGAACAATTTCAACACCTTCCTTTTCTCCAGGCGTGATTTGAAGAAGAAAAAGGGCGAACCCGGGGATCGGATGGAGAAGGGTAGCCCTCAGGGATATAATTTCGACTCAACTACTGTGAATGCATGCACGTTTAACATACACATATATATGCATGTGCGAGGGCATGATCAAACACCATTGAGGACTTGAGAGATGGGGTGGAGTGTGGGAGGGGGAGGAGTAAGGAGTGGGTGGGAGGGGAGGGGCGGCAGACGGATGCACTCACTGCCGACTGACGGAGATATTGGGGGGAGGGGTAATCTTGTCTCCGGGGGGTGGTCCTCTACCCCTTTCTCCCCCGCCGCCATGTCCCCAGAAGCCACCTCCACCCACTCTCCCCGCTCTCTTGAGCATAGTAACCCAATCCCTCTCGTCACCCTCAGGCCTGCCACCCAGTTTTTTGTTTGCCCAAATAAAACACCAAATCAGACGCCAGTCGCATACGGCCACCACAAAAATAAAACATTGAATTGGCTATTTGTAATAAATGGAGCAATTTACCGGATGATGAATTATATCCTTGACTACATGTTAAACATGACGTGGAATATGAATTTTAAATGATACTTTAAAAAGTGCAGAGGTTCTAAAAACATCCAAGACACGCCCGCATTATAGTGCATCACGAATATATTAATTCTGCAAATAGTCTAACGATATCGCTAGATACAGATAAATACGCCTTTATCCATTCATTCACAACCACTGATACCTACCCGTGTATGATATCAATCTTCCAACGTACTTTCTACATCATGCATATTACTGAATGGAAGAAAGTGTCATCCATTTTTAAACGAATTTATAAAATATTTCCAAAAATGAAGGAATCACATGAAGATGTAGGTGTCTGCGGTAGTAGAGGATGAGAGAAACGCAATTACTGATTTGTTCATCCAATCCTAATGCCTTTCTTCAGAAATAACATTATTTATAATGGAGGTAAACCTAGTGCACGATTTAAAAAATGGTAACTAGAACATAACATCTGCTACGTCGCAATTGGTGACCATTTTGCCTCGCCTGAGCATAAAACGAAATTAGTTTCAGCATTTTGACGCGCGACCACAAAGACCCCCGCGATCTTGTGCCGCGTTTCCGAAATGAAAGCACGCCTTCTCCTTTCTCCCACGGGGCTGTCTCTCCGCACTCTACTCGCAAATTCTGATGGCAGAGCGGAGCAAATTAAAGCCAGCGCCTCCTCAATTTTAGGACCCCGAAATTTATATCGCATAGCCGCGAGAGAGTCGTAACATGCGCACCTAAGATAGACGGAAGCACTAAATTTGGAAGCACTTCTCACATGTGCCGTTTTGTCGGCCGGGCCAGGGCCAAGGGGGGATGGAGGGGGGAGGAGTCAGAGGGGCGAAGAGAGGATGAGGAGGAGGAGGAAGAAGAAGAGGAGGGGATGTGTGATGGGTTGGGGAGGAGAGGAGGAGAGAGAGGGTGGTTGGTGGATGATATGCGTCACACATGCCCTCTCCCGTGAACTGCACCCACTGTTCCCAACCACGAGGGTCGCCCCCGTCCTCCCTCTCCCCTTCCTCCAACCGCCCCCCCCCCCGCCCCTACCACCCACCACCTTCATCTCCCTTTCCATTCCTTCCCAACCCGCTCGCTCGCCTATATTGCTCGCAACAAGCAACACGGTCGTTTATTCGGGGAGGGAGGGAAGGACGGCGGAAGAAGGGGGGAGGAGGACACTGGGAGAGAGGGGTGTGAGGTATACGACGAAAGGAGGAAGGAAGAAAGACGCGAGTTGGGAGGAGACTAGAGAGAGGAAGAGCCCGATATGGATTAGATTATATTCCAAGAGGAGCATTGACGTTCACAACCATTCTCCCACGTCATTAGATTCACTCTTCGCTAAACTCATGCAACATCAACCAAATCATCAACGGGGCAGTGCAAAAGGTTAATTTATACATACATTTAATCTTTATTATGGAGTTTTATTGACGACAATAGAGTCCTTTCTTACCATTGACTGATTTACATTACCCATGCCCTGGATAGTGAAAAATCCACCCAGGTGGGGCTCAAACCCGCGACCTCAAGATTGGAGCAGTTGTTGGCTCTATCCCGCCGCCACCGAGGGGGAGAAGTATTGGCTAATAGAGGGGAGAGAGTTGTGGATCTGAAACCAGCGGTTGTTAGCTATCACGTGCACTAAACATTTGCCCCACACCTCAGGCTTCAATTATGCAATAACACGTAATTCAGACCAAAATACTTTCACTTCGAAACAAATAATTTTTTAAATACTTATATTATCATTTTCTAACTTTTATCAGTCTGTTACACGCTGAAAATCCTGAGAGCTCTGTCACATCTGGGAGCAACAACGCCATTCAACATCTTCCCACACGACACAACTTTAATGAAGTCGGCTCTGTTGCATTCATCTTAAGCGATCAATGAGTCAAAAATGCTAAATATAACTGCCAGCCGGATTTCACAACTGGATAAAGCGCTCGCCGGTTAATGGTCAAGAGTTCGAGTTTTACCTTGGGGTTAGTAGGAATAATATATTGCTGTTACTGCCACTGGGACATCACAAAGGACTATCTACTAAAGTAGTATTAGGTTTTCATACAGTACTTACACGAACTATGCGCACTTGTTTCCGGCGCTTTGTGAAGAGAAAAATTAAAATCAATGTCTGCACCACAAAGGGTAAATAAGCGATTATTATCCAACAATGGTACTACTCTTAAAGACAAATACTTCAACTTCATTTGAAATGTACCATAGAATTAGATCGCCAAAACTACGAAGGTACCTATTCCGATTAGCCGGCTTGTGGAGATAGGAGTTTGAAGCATAAAGAGCACGAAGAGACGGTATAACGCAAACGAGTGAAAGTGTAGGGAGGGCGATGGTGGATGAAACGGCACCGGGGACTGAAGGCACACAAGGGGTTGCCAGGGGGATCGGAAGTTAACGGGTGGTTGGGTGACGGAAGAGGAGGGGGGGCGGAGAAAGTGACGAAGGGGGAGGGAGGGGTGGCGAAAGGACAGAGGGGTTATAGGTCGGGCGGAGATGGGGTGGGGGTGACGTGAGTGAGGGTTATGGCAGAGGGTGACAGGGAAAAGGGGGGAGGGTGAGACATCCGAACGGTGAAAGGGGAGAAAAGGAGTTGTGTGGGTCAGGGGATATAAAACATGAGGGGGATCATTTGAAATGGGAGAAAGGGAACAAGGCGGAGAATGTAGCGTTCTATTGAAACCCTAACGAATGAAATGTATAGATATTCGAAGAAATATACATGGTTTTGCTCATTACGACTTCACATTAGATACCAAACATGGTCTTTCAAGAAAAATATACTTCTTATATTACACCTTGGTATCTCTTTATTTGTAAATTTATTCTCGATCTGCAACCTACAGAAACAGATATGATGCATAAAAACACATTCTATACAGGACTCAAAGGAACTTCGCGATGAAACTTTTTCTTGCACGGTCCTCAAATGGGCCAACGAGTTAACTAATCCACATTATCACCATGTTTATGCATAAAAGTACATACATGGAATTAATTTTTAATACTCTACCAGACCGAAGACATCACGAGCATTTGATAAAATCTCCCTACCATGAAACTAAAAAGGGACGATCCAATACAAAAAAATATATGAGAATTGAAAATGTGATGTGGTCTTCATGGAGAAGAATCATATGTTTGACAATCTCGCAAGCAATCTTCATCTAAAACCTAGAGCGTCCACGGCGGTTAATTTACAGAATATCTCGACGCACAAACGCAAGCAACACCACTCCTCCCTTCTCTCCTCTCGGATCGAATAAAAGGACCGCGAACCGCGCTCCACACTCCACGGTCCACGATGCAAAAATACGGGCTGAACGACTCGCGAAGACGAGTGAATGCAGAACGATACACCAAGGGAGAGATGGGGAGGGGATGAGATGGAAAGGGACTGCAGGTGGGGGAGGAGGAGTGAAGAGGAGGAGGAGGATGAGAACGGAAAGGATTGAGGTGGGGGGGGGAGAACCACCCCTTTCACCCCCCTCACACTCCGTCGCCCACGCGATCATCATCATCATCACTACACGGCGGCCTTCCCTCCCCCATCTGACTCCCCGTGGGCAATCAAGGGGGACGGAGCTGGGTGGTGGGGGGTGGGGGGAAAGAGGGAGAGAGTGTGAGAGTATGAGGGAGGAAGAGGGAGAGAGAGTAGGGAGGGAGGACCTCTGGTGGCGGCCGGCCGTTGGGGAGGGAGGGGAAGACCGGCGGAACCACAACCCATCGGCTGGTCTCTCTCGGACCCGGCCAGACTAAATAAAGAAAAAAATAATAACGCCGCCCCGAGGAGGATGGGAAAACGGGAACAAATGGCAGGAGCACACATCTCTCCCCTTTCAAGGTTTCCGCGCCGTCCAAGTCATCTCGCGACCCTTTTTATGCGCCAATCCACCCCCTCCCTCGCCCCCCTAAAATATGTTTCCCGCATCCCACCCCCGTGCGACCAACTCTCTCCACATCCAGCTCCTCTATCTCCTCTAACCCTTTCTCTCTCTTTGCAGAAAACCCACCCGAACTACCTCCCACCGTCTCATAGGCGTCCGATAATGAAATAACATTAACTCCAAATTGACACTATCGTAGACTTAGGAACAGTATATTTTTGAAAAAATATCTGGTAAAATACTTTTTTCACATCATCATCGTGAGTTATTAGTCCACCCATTGCTAATACTCCAGTTAATTAACCACCAGTTCGATTCGAATTGCAAACCCCTAGCACTCAGTTAACATCAATGTTACGCAGGCTACGTTATATATAGGTTAAATTGGACTAGATATTATAAAACCGGGCATCAGCGCTGGAAATTGTTATTTTCGTATGAAGAATTATCATGAAACCCGAGCTGGATTAAGGAAAATAATTTAGAACTCGGTTGGGAAAAACTTTAATTTTTCCCTATTTTATATGAATTACCATGCAATTAATTTGAGGGTTCAACTCTACCTTTTTTAGCTCCATTTTTTCAATCATTTGATGCACTTTATTGTTCGCCGTAAGAAGAAAACATTATTAGAATAAAGAAAAATATCACGTTTCCCATTATCCTTTAATCATAGGGCAGGGTAGCTATGTAGCTGATTTTCAAAATAACACGGGCGAAAAAGGCTCATTACCTATTTACCAACAGTTTATTTGATTCGAACAGATGGCGTTCCGTCGCAGCTAATTTTTTATACTCTTTAGTCATAGCGTAGATTTCACGTTAAGTGCTCCCGTTAATTTAGCGTTAATGTTTTTCCATAAACCAGCCTTAGGTGTAGGAAAAATAACACGGGTGGCATGTCTTCCTCCCCTAACCACAACTCCCCTCAACACTCCTCACTCTCCCCTACTCTTTTTAAAGCCACAGAAAAGAGCCTCGGTTATAAAAAAACTCTTCATTTTATCCCCTCCTTTCTTCGATATCTCCCATGCCTACCTACATACTTTTTTATCATTTCGCTTTCTTAAGGTTATTCGTTCCATCTCATCTCTTTTGTCGCTTTTTCTGCGGACCGAGTCCCGGGGAAATGTTAGTGCGGGAAAGGGGTAGGTGGTGCTGTATGCGAGACAAAAACCCAGCAAGCCGGCGTGCAAGCAAGCTAGCAACTTCTCTCTTTCCTGAACATCCTAGCGACTATTTCCATACCTTTTCTATGTAGAGAGCACATCTTGCTTCTTTTAAAAATCTGTAACATTCATTTGGTTTAAAAGTAAGTAAATGAAGTACCAATGATACAACAAAGACTGCATGAATTTATTCCCGTTTTCCTGTTGTGTACACATACAATGTGTCTGTTAAATTGTAACAATTCTGTATTCAATCACTGTAGTTTTTTTATATTCTACTTTGGTTTGTTTGCAACTTTATATCTTTCTAGGTGGACGTCTTGCGGGTTTTTCACCTAACCTCTCTTATCCGAACTGGTACCTTGTTCGAGGACTAAGGATTTTCTAAACTCAAAAATGACTCCCGCCTCCAAACCACGAAAAGTTAAAATTATGTCATTCAAAAGTAAAGATTTCTCGACGCTGTAGCGTCACATCCACTACATTTCCGAGGTTCAACAAATTCCAATCCTTCCTGAATGAGGCCCCAGAGTTTCAGCTTTCTCGCTATGTCTTTGCTGACTACAAGACCCTTCTGCCGCTTTGCCACCGCTCTTGCAGTCAGCCTCAGAACGGCCTCACCGCCCCCGGAAGCCCAATCCTCGCCCTCCGGCCCGCCCCGCCCCGGAGGCACCTCTCTCCCTTCTCTTTCCTTACATTCCCTGCCATTCCCCTTCCCTTCTAAACTATTCTCTCCCCCCACCGTTCCTTTCGCAACCAAAACCTTTGCTCCCCGAGCACAGCCGTAAAATCCCATTAACGAGCCGTAAAGGGAGTTTTAAGGGTGGTGGAGGGATAAGAAGGGAAGGAGGGGGAGGAAGGAGGAGTGGGGGTGGCATGGAAACAGAGTGCGGAGGAGTGGAGTGGGAGGGAGTGATAAGGGGAGGTCGGGGCGAAGTCTACATTCCCAAGGGAGGTGAGTGGAGGTGGGAGAGTCGATGTGTGGAAATTGGTACTGTGTGCGTGCACGTGTGAGCCTATGATGTGCCTACGTGGGCACATGTGCACACTGTTGTGCTGCAGCAAAGGAGGGAAACTTCTTGGAAAAATTCGTGGGCGAAGGGTTATGACGTAAACGGGGAGGGGGAGAAGAGACAGTCGAGGTGTGATCGAGGGAGGCCGGAAGAGAACTTTTCTTTTTTTCTCCACATTTATTTTTCCTTTTACTGGAACGTATAAATAAATAAATATATATACCTTTATGTTTAGACAAACACTCACACGTCCGGTATAAACATAACATCGTCACGGGCACGTGGGAATCGAAACTCCCCGGGAATGGCTCCGTTCTCTCGCCGCGCCGCTTGTAACCGATCCCGGCCTTCGGCCGACTTCGGAGTCGCCGGCACCTCTCACGACCGGCCGATGCGGCCTCCTTTTCCCGTACGGCGAACGCCGAGCCACGGTATAGATTCTCCTGCGTTTGTGCACCCGCGAGATCAACTGACGAAGACGATCCGCGGGAACGATATTGATTGCTCCTGTTCAGTGATCCCATCGCCTTCCACTAAGTTTCTTCTCCGGCAGTTACACAAGAAACCATTAGCTCTACTGAACATGATGCGGCGGTATGTGTGAGACATTGCCAATTTCCCTCACATCCTCAGGCAAATGCTTGAGGATGCCAAATGCCAATTTCAGGAAGTAAAGTGTCCGCGATATTTTTTTGGATAAGTCGAAAAAAAAGTAAGCACGGTATCATTAAACTATAATTATAACGCCAGCCTCGGTGGCGGCGGAGTAGTCCTCAGCTGCTAACTTGAAGGCAGCGGATTCGAATCCCGCTTGGGTGAATTTTTCTTACACTCAGGGCATGGATGTTAACATGTTGTGACAGAGTAATATATAAGAGAGGGCTATAAGTCCATATTTTACTCTTAAGAGAGGCGCAATTATTATTATTATCATTTTAACTATTTGCTGTCACCCAAAATCCACGGACACATTTACAAAGTTACAACGGAATAATGTTGAAACCACAAAAATTTGAGAATTCAAAATCCAAACACAAGGGTAATCTACCAACCATGTAAGTAATTTAAGTTTGTTGAATAGCACAGTATGCATTGAACACCACATGCAAAACTCAATTAAGTAAAAATTTAAAAAAATGTTAAAGGAAATTCCTAATCATCACCCATACCGTCCTAAATTGCTATGATCCGATACTTTAGTGCCATTCTTTCCAGCAATTTCTTGATTCTAATACGGTTTTGTGCCAGAATTGAACCTCATGCGTATTCGAGCCCGACTCAAACGAGTTCTTCAGTCTGAGACAGGAGCGTGTATGCAAGAGGGTCTTAGATTCGCCATAACTGAGGAGCGTACTGGAAAAAATGCAGAATGAAATTCGTGATGAGTAATAAAACTTGCCAGTTATGGAGGATGCGTCTGGAACGGGAAACGTGATCAAACTGCACGCTCACACGGTTGACAAGACGGGAGGAGTTCCGTGCATGAGGCCAATATCCGCGCATTCTTTTCGGGAAACGAAACACACGAGATTACGATGACATCCGAACATTCGTTCGCTCCTAATTGTAATGGTCGCCCTTTCTTTCACAACGAAGAAAGTATTGGGCTCTTCGTAGCCGACAAAAGATGACCAAGATCACGATTGCAAGATGAAATGCCACTTGAAGCTGACTTCGGGAAGAATATCTTCCAATTTAAATAGAGCAACACGATACTCTCTCCGCCACATTCTACCCTCTTACCTTCTTAATTCTTTACATCGCAGCGTCTACCACCTACATCCGACCAATTAAAACGTCACCTATTCAATGAAATTTTTTCCCAGCCGCATCTGATATATAAAATCGCGTGCCAAATAATTAAGCGACTCTAAATGTAAGATAACATCGCTCGCCGTAAGTACTTGACGATTTAATACACTATTCACTCGAAACTGACGGATTTTACATGAATTTGACATGAGGATGTGCCATGTTATTTGGATGTCAGTTTTATACAGCTAATTAAGCTCAAATATTGTAACATTTTCAATGAACAACACTCTTTTGTCTTCCCACGCAAATAACGTGCCCATCATTATTAAACCACCGTACAATCGGTGAGTCACGTAAAACATTAACATTCTCGCCATGGCATCAAACGAATATTCCGTTTAATTTCCATGAATGGCGATTTTCTCCTGAGCCGTAGTCTGAACGGTTGCCCCAAGTGGTATTTACTGATTGTTGCCCTTTGTAGAAATAATTTAGAGCATATCTACATGTAAATATTTTTAACATGAGTAATAGCGCGTCGTAATGCAAATCCATTTGCATAAGCAGTGACCGGTATTCTGTCTCTTAATGCAGCAATTATACCCGTAGATTCTTTACTTATTCTCCTTTTTCAAAATGGCGAGAGGTGCGCTTCTCACTAAAACATAGTTTGAGAAGTACTGGCGAAGCAAATACATTTAGCTGCCATATTTTCACCGACCAGTTGTATCTAACCAATGAAAAATAAGCTTTTTACCAAAGCCAAAAATTCACCCCTGAATGCAACCAATTCTGGAATTCATTGAAATATACTTGCCCAGTTCGTTCATTACATTATTTTCAATCTGACCGTGAATTAACACCCTCGTCTGCAAACCATTTCGAGACGATTACAGTAATAATGCCAGATAAAGCATTCTCTGGTAAAGTGATTTTTCAAGTCTCTATCTTTCACGATCACGGAAATAAATAAATATAAAAACATTTCAAGACAACCGTTGGAGATTAACAGATCCGCCTGTTGTCACGAGCGGATATATCACAAATATATATTTTCTTTGCTTCAATGCTGTCTTAACTGGCAAGGATATTGCCATGCATTCAGCTGTGAACTGAGTTTCTAAATCAAAATCTCCAAGGTCTTCTTCCAATGTGATGCGGATTGAGATACCACGCAATAATAACCAGCGATTTGTTCATTTTCTTTTACGATACCTTAACGTTAAAGCGAATCGCACCGTTCCTGGGGACGACAGGATACGAGCAATTTTCCCCCGGGCGTAAAAATACTTTTATAAAGTTCAACGAATGGTGATGAAACTTCAATAGACTACACTTTTTCGCGATGAGTGTGTGCAATAAAGCATTCGCTTTGGACGTCGTTAGTTCCGCAACATCAGCGAGAGGGCACTGCCTCTCGATATTTTTTCCCCTTCACATCTACAGCACTTTACATTACGACGAAGTCGCGTCATTTCGCTCGCACTTACGAGACGTGGTTCGAACGAATCTTTCGGGAGAAAATGTTTTTTTTTATCTTTCCTCTTTCTCTCTCTCTCTACCCAGAGAGTTGACGGGAGGCTAGAAATGGCACAGATTCTTGGATTTTCCTATTGATGAAACCTGCTCACCTCAGCGACAGCTTCGGAACAACGGCACTCATTCACGTAAGGGGACGTTAGGCATGGATGGCACTGGATGGAAGGAGGAATCGCGCGTCTATAGCAGGCCACCTCAGCTGACGCCGCGCGAGCTTGCATGCCTCATTCCATGCCGCCGTTAGCGGCGTGCATATCAATTGTGCCCGCGCCTCGGGGTTTTCAGAGCTGCGGTGTTAGTTTCTCAACCGGCGGCGCTCAGAGGTACACACACTCCGCTCTCTGACAAAAGGCGATGCAACTGTTGCGGGAGCTCGCATGCAAATAACACGCAGTGCACGCTAAATGATGATAGGCTAGAGCAACAGCTTCCCATCCCACTGGACCGGATTCGTATCCCGACATGGTGAAAAATTTACGGTGCAATTCCGCTCTCTACCTTGTTGTCATGCAGAAAGCACTTCAAGTGTAGTACTCCGACACCCCCGGATGGGGCGTAATGCTCTCTAGTCCCCTTGGCGCCTTCCGTAAAGAGTAGGCTACTGCCGAAGCCGGGTTTCTCTCCGCTACTCCTTCATTCCTTATCTCTACAACCAAACTACCCACCCGTCCATGACAACGCAAAGAGACTTAACTGTAGGGCACCTTTCCTGCTAACTAGGTTCATATCGCCGCACCTTCAATTTGCCAGCGGTAGCACTAAAAACATTTCGGAGAACCACACCAAAGATATATCTACCATGGAAAATTAACTGGAAACTAGCGACATTTTATTTCCATTGTTACTTCACATTTTGTGAAACCGTAAAAAGCTGCATGCAGAACGAGTAATTTCATTCACGTAGGTTATTATTTTTACGGGTGGTTGACGAGCATATCAACAACGTCTGTAGCTTTGAGGGAGAAATATCGAACGCCAATGTCATACATTGAACGACTACCACATTGGATGGTAGAACGCATAGTAGGAAAATACGTAATTATATTTGCCTCAAAGAAAGAATATTGCTGATCTGACCACAGCGACCACCTGAGCTTCCTAGAATTGGAAACAAGGAAACACCATTATGCGCCATGATGATGCAGAAAGAAATATTGCCCATTGTGTGGACAGAGGTGCTGTGCGAGCACAATGGAGTATAACTCGCGGTTCTCAAGACAGAAAAAACGCATTCTGAATTCGCTAGAAAACTAAACAGGGACTCTTCCTTGCAAGTCAAACTCTTAGACTGGGCATCGTCAGTGCGACGCAACGAATAAGGAGAGCCAGAGGCCACCCATTCGTGAGCGAAATACTCCTGGCACTCAGATAAGAGGCATGCGCTGCTCTTCGAAAACGTCTACTCGACGGGATGTTTACCCGGGCTTTGCGTCTGGGCGACGCCGGCGATCGAGGTTCCAAAGGCCGGGAAGATCGATACTGACTCGCCCGGACCGAGCGGAGAAACCCACGACCGCAGCCGAGGCGGCGGCAGATACCGCAGGAAAGCCCGGGGGTAACCGGAAGGGAGATGGCAACCCTCACGAACGCCAAGACGTGAGAAGGAAGACGAAGACGCTGCACTCCTACCCTCACGTACCCGAAGCAGGGCCAGGGAAGATGCCATGCCTTCTTCCCATGCGATTCCACGTTATTTCTGTGCTCAGATCCTTTGGGAAGAAAACTCAGTAGACAATCGGGCAGGAAGCCTCGGGGAGGACCTCACCCTACAACTAAGTTTATGTCACCAAAAATGAATATAGCAGGGGTGTTGAAATATTAGGCTTTCACCCTCTGATATACAAATGTGGCCATCATAGTCTACTCGCATAGGGAAAACCAATGCAATCATGTTTTATCTTATCGCTCGTAATTTCTGGCTCGAGAGTCGTGAAAATGAACAAAGGAGTATTTTTTACTCTCATTTCACCGGCTTATAAATTTAATACACGGAAATGTTTTCAATTTACTGCATCTTCTGCACGGTAAGTGAAAACTTTGAAAAACCTAGTATGTTCATTCTAGTCCGACAAACAATAGAGCAATATAATCATCGTAACACGCAAATTATTGTAAATTATCGTAAATTATTGGGGCATTCCATCAGTTCTCTATCTTATCTGGATGAGAAGACTCCCGACCACCAATTTTCTTCGCCGGGTAAATACTTGGCGAGCCCCTGAAGCCATACGCGGCCAAGTACGAGCATTGCGCTGCGGGGCCCTCGAGAGAGCGTGGGACGACGCGGCAGGCCGCCGCACCGTGGGCCCGCCGTATCCGCGGCGGCCGCCGCCGCAGTCCCACCCGCGGCGCCCGCGTTAAAAACATCTCTCGCGCCCCATCAATCGTTTGGCCCGCCCGCCCTAGCGAGCACACATCCTCCCTCCTCCTCCATCCTCGCTCTCTCCGAAACCCCAATTATCCTCTCAATCGCCGTCCCCGCCCTACTCTTGGGGGCGAACGGAGGGGAGGGCGGGGGGGGGACAGAGAGTGGGGGGGCGAGGGCGGGGGCAGCCCCAGTCATGCGCATTTCCTCCGAACATTTTCGCTATCAACCATCGCAGACTGTACGATGGCCCGCCATTCCGTGTAACCCTCCCCTCCCTGCTTCTCTGAACCGCCCATCTCCTCCTTCCCCTCCCCCGTAACGTCATCCTAGCCTCCCCTCCCCCCCCCACACCACTCCCCCATCTCTCCCACTCACTCTCCCCACCCTCTTCCACCCTATAGAACAGACCCTCTCCTCCCCTCGTGGGACCCCTCACTCTCCGTGTAATATTATGCCCCGCAGTGCACCCACCCCGTCCCTCCTCTTTCCATAAAACCCTAACTCCCATCCCTCTCTCTCCACCCACCCATTATATCCCATCATACACCTTCCCCCGCCCCTCCTACTTGCACTCCTACCTCTCTCTCTCTAGGCGCCAGAGGATGGGAGAGTCGAAGGGGCCATTCGCCTCATACCCAAGGCTCCCATGCCCCTTCCTCCATTTCCCATTCCACTCTCCCTATCTCCTATTGAGGCACTTGTATCGGAAATGGGAATTATACAGGCGCATATGCGATCATAGATGAATATGCGTGTTGTTGTGGACATGCATGTAAATATGGAAATGTGTTCGTCGTTAACAAAATTGTATAGTGTTCATGGACGTATTTTACACTATTTAGGTACAAATGCGCGCATTGTAGAGCATTACCTATGCACATAAGTATTATTATCCCTTAGCTTAAGTACTAAAAAAAACATTTTAGACGGTCGAGATGTTTTTCGTGTTTTTCTAATTGTTTGCCTGGGCTCGGAAATAAATTTCATTGCACTCCTAGGGTGGAAATAATCTTAAAACAGAGCTAGTTAACAGCTATTTTTGATACTGTTATGTTGTTCATTTCAATGTTATGAAACTTTATGCAGCGGAAAATAAGAAATGCTTTTGAACGGATGAATGGGCGTTACTCAAAGCAATTTTTCCTTCGACAAACTGTTGAGCTTTTGAAATTCAAAGTGGCTTGTGATATGAGATCAGATGCCCGTTGCAGATAAATTAGTAAGGAAAATTCAATGAAACTAAGAGGGTGTTGTATTAAGTAGAACAAATAAAGTTATTTGAACAAAATAAGTTTTGACAATTGCAAATTAGGCTTTGAAAGTTGACAGACAAAGCAAGACAATTACATAGACAGTAAATTTGGGTTTATTAATGCATTGGTTAGCGGAAAATATACGTAATTTCCTTGGAAGGAGTAAACATGAAAGTTCTGAAAAATTAGGCTGAGAGGGGTGGCCGGTTCGTGCAGAAAGGATGTCGACCATGATGCCAGTGAGGGAAGTTGTTTTTTTGTATTATCTCATCTCTTCCCGCGCTCAGCACTTCTTTCCGTGCATCATCCATCGTCATCCTCGAGTTTGTTCTTCGGCGTTCTAAAGCCACCCAGAGAAGAGGTGGATCTGGAGACACGGAGGAGATCAGCTGATCGCCGCCGACCGCCTGATCCCCGCGCGCTATACCGACAATCGTCTTCGTCCCAGCAAAATAACCTTCCTCTTCCGTCCCCACAGCGCGTACCAAATCTTCCGATCGTGTCAACCCTTCTTTTGTGCGCACATATATGTGATAGATAAACGTTTACATGCCTAAAAATATAAATATACATACAAATTTCACCTTCCTCCACCCCAATATCCGAAAGACGTCTTTTAGTCTTAACCCTTAATGCATTCCCCCACCCTTCCTTCTCCCGAATGCAAACACATACGATCTCACACATACACATGCAAACACACACGTCCATCCTTTCTCTTCCTCTCCACCACCCCTTTTCCTCCTCCTCACCCCCCTCGCCTCTCAATAAACGCCCCTCTGGCCACGCCCCTAAAAACCACCTGTGTCGGAGTCTCTTCTTTTTTTATGCTCCCCCGAAAAAAAAATCTTTTAGTTTTTTTTTCTGTTAACCTCCCTCTCTTTCCCTTTGCTCGTCCCCCTCTCTCACCCATCGGGGGAAGTCCCTCCTTCCCACACCCTTCAGCAGCGGCACCGTCTCCCCCTTGTTTATGTCCCCCGCGAGTCCACCCGGGGAGACCGTGCGAGGCATGTGCGGTCCTCCCGGTCTCCGAGTTTTTCGGGGGACGGAAAGAGGTGCCGCCGGTCTCGGGGCAACCGCGAAGGGATGAAATGATTTCGGGGCGCGTGGGCGGACCCCATCGTGAACCGTCCCGGGAGGAGAGCGGACACTCCCCGGGATAGCAAGACGGTAGAGAGAGGGCCACCGGGCCGTGGAAAGGCTTGGCCCACCTTGGCGCCGCACCGGCGCCCGCAAGACCCTTGTTGTCGTTTTCCTCCCAAAAGCAAGTCCCTCGACGTAATCAAGAAGGCGGATCAAGACTAATGTGTGACTTCCGTGAGAAATAAAATTACAGTTTTTGTTTTATCTGTCAATAAAATGCCAACAAGACGAACAAATCCCTCAGCATGTAATGCTAGAGAATTCAAGGGCACTACGTCTTTCTCTCTCCATGGTTCCCTAAAATATGAACATTAACAACAATCTCAAGAGAGAAAATGTGTCGGCGGATTTGCAATGGAGCAGTTATCAAATTTTTTTACGGTAATGTGGTGGTATTTTAAAACTTTTATTTCCCTCGTCCTCTCACTGAAACATTATCCACAAGAAAGTGAGCCTTTCCTAACCTACCGGAGCGCTTAACTTTACTTTAATTAATTAGACACATGCAGCTCTTTTCTTCTTATATTCTCATTTTAGAGTGATACTCTTCTTTTTCTATTTTTCATGTCAATCCCGAGGATAAAAAATAGGCATAGTATTTTTGTGAGGTATAATGGGAGAATGAATTAAATCCATGGTAAATACTGCAAATGTGTAGAGTGCGCATTTTTAGTCACTTCAACAAGTTGAGAAAAGCGGTAGATAGAGAACAAGCGAAAACTTTCCCCGGGGTTGAGTCAGTTACGCGAAGATAATCATAGGTCATAGAGTGCGTGAAAGCGAAGGACTTAAACTTGAAGAGATAGTCATTTCTATTCGAAGCTACACCGAGAAAATATGTGCGTCAAATATCCCAGGAATGATGAATGTTTAAAACGATTTTTAAATAGAGCAAGTTTATTCATTTCACGTATCTCCTTTTCTAAAATCTAAAGCTTAACGCATTGAAGGACTAATTCAATGCCAATGTATTTTCCTGACAGTCCTGTTTAAGCCGCAATGGTGAACTTGCAAGCCTTGGATTAGAGCCGAGGACCGAGTATTCCGCAGCGCCCTTGACCAAGGGGATGATGGACTTGGACCCTTCCTTTCCCGTTACCGCCATCACGTTGGCGCCGGAATTTGCTGTTGACTTTGAGACCCAATTCGGCCCCAAATGCCTCGACGCGAGTCTAGTTAACGTAAATCACTCAAGATATCGGAATAATGATGTTTTGCGAATGAAACGAAGTCGTCGGTTCAACCTAGAGCGAGAGTTTCACTGAATGGACAACTATCCTTTCCATGTTATCGCCTTCCTTCGGGCAGTATATAGTGTAAGAAAGGACTTCGCCATCAATATTGATTTGATGAACACATGATTTTTCAGATCTTACCTTTAGAAAGAATTCTAACTAGGCGTCTAATTTTAACTGAGCGAGAGCCAGTAAATATTTAACGGAGTTGAGAATACATAAAAAACATAGAAACACATAAAAAACGATACTTAACAGTTAGGAAACACTAAACGGTAGCAAATCCTTAAAGTTTGAGGTTGTACAGCATGTACTGTCACTCTGATGTGCTGAAACGCTCAAGGCAAAACTCAATGATACCCACTTCACCAAACTGATCCATTCTAACTAAGAAAAGGTAATTTTTCTTACTACAGCCAAATGTTGAATAAGCCTTCTGAATAAATTCTGAAAATAAGAACAGAAACGTATATTGATTGGACAGTGTACTTAACATACGTCCAATACTGTCGTTGTCCTATCTTTCTAGCCATAAACATTTTAATGCCCATTGACCTCACAAAATCTATCAGTGAATGAGGTACCGGAGAAATGCGAAATATGTCCCTTGTGTGTCGGCGATTGCTCTATCTCTAACAGCCTCAGCTTCAATATCATTACGAACTTATCAGGTCACATTATAATGGTAAATAATGGTTTAATTTTCATACTTTACGATCGACGACCACAAAGCGGATGGAGAAGCTATCTGACAAACAAGGAGTTGAAAAAATTTCATTCTGGACTTTTAAAAGGTTTCTATAATTGGACAACGCGTGAACATAAATTCAAATCCTAAGCTCAAATAATATATGCAATGAATAACCTTTATAAATAGGATTCATATTTATTCTCTGTTGCAAACGACGTAGACTATAAAAATACGCTTAATAAATGAAAAGCATAACTCCGATATTCTCGTGAGCAGCTGAAGCTTAATCTACAATTGGAAGTGTATTGCCTGAAAGCAGCGGAAAAAATCACCTGTACGAATTACAATTCTCAAGAAACTAAGAAGCCTAATGAGTTTCCGAGTTCCATCCGAAAAATTAAGGAAAACCACAATATGGGGAGAAAAAATCTGACAGAAATCGACTTCAACCCTAATATTTCAAGAAACGAACACCATTAACCGCACGGGTAAGATCTTGATCGTTTTGATATCTCACAGACAAACAATTACAGGACTCACACCGGAGAGAATTGATGAATCAGAACAAAAAACCGTGCACTGCTAAAAGCTTAGGTCACCGATTACGTTATTTTCACATTCATCGACCCGCTATTGCAAAACCTGGCCGCATCAAACCGCGGTATTTTCAAACCAATTCTTTCCAAATGATTACCTAAACTTAAAACACAACGCCAAGATGGTTAATTGGAACGAATAGTCGCCGAAAAATGATAGCGATGACAAAACGGGCGCGTGCGGTATAAAATTAATGTCCGCAGGGGTCGAGGACACAGGGGCAAGTTCCCATCAATAGACGCATGAAGTTATTCCAAAAAATTGCCATATTCTATGGGTCGAATGGGATCCAAACGCGCGATCCCCGCGCCAACCGCGAATCGCGTGATGACGACGCCGATGGCAATTAAATTGTATCACCGGGTGGGTGACGTGCCCAGACATTTCGACGCCCAGAGCAAGACATTTGTAGAAACCCCCCCCCCCATAATTTACGCAGGCGACAAATACCCTTCCTTTGCCTGCCCCGCACCCACCAAAGGCGACGCCCATGCAATTTATGATTTGTTCTCTCGAATTTTTGGTTTCCTTTCAGCCCCGCCATCTGAAGGAAAGAAGTTTAGTCGCCCGCGGCGAGCATTTGGTTCAATTCGAATCCTCGCCTTCGTATTCCACCGCCCCGACGTCGAAAAAACGTAAGGCAAATGCGTAATAACTTAGGAGCGCAGAGAAGTGGTCGGTTGCGCTTGGCAATGGTGCTTCGGTCCCTAGGTCGCCCGAGGCGGCTGCGGCGCCCCGGCGAGTCCTTCGAGTCCGCGCCGGGAAAGGAAAGCTCAGTCGCCGGCGACGCGAGGGAAGGGAAATTGAGGATTAGAAGTTTGAAGCCTATAAGAAGCTCGCACAGTTAATGTGAACAGACAAGTCTCTCGGCATTGACTACGTCAAAGTAAATACTAGATCCACGACCGTTTTCTGATTTCACAATTCTTGGCTTTTCAGAAACAACAAGTCGACAGGAGTAATCCAAAGGCAACTAGTCAAAATGATGGCCCGCAAACGAAAAGTTACTAGATATAGATCGTTGCGTAGAAAAGTAACTACCAATAATCAATTACTGATAAGGAATGGTTGTCGATCAAACGCTGATAATCAACGTAGTTGCTACAGTTTTCTAAGTGCGCAAATGCATTGCCAAAAGGAAATTTACGGATAATGTAATCAAAATAAAATGTAAAATTCAGCGTACTGGTTTGGAGACATAGTAGTAACTGTTTATTTCAAGTCGAATTCATGATCTGACTAACTGAAAGGTATGCAGTCACGGGACTCCGCGGGGTCTGTAAATGTACGTGCCACTGAGCCTTAGCCTAGAGTGAATGCAATCAAATGTACGATTATTATCATCTCCGCCTGAAAACTCTATCAAAGCACACAAACTTTACTCTCAATAATTCGCATTTAACAGGAAAGAAAAACATTTTTCTTTTGACTTCCAAAAAACAGTATGAAATGTCGGATGTTAAGCGTAAAGTATATTTCCACCCGGATGAATGATAGTCTTTTACTTTGCCGATAGTTTAAAATGCGAAGATTAAGGTAAGTACAGTAATCATTCGTAGTAACAGTAAGATGTTGAACTAACTTCGATCAGAATATTTACCTTCCAAGGCGTTATGATAACCCGACATAAACACGTCCCAACGTTTCGCTCGGGTTACTCGGTATAAGTGTTTTGACAACCTAGAAATACATAAATTCAAATATTTATTGTTGATGATAGGACGGAGGAAGACTCGCATAACTTATACCAGGAAATGCGGTCACAGGATGATGAAATTCGAATAGGATATTAGATTTACCGTACGTGTGAGTCAATATGACGTGTAAGTTTCGAAATGGTAGTTAAAAATGTCTTCACGGCCGATTCCTCGAAAGATAAAGAACAACAGCGTTACTCATCCCACACAGAACGACGTACAAATATTTTGAATCCCTAAGTAACACTCAATTAGATATGCGACAAGTATGAAATGTGTCATACGCCTTCTTAAAAAAGAAATTCCTTTTGCTTTTCGTAAGTATACCCGCATACATTTAGTGCTAATAGCATATTTATGCAGGTATTTGAATGAGGAATTTGAATCTTTTCCCGAAAAAAAAACTTTTCCATTATTAATAAAACATATTTTTTTAAATTTCTCGAGATATTTCAGTTTGATAATGGCTTAGATAGATAGATAGATTAAAGTTTACGGCAGGACCCCTAAAAATGGAGTCCTAAGGCACTTAGACCTGTCGGTCCATTGTGCCATCCGCAAAACTTAACATCACCCATAGAGTCCTATGGCCTTACTAAAGGCCAAAATATCTCTAAAGAGGGATGTCCCTGATTTCCTTGGGATCCATGTGTGCAGCCCCAAGGTGTTTCATGCGAGTCCTAGAGATTACAGGGCAATCGCAGAGAACATGAGATGTAGTTTCATCCTCTTCTTCGCACCATCGACATCTAGGTGAGTTAATGAGTCCCAGGAGATTGAGGTGCCTGTTGACACGATAGTGGCCTGTTAACAGTCCGACTATTGTTCTAAGTTGGCTTCTATCCAGGGATAGAAGTTTTCTCGTCATGCTAAGCTTAGGTCCCGCAATGTGGCTTGTCTTAGTCCCTGTATGGAGTTCCAGATCTACGAGTGCCGGCCAGATGTCCATTCTCTGATCTCTGCTCTCCCAATAGCAGGGGTGATTGGTAGAACTGGTTCGGGGCCTGTTTGGTTGTAACTCGCACCGGCTTTGGCGAGCATTGATAATGGCTTACTGTTAGTAATAGCTGATTGATAGGTAACTTTTCATTTCACGTGGCATCAAAACCTTCAAAGAAAGCGATGGCAGCGCTAACAAGTATTTTAAACCTCCCACTCGTGTAAGTTACGGCCAGGGCAAACCTCTTGAAAGAATGATTTTTTAAAATAAAAAGTGTCATAAAGGCGATAATACGACACACGCTTTGAGTGCACCGTGGGATTTTTTCAGAAAATCCTATAAAGCACAATGGGGAAAAATGGAAAATTACCGCGGGAATTATGCAAGTGGCTACTCCTGCAGCCTTGTGCCTTATTTTATTTCTCCGAGGTTATGACGCATTTTGGGGATTGTTACCGTATGCGGCCGTCTTCACAGTTGAGCTAAGGCTCACTCAGCAGTTTATCGAAGCGTGTAAATAGACTACTCTGCACTCGACAACCGTCAGGCGGGGCGATAATTGACTTGGAAGCAGAGAATGAGGAAAGAGAAACAAAAGCCGCTTGTACCGTCTGCATCGGCTGTTCTCGGAGAGAATTGCCTCAAATCCTAGCTTCGAGCAAGGCGTTTTTCGGAAGTGGAGACTGCGGCGGAGAAATATGAGATTCAAGTCTCTCGCAGGACCTTCAGGCAATCGCCCACACTTTCATTGGAAGTAAAGTGATCGTCCTTGTTCGCAAAACTAAGTGGCAGTGTTGAAACCTGAACCCCAATATTACGAGTTTATTCAGCGCAACCAATCGCCCCCTGCGTCATATGTATCAAGAAGAATAATTCTGTTTCGATTACTGAAAATAATTTAAAGATCGTTATATTTCGTAACGAATACAGTCGAGTCTCTATGTTAATGCAATCAAGACTGTAAGGCCACCTTGGGAATACAGTTACAATAAATATTCCGTTTCCATGTATTATGCGAAAAAATAATACGGGATAAAGTAGGCACATTCTTAGATTCACCAGAAAGTTCTTAACTGTTATTAAACTGTAATTTGGGCTGAATCATCCTGAACTCTCTTCTGATGTGATCTGCGATAAAAATACATAATGGCGAGAGCGTTTTCGAATAAATCACCCGTTTTTTAAACTATGGGAGAATGTATTCATGGTCGTCGTTGCGCAAACCTCCCCAGCTGTTGCGCCCGAATTTTCCACCTTCACTGCCCGCGAGTGTTTTTTTTCTCTCTCCCTCCAGATGGACTTTCATTAAACGACTCATTACCAATTTGGCCGATAAAGCCTGCGACGCCGTTTCCACGGCCGGATAATGAACGGGCGTTTTGCGTTCTCAACTCTCGACGGAAAGGGAGGCAACGAATCGAAGATCCGACGCGAAGGCGGCAATTTTACGCGCCTATTCCCCTTCCACACGGAGGAGTGCCCTCCGTCCATGGGTACGAGAAGCGGGGGATGCGAAGGTGAAAGCCGGCGATGAGCGCGCGAACGCATCGAGAACCAACGGGAGGGGGCGGAGGAGGGACCCCCTCCTTACCCTATCACCCACAGGGGGAACAAATATAGCACTGATCGCCAAGGGCTTCGATGATTACGATTGCGGTCCGCGGGGGGCAAGGAAAGACTAGTTAGTTCACTGCCAGGACTTCCAACTTCATCACCCCGCATTGGAGAAATAAGAGAGCCTCTTTTTTTTAATCGAGTCGCATTCAATGAAGGCTATTGAGTCTCCAAATGAGCTTTAGTGGCTTGTATTGCGCTTTTCCGTGTGTAAGCCAACTACACTCGCGGCAAGAACAATAGTAGTACTATTACAAAGAACGAAGCTAGGGTAATATAATTAGCTACGGTCCACAAGGGATTTCAGATACTTCAAGTGCTAAGACTTAATCATAACTTTTTTAATGCCCAATGTACCATTTTCAAGGTCAGTTTAAAAATATACACCACAAAAATCATGGTTCAAAAGTTTCCCCTCTTGAAAATGGTACATATTGCGGAAACCATGGTCGGTTGTATGAAATAAAAAAAAAGCCTTCTCTGACTCAAAATCTTGAAAGCATGATATACTTATGTTATATTCTCACCACCTTTTCAATCCTCCACACATGAATACAGCAGCTTCGCCCTTCAACCCGTCGCAAACGACTGGTCGCAACCCGACGGCACCCCGTTTCATGTCTGTCCAAGCCCAGCATCCCACTTCTCAATAGGAGTGTCTCCTTCCGTGCATCAACGGATACCCCGAGCGTGGGAATACTGGGAGCAAGCTCGCACACGCAGCGATATCCCGCGCAGAAACGCAACCTTCCCCGAGAGAGAGACGAGGAAGGAAGAACACACCTCAATTAACGGGAGCGAAATCGTTCGCCTCGCCCACGGACCAACACGCAGATTGCGGCTTGATTGGGGCATTCCCGAGGCCGGAGAAGAGAGCTCTACCGCGGCGGCGGTAGGAGGAGGCCGCCTAGTCCACGCCGGGCACGTAAGAGTGGAGATGAGCATAAACTTCACCGCGAGGTGGGTGGAGCAAACGACACTTCCCAGAGCTTCCCGGTCGATGGTTTCAACCATCAACGACCACCGGCGAGAGACACAAGCACGGCCCTTTTCCTCGTCCCAATGGCCCATAATCCTCCTCTCAACCTCATTCTCCCTTCGGGGACGAGAAGAGAAAACAACGAAAAAATAAACAAAAAGAAACGCTGGATAAAATAAAATCTACGGTCGACACCAGGGAGAAGATAGTCATCGACTCGATGTAACAAATGGCCGAAAGGACTGGGGGAAACGGATGAGAGAAAGAGGAAAGAATCATCACATTCGGGAAAAAAATCATCGAGAAATCTTACGCAGAGGATGAAAAGAAGCTGAGAGACTCATGATACGAGGTCCTGGTTTCTTCTTACCCTCACTCTACCGCGAGCAGAAATGGATGAGAAGACATCAGGGAGGATCAATCGCGAGGATATTTGCGAGCGACGAAACCAAATGACAATTCCATTTTGCCGAGCGCGAACGGGAATATAGTTAACACACTCCCGTAGTTTTCCATCGGGACAACGGTGATCCTCTTCTTCTCCGGTGATAAGTTGCCGGTGCCGTCCGGGGAAAGTTTGAAGCCACCCTCGATCGAATTTGAAATGTAAATTCGCGCACGGCTCCGTGGCGGCTTACGGGGACGGGTCGGCCGGTCACTTGGACGCGGAGGAAAAGTCGTCGCCCTGTGTCGTATTTTCAGCGAAAATAATCACGGCCGGTTTAGGGAAGATTGCGTAAAAGCATGTCTCCCGCCATTATTTCAGGAGCGCTGAGAATCTGGGGAAATAACGGTGACTTGCGCCCCCAACGGTGAGGCAACTTTGTCCAAAACTGACGGGCATGCAATCATAAATACGATCGTAACTACATTGCAATCAGCATGTACCCGTGCATAGAATACTATCTAAACTTAAGTGAATGCACTTGCGGTCAATCCATGTACGTTTTCTATCAATATCATCCGTTTCTAACCTTTCGCTTGCGTGTAACGTATTGCATATCTGGTAAGAAATTGCACCCGACCACACTTGCATTCTTGCGGTAAATTACAGGGGATTGCGCACAAGAAGAACGAAGAGTAATTCTGGTATAAAATTTCTTTCAAATCTCAATGAAGAAACTGTAACACGGTGATTTTTTATTAGAATTTCCAGGCATAACATTGAGCAGAAGACATGGAAAATTGGAAACCCGCTCACGAGCGCTGCGTTAAGTTGCGCTAAACCGCACAAACGATTTACCCTCCCTAAATGTTCTTACTATCACCAGGACATAGGCAAATACACCATTTTAATACTATTAAAAAAGTGGGCAATGAGTCCGATAAGAACAAGTCTTGAGATAAATAAAGTAAAACTAACTACTCTTGAGAGTTGAACAAATCTTAAGAAAAGAGTAATGCAAAATAACATTCGCATTCGACCGCAGATGAAGGGATTTCGAAGCCAAGGAATACATGGGGACCACGGGAAGGGGAAATTTCGAAACGCAAGGCACGCGAGGCCGGCGAACTGACTCCGGGCACCTTCTTTCGGGACGTGACGTAAGTTTTTACCCCTTACCCCCAGTCGAATATTACAACGCATCCATAACCTCCACCGATCGACGGATAAAGGGGCCGAGGGCGAGGGTGGAACGCAACAGCAACAATAAATGTGTGAGTGATTTCGAACCATGAATATTTATAAGCAGCATAACTAAAAAAGCATTTTTACTTCCACGCGAAAAGCTGCAATAAATACATATATATACACAATGCGCGTCGTCTCACTCTTTCTCTCTCTTTCCGTTAAAAAAAAAGCACTCAAGAAGACATTTGAAGAACGATTGCCGCTAATAGGGATTCTTCAGCGCCACTGTTTTCGTCGTCCACTTTCCTCCGATTGCATTCCAAGACGAATGATCGTGATGTATGTACGCACGGGCACCCATCAATCCCCGCAATCCCAAGTCTATCGAATGTGGAATTGGAGCGTAATTTACAACATTATTCACGAAAACCGGAGCCTTTCCGCCGATTGTTCAACGTACCTCGTAAAGTAAATGCAGAGAGCGAGAGGAGAATTCCAAGACGAGGCATTTGTTCTGAATGCAAAATAAACATCGAGTCTCGATTCGTGAAAGACAGCCGATGGACCTCTCGTCTTCTAACTCCTTGGTTTCGGCTAAAAATAAGGAAAAAAATGCCCGGTTGAAGAAAGAAAGCCACGGGAGTGCGTTGGGGTGGAAACATACGGAATACACCCATCCCATTCGTACCCCGTGTCCACAGGGCCAGAATCCAAATGGTGGGTTTTCGCCGGGCGGCGCGGAGGAATCCACCCAGAGAATGACCGAGCACCCGGCGGCAACGGGTTTCGCGACGTGACCGTAGAATCATCGAGGAGTCCGAATGAACGAAAACCCGTCGCATACGGATGGGGGTCGCGGTTTCTCTTCGTTGCCAGCAAACTTTGCAGCGAAAAATCTTGAGCCCCACCACCTTTTCGTTTCCGCCCTCGAGCCTTTTTCTCTGTCTCGGGGTTAACAATCGTTCCCATCGGTACCGGAAATAAGATAAGACTCAACATCAGGTCATTTCCGTGCACAGAATTTTACATCAGATCATATTTTCAGCTGTTTACTGTAATTTGGAGTATCAATATAAGACCCCAGACACTATGATCGGAATTAAAAATCTATTAGAACTTAGAGTCACAGACTCCTCGTTTCGGATTCCAACTTACACCCAAAAAGACAACCTCCCTTGAAGAATCGCAAGCTACAATACTGAACAAAAAACAAAAACAGAGCACATCATGTAGAAACATTCGTCACATTCCCTTCCAGGATATTCCATCCGCAATAGTGCGTAGTACACGAGAATTGTATTCCCACCGTGGAGAATTCCCATCGATGACAAATCGAAATCCAAAGATATGGGTAAAAATACACGGTAACTGCCACGGTTATACCAAATTATAACGAGATATAAAATCAAACTGCGAAGAAAACGGATAAATTTAGGAGAAATAGGAACTTTAATTTTTCGAGTGAAGAAATTTTAAGAAAGTGGCATATCTGTCCGCACAATGAAACTTCTTGGATGAAGCACCAGCATGAAGAGTCGATTGTTGATTACCGTTTCTTCCGCTAAGACATAATGCACTCATAAAAACATGATTGAAAGATGTATCCCTCTGGCTTGCAAACTTTTAACGCCTCACAGGGTACAACGAAAAAATTGGAGATGTGGAAAAAGACATGAATTCTCGTTGGATATTCTGCAATACTTGGAAGAAACCGTCGTATCTGTTCGTAAGTGAACGCAATTTTCTCAAAACTTTTTCTTCTTCCCTTCGAAATCCGCACACCTTCCCCCAATTCACGATCCCCCTCTCTTTCCCTCCTCCCCACCCAAAGATATCCTCACCCACTCCCCACTATACCCCCTCCTCCTCAACCTTCCTGTATTACCTTCTCACCCCACCTATCCACTCCCCCATACCCCCCGCCCCCAACTAACAATCACCTCCTCCTCCCCACACCTACGATTCAACTCTCCACCCCACCCCCCGCCGCCATCTGCATCGCATTTGCCTTCATCTTCACCCCCCACCCAAAACCCTCCTCCTCCCTCGCCTCCACCCAATCACCCACCCGCCCCCTCACTCTCCGATTTCTCGATAACCACCACCCTCTAACCACCCCGCCACCCCCACAATCTCTTCCCCCCGGATCCTGAGACCGCAAGCTGCATCCCCAAGAAGGTGGAGGAGAGAGGAAGAGTGAGAGAAAGAGAGAATTTATGGAAAAAATTCAAATCCGAGTCGCCGTTGCGCGGTTATTCCCCCAATTCCCGGTCTCATTCCCGAGTTATTATCGCTTTTCTTTCATCCCCCAAGCCGAAAGGAGAAGATTGGAGGAGAAGAAGGTCATTGGTACCCGGTTCCGAAATAGGGGGAGGTTCAAGGTGGTGGGCACCTCAAGACGACGACGACGGAATGGAAGAAAAGGGACGGGAGGAAGAAATATCATTCTTTCCTCTTCTTCCGTCCCAAGAGAATGAGAGACGGAAAAGAACAAAGGCGGGCTTCCCTTCTGGGAGGGGGGAAAGGAAGATTCGGATTCTCCGCGAGACGATGGATGCGCAGCCGGCGAGATGAAAGCCGGGTCCGCCGAGCCGGACCACGCGAAAAATTCCCATCGGCCGGTGCAACGCTCTCTCTGCCCGCTGGCCCTACCGGGGTGGAATTTTTTGGGAGATTCCCGGCTCAAACTAACGCGAAGTTCTAGACAAGCGGTTCCAAATCTACTTTCGCACCCCCTATTCACCCATTTCCAATAATTGTACCCCTTATTTCAGAAAAATGTTTATTATTTACATTCTTACTGTTATTTTAACCGAAAGCCCGTCGGTATTCAAGATATTTTTGCACGTATCTCTCGGGGTAAGCGTACCACAGGCTGGGAACTACTAATCTAGACGACGAATATGGCTCTCAAGTTATCGGTGGAGACCGTGCGTAAGACCAAGGGCACTAGAATAATTCGGATTGCACTTCAGAACTTCAGACTGACACGAGGATAAAATTTTAGCCTCACACTATGAAGTCATAATATTGACTAAAAACATATATAAAGTGTTGGAGAGATATGGAGTGAATCCAAACTCCTCACGCACGGTTTACGGCTACAACAAATAAATAGCAACACACTAATTCACCTTTGTACTCCGCACTATCTCGGAGCCTTTGCGACGGCTTGCAGGGGACGTAGATTTAGATATCGAATACGTATTTTTAGGTCCTAAAAAATCAGATCCTTCCAAGTTCAGGCTGACGCCGAGTACATTTCTATCCCTTTTAAGTTAGCCTTTAGCTTTTATAGACTCTACAATAATAAAGAGATGAGACTGTTGCAATGAAACGTGTTCGTGAATTCTTTCTTATTAAATCGCCCATTGAAACAAGAAAACAAACTGAGTGAAAAATTAAGGTGTTGCCATTTAATTCTCCCGATTCCTTTCCTTCCAATTTTTCGTAGCTGGCGATCTAATACCACATGCCGCGCGCCATTTTGGCGGTTTTGATTATAAAAGGACGGAGATTGCTGAGGTAATTGTCTCAATTTATGAGAGCAAGGTGGACCGGCTTTCATACGAATTGTAGAGAAAGAAAGGAGGCAGGTGAAAAATTTGGCGTAGGCACCAACATTGCGCGAATGGGCCTCCGAAATCAAATTCTATTCGACAAGACTCAAGTGGAGATCGGTATTCCTCTAGAATAGTCTCTGTCACGGCCGTGTTTCGAGTCCAGGCTATCGACATGAGAAGCCATGGAAGTCCTGATGCCCATGAGCCACCCTGGACGGTAATGGTGGCATCGGAGAATGTAAAACACGTAACGCATCCCGAATTTTGAAGAATCATCTCTCATACTTATCACTTGATCAAGGCTGTTGATGAAATATTGAACAGATACTAAGTAACGACGGGGCAACGCTAGAAATAGCGCGATCAGAAAATCTCTCTCAAGACTTTTCTGATCTGCTAGAGTCGTCGGACGAGATGTCAATCAAATTACGCGAGTCCGGCCTCGAGCGTTGCCATAACAGCAGCGTGCGTCCAATGTCAAATATTTTAGTTCAAATCGCTAATTCTCAAGGAGCATGTATACAGTAAATTTCAATTCGTTTCATATTTACATAATGCATGCAATTCAGCGAATACGCCGTTTCCGGACCACTTCTCTCATCACGATGAGACGAGATATCATACGCTATGGTTAGTAAGGTTTTATTATGCATTTAGCTCCATTGCCTGAAGACCTGACTGCTCATGTTTAGGGCTCATTGACCAAAACTCAGGCGAGGGCGGAATTTCTTCAATGCAGCTCCCGATAACTAGGTACTCTTCGTGAGTCTGATAGGCTGTATAACTCGAGATTTTGCGTCTTTCGCTCAGGATAGGTGAAAGTGTAGTCACCTACGCTTCTCTCCACCATTGCTCACTTCAATTAATACTAGCACCAATGACCTAACTAATTCTCCTGTCTCACCACTTAACTCAAGGAAACAACAACCCCAAGTGACCTCAGAAATCGCATCAACATGCAACCGCATTGTATGAGCGGGAAAAATGGTCTTCACTGTTCCACTAAGCACTGGAAAAACATCGCAGTCACATAGTCATCAATGAAAATGATTTATCAAGCCGTGGAGTCATTGGAAAAAAGGGGAAGAGTTTTATTTCAGCGAAACTCGCGCTAACTTTTTCAAGTCCCGGAGTTGAAATGTTTAGCAAGAGGGTTTCGATAAAAGCAGTAAGCATAATCTGCATCAAGTTCGCAGGGTTCCTGAGAAAATAAGGACAGATATGATGGTAGGCAAAAGCACAACAAAAATTAATAGAAATATTCTTCATGTCGGGAAAAGTATGTGAACAATTGCCACCACTGAACACTCCTGGCGAATCAGCCCTGTTACCAGCAGAGGAATGTCTCACTTTGCGCACTCTTCCCGTTCCTTTCAGGGCGGAATGATACTTAATTAGACTCAATTGGACGTAAATAACTCTCTAAATGGTTATTCCTAGAATGAAAATGCGAAAATTGTTGGCGCGCAGCACATTCTCCGGCAAACTTTACGAAATTGATAAATACGCATTACTCGATTAATATTCACACTAAGTCAATTGGAATCAGTAAAAATGTAAAAATCGAGCAAAAAAAATTGTAGCCGCATGCATCCATTCACGAAAATACTCGTAATTGAATATATTGGGAGATACTATAGATAAATGACTCGAGAACAGCGAGCTGAAACTGTTAACCTGAGTCCTATGAACTAGTCTGTGTCGCAAAAAAAAAAGTTGTTGCCACACGGCGGTCGATGTTTCTCTGGCATAAGACGCTAATTGTCATAGGGCTCTGAGTGAGGGCAGTCTAAGAGGACAGCTGCAGGCAGCAACTGCAATGCACAGAACCATCATCCATACTACGACTGAAGTGGGGAGTAGGAAGAAGATCTGCCGACATCCTTGCCGAGGCCGGGGGATGTTACCGGGAGCCCTTAAGCCTGGCCTCGGTGATGATTCATCGACCCATGTCCTACAGACTCGCGGCGATAGTCGCTTCTTCTCCCGGGGAAGACCTATGCCGTCGGGATCATTCTCGAACTGCCGGCAAGTACGGGAATCACTGTCCTAGAATATTTCTGAGTTGGCCGACGACGGAAAAACCCACCAATACTAACCTTAGAAACATTTTACATCAATGACAACTTCAGCATGTAATTACTTAGAGAAGAAATAACGAAATATATGCAAGATATTTACGTATGAGTAAAAATCGTAATGATAGAATCGTCAAGTCAACTAATATAGATTCGAAAGTATGAAGAAAGTGGCATTCAGAGGAAGGCTAAATTAACGAAAAACTCATGCTTACACATAGTGAACCGCTTACTGTTATACATGAAAAGTTACGGTCCGAATAAATATATTAAATGGACAATATGAGTGGTGATACCATGCGAATGAAAAATATATAACAACCCAAAAAATATTCTCCACAAACCTCTAAAAACATTCACATTTTTATCATGATTTTCGAAAATAATCAGCGCAAAAATTGATATTACCTACAATCGATAAAACCAAGTTTTTAGAAATATGTTATTTACGTCATTAAAATGGATAAATGATAAATAAACATAATCCGGGACTGAAGAAAGTGTAGGCAGGTTACACCAAAAACTTCAAAAAGGGATTTGACAGGTGCTATGGTGAACATCCTCAAATGAGTCACGAGTGTCAATATCGCACACAAAAAATGATTTCACCGTAAATTATTGAAACATTCTCCAGCTTCGCGAAACTGATGAAAATTATGAAATATTAGCAAATCACCTGTCATGTAAAATCCCAGAACGTAATATTTCAAATGAGAAAAAACGCATTCAGTGAGTAAACTAAGTGGATAAGACAGTGAGGCTAAGAATAGTGCTAGAAGGGAGAAAAATGCTACGACCTATTTTACTGACGTAGGTAGGTTCTTGCACAGTGAGTCGACTAACTGCGAGGCGCCTACGACCTACAGCGGGTTGTGAATGGACTCTCCGAATGAAGCAGAGGAGTAGCCACACTTGTATTTTATTACAATGTGTCCTCATACTTTGCCACAAAAAAACTACATTTTATCGAGTTTAACTCACGAAGATATCAATGCGATAAGGATATTTTAAATCAAAAAGCGCATGCATATCCAACGGTATAGTAACCGGCAGCACATAAAATAGACACCCGGAGGCACTAAACGAAAAACCTGAGGAGTACCATGAAGAGTTTAATTTTTTTCGGAGCATGATGTAAGTAAAGTCTTCACGGTTGTTCCAAAAGGTCAGGTATGAGAATGCCGATGTTTCGATGGCTAATTCTGCTATTGTCCTCAATGCGCCGAGTTCGACACAAAGTCGGCGGCCCTGTCTGAACTGGTGGAAGACCCGTCAAGTCTTGCCTAACTGGAGTGTATCACAACAATTTCTGCATCTCAATTTTCCGCTTCGATTTAACTATAAAAATTAACGCAGTCACATAAGAAACAGCCCAGAGTGTTCTAAAACAATTCTTTGTGCCACCAGGCATAAACGCCGCGCGTGAAAAACATTTTCGGGAAAATGTAAATAAACGGCTAGTCGCGAATGGAAAACAATTTTCTCCGAAACTTGCAGGAGGGGGTAAGGTCTTCGTCGAATGTAAACTTAAAACAAGAACACGATGAAATCCGAGACCTTGACGCAGGATATTTCCCAGTGTACGATCACAACAACACGTTTAGCCATGCACGGAAACAAGACGAGGAAAAACACGTCGAAGTGAAAGTTAATCCAAAGTATACATCCAAAAAGAGAGAAGTGTAGATAGAGAGCTAGTATGCCATAGCGTAGTGAAGATGAAGAAGGCGAAGAAGGAGGTTCGACGGAATGAAGAAGGCTAATCCGCCTTACCTTCAACGAAACACAAATCCACGGCGCCGACAGTGGGATTCACCGAGAGTGTCGAAACGCCTCCCTCCAGCACGGGGCTCGGGCCATCTTGGCGGCTGGGCTTCCGAACTCGCCGGTCGCCGGGTCCCTCCTCTGGGTCGATCACGCGACCACACGGTGAAGTGGTAGCATGCACTCGACCCCTCACAACGTTCTCATCCACCTCTGGGATCGCAATCCCGCTTCGCCGCCACGAAAGTTTCGAACCAAACTGAACAAAGTATCCGTTCGGTTATGTTCCTTTGGGGTGGGTTGGTTGACAACACACACAAAGTCGAAAACACACTCTCTTCCTCGAACAAAATCAATCAACACTCTTCTTCAACAATAAATCCTCTGGTTTTTTTGAAGATTCACAACACACCGTGCCGCGGGAAAACCAAATCGGAGGTAAAAAAAATATCCAGTAGGCACCGTCACTGTGAGTTGGGAGAACCGGGTCCTGTCACACCGCTCACGTCTCTCCACACTGTTCCACTGCAACAGCGCGCACTGTTCCTAGTCAGGGTGCCGGGATCGAACCTTCCTTTTCCTCCGGCAAACGATAATCCTTGTGTGAGCGTGGAGGGGTGGGAAAGGCCGCGGCGAGGATATATTCCGAAACCGCCGTTGCAGGGTAAAAATCACACTGATGTCTACCGGCTATCGCGTACTACCGGCTCTCAGAATACTTTTTTACAGGACTTGTCTCCACAGAATGTGCCAATACAACAAGGGGAGGGTAGAGGGAAACCGGACGCACTCCTTTTTGCACGAGGTGATAACCGGACTAGATGGGGCACAACACACTGAAAAAACACCGGTTTTCTACACTCTTTCTCCCTCTCTCTCAGCACACACTTCCCGTCTCTTATTCCCTTCTTCCCGCTCACTCTATCTCACCCTTCCGCACGCAGGGCCTTCTGCTCCTCCCGCAAGCGGTCGCGGTGTCTTCTGCCGTCGTCGGTTCCTCTCCTTCGCTCGCTAAACCCTCCCTTCCCTTGCTTCTTTCCCCTCTCCGTCTGACCGCCCTCCTCCTGAGAAAACTCCTCCTAAGGTCCCGCCCACTTTCGTGCACACAAAAACCCGCTCCCTACCTCCTACTCTTTCGCCTCAGACCCACACCACCACCTTCCTCCTCCTCCCGGTGTCTTGGGCCTTGCGCCGCCGGCTGCGATACTCCTCCCGCAGCGCCAAAGCATCCCCTCTCTCTCCCGTAACTTCTTTATTTTTTTTCGTCTTCTTTCTTCTCCTTTAAACCTCCCCTGCTGACTTTTCCTCCCCTACCAGAAATACCCCCAACTCCTTCCTTTTCTCTAGTATTCCTTCCTCGTACAGGAGACGTCGTTCACTGCAGCCGAGGGCGTCGAGGCGATCGGATCGTATTTCTTGAGGGATACGTCAGCAAAAACCCCTTCTTCCTATTCTGGAGCCTGACCGCCGTTCTGTTTATTGTCGGAAGCGTCGGTTAACTCTTCCCCAGCACGAGAATATTGCATTAACCCTTTCTGATTTCTCTCGCTTCGACTACTATCTTTCTCTAGGGAAGACTCTATAACACTCTTCCTAAGCGCAACACTGGAACTTTATCTCTGACACCTTTAAGTAGCCAACCCGTATGGATAGCCCAAACAAATTTCGATAGTGAAGTCTAGGTAGCACCTTTCGCAACAATGTCCGGAAGAACACCGCAAAAACCCTATCTCCAATCCGTTTTAGCACCCTGGGAGAAGTAAATCACTTCTGTCTACGACAAATTTTCTGCAAAACCCTTAAAGAAACCCCTCTTCTACTGTCTCAAACTACTGTCTCTCCTGAAGTAGCGAAAGCGTTTCTGTATTTCAGTTCCATCACCCTAATCGTCCAAAAATATCGTCAAGTCCTAGAGCCTATCGTCTGACCGTCAACTTCTTCAGAGTCTTCCAAGTGTTCCTCCTCCCGTCGGCACGAAGTCACAAGTGAGCGATAGAGAGAGCGCCACGGCCAGTGTACGTTTCCCCCGGAGTCAAGCCAGCCCTCGCCGGCGAATCCTCCCCGACCGGTTGTCGCGCGCCGAGTAGTGAGTGAAGTCCCGGGGAGTCTCGCCTACAACTCGCCGGCGAGAGAGACTGGGGACGGCCGGCGGGATATCGCGGTGGTTCCCCCTCTTGGTATCGCGAGTGCGTTTTCAGAGTTGACCGCGGGGATGTAAAGCCTTTCGCGGGGGGAGATCGTCCCAGCCTCGTGTGGTTGCGCGTGGAATGTTTTTCACGGGACGACTCCGGCTGTGCATGTGCTTCCTCCCGGCCTACCGACCATAGCGGCGAGGTGGATGGGAGTCGAATGAAGAGCAGAACGGCCACGACGACCGATAGGAACTTGGTGGCTGTGTACTGTCCGTATGTGTGTGTGAGAGGGGACGATTGCATATGTGTGCGTATGCATGTGTGGAGTGGACAGAGAGTTGAGGGGGGAGGGGGAGGGATAGAGGCCACCACAAGAGGTGGGGATCGCATGTGTCAAGTGCAACGTGAATGCACGCCTTGCTTATGTGTGCGTGCGTGACTTGGGAGTGGGAGATAGCATGGTAGAAGGGGAAGGGTAAGTAGAGATGGGGAGTAGGAGAGGGAAAAGCAGCCAGAATGTATATACGAGTGATTGCGAGTCTCTGCCCCTACCCCCCTCTTTATCCCCTCCCCCGCTTCATGTGAGAGTGTATCTGTGTGCGTGCATGAAAGTATGCATGCAAGCGTGCATGCATGCGAGTCTCAACGTGCGTTTGGGTGTGTGTGAGGGAGGGAGAGAGTGTTTATTTGGCGCACTTTGTCCAAAACTGGGCGGGGTTATTCCAGGCCGGTTTAAATATTTTTTTCTTCCCCTCCACCCCTCACACGTTTTCCCCCTCCCCCTAGAGAGGCGAAAATGGGTGGGGAGATGGTCGAATGGGCGTAGTCTTCGGGCGCATTGTACACGGACAATGTGCCGGTGCCGACGGAGATGGGAGTGGCCCAGAGAGTCCCGGTGGGTGGAGCCTAAAACTTCCGAATACGTCGGCCTTCGTCTGTAAAAGGGGGGAGAGGGTGTGGGTGTAGCGGGGCGGTGAAGGAGAGAGTGGTGCAGGAGGGAGGGGGGACCGTTTGTTTTGAATGGGAGAGTAGTGTGGGGAGTGGAGGGGACCAATGGAGGGAAGGTTTTAAAAGGATGACGTTTTCCCGCTCTCTCTCGTTAAGGGATGGAGGGTGTGTATATGCAAGCGGCACCACCGCGGGTGCATAGAGGAGAGAGAGGAGCCTGGTGCGTGGGGGAAAGGTGACTTCCCCTAATTTCCCCACCCCTGAAAACCGGGAATGGAAGAAGATTGACAGCCGGCGGTGGCGGGGAGAAAAATAAACAAAAAATTTTTAATTATTATTTTCATTTCGCTCTCTCGCGAATCAAAAGGTTTCGCTCCAATTGTATGGGCGGACACGTTTTTCCTGCCTGCCCACTTTTTCTGCCACCCTGGGGTGGACGGGTACCTCCCATTTTACTCTCGAATTCGCACACCGATACAAAAATTATCTCCCTTTTTTCTCTTAATTTCTCCTCGTCTCTCTCCTTTCCCTTGCCTCTTCTGCAGCACATTTCCATTGCGCAAGCGTCGGATTCCATGTGTATGAGTTTTTGTTTTTCTCCCCCCCCTTCTCTTAAAATCATCCCTCCCTTTACCATTTGCCTAAGTTCTCCCCTCTCTTTTCCCCAAAAATCCTTACCCTTCCCCCTCTTCAGCTCATCGAAAGCCGAAAATTTTCGGAGGCAAAAGAAGATTTCACCTCCCTTTTCAGCCATTCCCGGAGTCGCCGTCCCAATAAGCGGTGACGTGTCCGCTCCCACTCTTTTCTCTCTACAACTTCCATTTCTTTTCCCCTTTTTTGCCCTCCCCTTTATGCCCCCTCTCCCCCCCCCCCACCCCGATCCCCAAGTGACCCTTCCTCCTGCACTTCATGGTATCTCTCAGTGCCTACCGGGGGCCGGCCAGTATCGAGAGGAAAGCCCTCCCCACACGCCAGGGGCTAGTCGTGTCGTTTCCCTGACCAAAAAAGGGCAAAATTTTCGTTCGAGCCCTTTTTTACCCTCCTCTCTTCCGACTCTCTCTATGCCGGTGAATGAGAGGGCTCGCTGCCCGGGAAGGGTTTTAGGACGGAGAAAAATGGGATGACTCGGGCAAGCGCGCAGGACAGTTTCCCGGGATGGAAGGGACCAGCTCCCGGCAGAAGGCCCGCCCGCGCCCCCGTGTCTCGGAACGAGACCATTACTATATCTCTCTCTCAGTATCTCGGCATTACTCTAAGCTGGCTGGATACTCTTTCTTGGAATGAATGCCTTTGAAACTTCATAGCATAAGTTGGTTTGAACAAATTCAATTTAGTTAAATTATGAAGAAAACGATCTCATCTTCCTCTCTCTGTCGTTAGAAATCCGCAAATTGGTTTGTAGAATGTATCCTTCTTCTTCTGTCTTGGGCCATTCTTTTCATTTTCACATAATTGGAGCAGTTAATCTATTATTTCATTATTTGATTTATGCGCTTGTGCCTTGCTCTTCCCCGGTGGTTTTTCTTTCTACCATTCCTTCCAAAATCGTGTTAAGAATTCCCTGGTGCCTCCGAATATGTGCCTAGTGTCTCAGACCAACCAGTGTCTCCGCGCTTTATCAAGGCCTTCCACATATTCCGTTTTTCGACAAACCTTTGCAGTAATTCTTCATTGATGACTTTGTCAATCCACCGTATTATCCACCGCATCTCTAAGGCTAATAATTTTCTTCTTTCTGCCACCCGAATCGTCCAACTTTCACTTCCGTATAGTACCTACTACGCTCCATACATACGCCTATAGAAACTGTTTCCTTATGTTCAGGCTGATGTGGTTGGCGCAAAGGAGTTTTCTTCTTATTGAATGCTATCTTAGCCTGGGCGATCCTCATTTTGATCTCTTTGTTGCTTCCTCCATCAGGAGTTATACAGCTGCCTAAGTACTGGAATTCCAAAACTTGTTCTAGACGTTTATTATTTAATTTTAGCTGCAATTGGATATATCCTCTCTACCGCAAACCATGAATTTAGTTTTCTTCTTGTGAAGTTTCAAGTTGTATTCACTTTTAAATACATTGTCTAACATACTTAAAAGAGAACTTCACTTCCCGCTACAACAGCGATATCGTCAGCAAGCCTCAGCATGTCTATTCTCTCACCGTGTATCTTCACTCCGATATTCACTTCTTCCCTTACCCTGTATAATACTTCCTGAATAGTCGCGTTGAGAAGTATCGTGATAAATTAAAACCTATATTACTCATTTTCGTATGCTTGCTTCTTCGTGCTTTTTCTCATCCGGATGACTGCTGTTGCATTTGTATAGATGTTCCGAATTACTCTTGTCTTCCCATGATATGTGGAGTTTTTTAAGTACCTATTTGGAGAATTTTGTTCCAACGGCAAATAAAAAAATCCTTTTTACAACTTTTAACAAATACTTTTTTCAATCATGTTCCTATTGATACCAAAATGTATGTCACATAGGGCACTCATTTACGAGAAAGTTAAAATACTAAAAACTGTTATACGCAGGAACGGCTGTTCGCCCTAGTGGAGAAACAAAAACGAGGAAGTTCTGATAGGCTGATATGTGTCAGAAATTAAACAGTTTATAACTCCAATGTTTTCTTCAAAATTATTTAAAACCTGAATTTATTGCTCACCGAGCTAACTTACATGGTATCGTTAGAAAATTTTCGTTTGCCAAGGCTTTTTCAGCGTACGGCTTGATACAAATGAGTCAAGTTTGTAAATCAAATACGTGGATTTAGATAAACACTGAGAAGTTCAACCATAATTACAAAGTGTTTGCGCCATTATTCACAAACCTATATTCACTTCGTTCTTCTTACAACTGTTTAAAATTTAAATTAACTTTGAAAAAGGTATAGGTAATACAATTTATGAAAACCCTCTTTCAAACCCCCTTAAAACTACAGTTCATGATGACTTAAAACTTCTTAGCCATCCTTGCCAAACAAATTTCCTCCAAACGGGCTTGAGCTGAATGAATGATGCGAAAAAACTTGACGTCGTAGTGTTCCGCACTCGATTGTCAAGGATTAAAATGAGTATTCCCATTGGATGGCTGGAATTTTCATGAAAATATTATTGCATATTTTAATTTACTTAACATCACTGTAATCAACTTGGATTCAAAGGAGAGGGAGAATTTGTGAATTGCCTTCTACTACCTACCATTCCAGTATTATAGCTGAGGATGGGTTTAATTCATTCCGTTGCCCTTCATTCTAGCCGTTCCTATGCAGTAGAAGTGGCAGGAGTGGGGTTGAAGACTATTTTTCCCGCGGCTAAATGCCTTCACGAACAGAGGGCGAAATGATTTTTTACTACTTGGCCATCCTTCGTTCTGAGATTTCCTTAGGATGGGCATGGCCAGTGTGGGAGAAAAATGAACGAGGAGTAAAAAGAGTCCTTGAATTTTGTATTGGTAAGGCCAAGATATTGGTACGGAAGATATTATTAACTAAAGAATTTAACTGTAAGTTCCTCCTCAAATACAGTTATTTGTTCATCTTCAATCACCACGTTCCTTTCGCACTCGCTGTACTTTTTATCAATCAGACTAGACGGGTTAGACATGGCATGGATAATAATAGACACGCTCCAGAAACAATTCTAAAAATATCATAAATTGATAAACATTTTTACCCTTTCTATTTCCTACTTAAGGTCGAATGCTCTTTGATTAAACTAAAGCATTAAGGAGTGCATAAAAATCAATACTTCTCCGCTGAATACTCTATATGACAATTAATCTACCTCATAAATTCATAGAGCATAGCCTCATTAACGGAAGTATTTAGAAATGTTACATGCATTCTGCATGATCACGGCGCTTCAAACGAAAAGCTTGGCTTGGCGACGAGGCTTGTTTTCGTCTGGCCTTCCAAAGATGAGAATAGTGGTGTTCCGTTTTGAATATGAAGTTATTTTGTAAATTTATCAATATTTGGCGTGAAATGTCCCTTCTTTCAATCTTCATAAGTAGGTATATTGTTTTATAAAATATAATCGTCATTTAATCAGTTTATTATATATAATCGTCATAAATTTTGTGGAGACTATGAGAACAGTAGATTTTTGATAGAAGCCACAAGCAGCACTGCAGCAATGAAAAAGGGAAAAATAGACTATGTATTCCCGCCGCAAAAGTACGATCCATAGGAAAGAGCTCCAGATCATATTTTCAATAACTAATTGGGGAAAGAAATAATCTTACTCTGATATTCACTGCATCAATATCGGTCCAGGGATTTCTTTCAAAGACTCTTATCAGCCATACTTCAGGGTGCGTGGATGAAGTAGGTTACAACAGGCGATGACATGTCTCAGACCGTAATAAAATGGAGAATTCTCGGTGAAAATAATGCCAACATTTGAATACAGATGCACAGATAATTTAAGAAACAACCTGTGTACCCAACAAACAACATCCAAGCACCCGAAAAATCAAATCCTGTTTCGGATCTGACGATCAATGCACAATATTAAATGTGAAGCTTTATTTCTGTTCCATTAACCAAACGAACTGCAGAGGGGAGGATGCGTAATGCTTAAAATTTTAAAAAGAAATGCTTCCGCAAAAAGATGCGGATGTGACAATGACTTCATACCAAGCTAATTTTCCAAAACTTCAATCGAAAGTCTTCGATTCCCGCAGTTTGAATGGATGCAGTATTACTCATACCCTAGGAAGCACCTCAAAACCCAGTACTACGACTACTAAATCGACGGAATGCGTCTTTATTTAAGGTTTACGACGCACTACTGAGAAAACTCAAAAATTTTGGTAACGCCACCCACGTTAATGACAGGCGGTGGTTGCATCCTCACAGCGTTTGCAGATTTTAAGGAGGGGGATGAGAGGGATAAGAGACGCTGCAGCGTCGGGAATCCTCTCAAACCCGCCTTTGATATCGCGAACAGGGGGAGGATACTTCTGGAGCATTCGATCTCGGGAGTGCCCTATGCCTTATTCTGCGATTCGACTGCCACTTCCATCGTGACGGTGCTGAGAGTAAAAGGTGGGGGGGGGGGGGCGGTGGGGAGATACGGAAGAGAAGGAAGGGGGAGGGAGAAGGTTGGAACCCCCCCCCCAATCCTCCTTCATAGGGGGAAGGCAAGAGGGCGCATGTAAGTAACCCGGGGAGGGGGAATGGAGGATGACGGGAGGGTGGATGGCGTCGCGGCGGCGATCGGCGGCGGAGACCGCGGGGGAGAGGAGAAGAGCAGAGTCGGAGAGACTACACACACACAGAACACTCTCTCTCTCGAGTTTATAGTTCAATGGCTTCCTTAGCACTCCCCTCATTTACACAGAACACTCTCACTCGTCCTTCCTACCCGTTGCTTCGGTAATACCCCCTCCCCCCCACAAAACTCCCTCCCCTCCCGCCTATCAACTTGCGCGAGGGGGAGGGAAACAGAATAGAGCGGGGAAAGAGGGGGCAGGAGAGATAGAGAGAAAAAAGGGGTCTTTCTTATTATTACCATTTTTACATATTTTTTTCATTTTTATTTATTTCTGCCGTTCAAAAATGTTATGAAATGGCTCCCCTCTTGATCGAATCATCTTGTTTCAAGCCGCTTGACATCGCGGAGGAAGCCGTGTTTTTTTACATTTATACGCCTATCAAGCGAAGCAAATGATACATCTCCTTTAAAGAAGTCATTCCTGGTGAAAATGATTGCATTATTTTCACGGGGTCTCCACCGTAAATTGCACGTCTGGAACGAGAGAGAAGAAATCACATCATGTGAGATAATGGAGTTGAAACTGAGCGTAATTGTCCTTGCACTTCCATCAAATATGCATAAAGATATTTCCCAGTCAAATAAGAGAGTAATTTATTTCGACAAATTTCCTATTTTACAATGTTTAAGTGTTAATAATGGGCATTCCATATTAAATATTTCAACAGCAAGTGTATCACTGTTTAGCCAGCCTCAGGTACGACAGATCAACATTAGCATTTGACATAATCATACTACAGTTAGAATTTTAAATGTTCTCTGAAAAGAGTATACTAGCGCCCCTGTACCTGAGGTAAGGAAGCATTGCAGATGGTCAGAAGCGTTCTTATCCTAACTGAATTAGGACTGGGAGCTGGGGTCGTTTCCCATCCAAAACCGACAATCTCGTTAGGTAAATTTGTGATGGCGTGACTCCTAAGGCAAATCGTAAGTAATTTGGTGGCACTTTTGCTGGGGCGCATTGCATGCATCACACTGATAAGCGTATATGTTAAGCACTGTTTGAGTTTGTATCGAGGGACTAATAGGAGTATGATAGTGTTTGGTGCATTCGTCCCCTTTTACTTTGATGTGGAAGTATGCCAAAATACTATTCGATGACGCGCTGTGTTCCATAGGTAGATTCATAATCCTTCTTATATCAAATGGCCAATCCCATCAAGAAAAATATTCAATGGCATATGGATAACTATGCAAATGCCCTCATAACAGAAGATGACCGATGGGCCAAAAATCCCTGGAGAAAGAAATCGACTAAGAATTTCAGCATGAAATAGTCGTCGGAATTTGGATATTTTAGCGCCATTTTGATGGAGACAAGGGCCCACCAAGGCCACTGCATTTCTACATGGTGATGATTGCAATGCCCAGTAACACATAAGAGTAATGAGCAGGCATATTATGAGAGGATATTTTTCCTCAGTATCTACCTTACCGATATAACTTTAACACCCCGCAATCTTTTCTCCGTCATCTTTCATTTGCTTCAGGTTTCTGAACCTCATCTACCTAACGCGCCAAGTCATTACCAATAATCAAACATTCACGGTGTGAGTGTATTTTTATACTCATTTCGCAATATCATTGATCATGAACAGCCCATAGCTGGATGAAACACTAAAGAGCCTGGGTATTTTAAAAATTCTGATCACGAGTGTATGATTCACATCATTAATGAGCTTAGCACACGGGATCTGAAATAATTCCCAGCACACTCAAAATGCACATTTTAAAACGCGTATAAAAATTAAATGACAAGAAAATTTTACAATTGCCTATCGCAAACTAAAAATAAAATTGGGGGAGAGCTTCATCAATCAAATATACCGCGGAAACATATGTTGCTATTAAAATCTTTACATTTTCCCTTTCATTGCCGTATCGGTATTGCCAGAAAGATAACTAACTGTATATTCCACGTTTTATAGAAACAAAGTTGGTATTTTCATTGCGAGCTAATGATAATGTGTTGATAAATGTAGTTTCTTCTTCTAGCGAAATAGATAAAGCAACTGTCATAAAAATATCAATCAATCTTTTATGGTAATATATTTATTGGCACCTAAGGTAGATCTTCTCTGCTTGCAATATTGAATTGGAATGTATTCATCAAATTATTCGATTTATTCATGCTTTCGGTTGTGATTTTTAATCTAACGAGAATTATTTTAGAAAATACTCACAACTGTGGGAATCCTATGAAAATATCTAATTGGCAGTAATAAAGTTTGGAATTTGTTAGTTAGTTAACCTTATATCATCATAGATATTATAAATTTTTTGATTGTTAAGCCGGAAACTTTCTGGACATCGGCGTATCGTTTGCTATGTTTAGTATATATATATTGTAACTGACGATATATTTAAAGGAAACCGATGACAATACATGGAAATTGCCGAGGGAAGGGGCATGCTATATGTGGGTGAGCAATGGTCTCTGGATTCCTTTGAACTTTCTTTTCCAACATCATTCCCTTGAAATACTTTCATTCTTTTTTCGACTTGACGGCCCAATGTGTTACTCCTCGCTGCAGCCTCCGATGGCTTGCAGACCATTATGCGCCCTCTGGAAAAACACGTACTCCCATCATTAGGTTAGCAAGTAAGTGGTTTTAGAACCCCTGCTCATAGAAGAATGGTCATTTGGCAAGTCAAAGGAGACCAGAGCTGGCCCGTCGGAAGTATTTTGCTCCCATTGGAGCAAAACCCGACAGGGCGCTAATTTATGGGGAACAGAGGGATGCATGCTTTTGCCTTCCCGGAAAAGCCAGCGGCTCACCCTGGGCCATGAGAGTCAGGGGCCGGGTAAGCATTAAAAGGTTTTCTTCTGTCTATGGAAGTGCCAAGTTAGCTTCCTACACGGCTTAAGATGGAACTTGGCATGTTATTATTACTTCAACACAGCAAAGGTCACATCCAAACTATCAACGTAAATGAAAAGTATACTTAACTTGGTTTTCCCACAGATTTCCACAGAACTGTGTGAACTCCACAGATTTCCACAGAACACAGAAATCAGTGGAAAAACTAAGTTATACTTTTTATTTACAGTGTAAAGCAAATTCCACGAAGTCACGCCGGAGACAACGGAGTATATCAAGTAGGCAAACTATCAACCACTAAACGTCTGTGGCATATAATTTTTCTTCTGCTCTTTCCTAAATTCGGCGCAAGTAAACAACTTGGGCGTCGAGTAACGACGTCACACACTAACGGATTAATCTTTGCTCTAATTTAGTGAAGGCCTAGTTTAGCCTAAAATTGATGAAAACAGGATTTAATCAAGGTGGGAACTATTTCTATCCATAATGAAATAAATAAATCTCTCTTGTTGCACGAATAAATATGGCTAGACCAGGCTGTCGATATATATGATGAATAAAGCACTAAGCAGGTACTTTTATGCACTGTGCCTCACTGTTGCATAATCATGTGAACGTGATTAACCCACAGTGAAGGGATACGCGTCAAACCATCTAATAAAATCAGTGGAAGAGCACTAAGTGTTTCATTCATCATAAACACTCTGCTGTTTCCTCAGTAAAATACTGTGGAAACAAAAGAAATACTGTGTGACTACCTTAAAATTGAAAGATAAGTAAAAACCAAGTTTTTTCCTTTGCTGCATAAGAAAAGGCAAAGTTTGTTATTTTAATGTGAAGGTAGCTTAATCTCGGTCCAATGGCCAGTGCTTGGGCTGTCATAATTTCCACGTAAATGCAAGGTACCTCGGGACTAGCGAAAGTCAGCTGCTTAGAAGAAAGAACAATATGATAGTTTTGACATAAAAATTATCCACTGGTGTGGATGGAATTGAAATAAAATCTCTTTCGTTAAATCTTAAAAAGAATTAATCTAAACAGAAGAAGATGCCTGGGTGATTTAATTAGTTAAAGCAATTTGCATGATATCGGGGAACGTTCGGGTAAATAATTATTAAAGAGTCAATATATCTCATCAATGTAGAATGTAGAAATCTTCTAAATTGTAGAAATTCATCAGTTATTTTGCCCGTGGCAAAATAAACTAATGACTTAATAATGCCACAGACAGTAAATAATAATCATTTTTATATTTAAATGAAAAGCAAAATCGTGCAGCATGTTTAGAATAGGTGAAAGTGTCAAAACGCGTGCAGCGACAAGATGTCAAAGGAGGAAGGAATCTAATAAAACGCCGAACACTCGCATAATTGGTTGGTTGTTCACACACTAGGAAAACCGCGGTTTTTGATCACCGCCGGGCATGGAAAACGTGACGGGGAGATCGCGGAAGAGGGCGAAGGGAAGGAAGGAGTGCGCCGAAAAACCGTCTTACATGCACCGCCCCCCGACCACCGACCGCATCGTCCCCCCCCCCTTCCCCCCTCCGCCCCCCGTACACGAGCCTCTTAAAAAGGCCCCGGGCCCCCTGAAAACGACTTCCCTCGTGATTATTGTAATTACGGAAATATGAAAACCGAAGGGTAGTCATTACGAAATGAGTGTGGGAGGCGAAGCGGGGATACAGTATGTAAGGGGGAAAAGGATGTTTATATGATGTGAAGAAGCGGGAAGAGAGGAGAGAGGGAAGAAGATCCAATCCTGCTTCTCCCTACGACTGCCTCCCTCCTCCCCCACTCCACCACCTTCCTCCCTCCCTTCCTTATCTCCCCGGCGTTAAACGCGGGCTTCATAACGCGGAAATCTCTCCTTCGATCACGTGGCGGAGGTGGGGTTAACGCCCCCCTTTCCCTCCCCCCACCACAAAAGCAAGGCAAGCGGGCGCTTTGCCCTCCTCAAGAGGAGCCGTCCCTCCGCGGGGACTTCGTCCACCACCGCCCCGAAAAAGTTTCCTATGCGACGAGAAATTGGGGAAAGGAGTCTAATAGGGTTAGCAAAACTTGGTGGCGCTCGCTTGTGAAGAGCATGGCGTCGGAGAGAAGAGAATTCACAATAGAGGTTGCATAACGGGTCCGGAGGTCCCTCCAAACGTCCCTGGACGTGCCTGTGCCCTCTCCCTCATGAGCGCTCGACTCACCCTCACCGACCTCAAACTCTCCGCTGGTGAGTGACACCAAGTTTTTTGGTGTCTATACCTTAAAACCGACGAAGGGAGTAAGATATGAGATGGATTAGTTTTTAGGCATTATTGTTCCTGAACTTTGACAGTTAATATGTCGTACGGAATTATTGATTGATTGGTTATTTGTGGAGCGGCCGATAAGTGATGACATTTGGATAGGTTGGTTAGGATATAATACTATGGGAATGTTGGAAATAAACTCGGATTTGGCGTTAGCCTACACTTCACAAATGGCGCCAAAGGATAGCCATCGGGCGGCCACATTGCAACACGGTTTCATAATGTATGTATGACCATCACGTATTATTTTCCCTCACGTAATTCTTATTATCGCATTAAAACATGTAGTTTAAAGATATATTCGGGAAGAAATTAACGTGGAAAGGTAGGATTTTGATGTACATATCCAACAGCGAACACGCAATGCCATTTAAGTCATTTTTACTATGGAACCAACTTCATCTAGGTGGTCGAATTCATAATTGTAGTGAGTGAAACTTAAAATCCAGTAGGTTTCAGAAGTAAACATGAGTTGTCTTAACTTTTTAAACGCTTTCTTTCTCCACGATTAGATAGACTCCCATTCTTGTTCACACAATAATTCAATTGGACTCATAGCTGTATATAAAAGCTCTTTCTGTCAAAACAACTGTTTTGACAGAAACTGTTGGGGGTTCTTGTTTTAGTTTTGTCTGATTATTAAACTACTCCTTCTCCAATCGGTTCCGACTATTTGTTCAATGCACTAAATGTAGCCATACTGATGTAAAATAGCACTTTTTCTTGACTTCTGGTGGTTTTTATCTAGCATTCTTGGTGCTCTGATCTGTTTTCGGGAGAGAAACACTGTGGGCAAATTTTGATTACTAGTACACCTTTCAGGGTAATAGCATTAGATTGTAATAATTTGATTTATCATTCTGTAGTGAACTTTTATTTTTTATATTTGAGTAATTGTTTAACTTTCTCATAAGTTTCATTCCATAAACAAAAAACAAAATAATAATTTTAAATATTGTATAAATGTTATATACTTGAGCCCACCCGGCACTTCTCGTTTTTAATGCTAAAGCTGATATAATGACTCGTGGCACTAAGATGGTTGAAGTTTGTTTGATTCTTCAATCTACTCTTTCTCTGATCGGTTCCAAATACTTACTCCAAATTAATTAAAATGTAGCCAAATTGATGTAAAAGAGCACTTTTCCCTGTCTTCTTAGAGGCCATTCAATTATTACGTAAGGCGATTTTGGTCACTATTTAATCCCCCTTCCCATGTAAGACTACGTAAGATTTCATGAAGCCCCCATCTCCCCTCTCAATCTTACGCAAGTTGTCTTACGCTTTTTGAACTATGCGTGTGGATAAAGAAGATGGGCAATTCCATGTCCAAGTGTACAAATACTGACCTTACCCCCTCCGGTTTTTTAATCTTTTGAATAATCATAGCTCATATGGTGAAACACATATAAATATAAATTTTTAGCCGGATTTCGATTAATGTTTTCGTAATTTCACGATCCACAATAGGTGCAACATGCCAACCACGTGATATTTAAAAGAGCAATATCCCCAAACTAATGAAGGCAGAGAATTAATCTTACGTTTTTATATATTTTAGCATAAATTCAGGGTGACTGTCGCGGTGGTGATTCTAAAAAGTAAGATTTTCCTCCGACAATAATTTTTAAACGTGATAAGAATACAATCTCTGAAATTACTAAAAGCTTATGTAAATCTTATGTCTCGGAACCCTTCACACCCATACGTAGTAGCTCTTAAGCAGCAAGAAAAACTCGCCCACTTCCCGCCTAAAACGTTTTACGTAATATGTGCTTGTACTGGCCCCTTATTGCCAGGAGCGCTAACCGAGCAGGGGTATCCGGGCCGACTGCCCGGCAGGTCTTTTTTAAATGTTCCCTCTCGTTCGAAGAACGCCCGAAGAATACTTTTGTCCGGCGGGTCGAGCCTCGCTCTCTGCCCAGGGGGGTGCGACGGGGAAGTTGCTTCTCGCTCGCCAATGAGGGCGTTGCTTTCAACGGGGAGGAGACGAGGGGATAAGCGGGGCAGAAGTTAGCCAGGCTCGGGTTGGCGGCTCCAGAAGTGCCGCGTTCCACTGCGGCATCCAAGTGGATCGGAACAGGAATTGAACAGGGGATGAAACCGGTTAATGAAAACATGCATCGCGGTTAAGTGCCTTTGTTTCATATTTAGGCAATGTTATTACTTAAAAATTAATTATTTATTAAACATTTTGCGTTACTTTCGTTAATTGCGAATGCTTTGGAAGTTTTACTTTCATTTAGATGACGACCCGGCCTTTACAGTTCCATCTGAAGAGATAAGGATGTAACTGCATCGGGACTCATAAAATATACTTAACGGCCAATGCTTTTTGAGCCAGTCTTGAAATGAAAATTTCCAAGTCGGTGAACATGCATTTCAGTCACGGACAGTCATTTGCAATGCAATAACTTCCATAGAAATTGCGCCATTAATTATAAATAGTAAATTATGTCCTGAATATATTTATACTTTTTATATTTCCCTATATATAATGTAATCTCACATTATTCTCACATATTATACACACGTATTGAAAATATTTTTTATCATTCCAATTATATCAGGTTTCACCTAGCATGACTTGCAATCCAATTCTTGTTTCACCGTGCGATGAAGGAGTTCCAAAATTATTTGTCACGATGGCACATCAAATGAAAATAGCAATCGAGGGGGCAGGGGTCAATTTGATGCTACTACATAGCTAAAAATATAGTTACTAGGTTAAATAGAGTTACATCGGCTACCGTCAATAATATCGCTCTGCTAAAGATCATTTTCTTGTTTAAAATTGGGCATATTCACAATGCCATCCCCACCCGAGGTAAAGATAGTTTAACTACGACGTTTTAAAGTATTTTCTGATACATTCAGCCCTTTTATTGCTATCAGCTTTTCATTGAGGCATTATAATATCAATACAGCATGTTGGTCACGTCGAAAAATTGAAAAACCTAAAGATTTGCCGTGCTCCTCATGTTGATGACCTAATCCATCTGACAACATTACCCGTAATATAAAATAATTGGTGGGAATGAATATTTTATGCAAAGAAACTAGCCCACGAAAAATATATGCATAAATAGGGTGCATAATTCTTTCAAAACCTCTGGGGGAAATAAAATACGCTTTTCTCAAATAGAAAGTGGAAAATATCCGCTCGGATCTCAACACTTTGAAATCGAACTCGGTACGTTCCGAACGGATTCGCACGAAGATCGTAACCGTGAGGAGGAGGTTTTTTGTTCTCCTTGGGAGACTCCTTTCACGGAGCGCGACTCTTTCACCGAGTCGATTTCGGCAATTCCTCCCTCGGTCGCCCACACACACCTACACCGAGAGGGCCGGGCGGGCTTTCTCGCTGGCGGAGCCGGGCGGCGGCTGCGGCGGTGCCGGGAAGCGGAGAGAGTGGGAGAGACGCAACTCCCCCACCCGTGACCGCTGCTGCTCCACGGACCGCGTCCCCGGTCGCTCCGGAGGCGCCCCGCCGGCCGTCCAACTGTGGGAGGGAAATTACGCGGGCGGGTTTCGTTCCCTCCTCCGGTCCTTCCGAGATTGGGTGCTCTCACGAACACATATTTTACCGCGGAGTGCATTCAACTAAGTTTTCACCGCAGCCGTTTTAGCGTCGTTGTGCACCACACACATAACCTGTTTTCATGGCAATGGGATTTAAAACAGAAGACGGTGAAAAACGAAATAATGAATCACAGAAATGGCAATTTTCCACTACATAATATTTAACACGACCATGGTTTCGATGCACAGCATCATCATCAGACCTAATGATGATGCAGATGATACATCGGGTCTGATCACCTGATGATGATGTAGTGAATCGAAATCATGGTCGTGTTAAATCTTATCTAGTGGAAAATTGCCATTTCTGTGATTCATTATGCTGAACTTCCACCATATCACGTCTGATACTTCTCTTTTTGTACGGTGAAAACAGTGACGCGTTCAGCCTTCATAATTATTCCTGCTCATTTTGGAAACATGTTCTAACAAGGGATGTTCACTAGGAGTAATGGCTATGGACTGCACAGCCTTAATTCAAATTATGTCAACAATCTGAAGAACAACCCACGATTCCTCGGAAAATAATCACGTGACCAACAAATGACAGACAGAAAGCGTCGGTCCTCACTCCCTGCCGCAGCTCCGGTAACGCAGGCTGCGTCCAAAGTTGAATGATGGGCGACTTCAATGGCCATGAAGCCTGCTTTGCAGATCTCGCATTTGATTGGCAACGCTGAGCCCGGCAAAGGCAAAATAGAAGCATGAAAACGTAGATTTCCGAATGGGAGGAAGTCGAGGGAGGGCTTTTATTTTGGTGATTACGCAAGACGAAGTGAGCAGGCAATGGAAGAAGAGATAAACTCCATGTCACACAATGCAATTTTCCATGAGGGTTTCTTTTACACTAAGGTCTTGCTGAAATATTGTATCGTGTGTCGTAGGAATCGCACGATTTCTCGTACGCAAATGCCTGCGATTACGATTTCAGGATCTGCTGTATTTTTTCATCATAGTTTTTATGCTACTTCAAATTAGATATAATGAAGGGCACCCAGTGCCACGCGAAGGAAGCAATAAAATGTTACTTTGAAACTAATACTTGCGCCATAATCACTCATACCACAAAAAATCCAGGTGTTCTAATTGAATATTCTGTGCACGCGTTCAGCAGCAATATTTTGCGATTCTGTAGTCAGTAGCTACACTGATTATGAAGCAAAAGTGGTACTGAACAACTCTTCTACCCAGGGTTATACTTGAGATCTCTTCCTCTAATGTTTGGCAAGCGCGGAAGAGGAATGAAGATGGTCGGTATTTTGGACGATACGGAGAAGGATAGAAGGTATGAGGAACCTAAGAGAGACTTGATGGTGGGCACGTATAACTGAGTGGAGGGAGATTAGAAGGGAGGTAAGACTCCAAAAATGGGAAACAAGTTTATGGATCATCCAAAAACCTTCCAATCAGCTGGTAGAATACTCAATGACGACGAAGGGTACTTGTGTGTGCAGGACGGGAAACGGGACAGACTTTTGGGGAAATCTTGACCGTGGGAGATGAGGGAGAGAACCGAGAAGCCGCCTCTTATTTTTAACTTCTGGCTCTCCTGTCCCCTAGCGTCACTGCATAGATACGGACTACGTTAATAGCGCATGCGACCGATGGGGCACAGAACTTTTTATGCATTATGCATATCCGGCAAGCGTCGAAACTGCTGAGACTTCTTCTCTCCTGTTTTATCCCCTCCCCCCTCCTTGGCTACCACGGTCCAAATCCTCCCCTTTCCGCGCTGATAACTTCTCGTAAATCTTAGGAGATCTTGCGGAAGGAGTTTTTCTTGTCTCTCCAGAAGACTTCCCTTAAAGTAAGGTGACATTTTCCTTGAATTTCCACTCGTTCTTATTCCGCACAAGTGTTCCTCAATATCTCTCACATTCCTGGGGCCCATGCGTTTAGAAACTGCACCAACTGGCGTAAGTTGTCTCTGAATAATGGTTGTTAGCTATGGGATAAATACGAAGCAGAACTTTGCTGCAAGATGTGAATGTTAGCAGTATAACTTTGTATCTCTGTCCATTTATGTAGTTGCAAATATATATATATTTATACAAATGGTCCCTATAACATTTGCAGCATACCCATTGTGTAGTGCATGCTTGTAAGAATTCACCTCCTGACAAGCATTAGCGATTTATGCTAATGCATCAACAGTGTAAGTTGCGCTAAATTTAATAGGATATTGTGTAATGCATGTTGAAGACTACTCACCCCCTGCCACACACCCTTGAGGTGGTTTGCAGGGTACTTTGTAGATGTATATAATAATATATATAATTTATTCTTCATTAACAAATAGATTACTACATTATTTTACAAATGGGAAGTTAGGTACCATACTAGGCAATAGGCCTGTTTTTAGGGTACCTTCATTTCAAATTTCACTTGCATTGCTGTGTAAGCATGATGTAGATTAACTTGAACATTACTCTGTTAATCAATCTGTTACAACAATCTACTGTTATGATTTTATATTTTCCGTCTCATGGCTGAAACGTCATCTTCATCTGAAAGGTCAAGCAACCCAAAGATGACTCAATGTGGAGCTGGCACGGATAATAATGTTATTTCTTCAGATTTTTTTAAAAACAAGAACTATTTGGCTGTTCCATCACTAGTTTTTCAGATACAATGCGATACCTATATTTCAATTTCCGAGTTTTAGATGGCACTTGGTTATTGATGATTCGGAAACATATTTTACATCAAACTAATAACTTGTAGGTCACTTTAAAAATGCGTGAGAGGGAAAGTTAGACCACAACTTCGACAGAAAGATCTTATACAAAGAAGAGAGGCGATATTTGATAAAATAAGTGACATTATCCCACGAATAAAATCAAAATGTAGCCGTGAAAGTAAATGAAGTTAACCATTTATGTATTTATACCTGTAGGCAAGGTAAGCGGCAAAAATTTCTTGAAAAGTGAATTGGAAATTTATCAATTAATAACCTTTATTTCTATGGATGGCCCGATAAAGGTTTTTTTCGATACGACCCGTTAACGATATTTTGCTCGCAGGCTCCGAGCAAAAGATGCACGATACTCAATTAATCCCCAATGGTTAAAGAGTTTAACCTAATTTTGCGTATTTCCTAAGGTAGGTACATAAATAATGTGTACTGTAGTATTTTTTGTTTGTTCATAGTGATAATTTTCTATAACCCTATCAGCTCATTCTGATAAAAACTATCCGATTTGCAAAAATAATTAAAAATTTAATTAATAGACATCATAGAGTCCGTCCAATAACATGGTATAAGTAATCAGACAGATATAATACTTCCTAGGAAATTTAAAACAACAAATGAATCTGCCTTGCAAGTGACTTCCGTTGATTAACTGTAATGAAACCCGCGACATTTATCTCCTCGAGATCCTCAAAAACTTGCTCATGAAGTCAGACGTTGGTCTGCGCATTGTAACGCTGTCTAAAATATTCTTTACTTGATCCTACAACGATGTGCGGAGGCGCGGGAAGAAGAAATCAGCAATTTATTTCTTTACGCCATGCGCGTTTCTTCTTTTTCTTATTATTTTAAAAAAGGCTTTCACCATCACTGATAAGTCTGACCAATTCTTAAAATGCTAAGCGCAATATTATGTTTTTGACACCCATCACATTGATCCAGTTTATTTTTCGCTCTTTCATTATGTATTTGAATGTCACTTTCTTTCAGTTGTTTGTTATAGCCTGTAGCTACTTTTTTGTATCTATACTCCACTCCATTCTCACCATGAAATAGATTTGCCAGTTTATATTCATTCATCTTGTTGAATGCATATACCTAAATCTTTTCCTTTAATATATTTCCAGTTTTTCGAAGGTCTTGTCAGTAATCGGTCTCGCCCTGGCCGGAGGTGTATTTCAGATTCCCTTTGTAACTTGATCTAACCCTATTATTTCCTCTGGCTTTTAGTTACTTTGTCCATTTTTTCCCTACAAATTCCAAATCCGACATATCTGTCGATATTTTCTAAAATATCGGATCAAATCATACCGTGAGATATTATTGGAATTAGCATTGGCAGTCCTGGAATCAGTCGATATGTATCGGGCTTTTCCTAAATTATTTTCCTTCTCTGAAACGCACCCAACGTTCTCTTGAATGGGGAATGGTTCCGCGAGAACTTAACCGCGTCGATAAATTCTACGGAGGTCATCATTTCCTTACAGCCGTGTTCTCTCGTGGCCAAGCGGGAAGAATGTGCCAGAATCTATGCGGTCTGGGATGGGGGGAATAGGCTTGGACTGCAGGACTCGGAACGGGTTGCAGTGAGTAGAAATAGACGTAGGATAGCCGTCGGGCAAACTGAACCGGCGGCAGCTGCGAAACACGTCCGGGCAACGAAAGGTGGAATGTTTGAATTCGTGGCACCGGATAAAGAAATCTCGTTCCATCCTATACGGGCTGAGCGCTCATCGGTGCCCCGAAAAATTTTCCTGCTGTCACGTATTTACTGGCAAACCAAAAAATGACATGAGTTTTCCCTTCGGCCCCCGAGCCCCTCGAGGCGCACTGGAATTGAGGTAATCCTTAACGCGGAGGGGTCTTCTCCGCATATGCGAACACATGCCAAGAAGTTTCGGGAAACGATCCCCTACCGAATGCCCGGCGACCTCTGTTTTCGTCTCAAAATCTGGTTCCCTGCATGAGACACTTCAGTCCGGCGATATTTTCTTAGACAGTAGGACCGTTGTATGTGCCCATGAAAAAAAATTCGACTCTTTCTTGGTCGCTAGTTCAAATCCAGCGTTCCAAGATGGTGAATAGGTAAGCTTTTTCACAACATAAATATGATCTTAAATTGTGTATGTATATAATCTTGACCACTTAATTATGATTTATGTTATTTATGGAGCTTTGGTCTATTATTTTTTAAATAACAAAAACACCAATTTGCCAACGTTTCACCTTTTTATGTAGGCTTCATCAGGGCTAAAAATAGAATACATAAGTCATACATGAACAAATGTGCTTGAATATACATAAATATTGTTAACAGCTATTCTGTATATACCTTTAGGTGACATTTCACGACGAGAGTCAAAGGTTTATCACAGTTAGTTTCCAATATATAACAACAATGATCTTCTTAGAAACAAACATTTTAACATAAACAAATATTTAAATGAAAATATATTTTTTTATAAATAAAAAAATGTTAAATAAATAATCTTAAGCAAAAAAAATGTATAGTAAATATTAAAAATATAAAAAACAGCTAGATATCAGTTTCTATATGTCAAATTTGGAAAAAAGGAATAGTCTAATGCTGATGGTTATGTTACAATATTTTTTATTTAACTTACACTCCAAAAATATTTTAACATAACCATTAGCTTTAGACTATTCCTTTTTTCCAAATTTGACATGTAGAAACTGATATCTAGCTGTTTTTTATTTTTTAAATATTTACTATACATATTTTTTTGCTTGAGATTATTCATTTAATATTTCTTTATTTATAAAAAAAATTATTTTTTCGTTTAAATATTTGTTTTTGCTAAAAATTTTTTGTTTCTAAGAAGATCATTGTTGCTATGTATTGGAAACTAACTGTGTTTAACCTTTGACTCTCCTCGTGAAATGTCACCTAAAGTAATAGCTGTTAACAATATTTATGTACATTCAAGCACGTTTGTTCATGTATGACTTATGTATTGTATTTTTAGCCCTGATGAAGGCTACAGAAAGAGGTGAAACGTTGGAAAACTGGTGTTTTTTTAATTGAAAAAATAATAGACCAAAGCTCCAGAAATAACATCAATCATAAATATCATCGCCTTTTGTTTCTTATAAAAATTTCAATTTTTCATAAGAGCCCCTCAATAAGTAATTCGTAGCATCAGCTGTAACTTGGTTGAATCTATTCATACTTTAAGTGAATAATCCCTTATATCTGGTGCTTATTTTAAATCACGACCCGGGTTTCGAGTATGGGACGTCATCTTCAAGTTAAGCCCCGTACATACACTCGTGATTAAAAATAAAACGTTTTTGAAACACCAAGTTTATGTGTTTCTTTTCAAGTCCCTCTATGTTTGATGTTAATGTCAATTCTCAATCTCAAGGAGTTTTCCCTCACGTTTCCTGAAGACAGCTATTTTATAAAAATGTATCTCTTTTTAAACTTCTCGTATCTTTTGCCTCACCTCTTTCCACACAAAATTCCTATCTTTCACCTCCCTCTCCCACGTCTACAATACAATCTCATCTCCATTACCCTCTACAACAGGTTTGTCCAACTGGCGGCCCGCGGGCAACATGCGGCCCGCGGTGCCGTTTATACTGGCCCGCGAAAGGTTATTAGACGAAAATTCAGAAATATATTTTTATTTTTAAACCTTGCGTTGTTTCTTATTGTTACTTAAAAAAATAATAATGTATTACTATATGGCCTGCAACCATATTAAAGATTAAGTTGTGGTCCTTGAGGCCTTGCAAGTTGGACAACCCTGCTCTACAACATGTCTTCACCCCACAGCACATCCTCCGGCCACTTTTGTTACCTCCTTTGATTTTCTCCAATCAGATTCCCCTTCTCTCCCGTCATACCCAACACTTCCTCATATGTTTTCTCTCAACCCAGCTGTTATTTCCATCAATCTCTTCGCGCATAAGTATCTTAGAAGCCTCCATTTCATGCTCAACTTCTCTCCGTTGCTGCCATATTTCTGAACCACTAACAGCACCGCTCAATATAGAGCTTATAACATCTTTTCTTAACTGATCAAAGAATTCAAAGAATGATTATTCAAATAATGGTTGATTAGAGAAATTAAAAATTTGTGGTATCTTATAATAATCTGATTATACTTTTGGCACATACATTTTTTATTTATTTTTTCATAGTTTTGTTACTTCTTTCAATGTCATCATAATGATTAAATTTTTGAAAACTCAAAAGTATGTTTTCTGCAATGTAATCGTTCAAATTCAATGGGTAAAAGGTACTATTATTGTAACATGCCCATTTCCATGAAAATATTGGAACTTTATGACAAGCCATGCGGCTTGTAAGGACCTAGAAAGTATGTATGCAATAAGAGCATTATCATTAATAAAAATACCTCTTTGCTCAAATTTCTCCTAATAATTTCCCAACTTTTTGTAAATGCTCCCTTTGCAAACGCATCATTCGATTTATTTCCCAGCAACTAAACCATTCTCATCCAATGCATTCATTTGCTGACAGCCAGAATGTGACAGGACTTCGCTCAGCCCACGAGCCCTCGAGGCAGGAGCGCAGTCTGACTGAGGTAACTTTCAAGGCTCAGACATCAATGTGACGCATATGCTGACGTAGATGTGTAGAAGATTCGGCAAATCTTCAACCTCCCATAACCTGGCGAACTTCAGTTTCATCTAAAAATCATGTATAAGATTGCGTTCCCTGAATGTGACCTTACAGCTGGAAACACTTTCATGTTTTTCGTTTCGTTAGGACAAGATTCGTTAGATTGTACGTTCTCATTAAGAAAATCGGAGATTCGTTAGTGTGCGAGGGTTCAATTCTTCTGTTACCATACGATAAAAGTGTCGGAAATGACCCGTTAACAAATTTCCAGAGTTCAAGGTCCAGTTCAATAAATGTTTATTTCAGCACTTAAAAACTTTACAAAACATAAAAATGTACATTAAAAACGAACGCGGACCCCGCTGCAGGCTTCCGCCTCATCAGGGAATGAACAAAATATTTTGTAATTGAATAAAGTTAACATGTACGAGAGAGGTACCCGAGTACCCGACCCGAGGAAAAGATGTGATACAACTTTATATGATTTTCGGAAAATTATATACCGGAAAAGGAGTCCTACTCCTATCAAGGTATATTCATTTTTATATATCTTGTATCAAGTTCAGTCAGTTCCGAAACAAACAAAACCATTTTTTACCCCAACAATGTAAGTTAGTTGGTGGTCCACAGCTTGGCTCTTTGAAATTTTATTTTCAACTCATCTAGGGGATAAGGTATAAAGCGCCCCTTCGCAAATGTCAAATAGAATAGAGCTTATTTCACCCAAAAGGTATACACAATTTTAACAAATCAAAATGGGGGTGAAATTAGGCACCCCAGAAGAAATAATTTCTTGTTTTGGGGTTGACATTTCTTGAATAAATTGGCTGTAGTTCAGCAGCTATGATTCACAAAAATAATTATAAAATAAATTCTGGCTTTTATATAACATAAATGTGTTTCATTATAACAGTTTTTAATTTGAATTTAAAATAAAGTACAAGATTCAAACAATATAATAAAATAAGTACACATACCATAAGAGAATCACATAATTGTTTTTAAAAAATATTCCACATCATTTTTCTCTAACAACCAAATTTTCAATTTTCTGAGGAAAGTAGTCGTATTGCTAATTGATAAAATCTCATTTGGAATTTTTTGAGGAATTGAAGGGGCAATGAAATGAAATAAATGTTTGTAGGCTTCAATATTGGGTTTAGGTATAGTACAATAGTGAACACTTCTTAATCTAGTACCGTAAGGACACGGTTTACAATTTAGACCTCCTCGGTTATAAAAGATTCGTCACACTTTATACAAATAGAGATGACGAAGAGGCAATTCTTTTATTTTTTATATAAAGGGAATTACGATTATCTGGTGCTAGTTCCCAGAAGTAGCATTTTATTTTGTACAATGCGAACTGGTTGAATATTAGAGTAGTACGTGCCTCCCCAACAAGTCAAGCCATATTCTATTCTAGAATTGACAAGAGCAAAATAAACAGATCGCATGACTGACACAGAACTAATTCTTTTTAGCAGGTAAAACTTTCTTAGAGCAATTATTAATTCAGATTTTAGTTTGCTAATGTGTGGTTTCCAATTGCAATTTTTGTCTATGTTTAAGCCTAAATACTTCAAATGATCAACCGGTTCAATTTGTATGCAGGCTTCACAAGTTCTTCCATTTTAATTCAAGCACTGGATGCATTTATAAAAAATATTAATGTCAGGTGGTGGACACTATCACTATCTCAAGGACATTCTCGTTGCGCTCCTGCGGTATACCATGGATTTCTAACATATTTGATCGGGCATTCTGTTCACTGTCTTCAATTATTTTTTGTAAAGCGGCTACCCGTAGTTTCAAAGTCATGCTTCATTTCGTAAGTTGCTCAATGGCTTCTACTTGTCCATCTTGAAGCACTGATCCTCTGTTTTGTTTGTTGTCGTCGATCTTCTTATGCACAAGATCAAATGAATTATTTAAATCAGCCTCAATCCTCACCCTGTCTTTTTTGGCTTCCTCAGGCATTGCTATCACCTGAGACAAATCGCCTGAGTCCGTGGTAGTAACCGCAGACATGGATAGTCTTCTTGCAGCTGAGCAAGGGGGGCAGCGCCAGACTTGCTTCTCAGCCGTTAAAAATTCCAAGTCCTCCTTAGAGATGTTTACACAGTTTGCATGGCACTGCTTCTTGCACTCAGAACCCATGATTTTTAGCTGACGGCTTTGAATATTCTTGTGACATACACCAAACTCAGCTATAGCTATGAGAGGAGTAACCTAAATAATTCTATCTGATTTTCATTTCAATAAAGTTTTGTACTTTTCTACACTTTTTATTTTTTAAAAACACTACGCGTTTTACTAATTTTTGTAAACAAACTACTACACCTGTCGATGCCAAAAAATTGGTAAAACGCGTAGTGTTTAAAAATAATAAAAAGTGTAGAAAAGTACAAAACTTTATTGAAATTAATATTAAAAGTTTCTACAAAGTTGATCCTGAAGCTGTGGATTTTATTCTATCTGATTTGGTAGACGATAGATAAATGTTTTCACTTGTGATGGTACGTATAGCTTTTTTAAACGTAATGCACTTCTCAAAGAACACACATTTGGTAGAAATTGAATTTGACCAGGTGCTATAGGACTCGCCCTTCACTGCTCACGGAGCTGCGGAACACGACCGTCTCACTAAGCGACTGAGACATGACTGGACTGAAATATAGTTGGATTAGAAAATATACCATGAAATATGAATCAAGTGCAACAAGTGTGTTAACATTTTACTTGTAGCATTGCTTCTGAGAAAAAATAACATACTCTACGAATACTATTTTTTTCTACTTCTGCCTTTGTTAACGTCAGCACAACGCCAGTCTTGCTCGTAAAAGTTAATTCTAAAGTCACTCGACCATTCATAATTTTACAACAAATTACCCCGGTGAACTGCATGAAATGTCAAATTTTATGATAACCATCTGTGTGTGATGACAGAAAACAAATGCAGCCTGCAATTCTGTACGATTTCTCTGAGCCTATGCCTGAAATTCCTCGGTGACCATGTCACCGCCTCCACCCTAATCTCGCTCTTCCATGGAAACGACATGGTTGAAAAAAAATCACTCGACCCTGAGGATACCTAGGGATTTCGGCCGGAGCCAAGGAGTGTTTACTGTAGTCCGTGAGTGCAGACCCCGGAGATTGGCCTCGCCCGAGTGTTTGGAGGTAAGAAGACTGCGGTGGAGTTTTCGGAGCCTCTGAGTTTGGTGAGGGCTGGGCTGCTTGGCCCGGCCGCGAGAACCCCCAAAATGCACCTGAGATCTCCGCCATCCTTCGTTCCCCCACCGCTCTTTCGGAGGGCTTCGGAAGGCGGTAGGAGGAGGTAGCAGAGGGCAGCGGGCGGGGAGGGGAAGGGAAGGAAGGGAAAGGTGTTGTCCCCGGTTAAACAGTCAGTCAGTGGTACCTGCCCGAGGGCGAGGAATTTCGGGCCTCGGAGGGGGTTCTTGAGGAGCGGAGGGGAGGGGATGGACGATGGAACGGTGGCTTGAGAGGTGGGGGAGAAGAGTTTTGTGGCGAGGCAAAAGGCTTATACGAATACGAAGGAAAAGGCCAGGAAGCCAAAAGTGAGTGGTGTTCGAAAAGGATTGACGTTATAGAAGGGCGAGCGCGCATTGAAAACTTTTGGTTTTCCAACTGCGGAGGAAAGAAAATCGGGATAAGTTGGGCGGATGGTCTTCGGGTCGGCGGCGGGGGGAGCTGCTGATGGGGATAGGAATATTTGGGCGTCGCGGCCATAAAGATTGCGCCGTTCGTGCGAATGCGTTGGAAGTAAGGAAAGCAAAAGGGTAGGGAGGCATTTCGGTTTATAGCAACGGGGCGAATGCCAAGGCGGAGTGCGGGGTCGATGGCTGAGGGGGGAGGGAGCATAAGAGGCGGTGGGGGTGGGGGGAAAGGGGGACGGAGGGGAAGAGAGGAAGGTCTTCTTGAAGGAGAAGGTGGGGGAGAAGGAAAGATTTCTGGTGAAACGAGGGAAAAAGGAATCGTTTCAAATTTGTTGGACGGATTCGATTGGAACCGATCTCAGCACACCATAATAAATACCACTATTCCCAGCGACCATTTGTCTGTTTCATCCGCTTAGCACCTTCGTTCACACCTGCACGTGAATTAGACGGCGAAGTGGCATGTTTATAATTAAGTGAGAAACAGCAAAGAAAATACACGCCTAGACGCAGCTGTATCCACAGCAGGGAAATGAAGGACACGGTTATTTCTTGGTCAGATTTCGCATGAGTACTTTGAAGCACGTTTCCACATTAATCCACTACAGTAATTTCATGTTCTGCAGCCAGTATAAGGATATTTTCTTTGGCCAAAGATCCTCAATATGCACTAGTGGGTGACGATTGCGCTAAGAGTAACGTAGTTTGCATAAATCTGCCTCATGGCTTTAAATGGCAACGCCAGAGCGCGTCAAAAGCATAAAATATGATACGTCATGTATTGAATTTCTGGATAGGATATTTTTCTCGGAGTCCCATCATTGCTATTTATTATTTTATGCTTGCATAATGCAGGGGTTTGAATTCCCTTCACTGAGTCATCTCAACAAGATGAATTATATCCTTCGTCAACCCCATCGAATTTTTAGTAAAAATTATATTGTGTCCAAAGAATAACAAAAGAAAATACAGCACTTTGTGAACCTGCTAAAAAAATGAGAGCAATAACTAATTTCAACAGGATTTTTATCGTGACCAAGGGAACTTCATACGCACTCTTCTCATATTCATCTCTGCAGAATGAATTAATTAAAAAAGGAAGCCCGTTAATCCTTAAAGCGATCACTTGCTGAGAAGCTCAAATATTTAAACCGAACTGTGAATAGGAAAGCAAAAATGACACATATAATGACTTCATTTCAGCAATATAAATGAGAATGAAATTTTTATTATTGGATGGTTCACTCACTGCTGCGTCCCATTGATTAATATAATCTAAACACAAGCATAACCAGTTGTAAGTAAAGGGAAGTAGATGTATAAAAATTAAATTAGGGATATTTTACAAAAATCAATAGTTCTTTCCTATAAATTTTCACGTAGTTTCTGCTAATACTACATTCAGGTTTCCTTCCTTTCAGGCTCAATAGATGGTTTCTTGTGAACTTCCTGCTATAAATGTTTCCAGGTGATGGCATAGGAACATTTCCCATTTAACAACAATCTCTGAAAACGAAACACACGCGGGTAAAATACTTAGGTAGTTTCAACTGTATATATGTGTACATGTTAATGGTAGTAAAAAAATAAGACAGAATTGAATAGGAAACAAGGATGGTGTTCAGAAGTCATTTTGCTTCATTTTGAATTCACTTAGACAATGTCTTAATGATTTAGTCTGGCCAATCTGCATCGAAAACTTGAAAAAATTATGAGGCTGATTCATTTATTAACCTAAGGATTTCAAACGTTAAAGAGTTGCGTTTAAAAGTACGGGGAAGAATAAGTAGTGGTCTCAAAGGAAAGAATCAGGTCGACTTATCTTGAAAGAATACTTTATTAAGTCTTACTACACTTTATAACACCAGGCTTACAATTTAATGTAAACACAACGTCGAATTAAGTACTTATTGAATAGAATAATACACAATATTTCGATTTTGGATCCTTGAATGGCAATCTTCATGAATTATTTTAAGTAAAAAATTGTGGCTGTAGCCATAACTCGTTATTTTTAAAGCATATCCTGTTTTGTATAATATAAATATAAATAAATCGTAAAATTTTATCAGACGGTATAATATAACTCTCGTGATGAGAGCGCGTTTGCACGTTATCAGCCGTTCTGAAGTAAAAATTATATGGAGACCATTAATAAAGGTTCGGCCAAGCGCTTTTTAGTACGGTTTTCAATCAATCAAGAGGCAATTTTTAAAAAGATAAAATGTTTATCCTTTGAGTACATCATCGGCATAGTACATTAGCCTTCCATTGAATAGAAGCATAAAGTGGCTCTACCAACAGTACTGAAGATTTTTGAATACTTATAGCATAGATGTTATGACCGACAAAATAAGCCATATCTGTGTTAATCAAATTTCACTAATCATATAACGCTTACAAACGTAGGAATGCTTTTCGTACTTTTATGCCATGGAATATATCCTAAATGTCAGACATGAATTGCATTCATCGTTCATAGCGATGCCTATACCAAACACCCCAAGAATGCATACCGTTTATTTGTAAAATATGTTATAATGATTCAGAGAGAATACAGAATCGTTAATATTCGGCAGTTGGACTAAAGTTCTTTAATTATGACCCTTCTCATGCACAAATGTTAGGGAAAAAACAGTGGGCAACATATATGACATCAAATTTGCGAGCAAATTATCCCTGGGGTCATATTTTTACCTCATATTTGCAATAAAACACTGCCGTCGTATGCTCCCAGTTTACTTTAAATTTCGTATTAAATCAGCCATGTCGCTGGGATGAGCGCTGCAAGAGTTTGCAGAGATGAATGGAGTGAGCCAAGATGGGATCTCAACGGCGATATAATTAATGGCTTGAAAACTTACAGAAAAAGAGCGAAAAACAAAAATGCCTAATGTTTCAATCCATTCCTACAAAATAAAACTGAGGATTTTCATTTATAACATCTCAAACAATTCTCCGGTGGAAGGGAAACAGAATATGGTAAACGAGAAAACACTTCATATGAGAAAACCGCGTCATAAGAAAGACGAGCTAATATTTTGAGCATTTCATATTCCAATGTGGGTCCAACTACTAAAAGAACCATAAACGCCAAAAATAAAAATATAATGAAATACCCGTCATTTGAAAATCATCCGTATCATTAAAAGGCAAAACTTCATACTTTTCCATAGTTGGTGGTGCCTTTTGATGATAGGAACAACTTCCCCGAAGTGAAGCCTTGAGCAACTGACTTTATTGTTATAGGGTGGTTATAAAGGAAATATCCCTTTTATACCAGTATGATCTGAGCAATGTCATTATCTACTTCACCGACGAACTCATGGCTGAGTCAATTAAATTGAACAAAATTGTCATCGGCCACACTTTCGTTATGGCAACACAGATGCCATTTCGGAAAACACGTGACAGCAGCTACTGCGTTGGACTGCAAGTAAATTATTTACCACTGTCTTCAATCCAATGCATCAGTGAGATTAGATCGAACCAGCTACGAGGCCCAAATTCTTATGAAATTAAACATTAGGGTAGACTGTAGAGGTTCCTTACCCTGTGCCACCTGAGGTTTTTAAATTAGCTCTGGTACCCAGAAAGCCGCAAAGCTTTGGTTTACCTGGACGTGCCAAAAACGTAATCCATTTGAACCAGGAACCTTCGATTCAGAAGCCTCTGGACTCTCCGTCAGCCCCTGGGATACCACACCGTGGCCTAAGGTGCGTCGTATGAAGCAACAGATAGGAATTGTACACGAAGAAGAAGATGACACCTGTGCGTAATTGCAATCCGTGAAAAGGACAATAACTAATTTCGAAGATTACCATTTCGCCTAACCATTGTGGAAATAGAATGTGTGCACACCGGAGGTATTTGAGATGTGGCTCTGAAGAAGAATGCAGAGAGTGAGCTGGGTAGCAAGGGAGACGAATGAGGAAGTGTAGAACAACGTGGGAGAGGAAAGGAAATTGGAGGCGGAGTAAAGAAGAAGGCATAAAAGGTGGATGAAGGGCGTTTTGAGAAATGAGGGTATTTTGAAGACGGTTAATGGATGAGAGGACGCTTGGTAGGCGTGGAAGAGAAATAGGGATGAAAATAGGAATTTTGGACGACATAGGAGAGGCAGAGGGTTAAAGGAACTTATTAAAGGTCAGACGTAGAGTGAGTAATGAGTAGGAAAGTGCAAAAATGATCCAGAAATTGGGAAACGAAGATAGGGACTGTCCAAAAACTTACAAATCAGCTGGTAGAATACCCAAATATGATAATGATGATGACAATTGCTCTCACCCTGCGTTTCGCTGCGACGGAGAAATAAACAAGAATGCACGCAACGCAGACACGGAAGTGACCGAGGCAGCCACCGCGAGGGAGAGGTTCACGGGGAAACCTTTGGCGGGATCCGGATTGACCACCCCGAAGGCGAAAATGCAAGCGAAGGAATCGGGGAGGATTGGAAGAAGGGAAGAACAACAACAACAGCTCGGATCGAAGGAATATTGGAAAAATGGGGAGGAACAGGAAGGAGAAGGTGGACGAAGAAAATACAGCAGGGGGATGGCGGGAAGAGAGTGGGGAGAGAAGATTTCCTCACTGGAAAAAAAGAGGAGGGGGAGGGGAACTGAGAAAAATGAGGGAGAGGGAGGGTTCGCTTTGAGCGGAGGAGGAGTGAGGGGAGAGGGTGGGGTAGTGAGGGGAGGGCAGTGCGGGAGAGGGGCCGGAGTGAGGCGTAGGAGTGTTTTGTAGCGGGAGGAGACGCCTCCAAGAAGAGAGTGGGGGGGGGGGGGGGAGAGTAGTCGAGGGACGGGAAGGAGGAAAAAGATGGGTGGGGGGATGGAGGAGGCATGTCTTGATGAGGTATAGCTCGGAGAGCCAGGAAAGGGCTCCTCTTTACCCCCCGCTTCGGGAGAAGAATGGGGCTCCTTTCTTACCGAGGTAGGGGGGCCCCTGGATGGGTAGTATGGGACTAGAGGGGAACCCGGGGGAGAGGGGGGGCTTGCCGGGATGGGGGGGAGGAAGGGGAGGGAGCCGGGGACTCCTCTCAAGACGGGGGGAGAGGGTAGGAAAAGCTTTTGAAGAAACCGGGAGGAAAGGGGAATCGATTGGTGCATGGAGGAGGGGTGGTGCAGAGAACCTGGAACCCCCGAAATCCTATCCTAGCCTTCCTCTTCCCCCGATTCTTTTTTTGACGCACCCCCTGCCACACTCCTTCCCCCTTCTCTATCATTCTCCCCCTCCTCGTTCCCGTCTCCCCCGTTCCGTCATACCGCCCCACTCCACGACATCCTCCTCATGTTCCTCATCCTCAAGCTGCAAACTCTTCGCCCCTATATGCCTCTCCCGTCTTCTCTTTCCTTCACGTCTATTTTTCCCTCGAATGCACGAAATATGGACGTTCTTCAAGATCTTATCCCTTCCCTCTCTGGTTTTCTTCTTCCAGCCACCTCCTCCCCTCCCCCTTAACCATCCTCCGTGGTTTCCTTTCGAGATTCTTGAAGCTTTTTGTGCGGGAACGAGAAAATTATTACGTTTTGTTTCTGCGGTGCCAATGGCCTGGTGCATCTGCGTTTGTATTCACGTAGTACGCTGTATTATACACCTCTCGAGTTCCGTTCCCCAGCCCATGGAGTGAGGAAGTGGAAATAGAGGAGTCTTTGTTTATACCGTGCGGCTGTAGGGAGAATAGGAAAGACGTGAAAGGCAAGGGAGAAAGGAAAGGCAAGAAATGAGGAGGAGAACGGGTGTAAACATTAGAAGAAATTAACGATCAGTTAGGGCATAGGGAAGGTCGGGAAGGTATTGATAATAGCTCGAATTAATTTTCACTTATTATTCTGTGGTTACGTTATAACGATGATTGAAGCGTGGTTGCGATATTTCTTGAGGTAGTTTAAGCGAGATATGTCCCTAGTCATAATGGAGACAATATTCAAATTTTATTTTTTGATTTCCGAGTCTGTAAGAAGTTTGAATTAAATATTGTAATATTAATGGCGCAAACATATAGTTGTATATGACAAAAATTTGAAGTAATCAAATAAATATATCCTCATAAGTTTCTAACTTGACTAATTTTTTCACGCCGTACGATGAAAACGCTTTCACAGCAGATAGTTTTTGTGCGATTCTGTAAAAAATACGGCGGTGAGTGATTATATTTTATAAATAGTTGAGAAAACATACAAACTACACATCGATAGTTTTTTTAACGAAATCTAGATGTTAGAAATTCTTAATTTTTTCAATATTCTCCCTCTGGAGCACACAGCCGTAATCTATCCCATGCAAAACAGATTATATTTTGACACTATTAAGTGCACTCACTTGTCTTCCCAAATATATCTTATTATATATTAATTAACCACCAATATTTTTCACTACTGACATTTATACGTCTTTACTCTCCTAGACATCATGATAAATCAGTCGGAGTGGTTATTTTGTGGCTCTTGACTATTCACTCTCCACTAAATAAAACCCGCCAACTGAGAGCATGTAATTTTCTCAGAGAAATTCTCAGGATATTCACATAAAACATTCTATCCGTGAAAGTATGATTTAAAAATTCTTATTTCAGACATTGATTTTAATACCTATGTTGAAGGAATATATGTCCTGGTAAAAAGCTCATAAACGAGCGAAAGTATCACATTCAGGTTAGTAAGGTGGGAAGAAGTTCCATTCCATGTACCGGTTTCCCCAGATGGTAATCTTTTATATAAATCTACAACTTGGATTCATCTATGACTGGATCCATTACTCGGAGTAGAACTCGAAATCCTGACTGTTGGTAGCGTTAGACTCCACACTTCCAAACTTCAGTGTCACTGTCATTGGGGGCAGACCGAATGCGTCGCTTTCCCAAACAAACCTTCGACATGTCACATTGACTTGTCGAAGATAATGAGGGGAATAAATTGGATACAGGATGGATCTGGACCAGCTTGGAGGTCAAGGCTCGACGAAAGACGACGAGGCAAATGTAAGTAGTCACCTGAATAGAATAACACTGCGTGCAGTGAAGTAACTATTACGTACGCGAACGGAAATTTTCCAAATGTTTTACTCATTCGGTGTGGGTTTACCGATGCCATCGATACCTTACCATGAAAAATATAACGTGACTTCTTCCAACAGAAAATAAAGAGAGATCTTGATACTTCTGTAAAAGCAAAAATGCTTAAAAATATTTGGTTACAGAGCGAGACAAACCGATGAAAATTTAATAGTGCCTTTAGAATTAAAATGATACAGGCAAAGCACGCCTACATAAATACAGAGTTCTTTCGCCCAGGACCTCCAACCAGTAACTCAGAGCTCTTGATTTCTCAGGTATACCAGACATTTATTATGCTTCAGATTAAGTGGTTTCAGGCTTGGTTTGGTGGCATTTGTCCATAACTGAGAAAATGTAAAATAGCTTTGTGAATACCACATTTAAGATTTTATTGACACAACCCGGGTTTAGATGTTTTGGGTCATTTTTCGGACCTAATGATGACACAGAGTCAAAAGTTCATTCTTCAAAAGTTCACAGAGTCAAAAGTTCATTTTCTTAGTAAGTCATTTTTTCCCGATGAATATGTTCGAGCTGGTCATTCGTTTAAATACAATTTTCAAGTGATTCCACGTTTGCAAAATGTCACCCATGAAATCAATAGGAGGATATCACTTGGCATCATCTTTGTAAACTCTTTCCAATCGACACCCTGATATCATTGCGCTAATATAACAAATTTTCGTTATTAATTACACATGTATCTCAAATATAATGCGCAAATGGAAGTAAGAACGTACACCACTACACTAATTTTCAAAATTAGTGTAGTGTCTCTCAGCCTTTTCATAACAAAATAGGTAGATATTAGCACGGTCTGCCCATATTGGTAGGTCTTCGACTAACTTCCTACCTCACATCCCAGCTATGGTCCCTCCAAAAAAACATTCCTGCGACTCGCAGTCACTATATCGGCCCAGCATGACCGCATCCTTAACCGTTTTCACTTCTGCTACCTTGACTCACTCCATCCACAATCCTTATTCTTTTCCTGCATCTTCCGCTCTTGCGCAACATTCTCCAATTTCTCCCTATCATCCACTACAACAACCTGTTACCATTAACTATGGATTCCAGTCTCTTCTTCTACCTGCTTCTGATTTCTCCTTCAACCCGCCGTTTCTTCCCACCTTATTTAATACTTTTTCGGTCTTCTTCGTCTCTTCGCAACTTATGTCTACTCGTCCTTTATTTCAAATTTTCTTGTGCATATCGGCTCCTCTTTTCTTTTTTTATATACTTCTAAAATGGTTTTTAAAAAGTATATTACCTTAATCTATTAGTAGGTTTTCGCAGGATTTTCACACTCCCCTTCATGTGTGGGTGTTTACCTGCAGTGGATTTTTTCGTAAAGGATATCAGCTCCTTATTCCTTATATTTTTCCAACAATCGCGTATATCTTTCTACATTGCTTACATTCCAGTTTCTTCATTATAAAATATTGATGGTCATTTTTTTGTTTTTTTTTCTACTATTTTAATAGTAAAATTGTAATCCTTTCATAGATGTATTTGACGAAGGGTTAGATGGAAGAAGGGACTGTCCCACTCTCAATCTCGGACCCATAAAGTTGCATTATTATTGTTATCCTTATCCAAACCAATATCTCCGAGTGAATTTCAATAGCTCCGTCCAACATTAGGACCGATCTGAGAATGAATGAAGTGAGAAGTCGGATACGTTAAAATAAACATGGAAAAAGGGAAGGTATTTATAGAAAAGGATAGAGAAAAAGGGAGGAGGTACTACGAGAAGATTGATTCGCGAGGGCGTCGCCCCGATCTGCCCCGGTGGGTCGTTTCCCATCACGAAAAGGTGGTGGTGAACTCCCTTGTTTCCTCCGCAGCCTCGCTCGAGCCTCAATCCGCGCCCTCACTGTCCCCCCACTAACAGCCTCACCCACGGCCAACTCCTCCACTCATCTTGAGTGCGGAAGGAAAATGGGAAATCTTCCTCGATCGGTTCTCCCCTGGGAGAAAAAAAAGCTTGCCTCATCTCCTCATCGCCTTCGCTTTCCGATGACCACCGCGGTGGGAAACATTCCCACAATTCCCCCTCCTATTGCAACAACTCCCATAACCCCGCGGTGTCGAATCGCCTGCCTCCTCCCTCTTCTTCTCCTCGATTATTGTTATTACCGAAATTACCGATTCCCGAGAGTGCACACGCGTTTTCGCACGCGATGCGACTTATCTCCTTAAGAACAGAAGAGGGCGACCAGAAAAAATGCTCCCCCACCACGCCATCCGTTCCTCGTAGACCACGCGCGGCCCACTTTGGTGAGGTCGGTCGGTGGTCACGGATCCGACGCGGAAAAGGCGTCGTCAGCCCATCGCCTCCCGAGAGAATAACGTTCGGGGAGGTGCCACGAATTTCCGAATCCATTCTTCTTTTCCAAAAGTGAACATCCTGGTTCAGATATGCAAGGCGCTGATAAGGCCGAGGACAATGGCTGTCGAATGCGAGGAAGACGTCGCCTAAGAAGAAGAAGGAGCAGCTCGACTGGAAAAGCAAAGAGTTTGCCCTATTGAACGAGCCTTGAGGTCAAACGCCGGTGCAAGAGCACTTCAAGGGCAGAACTCAGTGTGACGCGACGGATGGGACGTTAAACTGTGCTCTCCTTGGCGCCATTCGTTAGGAGTAGGCTACCGCCGACGTCAGTTCTTTCTCCGCCCTTTCTCCATTCATAAACGTAATTCTTCCCCTACCAGCCTACCCACCAAACCTTAACCGCTAAAATGACCTTAGCTGCCGGTCGCCTCTGCAAATAACCAAATTATTGACCAAAGCCTGTACCATGGCAAAATAAAGTTCGTGTCTAAGAAAGACAACATTGGATTTAACGAAAAGTTATTTACTTAATAAGGGAAATACTTTCGTATCCTTAATACTATCCGCTGATCTTGAAGTGCGTATTGGCTGGGAAGGCTGGACGCCCGTGAAACGACCTATGTGATCCCAACGGGTCTATGTGATCTGTTTCTAAGTTGGGCTGTTTCTACAATTTTTAGTTCTCTTATGAGACACAGGAGAAGGTGTGCTACGTTCTTCGGAGGAATTTTAGGGCATGATGGCAACACATAGAGTCAATAGTTATGTTACTGTATCGTCAGAATATGTCCTCTACGCCGTCGGTTGCGTGAAGTCTTATGACAATAAAGATCCCAAAAAAGGAAACAACAAGAGATACATGAACGGTTGGTGGCAGACGTGAAAGAGGAGAAAAATATTTAAATTAGACAGTAAAAGACATAAAGTGTTAAACCGCAAAAAGGGATTCGAGGACATCCGCGTCCATCCAACCCCAGTTTGATGAATATAATAAAGATTTTTCCATTCCGTGAGAAAGATCACAGAGGCACCTAGCGCCATATCTGGTAAATGGAGCCTTGACATGAGGAGGTGATAGGACTTGGGCTGGGAGTATATTGTATGACTTTGTTTAAAAACCTATTTTTATCAACGTGAATAGTCCAACACAAAGACGAACACAATTGTGCGATTAATGTTTAACTTTAAGAAGTTAAAAACTATAGTATGACTGGTCAGTTGGTGCCATAAACCAACCGCGGTGAAGGGTCGGACTCTGAGTTCGGGTGCCTTTTCGGGTCGCATCCCTGTTTATAATACACACCTTTTAGGCTTGCTTGGGGCTAGCTTAGCGGCACGACGTGCTATCACGTCGTTCGTTCGCTTGCGTCGAAAAATTTACGACGCTCTATCACGTCGTTCGTAGCGAAAGGGTTAAGTACTTTTCTAAGCTTTAACAGGCCAACATCCATAGATTCGCTCGACGTCTATAATCAAGATTAATTAGACCAGTGACAAGTACCTACTTTAAGAAAAAACTGAGTTTAATAAATTATTTGAAATATGGAATGAACCTCAGAGCCATAGAATTTTTTTATTTTAGTCGGTTTATATCTCATTACCTGGTCGACTCACTAATGGGAAATTACCCAGGCCAGAATCTAGAGGTTGGTAAAATTATATCAAACGCAAGTTGGAATTGGTGCTCATACTTGGGATCATGCTGTCATTTTGACCAAACATATAATACCTTGTCATATTGTGTTTCATATTCAGAAATGGAAATGCTACGTTTCGGTTAGTTAGTCATCAAGTTGGTTAACATACACGCTAACAAGACCAGCTTCATAATAGGAAATTAAATCCGAAGAACTCAACGGAGCATGAGAAAGTTTTAAAATACTTAAAAAGATATATATTTTGGTATTTTAGTTATAAAACATGGTCATCAACCCAAAGATTGGCTCTGTATACGATGGGGAAGCTCATCTACTTATTATTTTAGGCTAAAGAGCACTTGAAATCACTTATTCAGGAAAAGGTAGCCATTTCCCTTCACCATGATGCCCTCTTGTACTTTTATGTTTGAAAAAAAGGGCGTAAAATAACTTTTCTCAACAAATGAAATTGGTTTTTCTTCTTAAAAAACAATGTTTTTGCTCCATTTGACGTTCTATATAAATTTACATCCGATTTTCATTCATTTCATTAGTATTTAATTCAAAGTATAAATTTAAAGCTATGAATGAGAGACGAAAAATAATTTACACAATGGTTTGATAATGGCTTTGATCTTGTGAGATAAGACAGGTTGATGACCTCAGTTTCGTTAAAATTTCAGCAGTATATGAGCGTCACGGAACATAAAATTTAATGATCAGATCTCACAATGGAGGATAAGAAATAGGCAGAATAGAACCTGGCAGATTCGGAGAAAATGTCGTAAGTGAAGCAAATTACTTAGAGGGCTCAAAAATCATATTTCATGGATTAAAGATTAATTTTTTATCATCATCACGCAGCAACGGCGAAAGTCATCACCAAATTTATTTTTCAGTCTAGAAATTAATTATACTGTGGCTGTTCCTTGGGTCTCAAGCTGATTCTAACAACAGAAAATCTAAAGAATTTATGAAAATGAATCTAACAATAAGGAATTAATTATGACATTAGCCAAAATGCATTTTATGAGAAAATTCAACTTGACTATAATTAGAAGAATCATTAGCGCTGTGCTGTAACGAGAGTCGTATACCACAAATACGATATGAGCTTATAATTCCCGAGTGAACTGTATTGGGATCTGAAGACAATTTTAGGTTCTGTCACGCAAGAAGTAGCCATAGTATACGGCCCATTATGCCCATAAAAAACCTCCACCTTGCATCACGAACGCGACACTAAGGGGACGTTGGGTGGGAGATGAGTTTTTTTTAATTCTCAACTGATCTTAATTTCGTTGAAGTACTGAATAAAAATGATAACTGAAGTAAATATGAATGATAAATGCAAACTCAATCAAACCTACGACCGATTAACGCATAGTATAATTAGCTTAATTTTCTGATATTAAAATGGATTAAACTTTGAAGAGCGCATAATCGACTAGAAGCATGATATTTCCATATTTCCCCTCTCCCCACCAAATTCTTTTCATTAATTCAAATTAATTTTAAATATATACATAGGTATTTCTTCACAGGCAGGAGATTACTACAGATATCTAAGGTATTACGATAACCACGTACCTAATGTACGAGAAAACGGGATATTGGGAAAGAAATAACAGAAATGAGTAGATAATGAGATTTAGACTGTTGCATGTCCGTTGTCAAGCATGCAGTTTCAATTAGGACATGCAGAGCTGCATTCCTAAGAGTTGTAACTTCCCAAGGTGAGGAACCTATACTATAAATACTCTTTTACGGTGGAAAGCATATGCAACAAGATCACGTTTGTCATTTTAGGGACCAGTATAGACTTTTTGAAAATAGTTATCACTTTACTTTATGGATATGTAACTATAAGATGCAATTCCTTTAAAATAACTCTGCGTTCTCTTATCTTTATAAAACATTCCACATTTTCTTTGCACCGGGAGAACTGAAAAATGTTCGTAAGTGCCAAAATTATGATCAAAAATACCTATTTATGGAGGGTTTTTAAGACTTTATGGAGTCTTGTGACTCAGGTCATCCCAAGCTGTCTTTCCTTGCCAAACAATCATTGCTTGCAATATTGGCATATAGGATTTAGTTGAGGCATCTTCAGTTATTTTAATTATATGTTAGGGTGTGCTTGATTAACCGTATTAATCACGATTGCATCCAAGAATACCTGTCAATATATCAATATTTGAACTACTTCATACTCTATTTGCATTTAAATATATTATTTACATTTGATCCCTAAGAAAGGGAGGGAAAATAAGATAGTATTGATTAACACTTGCAAATAGCCGTCAGCACAAATACAGACGTAATATATTAGTAGACATGGGTAGAAGTGACACGATTCCAAACTCTGCCAAGTGAAAATTCAACATAATTATATAATTGGAGAGTTTTCTCTGACAATGACGATTCTCGGAAATTCTATTAATATGCAAAAAATAATACAGTTTGAATAAGGCTGAGGGTTCCCTCAAATATCATTTTCATTAGAATCCTAGACTTGCTTGACATAAGCCAAATATTCGCTCAATAGGCTGAAATAGCATATTATATGTACAGTGAAATTAAGAAAACTGAAACTTTTAGCAATTTTATTTCATTTGTATATCCTTCTTCAGAAACATTTAGCCAGAAGTAAATTGTCTCTCGCATCCTCTTCTCGGTTACACACTTCCAAAGTTCTCTGGCAAGGGAAAATTATTATTTTGATTGCACGAAAAGTTCTGCCTTTTTTAAGCGCAAGATTTACTTGCTAACCACTGAATCCATGCCTATCTTCCACCAATGATTTACAACGAAATAAATTTGGATAATGAACACACATTGAATGAGCTTGGTTGAAAAAAATCACTGAAATGGTAATGTATTAACGTTAGTATTATGAGTGGAAAGAAAAGTAGTTTATGGTGGAACCCAACTTGTATATTACTTTGAAAAGTATGACAGAAAAAGTTCTAATTTTTTGAAAATACGTAAAAGATGATGCACCAAATAGAAATTTCACAATAATTAACATAAAATTGACGTTAAACAGCCAAATAAGTTTACTCCGCTGCTTTCAATCCCCATGAAAATTATATTTTCTTTGCATGTACTATGTACAATAAATATGTAACAATTAATCCTAATATTCGTTAGATAGAGTTAACATATTGCCAACACACAAGAAAAAGTAACTGACCAATACCAATGGAATTTAACTAATTTAAAACCTAAATAGACTTTTGCATTCATGGATTCCTCACCTCCAACGAAAACTCAACTTTCCTATTGCAGCTGATTCGTTTTTTTCCAGAAATTATCCGTTTTGTGTTCTTCCAAAACGATGACAGCTCTTTCATCTGATGGAGGGAAATCTAAGGAAAGAGATTTAGCCGCAAACTAGAATTTTCACCGAATGGATAGAAACGCAATCCCATTTGCCGGCACGCTCCCAAACGCCGGGGCCGAGAGCGAGACTTGCCGGCGGGGGCAAGGGGAACTCCGCGGCGATATCGCCGACGCGGATCGTACAAACATTCTCCGGGACCGAGGACGGCCAGCGACCTGGGCATCTCCTTGGGCGAGTCGCCGAGAAGACCGCGCCGGCGATCTCCCTGCGGAGCGAGAGGGAGGCCGAAGCTGCCAGCGGCGGAGAAGTGAGGAGGGCGGGAAGGGGGGAGAGGGGGGAGGAGGTTCTGGGAGAGGGAGGAAGAGGAGAAGAGAGGAGAAGGAGGAGAGTTCGACCGTGACACGGTGAGGGCCCGGGCGGTCGCTGGCCCCATTCGCTTCGCGCGCGCGAGCCGCCTCCTTGCCGTTCCGGGCGGACTGGAGGAGAAGGAATGGAGGTCGGGACCACTGACCCTTTCCGGGGAGGCAAAGAACGAAGGAAGAAAATAAGGGAAGAAAGAGAGGCGTGTCCCATCCTCCTCCTTTTCCTAGCAGCAATACATCTTCTGTTCTCTATCGATATCGCAGTGAAGGACTATTCTTTAAAACACCGTCTATCGAGTAACTCATTACGATTACTTCACTAGTATAAATAGCTTACAGCTACAATTTGGATTGTAATCACAAATTAAATTTGGTTGGTTGAAACATTTAGAGTGAATATTTTGATCAAATTTAGAAATCTTTTTTCGGGCGGTCCAAACCATTTCTCGAACACTTTCGTAGTCGAGTTAGATCATGGAAATGAAATGAGGCACTGACATATCCGAAAGAACAGTTTTAAGGAGACATATTTTCCTTGAATTACTACAGATAGATACAGCTGTGATTAAAATTAGACAAACAGATTAACCGCAAGGTAGCCCTTTTAGTTAAATTGCTTAATAGAGCTTTCAGTTGCACCACGTGGCAATACGTTTTTTCAATTACCCGCTAATTAGAATTGGTATACTTTGGAAATCTTCATATCTATAAGAATGTACGCGCATAATCGATTTTCACTCGTAGTCCCGAACTCTCTGGTTGAACATGACTCGGTGCATGTTCTGATGACAATTCACCCAATGCCACATGCCCTTTAATGCGGCTTTGAGGACACTTTGTATATTTACCAAAGGTTGATATCGCCCAATGCTGCCCGCCTTGCACACACCTTAATATTTCACTGACTCCCCGCACTCTCCCTGTTCAAGGCGAGAGAGACGCCGGGTGCGAGAGCTAGCCGCTGGACCCGCAACACCGGTTCATTTAGCCAGAAAGCAGAAGAGAAAGATTTACTCTATCTCCAAAGGTCGCCTTGTTTGCATAATATTATTTCTTTTTTCTATAATTCGCTGAGCGGTAAGACATTCTCTCCCTCTCTCTCTATCCTTCCTAGTATCTCCTCCCTTTCTGGTTTTCCTTCGGTTATTTCTCCTCCGTCCCATTCCCCTTCACTTATTCTCATTTCCATCCTAACTTTTCGTTTTCCACCTGAAGTGATAGCGAGTTAACGGGAACAGAAGGGCGTCGGTGTGTGACGAATTCCGTCAAAGGAGAAATTAACTGCAAAACTGGCTCCGGCGAGAGACTACGGGGTTCCAATTTCTGTGTTATTTCTTTTCCTGGGGATTAAATGAATAAATCCTGGGACGCTGCGTCCTTAATCAACGGTATCACTTACCTCCGTCCTTAATCAACGACACAACTCTCTCTCTCTCTCTTTCCTCGGATTGAAAGGAGAATGTACATACCCACCTCTAACTTGGCGCAGTGTGTCGCTTTTCCCCGTCTAGTTAATCGGCTGGATAGGGGGATTCTTTCTCCCCCCCCCCTCTTGCCCGAGCCCTCCAGAGAGAGGTTTTCCCAGCTCGCGTGAGGATTCGGATCCCCACTCATCGTTTCGCAACGGAGTCCGGCTTACAAGGCAGCGTAAAGTACAGCGCTCGAAAAAAATAACGGACGCTTAAAAACATTCCTCACGCAGCAAACAAGTTCTCCTCCCCAGCTATCTAGTTGCAAGAGAGTGTGCGTGTGTGTTTATTCGCGGTCTTGCTTTATCTTTCGGAAATTTACCGAAGTTTCACACGCCCGTGGGACAATTGAAAAAAAGAGGAAGGCTCCAAAATTAAAAAAAGAATAATAAGCACGCTTAGCAGTTCGGACGTCTAGCCCTTGCTGAGTACATCGAAATATAATACATTTTTGTTTGCGGTTTGAATTACTGATAGAATTTCGCTGGGTACTTAGGTAACATTACCATCATTTGGCTATCAACCAAATTTTAGGTTGGTTTTTGGACAGTCTCTGTCTAATTTTACTCTTTTTCACGGTCACCTCGAACCTTTTCTCACTAGAGTATCTGTTTCTGCCTGAAATTTTCCTCGAAGCTCTCAACATATTTCTCCTCCTCTTATTTCGCCCGAAGTTCCTATTCTTTTCCTTACTCTTCCACGCTTTCTCAGCATTTTCACCTTTACTACCGTCTTCGACGTGGCGTTCTTTCTCTAAGTGTTTTCATCCACTATGCCTGCCATCTCCGAATCAATGACACGCATTTACCTCCCTCTCCCATCATTTCTACTTCTCTCTCGTGTATATTGCCCATCACCCTGCTTACGCTCTCTAGTTTTCTCTAATGTCGAATCCCAAAATCCTACGAATGATGCAAAATTTTAACCTCTACCACATGACTCGATTATCATTGCAAGAGGAAAGGAGGTTAGTTTCGGCTTACAAGCCCCAACGCACTTATAAGTGCTTATTATACATTATTATAGAACTCGAAATTTTTCGGAAAATTGAAAACAATGAAAGATATTAGATGTTTGCGTGCTTGGCAGAGAGCTTATTTGATGTAAACATTTATGCATGCAGTTATTAACTCCATTGATATCCATTTCCGAGATCGTAATAACCAGAATTTAGATTAATTTGATGGCTTCCTTCGAAATCTCCATTTAACTGTCATTTGACGGCTACGCTTGTGAATAGGTCAGAAAGGAATTATGTTTGAGACTATACCTATATACTTGAATGTACTCATACAAAAGTAGGTACAGCGGTTGAGGTAGGTACCTGAGTACCTATAGGTACATTTTATCCTCTTGACACAAAAGAAAGCTAGAGTTGAACATGGAAAGAGAATGCGATTCGAAAACATTTCGTAGAGTGACGAACCATCTTGGTTCTGGTACACGAGCACTCTACGCCGAGGAGCTCCACGCCTTGGTGCCGAGCTGGAGAATTTCATGAGAAATTAAAGACATGGGCCAGATACACCATTAGGACGAAGTGGGCAGCCGCCCAGGGCGCCAGTTAACGAGGGGTTGCGGCAGGCGCCATCTAGACTGGATTATGGAGGGAAGGGAGGGGGGGGGCAAAACTGGAGGAAGTGACAGCATTTAGAATGAGCTGGCCCCTGGCTGGTAAGGGCGCTAACGGAAGGAGTTTGCCTAGGGCGCTGGATTACTCATTTATCCACCACCTCTGGGGAGGAGTATAAATGTTCTTCTACTACGATGGACAAAAAAACTAGCGTCGGCCCTGGAAAAAAGCCCTTTCTTTCAGTTTTGCAATCAGATCATTGAAAGGGTAGTAGCATCATTAGAAGTGCGAGCTTGCTGGGAGCGTAGTCCGTCAGTGAGGTTGTCCAAATAACTGTAATGCATGTACTAGTCATAGCCAAAAATACCTCGCCAAGCAGAGAAAATAGTCATGAGAAAAGCTCACTAAGTTATCAAAACAACGATATGGGCAAAAATAGTGGTTAGGAATAATGCTCTCCCACACGAAAACCACGTGGGTATAAGTGAAGGCAGATAAACCGTGACCTTTGTTGATCTACTATTTTTTGGGAACAATACACTGATAGATCCAATGTTTTAAGGCACTAGGAGACGTGAATTCCTTGACAATATTCACGGGAGCTATAAGTATCAATCATCGGCAAATCAAATCACTTCGTAACGTTTATCTATATCTAGTTACATTATACAATTAGCAATCTATGCAAAGACTTTTATCAAGAAGTGAACGGCAAAGGTTCAATGAATCGCTTGTTTCGGGTATACTCTAGAAAGTCTCTGAATGTGTTACTCGAAGCAATGAGCAACCTACCAGATTTCCCACTTCACCGCAAAAAAAACTGGAATACGGACGATACACCACATCACTGATTAATGGAAAGTGGGCCCTAAGGTTATTTGAGTCTGAGCAACCACTCGTCAAGCTCTTTTCGAAACATTAGATCAAGATAAAAAATTATTGAATTATATTTTCCCTTTATCTTTGGGCTTTCTCGATGCCAACACGCTTGAGAAAACTTTTGCATGTCACGACACTTTCAACAGCTCCTACGAAAAGAAAATCTCAGCGCGTTTCCGTTTTCGGAGCCGCGAGGACATCAGAACGGGTCACCACGCACTTGCGATTGTTTGAACCGCGTCCGTTGCTCTATCCTTTAGGGCGCAGATGGCGGACAAGGGAGGAGGGAAGACAGGACCGAATGAGAAGAGGTCTCCGAATTACAGCATCCCATTAGGAGTAGGTCATCCTATACACAGCGTGTGCTAACCTGGATTTGCAGCGGCGGCGTAGCGCGGCGGTTGGGTCGGGCACCCGAGGGCAGCAACTCCTTTAATCTCGCCGGACGTCCGCGGTGAAGACTATAGCTGGGGGAACTGGTTTCCGACGAGATTATCTGTTTCCAGGATTTTTTTTGGAACGCCAAAACCACTTGGGCGCGAGGAGGAGGACCCGGCGGAAAAACGGGGTATAAAATCCAGCGAAAGCTGATCGTTTAGGCTTCAGCATTCTTAATGAATGATCGTAATCTTGGTTCCCGGCGCAGTGGAGGGAATAGCGAAGTCGTAAGTGCGAAGCAGCCAAGGAGGAATGAGAAGAGGCAAGGGAAGAGAAAGAGCAGGTAGGTTTGAAGGGAAAACAGGCGTGAAAACGAAGTGAACCGACGGAGAGGTATAAAATCCCTTCGCGCTTCGAAACCAGTGAGACTGGGGATTTTCACTGGTATATAACCTGAAATCTTTAAGGCTATTATTCGGGAAAATATGATCTTCTAAATACGAAGCGTTTCCGAATCAGGTGGGTAAGTACGGACAAAGAATAATATTTATTCTGTGGAAATGGAATTGATCTTGATCAAAAGCAACATAGTACATAATATTAATTTTTTCCTTCCAATGTATTTTCCCTTTTCACTCACAGGAAGCTCTCAACTAATTTTGAGTTTTCAACTACCAAGTATTTATTTTAAAATTTTGTGTGTGCACATTGTTTCACCTAGTGCTTATGCCAATCTTTTTCTGCTCACAATACCAAAGTTTACAAAAAATAGCGAGAGCTGTTTTAATTTTTTATAATACGAAGTTTAAACGAAATTATTCTTTAAGAGCCGAAATGTTGGCACGGCCAGTGTTTAAAAGCAACCTGAGGAAGCCTCGTAATTGTGTGTGCACATTGTTTCACCTAGTGCTTATGCCAATCTTTTTCTGCTCACAATACCAAAGTTTACAAAAAATAGCGAGAGCTGTTTTAATTTTTTATAATACGAAGTTTAAACGAAATTATTCTTTAAGAGCCGAAATGTTGGCACGGCCAGTGTTTAAAAGCAACCTGAGGAAGCCTCGTAATTGACACCTACAGAATCAATGGATTTAACAGTGCATTTTACTGAGCGGTTGGGGAAGTAGTGCAGAGTTGGACCTAGAGCTGGAATATTTCATTGGAATTATCCCTGTGCTATACACTCTGGTGGTAGCATGCACGACAATTACTAATTATATATATTTTGACGACACCAAGTCACCAACTTATATTAGGTGTCACAATCTAACTCCCAGGGAAGACATCAAAAGTAATATGCCGTCCAAATAGGGGAACCTTTTGTGGTGAAGGCAGAAAAACAGTGGACCTCATCCCGTCCACGAGTTTTTGGTAAAACAGTAACTTTGTCTATTTTTAAGCAGCCGGAATCGCGTTCCTAATTTTGTCCTGAGGAATGGCTCAAATAATCGTCTTTACCTTTGGTAATTCGCTTCAAAGTGTTCGCAAGATCGCGAAAGAAACATAATAGAAAATTGATAGAAAAATACACACAAATTATAAATTTGAATAGAGATTTACATAGATTATACTTTTCACTCTCACGAAACTCTTCATGTCCAGTTAATAGGTGCAAACATACTAATATATTTTTTGGTCTTTGCCTAGCTCAGAGATGTTTGCAACCACGTAGGTCCTACGTGCTCAACATGCAAGTTATTACCTTCAAACTTGACCTTGAGGAGTTTTTTCGAATCTTGACAAAGGACCAAAAAATTGCATCCAAATAAATTGACAAAAGAGTGGATTGGCTGTGCATAGGCTTTGCATATTTTTACTGATATTTTTTGGAGTAAATTGTTTGAAACAGTCGTTAGCCTAGCATTCACCACTCAGTATTATTACATTATTCTAAACAAACTATGAACGGATAATTACCGCGAAAAAAATACAATAAATGTGTATTTCTTTCGAATATGATAGGGCTTTCTAGATGCAAACGGATAGAAAAACAAAAATAAACATGATGAATCACCAGAGGGCTGAGCTTGCCGTGAGTTGGAGGGGGTCTGGGTGTGGGAGCCTATTTCGGGGCCTAGCCTGTCACCTAAGAGAGATTGATTAAAATTGGTGGGCTTTCTCCCAAGATAGTTTGGTTTGCGGGGATATATTTTTATTTTTGATTTGACAGTAAATTCGTTACATGCCAACTTTTTTAAAGCGTTGCTAGGAGCATTTTGAATTTGGATAATATTGACGTACAAATTATGTGCGTGGGTGAGGAGCATAGCGGGAAGAGCAACGAAAACTGAAAGTACGAAGTTAAGTCGAATTTTTATTCATATAGACTTTTAGGTACAAAACAAAAACGTGATCGTTTTTATTTTAGTCACTACCAAACACATGTGTACACTGTTCGTGCTACATGGAGTCTAAATAACTATCCAGAAGAGTCAGTACGATGACGGATGAATTAGATATTTTTCCATTATGGTGAAATAATGCGTTTATCTAATTGATTTGAAAAAATTAGTGCGTGATGATCCTTAATTCTACTTATCTCTTTATCACATCTATAGCTTTTTATACATCAAACAGAATGTGACAAAATGCAAAAATAGGTTTCGGCACGTATGCGCATTATCAAAATTTAAATAACAAATCGATTTCAGCTGATCTTCTAATCACATTGAAATTGAATTTACACGTGGCATCGATACGTGCTTTTTTAAAAGGTTTTCCGAAAACTTTCTAAAAAGAGAATAGCCAATGAAAGTCCAAAGTGGGAGTGTGCTTGAAACAAAACTCAAAATCTAAATTACTATGTCAAAACGTATGTAATATTCAAGTTTGGTTGCTCTGCCTCCTAGTTGGCGAGTTTGAATGATGGTAGGTTTTTTTATGCTCACACGAGTTTAGGAAACTTGATAATTTTTGTATAAAACATGAGCGAAATACAAAGCAATTACAATATCTCCCGTATTTTATATAGGCGTATTGGAAACAGAGAACGTGCAACATCAGACATAGAACAAATATAATCTACCTTGATTAGCGTCAAAAGGAATCGTTGAAAGGAAAAAAAACATGTGCCGGGTCACTAATGGACAGGCATAAAAATAGTCGTATTTCGTAATAGAAATCTTATTAATGATCCAACCACTCTTTTTTTAGGATCATAACGTTTAAAATATAACATAAGTTTAAAAAATGCAAGAACCAATCAATTTAATAAACTTACATGAATTAAACAATTTGGAATTCGCTGTTTTAATAAGCACCTCACTACCAACGTCAAATGATGAAGCACCCGAAAGCAAAATAATGAAAACAAAGTGAGAAAATATAATTTATGATTCGGTAATAAATTAGTTATTGCATAGTATTCATTTGTCCTCAATAAGACATGTGAGCTATTTGGTAGCTCACAGAGATATAGTTTGATAAGGAAAACTAAATATTTTCGTACAAATCTATCGGTGCATGAAAAATCATATTCCTAACCAAATATTCAATTAAAAGAAAAAAGTAGAAGATGAAGATTTTTTACTGAAAGACGAAGTTGAGTATTTCATTTATTATTCCAGGAGACGAAACGTTTCCTAAGAGAGATTTTTTGAGGGATAGAGATATGGAAAAATAGAGAAAGGCAAAATTGGCAGTTTTGAGATACTGACCGGTATTATGATACCTGGTGAAGCATTTCCTCCTCATTATAAACATTGTGGAATCGTGCTCTGCTAATAGCATTCACGTCAATCAACAGAGAGTCTGCAGTTGTTCGCAAAAGCTTAAATCTCAGTTAACATAACATAAACGTAGACGCTACGTTATCTGACCGTCATCATTAACCAGCAATAATAAAACATTATTAAATTTTTATAAATCCAATGTCCAAATTCATAAAAAATATTCCAATCAAAATGAATAACATCTAGAGCTAGATCTAACAGTCTAGATAAGGTATAAGATTAATGTAAATTGGAAAGTAATTGTAATCTGATAATTTTATTCACATAGAAACTTTGTAAAGAGCACGAGTTCATGAAATTATGATCGGTTCTATTTTAAATATATTTGCAGTGGGCTATGGGTGACATACATTTAGAGGTAACTGCTTCTTTGGGAAAAACATATTCGTATCAAAAATTACTCTAAAGTACAAACATCCACTCCGGAATACTTTACTTTGAATTTATTGTTTCATCCCGATGCGGGAATATGTTTACGCATATAGGCCTTTCCCAGTGAACGAAATTATATACATATACTTATATACGACTTTAATGGAGAGTGAAGAATAAAGAAAATTCTTTTGCCCAAACAAAAAAACCAAGTAGATGCTGCTTGGCTGCCTGATGTTCCAAACCATTAATTCAGAAAATCTCGTCAGGTATGGCTTTGATTGATGCAATACAAATGAAACTAGGCTCATCAAATTAATGTTTTGATTCGCTGCTTGTTATATTAACGGGATTGCTTTCCTACCCATCAATGGTGTGGAAAGAGTAAATAGAGTAAAATGCAAAAGATTTATTTTTGACGGCAGCTTCCATTTTTAGGGGAGTTGGTTGAGTTGGAAAATAAATGTATATTAATCTCGTTAAAAAAAGATGCATATGGGGTGCGATGTTCACAGTGCCAAATGCAGTTGATCTCTCCAAAAAATCGATAAAAGAGTTTTTGCTGCATTAATTTATTTGTTAAGATAGCCATATTTGGAGGGTTAAAGCGAGCATTGATTATGGGTAAGGGGTTTGTCATTGAGATTGAGTAGTGCCAGACGCATTCCCTCATTTATCAAGAATCAATATTCTAAACCTAATGATCAGGACTTCCAGACTCTTAACTATAATATGACTTCAATAATCCGTATCATTTATGTCATGTGAAAATTTAGATAGAAATTTCAAACATTCAAACCTTTCATATTTCTTCAAGTAATTATTCAAAATAGAAAAGCAGCTATTACAGGGCATTCACAGATCTTATGGGAACATGGAGGGATCAATTAGTGTCACATTTTTTACGACAAAACTTTACAACACGTTTCAAACGTGATGGATATAAAAAATGGTGGGTTATAAAATATCCAACTCAGTACCTCAGTAGTGTTTCAACGGAGTCATTTAAACGAAACGCATTGAAAAAATTACGATTTCAAAGACTTTGGTCACTCGCAAGTTAAACGTAATATATTTATTAATTCAAGCTGAAAGAAAGCAAATTCATAGTTAAATAAGTATGAACATTTTAAAAGCTAAACAGAATAAAATATAACTTTATGGCATTAAAGTTCACTTATAAGGAAATAAAATAAGGGGAGCATTTATTTCATTTCTTTAACTGTTGGTGTAATGTCAGGAATTTTGACGAACAAGTGTCGTTTCGCCAAAATGAAAAATTATAATTATTCGGTACAAGTTGGCAATTCAGTAATCTCCGGTTCCCCCAGAAGACCTCGCTAACAACAGCCGCTAAGGAGGGCAGCAGAAATAACATCCATTGCGTTATTGGGAAAGGTGTTTCCTTCGGAGAAAACGTAACATTTCCTCCTCGCAGGACTTGATCGCGCAATAATTCATCGCGGACGTATAATATTCACTGCAGGTAGGACGCGACACAGGAGTTATCACCATAGCGCGTTCTTTATAATGCGCGCCAGAAATCGAAGACGTATTTTTGAAAGAATTCGTGGTGCCATCTATACCCGCGAAAAAAATCCCACACGCGTGGACAGCCCTGAACGCGGGAATACAAAAAGGGTTGGCGACGCGGTCATTCCGATAGCGCGCATCGTACGAGGGTTCTCACGGTAACGATGTCACCTCATGTTTATTGTCGGTGTAGAACCAATGAATATTCATAATGACGGCTGGAATAATATGGTGGAAATTTCAAGACAAGACTACGGACCTCCGGCCTCTCTAATTAGAAGATAACGAGAATCCTTTTGACAATTTTCCAATTAATGCAATTGCACAAATGATGCGGTACGCAGTTACGCGCGCAGGAGCAAAGGTATTCACCAAAGAAGGTGGAATTCATTAAGAAAAAACCATTTGGCTTAAACGGTATTCAAACTTGGATTCGGGTTCGAATCCCGGTAAGTCAAATGATTTTTAGGGCAAATTCCACCCTCTTTGATAAAAATCCCTTCAATTATCGATAGAACTTTTTTTTTCAGTGAAAAAATTCACAAAGACCCAGTGAAAAGAACAAGACGGGGTGCATCGTATCAGGAAACTTGATACTATCTGTTACGCGTAGAAACTTCTGGTTTCCTCTTTCAATACTTTTAAGATCACGAAATTATTTAAGAGCTAAAGAAAGCGGCCAGCAAACAATGGCTGAATATTCCTTTTGCACCTTAATACTGACATTTGGATCCATGCTTTTCCCATAATGCCGAACTCAAGCCGACCGTTCATTGTAGGCTAGGTAGGTTAGTGTCTTATACGTCTCGGTATAACTTAACAAAAATAACGTGTGGACTTTGACAAGGCCACTATTCCGCATATAACCCTATTTCACGGAATAACATTACATGCAACTTCAATCATTCATTATAATTTTAAGGGCCACGGTCTGTGAGTGACAAGTATTTTTACAAATAAACAAGGCATGCAAAATAATAAATTTTAGTCTTAAATGACCTCAAATGATTGCATTTATATCATACCGCCCAGAGATTATATATGTTTTTACAACTGTTAATATTCATCATTAAAATAAAATACTTTTACTCATCTAAAATTTGTAAAAAAGGACAAAGTATATTATTTCAATCATGAATACTATAAGAGTTAAGTACTCATTTTAATGTCACCAAATACTAAAGAGTAGTATATCCATTATATATTTCAGTTGGTTAAAAAAAATAAAAATTTTCCATACATTACCATTTAGCGACTTCTTAACTCTACCATTACTTCAAGATCAATCGTTGAAACCATGGTCGCAAATCTCTTTTTAGTGCAATAAAAGTAAAATAAATGGAATTATGGAATTATAAACGCATCCTCTGAAGCAATTATTGTTTATTCGGGAAACCCACGCAAGTATGAGGGAAGAGTGCAGGAGGACAAGTTGCGCAAAATGCCGTTTCGCGCTCATTCCCGTGATCTTAGGGAAGTGAACCTTGCAGTTCAAAAGGGCATATAGCCTACTTAAGAAGCTCTCTTGGTCGTCTCCCATAACCCCTCATAAGATTACGAGGAATTATGACCGCGTAATCAGTGCTACTTATCACCTTGAACTCTACTTCAAACTCTTAAATATCATCGTGAAGAGAGGAAGAGAGAGAGAGGGAGGAAAAGAGAGGAAGAAAAGCTTCGTGAATTTAATTACTGTCTTTTACTCCGACGGCGCATCGATAATTAATTCCAAAGAAGGCTCCATTCCGGCGCGGAGTGGCGCTGATTGTCGGCGGCGCTGCGGTAGCCGTCAATTAGATCAAATTGGAGGCATTTTCCCCCGGGAGTGAAAAATGATACACTCATTGGAGGATGGAACTGAGTCTCGAGGATTGAGATGCCGGCCGGATAGCTTGTGCTCCCCAAGTAGGACTCTCACTCCCTTCCATTAATAGCACGCTTTGCGGCGGCCCTGTGCCGAGGAAATGCGATTATAATAATTTCACCGTTTTAATTGTCGCGCTCGACTCCCGTCCTCACTCTTGTAGCAGACGAGGAATCCCTTCTTTCACTCCCGTGCGGCGATTCCGTCGAGGACGTGGGCGTGAATTGTCACGGCTGCTTGGACCCATTTCGTCTTAATGTTTCCGCCCCTGCGATATAAATGGAGATTCTCAACCGTCAAAAAATGTCTGAAAATTATGAATTCAGAGGGATAGTGAAATGGCCTTTACCCCCTTCTTCCCCCAAACAGTCCTACAGTGCGTACCTAGTAAGCAATAACGAAACTCATGTTTTTCCTCTCAAATTTGTCAACATTCCATAATGTTTCTCCTGTTTTTTCCCTTAAGATAGAAAATAATTTTAACTTCGGAATTCCAAATTTTGTTTTACATAGTTCCATGTAAAATGGGAGCAGAAATTCAGCAAGATAAAAAATGACAAACATAGAAACAGTTTCGAAGAAAGTTTGATAAGATTTCGAGAAACAAACTCGACATAGGATTTTGAACACAGCTCTTCGCAATGACGACTAAACTTTCACCAAAACTGCCCACGCAACATTTTATGAAGTAAATTTGTTGATATCTTGTATCAGAAAACATAGTTTTGATTACTTCAATCGTATGGCTGAAAAGCGGCTTGCTCATAGTCACAGGAGTCTTGTGGGGATTTTGAAAAACTATTTCTAAGACCCATTAAAATATGTTTATCAGTTTACTACTTTCCCAAAAACCTAGGCAGCTGATATCCTCGAGTAAGGCTCAAAGAGATCCCTAGCTTACTGGTATGACAAAAACTAGACTCAAGTATCGACATGGTCATCAAATCCGCTATCAACACAATTTTTCAATTGTCTGGTGCTTGATATCACCGTAGAGATATCAGACGAGGCTTCTGGATGATAATGTGAATTCGATGTGTATTAAAAGATCGATATTCTTCAGTGAACACATACAGGATAAGAATGGAACGTATCAACGTTTCATTGTCGTGCTTAAGGGGTGGCTTTTTTTCTTTCGTTTGGTGAATCCAAAGAAGAAAATAGCAGATCGTGTTAAGACATTTTAAAGAATTTTGCTGTATGGGAAGCAGGATCACCAGCGATGGTAGAGCCAATAAAGATATTGTGAGCAAGGTAGCTCAAGAAAAGAAAGCATTCTACCAGAAGAGGAGTCCACTGACGGCTTGTAACACAACCCAGGAAGTAAGGAAGCAATTTGTTGAAACCTATATTTGGAGCATACTTTTTCATGGCAGTGGAAACTGGACAATGACAGCTGCAGAGCAAGAAGGAAGACAGAGCAAGGAGGAGGCAATGGAGGTGTAGTTTTATTGAAGATTGATGAAGAATAAATCGACGGAGAGAATCACCAACGAAGAATTCCCACGAAAAGCTGGAGAGAAAAGAAGAATAATGAAAACTTTGAGAAGAAGATGAAACCTACTTAAAAGGAATATTTTGCGACACAATATCTTTTTGAAAACAGTAATGGGAGGACAAATAGATGAAAATAATTACAGAGGAAGAGCGAGAACATCTGGAGAATTATGAAGGACGTCAAAGTGAAGAATTATGTAGGAATGAAGCGATTGGCAGAGAGGATTGGAGAGCAGCAGAAAACCAATCTTCGGATTGATGACTACTGTTTATGAGAAAATCCTAAAGAAAGCGTGGATGAGGAATTATTTGTTGTATTCAACCTCTTATTTAATAAGTGCCCTGGCTTCTACTCTCGCACCCTACTTTTATTCACTTTAACCTTCCATTTTGTTATTCTATAAATCCTTGAAGCCTTTCCTCCCTCTGTGGACTATTGTAGGAAGGGAAGGGATTATACCAAGTCTCTACTTTATTAAAATATTTTTCCCAAGCAGTTGAGTACCCTAGTTTACTCTCTGGTTTTCCAACTTTCAGTTATATACATTCCCTTTCTTTGCCGGCCTCTGGAAAAATTATGGATGCGTAAAAAACAAATTTACTGCGTTTTTTAACAAAGTAAAGTTGTTTTTTAACAAAGTAAAGTGAAGTTGTTTTTTACGCTTCAATATTTTTCCAGAGGCCGGTGAGGAAAGGGAATGTTTACAACTGAAAGTTGGAAAACCAGAGAGAATACTAGGATACTCGACTGCTTGGGAAAAATATTTTAACAAATCTTGTACAACACAAAATAAACCCGTAGACACTTCCAGCATGTCAAGCAGTCCCATGTTTAAAAAAAAATACGCCTCGCGACGATTTTCTAAATCGTGATTCGCATGACTCTTCTCGCCTGAATCATTTCCAAGGCATTCATTCGCATGCCCAGCATTGAACGAAGCACCCCTAGGCCGCCATTGTTGCGCCAATTGAGCTATGTGGGCTGCATCACTACATGTATTCAGGATACTCCATGGTTTGAAACTTGCTCGGCACACGTGACAGAAAAATGCGAATTGTTTAAGTCATACGTTTAAACATCGAATACCGCATTTTAATAAGAAGAGAGCAAACAATATCTTAATTTTTTTCATTCGGGACTTACACGTGTCGCTTTTATTAGCGCCTTCATAAGCCAACGTTTTCCACGTGCCTCCGCTGGACTCATTTCCGGTGTGAAAATGAGAAAGATCGCCTTCAATTGCACCGATCGTCATTTTGGGATGTGTGAGTTGCGTGGCAAACATACGGGAGCAGCGAAATATATACTACTAATTACCCAATAAAATTAACATTTAACAGTAGCAGAGATTTTATCGCAGTAATTGGATCAAGTCGGACGCAACAAAAACCTCTTTTTTATTGCATTCTCTACATGCCATTTTGCCAATTGGCCATTCGTCCCCGGATTTTCGTTGAATCCCACCGACTATGGTTTAACACCAAACTTATGCTTCACGGATTTTGAAAGCACGTGGAACATAATTAGAAGTCAACCGCGGAGGCCAGGTACGAGTATGCCTCGTTAATCATAGGTCGTAGTATTTTGAACACCTACTCGGTCATGGATGTTCTGCTTAGCTTCGGATTAAAGTGCAAGCTTAAAGAGTGAGATATAACCTTGAGAGTTGAATAATTAAAAACCACAATGTTCGGGGAATCAATTGTTTTGTTGGCCAGACTAAGCGCATTCCATCCCGAGGGCCCTTTTTCGGAATCCGTCAGTGGCGGAAAATTGTCATCGGAATTCCGATGCATACTTGAGTACTTAGGTACTTATAGGCTTGTGCGATGAGTCGATTAATCGAAGTCATCGACGATGATTTTAGTCATCGCGGTGCGATGACCGTAATCGATGACGATGAATGTCATCGACCATCGATGTCGATGAGAATCATCGATGCCGATGAGTCGATGCGAATCATCGATGTCGATGAGAATCATCGATCCCGATGAGTTGATGCGAATCATTGATGTCGATGAGAACCATCGATGAGGATGATCGATATCCTTATATCACTAATTTTTCTTTTTTTTCCATTCATTTGAACGCCTTAGATCCAAAATGTATGTATAAAGTATAAGCACCCCGCCTTGAGGACGATGGCAGGGCCACAGAGGGATGTTTGGAATTCATGTTTTTCCTCAAGTTTGTCGTAGACGATACAGAAGTATGCGATCACGTACAATCACAGTTAATACGCAGTAGCAGTGGTAGCATTGTATTCGTTGGTTGCACTGGTGCAGTTGGTAGCAGCGGTAGCAGCCTGAGCTAAATCGGCTAAATTCACCGAATTCACAGTCACAGTGATTTCGATTATTTAGTCACAGGCTGTGATTGCTAATTTTCAGTATCGGTGATTCTATCACTGCGATATATCGCTCATCACTACTGCACAGTTCATCGAGAGTCATCGATCATCGTAATTCATCGATCATCGGCATTCATCGATCATCGACATTCATCGATCATCGACATTCATCGATCATCGATATTCATCGATAGTCATCGATCATCGTGTACACTCTATACGATGATCGATGACAGCCATCGTCATCGAAACATTTCGATGAAATTTTTTCATCGAAAATCGATGACCAAAATCGGTCATCGCACAAGTCTAGGTACTTACGTTGAATAAAGCTCAGTTATAAATAAGGCCCTTTAGTGATTACGTCAGGTGAACATCAGAATTTTGAAAATATTCTTTCTGTTTCTGATAGCGTTATGCTTCCTTTGGCTAGGCAAGAAATCACTTCAGTTGTGGTGACAAATTCAATCAATGTCATTTTCAGTTGAACAGTGAACGCCGGCCGTAACTAGTGTATCTGCCACGTCAAGATAATTAGATAACTCCTCTTGAGCTTCATTTCTAGTGAACACTTATGAAAACGATGTGTGTGATTTTAAAGCTTGTGATGAGTTTAATGAGATGCTGCATTAGTATTTTCCACTTCACTTGCACCTACTTATCCCTTAATAAATCAGCGAATAAAAAATGGAATCAAAAGGGGTATTATTTGGAACGAGGGTTCTTAATATTATTCCCATGGAGCACATTTTGAAATTTCATTATTATCGTAGTTTTTTCCTAGTAAGCTAACTTCAATTTCTTGATTTCTCAATTGTACACCTTGAAGCATTTTACGGCACAATTTCGAGAGTTTTTTTTTTTAATCCTCAAACTTTAGGTGGGGCTCATTTTGCGGATGTATGTACCTTACGTGGAGAGCTCTTAAAGTGCAACACTTCGTCTGTTGGATGGATCATTAATCTTTGGACCACCTGAAAACTTTGTTAAGAGTAGACCTATTGAGACCTATTGCTAATACGACAAATTGCGACCCAGTAAATATTATAAAAACTAGAAACAAAAGCATAATTCAAGTGTTAATTTAATACGAAGTGTGTCCATCCGAAAAATCAAAAATTTTGTCTGGAATGGGGAGCAAGCGATTATTATTTTGTATTATTACCTCATTGGTTGCGGAGTAAACCTTTTGCTCATAATTCCAATGGTTTTGAATCACAAACCCCTAATTATAGATACATGAGTTTTCATAGGCCTTCAGCTCACAGAAAATTTGTCCACAAAGTTTTTTATATGCTGTAACTTTTTAGGACGATTAAATGGACATATCAATAACTATTTTCCGTGCAACACTTGATAAAACCAGGTTTTATGGGAATACTTAATTTTGACCATTCATCTCCATAAAAATTAATAGTTTCACCACTAATGTTATAATACGTTTTTTCCCAAATTTTATCGTTAGTAGCAGACAAATAAAATGAATTCCAGCCCCTAGAAATGCTTAATACTTCCTCTGTCTTTGGTTTTGCGATATTCGCAGACTTAGACATTAGATAAATAATACTCGGAAGAACAGAATATGGCTTGAAGCAGATCAACTCGAGCTCTTTGTACTTCGATGGCTGAAACACAACTATGGTTTCTACTCAGTGATATCGTTAAACTATATCTCGTAGAATTCCTAATGACAGATGGGCAACAGTCTTAATTTACAATAGTTCAGACTGGGCACGTTTTATAGTAACAATATGCTTGTAAGGATATGAACATTATTTCTCATTAAATAAGAAACATTAGGTGTTTGATTTTGTGAATATTGGGTATTTTCACATTCTGGAGAAAGTAACCTTTAAGTACGCTGAATTCGTAAGTATTGAATAAAAGAAAGGAAATGAGGTTCAATGCTGAGAAAATTACTTAGAACTTGAGATTCCATGCATGGCTCAAATTTCATCCAACAAATGAAACTTGGGGATCAGGACTGCTGAAAGCTAATTTTAATTTTCACGCGCACAAAGGTTAGACATATTGCAAAAAAAGGAGATAGTATCAAAAAAGCGATACCACATTTCCCCTGATAAATGTTATCAGATGGTCATTCATATTTAGGTAAAATTCTACGGATGCTTATCATTTCGAGACATTAAACCATGCATTTTATTTTAAGGTTTGCGAACAGAAAGTGGACGATGAACATTGGCGTACGTGGATTGTACGAGACAGTTGCATGGTCCCTGAATAGCTGCTTTACAAAACAGCTGCATTTTGGATTTTTTCAATAGTGTTTACTTATGTAGGTGAGTAAAAGTGATTGCGTAAATGGGTCGTAAAGTTGTTTTTACGGAAATATGATATGCAGAAGCTTGGCTCTACGAAAATTTGGGTTTGGAGAATTATGGAGAGTGTAACCTGGGCGGCGAGGAAGGCAAGCTATAAAGTGCTAGAAATGTCGGCGGAAGATGGGATAATGGTGGTCAAGATTAGGAGTGGGCGATAAAAGTGGATGGAGGGCCTACTGAGAGAGGGAATGGCACATTAGAGAGATTGCCAGAGAACGCATGGTACGCGTGGAACAGGAAGAAGGACCTCAGAAGGCTTGGTCTTGGAGGCAAACGGTAAGAAGAACAATAGAAAACTCAATGGCAGTCAAATGAAACTGGATACGATGGAAAGACAAAAGATAGATATGAAACGGAGTATTTTCGGTTGAGACTTATAAAGAAACTACCAATCATGGTACCCTTCATCAATCTATAATGACACTGTTTTGGTGAAATCACTTGTATGTTGGGTGAATAATATTTTTCATTCTTCCCTTTGTCTATAAAAAGGCATTAAGCCTGATTGTGTGAAAAATTTGCTATAACTTTTATATTATACATATATGACATATTTTTCTAATACGTAACTAATAAACATGTTGGCATAATTTTTGCTATGTTCCAGTGCATTGGTAAATAAATGTGATGATAACCTCCTTACTGGTCTTTCCTTCGGAATTACCCTTTTCAGTTACTAGATTTTTCTACTTCTGTTACCGTATATAAACTTTGAGTGATAAATCAGATTATTTATTTGGCATAGTGTAAAATAAATGTGTGAGTGTTACCGTCGGAAAGGGGTTTCAAATAACAAGAAAATCTTGCATTGAAATGGGCATGTGTAAGAAAATGTGACAAATGGGAAAATGTAAGATGACATTGATGACATAAATGATCACGTGCTCTCCTAGATTGATGTAACTGAATGGATCACACAAGTGTTTAAGATTGCCCACCGTTCCGTTTTCCGTTGAAGGGAAGGCGTCGTCCCAGAGGCGTGAGATCGGAGCGTGGCAGAAGAAAAGCGGCGATTGAAGCGATATGCACCAGTAGCGAGCGATAAAAGGATTAGAAAGCTTGCTCGCGGAGACTCTCCCCACTTGGTGCGAGCTGGATGGTGTGGGAGGGGACGCGTCTTACACCCCTTCTCCCGCCCCATCTCCCTCCCCTCCCCCCAAAAGAGGACGAGGAGGAGAACAGTTTTTTACTTTTATCCGATTGCCGTTCGGCGCAAAGAAAGGAAAGGGGGAAAACGCTCCGAAGACTGGGAAACCGCTTCGGAGTGCGCCCCCAACTCGCTTCTGGATTTGATACACCTTGTTGTTTTTTTTTACTGTTAAAATGTGCCTTCTCCCTCCGGGTGAAGGGAGGCGTATTTGCGACAGGTTGGACTCGGCACGCCAAAGTGCAAACCGGAAGGACGAAAGATGACAGGAATTTCTTGGAATGGAATCCATTTACGAGGTTTTTTGTTTTCAAACAAATCACGACTGTAAAATATTTATTGTTTTTCATTCAAAAAATGAGGATGTGGGTGGTGATATGACGTTATGTACGCGTGAATACACGGAACAAAAACTTGTTTGGCGGTAATTCTTCCATTCCATCATTGCCTGAGTTAGTTAAAAATTGGAGCTCCGGAAAATTTCTTTAAAAAATCAAATGTCGATAATTTTATTAATTCCTATACTTATAGAAAATTCACAAAAAATGCATTCACGTAGAATGGGGTCAAGGCAGATGTGATTTTTGAAACCCATCAAATAGGTAAGTATTCCTTTCCAAGCCGAGGGTGCTTCCAATATTTGTCCAGACCTTTTTACTTTACCTATACTCCAGTCTCCGAGTCGGTTAACTCTAAAACCGTGAGAGTGTAAGCATTTTACTCCAAAGACTACGACATTTAATTCGCCAACACAAATAATTCCTGATAAAAAATTCACAGTAAAAATGCATTCAAGTAGACTGATATCCGAGCCCATGTCTAGGTATTTTGCGTCAAGCGTCCTCACCATGTGCTCCATATTCCAATGCGGTGTCTTTTTCGGGCGAGTGATTGGTCAAGTACTCAGCGTGTAATCGCCATATGACATCTGGGTCCGAATCCTGGCCTAGGCAAATGGTTATCTTACGTGAATTCCTCACATACGTATTCTTCCCAGCGGGCGACTGCGCTGAAGTCACCATCGTAGCTAGTCCTAAAGTACTTTACATGCCATTACTTTATCACTCACTGAATTTTAATCTTAAAGTATTGTTTGCGTAAATTTAATTGTAGCCTGTTAAGTTGCTCGCAAGGTGTGCATCCTGCATTATTTCAATTAATTTATGAAGATGTTTCATGGGTGAATAATAATATGTACATACATTACCTTTGGTGTATTTTATTTATAATTGGTAGTTATTTTTCTTTCCCGAAGATTTAGTGTCACGGCACTCTGGCGAAACCTCTTTATGCATGCGAGAAACAAATCAGTGCCACGCGGAAATAGTGACTTGTTTACATCTTCCTTAAGCCGGTTTCGCAGAATTTCGAAAGGTTTTAATTCCCCTTATCACTTGAACTGTTCCACGGAAACACGTGCAAACCTTTTCTCTAAAAGAGTTGCTATCGCACAAATTACAGAAAGCCACACTTCACATTAGAGTAACCATCTCTTGACGGTAAAATCAAAACAGCAAAAGGTTGTAAGCGTTTTCTCCCAAAATATTACTAAACAGGATTTACCCTATCGCACAGTATGTATTATTCCGTGTAGACGGACATCGACCGAAACGGAAATTGATCGAAATGATATGGCACGCAGTCACCCGCACGGGTGCAAATATATACAACAAATGGAGGAGATTCACTGTGAAAAATCATTTGCCTTGGCGGGAATTCGAATCCCAGATCTACCAAATTACGGTCAGATGTTTCTGGCAAAATCGCCTGACTGGGAGATTCCAGTTCGAATCCCGGTGAAGGAAAATGATATTTTCATGGTGGGTTGCATCCATTTCACGGCGAATTCCATCCATCCAAAATGACTAAATCCACAAATTAAGGCATAAAAGTGAAATGAAATATGAAAATAGTCTAAGAACTAGTTTTATGAATGTAAAAAAAATCACGTCCAGCAATATGTTTTACCAAGTATTCAAGTAAATACCACACACTTAAAATTGTTTTCTCAAGAAAATTAAAATAATGAATTATTTTAGATAAATTTTATTCTGCATGGCATCAGAGTTCACCATTTGTATTTATGCACCGAAATGAGTCATTATTTTACATATGATGCAAGACTAAAATGATTTCTCTTAAAAAATACTCAATTAGGTCATGGTACGTTTTTTGTAGCTATTAAAATAAAAGTAGAAGAATGGAGAATACTTAAAATTATTCTATTTGAGTTATAAAATAAACTAAATTTACCTATTCTTATAATTAAATTTGTAGGCCTAAATTAAATCTAACTATTATGCGACGAAAATTCTGTAAGTTGCACGGTCAAACAAATGGCGTATTCATTTTCAAGGGATTTGAAACCTTTAAAAATGAATACAAAAAAAGGAAAAAAGATAAATATTTTGTATTTAGAGGTAACCAGTACTGAATCTTCCATGAATTCAAAGTCTCTCTGTTGTTTGTACTTCGGTAATACGATTCAATGTCGAATTTTCGCAAATAGTTTAGTTTATGTCCATTAAACCGATAACCAATGAATATCAGCTTCCATAAGGAATGATAATTAACGATTCATAATTAATGACTGAGAATTATTGTCGAGCATCGGTCAATTGATTTTGAATCAACAGAGGGTTGGTGTTATCGATCCAGATTCCCAGTGATCGGGCTGGTCCGGTGCCTGTTGTTGATGGGCTTCATATGCCACGCTTTCAGATTCAAAAAGCATCATTGACAAAGATTTTTTCAGCTGAATTCTGATTCATACTTGAGTTCAATTTCAACATAGGTCCACGGCAAAAATTGCCTCATCAAATGGAGCCTAAGACTATGGGCTCTTTGGTGCATTTCGTTAAGAGCAGGATGATTTCATTCCCTAAAAGTCCTTTCACTGCCTATAAACCCATGTATCTTAACGAAACATTACCTAGCTAGGGCCGACCTCCCAAAAATAATATTCTTCAATGTATCATGTCGAGGAGAGAAAATGAAATAAAAACAAAAAAATTATTCATGATAAAATAATGAACAATAATAGAACTTATGGTACATGGGCTTTATAGCGTTTGTTTTCATATGTAATAATAAAAACTAAAAACATTATTGCAATAAATAAAATAATAAAAACAGTAAACTATAATATGTACTAAACAGGAATAGAAGTATTTGCATAAATTTCGTCTTACTCATAGCTTTAGTGTTGAAACTTGAACTAAATTCATCCAAATTAAAATATAATCGCGTAAAACATTCGCTTTTAACTACCACTGAAGACAGCGCTAACAGATTTTTACGTCTTTGTTTTTGTACCTTATAACGAAATACGTGCACAAACACCCACGCCCTGTGTGGTAAAAATCCACAGATTTGTTGGCAGGAAATATTTTTTGTTATTTTAGCTAGGGTTCTTAGAATATTCCAAAATGCACCCGTTGCATTGGTTAAAATCTTCCATGACCGATTCGTGATGTTTACGTGAAATAGAGTGTAACGTCACGGAAAACTTAGAGCGGAAATAAGCCTTACTGATGCAAAAAAAACGTTATGCGCATGCGCCAGTCGGAAATCTCCGCGGACAGTTCGGTTATATGAAAGAGTTAATTAAAAAGTTTTAATATTTCAAATTTTGAGTTCGCTGAATTCAATTACATTGTTAGCACTGATGTAAACGTCGATAAAAAGGCCTTAATAAATTTGGGCGAAGAAGGAAGAGATTTAATTCTCTAATACTAATCCTTCGCTCTTCGCTAGCTTTCCTTTTTTATGCTTTTTGCACAATTTTTTATATTTACGATGCCTTGGAGGTAGGCGTAGCAAAATATTACCACTATTTAAAAAAATGCATTTATCTCTATAAAACATATAAAATATAAACACATGCAGATATAAATATTGCAAAACACTAAAAAATTATCAACAAATCTGCTAAAGGCAAAAGTAACTAACAAAACATTAACTTTAATTCGTCAACTACAGCTTCAGCTTATTTTCTCTATGTTATCAATTTTAATTATCCTTTCCAGTACAATACAAGAACACACGCAAGACCACGTTTTAACTTTACCTCATTTGTTTGCATCATATTTTATAATTAAATTTCCTTGATGATAGACGTAGCAAAATTATGCCACTATTTTTCTCTACATATATATTTTAACTCTATAAAAATACTAAATCTACAAAAAGATGCCATTATAAATATTATAGTACACTCCGAAAAATTGTGAATAAATCCGTAAAAGGCAAAAAATATGTTGGTTAACAAATACCTATAACACCTTAGTACATCAAATTCAGCCTTAGCTTCTCTCTTTTTTGTCCCTTTTCTATCCTTTACCGAATAACACAAGAACACGCGCGAAGAGGAATCACGCACGACATTTTCTCTCACACGTGACTGCGGAGTTTGTGTAGTGAAGTGACCAGAGCAGGAAAGATTTCCGCTCCGTACGGCTTTTCTATGAGACTATTAAACCTGTGGAGCGCGCAGAATTGATCTACTGGAGGAACACATGGACCGCTGGATCCCTACTCAAACCTAAACCTTTGCAAAACTTGCCGAAAACTATGACAAAACTTGTCGAAAAATTAAAAAAAATATCCATCAGGAGTTTCGTTGAGGCGTATAAGTCTATATTTCGTAGCCTGCTCCGCGATATTTTTTTCGCTCCATGTTGATATATGCGCAAGGATATATGTCCATTGTTAGTTTATCCCAAAAAATATAATCAAAGATTCTACTTTGTGGGTATGCATTATAAAATGAAAGAAAATACTCGTATTTCCACATGATTTAATATTTCCCACCTATAATTAACACCAATAATTTCCACACCTATTAAATCTAGCGGATACACAAAATATTTTCTTTCATTTTATACAATCTGATTTAGGTGATAATACTTCAAGATGCCTAGGATGGTGAAAAACATTTCAGGCGGCTTTTAAACACGGCACTTGAGGTTTATAGGCGAGGGCATTATCCCACCCCCACAGAGGACGGCTTAGGTCTGTCTTCGAAGTTCTTCTCTCACGAGGAGCGAGTAATGGGAAGGAAAGGAAAGCGCGACTTGGAGAAAGGGCGGAGGTTTTCTGGCAGCGGGCCGATTTGCGGTCGGTGTGGGAGCTAAGTAGGCCTTGAGTCGAGTCATGCGCACACAATGGCACACGACCCCTCCCACTCCTTCGCTGCTAATCCTCCTCCTCGCAGTCTCCATCGCCTCTCAGCATCTCTTGGGGTCACCTTCTTCCTTCTCCATCCTACTCCACTATTCTCCCCCCCCCCATAACCCCCGTCCCGATTTCCGCCGTCACCCCTCTCCACCTCAGAGAGGAGGTTAGACCATCTCTGCTCCGGGCCGTTTTCTCCGTCCGTGGGCACGACCTCGGTGACCCGCTGCCGTGCCGTGAGACGACCTCGGACGCGAAGGCGGATGGTGCGTAAATCACGCGACTCCATTGTGGATTTAATTCCCTCGTCTATTGCGCATCCCTACCTATAGAAAGCCCAGAAAGATTGGGCAGATAAAGTTACTTCCTCATTAGCATTTTACCATGGAAGTGTGATGAACAAAAATAACGTAATTATTAGCTAATCTAATTTTAACACTTTAGAAAATTTACGTGCGAGTAGGTTCGGTGGAGGTAAGACAAACAAGAAAGAAGAGAGACTTGATTTTCGGGTCTTCCTCCGCGTCTAGCCATCTTCCTGGACAATACTTCGCCCTCGTTTCAGCTAGCTTCTTCAGGTCCTTTGAAGTTACTTCTGACACCTCAATGGTTATAAAAAAGCCAGCTGGAACGCGGGCAAAATACTGTCGAGGAAGATGGATAGACGGGTAAGAAGACCCAAAAGTCAAGTCTCTTCAACTCCAAAACTCCGCGGAAGCCTTCATGGGAACAAACGAGGTAGTGCTTGGTATGGATTGTGAGGAGAGGAGTCTTTTGTAAGAGATCAGAAGGGCGCAAAGTAGGTGTTTGGAAGAGGTAATGAGGGGGAAGGGCTGCTGATTGCCGTGGTTGAGGGGAGGAAGATGAGTGAGTGGGGGAGGGGAAGAAGGAGAATTGGCTTCATGGATGAGATGAAGAGGGATAGGACGTATGCTGAGATGATGAAACATACTGTGTAGGTTGATAGGGGTCTGCATGTGTAGAAATATCGATGATTTTTACTCCCTTCCATTTTAACCTATCTTTAACGGTTTATTACTATAGTAATAAAAATACTTGGTTTTCTCGGTGAGAAGAGCGTCAGAATACCAACCGGAGGTTCTGGGTTTCACTGAGAGTCACGTCAGCAGAAACGAAGCAGAGTAGATCTCCCAAGAATCAGATGCTTCTGGGAAACCACAGCTGATTTAGGAAAGCAAATAGCCCCCATTCCCTGATATGTGAATGTGGAATTCCTAAGGATTTTACGGTAATAGTCGGGGTAATCTTCCGATCAAACCAAATTTCGGGTAGAAGACTTTTATCAATAACAGTATAATCAGTTAATGAGATTGAAAAATTAAAATTAAGTCAGCCACTAACGTATTAAGATAAGATAATAGAAGTCTGTCTGTAGTGTGTGTAGAAGATGTGATAGTCTCAGCTTTGAGCTGTTGAACAGACAGTAGCCACTGCGTTTGATATTTTGGCTTCAGGTAAACTATTCTCAGGAGAGGTGAAACGAAACTATCATCTAAAGAATTTTGTTTTGGGAAAGGGACAGAATACTCCGAGAATAGACGCCACTTCCAAAGGGCTTCGGGATTTCATCTTGTAGTCACTATTAAAGGCAGTTCGTAGGATATCCTCAATAGCAAAACATTTGGGTAACCTTTGGATCCCCGAAGAAAGAAACTAACACCCCTCTAGTGGAATTTCATGCGTCATGGAGCTAGGTACCAGAATAGCTCTATGCTCAGACATTGAAATGATATCCTGGTTGGCCACTATGATCAACATTTGATCATAGTGGCCAACCATAACAGGACCATGACCATGACCACAATGAACCATATGGTAAATATTTTTACATTTTTCATTTCATATGTTAATTTCTTGGAAAGCCAACTACTATGCTCCAATGAGATAGTACTGTTTACGAGGAAACGGAACCTGAAAACATTAATGTGGACTGTGGAGCGTGGCAGTATATGGATAGGACTAATGGACCATTGGAAAAGCAGATCAGGAAAGATTAGGAGCTCTGAAGTAGGAGGAGGCTGCTGAGAATGGAGTGGGTGGATGAAATAAGAAATTAAGAAGTATTTAGAAGAGCAGAGGAGGACAGTGCTAAATGCCACATTATGCAAAAAAGAAGAACCAGATGGGTTGGACACTCTCTGAAGCACAATGGGTTTGTAAAGAATATAATTGCAGGAAAAAGAGAGGAAAAAGTCCCTAGAGTGAGGCCCAGGGATAAATAAATACAACAAATAAAGAGAATAGAACACAGAAAGAACTACTACGGAGCAATGGGACTAGAATTAGATAGGGAAGGATGGAGGGCTGCAGTCAACCAATCTCAGGATTAAAAGACCATTGATGATGACGTATATTTCACTCATATTTTCCTCATGAGGGTTATCACTGTTATCAGTCGATCATCTTTTAGACCGGAGTAACGTAGCCAGGATAAAACACCAATCGTCTATCACATTATCATAACATGCAAGTAATAGACCTTATCCCAAGAGGAAGATTTGGAAGATGTTCTTAGCAATTAACTTCGATTTCACCAAATGGCAAGCATGAAAACTTAAGAGATTCGGTTACGTGTATTTTGGTAGCAGATAGTTGTACTCTAATTTCATCTTCCCCATCAATTATACTGTCCTCTTAAACAAGGCTCTCGCAACTTCCTGGTTCTCGTTCTCCTTATGACGTGTCAAACGAGCAGTCATATATTCGGGATTAACGCTGAGCAAAGGTAATAAAAACTTCTTGGAATTCTCCGAGGTTAAAGGGAAGGTTTTATTCTGGGAGTTATATTTTCAGCATCAAATTTCTCTCGCAATATTCATCAATCAAATGATTTTAAGATTGATAATTGGTATTATTAATTTCATTCCTCCTTCCTGTTTCAAATATTTTCCCTACAAGGAATGAGTTTGGACCCAAAATTATGAAATGCTACAACTTTCACTAAAGTACTGTGGAAAGATTACTTGAAGAGTCGACTACATGACTATTACGCCAAGGCTTTTAGTAAAACTCTCTCACCACTGTAAATTGTATTATTTTCCTATGCGAACCATGAGTGACGTCTTGTATAAGTTTGAAATCGAAAATATACTCAATTTTCAAACCGCGGAAGCGCAATTAGTCACATGTCGTCTGGGTGTCGGTAAACAATGAGGCCACAAAAGCAGTTTGTCATTGGCCACTGTCTTCTCTTTCATGAGTGACCATTACTAATTATTTATTCACCTTGGGTTACTTTCCTTCCTCGAGTCATTCTTCACATGACAAAGTTTTTTGGAAAGAGTTTCATTGTTTTGACGCACTCCTTTCCAAATTTCGCGATATCCAAATTATAGTCAGTCATATAACGAATTAATAAGGTGACTAGAAACTGACTAACCTCACTAATGGCCTGATTGTAGTTTCGAAGGTGGTGAAAATTAATAGTTGTGGTTGACTTAGGCTAAATTGTACTTTAACTGCTACGATCCTATCGTATCGTCAAACCGACGACCACAATTTTAAGGCCAACAGTACATCCATTCCCCATCCACAATATTTTCGAAACGGGAGAAAAACCCGTGATTCTTTTTGTGCCCAGGTTGACAAATTACTGATCTGGCTACAGTGCCCATGGAAATTTTTCATGGGTGTTCAAATCTTTATATGAGTTCTATGAGAAGAGTGCTTCAAGAGCAGTAACCCATCGTTAGATACGACCTAAGCCGTGGTTCTGCAGGCGTCCTCCGTTAAGAGTAGGGAAATTTTGGGTATTTATCCCTATTTCTACCCTAATACCCTGTCATATATTATTACAATTTTTGAAAGGCGTGCGAATGCGTGGTAGGAAATTTGTAGGTAGTATGTGAAGTATATCAATAAATGAATGTTAGTCTAAGGAGCAGATAATGCAGAGCACGAAAGTGTACTCCTTCCCACTTTATTGCATGGTTGCGAAACTTGAGTACCCATGCCAGGATAAGCTTAACAGTAAGCTAAATGCTGTGGGTGTGGAGTACATACAAAAAACCACCAAATTTAGCGACTCATTTGTTGTAACATCTACCAAAATATGGAACACATTACCAGTAAATGTTAAAAGTACTAAATCGATTGAAAATTTTAAAAGTAAAATTTATGATATTTTTCTAAATATGTAATATGTACCACCTTTGTCGTAATATACGTTTTCATATACTGATATAGATTTGAGTGGCTGATGAAAGAATATGGAATTGATGCTCTGGGTAATGGAAACGTGTGAATGATGCGTGCAGCGTGGGATTATCCGTGTGGAGTGAGTGGATGAGTGTTGAATAGCAATTCCAATTTAAATTAAAGAGGAGTGAATGACGTGTGGGGAAGGGCAGGCAGAGAAAGTCATGGATAAATGTGGTTGAAGATACTCTAAGAAGAAGGAATATTAGGAGTCTTAATAACAGAAGGCCGTGCATGAAGCAATGCGTGAGTGCAACAATGTGTGAGTGAGGCAGGCAAGGGAAAGACACTATGAAAGAAATTACTAAAGCAGAGTCAGCTTTTCAGGACTTTCACCATGAATGAAACTTTTTGAACTGTATCTACCCAATAAAGGAACAGCGTGATGGGTATTTTTGTACATATTTATATCTTCCCCTCCTGTCTTACACGCCGATTTGAGTTAAAACACTTGGGTTACCTGGTACCTGTGCGTGGTGCCATAGAGTAAGTATATTTATAATATACTTACTTTATGGTGGTGCCTTGAAGAGATGCTAGTGAAAAGATTTCTGAAATGTAGCCCATGGGTTGCTATTCGCTTCGGAGACATGCTTTGAGACTCGCGTGGTAGAAAATGGACTTGGTTCGAACTCTCGGCAGTGTATCCTGCCCAGTAGACTACGAATCGGGCCCTTTTAAGAAATCGGCCGAGGAACATCCAAGAGCGGAAACTGTATCCAATCCTGTCAAATGGGCGAGTAAAGAGCTTTCCCTTTGGCAAAGGTGAAAGGGATGTCACGGCGAGATAAGCGCCGCTTACTCTAAACATAGAAGCGTTGAGTAATGGCGTCCATTTCTCCTGCTCTTAGCGTCGTGCGGAACCGTGGGACCGCAAGGAAATACCGACTATATTTGCGAAGCTTGCGGAGCTAAGCTAAGGATTGCTTAAGCCAAGATGATTTAATGTGATAATAAAACCTCTGCTGAAATATGGAATGGGTTTGAGGGGAAAAACATAAGAAATTAGGATATATACGCTTATAGGATATATATATATATAATATAAACGCTTTGCAATCAGCCCATGCATGACCAAAATCTAAAACACAGCATGGCCTACCAAACAGATGGAAAAACATCCGAAAATAGGAGCAAGTGAGGGCATAAATCTCGCTTGTCTCCAATCTTTAGCACACACTTGAAGGATCCAAGGGTTGGAAACGGAGAAATTCGGCGTCATTAGACAGTAGTATCAGGTAAATGCATTGAAAAAAATAGGTACATTAAAATAATTCACATTATACAGCAACTCTTTGGCATCGTTTATTTAAATAAATGTACCATTCAAACACGATCCGTAAAAAAGTACTAGGAGATATCAAATGAGACAAAACTGGAATGGTGGCTTCTTCACCGAAGTAGAGCGGAACGAAATTTAAAGTCTAGAAAGGCTCAGATCACTCAAGTGTAGTCCTAGCATCGAGGATATCTGTTATCTTACGCTCTATACTGAGAGATTATACTCACAGTATAAAGAGTTGACTCTATGACTACAATACTCTGTCTCACGCGCATTTCTTATCGCATAACCATGATTACACTTTTCATAAATTTGATTTCATTTCTACTCACGTTCAACCTCACTACTTACGAAAACACCTACCTAGAATAAATATTGCATCGAATAATTTAATTTGAAACATCCCCTCGAAATGTTCATAGAGGCGGATTACAGATTACAATGTAAATATGGATGCATGATTATCACTGAGAGCCATGTATATTTATTTATATTCATGTAAACAGGGAAGTCTGCAAGAGAAATAATTTGTAATGTTTACATGAAAGCTATGAGACTAATATTCTCCACACTTTCGTAATATTCCATTTATGGCAAGCGCTTCGGTAATGCTTACTAATGAAAGGGAAACGTTGATGACCAAAAATGGCCGACTGCTTAGAGTCTCCGTCACGAAAGTTAACGTGCTCCATTGGGAAGAAGGAGGGGGTACACGTAATGGAAGAATGTAAGATGGAGGGATGGAAGTGGTACACGTGGAGACGGAAAATGCCGCTACTCATCTCGTCCAAGTCTTATACCATGACAACAGTCGAGAATACATTTCCGAAACTTCAGTTGATCGTTGCAAAGGGACAGTTTGAATACTTTTAAAAACATCTGACATATTCTTTGTACCAAAATGCATCAGAATAATGCGCTGTAAAGCACGATCTTTCATTCGGGTCCTAACATGAGCTAAGCCATTACATTAGTTACTTTTGAGGAACATAACTGGTGTGAAAGCGTGGATGAAACATTCATCAGCTGAATATATTTAACGTGACAGAAGTCAACAAAGTAGATTGCCTTTGATGTGCCGAAACAGTCACCATTGTCTCATTTACTTAAATGCCATAAAAAAGCAAGGTGTTACAATAATCAAATTAAGTTCACTTTACGTCCAAAAAATAGACTGAATCCTTAAAACGGCTATCTATTGCGATATCTCCCTGGCTAACTTCGTTCCGCCGAGATGGTAAACAATTTGGTGTGTTTAACGAAGTCTTTTTCACGGAAGGAAAACACTATGAAGACATTCCCTGGATATGGGACGGTTGCAATTGCTCGTGTATGCTTGGGTGAATGCGTGATAAAGCGCTGACGATGATTACCATTTCTTTTGACAATTAGTTTATATGAACGTACTCATAGCTCAGGATTGAGAAATTAAGTGGAGGACAATGTTAAGGAATGGAATGCTGATGCATTTCATGGACGCCCCCAGTCAAGTTTGCTTATACAGTCACCGTACGATCTTCACTTTTTTAAATCAGTGCCTACTGTACCACCTTGTGGCTATTTTATGTCCGTGAAATCAACAATAGATGAAAATGTCCCCACAGCTGTATCTATAACTAGATGATAGTATAGTGATACTATAGATATTGTGTCTGTATGTATAGGTTGGTTAATTAAAAATTATATTAGGAATGCAGTATGTGAAAATATCGCTTCCTCGTCAGTGTTCTTGATTGCTGATTCAATGATCGTATGGAACCTTCTCAGACGGTTCAAATCATACCTACTGGATATATCCTCAGTATCAAGTATCGGCTAGTGTACTTAGTCATGTGCTGGATCGATTATCTTCACTTCCATTAAAATTCTTTTCCTGTCTTGCTACTGGATGGCCTTCGAAACTATTTATGGCTGCTCTATACTGCGTCTGTACATGTATGTAGGTGCAACTTGCAACTCCAATTCACTCACGATAAGAAATCCAAAGTTGCGACGGTGGCAATCGCAATGGCACCAGTCCGAGGGAAAATATTTAGCGTACAATAGAGAATGGGGTATTTTAGTCTTTGGGCAGTTTTGGCGGAATAAAGTCGGTCCGAAGAAGGGGAGCTATATCCACGTAACTCATCGACACGAGGTCAGGCCTGAGATCATCAGTTTCCATTTTAGTTTGTTCTGCATCGAGTGAACTAGATCGTGGGCTACTTTTGTAATATTTCTCCTCCCCTATTCTCTTCTCTCGTTTCTTCCTCAATCTCCTTCCTCATAGAAAACTTCCTCGAAACCCTTGCAATCCCCGAAGACACTGCCCACATCCGATGAGTTACACATTGAGCACGAAAATAACCTAAGTAGCTGTAGACGCATTCTCACGGCAAATCAAGAATTGCACTGCTAATTGGAGAGGATTGCTTCAAGGAAGCCGCTGCTCATTTGATATGGGTACAAGTTATATCGCATGAATTCATGCGCTTATGCCAAGGAGTCTTGGATAGGGTGGTAATTTGCGCTTCCAAAAATCCAAAGTCGCAGAGTACATGTGGAGGGGCCAAAACTGATACCTAAATGCTGTAACGATTTTTTTCGAAATCCGCCATGTTCTAAGCTAGCCCATTCCGGCCAGTCGATAGTTAAGTAATGGCGTGCGGTGAGAGAAAATGGCTTTCTAAAGAGAAAAGATTGCTCACAAGTAATGTTCAACGTGAGCATAACGTCTTATTTTGACGCTTTTGCGTCCAATCCAAACATATTTTGACTCTAACCCTAGTTTAAAGAAGAAAAAATCTTGGTGTTTAAGTAACTGCCTTGGTATGAACTGATGAAATAGTTTTGTAACATTTCATTCTCATGGAAAAGGCATGAACATCATACGTTGCTCTTAAAAATAGCAATTTTCAGATTCTCTAGTATTCCCTTGAAATCGGAATCACCTCCATTTCTTGTTCACAGACAATTGCTTTAGGTTAGGTCGGAATGAACGATTTACACAGTGTTAATTTGCACCGCTTCCAAACGCATACATTAAATAAAAATCACAGAGAGCACGTCAATGGTTTCAAGCCTTGCGCCTAAATAATTGGCTAAGAGCATGGTGCATGTGCGCAACAATAATTGCATTACATAACATTCGGAGCCACCAACTTAGCATCACTGTGTATTTAGATTAACAAACATTATTAATAGTTGTTTATTGTTCTGTTGAAAGCCACCGAAGAACAGGAACCTACAGAGTACACAGACAAATCACGTCTCAAATGAGATCAAAAATAACTTCACGTAAGGCAAAACAAAAAAAAGCTCTGTCAAAGGTTCGTCGTTTCACTATCGACTCAAAGGAGCAATTTCTTGCATACATTTCTAACTATATGGAGTCTTTATGGAAAAGAATCTTGAAAGTAGAACAAGTCTCACAAGGACACTACCACCAGAAAATCTACCTTTTCCTTTGTCCTGAGCTGTAGAAATGAGATCGTGGGCTTGTCCTGTAATCTTTTTCCTTCCCCTATCATCACTCTGTTTTTCTCTTCCCCATCCTAACGCATCCAAAACTTCCTCAAACCCTTGCAGCCTCCGCGGCGACACAGCCCACCCCCGTTCTCTGCTTAATTACAGGTTGGGCGCGGGCACGACGATGAGCTGTTTCGGGATTGAGCGATGAGGAAACGACGAGAAGCGTCATAGGGTTTCACGCCCACGGCGGAAAAACTGAAACTGAAACCGCACCGTCACGGTCCAGATGAGTTTTTCCTCTCCCCTGGGTTCCTCCGCTACCAGACGGGCGGGGCTCACGGCCTCTCTAGCCTGCCCAAACAAAGACAAAAGATAAAGCCATATTCCATTCTCACTACTTAAATTCAAACTAAACAAATTAAACCACTGCCGCAGTATTCATAGCTTTTTAGTCGAGCCCGGGAATGGGAGGTTTTCATTAGTCCTGGTCTAAGTGAGGATTTCAAAGGGGCTAAAAGTTCGATGCAATCGGCTTTGCAGCATAGACTAAGTTTTTGGTGTTTTGAGAGACACATCACTTATCATGGAATGCAATAAATTTTCCGTCATCTAGAAAAAGTCTCATCTTCCTAATGATACTGAAATAAGTGCCACTGTTTACACTAACTTTGGAGACATTTCACCAAAAATAGAAGCCATTTTCTACTGGATATGGTACGACTGCGAACTCCACAGAGATATAAAAAAATGAGAAATCTCTGAGGCACAGATCGCATCAGAAATGTGACGTGTGTAGCACTTACGGGTTTTCAATATAAAAATATAATAGTACTGCTCACTGCATTGCTCAACATAGTGGCTGTTGCAGAGTTCTATTTCCTGAGGTTGAGATGTTAGGGTTTTTGGCTTAGGGTAGAGAGCGTTGGAATTGTTAAAGGGATTGGCGAAGGATTTGATTTAGAGTAGAAAATTTCTAATCACTTCGTATGGCGTCGTTACGTACGAAACAAGCATGCCCCCCGTAGCATTCTTCGAAGAAGTTTGTGGCATGAGATTTCAACTTTTTTGATTCTTGGAGTATTGTAAAAGCCGAAGCTGGTGATGCATATGTCAGAACCGGAGTTGGAGTGCATCTTAGGACCTGGAGTTTTTCTCGGAGATTTAAGACATTGGTGGAGTCAAGGGGCTTTAGGGCGTTGTAAATCACGTTAGACTTGGTTATCTACTCTTCCGCCAAATCAAAGAAGGGTAGTTTGCTGTCAATTTTCATGCCAAGGTATTTGACGAATTTTGAATGCGGGGTCAGCATTTTATAGTGCCAAATAGGAGGTAGAACCTTTAACATTTTCCTCAAGGTGAAGGGAAGGGAGCAAGATTTGGTAGGGTTGACCCGCATCTTCCATTTTGATTCCGAATACTCGAGGTTTTTGAGTGCAGGTTGGAGCTTCTTGGCCGCAAAACGAGGGGTCATCGAACAAGGCAGGAAGGTATCAAACGAGGCATCAGCAGCAAGCACCACACCATCAGTGTAGAGGAAGTAATGGACATTGGGACATAGGGGTAGGTTTGAGGTAAAGAGATTAAATAGACTGGGAGAGAGGAGTGAACCCTGAGGCACACCTGCGAGGATGGGTTATTAGGGAGAGGTGGATTGGTTTACAGTGACAGTGAAGGTTCAGAAGGAAAGGAAATAGGAAACAATTTTAGTGAGGTTGGTAGGGGTAGATTTGAGAGTTTGTAATTCCTTCAGACCAGAAGCGAACAAACTCCTTCGCTATATCCAGGAATGTTGCCTTGGTAGGTCTTTTCCGCCGGAAATTATCAGCCACCAGCTCCACGAACCTCACCAGCTGATGGACGCATGAATGGTGACTGCGAAAACTCATTTTCACATCTGGGATGAGCCATTCAGCGTTGACAACGGCTTGCAGTCATGAGAGGATGCCTCTCCAACAGCTTGACCAAAGTAGAAAGAAGGCTGATGCGACGATAGGAGTAAGAATCGTTAGAAGCATTTGAAGGTTTAAGAATCACGATGATATTGGCATGTTTCCAGGTGCAGGGAAAGCAAGATAGGGAAAAAAGGCGTGGAAGAGGTTGATGAGATAGGGAAGAAAGTCTTGGGGAGTGTTTTTGAGGTAGCAGTTGGTGATGCCATCGTGGCCAGGTCAAGAGTGGGGGTTAAATTTAGAGATGTGGGATTGAAGTTACTTTGGAAAGACAGGTTCGGGTTCAGAGATGAAACAGAAGGTGAGGGATAAAATATTGATGGTGACGGAGGACTCTAACAGTGAAGGAAATGCATTTGCAATCACCTGAGCCAGTCGTTGCGAAAAGAACGTTGCTTTTTCCTCGTCGGTGGTGGCAGGTCCCTCTGGAATGGTCAGTGTTGGGAAGACCGTGGGCCGTTTTTGGAGTTACCGTGCAATTTGCCACGGGTATCCGTTCATGAGCGTGCCAGATTCTTGGAGTCTTCTGGAGAGGAAGTTGTACCGGTGGTGGCGTAGTTTATCCCTGATGAGGAGACGGATGTGGTGGTAGTCCTCGGCGAACGAGCTTCACCTTTCAGCCGTCTGTTGAATGGCGGCGCGCAATCCAGTTGTTTGTTCACAGTGATGACGAAGAGAGCTTTCCGTTCATGGTGTTGAAATCAGCGCAGATCTGAACACATCAGCGCACTTTGGCGCACACGAACGACGTTGAATGGAACGATAACCTGTCAGTAGATAGCTTTGTATTGCGGATGCAATTATTGACGTTCTATCGTTTTTTATCGCACATCAACTCTGCTCCCGATCTGTTTGGAAGTGCGCTACCTAGTGCACAGGGTCTGTAACGAATGAAAGGCAAGTGCGCTGTTTTGTAGAGGTGGTTATACACTAAGGCGAATGGAAAGTTCCCGAAGACAGTTGCGGCGGCGAGCAAGGCATATTGGATGACTCCTAGATATGTATTTTGTATACTGCTTAGTGCAGATATGATTTTTCTACTGCTATGGGCAAAATTGCACCTACGGCCTTATGAAGATATACTCAGGAAATTAATCTCCATAAGAGCCTTAGCTGTCAACTAAATGTGGAACGCCCTATAGTGTGGAGGCCTAGACACAATTATGCTAGTCAATCCGCCATTTTGGATCTGAACGCGGGAATATGAAGTTAGTATATAAGTCTTTGAGTGGTTCTAAGATAAATCTGCTGAAAATAATTTATGTTGAATGATGTAAGCTGAAATAAAGCATTCACATTCGCCAAAACATGTTCATGGGAGACTTTGTCGTGGGTGACTATCACTCCAGTTCGTTATACTTATCTCAGCATGTCTTTGAGCCACGGTAGGCGATATGCCTACCGTGGCTACCTATACCGATAAAGTATTACAAATCCATAGGTAGTGAGGAGAACTAATTTATTCCTTTAGTTTCCTCAGCCACCAAAAACGGCTCTCAAGGCCTTTTACAACGGGACGATTTACAAGTAACAAAGGGCAAACACAACGTGCTCACAACCATGCATTGAGCGGTGAAGAATCCATTCTGGCGAGACTCGAACCCACAACCTGGAATCAGTGGGCTGGATAATTCACCCCACAGCCACCGGGGCCGGTGTGAAAGAAAAATAAAAACTTTCACATCACCGTTCGCGTTATTATTGTTTGAGATCCAAAATGGCGGATTAGTTTGTTCCTACAGATATAAAGGTTTTTGCAGTTAAATACCAGGCCAATACCTCTCCCGTAGATAGGTAGTGCACAAACATACCCTATATCCAGTGACTGAAAACACGCCCTGAAGTAGCATATGCCTACAGCGGGGACCGCATTTGCTGTTGTTATTTTCTTTGGTTGTTATATTTTATTGTTACGTTTCTTCTTCCTTTTTCCTGTATTTAAAATGCGAAAATAAACACTATTTGAATTGAATTGATTATAACTACACATGGTGAATGGAAAAACTAATTGAGTGACTCCGTGCGTGCTTTCCGTTCACCATGCGCATATTTAGAGCACATCGTGGCAGATGGGAACACACGAGCGCACTTTCAAGTCGAGGATTGGAACGATCTGCGCTGAGGTGTTCACAAAATGGCGGGACGATATTCAACTTCTTTACGGATGTGGTCTAACTCATATATCTCTTGAAATATAACACTTCAAATTATTATTAATTTACTTTTACTCAATCATCACAATTATCTCAGACAATGGGGTAGTTATTCCTGTTTATACTTCTGTATATCACGCGATCACAAGTTTTATATGCCAGCGTACAAGAGAACACAAGACCAACAACTGTGAAAGTGTGTTTGAATCTTTTCAGTCTCAATTACTGTGAATGAAGCACGCTCTTCGCTGAACACATTGCGGTAGTTTAGCGCAGATGCGTGATTGGAAAGCACACTGTGATACAGCCTCTCGCGATTGTGTCTCTGTGTACGAAGGCGGGAGTAAGCGAGGGAGAGTAAGGGAACAGGAGGGGGGAGGAGAAAGGGAGTGAGAGAGGGAGAATGGAAGGAATGAGGGAGATAGCGAGTGGTTGAGGATGAGAAGGAGAGAAAGAGCAGCATACTGAGGTAATGCCCCGCCAGAATTCAGAGCACACAATGGGAAGGAGGGGTAAGGCTCCAGAGGCTGGGGGCGAAGGAGGAGGAGTGAGGGGAGGGGGTGGTAGGAGGAGGTTTTGGAGGGAAGAGGTGGAAGGGACACGACAGTGCAAGAATAGATGTAGTGAGCGAGAGAAAGAGGGAGGAAGGAGTGAAGAGAAAAGGCCAAAAGAGTGCGTTGCGTGTGTGTGTACGTCTGTCTGAGCGAGAGGAAGAAAGAATGGACCATTGTCGGACATATCATTACACACTCCCCACTGCTCCAATGGACCAAAAGTCCTTAACATACCCAACCCGTTCTTTCCATCTCTCTCTCTCTCTACCCCTCACCGTTTCATCTCCTCCTACCTCTTCACTCCGCCTCTCTCCTTCTCCCTACCACCACGGGGGGGAGGGGGGAAGAATGGAAAAAGAATTTCCCAGACAGAATCGGAGAATTGGGAAGGAGAAATGAAAATGCAAAAGAGAGAGAAAGAGAAGATGGAAGGAGTGAGGTTTGTGATAGTGTGGAGAGAATCCAGTTCCTGCAGATAAACTGAGCGGTTTAATTTTTTTTCTCACTCTCCTCCCTCTCGGGATAACTGCCCATTAAGTTGAGGTGAGGTTTTTTTTTAAGAGTGGGGAGTTGGGGTAAGAAGGGAGGGAAACGAGGTGACGGAGGGTTGGGGGGGGGAGGTTTTGGGGACGGGCTGATTTATACGCGACGAGTTGAAGGGGTCAAGCAAGAGGAGGAGAGGAATTGAAGGGAGAGTGGTTAAGGAAATGAAAGGGGGAAGGAGGATGGAGGTCGAGGCAGTTTTGAGTTTCAGGGGGTTTAATAGATTTTTTTACGCGTTCTCAGGATCGCCAGCCTCCGCGGGGAGCAGATGCGTTTTCCACGGCTGCGAACGGGGTAGGTAGGCAACTAACTATCACACACACACATACACACACCCTTCTGTCCGTCCCTTCCTGTTTCCCTTCGTACCAATTCTCCCGGTTTTGTCGGGTTCTTCTTTATCTAGCCAGTCGTCTCGCGGGCGCCCCCCGATGTTCCCGTAATTCGTCAGTCCGAGGGAAGAGGACTTGCGGTGCTTCGCAGACTTAGAATGGGGGTTAGGCTCGTTTATAGTCATCGCGGATGCTGGAATTGCTCGGCCAAAGGGTTGTGCCCGACAATGGGGGAACATGAGTAATATTAGTCCTAGGCGGTCACTGAAGTCTGAGAGAGATGGTGGCATTGTTGAATTTTTTTCTATGCACAGTCATTTTCGAAAAAAATACTGTACCACTTCACGGTTGGAGGATGTAGATCGATGTCTAAACGTCTCCAACTCGTGAATTGAAACTTTTTCTACCCCTAAATGATACCAGTTTTTTTATAGACTGTACATTGGAACGTTTCACGTCGTCAGGGTAGGCTCCAATCTCATTCAGCAACAACAAAACCGAATCATATGCCTGATGAACGAATGGGCAGTTTATCCTTAAACTCACGTAAAATACCATTACAGGGTTAAAAATCAAAAGATATTATCGTGCTTTCAATGATTAATATTAACGTACGAAAGAGAAACTAACAGTCTTATTGTGCTATGAAAATAGTCATACTTTTACACAGGGCTTTGGAGCCGAGGTCTCGAGGAGTGACTCCGCCTCCTGCTTAGGTTTAATTTGTAACCCCGGCTTCAGCTCCTGCTCCCCTCCGGCTCCGGCGAAAATTTTCGGTTTCATATTACGAATATTTATTTGATATTTCCATGTTAAAATGTTAACCAGTGCTTTCATATAGAAATATAAAATTTGTTTTCATACATCAATCAACTTGCATTTTTTTATTTTAAAATAATCTCATTATTTTACAAAAACAATACCTACTTCGTAATCACCAGAAAAGTATAACTACGGATAAATAACTATCTGCTAAAATTTGCAGCGAAAAAGTGTAACTGAAAAATAAAATCATTACCACAATAAAAGCAGCAAGTTTTTTTTCTTCTCTATTTTTTTAATATTTGATACTCCTTTAAAAAATCATCAATTGTGTCCTGCCTTGAATTTTGATGGTATTATCATATGGCTCACTCAGAAATTCACAGAGGCACTCAAAATTCGCTGATAATTATGGAGATGAATAATATGCAGGATCTATTGCAGGAACTTGCTCAAAAATAGACGTTAAGCAAGAAGTCACTCAATCATGTGAAATGTTGAGCCCCACTAATTTACATATTCCAAAAAAGTAACAAGTTTACTCTGCTTCTTTGCTAAAGAAATCGTACTTGGTACTCACACACATACAAACCGAGTTTTTGCACAGTAGCCCAAATTTTATCCAATAATTTTTCTACGTATTTTTGCTAGAATTCATCCATAATGAATAGAAAACAACAACCGAATACATATTTGTGAAATAGAAAGTCTGTGGGATTCTCAGACTCGACTTGTTAATTCTTTCACAGATAAGTATGGCATCATGATGCTCTCAAGAGAATTGAAATAATTTATTGATAGAAAAGCCCGGACCTGGAAACGGGGCTTTAAACACCCCAAAACTTTGATGCAATGAGCCTATACATAGTTCATGTGCTTGACCTCAAGGTTCATGCACTTACAATAAACACTCCCTACATGGTAAGGACTTTGGACGAAATTTATTCTTCGGACTCGATAGAGAAAATGTTGATGTACAGTCACCGTAGAAAATATCAAGCAAAGAAAGAAGTTGGGGGAGTCACTCTGACGTTTTGGTTTTTCATACAAAGGTGAGGACAACGTTATGACACTTCAAAAGCGGGCTTGAGTAATTTAAAATTTCTCAGCACTCTAAATCTTAACAGAAATGAAATATACTTTATTGTAAAGTGGCAATTGTAGACTAGGTTAACGAAAAATCGGTGGTCGGGGCTGGAGCGGTAAAATGGGGGATTATCATTCGAATGCTTTTTCGATATTACCGTTGAAATAAAATTTTCAAAAGTTTTCATATAGATTTATGGAGTTGCTTCGAAACATTAAGGCCTAATAACCAAATAACTAACAGAAGAAAGTTTCATTTTTTCCGTTTCCGCAAAACGACCTCTGACGTTATTTCATCTATCGATCAGCCAATCATATCGATCTATCGAGCCTGTGGTTTGATTCTCGGTGAAGACGGATATTTTTTCAAAGTATTCTCTAAATCTTTATACGGTTTTATTTCCGACAGAAGTGGACATCTTCACAAAAGCATTTTTTGGCATCATTTAGAATGTATCGGGAAAAAGAGGGGAGAAGCGATGGATGAAATGACGTCACGGCCGTTATGGGATGGTTGCCCGTCCATTCAACTTTAGACTCCTATATCTCTGGCAATTTTTGAAATCTTTAAGAGATGATTTGCAAATGATAATTTGTCATGGTCCCCTGCACGACAAAGCAAAAATCAAAAATCGTGATAAACCCCCATTATACAATTTCGAGCTCCGGCTCCAGTAAAAATTTGAATCTCCAGGTAGCTCCAGCTCCAAAGCCCTGCTTTTACAAGTCAAAGTGCATATGTAATAAAAATACTCCGAGAAGAGGAAATTTCGAGGCAGAGAGAGGATACTTTTACCGCTCATTAAGTGCCCAAAATAACAACTTTGACAAAATTTCCTTCGAATTATTGAACAAGCAGCTTAAAGAGACTCGAGTTATAGAGGTATTTTTCCAACCCCATACGCGGACCAAAGCTCCATTTCTAATGAAACAAAATCGTAAGCGCTAATTCATTGCATCATTATTTCTAATAACTCAAACTGAAATGGGTGGATGCCTTTATTGCGTAGCCATTTCATTTCATGGAAGAAATCACTCATTATATCAACAACTCACATAAATGGCAATAGTGAATGGCAGCAGAATTCTCGATTCACATATATTTAATATATATATTTTAGTCTTCTGGATTATGGTTTCTTCAACTTAAAGTTGAAAAGATTAAAACATATATGAAATTCATTTTACGGTGTAACTGCCTTAATGCTTATTTATTAATGTTTGTTTGCCATGCATTGTTGTGCTAGTGATGCTAGTTAGTGGAAATGGAAAATGGAGACAAGGTCGGAGAAAGTGAGTTTAAAAATTAAAGAATTTTTAATAAAGAGCCAACGCAAAAGTTTTTTTTGGCGCCGTAACCGCCAGAACGTCTTAGACTGACGGCAAAAGCTATTTCCTCTTGCGGTTTGTCATAATGAAGTCACTCAAAAATTTACGCTAATTTATTCCCAAACTAATTCTATGTTCGGACAAACTTAAGTTGTTCCTAAAATATTCTGACAAGTCCTTCAATTTTGTGTGTACATGCACTCTCTTGATTAACTCTGCATCATCAATTAATGAATTATGGATAAAATAGACGAAAAACAACTAAATTATGTATGAAGATCTACAACGGCTAAACCATTTTTTCGTAAATGCTTTTAACTCTTCCACTTTGCTCTGCGCAAAGGCTGCTATGCAACACGATGAGAGTAAATCCGTTAACTCACGATGAATTTTACTCTTAATGAACTATTACCAGGAGATATACATGTGCCTCCATTCATAGAGATATTAAATTGCTTACAGAACATTATTTACATAAATTAAAAGAGTAATACTATAAATAATCAAGACGAGAGGAGTTTTAATGATCGTCCACGTGGTCAAGGGCTGAACTTTGAACGACGATTATTAAATATTCGACTTAAGGAGGTTCCGCCGCGACTGTGTGAGTCAAAAAAATACTAAATTCCACATTTTTGATATTTCGTCCAAAAAAAAACCTGCTTTCGCTGATGAAGTGCGTTATCATTAAAAACCCAATAGTAAGGTACAACATACACAGATTATTCCGCAAATGTATTTTAAATGAGCACTTTTTTTCAGCCATAGGAGCCGACTGCAGCGCCATTTCCTACGAATTACCGCATTTTGACTTCAATTACGGCAGTAATTCCTTAATAACTAAAAAAATAAGGTGGTAAGATGCCTATATTTTATTTTTATTCAATTTCTCTGGATTATTTCCTTCTTATAAATAGTTTTCCGCAAAAATGGCATTTATATTTTATGGAAAAATACTATTTTTCCCCGTGTTTCTCTCATTCCCCCATTGAACACCATGTAATTTCAAGTTCAATTATAGAATAAAATAGCGTGGAAAGGTATTATTTTGTTGCTCATATCATAGAGAGGACAAAACTTTCTACACGTAGACAGAATATGAATAAAATGACATTTAAGTCATTTTACGGTGGAACTACCTTAAGCATCGTCCTCAGGGTAAATTATCCAACACAAATCAATAAACCTGAAGACAATGATTGAAAAGATATGTAAACAAGCCTTTCAGCCTAATTTCAGCAGGTGCGACTTTGATAGTGTGATACGCGAGCTAATGCGGCTGCTCCTAACAATATATTAGCGTGTGAACTAAAGATTGACGAAATAAGTGCTCAAAAAGTAGATTTGTACTGCGAGTTTTAATACTAGAAAAAAACTAAAAAAAATTTCAGTTGGACGATTTTCAAAGCTTTTTAAGAGAGATTAGGCAGGTATAAGACTAATCTGCCAAGTTTACCATGCTGACATGTCACCGAATGCAATTTGAATCTAAATTATAGTCAAGTTTTGCCATTTTCCACAACTATTACATACCCTATAGCACACTTTAATAAATTAAGTTTCTTTACAGGGAAAACTGAAACGTGTTTGAGTGTTTAACAAAATGTTTTTAAAAGGATAATGCTAAATATTTCATTTCAATTAATCAACGCAGACTTGAATAGAGTTTTAAATTTAATAAAGTAAAATGAATTTGAAGTTAAAAATAATATTTATTTTGTTATCAGAAAAAATAATCCCTGAACCCTATTTTTTGTCGTAGGACACGAAAAAAAGATTTACCCTGCAATCATATCGGGAGATATTTCCAATCGGTTCTGTGTTTCCATTATAATAAATTCTACAATTTAAGTGTGCTAAATCATGACAAAAGATGTGAGTGACTTTCTTTGCAGATATAAAACATTAACATGCCCACGAACGAAATATATGCTCACCTCATAACGCACACCACGATTTATGGATATTCATTCGCAGACAATAAAAAATTGGTAGCGAAATAAAAAGAAGTAATTCCAAAATACAGAATAAATGAAAGATAATGCAAGCTACATTAAATTTTAAATGCACATTCATAAACTTGAGTCGTGTTTGAGAAATATTTAACATGTACTTCAATCATGATCAAGTCAGCGATAACATCACCTATCAAGCACCGTTTTTATACAGAAAAAAACATTCCTTAACCACTAGCAAGTAATCACCGAGAACATAAGATACAACTAACAGTAGGTAAGAATGGCTGAATAGCTTATTCTTGAAAAGGGAAAATATTTCTTAAAGATTACGCAGACCCAGAGCGTACCGCCCGCTGACTTGACGAAGTGTGAAACCAAATATCCCAAAAGGATAACGAGGAATTGACCGCAAGTTCTATTGACAGAAATGGGAAAGTAATGAACAGCGCGGAAGAGTTTGCTTCGAATGCAAGTAAGAATCACCAGGAGAAAAAAAATTGACATTGCGAAGGACTCCTGAGATCCGAAATGGCCGATTCTTCCCGCCAAATTCTCTCTCTCTCAAAAAAAAACCAAAGGGTTAACTTTGGTCCAGCTTGGAGTTTCGACCGAGTCCGCGAAGGGCGCTGGTGACGTGTCCGCGCCTCCGTTCGTTCCGCACCCTTTTGAGAAGGGGGCGAGAGAGTGTTGGGTGTGGTGGGGGAAGGGTCGACAAAGGAGGGGAGGCAAGAGAGGTCGAGTACGAGAGGGGGCACCCACCTCTCCCGACTTCAAACGCCCTGACCCGCGTCGTGCCCCGACAAACACGCCGATCACCTGCCGTCGTCGTCCCAGACGGGTGTCTACGCCCCCTCCTGCCGTACCCCCCCCCACCTACTCTCTTCCCCCTTTCCTCCCTCTCCATCCCGCCCCGCACCCCTCTATCCCACCGTCCGGAACTCCTCGCCGGAATGCGAGGAAAACGAAAGGGAAATCACTAGGACGAGTCGGAAGTGCCTCTGCGTGAACGATGTTTGGAATCGCTTAATCCTGAGAGCCTTTGATGTCCGTCGCTTCACCTCCAAGCGTGAAAAGCGCGGAGCTCGTCTTGGGATCGGAACGAGAACATTATGAACGCCAATACATTTCCGCGACGCTTGCGGGAAACGGGATTGACAGTCTATTTTTTTTAATAATGAGAAAGTTAGTGTTAGACTCTCAAAAAAGTTAATCAACGGATGGTATGGTTATTACTCGTCATTCATTGTTTTTCAACATTATTCAATGACATTTTAATAATTTATTTCATCAGCTGAATTAGAAGATAAAGGATTGAATCAGATTCTTGACAACTTTTCGACGCGGATAACGTGTTAACTCATGTGAAAAAGAAAACTGAAAATGTGCTCAAGTTTGCATTTTTCTAATCTTAGTGACAGTAGAGGATAAGAGGAGAATAATTGTTCCTAAAGTGGAAATTCAATAATTTAAATGAGCTGATAATTATAAATGATATTCATAATATGTTTAAATGTAGAATGTAATCAAAGAATGTAAGAAAGTGACGGTTTAAAGTAAATATATAAAGTAGTTGAAAGTTTCATTTGCTATCCATTTGGCACTAAACAATTGAATTCTACTATCAAATTTACCTATTTTTCAACGATGCCGTCAAGTACCTAGCAATCCAGTGTCGGCTCGATTACTGCACACGAAAATGTATCAATAGGGAAATAAGTGATAAAACAACAAAAATACCTGTCTCAAACTTTGACTATTTTCAATAAAGTATTCTATTATATTTCAGTAGAGAAAAGCAAGGTGTTATTTATAGTAAAAAAAATAGTAACTACTGAGAAATCCATGTGAGGGATTATCATAGGAAAGCGAATATGACGTAGTGATTTATTGAACTGCGAGGTGTTACTTGTGAGAACGATCGATTTATTTTTGCTCAGAAAACATGTTTTTAGATCCCTTTCCTTAAACTTATATCAGTGTGGGCTTTCCAAAATCAGAGCATCCATTCCGCTGACACTATAAGCGTCTCCTTATCATCGAAAGCGTCGTGAAAGCGAGAATTACCATTTCCTAAGGAAAATGTCTTGAGCTAAAAATATCATACTGACGAAAACGATACTTGATTACTAAGTTAAATTCAGCTCAGGCATATAAATGTAAAAGTTAAAATATTTTCTGAAGAAGTTTTAATTTATCATGATGGATGAATAGTTTGAAGCATAAGAGAGGCCTCCTGTAAACTATAGTGAGAAGGTCTATTAATTTGTAAAAAATAACAATTAATAAATAATTAATAATTAATTTCTAATTATTTGTACCTCCTGAATGAAAAATATAATTACATGAAAAAGAGGTCATGAAGATGAATCATTCAGATACAATGAAAAGAACAACGATGGGAAAGAATTGTGTTAAAAGTGAGGAGGATGAAGAATGGAGAATGTGAATAAAATAGAGTGGCAAAATGAAGGCCAATGAAGAAATAGAAGCGTTTGCTGAAAAGAGAACGAGGAAGAGAGCAACAGCAAACCAATCTGTGGTTTGATCACTGCTGATGTGGGTGAGTTGAATATTTATATGCCTTTGCAAGTCCAGGTAACCAATCAAACATCAGAGGAAAATGCAGCTAACTGTAAGCCAATGTACGAATTCTCAAAATCCCGTGTTGTGATAGGGATTCGAAAATGCTCTTAGAAAAGAAGCCTGGTCGGAGATTGGAAGGAGCATGGTATAAGAAAGGTCATCGAAAAGAAATGGAGTAAAGAAAGGAGATGAGAAACTGATCAATGAAATTAAAAAAAAAACAAAGAAAAACTTGTTGGACATAAAATACGACAGCAAAAATGACTTCATTGCATCGGAAATATATACATACTGGATAATATGAAAGAGGACATCATACTCTTTCGTTGATTAAAGACCTTGCAAAGAAAATAGGCTGCATTTAACTTACGGAGATGGAAATCCTGGCTAAGAACGGAGGCCGAGGGTTGCAGTAACAAGGCACAAGCTTTTGAAGTTGATTGATGACTCTTGGCTGGCTTCACTAAAAGATATAGGTGGCAGACAAGCTTTCATGCACACACGGAGATTTTGAATCCGGGCGTTTTAATTGCGAGTGAAGCACTTCCTGACCAGGAAATGGAGCATTCAAAGAAACATTCACCAAAATAAGAGCTCCACCTTGGGTTTGATAAGAAAAAAATCGCCTTGCTAATATTCGGTGGGGTATCTGCAGAAGGAAGATTTTACGAAATGGCTGAATAAGCTTCCCGTCATTTATTCCGGATGAATATATTAAAATAAAGGAGTATTTTGTACGCTTACATGTGATAATGATATAAATATATCAGAATAAAATGAAATATCTGAAATTCTACACCTAATGATATTATTAGCTTTCATTTTATTTCATACAAGCTTCAACGCCTTCCTTATTACACAATCCGAGCATATTAAGTTCATAACTGTTTGTTATTCAATCCGAAGAATGATTCACTGCAATTATTAATTCCTATATTTTAAATGCCCACTATATTACAATCCAACATTGTTTCCTTCTTGAAACTCTTTGAACGTAGTCAATTTCTCTTGGCCTCCCATGTGATTCAACTCCTAATTTTTTCTCTTTTTTCTAGTTACATATTTATTGCATTTATTGTGCCAAAAGATGTGCCCTATCCATGCTATCCGTGCGTCTATCTATCCATCTTTTCCGCAAAGTATTATTGCAGCCATTACCCATCTTTTCTGCCTCTTCTTCACTCCTGTATACTTTCACGTTTCTAATTTAATTTGTCCAACACAACTCCATGGGTCATTTACATGTCAACTCAACCAAGATTCCACGCCCACATTATGATTTTTTCATAATTTTTTCCGTTGCTTCTTTCAACCTTATTTGCGAAAAATTGAAAATATTTTAGCCTCGATTAAAATATTTTCTGAGATATTAGGTTTTGTATCAACCAACACAGAGGAAAAGTGAAATACTGAATTTTAAAAATAGCCATGAGTTAGTTTCCCGTAATGTTATAAACTAATAATTCAACTTTTGAATTTGGTTTACCTATTTGGAGTTGCCAAAATTTACAATGCTCGCATCGATTTTCATGACATTAATAAATATTTTCTGATTTGCCCGAAAAATGCCATTTTTGTTGGAAATTAGTCACAGCTGGTGTGTTTTAATGTTTATAACAAAAAAGTTAAACAAAGAAAAATAGTTTTAACATAATTCATGGTAATTATAGTTAAATTTGCATGGTGTACTTAATACTATCTTCACAAGTTTTGCTCATTTATTTTAGATTTTACAGGGGTATTCAAAGAACTGCGGGACTGGCCGCGGAAAATGTATCCTTTGTGCCTAGATTAGCAAGTATAGCCTAGTATTTTACAAAATATATGTTATGAGACTAAAACTTGATCAAATTCTCTAAACGGAGGTTGAAACTTGCAGCAGAGAAAACATTTATGAAAATCTGAAATGATAAGTGAAAGTAGCCCCCTAAAATTGGTTGAGTTGACACGCGATGAACCTAATATGATAAAATATGCTATTTGAAAAATGTATGCGAATACAATCATGTTCGAGAAAACAATGGAAATACGATAAAGATTCATGTGAATTAAATATGACCCGGGAGCTGAAGGATAGAAATCTGCGACAACATCGAAACTAGCTATCAAATAGCTAAGCTCTCAAGTAGACAAATAGTAAAAAAATAGCATTCATTAGAGAGCTTTTTTATTTCCATGCACATTTTTAATTAAACCGAGAGAATATAGGTTTTTATGCCGTAATTTTTTCCAGAGCAAAGCTTGCATTTACCAACCCCCAAGCTGTTGATTAATAGGCACACGTTAATAATCCTTGTCCATATTTTTGCGTAAACACATTATGCCTAGGCAAAAATTAGAAACTTGAGTCGCAAAACACTCTTTTTCATTACATTTAATAGCAATCCGATGAATGCGGAATTTATTTATTCCAGGAGGAAACTACTCCTACGTGATATCGCTGCACGCGATCAGCGAAATGCTAATTACGTGCTTTTCCATAAAAATGTCATAATTGTTTTGTTTCCACATTGATATAACAGCCTCCATTTCCCAATAACAATATTCCAGGTTTATCAAATATATCCATAATAAAGGTCAGCATAATGTTTTATCTAATCAAAGGCTTATAAAATATCACGTGTTTTCTTTTGCCTATGTGGAATTTATGCGGATAGAAAATAAATAGGCCATTGAATCGCTAAAATATTATCAACGCTTACTCAACCAAACACAAATAATTATTAATGTCTGTAAAAGCAAGAAATAGGTATGAATATTGATGGAACACGGCAATGTGTATAAAACACGAGAATCACGTACCATGGGAAGCTAGAAATGATACCATTGCAAATAGTTGCATTGAATATGTTTGATACTAAAAATCTCTGGCCGCTAAAGACACATAAATACAATTTTAATGAGGGCTGAACATTTGGTCAGGACTATTTTAACCAGATAGAACTCATCATCACTACTCCTGAATCTTGCCAATGGGTAGCCTTTAATCTGAAAACAGTCAAGACTTTCATTAAAAATACAATTTGACAGGAAATTTTCTACAATAGCAATATGCTGCGGAAGCTCAACAGTTCAGCGAATACGTCAAATTAGGTTGAATATGTAGTAGATAGTTGGAAGATGTAATTTGGTGAAAAAAACCATAATTAAAGTTTGAATTCCACTAATGAGTAATATATTCAAGTCCATCCTTAGTCCAGTACAATCACATAAAATAAATCTCCAGGTATGGAAGCCGGAAAACTGGTTGTGCTAGCATTTCAAGTCTAGAGACAACCCATTGAATAACCACAATTCAAAATCTAGAGTCATAGCCTCGACAACGTTTATTGAGGGCTATCGCCCAATGTAATGTATTTATAATGATTATTTGCAGTAACAACCCGATAAAACTATCTAATCTTCTTTGAAACATCTAGTACTTAAAAGCTATACCAATCCCAGCAGGAAAGCCTTAACGCACATCCAATCACGATACCAGGTAGCAAAGTTGTCTTTAAATATAGGTATGTAGGGATTAAAATAGCCAGCAGCATCACCCTCATTAAAATGAGACACTTGATTGTGTGGAATGCAGTACTATTGTGATTCAACCCCCTACAGGCCCCATGATATACATGCGGTAGGAGATGAAGGAAACTAACGCTGCTTTTTTATATCATGCTTATAACGATATAATAGATCGGTGCAAGTCTAAGATACATGCATAGGAGCTGCCATAGGTTATCTGGGAAGCGGAAAACACTACTGGGAAAAATCCTACCGTTATCCTGTTCCAGAATGCTCGATAATTGAATTCCCCGAATACGATTTTTTTCATATCACCGTCAAAAAGTTAAATATTTATGCATTGGCTCAAAATGTAATAACTGGGATCTCGCGTAATTTATCGTTAATGTCGGGATAACAAATCAAATTACGCGATGCCGGAGCTCTCCATTTTTTTTAACTTTATTCCCGTGCTCGAGAAGGATGTTATTCGCTATTGATCCTTATCGACCAACCGTGGCTGCGTGAGCGTGAATTCGTTAAATTTTCAAAATACGCGAGATAATATACATATATGCATGTATTTATGTGTATGTATGTATATACATATATATTTAAAATTATAACTATTATATATAATTTAAACGCACCCGTTATATACATACATATGTAGGTATAGAAAATTTTTTCGGGGAAATCTAACGAGCGCGTTTAAATTTTTTAATTTGTTAGTTAACACCCAGAGACTTGAAAAGTACTGATTCGGAATCCAGAATAAACAACGATACGCCGCGCGGCGTATACAACCAAACCGCTTTGCGCTGATCACGGGACATATTGAATGGCAAACAAGAGCTAACAACAACGACGATAAATGATTCATACCGTCAATTATTTCAATTCATTTGCACTCCTCGTATAAAAGAAAAAATAACTCGGGCTGTGGCCGCCGCGATAACTCACATATTCCACGCTGCATTCTAATTACGTAGATTGTCTACTATACGAGCTCATTGGCGCTGCGTTTGCTGATGTGGCATCGATTGCAAATAGGTCCCCTTGATTGGATTATCAGAGATTTTTTTAATCGTGCGTTCTAGTGGTGGGAGATAGGTTGGGCGGAAATAGACTTTACCTGTGTCACCATTCACTAACCACCATTAGATATTCTGCCAACTACGATTGTAATTGATTTTCTTTTGGCCATTCCCTTCCCTAACTTCCTCTTTTAGAAGCAACCAATTAACTTCACTGGACGTTCTTTACTTGCTATCAAGTCTCTCTTGAGTTCCCCTGCCTTTCCTCCAAATTTAGTCCAACATTCCTCCCCTCTTCCTTTCTCTTCCGCGCTTCCCAAGCGTTCCACTAACTCGTCACCATGCCCTCATATTTCAACACGCCCTGAATCCACCTTTTCTGCCTTCTCCGGTACTCCGCCAATTATTTACTTTCTCACCATAACCATCCTACACCTTACTTGCTCCCACAAGATCACCTTCCTCGATTCACTTCCGTACCCATACCTCCAGTGCTTCCAGTCTATGTCCATCCTCTTTCCGCAATGGCCAACTAGGTACTTCCGAGAGTAGTTATTCCATGACTTCATTTTTAAATAATGAATTTTTCCTATTCTTCTCAATCCAATCTGGCTATTCAATCTTTTCTACCTCATACCTTCTTGCCTAACATTCTTCCCTCTATCACAGGTCTATAAATCCCATTACCTTATGGCACTTTCATGCTCCATCTACCTCCTCTCCCCCTCTCTCGTTTTATTTCCGGGAGTAGCTTCCAATTCGACTTCGCCATGCCTAGCACTTTCTCATTTCCATTTGGCGTATTTCCTATCATACTTTACTCATCCTCTTTTGCTCTCACATCTGTAACCAGCCCCATTTCTTATCATCCTCTCTTCTCATGACACAAGTAACGGCACAAAATTACGCAACGCTCCGCATCAGACTTTTCAACAGTCTCTTCTTAACTCAGCATACTAGTGCCCTTGCAATCGGTGCTCTCCCAGAGATAAATCTCTCTTTCTGGAGCAATCTCCTCCAAAAATCTAAATAAACTCCTCCAGTTAGTACTCTGTCCGTTTTGGTTCAGGATACGTACATCCCAAGTAACGGCATTATTTTTACCGACTCTTGCCCATGTTCTATTAGTTTCCCGATTGACTCACCCTAAAAAATACCTTAGTATTTTAATTGAATATTTTCATGTTACGATGATTAATATTCGGAAGTATAACTATTGAATAAAGTACCTTCTGACGCGGACGCAATCATATTACGGTGTGACTTAGCAACTTCCCTTCCGCTAATTCCCGCTCACAAGGGGCTCTTTCTGTGCTCACGTAGGAAGTACACCCTTATCCCTCCACTCCTTCGGTGGGGAGGAGGCATCTTCGCTAGTTAACCTCAAAGCATCGTTGTCGCGGGGAGGCAAAAACCTTTTCTATCCACAGCCCTTTGCGGATAAGCCTCCCTGAAAATTCCCTCCATAATGGACCGACGCTGCCCGAGCCTCACAATAGATGGCACTGCTAAGGGCGTGGCGCGGGAAAGGAAATAATGCTTCATTTCAAACGCCCGGAAAGAGCTGACTGAGTTTCTTTCTCTTCTATTCCCCCTCCCCCACTTGTCCACCCCCCTCCCCTCACTTCTTCAAGACCCCGCCCGCCAAAAACACCTTCCCCGCCGAGCCAACCCCTGTCTTTTCTTTTCATTCGCTGCCTTCATTACTGTATTTTTACCACCGTCAAAATCGTTCGGTTTTCTCCGGATAACGATGCATTAAGGTGTTACGACCCGGCTTCGGTTTTAAAGTGGAATAACTAAACGAAAGTCAATGGAGTGAGGAGTTGGAGCAGGAGTCGGAGGAGAAGGAGGTGGATTTCAGTGGAGTGTCCTCATGTAAATTTCCACAAGACTCAGTACCAACTTTTTTCGGGGGTCGACGGACTTTGGACGGGTTTAACAGGGCGTGGTTGGGTAACAGATATGAAAAATGAAGACGGCGAGAGAGCTGAAGCTACGTTTTCATCACTGATGTTCATTCCTACCATGGTTTAGGTACTCTACCCGCGTGATGTTAGCAATGGAAATGCTAAGAAAATCCTGCCACGGTAGAGCATCGTACCAGACTGAGATACCCAAGAATTTGCTAATGCTGGTTTATTTTTATGAAGTGGAGCGGAAGTAAAAGAAGACCTAGTAAGATGGAGTAGTAGGAAAGCAAATGAATGGTGAGTACTGTTGATGCTTCATAGGTATCAAGGAGCAGGAAAAGTGCTTGATGATATAGTGTTGATTTGGTCGTGGAAGGGAACCAAATAATCATTTGCTGAACAATAAAATTGGTAATTAAAATCCAGTATGAAGCTAATCCATTATTTGACTAAATTCAAGAAAACGGGTATAGCTCTTCGGCCTAGTCGCAAATATCGTTGGCTCTCTCACTCTCTAGGATATAATAATCCAATATTATTTCTCAATCTTTGATCAGTAATAATTTTGGTGACCAATTAAGTATCGCAAGTCTTCAAAATTAATGTTAACATGATTTGGATGTGCAAGAACATTTTTAGCTGGAGATCTTCCTTCAATATGATCTTTGATTTTTTCACGAGCATGGACCCGTGGAATGTTACTGAATCTCACTTTTAAAAACCAACCACGGTAAACAAATTTAATTACTCGAAAAAAAAACAAAATCACGGTTGGGCATATCACGTTGGAACGCCGGTTGATTAAGATGAGAAATCATACCGTAGCAAGAAACGAGGCAAAAAGAGGGAAGGAGGCATATAAAAAAACCCTCACTCCCTCCCCTCGCGGCAGAAACCGCCACAAAACTTGACCATTTATGTACCCTCCCGCCTTTTGCTTTCGGGTGGTGCACTTTTGTCCGAGGCCACGTAGGGTCTCCACGGCGCATGCGCGAGTCGACAGTGGAAGGGGGGAAAGGGTGTATTGGGGAGGGGGAGGACGTCGAGGGAGAGGTAGAAGGAGGAGGAGAGAGAAGGGAAAGGGGGAGTGGGACATACACGCACACTTATTCCGTCGTCTGAAAAGAGCCCTGCCAAGTCTCTCCTTCCTTCGGTTTCATTTCGGTCTTATTTTTTTACGACACAAACACCCCGAGAGAGGGAGAATGTCCCATTGAAACATCCGCCCGAATCACCCTCCCTTGCGCGTTTGAAAGACGAGGGAGGATAAGAGAGGAAGAAAGAGAGAGATAAGGAAGGGATGGAGGTGGGTGGGGGGCGGAAGGGTGCAAAGGGGTGGGTGGAGGTGGACAGGGCAGGTCGTGGAGGAGGGGAGAGGAGGCTGGAAAGAAGAGAGAAAGAGCACTCACTCAATCAGTACACATGCAAACCGGCTGCGTTCTTGCTCCACGAAAAAAGAGAGGACTTCTTGTCGGATGTTTGTAAATGAGTCCTTGCTCAAGTCAAACAGGTAACCGGAGGGGGGGGGGAGCGGGGGGTGGAATCGAGGAAAAGGTTTGCAGGAACGGTTAGTACATATAACTGCGCGAAATACTTTCATTTGCGGCCATATTCGGTCCATTTTCATTGAATCAACTCCGGGCGGGAGGAAAACTGAATGCGACTCGCAGTCGACTTCATTTAAACATTTGCACTCTACATACCCGGACGATTTCGTCGCTTTGGTAACCTTCACCAATTTACGAATTTAATTTTCGGATATATTTATCGTGCGGTCCAGGCTGATTCGCTGTGAAAAGGTGTCAGGTCATCCAAACTAGGCGGCTTTAACTCTAGCCTGGACGTAACGATCACGGTTACGTGAGGATGCACGAAATCTATGGAGGTTAAATCGTAAATCAGCATTAGATATCGAGTAGAATTTTTCAAATAGAAGCTCACAAAACGGTTGTAATTGAATTTCCAGAATAAATGAGCTGTAGCTCATATCACAGTGACATGGATATGGATGGCAAATAATGTAGGTAGAAAGCAGATAAAGTCGGTCTCAAACGTAGGTCATAAGGCTTTATGTAATCAGCCAAGGAAATGCAGCCAGTAACAAGCAAAATTAGAAGTGAGAGCAAAAGCTTAGGGAGAAAGATAAATGCTAATAATAGGTATTAATAAGAATCTCAAATGTGAATAAATATTATTACAAACAACTGGGAAGAAAATGGTTATATCTAAAGGCCATAGGTTCCCAGAACTGTATGGTTGGGAAGATTGTTCTTTGAGGAATTATAATGGGCATAAATTATATGATGAGCCTTTTGGGATGGGAAAAAGGAGAAAAATTGAGAGTAAACTGGATTGAGAGGAGAGCAGACGAACAAGGTGTAGACATGGAAGAGGAGGAAAAAAAACTGAGGGGAGAAATTTGAAGGAAGCACAAAAATTGAACGTAGGGCATTGTAGTTCCATCTACTTTCAATTGGTTACCATGTGATATAAAATAACAAAACAACCTTTCACAAGTAAAAGAAAAGGTAAGGGATTACTTAATGCAAAAAATACTATGGATACATTTTACAGAGTGACTCATAACAAGGCTTAAGGGAATGTATGGTAAAATTAATGTTTCCAAAGTGAAGTTGAGTGCAAGAAAATCAGCCGTAAATAAACATAACAGGAATGAGTATTTCACTGACCCACAAGGTTTATTCCGAGAGACATCTGCTTTCATTCGAATTTTTCAATTAATACGTTTGAAGGCCATGCGAGTTGTTCATGATATGAATTGAAATTTCGTCAAACTAGACTCAAGGAATAAAATGAAACGAATCATTTTTATGACAACGTAAAAAAAATATTGTAGTTGAATTCATAAATGTTTATCGGAATGCATTTCAATCCATTTATGTCACCAAGCACTTAGTTTCATCTGTCAAAAAGTGTTTCAAAAGATTCATTAATTTTGGCTTGCAGCAAGGTTCAATCTCTCAAGGTAAATTTCAATCCTAGCCTACACTCGTACACAAGTTAGAGTGTGGCCATACCAGGTCTGATGATGGGAATGGCATGTGAAATGTCGATTAAATTAAAAAAACAATTACAATCAGCCCTTGGCATGAAGAATCAAACACCTAATCAAAGGTAGTGGAAAAAGCAAAGAGAAAAATTCCGTAATTCAACCATGTTCGATGCTACTTAGTGGAGCATTGGTATTACACACAGCATTTACTGTCCACTTGGACATTTCAACACTTTTCAAATCAATGGTGGCATTTGGTTGAGGATTCCGACAATCGCCTAAGATCATTATCCTTGGATATTTGACCCTCTGAGGTCGCACGGTGGCAATTAAATAAAGGTCACCTAGGAAATAAACCGTGATGACTGTGATAATACAAAGAAAAAATCGTTAGCCTGGACTGGGAATTGTAACCAGGTCCACCAACATCGCCCCAGGTGATTAAACCAACTACGCTCCCCATGCGTCTTGTTCCACTGTGAATTTCTCCGAGGATTTTTAAGGAACAAGGTTTTCTCACGAGGCATGTACAGTTCAAAATGCCACAAAATACCCATACAACGCAAATAATGTAACAAACAACCTGGGCATGACGCTACAGTACACGACACAAAAGCATTCGGCGTGAAATCAGGGGAACAGTGTTCGAATCCCAAACGAATGACTTTTTTACTGTGAATTTCACACATGCATCTGCAGCGGATAAACGGACGTTGAAGTTTAATGCTCCAATATTTGATGTAAATCATCCGAAAGACAGCTCAGGAGAAGGCACATCATTCGGACGGACCCATAGGGAGATTGCAAACGAGATAGAATCCCGCCATCCCTTCTCTTCTCCCGTATCTTACGAAGACGAGCGCAGGCGAAGAAAACCGACCAACCGCTGCCACTTAGTTACGCCCGAATCCTCGACGCGGAAATAGAGAGAGGGGGAGATAGCAAGAGAAGAGCTCGCTCCGCTCCGCGACGAAGAACGTTTTCCGACTCATTTCACGGATGCTAGGGCGAATTCATAAATAAATGTGCTCGCGAAGAGTTCGATCGGACGAGAAATTTAGCAGCGACGTCCTCCCACCTCATCCCGGACTAATACTTCTCCTCATTCGACCACCACCACCACCACCAAGGAGGCCTTCCTCCTCATTTGGGAAAAGTCGCGGAATTTCAAACATATATAAGAGGAAAAGCTCGGAAACTTGAATGAATAAGGGATGAGGGGAGGAGGGATATTGGAGGAAGAAGAGGAGACGGGGGGAAGAAGGGGGAGAAGAAGAGAAAGGGAAAGGAGGAAAACGGATGTGTTGGGGAAGAGAGGAAAGAGAGTGAGCGAGATGTGGAAGAGGAGATAAAGTAATAGACCATTTGGGAGAGTTTTGAGAAGAGGCGGCGGGCGGTTAGGAGGGTGAGACGGGCGGTCGAACTCCCGAGGCTGCTTGCTTGCTGGCTGGCTGGGAGAGCAGCACTTCTAGGGGGATTGGGAAGTGGGGTGGGGAAGCGGGGGAAGGAAATTTCAGGAAAGGGAGTGAGAGGAGTATTTCTGCCGTTTAGGGGGAGGGGAGCAGAATGTGAGGGTGAGTGGAGCGGGGAGGGAGAGGGGGAAAACGAGGGGAGGAAGGATTGAGGAGGAATAAGGGGGGGTTTATAAAGGGTGTCTCCCTCTCACACGGAGAAAGGGAGGGAGGCAGAAGGGGGGGGGCAGAGGAGGACGGGGATGAGAGCTTGAGGAAGCGCAAATGTGTGAGTGAGAGAGGGAGAGCGGTCTCCCACCTCGGTTGATCTCCGAAAAACAGTCGGCTCCCGGACCGGGAAGGCGGAGGTTGGATGGGGTGGCTGTTCTTCGCCGCCGGACGTGCGTGAATGGGAAGAACTATCTCTCACCTCCCGGCTGGGACACCTCAAGAGAGGCGAAGAGGACAGCTCCGAGTGAGGGAGATGCAACGGAGAGCGCAAGGTTTCTTTCGAGGGTGCGAATCGCTTTCTCACTTCGTCGAAATTAAGAGGCCTGGAAGGGTTGTGTTGGAAACGCTCGAGATAATTCCGATCTAGTAACTAAGATGGTGCAATCACGAAGGGTTCGAGAATTTACAGTACTTTAGAACCATTCGTAAAAATCTCACGCAGCCTTTCCGATCGGGTTTTTACACCGTCGAGTCGAATACCTTGATTAGAGTTGAAATGATCAACATATCAGACGCTCAATTTATCCACCCGAATGTTTCAAACACAGCGAAATCGCGAACCTCACGTTATTGTGCCACGTCACTGACGTGACTCCTTAGCTACGTGATCGAAATTATCTCGAACGGTTGAAACAACCCCCATGGGGAGCGATCTTTATCGCACGTAGATAAGAAGCTCAACACTATACAAAATGCTACCTATTTTCCAACATTCTTCCGATTGTTCCTGAAACCACACGAGTGTTATCTTGTACCCAACTGTAAGATTTACGGGTTCCTCCTGCGACGGTTTCGCCGGCTTTGCAGTCAACATTTTCAGGTTCGAATTTGAGACCTGAATATTCCCTTCAGGTCTGTAGGAACTTTCTACTCTTTAGGTCCAAATTTGTCCAAACTTTGGACCTGAGGATGCCGACTGGAATGTCTGTGCAACTGTAGTAATCAAGAAGAGACCACGCGAAATAAACCCGGTCACCTTGATGCATCTTAAAAAACCACCGTGGTTGCCTACGCAGAAATTTCCTTGCATCACCCTTTCGTTTGTATTGTTTTTCACAACATCCTTCCATTTTGCCGTGGACCATAACGAGTATTTATTTTAACCTTAAGTATTTTTCTCATTTTCATTCATTCTTCAGGTTTTCGCGTTCGTTAAGCACCAAAGAATCTTTCTTTCTGTTTCATCTATGGTAACGTCAGCAATATTATCGCACTAACTGCTGCATGGGAGCGTGACTGATAGGTTACCACTTTGCTGCAAATTAAAAACATCTCTACGTTTTGCTTATAATTTTTCTGAGTAAAAGCTGTGGAAAACGTGGTGGCCGTAAACCTTGAACAGAAAATAGAATTGAATTGTTATTGACATATCAGCAGATCTCTACGAAGTCCTAATATATTCGAATCTGTGTTCAATGAGAGAAATGCATTTGTTTTAATGGCCGCTCTAGGTTTCAAATAAAGTTACCGTTCGCGTATTTTTCTTTTCATGTGTAACGGCATTCTTGTTTTGTGAGTCATGGCACTTAATTGTTTAATTGATAGTATCAGAAGATCAATTAAGATTTGTTCCAAATGAACTTAAAAGCATTTCACAATGACCAATTTATTACGAATCTATTATATTTTAGAAGATCGCTAGCGAGAACAGAAAAACGACCTAGGAAGCAATGCAACATCTTCGGAATTCCGTTATTAGTCTCGTCTTAAGGCAACCCATGTCAGCAGTCGAATGTGTAGTACACAACGGTTTTTAACCCTCAACTTTATATACAATTTCCTATTTTAATACCGAAAACATTAATTACGAATGACTTAAGTAACAGAAAACCTTATATGGAATTTAGTGAGTGTGGAAATTACTTCTCAAACATGACAATTGTGAACGCATACCGTGCCATCTATTTAGAAAAACCATTGTACAAATATTATGTCAAACTGAACACTTTTCTTGTTGCGTACAGCTGGGTCCAATCTTAGATTGACATTTTGTTTATGTCACAGTCTTCGAATCTTGTGAAAAAAATAGGAATCTTGCAAAAACCTTTAGCTGAATGAATTTTATGCTGGCAATGAGTTTATATTTCAACAAACGACTTAGAAAATATGAGAGGGCATGAGGAATTTAAGAGAAACTCAAGATCAAGCAAGTAATGTGCAAGATATCTACTGTAAAGATGATTAGGGGAATCCAGGGTAGAAACTGTCCAAAAACTGATAAGCTGATAGAATACCTTTTTATGATTAATATTTAACATCGTAACGCTTAACCCCCACATAGCATCAACCTTTCGGTTTTTCCATACATGAAAACCATTTAGATGTTTCATCCCGGTCTATAGCATAGAACTGTGTTGGACGATATTGTTATTTTCAATTGTAATATTGATTGAATGCAATAAACTGTTTAAATAGAGTAGAGTCATGAAAAAAATAGGAAAAATCAATTATTTAAGTGAAATTCAAAGTTAGATAAGTCAAAATGGGTGCATTTAGGAGGTGTCTGTTCCGCTTGCCTTACCATAAATTAGAATTCTGATATACGGTTATGATGGAGAATGCATTTTTGTTACATACTATATTTGGAATGAGTTTAATTAGAGGGAAAGGAAGATTTGTACTCTGCTGTTGTGAACTTATCTCTTGGATTATGTCTTGGGAATGAGCTAAATACTTTTTAAGGTTAAGCTTCACAAGGTGAAGCAGAGGGTCAGCAAAGTCAGCCTTGGTCATGTTTTACATACGACAATTTCGTTGAAGATATACCAATTTAGTAAAACTTTAGCATGGACTTGATATGGAATAGTAACCAATGTCCAAAGAATTAAAGGTTGAGTCAAAATATACATAGTTAGATGCGGGATATTCAACTTTCATCCACCCTTTCACTCGCGAAGTGAAAAATTATCCAGTTTCCACCAGAGAAACGGCATTTCTATAATGGGATATGATTATCTTGTATTCTTCCAGCATGGTGAATCATATTAGGATTGGAACATCTGCACACCTAATGCAACTATTCTACATACCAAATCTACCTTGCAACTAACCAAAAGGTAGTGTAGCTGTAACTTTCGGATCATAAGCCAGAAAAAAAAGGAGGAGAGCGAATCGAAATCAGGAAGATAAAGGGGCAAACGGAGTTTATGGTGGGTGAGTAAAAAGACACACAGAGCCTGGTGGACCATCTCTTTCTTATTCTACTGCTTTTGGATTATTATAGTAACTGTGAAGTAAAGGAATCGTAATCGGCGTAAACCTAAAGCGGGTATCAAATTAATTCACCTGGTAACTTAATTCTGGTGCTTAATCTTCGCTTCTATGTTGGCTACCACCATCATGGGCCTTCGTCGCTGTTACACTTTCTAATCTCTCCCAGGAGTTCTTGGCGTAACGCGGACCTTTTCTTTATTTAAATGTTTCATTTCACCAAGTGAATCTTTCTTTGCTGTTCTGCATTCGAGATAAGGCCAAAATGAAGATGCACACTTCTTTTCTTTACCTCCTATCTCATGGTTCGGAGACCTGCCCATGACTCACTTCATGAATTTAAAAACCTTTACAAACCACAGAAAATTTCACTTCATGAATCCTAATTTCAATAATGGAGTTTCACAAACTGATTTCCCCATGGCAGATCAATGATTTAAGTAACCCCTAAATATTAAAAATAACTCCAACTAACTCTCAATCACGATGAAATAATCCTAGGTGAATCGGGTATAAGTGATTCTGTGAACTAAACATAGTATTTCTTCAACGTGAATACATACCCTTTTTGGAATTTTTCTTCTTTCGTAAAAAAAACTGCTCCCACGTAAACATTTAAGATAAATCAAATTAATCGATTGTGGCGATACTTTGTGGAAATTGAAGATATAATTCATTGTTACAAAAACGTTTTGTCTTGTAAATGACGCTTTAGTCATCGAAACCGGTCGACAGCAATAAAAATAATTAGTGGAATTTGTACTGTGTTTTTGTAACAATGAATTCTATTTAAGATAAAGCTTGAGTTTTTTAAATTGAAATTGACAACTTGTGTTTTTAATATTGAAAACCAATGAGACGAAAATAATGAAAATAAGGGCAAATAAAAGTGAATGATAAGATTTGTTACTTTAATGGCATATTAAATTCTTCAACAGTAATGCGTATTTTCTGGATTTACACAGTTAAAAAACAATGGTACGATGTTGGATGCTTTGTAACCAAGAAAAACATACATATGGAATTAATAGAGGTACCTATCGTGGCCACAAATAAATTCCAGATTTTGCTAGATTTAAAAAATGATATTTTTATATTTATTGTTCAATGAACATTTTCTTCGGTTTCATACTTAATCATCAAATAGAGCCGTATTAATATAATTTGAATGGAAACATCCGCTACGGTGTAAAAAATAATGAGACAATCCGAAAGAGCCCTAGTATATAGCCCAGACGTTATTTCCAACGGGGATACATGTAACTACGTGTTTTGACGGACGGCTTATGACTGACTGGGTCAACCCAGACATGTAAACATTTCGCAACAAAAGCATAGCATGCATTCTTCGCCGAGACGGGACTCGAACCCGCGACCGGTTTATCCGGCTCGGAGACTACACCTAAGGTACCTGTGGTGGTGCCTTTTTAAACATGTGCCTCTTTCTTCGTGAGGCATTTAATTAATATTGTCAGGAAGGGATGGATATGCACCGTGGTTGTTAAACTTCGTTTAACTAATTCTTGAATTCTTCTTGAAATATAGCTTATGAAATGAGTTCGTGACGTGTATATGATTTCTCCTAATTTGATACTTTTTGTGGTCCATCAACTGAAATAGCATTAAATAGCTATGGCGAAATTAGTGAATTAAATGAAAAACTAAATTCAATCGACTATATCGCATTAGTGTTGAAAAATTAGACCCCGGCTATGGCGGAAATTAGTGAAATAGACTAACCTCAAATCTAGGAACAGCGATTTTAATCCAACTGCTGAGTTAGTATAGAATTAAATGAAAAAGTAAATTCAATCCCAAAACAATACGATTGAACTCCGTCCATAAAATGAAAATTTTCTAAATAAATAAGTAGTCTGATCTCAAGCTGGTGACTTAAGCACTTATAAATTTCATTAAATACTAAAGAGATATCACTTATTCTAGAAGAAAAACAATAAGATGAAACAACTTTTTATTTTTCCGTATGCAGGTAATCGCAAAGTCATCAAATTCCAATGAGGTGATTACGATGCTGTGTATGTTTTAGCGTTTCGATTGTTCATTAACACTATTCACCGAAACATCCTCAAGAGCCGAACGACTTTAGGAATTTATGGCATTAATTAAAGGCATTTACGTTTTTCCTATATGCTTTCATGAAATCAATTTCTGAAAATATTGTACTTTAGTTGGCAATGATGAAAGGAGTATCATGTCCCTTCTTGAAAGGCATTCAGAGCAATGAAAAAATTTCTCCAAAACGCTAAAATTACTCTAAAATACATCGGTACAACGGCAAATCTTAATACTCTGTGATTCAAAATCGAATCGCTTTTTTTCCAAACTGCAGTAACCCCTCCTGGCATCAGGTCAATGCCAAGTCATCAACGGCTTAGCGAGAAATTCAATTTTCATCTAATCAAGAATTATTCCACAAAAGTTGCAGACTGCTTAACATGAATTAATTTTTAAAACTTGCTTCCAACCTCATTCCTGGAGTTTGCTGCATTAAAATTAAGCAGAAGAAAAAAATATCACCAGATTAATTGCTACCGCAGCGCTGCGTATCTGGATTTGGAGGTAGCAGGAAAGCCAAATATACTCTTGGGATCAATAATATAAAAATGGGTTAATAGGTGGATACTTTTCTGCCAACTGACTTAGCAGTTTGCTTTTTCTGTCGAGTTCCCTTTTTTCAAATCGACGGGTGCGCCAGAAATCTTCGTATCAGAAGAAAGAGCTTGGCACCACTCGTCCAGCTGATTCCAGCGTCCGGAACTCCGCCAAGGGGGTAAAAATCAAACTAAAGGCTATCCGAAATGCACCTACTGCTGATAGATGGAGTTAATAAATTTTCCGCGGCATTGATATAAACACGAACTTATATGAACATGTTAAATGAAAAACTTTGTACTATTCCACAATATGATGTATATTTTCCCAATCGATTTCAACGTCTTAGCGTCAATGTCAAGGTAATCGATTGGGAAAATATACATCATATTGTGGAATAGTACAAAGTTTTTCATTTACCATGTTCAGTGCAACTAAATTCCATAAAGTATCGCCTGCCTCCATTAACGAACTTATATCTTGGTTTCATACAGATGGTGAAAAATCAATAATTAATGTATCGAATTTGGCAGTGTAATATGAAGGAACGACTCGAGTTCACCCACACTTATAAAATTACTGATGATGTTGGTGCAACACTGCTACTAAACCATTGCTCTAATGAAAGGTAAAAAAAAGTGTTGGTGGGAGCCATTTTATGTTGTAATTTTTTAAGGAGAGTAATTTTTGTCTCGTTAGCTCTCACTTCGTGAGGCTGATTTGAACATAGCTATAGCTACTTATTACTATGAAGCTGATAGATAAGGAATGCAACATGTCTGACAACCTACTAGTTCTGTTCACGTGAGTGATTAGTGTTGGATAAAACCTAAATACCAGGGTTTTTTTAGGAAAAGCACATGCCGCACCGTAGCCTTTATATTAAACATGCCTAAAAGCTGAAAATCAGTTGACAGGGTTGCGTATAAATATTAGAGACAGAGGACTCAGGCAATGAATGTGGGCTGTATGGTATATGAAATTTCGGCTCAAGCTCATTTTAAAGGGAGAAGTACAAAATAGGACGAGATAGTGAAGCTCTTCTCCCCGGTAATTAAAAGAGCATGGCCTTGAAATAAACCATTTTAACTAGATTTTGCGTTTCCTCTACCTTTGGTTGTCTAACACTAGAAGGTTGGTTGCCTACCGAAAAGGCCGGCGAGCGGTCAATTGACCGCTAGGCGTTTTTTAGGGGTTTGCCTTGATTTCTATACATTTAGATGTCGCCTACTTATACTTTTAAATTACATAAGTGTTGTTCACACTTCAGTTTGACCCTCGATGGTTTTTAAAAGTGAGTATGGTTTTACTTGTGACGAGTTTTCCAATTTCCAAGGTAGTAAAAGACGTAAATATCTAATAGCACCTCAGTTTCAATCTTTAAAAAACTTTATCGCGGTAAAGGTACATTAAACTGGTTTACTGAGCACAATGAGATTAAACAATTTAAAAAACTGGTTAATAAGAAAAAAATATTGTAAGAAGAGAATAATCTACTGATAAAATAGTTTATGGCGAAAAATCGGTTGTTCTAGAGAACAAGTCAAATTTACGGGTAAGTGCAAAAATTGCCTTTTATGGGAAGTATTACGCTATCATCTTACATTAATTATCGTATGTTGCTTTTCGTAACGATAAAATTATTAAAATGAAATATCTTAGTATACCTTTTTCAGAGAGAAAAAAATTCCAGTACAGAAAACAAGAATTTCCTTCACTATCTCCTTACTTGCAATAACTTGCTTGTGGCGGTTTGCTAACACATTTTTTAACAAAAACCAGACCTAAAACACATAATTAGGACGTACGTTCGACGGCATAAAGACATAAATGAAGCGCTAAAATTACACAAATAGTGAAGTAAAATGTTTTTTTTTAAATGGCGCAAAATTTGGGTTTTTGTAAACTCTTTTACTTTTAGGTTTTCTCACATTTCTTGCAAACCCTTATTTTACCTTGACATTTACCACATATACGTTTTTGGAATTTGTGACATGACTTCCTTGTTTTGTTTTGTTTACAGATTCCGATTCGGCATTATTTATCGGCGTTAGAAGGAACGACTTCTGCAACATATGGCGTAATCCTACTGTCCACGTATGGTTTTGATATTTCTTGCACAAATTTCAAAATGATCTATTTACGTGAGATATTTGAGTTAAAGACAAATCTGTACAAGGAATGAGCATTGATTATAGCTAGATCTAGAATCTTACAGAAAACATGAACAGGCCATCGCCGTGTGCTATTTCGCGCACTGTATTTACGAGTCATTTGGTCAACAGTGTCGACTTCACATTTGTTCTTTTTGTAATAAAGTACAAGTCTCCGGTTTCTTTTTTTCGGTCCCTGTGTCGATTTGAACACCGGGGTGCATTATACTAAGTATAAGAACATTTTTGTTAGAATTCGCTTGATAGCCTGTCAGGGTGATAACTTCGTGCTTATAGACATCAGTATTAAAACGAGCATCTTTAGGTTTTTTTCAAAGAAGACGGTACTTCTCCCCTATTTAGATTTAGCGTACCTGCAAGGGTAGTTTTGCTCTTCCTGATGTCTTGTGCAAGATACAAGGAGGTATAAAACATTATTAGTAGTCATGTTTCTACCCTTGATTAGGAAAGGCTGTATAAGACGATTGACAATATTTTCGCCAACGCCTTCTGTGTTTGTCCTTCCCTCATCCTTGCCTGGGGAGGGTATAGCATTGGCCACGTATCTGATTTTTGCGTCGGTAGCAATCCAAAATTTAATCCCGAATTTGCCCGGTCTATTCGCCATATACCTATTGCAAAAAGGGGAACCTGTATTTCGTTGGATACAGCTACTCATCGTCGGTAATACTTTCCCCAGGTTTATAGAATGCAACAATTGTCAACAAACTTATTACAAACTTCTGAAACCAAGCAAAACTTACAGGTTTTGCTTACGGTGAGCACGACTGTCTTTGTCAACAAAACGCAAAAATCTCAAGATTTCTTTGAACCGATTTCTACTCATTGTCATCGAAAAAAATTGTTGGTCCCATTGCTAGTGCCACAGATTATTTACATGGGTTGATTGTGCTACACAAACCCCACGTGCATACGAGATAGAAAGGAACGCGTCTAGCTCTTCTAGCAAAAGTGACCATGACTCATCGCGCAGCACTTTACGAGCCTTCTTTTCAGTATAAAGTTTAAAAAGTCTTAGCAATGGTTTAGTCAAAACAAATCTTCAAGGCGCTACTGTAAAAATCTTTCTCTAAACGGTGTTTAGCGTAGCCGGTGGGTCTACATGATTCTTTGAGTAGATTCATTGCGCCACACCTGACAGAATGATTGCAAGGCGCAATACGAGTCCGAGCAGTCCAATCTATGGATGTTTGCTTACCAACAATTTTTGCCCTTCTAGGTAGCAAAACATAATTCCACGGTTCTTCTCTAGCGTTGCCAGCGAGCAGTGGAGTCGGGAGAACTCTTTCAGATATTTGAAAAAATGCTAAGACGACACACCATACGCTCAATCATAGTTTTCAAGCACAGCAATACTCAATACAAGCGTAAAGTGATCAAGAAGAAATCATAGTCTATACTCCGTAAAATTATGATATTAAAATAGCGTGCGTCGGTAACCGAATTAAAATTTATTTATAAATGAGTGGGGATTAGGTCAACCTTAAATACTATTTCACTGACGATACAGGCCAAAATAAAATCATAAATAACGCTAACTTTTACAAAAATGCTAGGAACGCTATAGCGGTCAATTGACCGCTCGCCGACCTTTTAGGTAGACTCGCCTGTTACTCGGCAGTCAAATTAATTTTTTCGTAATATTTTACAGAGCGATTTAAGGCCCTGAAATATTAAAATACAGCTAATATCAATCTCATAAAATAATTTGTTTTCGAGTTAGCGCCGAGCAAAATACCTAAACGGTCAATTGACCACTATCCGGCATTCTAGTGTTAAGAAATGTAGCATGAAAACCTTGGGAGTAACTCCTACTGATCATGATCCTACACTTTGCCAGCGCTAATCATACATGTGGCGATCGATCTTTTCTGTTAACAACAGTGATTATGATTTCACTTCGCTTACGAGCAAAAATCCTTCATTCATGATTATTCATCATTCATTAATTAAGAAATCGTTCCGTGATACTAACCTGATATACCATCCTGACTGAGTGAACCTATAATGAATATGAAGTAGGTGAGAGGTTGTAATGCCATTAGGATAAGCATTAGAAGAAGAGAAGCATTTGGTCACTCAATACTTTTTTCATATCCTTTCCTTACAGTTACACCTTTTATTTACATTAGGAGATTTGACATAGGGGATACAAATATGGCGACGTGTTTCTTTTAGAGCAATCCCAGAAAGCTATTCGGTGATCGGGGCGCCAACGCGACTACATCCACACGCAATCTACGGTCAAACGTTCGCTGAATGTGCATCGGCGATTTGGTTATCTTCACAATCTCACGGACTCATTCAACCTTCTAAACGGTCGTTACCTTCAGGGCTCCGTGGAAATATTGTTGCTGTTAATTGTGTGCTCTTACCGTTGTCGTTGTTGAATTGTTGTAAAATAGGCACAAAATTTCATTTGAGTTTAAGTTGCCGTGAGTGGCTAAATTCCTGTGGAAAACAATTTTTATTTAGCCACGTAAAACGTATACTCTACGAAACAGTGCCTGAACGAGCGAATGACAATAAGGAAGGATTGCCAAATAAAACATGACAATACAGGCTCATCGGCGTCCATCGCGAAAATGAAAGTTAGAGGCAGTGTTAACAACTAATATGGCCATAGAATTTCCCGATGAACACAATGCCGAAATCTTTGACGCCGTCATTTGCAAAGTACATTTTTTCATATCCGTGGGGAGTTGAGTTGATTCATCATTCAACATGTCTACGCCATTGGTTATAGTCTTCCTGAAGCTAATGTTGGTAGCCACTTGAAAAAAAGCTTCGCACTGAATAATGTTAAATCGGCGATTGGATTGCCGCGTGTCCATGCCTTTCTGATGGTCTGATGCAGAGGGTGGATTTTACACTATCATTTGCGCCCCTAAGAGGAAAGTCTCTAGATTTTCAACTGAAGAGAAATAAATTCAGTGTTGCTATTTTCTCGGTGACACCGCTAAACGATCAACGACCGTGGGCAATGGCCGTGGATTTAATATCAATTTTCACAATGGAAGTACTGATAGGCTATCGTAATATGAAACCCACCACGGTCCCCAGGTTGTTTACGTCTCGACCGAACAAGCCAAAGCTCGCGGGTTCGAAGTGACATGAGTAAGGATATTTGGTTTGCCTTTGTGTATATATTAGTGATTTTTCATTAACGTTTTTCCATCGACCCCCGAGGTCAATTCAACCCTTGTCAATGTCATTGGGCCCAGAATTCATACAGAGTGGCCAAAAGCGGCATTGGCGGTAATAATTATTAGCCAGTTCCATCCCGGTCAGTCTAAAATTTAAGTAGTTGCGACCGGTGAGTGAAAGTGGCTTTCTAAAGAGAAAAGATTACTCTGAAAAAATATCCATCCTGAGATTCATGTCTGATTTTTATGTTTTTGAGTCTAATCCATAAATTTATGGACAAAAATCCCAAGTTCAACGAAGGAAAAAGCGTGATTCGCTCGGTGATAGATTAAGTCCTTTGATATGAACTGATGAAATAGTTTTGTGATAGATACTTAGTTCTTACTTCCTTCACGTGAACAATGCACAAACAATAAAATTATTCGTTGCCTTTAAAAATTGTCGGGTGCTCAGATTATATCCTCCTCTTCCTGCCTAAGAATCATTCCTTTTAGTTAAGTCTGTACGAAAAATTTAATCAAATCACCTTTTTTTACCACTTATAAGCGTATACAGTTCGTCAATAAACACTGAAAACACGAAAATGGTTTGAAGCTTATCGCTTAAGGAACTGGCCAACAATATGGCGGACACGCGCAACAATTGTAACATAACAAGCAGAGCAACCAATTTGGCCTCTCTGTACATACTCTGTGCCCTCGGGATCTATTAAGCAACGTTTTTATGCAGCCGTTTTTGCGTTACCGGACACTGTGTAGCCAATCAGAAGCGATATTATCCACACAGGCTGCGTTGCCGTCGGAGTTACCCATCTTTCAACTTTTGACGCAGCCTGCGTCGCCGGAGCTGCGGCAGGGAGTAAAGACCGACGGTTTATGCCTGTCACTTGTTGGTCACCTCACTGTTTCCCGAGGAGTTGTGGGTCATATTAAAATTAGTGGCCAAAATAAGCTTAGACCGTGCAGCCCATCATCAATACTCCTCGTGAGCATCGATTTTTGTTCATAACTCCAAAATGAACAGGAATAATTAGGAAGACAATGCGTCACGGCTTACCACCGTCTCCTGTCCTCATCCGTTGCTGTAACTGCCATGAAAACAGGGTATGTGTGTGACGCACCACGCAGCGGAAAAACGACGCCAAAATGGCTGCATGAAAATGTAGCTTTATTCTAAATATTGAGGATCCCTGAGTTACATGAAGGCGATTCAAGTCACCAAAGTCTCCAAAACTTATTACTTTCAGAAGTTGCGGCATTTCACGTGTTGAGAGGAAATACATCAGGAAAAGGAAATGCGACTCTACTTGAAATGGCGGAGAAGCAGCTGCTCTTCAACCGAGAGAAGTGGTTCCTGCGTAACGTTCATACCTCGCCCAGTATAAATAAATGCCTTTCACGTGAAAAGACCACATAAAATCAATCATGGTTGATAAAGCACACATTAAATCCTTTGCTCATTGCAGCGCACAAATATATGCAGTCTCCCGTGTTCAACTTCAGTGCTGCCGACCGTCACAGCTATTTATGTCCATCCTGACTTTAAATATTACTTGTCTTTTTCTCGTCGGTTTGGGACATTGAAAAGGGGAGTGCAGTCGGTTGTTGTAACTGCGTTTCAAAGGGTAATAAGCAGGTGCTGATCTGAATTAATTTCGTCGGCGCGAAAGCAATTTGTACGGTGTGAATTAAATCGCCAACATACGAAATTTTTAGTAAATTTATTTGTATTCATGATATGTATATGAGAGTTTAAAGTCACGGAATAACGATGAAAAGTAATATTTAACTCATTAGAATTTATATATTGCTACCTAACATAGATAAAATCAGCTTCGACGCAGTGTGATTCAAACCACTTGTATTTTGAGTCCAATTATTATGAAGTATATATCCTCATGTTGGCTTGGAAAAGTTCTTTGAGCCATGTGGATTGAGATGCTAAATTTATAGAGAAAAAATGGCAATTGCTACATCTGTTCGAAACGTTTTTCAATGGTTAAAATATGCATAGCAGCTGCTTTGGTAGTAGTTATTTAGTTGATGTTATCTCATGAACTTTTATTACAAGCCAGTTACGACGAAATATACAAAAAGTTTACATTATTTGGAAATATTATATTTCAAAGTAGATGCAAGAGAAAATCAAAACTTTCGCATCAGCTAGAAGTTGAGTATTAAGCAAAACTATATTTAATTTATGGTTTTCTGACATAAAGGCAGGAGAAGAAGTGTTGGAAAACTTTCTAATTTTCTTAATTCCAATGCATGAACTAACTTTCAAATTTTAAACGTCAATTAACAGCTCGATTATAGCATTGTTTCGAAAATTACATAATGAATTTGATGAATGGTAATTAGCTATAAAAAATCGGCAGTTGTAACTTCTAGGGCATAATCAGCATACATATTCGACATTTCCCATTACCTAATGGAGTATTTTCGGCCGCTATTGTTCGAGAATTGTGAAGAAAAGTATTCCAAGAAACTTTTGTTCCTCGAGCGCTGGTGTTGGTTTGCTTACATTATATTTGTCCTTGCTAGAGAAAAATGCAGAATAATAGTATAGCATATTATGTCTGGTTGCCGAGTCAACCTCTTTGCATTTAACATGCAATGGAAGAAGTAACAGGAAAAAAGATAGCGAAATAACTGCTGCACCAAGTTGGTGCAGCAGTTATTTCGTTGGTGCCACCAACTCAACCGAGTCTGTTCATTGATAAGAACTCTTCAGAGGAAAATGTGCTTACCATTAGATAGCATCGCTAAGACCAAACATTGCTTGTCACGATTCAAGTGAAATGTGTTCTTTCAGCTTCTCCTGAAATGTCATAACAGCGACTGGAAGTGGTAGTCTGCGTAAACAAGCAAAGAGACGACCTATGACGATTTGACTCGGAAGTTTTTGGCTGTTCTTCGGCGTAAATAATATTTTGTTGAGAAAAACCTCCCTACAGGAAAACTGGCCGGAGAAATAATTCTAAAGCTAGGATGTTAGGAAAGTCTTTTCGTCTGAATTCTTTTGCAGCCGAAGAGAAACATTTACTATTTATGTGTTTGAGTGGAGCAGAAAAATTTGATATTTCTCCCAGCAAAACTTGCCCATCACCTATTAATGTGTACTATATTATAGATGGAGATAGTGAAATTAACTTGTACGGTCTGAAAGAATGGCCGAAAGTCTCCGATGCCCATTTTCGTGTCCAGCTCACGCACTGTTAAACTCACACAAACTTTAAGTGCACTCATTAATTTCCGTGTATTTCGAGTTAATTTCTGGGATACAAGCACAGTCTCTGCAACAACAACTAGATTTCTGGATCTGTTTAAGTTCATCTACTTATTACTGTCAATTTTGCGACCGTTATAATTATCTTTCGCTCCCAATAATGTCCGGCTAACCTCATACCTTACAAAAGTCTAATTCCTCTCTTTCCATTTCCACATTTGCCAAACATTATCCCCCCTATCACCTCAAGTATGTGCAATTCATTCATTTGGGTATTCTACCAGATTATTGGTAGGTTTTTGGATAGTCCTCATCCTAGCATCTCAGTATCTGGGACATCAAGTGTCTCTTCAATTCCTCATACTTCTCCTAATATCGTCGGAAATTCCTATATTCTTCCTTTTTCTCCCACCCTTCCATAGTGTTCTCCCCTCTATCACCCTTTTCAACATGCTCTCATCTCTCAAAACATCCTCCATCCATATTTTTGCCTTCTCCGAACCTCCGTCACCACCTTCCTTACCTCTCCTACCATATCCAATATCTCCTCGCTCGTCTTTCTCGCCACTCAGCTCACCAATATCCATTCTTTTCCAAACCCAAATCTCAATTACCTCCAGTCTACGTGCATCCTCCCTTTGCAATGACCAAGTTTCCCAACTATGCAGCGACAAACTCTATAAAAGAGATTTCACCAGTCTTTTTCAGCAATGCATAACATGATACAGAAACTCTGCGATTTTCAACAATTTCACTATTAATTCTACTAATTTCTTCAAAAAACTATTTAGCCTTTACTTAATCTTACTGCAATTACATTTGTACTATTTGCACATTCTCTCAATGGCGAGGACGCTATACGGGCTGGCCCGGCGGATCAAACAAGTAACCTTAATGACCACCAGAAGCAAGACAAGATTTAACTGAAATCTACCAAAAATAGCGTGAATTGCAAGAATAGCCGGTATCCAAAACGTGTGGGGGATCAAATGAAGAAAAACATGTCAAGCTGAACAATATCCTTCGGAAAGCGCACGCGAGAAGAATCGAATAACTTCTGCGTCTGTAACCTGCAGGTCAGCACGCGACATATGGCTGCTTCTCCGACCCATTATTTCAGCCTTTATTGAAAGAATACATGTGATAAGCGAAACCCCAAGCCCTTTTTTTGGTCTCGAAAAAAAACAACGAACCGCATGAGCACTCCCCCCATATTTTGCCCTGACACAAAAAAGTGTCCCAAACCTTTTCGTCTCGGATACACCACCAGCCAACCACTCTGGTGACGAGAATCCCAAGCTGATTTGTCAGGGAATCCCTCGCAAAACGCAACAAATTCCGACACCGACCAGCACGCCATCTGCCGTGTGTATCCCCTTGCCCGCTTAAATCTCTCGTCCACCTCACTTCTTCCTCAATGCTCCCCGCTGGAAGCTCCCAGACTTGGATGAAGAGGAAGGGAACGGGAGGGGGACGCGATAATAGTAGTGAAGAGTGTGAGGCAGCCCCTGGTTGCTTCATGGGCCAGGTCGAATAATAGCTTTTGCGGCCCTCTACTTATACCTCTCGTGAGTTGTTGTCACCCCCGGGGGCGTCCGACTCTGGGACCTTCGTCTTACATGTATACGTTTTGCCGATGAGGAAGGAGGAAATATACGGGTAGGTCTGAGCGCCCTCCAGGCCCGTGAGCAGAATAACATGGATCGGTTCGATGCGGCGGGATAGGGGCTTCTTTTAGACCAGGTAGATATCCCTGTGAAGGACGGGGTTAGGCGGTATTGGGACGACTATTCAGCAAAATTGGTCTATGGATTATGTAAAATCTGTAAAAGTTAAGTTTAACTTATTTTCTGCCGTTCGATAAAGTTTATTGATTGCCACAGGTAAAAATCTTTTCTTAAACATGCTCAATATTTTAATTTGTGGAGTGAAATTATTATTTAATAATTTATAATAAAAAGAAAAGCGCTGTGTGGAGCAGAAACGTGGACTCTTGAGTTAAAAGATCGAAAATAGGCTGCAGGCGACTATGATGTGGGTGTGGAGGAGGACGGAGTAGGGATTGGAAAATCGATTTCGATTATCGAAAATCGATTATCACACTCCGATTTTCGATTTAATCGAAGTTAACTTTTTGTTTTGAAAAACCGATCAAAATCGATTCTAGCCGATCGATTTTCGATTTTTAGCTTGCTAGCTAAAGCTAGCGTTTGAATTTTGCCAATCGAGCTGCGCCAGTTTGTAAACCGCCCTCCAGTCGACCGCAAGTCCAACTCTAATCCACTACAAGCTTAGAAGGAGATTGAGGGAGAATATCCCCACGTATACTAACCAGCCAGCAGGATTTTATCTATAGTTGCCTCTACCGTGCCGTGTGAGCGACTATTTTCTCACGCCGGGTTAATTGCAACTCAGGTGCAAAATCGATTTTTCGGAGAACATTTAAATATGTTAGTTTTCTTAATGTCCATCCCTGAGGAACACTGATTCCACGGCTTTGCAAACAAGAAATAAATAAAATTCTGTTTTTCATTTCGTGGTAAGCCCACTTTTCAATATACAATTCTTATTGCTACTAAACTACATGTAATTTTCTTGTTATATTACCTATATGTTTATAAGTATCTGTTATGGATTATTACTTTCCTGTATATCTTATTAATATCTTTGGAATAATATATTGTATTAATAAATTTAACTGTATTCAGTTCTTATCCCTAGTGCTCCCATTAACCCATATTTTGCATTTTGTTACAACAGCACATCCGTATTTCAGCAGACAATTACTTTACTATGTGTCAATATCGATTTCGATTTTTCGATATTTTGGGCAAAAATCGAATTTTTAGAAAATCGATTTTAAAAACCAAAACAGAAAGTCGATTAATCGAAAATCGATTCTGGATTTAAATTTCCAATCCCTAGGACGGAGAAGGTGTGGTGGACGGAAGACAAACCATCAGGTGCTTGGTGTGGTAGGTTAGGAGAGGAACATTCTGGAGGAGATTAAGAGGCACGGTAGGTGGTTGGAGAAGGCAGTGAGAGACGAAAGGATGCTGAAGGCCGTGATACAGTAGAGGATGTTGTGTAAGAGGGGAGGGGAAGAGAAAGAATGGACGAGATGAAAAGAGACAGTAGGCTGGGATGCAGAGATTAGGATATGCGCTGATAAAAATCTAGAGGATTTTTACTAACTTCCATTTGGACCTTACTTAACCATTAGATTACCCTAATAAAATTTGGGAAGGTTGAAGCATATTCTGAACAATGGTGAAAGAGTAGGAATTGAGCAAAAATAGTCAAGTACCATTGTTTCTGGGGATGATGTCCCGACGCGGGCGTCGTCCCAAACTCGGCCAACGCGATGGATGCCTCGCCGTTGCTGGGCGGGAGATTAGCGTGACTGGGCTCGTCAATTTGAGTGGTCTAGGCTGAAGGGGGTTGAGGCCAGTTCCATTCCCAATCGGTCCCTCCCAACTCTTTATCCAGCCTCAAGAAAACCTACCAACACATTCACTTCTCTCTCGTTCACGTTCTTTCTTTTCTCATGCCTTCCCTATAAATGTGATCGGGGAGAAAACGTAGTCAATCCACCCTCCATCAATGGAACCGTACAGCTATTGAGTTTAATTATAAGGAAGGCAGACTACGTACGTACCTGTATAGCCTCACCATAGGCACACTCAGGCCAAAGATACTGGTTCTTATCGTTGACAAAAGATTTGCAATTTTCCGCAAGTTAATAAAACTTTACAACTATTAGAATATCACCACCAAGGTTTCGATTTTAATTCATCATCTTCAGGTCGAGTTTCATTTATGTGTGGAAAATTATAAATTTTTATTCAATCATTATGTTGAAATTCCACACATCTTCACTGAAATCCTCTGAATTTGCTGGAAATGGCTCTGTTAGACTAATTTCTTCGAAGCTGTCCTATACCTGCATTCTACTTCTGTCCCATACTTCATTAGATGGATAGAGTTGGCGGGGTGGAGGGGACTGGAACACCATCTGTGGGGCCCGGGATCATATCCCTATGATGACATATTTTTCAGTGGCATACCCACCCCTACCAGGGTACCATGAGGAGATAACTTCAAGTGCAGTACTCGATCCGACGGATGGGATGTCAAACTGTGTATTCTTTGGTACTTTTCGTCAGGAGCAGGCTAATGCCGACTCCAGTTTTTTCTCCATCATTTCCACGCTCATCTAGTTATCCTAAATTTGCCAGCCTACGCACCTATTTTCATTAGTACGAATTACCTCAGTTTTCCATCGCCACCCTGAGGAGCTACCGCTATTTCTGGGGGTAGGCTCTTATATGCTGTGAATCCTGCTCTCTCAACCGAACATTCATTTTTTTATGTAGTGTTTAGTTATAAATACGCGGAGAAAGAGAAGAATACTGCGAAGCTAGTGACTTCATATCTTATTCGGATAATCTAACAGTTAAGGTAGGTTTAAATGGAAATATGTTTAAATCCTCTAGATTTTTACACGCGCCCCTACCTCCTTACACAAAGTCTTTCTTCGTGACAGCGTACGCCCGCTCCTCTTTTCATCCCTTCAATAATCCATCCCTTCCTCTATCACGGGCTGCAGAATCTCTTCGCTCGTCATAGCGTATTTCAGCCCCCTATTCTACCTCTTCTAATTCTCATCCAGAAGTTTCTTTTCCTCCCCAAACATACCAAGCACTCCCTATTTTGCCTTCTATTCTGTCCACCGCACCTTCTCCATCCTCCTCCACACGAACATCTCCAAAGCCTGCAGCCTATTCTCGTCTCCTTTTCTAAGAGTCCCCGTTTCTGCTTTAAACATCACTACTCTCCATATCAAACTCTTCACCAGCCTCTTCTTTATGTCCTTACCCAGGGTGCCCGTCATCAGGTCCCTCCTCTGGCTGAACGATTATTTCTCTAGCGCAATTCTCCTTCTAATGTATTGTCTACCATGACTATTTTCCTCCAAATGAACTACGAAAGTAATTAAATTGCTCTACTTGCTCCAGCGTGTACCCTCTTACTTTCATGACCAGCCTCCAAGGTGTTGAAGAAAGAAGTAGCATATCCATACATTTGGATATATCGTGATAATCTACAACGAATTTCATTTTGAAATTCCAACGATGATGCGATAATTTTTCTGCAATTGAACACTGGAAATTGAAAAAAACTACCAATCTGCGAGCGACCAGAGAACTAATGCGGCAGTGGCAAATCTGAAGTCTTTGCGGGGAGAGGAGTTAACGGGGCGGACCCTTATACCTTGCGCCCGCTTACTTACTTCAGCGTTTTTCAAGGTGGGTTTACACTGACAAGTTTATTGCGCAAGTTACTTGCATCGAGTGAATTTTGATGTGAACTTCTAAAAATCTCGGCAAGTCTCTTGTAGATGCGTATTGTTGCCAATTTAAACAGCGACCAGTATGTCCATACAATAAATTCTGAAAAATTTGTCGTCAGCGTAAAATTCCCCGCAAGCTCCAGCAGAAGAAACTTGAGGAAGTATCTTGGCTTTGTAAAATCCACCCATAGACAATCACGCTCTATCCAACGCAAGGGATGTGTTGTGTACTTGTTCCATTTAACACGCATAATATCAGGAATGTCTACTTCCTCCCTACGAGGGAGGTACTACTCAATGGGTAGGGCTAAGTGGGATATGATAGAGAGATGGAGGCAGGAGGTAGAACAGGAGAAGAGGCAAGCTTTATGCGCCATTCTCTCATTCCTTCAGCCTCACGTGGAAAAGGAGGTGCGCAGTAGTGTGAGGTGGGCTTACGGTCCGGACGCCTAGAATTGGATTTTCCTGGGGAGGCGGGGAGAGGAGATATTGGTGTCTTTCGGAGGAAGGAGTTTGGCGAGGGGGGTCTGGCAGGGTGAGGGGAGGGAGGGAGGGGAAGGCAGGACAGGAATAATTTTTCGAGAAAAGTCCTTGGGATGCGGAGGATAAAATCTTTCCGATGGGTCGAATTACGGCTTTAAGTCGCTTCAAGATGGCGCAGAAAAGGAGAGTTTGGGCAACGGGGGAAGATGGGATTTGGAATGCGTGAAGGAGATAAGTTGTGGACATTTTTGCAGTGTCGGCGAAACCTCTTCTACACCAACAATGGCATTTCTTCATTTCGTGCCACCATTGAGGTTCACTGAGATAATAAGAGCGAGCAAATTGCTATGCTTTTCATGAGAGGGAAATTGTTATCTCGGGGAAGGTAAGTGCAAAGAGGCGCCGCATTAAACCGGTGACGGATTATTACATTCTCTAAGCAAATTATGCATGGCAAATTGAACCTATGGTAATTTTTCACTTTAATTATTTTATTGCAGCCGGTTTGAACGAAATTACATCATCGTCTGTTGGAGACACTTTGAACGTTTGCACATCATAACGGCATAGTCACGTCTGAATGTGTAATAAAAAATAAGAACCAATTGGAAAATTACCGCGAAAACTTCCACTTCGCCTGGTGTGAAGCCGTTAAATTCATGAATGATGCATGCTTAAGAAATTTCACTTGCGACTGCATGAGTAAAAACAAACGAGAAGTCCTACCTAGTCAATCTTGATGTTTAAATAAAACTGCTTTCGATATTGAACTCCCTAATGTATTCAATATTAATAGGTAGGTGCTAAGAAAGGATGAAGAATTGTGGAGACGATTTTCCTCTAGAACCACCATCTTTTCCACCATCCCGAGGAACCGTAGCCCTAATTCTGTTACACTAACGAAGTTTGTCAAGTACAATTGCAAGAAGGCGGTAGCCTCTCCAAAACTATGATGGGTTTGCGTCTTCATTTCATTGCCATGTATTTTCATAGAAAAATGTACTCCTTATACCCACTTATTATTCCCAAATATATATTTATATGTGATAATAATATTTTTCACTCTTAACCCCATTTTCGTCTCAAATCTATACAATTTCAGACGTACATTGTATTAAAAAAAACTTGGAAATGAGGCTTTGCATTGAATTAAACAGATCAAGAATACTGTTTGCCACAAACTCATCCAAATGGCTTAGGCACGATGATGAAGCCCATACTAAACAAATTGTGCCGTAATAATTATTGGTGGAAACATAAAATGTGTTTTTTACTTCAGTGGAAATTTAGGTGTATGAATGCTCCATTCTTAGAGGAAGCAATATGTAGGGATGTCCGAAGTTATGAGACATAAATACCGCCTCATGATATGATACGTATTATTGACCCCAGTGGCAATTATGTGGCCTAACCGAAAAATACATACGTAATAATGACAATTTTACATAAAAAAAGCCTCACTCCCGATTGATGGCCTTACAAGGTTTATAATTTACGCTCATCTCATTGAGAAATAAGTTTCTAACGTCACCGGTAAAAAAACAGTGGCAGAGAGCTTGCGACTAAAATGTATGTACTTGAATAATTCTCGATGTTACACGAGAAATTACTCAATGATTACACTTATTACTTTGGTATCTTGGGCTGATCATAACTGACAAGTGGATGAGTATGCTAAAATATAAACACAGCAGAAGTATAACCAATCCTTTTTCCACACACAAAGAAAATTATTGCCATAGCGATGAAGTTTTAATTACTCTCCGAAATAATAATATACCGGAGTTTTTTTTTTGCTCTCAGAGAAAGAATCCCGCGGCACTAAAAGATAGGTACTACATTAATATGAGAATTAATTCGGGCCACTGACCATAGAATATGAATGAGAGAACATTCATCGTGGGAATAAACCCTAAATCATCAAATGGAAGCAAATTATCATGACTTAATGGCTTGTGTCAAGATGAAAATATTATATTACGGAAGGCAGTTGATTTAATGAAGGACTGTTAAAAAATGTGATTCAAACAAAGAAAACTGAGCCGAAAATGATACATAAAAAGGTAAATTTAAAACAATGACTGCTATACTAGAGGTTGCATTGATGAAAAAAGAAAACAATTGGGGCTAAGAAGCAATTTTAGAAAACATTTGATGCAAACGGCATATAATAATAAATTGATAAACATGGCAGACAGAGAAGAGGCCATGATTGCTCCTCTTGCGCTGAAAATGGAAGAGAAACTATTCTGTATAAAGAGGCACAAACGCCAGAGAAAAATTAATCACCAATTCATTACTCGGTAACTTTTCATACTGATGATATTCTAGATGCAAAGTGGTGAATTAAAGCACATTATTGGAGAATTTGTTCCTTTACTTTAGTGATTCATTTTTTGCTATTCAGCCCGTATTTTTTATACACTATAAGCTTGTGGATATGCCTTCCGTAATCTTAACTTTTCTTAAGTTCGTGAAACGAATCTAAAAAAAACTTTCTGAATAGACGAGCGGATAACACCGACCATTTGGCATTTTCAAAAAGTCGTTCACGGTGGTTAAACCTTAAAGAGCATTTCTCCTTTCATCGAAGCGCGTTCTCTGAAAATTCAACGCGAGACATTTTAATCGAAAAAAAAACGCGCGCTCTTGCTCAAAATGTTTCCATCGCTCCTGAAGTTTGCGGATCGACGTGTTTTCATTCCTGTCCATTCACCCGGGAGAAGACGAGGAATTGAAAAAAAACGAGTCATATACGTACGCCTCTTAATACACGGAGGACATTCAATGTTCCTATAATTATGCATTCCAATTTAACTCAATTTCCATCATCACTTCAACGCGAGATTTACGATGGGGAGAAAAAGGAATGAGAAAGGTAGAGAAAGCGAGAGAGAGAGGAAACATATGAGAAGGTACACATAAAGTTTGTTACCTCACGTTGCACGGTTGGATATCGTTGATAAAAAAAAGAAAAAAGTAAAAAAAATCTTTAGCTGTAGTTCCAGCAGTCCTTCACGTTTTTTTCCACGAGCGACGCGGCGACGGCGGCCGCCATTAACTTGCCCGAGTGCAAACGACTTGTTTACCCTCGATACCACTTTAAAAACTCCGTCCTCATTCCATCCTTTCCGCCCGCTCCGGAAGCAGCGGCGAAGGAAATAATTACAATAATGTAACTGGGGAAGCAGTGAGGGAGGGAGAGGGGAAGAGTGATAAATATATCGAGGACGAAGGCCGCGCGCGAGGCACATATTACACAATGGGATCATGCATAAAATTTATTTCTCATCATTTAAGATGAGTACACGACTAAATATTACCTCAAGAACTCAAATATATAACCCTAATGCGTATGCGTCAACCGCAGGCATTTTAATTATTGCCTTTCAAAAGTGCATACAAATTTGAAAAGTCACGTGATCCAAAATGGCATCCTTGATGTTATCGCACGGTATTGATCCTCTGATCTACAAGTGTTTAAACGAGGAAGATCAGATCATACTAGTTTATTGTTGTCCGAAAACGAAAGTAAAACGACAATTTATTACAGCGAGTAAAACGATTACTCCGTACAAATTCGAAAAAATAACCCAAACTTCACAACGAAAAACATCGATTTGCTCGAAGGGTTACCGCTCTGTGAAGTCATTGCCCGGGTTACCCGATGACACAGTGTTTCCACGCCGACAAGCGCGCGTAGTTTTATGAAAAAAATAATACAACATTGTATTCCGACAAAATTCATGCCCTAAATATTTAAGAATACGAAATTCAGAAACAAATGTTTTTTTTTAAATAATCTATGTTGCCCATTCCTCACTCCATAAGCTCCGCTTCAGAGAGACGGCGCTGAGATGAAGTAAAACGAGAACGAAGAAAAAAAACTGACGAGCGGCATTGTAAAAAAAAATAAAATCGCGTACGCGCGTCGCTGTTCTCGAACGCAAGCAACCACAACCGCCATCACCACTGTAGGAACCACTCCTTCGATTGCTAATCCATTCGACTGCCTCTCCTTCCCACTCCCTTTGTCCATCTTATCCATCCCACTGACTACATCCACCCCACCTCCTATTCCATCTCCTTCCCCTCCTCCATATCAATATCTCTACCGTCCTCTTCCTCTCCTTGCTCTACCTTCTTTTATCATTTTTTTCTTATCATCTTTACATTTCATTTTTTGTGTTCGTTTTTTTGTTGTAGCAAAACATCTATTAGTAATCTATGTAGCCTATCCATTTGCAAGTTTTCGATAGTTTTTTACACAAGCCTTCTTGTGTAGGTGTTTACCTGTTGTGGGTTTTTCCGTAAAGGATGCAAGTCTATTAAAACTTAAATATTTCTCACATACGTGTACATATATCTTTTTTTAACCATATTTGGTCATAAGTTTGATAAGGTATTATAGTGTGAATGTAGTACTATTCCTCTGTACCTTAATACTTTTCCAGGTCCCTCTTGTCCCGTCCCGTCTGGTCCTTCTTTACTCCCTATTATTACTACCCTAAAATATTTACACATCCTATGTCGGCTGTAAATCCTATGCCGAAATGAAATGATTGCCAGAGAATAGAGACCTATGGAGGAATGCGATAGCTGCCAACCAGCTTGGGGGCAGATAAACGAAGAAGAAGAAAATGTTTACATTGAACAATTAATTTTTCCTTCTCTGCATGAAACGACATTGGTAAATGAGCAGAGACGACTTCAGAGGTACTGAGTGCCAAGCATGGAACACCTCACATTAAACGGTTAAAAATGAAAATGAAAAAAAGTACAAAAATAACATTACACATAAAAAAACGCATAATAAAAATATTTCTTTCTCATCTTCCTCTGCCACCACACCCACCGCCACGACACCCTTTCACCCCCGCGCCATTCGTACACCTTCCACCACCACGCCATCCTCTCACTCTCCTCCCACCCCCCCCCCCCTCTTGCCACTCAAGGGGATTACACCACGTAACCATCGCGGAGAGAACGAGAGGAGGGAGAAGGATGGGGCGGCGAGCGTACATTCGAGATTGTGGGCGCCACCCCCCGAAGCGAGGATGTATATTCAACTGTTGCACACCGCACACGCGGCCGGAGACCGAGAAAAATAGAGAGTCCCTCTTTGCCGGTGGAGAAAGGGGGGGAGAAAATAAGGAAGGGGTAAATGGAGGAATAAGGAGCACGGGGGGAGGGAGAACAGGCAAAAAAAGCGCGGAAAACAAAGCAAATAATAATTTAAAAAAACTGACGCACGAACACGCGGAGTGAAATCGGAATCCCCGCGACGTCGCGACGTGTTGGAAAATAGTGAGGTCGTGTTACAGCGACATCTTAAGGTGGTAGGGAAACATGGTGGAAATCGCGCCGAACCTATTCAGCGGTTGCCCACGGGTTAGCTTCAGGGTGGGGGAATGGGGTAGTTTCCGCGTTTGCCTACCGAGGTTCCCGTGGTCAAAACACTTCATTTTCAACATCAAAAGATCGGCCCTGATAGCAGTGGGGTAAGGTCCTCGTTTGAATAACCCTAGCAACCCTAATAAAGGTCGCGGGTCCCGTCTGGGTGGGTTTTTCCCCACTTGGGGCGCATTTCTGTGTATTCGTTCTTTGTTATTATTAGTTAAATACCCCGATGTAAAATACCTTAGGAGCTGTTTTCGGGGGTTGTGGAAAATAAGCTAAAATAAATAATTAAAATACTCAAACTGTTGTTTGCATCAACTTTCAGTCTCTCTATTGCTGTTAATTCAATGGCTTTTCTGGGCTTCTCCACTGGGTTGCGAACAATACCAATGTGCTTTGATGTAGCTTCGTTTTTGATCGTACACATTGTCGTGGACACTTTCCCGCCCTCTTAAGTTAAATGTACTTATATTAGCAGCGTTGCGAACCATGCGCTGTCCTTTCCCCTACGCTCCTTTGCCAATACCTTCCACGTAAGACTTCCCCACCTTAACGTCACACTCCGCGCAGGCGACTACCACCAAGTTTTGCTACACCTATACTCCACCCAACCCCATAAGAAGAAAGACAGGACAGGTGTGCGTGTATGTTCGAGTTAACCCAGGCGACTTCGATACTTATCAGGAATTAATTCCCACACCACCGCTCACGGACCTTAATTCACTTTCCAGCGGGAATTTTTTTCTCATTTATAGCACCCACTCCTTCAACTTCCGTCATGTATATTTTTTCCCAAAAAAATAATCATTTTATCGTTTTTTTCAACGCTTCTCCGTGAAACCATGCAATCCATCCATTTCTTACGAGGGCGCCGCCCGAAATGACATGCCCACCATTCCGCGCACCGCCTTTTGTTATTGTCCGCTCGCTCGAAGAGCTTCTTGTCCGTGTTTCCCCTTCAGTTCCGCCATTATCGCAGGGCACCACCCGAGTGCGCTTCCTGCCAAATGGTTCTCCCACGGTATGTCACGTTAAGAGGGGGGGGGGGGGAGGTTATACAAAGCGTCCGGAAGTGCTTTTTTTTCTGTCTCGAACCTTTCCGCGATTGAATGGCATTGGTTTTTATTTTCTTTGTAGTACCTACGGCTCCCGATGCCCCATGACTCTCTCCTCGATAAGTTGCGCCATTGTGCGTAATGGATGGCGAGCAAGAGGAGGTCTCCAACGCGGAGGTATTTCAATCTTTCTCGCGTGAGTGCGTTTCCTCGAAACGCTGAGGAAGTTAATCGATTGCTGGTTCAATTAAAATAATCCATTAAATGAATTTCGATTCCATGATTTTTTCGTTTGATTGCTTTGCACGCAGCAGTATCTTTCACACCCAATGACACTCATTTTGGTCGAATCTAAGTAAATCATTTTCATTGTAAGATTTATGAAAATGGATACCGTACCCAGGAACGCGCACGTGTGCAATATATAATTACGAAATCGGGGAAATTCGTCCTTAAAACTATTCGAGTTCACCGGAATTAAAACCTTAAGGAACACCTGGCAGGCTATCGGGAGTTCCAAGTTCAGATCCCGGTTTTGTCAATTTATTTATTTTAAGGAAAAAAATGCACTTATTGCTATTATTCACTCTAGAAATTTGATGCCGACATGGATTTAAACGAACTCGATACTCTCAGGCGTTACTTTGTAAAATTCCATTTGACAGGTCCTGTCAATACCTTCCTTCCCTTCCCTTCCCCCCCCCCCATACCTCCCCAGTTCATGTATATATACTCTGTGCTTTATATGAAATTTACCTGAAGATGTCGCCTATGCGTCGAAACCGGTCGTAGTGAATAAAATTGATTGTAAAATTTACAAAGTTTTTTTGATTCTATCAAAATGGATTTAAACTGCTATCATTTCCACCTTGCGATAGGCAGCTTTGCTGGTTCACAATAATAATTCAGAATGGATGATCTATTTATTTTTAACCTTAGGTTTGTTTAAAAAACGAGAATTACTTCGGTATCACATACGTACTTTCAACTGAAAAAATGTGTGGTATAGAAAAAAAGATTTGAAATAAAACATTTGGTCTTGAGGAATACAAAAAAATTCATTTTATATCTAATATTGGTGGGATGGAACTGATTCTTTTCCGGCGACTGTTGGATGAAAATTCTTCTCGGGTTACACACCGAATGGGTCTCGGGTTACACACCGAAAGCTCATATTCAGGGTTTCTGATGAAAATCCCTGAGGCCTGAAGACAATGAGAATGAAGAGATATACCACTCGGAAGCCCTGGGGAAATGAAGGACCTGACCCGGTGAGTAACCCGAGAGTAACCCGTTCTCGTTATTATTGGAGTGTTTCAATAGAGTGGCTAATGAAATACGCAATAATACTCTAAGCATTACGTCAGTGCCAACCTTGCACCGTATTAATATAAGAGTGCATTTTCAATGCGTTTTAGAATCCACACAATGCATTAAGATTAGTCAATATTTCAAGAAAAGAGAAGAAGCTGCAGAGTACAAGAGATTAGAAGCAATGGAGATGTGGTGTTACCGATGGATGATGAAGATTAAATGGGCCGGTAGAATGTGAATATGAAGAAGTCCTACGAAGAGCTGGAGAGAAAAGGAGAGAAATAATGAACACTGAGCGAAGAAGGAGTGAAAAACTTATTGGACACATTTTGCATCACAACAGCCTAATGAAGACAAAATTGGAAGGAAAAATGAATGGGAAGAATAACAGGGGAAGACCAAGAACGGAATACTTCAGGCAAATCATGAGGGACGTCAAAGTTAATAATTATGTAGAAATGAAGTGGTTGGCAGAGAGAAGAGTGGAATGGAAAGCTGCTGCAAATCAATCTTCAGACTGATGATTACCGATGATGAATACTATCTCAGGACACAATTACAGAAAAGACAAAAATAACCAGGGAATAGCAGATAATATAACACTAAACCAACTAACACAGATGATGACCGGTTACAAATTCTGCAGAACAGAGGTACCTAGGCAACCGTTTTAGGGAACAACCATATTGTTATTGCCATGGTTCGCAAAATTATTTGGCGATTCATCTGATAATCGATGAGTTCACGACACCTTGAATATTTTTCTCCCAACCATATCATATGCCCAAGAATGAAAATAGATTGCAATGAACAATGTCCATAAGATCTAGGATAGCTAGAGTACTGGCTTCCCATTCCGAGGGTCCGGGATCCAATTCCGGCGGTGGTGGAGATTTTTCAGTGGAGTACAGATCCCTACATGTATGCTATTAGATCTCTTCAAGTGAAGTACTCCGTTCGTCGGATGCGACGTTAAACTGTGGTTTTTTGGCACCTTTCGTCAAGGGCAGGCTAATGCCTAATATTACGCCGGGCTACTCTCCACGCTTCCTCCATTCTCCAATACTCATTATAAAATATTGATCCTCTTTCTAAATTATTGATGGTCATTATTTTGTTCTTTTTCTATAATTTTAATAGGAAGTCAAATTGTAATTGTTTCATAGATGTATTTCACAAAGGGTTAGATGGAAGAAGGGACTGTCCCAGTCTCAATCTTGCCCCAATGAAGTTGCTTTATTATTATTAATACTCCTTCCCCTACCAACCAACCAACCTGTCCTCAATGGCGCAAGTTACCTCAGCTGTCGGTCGCCTACCCAAATACCAGCTAAACAAGATCTAGGACTATGCTGCAAAGGATGTGGGTCATAACTCGATGGACCTATGACTCTATCCTTGTAGATGGTAACAAATATAACCCAATTGATCACGACTATTTCAGTAATCTGCCTTATCTGCTTCTGTTCCTTTGAACCAATATTTCAGGCATCGGTTTGTTCACCATTATATAATAATATGCTTCTTTGATCAGCAGCGCTAATTGGCAATAAAAGGAGCTTGAAATACTGATGAAATACAATTTGTTTATCTAAATATCCTCGAGAGGCAAATACACATACTAATTTACGTGCGCGAATGAGGAAATAACCATTTTCGGATAGGTCTCCATAATTAGTTTTCCTATCATTTTCTTCCTTAGAGCCAAAATTCAACTATGAAAGCATAGCAGTTACTGAGCGTTTAAGAAAATTCCTTTAGGTTTTCCCTAGACTCTTGAGAATACCTCCCTTTATCTGAGTCTCAACGCGTAAGGCTTAACGGTGTATTTCCTAAATTACGCTTTCGCTTAGAAAAAGTTAGAATCTCCTTAATTAGGGACACCGAAGGAATTGGATGATCATTTTAGATGGCAGGGAAGGGCAACACACTTTTAAATTAATTAATAATGAAATTGTATTATCTTTCAAACAATTTGGCATTATTTTTACATTAAAAAGTACATTATTAATTATGTGAAACGTCGAGATGACTGCTCATCGTTTTTCTGATTCAATTATAATTTGAGGTAAAAATCCCTCAAATGTTTATTTTTCATTGGGCTGAGAATATAACCTCTTGAATGCTCATGAAATTAATGTAATCTACAAATTTTGTATTAAATAAACGAAGGTACTAGTTACAATATGCAAATGAATGAAAAAATAAAATTTGACAGTGATATCTTTTTGGACACTCCTTCGAGTTTCTTTTAAAACAAAATAGCGGACATGGCCAACAACAACATTTATTTCAAACCAAAATATTTTGATCTGGAAAAAATTTGGCATTTTGAACAAAACTATAATACCGAAAATGTTTCGTATTAGAGGTAATCACCACTGGCACCAGGTTAGTCTAGGTAGTCTCTTGATTTGCCTTAAATTTCAGACGTCTGCTGCTGTCATATTACAATTGGTAAGTACCTGATTGGTAAGTACTTGATGGAATGGTGCCAAAAGTAAGCCACCTATAATATCTAATACAAACTAAATGTCACAGTTCAAAGTACTGTTTTATAACACTGTAAACGGACACAATTCTTTGCTAGAATCACCCGATTATTGCAATAAACATCCATGTTCAACCTCATTGTGAAGCAAAGAAAATATTGTTCCCAAAAAGCCTGGTTCAGTCCATAAAAAAACATAGTGCATGTTACTAACACAGTAAAATTTGTAAAAGTTGATTAACTACCGGATAAGATATTATATGTGACTCAATATTATCTTAAAAAACTCAATGAAAAATTGAGCCGTGCGCGTTGGTTATATTTAGAAACATTCTCGTGTCATAAGGCAAGTAGTTCGAATCTATCATTGGAGATGAAAGACGTACTCGTCGCTAAAATTAAAACAATGGGAGAAACTCTAAAATAACATATGTATTTGGAGTAGTTTAGAACTTTCATCAGCGTTATCTTTCCTTCTCTCTAATTCTAACAATTTTCATGCTCGGGGAACAATGATTTGCAAATATAATTGCAGGTTATTATTTCAGGAAGTTTCCTGAAGTTCATTCTAACGGACCCTTTTCTCTAAAGACACGTTCTAGCATCTATGACCGAGGCATAAGCGATCAATACGAACGATCTTCCAATAATTAGCATAGTTAGAGAGCATTTATGTGCGTACAAACAATGTGTTCACCTAATATTAAATACTACATGTTACCAATCCACATCTAGCCACATACGTGCATAGTAGAGAATCAAGTAAAACGGTAACTTGGATAGAGCAGTGGCCTACCATTCCGAGGGACTGGGTTTGACTCCTGGCAATGAAGAAAATTGTTCAGATGAATCCCGATTCCTTCCGGTATGCGATGAGAATATAACCTCTAGTGCAATAGAAAACCCGATTGGGACGTTGCCATTGCATTCGTAGCTGCCTTTGATAACAGTAGGGTAATGCTGACCGCCGGGTTTCTTTCATCACCCTCTGTCCCTCTCCAAAAACGCCCTTCCCTTGGCAGGAAACTCAATACCTCACGGGTAATATGACCCCAAGTTGTCAGTCACCTGCGTGTAAAATATCTGCTCCAAAAAACATGAAGCGTAGTAACATGAGTAATTTTTGGGGGATCAAGATTGTGACATAGTTTTTTGCTGGCATTATCTTCAGCATCTCATGTTACTAATAGAAGGGGCGATCAATTTTCATCGGCAGAGAAAATAAATCTTTCCTCTAAAACCTTCACGGTTTAGCATAGCTAAGTTAGACGGAGGGTAACACTATAAAATAAACTAGGCTTGCAACTAGCGAATTGAAAAACGTTTGGAATACGTGATCTGTAATATAAGAAACGAAAGCCAAATTCCGGTGAACTTAATTCAATATTAAACCTTTCTGGATATCACTCTCTAAAAACTTTCTATTGATTACAATTCCCTTGTATTTTCTAAACAAAAACACTTGTTCTTTCACGCCATACCGTGTTGCCATGGTAACGTTGAAGCCCTTATAACGCATTTGTCAGGGACGGGATTACGATTCATGTTTTCTGACTTGCGGTTAATGGACGGCTGAGTTCAGATTTCCGTCATCTTCCCGTCGAGGAGAAGTGTATTACGATTGAAGAGAGTATCAACAAAGGGGCGACGTATCGCACATATATCGTATGGAAAACTTTATCGATGGTGGCAAAACTGAGGGGGTGGCGTTAAAACCGAGGGGGAGGAAAGACCGTGAGCGGTAGAGGCGCTGTCGTTGAGTGTTTCCAGAGCACATTTGCAATATTATTGCATATTAAAATATATTAATAGTATTTATTTGTAATTAGATAAAATTCAACATTTTGCATTATTTTATCGCCAATGCGAAATATTTCCAACTTTAATACGTATAATTCATGAGGGAGTTCAAGCTATTGTAGTCTCGGCACCAGCTATTTTACTCTCGACACCAGTGGTAGTTGCGAAGTTGAGCGCATGTCTGACTTGTGATTTTGATGTGTTCTACGCGCGAAGCTGAAATACGATATTAATATCTGCTACAACCGGGCTGAGAGATTGTTTGATATGGCGAAACCTGTGCATAGTAAGCAATATGCGGTGACTTGGTGCAACAGTGTGTATGAATGCCGTTTATGCGGAGATCTATTTTCTCGTTTTTCAAATAGGCTGTCAGGTATGTTGCATTTAAGTTTTCGAAGAATCACGGTGCCATGGGCCATTTGTTAACTACAGAAAAATATTGCTATACGCGTGGATTTTAATGATTCTTCGCAACTGATAAGAGTGTTCGGAAGTATTTTGAATTCTGGTAATGTTGCATCAACACAGGGCAGAGAGGTGGGCAAGATTCTGCCCCCGTACGGATTACCTTCGTTGATGATTACAGAAGTTCATAAATCAATATATTTCTTTCTTGCTTTTACATGTGAAAGCCTTTAACTCTCATTACACCAACTGCCGTTCCGACCATTATCTAAGTTTAGAATATTCGTGATGTTTACATGATGTGCATTAGGTGCCATGAACTGTGATTTGGTTGTCTCGCCATCAAACTCCCCATTGTGCATTACTGTGACTTTTGATTTGGTGCCCTCCCACGACCATGTGTGGTGCATTATGTACCCTGGACTGTGATGTGGTTGCATCGCCATCAATCAACACCCTTGTGCATCGCAGTGACTTTTGTTTCGGTGTGGCACTACACTTGCTCTTTGGTGGAGCAAGTGTAGTGCGTTGGATGGCCTGAACTGTTATCGCGTTGTCATGTCAAATTCAGTTAACCTCACCATCACTTGGACTTTTTTGATGGATGGATAATAATGGATGAATGTAATTTTTCCAAATAACATTGGTAATTCCAACCTAATCTGTATTTTGAATGGCTATGTTCAACTTTTAAGAATGGGCTACCGTTGACTTTTGGTAATTTGATTCTATTTTGAATCAATGAATTTATAGTAAATATGAGCGGTGTTTTATTGTGCTATGTATTATCATAATAACCTGACCTCAACCTTTCCTGTTTCATAAAAGTTTCCCAAGGTTATACGGTGCAATCGGGAATATCATCAAGTTAATACGAGTGAATAATATTTGTTTCATTTCCTTGCAGTACTCATTAAAATTACATTTTCAAGACTTAATTTCAAATATTGTTTTATAATCCATTGAATACGGATAATCCTGAACTAGCAATTCAAACCCCGCGCTAGTATCACGATTTAAACCTCGCAGCAAACGAACGACCCCGTATCGATGCCGGGGGTCGTGGCGCTGATGTACAGAAACCTATACGCATTGGGCTTATGCCTCTGTAGCCCCTTTGGTATCAACGTCAATTTTTTTACCATTTTTGTAAACGGTTTCCAAATGACAGTATGTTTTCATATTTTGAAAACAAATTATAAAGAATACGCTAACAATACTGACAAATAGTGCTTCAAGAAATTCTGTTTTTATATAAAGTTAAAAAATAATATGGACAACCTGGAAATGAAATTTAGCAAATGTCGAGAAAAAGCTCTCCTCTGATTGGCTGCCGGTAACGTAGCGTGACGTTAAGGTTAAACTTAGTCAATTTTTGCTCATTGTCCGTTGACAATACCCTTAACGTCCGGCCGCAGTTATAAGTTGCACTTAAGTTCGTCGGAGATAATAGCGAAGTTGAAAGAAATGCAGCCAATCAGTAAACACGTCCAATGCCGTATTGGGAATGGAATCAAGTGATCGAAGGGATTATGATAGTGGCCATTGCTTAAATCACACGATCGTAAAAAAATGGTTAACTTTTAATATCTAAGCCAAATCATTACATTTCAATGGCACTATTTTCTTGGACGGACTTGACTTTACTGTCACCAAGCTCCGCGAACGCCACCGTCCGGACGGACGCGTTCGTCTTCGACACGTCAGGAAACGTCGATCGTAATCCCGCCCTCAAAAAGAATTACATCGCTGCTGACTGTTATGTAATAAGGTGCCTCAATATGAAATAATGTAAAGACTAAACAAGTAGCGGGGGATCGATTGGTAACAAATTTCCTTTACTTTCTATGTAATTAACCTTAAAACAAATAAAAAGTAATGTCTGCGTACTAACCAGTTTGAAACAGAGTCCCACACCCTTTCTCTGTGTTCGGATATTCCATCTGTGCGACGATCACTGTGTCATCCTTCCACGATGACTCACTAATGAACACTGTGATTAACATTTTCGTCTCGTGAGAGACATAACACACGAATAGAAGCACCACTGTCATCACCGTCGTGTCTCGTATTTGACGCAGCACACATGGGTATTCCGTAATCAAATGAATATTATAGTTAAAGTCATAGCAAACGCTTAGAAACGAATATTTCACGAGTTGCTGCATTAACTGTAGGCTGTGTTAACTAACAAATTAACTCTCGTGAAGCACTGCAATCGTCTCACATGGAGTGAACGTCTCCGGTGCCGATCTTCAACTGACGGAGAACCCACGATCGCCAGTGGAGGACGCCTTCAAGTTCTTCTTTGTTTCAAATTTTACCATAACAATCGCGAAGCGGAGACAGCGCTGCCCAGAGGCCTGCCTGCGCCTAGGGTACATTTGATACTACAGGTTTTATATTACATTTGTATGGCTTGCTTTTCAGGCGTAAATTAACAGCCGGCTACGATATCATATTTCACCTTGGACGAGGCAAGCGTTTCGAATAAGAAAGTGAAAAGGTAAATTAAACTTTGGTAAAAAATGAAAATTAACATTCATTCCTTGGAGTCAACGGCATATCTACCTATCCTAAATTTACATAATATGACGTTCATTTTGGCGGAAACTACAATTATAACTCGCAAAACTTAATGTTTCTGAATTTTTCGATTTTCAAGAAGTGATTGAAGTCGGTTTTTTGCTTCCTCCATAAGGAACGAATTTTCTTGACTATTTATTTACACTTTGAAGATAGAACTTCTTTGACAACCGTAGTATTTGTCCCAGCCCCCCCCCCCCCGAAATGTAACGTCTCTACAAATGAAATAAATATTTTCTCAATTATTGAGTGAGTTTATCTTTAGGGATAGGTTGAAATAAGAGAAAAAAATGGCAAAGGAAAGATTATATGGGAGATGGAAGACGGGTGCAGAGAAACCCGGCGTCGGAATTTACTCAAGTTGAAAGGTGCCAAGGGATCCGCAGTTTTACGTCCCATCCGATGGGCAGAGTACCATATTTGACACGCTCTCAACATAGCGCGCAAGTTGGGATTGACAATGACATTCCGCCGCGGCTGGGATTTGAGCCAGCTCCCTCGGGATGGGTAGTCAATGGTATAGGTAGGCACCATGGGTACCACACCATGAGTGCATAAGCTCGTCAAGGGGTAGTATTTTCGAGGGGAGTAGAGGTAAAGAAACGGGATTGAAGAGAGTGAGGGGTCTTTGAGCTTAGGTGCATTCTTGCGGACAACCCACCGCGGGAAAGAAAAGGGAGAGGATTGGTCTAATTAAAATCCGTTCAATTGAGAGCCTCATAATTGAGGCCCTGGAAAATTTTTTTTCGCTCTTATGACAGAGTTTTTTACTCAGCCCGAATACGGAAAAGAAATTGGCGGGAATGGTGGGAGCATTGCAAAGGGGTTCTCGGCGGTGAATGGCACCAAATTCTGCTGGTTTCTACGATCAGCCCCAAGGACCATTTACATGACTTATTCGTTTTCATCCTGCGTTCAGTTTAAGAGGGAAATAGGTCGAAATATTACCACTACATCTACTTACCCATCACGCAGTTCCCTTATGGAATAGGCACAGTAAAATAGTATTAATAGCTGACTCTGCTTTTATAATTTCCAACAAACTGCCCTATCTTTGAATATCCCTTTTGTTTCAGTTACACTCATTCATTGCTCCATACATAGTTCAGTCAGTACAATCATATTTTGCCTTCATGTCAAAAATTTTAATGACATTCAAGAATTCAAATAAATATACCTTCTTGCTACGAACGAATTTCCAATTTGAGAGAATACTAATGTGCTCTAGATCCACAATGAGCCACGATTCATATTCGTGAATTATGTGCATATCTAGTTAAATTTTCTCAGATTACGTAATAATATTTCGCAAACGTCAAAAAACATGCCCAATGCAAAAGTTAGTTCTGCTTTCTGAGATATTTATGGATTATGTATCCGATGGATCATCCGTTGCAAAATAGAGGGACTTGTATTCGTAGTAGAAGTATATAACGGGTACGTATTTATACTATGTAAGCAATGAAACACAGAATTTGAAACGAATACCCCAGCTATTTATTTTTCTCCAAAACATTTCGTAAAACATACCAAATTTAGAAAGCGTGTATATAAAAATAAAACATTTTACGTCCAAAGCGAAATTTTAAATTTAAATAACGAACAAAAAAAGGCAGCCACCGTTTCGAAATAATTATTCTGCCTGCACACAAAAGCCTGCGCACATTGCGTTATGTGTACCTTTCGAATTTTCACGTCATCTCTGAACTGAAATATGCTCACGGGAACTAAACATTTGGCCATTTGGTGAGGAAGGATAGTCAGTACATATTATCCTCTCAACCAACCAGTCTCGGGGACTCATTTCTGTATTAGTGACAACCTTTTCCATGCCTGGCATAATGGTTCCATGAAGACCATTAGTATTTTGGCGATGGCTAACGGTGGAGCATAGGATGACTGTAATTAATGATTATTTTCATTTGGTCTGCAATTGTTAATTGGCAATAAACACCCATGTAATTTAATAAAAAAATGATTGTGATATCATACCTTTTCAATTTAATTTCACCTGAGTTAAATGAAACCTCATTGTCCCAGAAACCATAGGCACTCATAGATGCACCGTGAAAAACATTAAAAAAAAATTACAATGACATGAAATGATTAATATCGGATTTGGCATGCATTGGAAATAGTGTAAAGCCTGGTATCAAGAATACATAATTCAAGGTAAGATGATCGCTGACAAAATAAGGACTCGACGAGTGAATAATTTTCCAGTTGACGACCTATAAGCAAACGTTTTTCAGCTAATCCAGAGAAAATACCATACGAGTGATCTCCGTAAAGAACTGGTTTTGCATCTTATTATTAAAATGAATTAGCACGGAACCGTGTGTACGTAAAATGTGAGCTACGTAAAATTTACCATAGCGCAACGTCGGTAACGCAGGTATTTGGCCATAATTTATTAAAAATTGTTACACCATCGATAATCTTTTTATCCTCTATTTTTATCATAAAATTGTCAATGGAATCGTTTGGCAATCTAAAGTTTACACACCCACAAAAAAAGGCCGTGGTACGCAACTATTATTCAATTTTTATTTCCTGTCAGGAAATTTCTTTTCATACGGGAATTACACCTTATATATTATGGAATATAGTTTTCTTTATTTTGATGAACAATATTAACACACGATGTTACTACCATTATAAATTGAAGGGCAGGTTTGTTTAAATACATTAGAGAGCAAAATTTCATATCCTTTCATCGATGTTAGGAATGATGCGCGGCTATTTTTCCTACTTGTTTAAATCAGTGTGCCAAACGTTGATCCCTTTTCTGCTGAATTTTCGAAAGCAAAAAAACAAAACCTTGCGACACTTAAACGATCAGCAGCTTCGGGAAATAATTGCAGCAGGTTGAACGGCGGGCTAAGGAGGGAGGAAGAGTCGAAATCGGACGGAAGGGGACACGTTTTCTGGACACGAAGCATCCAGAGAACTCTTTGCATGCGTCAATCCTGTTTCTAAATCCCTTCGATCAAAAAAACAAAAAGAAAAACATCTACTGATCTAGTCCCGACACGGAACATTATCCGCGGCACAGGTTGATTAGCTAATCATCGAGGACGAAGTTCACCGAAGGGTTATCTCCCTCCCACCTCCGCTCGACCGGCGGGCCGCTAATTCCTCCACGGCTTTCCCGCAGGAGGATGAAAGGACGGGGAGTGTGAGGGGCGAAGGAGAGAGGTAGGGGAAGGGGAAGTACAGCCGCCCCCTTCCCCTCTCTCTCTTAACCCCTCTCCCACCCGCGCACCTCGCCCCCGTCATCAGTTTGGAGCCGGACCGAATCATTCAAAAAATTATCGAAAATTTAAAAAAAAGGAAACATAATAGTAAGCGATGGCTAATACAAGTGGATTCTCGGGCCAGGAGCAGAGAACTTTTTATTTTAATCCTCCTTGTGCCGTGGTACCCTCGCAAGGCCGCGCCCTGCTCATCTCCTGGGGATTTCTTGATGTACCCGAGAGCCCTAGCCATCCCACACACCCCCCCGGGGACCCAATTAAGGGTCATCAGTTTCTTCTCACCGGTCGCAATTCGCTCGTGGGTAAGGGATTGGGGAGGCGTGGGGCGATGGTAAGTCAGGGGGATTTGGGGAGAGGAAATGAACTAGAATGAATGGGAAGGGCTGGGTGGGAGGGGGTCAGATAGAGACGGGAGGGGCCAAGAGGGTTAAGGTGAATGAATTAGGGCAAGGATTTTGCACCGAATGGATGGCAGCCGCCATATCCCGGTCTCCACCTTCTTCGAACATGCCCATACCACACGTTTAAGGCGAAATCTTGAGCACATAGACACATAAAATGTACCAAAAAAATGAAGAGTGAGAGTTATGGCGTAATGTAATGGAAATGAAAATTGTTGATGCTTTTACAGATGTAGTTAATCTTAGACTAATTAATTAATGTCGTTTCCACAACCAACACGACGTACGTATCGGCGTAAGTATCCTACGTTCCATTATAATTACTTTGGTGTTACAGGCGTAACTCTGTTCTACCCTCTGCAGGAACTGACGTGTAAAAGTGAAATGGAAGCAGCTATTTGCAAACGAAATTAGAATTCCCGCACCCATTAGACCTTTACCAATATTCGGAATGGTTTGAAAAGCATATGAGATTCTTCTTATTAGGCCCATAATGTGACATTATAACCTTCTCCACTGTGTATGCCTCGTGTTTTACTGTCGTGCTTCATCTTTCTGGTTTCTCCCTGACGACGCCAGCGCCAACCAATGTAAGTTGACAGCGTTAGGAACTACGTGTAGCTATGGTACGGACGTGCATTCCCACGGAGATTTTAACCCACTGTTGAATGTAGTCCGGTACATAAGCCTATAGTGGAAACAGGGCACGAGATTGGCTTGGGTGGATATAGAACTCATATCGCCATCTGCCTATCATACTTTTGATAAGAAGGCAACTACTTCTTTAATTTGATTACTACAAGGTTGCAATTTTCCATTGGTATAATTTATCTCGAACTTGGTTTTGGCACCCAGGCATCATATAAAGATAGTCCTAAAAATTATGCGGTAACATTATTATAAATTATTTCAGTGGCAAATATTATTGCTTAGTGACATACCAGAGAAAAAGCTAGTATTTTAATGTACGCAGAGTAAAAATGGAAGAAAAATATTCCCCTGTGATAAATTCTATGACTTGCAAATCTAACAGAAAGAATCATAACGTTATGGATATTTAATAATTGTTATACGAAACATATTCGATGATGGAAGGAGGCTACATATATTTAGTCAATTCTTAATTTCAAATCAATATTTTTACAACTATCATAATCACCGACTCACTGCGTGAAAAATAATTGAAGATGGGGTTGAAATTTGGTACAATTGTCATTAAGGCAATGAATACCTGAGATAATATCAACAATGCTTCACCTTGGACCGGGAGACAACTTTGATGACACTCCACTTCACTTATTGAGCTTAAAAAGTATTAAGATTTAGAAAAAAGTGAGTTTATACCTGTCACTTATCCCCCATGTGCTTTCAGAAACGAGGTGAAATATTAAAAAAATATCTTTTCCGCGAGGCACTAAATACCTATTGCTAATTGTATTGAAAATTAAGCTCGTAATAAGCATACATTGAGATTAAATGTGCTATTATTAAACCTTCTGAAAGGGCTACACAATGCCAAAGAGGTCGAACAATATGGAGTGAGTGATCTTATGAATGATCCACGCACAGCGTTTGTTCCTCATTGAAGCCGCTGCATAAGTTTTCCAACTCCAGTAGGTTGGCCTCTTAGGTGATCATGTCATACAATATTCATTATTTATGATGGCAGTGAAACACCACCTGAGGGAATGTTTTCTAAGAATGCGATGAAAGGGGCTCTGTTCGACATGACATGCAACAATCGACCCTCACTAATTTAATCGTGCTTGCAATGTAAATAGCCTTCGCAAAGTTATTACAATTTATAAAATAACTTCAACGCCAGTGTAGTAATTATTGACCGTAGGGTGTGGCATTTTTTATGCACCCCCCTTCTTGCCTTCCACTCTCGCATTGAGCATGTTTTACTCAACCATTCACCCAATGATTCACCCTGTGGGCTGCCTTAGTGGGGGAAAGGCGAGGCCCAATGCACGGTTAAAGACGCGGCAGAAGTCACCTGAAGAAGTCGATGCCAGATGTGTCACTGCAAGAGAGTGGCGTATGCAATTTGGGATCGTAGGCATTGTTGGCGTCGTTTGCTCGAAGTCATTAGCGCACATGTTGAACGCGCATCGGGCAAGTCTTCGGTCTCCTCGGCTAAGTATGCTGGTTAAACAGATTGCAGAGAGAATAAATCTACATAATACCTTGCAAGTCACTTCAAGGGTGTGTGGCAGGGGGTAAGTTATCACCAACATGCATTACATCATACTCTATTAAAGTTTATGCAACTACGACTGCCAATGCATTGGCAAAAACCTGCTAATACTTGTCAGGAGACGAAGTTTCACAAATATGTACTACACTATAGGTATGCTACCAATATTAGAAGGATTGATCGCACTAATGGTTTCTGCAACTAAATAAACATACATAAATGTATGAGTTACGCAGGAAACGAGAGGTAATTACTGCTACGCACAGAAAAAGGGTTAGTACTACGTACAGATAAGAGTACAAACATTAGGGAGCCAATCAACGAATTACCTGCTCTACCTATCGGAAAACCTTGTTGAAAGTATCATAGGTGGCTGTTATAGTCTCTTACCATTCGCGGGAAAAATAACATTTTAAACCTGCCTTTTCTATGGTCTATTTCCCTAATTTCATTCTCATGACATGCTCTACCGTAGTATGACGTGTTTTGTAAGATGCTATTGACGCCATGAGCGATTCCGTCAGTGATTGGAAGCGAGCGTTGATCGAAGCTTGATCGAGAGGAGCCGCCGTATACATGTTCCAAGTCTTGAGGGGAATATCCAAAGAGGGGAATGGAGGAGAGGGAGGGGGGATGCATAAAAATGCCACAAGGAACGAGATAGGATTGAAATGTGTTGTCTAAGGTTTATATTAACTTCATTGAATACAAGTGCAATAGCATCAAGTAACAATATGAGGATCTACAATCAGCACTCGGGTCTTGAAACCTTGGATTCCTGTTTCACGTACCTCAAAAGGTCACGGCAGAAGTTAAACTTGGGATTATTCTTTAACAGCCAATTCTATCTCATTCTTTTGCATCAACATCCCGGGTGCCAACATCCCGGACAATCCGAAAAATGTGAAATTGCTGACGGCAGTATTGTTTACTCGTTCGTGATCCCGAGAGCAAGCGAGTGTTCTATTTATTCAACTGCCACGGAGTCATAATTTAACGTCGTCCCATGAATGAAAAATAATAACGGTATAATATGTATTTTCATGAATTATAAAATATACGCCCAGATCACAGTAATGAGTTCTCGTGCGAACAACAGCTCCGAAAAAAACCATGACTTATGAATTTATGTATTCATAAATTTGAAATAACATTTTCCTTCATTAAATATGCTCGCGTATATTTAAAAAATACGAGTTTAAATTGTTACTTAATGAATAAAAAAGAGACTCGTGAAAAATTCTCCTCTCTGTGAGCTTTTTTCAATTAAAATGCCACCAATTTAAGACGATACCACGGGTGCACATCGACGTTCAAGACCTAAGGACGCGGTTGCTAATTAAAAAACGTATTTAAAATTAATATATTTTGATAAAAATCGACAATTGCTCGGGATTGGTCGACCCTCCCCTCACCACTCCGATTTGGATGTCCACGCTGCGGAATCGGTAATGATGAGACTCACAAATGAAGACCCTGGCATAATACATGCAGACGAGAGAATTTTCAGTGAATATTTTTTACACTGCCGCGAGCAGTTTTCCGAAACATATTAGTGGGATAGCATATGCATGTAGAATCTCCTCTACAGCTCCTAAACACGTTCAATTAATATATAAGTATGATGACCATATTTTTTTAACTCACCGACCATGGCTATAGAAGACGGCTACTCATGGCACCTTACCTGTAAAGAGATAAATTTTCTAATGTCAGTAAAATTAATGGCTTTTACGAGAATGTATGCATGGTGAGGAAAGACACATAAAACTCACTTATGGCAATTTTTATAGGTACTCATCGACATATTGGAGAGATTCAGGTGTATCTATTTCTGAGTTGAATGCGGGCATAGCATTAAAGTAAAACAAATATGAAAACTCTGAGAAGTCAGAGGCATTATTTTTATTCATTAAATTAAATAGTTTTACATGCTTCGTCATATATTCTGCGTTAAAAAAGTAAATTCTGGACTGTGAATGAATATCAAATGCCATGACGCGTTTTGACAGTACAACCACGAATTGTGTATAGATTCCTGGGATTCTAAAAATATGTCATCACATCCATGAGGTCGAAGATGCAAGGCCAAAATGTACAATAATGGGCTGAGACTCGGGAAATTGCATTATAATATTTTCATTTTACAGCGGTAATATATCATTAAACCATTGTATGAAAGCAAAATTTAGGGAGATTGGGACTTTTCGAAGAGTAAAGGGGAACCAAGTTTTCTATTTCTCCGAGGCTCACATGGTAAAACACATACACATAGATGAATATGCTGCAAACACGTCATGAGGTGAGCGACTGCAGTGGCCGTTAACATCTTTAGGATGATACATTTTCAGGGAGGAATGAATGCGAAGATGTTGGCGGATTTGGTTTACTGTTCCTTGAGTCTATTTCGAAGACTCGATGTAGCGGATGCTTTTTAGACAAATTTCGATCTTTGTGTGGGTGCTAGGCGAAGGGCAAGCTCAATATACAGTACTTCGACCGTCTGATGGGACGTTAAAACAGAGAACCACTTGGCAAGTTTCAACAATACTACAACCCTTGGTTTCTCTTCATCCTTCCGTAAATTTCTAAATAATCCTCTCTTTCCTAATTGTTCTTAGCGATGAAGATCACCACACTGGGTATGGACCCGTCCATAACAGCTAGAAAACAGAAATGGAAGGAATGCGGGAATGTGAAAGTTGGGAAGGTACCCAGAAAAAAAATCAGTGCTCTTTTCCATATGAAACTGATCGTAGCGTCACCCACCATAATATGGAAATGCTGTCACCTCCTCAAGATTCCTTTGGGAATGGAAAGGGAGAAGAAAGAACCCTGCTGTCTGAAACACATGGCTATCAACTAACGAGACAGCCTTAATTGGTGCAGACCTGTAGACGTATTCGCAACATTGGTGAAGAAAGCCTTCTCGTGTCGCATTAGTGTCAGATAGTCCACGAATATCAAATTCCATAGAGGCTCCCCCAGGTGTCTTGGTGGAGGGGCGAAGGGTTAAAATACCGGCGGACTCGACTCACAAAACATTCACCGGAAAACTGGACTAGAGGCAGAGTGGGAAATCAAATAGCACTAAACGAGAATGCGTGGCCCGGGAAAAAAAATGAGTCCAAGGGTGTTTCCCCCATCACTCCAACTGCCCACGGTCCTCATCGTGTATAAGTATGCAAATTTGTTTCCCTCCCTTAAGTAGGACGACCAGGTGTCTTGTGGATCCCTGGCGGAATGATGTTGAAAATCATTAAAACTCATCTACTTGTAGATGCGGCTCAAATGGATCTGCGGAGCGAAGGAATTTGGAACCTTCTTCTGGCAAAATGAAGCAGCTGAATGAGCATCGCCGGAAAGTTCTAGAAGAACGCAGGCCGCCTATACCCCGTTCGATTTAACTTGGTCAGTGGCCTTAGTGTGGAAGAAAAATGCTGAGGAATGGGGTAAATTCGAGGGAAATGTTTGCATCATCGAGCATGCGCAGTGAACGATTTTGATATTTACAACAAGAAATAAATGCTGCCTCCATATCAAAGAAGAATTGTATCTGTTACTGATCGTGTTATTATTATTTGGTTAATCACTTTCCAATGCAATGAATAGTTCACATTTTAATAATATTTTAAGCAAGTCGAAAAAAATTCTTGGACCAGGTTTCATTGAAGTGCATGTGTTGGAACGCATCGCACAGGCAGTAATAGACTTGATGCAAGAATTATATTTAAAATTTATTCCTCAATCAAAACATTTTTTGTTTTTTCCGATATTGAACTCGGAGTGACATCTTGATATTTGTTAGCAACAATTATGATGATGAGAAATTAATTATTTCGCGTTTAGAGCAACTGTTGTGTAAAGTGTTTGAAAGCTATTGTAATTGATATTTTAACGAGTTTTGGTGACTCTTCTAACGTATTAAATGTAGTTTTACTTTGGCAATGATATACTTTAAATGAGGTCGAAATGAAAGTTTCTCATCCAACATGCTCCCCAGACACTCATAGGCGTATCTAGAAGCGTCTGAAGAGGGGGTCACCGGGGGGTGGGGGATGTGGAATACCCCCCATGTAAAACGGGGGGGTCCGGGAATTTTGAAAAATATACATCTTAAAATGACGTTTAGAAGGTGTTCTGAGCCTTGAAATTCCCTTAGTAATTGCATGTATTGAATCAAAGTTTTTAATTTTTTTTTATAAATTAAGCCATCAATGGGGGGGGGGGGGTTAAAACCCCCGCCTGTGTACGCCTCTATGCAGACACTTGAATTTTTTTATTATGTTTTAATTGTAAAGTTTACTGATTGGATCTCTTTGGATGGTGTTCTTAAAGCACATTTACTTGGACTGTCTTTATTGTTGATCCCTTTAGTTTAAGTCGTGTGCTCCATCTGACGACGGCTTCCACGCAGCGATTTCCCACTCAAATTTTTTTCTTGATTTTGCTGGGATGGTTCGCGCGACGTCACCCGCGTACGCTATTAGTATTCAGCCGGTGGGCAATTTCTCGAAACAGGTTCATGGTAACGTTCCAAATCATAGGTCCAAGGATGGAGCCTTGGGGTGCTCCTTAGGTGACGTATTTTTTTGCCTCCACATGCTTTCTTCTAGGTACGTTGCTTTCATCTCCCCTAGGCTCCTTTTCCGTTCCCTTCCACGCAAACCTTCACCCCTTGATGTAACGCCACTCATAGGCAACCGCCACCAAGTTACGCAACGTCTATAAATATTCACATACTTAAAATCGTTTCACACTAGAAATAAACGTGTTAGTAGCAGAAAGTGAAAAATGTTATATCTGAGGATTTACGTATTCCACTGGGCGTGTAGGTATGTACAATACAGGGGCTTACCTAATGGGAACGACGCAGTGAGGAATTAAGTTGGTTGGAGTGATTATCGTGGGCCATTGAGTGAAAATTTAAAAATTTAGTGTGTCGAAAAAATACTCAGACCACATTTCATTCAAATACAACAGTTAATCTGGTGAAACTCTCCATACGTGCAGTACTGAAAATGGTTCAATAATTATATTTCACACGTTTGCCTCTACTGCAGCATTTTATGACTAGTTTTTGGCGCGATATTCGAAATTTAAGCGAAAATTACGTTTAAATATGTTTTTAAAACCTTTGACTTGGTGTGGAAACTTCAAAATTTTAACAACCACTTTTTTAAAATAAATCGCATTATTACGCATATAAAAGAATCTATGTGCATGTGTAAATGAGTTATTATGAAATATAACTCATGTGTCGTACGCCCAAATTTTAACATGGCAATGAATTACACAAAACCAAGTCGGTAAACTGCAGTTTTTCTGCTTCAATCGATAAATATATTACTAATAAGAATACGTATTCAAAGCTTCACGTCAATCTGAGCCCAGACTCAAGATCACCCCGACCACCTCACGGCTCACGACGCCACGGAGTGAGACTCGGCTGAGTTCTTCTAGAAGCATGGCGGTTATCTCCAGAAGACCATCTATCGTGTCTCTTAGAATGATTTCCCTGCGGAGTGGTGGACAGAATGCCTTAGAGGTCATTCGAATTCCATCCCATTTCGGTCGGAATGCCGGACTTTTAACGGGGAGGGACGGAATGCTAGGCGAGGAACGGACGTGAGAATCGGGAGGGTGAGGAACATTGGTCTCGATGAAGATGGCATCAGCGAAGGACTGATAAAGAACCTTTTTAGGTGGACAATCGGGTGGGCCGGGGCTCAGCGGGCTGGAGTGAGGTAAGGGAATCGACGAAAAGGGGAAAAGGGTGAGTGGCGGGAATAGAAAGGGGCAGCCTTGGATAAATGGGAAAAGCAAAAACACGTGGTACGTCCGTTCGGTGACTCAGAGGAAATAGACTGATATGAATGGACAAGTAGGCAATGTCCAGATCCTTCTGTTATTCCAGGATATAAACATTGTAATTAAGCATTCCCTCTCGTATTTAACCATTACATTTAAATGTAATGAGCTCTAGGAATATATACATATAATTTTGAAATGTAATTTTTGCGCGAACAATATGAGACCAAAATTTCTGCCATTGAGACTTTTAACTAGACTTGTTCACGTGTAGTGTAGCTAATAAGTTGATTGATAACGTAGTACTAGCAGCAAGTCTCATATATTTCCTGCATAACTCTCGTATGTACCTAGTACTAACAGCACGCCGAGCATGTTTTCTACACAAGTCTTGAGTCTCTGTCCATTTGAGTAGTTGCAAAATACATATATATTAATGGTCCCTCTCCATTGTGATAATATCTGTAGTGTAGTAGTGCATGCTTGTGAGGCTTCGCATCGTGACAAGCATTAGCGATTTATGTTAATGCATCAATAGTCGTAGTTACACTAACTTTAGGGTATAGTGTAATGCATGTTGGTGAATACTCACCCCCTGCCACACACCCCTGATGTGGCTTGCATGGTATTTTGTAGATGTAGATGTATGTCTGTGAATTTATGTAGTTGCAAAACACATAAATATACATAGTTTCTATGACATTGGTAGTATACATTTAGTACATGCATGTTGGTAAAATTTCATTTCCTGAAAGGTATTGGCAGGTTTTTGCTAATGTATTAGTAATCGTAGTTTCATTAATCTTTACAGGGAATATTGTAGTAAATGTTGGTGATAATTCACCCCTTACCACACAATTGAGATGGCTAGGATGGTATTTTGCAGATATCGCCATGCAGATCCTATTGCAGAAGAAGAAGTTGCATGCACTGTTAGACCCAAGTGAATTTTTTCTACGCCTCTTTATCGTCTTTCATATGGTAATTCATTGCTGTCTTTACTATAAAGCTCTTTCAGAAATTAAATATAAGCTACTTTTTACAAACAACACCAATGTGAGGAAATAATTGAACCTGTTTGCGTGAGTCTGTATGATGCTCATCAGTGCATTTTGTAATAAATTATTTCTATAGCTCAGTTATTGTTAAAGTTCATTTTAGTTTATATTATACGCAAACACTCCAAAATCAAATAGAAAATTAGTACATCTCATCAATCAATGAAAGTCAATAATCAGAAATAACTCTAAGAGATCACCTTTATGATTAGAAAGTATATGGCATGGAAATTAATCACCTATCCCGGTAGTTCTATAATATATTTATTTTAGTTTCACCAAATAATAAATGAGTTCCCACTCATGCTCTGTTCATTGAATAATTTTTGCAGGAATCAGACCCTCTTACGAATACTCAAGAAGAGTCATTTACCAGACATCAAATCCTCCATTGGTCTTGTCTCCACAAATCAATGGCTTAACCATCCCCACATCACACGTCAGGTCCGTCATCTTACCAAGATCTACAATCCAATAATTGCAAAAGAAACTGGATTAAAGGTGCATATAATTATCTTCGTACGCTTTACAAGGAAACTCTTGCATTCTTGAAATAAATTTATCAGGAAAAACCTACAATTGCTTTAAAGAATGGACCTTGGCTTAGTCGCTATGTATATTACCATTATTTTCGTATCTTATGACGAGGCCGATCTTTTACGAGAACATTAACCAAGAGTTATCTAAAACGGTTTCAGGCTGGATATGGTGGAAGATCTCGATATTCATTATGAACTAGAGTTATCTATTTATGATATGCCATGATAAGAATTACCGTAATGGGAAATGCATTTTTCAGCAAAGGGCGGTGATTGGGTGAAGCATTTATGATAAAATATTTGGAACGCTGCTCATCTGTACCATAAGGACAAGAAAAATTCCTTATTCGGGCATATTTGGACTTACAAAGTACTCAGAGGGAAAGGAGACTACTTATTGGAAATAATACAAGATTTTATGCCATATGAGCGGTGAACATAAAACTGGCAAATCATTTTGAGGGAATACTAACAATACGAAAGGCGTGAAGAACTATCTTTTGCTAAAGACGATGCAAAATACGTCGTGAAGCAATGGAATATTCTTGGTCAATTTATCAGTTTGACGTAAAGGACGTCGGCAGCTGAAGGTGGTGTCATGTTTAGAAAACGTATGGCTACGCTGACTGTGCAAAATCACACAGGTGAATGTCCCATGCGGTCGTTTATCATGATTGTGGAAAATATGCAGAGGGTGAATTCAGAGGGGTTATGCTAACAATATAAGCGCAGCCTCAATTGAGCGATGCCCAGCAAAGAAAAGATATTCCAAGTTCCTATGAATTAACTCTCGAGCATGTACGTACAGGTTATAAATAATGGGCTATCGTGATATTAAAATGCCTTCTCACACGTCCCTTTCAAATTGGAAGAGACCGAAAAGCGCAGGTAATATTTATGACAGTTCGGTTATCTATTTGCACAATTTGAGGTTCTTACACTGCAAAGTTTAAAATTTACATCCGTTAATTTATCTAATCGCAAATATAAATTCCACGTAGAAACGGAATTCATAAGTCATAAACTCGTTATTTTTCATAGCGATTGAAAGACTTCCATTAAAATTTTATTCAATAGCTTCCATGACATTACTTTTGGTGTAGGTATACGTTGTCTATCTTACAGAAATCCGTTGTTAATTGATTAAAGTATTGCCTCTTCTTCCAATTAAAGCAAGGTATCGCGTAAGTTATAATTCTGGGTCGTGGCTTAGCCAGTAATATCGCCTAGATCTGGAAGGCGAGTAAGAAAAGCCAGAGGGCACTAGGTAGAAGGAGAGCAAAGGAAGCTGCAGGCGGAGAGTCAAAGGACACCTCAAAGGGAATGGAGGAAATATTGAGAGGTGAGGGCAAGTTGAATGGGGTGGTACCGGGGAGAACGCATGGCAAGCGAATATGGGAGGAGAGGAAAAGTAAGAATTTTCAACGGCATATAAAGGGGAGGAAGAATGTATGAAGAGATTAAGAGAGACTTAACACCGGGAAAATACATAATTATAAGTAGAAATGTGTAAAATGGGGCCCGAAATGGAGACATGATCGCTTGGGACTTCCCAAAAACCTTACCAATCAATTTACGGAATCACAAATACTAGACAGGGACTGTCCAAAAGTCTACCATATTAGGATCCAAATTGATGATCATCTAGCAAATGCAGGAGCTTAAAACTTTGAGAGGGCCTAAACTTGACGTTGCATTTTTTGCTGACACTGTATCATTTGCCTAAAACGGGATTGTTTGAGGAGAGTAAAAGAAGCGACACCCCCTGCCAAACATAGACACAGCTCACCCCACCACCACCTGCTGCCACCTCTCGGACACCTCAGCCAGTCACTTCCTTCCCTCTCTACACCTCCTCACCCGCTCCACCCCCAGTGACATGCACCACCTCATCCACCCTCCCCTGCCACCCCCGGGCAATCTCCTGTCGTGACTCAGCTCCCTGCCGACGCATTATCTGCAGTGGCTGCGAGGGTCAGGGGGAGGGGACGGGTGGAAGGGTAACAGGGTGGTGGGTGAGGGGGCAAGGGTTCGTCTCCTCTATCTCACCAAGGGGGAGGGGTGCGTGAGTCTGCTGGGAGGAGAAAGGGTGTGGGGATAGGGAAGAGAGACGGGGGGAGGGGACTGTTTCAGTTGTGTTTGGGGGTTTCTGGGAAAGGGATGTTGAGTTTGGGATGGAATTGTTGGGATGGAAGGGGGGAGGGTGGGATGCGTAGATGCTGAAATCAGGGGTGGGGTGGGTGAGACGGTGGGGTGGGGGAAGGGTCACGAATGGTTTAGGAGGGTGGAGGAAGAGGGGGAGTGGGGGTAGGCTGTATCCATGAATACAATTGGGGGAGGGTGGCAGTGGGATGGCAGGGGGGGTGGCAGGGGGGTTGGCGGAGGAGGAGGAATGCATCCTCCCCTTGCCCCCACCCCCTTCTCTCGCCCTGAATTTTTTCGTCCGCTGCGCATTTTTCCAACGCTATCGATTTGTTAATTATTGCACGAATTACCTGGCGAGCTTTTTTCAGCAGCCATCAAAGTTCGCCTAGAATTATTTTCCCCGGGTAAAACGCTCATGAAGTTGAACGACAAACGAGTTTTTTCAGACAGTCCAAGGCACGTTGGCAGCAATCGCCAAATCTCACGTTAGCATGGCGTGGGGGGTGGATGTGAAATGCTTCTTGTTTCAGCAATTGGGATTTCCACTTACACTGCGAGGATACTAAGCGTCAATATGACTGTAATCGTCCTTTCATCCGAAGATTTGGTTCAAAACTCATGTCTGATAAATTTTCTGGTTCGGGCGGTAAGAGTGCGTTATCGATGCACATTCGTGATATGATTTTATTGGCATGAGAATCAATAGCTGAAATTCAATCAATGTTCTCAGTTGTTCGCACGTGCCTCTACATTAATCAGCGCAATGTTTAATTTTTTGAAGGTTGGAGTATTAAACTCCTCGCACTTTACTCTTCGAGGTATGAAATTCTCACCTTCACAACTAGGCGGAACGAAATTAGGTATTTTTTTCGATGAGCATAATATCCTAAAATATATCAGTTACACAATATTAATATTGAAGTTATTATTTTAACAAGAAGGGCTCCAAGCTTCAACCAGACACTGTGAGAAGACGTTATGGCAATTACGAGATCTGAGAATATTTTTTCTTCATTTGCCCATTAAAACATTCTCCACTCGAATATTTATTGCAGGTGAAATCAAAGAAGTAATTGATAATTTGTTATCAAATGAATAGACAAGTACATACCCTTTTAATTGAAATTGACAATATTTGTCCACATTCGTACTTCTACGGGATACATAGATATTCGTGGATTAAAGAAACATGACAATGAAAACCATGTTGATAGCAATAAAATTGTCCAAAACCTCTTTAAATCGACGAGTTTCACGCGTGACTAACCAAAATATAAAAGATTTTTACTAGTTTTTAAGTATTCAAATTTCATATTGATGTAAATATAGTAATGCTTAAAACGTGTGCTATGCTTTGCCTAGGAATATTATTAGTGATTACTTCCAAAATGTTCTCATTGATTTATATATATTGGGGAGGGTTTTAATGCCTCGTGACCGTTTTTCCATCCTGTTTTTCTTTTACTTTGATATTGTTTTTCTTGTCCCATCAGCCCTCTGTCCTCCATGGGCTCGTAAACGATATCCTTTCATTTTTTCCTTGATCTTTCTTTCCGATTCTATTATTTGGTTGCCATCTTCATGTTCACTGAGGTAATCTTTCCTCCTTCATCCTATAAAACTAACTGCACTTGCCATATTTAATTTCTTTGGCCTATCTTCTATGCTATTTACTCTTCATAATCCTTCAGATTTCCTCGAAGAACGTCTTGTACTTTATTTCCTTTGTTTTACTTGTATCTCATATGTAGATGTGAATGTTGATACAAGAGATTATAAAGTAACCATCTCTTCAATTCTCGTTTTTAGACACCTACTCCAAGACATATATAATTATTTACGTACTGTGTCAATAATATTCCGTGTTTAAGTCCAGACGCGTGCCACATTATATTACACATTTTGTTTTTTTCTAGATCTAGCACTAGGCTCTACTTAGCACATTCCTCTCTAAACTTCCTAATGTTATTGGATAGATCGATCTATTAGATTAGAATCGTCATGATTTCTTGTCAATAATGAATTGCTCCACATGCTGTGAATTACTTGAAAATACGTTGAGCCCTCATCCTCACTATTCAGCTGCGTTATTAAATATGCATAATTTTATAGAAAATACATTTGTACACATCCTTTGCTGCATGCAAAAACTCGCGTGATCTTACATCCAAATATACCCCATTGATAATAATGCGTGTTAGAGAAATATCCCTTCTGAATGGCCAATTCACCAGCAGTGAGATAATAGAAACTGTGTATTGGGGTAGACTAAGAAGAAGTAAATAAAGAATTTTACTAACAAGAAAACGAAAAATATAATCGGAATTCACATTCACAAGAATGTAGAACCTTTCGAAAAATGCGTTCAGCATAAATTAGTTTGCAGCTTTCCATTGATTGCCATGCTACAAACTGCATATTCAGTCGTAAATATTGCTTCATAAAATATTATTGCAACAAATACTGAAAACCATATGCATTGGCAACATAAAGATTTTATAAGATGCACCCACTATTGAGATACTTGGGCGCATTTCTACACTGACGAGTCACGAGCATACTGTCACATGCTTCACTCATTATGTTGGAAAACACTCGTTATAAATCAAATACTTAAACTAACCTCAAAGTTTTTTCCTTCCTTTCATACGAAAAATAATTGTGTTCCTTAAAATAAGATTTTGAGGAGTGCGTAGCATTGAAAAGCAGTGGCTTGTCAATCAATGCTGCAGCCTTTATAGATGTAGATGCTCTCTATATGAGAATAAGAGAGAGAAAATGTTATTCAATGAACCCACGCCAGCGTATCAAATCCAACATGCAAATCCCAGCTCACCTTCAAATTCGCATTCCCTCAGGAATATACGACCCCCTACTCCAACCCCACCGCCAACACGACAATTGCTTTATAGGATCCTCCACTTGGCTGCAAACACTGCCGTTATGTTCATGCGCAACATTGAAACGTATATAAGGCCTCGAAAAGCGCTCATATTCAATGCAATCGAAAAAAAATGACTCCTCTTTTGCACCCGCACTTCTCTCTGTCTCTCTCTTGCTTGTCAAATGCTAAAATGTATATTCGCGTAGTTTTCTTTTCAATCCGTCGACATATTGCGCTCATGTGCGATCACGTGAGAGAGCAAGGGAGAGAGAGAGAAAGAGGGAGAGAGAGAGAGAGAGAGAGAGAGGGAATCGGTAAAAATTACATATCCAAAATTAGTTTAGTACCTAATTTTTTCTGGCAGCTCCGCGTCACAAAAAAAATCCTCTCTCCTCGCCTTCACCAATGCCGCCTCCCGCCCTCCCCCCCTCTGCCCACACCCCCTCCTCTCACACCCCAGAGCTTAATCTGTAATGGCGTCCCAGGGCTGGGCACGTTTGTGAGCGCGAGCGGGGGGAGGGGAGAGTGGGGAGGTCGGGCGTGAGGTGGGATGGGGTTCCAGTGTTTTGCAAGCGGGGGAGTGGAGTGAGGAGGAGGAGGGGGTCGTGGGCGGTGGAGGGGAGGGAGGTGGGGGTGGTGGGGGATCCGGGAGCCGGGACATCGGGTGGACAACTCGGAAATAACGCTCATTATCCAGGGTCGTCAAAGCACTTCACCGGACGAATACCCCCGCCAAACCCCCTCCTCATCCTCCCCTCTGATTTTAACTCAGTACATAGTTCTGTTTCAAACGGACCTCCTTCTCCCACCCTCCCACGACCCACCCTCTTTTTTATTCCATCTCCGACCTGCTAAAAAATATTTCGAAAAAAAAATAATAATAAAATCCTTTCTCGCCTCTTTCATTTTCTTCTCTCTCCTTCCTTCCTTCCATTTCCAACCCCACGCGATAAGTCCCTCCTGCTTTCCCACGTGTTTTATTTTCGCCGCTGCGCGTCTTTCTCGTAAATTCGTTTCAATTTCAGCACCACAGTACGACCCACGTCTTCTCCCCCGTCAGCTATCCTCCCGTGCCACCTCCGTATGTGTGAATTCACACAAATATACACACACGTAACATGCATGCACATATGCCTTCCCTCCCTCCTTTCATGCTTTCTCCCTTCCGACAGAACGCGTCGATCCCAAAAAATGTCACAATGAAGTCGAGTGGTTCGTTAGCGGGGAAGGTTATAATAAACGGTCTCGTTAAAAAAATGACGCAAAGGAGGAGATCGGCAGGGAGAATCGTGTACAAATGTGAATTTTTCTCTTTTCCTCTTCCCTCTCCTACGGGCGACCGCAAATAAAAACCATGTGGGGACGAAAAAAATGTAAAATAATTTCTCACGACGGAAGGAGAGACAAGAGAGATTCATAAAAAGAATACATTATTCGTAAATAAAAGAAAAGGATTCGGGAAAACTATTATTATTACCATAAGCGTGGGAAAATATATATCTGGACGGATAAAAAAAGTTATTTGCATAAACGCAACGTGCGGCGGCGTTTTTTTTTTTCAGCGCACGCATACGGAAACGAGCGTGCTCTTCCCATGATTCCATACGCCGTTCCCCTTGTATAATTCACATACCTTCTTACTGTTCTTCCTTTCTCATTGTTTCTTTCATTTTTCTTTTCATTCAGATCTGCATGAGATACACCCACATTATATTAACAACGTGTCGAAGCATCGATATCACATTTCATATCGAAAGACCTTATCGTACCGCGTATCGCTCCTTCAATCGTGGTTGTGAGATTTCAGGTCATAAATGAAGTTACCTACGTCCCGATCTCGCTCTCGATTGAACTCCAGAGATAAAACGTTATGAGATTATACAGGTATTTTTGACTTTAGTCGTGATGCCGGATATTAAAATATATTATCCACATCAAAGTATACAGCCTCCATTGTGCAAAGATATCTTTGATATCATTAATGTTCGGAGTAGTGCCACCAAGAAACCTACACATATTTTATATAAGAATAGGAAACGGATTTTGTCTTGCATAGTTTTCCTCAATGTCATATTCCTGGTGGCAACCTGCCACCAGGAATTTTTACCTCTGTGGGGTTTTACCTCTGTGGAATTTCACAGTTGTGTGTACTTGCGGGTGACTCCGTAAAGGTGGTCCTTAAAATAATATAGAAAATAATCCCACCAAAGGGAGCGTAATTTTAGCACGAAGAAAGAAATTCGTAATTTTCCTGAGAAAAACGTAATTGGGCATATTACCATTGGGCGATAATGATGGGCTTAAATGGGGGGCCGTTACCTAGGTGAGTTGCATGCAGAAATTCATTCCTTAGAACATTGCGAAAATCTTCCTTTTCGTATTGTTATACTAAAGTTCCTTACTCATATTCGGTGTCCAAAGGGACTATAGTGTTGTCAAGTGGTCATTATTTTTCATGAATTAAAAGATGTATTATATGTAACCTAAAAAATAATAAAAGTGTGGCACTGAAAAATATTTCTCCTCTTGGCCAAGTCTTAGATATAGCCTCAGAAGTATATTGACCAATTTTTTGTAAATATTGAATTGGCAGTAAGAGTAATGAGATTATTATATTAATTATTTCACTTAATCCAATTTGGTAAAAATGAACAGTGTAACTACTTACCAATGTATGCATTATCGAAGAGGATTGTCTCAGCACTGGTTTTTTCCTATGAGGCAGCCCAAAGCTCTCTCAATTTGGTTAGCAAAAGTACATAAAGTACTGATGACGAAAGTAAATTAATTACGTACTTCTTACAAAAACTTTCCGTATTATTACTACGTACACATCTGTAAAGTCGACAACGAAGGTAGGCTTGTGTTGACACGCGTAATAGTTCATTGTTGCCATAATAATGATATTAGGTCGGCATACAGTAGGATTTCACACACCACAGGGTCAAGGGAAAGTTTGTACTGTCAAGTCACTTCCCAAAATTTCTTCCGCAAGAGCTTGTGGGGAAATTTACTTTGACAAAACATTTCTCTCAAGTTGTTGGGTTACACAAGTTAGATTGATTGATTGCTGTTTACTTTGACCACAGCACGTTCCGGTAAGCGACTTGCCGAAACTTTCAAATGCTCCACTAGCGGACTTGCAGAACCGTTTACCCGCGCAATTTACGTCAAAAGTAGCTTGCTGCAAGTAACTTGCGCAATTAACTTGCCAGTGTAAGCCCACCTTAATAGGTGAGCATCGCATGGCGGGCGCCTCGGCAATTCGATTCTATATCGCAATAATATTTCATCCCGTCGACATGCATCGTCTACCCAAGCCCTCCCTGTGTCCCTTTTTAATTCCTCCCTCGTCCCAAACTTCACCCACCAGCCACCACTTAAGCGATCTTTTTTCCCCACTTTCGTCGCATAGGTCATCCGCTGTTTACTCGCCCGGAGCGATTCAAACAATGGGAGTCATTATCGCTTATCCAGAAGAGGGGCGGGACTAAAGGGAGGAAAAATCACGAATGATAAATACACGCCTCCACCGGACCCCCGGCCTACTTCAGCCCAATGAAATAAAAAAAAATTTAATTAATGATTTAAAATAAACCCCATCCTCCTCCACCGCCTCAATCACTCCTCCTCCCCACCCTTTCTCTCATACCTCCCTCTCTCTCTCTCATCCTCTCTCTCCCTTTCCCGAGCGACCTCCATACAGTGTTGCCAAGCTAGTGGCTTTTTTTGCTAGAAGAACTATCGTTTTATTACGAGTCTATACATTTTTGCACCTAGTCACAAATCTAACAAATTATGAGGAAAAAAGTTCATTTCACGACAAGTTTTATTCAGTTTAAAAGCTGGTTTCACAACAATATCGATAGTTTATAAATAATACCAATTGGTAGTTCAACTATTGAGGCCCTGTTACTTTGAAACAACGAAGGGATCTCCTAATTTCTGTCCGAAATTGTGACTCAGGGAGAGTAAGCGGGAGAGGGAATCCCCGTTTTTTTTCAAACATTGAGCCGATTATTTATTTAAAATTTGGACTTCTTTTAAAATTGAAAATGCTTGTAGATGAGTTGTAAAAATACCTGTAAAAGTATGTTCTTTAATTATTAGTGAAACAAAAAACGAAAAAGTATTGAAAAAAAGTTTTAAAAATCAATTAAATGCAAGTAACAACGGCATACCTGTCAAAAAATCGTAAAAAAAACTAGAGTGCTAACAAACCTTCGCTGCTGTTCTAAAGGTTCACTGTTGGTGAATTCCAGATAAAATTATATTACTATATATGTATGAGTAAAATATATATTTTGCTATAAAATATATATTACCATTTTGCAACAAAACTAGTGACTTCATCATTTTTCACCTTTCAACAAAATAGGGACTTTTCACCCGAAGTTAGCATGTGTGTCCGAATATGGTTGGCAACACTGCCTCCATACAACCTAACACACACACACACAGACTCATACGTGGAGCCAAAGGGCGAAAAAAAGGACGAAATAATTGCAGTGAGAGCTCTCTCTCCCGGTTTATAACCTCCCCCTTTCTCTCTCTCTCTCACACAAAGGATTCCGCGTTTCCCGGAGGCGCGCACAAAATAGCAATAAATTTAATTCGCATTAAATTCGTTAGCGTTATTCTTTTGCGCAGGAACACTTTCGACAAAAAGGTTTTAATTTTTCCGCACAAAGAGTTTATGAAACATACACACGCGATCGGTTTCGACTCTCACAAAAGTCGAGAGTCCGGGAGAGGTGAGCTTTTATAGTCGGAAATTAGGGTTTTTTTTATATATGATGCGCGCCCGCTCTCGCTGCATGTGGTGATGCCTTTGGTGCTAGTGGGGTTCAGGTGAGGGGCGGGAGAGGAGAACCATTATGACCGGAATTGAGCCCGCGGAATCAGCATCGCGAAGAACTATTCCTGCTGCCAGTTAGGTTCTAAGGTATTGCGTCATGAATCACTGTGTTTCATGATCCCCTATGGGCGATGGGGTCTTATGGGCGATGTCCCCTAGCAGATTTTAACGGATTTGAGTCGACAGATTTTTTAGGATGCTGCGAAACATACTTGGCGTTGCCACTTCGGCGACAAACGCAAGAACACACGGAGCGCGAACATTTTGAAGTGGAAAAAATAAATCATTCTCCTTTAGCGATACGGAAACCAAGATTCCTCGATTGCAGGGGCTATTCCACAGATCGTTCCCCGGATTCCTCGATCGTGGTATCCGTCAAGGATAATATTTTTTTTCCTCTTTAGAATATATTCGCATTTTTGCCTCATGCGGATGACACCGTAATGGTAATACCGCGACTAGTTCCTGGTAACCTCAAAATTTATCAAAATTGGACACCTCGGTGATCAAATTTTAGCTTCAACGTCATCAACGGGGGGCGATTCGCACATTCAACTACGCCGTGGCATTCTATTTTCATAAATCTAGGTCTTATAAAATGCGATAAATCCATGGGGGAGAAAGACGCCCACCAGGTAGCTAGAGCAAAAATCACTTCACCTAGAATTTGATGAATTTGACCTAATTTTTAAAGATAAAACTCTCATCTTTGCAATTATATCAAAATATTAACCCTTTGCCGAACTACTTTTCGAGCAATTTGCCTGAAAATACAAGCTGTTTTACATGGAATAGATTACGACTGTGCGCTCCGGAGGGAGAATATTGAAAAATTAGTAATTTATAACACCGAGATTATGTCAAAAAACTAACGGTTTGTATGCTTTCTCAACAATTTATAAAAATTAATCTATTACTCACCGCAGTAATGTTTACAGAATCACAAAAATAACTCTCCTTTTGAACGCTTTGTAGACGTACGGCGTGAAAAATGAGTCAAGCTAGAGACTTATGTACATATATTTATTATTTAATTATTGATAATTGTTTTCATATATAACTATGTTTCTGCATCATTATTATTACAATATTAACTTCACACTTCTTACAGACGTTGAAATTAAAATATAAAGTTCGAATATGGTCTCCATTATGACTACGGAACTATCTCACTCAAACTACCTTAACTGGCTGCTCAGGAATCGTTGCGGTTTCTGGGGATACTGGGGATCCGAGCCCCAATTGAGGCGTGGAATTTTCGGAGAGCATTGGAAAGCATGTACAAAGGGTACATTCTCAGGGAAAACTCTTCGGCATTGACTTTCACGAAAGAAGTAGCAGGGTTGGAGGGGATGATTTCAATTAACAGACAAGGGGCCTGAAAATACCTAATATTCGTTGTTGAATTTGGCTAGGTGAGACAAAGCCGAAACCCAACGGTTGTAAATGAAGGAAATTTTAACCGAATGCAGTAGTATGTGGCTATGTAGGTATATATAAAACTGGAAAATTTTATTAGCATTTTTGTCAACATTTAAAATCACGTGAGATTTTATTAGGAGGTTCATATTTTTTCCAGAGCTACGAAACGTACTGTCTTCATTCTTTGATGTAAATAGACTGATAAACACAACGCATTATTAGCCCCTGATTTTTTTAACTTTTCCCAATTATCCACTATTTTTTTCAAAATTACTTGATCGTGCATAACTGGTTTCTGAATTGAGGATAAAATATCTGACTTGCGGAAATGCAATAAAGACAATTTTTTTATCCCATCAGGCACTAAGCGTCACTCAGTTTAATTTGTGGTCTCAGGCGTCGCTTGGTGGAACATATTAAAGTGCCTTGAAGATCAGGTTTGACGTCGAAACCTGGGTTATGATTTCAAATGATACCCTGCGGAATCAACAAATTTGAGTATTTTATTTCAGGTCACTTAATTTTCTTGGTGTGCATTTCTACAAAATATCGATCCTAATTCAGTTTAGTAAATAGTCACTATGCAAAAAGTGTTCACTTCGTTTAGAGAAGACAGACAGGATTGGCTGCTTTTCTGAAAAGAAATTACTTAAGCGTAAAACATGTACGGCCGGATTGGCGTTAAGGAAAAGAGTGGATTCTTGGTTCACGCAAGGACAGTTAATGCATGTAACAACAAGTTAATGCAAGGGGAATAGTTAAGAAATACTTTGGGTGAAAAATGGACCAGGAAAAAATAATTTTGAAAAGAAATTCACTCTTCTCAATTTGACCTCGAAAACATTTCTAAATCATTATTTGAAGAGGTAATGATTACGAACAAGTGGATTTAGTCCTATTCGATGACTGACTGAGAACCTGGGTCCGATAACTAATATTCCCCACCTGCACTCCAATATTTTCGACCACTTCACGAGAGGGAGGTGCGGGACAAAACTGTTCGTTCGTACGCATATCCGGTCCGTCGTGCGCAAAAGCTATTTGCCTTGGCGTTCGGATTGGTCGGACGCTAAATGACTCCCCTTGACACTATTTTTTTCGCCGGGAGTTCGATCAATATCGGAAATTACTATAATCAGAGGGGGGAAGGGTTACACCTGTCTACATCCCGCTCGCAAAAATCCTCACTCGTTGCCGGCGGGCAATTTCAAGTCGCCGAAAATTTCCGCCGGTTTCCACCTGAGGTTTTTATACGCCGGGCTGCCTTTTATTTTTCTCTTTGCCTTTTTCTTTTGTCAAGTGTCCGGGCGACGCTCTTCATTTTTTTTCCGAAAGCCACATACACCACTCTCCATATCTCATTCGGAGGGACACATGTTCGAATGAGTGAGATGCGGAATCATTAAAAAAAATAAATCCTCGCTAATCCCGGAAAGTTCACTCCATGAAGCCACCCGGGGATTTTTCATTTCGCTGTGCGAAGTCATCGCCCCCTTGTGATTGCGCATGCGCCGAAGTGTGAGACACGACTTGCGCCGCGCCTCTTCAAACTGCCGTGAGGGTCCATCGAGATAAAGAGGGAACATCTTTCATGTGAGTATTTTTTCAGGTGGATGGGCTGACCCCGCGGCCACCCGATGGTCGTGGTTTCGAACTCCACTTCCAGCGTGAATGCTACCTTCGTCTGAAGTTTGAATCGTATGGTCAATTCTCTCGTACAAGTCCTAGGATAATTTGAGTTGTAGCTTTTCAATGATAGGGAATATGATAGCTTGAGCCATCATTTCCCTTATCATACGGTCATTTATGTAACTGAAATCATAATTTCCCATTGAAACTCGCATGTGGCGTCACTCTCCCTATTTGCTGCCTTTCGCTCTGATTGGCTGCAGTTCAATTCACCTCAGTAGTACTTGGAGCCCCTAAAACACGATTTAACTACCTCTATCCTTTTTCTTATCTAGTTTAATTATCTTAAGACTCACCTCACAAATTTAGCCACTGGTGTTCTGCCCTGAGTACTAGCTTCCCATTCTGATAAATCGGACTCGATTACTGACAGAAGTGGAGATACGACAGTGGATTTCTTATTCATACTTGGTTGCCATATTGGAGACCAATTCGTGTGGGGAGCGTACATCGCTAATGGCACAAATGACCTCAGCTCTCGGTTGCCTCCCGCCAAAACTGCTATAAATATTGTTGTAGCGATGTTTGTTTATGAACAAACTTGCGTGAAACATCGCATACGCGTTCTAGTTATTGACATCAATGGATAAATGAGAAAAAAATTGCATCAAACCAATTTGTTTGTTTTGGAAATTCAATGCTATTCACGTTGCCATATGGCACATGACATACATTTTCGTAATAATTTGATTAAATGTGTACAGAATTTCTTCTAAACGCGAAATAATACAATTATTATTATTATAATAGTTGCTAACAAATATCAAGGTATCGTACCGAATCCAACATTCGAAAAAATATATTTCAATATAATTTCATCAACATTTCGACTACAGTGCCAAAGGCTCTAGTCATATCATGATTGAATGAAGGGAAAATTGAAAATATAATTCTTGTATCATTTCCTTTCCAGCCTGTATGGTGAGTTCCAATACATTAAAAGATGAACTTAAGTGAAACTTAGTAAAAGAATTTGGTATCGGCTCACTAATAAAATTATTAAAATGTGCACTCAATGACCCACAATTACCACCCCAGCCACCTTAAGAAGTCATCGACTACATCAAAAAAATATAAAGAGTTAGTAGAGGTGGAAATAAAAAAGGTGGGAGAAAAAATGTTGTATGTTGAACCCTTTTTTCTCTCCTCACTTTTCCCAGGGGGGAGGATCATCGTTCGTTTCTCCTCCACCTTCTCTAATCCTTATCATTCCCTGCCGAATGTGTACGTATTAAACTCCTCTCCATGTCTCCCGCCCGAATGACTCGCCTCCACTTGACAAACTTTCTCACCCGGATGCACTCAATTTGTCGTGCGGATAAGTGTGTGTGCTGAAGTTGTGTGACACTCAAAAATCCTTCCTTGCCCAATCACACACCATCCTCGAACTCTCTTTCTTCCTCTCCCTCGTACACTCCTTTCCCGCTCTCGTCCAACGTGCAGGGGGAATGAAGCCGATGCGGAAACGGCATGGCTGGCAGTGAAGGCTTTTCGGGCTTTCTTCCGCGTTGTCGTTGTCGTTGTCGTTTCCCTTGTCGTTGACGAGAGTTTCATCAGCATAGCAGCTATCTTCTTCAGGTCAGAAGTGAAGATGCAGGTGTTCACGTCCGTCCGTTTGTGTCCATTTCCATTGAAATCGTGAAAACAACGGAAAACAACTGGGAAGATGGTTACACCATCTCTAATGCCTGGAAGAGGGTTTTCATGAAGATGAGTACACTAACCAATGCGAGCGCACCCAACTAAATTGGCGAAAAGACAGCCCCGATATGAGACGGACAAGAACACCTGCATCTTCACTTCTAATATGAAGAAAATAGCTGCAATGCTGTAGAAACTGTCGTCAACGGCAATGGGAGTACGCGGAAGAAAGCCCGAAAAGCCTTCACTGCCATCTCAACGACTCCGCGGAAGCCTACGAGTTCAACGGCATTGTTGCCGCGTTGAAAGCGGTAAAGGAAAGTGGGGTGAAGAAAGATATGCTTTAAGCATATCACACCGTCAATAACTAAATTTTATTTCTCGAATGGTAGTTTTATGGAATATGTAATAAGTGGTTCCTTAGAAGGTGCGGGTGACGGAATGGAATACAAATGAGGAAGTGCTTTGTATGGTGGGTGAGGAACGGAAACTTCTGGATTAGTTTAGGAGGAGGCAAAGTAGGTGGTTGAAGAAAATAATCAGGGGCGAAAGGTAGCTTAAAGCTCTGATAGATGGTAAAATGTCAGGTAAGCGGGGAAGTGGAAGAGAGAGAACAGGCTTTATGGACAGGATAAAGAAGTTTAGGACGTATGCTGAGTGAAGAAAAAATATTTAAGTAAATAGGGAACTGCACATGTAAAATCTAGAGGGTTTTCACTCATATAATATTGCTATAACCGGTAGATAACCTTTATAATAATATTAAAGGTATTAAGTGGTAGCATGAATTAAATGGTATTTTAAGGTAGGATGAACGGTAATTCTAGTTATGGACTACCGTCAGCAATTCAAAAACGTAAATATTCGAGAGAACCTCCAGCCAGATTCAACACTATTTATCGAAGATTTTAATGACATATGATAAAGCTCTGCTATTTCATGTCAAACAGGGTGGCAAGTAAAAAATATAATAAATATTATTTAATAGGTACCACGATTAAATATCTCATATTCATATACTACTAGAGTGAGTACTTCCTATGAAGTGTACCAATTAGACGCCACGTGTACCAATATATATTTTAAGAAGCATCCTCATTTTCATACGGGCCTTGCTAGCTGAGCCATTTGTTTACCCAATCAAGTATTTATCTTTGATTTTGTTTGTTACGCATAGATAAGAACCAAGTAAGCATCAGTACAAGCAGGGATGCAAGAAAATAATAATAGCAGAGAAAAATTATGACGAAACTCCTTTTATCGTTAAAAATATTAATGTCTATTCAACAGTGTTTATTGTGTAAATAAGGGAAATATGTCAAATTTATTCGTGCTAATAATTGTGGGCAGTATTTTTTTTAAATACTTGTTTTATGACAAACGCATTTTAACGCATGACGAAGAGTTAAAAAAATGTTATTTGATACCATTTGTAAACTAGCTCGCCCCAAAATCCTTGAATACATATGATTATTAAAATGGACTTAAGTCAGTTGATAATGCCATTGGTGACATTAAAGCACTTCTACATCTCCGTAGATTTTTGAATGAAGTTTGATGCATGGCAAGGATTTCTTTACTCTTATGATATATCTCAAGAGCCTGTATTCAAACGTGAAAGTAGGATGACCATGCCCTGAGGATGGAACTCATTCACACTCATGAGAGCTTCCTCCTTATGCGTTTTGATAAATGAGACAGGTTTTTTTCTCTGATTCAGAATTTTAGAAGGTACTTTCTTATTTCAACGATAAAAATCACCCCAAGTTACTCAGATGCCTTCACCAACCGCGCATACCCACAAGAAACCACTGAATCTTGATTAAAATTTCCGAATCAAAATGAAAAATAACTTTGTAAAAATAAAGTTCTATCGCAGAATGAATCATAAACCTTTGGCTGTGATTTCCTCATGTGCCTTTTGTATTAAAATATGAATACTGAGGCAGGAATGTAGATAAAAGCATAGACTCGTAAATTTTCATCGTGACACATCCAAATCATGAATAGAACACAGGAACCAGGAACAAATATTCTTTTTCAAATTAAAATAATGGTTCCACTGTGCTCAAATGAAGTCAATTAGCAGTTGCAATAATGACATCAGAACGGATTTAAAAAAAACTCCTAAGTAAGATCTTTCATCGTTCTTCATGATACATTGTTCATAAACAAATAAATCAAACTAAAAAATAAAGAACATATAACGTGAGCCACCTCAGCACCTACATACTTAAAGCTTTAATGTAGCCCGTAAGTTAGCGTTAATCTAGTAATATTTGCCATTTTCAGCCTAACCGTGCTTACATCAATAGGTATACCCATCAAGGTAGTTTTATTTAAATACTAAGCAGTAAAAGCGACGTTTAAGTTATTATGGTTGTCTTTTGAAATAATTAAGCGCAAAAGATATTCTAATGTGGTCAAATAAATGGATAAACTGTTTATAACACGCGAGATAAATATCTTATAAGATGTACTAAACCTAAATTGTCACTGTATAAAAGATAATTTGTATATTTAAAGCCCAAAGTGTATAACTTGCAACCAAATGATATTATATATGTAAAAAGCCATGTTGTTCTGGAAATATAACAAAATTGTTGTTAAAAAAAGAGAAAGTAGATACATACTAGCAATGAAATAATATCTATGCTTGATTATCTAATAAAAAAATCATATTTGTGGTTTTTAAATTCCTGGTGTCTTAATTTACAAATTATAATCTATTTATTATCTATATTATTAAAAAATTTATTTGGACTAAAAAATAAAAAATTATGTTAAGCCTTAGCACACATGCACCAGAGATGAAAAACGGTGTAAATATACAAGTATCCTTCGTAAGCACCTAAAAACGGGTTCATGATATGTTCTCTGTGTATACAAGTATGCACAGATTTAACTTGTATTTAGCAATGCTTGTGGAGCAATGAACTATAATTTAAAAAATATCGAAAATTGCTTTCACATTTCATGTATATGTACAGCACCATTTTAAACTTTCCCGCCCCGAAGCACCCTTCCTTTCTTTCACTGCTTCGCCAGTGGAAGGGCTGGAAGGGAGAGGATTCGTAGAAAGGTGGCCGAAAGCTCGAGGGACTGGAACTCTGGTGACTTGGTGAGTGATGGTGAGTAGACATACGGCATAAAAGACATTTGCTCGCGGAGACATTTGGAGGAACTTGTGAGTGGAGACGAAAGCAAATTGTGTCCGTAAATTTCTTTCTTCCAACCCTCTCTTCTTGCCCAACTCCCCAAGACTTGGGCCACATAAATTTCGACGCATTTGCTTACATTTGATGTCAAAACGAGATCACATGCCAATACGTATCGATTTGGTGTTGCTATCTATGCGATTCCAACGTGCTGCGATCGAGGTGAAACTTTAAGAGTTCGATAAATATCGTGCCGATATACCTTTTATGAACCGAACACTGACGTAAAAAGCTAAAAACAACTGGTTTGAAGTTGGCAACGAATATTCATATGCGCAAAAATTAATATGAATTGTCACTACACACATCCAATATCGTTTGCTGGTATCGATCATTTTTTAAATAGGGCAGTGGATGGGAAGAATGTAACACCATAAATATTTTCATTAAATTATGTCACACTTTGACCTTAGTTCATGATTGACGACAACAATTCTCCACGAAATAGAATAATTGATACAAAATGCAATGCCACCAATTTCCAACGTGATGTTGGCAAGTGATCTTACGTTTGACGTCGTTTAGTTTGTACGCTGAACCACCACGCTAAAATTAGAGCATCCATCTACCACTACCCCCTCGCCATCAAGTGGAAAGTACGGAGAAAGAGGGTGAAATTGTGCGGCACCCAGCCGCCTGCAACGTGTTGAGGGGAAAAACTCCCCTCCCCGCTTTTGTCACCAAGAGCACAATTTTCACAAAAATTCATGATGAACAAGCAGAATTAAAAATTCCATTTCGGAGGACTGATTGCCGGTTTCCTTCTTTTCTCTTCGGTCATGTGCGCGAGAGAGGGAAAGGAAATAAAGAAAGAGCACTGAATGTGAAGGATAGAAAAAATCTAGGCTAGAGCGGAGAATAAATTGTGACAAAGTAGAGGAAATTTATTTCCATGAAAAAGTGGTGGATACTTATAGGCTAAAAAAACAATGTAAAAACCCTTTTCACAAAAGCAGTTGAATAAATGTCCATGAAAAAATATTGGGAAATATTTGGCAAACGTATTTTAAAAAAATCAGTGAAAAAGAGTCGATAAAATGTTGCAAATAGTTAGTGGAAAAAAATGTGTAGTGCAAAATTAGTTGATAATGTGCTAGCGAAATGAAGTTGAGGAAATGGTGCATGAAAGTAGTGAAAACAACGATTTCACGTAAAAGTATTTAAAGAAAATTTTCGAGAGCATACAATGGAGCAAATATTGGTGCAAAAGTAGTGGAAATGAGAGTTTTCACGAAAAAATAATGGCGATTGCTTTTCCGTCAACTTCTCCAGCGTGGTATATTTTACATCCTTTGTGATTCCCTTGACCCCTCTCGCATCCCTTCTCACAATGCCTCCCTCTTCCTATCTATCCCAACATGCCTCTCTCCTTCCATCGCTTTCACCGTCCCTAAAAAACGCCGGCCATTCAATTAAGGCGGAGCGCGAGTGCACCAATTGGCGAGCATCCACCCCGAGATGGCGCGCGGGTGTCGTTTGCCTTCAAACTTGGGGCGCACGAAACATTTTTGCGGAGTACCTCTTGCTAAAGGACGCGTGTCGAGGGAAGCACTTGGGAGAGGACGAAAGGGATAGAGAGAAAGGTATTTGAGAGAGAGAGAGAGAGAGAGAGAATGCAAGAGTACACTACGACGAGGCCCAGTCATCTCACTCGCAAACCCAGGAATTTATTTAGTCATTTGTATCGCGTTTTCCTGTTTTTTTATTTTTCCCCCGACCATTTGATCGAGGGATTCGTCGAGTATTTTGCAAAGACTCTCATCCCGAGTGCATCTCCCTGATAAGCGTTCACTTTTTACATACCTGGTGGCACTCAGGGACGGCGATGTCAACAAAATTAAAATTTTGACGAGCGAAAACAAATGATGAAAACAATCAAAGAGGTGGCTCAAAGAATTTTTAAAGATCTACTTATCCTAGCGTCAGGAAATCCTCGTGACTTTCAATCCTCACGGTATCTGCTGTCTATTGCTTAGAGCGAAAAATAGAATTTTCACAAAATATCGATGCAAGAATTGTATTGCTTGTAAAAGAGCATGCATAACAGTGTTAACATACATAAAGGGGTGAATTATTATTATAATTAGGTGATCTATCGGATACGGTAGGTTTGAATAGAAGTAATTAACTAAAATCATCTGGATTTTTTATGTGTAGGACTTTGTCTACAATTATTTTTTTTAATCTCAGCGTACTTCATAACCGTCTTAAAACGATAATTTTGAAATTGTAACAGTGATTTAACCCGTCATCACTTCTCGACGAGCAAAATGAAAAAGATTTCAAGCAACTGATCTATAAATCATTAATAATTACTCTGGCGTATTTTGCTGAAGGGAGTGTAAATTGATTAACTTCGGGCTGACTATCGGTATGAAAAATATTTACCATTATGATTACTTTTCAAATAATCATGTGTGGATCATGAAAAATTATATTCAGAGCCATTCACTAATTGGACCCAACCAACATGAGGATTAATGGTGGCGTTTTACAGGGAAAATTCTTCAGCAAAAAATCGTTTTATTACTATTTTATTGTTGTACTGAAATGAAAGTCTTAGCCAATAATTGATAGTAAAAAGACTATATTACTATCATACTTTACTTTGCGACTCATTTTGATTTTATGACACTTTTTCTAGCTAAGTAATTAGAAGTTCAGGCATTTTAATAGCGTGTGTTATTGTGCATGGTGCTTTTGGACAACTTCGATGCGAAAGATTGGATGGTTAGAAGCCTTGGAAACTAAGATTCAAATTCTTTTGCATTTGGCCATGAATAACTTAAATACAATTAAGTCAGGATTCTGTTGACCAAATTTAATCGTCAAATTAAAGATAAAACTTAAAAAGAGAGGATTATAAACTTTTTTCTCAAAGCATATCTGCTTAGATGGCTATTTAAATAAATAAAATGAACAGCAGAATATATTTTAAACTGTGTTTCATTCCGAGGTTTTAGACAGTTAGATGAAAATCCAAAACAAAATAGCACGAACCCATACTTTGCTGAAACTCTAAGACATTACTTTAAGTGTCAGGAAGTAACAAAATATCTTTATCTTTTGATAAAAAATATGGCATCAGTTTATGTGGTTGAGCAAGTTAAACTGAAGTTAAAAACAGAGAATAATTTTACAAATGAGAGAATACATGCTCCAAAACAATATAATAAATTTACTTTAACTGAGCAGGAATTCAGTCAATTGTTAGTTATTTTAGAGAATTAATTTTCTGCATATGTCTTCGGATCATCTTTAAGCCTTTAAGTTACATATAAAAAAGACATTGAGGCATACCGCATTTTAATAAGCATAAAATAACAAAAAGGATGTTGTTCTGCGATTCCTTTTTATCTCCACGAGGCATATAAAAACCTTTCTCTAGGTTGTCAGGAGTGTTTTTATTTTAAAAGCAGAATTCTCCCTAAGTGTTTAGAAGAAAAAATCCCACCTTATGTACGAAAAATTTCAACTTTCTGCGCAGTGAAAATCATGTGCCAGGCATAGATGTCTAAGTTCCGAGAATTATTTTTCCTGTTTTAATTCAGAACATAAAAGACAGAAAAGATGATTTTGGGAAACAGAACGATTACAGGCGGCCTTTATTCCTAGTTAAGAGTCTGCAGAAACAGCACCCTATTGGTTACTTTTTCAACAACAATAACTAAATAACTCCAGATATAAATTAAAAATTATGCAGTGCAAACCGCGCGAATACGTACCTGCTTACTTTATGAGTTCAATAAGCATGTTTTTAATAAACTAATCAAATTTCACATCATCTTAGTTATTTTTAATAACGTTACAATGAATTCACTCTGCCTTGTTAAATCAAGATCGTGAGAGCAAAAAAAATAATAACTCGACGATTTTTTCGGCTTTCAAAGTAGAAATCCATATATTTCTGGGGTGATTGTTTTAGTCAGAGGCGGACATTTTTGCATTTGCGAGGTTATTAAAAAAATGAGCTCTCCAATTTAAAAGTGTCCAATACATTTTAATGACACGAGTTTTCATAATTTTTTGAAATACGAAAGAAATGCTTTTTATAAAATGTCAGCTTATTTGGAAGATATAGACGACAGTCGAAATTTGGACAAATACGTCAATTACGTCTGTTTTTCTCTAATAATCATGCATTAGTTAATTACTGAAATGATTTCAACCTTTTGTGTCCTGTCGAGAAGTTTTTTTATAGTTAACATGAGGAACCGAATGCTAGGGTTTTTTATTCACGACAAGAAATTTCAATTTTTTAATACGGTGTAATAACTCATGAGAGGGTATGTGAATTATATTATAATACCGGCGCAAAAAAGTGTCAGATTAAATTCAGTGCACAATTGAATAATATAATTTTTACATCGGAATATCTTCATTTTTGCTGAAAGTTTGGTGACGAAATATTGACTGCTGAAGCGTGGGATACCTTAAAAATTTCTGTCCACCCGTAGCAAACGCACTTTTACATTCCACGAGTCTTGACTCGCATAATTTGAATGGGATGATCCTTATAGAATTTGACAATGCGTAGGCGCTAATCTGCGATATAATACTACAGCGGCCAACGTGAATTCCCTATAATTCTTTTTAGCCGGTATCCAAACTATAATTTATCGTATTTTAGCAAAGCAGATGATGATACGCAATGATTCGCTACACACCTTAGGTGTTGGCATACAGACCATGACTATTGCTTGAGTTATAGTTCACCGACCAAACAGGAATAGCTTCATAGGGTTCTTTTTCCAGCTGCTACGTAATTTTGAACTGTCCTTACTGAACTTCCCCGTTTCTTGGACATCATATCACTCTCCTACGTACTAATTTCTTTCCATCAGGCCTCTACTACGTTCCTTAAACCATCTGCCTCTACTTACATCGTCCAACATTCCTTTCCTTTTTCTTTCTCTTTCGCGCATGATCGGAAAAATATTAACATAAATAACGTATCTCTAGCTCTTCAAATAGTATTTATTAAATGCGAAAATTAAACCGAAACAACTTTAATATATCACGTTCAGAAGACAGAATTCCTCACAAATGCATTTAGAATTATCTTTATTACAGAAGATAAAACAAATAACTCAAATCAATAAATAACTTGACGTCAAATTGTTTACACTTATGGCTCACTGTGAATGAGGTAAGAGGATGGTCTGTTATTGGATCTCAAATTTTTATGGCCTGAGAATTATTTTTCATATCAGCGTTTGGCACGGAAAATAACCCTGGGTTGGATCACGATTCTAATTTTCGCAGTCGTCGTTATCGTTATCCAAAACGCAAACCGCTCAAGAAGGGCAAGTCTCACAGTTACTGTCCTAAGAACACACTCCACAAATTAACTCCAGCGGTTTACGGGTTCAAATAAATCTCAATGATGGTGGAAATACAATCTTAGTACATGTCTATGAACTAAGATTGCAAGATAATACTTGCTTTAGACATTCTGGAGGTGTAATAAGAGGTAGGCAAACTTTTAATGGGCGTTCCTGCAAGGTGGTGTGATTCCGCAGGTTTCCATTAAAATTACAAAAGAAAGAAGGTAATGACACCCATCCATTGATGAATATTTGTTCACAAAGAAACCTCTGCCCAAACGAATTCTCATGCTTCATGTAATTTGGAGAAAATATTTGGCAGAAGAATTGACCATCTCGAAGAATGCATCTGCCTTGTAGAGGAGGAGGTTCATACGTCATCATCGCTTGGGTGGTAATGAAAATACAGAGGTGCTGAACAAACACACGGCATGCACCTCTGCCTTGGCTTCGTCTGAACAAATACCGTCACTTCATAATTTTGTGGCCAACCCTTTCTCCGTCGACCCTTCACGTCCAGAAAGGCGTAGGTCATTTTCCCCCCGTCACTCTTATTCTTGAACAAAGAGCATGCTTGCCTACTCGGGGGTGTGAGGGGGGGGGACAGGGAAACGACGGAGAAAGAGAACCTCTCCCAAGGGAGGACAGCTAGTTCATTCCTCGAGGTTGAAGAGGTAACGTGGGTGTATGGACATGACTTGTAGATACCTCGCCGAATGCCATTTTACAGCACTGCCTTAATTTTATTTTGCACATTTCTACGAATGATCTTCAATTTGTGCCACAAGTGACGGTTTAGGCAAGATCTGGATTTAAAAAACTGTAAATGTAGTTTGTAGAGTTATTATCGAAATTAAATTGAACATAAAATTAGCACGGATAAATGGATGAGATTGGATAGAGCGGATTAATGGGAGGCATAATAACACTTTCCCTGAAAATAGATAAAACTCCTTAAATGCTTGTTTGACCGTTTTCGCAAAGTGAAATCAAAATATCTATCAGTGCTCTTTGAAAAATTTTGCAATATCAGCATGGAAGCCCCTATTCTTAATTTCAATATTAATAAAAACGAAATTGAGCCTAATATGAATTTTTGAGCTAGGTTTAATCGCCTATTCTGTTCATCCATATACCCGAAATGCGGTTGAATAGAACTGGTCTAGCATCAAGCCCAATTGCGAGTGAAAATTCACATACCAGGGTAGAGAAATCCGTTTCTTATTTATGGATTTTCTGTGCCCAGAAAATTCCATGGATCTGGGGCCGAGCGTGGAATAATCTGGAGAGGTCATTCGGATTTGAAATTTCGTTTTCCAAACTTTTCTTTATGTATCCAGGTTAAATGAGGATTTACGCCGTTGATATGCATATACTACGAAAAATCCAATGCATTCCTCAGACGGTAGCTGGCTTCATTGAATCAGCGTTCAATAAACCATGCTAACAGGTTAACTTCATATTTTAAGATGAGTTCCATCAAGGCTATTGTAAAACGCACATAAATATTACTCAAATAAATTCAACACTAGGGTCATTCTTGAATGTACTGGTAACGTGGTGAGGATTGCATGATTAATGCTTCAATGATTTTGATGCTATTAGGGTATATTGAGTTGATACCATCACCTCCCGGAGGGCTTGGGAACAATGATCATGACGACTAGCCCCTATTGACAAGCAGTGAAACTACGAATATAGCGCGGACGACCAGATGAACAAGAAAGTATTCCAAAAATTAGTAATTTGAGTATATGCTTGCTTTTCAAACAGGTCCTTAAGATAATTTTGAAAATGCATATTGTGTTTTTACCTGAGTGTATGCTTTTCATGAGGATAAACAGTAAGCAGAAAGTTTGCTTCAAATATTGTTTAAGTCACATAAAAGTTACTTTCAATAGCTATTCCTCTGAAATCAAGAAGATGAGATGATGATGAAAAACCACACTAGGTCGGACAGTTAATAGTCTCACTTCAGGCGGAGCCAAACGGTGCTGTAAGACATAAGAGCATTTCGCTGCTGTGATTTTCCATTCCGCTTTTAAACAATATCTAGGAGAAGGTCCTTTCTATTCCTCCCAACCTGCTTTCTATTTTCTCCCTTTTAATTAATTTTTTTCAGCCGAGGGAGAAAAAGACTGGATTCGCGGTCTCCCTCTTTCCAAGCGGCCTCAGGGGCGTTGACTCAAGTCTGTTGCTCTGAAATGTGGAGTCATAGAGCGGAATGCTTTTACGGGCTCCCCTCTCCCATTCAACTCAATTACGGCGCATAAAAGCTTACCCTTGGATGAAACAGGACTTGGGCTTCGCCGAGGATTGTTCAAATTGGTTATTCACGCGGCAATAGATTTTTTTCACTCAGGCCGACACAAAGAATTTTACGCCCGAGTCCCGAGTGTGGTTCTTGAAGTACGTTTTTCTAGTTTCCGTTCTATTTCAGACCCAGTCACTTTCTTTATAACCACAACGCCTCTCCGTCAGCTTCTATAAAGCTTGCCATCAAGGATGCCTTTAGGCGAAAAAAATCATTTGAAGGTGAATATTTGGCACTTGTGAATGACTTATCCATTAGTTATTGTTCAGCAGTCGCTAAACGATTCCAATGGCAAATTTTGTTGACAGAGATTGTCTGTATCTGCAGCAAAAGAGGTATTTCAACTATAAGTTGGATATCCTTCTGTAATCTCTCCCCTTCCACAAACCCCTAATGTTCCTCAATAAGTTCTATGCGGACGTAGATGAATGTAAGCAAACTCAAAGCAGAAATTTAATTGGATAAGGGAATCATTGATGTAAAATTCCCCATTAGATTAGCTCACGAAGTTTAAGGTGTTTACTAGAAAATTGAATCCCCACTTTTCCTAGAAAATATGCCTCTGGGGAAATGTTTCCCTAGAATGCATTTTTCCCAGGAAAATGTTTCACTCCCTAAACATCAGTGGAAATGTTTAGGGAGTGGAAAGTCCTATGAAACGTAAAATCTAAATGGAAAATATAGAAAATAAATTGCGGAATTCTACAGAGTAAGATATTCTGCCTTGATTGGGACCCAAAACCAGATCTTTCTACATTGCGCCGAGTGCTTTGACCAGCCAAACTACATAATCGTACTTCTCCTCTATGGAATCTTGTGCCCTTTACAGGAACAAGGAGATAAAGGCTGCCGAACATACCATTTAACGAAGCAGTCCAACAGCAGCAGTCCAGGCAGCAAGGTAAGAGCAAAACATTGAACAAAATGATCTATTCCCTAACTTTGACAAATTTTGCGGATACTGGGATCTATGCGAGTATATATATCTCATCTACTCTGCGAGTATGTATATCACAGTGAATGATTAAAAAGAACTCAAAAGTACAAGAGTTTATTATTCATTTTGGCTGCATATTTGCACTTTTCATTGGCATGTATATTAATATTTTTTTACCTCCTACTGGATGAAATCCTCTTATTGCTATATTGGCTACCCAAATATTTTGTCAGTCCTTGAAGCGAAAATGGCATCAATAAAAGTGAATTGTGCCTTGCTGAGAATACCGAGGAAGTTATCATACTTTTGTAACTGGAAGGCTCAGGGGTTTAAGAACATCTTATTATTTTAATCTTTGCCAGTGCTTGCAAACCTTCTTTCTGATCCATACTGTGAACAACACATTGTGTATTTGGTTTACTCAATGCACATATTGTTCAAGTAGGATATTCCTGAATGTTAATTCATTACAAGTGAAAGTGGTTTTACAAAGTTTGTGTTTCAACATGAAGATATGTATGGCAAGGGAAACATGGCACTTTATGTGCACCAGTTATTGCGTTTGAATGATTCAGTGTAAACTTTGGTCCATTACGGGAAACATTATAAATTATAGAAACAATTTTTTACATTGCCCGTTCGTCATATTATGATTTTAGAAAATAAATGCATTTTTCTTATGGGATAAAAAATACTACATAATGTGCTGTTTGGATGATAAACACGAAATTAGTTTATAAAAGACCATCATCAAATGTGCTGGAAAAGTTTTATGCAAAATGTTTGCCTTTGAATATATTATTTCCTCTTAGTAATTCACCCTTTGTACTAATCACTGCACTCTATGTAATTACTGGTGTAATTTGTCCGGGATTCTATTTTTTTCTCATTAAATTGATAATATGGTAGTATATTATTATTCAAAATACTATGAGACATTATTTCCCTTAAAAATTGTTTTCCCTATCCCTGAAGGTTTTCCCTAGGGAAGCATTTTGTCCTAGGATATTAATGATCAAAGTTTTACATTTTTAAAGAAAAAAGTTCTAGGAAAAAAATCCACTTTAAGAACATTTCCCGAGGAAAGATTTTTTCTAATGAAATTTCAATTTTTGCCCTTACTTTTTCCTATGTTCTAGGGAATTGTAATAGGAAAATTTCCGTCAGCGATATTGTGCAAGTTTTTATTTTGAAATAAAATAAAATATCTCTTAAAAGCATTCTAAAGAGGTCCTATCACCTCGTGGTGGGGATACCATTCAAATTCCCGCTCTTTCTGTTATTGTCGATAATCCGTTAGTCACGCGATTTCGTAAATATAGCAGAACATCAGGTCCCAGAATGCGCATTTTTTAGAAAAAATTTTATTAAAAAAACAAAAAATGGGATCTATTTACCTAAGAGATATATCCCACGACTCGAGCTGTTGATACTTAACGATTTTCATAAAGTTTCTTTAGAAAAAAGTAGCAAAACATTTCAAGATACAATCATGGGCTGAAAATTTCATTTTAAAAAAATTGAAGATTAATTCTAAGCTTCACACCTGTCAATTCAGAGATTCAATATGTCTCGAAATTGAAGAATAATGCGAAAATATCAAAGAAGAACGTTCAAAAAAATCACAAGCGGCATAGAGCTGAAGTCGTGTACCTATAGTGGGCAAACTTTCATGTTTTTATGAATTGTGTGATAGTGAGAAATTATAGCAGTCCTAAAGCATCAGTCTTATTCACATTCTAACACGACCGGGAAACAAGTTCCGCCGTAAGGTTGGTAGTAGGAAGCTAATTTACTCGTATATCTACAAATTGGTAGATATTCTAATGGAAGGGAATTTATTTTTTCCAATTTTAAACTGGGACAGCAAGTAAAAAGACAGAAAAAATGTTTCCATCACAATTTCTGTCGTCTAGAAGGTAGATTTTCCAACCGATGGCTCCTCATACGCCTTAAGACAGGTAAAAATTCCACTTCCTGGATTGAGCAAAAGTTAGCAAGAGGGAACCGGAACTGCGCATGGTCAAAATGAGAAGATCTAAGCTGGGCCATTAAACAAATATTTTAGCTCACGCCACTATCCTAGCTCTGTTTTGGCCGGAATAAATCCTCGAATATTACAAGTATCGAGTTTTAAAAATAGAGACTCTTCAAAAGCTTTGACTATACTATATATTTTTCGTAATGTTAAGGCATTTAAGGCATTTTTCTAGGAATAAACTAGAATCTATGGGGCAATTGCCTTCGGCACAGGAATCACCATTTGGAATTATGAAACTGTGAACAAAATTCCGATTCTGAAAATGAATTTCCTTCAGCTATCTACGATGACATTGCACTCCAGGGATAAAATCAAGAGATAATATCTCAACTGAAATAGTTCGGACCAAAATAACCACCGCCTATGACCGAACATTATCGACCATGAGCACACCGAAAGCACACGAAACGCAGGTCAATTCACAGGTCAACAGATTTAACTTTCACCTGCTCAAATCCCGGTATTCCTCTCTACCGTTTGATTATGGATCCCTGGCGGGGAGTCCCTCGAAAAAAGCCAGTTGCCACATCTCCGCCTGTTTTTCTTCATCCCCCTTCTCTCTCTCAAATGGGTCTGCTATCCACAGCTCCGGAAAAAGACCTTGGTCACTTCGCTATCCAATTTTATTCGTCTTGCTCGGAGGAAAAAATAAGAAAGGTCGCTCTCTAGCTGTTTTGTTTATCGGCAGGGTCGAGAAAAGGAGTCAGCAGGTCGGTCTTCTTACATCCCTTAGGACTCCGCCTTCGAGGCCCCTTCCCTTCGGAGGGGGGCAGGGGCACTTCCCTAGCAGGCGGCCTCACTCGTAGACTCAGTCATGGTCGTCTCTTTAAAATTCACTCTCGCTGCTCCGAGTATACGCGTATCCTCGTTGTACTCCAAGAAGTGTCACAATGGTGTGAGTCAGGTTAGGACACAAGCCATTTTTATGTCTTTGACTGAATAAAGATTTCCATGCACATTTGAGGTCGTGGGTCATTATGTGTACATTTGAATATTATTTTAATAAAAACAAATCTTGGGCCACGTTTCATTTAAGCGTATATGTTTATGCGTTGGAAGTCATCATACATGCAGTAATAGACATGATTCAAGAATTATATTTTAAATTTTTTTCTCGATTAAAGTATGCTATGACTTGAGTTTGCGGCGCGGTATTTATTCAAAAATATTGGACTCGAAGAGGCAGCTTAATATTTGTTATGAGCAATTTAAATAGCAAGAAATATATTATTTTGCGTTTAGAACACAAAATGTTACATATTTACTCACGTAATAGAATTAATAAAAAATATATTTCATATGCCATGAGGCTTTGCCAAAAACCAATTCGGTAGGGAGTAATTTTTTTCAATTTTATCAATGGATATTATTAATGAGAATACGTATGCAAAATTTCAAGTTAATAAAATTTGCATAAACAAAAATAGCTCAAATCACCTTAACTGTTTCATTTTAGTTAACGAGCGATTTGCTGTTGGTCCATTGGTTGCTGTTGAGGGTGGCAAGGTCGAAGAGGGAAGGATTATTGGCAAGTTGAAGAGTGGTGGAGAAAAACCCGGCGCTGGCATTAGCCGGCGAAGGGCGCTAATGTGATCTCAGTTTAACGTCCCATCCGAAGGGCAATGGTCTACAGTTGAAGTCCGCACACATGATTCAATCAGGCATCGGCATTGCATAGAAAAATTCCGGCCACTGCCGGAAATCGATCCCGTGCCTTCGGCATGGGAAACCACTATTTTAGGCACCCCATTAACCCTAATCCCCTATTTCCTTAGTCTATATGAATGGTTAAAACAGCCAAACTAACGAGAAGGTTCTTCTTTAACCTGTACTCTTCAACACTTTGTTGACGTTTTTTCGTGAATGAAGTGACTCATATTATAGTTTAGCCAACATCTCTGCGACATTTTTCTTTTTCTCATGATTTCATTTTATACTAGTTCGGTGGTTCTTCTTTTAAATTCAAAGTAGAACTCTGACGTGAGAATTAAAATTCAGTTTTAGGTGTTGTAATTCCAAGGTTGTCTTGTACCACCTGAGTTACGGCCTAAATCCTAAGATGAACACAATATTCATACTGGGGGAGAAATTCTGACCCCCGACCTCTGATTTGCCAAGGTTGCGGGTCACCAATCAGGTCGTTACTCCTAAATCCTCTTCCGGCTCTCTGTAGTTAACGGATAAATTGTCTTCTCTCTTGCAGAGCTGGTTCCAAAGAGAAATTTTGTTAGCTCTGACATGCTAAACACGGTACTAGCGACCCTGACGGGGATCTGGAGGGTCCGGGTCCTTATCCAAATAATGTTTAGGGAGTAGTTTCCCCTAAAAAAATGATGTAGATTTGCCCTCACTCACCGGTTGAGACCGGTTTTTCCAATGAATAGTTGAAACCAGCCGCCGGTCGAATTGGACGCTGTAAGACGGGGAACAACCGCATTCTATGAACTCCGGAATTTTTTAAACATTGGTAATGATTTGGATTTTGGGTTTGAATGGAGGTTTAAATGGACCGCTAAATTTAACCGGTAGTTTCCAATTGGGACTTTCTGTAGGAGCATGATCAACATTAGCTTGAAACTTAAATCACGCGAATAGTAGTAGTAGCTGAAGCATGACGTCGGTCACAACCGGGGAACTTTAATTTTCAATTTCAAGATCTGCACGGTAGACCACGACTACTTGCTGTTTATGGCGCTACTTTCATTTGGCGCCCACGACGCGTCCAGCTCACATTCGTCCACCTGGGGTGCAAGTCTGTAACATTTGTCGCCCGTCAACAAACGATGTCATCTCCTGCTGTCTAAAGATGAGTCTATAAGCCTCATTCTTCTCCACAGGCCACATATTTGGCAATGTCAACTTATATCACGCTTATTTTATGTACAACTACTAACTCATATCCTAAGTTTGTTGACCGTCGATAAAAATGAAGTTTAAAAAATGCATTAAGTTCACACATACTCTTTCTTCTAGCAGTATGCTTAAGTTTTCACTCAAGATTCGCAAACTATAAAATAAACTCTCACACTGGGCACGAATTTCCACTTAGTTGACCACTTAAAAGATTGCATTACTGACAGAGGAAACATTTGTAACGCAGTGAGCTGAGCTAAGTGGCTGCGGCCCATTTGCCGAAAATGACCCGGAGATGAAAAGAGATCAACGAACTTCTCAATAATCAACTAAATATATAGTGTACATAACGTTTTAACCTGACTCATTTTTTGCATGCCGTACACTGAAAACGCCTTCACAGCCAATGATTTTTGCGATCATGTACAAATTACTACGGTGAGTAATTGATATATTTTTATAAATAGTTGATAAATAATACAAACGATGCACTATAAAATTTCTGACAGGAGATAAGCGTTATCAATTACTCATTTTTATTTAAACTCTCTCTGGAGTGCATATCTGTACCATTAAAAACATAGAAAATAGCTGGTATTTTTATTTTGGTAAATATCTCGAATATTATAATGCTCAGTGTCTGAAATTTTGATTATGATTGGAAAGATGAAATATTTTCTTTATCATGAAGCCAAATTCATCGAATTTTATGAGATGTGATATCTCGCCAAAAAACTACCTAATAGACGTTTTCTGTCCAAATAGTTCTAAATTCATTGTAATTTACTTGGTATCGACTACTTTGTCTTAATCAATGAGCCCTTCACCACAGCCTAAACTAGAAACTTATACTTTCCTACTTATGATGCATATTTTCATTCGATATTGAAGTAGACTCTAGAGAAGGAGTGTCGAATGGTGAAGAATGGGGAAGAAGAGGAAGAAAGGTAGAGGGATGGATGCCTAATACTATCGCTAGATTTCGAACAAAAACGAAAATTAAAAAATATTGAATAAATATGACTTTTCAAACTTTAAAAACTACGTGATGATTGAGATGACTGTTTTGGAGCATCCTATCGGCCTCGGAAGACTGCATAAATGTACTCGCCTGCAGATCCTGAGGTCGTGGGTTTGAGTCCCGTCTGGGTGGAAATCAGGGCGTGCTTGCCCAAAGCGTGGGCTACGTGGGAAAAACCCACATGTGGCCGGTCGCAGGGGCAGGGGTCGCAGTGTCTGTGACTTAACAATGAAAGTGAAAAGACGACAGAAAGAACGGAAATTCGATACTGTTACTAACTTCCGGCATGTATTTTATCCAAATAGACCTTCTTTAGTATTTATATTACATTACTTCCTTTATTAAATTAGAGCTTTATAATTCATGAAGATAGCCAGACGTTACCTAGATGCAATGTTACAATTTTTAAATAAAATTCAAGAAAAAAAATTAAGTCCTGATCAGAAAGATGTTGCTTATCAGGAGGTACTTGCACATACATAATGTGAAGTGTCAGTGATAGTCACTTAAATTTTACAATGGAAAAATGGAAACAAACATGACAAATTGAAATTACATCCTTTAAAAGAGAACACCACTTCCTCTAGCATTAACAGTTTAGTTTCTTGATTTAATTCACACAAACTAGTGATTTGTGATAAATTAACTGACCATCTAGTAAACAACTTGAGTACAACCACACAAAGTATTCTTCCACCTTACATGTATTTACCTTTAGGAAGTTCATAAATCTTCATTCTCCATAGTGTCATATCATACTAATATTGCCTGATAATTCTATATTTCTCACTTAAATAATAATTAACAATGAAAAAGTTCAAAAATAAGTTCCACCATATCTTAAAATTGGAATGTATTCTTTGTTAGGGGTGTTCAAATAAATGTACCCCACACTGCTAAAATATCTTCGGCCGGCACTACTCAGGGTATGGATGTGATGTTTATGTGATGTTAAATGAGTTACATGTAAAAGGGGCCCGTGAAGACCTGATGTTCCTCAATAAAGACGCCATTTATTTACTTCCCTAACATTTTCTTGGAGTGAAAGACTTACTGATCACGAATTCACTCATTAAGGCAATCTACTGGTTAAAGATAGGTATTTATTAAAGTCAGAAAAACATTCTCCCGATTTTTACATGTGCAGGGCTCAATCTAACGTCATTTTATCTTTCTCCAACTCAGTGTAGGTCCAACCCCTCTCCATAAAACCTATCTTTTTCTTCACCTTCCCCGTTTTCCCAACATACTTCCCTGTATCACGGCCTTAAGCCACCCATCCTTAAGCCCGCATTACCTCTGCCAACCACCTATCCTGTCTCCCCCTGATCTCATCCAGGAGTTTCCTTTCTTCAACCAACCACACCAAGTATTCCTCGGTTGTGTTTATTTCTGTCTACCACACCTCCATTATCCTACACACCCAAATCAAAAAATTCTGCTGCCTATTCTCGTCCTCTTTTCTCCGAGTCCAAGTTTCTACCCCAAACAACGCTACACTCTCTCATTAAGCCCTTTACCAGCTTCTTTTTTTATTCTTATCTAATTCCCGTCCTCAGCTTCCTCCTATTTCTGCACGTTTCTTTCGCTTCCATTACTTTCCTCCTACTGTTTTTGCCATCTTGCTCATTTTCTTCTAACTTCTTCTTTTTCCGTGCCTATTTCCCATGTCTCTTGGGGTCGGCCCTCCTGAGGCTTGTTCGCCACACTATGCGTTGCTACGTCATTTCAGGTTGTATGTCCATTGCCTTCCTATCTTTAGTAATGGTCCCGATCCAGGTCGTCGTTGGGCGGCCTGGACCTCTTTTGGGTTGTTATATATTCTAACACTCTTTGTCATATGTTCCCCATTTTCTTCTAACATACTATACAAGTAATTTAATTGCTATACGTGCTCCAGTTTGTTCCCTCCTACTTAAATGACCGGTCTCGCTTTATTTTTTCTAGAAAATCTCGTTACTTTTGCTTTCATATGATTTTTCTTAATTCCGTATTTCTCGCAATGAAATTCTAATGCATCGACTAAAGCTTGCAATGCCTTCGATGATCAACCAACAACCACCTGATCATCCGCGAATCCAATCGACTTTATCAGCTGGCCTCTTACTTTGATTTCCAATTCTAGCTTTTACCATGCCTCAATTACCATTTCCTCAGCATAAATGTTAAAAGCAAAAGCGACAACAGGAACCTTTGCATTACCCCACCACCGATATTTGCTAACCCAGATCACGGATTAGGTAACGAAAATATTGAGTTATAGGGAATTACCAAGCTCAAAATAAATTTTTCTACAAACATTAATTAGAGCAAGGCCAAATAAGTTCGACTTGCTAAGAAACGGGACTCTTGCTTAGCCAGCCTGACAGGCGTTTAGTCCCGGCAGCTTTGGTGCAAAGAAATTTAAATTCACGGAATGTTGCTTTAGCAGTGAGTTTAGACTAACGGTGAAGTGGAATATCAACTTATAGTTTCGCTCAAATTCTCTATCAGACCAAGCACCAATTTGAAGTTTACGTTTAAACTGTTTTCAACACGGGTCTTCCCATTATTTCCCTTCCGATAAACTTCCCACTTCGACAAAATTTATGCCACTTTGATGCCTTATAATGTCATAAATTACTAAATACAAAAAAAACTCTTTATCATGAAATTATCATCCAAATGGTTGGAGTGGCTAGACCCAAAATTTATGAAAATTACGAACACCAGGTAGAAAAAACTTTGATATGCCCTTTTCCCAAGCATTTGTTTAATTTTTCGGCCCGTTGTCCAGTTTACAGCATTAGAGGAAATGGAATTAGCAAAACCATGTCTTCGAAAAAAAATGTCGTTCGTTTCTCCTCGTTCAGGATCGAATGTGTCGCCGAACCGGATCAAACCTGCCGCCCGAAGATAGGAACCACTCTTGTATAGAAGTGAGAGAGGGGCTTTGAGAGAGAGGATACCGGATTAAATTTACATGCCAAAGGAATGATAGAGTGAGATAGGTATGCGACATGTCATCAACATCCTTCAATAAGTATAGGTACACAGTTGTAGTTATACTTAGTGTTCGGGGAGACGGTCGGTATTCGAGCTCTATTGTGCCGCCGAATATGACAGAGGGAATTGTGACGAGAGAGGTACGACACTTGGGAGCGAGGGAAGGCTGGAGGAAAAAAACTCTGCTCACGCCTCAGTCTTAATAAGTTTTTCTCAAGCTGGTTCCGCCGTGAAATGACTCCAATGTAATTCGATTCATATGTTGGCTACTTATGGAAAAAATCATCCTCCGTTTGTTGTGAACAGCAAAATATACCTTTCTCCGTCATTTGTTTTACAAATTGGGACTTAAAAATGCATGGTTTTAAATGTGAGAAAAAGTAAAACGACGAAAAATAGCATTTTTATATCCAATATGAATACCATTTTCGCGGAAAGCTTTGTGAGAAGCAAATTCTCCCTGATAATAGAATGGTAATAAAATATAGGCGCATGCCCAACGTATTTTAATATTATTAGCCAATGACTGCAATAGTTACAGTGAAAATGCCTTAATTCAATGAAAATGGCACTGTAGTCGATTCCTATGGCTGATAAGAGTGTTCGTTAAAATATATTCGCAGACAAATCTGAATTTTCAGTGCCTCATGTTTTAAATAGCTTCGGCATGTCATCTGTGAAAGTAGATTTTTTAAAAACACAGCTACGATAATTTGAATTCATCATTTAATCTGACTCACTCAGTTATGGCAGAACCTCCTAATAAGTAGACATCAAGACTTAGACAGTTTATGTCCCATTTGTTGGTAAATCGGTACAAATAATATTTGGGTTGGACTGAAACTTCTCTTCTGACAGACACAGATGAGAACACAGCATTATACAAGGTAATAAACGCTTTAGACCGATAATAAACGCCAATTCAAGATAGTTCTAAGGTTATAAGTTTAATTGAAATGCGAATTAGACGCTCGATATGACTCAAATGAAGTTCTTAAGACCATGTTGAGTTCTCTTAACACTTATCTGTCTGGAATCTTAGCTTTCATGTAATAACAGAAACCATTAATAAAATATCTGAACATCTGGAATACGTGAATGGTGGAGATGCAGACTAGATAAAGTAAGGCTAATGAACACATACACATTTTTTTCGACACTCCTAGAGAAGCTCACTATTATAAATGTCTTACATCTCTATTTTTTCTATTCGCCAAAATGAGTTCCAAACGTAGGTGCAATTGCGTAATTTTAACAAGAAGCATAATTGATGGCAATAAAATTCATATTCTGGTAAAAATAATATAACTGCCCCAAGGAATAAATCACCGAAATGAAAATTATCTGTATGGGATAATATTGCTAAAAAAATTGATAAAATAAAAAAAAATTCACATTGTTTACGAACTACCGAAATTTTGTCCCTTAGCCACCGATGATAAACTGGAAAGCATTTATGCTCAACAGTGAGTACAAAATTGTAAGAGAGTGTTAAAATAACATTGGTGGCTAAAAATATATGATCATTTACGTAAGAACCTTGCATGGAAAGTAATATATGGATAGAAATCGGGGTAGGTACATCAGTAAGAAGCCTATTAAAAATCAGGATAGTTAGAAAGAAAGGATACTGATACACAATTTGCAATAAAGCCAAAAATAATTTACATAGGCGTTTTCAATCTATAAGGTATCTCAGAACACTGAATTATTAGAAATCTTAAATTTTATATTAATAACAATTCACAGAGCACAATTCACAAGTAAATGTCTCATCGTAAAATTTTCAGTGATTTATTCATGCGATATTTTCCCAACTGTCATTCTAATCTGCATAAGCGAGACGGTATAAATCCCTTCAACGCTAGAGTAGGTCACACCGTGCACTGAAAAGCGGAATAATTGACGCTGCATAATGAAAATAACAACAAGTGTGTTGGTGAAGTGTATAAATCCAGTCGGATTGTAGTAATGTGAGACGTCGGGTATATGATATTGATTATTGTATTCAAATTGACCAGTAGGATTTTCATGTCACGAGTTTCTGCGTATTGCACTGACAAATAACCATATTGACGCAAGAACTTGCTTCATTGTCGCGTCAATTTTTTAAAATTTCTTGAGAACAAAAACTAATCGTTGTCGTTTTGACCAGATGTATTTACTCTTTCTGAATTTACGCTGTTTCCCTTGAACCGCCACAATAATATGGAGCAGGGTTTGCTAAAGCAACAACTATTTTTGTGTTTCTATGTGTTTAAAGTATTTGATGCATATGCAACAATTTTGCATTTGAATTCATGGATGCTTTTTCGAGGTTCTGTTTTGGTTAGAATATGCGTGAGGATTAAATAATTTTCGCCCGTCAGACGCAGTGACTATCTCCATTTATTTAATGCGAATCGTGGGTAGACTATTTTTGAAAGGTATGCTATTACTCTTTCTGGTTTGCAGTAAGCCCTGGACACATGCACCCATCTCAAGTCCTATATATTGCTTGATTTCATCGCATAGTAGCAGTATTTTTAACAAATCAGGTGGATCTGCTTAGAACTTGTGTTAACGTTTTAATATACTCCTTCACCTATGGAGACAGATGTACAAATCATTACTTATAAATTAGGAGAACACAAAGATAAAATACAAAGAACATGCAATGTGGATGTGTAGGGAGAGAATCCGAAGAAAAACTATGAATTACAAGTAAGTAGGGATGGTGAATTTTAGCAGTTGCAATAGACTCGAAATAAATGCAATATTGCCAATTGTTGCGAAATGAATGTGATCATGTTTCAGAAACTATTTTCACCGATTGATAATGCCACTACAGCTTGAGACTACGTTTGGTTGCATGATCACGCAACGCTGTTCTATTCTACAAGTGATCGGTCGTACCGCTCCATAATAGAAATAGATTTTCATTATGCATGCCAATATTAATTTCAGATTAACCAGGCATAATGAGATAGCATTTGCTATGCATGAGGTAGTAAGCCTATATAATGCGGAATCGTGGACTTACTCACAATCGCTCACGGGTATAGCTCACACGAACGATACACTTGACAGTTCTTCGTTACGTCAACAAGGAAATCGCGCCAAGAATACTAGTAAAAACGTCGTCATGCGGCATAAACCATAAGAATCATACATTTAGTATTAGCATTTTTGTAGTTCTAATAAATGATGCCTCTTATGATATGATGAAGTTTGACCTAGTTATTTATCATTGAAAAATTTCCTATTTTCATTGAAAATTATGAAAGGCTACAAAATGCTACTATGTTTATAATTCGTAAATTACACAAAAAGTGAGACTTAAAATGAATTACTCTAAATCATTAATTTATACCTAAATGCTAAAAATCACCCTCCCTAGCCATAACGCAAGAGAATTGTCGGAGGAACAAGCACCAGATGGTGAGAGTGAAAGTCGGAAAGGGCTTAGAGCCTAATCCTGGAGAGTAGAAGAAGACTTGAGTCATGATTTCTTCAATGGAATTATTTTGAGCTCGTATCTTGGACTGTACTCCATGGAAGGCGAAATTGAGGTCGAGCTCGAGGCGCGAACACCTCACAGCTTCTCGCTTCTCACGTGAGCGGGCGCTGCTAGTGGCGTGCCCAACCGGACAAACGTCGCCTCCTTCAAAAAAAAAACCTCGCGTCTAAAAATCCGTCCTGGCGAGCAAATCAAATTAGCGAATCCTTTCAAGGAGATTGCTGGGGGGTGGTGGGTAGGACTATATCGTGGGTCATCGCGTGTTATCTCTCCCAAAGTTCTTTTCTCTCTCTCTCTCGGCCAATATAAGCCGATTACTGATAACACGGGATCTACCCCTCCTCGCCGCACGATTACGCATTCTCTCCAAAAAAAAACATTATAAAAAATTCTTCTTTCCCAAGAACAAAAAGATACTTCCCCTAGGGCCCAACCCCCTTCCTTTATCGTCTCAAACCACCCGTGGTGTAAGAGAAAAGGACACGCAGGTAGGTATAAAATAATACGAGGAAGAAAGCGCGATCGCCGTCGCCGCCTACCGAAACGCCGTTATCCTCGGTGTGTTTGCGTAGGTGCTCGACATTCTTCTTCTTCGCCGGACCCACGGCGAGGGATGACCGGCTGCTAGCCTGCCCACTTCCCCGGACTTCTTTTAACATTCCCATGAAAATGCTTCACCCTTCTCTCCTCACCCACTCTGCTCCGTTCTAAAGTTTCTGCCCACCCTTCTTTTTTTTTCTTTCTTCCCTTGAATAGCCCCACTACTAACTCACTACTCGCCTCCTCCTTTTACTGTCCTGCCCAAAAAAACCTCTTTCCACCATCCTCCTACCACGACAACTAACGCACATGAGCTCTCTCCCTCCAACCCCGACGGCCTAAAAGGTGCGTTGCATTACCTGGGCCGAGCCCACGCTGAAAATAAAAATGACCCTTTTTATGCGCCTTTGCGCTTTCATAAAGGGAGGCGGTTTCCACGGGGGGAAGGGGTGGTTTTACCTATTTCGTATGCGCACACCTACCTATGCTTCCCTTCGCACTGACAGCCCAGAGCAGGAGAACCATGGGAAAAATAGCCGGTGCGGAAAAAGGGTCTAGGGGAACCTGGCTATAATCCCTTTTTCCTCTCCATCCTTTTGTTGCCAACAACACCCGTCCTGAAGCTGAGGTTTTCTAGCCCAATAGGACCGTCTAAGCAAGTTTTTCCTAAAATTTCCCCCTTCTCCGACCCACCTCCCCACCATCTCTTTTCTCCGCACGCAGATTTTTCTAATTCTAAACTTAACGCTACACTCACTTCGCAGTCTCCGTCGTGTTCAGCTGGAGTTCAGTACGGAATAATTGTGTTTCGTGGGTGTTCTGAAGAAGTCGGGAAGACGAATATGTGGCTCGTTTTCGGTGCGTGCTCAGCGTCGAAAATGGCCCACGTGAGCCAACGAATCGTCCCCGGAAGGCGTGGACGGGCGGGGGACAGCGCGGGTGGGAAAGGGACACAACAGCCCCCGCCGAGAGGAGACCGATCGGTCACCTCGTCCTCTCCCGGCGACGTCGGACGTGATCGCCGGGACCGGTCGCCGAGTCGGAGTCCGGTCGGTCGGTGAGCAGGCGCGGCGCCCCGGGAGTGAGGAAGGCGGGGAGGTCGGGCGCCACGTGGCGGGCGAGGGCGTGATCCGCGGCCGGCCGAAGGGGGAAGGAGATCGGCGCGCGCGTGGCCGTGGAGGCTGGGACCCCCCGGCCGGCTGCTGCAGCGGACTCGGGGCGAAAGGGGGTTCCGGTTCGGGGACTGGGTCGGTCTCGGCCTGCTCTCTTAGTGGACCTCGCGAGCTGGTTTGGACGGTAACCTAGCTCTTGCGCACTGGAATAACCCTGCATTTTTACATGCAGCAAATCAAACTCTTTGTCAACCTCGAATGATGTCCTCTTTTCTTGTCACTCCTATGCCGAGAAATATGTCATTGTATTAAATGATTTGAATTTGAAGCTGTAGCCACTCACTCGTCAATAATTGTAAATACACCAGCGTGCTTTGCCATTTGTCCATTATCATCAGTTCCAAAAGCGTGCTTACTCAAATACAAAGATATCTTGGCTACTGCCATTTCAAGTAGGAAGTGTTATTGAGCCGAATAAAATGTAAAATATTCAGCTTTGACTGCTCTCTTCTCAGTATTTTAAGGTTTTTAGATGATATACCTTGAGACTTTTTCTTTCTCGTCTTACCCACGCGGGAGATATAAGACCTGTATATATACGACTCTCGTTATGTTTTTTGTTCAGGTAAAGACATTATTTTTATTCAGTTTACACCGGCCTTTTTACTCTTCAGAGATATGGCTAATCGATATACGCTGGGTTTCTCCAAAATACTCGGTACTGAGGGTATACCGCAGGCGGTTTTACTTCATGTTTAACAGTTCCTTATTCCGTATTCCTTCTCTTTCCGTGTTCCTTATTATTGTCTATACCCTCACATAGCATTTAAAATTCTACTATTATTACTGTAACCTGCTCGAGAATGTTTAATTTCTCTGTAGCAATGACGATTTTCGACAGTAGCAGTTTTTCTTCTAATAGCTTCCACTTACACAAATTGAAGTGTACGTAACTCAATCTTATTCCACTTGCCTACAGCGAGTTGGCCACTTAAGAGGGTTTTTGCTGAGGGTTTTGAACGATGCACCACAGCAATAACTTTGTCTAAAAAATAGAACTTTCTATCATTTCTAGAATACCTTCTATCACTTATATATATTAGCTCTGGTGCCATTTTGATAATTTTATCCGGAGTACGCTTTCCTCCAGCCGAATGCTTAGAATGAGGCCTTGCAAAATATGTATCTCAAGCGGAAACAGGATGGAGTGCAATATATGATTTGATATTAAAGGCATAGAAGTGCCATTATACCGCAGTTTCCGTTTAATATATGGTTCATTTTTGTTGGATACTTTCGTTATTTTTCGTTATCGGGTCGTTGTGGCGACATTTGAGAGAGGCAATTGACCTCTCCAAGGGCTAGGGCAGAATTATCATCGAAAGCGAGAACTTTTTTATGCTGCGCCTCAAAGACGCTCGCGTCTATCAGACTGCGCCATAGAGTGTGAAACCTCTGTTTCATTATTCGGTGGATAAAATCTGTCATAGGTAACAGTATTTTTCACTATGTCTACAACTACGTTGCGCTCCGTAGGATTCTACAACGGTGCGTAGCAAGCGGTTTTGTGATCAAAGCAGCCATTTTTCCGATATCGTGCATGAAAACGTATGATCTATTTCACATTCAAAATTGGCGTACAATTTGGAGTTTTTGATTCGATCAGGAATCCCGTGAGGAAAAAAGCATTACTATGATTTATCATTCCTCGTTTCCATCTTCCTTATTTTATCAAAGTGGCCGAATCTATCGATGAAACAAGGGAGTCTAATAATATAGTCGTTGCCAGCCTAATTAAATGAAGTCCCCAGTACCTTACCAGCAGTCTCAATCTTATTCGCCTCTGACGAAATTAAGGAGATTGCCATCCTAGTTTTTCTAATAATACAGTTTCTTGGATAATTACCTGCTATACGACATATTTCTCATGTTAATGCAAATGAGCAAAATGCTAGTTAGGACTCTATTTGACACCAAAGGAAAATATCTCTGTCTCGTGCATCCCGATTCCTGTTTTACGCCTTAATGTTTTTTTTCCAGCGCATGGAGATGATAATTACCACCAGCAGTGACAGGGCAGGGGAGCATCGCCGCGGGCCGGGCCGCAGTGGCACAGCAGGAGGCGCGGGGAAGCACTGTCGGGACTTCCGGCTCTGGGACGCGTGACGCGAGGGCAGGTGAATGAGAATACATTTTCGTGATATCCCGTTGCGTCGAATTGACTCTTGCTCAGTCCAACATTGGTCCCCAAACATTTATTGTCATGCGCCAAACGGGAGTTTCTTGTCGCTAATCTTCAATGGGTCGACGGAAAGAGGTTGATCGACCACTTGAGAATGACGCGAAATACTTGGAAACCGGTCGAGGCAGCACAACGAAGTGTGGAATATGACAGAATGTTTGCAATTGAATGACGCTATCCACAGCTCACAAAATGAATGTCTCCGATTGATTTCTCCCTCACTTGGGTGAGTGGTCGATTATTCCTGTTGTGTGCACCTAACATGAAAAATAATGTAAAATGCTATTTTACAGCAGTAAAATACAGCACTTGGAATATGTAGCTAGCCTTTGAGACAAATTGAAGAGTTGATTGGGGCACTGCTTTAAGTTCTAAGAAGACCCACTAGGTTAAAAAAAAAGATATGAATAAAAATCAAAGGGTAATTGTGTTATTGGATAATGGTGGGCCCCTTAAGCAGTAAAGCAAAGATATAAAGTTAGTTTAATGCTTACATAAAAATATAAGGAACTCGAGTTGGCTTTTGGCATTGACAAGGCCATTAGCTCCCTACTTTCGTAGATTTGACATCTCAGACACTTGGCATGTTAGGTACTGATACTCTTTTTTTTAACTTATTCGAGACTCCAACAGAACCAAGAAACGCAAGCAATCATAAAAGAGAGTTTAACAACGACAGAGAATGGTAGTAAAATTATATATCGAATAATATTTTTATTTGTAAAAACACATAATTGGCTGGTGTCATAAATAACTCCGTCACACGTTCTTTCGGCGCTTCGTGAGGCAAAACGTGCATGTGTATGAAAATCATAGGATTTAATTAAGTCAAGTGGAGAGTAGGTACTGTATAAAATTTACTACAAAACAGAGGTTATACCAATCAGGGGTGCATGTTTGGTGATTTAGGGGTACGCAGAACACGTTTAGTCATGGCTGAGCATGTCTAGGGCATTTTTATTCAGTGCTGGACAAACTATCAGTGATACAATCTAGAAAAGTGGCCTGACAGGGACTGAATTTGACTAAAAAGGTTGGGTAAAAGGGTGCTGCTATTGAACTTTGGAAATAAAATAAAAAATATATATTTTGCGATTAATTTCAGCCTTAGGTACCTCCGCGAGTGGAATTTACTCCTGTTGTATTTATTATAATCAGAAAACCAGAGATGGCATTTGCCAAACATTGTTGTATTGTACCAAACACCCAGAACTATGAGAGGCAGGATCAAATATTTTCGAAAACTGAATACCATTCCTAAATGCTAACTCACATTGGCCTCGCACAGCACTCTAGGTCGTTTTTCGCTCCTTTTTAGCTTCTGATCTCTATAATATATATTACATGTTTCTGCCATTATATCATTACCGAATGCGTCTCTATTAGGAGTTTAAAATAATTAATGAGATATTTGCTGTTAACTTCAAGTGGAGTTCATACGCTAGCATAAACGGACACAAGAGAAGTAAATCCGAATCATCCAGCTGCATTACACTCAAGTTTGACGTGGAATTTGGGTGAATCTCTCTACATCAAATTGAAAACGCGAGTATTTGTGGCAATGCTACTGCAATCATGAACGGAAGTATTTGATTTTTTAAGATCAATAGGAGACAAAGGTTGTCGATTGAACTAGAAGTAAACGTGACCAAGGAGTCCGGCTCTTATAGCTATAGCTAAGCAAAATAGTATTCTAAAATATCATAAAATACGTTGGGAAATATACTTTATCTCATATATTAGTGATTAAGACGTGAAAATAAATAGAAAATGAGGCTGAAATTTCTTTATGGATCTCCGATGATACTTAAAAATAATGTAAAAACAATTAATTCTAGAACTCTTTAATTGTATTACAATGCAAAAAATGTACTAAGCTTGTGATAATCTCCACTGCTACAGAACTGTGAGGAATCTGCCACCCGTAGAATGTAACGCACTGTAAAATTTACTTAATTTATCCATTTTCTAAGTAAACCATGTATCACAGTTTCAACTTAAAATATATTTATTATAGCTCCAGTGAATGCATTGAGGCAAATAATAAATTAATATTTAAATCGTACGTTTCAGAACATATTCACATTGAGTTTCAGCAAGCAACTTATATACTCGTAGGAACTACACTTATTAACTGAAATTGATGCAATACATAAGGAAAAAAAAATTCTGCTCTGGTTTGATTAGGCCATTGGTAGGATTGGGATATACATAAGTGTTTATTTGAGTATTGAGTACAGGAAGGTTCCTGGATACGTTTTTTTTAACAAATTGGCTCATCTTTGATCATTTCTGTACACGATCTTGGTAGCGGTTCCGTAAAAGTTTTTAAACATAAAATCTGAAAATCCGGCGTCACCTAGCAGTTATCATTTAAAATATTGAATATCCGCAGCTCTTCAGTCAATTCTATTTTTAGCTAACAAATTGGATTCCTTCGTAATCCCTAATTTCGACATCCATCATAATTCTCTTCATGTAATGCATCATTGGTATATCTCGATAATTTTTCCCATTTTAAGTTCCTTCCATTATAATTCTCATGATGATTTTTTGGGTCTCAGAATGTCCAAGCTTTTTTCTGCGCGTTCCATAAGGAAAAATATTTTGTTTATAGCATTGATATGAATCGCTGTCTTACTATTGACCATATACAAACGTAACTCGAAATCCAGACAAATTATCTGATTTCTGACTGACGGTCAAGATGAAAAGTTGCACATTATTTTGCAGTGAAACAAACAGCAACAACAGCAACAGCAAAAAAATACCAATAACAGCAACAACTCTGCCTTGTTTTAAGGAATATTTCGTCTTCAGGGCCTTACCCGGAATGTTTATACCATTGTATTTCCAGTGAGCTTTCGTGTTTACGCCTTATTTTTCATCGCAAGATCTCCGATGGTTTTCATCCCTACATGCGCTCCGGGATGTTACGTGGGAGCGCGCGAATCGCCGAAAGCCTTCCCGGAGAATGCCGCTCTCCTTACGGCGAGCGCTCCCTCGTCTACTCTCGGGGACGCCCTCCTCTTCCTCCTACGCGGTCCAGCCGCCCAGCCAGCCGGCCGATCGCGCCCACCTCGCGGAGCAGACTCCTTTTCGGCCGAGCGGCGTCAGAGCAGCAGCAGGAGGAGGAGTAAAGGGAAGGCAAAGGCGAGCGGGCGGCGCCGGCGCCGAGCCGCAAAGAGGGAGAACGGTATGTACCCCACCGCCGCCGACGCGTTCTCCTCGGAGAACATCCGAAGATGAGGATGAGGAGGGGGTGGGGATGGATGCTACTCCCGGGTCCCCATTCATTCATACGTCCGCGAGGAGGACGGGGAAGGTGGCGTGATGCTCGGAAGGATATCACGGAAGCATCATTCGTTCATTCATATTAATCCAATTAGCTCCATTGCATGGCCACTTGCTTGACCTCTCCAAAGCATATAACTATCTATTTGACTCGTACACATTCACTTCAACTTATCATGGAAACGGCCTACCATGACGGAAATTTAATGGGAGAGCGCGTAGTTTGCCCAAGAATGAATTTCAAAATTCTGGTAGCTGGGAAAACGGTAAATTTTAATTAATATTTACAGTGAGTTTAATTTTACGCTACTTGGATTCATTAGGCACTGATACACATCTACTAACTTAAGTAATGTATATATAATGATTTTCTATTGTGAAATATAATTAATTTCTTGATTACAAGTTTTCATCGGTTCAAAATGATCGTTAGCCGTATATGCATCCTTGAACGTAAACTTTTGTCCTTACTTACGGTTACTTTTAGTGCGTGGATGCATATGAATATACAAATAATCACTTTGTCAGATTATTTGTATATGCATACAGCTGATAAAAACATTTTAATGTAGATAATAGTTATTCCTTACAAAAAGTGCTTCATGCAATTTCTTGCGCGTCTATAGTCAAGGCTAAAAAACAATTAAATCCAGTGGCATGTAATTTTAACACCAAACTAATTTCTTAGGGCTAAAAGTCATTTTAAAAGATATTTTGATATTTTCGTCTTCTGGCTAGTCGTTGAAATAATGACATACCTCAAGCAACAAGTCTTCTATCTACATGCGTATTTGTAATTCATGATATTTATGACAATGCTTTTGACACCTGTAATTTAGAGACCCACCCCAGGAATGCGTACGGTGCAATGGTCAAATACAAGTGTCAACACGCCACTATATGCAAATTTCGAAGTGAAATAAAATGAGAGAGACTAGTGGAATTATGGATTGAAGGGTAGTTTTGAGAAACCTGCGACTAGACATAAGAAAATAAATTATTGCAAGAGTTCAGGATGAGAAGGATGGAAAATACGATAGTCACATTGATAGTAATATATACGATGGTAAACACTGATGAACCAAAAGAAATTTCCATTTGAAAAAAAGGCAGAACAGGCTAATGAACGAGGCAGTTGAGCGATGCATTGTAAGGTTTTAAGACGCAATGATATTTCCAAGGCCGTAAAAGAAAGGAGTATATTTGGTGAACAGGGGAGTAGATAGGGAGTAGATAGGGTATGGATAGGCATTTTATAGGAAATAAAGGTATATAAAGAATGTGAAGAATGATATGTACAGTAAGAAAAGAGGGTGGCAGCATGAAAGTAATCTTAAATCCTTTTAAACGATAGTAAATTAATAATTATAAAAATAAACAATCCACTAATTTCCCAGTAAACCTTTATCCGAGCATCAAAAGTTCCAGAAAACAAAGGCGAATGCAATAAACCGGGAGAGTGGTTAGAAACCAGAAAAAAATTTCAGTGTGCCCTTAAAATAGTACTAGGTGCCTCCATTGAAAGTCGTGATTACCTCCTTGAAATTCATAAGTATATGCCTAAATCGATAGAAACCATGTTGCTGCGGTCATTTGGAGGTGTTCGTCGTTGAAAAGCGTTGCGGTTATTTAGTTCACACGAGTCGGAACAGATTTCAAATGAATAAGTACACCCAGCAAAATATGCCTCTCCGTCGACTTCAAGCACTATCACACTGATGCTCTTTCAGCCGAAGAATGACTCACTGAGATACGAGCTATCTAATAAGCTCATGAAGAATAATAGGTGCTATGAAATGGCAACAAGGATGAGAATCATACTATACATTAGCATGATTGGCCCACATTCAATCCGATACAGTCTCCATCCAATCAGGTCTTCCGAAAAACTCGGTGTCAAGCCACTAGCGGAAAGTCGGCTTCCAACATTTTATAGCTTAACTGGTGATTTTGAAACTAAGGGAGAAATTTTATTACTTTCCAAGAGGCATGCTAGGATTGGGCAGTATGGAAGAAATTGTTTTAACAGAGCCAGCACAACACCGAGAACTATAATTTTTTCACTGTGTCTACTCCGAGAGCGAATGGCGTTATAAGAATGTTTTAGGAACAATTTTTTCGGTTACTCTTCCACAGTTCCCTACTTACTACCTCAAGGGTTATTTACAGTAGGTAAATGTTCACAAAAAATAAACTGCGTTGTATACCAAGAAACTATTAGAGGTGTTGTTTTGGGGACAGCGGAAGGCCTAAGAAATGCTATCCAATAAAAGAACATAGCTGACATACTGCTATACTATTACTCTATAAATGCAGCTTTTTCAGTGGTGACTATTTCTTTCTACTATGTAGTAAGGGCGCGGGTTCAGGAGAAGAAGTTCTGTTGGATTGGAGTGGTTCTAGATTGATGCATTCTCGGTTTCTTGGTTGTGTGCTTATAGGTTGAATGACAATAATTTAGTAGTAAATTTCCCGATTTGCTTTCTGTAGCTTTATCATTAATGGGATAGAGAATTTTCAAGCTTTTTGTTTTTCCTCAATTTACGAAAAAATGACTGATTTGATTGGAATGACTCTTTTTTCTCGGGAGCGAAAAATCTGCTGTAATATATCACATTAAGTTTAGAACTAAGACCGTATGCTGTTTGCAAAACTTCCCTTTTGTCTTAGTGAAATATTTATCTCTCATGTTTTGTTCTGAATGAATAAAAGGTATGTTCCGGTTAGTTTTTACGTTCGACGGTTCCCGACACTTACTCATGCCTTCCATGAGGGTCTCCAAAACACACCTTTTACTTCTTTCCCGGGATTGCTTCTATTTATGCTGGGCAGATAGTGCAGTTTACGCGATATCAGAGTTTAATTTTATCTTTAGAAGGTGCAATAAACACCAGATGTTCCTAGAGCGCCGTATGAACGCGGATGAAATATTGGCCATAGAATTCCTAAGTCTTCTCCTGGGTTGGGGGAAATATATCAGACCGTCATATAACAAAAACTAAAATACTTTCATGCATTGTGGTGGCTTCAATTGAAGAGCATCCGTGAAATTTGGACACCCTTTAGAGTAAATATAATATTGTTTCTTTTTCGTGTATAACTGACTACTGAACGAGTTAACCGTCAAAGTTTGTTTTTTTAGATGGAGTGCATACATGCATTAAGGTTTTGATTTCATTTTTACGTTTCCAAAAATAGGTCAAGATATTAAAAGAAAGTTCTTATGTAGGGGTTGTCAGTAACGTTTTACGTATTTGAAATACACAAAAACGCGTAGCGGGTTAGCCAAGAAAAAATATATTTTCATGGAACCTTATCTCTTCCGTGTCTGCATGATTGAGAGACAAACCAAATATCAGATTATTCTTTAAACATGTTTAGTAACAGAGACTTACAATCTTCAAATGCGTAGAGGTCCAATGCTTTACAAATATCTCATGCATGAGCATAATAAAATTTCGATAAAATAATTTTTCGAATTGCAGCAGTTGCCATAAAACGCGAAACTTCATTGTGGCGGCCAACCAGGTAAAAGATTTTAGTGCTGAGAGATCATTGAAGTTTCATAATAATTATATTAAGAGCATCTATATTCGTGAGCAACTTTACCCTTATTTCTTAAAATTAGATAAATTGTTCCAGCACCCATGTCCTGGACGGTGGAATACGACCACGGACACCATCTGGATTTGTAAGCAAGGATTTGACCACTTTGCCACCGAGTCCAACAACGATTCCTATGTTAATTCCCCATGATATGGGAGAATGAAATGTATAAATGGAACAAAACTCATCGTTGACGAGCAATATTTTTGGAAATTATCCATGGTATAAAAAATAGCCACACTTGCAATACAGTCTCTTGAAAATGACGTGTAATAAACATTGGAACCGGTTGAGGGGAAAATAAATGGCGCGGAAAATTACAATGTAAATATTCCTTACCATCAACATTTATCTATATCTACAAAATACCCTGCAAGCCACCTCAGGGTTGTGTGGCAGGGGGTGAGTATTCACCAACAAGCATTACACTATACCCTAAAGTTAGTGTAACTACGACTAATTACGCATTAGCACAAATCGCTAATGCTTGCCACGAGGCGAAGCCTCACAAGCATGCACTACTACACTACAGATATGGGAGTTCAAATTCTGAGAAAATATTTTTGGTGCACTCATGATCATTGAGTAAATAGTATTCGTAAGTAAATGTATCCTAATGTACAGTTGCAACGTGATCACGGAAAATGCCCGCATTTTCGTAGAGTGGTGCCTCCGTAGCAACATAAAAAGGTGCCACCACATGCCCCAATGCCCCTCATCTTACGCAAATGCAAAGCAGCCCCATCCCGGATGGAACTATTTAGCGGCCCATTTAGTGCTCGGGGCGCAGGTGCACGGCTGAGAACGAAGCAAGTCCTACTCAGTTCTCCGTGGAAATACTGTACGCGGACGCGGGTTGCGTAGTGCCTGCGGGCCATGCATGAAATTATTTTTCTCGGAAGGCCCTCGTGCATAGCTGCTCCTCCCCCGATATGTCTCCATTTAAGTTCTGGTCTATCGTTTGGTATGGAAACCAGCATGAAAATACCACTGCCACGAGCGAACCCAATAGCTGAGCCATGTTTTTCCAACCGTAAGACATTAGCACCCGTGGATGATAGGGAACATTTTAATGAGAGCAATTTTTCGTTTTGCTTGGCGGAATTTATTAAAAAGTGGATACTATGCTTCTCCGAGTTCATTTTCCTTACCTTTTTAATACCAGGAGTTGAAAGATGAACGATGCACTTTTCCTTAGATATTTCCATAATTCCGGGCTTCAGCACAATTGTTCGCCTATTACCGACAACAGTGCTTCAGCTCGCTTTAGCAAAAGTGCTTCTGGTTGAAGTCATTCGAAGCTGGTAAATGTGTCGTCGGTAATAGGCCAGCGATTGGCGCTCAGCACGGAAAAATGGAGAGATATACAGATTTGTGCCGCAGAGAATAACGAAAACACATTTTCAAAGTTACACCAAATTAAGTAACAACCCTACTATGCTTCCATCGAATAAACTTCATTCCTAAGGGTGTAATCTTACATCTTTGTGCCTAACGTCCTATCGCAATTTATACCTCAATATCCTTGCGATTCTCTCGTGGGAATAACTAAATATTGGATACTCGTCTATGCCACAACCAAATCTCAAGAATTGGAAAATTAGCTCTTCATTACTGTTCATTTGTCCGTTTTTCATTCTTTCATCGAAGGTAAGGCATGGTATTCTCTACGCAAGGCCACTTCATCACTCGTATTATAGACTGTATCTGATTTTATTCTGTTTTTCACCGAATTATGCAAGTTGGTTACTTTTTTTGGCCGGCATTTTGGCAAGCATTTCAGATATTTGTTTTCTTCGATTAATATTATCCTTCCACTTAAAATTCCGGTATACCTAAACAAAACTAATAATTAGCGACTCTCTCACTGCCGTTTACATAGGTAGTTGCCCTTTTTCTCTCCATTCATTGGTCACCAAATTTTTATACGACGGCTGGGATATAACGGGTTAAAGCTCCATTATTTTGTTATGCATTTTTGTCTACCGTCAAAACGGTAATTGGTGTAACTTGGTCTCCGGAGGGTGACCAATGTAACTTGGACACAATGATTACAAGTCACGGAATCGGACTTTCTCTAAGACACAATCGAACATACTGTAAATAAGTATGTATTTTCGCGCAATATTTAGAGCATAAGGATGAAAAACATTTTGATGCCGAAATTTTTTCCAAAATAACCAAGTGTCCTAATATTTTCCAACCAAGAGCAGAAAAGGCGATTCGCAACTCTGAAACTCGCTAAGATCAGTCATTAATAAGTATCCCATGAACATTTACTAAGATATATAACCGAATACGTTCAAAAAAGTGTCCAAGAAATGAGGAAATAGTATTTACCACAAAACCTAACGCTAACATGATTATAAGTGGCGGTTCATTGAATTCTTCTTTTTCACCCAGACTTTAACTGAATATAAAGAGGGAACATGGCGAGGAGTGGTTTTTGAAATATAATGCGAGGAACGGGAGCTGCTTATCAAAGTCGTCGCTTAGTATGCAAAATACACGGGTGTTTCAATATTTTGTCTAATCATACTCTCAATTTTTTATTTATATTATGATATAATTTTTTATACATATTTTGACCATAATTTAAATAGCTCTATCCTCTCATAAACATTTCTCTTGTATCATTTAGAAAAGTGGAACGATAAACAAAACAAAAAATATGTAGACCTCTCACGCGCAGTTGATACATAAAGCAATAAATCATCAATTGAAAGAATAATTACACTTTATATATCATAACCTGCTCAGAGATTATATCTGCCAAAAAATCCCATCATAGTCTTGGAAAAATCGGTTGTTATTTTGTAATAGTGAGTATAAAATGACTATGATAGATAAACAAGGTAATGAAGTCGTCGCATGCAAAAAACCATTGACTATTGCTTGTTAAAGAGCATAGCAATTGTAGTCATTGGAGTCGCAACAGAATTCGCTGATGCCAAATACAAAAAACATTGGTATTGTGGAACCCACAGTTGACAAATAGCTGTTTTCATGGTACATACATTATAAGCACCTCACTGAAATGAAAACTGTTTTTTACCAGTTTTAATGCAATTGCGTAGTCCTGTCAGTGATATGACTCTTCTTATGAGTACTTTTTTGTTTAATTTACCTTGTTATCGGGTATAATTCCAGTTTCATGTGCCGTGAGGGAGTTTAGGCTTCGTCCAGCCAGCGATATGCCCAGCTTTCATTCAGCAATGGGAGCAAGACTTGTAAGAATGCGTGTATAGCGAGTAATTAGGCTTCGCAAAGGGGTACCCCTTGGAGTATGCTATAATATTCTATCAATATTTTCAAACTCTGAAGTTTCAGAGAAATATTTATCGTTATTAGATTACAGGTTACTTGTTCTGACGGATTTTGAAGACTTTGAGGCATTTCATTCACCTCAGGAAAACACCAGATTTCTTTCTTCCAATTTCAGTGCTCTACCTTGCGTTTTCAATGTTTATTATTTATTTTTTCATGGATAGTTTTAGGGTTTACCTTCTGTTCCGCATTACAGAATGGACTACAACTTTGCTAAAAATCTTGTCAAAGTCTTCAGGTCCGGAGATTTTAAATCGAAGGACTTCTAAACAGAACACGCCAGCTAGAGGATTGCAAAACTAGGTTTATTCTACCGAGGACTATGGGACGTGGAAGAGAATCCAAAAGCCGATCATCGCCGAGGCATAGAAAAACGACTGGGAAAACTGGGATATAATTTCATTACATATTCCTTTTGAGCATAATTGTCAAGTGGGACCAACTAAGGAATTTAGGAAGCAAACCTATGGGTCGTAAAACTAAAGGAAGACTCATGAAGGAGTATAAAATATTAGCTGAGTGGAGAAAAGAGGAGAGTTTGATCTAGCCAATCTTACATATGAAAGAGTTTTGGCACTAACTTTGTGAAAGCTCTTAATATCCATCTTCAAAAGAGGAAAATTAGAAAAAAAACACTGGTACACTTCCACACAATTATTGAACATACAGCCAAGGTTCCGGCACGTTTTGCTAATATCTACATCTTCATCTACGAAGTACCGTGCAAGTCACCACTAGGGTGTGTGGCACAGGGTGATTCCACACCAGGAATGCAGCACAAATCAGAACCTCGCACGCTCCCCCGGCCGATAGGCGCAGACCAAAAAGCAGTCAGGAGAACAGTGCGCAGCCCAACCGGAAACTGGGAGAGTGCTACGTAAATGAACATGCAGAACAATGCTATGGACATATCTAGTGGTTAATATTACTGATACTGTTAATCTATGAATGCTACGAGATGCTACTTCATGCAGAGAACAAATTAAAATAATGCCGGACAATTCGACCGGTGTGGAGTGTTAGTAATGATGCCGTGTTCTTAAGCACAAGTGAAAATTCTACTCTACCTATTGAGGGTGGGAGTTTCATATGATTGATCTATCGCATCTATTAGGGACTATCATCAGGGTGAAGGCATGATTGATGAGTGCATAACGGTCCGAAACCATGGTCAGTTGATCAGTAATAGTGTGGATGTGTACCAGTGTTATTCTCTTTTTCCTCTTTTGAAAAAGCCAATCTTATAGGTATTTGATGACAGATGATGATGTGCATTTTCGATGACAGACAATTTTGTATTCCCTTCTAATTTTATTCTTTGTAATATTTACGTGCTAGCGATGAGAGCAAGTAAATAGCATAGGCAGTCAAACGCGCGAAGTACGCTCGCCCACGCTCCACGGCCGGCCACCACCGCCGCCGAATCCGCCGCCGCGCCGCCGGCGCGCCACTCCGTCGACCCTAGGAGGACGCGTCTCACGCCCGCACCATCAAAAGAGGGAATAGTAATCACCCGGCGACTTCCGAATCGTTCCCTGATTAGAAAGCCCCTTCCTACGCGTCCCGTATCCCATTCCCGCCCCCCCCCCCCTTGTCACTTGTCGCACGGCGATCTTACGACTCCGCGTGCAATTATCCACAGCGTTCGAAAATGAAATAAGCCTCCTCACCCCCTTTCCCACACATTCCCACTCCATGCATGCGTGTCCCTTCACGTGGAGGATCAAAAGTCACTTCACGAGTGTGATGGGGAAGACCCAAAAGCGATTGGTTTCGACCGGTTTCGTGACGTAACCGGTCGAAAACCATTATTATTACTCGCAAAACCCCCCTCCTCCAACCCCCTCCCCCACCCTCTCACATCCCAACTCTCCTTTCGATCAGGAAATATTGCACATTTCGTTCGTGCAGCCCCGTACACCGCCATTTTTCAACCGGAGCACATTGCATCGGAAATCGACAGGCGTCATTTTTAGCAGCGGCGGTGGTGCTGGCGTGTTGGTTCATGACTAAAGGGTGCGGCCCGGTTTGTTTGGTGCGGGCCGAAAGCAAAAACGGAAGCAGATGAGAGACCACCAAAAAATCCCCCACACCACTCCGCGCAGGTGAAATGAATTGCGATAATATGGTCACCCCCTGCCAACCCCCTTCCCATTATTGACGACCGGAGACCACAATTAATCGACACGGCGCCGAGCACGCGTCCATATTCTTGGTGAGATGCAACCGGTTTGGCGGGTGCACGCCGTAAAGAAAACTCAAATGTCTACTACCTACAGTCCGCCGGCACGAAGGATAAAACTCCCAAGGATTAAGGGAGGAGGCGCCGGCTGAAGGACAGGATAACACTCGCATGTTCTCCGATTGCCGTCACAAATACTACTTGTTTGCCTAAATGGAATAATTTTACCCTTCACCATCGCAATTGATACATGCCCATGGGAACAGCGACGTAAAATTTATTCTTTCGGTAGTTTCGCTCGGAGTTTGAAAATGTACATCCCAGGCCTCATGGATTCCGATTGGGATATTGCGATAACATTAGGCTAGCGTTCGTAAATTTCGCGCCACTCCCATCATCAAAGGGTCGTGTTATGGAATTCTTTTGGAAGCGGACGAATCTTGAGAATAAATTAGAGCGATAGATCATTCGTCATTTGTTCCCTTGAGAAGGCCTTGTTACTGGTCGGGTGTAACGGACGTGCTTTTCGTCCAAGGAGGATATTTATTGCGACTGTCGAAATACTTCGACTATTATCGTGACATTGCTACAATCTGTACGGAATGTTAAGAGGTTTGCGGTCACGGAAAACGTTCTTTCATTAATAACTCGTAAGATAAACTAATCATACTTGAGGGAAGGTTAAAAAAAATGAAGTTGACAGCCTTTTCACCGTCCATACCGATGCGAAGACAAATCATTAAGACAAGCATTAAAATGTCTCTGATTATTCTTAAGAATTAGGGTCTGCGCCCAATACGTAACAGAATTTATAATGCCCTTCCTATCCCAAAACAAGTTGTCACGCAAGAGGTCAAAAAGACCATCAAAATCTTAGCTCTTATGCAAGAAATTTCCAGTTCTTTATCCTTGTAAGGCTAACAGAGATTTGACCGACAGTTCTAATCATCTCATATTTCCCCTCAAAAAAGTGACCAGCAAATAGCACGAAACGGCAGAGAAATCTCACGTAGCCCAAATTATATTGTTACCTGAAGATGTCACTATGTGATGAAACCCGGGTCGTAAGAAATAAATCAATTTAGCGGGTCATTACGTAGTGTAATATTTATTTCCGATATGGATAGGTTCCACATAGTGAAGTCTGAAGTTATTGCTAATATTTTATTAGATCACCTCATTGTCATGAGCCGCGAATGCTTCAGCGGAGAATTCTTCAAACTTTATTTACTTAAAATATTCCTTGGTGAAATTCCCACTCATTCTATTTTTGCGAACGAAGATAATATAAACAGTAAATACACCAATTTCCTTGACAGTACTTTTATGAAAGATTTCTTCTCGTCATCTAATCTGCTAAATATAAAATACTTAGCATTTACGACGAAAAAAGACATTGAATTATGGACGTATACTTAGCATAGCATTAAAAAGTATAGTTAGAAGATAAACTATGTAAACTATTAAAATAAGCTATCACACAGGTAGAATAATTTCGTCTCAATTATGAAAGTTCATTTTTAGATTTAAGGTTGAAAATATATAACTGGTGTTCGGTGTTTACGGAGACTTTCACGGAATATGTAGGTATGGCATTAGGTATGTTCACCAGTACCAAGCGTGTAGAAGTGAGTAAAAGAGAGATGGTCCTATTAGCTACGTAACTCAGCCTCGAATGCATTAGAAATAATTTTAAGCATTATAGAACGTTTTAGCTCTAAATTGCTATTTATTTCAACCCTCTGCAACTAAATTCTAATAACACTATATTCTATTCTTAGATTGTTATTAGCCACATTTGAAAAATTTCCAGTGCCATTATGAGGATATAGCTTTTGAAATTAGAAAAAAATATTTACATACGCTGCGGCTAATGAGGTCACACTACAACATTACCAAGAGGATAAAGAGTACCTGTATCATGTTAATTTAAGCCACTTTCTTGAAAATTCAGCTCCATTCTCTATTATTTTCCCGTTGGGTGGAAAACAATACAATATCTTATCAGCTCCTTACAATAAGAGGTAGGTATAATGAAATATTTTGCATGAATGATTGATTTAATTTGAGATTCTTTGTAACTCAAGTAGTTTAGAGAGGCATTTCGAGTAATGTGCAACTACTGATTACTTATTTACTGAATAAAGAAGGGAAAGGATATTTGCCCAATGTGCGGAATATATTCAAGACGAATCTCAACTGATAATAAGAATTTGAAGATGCGTCTTCAGATGATAAAATAATTTGTCGATGGAGAAAGCTGCGTCACGAGCAAATATTGTTTATGAAAATCTTGTAGTAAATATTTCCAAAAGTTTCCGACCACTACGCAATATTGGGCAAACAGTGCAGTACCCTCCACCAATTTGAGGGCATTTTGAAGGACGAAGGGATACAATAGCAGCTGCACTGTATGTTATTATATTTCATTTGCTCGATCCTAAAAAAACTGGAAAACATTTCGCTGCAATTAAAGCCAGTCATCTACGTTCACCCAACCATGGTCTAGGCTGTGCATTATGATCCGTTTCAAAGTGAAACGGAGAATATGCGCTCCTGAACCGGTGAAGTGCAAAAACTGCGGCTGTTTTAAAATAATATAAATGCTATCTGAAATGTTATGTAACCAGAAATTTTTCTGGTCACGGGGAAAACTCATGGAGGAAACAAATATGATGAGCTACCTTACAGCAAACTTCTGCTTAATTTTTTTAAAATATAAAAATCTCCACGGCGAGAACAGTCGTTTCTGATTCCGAGGAAGACCTGTGACGTTACCACTTGGCCTGCACTGAAAAACAAGGAAATGCTATGGATTGATCCACTCACGTGAGAAAATTGAGGATACTCTATTAAAATCTAATTTATTCTGCTCCACGATACACAGTTGTGCAAGACAAAGTATTTCATTCCGAGAATCGCTGTTAACAGGTTTCTAAAGTAATTCGCGAACAGGACTTGGGAAGACTTACTTTCTTCATGGGACGTATGACATTGAACGTCTATTGCCACATTAAAGACGAGAAAGACGTCCGTAATCATTCGCGGGCCTCCCTCGCCCCACAGATTCCTTAGCATGCGACGAACGTGACGTGCGTCAAAGTGTTCGAGAGGCCCATTGACCACGGTGGTTTTTCCACCACAGCTGTTGTCGAGGGGAAAAAAATGAAAGGTTATCTTCCAATCGCGAGTTTGCTCAAACAATATTTGGCAAATAAAGGTGCAAACGGCTTGGTTATCACCTCTCCCTCTTCTCAACTCCTCACTCACCCGTCCCACCCACTAGGTACACACGACGACCACCACGGGCTCATGAACTCGGGTACACACGCCCACAAGACTTCCACACAACTTTCCTTCAGTCTTCCTACGGCCTAGTCTCGCAGTCTTTCGAACATATTTATCTCCCCGCAGCTTGCCCTGTCATTTTGTGACGACGACGATCTGTCAGCTTCTGCGTCGTCTGAGGGTCAACAATCATATCCTGTGAAGATTCTTGACGAATTCCCGGGGTTTTTATTCCACTTCCCCCGATAAAACCGACGGAAGTGAAATTCGTTTCACCGGGCGTCTTAGAGGTTCCTCTCGGTTTGTTTTATCAGGCGTTTCGCGCCTCGGTTGAAATATTTGAAACCGAAGCCTGGTCATGAATTACGGTCTCCTTTACTGGTTGATTGTATCGTCACGTTTTGAACACTCTCTCAAAGGCACACGTCACGCACAGTAAGAAGTGTGAATGCTAGGGATCTGCTTTCCTTCAAGCTGTCGTCATAATGGCTCAAATTTATCTCGGCTGTTTGAATTTCAGTCCTGAGATGCAGAAATCCATGTTGACACGGCTACTATCCTAAATGTAAGATCATGTAGTAAATATTTAAAAAGCGACTTCCTTCTAATTGATTATTCGCAGTCACCAATCACAAGATTAGTACGCAGCAACTCTTCACATTTTTTTCTTCCTTTTTTCTCCTTCATTGATTCTTGTATTTAGATCTGTCAGAATATGCTATTGTTATTCCACTCCTTATCGTCCGCAGTATTGTTTCCTGACTACTTTCTCCTTCTCTAACTGTTTTGAAGAGGCTGCAATCACGTCCAATCAATTTGTTTCTTCTATCTTTCAGAGGTACCATTCAACTTTTTACTCCCTAAGTCTCTGTATGGCTTCTTAGCTGGTGATTCTCCACATTAAATTAATCTTCATAATATTTTTGTGAGACCACATTTCCATAATAATGCAAGATTTTGAAATACCAGTCACATGTTTTAGGCAGGAAAAACTACTGTGGAGTTTGAGAAAACTTAGCTTTGACAATGATAGTAGTGTAAAATTAGCAATGGCTACTTAATAAATCAATAACTACAAAACTCTATTACAAAATTATTCCCGAAATATATTTGAAAAGGTGTCTAATACGTTTGTTTCGATTTAAAAATACAGCGATAACGAGAACTTTTTTTTAATATCTGTTTTTAGGGCTTCCCGGGGCTGAGATAACCTCACGATTTTGGCCATTAAAAAAAATAATAGGTACACGCAAGCCAACTTTCAATTTTTATGACCGAATCCAATGAGAGATGTAAAAATTACACCTAGCCATAAACATAATGATACCAGTCGCCCAAGCTCCCATGCAATGCGGGAAGGTAAATTTGAACATTAGGAATATCTGTCGAGATTTATGATGATAGCTGTTAGGTTAGATGGTCAGTCCTCATTTCTAAATGTACCCTTATTACATAAGCTGGTTTTTACATGACAATTCAATTATTGGTACCGTTATTTTGACGGAAATTTATATGATAAACAAAGAAAAAATGGTGGAAGATGGTCCTCTTCTCATGAACATAAGTTATAACTCGATATTTATTAATATGCTATTTTTCACCTTGTAATCACCCTGTTAGTGAATTCCGTGCATAGAACGTTCGTAAGTTATACCAAAAAACTAAAGAAAGCAATTGGAGTCATGAACTGAGCGGTAAAGACGCATTTACCCAAGCATTTTCGTTGAGTAATTTTCGGTCTTAGTGGGAATATATTTAAGCCTACCTACGCATAAGTTCAGAAAGTAATGTCTGTTCGCTATCTATCCGCTCCAAAAATCACATTAACTTCAAATTAAAAATTGGTGTTTCACATCCTTCAGCAAATGAGATCATATTGAATCTCGTCCAATAATGCGAAGTCGGATAGAATCTTGGAAAATACAAATGTGTCCCTTGGGGATTGTCACTAGACTCGGAAGTAGTTCTAATTTAGTTAATGTCTAAGATGAGGTACTAGCACAGTACCAAGGAGACTGAACCATGTTATGTAAGATATAGCATATCAATTCTAGCTATATAAAATTATTAATTAATAGTTTTCCGGTATCAATTTTGAGAAAAGTTTGAAATGATATGCTTATACTTGGAAATTACAAACTCTCACTCATGGATTTAATTTTTGGGTGACCTTTGTCTTTTCGTGCAAAGCTTGAATAAGATAAAATATATCATTCTATTACCTACTTATAATGTGCTCCTCTTTACTAATTCTAATGTACCATTTATTTACGTGGCAAGATCTTACAATTAGTCAGAGATCAATTGAAGAATCTAAGTATCTAAATGAAATGTGCTCTTCAACTAATGAATGAAAAATCATAATAATTAGCAATGTCACCGTGAGACAATTACATAAAATTTATGGGCCAATACGAAAGTAAAAATCGAATCAAGTATCGATCATCAGATGGGAGCTTCATACGACTGTATCTTTTGCACGTAGAGGAAAAGAGATATGTTTTTAGCAAATATCATTCTTATCACATGAACAGTTGCTCAACGGAAAGAATCAATTATTTTGACTTATATGTTGGTTAAATTCTGCTTCTAAAGTGACTCTGCAAGTCACCGAATGGGGTGAGAGGGGGTATATAGCTCGATTTTCTTTTTCTGTCTTATGCGCCTGAGTTACACGAGGGTAAAACGGATCCTTGTTTCTTTCTGCCCTTTAGTCTATCAATCACATTTAAAACTGACCCCGAGACAATCAATGCAGAGTGAGGTCTGAGTCATTTATTTAATTTCACAATTAACGAAAATTGCAGAATTTATATTAATATCAGCAAAGTTTTTCGAAAAGGGATTTTATCTAGCATTGAAATATCATTTGTGGAGACTGGAACTCGAGAGTTTAGGACATTTAATAGACACTTGACACATTTTAAAATATTTTTCGCGAAGAAGGCCAGTCATGTAATCATATTTTCCTGTATTGTAATGTTACTTGAGATGAGACTCTAACAATCGATACCCATGGACAATGTGTGGTCAAAACTACCCAGGGAGACTATCGACGCCCTTGGGTCTGTTCGCAGGGTGTGACTGATAAAAATACCCAGGGAGAAATGTGAGTTTCGTAGGTTTAAAACAGTGTTATTCAGCTGTGAGTTTAACAGATATATTTGATATGTCAAAAAAATGAAATCAGTTACCTCTTGACCCCTAGATAGTACTCGAATGCCAGTTATTAACAAGAAAATGTAATCAGGACGCATCAAAGTGTTTTCTTCTAAGCAGCGAATTACTTTACTTAGTTTTCAACCACAGCCATCTTGTAATGGATGAAAACATCGGTGAAATCGACGATCTGATGTTTCTTCTTCTTTTAGATAGCATACTTTTTGAAAAAAAAAGGTCCGCCATGTATTTGAAAAAATCTGACAATTACCACTGCTGCATTAGAACTACGTTGAATACATGCTAACATCCAGTACTACGGATTAGAGTTACTAATACAACGTAAAGCATGGTTGCGGTGATGGAGGAATTCCGTAATGTTGTTAGTATCAATATGTTCTTGGAATTTTCAGTATGGGATGGTTAGTTATTTAAAGGGCGGGATTTATTACAGGTATAATCTTCAAATGAATTCAGAATATAGTGAAGTGACCCGCATTTATATTCATTCCACATAAATGTGACTAATGCACACGAAAAATTAAGGCAAGGTGCAAAGCTGGGAAAGGTCTTCAGGAATTAAGAAACTTTTCAGGGTTTTCATGCATAACATTTTGGTGAGCTTCAATTGTACTTTTACCGATGCACTTACGAGACACGATCATGAACATTAGATTGAATAAAACGCTTTTCATTGCCCCAGTGAACGATAGACGCTCAATATATTCATGCTTCCGCAAGGAAAATGAATGCCGACACTTCTATCCATAGCCACTGCCTACATCAAGTCAACTTGGAATGCCACGCGTCCTTGAGACCTTGACCATGGTATGACGCATTTCATAGACAATTGCAGATGACTCAGACAATATTCGCAGTACTCCCCTTTGTCATACATGCAATATTCTTTGTTTTGGATCTACCATTGTGTGCTTTTATCTTAATTGCTCCCACGAAATCGCATTGCGTCCACATATCTATTTTGTATATTCCACAAAGTATGTTGTCATATTGGAATTGTTTTAAGCAGGGATATTCAACGTTGCACCGTATGCTGTGTGTGCTATTATCAGTAACACAAGTCATACTCGTGAGAAAATCGTATAATTTTATCAGTTTCTGAGTTTTTAGAGCACCACTGTCAAATATTTGTTTTCTTTCGGTGCTGAAAAGGTAAATTGTGGAATAGTGAATAACGTAGTTTAAACAACGGAAACCTTAGTTGGAAAACAATTCATTATCTACATTTACAAAATACCCTGCAGGCCACCTCAAGGGTGTTGGCAGGGGGTGAGTAGTCACCAGCATGCATTTCAATAAACCCAAAAGTTAGTGTAACTACGGCTATTGATGCATTAGCATAATCTGCTAATGCTTGCCACGAGGCGAATTCCCACAAGCATGCACAACACTATAGAAATGCTACCAATATTAGAGGGACCGTTAGTATTTATGTGTTTTGCAACTACATAAACGGAAAGAGATTCAAGAATTATGCTGAAAACATGCACAGTGAGCTGTAAGTACTAGGTAGCATATAAGGATACAAGGATCAGGGATTATTGCTGCTACTAAGAGCTACACTACCTATCGAAAAACCTAAGTAGTTCATGCTGGCGTTCAATGGGCATTTGAACTACGGTTCGCAGAAACGCCGAGCTAGAGGAGGTAACTCTTTTTCTCAACTAAAACTTGTATGTGAATTAATTCGTTCACATGCATCATAGCGTTCGTTTCAATTTATATTACACGAAGGTTCTACATATTGCGCGGGACGAGATAAACTTGATAAAGCTTTCAATTCCATGAAGAAATAAAAATAGAAGATTTTAAATAGTCTTTTTCCGACTATTTACTCTTGATAATTAGCGCATGAGCTGAGTGGTCAAGGGGTGTAGTCCAACACCCTTAATTTTGGGGTCGACCGCGAGGTGGCGTTGGAGTCCGTTTCCCCAATCGGGCGAGAAGCGTGAGGAGTTTTAGCACAAATGTATTAAACGGTGACTACGGGCGTCCAGTAGAAATTTGGACAGTATGAGTACAGTGTCAAAAAAACAAAATCGTAGTAACTAGTTTAGTGAATTAGATGCGACTGAATTTCGGTATTCCGTCGGAAAAATTCCGTGTGACTATTTTTAAATTTGACTTTGACCGTTTCTCTGGGCTAAATCCCATCAGGATCGATTTTAGATGGCGGAATCTAACTATGAGAATGTAACTATTGAAAAATGTAAGGAACAGGTGCTAAAAATGTACATAAGAAAGTAAACTATAACCGACGCTCATTTTACAGCGGTTGAGTACAATAAGATAAAGGTGCGGGAGTTATCACCAAGAAAGTAAAACTTTTCAGTACTGAGATTACAGTTAATACTTCGAATAAATGGGCAAGGAATTTTCTATGACCATCGTTTTCCTTATTACCACCAATGACTGCAAAAAAAGTGCCATAGAGGGTAATTAGATTACATCTAACACATGGTGCACAAAATATACAATATTGATATCTAAATGTTTGAATTTTCTGGACAATTTCGTGACGCAATTAAAGTTAAGGAAGTCTTAATTAATGTTATTATTTAATAAAAGAGACCCTGCTTTTGAAGGCACTCTGGGTCTTTTAATTACATGGGAAACATTCAATTCCCTTAGTTCACTAGAAAATTTGGGAAAAATTCTGAAGATGTGTAGAATTTAATAAGGGATGAAAAGCAATAAGCGACATGGTTTAGAATTACAATTTCAAAATGGTTGCGTTGCATACAAATGCGAATGGTTTACAGCTTCTATTTTCGGATAGATATTAAATTTTTCTTATTTTGTTACTCCATTTATGCATGTTTCTCCTTTATGAACGAGAAGTAATTTTGTTTGACCCCTTATTGTATTATATCCATCCAGCTTACACCAGAAACGTATTTTCTCCAAATAAAAGACAATTAGCAATGATTGTTCAGTGAATGTCTCTGGAAGTTCTTTGTAGTGACATTTGCCAAAGTGTTCACCTGTCATGAATATGCCTTTGCTCTTAATATCTACTAGGCTTTAACAATTCCCTCTAAGATTTTAGTTGAATTCTTTTCTGTAGATACATTAATTAATACTTTATTGACACGATAACGCTTTGTTTACAGGAAAAGTATCCCACATATTTGAATGATGTTCTGATATCTCTGCACGGACAATTACGTTTCGAATTCACTGCGCCGTTCGTCTTCCATGGCTCCTTGAGGCAAGAATCTATCCAAAGTGCCACTTCTATGAAGACCATGAACCCCTTGTGCTTCCGTATGCTGCGGAGGATGAAGATTATACGAAAGACTTCGAGGATGCCTTGTTTACTGCTGGTTCTGGCGGTGAGGTTGTTGAAGAACAACTGATACATCGGTATGGATGGATATGAATAAGGTGTGTAGAAAGTCACAGAGTGTGCCACAGCATTCACAAGATACATAAACCAATGATTTCACCGAAATACTCGTTATTGAATTCTGGATAATAGCTTTATGGATATGAGATAAATTGAAACTTTATAATATCCCCTAAAAGAGTTTTAAATCAGTTTTAATTGAAATGTGCATTCATTCTAAACGAATTCTGGTATTAGTTTAGCTGAATTTAAAGTATAATATCAGTATTGCTGTTTTTTCATAGCGTCCTTAATTTTATCATGCATGAGTAATGTGATTATAATCCATGGAATAAAGTTGAATGGATTAAAAGATAATTAGAGAGTCAAGTTTTTGGTATAGGACATAAATCCAACAGAATATTCTCAAATGGAATTCATGAAGCATGTATAGCTAATTAGATAAAAAAGCGAAGGTGGAATATTTTAAAGTTTTTGGTTTCTATGGAAATACTGTCCATAAAGTTGTTCAACTCCCTTAAACAAAATGTCAATGAAAATTAAATTAAGTGTAAAACGAAATCCATGGTCTTTCCAACCTTCACGCAGTAGTCATAAAGCAATGCAATGTGCACCGAAGACTAGGTAATTTGACCATTCATTCATGATTGCTCTACTTGCATACAACCTGCGTACAATACACCGACGCTTTCCCACAGTTATCGAATGAAGACTTAGGATTAGATTTATAGCCCAATTAAACGCTGCAATGACCAAGAAGATAATTACTTTATGAATTTATGCATGATTATTAACTACATGTGTTAGTAAAAGAAAGGAATGTGCTCGGGAAGATTTTTAATGAATTTGAATGATCAGGAATGTAAATATTCGAACTCCAGACGATATTACCCATTATCATTGGTACTAGGCATGAGGCTTTGGAAGGACATATGTACCGCTGAGTACCGCACGTGTTTTGCGATGACTTTATCTTGACCTAATGAGAATGGTGACCACTTTTATTTGCATGTAAAAGTGTATTTGCTATTGAAACAAATATTAGCAATTGAATAGGGGTTCGCTGTTTTCTTGGTGTCTTTATTGAATTGTTAAGGACCTCAGTATTGAGTAAACGCTATGTAGCATGATATAAATATTTATTCCCATCAGTATACTTGAATTGTTATATAGCAACTGGAGGGGCAGGATGGGAGCCAACGGAAGTTTGCATTTGAGAAACGCGCGTGGCTAAGGTCTCTAAAAACATTATAATCGCCGGAGTTGACGGGAAGGATATTTTTTTGAAGTTTCATGTTGCATCTGCAAAACAGAAAAAGGAGCCAAAATAGTAGAAAACAATGAAAAGCAAATATTTATAATGAACAATTATAAACCGAAAGCTATTTTCGCACTCTTTTCAGTTACTAACAATGCTTTCAACATATTAGTGTAATTATGAAGGTAAAAAGTAAGCAATAGTGAACCATTATCATGCCAACATAATATGAAAACAAATCAAAATAAGGAAAAACTTTGTTCGTTCCATAATATCTATTACTTGACATTAGTTGGAAAGAAACTATAACTGTGGAACGAGAAAAGTGTTTCCATATTTTGAATTGTCATGAAGATGTTACTCTAAGTAATGCCACAAGTCACTGCTTTGCATGAAAAGATGAGTCTAAAACTGAGACATTTTCATTCAACGTTTTTATTTAAAGCTCTGTGTTTTTTCCAATAGTCAGAGTTTGAACAATTTTCAAGATTTGTACATCATTAAATATTGCAACTCCGCAGATAATAGGATTATTTTAGCGCACCTGAAGGCTCAGGTTCGACCTGACTTTCCATAAGATGCACGTGGAAAACTCATTTTAATCGCTTACAGGTTCTTTTTTGATTTGCAAAATTAAATAAGCAATGACGACCATAAGAACTCCGGAGGGACGTCATATGAAAGTAAACAGAATTAAACTTCATATTCCTATCGTCGAATTCTGTTTGCGACTAGAAATTTCGAGAAATTTTACAAAATATTCGTAATTTTGTTAAAAACCAAAGCTTTTTTTTTTAAGGTAAATAGAGTCTCCTTAGCACCTTGGGCCATAGTTGACGGAAGATATGGAGAAATCTCCCAAAAGAAATGAATGGAGGGATCAATTTTATGATCTGCAGACGTAAATTCTTTTGCAAATAAAAATTAGAAAAAATGGTCCTACGAAATAGCAAAGAGTCCAAAAATAAATAAATTTTAGTATTTATTTTCTATTGTGATTAAACCTATGGATAGTGGATTTGGATGGAGATAGTGAGTTGGGTGACGAGGAAGACGAAGAAAGAGGCATGGGACTTGGTTGGAAAGGAGAGGATGCTGGTGGCGGAGGTTCGGAGAAGGCAAAAGGGATGGATGGAGGAAGTTTTGAGAGGAGTGGGCATGTTGAAGAGGGTGATAGAAGGGAGAACACTGGGAAAGCGTGGAAGAGGAAGGAGGAGGATAGGAATTCTGGGCGAAATGAAGAGAGGTAGACGATATGAAGAATTTAAGAGGGAGCTAATGGTGGTACATATATGCGGAGGGAAGGTGAGACGATGTACCAGAAATTGGGGATGCTTGGGTAATGACTGTCCAAAAACCTACCAATAGCTGGTAGAATACTATAATGAAAAATAATTGTTCATCATGAACGTTAGACATTTCCACAGAGTGAATCCTCAAGATAATTCTCATAAATAATCAAAAGATTTTCTTCTCACCCATATTTCATGAATATTAATAACAAAACAGAGTAAGGCGCTAAGCACATGCATCTCTTTTCATCTTAACCTTCTTGATATCGAGTTAGTTACGATATAATGCTGCGTTTACGCTGTCATTGATTAAAATAACATCATGCGAGAAAATATTGAATGTTTTTCCTCCTAAGTAACATTTTATGGAAGTGCAGTCATCAGATTACGCAATCTGGACATGAGCAGGTACTCGCCTTGGAAAAATTGACTTAGGTTTAATAATGGAAAAACTGATAATATTAATGAATAATCCATGATTTTCTAAGAGGTGTCTGCAACATGCTAGATAATAGCTGTTGAAGAAATTCTAAAAAGTTGTTATTTAGCGGAATCAACAAATCTTAATTATATCAATTAGATACACTCTTTATTATTCAACTTTTAACTCCTCTACGATTCAATTCCCAAAATAAAAAACTTGGTTTAAAAAATCAATCACAACCTTAGAAAATAGAATACATTTATTTGCAACACTCACACTCCATCACTCCGTGTATGTGTATATAATATAATTATAGTCCCTCCAAGTCTTATAGGATTCTTCCTTCATTTGCGGGTTGCATACTGTGTATTCCGTCATGACCTAGTGATAGGTAAACGATACTTCGCAGCCGGAAGAAACTAATCCATGACGAATAGATAACGTCACATTGAAACGCAAAAAAATTGGCTCAGGAGCCGATAAGCTCGATAGTGAATGGCTGCCGGCTATAGCAGTCATGGTGGGTCTTACTGACAGTAAGTGGAGGCGCATTGCAGTTTTCCAATAAAAATATACATATATTGGCCGTTTTCATAGTTTTAAACTAATATCCAATCAGCCACTTTGACAGTCACGCAAGATAAAAACACTCACCTGTTTAGATATCTTCATTGCATAAAAAATAATAACTTGATAACGATGTAGTAAAACAGAAACTGTTAAAAATAAAGAAATAAATATATTTTATGAGGGAATTGAAACATCATTTCGATAACTTAGTACTTTAGCTTAGTATTTAAAATTCAGTATCTTATGCTACCAAGTTTAACATAGTGAAATTAATATCATAGCAAGTGTTACTTACGAGGCTCCCATATCATTAATGTCGTTATTAATAGTTGAGGCATTATTTTCATAAAGGTCAGTGAAAAATTGTACCCTGAGGGGCAAATGAATGTCTGTTACCAAGAAGATGGATGGTAATATACCCAGATACCAATTTCAGCGGAACCTAATAGACCAACTGATTTTTTTGCCATTGATTAATGTAACCCTATCAGAAGGTGTTGCACGTTGATAGCAGGATTTTGGTTGTGGAGAAGAATGGGCTGGTAAGCTGAGTTGCGAGGATGACAGACGAAGCAGTGTTAAAGATGGTGGAAAAGGAAAGGAGATTGGAGGTGGAGATACGGAGAAGGCAGCACCAGGAGGACGTGTTAAGGGGAAAAGGAATGTTGCAGGGGGTGGGGGAGGGGAGAAAGTCGGGTGTTCTTGGGAAAAGAACGAGAATGGGGCTTTGGGCGGAATGAGGAAAGCATAAAGAGTTTTGGAGGAAATTAATGGCCAAATAAGAGTAAATCAGGTGCGGGATCGTTCACAGATTACCCAGAACGTTTATGGATTGGGTAGTTGGTGAAGGGACTGTTGATAATTCATCCAGATTTATAAGTAGAATACCGACATCATGATTTAAGTAAGGTCTGTACCACTTTCGTATTTATTGGAACAATCTCTAGAAAAACTTTTATCGACAAGCTGACAGAAAAATCCAGGTTTACATGTCACGCGATACATGTATGCATGTACATTTTGATTTTCTACTTCGGTTGTTGATAAATGTGACGTCGGTAATCATTGCTACAATTATTATAAGGGATCTACCGGGTGAGGTAGGTTTAGAGAGCGGAAGGTTTTAAACTAAACGCAGCCACAGGCCCTTCTATCCTAACACGATTTCATCCTTCAGCTGAACATTGGCCTTACCATTCTTTCCATAAAATCCATTCTCTTTCTTCCCCTTCCCCGCTTACTCAATATCCTCCCCTCAACCACGGCATTTAGTATCCCCTGGGGCCACATTACCCGATCCAAACACTGTCTTCTCCTCATCTCCTCCTGCAGTTTCCTCTCCTCCCCCACCCTACCGAATGTTTCCTCGTTCGCCTTTGTCAAACGAACTTTCTACATTCTCCTTCATAACAAAATCTCTAACGCCTGCCAACTAATACCAAGCTCTATCTTTGGAGTCCAGATTTTTGCACCAAACAACGCTACACTTCATATTTGACTCATTGCTAGTCTTCACATTCTTACTCAAGATGGGGAGAATACATCTACCAACCTTTGATTGTGGGAAGAGGACTTAGTCATGTTTCATTACGCCCAAGTGTAATAAATAAAAATAAAAAGTCTTCGTAATCAATTATCCACTATTACTGAACGCTTCCTTTGCTAATGCTATTCTACTTCTAAAATCCTGAATACAATGCCAATTTTCCTCCAAACTACTACCAAAGAAATTTGAGTACTCCACCTGCTGAAGTATTTCTTTCCCTTTTTAATGACCAGTCTCGCGTTCTTTGTCCTAGAACACATCATCACTTTATTTTTATGATTATTGATCTTAATTCCGTATTTCCCGCATTATCTTTCAAATTCATCTACTAGTGCGTTTAATCCTCTAGGTGAATGACTACCTAACATCAAATTATCAGCTTATCTAACGAACTTTATCAGCTGTCCTACTTTTCTTCCTACATTTAGAATTTCCCATGCCTCTCTTACCATTTCCGTAGCATAAATGTTAAAAAGCAAACATAACGGGCCTTAACCAACTAGGGCCGTAAACAAGTTTTGAATGAATCTTCTACTTTTCCAATGTACTCCTATTTTACTTTTTATCTCCATGGGAAGATGCATGTAAATAGAAGTCCCTACTCATTCACGGTCTCGTATATCTAGTCAGGGGCTATCCTACTCTACGGTGTATCCCTTCTATCTACTATCTTATCAAAGTTCACAGGCTTACTTTCTCTGCCAAATAGATCTTCCACGTATTTTTTCCAGCTTTCTGGATCTCTTCCCGCTGAAGTATTATATTAAATTGTCATTTTGTTTTACCTATGTTTGGCATTGTTTTCCCTCTCGTAGCGTCCGATAACATTACCGCGCTAGCCTTTTCTCACAAACGTCCTCCTCTTTCTGCAATTTTTCCATTTCGTCGCATTGTTTTCTCCACGGGTGAAGTCAGTTTCTCGCCGAAGTTTATTATTTAATTTCATAAAATATATTCTCCTGCCTAGTTCAGTTTTGATGTTATCACACTTTCTCCTCTCCTCTTTTTCCCTAATAATTTTATCTGCGATCCATCGGGTCTTCATTCTTCTTGTTTCCATTGTTGAACTCTTTTCACCGCCAATTTTATTGTTTCTCTTTTCATGTTCTCCCATCTTCCAGGGGAAAGAATAATCCAGAACATTTATTCAATATTTATATTCCATTTTCTCACTCTTATACTTTTTTTTTACTTTTTGAACCTAACATTACAATTCAACAAGATCAGATCCAAGTCCAACCGGGAAACTGCGCGAGTGTTTGTCGCTGCTCCTAAACCTCTGCTAGTCCATGATGATAACTATTCGATACCTACCTGTGTCTCCCGGTATTTCAATGGTTACCTGCGCCTGCAGTGATATCTGGGGTAACTTTTAGTGTTTCTTATTGCAAATTTATTTCTCCTTCAAAATTCAACTTAATTCTAGCCTCAGTCATTTCATGTCCCTGGTTCATACTCTCCCACTTTATTTCCATCCCTTCTTCCACCCACCACTATATTCTAATCCCCCACCACAATTACGTTTTTCTTACCCGGTATTTCTCTATCTCTACTAGTCTTTGCCATGTACGTGGTATTCACATCCTCCATCCTATGGTTGCTTGTAGACATGTATAGCTGAACAACGACGGCATTAGTCTAGTATGCTTTTGTTTTAGTTGATATAATCCTATTGCTATCCTATTTTATGTTTAATACCCTCTTTTCCAATTTCACATTTACTAATGCTACCTCACGTTGACTGACATCTCCCCCACTAATGATAGCCTTATTACAATCACTCCAATAGTCCCCATTGTCCTTCAATCTCACTTCTAACAACCCCAACTAGCTATATTTTTTCTGTTCCTCCTCCTTCTGTTTCATATTGTTTAGCTTCTCTACTCTAAAAATACCCTACAATCCATTGTTCCTAATTTTATCGCCGCTTTCCTCTTCTTCTTTAACTTTTCCTTGTACGTTGTCTTTGTATCAGCTATTGTTGCTCTTGTGCAAGTATTTCGTGTGATGATGACCACGGAGCCCTTACCTCGGATTCTGCCGGGCACGACATCCGCTCTGGTACCTAGGATTCGGATAGAGTCCCGCAGTTGCTAGGATTCGGTACTTTGGTACTGATTGACTTCCATTTATTCCTGGGAAAAATATATTTGAGTAGGTTTTCCAATGGTTTATTCAGTGCGACACCATCACGTACACTACCTTTCATCTCGTGCCTGACCTTCAACCTGTCTAGTGGGTGGTCATCGGTGGCACTTCTAGGAGCAACAGTTATCGCCCCAACCACTCCAACTCTTGGGATCGTTGGAGCACATACGCCCTTCCACCGCGCCGAGATCCACATATGCTAAGGTCCAAGGTCTCCCAGTCCAACAGGGACTTTGGCAATGGTATACTATATTTAATAAAGAATTCCTTCTTACAATTTATAAACAAGATCATTTCTCTCTTGTTTTAACTGTACATCGCTAGGCCAAATGCACCTATTAGCGGTAGAAGTGCTCAATAACTTTTGAGGAATTAAAGAAAAAACAATAGACTCGGTTTAAATCCTTAAATATTTCCAATTCGTCATTTGATGCCAGCAAAATAAAATTTATGTGATTGACCAACATGAGAAGTTTTCTGTATTCATATTGCCCGCCAGGGCCATGTAAATTTTGCATCCAATTGCAAGTGAAGAAGTTGGTACTAGAAGACACCGGATTCTAGATTCAGGCAGAAATTTAGACATATTGCTAGTATTATTTTTCATAAATAATAGGAATATGGTTGTCAATTTGCGGCTCAAGTAAACGACATGACACCAAATCTGTTAAAAGCCACCGAATGAGAATCTTGGAACCTCGGATTTAATAATCAGTTTTCGCATCAGTAAACAAAGGAAGATGAGATTTTCTGCGTTCGCATGCTATTCTATCAACAACGATCTAATTCCTTCCGCAGTTTTCTATGGGCTGGATTTATCCAAAGGCACAACATTTTATCATAGCAACAGTTAAGACATAAACGTACGTTGCATATTCCAAATGTTTTCTTCGCTCTAAGAAGTATCCCAGAAATCAATATTTAAAATTTGTAAAATACATTTAGGCATTTTTATTTTCAATATTGTTCCTTCAATGTATGCCCCAATCAGGACTAGCACAACTTTTCAGTACTCATAAGACCCTGACTTCACAGAGGAAGAAAATACATTCACGAAGCTAATATATTGGGTTACTGAAGAAGCGGATCTAGCAGTCTCCGAGAAATCTCAACACTAGTGTTTGGAAAAAAATACCGGTATTCGGTACTACCGGGCAATATGTTTTTTCTATTTAGGTAATACCGGGCGCTAATAGAATTCGGTACAACCGGAGGTACCGGTATTAAAAGTACCGATACTCGAGCAACTCTGCCATCTGGCGCGAAAGCGCTCAACTGCTAAGAGAAAGGAGTTGAATGACGGCAATGCATAATATTGAAATATGTTGAAATTAACAGATAATTTTTGGAGATGTAAAAAACTTTTCAAACGACTGTTTATAAATTTTATTACAGCAGACATTAAATTACTTAAATATTGCATCAATAACTCGCAAAAGGTGTAACAAGTACTTGTCTGTAGATAAAAGCAATGTAAACTTCTAGAAGATTACATGACAAGATTCAGTATTTAAATAACTTCTTATCATTCATTTCACTCAAAAGTCATTGAAATGACTTAAATGTTAATTCCTAAAAAGAGTTCTGCTTGAATAATTGAACGAATACTAAAAGCTAATGATTCAAGTTCAGCCAGTATTATGATCCTGCAACTTATGAGCTACCAAATAAAAATATTGGATCTCTGTCAATCAGTCATTAACATGAAACCAGAATGTCATACTTAAAGTGGGTGCTGTAGATTTTGGAGTTGATTATAAGAATGTTTATCGAGAACGGTAGTTTTCTTTGGTGATCCAAATTTACTATAGTGTCACAAATTTCAATTGTGTCTATCAATTGGAGCAACAATGGTCTCTGAGAGAGTTAAAACGCTTCTTTTTTAATTGAATCGACCATATGAAGACATATCTTTCACAAAATTTGGACAAAAAAGGAGGAATCAGGCGAGATGTTGTGGAATATGAACATAATAAGAACTAAGATATTGCAGTTTTCCACAGATAAAGTTTTAATCAACCCGGGTTTCGTTGCACTGCATCATCATCACCTGATGATGATTCAGTGCATCGAAACCCGGGTCGATTAAAACTTTATATGTGGAAAACTGCAATATCTTAGTTCTTATTACAAAATTTGGAAATACAGCAATTTAGCTGCTTTGGACGCGTGGGTAAGGAACATTTCCCTCCCTATGGTGCTTGGCTACATGTAGCTTTATTGGAGGGAGTAAATTACAGACCTTACAGAAAATAACATTTTTTTCATACTGGCCAGCTGAAAAGGGATTGAACATCATTTCAATCCATGAAAATCATTGACGTGTCTTGGAACGCTCGTCCTTGATTAAAGGACAATGGTCGGATCACCCAGGCTTATTTGACTTATAGGGTTGAAATAAATTTAAAATGAGTTGGCTTAGTAATTAAAAAAAAGATAACTTTTATATTCATATCTTCGAGCGCTATATTGTACATTCAAAATTTATATACCATTTTTCTTGTCATCGTCAATATGAACTAAGACGGCTGAAAAGGAGTAATTAAGTTGCTAGAGAAATTGAGATGAAATGGCTAACTGAAACAGAAGCGATCGGAATCAATGTTAGTTTATTGACTATGCATTAAAAAACCATTATTAAAATAAGTATATAGTTTGAATCACAAGACAATATGCATAGTTTACGAAGTCGCTGGTCAAAATAATAACCTCCAAACGGTTGCCCTTACATTGGTACACGATGTACACATGGCGTCGATTAATAACTATAACATGCTGAAAGATTATTACAGTTACGCATATTAAATCTTTGGACATTTTCCTAAGCCATAATATAGTAATAAATTTTTGGAGAAATTCTGTATGACCATATCTTTCTTTACGGCTTGTCCAATGCTAAGGTTACGGCATTCCGCCAAGGTATTAAACAATAATTAGTGCGACAACCAATGGGATATAATTAAATCAATCCTCAATTAACCCTGCTATCACTATAAACGTGATTATTACCCATTTTGGATCAATAAAGTCATACTATTAATATATTTCCACTTCAACGACTGAAAAGTTCTTTTAAAAACAGTAGCACTTCTTCTGCATTGATGTCGCCACAAAGCAGAGATTCCATGGCTGGGAGATTGAAAATATTTTTGAAAAAACATTGCTCAATAAATCGTGATTATTTCACTTACGAGGTAACATTGAGTGCTGGTAAATCAAATAAATTATTGTGAAAATTCAATTTACTATGAAGAATAGATTTTTGATTGATTTCCCGTTCATGCAAATACTCTATTGGGTAACCTTCAACCCCGCCAGCAATGTCTTAAATCTCCAACATTAGCCCGAACCATCCCCATTCCCAACATTTCACCTACGCACCAAATGTTACTGCATTGTAAGAAGAATCTACTTGGATACCTTGGACACCAGTCGGTGCAGTCAGTCAGTGCAGTTGGTACCTACAGTTGTGAGCTCACAATATGTCGTGGTGAAAGATTTCACAAACCATTTCTTACCGGGTGATTCCAAATGGAAACATTTCATGTTGTGTGAGTAGTACTTTGAATTGTTGTCTTACGTTCTAACGCAGGATTGAATATATTTTTTCCCAAAATTATTTCATTTTTGTTTCCTTACACCTTATGCTATACCGAATCTTAGTAATACCGCGATGAAATACTTTCCTAACTTGATATACATCTTTACATGTTATTTTCTTATAAAAATAGGTTTAACAAGCTGACAGATCGTGCTAGGTTTTGATCATAGTTAGGTAAACACTTCGGTTGATTTTACTGTTTCTGCCACTGATTTTCATCCACTCTACTGCTCGTAATTTGACATGGAACATAGCATTAATGTTTCTTAAGTTGCTGGATTTGGATGGTAAAAGTGAATACACGCAAAATCATCCATAGTTTTATTAAGCGCCACTGTAACCATCGATCAGGGATATATTATTAGGTGAGTCGCTGATATAATTAACATACAGCGTAGCAACGTAATAGATGGATAATGGTGTAATTCCATCGTAAGTGAATTTGGATTATATGAACCTCTAACATTATTCCAACGGTATTTAATATATTATTCATAATTAAACAAGTTATGGTAGATGCTCGCAAGAATGATACTCGCTACGATACAATGATTACTCACCGTTAATTATAAATAATCGGTGATGATATTCCTGTAATTATCTACGGTATTGGAAATTAATCATTCCAATATACGGAAATACCATACTAATTAGGTTTGATTTGATTTAATTTGCAAATAATTAACACAAATAAACAGTCAAAAATGCTGGTATACCGATAATATTGCAGCGGTACTACCGGTCCGGTACAAGTATTGTTTAAAAATACTCTTCGGTTAAACACCGGTACTTTTTTAGGAAGTGCTCATTCCGACTCCACACAGTAGGTGTGGAGTAGGAATGAGCACTTCCTAAAAACTTTAACTGTGGTTCCTAGATATTGATTGCTAAGCTCAGACGCATATCCTTCACGCCGTTATAAGGGGTGGGTCAAAGAAATACTAAAATGGCTGGAAGGCTGCCTCTACACTCCTTTGCATGCATCTATCACCCGTATCACATGCATGCATAGATAAATACATGCTGTTTTGTCCCAATCATTAATATTATTTTCGAGTCTTTTCCTGGACTCATATTTATGAACTCGTCGGTATACCTTGACAAGTTAAATCATTTCCTTTACCTTCACGCAACTCTTATAAGAGTATTTTCTTCCATTTTCTAAGATTGCATTCCCCCACATGTCCAGACTGTCGAAGGACATATCCTTCATATTCGTTGGTCGTTGAAAAATCGAAATCAATATTCTTTCATTTCCCAATAAATTATAAGCCCGCCTTTCTTTTCAAGCCATTCATGAATTCTCCTCAGGAACACCGCATCTTGCTCACCATGGCAATGTTCGAATTAACTACAAGGCGTTCTAATTATTCCTAGTGGTTAATCCTAAAGCGTAGCAGGTGACTCACAATCTCAGCCTTAGGGAAAACATGACGACCGTAGGTTGGTCGGAACGGTGTAGCATGAGATAAATCTTGCTAATCACCCTTATTGGCAAAATCAATACAAAGATTTTAACTTTCTCCTGTCCATATGGATTTTCACAAAGTTACGCCTGAGAATATTAAGTTGACCCTTATTGGCCGCACAAGTATTTATTCTAGAGTATGGCAATAATCATATGGTAACTAAGGAATTTTCGTGCCAGTAAAGTAAATTTAAACTATTTTTATAGGTGAAAGCGTAAAAATATGCTCAATCTCATATGGGTTGTGTAATATACTTTATATCACCTATATATAACATCATATGATCCAAGCTGTCCGATCGGCTCAGCAACCATTGGGCACTTTCCTTGCATTGGGAACTAATAATCACTTGCCATTATGGAGCGATCCCACAACTTCACACCTAAACCTGTATTTTTAAAACTGATAATCGTAGTGGAAAATGCAATATTGTGAGGGAATGCACCTGCAGTAAAACACGAACCATTCTGATCCAGGAAAGGAATGAGTTTTGGGTGGGGAAGAGACGGAGAGAGAGAGAGAGGGGGAGGAAATGAAAAGAAAATCAACGGGGAAACAAATCTTCGCCGAAAACATCGTGAACCTAAAAAAATACTTTTATTTTTTAATCGCACGTGGTAATAATGCAACGCCGATCGGGTGCGAACAGGATCGACGCGTGTCCCTCGCGAAATCATTGGACGAATATAAATTCCTTTATCAAAACGAAATTGATAACGATCGAGGACGAAAAAAGGAAGAGAAAAAAAGACACAAGCACGGCGCGCACAGAGCGGTGACGTAGCCGGCGAGAGGCGGTTGTTGAAGGGGAGGGGGTTGAAGGAGACATAAGTTTCAGGTCGGGGGGAAACTAAACTGCTCCCGACGCAAAATCTCTCATTACTTTCCAAATAATTTTCTTCCGGGCCCGCTCACACAAACGCTCCCCCACCGAGTCGCATCCCACCCTCCCGCACATACACTGCACCACCACCCCCCCCCTCGACTTTACGGGGACGCAGGCAGGCCATGCGCCGCGTAATGGCCCAGAATGGACGAGCCGTGAAATCCTAGGGGCCATTTATGGGACGAAACTGTGGAGGCGGCAGGGTAGTATTCGGGCCCCGGAGGGAGGAGGATCGGCGTGTGTGCAATGTACACCTCCACCTCGCCCAGAACCGAACATCCTCTCCACCTCCACACACCTACCCACACATGCCTCTCCGCCTCACCTCAAAACTCACTCCTTCGGTCCCTCTCCGTTCCTAAACCTCCTCACCTTCCCACCTCAGCCTCCTGGTCACCTCCGTCCTCCTCAAAACCTCCCTCCTCCTCCCACCACTCCACCTTACCCTCCTACTCCTCCCTTCTGGTCCACCGGTCGAGAGAGCCACACACCGCAAACATACCGATTCCGGGACCGGCAGTAAATCGCGACCAATAGCGTAGGTGGCGGCCATGTTGGACGGTCGTCGGAATTGCCGTGGGGAGGCGTTTATGCGGGCCGAAATGCACGGGGGGAAGTGGGTGGGGTAATGCCTCACGTGTGAGGACTGTGGAGAGGTTTGCCCGGGTTTGTTTGGGTACGGTGGGCTCCAGGAGGAGGCGGAGGAGTGGAAGACGGTGAGGAACGTGAAGAGAAGAAGGGGGACGTGTGAAGAAACGCACGGAGGCGCAGTCGTTGCAACAATATTTTTAAACCCGGACATTTTTCCGATCGCATGTACAGGTATGGCTAAGCGTTGGCAATCCAGTCAGCTTTGGGGATAATGCCGTCATTGGAAGCGATCTAGAATACGAGTAACGAAAATGAAATGAGAAAAAACGTAAGAAAACAGTTGCAGTGAGATTTTGAATAAAAACAAAAAAATTCAGCATGGGAGTCGGTGTTCCTATTTGAAAAAAAAAATAATTCATGCTCTTCACTGGTAACCTATGAATAGAATTGAAACTTTTTCGACATATCATTATCGTACAATCATTCTCAGAGTGCAATGCTTAGGCCTGAAAATGTCACTTAACAAGAATAGAAGTAATTTGATTCAAAAAAGTCACCAGGGGGACTGCACGAAATATTTTTATTCCAAATCCTCAATACGCTTGCTGTTCCTATTCGTCTCGCAAATAGAAATACCGTATTTTCTCTATGAGTGGAACTAGTGAAACGATTTTCCTTACGGAACCACTATGGAAAAAATAGATGAAATATTATGCATATGAGGAGGTGAAACGCTTCTGACTGCTGGAAAGAGGCATTAATTAACTGGAGAGAACTAATAACAGAAACCCTAGTTAAATCAGTGACAAAAATACAAGCCAGAAGCAAAGATTGGATCGTGGGGGCGGTTGGTGAGAACATAATGGAAGTGATTGAGATGTGAGTGTGGAAAGGAATGTAGCATCTAAGGGAGCAGTGCCAGCATAGTAAAGGTGGAAATACAGTATCATAGCAAAATCACGAAGGAGCAGAATGGGTGGATGGGACAGATAATAGAGAGGGGTGAATGGAATTAAAAATCCTGGAGAGGAGGGGTAAAGGAAAGACAACGACAGAGATATTAGATGGAATATAAAGGCTAGGGAGTACGCTGATGTTAAGAGAGAGAATAATATAGAGAAGCTAAACGAGAGTAATAGATCTGATACGAAGGTTTCCGCAGAGTTCAGCATGAAGAGTGACTGCTTCCGGGCGTTTCTCTGCGAGGACAGGCCACATGGTGGACTTCAAAGAACCAAAATCATAATGCAAAGAGAGCCGCTACTACCCCAGATTGGTTAGGGGAAGCCATTGAGATAGTCAAATACCGGAAAACTACAACCGGGAGTACGGGTACAATATATCCAGACCCTAGAGGAGAATCTTCAAGGCTAAAGACGCGGTAAATCAATCCACCAGTCAGGAGGATCCAATAGAACAGCCACTATTATTTGAGATAAACAAAAACCACGAATTGCCACTTCTTACCTGAATACGCCGGCAGAAAGGCTGGCGAAGCTGTAGGCATTAATGGGCACCACTCGGAGGAACGCCCGAAAGCAGTTACTCTTCAGAGAGTAATAAAGCTACAATATCTTACCCAATCCGGTTGAATAACAAAACTAAAAGATTAAAAATAATGGTATTTTCACCATGGGAATATCCGATAAAATGTCTAATTGCAGGGCTATATCGATACGAGTATTCTACAACATGAGCGACACTGAAACGTAAGTATTTTTTTCCTTAGACCGCGATAATTTGATGGTGCTCACCGTGACCAAGGGTATAACTTACATCATTACCGGAAACACTAAGACTGTAACATGCGTTTTAGGGACAGTGAGATAGACAGGAACTTGACGTTATTTCCCAAAGATTAACGCCAATCTTGTGCAGTCTGGTGCTCATAGTTTAGCATGGTTTCCGGCTTTACGCAGAACTGATAGACACCGTAATTCCACTCAGAATGTCATGGCTCGTTATAGTTGAAATTCGTTCATCTTGCTTCTCTGGTCTATATAAAATCAAAATGCAATATCGTTTACAGAAGTACAAGCTAAAACCTCCAAAGGATCCTAAGGTGCCAACACACACGTATTCTGAAAATAAGACTCAAAATTAGCCAACAGGGTAATTAAATAAAAATAGCAACGTTAAAGATAAGGAAGGCATCGCATCGAATTATTTAGTGAAGACGCAAGAAACCCATTTTATTATTTAAAAAAAATTCCTCCACTTAACTGAGAGAAATACATTGGGATGTTACAAGATAGGCTGTCATCAGATAAGAAGAGGGCAAGAAGTTTTGGGATGGAGTAGGTTTGCTGCTCAACCTAGATGCTCGGGCACAAATGGGATTATAAATCATAGTTTTAATAAACATAACCTATGAATTAACGACAAAAATTCGATTAGAGTAATTAATATTTGTTAAGGGATTTTCAAGCATTCAAAGCATGCCAATAGTCAATATTAGCTGCTTTTCAAGCATGCAGGGCATGCCGATAGCTAATGGAGATGGACTACACAAATAATATGACTACTATACGTGGAACTGGGGTGATTGCCAGACCTGAGGATGCAGCCTAGAATTTGAGTCAAATCCCTGACATGGCAGGCATTTGCGAACATATTTGTGACATGATGGTTTTACCTACGAAGTCTACCAAGTGCACGTAATAGAAGAATAGACTCTTCCCCACTATTCTTTTAATTTTTATATGTTCAATGAATTGATCGATGGAGAAACACTTGCTTGTTTATTTACCATACCTTGAGAATGAAATAGCGTACTAATTTTGGTTATTATTACCTACCAGTTAAGTTACGTTTGAATGAAAGTGAGTAAAAATCCTCTGGATTGTAACATGTGCAGGGCCCTACTTATAATATTTCTCTTTTCATCTCAGCGTATGTCCTACTCTTCTTCATGCCATCTATAAAACCTATTGTCTTTCTTCCTTAGTGACTATATTTTTTCAACTTCATTTTTTTGTGATTTCTTCCAAGGATAGATATTATTCACAATTCTCTATTGCTTTGATGAATCAGTATTTTTTCTAAAATGGTCAAAATAAAACTTTTCTTAGCTCTTTAGAAAGTCACAGTCAAGACGCTTTTATATCAGATTCAAAATAACTATTAATTTATTTCATTGAAGCGTTGGCTTCTGATATTTTAAATAAAAATAGTTGTATGATGTACTTTTCTCTTGCATTTCAACTATCAATAGCGTTATGAATACCTGTCATCATAGTTTTTGGCCACAGTAAAATCCACGCATTTCACACAGCTATGAATACACTGTTTTAATTTTTCTATAAACACCGTGTATGCTTTTTTGCATTATTTTATTCGCATGCATTCACCTAGCAGTAGTGACATCAATATTTATCCAAAGAGAGAATATCGATAATGTGAATAATCCGTAGCCTTTTCAAAGTCGTTGATTGAACTTATTTCTAATTAGCAAATAATAAGATGATCTGTGATACTCTAATCCACTGCTTTTCGTACACAACAATCAGTACAGAATAAGGAAAGCTACATAACCGAATGCGCTGATTATGCAAATCAAACTAGATACATCACTGTAGCACCTGCCCTTCGATAGAGGAGCATCCGAAAAACACGTCTGCCTAGTATGAAGGATTAAACATGACCAATACCCTACTAATATTTCCATTTGACAAAATATTTATGCCACATTAGAGTCAATGGAAGAAGGAATATCCACATTTAGACATTGGTCTTATGTAAATGAAAAGCATTACCACGACTTATGAGCTTGTGACTGCCAGACAAGTTTATGCTAATAATAATACTATAAGCAAGGAAATAGAGAAGCATGGTACGATCTAGACGTGGGGATCAAAGTAGGAGGCCAACTGATAAGTTCGGTGAAATTCGCGGGCAACCAGGGGTTGGTTAGTCAATCATCGAAGGGATTGTAAGCTTTAGTATATGCATTAGAATTTCAGAGAGGAAAATACGGAATGAAGATAAATTATAAGAAAGTAATGAGATTCTCTGGTACAAAGAATGCAAGGCTGGTCATAAAAGCAGGATAGCACAAATTGGAGTGTGCAGAGCAATCAAATTACTTGAGTAGTACGCTTGAAGAAAATGATAATTGTAGTAAAGTCATTAGGAGGAGAATAGCGCTAGCGAAAGATTAGAGGGGAGCTGATAACGGGGAACTTGGGTAAGGATATAAAGAAAAGACTGGTGAAGTGCCTAATGTAGAGTGTAGCGTTGCATGGGGCAGAAAAGTTGAGCTTGAGAAATAAAGATGAAAATATGCTGAAAGCGTTTGAGATGTTGGTGTGGAGGAGGATAAAGATGGTACGGTGGACGGAAAGAACCACAAACCAGAAAGCGCAGGGTACGATGGATGCAGAAAGGAAACTTCTGGATGAGATAAAGAAGGGGCTAAGTAGGTGGTTGTAGAAGGTAATGATGGCCGAAGACTTTCTTAAGGCTGTTATGTAGGGGACGTTTATTCATCGGGTAAGGGGAAGAAAGAGAATAGGTTTATGAATGGGATGAGGTAAGGTAGGACATATGCTAAGACGAAGAGAGAAATATTATTGGTAGATAGGACCCTGCGCATGTGAATATCTGAAAATGTATTACCAACTTCAATTTAAACAACCTTTATAATTTTATTTTATTTTATTATTGATTGTTATGATTATTTAATGATTTATCATGATTATTTCATAATATTAAAAAATAGCTGGTATTAGAGGAGATCTACCCGTTAGTATAGGCAAAGGTGAAATAAGGAATGCCTATACTAATCTTTTAGGCCGTTACTTCTGAACGATTTCATTATTCAGCTCGGCATGCGTCCAACCTCTCTTCATCCCATCTATGAAGTCCTCTTTCTCCCCCTTCCTCACTTGCCCAACATTCTCCCCTAAATCACAGCCTTCTTACACGCTTCATTACCTGTTCCAACCACTTACTCTGCTCCCTCCTAATTTCCTCCAGCAGTTTTCTCTCCACTCCTACCATGCCAAGAACATCCTCATTCATCTTCCTTTCCCTATATTGAACTTCCTTTCTTTTCATATCTATATCGCCTACAACCTATCCTCATCCTCTTTTCCCGGTGCCCACCTATATGCACCATGCAGCGCTACACTCCACATCATATAATTCGCCAGTCTTTTCTTTACATTATTGGAAAACGGTCTCCGTTGTTAATTATCTCCTGTTACTAATAGTCACTTTCGCTAATGCAAATTCTTCTTCTAGTATCATAAATTCGATGCCCATTTTCTTCCAATGTACCATCCAAGTGATTAAATTGTGCTTCGATCTAATTTGATTCCTCTTACCTTTATGAACAGCTTCGCTTTATTTGTCGTAGAAAATTCTTACTTTTGTTTTATTATAGCTGATCTTTATGATGATTTTATATGAATAACTAGATTACGCTATGTCACCAGGGAATTCAACCGAACTTATAAGCTGTCCTTCTCCTTTTATTCCAACATATAGATTCACATACCTCTTCACATACCTCTTTACCACCTTCTTGGTGTAAAAGTTAAATTGTAAAGGCGTCAATGGACAACCTTGTCTTACCCCTGACCTATAACTGCCCTCCCTGATTCTCAGTCTGTCGACCATCCTCACCTGTGCCGTCACAGTAGTATTCCGTATTTCTAGTGCAAATAGTAGTAAATACTAGGAGCGAAATAAAAGTTAGTACAATAATAATTTTATGATTTATGTCGTTGAAATGACAAGTAAGAAAATTAATAAATCATACCGAGATGAGCATACTTTGAAGGCAATGTATGTAAACATGTCTGTCAATATAGAATTTGTTAATGTCATCGCAGAGACTGATGATGTTTTTATCCATGCTGAACTTAAAGAACCTATACAATTCTGTAAAAATGAATATATATTCCCCACATCCAAGAAAGAGATATGGTTTAAAAAATATGGGAGATAAATATAAATGCTCACAATTGGAAGCCAAAGGAAAAATTTCAAATTTAAAGGATACTCTAATACAGAAGCAGATAAGATATCGCTTTATAGAACTCTGAGAAAAACTAACTGCAAACTGTGGGGATATTAATAGTGTAGGCTCAGTTCCCTCATAATTTCAGATAGTTGTACAGATTTAATTTAGATGGTAGAGTAAAGTTGAATTATTACAATTTCTATATGGAGAGATCGGAACATATTGCAGTTGGAACAGGGTGGCCTAAAATCTGTACTACTTAAAAATATGATTTGTTCTAGAATTTTATTGAGACCATGAGAGTGAACACTAGGAGTTTCTCGAAAAAAAAACTACCGATTAAGAATGGTGGCTAAAATAACTGTAAAAAGGTGTATAGTTTGCAAAACAGCATAATTACGGTATCACTCGAAGTTATGCCTATTAATCCCTGGAAACCATGGCGAACATATTTTTTTTTGTATAATTTGGAATTTGAAACTCAACGTCACATGGTATTAGTAAATATGTTGCCAGTATGATTACAAAAACCATTCATGAGTAAACCTTTTCAGATCAACATGCTACATCACGGCCGCGAAATATGTGGATATTTTAGCATAGCGATGCAGCTGAAAAGAGGAAATACGTGGATTAGGCCAGCGCTGCGCGTTGTCTGAGGATATTGGGCATTAATGATAATACCCTTCTTTATCCTCTTGTCAAATTTCAAGTAATCTGATACCTAACTCAGCGGGTGGAGAAAATTTATACAAGTTTAAAAAAAATGTGTTTGGCAGAGTAGAGGTGACTGGCGTCAATACTGACAAAATATGTACATATTTTATATTTTCTCATTTATCGTACAATTCAACTAAGGTTTTTAGGGTAGTTTCATGCTATATATTCACCAACTTCATGTTCTATCAAACTAAAAGAGTTTAAATGGTGACTCTATCGATAATAAATAATCTCATATTTGACCATTTTTATGCCAGGGTCCTCTGTCGTAAATGATCCCAATAGTGGGGAAAGAATTTGAAACAGTTGAAACTAATTTTAGAACTCGATGTAAAACATTTCATTAATGAACATTTCTATATTATTTATGAACAAACAATTTATTTACTCGAGAACATGGTAGTAACAGTACATATCAAAGAGATTTTACCATGGTTATTTTTGTACATTACTTTTTTTCGGCCTTTTTTTTATTTATCCGGGAGGACATAGGGGAAAGTGACGTGAATACACTAATATTTTCTCCACGACCACTTTAGTTGATGATGGTTTTTCAGTCTTCTTGATACTAAGAATAGCAGTCAAAGCACCAGCAACCATTGAGTGTGCAATAATATACGGGGTGGCCTCACATGGATAATATCTAACAATAAGTATGAGAGAAGGATCCCTTAGGGACTCGTTTTATACTTCAAATATTAAATCTATTAGTTTTAAGAGGGGGCGAAAACATTGCATCCAATCCATAACTGAACTTTTTTACTATTTCAAACAAATGTCATCTACATTTACAATATTATGGTCATTTAAGTACCTACCAGATATAGAAAGAAAGAAGTATGTTCCTATGTACAGTGAATTTTGTCAGGTTATTGAAAATAATAAATATTCTTTATGAAATATTGCTGTGTGAAAGTGAGTTTACATTGACAAGTAACTTCCGCAAGTTTTTTCTGCAAGAGATTGCTGGGAATATTACTCCGACGACAAATTCTTCACGAGTTAGTGGAGAGACAGAGTGGTTGCTATTTACGCTGACAAAAATACGGCTTGCCAAAACTTTTAAAAGTTCTGCAAGTGGAATTGTAGAGCCATTGATTAAATTGTGTTCCCACATACTCAGTCAAAATCCTGGATGGCAATTTTAGTAGGGGTCAGTGCTGTTTATGGAAAATAATTCTTCGGTTTTCAATGAACCATTCATTACGCGTCAGTATTTCCCATCATGATCAATTTAAAAATATGGTTACGAAATGGAAAACTTCAAATGGGTAAAAATGATTCAAATCTAATGCAGAATTCAACTCCTTTACCAGTCCAAATTACTACAACAGAATCATAAAGTCCAAAAATAAAGTATGTGTGAAAGTGTCCTAATGAATGAAATGTCAAACTTTTGATGCTATTCATTGCACCAACTTAATGATCCTCGACCCACAATGAGGGCAATCATTGCGTTGCGTTGGGACACAGGAAAATTTTAAAATGCCATGAAGCGCAGTAAATACTAACTTATTTAATCAAAAACGTTCAATTTCAGGATTGTGGTATGCAACCGCCGAATTTTGTGTAAGGGCATAAGGGCAAAAAGCATTCAATTGACTTCACCGTCGTGTGTGTATAGAGAATATTTGTTTCATCAGATGTCTGGAAGGGACCGGGATGGAATACGCAACAAAGTCAAAGGTTATTTATCTATTTATTTAAATGTTCCTCTTAAAGCAACTCCTCTAAATATTTTACAACATGTATTGAAAATTAGCAATGAAATTCGCTCACAAACACTCATTCCCTAGATGAGAAAAAATCCACCCAAGTGGGACTTGAACCCGCGGCCTCAGGATTGAAGTGCGGAGTATATACTCCAGCGGCACCGAGGCAAATATATTATATGCCATTCAGGGTGATAAGAAAAATTATACCGTCCTAGTCTGAGGCTGATATGGGGGCAATAATTCCAATCACTTCAATGCATCAGTAGGTGAAACAGTGACAGAGTAAGGAAGGAAAGTCAAATATCTATTTTTAGATATTCAAGATAATTCTAGATTTTTCACTGCCTACGTAGGGGGAGAGAATTCTAGAGTTACCTCTAGAGTTCTCTTCTCCTGCACACTCGTCCAAAACGGAGTGAAAAACTAATGAAAAATATAAAATACCTTGAAATGCAGACTTCTCTATGATTCCTTTTGCTAAACCTCCCTCTATTTAACACACAACACCTATTGCTACACGTCGTTGCTGCGGGTTGCATGGCCCCATGTACATGCAGACGTAATACTTCAGATAAAATTGTTGTAACTTTAGTTCAGATACAGTGGTGAGGCTTTTAATTATAGTAACTATAGCGTGGCTTAGATTTGCTCCAAGTAGCGGGCTAACTCATGTTCTCAACATGATTATAAGCATTCGTCTTTCTTATTATGTTCGTAACGTGCGGGGTTCTCATCCTATTTTTGTGAACCCGATAAAAATCATGGGCCTATTTTAACAAATGCGGAACATTTTCTTTGCAACTCAGCTCATTCCGACTAAAATATTTTCCGATGTGCCCACGTAAAAGTTGAAGACACAATTATGGGTCTAAATTCACAGTGAGAAATATTTTTATGCTATCTTCCATCTTGTTTACCAGTCTATCTAACCATTCAAATTCCAATTTACCTTTCAAGTTCAGGTTACCTAAAAGTTTAGAGTATAGGTGAGGACTTGAAGTGTCTTATCAGTCTGAGTACCCTTCATATTCATTTTATTTAGCACGTAACACGTAAGCTTAACATATGATTTGCTCGGGAATTTACAGTTGCTGTCACTTCCTAATATTAAATTAAACGTAGTACCCTTTGTCCAGCCAGTTGCGTGAAAGTACCAACTTCATGCCAAACCTGCACTTTGTTTTTGTTTTGTAATCAGGGTATTATTTCCACATTTCTACGCCGTAGCCCAAACCACATAATTCCAAACCCCCTACTCCTTCCGCAAGTTGATTTATAATTTTCAATTTAAAAGTTTATTTTTGGAATACATTTGCACATACAGTCTGTATAATCTTCGAAGCACAGGATACTTAAATTCAAAACTTAATTACCACACTACTGATGAAATTTATAACATTAATATCTACGCCAAAACTTTCCATCGAATTATTTTCAAGTCATTTGAAATACCTACTAGAATTTCTTCCTTCGCACCTTTGTACAAAAATACTTCGATTGTTCCATCGAAGTCAATAGATCTTGTTAAATTTACTTCAATACAAAGAAGTGCAAGAGCATTCAGCTTACTTTGCTGCATCGTAGATCTTAAATGACCCTATTTCTTTTCAGAGAAATAAAAGACCCTTCATCTAAGGAATTAGTCAGTGGCGTGCAGAAATACATAAAATAAATTGTCAACGTATGGATGAACTCTTAGTAGTCCTTTATCTCATAGCTACTTGCAAAGTGCACAGGGGTTTTCCGTCCCAGTGTTGCAATCAGTTATATGACATTTCAGAGGGACAATTTTTATCGTATAAAGCGGGTCATCATTGCAAACCAAAATCAGGTTTCTTCTCTCTTCTTCGAGTTCAGGAGTTGTCGGTGGCCAGACTTTCGTAACAGCACCAAATGTATCGCAAAACTCTTTGTAAGCAATTAACCGTTTCTCAAGTTCTGATTGAAGGTTGTCAACTATCTCAAGAAATGTATTGATGCTGAAGTTACCATGAGCGCATTAACAAACTTCACCATCATGTGTCTCAACCTATTACATTTTCCACAGAATCGAACGCTTTTCATTACGCGCACTTTATTTCCAGAAATGTTAAGAAGGTTTTCCTCATATAAATCAAACATCTCTCCGTAGTTCTATGAAGAACTTTACTAGCGATTGGAGAACTTTGGCAGCTCCTAAAACATCAATTTCCACGCTTTTCTCATGTTTGTATAAATAGTGTAATCTGATCGGCACTGTTCGCCAAAAAACTGTGCCATGAACGCTTTTTTTTTATGTCTTTGCAGCTAAATGGGTAAACCTATAACTTCTGCTCTAGCTCCTGATTGTTGGAGATCGTCACTTTAAAGGTATTTTAGAGTATCTCTGATGGCTAAAAAATCATTTCTATCTGCCCTACAGATATTAGATCTTGCCGACCATCGTGTTAAGGAGAGGCTTTTTGCGGAGAGGGTGATATTTTTCTTCAATGATTTCCACCTTGCTGAAGATGTAGAAAAGTGATTATAAAACTTTCGAAGCACATTAAATGAAACAAAGTGGCTTAAATGCAACAACCAACAGCATGCGTACCCACTAAGTTTATCGAGTTCCCTACGCAAGGTATGAAGAACGCAAGATGACAAACTTATTATAACAAGAGTATTATAACCTGAATACCCAATTAAACGCCGTCCATATTAGCTTTATTGCCATCTGTATTAGCTGTCTACGACGCGACGTTTCAAAATACCTTATGGAGTCTTAGTCACCGATTCAAATATTTCATGGGCATTGTGACCAACCTAAGGTAAAAACTTGATACATATTTCCACAGGGGCCCCATTTTCCTTATGATAACGCAAGATAAATGAGAACTGATTCACACGCTAGATATCAAGAGTTGAAGCCATAACAAGGCAATACTACTTGGAGATTAAAGCTTCTTCAGTAATTTGGGTGAGAGGTACGATGTCAGTCCACCACCTGAATTCCCAAATCTCCTTATGCGATCAGTCAGAATTGGATCAAACACAGATATTGTTTCTCGCATCATCATATAATTTCCATCATTATTCGAACCAAATGTTATCTTTGAACCTCTAGATGGCATGCTACAAGGAGGTAAACTTTTATTAATACTACGGCTCTATGTAACACATTTTCCCATGGTCAATCATTTTAGTTAGCTGCAAATAAATTTTTCCCAGTATGACTTCTCATTGTTTTAAATATGGAAATTATTTCTGTGACTAACACAATTTTCGGGTGACCTCAGACTAGACAAGACTTTATTCAGGCCATTAAATTCATTTCTTAAAAAAGTTATGATGAAGAGGTCATACTGCCTCCTTGGCTTTGAAAAATGTGAATTTTTATTCTGATTCAGTCCATATGGTGACGCATAATCACATGACTCATTGTAGACAATCCAACTCACTGGAATTGGGTCCTAAGAATATTCATTAGGCGATTGAGATGAAGAAGAAGGCAACGATGTTTAGGGCAGCAGATTTTCAGCGTGTAGATGCTCATCTGATGTGTATTTACAAATCGTACTGCTTCTGAATCTTTCTCACTGGTTTCCTTGCATTCTTCCATCAAATGTTATTTTCTCAACTAACTTAAATTAATTGTTGTCCTTGTGATGCCAGTCATTGTTCCAACACTTGGCTGCTTTTATTTTCATCGTGAACATTCAGCTTTGCTCTCTTTCTTAAATCTGCACCAGATGGTCGTTTTTTTGGCTGATTCATTTCCTTCCTGAAAAAAATTGTCGTTGAGTAAAAAAGCCCAAAACTTAATGCCAATTGTTTTTTTTTTTTCGATTATGATTAACCAGTAAACTAAACAGTATATACAAGTAATATCGATATATATATTGCGTACCTGCTTTCAGAAAATATGTTCAAGTTAAGCGATATCAGCGTAATGAATCACATGAAATCACTATTGTAGCTCCAAATTAGCAATACAGCACTTTTATTTAACACGTAGTATACGTTGAGTGTGTGAGATAGATACAGAAAATGAGTTTTTCTTGCGATTAAGCAATACAGCTCTATCTGAAGAGATGGGAAACGTATAATGCGACGCTAAATTAATTTAATTTATATGAATATGCATTTTGGAACAGAATTTTAAATGTCCTTTTCAAATTAATACTGAAAAAATATACATAATTGGTTATTTCCTCTGTACATACGCTTCCCTGACTGCTGAGTCCTAGACCAAAGCCTAGGTTGGCCTAAGGTTGGCCTTATGGGATATCCGGCCCAGTTTGTATCTCTGTATAACAGATAAATGCTTCAATTGATCCGCCAGCGTCCAAGAGCGAGTACGCTGCGTTGTTAGCGAACAGAAACCATTTCCCAATAGATGAAAAGTCTTTTAGCTTTACAGATGAGTGACGGAATTACCGTTTCCTCAGTATATTTCACCTGGCATAATAATCGTTTCAGACGAAGTGAAACACTTATATTCAAATTCTATGCCATAATATTTGTAGGATTTAAGGCTCTCATTTTCTGGTGCAAGGTGACATTTTGGAAGTTTTTCTCTGCATATAGCAACCTATACCTTCTATATTTATTGAAATTCGTCCTATATGAGAAATGGATATCAATAAAATCCGACAGTTTCTCCCACTAGGCTACATGCTATATATTTCCATAAGTAGGTAATCAAGTTTTAGTCTTTAAGTAATAGCTCTACCAAATACAAAATAGGTTGGATTGATAGCCATCGTATTAGTGGAGTCTCGTCTTAGAGATGAACAAAACTGCTAATGCTAAGACAAATCATCAAGTAGCAGTTACTTTAAGCAATTGCTAACTATAGTGAAATATTGATTAAAAAAAACAAGATGGCACTTTTTCCACAAGTTTTACTTCGGTAGGACGCGTTTCAACCGTTAGGTCATCATCAGGTACAATACACACGCATATGTATTGTACCTGATGATGACCTAACGGTTGAAACGCGTCGTACAGAAGTAAAACTTGTGGAAAAAGGGCCATCTTGTTTTTTTTAATCAATATGTATACTTTCCACTACATCTCTCCTGCGTCAGTCAATTTTATAGTGAAATACTTACAGCTAAAACTAACTATAGCTGAATCATGGAAAAGCTAACAAGTAGGTACATGTTGACAATGGTATTTATATGAAAAATAACAATAATTATCTGACGCTCCAGTTTATGAATGTAATATAATTCATCCTTCCTCTTCCAACATTTTCAGTTAACTAGGGTATAACGTTTTTTTATTAACTTCCTCTTTTATTAATTTGACGAGGTACTTAGGTCAATAAAAACCCTCTTCATGATCAATGTCGTGACGCATGGGCAATTATTTCATCTCTTTAACAACCTCTAAGGGCAAGTCTCTATTCAACTCTTATCACAAGGTAAGGCCAAACACGACCCCACTTGATTTTTGATACTTTGGGTGTAAAATGGATAAGAATCTTTTCATCTTAACGAAGAATAACCAGTTAAAAAATTTATCACTGATTAAAATATATAAAAATCTCCAGGAAAACTCTTTTGAACGATATGTAAGTTGGGATTGAGATACTAATTAATGATAGATTCTGAATAATTGTAGGTTGTGAATGAGTAACCCATCCCTATCCCATATGATATCTACCTATACGGTCAATCAATGAACTACGGCTTTGAATACTCAAAATCTGTGCACATCCAAGGAAACCGCTGAAGAGAAGCGGATGAGGGCAACGAACATAACTTCCAAATAGGCAATTAACTAGACCTGGCTAACTATGTTTACAGTGACAAAATAGAGAGATAATAACTTCTAAAAAGCATTCGCCAGATTAAGCAGCAAATTATTTAAGGTGTGCTGAACGTTGCTGATCCAAAGTAGTAGGTAACCGTTTCCATTAAATTTGGATATTTTTGAGACTTTTCTGTATTTTTATTTAATTTATCATTGAAATTTTAGGTTCCCTTCTTAAAAAAGTAGATTCATTGACCATGCGCGGTCGTCCCACGAAAGCGATCCCACCGCCAGCCCATTATATATCCACAAAGTCATAATATACCGAGAAGGAAAACTAGGCATGAGTGATGAAAATAATGCCATCTTAAGCTGCCATAACAAACGGTATATGCTTAATTCTTCCGTAACACTCATGCTATTCATGCAGGAAATATGTCAGCCATGCTGGCGGAAAACAGTCCCTGAGAGTCCTCGAGTCACCCATCACGCATCGCCAAGTGAACCTAGTCACGACCTGATCAGACAGGTTACTATTCCCATTGAGTCATTAGATTATCAGTGGAAAAGATGTTCCGTCTCTTTTTTCTAGTAGGTTATTCCTTAAATAAATTTGTCTCTAAAAATTAATTGATCGCATGGGTTATGTGTCACAAGTGAAGAAGCTGTGAGGAGTTTCTGAGCATGTTCGCCTTAAACAAAATACTTTATAAAAAATAAATGCTTTCGTGTTTAAACATATTCAATTTTGTGCATTGTTCACAATGTAATTTTACTCAATGCACCAAGTACAGTACTATGAAATGTCGTAACATCCATCTTGAAGGGTGCGATTTGATTCAAGTGCATACAACACTCGACCCAAATTACTGTAGGCGTTTCTTTTCTTGTCATACCCATCCATGATATATCAACATGCTTACACCCGTCATAGATGCGACACTGGAACTTGGTTTTCAACAAATGAAAGTCCCTGTCGCCAACTACGGATATTTTATGGGAAGAAAAATGTTTTATCACAAATATTCACAAGCCTCACTTGTGACTAATGAATGTATGTATCCATTAGGTTCCCCTCTATCTTCACAACTTAAAAGTATTTTTTCTAAGGAAGTGTAATGAACGAGTAACAATCACCTGGAAAATTTCAAGTGTAGTAATTCATTTGATATATTTTACATGTTTTAGGCTTTGACGTGCATAAACGTAAATGACAGTCCTATCTAATTATTCATTTGTGGCCAACCGTACCTTGGCTAATTTTTTTCCTCAGTAAATTGTCGAGCTTCACTTTTACCCGAATACCACAATGCTGTCTGCGCTAACCATAGTAGGTTGACTGCATCTGGAACTACATGTTTCAATGGCGCACACGAACGAGCGTCTTTAGCGTTTTTGCCTTCAGATGGCATACGTGTACCACTATCAGCAACTGACAACTAAACGATCGTAACATACAAGGTGATTACTCAAAAAAGGTTAGTTTTAAATAAAGTAATCATATAACAAGGTAAAATAACACGCTTCTGCCGAAATAAACTCCTTTCCCTTTCTTTTTCAATAAACGTTCACCTCCATACATATTATATGGCTTCAACAAATCGCCCGTTGCACGGACGCAGTCAATTATCCACTGATGCATTGAACCAGTTTGAGATACTGTTCTCCGTTTGCTGACTACCTCAAACCGTTAAGATACAGGCCATTTCGAAAAGAGTAAGCATTCTCATCAAGAGTTCTAATTGAAGTGAACCTAAAAGGTCCAATCCAATTTGAATAGAATAAAAACTACGTGACTCGAGCCTACCCGTATATATAAAGAAACAAATCCTCTTAAGACCTTATCTATTCTTAATCCGAAAACAAGTGCTAAAAATGTACCGAACAAACGTAAAAAAATCTTGAACTATGGATGCAACGAAAGCCAGCAGCCATTGGTGGTCACGATACACTGCTCATATCACTTCCTTCATTCTTCTGCCACAACACGAGTCACATTTCACGCAGGGCGCGCCCGACAGTGAGCGGTGAAGGAAATCCCGTGGGGAGAATTTTTCGGCGTACGGTTCTGCATTGCATGCAAAGACTCGGGAATGCACAGCACGCACTTCCTCATCCAAAAACCTCCTCCCCAACCCGCCCACAAATTTTCCCTCAAGGGCTCAAGAGAGAGGGATGGATGCCACGATCGAGGGAAGGAGAAAGAGGGGATGATATATCTGTAAGAACTTCTCTCGTTTCTTTCCCCTCCTTCTTCATTTCCCTCCATCACTTCACCTTCTTCTTTCCCCTCCTACTCGTCCTTGAATCCCGTATGAGGCGCGTGAATAAGGAGGAGGGAGCGGTCTCCCGAAGAAAGGAAGAAAACTGAAGGCTGGACTGGACCACGATCAGAGGAGCGTCATCCTAGGGCTGGTGGCTATATAGGAGACTAAAAGGTGGGACGGGGGAATGGAGATGTATAATGAGAGAGGGAGTGGAACAATGGAGGTGAAGGAAGGAGTGTTGTGTGAACGGAGGGACGTATAAAGTTGGAGTTTGAGAGGGAAGGCCCACTGCGATAGGAATGAGGTGGACAGCAGAGCGGACGGTGCAGTCCGCCTTTGTTTTAACCGGGTTCTTCCACGGGCGTATGGCAGATTGTAGAACACCTCTTCTACGTCGCCATGTTACCATGATGCTGGAGGTTTGGTTCAATCTGGGGACCGCTATCCCATTTGCAGAAAATATTCTCGAGTCTTCCTTCCACCGAGCAAAAGGCTCGTATGGTAGATTGTGGAACTCAGCTTCTACCTCGCCATGTTACCATGAAGCCGTAGGTTTGGTTCAATTGGGGGTACAATTCCAATATCACATTTGCAGAAAATGTTCTCGAGTCTTCCTTCCACCAAGCAAAAGACTCGTATGGCAGATTGTGGAACCCCTCTTCTACCTCGACATGTTACCGTGGTGCCGCAGGTTTGGTTCAATCTGGGGACAGCAATCCCATTTGAAGAAAATATTCTCTAGTCTTCCTTCCACCGAGAAAAAGACTGCACAGTGGCTACTGACGTTTAAAAGCTCGTATCGAGAAACGTATATCTCCACATCTACATTCGACATACATCTAAACACTACCCTGTGAGCCACCGCATGGGCAATTTGGAAGAGGGTATTAGGACACCAGCCACGAAAGGGCAGGGAGTAGGGACAAGAAAGGGGGAGAGGGCAAAGGTTAATTTCATGTTAATGATGTGTCTTAATTGCCTGTTTAATAAGAAATGCTTGTGCCTATCAGTTTGGTAGTGTCGCTTCCATCAGCTGTAGAGATGTGGCACGGGCTCAAAACAATATCCTTCGTGTGATATATCGTTCTCAGTGTAGATAATGTAATGACGGCTATTGTACCATGCTATATACTTGCTATGCATTTGTGAAACATACTATGCACATTAAACGACTACTTCAAGTGACTAGCGATGTGCCATTTTTGGCGGAAAATTCAAGGGTTTGGTGGCAATTGTTTTCCTCGTTCTATCCACAAGTTTCAGCGTTGGCCTCCAAGCGTTGTTGATGGTGTATCTAGGGTCTCGATTGAAATTCCCCATAAATGCAAATTCATATCTACTCTTTGACTAACCCCGAATCCCAGAGGTCGGGATATCAACTTGTTTATACGTTTCTTTAGACGTATTATACGTGTTACACCCTTGGCACACCAGCACAAGACTGAAGCGTATGTAACACATTCACTATTAAACATGACTCCTGGAGAAGAAGACCCAGGGACAAAAACGAGGTCGAACAATTAAGGAGCTGGGGAAGACAACCAATTGAGAAGTAAAGAGTCAGAAACGGGGAGGATGGCAGGGATGTAATTAAACAATTTATGCTTGAAGTACTATTGATTAACACGTAGTATTGATTAGAAGAGCTATCATTATTTCACTCTCTTTTACCTAATTTCAGTCAGCCGAAAATTACCTAATACTGCCTTTTTCCCTTCCCCTAAGATAAACTTGGAAGGCTGACATTGAAAAGCTAGAATGGACACTTTGTTATTGAAAATCCTGAGACCGTCAATAACCACCAACTTCCATGGATATAAGTAGCAGGACTGCGAAAATACCGTAGTCAACTAGTAATTGAGAAGAGTGTATTTAGAAGAAAAAAGTTCTATTTTTCCATCATTTGCTACAGCAATGGAGGAGATGGAATCCTCATGGATATGAAAATTTATTTGAAGAAAAATGTGTGTCTGACCATGCTATCGTTGTTGAAATTTGTAAACAAGAATGTATTTACACAAATGTTAATGTTTGACAAATTACTATGCGTTTGACACAAAATAAGTTTAATGAAATTGATACAGAAAATATCACACTGCTATGCGCTGCGTTTTTTATTTCATTGATATAGGGAAATATAACGGAGTAATTTGAACTAATAGCAGTGTAATGCATAAAGCTGTATCACAATGTATGGGTGACGTTCAATTAACTGTTCCCATTAGTTAATTAAAAGAATAAAAGAGATAGAATATCGCATGCAAATGAAGCCTAATTTTTAATTAACCTTTCTTTATACTGATTGTAACTAATACTGTACTGAAATTGTATTAGACTATTACAACTTTTATTTTACTCTTCTCTTATAATAAATCACTCGGTAATCTAACCATTAGGGTAGGTTTAGATGAGATAAAAATCATATCTACTTACTCCTTTACAACAGAAGACATCTTCACACGATTTCATAATTCAGTTCGGCATACTGTTCCTACTTCTCTTTATTTCATCCAAACAGCCATTTCTCTCTCTCCCGCTAACTCAGTTTCCTTATCTCTATTGCAACCTCCAGCATCACAACCCTTATTAAATGCTTCACCTATCTACTGTACCACCTTTCGATTTCCCCCGTAATTCCCATAACACACCAACAATACCACATTCTTGTTTGCGTTTTATCCTCTTCTATATATTTTTGCATTTGTTTGATACATATATGCATGAATATAAATTAGATGTAAATATATTTTTAAATTTGGTTTAGGGTAATCCTATACATTGGTAAAGCCTGATTATGCTATTTACATTTTTCACGGATATTGCACCAGGTAATAGGCATCTTATCTGCAAACGTTTTGACGAACGACTTATTCCTCATCATCAGGGCTTCTGAATGCATTCAGCAGCCCTGATGGCAGATTGTAGATTGATGCAGTCGTGAAAAATGAATGAATAAAATTAAACGGGAAAATTGTAAATAATTTATGCTGATTATGCTTATGCATCTTTATAGCTGTGATAAACAAATTCCATATCGTTGTAAAAGTTCCTTTTATAAAATCAATATCAAGTTTTGAAAGATTTTTCCACTTCGATGCATTTTCTCCTGTGTTGAATGTTAGAGAATAACGGCTGTAAAGTGAATAGGAGTCAACGGCAACATCTCATTCGTCATATTAATACTTGCTGTACTCACCAACAAGAGTCGACAGTCATTTGAAAAACTGCATAATGCTGTGGAGGAAATGCATATTTATTCAGCAATGAGAGTCATAAATTAATTGACAAATGAGTTCAAGGTATTCAGTACCACAACGCTACCTTAGTGTATGAAAATATATAGAATGTACATTAATTGGCATTTCTGTTTGATAAAAGAATTGCAAGTTACTTTACATGCCAAAAACTTTGATTTTCTAAGGGTTTAAAAGTAATTATTACTGTTCATTAGCATAGTAAAAATTTAAATAATTAAGATTTAAATTTCATATTTGGAAAATAGTGCTAGGTGAGTGAGAGACTTAATGAAACTTTTCCCTAACCCACATATCTTATGAGGTTCCAAATTTGGTTTTTATTGCCATTTTTAGCCATTGTATATTCTGTCTTAGGAGAAAATAAAAATAAAAATTTTATACATGCTATTAGTAACTATATGAATTCTGTATGCTACTTTTCATCCAAACCTACCCTTGATTCAATTAATAATAACAAAATTCAAAGCAAATAGGATTTCTGAAATAAAATCCTGATTTTCTATATTTCATATCACATTTTGACCAAAATAAGCAGAGCGTAATTGCCAAAACTTGGATATTGGATACTTCCTGCTCTAAATGTAAGCAAAAACTGCAAAACGTAATACACTCAAACGAAGTTTTTGGGGTTATTTCTAGCTGTTGACACATATTTTGTTACTCATAATGTTGGATTCAATAGTATTAACTGCTGTAGCGTTTTTGAGGTAGTTAAATTGGTTCAATGTAATTATAAGTATATTGAAAATACGCATTAGGAATAAAAGAGTTTGGAGTGTTAATATGAATAAACAACCACGGAACTAAGTCAAAGTATGTAATCAATGGATAATTTAATTTAAAATCAATAATTAGAGAATATTAATAACATCAGATTCTTTGTTGTTTCAGCCTCAGAACCTATCCAAGTGTAGGAACTACTGTGCAACGAGTTGATTTGCGGAAACGTTAACGTCCTTTGGATTGCAGCTTACAACACGGGAGAACTATATTACCCAGGCATCAACTAAAGGAATGTGAGCCAAAGGAAGAACAACTGGTATCATCACGGAATAGTACTTGGTGAGGTTATATAACAAAAATACGTATATTTTGACACGTATAAAACAATAAATGTAGTTTGTTTTACAATAAAATATCTTAACTGAAGCATTTATTTAAGTTTTTGGCCGAAATATTTGAATAAATCGAATGATTACAGCAAAAATCCAATATTTTCCGCAAAGAAAGATTTAGAAAAAATTTCTCAATGGCACATTATATTGAACAGTAAAGTATATTTATCAGTGTTGTAAGTCAATGGAGAAAAATCAATAAAAAATCAATCTTTTACTCAGCTAAAAACATTCTTTCTTATAATACGCTCAGAAATTTTCAGTAGTCAAAAACCACATCACCTTACTTGGTATGCCAGAAGGACACTACATGTTTAGCTGCTGATGACAAGCACGAATCCATATATTTGGTAAATTTGGGCAGAGATTTGGAGGTATGTTGAGCCTAGAGACTGGGCCGCTTTCATACCTCCATTATGAGTGTATCACAGTTAGTAAAAGAAATCGGGTGAGCTTGGGTTACATTCGGTATTTTGAGACATATTGAACATTAAAACCCTCTTCAAAACCATTTTATCTTCACGAAAATTTACCATTTTTGTCATAGATAAGATATCTGCATCTATTCGCCCAGCATTACCTAATCGAATTACATATTTACATGCTAGGCTAATTTCTCTCGAATATATATGTAGCGTTGGCATTTTCAAGATTATTGCGATGTGTTGTAGCATTCAAGTGGTCTATTGGTCTCTTATTCGAATGGTGGCGCTAAAGACGATACCGACGATGTAGTGGACAGATAAGGACAAAAGTTGGCATGTGAGGAAAGGATCAAACTACCAAATTAGTAGGTAATTTACTCACAGCTTGATATCATTTTCCAAGATTTCTCTTCATTGACCAAGTGTTTGCCCGTTGGTATTCCTTGTAGGAAGTTCTCATCTTTTATGCTCCAAAAACTCAACATGCCTCAGTGCTCAACCTCTCCACCTTGTTTATCTATGTTGCTTTTCGTGCTCTTGAAAGTTAACAAATACGTGGATATTCAAGTATACCCAGAAATGGTTTGCAATTTTAGGGGCATGAAAAAGAAAAAACTCCGACGAGTAGGTAATACTGAAGGGCAAATATTTCATCAAATAAGAGGCACACTTAAAAGAATAGCTATTAGTGAGTAAGGTCATTAGGAAAGACTTTGAAATTACAAGCGGCTGATATTAATGAGAATAGGGGTTTTAACTGTAATGATGATTATATTTTAATATTTTCATAATAAGCATTTCAATATGCAATTTTTTGAGAAAAATCGAATGAAGAAAAATTATTCAAGAGATTATGACTCAAAATAGAAGGCAATAAAACACTGAGGAAGAAAGAGAAGGATTATCTCCATCGTCTCAGGCCGTAGAATTCATCGCCGTAGAAATCACAATATCCTACATCAATGTGATCTTCTTCGCCAAAGGATAAGAAACTCAAACGACAAAAACATCCGTGATGGAATGCGTCGATTACAAAACCGTTAGAACAAGTCAATATTAGTTCAATCTCTTTTATTATAAAAAGAGAAATTTGGACATAAAGAATCCACGTGTTAATATAAAAAAACCTAGCATATCATGAGTAGAATCACCGTGATGACTCTGAGAATGAGAGCAATGGGAGAGTCATTCACTTCACTGCCGTGATGGAAAAAAACACAAGCTATTGCCTTCCCGACAATCCCTCACCCCTTTTCCCCCAGAGTCGTAAGCCCGGATACTTCACAGCCCCCCCCCCCCCCCCCACACTCCCGCCCTCTCACACCTTTTCCACGCCTTCCGGCCGGACGCCCCTGAGATCTTGACCTAAGCCAATTTACACCAAAAAAAGCCCCTTCCCATTCTCCACTTTCCACTGCCAACCCCCGCCCTCACGTCCACCACAGGCATTTCCTCGCCCAAGCACCTCCTAGCCTTAGAGTTAGAACACCTGCAGCGAAGATCGGCTAGATACGTTTAAGGCCGTTATGATAATCTCGTTAGTGTTGCAGTCTGATCTTTTACAGCAACTGGGATGGGAAACGCTTTCAAACCGTCGATTAAAATTTAGACTCAGTCTATTATGTAAGTTCCAAACCGGTCTATTTTCTGACAACGTTGATATTATTTTACGAAATCCGACATACTACGGTAGATCAGATCGTGAGAATAAAATTTGGGAACTAGACTGCAGAACGGACAGATTTAAAATGTCGTTTTTCCCACGAACTATAAGGGACCATAACAGCGGCCAATGAGTCTTTCATCTATGTTTGTCGATAGGTAGTGTAGTAGTAGTACTCCCTAATACTTGAATCCTTATCTTTTACCTGGTACTAGCAGCACGCCGTGCATGTTTTCTACATAAGTCTTGAGTCTCTGCCCATTTGTGTAGTTGCAAAATACATATATATTAACGGTCCTTCTCCATTGTGATAATATCTGTAGTGTAGTGCATAATTGTGAGGCTTCGCCTCGTGACAAGCATTGGCGATGTATGCTAATGCATAATTAATCATAGTTACACTAACTTTAGGGTATAGTGTAATGCATGTTGGTGAATACTCAACCCCTGCCACACATCCCTGAGGTGGCTTACATGGTATTTTGTAGATGTAGGTGAGATGTAGCCTCCCTCGTTGCCTTCTCACCCAACCCCTGTCTCATTCCCACCCCCCATCCACCCTGCCCCATAAACCCTGTTCTTTGACCCACCCCCTCCCGCCACCCCCTCAACAGTGAGTTCCTCAAGATAGGAGGGAGGGAGGAACCGGAATGAACTCAAGTCCTTCCTAGAGGTTGGTAGAGGGTGGAAATGGAGAAGTTTGAAAGTCATTCTCGAACTCGGCGATGGGCAGGGAAGGAATAGCCCGGGGTATATCTGATTGAATCTCGTTGGAATAATGCTGGAAAAATCCATTATTATAATTAGAAACACTTGTAATTTTCTTCAATTTATTTCTTATTTATAATAATAATGGAGTCCAATCATGGATTCCAAGTGCTTCTGCGAAGTGAAGCCGGAAGTAGTAGAGTTTAAAACTGCAAGCTTTTACAATAATTAGAAACACTTGTAATTTTTTTCAATTTTTTCTTATTTATATTTTAATAAGGGCGTCCAATCATGGACTCCGAGTGCTTCTACGAAGTAAAGCCTATGATATCGGAGTTTAAATCTATAAGCTCCTACATCAGGACAAAGCAACGTTGTTATACATACAAATTAACCATCATGCTGAGAGGCGTAATTTTCCAAAACATTTATAATCCTGTGACCACGATTAAAATAGAATGGGATTCATTTCATTGATGACCTATGTCACCTAAATTCTCATAAACAGCTCGTGGATCGCTACCATAAAGTTAATCTCCTCAATGAGATTGACTTCTCTGCTATGTTGCCTATCCTCTCACCCTCCGCAGGATAAAAAACATATTGTCATCAACATATTCCATCCGTACATTTTGACCTCTCTCTGTACCCCCACACAACTTACTGTTTAGCATGCCTAGGAATTATTATGCGAATGAACACTGGCTGATGATGAGAATACAGCATTGAAATTCGGATCATGTAACTGTTTTCTCTTTGGATTGTGAAAGTTTCAACTTGAAATACAGATTCCCAAAATAATTTGGATCAGTTAAAAAATTTCACGTAGAGCTCACAATTAAAACTAATGTTTGTCCATTGTAGCCAGTTTAATAACGAGCCAATCTCTCAGCCCATAGACGTGGGTTCAAAACATTCCTATGGTACGGATTTAATTACTCCTGGGATTTAGATCTTAGCTTCATGTAGCGAAATACCTACTGCGCTCGGCTCATCTAAAAACGAAAGTCAACAACCACAATCGGACATGCCTTTTTTTTTGGAAACATAACTTAAGTACTTAACTACCCCATTAACGTAAATAAGTAATTCCTGCAAGAAATTTTGTACTTGAATACCTATTGACACGATTCATACTTGAAATAAGTTTGGAGCACAGCCTGCAGAAGTAAAAAGGTCATTTTAAATTTTTGAAAAGTGATTCAAAATGACTCAAACGGAAAATAAACAAACAGAGCCTAAAACTAAAATTTCTTGACTTCGGTTTTTGGTCAGGTGGGCAGTGTTATCCAGCGAGGCTGGGAAGGGATCACTTTCCCCATTAGTACCACAGTTTCCTGCATAGGTGGTCCTAAGAAAACTCTTGTCTAAAGCTCTGGATAGGAAAGTACGGTCAACGTTTGATCTCGACATATGCCGACAACCGAGGCTTCTGATTGGTTCCCGCCATTTTTGTTCTATACGAATGTTTTGTTGGCATCAGTTGCCAGCTGGAAAGCATTGGAGTGATTGTGTTTTTCCTAAAGCAGCGGAGCGATTTTGCTATATAGTTATCAATATGCCTCAGTGTTGTGCAGTTGGTTGTTCAACGCAGGCGAAGAAAAGGGTGAAGTTGCATCTTATCCCTTCGGGACCAGGGAATGAAATAAGAAAAAATTGCTGCAAAGGATATCCAGAGCTGACTGGATTTCAGGGAAGGATGACGATAGCGCTAGAATGTCATGCCTTTGTATCTCTTATGCGTTTATCGTACAGTGATTTGGATTTAATATTATTGAAAAACATCAATTCTGCAGAAACGTGCAATTGCAAACCACGTGCGCAATTAATTAATAGGTGTTGTTTTATCTTTGCATAGTTGGTGATAGAATTGTCTGCCTTTATTTCTCTCACGCGTGAATCATACAGTGAATGAATGTTACTATTATTAATACACACCATTTGAGGAGAAAAGTGAATTTACAAACCACGTGCTTAACTATGAGGTGTCGTCTACGTAGTGAGTGTAATAATGCCATTCAAAATTAATTTGGATATGATCTTCTGCGGAAATACGCAGTTGTGAAACTATAGCTGAAGTTATAACGAATGCTTGATTGATCGCGAGTGTTTGTGTTTCATGCTTACAATGCTCTTAATTATCGAATTCATTTTGAATGCTTCAGTCATTAAACTATATCTCCATTTTGTTGCGATGTAGGTTGAAGGCTGTCTTGACTATTAGTTCAAAACTGGGTGTCAATTTCGTTATTGACAATGGAGTTTTTATACATGAGATGATTAAAATTATATATTAATAATAATTTCAAATAAGTTTCATAAAATTAAAGCCAAAGCGTTTCGTGACCAGCAGGTTTTTCAGACGTACCGCGTCATTCGATCACGTTTTATATCGCCTTTCGGTTTATCAAAGTTCATCATCTTCCACTATGGGTCGCATATAACTTTAGTGGCCGTGTATATGACAAAAACACGTGTTTCAGCGCTAAGAATGATTGACAGCATTTGTTTGAGAATATTCTATCATAATTCTGATCGATTAAAATACTTGATAATAAAGCTAATAGGTATCTCTGCAGAGACAATATAAGGTTAGTCACCGTCTGTTCTCTGTGAGAAGTCACTTCATAGTCGAGGAAAGCTTGAGGTTTTACTCCTATTGCAGAAAAATATTCTATTCCTAGGGTCGATTTTGATACCTAATTGACAAGTAAGCTAATAGTTCTGTAGTGAAATCTCATGTAAAAATACGTATGCGTCAGTAATCAACGAGAAGTCACTTTATGAGCGGGGAAAAAATCACGACGTTCCACTCATATTGCAGACGAAGTCGTCTGCTGCCGTTTGAGGCGTCTGTTGGGCTTGTATTTTACAGTTCGACTCCCGCATTTTGGACGATATACTTGATACGGAAATGATGTAGTATTATAGGAAATGTAATCACTACGAGTTATCATAGCTCAAATTCACTAAAATATAGTTAATTAATTTTTATCACGTGAAAACATGTTTAGTCCCTACCTCTCCCATGTAAAAATCGGCCAAACATGGCCGCGCGCGCATAGTTGACCGTACTTTCCTATCCTGAGCTTTACTCTTGTCCACCGATTTTCAGGCTTCAGCAGATTTGATTTTTATGAAATCAATTGTACTCCTTTCATATTATTACCTATAACTCAATTATTGACTTACAACCCCTCCTTAAATCTCAAACACATTGAAGACAACGTCCACACCCAACCATCCACAACAAAGAATCCTTGCTCACCCCTCCCTTCACCACCAACCCTCCTCAGCTCTCACCCCAAGCGACCCCATCGCAGACGGACGAACAGACAATGACACGCAGACACCTCCCGCGGCACTTCCTAAAACGTTTCGCCAAGTCGGACGAACGACGAGGAGGAGTGAAGAGGTATGAGGTTTTAGGCCAGAGCGAGGAAGCGAGTGGTGTGAGGCGGGGATATGTTGAAAAAAATTGAGGAACGCAAGAAAAATTGCAATGGATGTATTATCGATTTATTTTCGATGTTTTATTCGTGGATGGGTGGGAGGTGCGGGGGGGGGGCAGTAGTTGGAGGGCTTGGAGGGAATGAGGTCGTGGGGTAGGGGGTGGTGTTACTCGGCTTTCGGAGTGGGGGGTGGGGGGGGAGGAGGACGTGAAGAGTTGGAAGGAGTGGGGGTTATCCGTGTGTCGAGAGTTGTAAAAGGGTAGGGGGAGGAATGGGGAGGTGAGTGGTTGATGAGACCGGCGAATGAGAGTCGTTTTATTCGGTAATGGGAGGGGAGGGAGGAGTATGGCAGTGGGTGTCGGGAGGGTGGGGATGTGGAGGGGAGGATGTGTTGTCTGCAGACGAGGGTGGAGGGTGGGTGGGTGGTGGTGCTTTGTGGATGTGGACGGAGGTGGTGGCTTTTGCAGCAGCGGTGGCGGCAGCCGGCGGAAGGGGGCGCGGGACGGAGGCTGGTGTATATCACTGTGTAACCGAACCTCGTTACCCGATGGTAACGACTCAAAACCTCCCGTCCCTCCCACTGTAGCGCCATGACCACTCCGTCACATCAACCTCCACACGTCCGCCACCTCCCCTCCACCCTCCCTCCTCACTCTCCCTTCACAACCTCCGACCTCCCTCCTGCCCACAACCTGCCCTCACTCCGAATAGAAACCTCCGACCCACCCGCCCGTTTTTACAACCCTTTCCCCACCCCCTCGTCACTGCCGACAATACGAATTTCGAGTCTTGCTCGCCGAAACTCTTTTCTTGTTGACAACCAGGGCTCAGATTTCCTGAGCATGGTCACATCCTCCTTTCCTGGATGGTGCATGCAAGATTTCTTCCGTAGAAGTAATAGATTGAATCTCAATGTCCAATTATTATAAACTATATGGCATTTAGAGATAGACATTTTTACCTATTTGACGCAATTGGGCTGATTTTGGTGGGTTCTTTGGCTCAAATGAGACTAAGCACTCATGGTCCACCATTGCAACAGGCAGAATGATTCCATGAATGATGGTGGATAATATGATTTAACAGCACTTTTTCTCTATGTTAGTATACGCCTATTTCGAAGCACATGAGGTTTTTCAGGGTGTTCTGTGACAATGAAAAATGATGCTTTACGAAGTTCAAATAAAATATGTAAATCAGGAATACTCCGCTAATAACTCCCTTTCTTCTGAAATGTGTAAAAATACTATCTCTACTAGTTATGACCTCCATTTCCTGTCAGTGAAAGAAGGAAGCAAGTTTTTTTTTCGAATCAAAACTTATACTTGCCGCCCAAGAGGGCATAATACATCGGTAGTTGAATCATAGAAAAAATTTCATCAATCTGTTATCTCTGAAATATTGAATTAATAAATAAGAAACATAAATTCTAAATTAGATTCGATAAACATGAGACATATTCACGTACACAAAATAAGTGATGCTGCACAAATTCTTTTTTCGAATCCTTCAGCCAACCGACCCATTAAATTATCTCCTCGAGCGGTGAGAAAACAGCTCTTAATTTTAAATCAAAATTATAAGATGTGCGTCACAGGAAGCTTAAATAATCTAGAGTTGTCATAGAGTGCATTATATACGGAGAACAGGTAACATGAGAAAGGAAAGGAATGGAGTAGCATAGTCTTCAACCACGCAAAAAACGCATAAATTTGCCCGAGGAAAGCTTTTCTTCTGATATATCAAATATCCTTTGGTATAATTGCACACACGCTATGCACGGACATTTTTCTGCAGCATTGTTCTTGAGTAAAGGGCGATGTATTTTTCCCTTACTCATGGAAAAGAACATTGGACTCCTGGGAAGCGACCTAATGTTTATTCGAATGGCAATGAATAAATAATAAGAGAGGAATCTCCCACGTTTGTATCAGGCAACTGTGACATAACACGGAATAAGGAATTCAGAAAAGACATAATGATCATTTTCCACTTCTAAGTTTTTCAAAAGACTTGGATACAGATTACTGGATCGAGATGACATAACTTACCAATCTAGGTAGAAAATAATAATGCTCTACTATGTACGCAAGAGTCACGTACAAGAAAAATTATAATTTTTATCTTCATCTTGGCTACGACAGGGAAAATGCAACTTGAATAATGACAATAACAACTATGTTTCAATCCACAGAGATTTTACTGGTACTACTAGTTTCAGCGCTACGGCGTTATCATCAGGTACCTTAGTGAGTAGGGCTTACCTAGGTAGTTAGGTACCTGATGATGACGCCGTATCGTTGAAAGTACTAGTAACAGTAAAAACTCTGTGGATTGAAACATAGTTGTTGTTGCCATTATTCATAATGGACTTCTACAAGATTATGACTGAAAGGATTGAATTCGAAATGCAACTTATTCGTTTGGATGGAAAGAAACTGCTCTGATGCAGATAATCAACACAGTTTCCTTTAAATACGCATTACTTTATCCATTCTGAGAAAAATAGTTACGTACCATCCGCTATGACTCTTCAGATATCAATAATTTATCCATGATGTTTAGAGGGGCTTTAGAAAACCTTGAGCAACGAGGATAATAAAGTTGACTTGGTGAGTTAGAAAAGTATGCAAATCACTTCAACATGTTCTTCCGATAGTCAGACAGAACCAGTCATCCAAGAAAGAATAGGCGATCTGGTTGCTAAAGATACTAGAGTTCTGTCATCCACTTCAGGAGGCTAGAAATCTAGTCACAGCAGTTGCGGAGACTTGTCAATGGATTCCCGATCCATACTAGGGTTCTGTATGGAAAGCAATAAAAGCGAAATGCTCAGTAAATCGGATGTGTCGTAAAGTCGTGGACCCCTTGATGCCTTTCGTAAAGAGAAGGCTAATGCCTTCTGGGTATTTCTTCATTCTTTCTCCATTACTCAAATAAACCAAACAGTCACAACCTACCCACCTATACAAATTTAAATTAACAGAGTATTCAGTTGTTTCCCCAAACATTAAATACACTGCGTTCCACATTTACCCAGAACGTTGTTGCCAAATGTACGCTCCGTGTTAACCCCTCTAGGTTTCGCAGGCAAATATTTTTAAGACAGCGCTAAATTTAAGATGCTTACTTAATTAGGGAATAATATAAGTACATTGGAAGACTCCTAGATGCAAAATTACTATACCGTTTTGTACGTTGTTATTTTTCGTGCTGAAATTGGAATCATTGCACCTCCGGATTTATGGAGATTTTCGTAGGAAACTAATCTCCAAAAGAGTCCATTCTGTCAGCTGAATGTGGATCGATGTATTCAGCTAAGGAACTCTTTTTGTACAATGGAACTAAATGCCCACGATGTTTTTTGCTCCTACGAATGGGTCGTTCCTCGAATCACCTGATAATTATCGTGCGCGAAGATAGCAAACTGCCGCATGATTTCGTATAAGTGCCGCATGCAACAGATATTTATATATAACTCAAAACTATCAACAGCTATATGAATATGTATTTTCGCTCACCAATTATCATGGCGTTTCATGAATAGACCCCATGGTGCCATCATTTCCATTCCATTCCTCAAGTAAAACAACCAGTCACGACATAACCACCTATTCAAGGCAACGTAAATTAGCAAAGTATCGAGTTTTTCCCCAAATAACTAATATACTGCGTTCCAAATTATAATCTCATCGTCATATGCTTATAAGCTAATTGTAAGAGTGGGAGATATACCGAGAACGCTGTTGCCAAACGTACGTTCCGTGTGATCACCTCTAAGCTTCGTAGGTGTTTTCATTTCCACGACGAATTGACTGGCCATTACCTTTCCACCTCATCACAACGTTGGCCAGCGGTCTTATTTCTCCCAATTCAGTGACACCTTCATTCTCCCTCGGCCTGCCGCCGTCCTTGGTCATACTTATTGCGCTTCTCCAGTTTACCCATCTCATACTACATTTCGAGCGTTTTGAGCCGATTATCAATTTTCCTCGCCGTCCACGTCATAGAGCAAAGTGGTGAGCGAAATGCACAGCGCTCCCTCTCATCCCCTCCACCTCATAACCCACCCCCCCCCCAACCCTCCCCCCTGATACCACCCCTGTCCCACCCCTCCAACTCTCTCTTCCCCCACCCCACCTCACCCTCCCTCTCCCTCTGTCGAACAAACACCACCGCTCACGCACACACGTATTAAGCGTTCATTTGAAACGTGATAATATTTACATGCGCGCAGCTTTTCCTTTTTTTTGTTATTTCGTTAGCCACCGGCCGTGTATATACCCTCACCGTTCATCTTTTGTTGGGGAAAAAAATCGCGATAAGTATTCATTGCCGTTTTTAATTTTAAAATAATGAACTGATTAATTTAACAGTGCTGTTTTAAAAATTCAATGGGACCGGGTAATGTTATTTTTGATTCTTTATTATTATTATTGTCGATTTTTTTTATCAGCCTCGCGTTTTACTTGGCCAGGGAAAATTCCAGGTGCCCTGTGTGCTAACGGGGGGCGGTGGGGGATGGGGCACGTTGTGCAGTGACACTATTCGTGAGGGGGTGGGAGGCGGGGACGGAGGCGTCTCGCAAAATGCTGGATGGAGCATGATATGATTTACATTTTTATTCCGCGATGGATGTTTATAGTCCAGGGCATGGCGGGGTGGATAAAAATATGATGTATGCTCATGCAAGAGATTTCTTTGTGAGTTACCGTTTCCAAATTAAACTTTATCCATCAAGCCAATAGCATTATTAATGAGGGAGAGGAGGCATCATTGGGAACTGCGGTTTTTTAAATACGGGATGACGTGAGCAGGATACTGAGATGGAAAATGTTGATTATTGAGTAAACTATGCAGTGCCAATAAATTCTCTTTTATCTCTCTCTCTCATAATGTTTTCGAAAAGCATTGGGGAGATACATATCTAAAGTATATATTTGACTTCAAATTTCTTTATCTTGAGCCGATTCTCTAATGAAATTTATCTATAAGTTCACCTTCACTAAGTTATATCATCCACAGAATCTCCGCACAAGCTCAATATTTGACTAGGCCAAATGAGGTAGGCTCTTTTTGAACTCATTTTGGCTGGTCATTATTTATTTAATCAAGGAAAGCTATTACCATCGAAAGGTGGCCTTAATTTCCATCAAATAACGCTCTAAATTCCTATCAATTGCTTTTAAATAAACCAGTTTTTTTCATTAATCGGACACCTTCTTGAAGAGCGTAATTTTCACTGTACCAAATAAAAATGTTAGGGAACATTTTGGCTCAGTACTTCCAAAATATTTCGAGTAACAATTGCTTATGAACTTACAAGTAACACCCTTAACAGCTATCCGTGTTTAATAGGTAAAATAAAAAATTGCTTCTGCAATTTTGTCGATCCTGAGACTTAAACCTAATATTTCTGTATCACAAATACGAGTTGTTATTCTATTTTTTGAAATTCAAATCCTTGAAAAATTGGCAAAATATAAATTTACGGCGATCTTTTGCACTATGCAAGGGCTATACTTACAAAATGAAGACTATGGTTAGTGAACCAGTCCTTGTGCACAGTTATTCGATGTCATTCCTTTGGAATAGATTCTTCTATGCCCTTTTACGAGATCTCGAGCAGATAGAGTAGTAAATGCAAATTATTGTAATCCTCATATTCTCTATTCCTGCAAGTCAAATATTTTTCTTTATTTTCAAATATTATCACCATTTATCAAGGCATATTGACACGGAATGCTGTTGCTTTATTTACTATCCTACATACGTAATGAGAGATTCCGTAAATATATGTCGTTATATATATTTGCGCGAACGTGGAAAACGTTTGAGTAAAATTGATTTTGCCATTGCATTGCTGCAACTAAACATTACTTAGTCTATTTAAGTCTCAGTTGCAATACTGAATCAGATTGACAATTGACTAGCATCTAGTAATCCTGAGTTTCTATGTACAGCTTTGACTGTGGCAAACCGTCAAGGTTTGAAAGCCGCGCCAATATTTTCAATATGGATCCAGGGCGTGAATTTTAATTCCATTAAAAGTATCATTTTTCTTTTGTAGAATTTCACAGTTTATATACATATGGCGATGTCTTGTATTAATTATTTATGCTCAAAAAGTGGCTTTTTATTCCTTTGCTAATAGTCCGTTTAAGTCTACGTAAACATGCATTTTGTTGTATATTTTATTCTCTCATGCATATTAGTGATGTGTTTAAGTCATTAAAGGGAAATTTTTAAGTCATTACATGTTCCTTAGTCTAACAAAATACATATGTGTTTTATGTATAGTAAGAGATTTGTTACAATTATTAATTTTTTCAACGTCAAGATACCGTCATTCTACTTTATACCATAATGTTTATCCACCGCAGTACATTACTCAATAAACTAAGTTATATTACAGTTTTTTTTAGCTGAACTCCCTTCGTTCCTACGAGTCTGATTGTCCTGATAATCTTCAATTTTTAAAATTTCAGGGGTTGGTTCAATTTTTTCTGCCGGAAGAATGTCCTTTCTTTCATATATAATTTGCGAAATGCATTACGCGAAAATTGTAAGTCTCAAACAATCATTTTTGTAGCTTGTAGTAGATTACATTTCCTATTCCTCAAGAGCCCTCAGGAATTCTTCATCGCCGGGTAAAAAACCTTTTGCAATGGAAAAAACTGGGGAATTCAACAAAAAGATGAGAATATGGACGCATAATACTGACTTTGAGGCAATATTTCTATCTGAAGACAGTCCTAGGTAGGATGACAACCCAAGAAAGTCTTGAATAGGATGAGAATGAAAGGAAGGCTCAGGATGACATCAACTTTGCTCAAACGTGTAGAAAGAGGCAGTAAGGCAAAGATAATTGATTCCTTTGAGAGATAAGCTCAACATTGAGGGATGTTGATTTTTGCTTCAAAATAATTTTAGGATAGCGAGCCAATGGTTATTTTAAAAGTCACACAACCAACTGATCAGTAAAATTATACAATCATAAGTTTGAGGCAGTTCTTCAAGATTTTCTGCTCTCTGTAAATTTCTTCATATTTTTGTAGATATGTATATTCTATTATATGTATCTACATTTTACATTTCTATACACCATCAAAAAGGAAAGTGAAATTAATTTAAATTTTCCCTGCCAAAAGTCTACCAGGTGAAGCCAGAAACCTATTACATATTTTTAAGGTGATATATCGTCATACTGATTTAATTTTTATTTTTATTATCGAAATGCCTTCTTGGGTTTCAATAATCTTAAATTTTGAGGGCTTTTTCTATTGCATTCGCTCCAAAACTATTATCCCTCAATAGGTTTTCAAGTAGTTTCTATTTTTTGTTGTCAATACCTACCCTCTCTTCATTTATTCCTTGAAAGACTTCTTTGTCATGACTCGGGCCTTGCTCCTCAACTTCACATTTCTAACAAAAATTTCAATATCGTCAATTCTAATCTTTCTATCAGCTAACCTACCTGCCTAAACCCATCAACAAAATGAAACGCATACATAAGTTCGCAATCAATATTTTTTGAGGATTAGATAGGAATTATCTCCGTTAATAGCTACGTTTACTTTTACATTTTTTCTCAAAGAAGAATAATTGATAATGACCCCTAAGAAGACTAAGCAAATCAGCAGAAACTTCCTTTATAAGGTAGAATTTCTATGCATGAATTGTTTTTCACCTTGGTTTGTTAATGTGAGATATATTGACCTGCGCATTCCTTAATATCTGTTTACAATAAGTTGATTTTGCAGACGCTGCAAAATTATGTATTCTTTGACGAGACAGATATTAGAGGAACAATGAACTATAAATGAAGATATGTGCAGTAATGATTTTTCACAAAGTGGCTCTAACAAATTGATCCCATTTGCAAGCAGCTAAAATATTTCAGATGGTGTCGAATCATCAAACCAAGTAGGAAGGATTGTCTTTGTCACAATATTGCACTATAACACGTTCAGAATGATATTGGCGGTCTGTATCCTGTCTGTAATGAGTGATAGTACCTATTAGCTACTGTCAGCTATCTGCTATCAGATATCATCTATCAGCTACTAGTACTATTCACAGAGAGGCCAGCGGCCCAAATTACTTCAAATTCTATCGTACATGATGATCCTTTTACGAGCATGTTTGAAAGGTGATGCTCAGCAATATAATCCACCACTCTTATTCCAGGATAGCAAGTTTAAATATCTTCCTCTTAAATAGAAGTCAGGTCCTTAGGAACCATACTACGATTTTTTACATCTTCGCCACCTATAGTAAATCTGTAAGAATTGAATGTTATTTTGGAATTTCATAAATAAGCAAAATGCAGAAAGGAAAATAATTTGCATTTGGAAAAGCTTAGAATAACTTGACGTTATCAGTTGGTACCACCAAGGAACCATAGAAATAAAATGTCAGATTTAACGAATTTTTCGAATATTGAAACGAATAAAAAGAGAAATCCAGTGACACTGATTTTTCAAGGCATATATTGAATTGAATTATAATTCATTATTTCTTTGTCTCATAACCAAGATTTTTACTCATGCCAAACATTAAAAAAAACATTTCATCTAATTGAATCCTTTATTATAAATGTATGCAACTAATTACGTTAGATATTGAGGAAAAAATCTTATCATGTGACATTATATCTAATAGCATTGCCTAGTTCAGTGGCACCAGTGAATACAACCTCTGATTTACAGGTATATGCATAGTAAATGGTGTATTTAAAATGATAAATATTATAGCTGGTCATTCTAATTTCATAGGATATGCTATAATTTCAAATTATAATAAAAAAAAGAAATAAAGCTGCAAAAGATTTAAAGAAAAATCTCAATTCATATTCGCTATTTTCCAATTATTGTAATAATTATTTCATTGCAGCTACTCGCAATAACTTGGATAATGATAATTTGAGTTCCTGAGCCGTCATTAGTTTATTTATATTTTTGGTGACCAGCATATTACTCAAATATTATTATAGATATTCCACCGATTATTGTTGGCTAGTAGGCAGTCTTTGCTTGGACTCAACTACCACTCACACCATGGGGCCATCCCCACACTTTCCTCTCATACAACTCCACTTGTGGCCGACATTTTTTTCGCTATCATTCTCATATATCTTTCTTTCATTCTATTTTCCCATCCTGCCCTACCCATCACACTTCCCTCCACAACAGCCTCCGAAAGCCCCATCCCTCTCAATACTCCTGTGAAATAATTTTCTGTGGAGTACTTTCTCTGCATCATTTGATTATCTGCCAACAACTTTTTTTCCTTCTCCATCATTCCTGAAACCTCTGTACCTAGCTTATCTTTTTCAATATTTTCCATTATTTGCATCTCAAAAGACCTCAACATACGTGAATCCTCCTCCTACGAAAATAAAACTTCGACATCATGCATAACTACGATTTATTTATTCGTAATTTCATTATACTTTGCTGAGGTCAACTCTGATACCTCACCAAGAGTATTTTCTTCTCTATATGACGCAATTAATGCTTCTAGTCTATATTATTTAATTCAGTTGTCCCATTTATTTATAATTATGTACATTGACTTGGAATTGATCATCATCCCATTCTTTCACCCGCAACTTCGGTGCCATTTCATTTGCTTGTGAAGTAAATACCACTGTTGGCTAGGATTAACCTTGCTTTGTTCACCAACTATCATGAATTCTGATTCGTCACTCCAAACCGCACAGTCAGTGCTACAGTCAGGTTTCCTATTACGAGTATATTTGAACTTAAAATGTCTTTAATACTCTTGTTATTTTACCCAGAATAACTTTCAAAAGTTTAAAATCACTACAAATGAATATGATAACCTGAAACAGTTATTAAACTAATTGAAAAATCAATAACAGGTATCATAATTAGAGTATTCAAACCACTATTTGTTAAAACTCATTAGGGCAATGTATATTAGTCTTTAATTGTCATAAGCATCAAGATGGAAAATAGCGTCAGTAAGAAGTGCATTCGGTAATACAAGATAACTGATAACCCTGTAAGAAAGTGAAAAGAGAAAAAGTGAAAATTTAGGTATGAAGCGTGGCATACTGTGATTCCAAAGAAAGGACCTGAAGTAAGAAGGAGGAGTACGGTGAATTTATAATGGCAGCTTGAGGGATTTGCATCGGAAAATAATTGATAAAATAAGTTGGATGGACAGTTAGATAAATAGAGAAATTATAGACATGACATTGGGAGAAATAAAGTTATTGGAGGAAAGTTTGAGGAAGAAGAGGGATTTTATGGAAAAGGGAGGAAGACGGAATATGATCGTGAAGGCATAGAGAGAAGCGTGAGTGCCTATATGGAGAATGAAGGGTAGGAACATAAAAACATTTCAGTCAAAGAGGAAAGAAAAATAATATGCTGAGCTAACCAAAAGAACGAGGTAGGAATTGGTAACGCTAACAAATGCTACAAAATAGGTCAAAACGTGAAATTGTTGATGAAAATACATTGCCATTAAAATACTCATCTATTCGGTATTTTATATATTCAATTTTGGAATGAAAAACAGTAAATTCCTGGTTCTGTTTGAATAGCTGCATTTGACTGAATAATGTTCACATGAAAAGGAAGGAGGATGGGTTCCGTTTATTATTTTATTGTATAAAATTTCATGCCAGATGAGAAGGCTTATCGGATAACATAACCCTGAAATTGCTAGTTCCATAATGCAAGAACAATATTGGTGAATGTGATGCAGCGCATGCTATATTATGAATAACTGGCATTCTGCCGTGAGGCTTCATCATTTGGCAATTATATGATTTTCTCATTTCAAATTATGATAACTACTCCAAAAAATCATGGGAAAAGATGGCTTATAACGGAATCCAAAATTATTTCTAAACTAAAAGCTTTTGTCTCCCTCCTGTGGTACCTTAAGAATGTGCCATCGCGACAGTGTTGGTCAAAACCTTTTCACTTGCATTGTTTAGAAAATACTGCATTTACTGATACTGCCTCAGCTACTAAAAAAATAACAAAAGTATGGGACAATATATTGTGAAATTTGGTGATAATATCTATAAACGAACACTTTTTCAAACAAACCTCAGCGCCATTTCTATTGAACTCATATTTTGACTACAGTTCATGCAGTTATTTGCTTGTAAACAAAAACCTTAGGGAATTTTGTCCCTATTTTATTTTCATTGATTCTCAGAGAGTCTTATCTTATCTTTTCTTATTCTTCTTATTCTTATCATCAGTTTTCCACTAAAATGACATTTATAATTGATAGAAAAACACTATTTTCCTCCATTAAGCAGGATTTTTCCGAGATGTTTCGCTCCATCGAGTCATCATTGTGATGAAAACGTTTCGGTGGCAGTTCATCTTCCATATTCAGGTCAGATGGAAGCTGAAATGTCCCCAAAACATTGTCATTACAATGAAGACTTGACGTAGCGAAACATCAATGAAAATCCTGCTTCAGAACAACGCTGCGAAAGCCTATATGAGATTTTTTTTAGGATACCGGGACTAGCAACGGAAGTTACCTTTACGGAGTCACCCGCAAGTGCACATAAGTGCGACATTCCACAGAGGAAAAATCATTCGCCTTGACCCGGTCCCGGTCCCGGTCAAGGCGAATGATGTTTCCTCTGTGGAATATCGCACCTATATGAGATATTTGATCTCCAGGTTTCGTCCATTCTTGCTTTGGATTTCAAGTTTAATTTGCGCAGAAAAAAGCGTGTAAAAGTATAATTTAAATTTTAACATAAAAAAGGACAAGTTTTTCAACAAGTAACCAGAATATGAAATAAATGGCAAGTAAATATATTTACGGTGGAACCACCTTAATCTGAAGAATTAAGACCTAAGTGTTTTTCCTGTTGCAATATACCAATGAAATGGAACTAAAAATCATAGTGTGACATTGATTAACAAGAAGAAGAATTTTTTAAAGCTGGGTTTGATGGAGAAGTGAATCATTTAATCACGAAAGATTCTGCAGAAACTAACCACTATTAAAAAGGCACAAATCAAATTATTATTTTGTATTGAATCTAAAGGTTTAAATGGAGAATAAACCATACCATAGGATAGGGAAGAAATTATTTAGTAGGCAAATTCTGTAAGAAGCTCGAAAACATTGCACAAAATGCATGAATCGGTTGTAAGATTTAAAATGAAAAAAATAATACGTTTGTCTATATTAGTTGCCCGGCATGAGACGCAAGAAAGTCGGTTTAGGTCACAGAATAAGTAGTTAATCGCAAAAAAAGATTTCCAAATATTCAAAAATAGTCTAAAGGCTTTGGTTTTATTTTATAATTATGTAAGATGGTATTTGCAACTTGTTTTCTTGTCATGAGAACATATGTTTTCGTTGCTGTTTTTTCTGGTAGTCATATCACATAAATATGATAGTTACAAACCATGTGAGCAAAATATTAATAGAAATTTCATACTGCGTACATAGCTTTTCCTAATATTTTTCTTTACATCATGTTTTTCCATTAATCATAATACTAATAGGTATATAAAAATGTAATGGTGTCTGTCTCTCTTTCTGTCTGTTGCTCAATCACGCAAAAATACTGAACCGATTGAGCTTAAATTTGGCATGAAGTGAGAAAATGTAGCTGGGTGTAACATAGGCTATATTAAAAAGCCCTCAGGGTCCCCGGAGACCCACCTGGTGGTCCATGCTAAGCATTAGATTCGGTGCAGTGGTTTCATTTTTTGCTTTTTTAAAGTACTTTCACTCAAGATAGAGGGCTGGGATTTTTTTATCGGATGGCTGAATAAATGAAGTTTCTTATTCTCTCAATCGATTTTCTTTCCCGCTTCGTAATTGTCTGAATATCATGTTTTAACTGAAAAGTCTCAAACTTTTATCTGAAATCAACAATAGAATATTTCCTTGACAACCAGAGATTTGATTTTTAAAGGATATACACGCCTCTGGCATTTAAGGAGGTTCCACTGCGGCTGTGTGAGTCAAAATATTTACTAAATTCCACATTATTTCTAACTTTTTATGTTTTGTACAAAAAAATCTTGCTTTCGCTGATGAAATGCGTTACCCACAAACAACCAAAAGTAAAGTAGAAAAAATGGAGATTATTACATGAATGTATTTTAAATGAGCACGTTTTTTCAGCCATAGGAGCCGACTGCAGCTCCATTTCTAACGAATTACCACATTTTGACTTCAATTACGACATTAATTTCCCAATAACTCGGCACATAAGCTGGTAAGATGCCTATATTTTATTTTCATTCAATCTATCTAAATTATTTCCTTCTTATAAACAGTTTTCCGCAAAAATGGCATTTATATTTATGGAAAAATACTATTTTTCCCCGTGTTTCTCTCATTCCCCCATTGAATACAATGTAATTTCAAGTTCATTTATAGACTAAAATAGCGCGGAAAGGTATTATTTTGTTGTTCATAGGACTGCAAACTTTAGTAGATGCACTGGAAAAGCAGTGTGAGAAATACGGAATGAAGATAAATAATAGGAAAACAATAGTAATGAGATTCTGTAGGACAAAGAAAGCGAAGCTGGTGATAAGAGTAGGAAGTCACAAACTGGAGCAAGTAGAACAATTTAATTACTTGGGTAGTACGCTAGAAGAAAGAGGACATAGTAGCAAAGACATTAGGAGGAGAATAGCGCTAGCGAAGGAAGCGTTCAATAATAGAAGGGAGCTGATGATGGGGACCTTAAGTATGGATTTAAAAATGAGGCTAGTGAAGAGCTTGATATGGAGTGTGGCGTTGTATGGGGCAGAAACGTGGACCTTGAGAAAGGAAGACGAAAATAGGCTGAAGGCTTTTGAGATGTGGGTGCGGAGGAGGATGTAGAAGGTGCGTTGGACGGAAAGGAAGACAAATGAGGAAGTGCTTGACATGGTGGGCGAGGAGAGGAAACTTATAGATGAGATTAGGGGAAGACAGGGTAGGTGGCTGGAAGGGGTAATGAGGGACGATGGTTTGCTGAAGGCCGTGATAGAGGGAAGGATGTTGGGTAAGCGGGGAAGGGGAAGGAAGAGAATCGGTTTTATGGACGGGATGAAGAAAGGTAGGACTTATGCTGAGATGAAGAAAGAAATACTAGAGGTAGAAAGGGCACGGCACGTGTAAGAGTTCGTTAGATATTCTCTGACTTTCATCACAACCTACCTCTAACCGGTAGATTACTGTAATGAATGATTAGATAGAGGACAAGTTTTTCTTACATGTAGACAGAATATGAATAAAATGACATGTAAGTCATTTTACGGTGGAACCACCTTAAGTTTTCCAGCGGGTCCATGATTGCACGTATAATGAAAATCTGTATAAGAAGGGCCCAGAGTCCCAAGGAACCCATGATTGATTGCTTCTGGGGGTTATCGGTAAATGAAATGCATATTTACAAGTACCTATACTCTTCCATTGTCTATTCTCAAAGTAGCTCTCATAGGGGCACTGCATGTATATGAGAGGACACTTACATAGTAAAGGATACACATAAAGGAATTAAACGTGCAAGAATATTTACGTGCAGTGAATAGTAACGGTCATAATGCCTCTGTTGATACAACAAACATGGCGTTGTTTATTATCGTGTAATACTCAGATGTATTACACGCATTAGAACCGTCTGCCTTTCATTACGATTACTAACTATTTTTTTACCAATTCCCACATCATTAATGTTACGAGTTATTTAAATATGTTTAAAGCTGTTAAAGTTCAGTTAACTTACATTTACTCAATCATCGAGTTGCCTATTCTAGACTCTCACTCGCCGCTGTTACCCCTCCTAGGACTTATCCTCCTTGGACTTGGACAAATATCCATCAATATGCCTGATAGAAAAAAGAGTAACCTTACGAAAAAATCTTATAAAGCAAGAGGAATGTCTTCTTTGCGAATAAATGAGTACTTGCATGAAAAACGACAGAGGTTAGACTTGGATGCTCTAAGACATGCCCACTAGCGATCTCATGAGCATCTCCCCCTCGTGTTTCTCGGGCTACGCTAGGTCGCTAGGAGACCGCACAAATTTCATCCTAACCCAACCTACGGATGGGTAATCAACTATAAATCTGGTTCAAATAATGACCCATCTGTTTCGAAACTCCAATCTGTTTTAAGATGGCGGAAATTATAATGACGTCAATACATGTTTCTTACCCGAAAGAAGAACGGAAATTCTACGCAATAAACGACATCCGTACATTAAAAAAGACAAGTGCACTAAGAATCAACATAGATTTTTTTTATTTAACAACCGAAACCGATGATTATGGCTATCCTTTTTGCCGAAGGCGCAGTCCGGGTTATGGTCAACTGCTGGATTGTACCCTATTCTCCAATCCTGATTTAGATACTCAACGCACATATCGACATTGAATTACGCAACTCAATTGAGTCATTGAATGCAAATATTTTTTGTACACAATGGAAGCAATTACTATTAATCACTGAAGACTGCTCAAGAGAACCGAAGGGACGAGGTGACCGTCTATCAACCTGGGTGTTATTTAAGAAGTATTTTGGTTTCCCGTGCATGAAAGAAGACCAACAGTCACTCATCTCTCCGTGCACCTGAAAAACGGTCAGCGTGTCTACTACTACGAACACAACATACAAGATAGGTTACGAACTTCCCAAATGACCACGCTGACACTATTCTTTAGGCTTTGTGGTTTTCTTATAAAATAATTTCAATGTTTTTCACACCCGTTGAATTTCAACGGGTACCTTCCGCTAGTGTTCGATAAAAATCGTTTCTAAAGCTTTATAATACTTTAAAAGCTTACTAATATGGAAGCTTACTGATTACAGAATGATTTCGATAATATTTTATTTCTATAAAAGATTCGTACTATTTTATTCTTCTAAAATTTTTATAATTATGCATATTATCAACACTAAATTTATATAATTAATAATAAAATATCTTACGTCGTTTAACTTAAGAGATTCTACGATATAAATTAGTTTATAAATAATATTATTCTTTACTAAATTTTATATTTTCTTGCACAATGTCATTCACCTGCTGGGCAAACGTCCTACCACTCTTCATCCCATTGATAAAACTTCTCTACTTCGTTTTATGTGCCTACCCAGCATCCTCCCTTCTATCACAGCTTTTAGCATCCCTGGTGCCTCATTACCTGCTAAAACCGCCAAATCTGCCGCCTCCTAATCTCCTCCAGAAGTTTCGTCTCTTTGCCCACTGTGCTCCTTATTTCCTCATTCGTCTCCCTTTACGTCAATCGCACTTCCTTCATTCTCCTCCACTTCCACATCTCAAACGCCTACTAAAACTCTCATTTTCTTTCCTTCACGAGGCCATGTTTCTGCGCCGAAAGTCATCGCTCCTTTAACTGCCAAGTCAAGTAAAGACAATTGATAGTTAAAATTTTAAAGGAAAAAGCAAAGGAACAACTTAAATTTATTATGTGCAAATGAAAATTTCAATCAGTTATCATTCTTGGTAAGAATAAAAATATTTTGCATGAGCATTTTCTGGAAAGCTCAGTTAACCATTAAACATAAAAATGACATTCACAGAAAATTTTGCTTTGGATGCCTTCATATTCTCTTCACATCGGGGAGGGAGTACGATTCAACTCATTATTGGAATGAAAATAGAGTTGCGTTCGCGAAAGAAGCGTTCATTTACAGGAGAGAACTAATGACCTTATGTAAGAAAGTGATGACATATACTTGAGTATAACATAATACTACAGAGGGTGACGTTATATGGCGTAGTCGCATTGTTTATTAAATCTTATTTCAGTCAACTGAAATTACGCATATAGCAATCTTCATGATATAACCTAAGCCTGAGATGATTGAGACCCGCTAACTGCAACATTTTCGAGCTGCTTTCAAAGCTGAGTGATATATCAAAAACCATTTGGAAAAGGTTTTCTCCCCATGGTGCGGTTAAATCTTCAGGGAGTCTTAAAATAATCTATCTAAGCGCCGGCTACATTTTTGCAGCTTCTAACACATTTTTAAATGATCATATCGTTCAACGTCTTAGTTGACACCCCTAACTTCTAAGTAAAAATAATGATAAAACTCAGTGGTATTATGATCAATTTACGAAGATCTATCGCAAATATTCAGCTGAAGTTTTCTGATATATTTCTTAAAACACTCGGTAGGAAATCAATCGCACTTTTCTATGCCATTAGCAAATCAACATTGGTAGGCTCTGTGTTATTTTCTTATTGGTAATGTCCTGGTGGAGCCTTCTTAAGAGGCTAAACTTTAATATACTAGTATAAGTTTAAATTTTCCATTTTCCTCTACAAGCCTGCTGAAGCTATCCTTGTTCTCTTTCTTTTCAATGCGAATAAAATAATCCATAATCCTTCTGAGAGAGCTAAGCGAGAAATATTTATTCAGTCTGGAACAAATTTTCCAATCAGGCCATCGATGCTTCTTGTGTCCTTGTGGTTTCGTAAACTGAGCAAGCTAATTATCTACATCTACCCTATTTTACGAAGAAATAATTAATTACATCCAAGCTAAATTAGAATAAGTCCTATTTGAATATGAAAATTTTGAATAAGCACTTTCACATGAAACCATGAGGTTCATTTAAAATGCTATTTTCAACAAGCTTAAGACTTTCTGTGCCAGCAGGGGTTACAATGCCCTCATCCTTTCAAGAGAGATGTGATGTAAAATTGTAGCTCTTCGACCCTGCTGTTGGCATATATGCCTCCAGTAGCACTACATTATGGCAATACATACCTCAGAAATATCTTGAATGCTTAGGAGGAAGTAGAGTTTTTCTCCCTGCCGCAGCAAATGAAGATTTTCATATTTATTAATAAAAGAGAAATTTCTCTGTAAAATAACGGTTTTAAAAGTGATGCTTGGATCTGAAATTTTATTTCATAGTCTAGGTTCATATTGATTTGATGAAAGTTGGCTCATTTTAACCTAGTTTTAGTGGCTCATTACATATTTCATTCTTTAAACTCTTATTTCTAAGTACTGAATCAAAATAGTGGCAACCATCTCAACTCTTTCCCTCTTCTGCTCAATGTGGTGTTACAATACATTCAAAATCCATTACAGACAGTGCTACTTCTCATTTCTCGTGAATGTTCCAGGATGAAGGGGGAGCAATGCTTATGCGGCATTCATTATCATGGTTGATAAGTACCTTCCAAATTATGGCAACCATCATAAACCCTGAGTACCCTTCGTCATAAATTCAATGTCTTACATTTATCGCAGAGGTGCTTAAAACGAGATGCTGAGCCTAGGTCTTGTCAGGTTCTCCAATTTAGCAATCAAAGCGGCAGAGTTGATGCTTTGTAACTGATACTGTTCCAGATTTACGGCCAAAATTATCTTGACTGCACTCATGACATCGTCGCATTTTGCCATTTCCAGAGAAATCATTTCAACGCCATTTCCTCTTGTATGGTGCTGAAGATATCTGCAGTTAAAATTCAGTTGTTTCCTAATAACATCCTGATTAATATTTGGCAATTTTTTTGACGTGAGTAGGCTGTTTTTTATTCAAGTAATTAATTTAAAATACCTTCATTTTCACACTAGCCGTCAGCTCCTTCAAAACCTACACAACTTACAACTGTTTATATCAACATTTAACTATATCCCGATGACCAAAAACTTTGTGAGAATAAATCCTAGCACCAGTGTATACATTTTTACCCAATCAATTTTTCGACCACAGTTTAGTAGAAGTTTTTTTTTACGGTTTCGTCAAAACTGACCGGAGACAGTGCACAAAAATATTGTTTAGCTTAAAAGAGGTCCTAATAAGCTTTCTCCATCTGAATTCAAAAGCTGGCACATCTTATGCATCGCAAAATGCATTCTATTTTTCCTATTCTATTCTTCTACGATTACAAAACATTCTTCGACTTCCTTCGGCCTTTAAGATATTTTAATATGTATTATTTTGAATTTTTGTTGCTGGGTTGAGTTTCCCAAACTCAGAGGTTGTTTTTTGAGAGGTAAGGATGTAATTCACCTCTTACTGCCCCGGTCGGTGGTGGCGGGGTTAAGGCCTGGCCTTTCAACCCAAGGGCTGTGGGTTCAAATCTTGTCTGTTCTCGTCAAATCTGAGTATTAGTTAAAATAATTTCATGTTAGAGAGGACTTTATTGTCCTAATATCGCTCGAATAAAGTCACCATTATTTTTGTAGTGAAATTAGGCTCATTTTAAGGTGGCCAGTTCCTGTACTTGGGCCACCTTGGGCGAAGTTTTGGATCCCTTAACGATTGCTCCTACATATACTGCTGCTCCTCCTCATGGGAGGGGTTCCATAAGATTTCACCCATGTTTGACCATGAAATCTTAAGTGTAGAGGCCAAATACTGAGAACAGATGGGATGTACAAAAGGCTTTCACGAAAAAGGTCTTTTGCCTCTGTGATGCCCAAATCGCCAGTATTAGAACCGCAGTCTGTTTGATCTGTGATGGAAGAGCTCATGAAATGCTAGAAACTCACAAATCAAAGTATGGGATTCCATTATCCGTAGGGTTTCCCTGACAGATCTGTACATTATAACAAACACAATTTGCGTTTAGCTAGACGTACAAACCGGCCTCATTTGGATTCGAACCCGGGTAATCCGGCAAAAAATTCAACGTCCAACTAACTGGACTACCGTACCGCCTCCACATTGACACCGCAGCCATCAAATCACGCACAAACTCGTCGAACACGCGAATCGCAGTCGGTGTAGGCAGGTGTAGGGCAGGAGTCAGTCCCATCGTCACGGCACACTGGGGGAATTCGCCCCAGCCGTCGAAACCAGTGATTCTGCGTGTCCCGAACGCAGACCGTGGACTTCGACGTCCCGACGACAACATCTTTACGCCAAGATTCCATTCCCACACCCGCATGTTGGCCCAAGGCGACCATGCCATCAACACCGCCCTCACACGACATCCGCCCTCTCTTACCCCCCGACCCTCCCTCCTCTCAACCTCCCTCTCCCGCGCCCTCCCACCCTCACAGGTATTCCATCACGGGGCAAGGGAGGTCACTAAGTGCCCCCGAGAACACACTACACGGTTTGTGCATCGAGGACCGCGGGATCGAAGCGCAAACTATGGGAAGCAGGCCGGGGAAGACTAGGAAGGATGGATGGGTGTGCGGGGAAGGACGGGCCTGCGTGTGGTATGAGGCGCGGGTAGGTGAGCGCGGCGCCGTGTTGGCCCATGCATCACGCGGGTGCGGCGCTGCGTCCCTCGGGTGGCGCGGGGGAGCAGTCACCTCGCTTTGCTCCCGCTCCCATCCCCTGCCACTCACCTCAACAAGCCGAACGCTCGTTGCTCCCGGATGCGCCGACCTATGCCGTTTCGATGTTTTCCAATTAGGACGTCCTATCACTCGTCGAGTCTCACCACCCCTGGAATGAATAGGTCGCTCACCACCTCCCTCCACCCACCAAACCCGACCACACTCAACCTCAGTTCGGTTCAAACTCGTTAAGGTAATTTTAGCGAGATATTTCTATAGTGATAATGGAGACCATATTCGAATTTTATATTATAATTTAAGCGTCTGTAAGAAGTGTGAAGTTAATATTGCAATATTAATGGTGCAAAAATATTGTTATATATGGCCAAAATTATCAGTAATTAAATAAATATATGTACATAGGTCTCAAACTTGGCTCATATGTTCACGCCGTTTGGGTAAAAAGCCTTCAAAATAGCAGTATTTTTGCGATTCTGTAAAAATTACTTCAGTGAGTAATACATTAATTTTTATCAACAGATGAAAAAACATACAAACTACACACCGTTAGATTTTTGGCGAAATCTAGATGTTATAATTTCCTATTTTTTTTCAATATTCTCCCTCTAGAGCGCACAGCCGTAATCTATCCCATGCAAAACAGCTTACCTTTTTATGCTAATTGCTCGAAAAGTAGTTCGGCAAGGGGTTAGTATTTTGATATCATTGGAAAGATGAGTGTTTTCTTTAAAGTGAGGTCAAATTCATCAAATTCCAGGTGATGTGATTTTTCTCTCAAACAACCTTAAGGCACTAGGCAGCAGGGATTCTAGTTACCTCAATAGAAGTGTACACTATTCCTAAATTAAGGTGCTTCCACAGAGATACTGGAAAATAATTCATGGAAAGAAAATAATTCGGAAGCGATTATCATTGTTTAGTGTGCTTAACACACTTCTGTGACTTAACTTAGCTAATTATCTAGATGAATCCCCTTAATTAACTCTTATTGTGTCATTATTTATTTCTTCTATCATGAGATGTAGGTCTATCAATTTATAAATTATTTTATTTCTCTTTACCGACGTTCTGCATTTTTGTGCATGTTACTTCAGGGCTGCAATGAAAAACATTGGGCGCTTGAACATAAATTGAATATGGTTTACAATTTTGGTAGTACGTAGTTATGGTCAAAAGTATACATACATATGATCATAGAGTAAACATTACTCTGAGATATGATTTTACAAATTACATCAGAGCAAGATCCTTCTGAATTTATTGTGTGATGACACCTTCGTTGTTATTAATTGTTTATTTGTTAATTATTTTAAATTTAAGTGCTGTCAAAAATCAAAATAAAATTAACTGTTGTTATTATAACCATTTAAAAATTAATAGACCTATATCCTCTGAAAGAAGAAAAAAATAACTAGCAAAGAATTTTAGAAACTGATGACCAAAACAAGCTAAAATCACACTGCCTAGTGCTACCAAGTTTTTACTGTATTTAAATGAACTATCATCATATATTACAATGAATTATTCTGTTAGGATGAATGACGAGCTGATGAAAGAAAACTTGTAAGGCCACAGGGAGCTGTGGCTTTGACGGGAGGCTGCTATTACTCATTTTCCATCCAAACTTAAACGGGAGGTCGGTCCAAATTATGTTAACTCCATTGCATTGGTATCCATAATGCTGAAATTCGAGTGATAACACCAGAAACATATCTGATAATGACCACATTCTCTATGGCGCCCGTTTAAGATATTAACCAAGTACGTTGATGTCAGAGTTCCCTGTATGTAATTCTCAGAGCCACTACCTCACCTATTAGGTTTAAATGGCAATCCAGGGGATTCTGATGGATGTAAACTGGAGGCGCTACCTGGGAGGAGATTTTTGCGAGGTCTCAAGTCCGCCATTGTGGTCCACCTGCATTAGCATTAGTCACCTTAAAATTAGCTTCTTTTTCTTAAAAATTAGTGTAGGCATGAATTAACTTAGGAAAAGTACTTTCCAAATAGATTTTAGCCAGACTATATGTACCATGGTAGTCTAACATACCACTTTGGAATCCAGGAAACCTAATAAAAGCACCATAAAGCAACAGTTTCCTTCGCCATTTTGCATCGGAAATCAACACTCAGGGGAGTTGGAAAACTACTAAGCAATTATAGAATAAAATAATACAAATCGTTTCAGGATGTAGTTGCCTACATTATGTGACAGCCAATATTTCACTTAGATATGAGCAAAGCCTTTAGAATTTAAGGCGTCGGTTTGTTTACCATAGGCTTGGCCTTCCTATTCCAAGCATCCCTATTTTCACTACGCTAACTTTCCATACATTGAATCAATAGTGCCCTCTTCAGAGTATTGCAACTTCCTTGATATACTTGCTTACTTGCTACGTTGGCCATGTGAAACCAAGAACGCTTTTGGTCTCGCCAACAAATGCTCCTTAGCATTGCCTGTCTGCTGTTTCTTCTTCTACCACTCCCATTCTACGGTGATCTTCCCTTACAAGGAAACATCGGAAGTACTATTTTGAGGTCACTAACAACTCAATATTTTTTCTGAATCTAGAGAGAGAGAGTGGAGAAAAAGTGTCGTGGCTTTCTCACTCAGATGCTCGGGTGCACGAAAAAATTGCTTATATAGAATATCATTCCGTGTACATTCTTTCCATTACTCTCCTTTCTTATTGTGGAGTCTATTTTTGGGCCAAGAATAGGATCCCGCAATCGGCTACTCTACTCTCCCTGAAGGGCTAGTTGTAAATCATGGAAATAAGTTGAAAACTAAAAGTCCTGTTTTTACCGTTGTACATGTACGGGATCGGGAATTTTACGTTGTTTCCGAAACATATTCGAGCGAAAAAAGTATGCCGCATAAAAGCCGCGAACCCTAGACAGTGACTCATTCTTTGCTACTACCGCCTTAACCCACTCGGCCACGGTAGGACTTGAAAAGGGTAATTCAAATAATTTACACAGAAAGAAATTCTATATAAGCAATTGTATTGCGAACCCGGGCCTATGAGAGAGAAAGCCGTAATACTTTTTATACACTCTTTCTCTAGTTTGAGAAGAACATAGTGTCGTTAGTGACCTCAACATAGGTCTCGTGATATCTCCTTGTTAGTTGATCCTTCTTAAAATGATCTAAAGCTTGTCCAAGACAATAGAGCAGTTGACAGTTAGAAATGCAGCCAATCAGTAAACAAGTCCAATGTCGTTTGGGAAAGAGAATCACGAAACCAAAGAGTCCATGATGAGGACCTTTGTTCAAATCATAAGATCATGAATTTTTTTTTTCATTTCTTCATAAGCAAATCCAGTACATTTCAATTGCTCTATTATCTTGGAAGGACTTTAGTGTCCCGAAATTATTCCCGCAAATAGACTCCAAAAATTTTTCTGTCTACTGTTGCTTAACCAGTTTGAAATATTATCTTGGAAGAACTATACTTACTCTTACTCCCAGGGCCATCTGTCGACGAATCTTAGGCGATATTTAGCCGCATCAACTAATCCCCTCCACCTGGATCGATCTTCTGCCTCTCTTTCTGTTGCTCCAATGTTTTGCATATCTGTTCTCACTTGGTTCCACCATCTAAGTCGTGGTCTTCCTCGGGGTCTTCTTCCTTCAGGAATCCCATTTAGTATCTCCTTCAGCAAACATCCCTCCTCTTTCCTTAGAATATGTCCAGCCCATCTGATTCTTCTTGCCTTTTTTTCACTTGTTATGTCTGGATGTTTATATAGATTCCTAATTTCTCTGCTAAGTTTTTTTCTCCATTGTCCTTCGTATGTGGGCCCATAGATTTTCGCAATATCTTATTCTCGAACACTATTAGTTTTTTTTCATCCTTCTTCGTCCACGTTTCGGATCCGTAGAGTTGTACTGGGGATATTATTGTTTTATAGAGTCTAATTTTGGTTTTGTGCGACAGGGCTTTATAAGATAGAATTCGGTTGCATGCATGCAGACATCTGTTGGCGAGGTTTAACCTGTTTTATATTTCTGGCTCTACCGTGTTGTCATTTGTTAAAATTACTCCTAAATATTTAAAATGGTCTACTTTTTCGAATGCAAGACTATCTATTTGTAGAGGACCTGTATTTCTATTTTGGCGTCTTGAAAAATGCATGTATTTAGTTTTTGTATCTTTTATTTTCAGTCCTATTTTTTCCGCTTCCTTCCTAAATACATTTGTCAGCATTGTTAAATCTTCTAAACTTTCTGCGAATATCGCTACGTCGTCTGCAAAGGCTAAAACGTTTATTTTGGTCCCAATTTTGATGCCAAGGTACAGGTCTGCTACTTTTTCCAGTGCTTCCTCAATTGCAATATTAAATTCCTGCTGTGATGATCTTGGAAGAACTATAGTGTCCAGAAATTATTCCCACGAATAGACGCCAATAATATTTCTGTCTACTGCTGCTTAACCAGTTTGAATATCCCAGTATTATCTTGGAAGGACTTTAGTGTCCAGAAATTATCCTCGCGAATAGACGCCAACATTTTTTCCGTCTACTACTACTTAACCAGTTTGAACGTCTCAGTATTATCTTGGAAGGACTTTAATGTCCAGAAATCATTCTCGCAAATAGACGCCAAAAATATTTCTGTTTACTACTGCTTAACCAGTTTGAACGTCCCAGGATTATCTTGGAAGGACTTTAGTGTTCAGAAATTATTGCCGCAAATAGACGCAAAGCATTTTCTGTCTACTGCTGCTTAACCAGTTTGAACGTCCCAGAATTATCTTGGAAGGACTTTAGTGTCCAGATATTATTGCCGCAAATAGACGCCAAAACATTTTATGTCTACTGCTGCTTAACCAGTTTGAACGTCCCAGTATTATCTTGGAATCCACATCCATGCCCATCCAGTCCACATCATTTATTGTCCAGAAATTATTCCCGCTAATAGACGCCAAAACATTTTCTCTCTACTGCTGCTTAACCAGCTTTAACGTTCCTCGTGACGCTCCCCTTCGTCCGAAAACTGCATTTAGGTTTCTCACTTAACAGTACGAAGTCTTGCCTACTAATTACCTCGACATAGTTCATTACACCATGCCCATCTCCCACAACTCTCTCCTTCTCATACTTGCGACACCCAACTACGGTGGTCGGTACATCGATTGTTTAGCCAATTTACCTTCCTTTCCCACCTCACTGCCTCCATAACCTTCCTTCTTTTTTTCTGGACTATGGTCTCTTTATGCCCCACTCCTAATTGAATGAGGAAAGAAACATCGGTAACATAATGCTACTGCGGCATGTTTTTCATGCTGTAAAGAGCGACGCATTTTGACATTCGTAAACCATATAAAGAGGTCTACATGTGTTTCAGTCCCGATCGACTCGTGTTTGCCTGGAGGAAACGCGTAAGAATTAGGGTTGTATTCGCTCAGCCCGTGGGCGACCATGTGAAGAATTTCGGTCAGCTAGCTTCCTACGGAGAGCAGAACACATTTTTTTGTTATCACTCTTCCCCCGGACGGCCGCGGAGCGAATTAATTAATAAATATCTCCGCTCGCCCTCGTCGAAATTTCACTAAATTTATGTCCTTTTATTCGCCATTGATTTACAACCATCAATACGGAGCCAAAAAGCATGCATCATCACGTGTATTAAATGTCTGAAAGGTTTTTACCGCGGGAGATAATAACAATAAAAATGGGCGGCGAGGGAGGGGAAAAAATCGAAGAGGGGAAACTAAGGTTTTGGGTAAATTAAACACATGACGTGATTGGATTCGTTTCCTCATACAAACGGCCACCTAACTAGATCAATGAAAAAGTATTTGGCTCTCTTTCACAGGAAGCGATATTAGGACGCGATTAGATTTATTTCTCTCTCCCTCTCTCTAGGGCAATTATTACGTGTTTTTTCAACGCGGGAATTAAACTCCTCGCACATGAACCTTTACACTTTGCGAGATGACCAAAAGTATTGCGACCTATAATTTGAAAAGCGATTGTTAACGAATAAAATGCAAGCAATCTAAGCTTCATTCCGAGCTTTGTTAGGCATAATCTCCGATCGTGAAGGTAGCAACGAGGAATTCTGAGCTCTTCATCAAAGGACGGGTCAAATTGGATTTTGCGAAATAAATTGCGGCTATCGGCTGATCATTCGTCCCTCACAGACGGAGCATTTACCGTAATTTCCCGATAGCTGCAACTATTGAAGATGAGGTCATCGCAAACCCCTACAGCGCTAGTTTACCTCCGAACGTTGCGTATTGGAAACCTTCGGTGCCGCTGACACAAATGTCCCGGTTCAGGCATTTGGGTGAATCCTTGTGAACATGATTGCACTGGGTCAGATTACTCACAAGCCCACAAATGCATGTGGCTGAATATGCATATTCATCCCGACACAAAATTGTTAGCTGTTAATTGAAATAAAAACTTTTTTCGTTCCTCAAATGGCGCACCTGATAATATTTAAACACGTTGCATTGAACGGAGTATTTCCATTAAAAATTTTCATTCCCAATTTCAGAGGAAATGTTGGGTAATTAATAGCTTCCATGAAAAGGTGTAAAATTGCAGAAAAGAGAGATTGAAATGCTAGATGTGCTCACTGAAATAATGTCTGGGAATCATTAAAGTGAGAAACCAATACAGTAAATAATTAAGACGCACAGGAAAGCAAATCGAAGGAAGTCGAAATTGGAATAAGCTAGAAAAGGTAGACAGAGGGAATATGAGGGACAGTGGGGACACGGAGGCAGTTACATAAGTGATATGTAAGGGAGTTATAGCCTGGCGGGAAATGACTAAGAACGCAACCGTATTTTCCTTAGACAGAGATGAAACGAAACAGATAATATGTGATGGTTAAAATCGTGGTAACTAAATGCTGTTTTTTGGGTATAGGAAATCATGGAGGAGTAATGATATTTCCAACAAAAAATAGCATTATTTGGCGCGACATTTAAAACGATGATTTTAAGCATTTTATCTGCCTCATGAATTCGATCTGTTCCGAGTCTGTCTAACTCTAATAGCGTCTTCAGAATTTGTGCTAGTAGGAGCTGCATTTCTGACCTAAGCGTTTCAACAGCTATGGTCATGTCTCACTTAATGTATACTAATTGCAGACAGAGGTGAGATCATCCGAGAGTAATTGCACATTTACCGATACCAACTTTCGGAAAGACCAACGATGATTTACTCAGGTGACAGAGCAGAAACCAGTGACTGGATGTTATCATTAGGATTTTCAGACTGTGAGGAATGGTACTAGGATGGGAATTAAAGGTGATATTAAGAAACACAATTATCACTCACATTAAACTTGGCACTCTCCATGTCTAAAACAGAGAGACATTACATTCCTTATTCTTTCTTAAACATAATTACCTCATAAGTTCAATCATTGCCTCTATCAGATGTTATAATAATGAAAGTTATGTGTACCTGCTGTTTACATAAGAGGACACCCAAATAAGGCTTATCACGGTTGTGGCTTTGTTTCCTTGGCCATACTGTTGACTAGATGACTATATCTTGTGCATTCAGTAGACTGGGGCATGTGTCTGCTTTTCAAAAAGGTGGAATCAGAATAACTCGCCACGGATATCGCCACGCCTCGATCAATATTAATGAACTGTTCCCAACGATTATGGACCAAATTATTAAAATCAGGTCTTTCAATTCGATTATTTAGATTAAGTTATTTTAACCACTATTGAGAATACTTTATATGACGTTTTGTAGTACATGATTCTCGTTTATACACACAAAAATATTGCAGGAAAAAGAGTGATATCTCGTAAGGAATGCTGCTGGCCTAATGTCATCTGTTGCTCGACAGTGCCATAAGCATATATAATGGGGAATAGTGGTTGACCATGTCAAGTGATTAGGAAACGAATGAAAAAATATATTTGAGCAATTTTTCTGATTGATTAATTAATGATATTATAGAATCTGGCTCATAACAAAGCAGTCTCGGAGATAATATATTAACCAGGAATCAACCAGGTTTGCCACAGATGAAAAGGGAGGTTTCTGTTGTGATTGCTAAGTTTTTGCATTCAACAGAGATATTGAGCAGTATTGTAAATTGTAATTGAGCATAGTAAAGCGATGATGGCAATGAATTGTTGAAACCATGGTAGGAATTAAATTTTAGTATCGATATTACTAAGATTTTCTAATTATTATAACTTAGAAATATTTGGAATTCAAACAAAAATGGAAGCATTTTTACCTCAGAGTAAGGCCAAAAGAAGTATTAATATGGTGCGAGATGTTCCTATTCCCAATTTACTTTAATCTGATGATAGAAAAAGCAGAGGTCACATAATATCATTTTACAAAGAAGAGCGCTGTCATTCCACGGATGCAGAGCAGCGGTTCTCTCTCGAGTACAACCACTTCACGTGGCATTGAACATTACTCAGCAACAGAATGTTAACTATCAGTTAGGAAATTGCATTGATGGAATGTGTAGGGAAACAAATTTAGTGATGGCCTCACAACATAACTGATGGAAGCCATTAAAAGTGGATCAATAACATAATAAGTGGATAGGTCTAACTCAAATATGAGGAATGGGAAGCTTAATACCAGCTTAGATATTTCAAACATCACCAAGTACCTCATCTCATCAGTATGTGTTGTAACAAAGAAACCGTTAACATAAAGAAAAAAAGGAAAAAGTCCTTTCGGACTAGATGGTTGCAATAGAAATAATCAGCCCACGAAAGAAATTTTGTGTACCAAGGTGAAGCACATGGAAATATCAAGCAAACGCTTAAGTTTATTTTTGATGTCAGCAAATTTTACAGTTACGACAGCGTCTAAGACAATTCAGGTTAATGAGCACGTTTTTATCCCGTGCCACTACTGATTGGCTAGCGTGTGGTCGGTACAATACAGTAAAAAGCTAAACATAGATTCTATGAGGGACCAAGTTCAAGAAAGGTATTTGGAAGTATTAAATGTTCGACGATCTTAGAAGTAGATTACTTGCCCATTCAAAAGATGCTGCGGAAATTATTTGAAAGACAATTAGAACTGTGGGTAGGAAATTGAAGATAATACTAAACGACACTATAGGTGCAATAAAATTTTTGAAATTCATAAAATAATTATATTAAAATTAAATAACAAAAACAAAATTGCACTAAAGTCTAGCGAACGTACTTGGAGAGCCAGAGCAACTGTTTGTTGAAAGGAGATATTAAGCTATAAACAAAACGTGGTCTAGAGAAAGTACCTAATTTTTCTGCCCTGCAACTGTACCCTAGAGTAAAGTTTTAACTTTTTTTTAATGGCGCCAGCCACCACGGGAACATTCTCATTATTTTGAAATACTATCATCTCGGCAACACTGCCGGCATCGTACACATAAAAGACCTCGAGCAATGCACTTTAGATCTGGTCACCAGATGGAGGCCGAGGATATAAAAAAAGAGACAAATCATTTTCGGCGTGTTTTATCCACTTCGACAGCGAAGAGCATTCCACCACCCCAGTGCCACAACCCTCGAAAGAAACGGAGACAAGGAGCGGGGAGTATGGGAAGGGGGGGCACTAAATGAACCAAAGCAGCCCGCCTGAGAATGAAGAGAGTGGCGACTGCGTTATCCCAATAAAAGGCGCCACTCTGGGACGCTAAAGGGCTGCTCTTTTAATAAGTACACCTCGCGTGAACGTCCTTGCGCGCTAAACGCATCGAGTGGTTTATCGGACAAAAGGAAAATGGATGAAAAATCAAGGGGGAGTGAGAGGTAGAGAGAGGAGAAGGGAGGTGGTGAATTGGGAGGGAGAAAGAGAGAGAGAGGTAGGGAGGTCAGGTAAAGAAGCAAGGCAGGAGGAACACACACTCTAATGACGGATAGTTGAAAATGAACAAAAAAAGGTAGAAAAAGAGGGAGAGGAAAGAGAGAGAGAGAAAGAAACAGAGTGATGTGCAAAATAAAAAGCGAGGAATGAAATAATCTCCTTCGGTGAGGAAAGTGTAACATGGATCGCCGTAATTGGGGATCAGAGCTTTACTCAGGGCCCGAATTCAAGCGAGTCCGCCTCTGAGTCCATGTGTTGTATCGTTACTCTCGACCAAGCCATCCGCAGCAATTTCAATGCCTGGGATCCTCCCACAGACCCAATCCCACCTCAAAAAACCTCACCCCCGCCCCTCCCCTTCCCCCAGCCTACCTCCTCCCTCTCCCCCCACGCCCCCTCCCCACACCACCCTCCCACTCCGAAACCCAAACCTCCCCCACCCCACCATCGCAAAACATGACGTGCCCCACCACCACGTCACGAAGTTCAACTCACACCCCACCCCGCATTTTTCGACAATGTTCGCTCACCTTCCACCGTCCGTTCCTCCACCCCCCAGACTGGCACTACTCCCCGCACCCCCCGCACCCCCCCTCTCCTCATCCCTTCCTTCTCCGGCCCAAAAATGCGGTGGCCGGATCATCCCCGCCTCAAATACGACCTCCGTCCCTCCCTCCCAGTCACACACACACATACACCATGATCCGAAATCCTATTCCGCCCCCTCATGTCCTGCCATACACCCTACGGTCGTCCCTCCACCGCCGGACGAGTCCTCCCGCCCGCTCCCTCTCTCTCCACGGCCATCGCCACTTTGGCAATCCCAAAACACCGCATCCAACCACCCTCCCCTCCCCTCCCGTCCGACGTAGTAGGTGGGTGCCGTATTGAGGGGCCGTACCCCGGGTGCAGGGGGGAGGGGGAGGTGACTCTCCCACTCCCCGCCAGCCGAATGTCTCCCCACCGAATGTCCCCGGTCCACCCCCCCCGCAAGCCGATCCGACGGAATAGGAGGCGCCAGTCACACACTAAAACGTCGCCCCACACCATAAAAGCCTTTACGCCGCCGAACCTACTACGACTACTACTATACGGCCGCGTGTGTGCGATGCGTGATCGCCTGCTTGTGCGATTTATTTTTATTATTTTTTATATTATTCGCGTGCACCACCGCCACACTCCTCGCACTCTGGTATTCCCCGCGCCCCGACTCCGCGAGGCGCGGGACTCTACCTCCTCCCCCTCACCCCACTCTGCCCCACTCTACGTACCTCTCCCGTACGCCCCACATCATCATCCTCACCCCCTCCCGATCTCTCTCGTCAGAGCTTCCGAGTCCAGTTCGGCCATCCGGAGTAGCCAATCACTAGTGAGAGCCGCAACGTAAAAACTCCCACTCCCCCTCCCTCCCCTGATCTCCACATTGACCCCGAGCACGCAGCCCCCACTCTCCCACCCCCTCCATCGCCCCCCTCGAACACCGCGACCCGTCGCCAAATTCCCACCTCTCCCCACCCCCAAACTCGCGGCCCCCGCGACTGTGTGGCCCGCGAGCCATCGTGGTCCGTGGGTGGGGGTCCAGCAACAATATTGGGTGGCCATCTATTTTCTACGTCAATATGTACAGTAGAGGGCCAATATTCCTAAATGGACTTTATCCACGTGGGTGTTGAATGAGGAACTGAGTGGAGAATGTGCTATTTTTATAAATAAAAACCTGCCAAATTTTACTGCGAAAATTTGGAGGGCAGTACACAATCTGTAATTCATGTGTCGAACTTATAAATGTACAAGATTTATAAAATAAATGGAATGGGATAAAAGTAGGGCCTCAATTGCATAATATTTACTATTGGCATATCTTCGTCATCTTGCATGAGATTTAGGGGAGGTTAAGGAGAACATTCTCAATGTAAAACGAAAATTGGGAAAAGTTTCAATTCAAGAATTTTTAAGTTGTAAAAATATGTCAATTTTTTGCAAATTAATATGGAATTATAAAATTACTCAAAAATGATTTTATTGGATTAAGGAAAAAAATGGTGGCCATCTACATTTTGGAGCAATAGAGCCAGTATTGGACAAGATTCCATCGCGCGACTGAAAGAAGCGCAAGTCGTGATAACGGGACATTATTTGGCGGCCACCAATATGCTAAGTCTGTAATGGTACATGACTAATATTCCTAAATGGACGCCATCCACGTTGATGTCGAATGAGGAGGAGAACAGAGAATGTGATTTTAACAAAAAGAAATATTCTGGCAAGTTTGCAACAAATATAGAAATGCATTACACAATCCTTAATTTATGCATCAAAGTTAAATTTGTTCAATACTAATAAAAACTAACGGAATAGGAAAAACCAATATTTTATGTCGTAGTACATCCACTATTTCTACATGTTCACCATCTGTTTTGAGATTGGGGGCAGGTTGAAGAGAAACAATGTGCGACGAATTTTGGCTCAATTTTAATGACAATAATTTGTGCGGTATAAATTGGTCAAATTTACTAACAGGAATTGATTTGTGAAATTAGCTAAAAACCATTAAACAGGAAAAGGAAATAATTAATAGGCCATCTGCATTTTACATCAATAATGCCAATGTTGTAAGATATAGCATTTCGCGAGTGGGAACCGAGTAGTGATTAAGGGACAATATGGGCAGGCCACCAAAGATTTCAAAATGATCGTCATCCTTGATGGTATTTAGGGGGATTAGGGTGGTGAATATACATATTGTTCAAAAAGTCTCTGACGCAGTTCACAATTTATCAAATTTATTAATACTATGCATTTGAATCGTTAATAAAAATGTATACAAACTCATTAAAATAATAAAGTTATGGCAATCTCATTTTCATGTTGACCAACAGCCAATGTTCCTAAACGCACAATTTCGATCACAATGTTAAAGCAAAATAGGAGGATAACGTTTCCAATACTCATAAAAGTTATTAAGAGCTTCAATTTTGAGTTACAAGTAGTATGCAATAGATTGAGTCAAAAATGAATATTAAATTTATTTAGATGCAAAAATAATTACTATGATCATATGGATGATAAAGCATTGATTCGAGCGATTATTAGGCGATCACATATTTTCTATGCCGATATTGCCAACAACAATCATGGAAATCGTGATATAACTTGAGGCCCGCGAGCATTCATATTTGGGACGATATTGAAAGGCCTCCTATTTTCTATGCCAATGAATTTACAACCACCATTCATATTCGGATGTCATCCGCCATGATACCATGAGGGATGGGAGGGAAGGTCGTCCTTCTTGTTGGGCAAATTTCGACCAAATTTACCACAAAGTATTTTCAGTGGAGTACACAATTCGTCAATTTCACGTAAATAGTTTAATCATTATTGATTGAAAAGGATTGAGGCAATGAATTGGTAGTCACATATTTTTGGATTTATTTAGAGCTAGTGGTAATTTGTTGGAATCATCCATTATTTGATTAGACATACTCAATGCTTTGTGATTTTTGAGCAATTAATGATAGAAGTTTGTGGTACAATGTGAAATATTATATAAAACTTATGAGAATGTTTTCGTTACAATTTAATTGAAGGACTAGCAGACCTGCTGCCTGCTTTGCAGGCAGTTTCTGTCTGGTGTGCTCTTGAGGGGAACTTGGTGTTTTTCCTTTTTTTGCACTACTCAAGTGGAAGCAGTGGGAAATGTGGCTTAATGAGTGTATATGGTTCTCAAAAATGAAAAAAAAACATTGAATATTGTTTTTGAAACATAAGTAAACATTTTGGAGTAAATAAAGTCACAATATTCATTTTTCTGTGCAATGCTCACGTGATCAGCAAACAGAGTCCAGAGACGAACTGGATTATCAGTTATTAGGCCCTCTTACTTCAATTTCCAGCGTAACGCGGCCATAAACCTTGAAAAAGTACTTGTATATGTACTTGATAGCCCGGATGTTGGCACAGATTTCAACATTGATGTGAGCAGAGTACCACTGCAGCAGATATGGATTGTAGGGAACAACCCACTGGTTGCTGGCATTGCATTCCATATGCTAACCTATTTAAGTGAACCCGGGAGTCTCGCAAAACTTAAGTCCCCGGAATCTAACTAAATTTAAACTCTCAAAAACCACGGTTTTTTGCACTTTTCTTTGCACTACCAACTGCTAAAAATCCAAAACTACTGCCAAATCATACAGACAGAGAATCCACATTTAATGCACCAAACCTCATTTCTCTAGCTCAAAACTTGAGAGAGAAATAAAAAAAATGGATACAGAATGACTGACTGACTGTTGCTAACTAGTAGTACTGTTTGTTTACTTCACCGTTGCTAACCTAAATAAATTCATCGTTGCTTAGCAGTTTGACCACGGTTTTTGGCCTTTTTCTTTGCACCACCATCAGCTAAAAATCCAAAACTACTACCAAATCATACAGACAGAGAATCCGCATTTAATGCACCAAACCTCATTTCTCTAGCTCAAAACTTGAGAGAAAAATAAACAAAATGGATACAGAATGACTGACTGACTGACACGCTACAAAATTAATATATATGTATACATATGGGATAAAACAATTATTTGGCCACTTATTTTATTAGTTTATAATGCCAATATTGTATGTACGAATCGCCCTGTAACTGAGAACATATCTTCACATTGCGGTAATTGCGGTAATACATGACCATCCCGCCAGCCACTCTATTTGATAGCTATCCATTTTCTACGCCGATATGCACAGCAAATACTGGTTCCTCTTATTTATTCTATCAGTGGTGAAGCTGAGAAATGGGAAAATAGGTACGTAGATTATTTTACAGTTCCACTAATTCTGACCAAAGTTTACTGCATTAGAATGTTGATAAAATGTGCTGTTTATTATAAAATTAATTAAAATTTTCAATTTGTTAAAATTAGCCAAAGTTTACTGGCGTGTAAAAAGGCAATAAATTGGTGGTAACTTATTTTATATGCTGGCATCATCGATATCATACTTGAAAATTAATTTCGATGAGAAAGAGACGAAGCTAATAGTGATGTCGTGGGGAAAGAGATAGGAGGACAACCGTTTCTTTTTACTTATTTTGACTAATAATTACTATATTGATGAGAATTCGTTGCACGGCTAGAGATGCAATATATTCACTAGATTCATTAAAAATGGCTCATAAACATAAAGGATATGAAGGGATGACTACCTATTTTGCTCGACAAAATCATTTATTGCTATCGTCTTTGGGTAGGTTAAGGTAAATGTTAAAATTTTTCCGCCCAACAAATTATGCTCCAGGAAAATGGATTGATGTTTTATTTTTTTATAAATGTAATTAGAGTCTAGCGAAAAAGGGTCTTAATATGAAATAACTAGATCATCTGTCATAAATAGCATTACTGCTGCATAGTGTTGTTTTTCATCTCCATTCCCATACTTTTAGCATTGTGATAACTTCCTCAAATTACTTGGTCCTGGTGCAACACTATTCTCAGGGAATATTACCAGTGAGTGAAATATGAACAAGAGCAGGCCATGTGGGAAAATATCCCTGTTCCTAAGATCACTATCATTTTTCAAACATTATACACATATTTCAGATACTTGGGAGGTTACAGAAATAAGATCACATGGAAAAATATGGGTAAGAGTCCATACGATTACTATTCCTATTGGGGCCCGTTCCTCTGAGCTAAAGTTGAATTTACAATCCATGTAGACTGCTTAAGGAGAGCATTTCAAGTTCTATGTATATCTTAACGTAAATATCATTTATACTTTTTAAAAATATATTCATGATTTTGAGAACTTCATGGGCCATTTATGTACACATTCTATTACAAGATATGTAAGCTGGCTTTGAAAGTTGAAAAATTGGTCTCTTTGAAAAGAAATCAACCATTTTCACGAAGTTTCGGAGGACGGTTGAGTTCCTTGACTTCTCCAAGTTGCTCCCAAAATCCGTCAAACTTCACGAAGTGTCTCTTGCACAACTCTGAAGGTGATTTTGTTCGTTTGACCAGAAAATTTTATGCATGGAGTCCTATTTGCCCCTTCCTTACTCTTTCAGAGTCTCTAGATACCTTATTCAGTTACTGGCCACCCCATCCCCGTCACCCAAAAATCCTGTCCTTGATATCTCCACCCTCTCACACTAAGAAAATTCGGGGTTTGCCAAAACCGTGCCAGGGAGGACAATACCTGGTTATTTTTACACCTACCTTCTTCTTGTTTCGGCACGTTTGAAATAAATTATTTTTTATACTTTGGACCGGTCTTCATGGCTCATTCGCGACTTGCTCTCCCATATTGTCTCAAATATCCCATTCCTCCCGATTCAGAGCAACATTATCACCATATCGAGTTTCCTTATTTTTCCTTGTTGACACTACCAGCAGTGGATGGTCGAGGAAAAAAAATTATGGGATATGAATCGAGTATTGCCTGACGAAAACTCCAATGCTGTGACGTTGATAAAAAAATTAATTTGTCCTAATCCAATATCAGGGCTTTTTGATGATGATTTCAGCTTAGCGAAATTTCATCGTGGTGGGTAGACTTCTCGCAAATCACTTTTAAGATTTAAATTTGCGAAAACAGAATGATTTATCTCATATAATCAACCGTTAATTCTTTTCAAACTTAGGGCCGCCATATTTTTAAAATGGCGGTGAAAGCACTAGGGGAATTATTGGCACAACCTTTGAGTAATTTGCAGGAGTGGTCTTACAAATTCGGAAAATTTTTATTCTATCAGTAGATTTGTTTTCTGGTGTCCCAACATCAATTTTAATCCATTCCCTTGGTTTAGAGGAGCTCCTCTCATCTCCCATACATATATTCATGTAATTCTACTCATTTCCAGGGTCTCGCCCACCCTCCCAGTGTTCCTACCATCATGGCGTCGAGGGTCATGGTAACTTTTGAATTTACTCTTACTCACAGCCTCTTTGCTACGTTATTAAATTTACCATATGTTACTCTCCTAGCCGCGAGTGAATGTTGAGCAAGCAATGACACCTTGAACCTTAGTTATCCAGGGTTAAGCAGAAGGCCTATTCCCATTTCCATATCTTTATTCATCTTATTTATTTACCATTATTATAGCGTACAACAGTATTATTTCATTTGAATCTAGCAACATGGCTATCAGTGACTCAGTGCAGTTAGTGTATACTGCAAATTTAAAAGTTGATTGGAATAATATGTGTATATTCTCATTCAACAGCATTGAGAAATAATACGTTTATAACAGAGTACTCTATATATTGAATACTCAATCACAAAGTTGTAGTTGAGTAGTCACTATGAAGATGACTCTGACTGATAAAGGGGCAGATTGCTATCTATATTTAAAAGATGCAAGTAGTGTTGGCAGGAAATTACCAATCGTTACTATTGACTAAAAGAGATTATAGGCATTCAAGATTCGGGTCTTGAGAAGGTAGGGAAACTGTAATGGACAGATAGTAAGATAGGAACAAAAAAGCATAATATTACAATGAAGGTGAGGTAGATTTTGATATGAAAACCAGGAAGCAGAGTTGAGAGGTATTGTAAAAAAAGTAAGGTTATATTATTGCTGCAATAGGAGAACGCTATGTGAAGTTAATGAAAGTAATTAGGCATTTTGAGTGACAAATTGACAGATAAGATGCCGTTATGATGATTAACAAATGATAATGAACGAGTAGTCGCTTGAGAAAACTAGTCTCCCCGAATATAGCACCCACAACAACACCTTCCATGCCTGCTTGCGGATTTCTGCTGAGTTAAGACGAGGTTACAGCTGAGCGCTATTTCTATGGATGACTCTCAATATGGCATCGCACACCTAAAAGGGCAGTGTTTACAGCAATGTTTTTTATCCGCAGCAACAATGGGGTGTTTAAGGAACTGCAGTCCAAAGCTTGAATCTTCAGCTTATGACATTCCAAGTGCCCAATTTTCACTGCATATGCCTCTAGCTTTGATCAATTCTCTGTAAGTCACCATTGCGCTCCTGCTCTGACCATCCCATGTGATGATGGCAGTTTCCCTTTCCCCTCACCTTTCACCGCTCCTGGCATCCACTACCCAATATCCCTTTCCGGCTTGGGAGATTTCTACAGTAACGGATAGGGTACCTTTCACTGAATCTTAAGACTCCTCTTTTCATTTTCGGAATCAACAATCATGAGGCGGGCCTGCTGAGGAATAATTCGAAAACAATATTTTCTCCATTTTATTATAATTTAGATACTTGAGGAATAAGTTTCCGCCATCGCTTAACAACAAAACCTATGCGAAACGTAATATTTTCTAAAATAAAACGTGAAATTGTAAAAGATCGAGGGAAAAAATTCGGAGAATCACACTTAAGAAAGATATCTATTTTGTAAAATAGATTTTTTGATAAAATGCTTATTACGATTGAAGTTATTATAAGAACCTAAATAGTAGGTCCTGCCTAAAATGTACCCGAGCCCGGAGTCTCCTTTAACTTCACCTAGACATTACTACCTGTTTCTAGAATGAAATCCATTTTAAACTCTTCCTATCTTTTGCCTACCATCATATTGTATAATATTCCTATAGTCCTTCTCCCTCTACGGTGCTTATCCAACAGTCTACCGTCTAGCACACCCTTCAACATGCCGGTGCCTTTGAGGAGGGCTGTCATCTTTTGCAAAACTCCACATTTCTCCCATCAACTTCCTCTCCTCTATTAGCATATTTAACCCGTCCAAATTTTCCCCTCCTTCCAACTCACTCCCTCCATCCGTCTTAGTATCCAAATTTCGAAAGCCTTTATGCAACGATCATCTTCTCCCAACTACCAAAACCAAACCAGGTTTCACATCAAGTTTCTGAAGAAGCTTGACGACGTTTATGAACCACATAATGCTATTTTCCATACAGAGCATAACATACTAAATATTATTTTAAAAATATGGTATGAGAATTTCCCGGACTATACAAGTAATTACATTAGGACAAACCAGTTTCCACTTCTGAGATTTAAAGTAATTGAGCAGTTTTAGCAAGAAAATACAATGAGTTGGGTAGCCAACTGAAGCAAGTCGAACATGAAAAGGCAAAATAAAATCAATTATTTAAAAAATACGATTCTATGACTCATTTTCAGCTGTAGTGTTTCACTTTTAGTATCTTTTGACAAGTTATTCGAGGAAGCAGCATTTTTATACGGCATAACTGTAGGCTTTCCTATTTTGTCATCACACGAAGTCCTCAACAAAGTTTCTTAAATATTCGAATAAAAGAAAAAAGCAAATTCACAATCGCGAAAAAGTTCGCAGAGTCTAAAACCATTGGATATCATAGAAGGAGACTGCGAATAAACAAATCATTGGGGCATGTTAGGGGGCTGTAGAGAGTGAAAGCTCTGGCTTGCCACGATGCTATAGTTGACAATATGTGAAGAGCTAAATTCTTTCCCCGAATCAATCTGCTGACCTGCTCCCTTCTCTCATTTCCTGCTCTGACCCTTCCAACACTTTCTCTCGTCCCCTGCACTCATCCCCCCACCCAATTAAACACCGGGGCGTTAGCGAAATCTCTTCGCGGAGACGTCCCCTGCTTTCCCGGCCACCCTCTCGCGACTCGGCCGTCGAATGCCTCAGCATGGGCGAAGGGGGAATTGCGAACCCAATGAAGGGGACAGGGAAGGGGTGGAGAAGGGTCGACGATTTTTCTACGGAGTGATGTGGCTTGGGCGAGTAAGGTGGAATTAGTTGAATGGTTGGTGGTTGATGAATGGGTTGGAGATGTTGAGAGTGTGTCGGGCAAGCGTGATAGCCAGTGATGTCGAAGGAAGTTCCTATGGGGAATAGGGAGATGAGTTCGATTCGCTGTTCTTTTTTTCCCCTTTTATTTCACCCATGTAATAATCTTAGGGGCGGATCGGATAGGATAGGATGATCCGCAGGAGCGTTCACAATAAAAGGAAAGTAGAAAAATAAAGCAATTTAGGTAAGGACAAATAATTAAGAGCAAGGAATGTCCATTGATTAGCGCCATAGAAAATTGGAGGACAATTTTATTGAGTGGATAAACACTGCTGCTTAGCTATCGATAAAGCTTTCAAAAAAGAAAAATACTAATGGTAATGCAAAAAATGAAGGAGCGGTTAGGTCCACCTAAGTCACCAATTTATTTAACTTATATTTATAAATTCTCTAACCGAGCACATTCCGAAAAAATAGATTTTTTTCATAATTCGACTGTTGTTAGCAACAATTAGCTTTTTAGGCATACATATAGGTATAATGGTTCTCAAAAACCTATACACTAAGGCATGTTATATTTATACTCTGAGAGGTTGAGAGACGTTCTACTCTGAGGGGTTGTACTTTTCACGCATATTCTTGTCACCTTTTTGTCTGCTCTTTATTTTCTCCTACTTATTCCCTCCAAATTCAGAATTTAACCTCCAATTGTAGCCAACAATGCAAAATATATATTCCAACCACATTCTTTGTCTGATTATTACAAAGTCCTGTATAAGTTTCCTACTTTTCCTAACGTGTACTTGTTTTCTTTCACTCAACCCACCATATGCACACCATTCTTCTCGAAAACCACACCTCAAGACCTACATTTGTCCTCTTTTCCGCAATAAAATATTAGTAGACCATGATAATTTCCCCTCTAAATCAGCCTTAACTGAACGTTTCCCTGACTAATTCCTCGTGCTGATTGTCAGTTTCTCCTTTTAATTACCAAGTGGGTTTTTGACAAACATAATTCACCTAATTATCTTTATTGCTAAGGATATATTCACCCAAAACGCTGCCCATATCTCAAATAACTAAAGTGCACTTATTTGTTAATTTTTCACCCTGCAACTTGAGCGATGGAAATTTAAGCCACGAGAGGTGCATACCGTATAGAAATTCCTGAGATACTTCAAATATTAAGAAGAGAAATTCGCTTACAAAAGAAAACTTCACAGGTCGAAAAGAACTGATTACCAAGACAATTAGTAAAAATATCCATAAAACATTACTAAAGAGGTTGTCATTGACTCAGCAATATCTGATCAAAGCTGAATACATATGATTGATTATCTCCAAAATATAACAAATTATAATATAAATAATTTAAATCCAAAACCTCCTACAGGAGAGTTCGCACCACAGAAGTGCTTCTAAATTAACATCTTCCATGGTGACGACTGACTGGATTTGCGGTACGAGCAACTGTGAACAAATACTCGTAGCTTGATGCATTTATAATACTTTGAATGAGCAGGGAAAAAATCTACCACCGGGGTGTTATCTAATCCCTCTTCAGTAAACCAAAAGTACCTCCTAACCAAAACATGACTTTTTTTCCATTTACCAAGAATAATTTTATGATACATCATTTTGAAAAGAATCAAGCGAATAGGAAATTATGGGGGTTATTTAGTTAACTTCTCTGATTAAAATTGAGAAAAATATTCGGTTGCTTACGGATAGGATTTCGGAGACACGGATGGAAAAATCGTATCTTTATTGATAGAGGGTGACATAAAAGCACAGTTAGGGTATTCCGTTCGACTACGACGTATATCTACGACGTATAGCCTAGAAACGATCGGTGTGAAAGTTAAATAACTGTCAAGTTTATTTGTTAAATAACAGTTTTCTTGGTTCCTATTTTGCATGAATCACATGGCCTTAAGGCATGAAGTAGATGCTCTTAATTTGTCTTAGCCGATTTAGATCAGTATCATAAATAAATAATACTGGTCAGGAAATTTGAAACAAAATGAATCACAACATCTCCTAGACTTATTTACAGATTCACAGCTCAACAAATACATTTTTAAACTAATATATTGGCCAGGGTAAAGTAAACACTACAATCCCACAATAATATATATTTAATCTCTTCCGACCATGGCTTCGATGCTGTCCATTATGTTCAGGTGAATATACATAAAATGGAGGTCCTTATATGTAGGTCAACAAGTAAAGTGAAGGAAATTTTGTTAACCGATGCATACTCAAGGACCTCCATCTATCCATATTCTCCTAAATATAATGCACAGCCACGAAACCGTGGTCGGAAGACGTTAAATATTTATTTATGGTCAATTGCAGTATTTGTTATACTCTCATCATGAAATAACTCCACCTAATTAAGCCAGAGACTCTCACCCTCACACAGTGATTGAAAATGTCAAAATATCACAGTAAGAAAAGCGTCGTAGCTTTCCTATTCATACATGAAATAAAACTGATATTGGCATATTTATACTTACACACGCAAAGTGCCAAACAGCATTCCACATAGAGCATTAATTGGATATTTCTGAGTATGCATACGTGTCAATGGATCATGTTAGAAGGAGCTTCAGATTAAGCTGATGAGATTAAGCTGCATTCAGAAATTTAAAAACTAACATGAGAGAGCACCATGTGTAGGCTAATGATATTCTGAGTTTATACTGATATTTTTATTGATAATAAATTAAAATGGAATGGAATGACCCTCAAAATTTAAGGTACTGGGGAGTCTGTGACATTTTAATTATTTATTTTAGGGTAATATAGCATTCAAGGTAGGTTAAAATAAAAGAGAATAAAATCACTGCAGATTTTTACAGACACAGACCTTTATATACCAACTTTTCTATCATTGCGACTGCCCAAATGATGTGGTACGCAAACTTGTGCAAAGATATACACCAAAGAGGGGGAAATTTTCCAAGAAAAAATAATTTTATTTGAACGTAAATCAAACCCGGATCTCCCTATTGCCATTCAGGTGTGATGGCCAGTGACACCACTAAGCCATATTATCTACATAAAAATGTCTTCCTTCATCACAGCATACGTCCTACCCATCTTCATCACATGCATTAAACATTCTCTTCCTTCCCCTTCCCCGCTTACCCAATGTCCCCCCCTCTATCACGGTCTTAAGCAACCCTCCACCCCACGTTAACTCTTACAACCAACTCCGCCTAATCTCCTTCAAAAGTTTTCTCTCCACCATACCAAGCACCTCTTTGTTCGTCTTCCTTTACGCTCAATACACTATTAGGCTGAAGGCATTTGAGATGTGGGTGCGGAGTACCAACGCACTTCCTCTATCCTCCTTCAAACCCACATCTCAAACGCCTGTAGCCCATTCCCGTCTTCTTCCCTTAGAGTCCAGGTTTCTGCACCATACAATGATAAATTCCATGAGAAACTCTTCACTAGCCTCTTCCTAACATCCTCACCCAAGGTCCTCGTCATCAGCTCCCTCCTATTGCTAAATGATTCTATTAAAGAAATAGGCAAGCCATAAAAGCCCTGCCGCTTCTCATTTAAAAGAGGATACAAAGATAAAAAATCGCATAAATAAAGCACATCGGAAAGCGATTTAATGATGAAACAATAATATGCAGGCTATTGTGTGTAGTTGGCACGCATTAAATACGGTTTGAATGAAAAAGAAGCTACATTAAGGACATGACAACGGTGATGTGCTAGGCCACAATTAATGCTCAATATTAATATTGAAGGAGCAATAACTTAAAGAAATATGAATTTAAAAAGCGTAAATATACGTACGTGGAGATATAATTAGCAAATTATTGTTGCTGGCATAGAAAATTTAGCATAGAATAAGCTGAATGGAACAACGTATGGGGAAATACAATATAATTATCGTTGAGATGAAAACTAAACCAATGGCTTACTTAATAAATTACGAAGACAAAGTTATTATTATACATGGACAGAAAAAATTGGAGAAGGTGAAAAAAATTTCGTAACTGAGAAGTAGCTGCTGTTGATGAAGTACATCTAAATTTTTATCAGTAAACGAAAGGCTGTCTGCAGAGTTAGAGCTGCAATCGGTGTTAGAGCTGCACATATATTATAAGGAACTTTGAAAATCCTAACTTACAAAAATCTGTTGCATTCCTAGTTCTCAATATTTCTCATTTCGGAGTTCATTAAAGTGCTGAAATGAATTCTACTCGATATTTACAATTATATGCACAAGTTTATCTTAAAAGTATGGTGTTCATTCGAGAAAATCAATCGCTGATTATCACGATAAATATTACCTTATCACTCATTTCGCTTTTCAGACATTTGGTAAAGCACTACTTTCCAGCACTCAAAATTAAAATTAAACCCAAATATATTTTTGATAATGCGTCCGGAAAATGAACAGATACGCAATAATGAAAAAATACACATACAGAACTCAGTTAATGTACCATTAAGTGAATCACCATTGAGTGGAGCACTTAATAAACACTGTAAAAAGTACACTAAGCATTCGTTTAAGGCTTTTTTGTTTGAAAACTTTTCTTGATTTTTGAAGTGACTGTTGTATGACTGTATGTTTGTATGATTATTTTAAGAAGTATAAATATTAATATTTTTCTATTTCCATTTCAGTAGAGCTGCCAGAAGGAGCTGCCAGATGAAAAGAAACCTACGTTTTAAGTACCTCCATACAAACCCCAAACGCCGTTTCCTTTTACGGTGATAGACCTGTAAAACTGGCTCTGCCTTTATAATTCCATCCATACTGCCCTATCATTTCATACCTCTTTTGCTTCAGTTGCACTCATAAATTGCTTCTCACACGACCTCCTGTTCAAAAGACTCCGAATATTCTTTCTCTGAAGAGTATCCTCTACGTACCACAATTACCCATGACTGTCTCGGTCTACACCTTCATCTCACACTATTCACTCCTCTCTCATCAATCTGCTTTGTTACTCAGTTCACATTCATTCTATCGCTATGGCCAAATCAACGAATCATGCTCCTTTCATATGCATTACCGGAGAATCCAATCCACGTTCTTTCATCACCAACTCATTTCTAACCCTATTCCTTATGCTTATCCCACAAAAACTACCCTTGTTATCTTGGCATATTCAAGTTTTCTCTGCTATAAAAATCAGTGGATAAGAGAATACATTTGTGTACTGAAATTTTTGTATCCTTAGAAAAATATCATCTTCTTATTGGAGCAGCTTTCGGGCGTTCCTCTGCCTGATGTCCATAGTTGACAACAGTTTCTCCAGCCATCCTGCTGGCGTCTTGAGGTCAGAAGTCTTCGTCTGACTTCAGACCTCAAGACGCCAGCAGGATGGCTGGAGAAACTGTTGTCAACAATGAACATCACGCGGAGGAACGCCCGAAAGCTGCTCAAATAACCAAACCCCGCCGAAAACTTCGTACCAACATCATCTTCTTGATATACTTAAAATACTACCTACGACTTTCCTCCCAGCATGCACAAGTCTTTAAATCTCTTAATCATTAACTTAAATTGGAACTCTAACATTTACATCTTCAAACCTTTACACCAAAATTAGTACAGTTAGTATCTTTCCCCCTTTTATTAATTTAATTAATTAAAATAAAATTACTAGCTGTAGAGACATTATACGCCCTTGTATTACGCCCTGTTTTAATTCAAACCGGTCTCTTAGGCCACCATTCTCTCTTACACTTCCCTTACCGATATTACATATACATTCAATTACTCCAATTAATTAAAAATTACTTATTTCACTCCTAAGTCACTCAAAAACCTTCCACAATTTTTTTCAATTTACCCTGCCCCGTTCCGGTGTTTCATTTCAACGCATTCGCCTCCTAGCGGTGGATCATGGGCAACGGTATACTGAATCTCATCTTCAGGTAGTCCTTTGAGAAGGCATCATAGTTCAAATAAAATGGAGAATACAGATCTAGTGTATCACCAGGCTTTGGTGTCTCTTTGTCTTACTGGCTAAAATGTGCCAAATCTGAACAATAGATGCCCTTAGCCGTCAGAAGTAAAAGCTGCACGTGGAGTGGGCTGTGTGCAGGCTTTGAAAACTCTAACCTTCAAAACTCTATTACAACTGGCTGCTAACATCCAAAACATAGTTTTAGCAGGCTGAAGTCACGGTGGTGCACATCTTTACCAGAAGGTGAAAGTCTCTGGCCATTGAGGTGAATGATGAAGACTTCCATGTGAGGACCCAATAAAGAAATAGACAATGAAAGTAAGCGAAAAAAAGAAAGAAGATTGGATCGATATTAATACCGGAATCTTTTTCAGAGAATGTGTGATTTGTGAGCATTCGAGGTTAATAAAAGATACATTTTGGTTGCTATAACACCCTTCCCTTCCCTTGGACTACAACCTTGTCGTGATGGAAGGGCTTGCGTATTCCGATGACATCTAGAGTTGAACTGGCGGGAGCAGTGCTCCTGGTAGGGCCACCAATGCCAGATAGATCAAAGGTTAGGAGACAGACGAATGGAAGTCCGCACAGCGACTGTACCTCAGTGAAGCGGCTGCAAAAGGGGTCTGACCCCATTGGGGCGATCTCTCAAGTCATGGTGTCACGTAAAAAACACTATTGAGTAGGCCACGGAATACTATCTCAGTTTAATAAAACATTGAAACTATGGACATTTCTCAAATGAATATGAATCCTGGCAACTACGTAACTGGGCCCCGTGGGCCGGGTGTCGTGCCCGGCAGCGGTCGAAGCAAGGCCCCTGCGGTCGTAATCACACGGAATCCTTGCTCAGAAAATACAGCAGCAGATGAAAAGTAGATAAAGAAGAGGAACGAAACCATCAGGATAAGCACGTGGAATGTTAAGACTATGCTGAGGGCGAGCAAGCTAGAGAATATGCAAGAAATGGGGAAGGTGGGTGTAGACATTAAGATGAGTGCACTCCATTTAATACTACTCCTTTTCGCAGCCTAGAGTTGAAAAACGGTAAGCAAAAAATAAAAAATATTATACAAATGAAATAGACTAGACGTTCCATTTAGTCATTATGAACACTAATTTCTTTTAGAACTGTTGCTAATAACAGGAGAAATAGAAAACAGAGGAGGGCTTTGTTGAGGGTTCTGAGGCTCGGAAAAGTACGGAGTCAGGAAAGTATGGCATAGATAGATATGAATCCAATAAATATTTTCAGGGAATTATCTTGCATCTATGTGTCCGACTACTGCTAACAAAGGCACATTCATGTCAAGAATAAAATACAACAATTTTACAGAAATATATATGCCTATACACAGAACTCCTTTTATAGTCAACATGAAATTTATTTTTAAAACCTAAACCTAGCTATGTTGCTAAAAAAAACTTTGAAAATCATTTATTCGATTAACTTTATGGCATTTACCTGAATATCTGCGCTCTTAATTGCGGAATAATATAAATGTGAATCACCTGATAGGGCACCAGCGACAAGGCTACGTTCACAGTCGAGTAAAGGCTCGAGTTGAAATTGTCGAATTGAATGCAAACGGGAAATTAAAAACCGAGCTGTTTTTGTTCCCCGGACAAAATGCAAATTGATTGTGAAACCAAAAGTAAGCATTCACATTGATCGAAAATGGGTTGTTCAATATCATTGAATATTTGTCTTCCTCTTTATCTGGACTCATTTGAATACCGATTTCTACAGCAATGTGATGAACGGAATGTTTCGTTGTAGGGAAAGGGCAGCGCTGAAATTTCGCGCGGAAGAACACACTCCTCTTGTTCGACGAGGCATGTTGGTCGGACCTGAAAAGAGCTCAAGGTTACGAGGAAATCGCAGATCGTTGGGCATCAAATGGTATTACTGAGGACAATAATTTCCTAATTGATCAAAAATTAATTGTTTCGCAGTGCCCGCAAGGCGCTCGTATGATCATATGAGGAAATCAAACATCATGTTACGCACTATGCAGGAATGCCGAGGACGATAATTTGCCAATTGATTACATGCATTCGTCCTAACTGTCCTAATTACTCTGAGCGTAATGGAATGATTTCATTTCGACAGGCTGGATACTTCACGCTCAAGGAGGCATTGCGTATCGAAGGGCGATGGGTGCCTTCGGTGATGGAATTAGCATCAATCAATTAGCTGATATGAACTCGAATCTCATCCCTAAACTTGAGAGAGCAACAGAGAAACACCATGGGTACAGCCTTTTTTAATGTAGTTTAGTTAATGTATTCTGTTGTGGCAAGTATGATTGTTTTGTAATACAAAATAACTTATTCATGAGCAATTACTGATGGTTTTTATCGGGTGGACATTGAAAGCGCACTATAATCATTGTATTGTGACTAGTGAATTCTTTGATGATGATTTTATCCCAAATTTCTTTTAAGGCGTTCCCAAAAGAAATGAATAGCCTGTTATACCATTGAAGGAAATTCAATAAAGAATGAATAACATTTAACCCTCAGTTAGTCGCGCCACCTTTTGGAACGCAGTTTGTCGCGCGGCGTCTCACAGACACCATTAAGCAATGGCTAAAGAAAATGCATTCAAGTAGAAATGATTGTTTTAATGACAAAATTCATACATTCAATGTTTAATTTTATGCATGGGGTACAGATTTGTGAATAATAATGATGGAGATATTTATATTTTTTAAAACTATATGCATCTTATTTTGACTATTATTATAGTTTTATTACATCGAAATTATCTCAAAACTTTTTATTTGAACAGTAAATACAAACATTTTCCGAATGCTCTAAGCAAATATAATTTTTACAATTATTACATTTGTATTTAGTCATTCAATTCATTTACGCTCAGACGTAGCACCTCTTTCGGGCTGTGGAATTTTCTTTTGTTCCACTTTCCTCCGTCTCCTTTCGGAAACGTTTAGACGTACTCTTACACATTTCATTCTCTTCATGTTCATTATTAATTATTTCACTAAGCTCTAACGTTCTTTTCTTTAACTTTATTGGTAAACCAATAATTTGAGACCTCTTTTTATGTGTTCCGCCACTAATTCTTTTACCAGAGTTTTGAAAAAATATTTTCTTTTACATAGTATCTTGGAATTAGAATTATTCTCTAGAAAATCATTCCTCCTACATTCAGCTCCTACATCACAACTATTGTCAAACGATTAGCGTTTCTCGAAACAGAGTATGTCGCGCATAAGTTATCCACAACGTCCACTCCAGATTTCGTAGCATTGCAGAATGTAACTATTTCAGGTTTTTTGGCTGTAACTATTTCAGGTTTTTTGGCTGTAACTATTTCAGGTTTTTTTAAACGGGATGTAAATTTTTGCCGACCTTATGTTGATTTAAGGAGGGCCTGCCAATCTGCCTTTTATTTTTCCAAATTAGGCCTACATATGTAAGCTTGTCAATTTTTAGAATATCTGTAACTAGTTCATAACTAGTAAACCAGTTATCTGCGGTGGTGTTGCGTCCACTGCCTCTAATTGGTAGAATCAATATTTTTACAACATCATAAGGACTAACCTGAAATGGGCCATCTGGCTCTTTTCCAGCATATATCTCCAATTTTGATGTGTAGAAACTCCTAGAGTCGGCCAATAAAATATCTATATATTATACTTTCCGGGTTTCGTGGGGATATACTGACGAAACCTGCACCTTTCTCTAAATTTTGCAAGAATTTCATAAATAGTTACACCATCATTCAAAGAATAGCATTCTTGGCAGTTTTGGACAAACAATTCAAAAGCTTCTCTGAATGGAGCAAGTTTATCTTATACTTTCCTTTCATTCCTTGTTTCTTTGTCATAAACACGTACATACTGTAAGAGGAAATGAAAACGTTTCTAAGACATTACCAGGCGAAATATTTCTACCCCTGTGCCATCATTATTCCACAAGTCACAAGTATTTAGTTTGTTATTACTTAGAACACCTGGCATATAAAGTAGTCTTATGAAAGCTCTTATTTCACTCATGTCCGTCGGAGTGCAATCCCTCTCTCTGCAATAGTATTTTCCACTATGAGAGCTAATATAATTTTAACTTATACAATTATTCCAACACTGAGACAGTTTTTGAAGCATTTGCCTCTCCTTTCCCTCCTGGTTTTTCTGTCAATATACTGTGAGAGCGAATTTTGACACTTCTAACCGAACCCTCTAACTCCCACTTAGTGATTTGATCTTTCCCTAACACAATGTTTTAATCTGCAACTTCTTCTTCTTGCCCATTTTCTTCCTCACTTTCTTGTTCCACATCACTGTTCAGAAGTTAATACTCAATAAAGTCTTCTTCACTGTCTTCACTGTCCGCAACTTCCGATACCTCTGAATCGGTTGATTCTAGTAAAATTCCCTGAATATATTGGCGATCCTTTTCTATCGTCGGAATAATTTTTCTTCTACTCTCAATCTTTTCGGCAAATGGATAACATAGAAAACAATTTAGGTTTATGCATAACGTCTGTGATAGTAAAAATGTATAAAATGAAATATACCTCACCGTGAAACGATAGAAGAGACTAATCCCAGCTCTGACCAGGGAATATATTTCAGCCTCGCATTTAGATAACGGGCAAAACAAGGGTCGTAACGTAACTTCCTTAGAATTATAACAAGTGTAAGAGTTATGAATAATGTTCAGTTTACAACCGTATAAAAACAAAAACCAGGTGCGTAGAGACTTTGTAGGCGGAATTCTGGACTTTGGAAACATTTGAGAGCTTGATCAGCTGAACTTGAACCAAAAAATGTTCTCCAATCAGATTGAAAACACATTATTCAACGCAGCTATAATATAGTTTTGTTTATATTTACGTTGTAGGTTGTACAGTGTGGTGTATGCCAAAGTTTGGACGGATTATGTGAGAACCATAGTAAAAACTTTCGTAATAACAGTTTCACTCAAGATGTAATATTGATAGCAATAAAAATGTATAGCAATAAGACGCGTATCCCAAATATATTACTATAAACAGTTGTTTTTTAATAACATAAATGTATTTCAAATGTTTGAAATGAACATTGCGAAGGTAATTAGCATATAACCTGTTGTAACTCAAGTTGTCGCGTGGCGTCTATCAGACTCCAAAAATATAAAAATATCAGTAAGGTATCTTATTTTATCCCGAGATGTGACGAAACATATGAACGAATTGGTGACTATTTCAGAAGCATAAAATAATAACATACAAGGAAGGAGAGTTTCCTAACTATGAAAACGTGATGTGGGCAAAGAAAAGAAAATTGCGTCTAGTAGACGCCGCGCGACCAACGGAGAGTTAAAAATGAATCATAGAACAATGCATCAACCTAGAAGGAATTTAGTACGTGAAGTTTTCACCAGTCATCTTTTCCTTTGAAAATGTGTGAATTAAAACTGCAAATATCAAGATGGTCACACATAAGTGAGGTATATTCTGACAAAACATTGACAAGGAAAGAATTCCAGAGATCAATTATAAACCCTGAATCATGAAACATTTTACACAACCTTTGGCTATTGATAAGCCATAATTATAATTATCAGCGTCGAAAAATTGAGTGAGTTGAAACTTAAGGAATATCCATGGAACCAAATACGCTCATCACTTGCAAATGTGCATGATACTTTTTAACGGGGGATGCCAATATTAGGTATTATTTTTACTCCAAGCTGAATCATGAGTCTACTGTAGTGAACGAATGTATCAAAATTTTTGCTGTGATATACAATAAACTGTATAAAGAATTTGTTCATTTCTTTAAAATACACTATGGCTATCATATCAACATATGCTCTTGTCATGCATAGTGCTATGCAATTATCTCATAAAAATTATTTAGAAATTATTTATCTTCTTCATTTGACTTTGAAAACTATCCAATCTGGTCATTTTTGAAAACGCTTTGTTTTTATATTCGTACAAAAAGAGCTAATTGATTAAAAACTTTATTCTTTGACGACGAGAGAGAGTGTATGAAGAAGACAGCATATTAAAAAATGACAGTTGATAGCAAGAGACTTTACCCGAATGCGATACACTCTGATCTTTTTTTATTCACGAATATCATGAAGTATGAAGACATTAATCTATCATGTCAACAGACTGAGTTAACAATACATTCCTTGGGAATGTTTTGTTGCTCTTGATTTTTACATCTCAGTGGAGAAACGACGTAAAAGGTTAACCGGCTAAATAAAAACGAATGTTTCAATTTGAGATCAGGAGAACAATACCTTATAAATAAATATGCATTAGTTCCATATTTATACGTGAAATCTCTGAAGTTCGACACATATTCCCTTGCGTTTTGAAGATGTAAACCAGGTGCTCAATTCCTGGAGCCTGTAAATAAATTCTCTCTGTGGAAGAGCTTGCCAATTAAATTCATTTCTCCTTCATTATTTGAGTATCTGATTGTTGACTTCATTGTAAATAAGGGTAAGTAATCAACTGTTTGATTCGTATTTCTATGATTTGAACGCTTTGAAAATTCATTGTCTACATACAGAATCTTTCACATGACTCAATCCGGTAGGTATAGCTAATGGCTTTTCCGTAAATATCAGTGGCCATTTCCCAAATCTCTAGAAATTAATAATACCCAACAACGATTATACTTCGAAGTCAGTTACTACGGGCCGTCGACTGATTCTTAAGTATATTACTTTCAGAATTTGAGACACCTATTTATTCCCTGGTATAATTAACTGCTTCAATTATTTAATATAGGTAGTTTAATTTCAAGTCAAGAAAATGTCGTAGCTAAGAAATCTTCAAGTAGTGGATACGTGATTATTACCCAAGGTAATGACAAGTGATTTTGCTGCATGGAAAATCAAAAGTGGTTCACAGGATTAATTTCGATGATAGTTTACGCTTCTACAGTTAAAAGAATATACGAGACAAAAACATGCAGCTCATGCATACCTAATTTGAATTTTATACAGAAGGTTCTGGGATGAGAATTAGTTTTAAATCCTCGTAAAAATGTATTGTGTAGCACTCAAACATGCTGAAATATCACCTTAAACAAAAATACTGAAAATAATATTTCTATCTAACTGTTGAATAAATAACCGTCTGCGATCTCAAAAGACGGTGACAATATTAAATATTATAATTAATTAAAAACCAGAGTTTCCAGTAAAGGTTTTTACACAAAAATTAAAGATGTATTCTCAACATATTTCATAACCCTGAGGATTCTGAATTTCATAAAAAATAATGCAAATTTCATAGCTACACATGATCATACATTCAAAATACATCATACAATATGATTATTTCCTCATTCTAGAATGATGCAACAAAATTGTACAGAAGTACATTTTCCCCTAAAATTTCTCCTGATCAGCGAATTATTAAGAGAATAATTTCAACAATACAGTAACCTGCCGTAATTCAATGGTAAGTGAGATAAAACACCAAATGAAAGACTTGTCATGGAGACGCTATTGTTCAATCATACTAATATATAAAAATTGAATGGTATCTGTCTGTCTGTTGCTCAATCACGCAAAAACTACTAAACCGATTTAGCTGAAATTTGGCATATAGTGAGAAAATGTATCTGAGTATAACATAGTCTATATTAAAAAGCACTCATGGCCCCCAAAGGCCCCAGGTGGTCCCCAGTGGTCCATGCTACGCATTGGGTTCGGTGCAGTGGTTTCATTTTTTGCTTTTTAAAATTACTTTCACTCATAATAGAGGGCTGGGATTTTTTATAGGATGGCTGAATAAATGAAGTTTCTAATTAATTCAGTCGATTTTCTTTTACGCTTCATAATTGCCTGAAAATCATGTTTTTTGCTGAAAAATCTCACATTTTTCTCTGAAATCAACAAAACCATATTTCCTTGACAACCAGAGATTCGAATTTAAAATTATATTCACGCCTCTAGCATTTAAATATCACGTTTTCCTGCAGGCCCATGATAGCATGTGCAAAGATAATCTGTATAAGAAGGGCACAGACTCCAAAGGGTCCCATGATAAATTCGATGCATTATACAACAGAACAATTAAGAAGGGCTTCGGGGGTTAATCGATAAATTCGATGCATTATACAACAAGTGTACTCTTCAATGCCTATTCTCAAAGTAGCTCTCATAGGGTACTGCATGTATATGAGATAACACTTACGCAGTAAACGATACACATAAAAGAAAAAAATGTAAGAATATTTACGTGCAGCGAATAGTAGGTAATGGTAATAATGCCTCTGTTGCTACAACAAACACGGCGTTGTTTATTATCGTTTAATACTCAGATCTCATTAAGGTACGTTTTCATGTGGCCGTTTTTGCGTTGACGCACACTGCGCGGCCAATCAGAAGCGAGATACTCAACGCAGATTGCGTTGACGCAGAAGTTGCCCATCTTTTATCTTTTGACGCAGCCTGCGTTGACGCAGTTGCGTCGGGGGGGGGGGGGGGGGGGGGGGGGGGAGGACCCACGCTTGCTGCCTGTCATTTGTTGATCACTTGATTTTTTCCCGAGGATTGTGGGTCATCTTCAGATAGTTGAATGGCGGGACCGTGGTCTGTGATGTTCCCTCGCTGCCTTTGAATTGATTGTGAAGTGGCTGCGTTTAATGACAATTTGAGACGTAGGAATAGGGTATGTAGATTCACTAAAACGAAAGAGGTAAATAAGAAAGCGAAGACTTGTCCTTGTCATTCTTGTTTTGAATAAAAAAAGGTATTGATGAAGCGCACATAATTATAGTTGCATTTTCATTGTAACTGAAGCGGTGGAATTGCATTCAAAAGCTTCCAAAGAAATCTTATCAGGATTTGAAACGGGAAATGGCAATGACGAAGGCGTGCATCAGGAACATAAATTTCATTTTTCAAACTGCATACGAGGGATCCCGTATCATTCGCTTAGAATCGCCGTGACAATTTTCACCTTGAAAACATTCGAAGCAACAGTTATAATTAATTTTGGCCAGACTCTCCGACACTGTTTTTGAAAATATTTCAAATCCAGAGCGTAAAAAAAATGTCTTGAAAAAAAAAGAAAAAATATAATAGTCCTGTGGGGCGCGAACCTGCGTACTTCGTACTCGGAGTCGAGAACGCTAACCACTAGCCCACGACACCACATATGAACAATAGAGAAATATGGCATTTTATATCCTCAAGAATGCGTCACAACGGCATGGCATTATATGTTTGCCTCCGATTTGAGTTATTTTAGGCGCATATGGATCTTCATAATGTTCCCAAGGGTCTTATTTACACACAAAAACTATCACTGTTTACATATATCAAGTTGCACTTCATAATTTGGTGGGAAATTGGCACAAAAATCGTAAATTATGATACATACTTGGAACTTGATTCAGTGTCCTCTTCGCCTGGGACGTTTGTGAAGGAAATTTGTATATACGTTCTTATTACTCGAATAAATGACGTTAGATTATTATCAAGCATGGAATCAATGATTTAATGGAATGCTTATATTTACAATGTACGCTATAATACACTATTGAAAGTTATTCATAAAGTACGAAGTGAGGAATTTCCCTTGTTTACCTTTCGTCGATAGAAATATTTTATCGTTAATTTCGACCATAATATACCTCGTACAACCTACAAACGCTTTTCTCAATTTAAAGCAAAATGGTACTAATACCCTGAGAGGTGAAATTGCAACAATAAACAATTCTATATTTATTAAATAATATCATACCTTACGAGGTGCTGCCGCACGAATGCTGACGCTGACATGAAAACGGGGTAATTGTTTACCGCACAACGCACCGTCGCAACGACGCAAAAACGGCCACATGAAAACGTAGCTTTACGATCTCATTACGATTGCGAACTGTTTTTTAGATCAATTCCCACATCATAAACGATACGAGTTATTTATATATGTTTTAAAGTGTTAAAGTGCAGTAAACTTACATTCACTAAATCATCGAGTCACCTATTCAAGGCGTTCACTCGCCTCTGTGTTTCCCCTCCGTGGACTTAAAAATATATCCATCAACATGCCTAATAGAAAAAAGAGTAACCTTTCGAATCAATCTTCTAAAGCAAAATGAATGTCTTATTTGCGAGAAAAAGAGCCCTTGCATGAAAAACGACTAAGGTTAGGCTTGGATGCTCAAAGACATGCCCAACAGCGATCTCATGAGAATCTCCCAGTGGGGTTTCTCGGGTTACGCTAAGAACCGCACAAATTTCATCCTAACCCAACCTACGGACGGGTAACCAGCAATAAATCTGGTTCAAAAATATACTCATATGTTTCGAAACTTCATTCAGTTTTAAGATGGCGGAAATTATAATGACGTCACTACATGCTTCTTACCCGAAAGAAGAAAGGAAATTCTGCGCAATGAACGACATCCGTGCATGAAAATCGACAAATGCACTAAGAATCACCATAGGTTTTTTATTTACCAACCAAAACCAATGATTATGAGTACCCTTTATGCCGAAGGTGTAGTCCGGGTGACGGAGGATTCATAGGTCATATAAACATGGCTGCTGCTGCAAATACTCCTTTTGACGTTGTCAACCGCTGGATTGTACCCTACTTTCCAATCCTGATGAAGACACTCAACGCACATGTCAATGTTGAATAGCACAACTCAATTAAGTCATTGCATGCACATATATTTATGTACACAAGGGAAGCAGTCAAGCTGTTAATCACTCAGAAGACGGCTCAAGAGAACCGGAGGGACGAGGTGATCATCTATCAACCAGGATGCTATTTAAGTAGTAATGAGTCTGAGTTCCTAAAGTAATGAAAGGGGATATAGAAATGGCAGTAAAAGGATTAAAGAATAAAAAGGCAGTCAGTGGAGACCAAATACCTGTAGAGATTCTAAAGGCTTTAGAGAAGAATGGGTTGGATCGACTCATGGATCTGGCTAATAAAATATAGGATACAGGGGAGTGGCCAGAAGATCTTATCAAAACGATAATAGTACCGATACCAAAGATTTGTAATGCAAAGGAATGTAAACACTACAGAACTATAAGCATTATCTCACATGTAGGCAAAGTTAGAACCAAAGTTATATTCGAAAGAATCAGAAGAAAAATAGAAGAAATATTAGAAGAAGACCAGTCTGGTTTCCGCAACGGCAAAGGAACGAGAGATGCTATTGGATGTATAAGGATGTTAACAGAAAGGGTATTAGAGTTGAACCGTGGGATATGCGTATGATTTATTGATTATGAAAAGGCATTTGATAGGGTCAGATGCGAGATCATATTAGATCTTCTGAGATAGATAGACATAGACTGGAAGGACAGAAAATTAATTAAGCAGATGTACATCCATCAGAAATTTGCGGTAAGAATTGTGGACAAGTAAATAAAGGAAACCCCAATAGGAAAAAGGAGTCAGGCAGTGTTGCTGTCTGTCACCAAGCCTCTTTAACGTGTATGCTGACAAACTGCTGGAAGAAGCTTTAAAAGACATCGGAGGGATAAAAGTGGGAGGTGAGAGAATAAAATCCATAAAATATACTGATGACCAGGCTATAATAGCAGAGAATGAAGACGAACTTCAGAAAATGATGGAAATAATTAGGAAGAAGTGTGAAGACTACGGAATGAGAATAAACAGAAATAAAACTAAGGTAATGAGAATAGCGATGACAGAAGGGCCCTTAAATATATGGCTGGAGGAAGAAAAATTAAAACAAGTAAGCTCTTTCAAGTACCTGGGAAGTATATTTACACAAGAGTGGCAACTGTACTGAAGGAATTAAAAGCAGAATTGGGCAAGGAAAAGTAGCATTTAGCAAGATTAAGGAACTAGTGACAGCAAGGAACATCAAGATGGATATTAAAAAAAGATTTGCAAAATGCTTTATATGGAGCATTGGGCTATGGCGACGAATGGAGAAGATTTGATGGAAAGATAAGATCACGAATGAAGAAGTGCTAAGGAGGATTGGAGAAGGAAGAAGTATACTAGGGGAAATTAAAAAGAGAAAGGCAAAATGGATTGGACATATTTTAAGGAATAACAGCCTACAAAAATTAATAATATAAGGGAATATAGAAGGGAAGAGAGGAAGAGGAAGGAAGAGGCACGGAATGCTGAGGGATATAAAAGAAGGAAGGAGTTATGCAGAGATGAAGAGAGAGGCCCAGGATGTGGAGACAACGCTACCGTTGAAATCTGTCTGCGGATAGAAGAACCAATGATGATGATGATGATGAGTATGAGTTGCCCATTTTTGCGTTTCCCGTGCATGAAAGAGGACCACAAAGAGGACCACAAGAGGACCACATGAAAGAGGAGGGTCACTCATCTCTCCGTGCACCTGGAAAACGGTCAGCGTGTCTACTACAACGAACACAACATACAAGATAATTTACGAACTCCTCAAATGACCACGCTGGCAGTTTTTCTTAAGACCTTGTGGTTTTCTTATAAAACAAGTTCAATGTTTTTCACACCCGTTGAATTTCAACGGGTATCTTCCGCTAGGGCTTGATAAAAATGTGTACAAGGATTCAAAATTTGTACATTGTGATTTTACTTACGATTTTGTAAATATTATCTTGAATTCACATTTCTTTAGTGAGCCACCAGTAACAAGGAAATGGCTTGTCGAGAAATTGGGTACAAGAATTTGTTTGCTTTTCTAAGTCAATCTACGAATTCAGCATAAAACTGAAACTGAATTTATCAAATTATCTCTTTCTATACATCTACTCCTAAATTAAATGTTTGTAACTCTCATTCATTCTTTAATCTCCCTTCTTCGAGATATATAATATTCTACCCGCACCAATAGTTGCAAAGGCTTGTAGTGCTGTACGCAGGCAGAGATATGCAGCATCTTTTCACGTTGATTTCGATCTGTATTTCGCGCTCTTTTAGTTTTCCGCGCCATTTTTGAGGAATACGTCATCACCTCCAATTCCAATTTCCTCCCTTTAGCGGCTAAATCTGAGCCCATCACGTAGGTGTGGCTCATTTGCCATGTTGATATTCCTCATTTAGCCTTTAGCTTTGCGTGGAAAAATTCGTTTTTTTTAATTAACAGTATATTATGTGCCCCTCGTCTTCAGTCTTCGAAGTTACTACAAGAATATGCATTCGGCTATAGCATATGGTATATTCCTTTACAACCTGACAATCTCTTTATAAATATTTATTTTTTGTTGATCTCGGGGAATGCCACAGGATAAGGAAAAACAATGTGTAAATAGAGTGCTATTTTCTCATTTATGGAGGACCTTTCTTCTATTTCTGTGATTACTGCACTCAAAAGCAGAGAAAACATAATCTGCTTTCCAATTAATTCATTTATATCATCATTTTGAAACAAGTCTAATGGCTAAATATGTATCATCACAACCTTGATTTTAGATAAGTTACAGTTCAAACATACTTTGAAAAGAAACTAGCAGAAGGAAAATGGGCTCTTTTTGGAAGTCATAGAGGTAGGCAGAGGCAGTTCTGTGCACAATAGGTCTTAAATTGCCAGAGTGCAAAGCTCAAGGGAATGAGATAATCCAAAACGGAGGGCAGTTGTTGACAGGTGTTTGTGACGTCATGCCCTTTCCAGTACGCTTTTTCTTAGCTCGTGGTGAAACCCTGACACAATTCATTGTGCAGTTCCTCTCTTTCATATGCTTCTTTTTCATAGTATCTAACATCCATTTCTAATTCGATCTCCCCAAACTTTGGGACAACTTTGCGACAACTGCGGAGGAATAGAAAAAAACCCAACACACTCCCTGGTCAAAAAAAATTTCATTGGGCCATCTTTCATCTTAATATCCAAAACCTGCAAAAAATTGAGGAAGATTAATTGCCGCCACGTGATGAAGTCATTAATTTCGGAAAGATTATATTTTCATGCATTATGCCGTCGTTCTTAAGACGAGAAGGGATGCATTGCAGCGTCGTGGTGGAAATGCATTTGAACCGGGAACCCACGTAATATTTTGCTTCATGCGTTGAAATTATGCTAAGTAGGCGTTATCCCAGGCATAAATAATGGTAGAGAGGCCGGGACGACATAACTGCGAATATCGTGAGAGGGTTTCCTGAGAGCTCAATTCCAGTCTTGATTGATGGAATGACGGTAGATTAGTGAAACAAGTTTTAGGGAACAAGACCACTTATGCAAAATGCGAGCTCTAATCATTTCCAACGTAAATAATTCTCAAAATAATGTGAAAGCAGGAATAATTCTCACAGCCGAACGTTAAGCAAAAACCGCTGAGGCAGGAGGGGAAATGATCATTATAAGTGATGTATACATAACGCCCCCTTGGTTAGTAGTGAAATCTAGATCTTTTGTTTAGCTTTGGAGATATGGTTATTGAAGAGAATATAAATGAAAGCATTAGAAGAGTTTTTTGAATGAAGGAGATAAATAACATTTTAGCTTGGGTCCTGATCAGATACATAGTAAAAGTACTAAAAAAAGAGGAAATGAACAACTGTACAACCCCCTTTTCTTTGTTTATTAAGCTACTGTTTAAAAGGAATAAACTAGGAAAAAAATGAAAAACTGACAAATATTATCAGCGCTATTTCCAACTAGCACACATCAGGGATTAGACGGCTGGTAAACGACGACTTTGACCTCTAGAAAAAACCCAAAAACGCGTACGGTAAAAACTTAGGTTTATGCTATTCGCTAATCTTTGAGAGTGCCACTACTCTTTGGACGCTTGAATTTGTTTAAAGTACTATAGTACTGAACAACCTTCTTTAAGGGACTCAGGGTAGTGGTAAGTTAATTGAAGTTTGCCTTAAAAAATGTTATTTCGGTCGTAACGGTTCCATGGTTAAAATATTAGCTTGCGGAAATTAATTGTGATATCTTCTGCTAAATAAAATTTGCAGACCTGTCAAAAGTTTCACCGCCCACAATCAGGACAGATATAAACGCATGAGCTATTGGAATTTAAAAAATTTTGTAATTAGGTATTGGATAACTTTAATGAACGTGGGCGGCAGGACGCAACGTAGAGGTCACTATAAATGTTCCGTAATTAGCTGCTTCGACGAAAAATTACTCGCCGCATGGATAAAACTAGCTTCCTTGCAATTCAATTACGAGGCATCCGTTTCACGCCAAGCTTGGTAAAGCAACCTGCGGGTTTGGATGGATTAGCATAAAACCGGTTGCATCCAAATATGCTTTCAAATTACGTAACAATCTTTACCGATTAGTTAGCTTCTTTAATGTGTACTATTTGCAATTATACCATAAGAATACCATAAGGTGGAGAAATTAATAAATAAAAAAATTGAAATTGAAAAAATAAACCGAGAAGACTCATTAGCTTCTTGAATCTGCTTATCTTTGAAATATGTAGTGCAAACAAATCACACAAAAAAGAGTGAGCCAAAGAGTAAAAAATATTTCTTATTTTAAGGTAAACTGATAAAGTTGGCATAAAACTTTTAAAAGTAAAATATTATTGAAATAAAAGCAGAAACAGTGAGCAAATGTTTAAAACATGATGCAAAACAAACGGGAAAACTCACGCACAAATAATAAAAATGATGTTTGGCTTAAATATTAAAGTTTATAAAAGTATGCTGTTAAGGTTTGCTGTAGTCTACATACAGAATAATTCGTTGATTACGAATCTTGGTGATAATATTAAACTTTTGCCATTACTCATGTCTTGTATCCTCTGCGGAGCCATTTCATCACGCTGAGTCGTGTTTTCCATTTCCACAAGCTCCATTCCCTTATCGGTATGCATCTCGCTCAAGATTTACGTACCATGCGTGAAAGTCATTACGAAACCTTTGAAATATTATTCCTTGCTCACAAATGTACATTGGGTTTGAAATTTTTGGACTCCTCAGACACGTTCATCCAATTTAAAAATGACTAGGAAAAATGGATTCATGCATTATTTTTTTAGATAACCTTCAACATGGGAGTGCAGTACACTAGCGATGCCTTATTCGCAATATTCAAGATAATTTCCCAAAATAAAATAATATGCTTTTTGAGCTAAGGTTTCTGTAAATTTTTCATATTTTCATTCAAGGAGCTGGGTGAATATTTGATTATTTTTTATACTTTCATTCCGAGAAGATGCTTACAGCATTCTTTTCGGAGCATCCATCACTTGCACAGTACTTTGGAAAATGCCTATTTTATTGCCTACACACGTTAGACTATAAGACTCGAACAAGGTTAATTCCACAGATTTCGTAGAAGCTTCCATAGCTGATTAAATTCTGCAAAAAGTAGATTGTTAATTCCTCTGAAAGAAAGTGTCATCTCGATTTTTCAATACAGCAAGAGATCAATAATTTGGATCGATACATCACTGCAGCTAATCCAAAATTTCGTTGATCCGGTAAGTGAGTGATTCACTGCAGTCAGACTGGTGCTTTTGTCTTTACAGTTGAATTCGCCACGCCTCTGTCTGGCTGGCCCTGTACTTCCAGGGAAGGAGCGCCCTGTGCAGACACGGCAAAGACACTTCCTCCTCTCGAAGCGTGCCCGCAATTTCCCACCCCTCGTGACTTTCATTCGTTTCCTGGAATGTCTGTCACGCGCCTCTTGCGGCTGCCTCGGAGTGAGTGCAGCCGTGTGTTTCGGATGGCAGGCCACAAATCGCAGCCACTCCTTCCCAGACGTACATCTTCCTTCTTTTTTCTCTCTTGAGGTCACACCTTCATGGCGACGAGCGCGACTTCCTGGTTAAAGTGCCTCAAAAAACAACAAGAGGGAATGTAATGAGAAGTGGGTTGGAAGGATAGTGGAGAGGGTAGATGAAGGACGCTAAAATTGTGGGGGATTTTGTACTCATTCATTGTGAAAGTTAAAAGTTTGTATTGATTCGGTCAATATCGATTTTCAAAATGCCGCCTGATAATATCGATTAGTAGTAGTATTATTTTTATTTAATGGGCCTGGACGGCTAAGGTCATTTTGCACATACTGTCTGCCACGCGCAGACAGGGGCAACAGCACTCGGACGAATCGGAGGATCACCCCTCCAATCTCGAGCCGAGCCCAACGATGCTTAACTTCGGTGACGGATCGGGAACCGGTGTTTCCATTATAGCATGCTAGAATATCGAGCTGTAGGGGATGTTTAGGAGGTGGTCCAAAGACGTTTGTTTATCCCATGGAGGGTCTTTCTCCACGAGGGCATACTGAACGAAGGCAATAACATCAAAGTGCATTGTTATCACGGGTCAACGGCCATCCTGAATATTCTAAGTCTGCTTCACTCTCTTTGAAGAAGTTCTCGATTTTTTCACGTACATAGATCTGAAAGTGTAGTACCAAAACAGAAACGACGATGCAACGTTTCCAGAGTTATCCATTCCGACGCTGTAAATTTTTGAATAATTGCACGATTGAAATAATTGTGACAACGGTCGATCGGGAATGGGACTACGAAGTGGTCCAGACCTTGTCTGGGTGTGGCGCATTCGTGGTTGGCGGTCCTCCGTGACTGGCGGCCATTTTGGGTAAGAGCGAAAATTTCGACGCAGGACTTCTCACAACTCTGACGTGCTAGTGCGCTGATTTTGGCGTCAAACGAAAGATTTGCTGATATTTGTGTAGTTTGGCCAACACTGACTGTAGGTATATGTCACTACTATATACTATTTGCTGGTGACAAATGAAAAATAAAGAAACGACATTTCAACTAAAATTCAGTATGTTGGCTCATATTTTTAAAAAACCGCGGATATACTTAAAGAGAGTCTAATTAACCATCGATCGGTACTTCTACGTTCTAGGTGGAATGAGATCGACGCCTTCAGGAACGAGAAAAAGTCGACGCGGCGCACCGAAATTGACAGCTCAAGCACTTTGACGGTGAATTTACGTTTTTATACAGCCGTTTTTGCGTTGCCATGCACTGCGTAGCCAATGAGAGGCGAGATATTCAATACAGGCTATGTTGCCGTCGGAGTTGCCCATATTTCAATTTTCGACGAAGCCTGATTCTCTAGAGCTGCGGCAGGAAATGAGTATCGACGCTTTCTGCCTCTCAATTGTTGGCCACATGATTCTTTCCCGAGGAGTCGTGGGTCATTCTCAGCTTTTTGGCAAAAGTTGAACTTAGTTGGTGCAGCACCGTCAGTACCTTCTTTTTCTCATAAATATCCATTTTTCTTGAGGAATTCCACAACAAAGGTCATGCCTATGCAATGGACAGGAATACTTAAGACTGGACGCGTCACAGTTTTCCACCGTCTTTCATTTTCATCCGATTCTGCCGCTGTCATGAAAACGGGTATGTGTTTTTCACGTAACGCAGCGGCAAAACGACGCAAAAACAGCTGCATGACAGCGTAGCTCAGTTATCACTCTCAAAGCGCAGGCGTGTTCAAGTAAAACCTACGGTCGTGTCCCTGCTACAGCCGCACCCGACTTTTCTAGTGAAATGTTTTTTGAAATGAACATTTTCCCCACTCTCTATTATACATTCATTGATGTGCATTCTCCATACTGTAACTTTTTCTCGTGCACATCCGTGTTGATGATTTCCAGTTTGTCCATCTCAAAAAGTGAGGGATTAACACACGCTTGAGGGTTTTTAGGCAGTACAAGCAACGGGGCCCACGTTAATGAAAAAGTCATAAGAGTAGAAAGGGGAATACAATTTTCAGGGCCCCTCCGGGGCCCATATGCAACTGCCTACTTTGCCTTATTGGTAATCCGTCAATGACCTCAAATATACTTTCCAGACAGGGCTGCGAGGTATAAGAATGAGAACGGAAGTTGATTTGATGAGCTGGTGTAGCGACTTCCCTTCCCGAAGAGTCCGGTTTCGAATCACGGCAGAATCCGAGATTTTTCAGAGAAATCCAATCATATTCTTGGGAGCTTTTTGGGCTGAGCTTCTGGTGCAGTACTTCTATGCGGGGTTTCTCTCCGCGTGTCCTCCTTTCCCCACATAATTCTTCACTTCCAGACCTATCCACCTGTCCTAAAGAAGCAAATAACTTCAACGTTTTCGGTCCCCTCTCCCAAATAACAGGCAAATTTGAGGAAAGGTATCCACAAAGATATTGCTGGGAAAATAATTAGCATTCCTCCAATAAGTGTACAACAAAGTTCCTCCTAGCATCTAAACATACTTATTGCCACCATTTGAAGAACTGAAAGTGAATTAGGCACTTGCAAGTTAGCACATCTCCCCATTTCATTCATAGATAATATACTGGATGTCTATTAAACACAAATCAGGGAGAAAATGAAAAATTCTCTAATTTCCTCGGTGATGGATAAACTCCACCAAATCTGACTTCGACATTAGCCTGCCCAAAATGAAAAACACCTAGCAGACCACGATCTTGCTCTTTCCCAGCAAATATTGCAGATGAATGAGTGTCACGTTACACACCGGCCAAGTCCTCCATCTTTACCAAACAACTTTTATGTTGACGAACTAGTCACTCATCGTCTTCAGGGCTCCTCACGCCTTATCATGGAAAATTACTTGAGCTAAGTATATACAGGAATGGAGGTAGCCGTTGCGCAACCCGACAAGAATTTATCTGCAAGAAGATACCGGTTAAAGGACCGACGAAATAATGTACTTGTGAGTGCTCTCCAGATAGGCATCGACACAAGTAGGCATCGATTCCCTGGTTAAAAATTTCCGTCCCCACCTGGACTCAAACCAGAGTACTTCACGATGGAAGCCATTACCATAACCGCAGAACTTTACGGCCAGCATTCATTTCATATGGCCTTCCTTCAAATAGACCAAGGCGCTGGCAGTCACGCGCGGTGAAGTAGGTGTTTTCCCTGCAATTACATCACGCGGCACCTTGTGAGAGCTCGTGACTTCCTCGGTGGAAGTGCCAACGCGTCTTGAGGCTCTGACGGATGTGGTGAGAAAGAGAGATAGGTGTGGAGATGAAAGGAGAAAGGAAAGAAAAAGAAAAAAAAGCCACTCACCTTCCGTGAAGGCGGACGGGTGATGGTGATGCCACCTAGCCGCACTTCCTCCAACTCCTCCGCCGCCGGCAGTGCCACCTGGCGGGAAACAAAAGGAAAGAGTGTAATGCTCGTGAGTTGTGTCGTGAGCTCTCCTTGAACTCATCCTCTTAATCACCCCACCCTTACCCTCGGCTCGTGAGTAAATCGGGAGCACTCAGAGGGTGTGCACGCGCCCGCAGCATCGCCTCCGCTCAACCCACACTCTTCTTTCTCCCTCGTTGCTCATCCGGTTGGTTTTTTGTGACCGGCCAACGCTTGCTTCCAGAATCGAATATATTTTAGGCACCGTGTAGCAAATAACGCACTCCCAAAGGCTAAGGGTTGGTTTGCCGAAACAGTTAACGTTAGCGTAGAATTGTCAATAAATTCCAATGCATAGATAACGTCCATGTTAAGAATTATATTTTAAAAATATCCACCAAAGTAACCTAATTGGCCAAAGTAAACATATAGCAACGCAAAAAATCCGCTCAAATATAAGCGAAACTAACAACAAAATAAGTACCCTTTCTTGCAAAACATAATGAGTCTTGAAGAAGCAAGTTTATATAATTGCGATGTGGCAGTGAGATAATGATATCTATTACTTCCCAAGTCCTATATTCTCTAAGTAAATCGATTTATTATAAAAAACAAGAGATCGAGAAAATATAAAGTCTTAGTGAAAAATATCTTGATGAACTACTTTATGTTTACAATACTAATACTTCATGAAATGAAAGAGAGAACAAAAGAGTCGAATAAAGGACATAATCTAGCTCTTAATTATCGTGTTAATATCACAGAGATATCTTGACCGCCTTAACTAAGTTAATTGTTTCGCGCTTGTATGTCGTGAGTTTTTTGAAAGCTCATGTGGGTTATGGGAAGAGAAAAGTTGATCGACTGAAATCATGATTACCATCGGTTTTCTGGCAATGAGAAAGCTGGAAGACGTTACGCTCCAACTTCTAAGGCTTCACGCCTTTGAAAGCAGGTGGCAATTAAAATACGTAGAATAAAATTATGGTTATAGCGGTGGTCCTGATTGATCAACTTGGAATGTGAAAGGTAAAAGTTGCTTACCTCTGGTATTATAACTGCATAAACTCCACCATGTGCATGGTGATTGTGAATGACACTATGTCTTATACTAGATTTATTTTTATTTACAGGATTTCTTGCTTCAAGTTTAGTTTAATGAGTCCCAGCCTCAATAATTTAGCATCACTTCACTCCTGGTAGATTGCTGGCCAAAGAACGCATCAATCCAAACTAGCAATATCAGGACTGTCATTGGGAAGTGTGTATATTACAAAAAAGTGTTGATAGCCTTTACGGAAGCTACCTGTTGTGTGTTTTATGGATGGTTAATTAGTTTTTGCAAGTTGCTCATTATTATCCTTTTGTTGAACCATCAATCTTCTCCAACAGATCACAGGTGGAAGAGCTTAAAGTGTCAATACCTAAAAGTCTAAGAGGATTACAAACGACGGTACACTACTCACGCAAGAATATGAGAAGACGCGTTTGATAGGTAACTTAAAACACGAAATGATGAAGATGTGAGAATTGTTCCTGAAGAATGGGTATGGCTTATGTCGGTTCAATTTTGAGAAAGTTTAAAAATGAAAAATAATCCCCCTTTCAATGGCTAATGTACGCTACACTATCCGCTCCAAGAGCCATTTAACATTCAGGATTTACGCAGCATCACCAATGTGACGAAATCTATTACATAAAAATAGGAAATAAATTTTGCGTGCAGTGTCTAGTTCCACGTATATATTGCCGCAAAGCCATTAATGGGGACATTTTTCCTCCATATTCCTTTAGAAGCAGGTGATATGACTCAACAAAAAGCCTGATTTCTTACTTTGAAGTTGGTGCCAATTATAGCGATTTATACTGCTCACCGTAAGTGCAATTCCGCTTCTCCTTCACACCGAATAAATCATCACGTGATGCGAGGGATCTCTAGGCAGTCAATGTGCAACGAAAAAGAAGAACCTTTTGTATGCCCGTAAGGAATGCATGTCGTGAAATTCAAATGGAAGACGCCATGACGTTTCAATCATCTGAAATATTGGTACTTTATAAATGGTGTAAAAGACTTCACTAGAGATGGAAAGGTTGATATATCCACGTAAATAACGCATTTGACAGTACATTTTCCCGCAAATTCAGCAGAAATTAATACATAGGTACGGTGTGGGTTGTCATGTATCTATGGTGAATGATGACCTGAGAATGAAAATCATATTCAGAGGTGGATGGTTGTAGCATAAAATATTTGGCATGCAATGGCTAAAAATATGTGCATAATAAATAGCTCTGATACGCAGTCTAGTTATATCTAAGAGTAATACTTCATCATATTCTCTTTATCCCCATAGAATTGTTAATCACAAATGGTTTACATACTCAATCCATGGATTAGAGTATCAACTCTTGATTTATGCAACTAATATATGAATCCAATGCCTAATTTGGAACTGTGATACCGAATTGAGTGACCCCCCCTGCCTCATGGGTATCAATCACTTGATGCAGGTTTTTGCTATTTTATTAGGTGCTCCTCTCGTATACTTACATAGACCGTGGTCGGGGTAAAAACACACAAATAATTATTAAAGTGTATCATTCTCTGAGAAGGTCATGGAAGACCAGCAGTGGAAATAACCTCCACTACTGGAAGAGAGAAGAGTTCTCGGAGAAGCTTGAGTAGGTTTCCCAAAGTCGCTTCATATACGAATCTGTTCTCAATGCTATAACATTCTTGGAAAAACCTTAGACTAAGATTTGGATAAAATTATAGGGTTCAGAAAATTATATTTTGATGAAATAGAAATAATTAGTCAAGATGAAGACTAAAAGAGCATATATGGAGCACAAAGCAGGAGTGACCCCCCAATACAAGTTAATAATGATAACAAGCCCGTTAATTAATAAAACAGCCACTGACCAGTAGAAAACCTCACAGAAATGGAACGAAAATAAGTATTTTTTCATAATGCTGAAATGAGTAATAGAAAACTAATAAGATACAATTTTAACTCAAGGGATAAAATTCAAACATAATGTTCAAATTGCAATGAATACTATGGGAAGAAGTGAAGTTTTTTTGTAGCTAGGAGGTAGATCGTAATCAGAGCGAATTTAATGCATCTATAGAGTGCAAATAAAATATTCATCTTTTAAGTACCGAGCAATAGAGGGCTCATAGTAATAATTGAGATGATAATTAACACATTTTGTTTTGATGAAATAAATTTCCATGACTATTTAGTGAAAAGGTTTACAGCTGCAAGACATTTAAGTCGGAGGAAATGTTGTAGTAGACATTTTGGTAGTCGTCCACCACGAAGTTCCTCAAAAGACATTAAAACTAATTACGAAAGAAATATGCGGATACAAGCATTCTAAACAAGGGAATGAAATATTGGGAGAGAGTGAGTCTACTTTGAGATGCATTACAATATTGCTACACGAGCATGAGAACACTAGAAGAAGTTTCCTGAAAAACGGAATGCATGTTTTAAATCGGAATATACTGCTATGACGGTGAGTTTTAGGGAACAAGGCTACCGACTAATTAGATTGATAATCAACTGTCTCTCAGTGAGGAATGTATAAGACGGCAATTTTAGCTAACAAGCTGATGAAACGAATGTGAGTGAAATATTTTTACTGTTCTACATATAATTGGCTTGGTCACTTCTGTGATTAGTGTGGCATTGTATGAGTTCAAAAGCTGAATAATAATTTTCGAACTATTGCTCTTTGATTAGACACTACCCTACCTAGACCCTGAGTGTCCTAAAAAGGAATTTAAGCGAGTTTCATATCTTTGTCTGTCATATCAATCCTGGGAACAAAATAACAATAAATGCTGATGTCGAAACTCAATCTTCAATATGCCATATTGGCTGCCTAATTGATGCACTGTGAGGGTTTGTTCAAGTGCAAAAACTAAACGGTAGAAGGAGAAAAACATAATATGAGAAAATAAGAAATCATTTGAATGGAAAAGAGAATACTCATCCTCAGAATAATAATGAAATTTTTTTTCAGTACGAATAGAATAAATAAGAATTTTCAAATTGGGTACGCTCATTAACTCTGGTCAAAGTGAAGAAACATTTTAGTTTACATCCCCGTGGAAAATTACTATTCAGATAATGCGAAAGTACATAAATGATTCTCAACGCAGTATTAAAGTTTTTTTTTACAGGTAGATATGCGGAAGTTACTATCTAGTTTATCTCAATGCATTTCGCGACGTAAATGAAAAGCAAATCTCTGATTGTGATACTTTTTTAGATTTTATTTTCATTCTTTCATTCTATCTTACATATATTAAAGCAGTGCGCCGTTGACAAAACATCAATTACATAAGAAATTATGAAACGAAAATTATTCTCTTTTTTTGTTCCTTTTCCATCTTTTTGAAGTGAGTCCAATGCACTCAACTGCTGTGAGTCAACTGCTGAAATTAGTCAACTGCTGAAATTACTTTCTTAGAATTACTGTAAGCAGTAAGGAAATCATTGTTACTTTAGAATAAATAGTAAATCCATTGGCATGTGTCAATGGATTTACTACTTATTACTACTTTCTTGGAAGTTCTTCGAACAATGAACTATACGCCCTTTCCAAGGAAAAGTACAAGTCATGGCCTATGAATTGCTAATGGCACAAGTATGCACTTTTAATAATTCTTCCATAAAATCCGGGCCTTTGCATAAGCAGTATGAAGAGTCATGCAACTTATCCATCAATAAACTTGGGACAACTAAGGTGATGGCATTCATTTAGCCACGGGCAACCTTTGCCTCGCATGAATGTCAAACGAATCCATTTTCGACACTTTAGCGGAGTCACACTCATCGTTCGGTGATTCATCGAAAGAAGGACAAGCCCCTCTCGGATGCACCGCCCACCTCCTCCTTATCTATTCTCCGATTGCCACACCACGGCCGGCGCTGCCGCGCCGTGTCATGGTTGATGGTCATGGCGCGCTGTTATTTCCGCGCTGCGTCGCATCGTGCCATCAAGGTCTGCTTGACTCTTTGCGGCGGTCGAAAGGTAGATATTTGACGGAACCATCAGAAGATTTACCCAACAATAACACTCCTAGACTGCCTTTAAGACGGAAAGGTTATAATATAAAATATTTTATGCCCGGTTGATCCTAGCTGCCCTTTTACTCAAGGAGATAATGTTATGATAAACTTGATTAAAAACATATAATTAAGGACCTATCGGTGAGTTCATTTTTTGTATTATGTATGCATGAAAATTCAATATTCTTCTATAAATTATACAATATAATAAAACTATTTTATAATTATTATTGATTTATACATGGACGTGTAGTTATGTTTCATCGCATGGTATACCAGTTCAGGGAAAATTTTTGACCTCACTTCTCCATAAAATGCACTGAAATCTGACCATACAGTATTTGCATTCCCAAGCAGTAATAAACTTAATATGGCATTCTAATGGCAGTCATACAAACTCACCAAACTATGAATTTATGCTTGGAGCACGCATACAATAGAATTGCACGAATTGCGGTAGCACCATCCATGCGATGTGTTGCTTGCAAAGTCAGAGCTATTCAATTGTCAAGTAAGGCATGGCCAGATTGGTTGTGTCTACATGACAAAGCCAGGTTAACTCAAGGAGTATCAGGAAGAGAAACCATCTCAGGATTTAGGAGCAGTAGTGTCAGTGAAACTATTATTAACTGCCGCCCTTGAGAACAGCAAAGGGCCAAAGGCGAATCTTTGCTTCACTGCCACCCATTAATGAGGATACATACGAAGTTTGATCTTTCATTTCTTCCATCGTATTCCCGCACTAGGTTGCATAAATAAAACCCGGGGATGCAAATAATTTTAGCCAGTAAGATGACTCTTAAACGTCGGCTTTTGGGACCATATTGGCTGCCCTTCCGCGTTTGACGTAACGCGCCTCGGAGTTACTGAGTTAACAAAGCCCTCCGCCGAGGTCGTCTATATCCTGACAGGATCCTAGAATACATGAAAAAACGAATCACGCATGAAATACGAATTATCGCGTGACGCAGTATAGATTTGTAAAACCAACAGTATGTTTTCTCTCTTATATCTTACCTTGATCTTTAGTCAAATTCACTTGTTGCTTTAGCGTGTATTTCATTTCCACAAACCTGTCTGAGGGAAAGCCTACACCAACTAATAAAAGAAAGGGAGAAGGTAAAGGTATTGTCAACAGGGAGAGTGGTTTTTGGCCATGGGAACGAAGAGGATGAAATCAGATTCATCTACAGGCATCACAAATTATTGATTATTGTCATGGCGTCTGATTGAAATATGTTCAAAAGAGGCGCTACTCAGAAAGTTATCGTGTTGTCATAAGTCTGCCATCTTGGTTGGACAACAGTATACTTTTGTTCACAACTAATTTTAAGCGAGAAGTAATGTACAACAATTACGAATTAACACGAATTGCAGTAAGAGTTCTAGAAAATAAAAATCTTCATTATTCAACTTCCACTTGACATTGCAGAAAGCACATTAAAACAACATAAATGGCTCCTCACCGTTTTGTATCTGAACAAGATATGCATTGGTATTTCGTGTATTAAAATGAAGGTTTATAGTTTTTGTTTTAGCATTGAAATAAAAGTTCTGGCTAATGAATTCCCCCGAACAGAGTAGTTGGAGCTCTCACAACACACATTGCGATGTAAATGTTTTCGTCAAAGATTGCATGGCCATCCTACCCTAAGCACTCCAATTCTTGAGTCTCTCCTGAGCATTGAAGTAGATGGAGAATGTACGACATCAACAAACGGTAACCTGAAAACAGAAATATCCACCAATATTTTTTCTTCCCGTTCTTTCCGTGCTTGCCTTCGTATATCACTGAGGAGTAGAGACACGCATTAGCGGATATAAAGCAAGAACATGTACCTAATGTTGAAATATTAAAGAATGTAACTCTTGAAACATATATTAATTACTTCAAGCTATTGATTCTACTCGATTTACTACGGGTTTTCGCTGAAAATAGGCATTATTATCAATTTACATAAATGAAATATATATTTGAATAATGTATATTTTCAAGAAGCTAATGCATGCTGATTTGAATTGAGTTATCGATGGAAAAAATTGCAAAATTGCCAAATTATTGCGTCAGCCCGTAAGCGTTAATGTAAATCGTGGGTACAAAGATGGCGGACCGGCCACGCTCACGCTACAGCTTCAAGCATTGGCCACCCTAGCAAGCGTCCTCTCCACCAACCTCAATGCTCCTGAATCTTGCTTTGTATGTACCAGCAGCGCCCTCTCCTGCGTGTTCCCTCCTACTGGGGAGGGGATCTTGGGAGTGGAGAAAGAGGGGAAGTCTTGCACGCGTTGTCGGCTTATGAAGGGGGCGCAATGAGGCGGGGAGCACCGTGAGAAAATCAGCTCGGGAGGCGCGCCAAGGGCAGGTCGAGTGCCGTTGCGGAGGAGGCAGAGAGAGAGAGAGGAGGGCGGGGCGGGGCTGAGGTGGAGGAAAAGGTGGGCAAGTGGCTGAAGGGGAAGGCTTGGAGCTGGTTACGTAGCGGACAGCAATTTACATTTATAGTGCATTACGCAATGCATATTGAATAGTGCATGGCTTGGGTATTATTCTCTGGAAAGAAAATTTGGTTCTAACAAAAATAGTGGGAAACATTAAACCCTCCATTTCGCCAACAATGTTTTTCTACCAATTGATCCGAAATTGTATAGAAGGTCAATGACTTGATATCTCCGGTAGGTATCGAGATCATATCTTAACGCTCATTCTGCGAATTTCGTACACATCCGAATAAATATTTTCTGACTTCGGAGTTCGACTTTACCCGACTGGCTAAAAAATATTTTGCCTCTACTGTGGAGATCGAGTTAATACCCAGAGGTAATGTAAGTATGTACCCTTGTGCTAACTTTACCACGATGCAAAAGCAGTTTAAAAATTTTTAACTTTGACATTTCTGCGTAAAACAATCCGCATTCAAATCATTTAGCACAAAAAATTATTTACATATTATTGTGGTTTCTTTACGTACATAATTAATGAAACCAGCGATCATTTACCACAGTGAAATTTATTTACTCTCGAAAAGATATTTGTCCTACACTCTCTATATTGGGATCTTTAGCGTATTCATATATTATTTTATGGGGATACGGTTTGCAGAATGACTGAAATGCTTGCTTCTCGTCCTGAGGGCAAAAGTTTGAATTTTGGCAGTGACAGAGCTAATTCACGGGAATCTCGAACCCTCCTCGGGTACCATGCAGTGGTGACTTTAACTTGTGTCACTCCGTTCGTCGAATATGCCATTATACCGTTGACCTTGTATCGCCTTCCGTTCAAAATAAGCTAATGGACATGACGGATTTCTCACCACCCTGTCACCATTCCTTAAATAATCCTTTTCCATAGGGGGGTCCCAACCATCTGTCCTACATGGTGCAAATTACCTCAAATATCGGTCACATTCCCCATTCAACAAACGACCAAATGTAAAAGTTATACAGAAATAAAAAATTAAATCCATTATCATTTGCTATTCTACGATTCCATTCGTAGGTTTCTGTTCAGTCAACGCAAAACATTTCTCCCACCTCAAGGTCATTTCTAAATTCCGCTCAATTATTCCTATGTTATCGGAAATACTGTTATATTTCTTACACTGGGGTATATATGCCAGTGGATGAAAAAGTAACGTGTTTAGGTAGTCATGAATGGGGACAGGGTTCACGTAGTGCCCAAGAGAAAACAAATATATTTGCGGGACAAAGTCTACGCGCGGGAGGAAATAAAAATAAGGAATGTCCAAAGGCCTGTGATTGTATTGCATAATTCATGTTCACGGTAATGTTTTACCCTGTCTTTTGACATTATCATTTTTATTTCAAGTAACCAATGCTAAATGAAACAGCTTATTAAGAAATATAACGCATGAAAATAAATGCCGACTATTCACGTAATTCTTCAAGCAAGTTATCATTATTCGTGAAAAAATTCAGGAGAGCGATGACGGCTCCGGCGAAAAAATTATTTCGACGTAATGTTGAATAACGAGAATTCCTACTCATCTAACGGCTCCTAGATCACACTTTAGTACCACCACCAATGTGTTACGCAATGGAAAAGCTTAAGTCGACAAGTCTCCATGAATATTTTTACATAAAAATCGCCGAAGCCAATTGCATAAATTAAGGTAAAGAGAGAGTTTAGCATAGCATAGCATAAATAGCATAGTTTAAGTTTCAGGCTAGCCGCTCGGCACGTGTGCGGTTTTAGACGAAATGAGTTGCGTCACATGCCTCTAAAAAGTAAATGACTTTTCTGAGCTTTAAAAGGAGACTCGATAGAATGACCTCCGACGCGCTGATTATATTAATCGTACCGCTCTTCACTGTTTATTCAGAGATGAATAGAAAGGATAACAGAATGTTTTTATATGAGACACCGAGCATCATTTATTTTTTCATAATTATAGACAGAAAGGCTTACTACGCATTTGAGTTAAGCGAAGCATCAATATACAATCGTTAAGTAAAAGTTTCTTGCAAAACAGTAAACCATGATATATATTTCAATGAATAAAAATCTATCTTCAGTGAAATATTAACAGGATATTATAAAAGTCGATAGTATAAACCGGAAAACCAGAGTCAATAAAAAACAAAAACGCTACTGACCGCTCTAGGTTTTTATAATAAATGCTATTATTTATATAACACAAGCTGATCAAAAGCAGTTACGATTAAAGTTACAAAGAAAGTTAAGGAAACAAAGTGCAAAGTTACAAAGGGATGCTGGAATATCAAAAAAATTATTGTGACACTTCCAGTTGGTACCTACATATTACATTGCCACTAACTCCTTCCACCCACAGTAACCTATTATATTTTACACTTCAAAATTTAGCATCGAATCAGTACTTTTGCAGACAGCAACCGTTCTTTTATTCTACTACAATTTTTAGATTATTAATGCTTTTTTTGTTCATTGGTTAATGCAATGAAGTTTTCACTATAAAACTTTTTCTCTTAGGGAGTTGCAAAATACTACTTATGTCAGTATTAGAGCTGTAAAATTCATTGTTGAATGTGAGAGTTTCATCTAAATGTTTAGGCATTAATCAAATTTCAATTTTGCGTCAACGAGGTTTAGACTTCTAGTCATTCAATCCCCACTTCAAATTTACTCCGAATCTACGCAAAAATACCTAAGTCTTTTAACTGCCAAATGTTTAATGAGAGGATGGAAAGCAATTTCGCGCATTACCATATTCAGTATTTCTATGAAAACGTTAACCGTCTCCCACTGCAATTTGAAAAAGATTTCCATTCCCGACGATACGTTTTAATATGGAGAATGGCGCAATAACATTGCACTATGGTAAACAGAAACATGAGAAACTTAGAGTGTTTTGCCTTTATGGCAGCAGTTAAAACCCATTAAGAATATCGCTGTGCAGCTTGAACCTTTTGAGTTTATTACACCCGCAAAGGCAGAATTTCCATCACTCCGCGCAACTGAGGCCGGCAGAGGTGTGGCTAGTTCGGTTTCTCTTGTTCAAAATATCAAAAACTCAAGAGCTACAATCGATATTTCTGAAGTCATTCATGAGACGTATTATCTGATATCGTACCAATGATACATCTACGTCAGTCCTGAGTTGAGCGTCAGCTGCAGGCATTCAAATCTCTATCTGAAATTCAGCCTTCTGAAAGTGTAGGGCTGGCGATCAAATTGCAAATCAATTGAAACAATTTTGAACGCATTAAAATCAAGGATAAGATACCTATGTACAGGAAACAATAATCAGGTACCAATGAACGGAATCCAGCCTTTAGTTGATAGGCACATGCTTGCTATTAACTTCTATGGCATACAAGGAATTGATTAAAGCGAAAATACAACAATATCACAACTGATACAGAGGTAACGCGTGTAATGAAATCATAAAATGCATCAAAAGACAATTAAAGGTATCTACTAAGAGGCTAGTATTTAATTATAAAAGGGTACTCAATCTAATGATAAATCTTGTAAAAATTATTTTTTGTTTAAAGAAAATTGAAATGATAGAAATTACTCCATTTTTAGTTTATTATTGCGAAACAGCAATCGAAATATAATTATCATTAATTATTGAAAAATTTCAGAAGTAGATACTAGATTCCAACAAATATAATTAATTATTGAAACATTTTATAAGCACTAAATTTAGAGAGTGAGATTTACGGAATGATATTCTGGATCCATGAACCCATGTGCCAACTCTGGCCTCAATTCAGTCCTGCATTCTCTTGTTTCGCATCTCCGTAGCGGTATTATGACAAGTATGTTACCGCTCGCTCCTGATCTTAATCGCATAATTTATTTTATGGAAATTTGTCATGCTCTTGCGGCTTCTGTTGCATTCCAAAAATAATCAGATTCGTTTCGAAATAGTCTCTATAAAAATAAAATAGTGATATCATTGTGACTTCGCTAACTCACGCAACATAGTAGATTTATTTCATAGTAGATATTTTTCCCCTTGAAAAACTCAGCTTTCTTGTTTCTTTTTTGTAATTAAATTGATTTAATAATTTGTTTGTTTGTTGAAAGCAATAAACTTTACTTTACTTTACTTTCAATATATATATATATATATATATATATATATATATATATATATATATATGGGGGAGGGGGTGGTATCCAAATAATATCCCCCGTGTGATCTTAAAAATACCAGCTTGCTCTGAAATTTTCAACCAATCCTAGCCTAGTGTGTGACCTCCCAGTCTCTTGCGTCTTCCAGCCTGATGTAAGACGTCGCCACCAGTCGCTCCACATGAATGGGGAAAAGGTTCGGGAGTGGGCACGTCAAGAGCTCCATGAACTAATGAACGAAGGATATTGACGATTTCCTAGGCGCGCGAGATAGATCGCGAGGATTAGGGTCTAGGCTGCCGCCCGGAGAAATTCTTTCACACACACAAAACCTCTGTCGGAATGGGGTACCAAGATGGATCGCACGGGGCTTCGCATTCGAACGGGGGAGAGAAGGAGAGGGGAGCTCTGTACGAAGCGTATAAGAAGGTTATCGGGTGGGAGGAGGAGGAGGAGTGGGGAAGTGCCGCGAGGAGGGTGGAGGAATAAATAGGGTTGGAAGAAAGGAGGAATGATGTTCGACGAGACGCGAGGGAAACGAGAAGAAAAGGAAGAACGCGACTAAGATTAATGAATGGCGGGGAAGGGCGAGGGAGGGACCGGGTGCGCGTGGGAAAGGGAGAGGGGAAATTGATTGAGTGGAGGTGCTGGAGGGAGAGGTAAGCAATATGACGGAGAGTGGGAGGGATGGCAAGTGAACGCCTTCAGGATGCTCCACAGCAGAATGCAAATGTAAATACATGTAAATTTCAGTGTTTGTCATAATTTTTCATTTTCTGACCCATTATGAAAAAAATTCCCTTTCTCAAAAAAACCTAGAGCGAATTTTTACCTTCCCTAACTATATTTAATACAAAAAGAGCTCAAAATTATCAGGCCTCAAACGAGAATAACGTTAAACAAACGAAACAAATTTATTTTTCATATTCAAATGCAAAATTTTCGTGAAACTAGTTTAAAGAATAATTTTTTTCTGGAAAATTATATAACAATTAAATTAAGACCCAATTTTATCAATTTTGAGGTAATTGCAAATTATTGCAAACATATATCACAGGCTAAATTCAATACCTCAGATAAAATTCCGCTGCTATTCCTTCCCTGCCTGGATAGGTGATATCTAATAAATATAATCGTGGAGCATTCGAAATGTTTTGGAGATTCATTTCTCTTCTTGATCCCAGGCATGCTTTCAGTGAAACTGTATTTTTTAAGCAGCATGAATTACAAGACTGAATTAATTATTTGTTTTGACTAAAGCAGTCGCGAGTGAATAACCTCCTAGAGGGGTGGCAGCATTGGAGACGGTGGAAGTATGGAGAAGAGGAGGGAGGGGCAGGAGGGGTGAGAGGAGGGGAGGTTGAGGTTGGGGGAGGAGAAAGCGGGGTAAAGGGAGCAAGGCCACTGAAGGAGTTTAGTGAGTGGAGAGGGAATGAGAGAAGAGAAATGGGAGCGTAATGCGGTTATTAATGACCACCGCTATATTTGATCCTAAAAAGCACCATCCCTCCCCCAAAGCACACCTTTTCATTCCCCTTTGGCAGCAGAATGGAAACGCTTATGACAATGGTTCGTGGCCTTTCATTTTTCCCAGGGAGGGCCTTAAATGGAATACCGACGGAAACTCGCGTCCCATTTGAGTTATCTCTCATTTTAAATGAGCGAGCGCGCAAATGTGAAAATATGGCGAAAACGAACCAGGATTGTGAATTCTTGAGAGTTGGATTCAGGTGTAGTGGATTCCTTTGACCGTGCTTAATTCCGTAAGAAAATGGAAGCGTTTCTTACCATCCCACTTGGTAACATTTTCTTATACTTCATTTCTTATCGCGTGGGTGGACCTTCGAGTTTAGTTCAAGCCAACATCGTTGTGTGTCTCTTACAAGAACTGATGAGGGAATCACACACATCTCAAGCACTTAGGCATTTGTTTTTATAAAAAATGCATGGTGAGTTGAATATTAATGCTTGGTTGCATTAAACTGGGTTATCTCTACTATCACCCATCAAAACCTCAATTCAGATCTCAAAAAAGGAATAATTTTGGAATGAGGAGTGTAGTGCACAGGCCATACATTTTGAACAAAGAATAACTGGTGCAGGAGTATCTTTTTTATCGTTAGCCAACACCACCTTATGCGTAGAAGATTCTGAGATTTCGAACATCAAAAAGGACAAAGAGTAAACATTTTATTAGTGGAGTAGAGAGGTGAAAACACTTCCGTTTGAGTCATGAAACTATGCTTTATATTCTAATACGTGACTAGTGTTGTATATTTGCTTATTTTAAAGATATTTTAACCCAGAAAAGCATCTCATATATTATCGATTCTCTCGTAATATTTGAACGGTGCTTCATCAAAAGGATTTGTAAGTATGTTTTATTGGATCAGCCTTAATTTTATTTTGTCTTACAAGCAATTAAATTCAAAACATACCCTTTTCATTGCTCTTAACTCTCGACCTTTTTTTGCAGTTTTTACCATACCTGCATTTGTATTTTGGAGAAATTAGATCCAAATATTTCGGAAATTATCATATTCGTGGTACACCAATGAATAATAAGTAGTTAAACCAATTATAATAAATAATAAAATTAGTGTGTTAAGAGAAGGTTTAATTTAAATGAATAGAATTGTTATAAAATATTAAATAACTCCGATTTCGTCTATTCTCTTCTAATCTGATTTCATAACTCTGAAGCTATGAAAAAAATATAAACGTGTTTGTAAAATGTGCGTTTTCATAGAGTTATTGGTGAAGTTAATGCAGTAAATACTAAAAATCTCAAGAAAATAACACATAGTTCAGTTAAAGATAACCTAAGCATGCAACTTGAAGCCACGTCGATGTAATTTTCTAATTAATCCCTCAGAAACTGCATTTCTTTCCCACTGAAGTTTGCTTTTCCAAAGTATTTCAGCCCGTACCTATATGATTTATTCTTACTTTTTCACAATGTCTTTTTACCTGAAGGCAAAGTACGCTAAAGCAATTTATTTTGTTTTTTAATTCACTAATTTAATTCACTCAGAGATAAAAACTATAACCAAACTATATAAACCAATTAATTTTTTATTGTACAAGCATTTCTAAGTTTTTCAACAGTGGCTTGTCATCATCAATGACTTATTTTTAGTACATAACAAATAAATAAATAATATTCCCATAATACTTAAACGATCAAAATCTTGAAAAAAATGGCTTCGATGTAACTGAATAGCCATATATGTTTGACTATCTTTCCGAAGTCAAAGATGTTCTATGGTGAATAAATTGTTCACAAATGATTCATAACATTACAAGAAGATCCATAACGGTAAACTGATTTCAGATTTTACCCAAAGGTTATAAAAATTGTAACAACTATCAAAGAGCAATTGTACATTCTTTCCTCTTTGAGATAAATTCGGTATTTACCTGTTGAATTAAAATGTTTCTGCCATAAGTTTCAGCATGGCATGTCCGTTTATTGATGAGTCTCACTTATTCAGCGCCTGAGCTTACTATTTGATTTTTTCAGTAATTTGGAATATTGCACCTATACAAGGTTACCAGCCTTTGCAGTACCCGTGCCACGCGCATCATTCTTTGTTAACGATTATGGCACTCCACCAGTCAATTTAGGCTCGTTTTCAAAAGTATGTCACAATAAAATCAAAGACTAGTCATACCCTATATCTACTTTATCTATTATATTTGAGCTAGTATCCCTTCTAAAAGTACTACCTTGAATGTCGGCATTCAGCTGCCGGCGACCAACCACTAAATACATGTGGTGCACTGACGCACAGGGCCGATAATTTTACTCTTCTAAAGAGAAAAGTAGTTGTGTTTTACGGAGAAAATAGGAGGCAGGACTGTGTAATCGATGAGAATGGTGAAGAAATTGAACAAGGGGATGATTTTGTCCACCCAAACCGAATTTCTGGGAAAGATGGAAGTACAGTATAGGAGATTAATAGCCAGGAGAATACTAGAAATGATCAAATAGGCAGTTAGTGGAGCATAAAAAGGAATGAGTTTTTTCCCAGAGAATTGAAAGCCATATTTTTTTTAAAGTATGCTTCCCCGACTTAATTGTTTGGTAGTGTACCCGGAGTACGGCAAGATAAGCAGTAATGTATAGGCGAAATGCAGTGGGAATAGGGTAGGAGGTTTTTGCGGCTACCGATGGAGGAATTGGGTTAGGAATAAGTAGGTCATGAAATAATGTGGATAGGAGGCTCCAGTGATGGACAAATACTTATTTGGAAGGAGCGTGCTTCGCTGGCTTGGCCATGTTAGAGAATGGATGAGAGTCGAACAACGAAGCAGATGTATGATAGATAGGTAAGTGAATGTTGTGAGAGAAAGGGGTAGACCAACAGTCATGAGCAAGGAGCAATGCATGAAGAGAAGAGCTATGCAAGGATATGCTATTATGGAGAGAATTACTAAAACTGAGCTACCAACAGAAATAACTTAGCTCTTTAACTAAGTCTACCTCTAAGCAAATGGCGTGTTGGCTATATTTGCATTTTATACTTGCATCTGCCCCAAGACAATGATCACATTGCTGCAATGGATCATTGAAAATAGACTGTGGAATAACAGTGTTTTCTGTAAAAATAATTAAGTGGTCACCTACAGTGCAACAGCGTTTAGAACGTATTATACCTACTACTCAGGGCTTAATTCAGGGCTCACATATTATCAGTCAATTGGAGTAGCAACTACAATAAGTACGCATATTTCAGTAATGACACGTCACTCCAGAGCAACAGTTTAACATACGGACTAGCCCAGCTCTAGTTTAACAATCGAATCGACTATGAGTTCTGATCCTTAAATTAAAGTCTCCTTAAACTCGTACCTTCACCAGATATACAAATCATATACAATAAGTTTCAATTACTTGCGTTGCTGATAACTTATAGAATAAACTTACTAAGCAACTTGTTGCACCCTGCAGATATGAAAAATAGTATGGATTTCTGTGAATAAATAGGGTGCATTTACGACGATATAGAGGCTGAAAAGTTTTTAAATGATAATTCATACGCAAAAAACTCATGTGAAAATGGTTGAACAGCCTATTAGAATAATTGACATGTGGCTGCGTACAGACTTTTTATCCGTGGTAATATGAGGTAATGAATTAAACTGTTCCTTACCCTGATTAACAAAAGTCCAATGTTACAGAATGCAGATACTTATGGACCGTAGAAAACGAAAAAAAAATGTTCAGCTCTTTCACTGAAACGTGATTCACTTCTATCACGAGGTAAGTGGTGCAGCGTGAGGCTTCAAGAGTAGGTGCCCATTGTCCGTGGACAATGAAAGAAGTTTCCTGCGTCATGCATTATTCTGATAAGTCATCCAGATTATGCGTGAAGGCCACTTGGAAAGGAGGCCAGCAGTTGTGATAGTGGCCGGCGAGCCGAAGGCACATAAATTGGCGAGCGCCTAGTGCTTCAAGGATATTCCAGTCGTGCAAGACCGATGGTAAAACTAATTACCAGTCAGTCGAGCGAGACTTTTTCCAGGGTCTGGCCTGGTGTGGGCCAGTACCACTCACTGCATTTTTATCACTCGAATGCACTTTCCGCAGGATAACTCAAGGGGAAACTTGAGAGTATCGATTCAGACCACATGACCGCAATTCACAAAGCAGGATGGCTTCATATATTCTTTGGGTATTTTCCCCATACGACCCCACTACCTCCTGGTTTCTAGTGACGCATTTTCCAATCTATAACATTTGCTCTGAGATGGTTTTCCTGCTGTTGATCGGAGAAGAGAGTGTAAAAAACAAATTAAACCCGGTACTCATAGTATTATGAGTGGAGAAAAAACTTATATGACTGAGCTTCAAGGGTCAATGTACCATGTATCAATTTTGGCCATGGAAGTCTACAACAGAACGCCAGTCCACAGACATCAACAGTACAGTGAGGTACTACATTTCATCCCAGTTTTTCGCGATTCTAATTATTTTAAATGGGAATGAGTGATGGCACTAACTTTGTGGAAGCTCTGAATATCCATCTGCACATTATGATTATGGCATAACGTGATTATGGCATAAAGTGCAAAAACCATGGTTGGTAGCCAAAACTATAGTTAATACAAATGCTTGAGTCGAGTACATTTGCTTTCACTTTATCTCGATGAAATTAATGCCCTCATAAATTAACATTTTCTATCCCTCTTGATGGCTCGTACAATTAGTTACTTCATATTGCCTTGAAACATTAGATTCAATCGTCACTTCATTCCACCGGAATTTCGCTTCTCACGATTTCGCCTGTGAATCATTATGCCGATGACAGGAATACGATGTAGGTGAAAATGATTCAATAGCCCAATCTATCGTCAGAACACGTTTTATCTATCTCGCAAGAGCATCTCCAGACGATCAGAGAAGGAATCGTTTCGTCTCTGCCATCAGACCCAAAGACCTCCAGAGTCAATTTGTTTCCTTGGTAGTTTATTCACAGTGATATTCGTACTTAGCACCTATTTCTGTGACGTCGAGAGGCAAGCGAATAGTTCGCACGACCGAAAGTCACGATTTCAATCGTTATCGCTAAATCGCTTTAGGAATCGGAGAATACTGAAGGCCTTTGAAATGATTCACCACAAAATCCTCCCTTTTCTACCCTCCCAATCAATTCCTGAGTTGAGCTGAGAATCCTTGTTGAAGACAGCCGTGAGTTAAGTCTACAGAAAGCGCTTGGATTCGCAGGAGATATGATCGAAGTTCCCTCTAAATGCTCCTACACATGTGGGGAAAAATATAATATAATATGTCGGCTGATCAAGTCATGGTCGACGACGAAATCACTGATACAACTACATACATTTTCAGTGTTCTCAGCAGCTATTCGTACTTACCATGTGCACGAATCTCAAAAGTGATGATGCAGAGGTTAGATGCAAGAACACAGCAAAACATTTGTACCCAAGGTGGGTGAAAATCCAGAGATTTCAGCCATTCCTGCTTGTACACTTTCGGCCAAGATTTGTCATGTAGATGGATAAAGTTGAATCAAAATTCAGGTAATAAAGAGAAAAAAATATTTTAAAAATAGTGTACCCTATCGTAGGCGTAAATCAGATCGAAAACGCGTAGCGATTATAAAACCTGAGGTCACTAATTCAAATCCTGTCCAAACTTCCTAGGTCAACGCTTTCCTCTAAAATTCGCCGTAAAGGCTTAAGACAGGGAGTGTCAGGTTAGCACACTCGTCGCTGAACCCGTCAATGACATGATTTAGAAACTCCCGAAGAATGCGACTGACGTCAATTGACTAATTTTAAGTTTGCAGATGACCAAAGTTTGTAACAGTTTATCGATTCATTTCAAAGAACTTAAATAATTGTTTTTTTTGTAATAATCTAATATTCTTTTATTAATTAGTAATAATAAGAAAATAAGATGTTTTCAATCATGTGTAATGGATATTGTAGGAACGATGGTTTCCCTTATTAAAAAATCACGAAATATACCTAAAATGCTAATTATTCTACGGAAGCAATAGAATTTTAGCTTAGAAGTGAGACTGTTAACAGCAAGACAGAATGCGAGAGAAGGAAACAGGAAGAGGGAAAATATAAAAAGTAAATGTTGCTTACATTAATGTCACCGTATGCTAGTGCTAAAGCGGTGGAATTTATTTTGTAACAAGTGCATTGCCGGGGCTTTTTTTACTTTAGGCTATTTTATTCGATGCTTACTTCAGTGCTGAAAATTTAACACAAATTCAGTGTGCTTGAACTCGCACCGTGTAAAGTCTGGTATCCGATGAAATAATCAAATTCTTCAAATCCTTACGGGTAATAACATAGCCTAAGATGAACAGCAAAGGCAATATTTGTTAGTAGTTGTAGGTGAGCATAGGAAAATTATGATGATAAAAATTCTGAGAAAATTCCGAGTGACATTTGGTTTGTGTGATCATCGTAAGCAAAAATAAAAATAAAATGTTTTTCAATATGAGGATTTTTATTGCCGTTCCCATGCTCCCAATTAACTGCGCCCCTACCCACGCCAAAGACGACCGTAAAGTTGCTATTAACCCTCCCTCTGCCGCACCCCCACATGGGGCAAAGACATAATTTTTGTCATTCCACTGTGGAAGCTGGAACACTGTGGAAGCATCTCCCGCGTGAAATACCCACCCACGCGACGACCATACCCCTGTAAGTTAGTCAAATATGTTTTTTAACAGGAAATTCTCTTTCTCCATAATTTGAAGCCGTTGCGCGACCCCTATATGTTGTCCGATCGAACCCAAAAGTTTTCCCCTTTCATTTTTACCGGAATGAAACCATGAACCGATTAAGCCGGTCAACATTTCGAACATTGCTAAATTTCTAATCACCCTAATGGGTGATGCTGGATTTATAACCTTAACCAACTGTCTCAAAAAAGCCTCAAACGTTGGATTGTCAAAACTCCAAAATTACTGAAACTTCAGCTAATCATACAAAGTGGGAACATTAAACACTACATGCCACCCTCCAGTGGACTCGATCAGTTGATACGCAAGTCCTTTACGGTGACTAAAATGAGGTAGATAAATATATTCCTTACCATGCAGGAAGAATGAAGTGCGACGAATCAAGTACGTAACTGTCAAACATTGAGAGATCTGAAAAAAACTATTTATACTTAATAAAATCTAGTGGATATGCATCTTCATCGTGAACGAAAAGCGTTCATAATGAGCTTAGGCCCCTTATATGAAAATGTAAGATTCAGAGCTACTACCACAGAATATTCTTTTGAGCATCAATTCATTGTTATCCAGTTACTTTTAATAAATAGACGATAAGTATATTGATTATGGTAATAAAACCATGATAATCCTGTTAATGTTCATAGATTGCTGAAACCATGGTTGGTAATAAGTTATAGTGTGAAAAATACTATGTTATCGTTTGTTTTAAATAAACTATAGGTTAATATAAAGCCCTTAAAGGACACTAAACCATGAAACTCCGTCCACTCATTGCCGTCTCTTTCTCTGAAATCTATTACCTAATTACCTTGGATTTGCATGGCGAGGTACGTCATGGTGACTATAAATGTGACGCGGTACACACCTACCATTAAGTACGTGTCTCGTGGCCATGAGTCACGACCACATCATGTTCCACTAATTTCTTCTGAGCCCTTCGCTTTCACGCTGGCTCATTGGGACAGGCGTATGTTTCCTGCGACAAAAACCGGTACTCATGAACTGTGGCCATAATGATGATACATCACGGCGATGGGAGCTACCGGTCGCAAGAGAATGCCTGCGCAGCAGTGAAATATATGATGTGGAAGGCGATTGTTAAAAGTTTTTCGTGCCATCTTCCATCCCTCCGCGCCCACATAGGATGCCAACCTGCTTGGGCGTTATCCTATACGATAATCTCACGTGCATTCAATCTGAATTTTAGCAAACCATCCACCATTTGCAATGTCTTCTGCGGGTTGGCCCTATTTCCTTAACTATCACAGTTCATGTTCTATTGGCTGGTAAATACGCTGCCAGTAAAACAAAATGCTAGAAGAGTGACCGAGAAGTAGACGTTTGACTCAGAAAAATGAAGAAGGAATGATTTCACTAAGGCATTAGTTACTTATACAGGTTACATTTTAAACAATCGTGTTGCTAAGAAAACTAAAGGCTAAAGCATTTTTATCAAACGATTTAACTGTATACGATGCCACATTTTCAAATTTTTATATGCTAAGGCACACACGTGTTTTCAATGCTATGTAACAGTTTTGTCACTAAACTTTGCATTAAACCCTCATGTATAAGGCACGAAGCAAATCAAATGACATTTTTTGTGCATCGAAAAAAAAGACAAACATGGGTGAAGGATGTAAAAATGGAAGGAAAACGAATACGCTAGAGGCGTTATAGCTGTTACGATGGTCATATCCCTTCCCTGAACCACCTGAAGTTCACTGTGAAGTTCTGTGCATTTCAATATAGATATTTTTAGAAAAGAGTGAAAAATTCCTCCAAAAAAGTTGAGGTGAGTTAGGAGAGTAGGTACATATTTATCGCAGCTCGGTAAAACTAAAACAGTCCTGCACCCCTCCATTCTTCGTGCGGATGCGTAAATACTCATTTCCGTCGCGAAATCAATTTCACGACGAGTTACCTCCTCCGGAAAACCTAGTCTACTCGCACAGCGTGAGGTCCACGCGTCCCTGGCTATTTGCTTGCTCGGCTCGATTTACGAGGAACATCCCGAGAGCGTGGGGTTTATATCTCCCTTCCGGTTTACACCTCGCTCACATGCTTGAGCAAGTAGTGGGATACATACCCTCCTCTCCCAACCTCTCTCCTGCAATCCTAACCCACTAAATTACGACACCTTTTTATTCCGGGAAAATTTTAGAAACGAAAAAATAAAGATCTAAAGATGAAAAAACTAATGTACTGATAGTATTGATGATATATAACAATGCCTACTCTCTAATATATCCGTCATGCTGACGTTTTACATCACATAACGTTTCCAATTAAGTTTAAATCGAGAAATTTGCTTTGATGTTAGCCAAAATAAACACTTTGAATAGTCACCAGAGCAATTTTTTAGTAAAAAAAAATTATTTTCTGCAATTTTTTAAGGATACACCGGATGTTCTTACTTCATAACCGAAGGTTAATGGAATGAAAAGCAACAGTACATCATGCGGTCAAATATATTGACGATTAGATTATACGCGCCGAAAGCTGTGACTTCTTTTTCAAATAAAATGAAGTAAAAGTGCATTTAAGGTCTTTTGAGTGATATATAATTTCACCTGTAATTTGATAACTTTGACTTCATTTAAAATGAAAAATTCTCATATTTCCAATAATATGAAAACATAAATCTCTTGCCGAACTATCATTCGAGGAATTTACCTAAAAATGGAAGTTATTTTACTGGGGATGGATTACGGCTATGCGTTCCAAAGGGAGAATATTGAAAAAAATAGGAATTGATAACACTTAGATTACGTCAAAACCTAACAGTGTGTATTTTGTACGTGTTCTCAATTATTTATCAAAATTAATCAATTACTCTCACATAAATGTTTACGGAATCGAAAAAAAAACTTTTGATGCGAAGGCTTTTTCACCGCCAGGCGTGAAAAAAATAAGCCAAGTTAGTGACTTGTGTAGGCGGATTTATTTAGCTATTAAAACTTTTTGTCATGCATAACTATATTTTTGTGCCATTAATATTACAATATTTACTTCATATTTCTCACAGATGCTGAAATTAAAAAAAGAAATTCGAATATGGTCTCCATTATGACTAGGGAAATATCTCGCTCCAACTACCTTAAAATGACAAAAAAATTTAAAATGTGCATGAGTAAGCGTAGAAAGAAACTACCTTTCAGGTTCATTTTACTGAATTAAATTCGCTTCCTAGTTTTGAAGACTTTGCTCTCCAAACTCGAGAATCTCGAATGTTTTTTTACAGACAGTAGTCGTACTCACTTCACTTCCAATCTCTCAGAATGTGTGGCACTGCCGTGGAATATTTCCTCGCTCCCGCACTGTCCTCTCGCCTTCCATGCTTAGCACTCGAGAGCGCCAAGGGTTTTTTTCGCCTGAATCATCGCTTACATCCGAGGGAGACAGTCCCGGACACTACGGGACTCTCAAGTGAAAATTCTACGCAGTCCTCCCTGGTACACTAGTTTCGCTGGGTTCATTCAATTAACGCGAGAGTTTATAGTGCGCACTAACACTGCAACGAAACTCTTTTCATCCTTAAAACATCCCCTGATCATCATAAGCAGCAATCAGTCCGGAGATTGGTTTTATAAAGCTCTCCAATCCACTCTCCTCCCTGCCAACCGCTTAGTGTTTACGTAATTCCTTACTTTGACGTTCATCATTATTTTCGTAATGTATTCCATTCTTGGTCATTCTCTGCAACTGTTCCCGTTAATTTATCCTCCCATGATTGTTTTCAATAGGTCGTTGTGTCGCAAAATGTGTCCAATAAGTTTATCTCTTCATATTTTCCGAGTTATCATCATACTTCATTTCACTCCAACTCTCCTACTAGGACGTCTTTGTTGGTGATTCTCTCGGTCCATATGATCTTCGTCATTCTTCGATAACACCACATATCCATTGTTTCCAATCTATTTTTCTCTGCAGCTTCTTCTGTTTTTATTTGAATCTGGACTGATCTTCATGCATTGTGTGTATTTTAAAACGCATTGAAAGTTCACTCTGACGTTAAATACGGTGCAAGGTTGGTACTGTGCTAACACTAAGTGTATTATTACATATTTCAATAGTCACTGCATTCAAATACTCAAATACTAACGTAGATTCTTCTCGGGTTACTCACTGAGTCAGGTCCTCCATCTTCACCAACGGTCGCAAAATGTGTCTAGTAAGTAAATCTCTTTATATTCTCCGAGTTTTCATCATGTTTCATCATGTTTCAGTTGCTTCATTTATCTCCAAATCTCCTACTACGACTTCTTCGTTGGTGATTCTCTCGGTTCATTTGATCTTCATCATTCTTCGATAACGCTACATATTCATAGCTTCCAACCTCCTTTACTCCGCAACAGTTATTGCCCAGGTTTCACTGCCATATAAAATCACGCTCCAAATATAGGTTTTGATAAATTCCTCCCATACATCCAGGCTTGTGTTACTATCTGTTAAGAGTCTCCTCTTCTGGTAGAATGCCCTCTTTGCTTAGGCTATTGTGCTCACAACGTCTTTCTTGCTTCTTCCATCGCTGGTGATCCTGTTTCCCAAGTAGGAAAATGAATGGGTAGATGAAATAACAGAGAACGATAGGACAGGAGAGAATTCATAATGTTTGAGCAATCGGCGCTGATAATTATATAATATTTGCAGAAATAGGTCGAAAACTAAGTAAAAACCAGAAGAACCGAGGCGGTACGAAAATATTTACCTTGCAATGCGTAAGCATAAAATGGGGACTATTTTTTAATCTCCTTATCAATTGTTTCCAGGGTATATATAAAGACCTACGTCGCAGTCGGAGCCTTACGTTACATTACAATGTCTTATTTCCTGCTTTTTTTGGAACTTTTTTCCGATAAATTTCCAAATTTTCTCTATCGAATTTTCGTAATCCAATACATCAGCAACCGACTTCATATTTCGATCCGGACTTGCACTAGCCTTGTAGATCGTATTAAACAAAAAGAGACATTGCTATCGAGCATATGTCCACTTATTTTCTCATTGACTAGTTTAGCTGGCATCTTCGTGTAAAAGACCCCGTCTGCGTAATCGGGTGATTGATAAGTTCATATTTATCTTCTCTTAGAGAAGCATTTGAAACTGTTTGAAATGATTGGTGATTGGTCGAGTGGTCAATGTTATGGGCATCACCAGCGATACTCGTTACACGGCGGTCTGCGTGGTGTTTTGCCGGTTTCCCTCTCGATCTCGTAGGAATGCTAGACCATTTAGCCATCCCCGGTAGAAAAGAATTCCAGAAATTACAAATTTAATGTTTTCATTCTGCACAGTGCACATGTTTACAGCATCAAAAAATAATATACGTAGCTCTTCACGCAGCAACAATATAGGGATCGAGGTTTCATTGAAAAAACTTCATTAATACTGGGATTCGAACCCAGAATTCGAGGTTCACCTCACTGCCCACCACATTACCATAATCTTCCAGTTATGGACAGGCTCTTTGATATAACAATGGAATTACATTGTTTAATATCGGATACTTTCAGAATAAGGCGTTTTAGAGCTACTTGTAACTATATCCATTCATATCCTAACGATTTTCACTCAACTATCGGGAAATTCAGGTATGTTTTCCTGCTAAAATACCTCTGGAGAATTAATTTAACTCTCCACATTTCAAGGTAGTCTTCAACGTAATTTTCTGACTGAGTACTGTTGGCAAACTGCTAGAAAAGAGAGGTGAAAACGTCCAGAAGAATCACGGTAAGCATTGATGTGACCTCACCTAGAGGTGATGTCACGTTGCAAAGGGTCATCGGAAGTCGCGGAATTTGCTTCTCACATTTTCTATCGCTGCCCATCATTTCTCATTTACCGTGAGTATTCTAGGAAGACAAAGCTAAAGAATCTGATGAAAAAAATCAAATTTAGATTTGCAAGGTAATCCTTCACGTGCAATGACAGCGGGTAGAAATGAGTTGGTTGAGTCTGAGAGAATTTAAAGACAAAAGACACAAAGAGAATTGATGAACTGGCCTATTTACAAATTACATGGTAGACTGTGATATAAGAAAAGCAATTAATGATAATCGCAATACAATTTTTGGCCTTCAATTTTCAAGTACATATTATCATAGTTACCTACATGTTATTAGCTACCTAACACACGGCTTTTATTTGGAGTTGAATATCTTTCAGTCACCATGTGATATATTGTACTGGCAATGGACACTATTTTGGTGTCGAAAACCAGATGATAGAAAGTACGTGTATACATTATCTTAGTAAATTCAAAATGCTGTTCACGAATCTGAGCGTCGACCATATACAAATGGCGTTATTTCCGAAATATATAAGTGCAGTTGAAGTTGAGAGCATCAATTATAAAAATGATTTATTTCGCTTTGATTTTATATTTCGGTAAAAGTAAAAGCTTCAGTAAATTATTAGAATTGCATTTAATTCAAATTGTATCAATTCTCACACACACGACCTAGTGGAGAATACAACAAATGTACATGTATATACATATTACACATGCCACATCGACATTACCATAGGGTAACTATCCCACTGATATCAGCATGTAAAACCAAAGCGCATTAAAATATTTAAAAAATTACATTTTCTTATTCGACGACGTTTATTTCAGAATAAACAAAATTTGCAGATGAATGACGATCATATTTGTGATCAGCATATCAAATTCATTAAGGTAATATATATTTTATTTTGCTGTGAGACATTAAAAATGCCTTAGAACAACCAATTAGAGATAGAATTGCTGTGGTGGTTAGGCTAGATACTGTCTTTCCACAACGACAGCCCTGGTTCATATCCCAGCTTTGACCGAGAGTTTTTGTTATAGAGCTATGTTCTACTACCAAATAAGTGATATGTAGAGAGATATTTAGAGCAGCAAGGACTCCGTCCGTCGGATAGGGTCATAAGGGTCTCTCTTAGTGTCTCTAAAAACATAGGGTCTCTCTTGTTCCTACCCACCTTTACCCAACGCACACCATTACCAACCTACCCATAATCCTTTATTGGCGCTAATGACCTCAGTTGCCGGTCGTCCAAAATTAGAGAATACACCAATACTACCACTTTGCTATTGGACATCCTGAGTGACATACTCCAGCCGGCTATGTTGAGTCTTTCGGTAATTAGGTCTATTTTTTACACCATTCTCAGTGACGTCAACGTGAACCCATCTGTGGGCTGTTGAGTGATTTGTTTCGTTGCCATATGGTGCTTCGAAAACACAACCTCGAGATGGAGACATGTTGGTCCATTTACTCCGTTCATTGGGGAACTGAGACAACAGGACGTTCTCACGGTAGGTACCATAAGCGGGAATCAAATACCTAGATAAGAATGAGCGAGGAAAAGTAAATTATCATTATTTTAAATAGCATCCTGCTATTAGGGTGAGTTTTTAATGGCCCTCTTCCACTTTTTCTGCCTTAATGAGTCTCATTACTCACTCCCTTCCACAATTCAGGTCATGATTTGTCTGCCGTACTTAATCCCATCTAACGTAGATATCGTTTTCTCCCCCTCAGTATGCGCTTCTGTAGCAGTACACGCTCAACTGCGTTCTTCAACATCCCCTCGATAATAATAATGACTTTATCCGTCCACATGCCTCTACCTCCTTCTAATCTCCAACAGCAGCTTCTTTACCTTCCATGCCATGCCTAAAACATCTTAATTTGTCTTCCTTTCCGTCCAATCTTACCATTCCCCAGTCCACACGCACACCTTACTGAATAAATAGAAAGCAAAAAATAAATCAACGGAATGAGAGTAGGCGTAATAAAAATCATGTTTTTATATCAACTTCCCGTGGATTATACAATCGCACTTTTGGTGGAAAAAGCTCATCATCTTGTTATCTTGATATCTAAGTCCACTGAGCAATATGAGACAAAAAAACAACATGTCCCAGCATGAATGGCAATGCTGCGTCACTGCATAAACAGTATGAGTTCTCCGAAACATTTACTTAGCATTACACATTGATTCAGAATATGATGGCTCACTGCATACTCACACCTGCCAGCAACACACACATGATTGTCAACATGCATATGCAGCGTACTCTATGAACCCAACTGTTGTATGCATACATATATTGTGCATATCTTATTAAAGGTTGGTGAAGAGTTTAATATGGAGTGTGGCATTTTACAGAGCATAAATGTGGAATCTTGAGAAAAGAGGACGAGAATAGGCTGCAGGCCGTTGAGATGTGGGTGTGGAGGATAATGGAGAAGGTTCGCTGGACGAAAAGGAAGACCAGCAAGGATGTGCTTGGCATGGTGGGTCGAAAAATATAAATATTTTTTTTCGGAACGCTTGAGTGCGAAAAAGTTGCGTATTGTAATAAGAAGAAAAACGGCATACAAAAAATTAAAATCGGTTAACATCTTCCGTTCGCACATCGTACTGCATCGTCATTGGTTTATGAAAAATTGCGAAAATCACTATATTTTTGTTATTTTTTTCTGTTAGTTTTAAACTCTTAATATAAACACGCTGTATTTTTATGCTTGTTTCATGGTTTAAATAACCAAAATAAATACAATTCTGATCAATAATAAAATATTTTTCATTCACGCAATGTCTTAGAAGAAACGAATTTACCAATTTTTCGCAATATTCACTGTGCAACTTTTCCTCCAAAATAAACGACTACGATATGAGAAAGCCGAGCGGAAAGCTAACGACCCACAGTGGGCCAAAATCCAAAAAAGCTGGCCAAAAGTCGAAAAATGAAGTTCGCGCAAACTAACCAAAAACAGAGTGTTTATATTATTAATCATATACTCTTTAAGATAGGGCACTATACAGAGCATGGAATACGCCATGAAAAATTTTACAGCTGGTCAAAGTAGAGCATGTCAGGGTGATTTTGGCGACCGAAATTTTTCTGTGGAAAATAGCAACATATAAAGCTTTATTAAAGAGTCGATATTTGTAATGTTGATTTTAAAGTATTTTGATCCCAAAAATTGATTTTTATTGCATGAATGGAGATAAGTTTGTTCCGTTTTATTTGTTTGTTAATATGTTTATAATTTTTCAAAAATTGTGCTGTTTTTTCATTAAATTTTATGTTTAACGTTAATTATCGTTTTTATCGACATCAGGCTACACGGAGTTTTTTGCACTGTGTGGTAGAGAAAAGCATATAGAACAATGTTCAGAAGGAAATTTTTGCGATAACTTGCGATTCTAATTTTAAAAACCATTTTTATTTAAAACCACCCCGGCCACTCGGGCCACAGTGGCGGCCACTAATGGGGTCTAAGCGAAGCAAGTATACAACTTCCGAGCAAAAAGACGACGGAATGCCAGTTCAATGACATTGGTAATTTGAATAGATGTTTTATGAATAACTTTTCATATTGATTTTTCCAAATTCTACTTAAATGGCTAAATTCAATGTAAATCTTGTCGCAAATTGAAACTTCTCGCTACGTTGGCGATTGGCGAGTCTATGATGAGGAGGTCGTTGGGACGTTTCTCAGCAGAGTTATGGGCAAAAACATCTTTGAAGGTCGCGACCTTCAGTGAGCACTGAGTGGCAAAGAAGGTCCTAAAATAGGAGAGTACTCGGACATTGATGAACACAATTACAGTTCTACTGAAGACACGGATTATGAGGAAGATGAATACAAACCAAGTATATCCACTGAAAACCCTCAATAGAAGATGAGAATTCAACTTAGCGCTACAGCGCTAAACAGTGATCGGTTCCGAGTTTCTGATCGGGCAACAGCCGTCACAGCGTCAAGTGTTCTGCGAGATGTTGGGATGATAACCGACACAGATTCATCCTATCAGGTTGATAAGTGGTAAGTAAGATGAGACTAGAGTCGTGTTAGGACGGGTTTGAAAAGTCAATGTACACCTCCTGAGGAAAGTTTGGGTAACGGATGGACGAAAATATAATACCATGGAAGAAGGAGGTTCTTCCATGATGATACTTAGTTTGTCGAAAAATTGAATGCCAAATAATTTCGCAGGAATGTGGAAGAACACTATTCTCTTAACCAGGAACCTGAATCAAATTATATTGGACATGTATCTCCTTCCTCGAGTTCATCAAATGGTATCACTCAAAGTATTATTTCTCGTTTGTCTTAACTAACAATATCACTAGAAAAACTAGAAGTAGTAGGGTGGGATGGCACTGTAACCAACACTGGATGGAAGAACGGTGTCATCCCCTGACTAGAAAATCATGAAGTACGTCCGCTACAGCAGAGCATATGCCTCCTGCATTTTAACGAGCTTCCTTTCCGCTACATTTTCCAGCATATTGACGGTCAAACTTCAGGGCCTATATCTTTTAGTGGGCCAATCGGGCTGCAGCTCGCTTGCTGTGAAAAACTCCCTATGGTCGATTATGAACCCATAGCTTGTTCGATTCCCGATATATACAGGAATTTGTTTAGCAAAGACCAACAGTATCTGTTGGACATTTCAAATGCAATCACCTTGGAACATTGTCCAGAAGACTTGGCAAATCGGGACCATAGTCCTTTGTCCCATTCCAGGCGGCTAACTGCGGCCAACCGAGTCCTTCTGTATATAAATTCATCAGATCCATCCGGAAACTTAAAATAAATAGTTGGATTGATCTTAAAATCATGCATGAATGTGTGGTTTGCCATAAAAATATTTTATTGACGGACCAAAACATATTTATCAAGTAATCCAAGCATCACGGTATTTATCCGACGAATTACTTCAAGTTGTCGAACCAGTAATCCAACGAAATGCGTCCTTTGCGCACCCAGAGAATGTTCTGTTGGCAACTCTTGTCGATGAAAGAGAATAAATTGGGGAGCTTTGTTACAGAAGGATCTTTAAAGCAAGACAAACCGTCCCAAAAAAGAAGACTGTCAGAAATGTCGCACCACCAAAGGTAAACTTTCAAGCTTCAGATTACATTGAAATTATTAATTGGAATTCTTGTGTGGTGTATCCTCCCCCAGTGCTGCGGGACATAAGTGAAGATGATATTAAATCACTCATTAATTCTGACAATACGCCCATCAGAGAAATACAAGAGTTTCCCTGTCACACAGGTTGTGGTGAGGTGCGTCACAACTGTGAGAGAGGCCTCGAATAAAGTACGCGGACATAAAGCTAGAGATGCCTATATCCGAGCAATACTGAAGTCTAGATCGGTTATGCCTTTTTTCTCCAAAAAGCAGACTTTAAATGTGTAGTGGATATAAAAAGGAAAAAGTAAAAAACACGGTAAGCCAAAGAATTTACTCTATGGAAAATCTTTGTAAATAGTTGTAAATATAATGTAAATACCACACCCAGAAATTAGATGGTTGGTTGGGTAGTGGGTGGGTGGAACTCGACGTGCAACCACCACCACTTCTTGGTCGTTTTGTTCTAACAAAACGAGCAAAGAGCTGCAGAGTGAAAATGGCGAAAAATTGGAAAATTTATGTTTTTTATAAGACATTGCGCGAACGGTAAATATTAGATTATTGATTAAAATTTTATTTATTAATGTTATTTAAACCATGAAACAAGCATAAAAACTAAAGCGTGTTTATTTTAAAAGTTTTAGCTAGCAGAAAAAAAATACAAAAATATCGTGATTTTCGCAATTTATTATCAACTTTAAGTACGATGCGCGAACGGAAGATGTTAACCGATTTCAATATTTTGTGTGCCGTTTTTCTTCTTAATACAATACGTAACTTTTTCTCACTAAGGCGTTCCGAAAAAAAATATTTATTTTTTTCGACCCACACTAATGGTGGATGAGGAGACGAAACTTCTGGAGGAGATTAGGAGTAGGCAGAGCAGGTGGTCAGGACAAGTAATGAGTGGTGAAGGGATGCTGGAGGCAATGAAAGTGCGGAATCTGTTGGGTAAGCAAGGGAGGGGAAGAAAGGGAATGGACTTTTTGAACGGGAGAAAAACAGGTAGAGTGAACGCTGGTATGACGAATGACTTTTTGTGAGGAGATGGAGCCCTGCCCAAGCAAAACTCTAAAGGCTTTTTACTCATTTACATGAAAATCTACCTTTAACGCCAGATTACCTTAGTAATGATATAATTGCAATTTGATTACAAATTTGACGAGATAGAAGACACATACGACGGAACAAAATAAGTGATAAGGAATGTATAATGGTATTAGGACTTGATTTTTCCTGGAGACTAGAATGCGGTTTTAAAAGGAGAAGTAGGTCGGAAGATGCCGTCGATGTCATAAAGACATTGTTTGGATCCCCCCGTGAAGAAGGTACTCGTCGAAAATACCACAAGTCAAAAGAAGATTCCGTCCTCGGTGGCGGCGGGGTAACGTCCTCGCCTGCTAATCATAAGGTCGCGGGTTCGAGTCCCACCTGGGGAGGAATTTTCATCTCCCAGGGCATGATTGTGTGTTCTGTGTTATATTTACGATTTAATTTGCAGCTCAGAATAAAGGGATTAAAAAAAGATTGAATTTATGTACGTTAGTAAAACGGCGATTAAGAAATCAGGTAAAAGACTGAAAAGGCGAACATGGTGCATATATACAGCTGGTAATCACAATTTGGTCATGATGAAATATGAACCTAATTTAAATAAAACTGAAAATAAATGATCGAAGAATCGCGGGAAGGTTGAAAGACCAAAGGAAACAGAACACAGATGAGCCTATCACAGTACTCCAGCTAAAGCTGAAGAGGATAGAAACGATATAGAATCAATCAAAAGGAGATGGCAAGAGACCCACAAAAGAATTTTTAGAACAGCATAATAGAAATTAGAAAGTAGTAAAACGGAATTGGAAGCCATGGTTTACATAGGATGCAATGAACCTAATAGATGAATGAAAGACGTACCAAAAATCGGAAACGGAAGGACAGTAGATCCATAAATAAGAAATATGATCAGGCTTAAAGCAAGAAAGGCCAAAAAAGAATGCATGAAAAACGTTTGAAAAGAGGTGGAAAGCAATATCTCTCAGAGAAAAGTTGAAGCTCCTTATAGAACTTTAAGTAATTACTTTAAAGGACAGTTAAAAGTAAAGTCATACGGAGATAAAAAAGTCACTAAAAATAAAGAAAAAGAGAAGAGACGGAAAGAGTACCTGGAGAAATTTTACGGGAGCTAAACATTGGGCCAACTCAAAAGCAAATTGAAAACAATATTTTAAGGCAAAATGAATGGAAAAGATTACTGTGGAAGACCAAGGATGGAATGCATAACGAAAATTATGATGGACATCTAAGTGAAGAATTATGTTGAAATGAATCGGTTGGTTGGTAGTAGAGTGAATTGGAGAACTGCTGCTAATCAATCTGCGGATTGATGACTCTTGATGATGAATTAAGGAAAATGTTTCCAAAGGTTTTGCATAAAAAAAAAATTGTCTTCAATTAAAAATATTCAGGCAATAGTAATAAACGTATCAAATGAAACTACCTTATTGAATAAGGAAATAATTTTATTATAAATAACACCTAAGAGAAGATAGGAAATACATGAATAATGGTTTTAAACACAAAGGAAGGGTGCCGAAGATTCTTAAATTGAAGGATTTGTGGAGGTAAGAGAAGATATGGGAAGAGCTATGACAGATCAGTATTGAAATTCGTTATTAGATGATTTTATTGACTGATAATAAAACTACAATGAAGTATGACTGTGACTACAGTTAAAAAATAAATGTGATGCATTTCATTTTGTATTTTCCGAAGGTATTTAAAGAATATTGCTTTATGCTGGAAGTAATACTTAGGAAGAAAGATGGAATAGGAAGAAATAATACGCCATTTTATATTGTGCAAATGACAATTTAGTAGAGGATAACTTGTGAACTTTCCAAATAATTATTCCCGTGTATCTGTTCAACGTCTTCCATTAGCCCATTCAAAAAACTGCCTCGTTAAAAATAATCTCCGCACATAGCATTGGTGGAAACAATCGTGTTATAATCAATCATCTTCAATGGGTGATTGGCTGCTACGGCTGGTGATGCATAGAGTTGAATAATATAATGAATAAGCATTATTATTGTGTCCACTCTATTAAAGTTTGTTCCCACTCACAAACTTTACCACCCAACAGGGAACCCAGAAGCAAAATAATTCAAGATGACTTTTTCAACTGATGACCAAATAACGAATTACATTTACCAGGAAACGTAATTTTGTTCTTCAATTACGCAATCAGATCGTGCAATGCATTGCATAATTAATGCCACGTTGTTTCTATTTTTTCCATAGAAACAATAACCATAGATTTAGTTGATTCAAACTGTTTAATGATTCCTGTACTTGCATTTTTCTTCGTAAGAAGCTCTACTATGTTGAAGCATTGTAAAATACGTTTCCTAGCACATTGTGGTCTATGCCCGTACGTATGTGATACGAGTGATTAATCCATATCAACCTTTCCCGTAGCTCTTACGTGCGATGTAAAAAAGCTATTGTAAGTATAAATGAAGCGAAATAATAATAATTAGAACACGTAGCTTGTAAAAAAAGGAAACCCGAAAGTTAAAAGAACAATTTTCAAGTAAAAGAAACAATGCATTGAGTATTGATTCCTTTTGGTTCATAAATAGTTGATGATAAATTCCATAATTTGATAGTTTTCCTCGGTTTACCGGGTATGAATTCGTCAAGCTTGAATTAGCTAGAAAATTAGATTAAAATATTTAGGCACCATTTTTCTTTTCTTTTATACTTTTCAGAAAATAGGAATCATATACTTTTTGATGAGAGCGTGAACACATTAAGCGATATTTCATGACGGAAAAAATACTCGGTACACTTAAAATTGTTAATTTACTGCTTATACTCATCTTTAAGTTGCTTCTTTCAGCCAAATAATACAAAGCACATCCAAAATATCATTTAAGTTATCATGTCTGTTGTTAGTCAATCAGTACAATTTGATGTATATCATGTTCTAGTAGTAATTCCATGCATTTTTATTATCGATTGATGAAATCATCTATTAACGCTTTCCGATATTGGTCTGTCATAGCTATTCCCCAAAACCCTCCATGCAATGGAAACGACCAAGCAACATGTTCCCCATTGGGGAACATGCACAATTTTTTATAACCACTTATATCCGAAGGACACTATCTAAAATGGATGTAGCGAAAATTTCACAGATGGCAAGCGGTTTTTTACTGAGATATCAGTCTTTAAAAATAATTCTTTCTCGCCAGCTTGAAAACACTACGTCATCGGGGAATGGACGCGTGACGTCACGGAACGGTAACGCTAGAGATTGTTGTTTACCTTCAGACGAGAAAGTAGGCGGATGTTATTGATGGAACGAGCATTTGGCGTAAAGGATTGCTTTTATTACATATTTACTGATATTCACTAATCTTACATGATCATTTCATTTGAGCAGAATGTATCTAAACGAGAAAAAACCGGGAAAGGTATATAAATCATGCATCGTGCCTTGTTGCTCAAATACCTCAACTTCCACGCCGGAAAAGGTTTTTATTAACGTCCCGAAAGACTCGAAGAAGAGGAGAAAATGGTTGATAGCCTGCAGAAGAGACAGAAATTCTCTCTCTAAATTGTCGACGGCTTATTGCTGCGAGGATCATTTCAACGCAAGTGCCGGTACCACGTATTGCAAACCTTATTTTTGTGAGGTAAAAAATGTCATAATTTCGCCAAATTATGTTGTTGTCACGTACTATAAGTTAGAAAGTGAAAAAATATCACATCAAAGGAAAAATATTGCTTATGAACGGAAAGTTATGACTTGATTTCAACAAAAGTATTATTATTTTAGTATTCTACCGCCTAAGGTACGTTTACATGGACCTTGCATACTTCCCTTTTTCAATTCATCCATATATATCCATAAATAGAATGAAAGAGAATAACCCTTATATGAATTGAAAAGGGAAGTAAGTAAGCTGAATGTAAAACTACCTTAATATATTTAATACAACTTACGTCTCTAAAGTCACAGGGAAAGTAAATTTCCAAGCTTTGAACGTTATTTATATGCGAGCAGTAACATTTATGGCTTTGAAAATCGTTAGATAACTCATGAAATACCTATTATATCTCACTATTAGTTCATGATTTGTCTGTTACAAGTTTTTACCATTAGTTTGTGAACTATAATTGATAGAGAGTAAGGGTAGGCTTAAGGTTGTAGGCCTCGATGAGATCTATAAAACGCCGTCAACAGATTGGAGGTGAGAATGTTAGTTTAGAAGGTTTCGCCGAGAAACCCGGTCTTCGGAGTTGGGCATTCGCCGTCATTAATGAAAATTTAGGGAGTAAAATAAAGTAAAATAAGTTTTAAAAGGTATTGCGATGATGAACCTAAAATTTCCAAAGATGTTAGTGAAACTTGCTATGAAAAAAAGAAGAAAAATTATTTCCCCATAATGGATTCGTACTCCCGAATTACCAATCCAAAACCCACAACCTTACCCCTAGGCCACCTATTCCTTGTGAGAAAGTGTGGAAAATTTGGCTTATATTCTGCCTTTCTTATATCTGCCTATCATAATTTTCTATTTCAGATGATTGTTTTATGGTTATCGTGAGGTCTATGAAGAAGCAAAAGGTATAAATCTTTAGGAAATTTTAATGACTACACAATGAACTAGTTGAAAAAGGACAGATACTAACAGTTTAGGAGTAATTGACGACTAACCGCAGGCTTGCGCGTCCCAGCGGACGAAAAATCCGAACTTCGGGGATTTCGAGGTAACTCTTCGGGGTAGCAAAACGAAAAAGACATCAAAATTTACGCCATTTCAATAGCTACTAGAGGAATTCGTAACATTGGAAATACGTTTCATACTTTAATAACTACAGACTGAAAGCCGAAATCTACAATACAGCAAATATACTGCTTTGCCATGGACTTCCCTAATATAGTCTTCAATAAAAATAGGTAATACGAATAAAGATTTATATCTATTCAATAGAGGGGGAAACATTACGACTGCATGGGTTAAGTTTCGGTAATAAGGAAATTTGAAAATCAATAGATTCAGAATATGAGACACATTGAGTTTGCTACATATTAATGCAAAACTTAACATGCCGACTCGTATTTTTGGCGACTGAAGCCGTTGCGATAATTTAGAATTATTTAGATATTAATCATACTTGAAAGCTGTTTGTACATCAGTTTATTTTTCCATAGTTGTATTTTAACAACAAAGCAGCTGATATAAGAGAACCGCATAATGTGTCGCATGAAAAGTTAGGTATTAATAAAATTATTGGCAGATGATAATTTACCGCAGTCGGTGGATAGTTTATTATATCCTAAAAATAAACATTCATAAATTTATATATTTATATATTAAAACTTAAAGTTTTTCTTATGCATATAATAGTTTGCTTCCTGCTCGCTTTTACTCCACGCATCTCGGCAGCGACGAAATAATCGCCGTTTTTCAGGAAGGCGGCCACCATAAGTGAGTCAATCATCGGTAAATTATCCGACTGTGCCTTCTTGAATCCCACTTCAGTCATTTCTTCTATCGAGAAATTACCAGAATAATTTTAATAGCGAATTTGCTCCGATAACTTCAACAAGGCGCCTATCTCTGCAGCTGCGAGGACTTCAGTTCCGTTCGGTGACGTCAAGCCAATGAGAAAGCGTTTCGAGTCACGTGACTTTCGTCGATTTTTGCTAACTTTTAATTAGCATTTTACAGCATTTGTAATTGCCGGAGACAGCTTTGGCTTACATATTCGGATTCGTGAGAAAATTCTCTATATTGTGGGCTACAGTAACGGGAGAAACAAATTACATGCATGTTCCCCATTGGACAAACGAGTTGATCGTTCTTAAAGAAACATATCTTGGAAAACGTACATTTTATCGTCTCTATGGCATGAAAGTTAATTTAAAAGATCATCACACAGTTTATACGTCTCTTTGTTCATAATGAGCATCTCTGAGTGTTGAACTACCATAGATGGGTCTGCTCATGTATATTTTTTATTGAAACTAATATATCTACCAACCAGATGACCTTCATTTTGATGGATATAGTCTTTTCACGGGCTCTACTGATTACCGCATCTTTCTAGCTCATTCCAACTACTGTGATAATGTTATATAAACAGTGATTAGGAATACAAAGAAACCCAGTGGACATTTTACGGATGATTATTAAAGAGAATAATATGCGGAGGAAAGGAAGTATAGGGGAAGAGCTACGACAGACAAATATTGGAATGATTTATTGGATGGTTTTACTTATGGATGATAAAATTGCAATAAAATATGACTGTGACTGCAGGTAAAAAAATTATGATGCATTTTATCCTGATTTTTTATAATGAAAAACATCATAGGAGAATAATCAACGGTACAGCACAAAGGACGCAGCGTATGTAATTAGAATATAGTAACCAGCTGACAAAACCAGACTGCTGATTAATAGATGGCATTCAAAAACCATCGACCGACTTTGGCGTTTGACCAAGTTTGACCGAAGTGAACCAAATTATCACCAAAAGACTCACCGTAGCTCTACTGTACTTGGAAGCCCCATTCATTTCAAATGAAACTCGGTTGCGAGGCTCATACTTGGCTGGCCATCCATGGTTTGGCGCACCAATGATTCCTGCCAAATAGCGGCCTCACAAGTTCCCACATTCCCCAGCGTTTATCTCGTCCTCATCGAAATGAAATGTCGGGTAGAAAACGAAGAGGGAAATAAACGGAGCACAAGAGCGTGAGAATTAGAATGGGAAGTGGAGATACCATTCGATTGAGACATTTAAATCGACTTATTCTGTTTGGAGTCGGCCTTGAGGGAAGCTCTATCGAGTGGAAGTAGGATAGCCATGCAAAGAAGGGCAAACGATCCTTACATGAAAAATTCATTAATTGATAAAGTCGGAGAGAGAGAGAGGGAAGAGAAAGGAAAGAAGGGACTGATAGCCTGAGCAAGGATGCCGTCAGTCCCCTTTTTTAAATGGAAGGGGATAACACGACTATTCCCTGACAGATCCCGAGGGATCTAGAGGGTGGCGGGTACGAGGACTGCGTGAAGAGGGAGCAATCTTATAGCATGTTCCGTCCGATCTTGGCTAATTATGATGTTAACGTGAAATCGTGGGGCGTAAATCGAACTTCCTTTGATCGATCCATTTCATCGGCACGCCATAAATATTCATAATTCTGTATCGCGCACTTAGCGTGAACGTCAAGTGGGTAAGCAGCAGCTTTCAACGTTCCGAACCGGTTAGGAGAATAAGTAATTCAGATGAGGTTGATTGCACAAGGGGCATTTTCACGGATAAAAAGGCCTTAATGTATGTCAATGCCTGATTTTAATACTAAGAGGAATCTGCTAAAAATGATCTGGATTTTCCGAAAAAGTATAAAAATTCCAGATGTAGCAATACTAAATTTTAGAAGTTACGTTAGTGTAATTACTTTTAGGTTAAATGATTCTTGTACACATAACAATATAGTACCTGGTTACCGAGAGTTGCTCGATGTTTATTTGATGTATTAAGAACTTGTATGCTCCTATTCTGCTACGTATTGTCTATTTGAATTATATTGGGCATTCACAAATTGCGATTAAAGGTTTTAATAAAACAAACTACACGAAGCAAAGCGGATATTCATTTTTTTAAATATAGTAGTGATTGATGCAATTAGGTAATATCAAGCAAACTAAAAAACACCACTAACACAAAAATGTTCTTCTAACGAAATTCTGAAATCATCAATAAATTCAATATTTACATTGTTTTCATTATTTACAGTATTAATTGACAGGTTGTTGTTATTATTAGATTCAAAATTATTCAATATTTCGTTCCATACAACGTTTCTCGTGTGTCGAAGTTATTAAGTCAGGACGCTCTTGGGCAAATTGTTGCAAGGTTGATCCATCTTCAAAAGTTGTACGAGCTGCTTCCGCAAATTCGGGCCATTCAGGGTTGCACGTCATTGTGATAAAGAAGTCTGATGATCCAAGTCGACGGACAAAGGCCTCTTCAAAATATGCAGTGTAAAAACATGTAGATCCAGGAAACGAAGTAGGCAAGATAATCCTTTCACCAACAACATTATTCTTTTTTTCAGCTAATTCACTCAAAAATTGAATCGCTCTTGTAAGTTTTTCTGCAAGTATTTTTTCTGTAATTTGCTTAACGTAAGTAATTTTCTGTAATTTACTGTAATTGGATACGGTCATGTTCCACTCTTATACAAGTATCAACCAGATATTGCTGAAAAAGCTGACCACTGAAATGCAAAGTAATGAACTTCAAAAGTCGGAGATCAGGATTTCTTAGGTTGATGTCTGAAGGAAAATATTTGGTAAGTTGAGGTCTAAGTGCTAATTGGCACTAAGCTAGTTCAAATCTTGTAAAACCAGCCATTAAAACTTGAATGCCCAATATCTTGTAAAAAAGAGTTTTCCCAGAGTCAAGACCTAGGTACATAGCTTTTTCGTACTCTATATCAGTAAATTTTTAACTTTCATCAAAATCGTTAGAGCCGTTCTCAAAATAAAATTTACATATATATACACATATATACAAGATTTGCTCGTTCAATAGTATAGGATATTTTATATTAAAAAACTCCCGAGAATTATGGAATACTCCCCTCTTATACTATGATTTCTTGTTCGTGAAGGGCTGACAAGGGATTTATTACAATGGAAGCAATGTTTACTGTGGGTTGCATCAATTTTTTAGCGTATTAATGTGTATCCACGAATGTGAATTTGAAACTATTGAATGCCATATCCACTTTCGCAAGGGATTGCATAAGTTTTGTGGAACTAATTTTAATCCAGCAGCCAAACAGTAAACTCGTCCAATGCCGTAAAAATAGCTTACTTTTCATTTCATTATAATCCAAATCAGTTTATTTCAACTGTGCTTTTATCCTGGATGGACTATATGCATTCTTTTTTAGAGTAAGAGAAAGTTACCTTTAGTATATCATTATATATATCACCATTTCAGCTTTATCTCTCACGGAAATAGAAATAACTTCAAATTTTGAAATTTTTCTTTCAATATAAAATACTAAAATTTTCATAGGAATTCTGCAATTTACGACGCAGTGATTAATTAAAAGGGAATGGAATACTCAGTGTATTTGACATACATTAAATACCTTGAATTTCATCATAATTTCTCTCAATATCCAGCGCATGGTTTCATTAATTCTCTTGCTTCATAACATGTTACCCTTGAATCAGGAGGTACAGCAAAGCCTTGGCCTAACAGACAGACAGTTCACGACAAAACACTGCACTTACATCTTCGGCAGATGGGCGTCTCGATTGGCAGGTTTTCGTCCCGCCCAATGTTCATCACTCAGTTGAGAGAAGACTCATTATCGGCTATCACTTCTCTTTTTTTCCAATCTCTGTCAACTTCTTAAAATTGAAGGTATGGTTAAACTTGTGCTGCTAAGATTTTCCAAAAATCAAGATCGGGTATCGCGTTGCCATAATTGAGGCCTTTGTCTCGGCAACTGCCGGCAACGGGCGTCACATTTAGTGAGTGCTTCCTTATCCTTTGGGGTGCTTTGTTAAGGTGGTTGGAGCGAATTTTGTTTGTGAATAAATTTGCATGAAACTTTGTATACTGTGCCTCATTAGTGATATCTATAGAGATAAGTGAAAAAAAATTGCATCAGACAGTTTTTTTTGCTATTGAATCCTATCTTAACGCGTAGCCTTATGGCACATGACATATATTTCATAATAATTCGACTACATATGAACAGATATTCTCCTAAACGCGAAACACAACACTTCATATAGTAATTATTTTAGCTAACAAATTACAAGTTGTTACACCTAGTCTGATATTCTAAAATAACATTTTTAATATAGATTTGACAAAAATGTTAACTGCATCACCGTAAGATTTAGTAATAGCATGTTTTGACTAATAAAAAACATTGAAATATAATTCTTGCATTTCCATTGCCGCCTGTATGGAGTGTTTCAACGCATAAACAGATGCACTAATATGAAATGTGATGGAATACATTTTTCTACTTAAAAAATATTAAAATGTACACTCAATGACTAAAAATTATCGCTCCAGCCACCTTAAAAGCGAGGGAGAAATATTGCGGGCGCTAGTAAATTGATGAAATCAACAGCTGCGATCCTTGGCAACCTCAAGGGTTGTTTGATAAAAATGTAAGGTAAGGAGGAATAACTTGTTGATGTTAGGAAGGATGGAGAGAAACCCGGTGTCGGCTTTGGTCTGCTCCTCTCGAGATTTTGGTTTCAAATTTTAAGTTCACTTTGATTGTCTCTCAGCCCGTGAAACGTTTTAACTTTAACATGTTCTCTCCCAAATTTTACTAAGGCATTTAAAATACACAGCCATTACATTTTAAAGAAACGCGACGAGGAGTCTGCCATTTAACTTCCCATTTGATGGAAATCGGACGGATTCCTGAACTTTTAGCTTAACTCTAACATATTAAACTGAGGCAAGGATAAGATTTTCACTGAAAAATCTCGATCTCTGCAAATATTTGAACTTAAGCTTATGGTATGGGAATTCAATACCGCCAACTCAACGCAAACGAAATACTCGTTAGGATTAAGAGGAGGTTAAAAACGAAACGGTAAGTATTCGGCTGAAAATCACCGTATAATGGCACAAATATTATTTCAGTCATTCCGTTGTCTCGGGCGTGACTTCGTGGAATTTGCTTAGTGTTGTAAATGATAAGTATGACTTAGTTTTTCCACATAGATTTATTACAACAAGATGACCTAGGTTTCGATGAAGTTCATCATCATCAGGTGACATCATTGGCTCGTCACCATCATCCTGATGATGACGAACTTAGTTGTAAAAACCTAGGTCGTCTTGTTGTAATAAATCTATGTGGAAAAACTAAGTTATACATATAATTTACAATCATTTGAGTAATGTTCTGTCTATTTACTGAAAAAACAGTTCCACTGTATGATGTGAACAACATATACCTTTCCATACCTTTTTATTTTCATAAATTAAACTTGAAATTACATTTTGTTCAACGCGAAAAAGGTTAAAAGATAGAGGAAAATGGCACTAATGTTAACGCCGTTATCTCGAAAAATCGGGAAATGAAGTGAATTCTTCCGAGGGAATTGATTTAAGTTTTCATTTCAAGATAGTCATAATATTTTTAGTGCCATTGGCAAATTACTTCAATAATTGAAGTTTAAATGCGTTAGTTCAATGGAAATGGCGCTGCAGTCGGCTCCTATGTCTGGAAAAAGTGTTCCTTTAAAAATGCATATGTCGAATAATCTTTTTTTGTTCTGCAATTCTGCAAGTTTGTGGCCTTAATTTTATTTTTTTAATAGCTAAGGATGTCATCAGTGGAATGTTTTTTTTTAATGATGCATACGAAAAATTAGAATTTAGTATTTGTTTTGAATCACGCAGTCACGGCGGAACATTCTTAACTGCCACAGACTCACCCCTCCAATCTCCCTACAGAGCACACATCCCTCCCTCCCCCGCCCCTCCCCCGACCTCTCCCCTACTCATTCTCAGCCTTTCCCTTGCTTCCTTCCATCAATCTTGTATTTGTTCGTCTTCCCGAGCCCACCCTCCCGCCTTCGACGGATGATCAATCTTCTGCTTTCACGCGTATCAAGGGGACTGCGCGTAGCAAAGTTTGCCGCTGCTGCTCAGATAGAGGTTTTCTGAGTGATCGTCCTTATCTCTTTTTAAACTCCGCGCTGTGGCGTTAAGAGAGGCCCAAGGAGGTGATAAGAGGCGCCGGGTGGGCAGGGCGGGAGGGTAGGTTGGCAATGCAGAGGGTGAGGAGGCAACCACTCGCTCTCACGGCCTGCTCAGGATTCGGGACTCAGGAGTGTACAAGGGTGTCGTCTAGTCTAGTCATACGGTGACGTTTCCGAGGACCTCGGATCGCACTTTCTGTTTGCAGACATAGATACGACCTCTTTCCATCGTCCCTGTACCCCTTGGCACATCTTGGTACTGCATAAGGCGCCCTGAAGACTCATCTAGGGTTGGATGGTTAATTGTTTAGGGAGGCGACCAACAGCTCAAGTAATGTGCGCCAGTGGGGCGGGTAGGTTGGCAAGGTAAAAGTTTTTATGAAGAATGGAGGAAGCGACATGAGAAACGAGGAATCAGAATTAATGTGCGTTCAAGTGTTAGTGCAGCCTATCATTCATTTTTTTGTTGTGTTGCTGGGCATTGCGCCTTCAAGACCCATCGCGGGTTGGTTGCTTGGTTTTTTGGGGAGGTAACTAAATCCTCATAAACTGAATATTCCATTGTAGATCTACATGGATAAATTTTCATAATGAGGAAGTAGGTTCCTAGGGTGGCTTCTGACAACTCATTGCACAAAAGGTTTTTAATGAAGCTAATATTCCACGAAACGAAGCTCCAATGTCACGTAATTTGCGCCAGTGAGACGGGTAGGCGGGCAAGTAGATCGATGAAGGAATATTCTGTTTATGAGGATTTTCATTCACGCTTGATATTTTCACCAAAACGGTGTTATACCATAGATTCAATTTCACGCGAAATTTTGTAATTAATGCAGACTCATTATAAAACTCCACTAATACCGTTTCCTTGCAGTTAAAAACTTGTTACTAAAGAGGTGATTCATTATATCAGAAGTATCCTTTATAGGACCCTATAAGCAACATCTATAGTCTTTTATAGTCATTACAACCCTTCAAAATAGGGGACGCAAGTCGCAATAATATGTGAATTTTATCAACTTATTTATAGAACTTCATAAACTTCTTAACTCCTGGAAGAAGAGACCACTCGCCATTAAGATGAGATCACTCACTATGTTTATTTAAAGCAATCTCTTTGAATGAGGAAGCTCAACTCCGTGACCAGCAGAATAAATATTTCACCTATCTGTAAAATGCGCACAGATGACTTTCTGGACGTAATGCCCAAATAATAACAAGTAAGGGAATGGCTGGATCCGAGGTGCATGATAGCAAAGCCTGTTATGTTTAAAATATGTGATCAGACTAATAATGATACTTTGAATTAGTTTTTCAGTAGTGCAGATTATGCCTTTTATACAACTCATCATCAGTACCTAACAATTCTCGTTCGCTCTTTGAATAGAAATTGAAAATGCAAGTATGTCTAACCAATTCTCCTAGGTGTAACTTTACCTCAACCTTATTATCTGTATAAAAGCTATACTCTTCTTATAGTATTGCGAACCTTTTTCTCCCATACTGCTTGGTGTAGGTCTCTAGTACTACATGGATTCATGGCTATATCTATTCTGCAGTTAAATAAATGGTATGCACACTGACAGTTAGGGACATGACACTGAAGTACGATTGCATTGGTTCCAAAGCTTGATGTGTTCTTGAAAGTGCTTTATAACGTTTCATGCATAAAGTGGTGTAGTAGCCTGGTGGCTAGATTGGTAACCATCGGTAGGGTGTGGGCGAACAGATACTTCACCCCGAGGGGGCAAAGGGGAGGAAATTTATGAGTGGTAAATGAAGCGTTTGGTACTCTGGCTTGATTCATTCGTGACGTATAAAATTTTGAAATTTATAGCAAAAAAGCGACTATAAATTACATCGGGCGTGGCTGTGTGGTGAGAAAAGGAGAACGCTAGTCCAGGGAGAAGTCTGGCGATAGCATAAAGCAAGAAGGTTTATAACGCAGTGGCCTTATTTTATCCTCAGAAGAATTTCATACTGCCATGTATATTTTTTATCTAATTCATCCAAATGAATTAAAAAATGAGAACATACTGCGAATGATATATGTCTCATTTTTTAAACTTATGTTATCGAGAGAATTGGGGTTAAGAGGTACATACCAATTAGTCTAAATTTTTAGAAATATGAGGAGAGGTAACTACACCAATTATCCCTTCTACTTCCACGTGAAGAGAGGCACGGTCAAATGCTTATTATTCTAATCTAGTTTTAAGCCTCTGGAGGCACTGAACTGGTACCTAGTGAGACATGATATTGTATCTTCCTCGCAAATATACTATTTTTCTTGCAACATTCATTAATGCATGACGTCACTCGTCACGGGAATATCTCTTGGAGTGATGACTGATGCAACAGTTGGGCTTTATAAATTCACGGTAGCGTTCACGGCTTCAGATTTCTGGCATTGAAAAAGATGAAAATTGTCTGAAAAGTTACATCACGAGGAAAAGCGACTCCTTCACAACAAATAAATTAAATAATCCACTTCGATGATTTCATTTACTTGGCGGTCTCTGGTCCTAAAAAAATACAACTAACCGAGCTACTCGGTTAATACGCAAAATATTTAAGCGATTAACTCACAGGAATAAACACACGAATAGAGAGTGGTGGCCTCTATAGTTTTTACAAAAGCTTTCAAGTAGAAACGAACAGCATAGTGTCACGATTTCTGAAGTAAAATCCTGAATTCTGATCTCTGACACATTACACAGTGCCACTCTATCGTGAGCTGTACCAGTGCCTCCATGTTTGACTTTTTCTGATTTTTGGATGTGTATTTTTTTTACTTTTCTTAAGGCTTATTTGTCTTCCAATGTCGAATCCAAATAATAGGCGTGGCTTCCCTTAGTTATTATTCAGATACCTCAAAGCCTCTGCATACGCCATTTGGCAGGGTTTCCAGCAAAGCGAGGTTTGAATCCGAATGTTTTCAATAGGTTGAAAAAGTGAAATAACCGCTTATTATTTTGCATGTTCTGAACTTACAGACCTTGATCATCAAAATTACTCACAAATCCTGCAATATTAGCGTTACAGTGCAATAGATTCACGTTTATATATATTTATCACTTATTTAGAATCAGGATAATATTAAATTGTTAAAACTATCGGTCGAATGCAAATACTAAATCATCTGAACTAAAATACGTAACACTCTGGTTTACTCAAGGAAGAATGCCCGTCATTGATAATAAAGTTGATACAAATTTTGAGTCTGGAAGAATGAAAAAACGTCCATTCCAGGGAAAGTATTAAGCTTGTATCAAATAAATTATAAAGGCCGAATTTTCCTGGCACTTTTTCATTCGGTACATTTATTTATCCGAGTCCACTGCAGTTTTGCAACGGTGTTAGCCTCAGCTAAACGCACTACCCCATCCACTTAAAAATACTTCTTTGTCTTCTAATACGAATGATGAAATTTGAGGAAGTTAACACGATAAGGATAAAATCATGTTTATAATAACACCTGTCTCACACTCCGAGGGTGTATCTTTTACAAATATAAGTTGTACGATAAAAATAACACTTTTTTCATTTACATCTACAAAATACCCTGCAAGCCATCTCAAGGGTGTGTGGCAGGGGGTGAGTAGTCACCAGCATCCATTAGACTATGCCCAAAAGTTAGTGCAACTACGGCTAATTATGCATTAGCATAAATCGCTACCGTGCGTCACGAGGCGAAGCCTCACAAACATGCACTACACTACAGATATGCTACCAATGGAAAGTGACCGTTAATGTATATTACAACCACACAAATGGGCAGAGACTCAATAGTCATGCCGAAAACATGCTCAGCGTGCTGTTGGTACTAGGTATCAGACTAGGATATAAGGATTAGGGAGTACTACTACTTACCAAGAGCTACACTACCTATCGACTAACCTAGTTCAAAGTCTCATTGGCAGCTGTTATGATCCCTTATCGTTCGCGGGAAAAATGATATTTTAAATCTGTACGTTCTACAGTCTAGTTCCCTAATTTTATTCTCATGATCTAATCTACCATAGTATGTCAGATTTCGTAAAATATTATCAACGTCGTCAGAGAATAGATCGATTTGGAACTTACATAATAGACTGAGTCTAAATTTTAATCAACGGTCTTAAAGCGTTTCCCAGATGCCAAAGGTCAGTTACACTAACGAGAATATCATAACGGCCTTTAACGCGTCTTGTCGATCTTCGCTGCACGCGTTCTAACTCAGTTTACAAGCCTAATTCATAAGGATCCCAAATACTGGCAGCATATTCCAAGTGGGGTCTAACAAGGGAGAAGTAGCTGATTTCCCCAAATTTATCGTCGCAATTGCCAAGTACTCTTTTATCAAATCCCAATTTACGATTAGCTTGACCGGTAATTCCATGAATATGTTTACTCCACCAGAGATCATTCGTCAGTTTAACTCCAAAGTATCTAAACGATTTTTCTAGATGAGGAGGAGTTTATTACCATGTTTATGTTATATTTCAATCATTCTCCAAAACTAATGACTTTAAGGTGTGTTCTCGCATAATTAGTGGTAAACTGGTTCGTCACCGACCTATCTCCCAAAAGAAACGTTTCTACAGACCAAGTTTAATGACCTCTTGGTCTTCCAACACTTAGGCCCGGTTTAATGACACCTGATGAACGTTAAACGCAAGGCGACGAGGAAATTTTGTCACTTGATGTTGACTGAGAGTTTGGGTTTTGTGTATTGCATTGGATTTTCGTTTAGTTGACTCGAGCATTATCAATGGAAGAACTTAATAACTTTGGTTTGCATGCCGAGAGTATATACAGCCTTACATTATATAACGGGGCTCTTTAGGAATTCAAGCGCCAACTTAGTCACTTCTCTTCCTACTTACCCTCAATTAAAGTAATCCATAATGGAAAAAATCCTCGAAATATCGTCTGAATCTACGACTTTCATTCTTCTTTTCCCTCTATAGGAGCTTATGATTGGCGCTTTCCATTCGCTCGAGTGTGCTGCACACTTCGCTACACAACAGTGTACTTGCTTCCCATTCGTTTACCAGAGCCTGCGCACTTCAAAACAGATGACGTTCGCTGAACAACAAATGAACTTTGGTGTTCGCACCAGCGATTATATTTTGTGTTGATATTTAGTAAAGGCGTCAAAAATGCAAAACGTTAAGTTTCTGTTCACTCCTCGGTCAAAATCTCACGTTTTTAAATATGTATATCTAACTAATTTGTTAATTAAAAAAAAATATTCATCCATGACTAATGCGAACCTAAAAAATACTACCAACCGGTAGATTACCCAACGTTTCATTTACACACATCGCTCCATCAATCGTCGTCCGTGTGCACTAGAGTGCGCTGATGTTAAAGAAAGAAAAAACTTTAAATAGTATTAATCCAGACTGTTTTATTGACTCGACCAACACAGGTTTCAACCTTGAAAATGACAGTTATCCGTTGAAACCTGGGTCAATCGTGTCAATAAAACAGTGTGGATAAATACTATTTGATGTTTCTTCTTTCTTTAATTATGAAAGATTTCCACAAGTTCAAACCTGAAACTATTTGTTTAATGCACTGATGTATTCTGATCCGCGCTAACATTAACGCCTTGAATGGAAATCTCCCGTTATCATAACCCAAACTTAGAAAACATAAGTCATCGAGGAGGAAAGTGAACGGGGAAATGCAATCTTCAGGCGACATTGCATCGGAGACCGGGGAAGGCGTTGAGTCACGCGCGCAAATTACAGACCTCTCGCCGAAGAGTCTTCGGGTGCATATACGTGGTCGCCAGCGTGTGGAGGAGAAGGAAGAGGCAGAGGAGGAGGCCTTGCAACACATGGGGATTACCAAAGCGCCGCCGGCTGGCACCACCACCGGCTTCCCACTCGCACCAGCGGAGGCGCGGCGCTGAGTCACCGCTCCCGCAACACCCGTCGAAAGACCACCCTTGGGTGACGCGCCGCGCCGGGCTTCGCTGCATGGGATTGTTATGTGTGTCCGGGGGGAAGGGTAGGGCTCGGTTGGAAGAGGATGGGGAGGTCGCAAGGGAATCGCTGCGAAAAACAAAAAATAAAAAAAAATAAATAACGAGTTGACTCATCGGTCATCGAGGACAGTTCCAAGCGGCGTTTTTTGACACTTCGTACATTTCGCGCTGGCCCTGACGTCATGTCCTGTCGCTCTTACACGGTGACGATTCAGGCAAATAGTCCACCCCACAGAGAAAGACGGATAAAAGAAATAAAAGCATGTCACAGGGTGGGTGGGGAGCGCGGCGATAATGATGGTGGTTTCGGAAATCAATTTGAAGATGGAATAAATACAAAAAAAATGGGCGATGGGTTTCGACGACACATGCGTCGGGAAACGTTTTGATTGTTCGAATGAGCGACCACGTTGCTTCGAGAGGTTGAGCGTGAAGCACTCATCAGGGTGAGAGAGAGTTCTGTGATCTTTTACGGATTGCTACAAAGAATTTGCTGATCTCGGGAGTTGTTTTAATTGAGACGATCAGACTCCCCAGTGGGCAGAGACCGTGCAGAAGACATTCATGAACCATAACATAAGTAGTCCACCAGTGAATTATCCTGAGCATACAACCATAGAACGTTCATTGAATGTTCAAGTGTGAACTATTCATTTGAGACTGTTCATAGATCGTTCATTTCCAGTACACGAAGTATTATTCAAAAATGCTTCTTGGTTGAACATTTAAAGAACATCTTTAAACCAAGTATGTTTGAATTGTCATATAATATATATTCATTATACATTCTAGGGTATATTCTTACATACCATATGTACGATATTACTCCTAAAATTAATGCTTGCATTTGATATCGCATTATGTACGCAATGAGTTAAACTGTTGATTTTAACGGATAAACACTGAACTGTACGCAAATATGCGTACAGTTCAAAATCTTGTTTATTCACAGTAATATTGCATTCATATATAGTGCTATGTGGCATTGTAGGTTTCAATTAATTAATGCCAAATAACTGTTATCGGAGAGCAATTACTTTCTCAAGGTTTACTTGGTGGTATTCTATCATAACAGGGAGAAAAAGACAACTTTTACAACTTTAACCGTAGCCAGTTTGTATAACAAAATAGAACCCCCGGTTAAAAAGTGGTGCTCGATTTCTTATTTCGGGGAGATTTCCTCTCGAGCGATGAAATTGATACCGAGTGACCGTTTTTAAGTGGCATTCAAAACTCCATTTAGTATGAAGAACCTTTTAGTGAACTGTAAGGACCCCATTGACCCTCAAAAGAAAAGTGGTGTTTACTTAATGGAATGCAGTGATTGCGGTGGACGGTATGTGGGACAGAGGTGTCAACATTTTAAAATTAGACAAACGGAGCATACAAGGGATTTTAAAAATTTTAAGTTTAACGGAAGAAACTTCGCCAAACATCTTTTAACCCATGGACATAAAAGTAATTTTACTATGTTACCTCTCCATTTCACCGATGACAAGCGAAAGCTGAATGCTTTAGAACAGCCGGAGATTTTTAAGAAACAACTTGACTGTGATAAATTCCTTGTTAAAGAATGTATATTCCCGGCCTCTTCCCACTTTCTCAAAGCTTTAACCCCCTCCCCTTTGTCCTCTTAGTCCGTCACCCGCAATCAACCCCCCCTCCTCCCCTTACCCTCCTCTCGGTTTCCTTAACCCTCCCCCCCCCCTTTCCCCCAACACCCCCACCTTCACTTGGCTATTTCATGTATATAAAGCTTGCGCTTCTCTTATATTTTGCCTGATGATGATGTGAACCCACGTCGAAACCCGGGTCGTGTTTCAATAAATTTAAGTAGTATTTGTAAAATTTGTCTTTTTCTCCCAACTGCAAACGGGTTGTGATGGTATTTCCTCAAACTATCAAGGAATTGCCATTTAGCAATTATAGTTATCGAAGTTACATTTATCCACGGAAATGACTAGGTATATACGACTTTCTCTGCATCAAAAATTCAATATCGGGTGCTAAAAAATGCGCGTCGAGTCGTAGGTTACCTAATAATACGACATGGGTATTCGCAATGTAATGCAATGACGTTAGGAAGATACAAGATAGAATGCTATAACGTACTAATATTACGTAAGCGTAATTGCACATTCATAGTGATTAATTGCAAATTATCATTTTTTATTTGAGAGAGCAGGGAAGTCAGTGGAGATGTAATACGATATGAATCGAGAATCATTTCACGGAAAATATTTTTTTAAACATTTCTTCATGGTTCATACGTTATTAATTCAAAAACAGTCCAGCCGCAATTCATCTACGTTGAATATTCTTTGAACATTCTATGAAGTATTCCAATAAATGTTCTTTGCACTATCTGTGAGTGCCAAATTGAACGTTCATTGAATGTCCTTCTTGAATGATCTTTGAACGTTTAAATAGTCTTCACTGAACGTTCTTTGAACATCTTTTGGACAATTTATTCCCCACTGGGTCCTTCTTGGCGTACAAGGACGAAGCCCGATGGCCAATATTGGTGAATAAGTACTGCTCACATTTTGGTGCAATATCCACCATTACGAGTACGTTATGAGAAAAATTTGAAACTACGCTGCATTATAACATGAATCTTTCTTTTGCACGAATCAAGATCCATTATCATGGCATTATTCCTACTATTTGCAATAGGTTATTACACTACGGTTATGAATCCAGTATACTGGACGAACAATTGATGTAGATTGTTAAAATTCTTTTGTGAATTAAGAGCATGTTTCATAAAATCGGCTAATTCAGGCGTGACTTTATGGAAATTAATTTCCATTGATGAAAAGATTGATAGATATTTTTCCACAGATTTTTTTTATTTAGGTACGGTACATAACATTTTTTTAGGTGCGGCACATCAGGTACCTGAAGATGACGCTTATGCGTTGAAACTAGTTTTACCTGAATAGAAAGAATTCTGTAGAAAAATGCATAGTGTTCTTTTAACCATTGAGCATATTATCATGATGTATGTATATTGCCGTCATGGATCTAACATTAGCGTTCAACGGAAGTTGACTCAAAATTCTATGAGTCAAAAAGACATTTAATTATTTTGCTCACACAATTTCTAAGCAATATTAATTTCACCGGTAAAATGTGTGGGTGGTAACTTTCTAGCAATAAAAAGACCTTGATGATAAAGTGAAACTGAAGAATACAACCTTATGAGAACTCTTTTATCCGTTACAAGAACTGAATACATCGCAATTTCTATCGGGCCAACAGATTGCATGAGAAAATTTTACGGTGCGCCGCTAGTAGTTCGTAAACCTAAATAGTCACATTTTCGTTTTTTTGCCACTTCAGTTCATGGAAAAAACAAAGCTTATTTATTATTTCAACAAAACTCACGTTCTATTAGTACATGAAATAGTTTTCCTATGTGGTACATTTCAAGCTTTTAATTCTATAAACGTGATTTTTTGTAAAGTGACGCAACGAGTAAAACAAGGATTTAGTTGACTTAACCGGACTTTTTTCTGATGAGAACCATCAATTGGTAAGACGTTAACATAGCTCTATGTGACTTCAAGCTTTCCTGGCGAATGTGATGATAGAAAAGCTCTCGGTTTTTCCACTGGGTAAGGCTGAGGTAAGGTTGATGTGCCGTAGCTGTGTATAAAATAAATCTGAGTTGATATGTCCTTGATTATCTATATAAAGTTCATATTTGTATTTCTTCAATCCTTGTGGTCTTATGTTGCGAGATACATCATCTTTTTGTTGTTAACTGCATTATTTGTACTTTATAATAAAAAATATGTTAACCTTGTGTTCACATGCGCCAGAGATGAAAAACGGAGTTAAAAATATACATACCTACTCTTAACATAGTATCTACCTATCCTTCGTTGGCACCTAAAACAGCTCCATGATATCTTAAAAATATATACATGAATTGTTATGGCTAATTCAGGCGTTCATTTCACTTACCATATTTTCTACTAGGCAATGGTTCCGGAGCACTAAACTTTACTTTTAATATAACTTCACTTACTTTTCGGTTAATCCTAAAATATGATGAATCGGGGGTATTGATACCGTCTGTACTAAGTGAAACCCTTTCATTCGGAAATAAGATAAATTAACGAGCAATTGAAATCGGTTTGAATGTATTATTTATCGTTCGGGACAATAGTTTGCTGTAGAGCAACATAAATAGCCTATCGCTGAGGTGTTAAACATAAATTTTAAATGAAAATATGCCTAGCATGTCTTCTACCTTCTATGGAGAGGCAATGGAGGAAAGTTAACTTTAGGCCTGTTTCTATATCCTGTATCTTTTGCACTGAAAACAAAATGCAAAAAAGTAACATTTAATGCAGTAGACCATGCAGTAAGGTTTGCCAACTTACCTTTGAAGCCAACTTACCTTCAGGCCAACTTTCCAACTTAACTTTGATTGCCAATTGAATTGTTATCAAGAGATTACCAACTTACCTTGAAGTATGCATGCTTGCTTGAAGGTAAGTTGGCAGCCCAGTTAGTCATGGAGTGACAAGAATAATTCAGTTTAGACATATCGTGATAATATCTGGACTCACTTTACTTTCTAGGTATTTTTGTAACACCGCTGGAATTATTTTTATGTGAGCAATGTAATCTGTTTCGTAATATGCTCAGCTGTGAATCCGATGTGACCGATAGAGCGTTCACAATGACTTCACTCCTTTACGTGCCACCATGCTCCGAGAGCAGAACAAGCCGCTGTGGATAAATTACGCAGGAAAAAACTGGATAAAGACACCGTCAACACGATCAGTTGCAGACGCGAACAAACGGGGGCATCTTGTTAACCGGAAAAGGTAGCGACAAGAGGAGAGAAACCAGGGTGGAAGGTGTGCGTAAGGGTGAAAGGCGGTAATTAGGACGGCGGCAGCTGAGAGGGCAACGGCTGCGTATTTTAGCATTCCTCGCTCGTCCTTCATGCAAAAGGAAGAATAAGGAGCTCGATCTCTTTCCCAATTTGTCGGAAACATCACTGGTGAATGCTTAACGACCACGCATGATGATGGTATCGCGGTGAACATGGCTCTTCAAACCATGGTTTGACCGAGACGCCGTATGTTTGGAACCGAGCAGGCGGACACATCGATACGCCATATGAGCGGAAAATGAGAAAATATGCGTTAGCAAACTCGTCACGTTGACTAAACCACCCTAACTAAACGAAAGACAGGGTAGATTACAAGTAAGGTGTGTTCCACCAATTTTGGCCAAATAAAGGTCTTTGCTACACTGATTTTCCTTTTGAATGCATGTCTCTTTCTCGCAAGTACGCCACATTTCAGAATTGCAATCCTGTGACAGTGCTGCTGCTGTGTTTTTATGATGTGCGCAATGAATATCAAACGCCCGTAAAATCCAGGTTCATGGGTTTAGTAGTGAATTGCATTTGGACCGTGCGTAGAAGTGAGCTGAGGAAACTTACGCATTTTGAAAGATAATAGCAACAAAATTACTAGCGTCAGTGAAAGAGCACGGAAAGAGGCTGCACGGCTGAAATAGGCGACACACATTGAGAAAATATTGCTATATGGAAAAATAGCATCGAATTTAATAACTGACTCAGATCGTTAATGTGATGGATGTGCCACATACTTGAACAACAGCTGAATGCAAGATGGCACCATGCTGTATGTGGTCTATTCTTTAAATAAATACAGAAATAAACAAATAATTCAATTACACTTAGGTGGGACAATGGGCTTCGCCAGAGCAATTCTGGGAGTGAAATACTTAGAATTCTTAAATATGAATGAATGACCATGGTTCATTTTATCATTTGAGCATCAATTACGATATTTTTTCTTTAATTTGATATGAATTAATAAGAAAATTGACTTAACAGAACGCAAAGACATGAGGAGTATGAGGAAAAGGAGTCTAATAGTACTTTAATGCCAAATACTATATTTAAAAATGAATTCAATGAACATTATGAAAATAATGCATTAAAATAACGCGCTGAAGTTTCTTAGTTCCTCATAAAAGATAGTAATCTAAAAATATTTGTAAGTTTCTAGCGGAAAATGAAAATCATCCCAAAATTCGGCTTCCAAAGAGCTTTTACGGTACCTACACTACTTCCACCGTACATTACTTTTACATCCCTAATGCTGTTAACATACCTTTCATATGCACCCCTTTTTCCTGCATATCTACCATTTTCTATACCATTATGGATTTCAGCTAAATTTCTAAAGCACTATTGCTATATGTCTTCTATTCGCTATTTTTTAATAGGAATAAATATTTTATTCCACAACATCATATACATTATATATTGACATTGACCCTTAACATTGGGAGTATAGGTACCCCTACCCCTATGGAGAAACTCCGTTTTGGGGTTTCCAACTCGTTCTTACATAACAAAACAATATATGGAATGTGTTGCAACATTGTAATAATAAAAACTTTGTATTAACGCTGGTATAGTTACATACTGGACAAAGATAGTTACCACTGCTGTGAGATCTACCATTTCATACATTAAAAAAAATAAAATTGATATATCATCAATAGAAAATAACCATTTTTTCACACTTCTACAAAATTTACATTCATTTTTTATTTTAGCGATAGGTTCCGGTAATGCACAAAATATTATAGGCCCTAGGAGTACGTAACTAAGCTTAATTCTGTTCTATGTCTAGGAATGGTTATATTGCAATTTTGACGCAGCTCATGTACCCTTGGTATTTTCCATTCAGCGCCACGATTATAAAAAAATCATAAGAACATTATTGACAAATAGATGTCTTAACGGTAACATATTCATTTGTTTGAATAGTGGAAAGGAATGCGTTCTATTTGTCGTCCGTAGCATAACCCGCATTACCTTTTTCTCGGATACCAGAAGAGGTTGCATATTCGTTACATATGCTCCCCCCCAGCACGCAATTCCGTATTCTAATCTTGAATTAATTAAAGCATAGTATACCATTTGGAGAACTGACACTGGGAAAATATATTTTAACAAGTAAAGTTTTCTAATTATAGAGATCATCTCCGACCTTCGTTTACTAATATGCTGTTTCCAGTTAAATCGTTGATAAATATAAATTCCCAGATTCTTAATATGACTGACCCTTTCTATTAAAATACACTTATTACAATACAAGACATTATCATTTATACATTTCAAGCATCTATAAAAGATCAAACTGTTGTCTTCTAAATTTACATTTTTTAAATTAAATAAGATGTATTTTGTTTTGCTGCTGAGCACCATAGAGTTAGCGGAAAACCAGAACTTCAATTTATCCAAGTCATTTTGCATATGCACATGTAAAGCGTACATGCTGCTGCCAGCGTAACATAATGCAGTTTCATCAGCAAATGAAGTAAGTTTTCCATAAAACTTTCCATTGCATAGGTTATTTACAAAGATTAGGAATAATATTGATCCCAAAACTGAGCCTTGTGGAACCCCACAGGTAATACGAGTCTTACAGCTAATACAATTTTGAATTTGTACACATTGATATCTATCACTAAAGTAGCTTTCGAACCATTTATAGGCAATTCATCTGATACCAGCTTGCTGTAATCTTTCCAATAAAATTTTATGATTAACTGTGTCGAAAGCTTTTACCATGTCTATACATAATCCTGCAACTTTATTGAGTCCATCATGTCTATTAGAACAAAAATTTAGCATTGTATCTCCCTTACATTTTCCTTTTAAAAAACCAAATTGATTACTACTGAAGAATTCATGGGAGTTTAAAAAGATTAATAATCTCTTTTGACGATTTTTTCCAATATTTTAGAAAATACAGGCAATGTGGATATCGGTATATAGTTGTTCAAATCCAGTTTATCACCTTTTTTATGAACTGGTATTACAAAAACTGTTTTAATCTGTTTCGGGAAAATCCCTGTTTTTATCCTTATATTTTCTATGTATGCAACTACGTTAGAAACTTCATCTTTAACGTCTTTTCCTACAATAGTGGATATTTCGTCATTCCCTTTCAATCTCTTTGGTTGTAAATTTTTTATAATACAACTTACTTCTTTCTCATCTGTAGAAGAAAGAAACAAAGATTCTTTAACATTACACATAGAAACCAATCATTCTGATTAACTAGGTCATTTGTAGTGTTCGTAGAATTGTTAGAAGATTCACTTGGTCTACCGAAATCCGCATTAAATTCGTTCGCAATGTTTTGCGAATCTACCAAAAGACAGCCATTTCCCGATCTTTGGTCATTAATACCTTGGTTTAATGTTTTTCCACCGGTAATTGAATTAAGAATACGCCATTGTTTAGCTCTATCAGCGTTATCTATTAGCGCTGTTTGAGTCAAACGCGTGCATGTAAAAATTTTCTTTCTGTTTTCGAATATCATCGTCCAATTTACGCTAATGCGATTTGTAATACCGTGCCAGTTTATAATTGCTTGGCTGTTTACGCATTTTGGCATAACGTAGATTTCTCTTAGCTATTCTATTGCATAAAGATCTTGTTATCCAAGGTTTAAGCTGTTTATTACCTTTGCCACGTTGAAAAGTGTATTTTGCTCTATTAATACAGCACTGAAGTTTCTCTATAAAATTTTCATAAGTTTCATTGACGTTGCTCAGAGAGTATACATCATCCCAGTTACAGTCCGATATAAGTTATTTTAGATAATTAAAATAAACTTTATATATAGGCTCCTCGTATTGCCGTAGGGTAGATTCATATATAATATTGGTAAATTCTGCATCCGAATTTTATACAGCAATGCTCATGCATCCGATACAATTCGCAATTCTTGTTCGTCTCATCTTCTATGCCCATCTCCATTTCTCAATATTCAGATTTCAATTTATTCCAATCTCTTTTCTTCTCCCTTCTTCGAAGTTATTAAGCGGAATACGTATAATATATCAAAGGCATCAATTACTTACAGTTTTCTCCGCTAACTTAATTCCTCTCTATGTATCATAACTGCTACGAACCATCATCAGACAAAGCAAAGGAATACTTCTCTCTAAATCTACTCTAGCTTGGCATATTGTTAAGATTTCTCTCGGTTTCGTGTTCCTGCTTTCCTGTTGAATAAGTAAATTTAATGGGATCGTTTTGCGAAAATAGGAGCACCGGAGGAGTACCCGAGGTCAGGGGGGGAGGATATGGAGGAGATTTCGGGAAGGGATTAAATTTGCGGAATTCAATCCTGCCTCTCAAGTGGATGGAAGTTGAAGGCAGCATCGCTTTTCAGTGGGAAATATACAGATAGAGGATATTTATCCATTTTCTTGAAAAGTAAAAAATAAAATACTTTCCAGCGGCTCGTTTGCTCCAAAGCGCCGCTGGTTAAATTTGGTTTCGAATTGCCGCGAGGAAAATAAACAACATCACCATAGTCATCGTTACTGGTAATCCACAATACGCGTTTTCGATGAGCTTGTTAACTTCCCAATATGAACGAAAGCCGACCAAATATTCCGCTTGTTTCCAGCACGCGGTTTAGGGTTAGCTCATTAAAAACACATTTGAATTACGCCCAGAGGGTGTTCCCTCCCGAAAGCATAATGCAAACGATTGTGGTTTCGAGATTAAATGTGATAAAATCTCGCAAGATACGAAGTTACGGCTGCAGTCACTATTTTGACTAAAACAAATACGATTTCACGATAGTAACGTAGCTTGGATACAGATAGGAGGCTATCGAATACTTAGGAAAATATAAATTTTAAATATTGTCATTCTGATGATAAAATTTAAAGCTCAAAATTCTTAAAAATAATTGGGCAAGAAGGCAAAGAAACCCAAATAGAATGCAGTATTTAATCATTGTTTCCCTCATTAACTTTAATGAAATGCTGATTTATGTCACCTCTTTGGCGAAAGAGGTGAATGCTATGTATTTACACTGTATGTACGCTTTGAAATCAAAGAGTCATCTGCTTGGACAACTAAACGATGCATGGCGGTTGGAATGGAAATATTAAATTATTTTATCTTCTCAAGATGTGAGAGTTTAGGTGAGGGTTTCTAAGTTATGGACCCATTTGAAAAGGCACAGTATCCGTGAATACGCTGATAGCAAATGAAGACAAACTGGTTTCACCGTGTGCTTCTCATCTCATCTAGCCTCATTCTTTGAACCGATTTTTCCTTTTCGCAGAAGGAAAACATTGTGGCTTGAAATAATATCCTTTTCCGTTCAAATTCCGCATCCTGCGACACTGCCACAAAGGCTCGACCGTCTCATTCCCACGTCTTATCCCTCAACTATGAGAGCCAGGTTTATTCCCGGGGGGAACACCCACTCATCTTCTGGTTGAAATGTTAAGTTTTCCGCGGTTCCCGCCTATTTTTCTCTCGACACTAGCACACGCTGGGAACGTACAGGCTCATGAATACAATGGAGAGGATAGGATGAGGCACGGCAACACCCATACGAGATATTGTACTCATCCACGTGGGAGAGAAACACGCACAAATGTCCTCACCGGCATGTGGTACAACCACTGCTACACTTGCATGACCGGCGCATGGAACGAGCGTTTTATTCCGTCCATATCTTCGTGTGGCGATCTCCGTCAGGACTTCTCGATGTTCGAGTAAGAAAATCTCAGAACGTTGTGAGTTGCCTATCTCAAATGCGTGAATATCCCGATGTAAATATCCCGTTTCACAATGCACTTCTCATTTACAATTCCACATCAAATGTGAGCTGAAACAGCGGTGCCCAAACCACGATTCTGATGCGGATAGGTAAGCTCTTTAGTTGAGCTACAGAAGAATTAATGGCAACGATACATTTTCGTCAGAATGCACCCCTAGAAGATTGAAACAGAATTGACAGTTTGAGTAAGGCGAACTATGCTGTTATCATGCCACTGATCTCCGAACGATTTGAGAAATTGAATATACTTTTATTTGCTGAAAGAAATATTGAAAGTGAAATCAGTCTGATGCCTCTATGAGTCTCCTGGATAAATTCACATTCCAAGGATTGAAAATGCCATGCATGCCGTGGAAAATTCAAAATGATAGGGCACCACAGCCGATTAGACAGCACAGATTGGCCACATTCCGAAGTCGCATATATTTGAATATAACCCCTCGACCTCGAATACGTAACGCTGAAATGCGTTTTGACCGATTCTTATATGCCTCTGACTGTTATCTATATATTATCCCATCCCATTTGATTTGCTTCATATTTCATTCACCACATACGACTCAAAAGGAAACGAGGTGAATTCATTAAACTAAGCGCGGAAAATTTACATCACATTCAAAGAGTGCATCAGGATGTGTTATCATTTGTCAGGATCGATGCAGCAGAATATTGCATTGGCTTTGAAACCAAGGGAAAATAATATCTCCTACACCTTGTCATCTGTCAGCATTTCTGTTCGCCTCAGCCCTTGGAAAATCTCCGTCTAGTTATAAAATTCTGCGAATTTTTACCAGGTGTTTATCTTTCGAAAAGCTAGATTTTATTTACGCATTTATAACTATGAAAATAAAACAGTAAGAATCATTATTTGAAACATTCAGGTAGATACGGGTTGTAATTTGAACTGCATCAAAAATTTTAGTTAAGATCACGAGTACAGTTCAGAATTTCAGGCGTAACTAATTGGAAGTGACGAATATCGGTTTTTATTTCTAAAGTTTTAGTAGAAAAGTTGTTTTTTACTACAATAGTTATTCTCAAGACTAAACATAAACGACTTATTATAATCATAACAGATAAACGGCTGGATATAACATTTAAATCGATAAATTTCAAAATTATTTTATCACAAGATTAGATAATATTTTGACAGCTATTTTTTTCAATTAAGGTATCTGCAGTACTATCCGCTACCGTCAAAACGACCACGTTCACGTTATACAGGTGACGGAAAAGTAATCCTATGGATCTGGAAGATCAAGAGAAGTTGCGCCCTAGTGAAAGCCGCTACCATAGTCTGTCAGGCGAGAGGCAGGAAATGCAGAGATAAAAGGATAACCGAAGGAGTGCTACCATTGCATCCAAAATGACTGCTCCTCTTTCCTCTCTAAGCCTTTGTCGCACCCCCTTCATCTTGACCATGACAATAACTCCATCCATGCTAGCATATTCACTACCTCCGTCTACTACCGAAATTCCACATCGACGCATCGCATGGAAATAGAACCGGTGGATTTCCAGAAGAAAAGCGGAAGATAAACAATCATTGAGCTTCAATTAAAAATGAAAAATTTTCATTTTCTTAATTAAAAAAAAATTCTTAATTATTAGGTATTCGTCCGATTTCTTAGCTTAAACCACGTAAATGTAATGTGGTTGATTTAAAAACTACTAACTACCCATTCGGCTGGCAAATTGATTTTTCAAAACTATTTGGTGTTAATGTGAAAATACAAATGGTATATTATCCAGCAAAATATGATGTCATTAAAGCATCCGAAGCTTAATGTCACATAAAAATACTGCACAAAGATATAACCAATTCCGGATAAATTTTCAACCGGTTATATTTCAAAACATATCATTTGAAAATCGAGAATGGGACCGTAACTGAGAGCTGTCAAAGGAAATGTCGAAGGGAGCTCTGATTCGGATATTGGCACACATTTTCTGAATATTATAAAAGATTTTAAAAAGGGTTTAAGTTTTTTGTAGCTAAATTTCGGAATATCCATAGAAGAGACAAGTTTTGGTAACCGATGCATAATTTTAAATCCTTTTCAGAATTTAGGAAAATGAAAAACCACATATGTAATAATGTCACTGAAGCTTTGAGATACGAAGAAATATGAGAATAATATTGCAGTGGAATAGAGAGAGATGTGCTGAGTCAAATGGGAAAGAAATATCTTCCCACAAGTCCACAACTTGGGTGGGTATGCGCCGAAGATATACCACAAATTTCATAGTTCAGTCTTTCAAGGTGTCCTAGGCATAGAAAAGCTTCGATCATCATACTGGAGAGAGTTAACATAGGAAATTTCGAAAAACTGTGACAAATTAAGGGCTAAGGCGAAGAAGAATAGCCAGAACGTGATAAGAAAGTTATGAGCAAAGAAGAATGAAAGGCAGCTAATTACAAATCCTTGGATTGAAGCATGAAGATGATGAAAATAAAAAATCATAAAATTTTATAGTACCAGGTACTTGGGAAATTCAAAATGATTAAAATTGGAGATCAGTAATTTCAAATTAATGTGAGTTGAGAGCTACTCACAAATTAAAATTGAGAAACCAGGAGACCAGTAACTTGGGACGCTGTTCAAAAACAACAAATAATTTTAGCAAGAGAAAGCTTCCCCTTCAAATTGTAATACAAAGTGACGTGCATTGAAAAGTGATGACCGCTGTTTAAGATGGATGTTCTTCTTTTCGAAAGATTCCGCCAGTTTGCTAAATTGTTAAAACTACTAATGTGATGGAACAAGAAGATGTTTGAATGAAATATAGAAACATTGAGAGAGTAGATAGAGAAACCATGAATAGTACATTATTCCTAACAAACATTGAAAACAATGGCAAGATATCATGAAGAAGAGGAATTACCATAATATATTTGATGAGAATCGTGGGAGAAAGTGCCACATTAATAGTCAGCAAAAAACGCAGAATATTAAAAATATCGCCATAAACGTACCTATAATGCAACGTATAGTGATTTTTAATTAAAACTTTAGTTTTCTTAATATTTATCATCTCAATTAATGGTATATTGAACGAATGGATTTATATTACTGCGTAGTTTAGTACACGATAAGATCCCAATTATCCATTAACCTATAGGGCTAGTGAAAAATAATTTAGGCCCGATTCGGACGTCAGTCAACTCAGCGGTCAAAAATATAATTTTTACAAATTGCAAAGACGAAGGAAAATTGAGGATACTGAGCCAATTTTGCCATAGCATTAGACTTGGAAAACGATTTTCCAAGATTTCTGGGTTAATGATCTGGTAAAGTTAACTTAAAATTTCTCTTTTAAACGATACTGATTACCTTGATTTTTCTTAAAACCGTCCTTACCATTCTTTTCATCCAGCGTTATCCTCATCTGAAGCCGACCCTACCGGAGGATTTAATAAGTATGTAGATAGGTAATCCAAGAGAGGATGTGGTTCAGTTAAGGAATATGGTGCAGTGAGAGAGTCGGAGGTGGGCGAAAATGACCAGGGTACCCAAAGACGAAAAGCATCCCTTTATGCCTAGAATCCCCTCGAAAACCGAAGACTGCATATTTTTTTTACCCGAGAAATAAAAAAAAATCCATCCGAAAAAGAAGCGGCTCTCCTATTCTCGGACTAACGAGCAATGATGTAAGGGAAAATGTACCCCCCGACAGATGTTCCGACAATTAGCGGAGCACTGCCGCAAGGAACTCCAAGAATGCAGACCGATTCATTCTCCTCTTCCAGCAGCCAGCGGTGAAGGAAGAGGACGGGAAAGGGAAATCATTGAGCGGATATTAATGGAACGGAACCGCTCTCATGATGGGGAAAAGGAATAGCAAAGGAAAAAAATACATGGGAGGGAGTTAGTTGGCAGGGGGGCAGGGGGGCAGGTAGGTGGCGTGGCGACCACTGAGGACCTCTGGGAAGGTGGATAGGGGGCGGAGGTGGCGTAACCACGGCGCCTGCGGCATTTCTGACAAGGTTAAAGGCAGGGGCGGGAGGGGGGTGTGGACGTTTTGGATGCATGGGTTATTACCACTCCCGTTTCAGGCACGGCAGAACCCTCAGGGAGTCAGTGAAACAGGATTCCACTCTGCGATCCTCCTAATTGTACCGCTGAAGTTTTTTTTCTTATCTGATGCCACGAAGATAATCGAATAATCTTTCGAGTCCAAGCTATGCCTCACGTGTTTCTGACGGTTCCCCACGAAAGCTGAATGCCGACAGATGTGAGTCTAGCGAATGGATTAGCTCGACATTCTCACAGACGTTAGCGGTATGTAATCTCCGCGAACTATATTTATCGGGAACCCCTAATCAACTGGCACTCGAAACAGAATATTATTCAAGGAACACTAGAATTTTTTTTATCCCTCCGGGGAAACATTACCACGTAATCAAGCAGCGGCATTAACATGAACATTTGCACATTGATTATATCGTTGCTTGGAAGTTTTCGGCTTGCAATTACGAATTGGCAAGTCCGGAAAGAATTTCATATCTAGTTAACTCCGAATTCACCTGCAAAGCCTAAATTCAACGATGATTTTGCATTAATGAAATAAATTTGTCACTAAAACCAGGTAAGTTACTACAATGTCCCACGCCCTGATTAGCTGAGTATTAGATCGTATTTTAAAAACATTGCTAGCGTTAATTTCATGTGCTGTGGTGTATTGGATTTAACGGCAAAAGCATGTAAAGTATCCAAAAAAATGTTTAAGAGATCGAAATCTAATAAGTTTGGAGATGAGCTAAGCCGCAAGACCAAGGTTGTGACACGCATTATTAGGAAATATGAATACGCCAGCTAAAACAGACCATATCCGCGACTTTCACACTCATTTTGGGGCAAAAATCCTTTACTTCGCCCAGGCCAATTTTAGGAAAATAGAGCCATCCTTTTTCATGATATTCATACGTTAAAATTAAGGTGGTCAGCAATAATTGACTGATGAAAAAGAACTGCAAAAAGCCGTTTGAAGAAGCGTGCGCAATTATAGAGACCGTCGCTTTTATGGCAAGAAACACTTTTTTAAAGAGTTGCAAGGCTATTAATATCTAGGCAGCAATAATTAGCAGTTTAGCAGTAGCAATTGAATGATTTGGATGAAACACAATTTTTTCCAAACATCCGTATTTGCCGATAAATATTTGCCTATCGCACCCTTCTCACTTTCCTCCTCTGCTTCATTCCTCTAATACCACTAATCTTTGAAAAATAAATTGTACCTTAATAACAATTTTATTTCTTCCTCTTTGATTCACTTACGTCGTTCCTTCTCTCACAGTTTACAGGGAACTGAGAACTCCTAGCAGCAAGGCCATACTAATTATTTCACATTGACTAAACGTGAAATTAAGTGATCTATTTAGAATTTCCATGCAAAATGGATGTTTTAAGAACGCAGCACTGCCCTTACGATGCATTACAATGGCATTCTGTGTCCCTGCTATGGCAACTCCATGAGTTTTATAACAATATATCGTAGAGTGTTGTCGCATTAGTTGCCAAAAATCACCAATAGAAATAAAATATTTGTTAAACTAAAGCTTCAGTGGCAGAAATTTACCAATAGCAATTGAATATTTACCTGGAGCTGCGTATATTTCACTAGTAAGTATAAAAGCAGGAATTCAGTTGAACCTTTTCGTTTCTCTCCACGTCCTTATTGGAAAACCAGAGAAAATAATGACAATCCAAATTACAACTACTATGAAGTTTCCGAAAGAAGCAGAAAACTTGGAAGAAGCTTTGAGAAAAAATACCGCACTTAAGATCACGTAAATGAAAAAAAAATCATGGAACAAAATCATAATTAACGTCAGAAACTCGAGGGAAGCGTAAACATTTGTATCATACTTAGGGTGTAGAACAAGATGGCATCTTTCCAACACCGAAGGCGCTATCGCTATATTAAGGAGACATTTTGTTTTGAGTTTGTAAATTTTGCATTAGATATAAAACGTTACGAAAAAGTGGCAAAAATGAAAAAAGATATGGTAACATAGGATTAAATAGCAATTCTGTGGATGTAATGTAATAGAGCACATCAGGTTAACTGTTTAGGGTCATCAAAATTGTTCAGAATTTACTGTCACGCGATTCCGCTTACACCATGGCTTGCCGATAAATGAAATAGTATTTTATTTTTATTCCAATTTCATGGACACGATTTTACTGACTTGCATTCCATGGCGCTGACGCTGTGCAACGAAAAAAGAGTAATTATTGGCGCCAAAATTGGAGTGTTTATGGTATTTTCAATAAATATTTCTTCTAAGAGAGAAGGAAAAAGAATCATCAATATCGGCTATATTATTGGAGATTATGAGTTTCGGGCTCCTTCATGCGAATCCACTCCATCGAGGGAAGAAGTGAAACTGAATTGTTAATTCTCTCTGGGTTTCTCATCTCCACCAGAGGTAACGATTGGATTGAACAAATATACTTGGAGGAATTTTCAAATTTTGTTCCAATTCTTCCCAAAACATATTCGGATACGTCAGGCTCAATTGCTTTGATGGGTTCATCATGTTATCAATGGTTTTATACTCATCTATTAAAGTAGATTTGGACGGTATATCGGCAAAGCCACCCTCACAATTGCGATCAAATTACCTGCCTACTTCTTTTATAGGATTTTATTCTTCAGTTTGGTACATTTCCTTGTTCTATTCGCCCCATTTAAAAAGCCTTTTCCGCTTTCTCAGCACCTTCCTTCTAACTCGGACCTCAATTTGTCCCTTCCTGTTGGCACAGCCTACCTCCTACCGCCTGATTTTTTCCAGGGTCTTCCTCCTATTCCCGCACTCTGCTCAAACATCGTTGTTTGTCCTTTTATTTGCTAAAAATCATTCATGATATACTAATACAGCAAAGCTTTCGCGCCTCCGGTATGAGAATGAAATGAACTTACAATGTTTCTTCCACCCGCGTTGACGACGAAGTGAAAACGCTGGTAAATCAATGAGGTTAGAGTTTTCGAACTAGACCGTACATCAATGATCTACTCTCATCTTCAATTCATGGCAAGGTTAGAGAGAGGGGGTGTGATAGAAGGGGAAACAGCCCAAGGATCAATCGCCTGGGGGTCTTTCGAGGGCCAGGGAGAGAGGAGAAGAAGCTAGTGGAGCTGCCGATGTGTAGTGGTGCGGCCCGAGGGAAAAGAAATGATACACTCGGCCAACGGAGGCGCTCATGTGCTCAGAGGGAGGAGGGGGTGAGTTCAACGGCCGAGTGAGGAGCCTCCGCTCAATCTGTAATCTCGTTGGCGAGTCCGCGTGACGTGGACCGAATGGACAAGCCAATGTTTCACTCCCTCTCTATTTTCCTCCGCTTGCATTACCCTCCCTCATTTGTTCTTCCTCCAAGGGTCCTCAAATGGCGGACGGGGTAGGTGGCTCCGTTTACTCCACCGCTTCAAACCGAAACGAACGTACGGGGTGATATCCACCGTCTTCGCACGAAATAAGAAGGTTTTACTTCGATTCCAGGGCAATTCTGTCGATGAAATTCAATGGATACCCTTAATGCACCCTTTAAAAGAACCCAAAAGAACTCACAAAACCATTACCAAGGAATGCAAATATTTTTTAAAAATTGTTACTCACAAAAAACGATAGGAGTGTTTGATGTTTTTAGTAGGTAGGTATATGGATTTTTTAAACTTTATTATTATTATTATTATTTACACGTAAACTAATGATACATTGCCACCAGACAATGTCTAATTGCAATATCAATGTAATAAATAAAAAATAAAAGCTCGACTTTGTGCCACACCATTTGGTGTAATTTTCTGCCTCCTCCGGGGGTTTAAAGGAAGGATCCTCCGCGACTCTGTCCGTCAAAGAAAACGAACAGTTCCACCCAATGGTTTCCCTTGAGTGTAGCACTGTACATACGTTGCAGAGACGTGGGCTCTGGAGAAGGAGGAAAAAAGTAGGATGAAAGCGAATGAGATGTGGGTGTGGAGAATGATGAAGAAAGTGCGTTTAAAGGAAAGGAAGACAAGCGAGGGAAATATCTGCGTTGTCAGTGATGAGAGAAAATTACTGGTGAAAATTAGGAGAAGGCAGGGAAATGTGTTGTTACAGGGAATAGGCGAGGGGATACTGAAGATCGATATAGAGAGGGGGATGTTTCATAAACAGGGAAGGGGATAGAAAAGAATAGGCTTTATGGACGGAATGAAGATGAAGGGGTGAAGAATTGTATTGTGCTAGGAGATAGGGGTATGCGGTATTAAAAGACTCGTAGATAAAACGCCTTTCCATTTCAACCTAACATAGCCGGTAGATCCCCACTATTAAAATGTATGTTTAAACATACAGATTTCAAATTAGAACTTTTAAATTAAGGTAATTTTCGACTGCCAATTACATTTTTGCCATTTTTTAAGTTATTTTGGATTATTTATTCTGGCGAGAAATCACTTGTGGTCAAATAAGAGCCTTTCTTGAAGAATGACCTCTTCGAAGATCATGCATCTTCTACACCAATCCAAAGCTCTGCACATTTCCTTAAAGACAATGAATATATTCTAAAAGCCAATGTGTGCATTGTTTCTCACGACAAAAATATTGACTAGTATCACTGAATTCAGGACATTCAATAAATATATATATAAGATTGCTTTTCATAGTCATTTGCCAAAATTTCGTAGCTTTATTCTCAGCTGAAGTGAAATTTAACTATGAGAAAGTTCTCGGCTGCTTCGTTCATAATATCGATGTGGGAAAGCTGTGACCAGACGAGGAAAAGACGACGAGTGATTGGTTTATCTGCCAATTGTGCTGTTTCCCCGAGGGAAGCTGCTCGGGTGGACTACGGACGGACGAGGAAGAGGATACAACTTTTCGGCTAATGAGCGGATTTAAGAGGAAGGGAAAGGGAGAAGGAGAAAGATTTTATTTTTGAGAAAAAAATACAATTTAACTCCAGCATCTCTTCGATTGATTAGAGATTCAGGCTGTAATCCATTTTTAGGTAACAAGAGGCAAGCAGCATAACAGAGTGGCGAAAATAATTAGTCTTTCGTGCTTTTCAGAAAAAAAAGCTGGCTTATATATATTTTTATGGATGCCAGGAAAATTTTCCATTCATTACCGTTTCAATGGTGATCTCCTGAATAATTTTTTCCCAAATTTCCTACGCGTTTTTGCCCGGTTGGGCTGGCCTCATAATAAAGCATTTTAATAGCATCGGATTGAAAATGTTCAGATTTGTATTCCTATTAATACCTAGTTACGTGATGATAAGCGCAAAATTAAGGACGATCTCCTTTGATTTTGCTTGTTATTTTAGCTAAAAGTTATTATTCCTCCCAATGTAATTAATGAAAAAATATTTTCTATACTGAGATTTATTACTAAACATATCCGTTTTCTGTTTGATACAGTGTGCAAAGTATTGATAATAGTAGCGCGTCTAGAATTACAAAGGAAATTTTATCTACATCTACATACCTACTACCCTGCGAGCCGCCGCATAGACGTGTGGTAGGGGGTGTTAGGACACCACCCGTATGGTGTATAGGTAGGTGAAATTGAAGTGTATTTCGGAAGTGACTTCCGCAAGAAGTGTACTGCAGTTCATTTACAAAAATTTAGTTCAAGATTTTAGAGCTAAAGCAGCAATATCTAATTGGCTAACAAGTGTAGTTGAAAAAATAATGAAGATTTCAATAATACAGGCATTTTATCATGCAATTTTTAGAAATTAATGATTCATTAAAAGAGATAACTAATGAAGCATCGCCAAAAGTTGAGTTCGGTATGCATGTAAATAACATACTGTGATCAAATGATATCCAACCCGTGATACTTTAAATCTTTGCCAAAGAATCTATTTCTTCGAGAGAGTGGTCTGGAGTCGCGTTCACTTCGACTGCACCTCATGTCGATAAATTAAGAACCGATATACCAAATTCTGATAACGCGTAAGACAGGGTTTGAGATAACTCGTTCAACTTTCTAAAAACTTCTGAAGTGATTTGAATACTAAGGCGTACCCTGGTTGAATTCTAATTGTTTATACGAGTCTTGAGGTAATGCAACATGATATACGTATTGGAATATTCTTTTGTTAGTTAACGAGAAATTTCGGAAACCGATCTTGAACTTTAAAGTTGTGATCAATCTGGGAAGGCGATTTTCTTGGGACATGAATATTGATGTTTTATCTCCAGCTTCATAACCAAGTTTCTTCATATAATTGAACATGTATTTCATTCGTGCTTGTAACATGAACTAGGGTAAGGTTTCACTCTGGTAAATATATTTCGAATAGCTTATTTAATACGCTTCTTTTACGAAATGACACATTGTTTTACCTAAAAAGCCGCATTTTCATTGCCATCAATGTTTTTCTAAATCGTGACACTCTTCTACTTGAATTTTACACTGGAAAATTGTCGGTAATGACACTTAATATTCATGCAAATTACCAAATAAAAAGCGAATTACCAAAAATATCTTTCCACAGCCCATATTCTCTATGTTATATGCCATGGAGTGAAACTTTTATATGTCATTATCTGATCATAGAGATCTTTTCAAATAGAAGCCTAACGTATTTTGTTGACACGCCAAAGATTCAAATTAACTAACGGACTAATTCCTATATGGCTGAAACATATCGTCTTCTAATTTTGTTCTGGGATGACTGCATGTCGTGAAAAATGAGAGCAGATGAGACAGAGAACGGAAAGGGAAAGGACAAAAGGGCGAGGATGAGGAAGCATTATGTTAAAATTAACTAATAATTATGATTGGAGATCGTTTGTGGTTTTCGCTATTTCAGTATGAAAGTACATAAACCATGCCAATCATAGATATCCAATGAAAATGTTAACCATTTTAGATTAGAAAGCAAAGGAAATTCTTGGTAATCAGGAATATGATTCAGATGCTGTTCATCTGTTGATATGATGTATTTTATTTTTCTAGAGAATTACAACACAACTCTGCCCCTTTTCAAAGACAGTGCCCCTCATCATTTCCTTAATAATGGAAGTATTATCGTATGAATATTTTATAGCGCCATTCCTAAGTAGGTGTTTAATGTCCGTCGTGCGCCTGCGTTATACCTATGAGCACCTTTGCCTATCCTCACCAGCGTCGGTTCCATGTTGGTGTAGATAATACACCGGTGCCAGTTTCTGGCTGTGCTGATGTCGAAAAAAGACGATAATTTTTCTTCCTCGTTGAAGCCTATCGGGGTTGTGGTCTATCATAAGTCTGCATCCCAAATGTATTGTCAAGAAAGAATATCAACCTGATATTGGTGTTACTTGAGCCCATATTTACTTCACAAACAAAAAAGTTGGATGAAAATATGGATTAATTTTATTCATAAAATATGCCTAACTTGTTAGTAAATTAAATGAATACACTCTACTATTTCAGGAATCACTTCGTGTAAGTGTTAAGTATCCATAATAAAGAGTAAATCTTGTACTTTTCCGCATAATTTTATTTTCACTGCCTAAAACGCTTTTCACCGACTTGTCTGCATACGAGGAAACGTACAAGATGTGTTCTTCAGCATAGAAATGAAATGCAGTTTAAAATGAGGATGTATGTTAATGGAAGGAAAGGGGCGTAGATGTTTCATTTGGGAAAATACAAAATAAATAGGCACCTGAAAGCAGCAAAGATATTAGAATAACTCTAGTAGAAGCGTTCACAAGCACAATGAAGCTGATGAAGGGAATCTTGAGTAGGATACGAAGAAGAGGCTGGTTAAGTGCTTGATATGGAATTCAGCCTTGTATGGGGAAGAATCGAGGACTCTTGAGAAAGGAAGACGAGAATATGTTTCAGGCGTTCGAGATGAGGGTGTGGAAAAGGATGGAGAAGGTGCGGAGGACATAAGGAAGGACAAATGAAGAAGTAAATGGTGGGGGAGGAAAGCAAACTTCTGGATGAGATTATGGGAGGCAGGGTAGGTGGTTGGAGGAGGTAATGAGGGGAGACGGGTTGCTAAAGGCTGTGATAGAGGGGAGGATGTTGGATAATCGGGGGAGGGGAAGGAAGAGAATAGGTCTCTTGGATGGGAGGAAGAAGGGTAGGACGCATGATAAGATTATAGTAGCAACAGTATTGGTTGATAGGGCCCTACACATTCATTGATCTAGAGTGTTTTTACTCACTTCTGTTTAAACCTACCATAATCTGTGGATTACCTAAATAATAATAGCTGTCGTCATTTACGAGCTAAGACGCGGAGATTTTAAAAACAGATAAACGGGGATAGAATGGAAACCTACCAAAAAAAGAAAAGAGTGAAAAAAACATTAATAACAGTGGACACGATGAGCAAGAAGATGTGAATCATTCAAAGAAATTAGGGAGGGAGTAGGGGAAAGAGGGAATAGAAAGAATTAAACAATTGATTTAGGAAGGGAAATGAATGTTCGAGGAATGGTGCAAAAAAATTACGCAAAAAAATAAAATGTGTAAAGCAGGAGGGTATGCAAAAGTTTACAATGAAATTGTGCGTGAAAAGATTAGCGTACTACGTAAAAGTACTCTAATGAAATAACGGAGATGCAAAAGCGATAAGCGCTTTTAATAATAAGGTACTAACTGGAGCAGAGGTGATTCAGTCAAGGCGGAGAAAATGAATAGGAAAACGTTTTGGCGTAGATGAAAAGTCTGTTCAAGACACCGTATCCTTCAGATTAGTTTTTTTATCGTCCTTTAGTAATGAGATGCCATATTAATCTGTATGAAACATTTTTTTACTGCAGATGAATGGGGAGAAATAAATCACTCGATTTGTGCATGTTGGAAATGTTTGGTGATTTTTTCTACGCATTGTAGAAATAAAGCCAATAATTTCCAGTCAATGTTATCGATATTACGCAAATTAAATGCTCTCAAACAATACTCAAGCTCTTGATGCCAAATTTTTTGTAAACAAATAGCCAATTATGCAACAAATCAATTAGTTTTAAGGGTAATCTACGAATTGCGCAGTGCGGTAAGATAGAGATGGCTATCAACGTAAGTATCGTTCACTTTTTTATGCAATCATCACAAGCAATTTTTTATCACTTTAATGTGATTTTTCAAAATATTTTGCGAGCCTCTTTCCTCACAGAGGTTTCCCTACCATTATGTGAATTTGAACAAATACTGAATTCAACCTTTTCGTTCATATTAAAAAAATACTGCTTACACTAATGGCATGCACAAGCTATTATAAAACAAAATTAGGGTTGCAAAATATTATACTTATAAATATTTTAATGAACACTTTTTCCTGCCATCGAATTAAAATGCCTTGACTTCAACTATTGTAGTAATTTAAAAATAACTTTAAAAGGTAAGATGATCAAGGGGCCTAACTAATATTACCATTAAATATCCTCGGATTTTCGCTTCTTATAATGAGTTTTTCGCGGAAATAGCAATTATATCTGAAAAGGTACAATAATCCCCCTTATTACACCAATTTTCGCGGTTAACACCATATAATTTCAAGTTCAATGTGGGAAAAAATAGCGCAGAAAGGCATAATTTTGTTTTTCACATCTAACAAAGGACTCATTTTTTTCTCTATAAGTAGCCAGAATATGAAAATAAAAGGGCATCGTAGTCATACTACAGCGAAATCATCTTAAAGATTTCCCAAAACGTTCCTTTATCCAGCATTCTCCGTTCAAATAAGATAGAGAGAGAACGAGAGGCATTAAGAGGGGGAGAGAGAGGAATGGATGTCCCTCTTGTTCCATCGCCTTAAAAAGGCATAAAGCATCGCGATCCTCTCGTCCTTCTTCCTCCCTCCTTCGCGGACCTCCTCAACCCTCTCTCTCTCTCTCTTCTCTCTCCCATTCCCTTTAAAGGGTCGTCCCTGGCGTCCGAATCGAGGTTTGGGAGGGTGAGAGACGGGAGGGGGGAGAGATGGGTGGGTGGCAGACGGGAAGAAGGAGTGGCGGGAGGCACAAGACGGAAACAGAGGGAGGAGGAAGTTATTTCGGGGGGCGGGCTGAAGAAAATAGCAGCCCCCCCAACCTCTCCTGAGATCGATATTGACCTTCCATTGGATTCATCTTCCTCCTTCTCTAAAAGGAGAGTCAGCCAACCCCCAAACCCCCCAATCCCTCCAGCCATCACAACTCCCTCTTTCTCATCCACTTCCTATTCCGCAGCACGCGCAGTAAGTTGCGGGAATTTAGGCGATGGAGCAGGTGCAAGGGGCCAAGGCACGTTATATTTCCACGTTTCGATCCGACAACCATTATCGCACTCTCCCTTCGTATAGTGCGCACAAGTATTTCACCGAGCCGTGATTTGAAGAAAATATTCCGCCATCATTTAGTACAATTATATCGTCATTTTCGGTCGGTGAGAGATATCTTACCATGCGACGATAGTATCGCCGGCATTTCAGAAGGCATCCTCAGGTCTGAAGTGATATCAGACCTGAAGGCTCACTGCGACGCCGGCGAAAATATCGTTGCAGAAGATGAACCAAACGCGGAAGACAATCAGGCAATTTTTTTCCTTGTGAAGGCTTCCGCGGAGTATTACAAGAGTAAGATCTAGTATTTCGGGTATTTTACCGCGAGCGTTCATATTTTTGGGACAACAGTTTCGCCGGCGTTCCAGTTGGCGTCTTTAGGACAACCTGACATACAAATTGACCCGAAGACGCCGACTGCAACGCCTTATTCAAGATGTATCTTGCTCTAGGAGGCGTGTTTCCTGTACTCATTTAAAAGGAACATTTTAAGCGACACCACACTTTTTGAATAAAAAGATCGATTTGGACGTTTATTTTGTCATAATTATGGTTAGCAAAGTTACTTTAACAAAGTTTGGTCAAAACAGATATTAAGTTGAACCAAGCGCTTTATTTTCATAATGGTTAACGTTAAATATCCACAAACTAACCCCTGATGCCATAAATTTGATTAACGTTTTCTACACGATTGGCCTCCAAAAAATTAATCGAATCTATATTTCCCTTTGTCCCGATTTATATGAATTAGATATTTAGGCATCTTTAACACAATTCTTTTTGCCAATTTCGAGTTTTATTATAGCTGCAGTGGTCCTTCTTGCTCTATCTAAAAATGGCGTTTCCCTGATGACGCAGAGAAATCTTTCAGACTGGCACGTGCACTGATTTCCGGTCCTCGCCTCTGCTACCAAAATATCCACTACCAAAAAATTCCCTCCACGCTACTCCTGTATCTCCGACACCTCTCCCCCTCCAATTGCTCTTTTCCCATAACACACACTCTTCTGTTAATCCTTTATATGCGCTAGTTTGTCAAATATTTCTATAGCCGCACGTTATACTGATGGAAAACAAAACGCTTTTCATTTTTCACCTAATCGCTGCATTCTCCCTAAGTTATTAAGGGGTAAATATAGAAAAAAATGTTTTTGCAGTGTAATATGTGTGGAAGCAATGCCTTCAAAAGAATAATTTTTCTTTTAATTACCTTCCATTTCATATGTTTAAGCGAGAACCAATCATCTCAATACATTGGAATTTGCACTTACTTTATTGATTGAATACATTTATTATTTTACACTTATGTGCATTTACGGGTCTAAACATACAGTCAGCACCCTCAAGTTGAGTGGCATCGTTAAGACTGGTGAACTTAGCCTAATGATGTGTAAATCATCATATTTTTGCTGTTTTGCAGGAACCTGAATCGCTGGGGAGGAGCTATTTGTCCATGTGGACAGTCCCCGTGGTCGCCAACCCTTTCACCTCCTCGAGGGAGGCTTACCCTCCGAACAACTTGGAGATCCTCGGGGTTATTCTTTGGGGATGATGCAAGAGGTTTCGCGTAGAACCCAAAGAGAGAGAGAGAGAAGGGCATGTAGGACAGCCCATGTATTATTCAAGGCAAATAAAGTTAACGCTTGACAAAACAACACCTTCCATCCCCTACGTCAACCGCGCCCCTGATAACCAGACGACATGTTTCCACCTTTGGTCCAGGGCTGGCAAGGAGAAGGGCTGTTCTGAGGACATGTTCTCACACATCGAGGGTGCGACAATGCTTCCCTTTCCCGGGAGCGTGTTTGTAGAGAGACGCGACATTTCTACCAAGAGCAATTACTCCTCCTTTCGTCTGCTATCATTAAATCTTTTACATATTTTAAGCCCTATTTGGTTTCACGGCAGGTTTGCTAATAACAGCGCGTGCTCCCCGTCAGATGGATCACATGCTGTTGCTACGACTACTCAATCTATCATAAAGCCCCAAATAACTTGATGCATCAGATGTATTTTAAGCAATTTCTCATTCCTACGATACATTCTTACTCTCTTCCGACGTGTGACCAGGAACTCTGCCATAAATCACAAACTTCAATTAAAAAAATGTTGAAAGCTATATTTTTCTCCTGGCCTATATTCAACCTATGTTATTGAAAATTGTTCCTACTAATCCATCTTATACATAGCATTAAGCCTGAAGTTATTAAGGCTTGACCATGAGATTTAATGTATTATGAAAGGTACTTTTGTCTTTTTTTAATGTGACTAAGGAAATTCAATATGATTATAGTTAATAATGGTATAGCTATAATGAAAAGTACAATAAAAATGAAAAATATGCCTGATATCTTTTAGCATCGATAGTTTTGTCATTATTCCTATTCGAAGGGCAAACCACTTAACACAACTGTTGTTACTTTAAGGCATATCCCTCTGCGTTTTCATTAGCAAATTTTGATAATGGACTTTGCCCGAAGGCAATTTTGTTCAATATAAATGCCTATGTCTTCCTGACCTTCTTTACGTCGCATAAATATTTAAAGAATTTAAATTAACACGGATGAAAGACTTATGTAAGTTTTTACTGCTTATTGCCATAACTTTTGACCTTACAATTCGATATCTCCTGATTTTGTAAGACCTAATTCTTTTTTCAAAGATTTTTATGAAATTACTATTCAATGTCCCATTCATTGCATTTTCTTGCTTATTTCTTCATATGCCATTGTACACACCATGAAAGTTATCCGGGAAAGGAGTTTCAAGGGAAATGTCTTCAAGGTCTTAACAATTCAACGGAGATATAGATAAGAAAACGTAAATATATTAGGTTTTACTTGTGTATTTGCGAGCACTTGAAAAAGCCTAAGAGCTTACATTTTAATTGACTCTTTTTTTTAGCTCTTAGTTTCTCTCTCCCAGCAGCTTGAAGAGTTTTGATGGTCACATTAAAATGTAAGCTCACATCAATGACACTAAGCATCACAATGTTTCCTTCATTGTTGAAAGGTGGTGTGATGTTGGGGAAATTTGAAGTCTTTCATTCAATTTCTATCTGTCTTTATCTTATCTGAACTATTTACCATCACTGAAAATGCCGGAATACATTTCCGCTCGTTCCTGTGAGAAACGTGTAGCGCTGAAAAAAATCCCATCAGCTGCACATATTTCTTCGTGTGTCACCACCTTTCACCACTCCGCCTATTACCAGTTGCCTTACTCATGCTCCATGGTGTGCTTACATAAGGTTCGGACGTCCAGAGAGTCGAGCGTCTTACAAGGAAGGAACATTTTTCTCCCGCCATTCCTCGCTCTCTCATCATCCATTGCCGCTCGACTAATGGACGCACCCCTGTCCCGCACAGAAAGCGATCGACCTCACCCATTCGTTTTTCCGTGTCACGTCAAAACTGCAAAATGCTACGCGAGAGAGAAAATTATTGCTCCATTCGCAGGAAAATCCACCAGCCACTCTTTCACTTCTTTTCAACGAAGGAAAAGTGTTATGCATAGATTTCACCGCGGAATAATATATTTCTTATCCGACAATCTGCAACATGAGTAATGGTTCTTAGCAGAATAGTTTTCTACGCGTTGAACACAACATTTCTAGCTTGCATATACTATCCATTTCATGTGACGCCGGTAGCTGCAGCAAGGGTCAGTTCTTGAGAGCCTGGAAACCTAGAAGTCTTGGGTTCGAATACGGTCACGGGCATATGAATTTTTACTTGTCTTAAAGTTAAAATCTTCAGTTAAACGGTGAGATATACTGTAGAGAGATGCATATGAGAGGTATTATGTATACTTATGATATAATATATTTATGAGAGAGTAGTCTGAGCAGTAGAAGTGCCAAATCTTAAGTCTATTAACACTAGAAGGACGGGATGGGTCATTTTGAACCATAACACGTGTTCAAAATCAAATTTAATAACTTATTTGTGCTTAGATTATTTTAAAATTTTGTAACTTTGTGCATTTTACTTATATTTCACTAATATGGAAAGAAAATTTCGTAATTGTTATTGCTTAATTTTTTAATTGATGTTATACCTAGAAGGGCGGCTATGGGTCATTTTGACCCATAACTTCTCTCTGTATTGCAGTCAAGTTTTCTCACCATTTTCTTCCCATTTTGATCACTAATATTTACTCATACCAACTAAAATATATCAGTGCATATTTGGATCAGTACTTGAAGCGTTTTTATTTCATTTGAATGCCATTAGTTGATAGGGGAGCTCTTCTGGTTGTGGCTTACCAAAATTACAGAAAATGTTTACTTTCAAATCGTCTTTGAATTTGACCTACAATTGAGATCGCCAGAGGAATAGGATTAGTATGATATGTCACTATAATTCTGCCGTTGTATACATTATTTTTGTATTCATTATTGAAATTTATAGCGTAAAATATGACAGGTAGATGATAGGAATGTGAGCAGCATTGCTTCCATTCCCAGAACGAGAGGTTACAGCGGTCAGTGGTGTGACAATGGAAAAGGATAGTCCTGACCATCGCTTGTCAAATTGTTTTGACATCTCACCAGAGATACCCACGTTCTACATACCTTTTTTGTCACCGAAGCGTCGGCACACTACTTCTCAAAGCCGTCTAGAAGATGAGTCGTGATCAAGTTGTAAAATCATTTCCGAATCCCCTATTCTTTAGCTGCAAGGGAAATCACTCCGTGGGATGCAAAAGGGAAGAGGAAAGACTTTTGGCTCGCATGAGAGCAGAAAAGCCTATTGCTTTTGTCACTACTAGGTAGTGGATTAGTGTATACATTTTCCGACGCCGAAAAACTCGCCAAACCTTCCATCCCTACTGATCTACTAGTGTACTAGATCCCTAACGTACTGGCTGGCGGCGAGCGTCGTTCACGTACTCCTAGGAACGGGGGATTTCTCCCGGAAAAGAATGCGGTTACCAAACAGATAGCAGATTTGACGAATAGAAAATCAAAATTAGCAAGATAGAAGTGACTAATAGCAAAATAAGTAGAAAGAAGTACATTCAAAGATTGGTAGAAAAAGTGGTGAGGATGCCAATTGAAACGAAACCCTCATATTCCCGGAAAACGCACGCTACTACCCCAAAGGGTCAGAAAAGAAAACATCGTAAAATTAAAAAAAAATTGCACATACAAAACTGCCAATGTATGTCCTCAATGCAAAATAAGTGTTCGTGGAAACTGTGATGAAAAAATAACTATATGTGTAAGTTGTGCAAAAAAGTGATCTTACATCTTTCCAAATATTTGTGCATGCATATGTCTGTGTATGGATGAGATTTTTATGCATATTTTTTATTTGAAAAAGGTTTCGTAAAATTAATAATTATCAAATAAAAGGATATTTATCTAAATATGCACAATTTTCAGCCAGGTGTCTTTATTTTCAAAATCTTATGATTGAGTATAGCCTAATATGAGCACTGATGAAGGGGATCAAAAGATAATTTTATCTATTAACAATTAATTAGTAAAAATAATTTTTGTTGCTTATAACGTGTAGATAAAGCCTTCTTAATGTCCTTTGAGGAAAAAAATAAAGTACCGGGAAAAAAAGTGGCTTTTCGATGCTGGAAAACTTTAAGGGTCATGATGACCCCTGCCCGTCCTTCTAGGTAGTGCGAAACCCGTCCTGTGTTAATACTTCAACCTACCACAGTCCCACAACTCATTGATCTCGCGCTTGAAAAGACAGTATTTCCCCACAGTTTTTATGAGTCAACTGTGGTTTTAACGCTGCTATCTCTTTGTCAAGGGAACCTATAAAAGTAATTAGAAATATTAACTTTTTTTCTCAAACTGAGGAACAACCCACAACGTTTAGCCCGATACCTTTGAATATGGTCGTTGAACTCGATATAAAACGAGACCACCGGAGCGAAAATGTTCAGGAATAGCCAAATCTACCAGATTTCGCCCTGAACGGTGCGCCGATTGGACTCTATACAGAGCAATATTAGGGAGTCAAATATGCCGTCGTGTTATTCGTTCAATAATGAAATGAGATATAATGTCGTGGTTAATTTTTATGGGTAAATATATTAACATAAATTGAGATGGAGTGAACAGTAATTTTAGACTTCTGTATGATAACTCAACTTCAACATAAATTTTTATCATTGAATTATTTGCCCACCATCACGAATGATATTTGGAGGCCTAGAGTAGACAGAAGCAATTGAAATCACAGAAGACGATTTTGGCATCCTAAGAAAGCCCTCAAATCTTATAGCTCAGTGAAAAACCATATGTGCGATGAGTTTAGTGAAAAATATTACGCTCAATCCCGAGATATCATAGTGCAAAAGGTATTCAACTGTCATCTCAAGAATATCATGCGAAAAGTCCAAAACTAGACGTGGAGCGGTGGAGAGTCCCTAGTTGACTCCCACTTCTAAGTAAATAAGAAATTAAGGAGCTATTCGCGCCTAGTACAGCCGACGGTTTACAATTCCACCTCCCGATGCTTAATGAACAATTCAGGATTCCCAAAAGTCACTCTGAAACACACCTGGCGGTGGCGACTATCAAAATTAATTAGCGCAGAGAAGAAATGGCGTAGGCAGGTGAGACGATTGCTCAACTTGCCAGAGGACGATATCAAACGGGTTGAACTTTCCCCGCCAATTATTTCTGTTTATTTTTCTTCGACGTCCAAGAACACATTGTATCTCCGGACAGATATTTGTCGAAGTTGTAATATCACATTAATTTGTCATCGAAACACCGGCATCAACGTAGTTCAGGTGTTCAGGGCCTCGGCATTCCAAGCCTCCGCTGCGTCGTCGGCATGTTGAGTTCAATCCTCTGCCGTGTCAAATAAAACATTTTCGCCCAATTTCGAAAGGAAACACTTGTATCGCCTCGCGAAATGTGAACGGCGCGATTCGCTTCCCGACATTTTTACACGGGCGATTATGCCGGGCGACGTAACATGGATGAAGGTGATGTAAAACACGTTGCTCGACACCGAAACGATGGACTAAATTACGCATACGACTACGCCCCTAGTTTTTTTTTCTGCCGAGAGGAAACTACACTTTGGGGATAATGTATGCGGTTTGGATGGGGAGGGGCGAATCGAATGACGAGTCCCTTTCCCCGACTCACTGTCCCCACAGTTTTTTCCTCCGCAGTGGCCACAAAACAGCCGTATACCGTTTTCCCAGTGACCGACGGTTCTACACACCGGGCGTGCAGAAAGACGCCGCTGCGGCGTCGGGCTCCTGACATCATCCCGGAGTCCAAAAAAACAAGCCACCTCCCTTTCCCTCGTATGGCGAAAACAAAAGAAACGCCGAGGAGCTCGAGGGATAAATCGGAAGACAGAGAATTGAGCCTCAGGGACAAGGGGCGGGAGCATGAGAGAGATCCAGCCTCTGCATCGGAGGGGTCGGTGGAAAATAAATAATAAGAACTTGTGAGGGATGTGAAGGGGTGAGGGACGTTTATGGAAATCGGGAAGAACTGGGGAAAGGAACGCAGGGGAGGACTGGTGGTGTCGGGGATGTCGAGGGGGGATGAGGGAGTGGTGGTGTGGTCAGAGGGATAAGGTAATTTCCCGTTTACTCTACCTACGTACTGATTGTGGTTCGTATCTACCTTCATGGGCATAAAACAACGTATGAACAAGCACTTTAAATCGTAGCTTTCCGTTCCTTACGCTGAAAACGTACAAGGGTTAGCGCAAACAATAAGGTGTGATACTTGAAAAAATGAAGCATAATTATTCACTTAGAGTGAAAAGAATTGAGAAGGGTAATTTGTATACTTTTGAATAAGCAGAGAGCAGGTTAGAAAAATTCTCAAGTTTACAAAATATATCTTGTTTCATTGAAGATTAACTGCCTGCTTCTCACTCGTTCTTTCCGAATTATGAAGGATGCTACGGAGTAAGAATGATAGCGATGATAAATTAATCACTGCCCGGAGTAATTTTGTGGAGTCATTGCTGCCAAAAGAAGTAAAGCACACAGGTTGCTATACTTTTTGATGAGTTTTCAAGTAACCACTGTGTTTTACTTCCTTGGTAACGCCGACGATCAAGAAATATGGCATGTCGATTGGCTACGATGGTAGTGTAGTGGGGACTAAGCCAGGAGGATGGGTAGTGAGTTAGCCATGTCCGAAGGGGTATGGCGCTGGACGTTGAAAGAAGGCTTTGGTGATCTTTCACGGATGGCATCTCATGGACGAGTTGGAGAATATTTAAATAAGCAATGCCCCATCGATCGTGCCCAACTTTATGCCCACAGAAAGAGCTTCAGCACGCTCATGCTTTCCATATTTTATGGCCATAGTTGTAATTGCTGATTTTATTTCACAGCATGCATGTAAGGCTAGCAGCTGCGAAGACGCAACTTCGTTACTTTAAAGTGACACTTATTTTCCATTTTGAAATACTTAAGAAAGGTGAAAGAAGGAATGTAATTCATAGGATCCTCGCCTTTCCGTTCAAAGTTCTTAGTAAAAGGAAAAACATCAGTAAATTGGTATCTATCTGCGTAGTTTGACTTTAGACTGCCCTACAGTTGACTATTATCGCTTATGAAATATTCTTCCCCTTATCGATGACCCTCTCTCCATTGTTACATCAATAGTCATGAGAGGAGCCCAAGGTAGGTATACAGAGAATTAATCACCCCGTTAATTTCCAAAAAAGGTCACTTGTACATAAACAGTTCATTTTACCTGAGTATTGATCAACTGATCAGGTTGCAAATTAATTCAACTCGGATTTCAGCGGAATGCCATTCTTAATTCAGTTCCGTATGGAAGGCAGTGGAAGACCACCAATTTGTCCGCTGGATGAGATATAAAACCATAGACCATTGGACGCCCTTCCTCAATAGCATACTTGAGGCGTAGACTAAGTATCTCACCATATTTCAATCTTCTCGTTCTCAATCTCCTTAAAAACTCTGCAATACCTAAATATAAACATATCCTTGAGAGTATCCATGTCGCCTCACAACAAACCAATTCTGCTGCAGAAAAAAGTTATCGAAGGAGAATTAGGTTTTAGGAGCTCTAAAAGCCAAACCCTCTGGCCTAAACTCTTTATCCGCAGAAAATCCAAGCGAATGGTCATATTCGAGCGCGAGACCTATGGATTTTCAAGCCGGTATGTTACTAATTTGGTTCTGCGGCTGGTTAAATTGCCTTACGCCTAAACAGTTGTGTCGAAACTTTTTAAATAGGCCATTTGCCGTTATAGTTGTTTTTGATACTTTTTAATCTTTCCTTTGGCTACTCTTAGTTCTGCTCTCTTTTTGCTACTCTTATTTAAGAATGAGCAAGAGAGTTAAAGTGTACAAGATTGGGATCCACTACTGGCTCGGAGGTAATAGTCAAAGCAAATTTTGAAGGGTGAAAAATTCAGATCACCCGTCATGGAAACACATTTCATATTATCTACCCCCACATTACACCAGTAAAATTGAAATAAACGGAAAATAACAGAGATACACTTAGGAACAGATAGGTAGAAGATTTCCTTCTTCCCACTGCCTAGTAATGACTACAACAGAAATATGGATATTTATTCATCAAGACACATCATTTTTCGCTCTTTCCTTCATGCGGTTCCCCTTGTATCCTCCCATCTTCACAGTTGATGATGCCACAAAACCTTCTACCACCCGCCATTCAGCGGCTCACATGGTAGCATGTAACTTTGAGGCTGGATTCGAGCCCACGACTGAGGCCACCCACGAAGGGTCGCCAGGCCTAAACGTTACCAATTCTAATAAACTCAATTGCTTCAGGATTGATTTCGTGAAAGTTGTGTGTGCCCATACCATTAAACGGTACAACGTAATTTCTGTGGAAAAACACGTTGTACCTTTAAATTATATGTGGCTACCAATTTTGGCTACCGTGGCCGGCACAAATAATGTCGTGGACTTGAACAGTATCGTGACAAATGTTGAAGCTGACGTGTCAAGTAACATTTCCCTACTTTACGAGTATTACTCGAATGCGGAATCACATGTAACACTCCCGGCATCCTCAACCATGTGTCAGAGGAAGCCGGGTTGTTTCAGCTAGGAGGGACCTTGGTCAAAGTCCTTCCTACCTGAAGGCTTCCGATCCCTGGGATCGGAGGGGGGAGGGAGGAGACATAAGGAAGAGGACATGGATAGGAGCGTGAGAAAGAAACGCCATACGAAATGGAGCGACCCGAGATGGACTTGGGATCGTGTGAAAAAGGGTTGTGAGACGGACCGTCTGCGACGAAACAAAAGCCCTCGGAGGAGGAGGACTGAGTAGCCCACGAGAAAGGAGACGGTTTAGCAAAGAAGGTTTGGACATAAGGTGAGGGGACGTTCATTTTTTCGGAAGGGTCCAGATTCATACGTGACTCTGAATTAATTATTGCCATTACCATTCCCTTGCCCCTTCCCCACGCGCCCTCTCCATATCCTTAGTGTGGACGGCCATGGTCCTAGAACAGGGCCACTATTCTGGATTATTTTTTGGAGGGCTTGAGGCAGTTGGGCTCGTTTCCACGAGGGTGAAACATTCCGATGTCAATTCGATGGACGTCACCACCGTGCCAAGGAATAATGGAGAGCACATGAATACAACGATCGTATTTGCCGAGGTAGTCAAGTCACCATTCCACCACAACACTCTCAACCTGGTCCACAGTGAAATAATCACGGGGGAAATAAGCTGAAATTTTGCCACTCCTCGGACTATGTGACCCAATTTCTTGCTTAAAATTTTCCAACTAAGATGTGTTCTGATTGTTTCTGCAAAGCACAAAGCTATTAATTTATTACTATGGGAAGTCTTCCAATATGGAGCTGTATTGGATGGGCGTAAACGTAATTTGAAGCTATTAATTCAGCAGCATATAGCTTTTTTACCTCACTAAAGTCCGATTTCGTAATGCCTAGTGAGCGTTAATCGCAACTAGACGTAGCTTTTCGTTAACTCGGTGTTCTTTGAGACTTCAGGTTTTATATATTACATTAGACTGTGGGTTAGTTTTAGTGAGCGTTATCGATGGGAAAACGTATTAACTTCTGCTTTCATACCGATGAAATATTTAAACAGAGATTACGACACCGGGCCTAACTTTTTGTTTTGGTTCAGCATACCTTATCTTAGGCCCACTGCTGTAAAAATATCGGTCCTTTTATTTCATTTTATGGCCTTTCCTTCTTTCTCGAATTTGGAATTTTATAGCCCCTCTATAACATTTAAGTCCTTTAAAAAAAGAATATCTTGTATTTTACAAAAATCAAACCATATAATTTCCTTCGATCTGCTTTTTATAGAACTTTATTGCACTTTCTGTCATCTTTTACAGTCCTTCTATATTAGTCTTGGTCAGTCACCGTCAAACTCTAATAATAGTTCTGTCTAGGTGCAGGAATTTTATCACACGCCACCCTCCTCACTAATCTTTCCTCCTCACCTATATAAAGGGACCAAGTAATTAACACTCTCCTGTTGCCAAGTGTCTCTCCTAATTCAATTGCTTAGTCTTAGCCTTACAAAAATAAAAAAAATAAAAAAAACCAGGACCGGGAATAAAACCACAGACCTATGGCTTGTCGGGCCAATGCGCTTATCACCACGCTACCAAAGACTCCTAATTACAAGGGCAATTTTGGAGGATAAAAGGGAACTAGATGCTTTTTTCTACCTTCACTGAGATAATCAACGCTACGATGACCTCAACGACACGATAAGACCCATGAATAATTGAAAAATAGATTCATAACTTTTTAAGAGGGCCTGAGAAGACTAGGAAGTATCGGTCTTTGTTCGATGCGCACCAATGGTGTTACGTCCTAATTGATTGATTTTTAATTCTACGCATTCCTTTAATTTTATCGTCAAACCGTTTACATTACATCAATGTATTGCGCGGAATTTTAAACAGCAGTCTTCGTAGCATTCTATAAATACCTCCAAGAAAAGGAAATCCAGTCACTATAAAGTGTTTCGTTACAACATTCTCTTCAGTTTCGATGAGTTTTCTACTGTTTATCGTTAAGTATCAACCAACTTTTATTAAAGTATGCATTGAGAATCATGCCTTTTACGTAAATTTTTCTCTATACGGTTTGAGAAGCATGGGTATGAAAATGATAATCCTCCTTTGAAGGAATGATGACGAGGACGTTTTCTTTTCAGATCCAATCAGATCCATCTTTGGAGAAAAAAAAGATAGCAAATGGATCCCAGGGTCTCACCCCTAAAATTCGATTCAGGACTCCGTGGAAATATTTCTGAGCCTTCCCCAAGTCGAGGGAAAGAAGCTCTGCGACGCTGATCCCTCCTCTCCAGGGCCGTATCCGCGCGTCGAAATGAGAAGGCGACGCTCTGCGACGTTCCTCTCGCCGCTTCCTCCAAAAGGGTCTCTCACCTTGGGGTTTAATATCCTTTGCGGAGCCCGAGATGAATGAAATGCGACGAAGGGAGCTGCAAAGCCGCGGTCGGGCTCGGCTCGTGTGAGCGCCGGCTGGGATATGAGGGCGTCGCACGAAGCCATACATAAGTCCGGGGCGGTTGCAGATAACTTTTCGGGGGTTGGTCGGGCCGAGGGAGGGAGTAGGGGGTGGGGGTGGGTGGGTGGTTGGCAAGGGGAAGCTAACTTTGTGGACGGAGGTGAGGGTCCCCTCCCCCTCCTCCCTATCCTTCCTCTTTCGTGGTCTGAGGAATGCGACCCCGCCCTATTTGCGGGGTTCCTCATTTTCGGAAGCCAGCCGCTCCTTATACCAGGGACCCTAACTAATGCATGTCCTGTCACACCTCGTTCGCTCACCACGCAAAGGGCTGGAGAGATTGCGGGCGGAGTTTTCGTGAATCACGTGGTGGAAACGGGGGCCAAGCTGGTTCCCCCTAACCAGCCGCTCAAGACTTCAGTAAAGGATGCACTAACACTGAATTCCCACTCATATTATTAGAGGAATTTTTTTTTCTAAATCCTGGGGATTTGCTCAGCCTTTCTGACGATACGATAAATTTAGCTAAAGAGGTGCTCATTCCACGGCTCGAGTAGTAATTAATATATTTTCCAAAGTACAATGTTTATTTGAAAGTGTTCCTTTGACGTGCTTATGTGTTTTTCAAGTCTATAAGTACATTGTCTATGAATATGCATCGTTGCTGAGAGATTTTTCCTCCCATTTTAAGCTCCTCGAACTGTCCTCCTCCTCTGATGAAGTAAAAATTCAAAATATTTTTCTCCATAACCGCATGTACCAAGCATACCTTCTTTTCTAATTTTCATCCATTTCTGTCGCCAAAATTATTTCTTCTCATAATATCTCTGACGACCTTTTTTGCTTGTCTATCATGCTACCCATCATACCCACTCCATTACATTCCATAAAGTTCCATTCTGTGCAAATGTTATTACCTGAAAGGCCAAGTATCCGAACCATACGGATAAAAATATGAAGTATGGATGAATATTTACCATTCTTGTAAGAACCAAACCTCTGGTTTCCCACCACCTTAGGACTTGACACAGTGAATTATTTTATCAAGAGGTAAACATATTCCGAGAGGGGTTTTTCTCGAAAAAATAGTTCTTGCAACGAAGAAACAAACCTCTATTTCAACCACAATACCAAAATTAAAGAAATTGCAACAGATAATGTAACGAAAAGGAAAGCGCGACTATAAAAAGAAACCTCACACGAAAAAAGTTTTTATGGAACATGTCGTTTCTTTTTTTATTCAACGATTGAGAAACTCCACCATTTAAAACCAATCGTCACTAGTTGACTGCAAAGTGCTGCAAGACTATGCTGAATAGACAATGAATATCGTAGATCTTAGAATGAATATTGAAAAGAGATATTTTAATACGAACACAAATTCCAAAACTAGAGATTTAGATATCCAACAAGGCTATGACAGCCATTAATTTTTGCTCGTATTTGATTTAAAATTTTAGACTTATTTGTCCTTTTACTCTACGGAGGAATATAATAACACTGTTTTAGTGCCAAATTTGCATATTTTAAGTGCCGGCTTCGAATTTTAGAGTAATTACTTGCAGTTTTCTGTCGAATAATCAATTACACCAATAAAAAACATGAATATGCGTCGATGCACTGCTACTTTGATAGTAAAAACGTCAATGCAGTGTGCTATGGTGTCACTAAGTCACTGAGTTTAATTCTCATTTCCTACACGGTATTCCCTATCAACGTGCCAAACAGATATTGAATACTAAAATTGCTGGAGGGTGAACACGAGAATATAGGTAGCATTTGACGAATGAATGTGCATTAGGCATAGAGCCGGGAGATAGTTCTTTTCACCATTGTAACAACAGAGACAATAGCCAGCTTCTCCGATTATTTTCGGATCACAGGCTGAATTGACTCCGACGTAATCTCAATGGCTTTAGCTACAATGACGTTTGTGTGCCCGAAACTATGGGTGGTGAAATTGTCATGAGACGGCATCAATTATTTTTTTGCCGCTGCTCTCACATACGACATCGGACTTAATGCATAGGTAAATGCGATTTTGTCCTCCATTAATATCTGCGATTTGGCAGTCATGTGCTTTGTCGTTTATAATTCAGTCACGGTGATAAAACCCTTCCTCCTACCCCCCCCCCCCCCAAAGCCTCACGTATGGCAGGCTATGGCAGGCGTGACATACATATGAGCGATTTATGCGGTGAAAATTTGAAAAGTCAGGCGCTTTCCGGATTCGAAATTATTTATAAACCATTACGACGAATTTTTCTCTAAACGAGAGATCGCGAAATAAAAAAACCAGCATCGCTCGCTCATGCACGTTCTGTTGTCGTGATTTAATGATTCGTATGAAAGGGCAATTATGGTGAGATATGACCTCGAGCGTCAGGGGCCCCGCCAAAAAAAAAGCAGGTTCTTACCACACGCACGCCACTTTTTTGTAGTTTTTTTTCATTCCGAAGGCATTATTTCACTCCATGAAATCGCAAATGTGCGGATAGCGAGGATGCAAAACAACTTCGGAACCTGAAAAAAATAGTCAATTCGAACGTACTCTTTCGGAAACGGTGGTCTTTCGGGATTGGGCGGGGAAAACGAGAAAACTGTGACGCATTAGAGGTCACCAGTGCCGGAGGTCGCCGATTCAATTCTCGTCGACGAGTTTTTGTTTTAATTCAATCAAATATTTTTTCTAATCAACACCAGAGACAGAATCGTAGTTAAGAGTGATCGAAGACAATGCAGGAAGAGTTCTCGGGTTGTTTACCGGGTCACGTTGATCAGCACCTACGTCTGCTTCAGTTGGAACTGCGATGATACGGGACACCGTTCTGAAGGTGATTGCCATTGAATCGTGAGTGTTGAACAACGTGAGTCTTTGGGTAACCCCAGAACTCTCTTAGCACCCCATTCGCCGGGAATACATGAGATCAAGCATCTAAAGTAAGATTGAGACCTTACGATTAGCTATCCATGAGGGAAATAATTAGATGACATCTATCGGTAGATTATTTCCTTTTGAAAATATTTTACTTCTCAAAAGTAGTAGGCTTTTTAACGCCTGTTGTATTGTATTTTCCTCATGAAGTACTATGATTCCTCAACGAGTCTTTTAAACTTTTACATAAACCTATATGAATCAAAGTTCACCTATTTACCGGTTTCTGAAAGCAATATCAAAATTGGGAGACAAACTAACGAAAAGGAAGACATGAAAAAATGATATATTAAGAATGAAAACATTTCTCAGAGGAACCGGATACTTGGAGAAATGCAGCCAGTAAATTGTACGAGAGATAACCAATTTTAGAATCAATTATACGTGATAGGTTACATGGTAGCACTTAAGATGTTCATCGGTGCTTCGGACCGAAGTATCCCGGGATCTAATCTAATTAATCCTCTTAAAACTCTCCCACCCAATTAAACTTAAGTGCGGCAAGTTTTTGGTACCACAGTATCGCAGAAAACTGAAGAAGTAACTACGCAAGTAACCGACCCCCTCTTCTGCTTATAAGGATTTCACACGCCTTTGGGCTCAGTTGATTTTGATAGAGCTACTGATCAAACCGACCATAGGGCTGGGAGGAATGTATGATACCATCGTATTGATTAAAGGAATGTATGATGCCATCCTTTCGATAAGATCAAACATAATTTGTTTGTTTCGTAAAACATTTGTTTCAACGAATCGGGAATCAGTGATTGGGAGAAATCTTGTTTTCTGGAATGCACCAGGCGATAAAATAGCACGACGAAATGTTGAGACAAAGGCTTTTAAGGACACTATTTGAATGTGTATTCCAATTTCCGTTTTTATTTGCCATACGTTACCATTTTCAGGCACTATTTTCCAAATTACTGGCTGGATTTTCAGCTCCTAAGTGACGATATATGTCACAAAATGTTTGTCGCCGTAGGGAGGGCTTCACCCTGTACTCTACTACTTGCTCTCTTATTTAACTGCTAGGTATCTCTTAAGAGTAATATTTTACGGATAGTGTGAAGCTCTGCCGATGGATTAGTAGTACATATATAAGCTGTGGTGTGCAATACCACACTAATGAGATATGGACAATTTTTTTTCCTTCCTTCGTGAAGTCTCCTCGGATCTTCCACCAGGTCAGAAGTTCCACGCTAACAAACATTTTGATATTCAACACAATCAATGTCTTTGGGGCTGAGAAGACCTTTTTACTCTGTGCTGAATACTTTTGCTTCCATATAAACTATACCGTATTCCGATCCTTCACAGACATGCCCAGAGATTTTATCAAAGCTCTAAGAAGCCAACAGATTGCTACCAAACATCGTCCTGTAAATGGAACCACACAGCGGAAAACTTCGAAAACCGCATATCCATCGTGCACTTTAAGACCTCGTAAGCACGCTCAACAACTTTCGCTTCATAACTTCAAACTTCCTTCAACGAATTGAGTAAACAAGGGATGATAGTGGTGCGAGTGTGACAGAAGAAACTTAGCATGTGGCCCGTACTCGAGTATCAGGTGCATTTGTCCAACAAGAGCAGAGCACATCTTAAACTCTTCTGCCGCCATCTTATCCCTGGAGAAGAGCGCATTACAAAAAGAAACGATGAAGGAAGAACGGCGACTTCTCCACATTCTGGTACATTACCAGTCCTCTTGCTTCCTCTTCTAACTCGAGGAAGTGGGGTGGAATAAGAGAGAGAGGTTGAAATAAGACGATGTTGAAGAACCTCCGGTGAATATCTCGGATCCCGTGGTTCGTCCATAGACCCAGGAGAACTCGGTTCGCCTCCTCGGTTAATACGAGTCCTGAGCCATAAATCTCTCCAAGACGGACGCGCCTAGTGACGGTGAAGAGAGAAGGGGTCGGATGGATCGAATACGGACGTGTGCTGCCATACGGAGGGTTGAAGGAGACCCGGACCCCGCCCGCTTTCCTCATGTGCGTCCTTCGCGGACCGCGTCCATTTTTATCCGCGGGGTCGGCAGTACACGTGGCTCCGCCTCGGACAGTCGCGGGATGAGTTGGGAGGTGGAGAACAGGGGGGACACGCTTGGACCCCCGCGCCTCACCGCGAACCATCCTCTTGTCTCCCGATACGGGGATTCCGAGGAGGACTCCTCTGAAGCCGACAGCACGGTAAGGAAGCCGCGGTGGAAAAAAAGGGGAAGGAAGTAACAATACAAGGGTAGAACTTGGGTAAATTGTGAACGTGAGTGCAAGGTATGGTGGAAAACCAAGCGACTATTGGAGTAAAAATGGCTAAATTAAATAATGCTAGCATTTTACTCTAAAAACTTACAAGTGATAACCACGGTGAACAAAACATGTTAGAAACTTTCATTTCAGGAGATTGGTTGGCGATAACGTAGATCAAACAAATTGTAAGTGAAGTATGAAATTTCATATAATAATATTCTCTCAAATTTGGCGCGTTCACCGCAGTTTACAGCGATATTATTTTGTAAACAAGAATTAATGTACGAAATCAAGCAAACTCCATCAAAATAAAATAAGCCTTCGTGATCACATGCCACAAAAACCAAATCCCGCCCTTATAAATTTTTAAGAAATTTATTTTTGGACTTCAGAAAGCATGATAGCCTTCAAACAAGCCATATGTCTAGAAAACCCTTAATATATTTCCTCACAACAGCTTTTTTGTCACATTATAACAAGCAATTAGGATAATTTCTGGTTTTAATTTCAGCCACTTCAATGAACGAGTGTTCGCTTTTGCCTGTGGATTTTTTTGCACAAAATTGGACTCCCTTCAAATTCAACAGCTAAACTATCACGACTACGGACGCTATAACATTTTATAAATACAAGTAGGAGATTATTGGGCCAAAATTTACCCAAAAACTATATTTCATCCCATTCGTAAATGAGAAAGAACTTTGAGAAGGGATAAAAAATCTTTCCAGTAGATTGGGGAAAAGGACGACGAGGAGTGGAGTGGTGACGGGCTGTGTGCTCGTCTTGTGGTGCACGTGAGCTTATATCTCCTGCTCCCCCAACCCACTCACGGCCACCATCCCCCTTCCTCGCGAACAACCCGTCCCAGCTGGCCGGGCACTATGGACTCTTCCGGCTTTGGCGAAGATGTCCTTAGTCGGGCGAGCGGGCGGGTGGACAGATGGCAATAGGGAAGGTCGTGGACACAAGTGGCCGAAGCGTGGAATGGCTCGCCGTCCACGAAAGGAGTCTTGGGAGGCACACGGAGGCACGTGAGTCGGCCGATACGGTGGACGAGACTGCTCGTCTCTCGCTGGCTGCAGGCTCAGGGGGAGGGAGCGACACGTCTTTTGAGTCTTGACTCCGGGCTGGAGAGAGGAAGGGGTTGCCGACCGGGCGAGATCAGAAGCCCATGGAAAGGGGTTTGAGAACCGATGGGGGTGCGTTGCCAGGAAAACGAGAAGAGGAGTACTGCGCAGGAGAACCCTCCTGGAAGACAAGTTGATGTTCAATATTTGTATATACCACACATTTGTGTGGATAAACGTATGCAATCATAACAAAACAATTGATTACAACAGCAAATGCTTTGGTTAATAGGATTGAATAATATTTGGGAGTGGTTTTCGCTTGAAATTCGATCGCGAACGGTGGGAAACCCAAAAACCCACCTCCAGGCCAACAAAATACAACAATAACAAAAGAATACATAAATCAATAAAATATTCACCTACCTAAATAGAATATTTGAAAAAATATGGAGTACTGAAAATTCAGCTTCTCTGTGATTACTTGAATTTACATTTGATGTTTTGCATCCTATGCTGGGCGCTTCATTAGGGATAACATTATTCAAGAGAAAAAAATAATCTTCAGAAAGTGAATACCTGCCAAAATAAAAGTAAATATAGATAATCTTGTAATAATATATGTATAATTGTATTCGTAGGATGAAAAGGTCCTTTGGATACTGAGGGTAGGGTAAAGTAAGTGCATCACTTGTAGCTATCAGGCAGATAGAGAGATATGTACTAACTAATTCTTTCCCGGTGAATGTTGCAGATTAATTCATCTCGGTTTGCACTCTGGGCCAGGTGCCACATCTCCGCCGACGTTTTGAAGAGCGACTCACTCACCGTCTTCAGGACTCCAGAGGCGGAGGTTTTGGGGATTTTCCTCCACCTTTGGGCGAATGCAAGACCATGGACATCTCCACCGTGAATCTGGCAACAGTTTTCATATTTTCCAAGTAGCACTGGAGTCCGAACCCTGAAGAGGCATAGAGCCTAAAATAGGGGTCATGCTATTTTTTATTGCTACTTGATGTCATAGTTATTTTAACATTTATAATTTTTACTGTATTCCTGTACCTGTATGCCGGCCTCGGTGGCGGCGGGTTAACGTCCTCGCCTGTTAACCCGAAGTTCGCGGGTTCGAGTCCCGCCTGGGTGGGTTTTTCTCCACTCAAGGTATGGGTGTTAATGTGTGATATGTAATGAGTTAATTTTAAGAAAGGTCTATAAAGACCTAAATTCGCTCAAAATAAGGACGAAATTATAATTATTATTTGATATTACATGGCAATGAATATAATGGAACTTGAACTGGGCTCCTTGAGACGGTGGTCAAGTTCGATGATTGAGTGCTGATCGAGAGCCCTGAAGATTTCTTCGTTCCCTGAAATTATCTTCAAGTTAAGGGATATTTTTCCTATCTCTAGGCGTTAATTAAATCGGAATCTATACCTGGAGGTCCAGAGCATCTCCGTCGCACACAGACGAAGCATATAGATTGGGACTCAACAAATTTAGTTCGTGGTGTCTTGAGTGGGGACTCAAACTTCATCTTAGTTAATGCACTGCAGTACCTACACTGCTTCCGAAAGAAATCACACTAATGCTGTATTTATAAATGGTAGGAGTTATTGTAAATTTTTCAGATGAGGTCAAATACCTGGAAATCATCGTAACATCTGACCTACCATGAAGGAAACACATGCAAACCATTTACGGCGATACAACAAAGAACTTTAAATTCTTTTAACTAGAGGAGGAAGGTATTTAGATAAAAAAATGAAAGATATTTGCTTTTTTTCTCTGATTAGGCTACACCTAAAATATAAGGCAAAAAACTGGAATCCTAAAAAGAAAGATTAAAATCGCGAAAGAAGTTCTTGTAAAATAAAACAAAGGAAAGTAGTCTCTTACTTATAAAGTCCGAATGAGCGAGAAAAGTGTGTAATAGTGACAGTTGACAAGGGCCACGTTGGGAGCCACTATATACTCGAAAGTTACACTTTAGACTTAATTACCTGACAATTTCAAATCAAGCGAGCTTCACTAAAACACGAAGGATAATATTTTGACCCCTCACTGTATCTCTGAAGTTTATAAGTACACTTCGAAACTCATTAACTCATAAATTTCTTCTTTCAACACACTATTAGTGACAATAACCAAAACACAGTGTTACTAAGAGACTCCATTCACACGAAATTCTCATTTGTCCTCTCACTCTTCCAATTCCTTTTCCCTATTTCCTCCCTTTTCATGGTTGGTGTCCGACGACCCTCTGCCACGCGCCCCTGCGGCAGCTCGTAAGGTACAGCTCTCGCGAAAGCTTATGGCGTTCGGATGCGCTGCGTTTGTGTTTTCCGCGTCATACAAATTCCATTTTTTTAAATGCACTCATGCATGACACAAATTCCATGTCTTCGCTTTCCCCTACATCCCTTTTCCCTGCCCCTTCCGCCAAACTTTACCCCTCCACGACGTATTCTTCTGCGCATTCGAACGCCATAAGCTTTCGCGAGAGCTGTAATAAGTAGACGAAGACTATGTGCCCCACAGTGAAGATATGATAAGACGGTGAAATGAATTTTAGCGTAAATCCAATAAAAGATTAAAGTTAAGATTATCCCTACCATCGAAGAGGAAGAGTTTTTTCACTTTTAGGCGAAATACGACGGACAGTGTGTGAATCTCCCTTGCAAGATGGAACGACGGTTATAGACCACGAGCGCAACCTGCGAAGAATATTTCAGGAATTACGGCGGAGTATCTACGCCATTGGTCGGTGCGATTTTACTTGATTATAAATTTACTAATAACTTATTAAGATGGTGATACTAATAACTTATTGAGATAACTTATTGAGGTGAAACAAAAATAATACCAACTTTGTGAAACAATAAATAAAACCAATTTACCATTGCAGAGTCTAAATTGTACATATTTTAAAATTTAAAATCAAGAAAAATATTTCAGCTGTTACTTAAACCAGGAAATGCAATTATTTTGATGACTTATCTAAAGCCTTTATCTAAAGGAAGTTCAACAGTTTTCGGCGCAATCGTATTTCACCTTAATTGGGATATGGCAGAAACGATGACCTAGGGAATGACTCGCACCGTAAATGAAATACTAGAAACAAACAGTCCAATTAAAAGGCGTCTGCCTAGATATCCTGAAAAATATCGTTCACAGCGTTCGTTGGAAAAGTCTTTTTCTGAAATGAATTGGAAGACATATCGGGAAAGGCTATGGATGAAATACACCAGGAAAGTTTTGAGGGATCTCAAAGTAAAAATTAACATGAGAATGAAGGGGTTGACTGAGTGGGTTGGTTGGGAGAGAGGAGTAGAAAGTTGCTACTATCAATCTTTGGATTGATGACTGCCGATGATGATGATGTGACTATTATGCAATCTTTTCTATTTCAATACTGTTTTTAATGATCGAGCCATTTTAGAGCTCAACCATATTCTGTTATCAACGCACTATGCTCTTCTTTATCTTCACCAGCGTTGTCTTATTTCAAACTTCACCTAGTTATATTTCAGTTCCATGCAATCGACTGCCTCCGTGATTTTCCTACTTTCCAGTAAATGCAATATCCAATTTTTTTACGGAGACAATGTTCACGGCAGGTTCTCATGTTCTTGCTATTTCTATTATATTCGATTAGTTCCACTACCTCCTCCACGACTGTGAGCCATCTCATCACATCTTTTCTTCCACTTTCATTTTGATTTTCCACTTTAAGTGCCAATATTACATATTCTGATCATTTTCCAGGACTTAGTTCAGATCTTCACGTTTTTTCTGCTTTTATCACCGTTTTGGAAGGCCAGGTTTTAATGAAATTAATTTCATTTTGTTTAAATGGAGCACTTGAGTGTAACACAATGCCTTTTAGCTATCAGAATGTGGCCAACGTTTTCAGGTTCATCGATGGACTCTAAATGTTCATTAAAATTATACCATGTGGACGAATATTACTGTCTTCTGAAATTTGCTACCCGCAACTATGTTCTTCGGTATATATTTTAAAACAAGATATAAGCCAATGTTAATTTAGATATTTGCAGAGTTCCTTTCATCCATTACAGCTATAGTTTCTCTCATTCCGTATTATACGATACTTTTCCATTTTTGGAAACATCCTATGGAGTCCTCATGGAATTAGATTATGAAACAGATTTTACCCGGCTTAACCCTTTAACGCCTAGCGTGACCATATGGTCACGGAAAGAAGTTACTTTGTAATCTCAAAACAATAAATGGTCGTAGGGCCGCCGTCTTGTCTACATGGTTTTACATTAACGCCAAGGGTTTTTGGAAGCACCACAGGCAGTTTTTAGACCACTATAATAACGTTTGCTGCTGTTAAGCTCATGAGAACTTTCTCGGGCCATTGAATCTCCTCCTCATGGATTTCCACCTTGTGTAAGTATGGTATTACTAAAATACTTTGGTAAATGAATGTATTTTAATTAATAGTATTATCATGTTAAGGTTCATTTTAATGTACTTATATGTTATTTCATATGTATTTGCCATAGTAGATATTTTATAAGTAGTTTTTCACAGGTGTGACCATATGGTCACGCTAGGCGCATATGGGGTCAATTGTTTTCAAATTCGGGGGTTACTAGTTTCTTATTTTTTTCTGAATGTATAAATATAACCTGTCCTAATCTGAATGTATTTACATACTTTTGCAAGTTTCAACCATATATTTAATAATATACGTTTATATATTTTGTAGAGACTTGACATTGCCAGATTCTCTTGACATTTTGGAGTATGAGGATGTTGGTCAAATAAACATCGAGCCTCCAGATGTAAACGACCTCACGGACTAAGATTCTACCGATGAGGATGATGGTGGTCTGGTTGATATAAACTAAGCGGCCGACAGCTCCGGTGCGCTGCGGAAGTTGTACTGTCCAAAGCAAACAACGGCCGATATCCCAGATCACTAGGTGACCACAAAAAGTAATTCCATGGCGAAGAAGAGAAAGAAATCATTGGTGCATCGGGAGTGGAATACAGCCTGACTGCAGAAAACTATCCCTATTTTTCTTGATTTAGATTACACCAATGAACGTAATTTGAGTCCAGTAGAACTATTTGAATCAATCATTGACGACAACATGGTTCGTTTTCTATGTGCCGAATGTGCCAATAGGTACCCCCTTCAAAAAACATTTCCACACCCAAATATAACCATAGAAGAGATGAAAACTTTTATCGCTATATTGCTCCTGTCTGGATACAACAACGTTCCTTCTAAAAGATCATACTGGGAATCAAAGAGATATATTCACAATGATCTAGTTTGTTATGCTATGCGTAGAGACGGATTTCTCCAAATTTCCCGCCTAGTTGACTGCGCAGACAGACTGATATTTTGCAGGACAAATTTATGACGAAGTTTAGAAGTGAACAGCATTTAAGTTATGATGAATGTATGGTGCCTTACTTTGGCCGTCATGGATGTAAACAATTCATCCGAGGAAAGCCTATCCGATTTGGCTATATGATTTGGTGCATGAACACTCCAGCAGGTTATCTAGTGTCAAATGATTTTTACCAGGGAAAGTCTTCTAACCCTAACACTGAGTATGAGAGTGATTTTGGTAAGGCTGCCAAACCCATGCTCAAGATTCTTGATAAGTTTCCTGAATAAATGGAATTACTGCCCTTTCAGCTGTACTTTGACAATTTCTTTACTGGAATTCCTCTCCTCACTCACCTCAAAGAGCGAGGATATGGAGATACGGGAACGATTCGTGAAAACTGAATTCCTAGTGATGTCCCAATTCTTCCGGTAAAAACTATGAAGAAGATGAAAAGAGAGTCACTTCATGAGATTACTAGCAGCGACGAAATCTCAATAGTACGCTGGGTTGACGACTCAGTTATGACAATCGCATCGACATTGTATAGTGCAAATCCTGCGGTTATTGTGAAACAATATTCAAGGGAAGAGAAAAAATGAATTCTCATTCCCCGTCCCAGCGCATTTGGTGAGTACAATAAATTTATGGGAGGTACTAATTGAATGGATCAGAACATAACAGGATTGGCATTAAAAGTAAAGAGTGCTGGCGGCCTCTCTTTACGTGGATGATCAACGCTGTCACGACAAATGCATGGATCCTCGCCAAAAAAGCTTGAAGTAAAATATCTTAGCTAGAATTCAGAAGAGATATTGTTGAGAAATACCTCACAAGGTACCAAAACGCTCCTCAGAGAAGTGGAAAACAGCCAGTTACTAACAGTTAAATCCAAAGCCATGTTGTAGTCAGCCTGCGATTGGGTGGTCTAAACCATTTAGTCCATCGATGAGGGAGTGGATAAGACGGTCTGCGTTATGTGGTTCCTCTATGCGCACAGAATGTGTTAAGTGCAATGTTGGATTGAGCATTGAGTGCTTTATTCAATTTCACACGAAATAACACCACGATAAGAGATGTCATTTAGTAATTTAGAAGCTTTTTTTGAATATTGAAAAGAAAATTTGTTTTTTTATGCTATTTTAAAACTTGTATTGTGCTTTATTGATTTTATGATTTCACCATGTCCCGAAGTGTTTTCCAAATTCTGTTGCTTTGTAACGCGCACCAAATTTTATAGAGTATTGTCTTGCATTTCGATGTGTTCTAAATGAATTAAAAATTTAAATATTTATGAATTTGTTTAAAAATAAATTAGTATAAATTAATTTATCACTTATAATTTATAATGATATTTCTCTAGATATTTTTATGTAAGATGAATAAACCTCAAGACGATAAAACAAAACTTTTTCATTTTTGAAAAAAATTGACCCCACAACCGCCTAGCGTGACCATATGGTCACGCCCCATAACTCTGTCATTTTGAATCCTATGTTGCTAAACCTTTGTGATAATTGTATTTAGGTGCTCCTAATACTCATATGTAAAAATCAAGAAGATCGGACAAAAAAAATTTCCTCGGCGTTAAAGGGTTAAGCATATTTACAGCTTGGGTTACGATTACCTAAGTACCTCTCTTCCTGTTTATCATTATGGCAGGAGATATATAATGAGTTGCTACATCGACGCAAGGACCATCGGCGGCGTCCAAAAAGCAAAGAAAATGATATGACGATGTGCAAGTAATCGTCCCACACAAAAGAACAATTAATTCTAACGAAATGTTCCGCAAGTGGAGTAAGGTGGCTCTAGAAAACTTTGTAATTCAGACTAATTCCCTAGCAGAAGAAAGATATTATGCAGATTAAGGCAGGTTTACTGACTAATGATTGAAAGTCCTAGGTTCTAAGGCGTGTGATACCTCTAGAAAACCCATTTCCTTATTTTCATTGCCAGGTATAAAAAACTTACCACTCGGGGGGAGGTGCCAACTCGGGCTAAAAAACTTACAAAAACGCCATTTACTGTGAATGAACAGTGTGCCTATGCCATTTAACCATGTGCCTACTTAACCTTATTATTTTCTGGCACATTTCAAGAAGTGATGTTCTAAAACTGGCAATGCCATTTCAATGAAGTTTACATAATGTTGTGAGCAATAAATAAATTTATAAAAACGTTTCAGAAAGATATGTTTTCCACAGATTTAGAATACATATTCATTTATGTAGTTAATAAATGATGCATAAATATCCTAGTTTGATGTAATAAATATTAACAAAAATAAAATTATTTGCATAAAAATTTCTAATGATAAATCAAGCAGTAGCAGTTTTTTCTTAGGCCCCAGAGATGATATATTGGCAGGCTGACAGTAAAAATGCTAGGAATAATTAGCTATTAACTGATAGGAATAGAATTTTTCATCGAAAAATGTTTTTACAAAATATGACTCGTATAAAGAGAGTTTATGGGGGGATAAAACTAAAATCGCAACGAAGCATCATCTTATCAATAACTAATACAAAAAACATTTGGATACATTTCATTAGTTATCCATTGCATCTGACTTGACTGAAATACTTTACATGACAGTAGCATAGGAAGCTGGTTGGTACGGATATAATGAAGCATATTTAATATGCTAATCTCTTTTACCATAATTGTAGATAGCTAACTTCGCTTCTGATTAACCGACTTAATTCATCACGTAAATGTCCTCATGCTGTACTCAGTTTAATGGATATTTCATTATCCTTCTGCCAAAAAGCAAAGATAACTTCATAACTACAGGTAAATTTCTATGTTTTAAGAATACATAAGGGAAAACATATTTCCTTTTGATATTATAGCTTCATAATTATCTACCAAATTTTATCGGATCGATTAAGGGTACCTTTGCTCAGTCAATTCGTAATTGTGTCCTGTTAGTAATTTTCGTGGTAATCAGGGGCAATATAATCAGACGTTTACACACCATGCTAAAAAAACTTCTTTAATTCTATTCATTGCATATCAGAGGTATTTTGATGAGTCATCTATGAATTTTGGAAATCGCCTTACTCTACCCCTCGCGACGCTAATTGAACTGGTTGGTGACGTTATTCCGAACAGGTGGATTAGTCAAATACACACCCTCCAATCCACGGGACAAACAACACACTGCTGCAAATAAAATCGTACTATCCGTGCAAGCCCATTCAGGAAGCTCTTCTAATCGAACATTATATAAACTCCAAAAAGATATATTTTTTCACGCCGTATGGTCTGAGTGATTTCTTCATGGGTTTTCCACTAGGTCAGGTCAGACTGATGACGACTGAATAGCTGTCTCTGCCATTCCTGACGAAGATAGTAGAGTCAGCTGACGAGACTTTGGCTGCCTGGCCTGGTAGTTAACCCGTAAAAACTTTACTGATATTAACTCCAGATGCAAAATACGAAGTTAGGTATAATGTTTTATCCTCGTAATGCATCTACAGAACGAAAAGATAAAATTGTAGAGGTACGCTGACGAGTCCTAAAGAATTCCTTACTACTATGTGCAAATTATAAATATTAAAATTATCATAGCACACATCATTTTTCGCCCCTTTCCACTCCAAATTCGTTATTAACTATGTCTCCCTTTCCCACGGCTGGTACCCTAACACCTCTAGTCACACACGTTAGCGGAGCGGAGAAGGGTAGGGAGTAGATGTAGATTATACTTCACAGCAAACAGTCTAAATACTTCTGAGAGTTATGTAGTAAAGTAGCGGGTTCCGGATGTCCCCAGTATCAACATGCCCAACTGCTCGCCATCACTATATACTACAGGGACGGCAGCTGAGAAACACCGTAGCGAAGACATTCCCACAAACCGCCGGTACCTAGAATCTCCCCTCACGCAACGTATCTTCTCCTCGAATACTCACCGTCGAAGAGAAAAGGATTCTCGCCACAATGTCCCCGAAAGCTAATTAAGGTAACCCGGGTCGTAGGGAAAAGAATTTTATCACGGGCACCGCCTCCGCGGAAATCCCTGCGCCGTGAAAATGAAAGTAGGAAACGAAAGAGAAAAATAAAAATACACGTAAGTTATCGATATCCCGAACAAAGGATCACACGAGGCACGTTCGGTTGTATACACATGCGTGTGTGTGTATATGTATAATACCTTTTGTACATGTATGCTTTTCATTAATAGCATCGGGAGTCATCCTCGCTCCGACCACCGTTCGCTCCAACGTATCTTTTCTCTTGTTGTGCACCGGTACATGCATACATATGTTTTCACTCACTCCCTTTCGAGTTTCGGCTCAATACACTTGAAAACGGACAAAATAAAAGTCCCGAAAAATCTCGCGGGCCTTCGCAAGCCAGGGAGTTTTCCTCCATGCGCCCGTGAATCCATTTGCTATAAAAGGGACCGCGGGGTGGGCGTCAGCGGGCCGATTGGGGGTCGAGGAGGGGGAGGGACGAAGGGGATAGGGAGAGGAGATGTAAAACCCCGTAAAGGGAAAGGGAAGATAGCGAGGGTAGGGAAACAGGGAGGACGAATGGAGAAAGAAAACTTTGATGACTACCCAGCATCGGAAATAGAAACCAAATTCAAGATAATGAAAAATCTGTTATATGAGTCCATGGAAGACCCTAGTTATACCACTATTGGGTATGATTGCTGCATTTTTAAAGTTTAATCCTTCATCTATAAATTCTGAACAAGATAAATATTTAAAAAAAATATGATTTACTTCTGAAATGCCAACCTCTTCAGTGTATAATACTTATTAATACATGCTCTAATTGATAGAAGTGGATTTTGATATTCCTTAAACCAGAAGTATCATTGCGTACTTTCCACAGGTAAAATTCTATTTCCATTCAGTATTTTCTTTTTCTTAGCTCAGTAGGTACAATAAAACAATTTGAAATATAATCCTTTCCTCCGTACATATTTCATTGGTTTATCATGCAATTTATTCTTAGATATACCATTTTGACTCTACTGTGTTAATAGAAGAACTGAGTTTTAAACAAATTAGAGATTAAAAATCATAAACTTACCAGCAATATGTAATATGTACTTCTTAATAATAATCTTGATTTCACAAAAAAAAACTGAAAATAAATTGATTTTCCCCTAATGAAATTAAACAGTTCGGTACACTTTCACTCAAATTAACTTGACCATGGTGCCAACCTTCAATCTTAATTTCCAATGGTTAACTTAAAATTTGTGTTATGATACGGTAAACTGTGATGACAATGAAAAGTTTTTTGGTTACTTCATGATTGTCTTTAGCCTCAATAGAGTTAATCACGAAGGAATTGATGCTATTGGTTCTGGTGAATACCCTTAAAGTTTGCATGCATGTTAACATACAACTAAGCTCAACTAGTAAGTAATAAGTAAAACCTTTTACTAAAATAAATTTTCACTGATTCTTCTAATTTTTCCGATGTATATTCGAACTCAGGGTGATTTCCCGGCTTTGAATGACCCACAGAGATACTGTCTCGCCCCCGGCATTTCTACTTTTAGATTATGGAAGAGAGTAGGTAGAGCCATAACGACACCATAGCAAAAGAAAGATTGAATCCATTAAATTTCGCAAGTGGCTATATTGAATGGACCATTTTTGAAGTTAACACGAAAAATAATTATTAATATTTGCGAATCGTTAAGTTACCGTAATGATTTGTCGATAAAAATGCAAAATTTTCAAAATTGCTCTGCAATATTCATAAAATGTATGGATGATTTGTGAGCGATAGTTACGTTACGTTAGGTGGATCATTTTTTGCATAAAAAATTAGCTTCACTTTCGCGCGTCAAGGCGCCATCTAATCTCTTCTTTGGTTAAAGCAATTTTTCTTTATGTAGTATCTACAGATTTGCGTGAAACCTTGCACAAGTGTTCTCATCATTGATATGAAAAGATAAAAGTGAAAACATTTGCACCACAACAAATTTGTTTTTGTTGGGAATATTTGCTTTTTTGACCCTAAACCTAATGGCACATGACATATGTATCATAATAATTCGTTTACATATGCACAGGTTTTCTTCTAAGCATCGTGTAATACATTTCTTATCATTATAACTGTTGCAAACAAATACCAAGATGTCACGCCAATTACAATATTAGAAAAAAATATTTAAATATTATTTCGTCTAAATTTCGAATGCCGCGACGAAAACTCTAGTCATAACATGCTTTAATTAAGGGAAAAATTAAAAAAAAAAATAATAATTTTATCATTTATATTACTGCCCATATGATGAGCTCCGACGCATAAACAGTGAAACCTGGTACAAGAAATTTTGTTGACGCACTTAAAAAATTATTAAAATGTGCACTCAATGACACACGATTACCGCTCCAGTCACTTTAAATCTATGACTCCACCGTTCAAAGCACGGACGCTTTGAGAGAGAGAGAGCGAGATGGGGAGAGAGCGTATTCCGTCACCGTCGACTCGGGAAAGAAAAAAATATATATTTTCGCGTAGAGCAAACAAAATGAGAAGGGCGGGAGGGAAACGAGTGAGGAGACGAAAGGGAGAATGCAAGTGGAAATTCCATTGTGAGGATCCTTCGTCTCTCCTATAGCCTCCTAAATCCGCCTCCTATCCTCTATCCCCCCCATTCACTCTCGCCTGTATGTACATCCTCCGCCCCACCCTGCGTCTTCAAACACCCCTCCGTTCCCTCCGCCATTTCCATAGCCACGCACGCCCCTATTTTGCTATTCTCCCTCCCCTATCCACCTCGTATCTCTTTTTTCGCTCTCCGAAATGAAAGAGGGGTTCCTTTTGTACTCTCCTCCCGGTCGCAGTTGCGTGGTAGCGAAGCGAGGAAGACGGGCGTTTTACCACCATAAGTTTCTACTCTGATGGATGTCTATCCTTCCTCTGTCCCTCCCGGAAGCCCTCCCTATACAGGACGGTTGCCCATGATGCCCTATCCTTTAAAAAGAGAGGTCACCCTTAAAGACTTTGGACCCTTCCCTTTAACCCTTACCTCCACCTCCGTGAGGTGACCACACCGAAGGTCGGTTCCTTGAGGCCTCACAAACATTCAAGGAATTCATTAAGGAGCTCTATTATTTCGCCATGAAAGCAATTCAACGAGTCGGCGAGCTTTTGTTTCGAACAACACTTCGTCCGCATTAATTTTAGTGAGCATCAGGATAAAAATCCAAAGAATGCGAGACAAAAATAAAGCTTTGCACGTGAAACATGCGTCACGTGATTTTTCGATAAACAAAGCACTTAGACTGTTTTGTTTACAGGTCAACTAAAAATGTACTTTGAATTATCTGAGGAAAATGTATAAGGGGAAAAAATGTTGTTTTTTTTAGACCGGTTTGATAACGTGATGTGCCTGGTACTCTAAAATGGATTGACTCTGAATTTCAATGCAATAAAGTTGGTTTATTAATCACGATAAGGGATTCACTGAGGTGGGTCAACCATATGAACGAGAAAAAAGAGGCAAATCATGGGCAAGTCATACTTCTCACTTCACGTTTTGGATTTTGTGACATATGTGAGCCAGGATTTTCTCGAATTCGCCACCTGAATGAGTTACAGTGCATGAGTTACATGCATTTGCAGTACAGTTCATGTATTTGATACCATAGTAAAAAGTATAACTTAGCTTAATACATTTCACACAGAAGAATGATGACAATCTCACGAACGGACAAAGAAAGGAGGTGATTTACAGACAATACAAAGAATTAAGAACTCCTTGAAGAAACCTGCATAATCGACTAACTAGTATTACGTAGATTAGGCTTTTCCTTGGCAATAATGAATTGGCTTTAAACATACTGGATGGGAAAATAGAAGCGAAAGTCTCACAACGAAGGATAAAAAACAAATACCAATGACAAGCGAAGAAGACCTGGAGAAATAATATCTACAGCGAACTTAAGGAGATAGATTATTGATAAATAATTGATAGCAAATACGCTTTCAATGCCATCAATTCATACCACGTTATCCAACTGAGGCACAGTTTATCAGACGAGTATTTAGCTTGCCGTCCTGCATGATCGTGCCAAGTGTAGAAAACTGAAGTAATTAAACTTATAATGCTATATAACTCAAGTGTTTTTGCGAAAGATGAATTATCCAAATCCATAAGCAACAAGCCATGCAAAATAGTGTATTTCAATAAGATTCAGTGGAAACTAAACACTCTTCGTTGAAATGATTAAAATTTCAGCCTATAAAGTTAAAATAGGTAAAATCGTTTACGGTTCGTGGAGATTTTTCTCTTTAATATTGTCTTTTAGTTAATATGCTTGTAAGAGTTCACCATATTTTTTCAGGTTAAACATTTTAGCACCATAAAAAGCAGGCTCAAGGAAAATGTAATATTTTTGCAGTTTTTCGTTTTCAAGTAACTAGTTAATTACACTAGTCTTTGATGATTCACGGCTTTGTCAAGTAGGAATTTGATGTTTCCATCATTTCTGTTTCAATTTGTGATACAATTATATAAGGATTTGTTGGATGAGAGGAGACTACAGCCAGTGGCGGATCCAGGACCATATCTCGGGGGGGGGGGGGGGCAAGATCTGCTAATATGCCCATCGGGGGGGAGGGGGGGGTATGGAATATCCCCCAATGGATATACTATGTGTTTTTTTTTGTCTCGGGGGGGCATTGCCCCCTTTGCCCCCCCCCCCTGGATCCGCCATCTACACTACATGGATGGACTACATCCTTATATAAGATATACTTCGTAAGCAATATTGTTTAGATATTGAGTGATTAAAAATTATGTCCCACCTTTGAAAATTAATCAATCATTTTATTACAGCTAAACCAACGTTTTGTCATATCTCTACTTGTAATACAGACACATGCCACCATCTTCCCATTCCTTAACCTACCCTTAGTGACAAAAAACCATCCGACACCGCAATAATGCCAAAAAAAACCATTACTCAAGCATGCAACGTCTCACGTTCTAATGGCACCCAGCAGGACATGATGCTAAAAAAAATTAAGGCACGTACTTCTCTTTCGTCTACAGGAATAAGGTTTCCCAAGCCATTATGTTCTATCTCATCTTGAAGATGAAAAATAGCATAAGTTGAAAAATGTACACATATTCATTTTAAGCCTCAACGGGTTCTCCATTCTTCTTTAAAATGGGAAGTAATTGCTCTCATTCCTAAAATACGTAATAATATTCCTTTGTTGAAGTGCAGAATTTACGCAAATAGAATTTTTCAGATCACATTCCAGATGGTGCAGAAAAATTTCTTTGAGAAAAATGATGACATTTACATGAATTTTACACAAAAACGATAGGCTATTGACGAGGTAGGATGAAACAGGTAAACGGCTGGTTTATCATCTTCACGACCTCAGAGCTGATGGGATTGTTATAGAAAAATATTCCAGACTCCAGTGTGAAGCCCCAACTGCCGACCTTTCCGTGCCGGCACAGTAGGTAGAGTACTTCTGCATGGATGTTTTTTTTTAATCAACCCAAGAATTTTTTGCCGGATGTAATCGTGCCTCAGATGCCGCGCCCGCCTAAGTCCCCGGTCCGCTGCATAGTCACGCAGTATTTCGAAACTCCCCACTCTATCAAACAGAACCTGAGAGTCGTGAACACGCTGGTATTCGGCAGAACGTGGCACCTACCCTTCGCGCTGACAGAGAAACACTGAGCCACCCCTCATTTGCGTTAGCGTAGATTTGTCAGTGATTTCGAATTGTACATGTTTCAATCGTTAAAAGTATTCCTCCTTTTAGGGGAGATTTCACATGGATTGTTTATAACCACCTTAGCCACTTAAAGTATACCTTATGAGTTTTCTCTCACACCATATTTCCTTCCTTCTACATACTGTCCGATCTTTTTCTCCATATACCTCGTTTGACTAGTATTCTAACTTTCGCAATGGTCTTCAATATCCCATCGCCCGTGACCACTTATTCTACCTACCTACTTGACCTCCAAATATCCGGAAACTTCATATTTTGTTCTACCACCTCAAAAGCTTATTTGTTTGTCTTCATTTTGACCCGTCAATCTGTCCGCTTCCTTCGCCACACCCTCACTTCAAATGCATCCAATTCATTATCATTCTTCTGGCCCAGCACCCAGGTTTCCGCTTACTTACAGCGTCGTGCTCCTAATAAACCATTCCGCTAATATTTTCTCAACATGATAACTCCGACATAAGCTCAATTTGGAATGGCTAGCTGAAAAAGTTACCGCTACGTAGGACAACACTAGGTGTGCTGAAGCTACTTCAGGAGATACATAAAATAGTGTATTTATAGTTTATTAAATTTATTAAAAATATCGGGAAAATGATACTTAACCAAATGATGGTGATCGAATAATTGGGTATGGTAAATGCTATGAAAATAATTGCCAGAAGCAAACTCTCACAATTCCCTGAAAAAGACAGCCAATAGGAAATGATTTGAAATGTTGTAAATTTATATGTAATTGGGTTCAACACTTTAAGCTAAGAACGTAAGCGTCCAAACATTTCATTTCACACAGGATATTAGATGGAGGAGTATACATTCAGGCAAATTCAGTAATTGTTTAATTTTAGGATTATATTTAACCTCATCTCAAATTTAAAAAAACAATTTGGCATACGGTTATTCATGAAAGGCTAAGCTTATACTCTTCTGAGTTCAAGATAAAAGCCATTTTCATCTGTGTTAAACCATTACCTAATCTAAACTACTCTACTCTTCTTTTACTTCGTTGAGATCCGGAAGGATAAAACTGACACTACAATTTTGAGTTAAAATTTCCTCAAGTTGCATATGTGTTCCTGGCCATCGTCTTCATCTACCGTATGATTCGATCCACCATTGAGAATCGCCCTGGGGAGAATTTCGACGAGAGTTCAGTAATTTCCTGAAGCTCAGAATTAAAAGATTCCCCTTTTCTAAGATTAGCTCATGAGCTTGGTTAAGCATGACGATTATGAATGGAGAATTAAACTCGCTTTCATCTTGATTGCCAGAGTGCTATCTAGTACAGGATCCAAGAGAGTAAAACGCCTTCTAACGCTATACTGACAGATGCCAGTGTAATAGAGCGAACGCGGCGCCCATTCCACGTAGAGGAATGACGCCAACTTTCCAGCCAACATTAAAATGCTAATTTTCCTTGCACACAGGTTGAGTGAAAAACGTTATTCGTGAAAAAATTAAAAGCAGAAATTAATAGTTCCATAAAAGTTGTGATCGACGAGTGAGACCTCACATCGCCACCAGCGACACCTTTTTCCATCATATTTAGCACAATCGACCAATTCACTGATTTAATTATTGCACGCTTTTATATTGCATTCAAAGGGATAATGTACTAGATAATATTAAACTTCCAATTCCTCTATCTGAGCCATATCTAATTTATAATCCATGGTGTAAAATAAAATCCGAAAATCACCACCCGACCGGAGTATCTTTTGAGAAATTCAGCTGATTATAATCAGCCTCATTTAGGCCAGGGTAAGTAGATCCTGACTTGTATCACAATGCCCACATCTCTCTCGCACAGCTCAGCCATAAAGGAAAACATCTTTGTTTCCTGCTTTTAATTATAGAATGAAACCCCACATTTGAACTATTTTTATTAGTATTAGGAAGTATCACAAATTAAAGTCGATATAAAAAGTACAGGGCGCTCAACGGGATTAAATAAATCAGTCTTTTATTAATAGTTTGATCAAATACGCTTCAAGCGCAGAAAACTCATGCTATTTGTCTTTACATAGATAACGTTATTTTTATGAGAAACCTTTTTGTGGAATTGAATGCTTATAAGCGGATACTTTTGTAAGGCAATTCTGATTTTGTGTGCACAGCGCGTGAGCAGAGAAGGGGGTGTATACGACTCGGGGATGGGCTACGCATGCCAGCGGTAAATTGATAAAAGCTTGGATATCTAAGCCATATTGCAGCAAGAAAAATGATTCATTTGTTGGGATTTTTAGGTAAGTACACGCGTAGCCATCACGTTTCCTATAGGTACACGCTGAAACAAAGCAAGCCGAAATATTATTGGTGAACATTGAACTTCGGTTTTGTTTCAAGAATCACTTCCAACTGTACAGCATTGAGGTTTTTACGATAAAATTGTAAGTAAGCTGGGACATGCTTGAGGCTTTGGCGAAAGTTGCGAAACTGTTGGTTACAACTGTCAAGGGAAGTAAAAAGGGAATCTCCGTGAGGATCTCACTCCAGCACCTTTATCTAGTTCTAGAGGGGTGGCAGCTGGAGAGAAAAACCCTTTGAAAACCAAATCCAACCCTCGAGGACGTCTAGGACGAAGAGAAGTTTGCTGCGCAGTAGAAACGCCTGGAGACAAGAGATAAGTAGGATGAAGTGAGAGGTACTTCCACCTATGAAGCGGCTTAGGAGAGGGTCCATGGCTCTTGTGAAGGGATGAAGGGCCGAGTGGATGGGCTGCTAGGCAGGGTCTACCACCAGGTACGCGAAAGGGAAAAAATAAATAAACAGAAGGTAGGGAGGTGGAGAAAAAATGGGAGAGAGAGAGGCGGGATCTTCGGAATAAAATTGCCCTTAACCTCTTATCGCTTCCTTCTTCCCTTCGGCCTCTCCTTTGTGGCATCTGCGTACCGGGCCCCAGGTGTCGGAGTGGCAAGAGACTATGAGGAGGAGGATTCACCGGAAGGGGAGTGAGGCTTCGAGGAATTCTTATGTAACAGGAGGAGGCTAGAAGAGAGAACGAGGGCCGCTGTTGTCGGTGGGGGAAATAGCCCAAAGGCTTTGAGACGGGGGAAGGGACGAGGAGGAGGATACTAGATGGATGATTTTTTTCGTCGTGGGGCCCCCGAAAAAGGGCCCACCCTGGCGAAAGAGTGGCAGCCCCGAGTCCGTGGGAGTGCGATGACGAACGGCGCGGAGGGAGGAGGCCGAGGGAATCTGGAGCGCGATCCGTGTCATGGAGAGACCGGCGTTTGGAAGCGTCGAACGCCGGCGAACCGTTGATCGACGACCGGAGAGCGCGGGCGGCAGATAATTTCGGTGGAAGCGTTGGAGGGACGTCCTGTTTGAGATGCGGGAACATCAACAGCCAGTGCCGATGGTCGAGAATTTCACTGCATTAACAAAGGAGTATTATCTCAAGTTCAGAGTGTGGTGGTGAGTTAAAGAGTGCCACTTGTAATACTTCGGATTGTGCAAAATTCTCAATTCGGGACACCAATTCCTTGAGAAATGGATTACGACCTGAAAATAATATCCACTTAAATTTTTATCACCGTGGTGAGGGATGGGAGATGAACTAGAAACTGGGAATGAGTGATTTAAACTGCACCTGGACATATTTGTTTGCCCTCAATGGCGTATTAATGTCATTAAGCCGACCAAAACATTGTTTTTTTTGGCTTTCAATTGCTATGACTATGGATGTCAATATGTACATTAATGATTAAGTCCCGAGATAGCTATAACTTTAATGCTTTGAGTTATTAACTTCTTACTTAAACGGAATAACACCTACCATTTTTCGTCAAATGTTAGTATTCATATATTTCATTACTATAGCTATCAAAATGCAATTATTTTTTATGGTTATAATTAAAATGCGGAAAAATTCATTTGAAACTATAATTTAGTGCCTTTTAGCCTTGATATAGGAGCTTTTTATGCAATAAAATCGAAGTGTTGGGTCTAGCTTGTCAACTAAAATTGACCACTAATGCTGGCATTCTTTATGATGTTGTTAATATATTTTGAATTCAGAGTAAAATATTATTGCTGAAAGTAGTGCCTTTTTTGTTAACATAGAAAATAAACCATGAAAAAGTTTGCTATTACTTAACAGATATTGAAAACTGTAAAGTTTAAGAATAAATACTGGAAAAATATTGATATAATTTGCTACGTTCAAAAGTGACTATAAATTAACATGTTTGCTAATTTTCATTCCAATTCGTTTGCTATCTATATAGCTTGCCATTAAATAACAGCGCTAGCAATTTAATATAAAAGGAACTCAGTCTTCTATATCCTAAACAATGTTATAACCACTCGAGCGTGAACTATGAACCAGCAACCTATGAACTAGCATGAGAAGACTTACTACAGCTCTAACGCCGTTTATGCCTACGTAAAGACCAGTTTGCGTTTCTTTTGTTGAAATTAAAAATAATATTGTCATTCTGTTTTTCGACCGCTTTTCTAGAGGTAAGAGACAAAAATGTCGATAATACGACGGAGAAGAGCCAATAACTATAGCTTAAAACTTGAAGGATTATACCGACTATTGTTCATAATCTTTAAGACGATTACTTTGAACGTCCCATTTACTATGGAGATTAGGTTGGTGATTTTCGACCGGCTTGGGATAGTATTGATGGAAATGCAGATCCCGACTACTTCCAATTGAGGGACCATTACTGTCGGATAACACGTATAAAGGACTTTTCGGTGCCTCATGTAAGGTACAGTAAGGCTCGTACTGTTTCCAGGCTTCTCTTTACCTTTCAACCACTTAAAATTACTACCTCTAACAACATATCCATCAATGCTTAGCAGTGTATATGACCTTGGTTGCCTACTTCTTTATTCTGAGTAATGAGATGGATTCCAGGCAAGGAGATGACCCAATCTTGAGTTTTTCCTAAAAACGCTCCTGAAAGGTAAGGGAATTTCCAGGACACTGTAGCAGGCACAATATTGTAGGTAAGCAACACAGCAAAATTGCTTTTGTGTAGTTGTGCATATCTTTGCTCTTTATTCAGGAAAATTGAGCATAATTAATGCTTGGCCGAAAACTTCATGCAGCATCAGTACTTATTAGATGAGCGAAGGAATTTTGCTAATTCACGTTACATCCTAAGAAATCGCATACATATCAAGGATTTGCCTTCATAATCAGAAATTTGACTCATTTGGAACGCTCATCACGAAGCTAGTTTAGAAAAAATATCATATTCAAGTTTCTGAGAGTAAATTTATATGAAATTATAAGGGCGAAGATAGAATTTAGTTTCGTCTTTTAGTTTGCATTAGAAAACGCCTACAACATTGACTTTGCCACAGAATAAATTTGCTTTTCTGGCCTTACTTCACTTTAATCAAGATATGTTGGCTCTAGTAATTTTAATTTGTCATCAGTTCATTGCGTTTCCAATGTTCAAGTGCACTCTTGAAACAGATATCAAGTTTCTAGGAAAAGTGCTATAAACGTTGCTTGAAATAGACAATGAAAGGGAGGAGTGCTTTGTGTGCATTAGAATAGAGAAACTTTACTGCGCCCAGCAATGATGGAGATCCATGATAACACTAGCTTATTTTGCAGAACACAGGAGCGCCGTAAGAATTTCTTAAGGAATTTTTATATTAACAATCCATGACCAAGAACTTTCATGGACACAATGCATCTATCGCTGGCTATAAGCGAAAACAAACGAGAAGACTCAATGCAAAACAGGCAACTGATACACATAAAAATAAAGAAAATTTCCTTATTTGTGTTTTTAGCCTTCCAAATCTTTCCAAAGAAGCTGTGCTGTCAAATACATTAGACAAGGCGCTCGGGGAACACCAAATAAACGTGCAATAGTAAATATATGATAAAAATAAATGATAACATACCAAGTAAACTTTACTGTTGCATGCTTCACTTCATAGAAGTTCTCAATGTTCGTATTCCTAATTAAGTAAAATAATTTGTACTTTTCCACAGCATTTTATAATGAAAAATAATGTAGAAAAGTACAAATTAATTGATATATTATGAGTACGATCAAGTACGTAGTATTAACACTTTTCTACTAAATTATTTAGGAGCTACCGAACAATCTTATTTTTAAAATCATAGTCAAAAGTTGAAAATATTCTCGAGGCCCTCTGAAAACTTAATGCTGCTCTGCTCGGAGGGGGTAATGTTCTCCTAAATGCACCCCGCGCTGCGCCTCTGTAAGGGTAACAAAGGACGTGATGCCATTGCCATTGTCGAGGTCTGACTCCGACTGCACTTGTCCCCTCGATTTCTTTTCACGCACACTCACTCACTGAGGAGCGAGGCGAAGGATGCGCATCGTGAAGAGTCGAGATCGAAACCCGTCTGGGGCTGAGAACCACCCCTCACCCACGATAAACACACGCATCGCCCCGCCCAACACCCCTCCCTTCGCCACCGACACCCGACCTCGAACCCGAAGCCGTCCACTCGAGCGCCCGGTTATCCCCCTCCCTTACGAAGAAGACGCACGACTAAGGTGCACGTGCATTCGTCGAATGCAACAACACTCACACACTCACACACCCATTCCCTCCTCGGACGTCACTCGACCTTCAGGGACGACCTCAGGATTCGGTCCTGGCATCATCGGAGGAGCAAAGGGAAGGTCGGGATAGGAAGAAAGAAGACGGAGGAAGGGAGTGGAACCCGGTGCCACGCAGTCGAGGTCGCACCCCCTTCCCCCCAACCCGACGCACCCGATTGGGCAATTTTTTAAAAACCGGAACCGAACCCGAACCGGTCGGGGGGAACGCACTTTGGGAGCAATGGCGGCGGCGGCGGCGGTGGCTGCCGCGTGCAGGGAACGCCGACGCCTCCGACGCCCGTGGCGTGAACGCCCCGAGGGTGGGCGCCCGGATTCATTCAGTCTTGCGTGCCGCAGGGACTGGACGTCTCGGACGTCTCCCCAATCTGCCGGCCAGGGTGCGCTCGCGGGAGAAAAGGGGCGAAAGAATCGATTTTGAAGACGGCGGCCCTTCCACCCCACCCCCACGCCTCTTTTTCCTGTCCCACATCTCTTTGGCCCACACCCGAATCTCTCTTTTGTCTCTCTCTTTTTTGTTGACTGGACAAGGAGACTTTTATAAGCATCTGATATGGAGCACGGTATTGTACGGTGCAGAAACGATATTGAAGATGAGAATAGTTTGACGGGGTTTGAGAGGGTGCTCAGAGGAATGAGACTGAGGGAAGATCAGCATTGAAGACAAGCAAAGCAATGTTAGACGTGGCGGGGAAGGGAAGAAAGTTGTCCGAGGAGATCATAAAGAGGCATATTTGGAGATCTGAAAAATATTATAAAGGATTGGATGGGGAATGCCGTTTTGGAAGGGAAAATTCAATGGAATTGCAATGAGGATAGGCATTTTGATTGTGGTGAAGAGAGGCAGGAAGTTGGTAGGTAGAGTTAGTTTATTGAGGTGGGTCGACAGCTATGGTCATTTTGCACCATGCATTAATGTCTTTCAATATATTTTTATTTGCAAGCTAGTGCTAACTCATGCAAATGGATAAATGTATGTTAATATGAAATTAAAATTAAATGGAAATTTGACAGTAAATACGCCAATAAAGGAAACAAGTTAAAACTTATAAAAAAAGGCCTGTTCCATGTACAAATTTTAAAACGCGGCTAATTCCTTCTGGGTTATCGCTTAAAAACTGTCTTTAATTTCTTCTGGTGTTCACCCTCTCAATATGAATTCAGTTTTCATTGCACTCCGGGCAGGAGGTATGCTGATGATGTATAAGGAGAAATTGTGTAAGTAATCAGAACCATCCTAGCTAGGGGAACAGACAAGTTGCCCTCCCCATCCAGATAAAACGCTCTTGCATTAGCCAAACTATAACGATACACTTTTATTTAAATGGGGAAAATGGAGGCTAGGGATAGGAATGTAAGAGAGCATGAAGACGGTTAGGAAGTATATCCAGTTTAAGAGGAAAATTGTGATATATTAGAGATGTTTAATATTAATGGGTACAAGAGAAACGGTTCATAAAAAAACATAGAACCGATAAAACACTAATGAAAATACAACGCAATGAATTATACTGAATAAATTAATTGACCCACGGGAAAGAAGAGATAGCTAAGGAGATCAGCTCATGAGATTTTTTGCAGTAAAATAGGAAATTTACATCCAGAGATGAGAAGGTAGCGAAAGGATAAAAAATGAACGAAAATAATGGAATGGAAGAAAAGCCAAAGAAATGTTCAGGATGAGTACATTGAATAGGGAATCAGTAAAAAGAGAACCAGTTCCTAAGAAATACTATGAGCGATTACAACGTATGCTTCCTATTCCTATCCTGTAAAGGGAATGCTAAGATGGGGAAGAACGTATTAATCACGCAAGTGAGCCCAAACTGAGACTATTTGTCACATGGGGATCAAAATCTACCATAATTTGAGCGATGAAACTTACACCTTGGTAGCTGTCGTAACTGTGTTACATATTTGAAGTAACTGTGCTAAGGGTACATATTTGAAGACTATAACGGAGGCCGGCAACATTTTTACCTCTTCACTAGTATTCAGCAGGGCGACGGTTGTTTCCTTTCAGTCGTAAATCAATTTATTAATTGGCTTGACTACATTCTTCAGCGGAATATTTACTTTCCCCGAATAATGAAGATTACAAGAAGTTCCGACGCACAGTATTGGCCAACGTCAGATCCCTTTAGACATACAGAAATTATAATAATAACGTCCAAGAGTAAGTTACTGAAGTCATGAACATTCATTTTCATTTTTCATAAAGTTAGCTATTTAAATTACTTTGATGCATTATTGTGTTTCGGTCAACTGAATGGTTAACTCTTTAAGTTAGCCCTTTCTCTAACTCGTGAAATATAGTTTTAAAGTACAAAAGTAAAGGGAAATGCACTGTTGCTATGGAATCCATACATTCATTATTTTCATTCATGAGGTTTCCACCAGTTAGAGACACCATGATCCAATGGAAAAACTCAGTTATGAATACACAACTCGTATCATACGCCGGATTAAGCACCAAATCCTTCATTACTTGACTTATAATATCTTAACCCTTCGTGTTATAAATTCCCTAAATTCTTTTTCCTTTATAAGCGCCCACTCCTTGTCAACTTCCCTAGTATTCCAGTGTTCAGCTGCCAACCGCTTTCCAGAACGTGGTAGGAACGTTTTTACTTATTTTGAAAGCGCTTCCCCTACTTTTAATTCCTTCATTTTGAAAATATTTACTTCGGGTATCCTCCGTGAAGGGCATCATATCTTCGCAAGTACGAAGGATACTACATTTAAGGATGCAGGAACTATTTCCTCAGTAGCGTGCCAATCCATTTCTAAACATTCACTCATATAAGTAAAGCATGCATTTACTTCTCCAGAGCTTGAAGCAAGAAGAGCTTAACTTCTAACGGCATTTCTATTCTGAGAATGAGATTTGGAAATCCGTTAATTAAAATGTTTCTTTGTGTTATTTACGATACAAATTAAAAACTCTCGGGCTTAGTTTCCACATGATATTATAATTTTTTGGTTCATATGTTGGTTTCCATCTTAAAAATCCTAAGGACCCAATATTACCCATCCCAAATATCCTTTAAATCTAGTGATTCCTAATAGTACTCGACATTTTATAACTAATCCCTCATAAAACCCTGAATTTTATAACGGCCAGTATGCACTTTTAGTAACAACACGAGATGAGTCGGGCTTCAGACTAACTTCGGGGCCATAAATTCGTGAAGAAAACTAAATTTCTACTCAACCTGTAATTAAGAGGATAAAGCCTATTTTTAGGCAAGATAAATAAGCAGCTTGATAGTAATGGGATGGAGATGGTTGATAGAAAAAACAAATTAACGGGATAATAGAGATCAGAAGATTGGGCTGAACAAAGTAATAGGATACAATACCAAGGCAGATCGAAGACTCCAGTTGTCCTTGAATATGTTTATAGGTGTGGCATATAGGATATTAAAAAGTGGATCGTGTTCGCGAAAGAGTAATAGAATGGGAGAGAACCTAGAACGGGAGCCAATAGTGAACGCATGAATAAAAATAATGGATGGTTTTAATTTTGTGCGCAGTGGCATAACCCGCGAAACGAAGAATTTTTAGGATGAATATGATTAGAAGGGAGAAATTAAAAACGTAAATACAGAGAAAATAAATTGTTAGAGATAATATGATGTAATACATTTATATACATATATTTAATAAAGTTGAGAACTCGGTAAAAGAGGTTAACAAGGAATATGAAGGGAAAATGATTGGGGTTTGGATATCATGAAGGGAGTGGAGGAGTTTGTTGGACATGGCAATAAATTATTATCAGTTTTATCAGCTGGCAATGATTTAATGTATTTATATAACAGCACTAATCAACATTTGTGAAGTAAACTAAAAGTTACCATAAAGTGCAATATACTCTCCTAAAACATAATAGGGATATGTAAGCGAGAGCGTCTGTTTAGACATTTATTTCATTATTAACACACCAGTTTTTTCCACTGTTACCTAAAAGCTAAGACTTATTGTTTTTGGCACTTGAATAACCTTCTGAGCCCACCCCACTAAGGCTAGTGCCAAAGTGGCCTGATTCGGCAAATAATGCGTTATAGCAGTCATGTATAAGACTAGCCATCACTTACTTTCATCTCATAATTTTATAAGATAAGCGAAGTTGTTTTCGAGGTTAATTTAAACTTTCAACCACATGAAATTTACTTCTTTGTATGAAAATACAATGAAGCCCTATTTTATCTTCCAAAATTAATCCAATTTTACGATGAGGCAGGAAGGTGATAATTTGAGATTGCAGGTGGAGATCAGCAGCTATTTTCCCGTCGCTGCTGATCCTTAAAATCGGTAGTAGTTGATCGCCTTAAGTTTCTCCACTTCCTTTTCGCCGTTTTAAGTAACATCAAGGCATTGTGCTATACTAGCCAAGATAGAGGCGGCAAAAATGTATACTCCATGGAATAAATATGCTTTACACCAATAACTCAATGCATTTTTTGGACGAAATCAACTTTTGTTTCTCAAGCGCATTCTTTTGAGAAACTTGCTATCGAGAAGATTCTAAAAGTGGTTCCAGATGCGGTTTAACCTCCCATTGGATCATGTTGTTCCGAGCAAATATAGCTTCCCCAGACTATTAGCTCAAAACAGTCTAAAATTTGATTCGGGCAACTTTGCGCTTCTCTGTACAATATTTTCTACACCTGTACATGAAATGTATTACCAAAGCGTTTATTTATAACCTAATGTAAGACATGGGTATGAGTCACCCAATCCAAAAGAATCACTGTGAAACTGATTCCCTCAAAAATTTGCGTTCAAGTCCTAGATTCATAGTGTTGCGGCTAACTTTTCTTAGGTTTTGGTGAAGCATCAGGAGATGAAGGTGGGATATTGAAATAGTACAAAGGTACCTTAGGAAGTTAACCACAGGCATATCTCCCATGCTTTTTGCTTAACGCCAAATTAGCGGCTCAGAAAGGTTCACAATAGCTGACTTTATGGCGAATTGTTCAATTTGGTTTAATTTCATCCGTAACAACTTCTCTTACGGCAAATGCTCTCTGACTTGACTTCTTTCTCTTGAAATCCCACATAAATGATTTTTATTTTATTTATTATTTATTTTATTGTTCTAGGACCTTGTCCTGTGGAAGATAAATCATTTTATACAAATTAATTCAATGGACAAGCACAAACAACCAGGCCCTGGGAAGTGAAAAATCCTCCCCAGGCGGGATTCCAACCCGCAATGATAGTTGTACACATCGGTCATTTAACCAAATTTGCGTTGATTATATATTTAAGGATGTATTTTCTACTAAGACCCTAAAGATGAGGAATATTAGAAGTCTTAGGAGTAGGAGAGCGAGTATAAAGCGATGCATGAGTGTGAGAGAAACAAAAGTAGTTTTCAAGGGTAAAGCATTATGGAGTGGATTATTAAAACGGGTCTCTGCATTTTCCTAGGGCTAACAGCAATAATTCTAACTACTTTCTAATTTGAACTAAATTATTTGACTTTGTCTATCTCATAGGGGAATGGCGTGATGGGTATGTATGTATTTATACAGGTTTTTATTAAAAAAATCAATTTTCACTGTCTAACACAACTTGAAATTGCTTTTATTTGCTCGTGAAAGTGCATTTGTTTCAATTTTATAACTGCGAAACAAGACCCTAATTTATCAAACACAAAGTCAACTAAAATGTATAACCGTTGTTTTCTGAGGCTACGTATAGTTTATGGAAGAAAAGGAAAAACGGATTGAGTATATCCCCAGAGAGAGAAATAATTTTACACGCATATATTGACCAGATTTTCTCTCTACTTTCCAAAATGCAAATAATGCGTATAATCTACTTGCCCTTAAATGACAAATATGTGTCATTGGTTAATCATATGAAAACGATGACTCTTGAGAAATTAAAGGTCATTGAACATTTTAAAAATTAGAAAAGCAAAGACATGAGCTGAATTGCGAGGATAGAGACGGAGCGTGCGAACAGTTTCCGTATTTTGGTATGATATAAATTAAGATAAACACATGTTAAGCAGCAATAATGTAGTAGATTTGTGCAAAATAATTTAGCTGAAAAATAAGCGATTTCATACAGAAGAGAATTGATGAAAAGGACCCGTATATGAATGAACCAGTGGAAACTATTATGGGGTGTAGCGTTGCTAGGATCATACTCTGGTCTTAGATGATAGAGGCTGAGAGTATATTTGAGTATTTTCAGATTCATAATATGCTCTTCAAATGTAGAACATATGGGTGGAGAGAAAAATGAAGGAGTAAAAGGCCCGACAGTGAAAGGAAACGACACAAGTGCTGAAAACATGAGTTGGTAAAGAAGTAGGATACGTGTATGAACCATGTGTTTGGGGGAACTGGGATGTTTAAGGCTGTGATAGGAAGTGAATGTTGGTTTGGTGAGGAAGAAATTACAGAATAGATATATATGACTGCTTGGAGAATGGTAGATCACCTGAAGGAAAGTCTAATAGAGTTATAATATGGGGAAATTATATCGTTGAAAGAGAGGGAGATGGTGGTTTACAGATTTTCCCATGGTAAAAAAGGTACAGGCTAGTCTCAGGTGGACTTTAATAGTTATTATACATATAATATATAAATATATGTTGATGATGAAGAAGGTTATCTACAGCATTCGTCATTTCGAAGATTTTTGTGCTGCAGCTAGTAACTTATCTTTCTTTTCAGCGAATAGATTCATTCCTTCATCACTCCGTGGTTTGACATAATTCGTAATTTTCTTCACATATCCTATCCTTGGTCTTCCTTGGTAATTTTTCCCATCCGTTCTACCTTCCATAATTGTCCAAAAGGGGCTACTACAATGTGCCGGATAAGAATCTTCTATTTTTCAGGGTTTTGATTAAAAATATCTGATCCCAGTAAGGTCATCGCAGCACGATCGAGATGAGGACTACTTAGAAATGTTTGCTAGTATTTTCCCACACTGTCAATCGTATAGACACTACCTAAAACGTTAAAGCATGGAATGCTTAAGGTTCCGTGGTTGATCTTTTTCAGGCAGGTCGTGTGCCACTCTCTTCGTTCGAAGCTGTGCCTTCTCTCGTGTCGAAGTCACTACTTGTTCCATCAGCACGTGAGATGATTCCACAATCCTTCGCCGATGTCGCATGAAAATGCAACTCTCGCGGCAAGCGTAAATACCTTGGGCTATTAATAGCCAAGTATGCAGGCGAAATGAGCGAAACAGGCTCAAGAGTGGGGTAAAGAGAAGAAGAGAGAAGGCGAGACCAATTGGAGCGAATTAGAGTGGCAAAGAAAGTGGGTGGAATGTAGATGATCCTGTAAAGAAAGGGAATTGAGTTGAATTGTGGAAATGTATTGGCTTCAAAGTCTCCCTCAGTAAACACTAAGGTGCATTAGTCTGTATGAGGTCCCCATAAGTTTTATTGCCTTGATTTCCAGAGGTTTTAGTATTGTTATTTACACCACATATTGTATGATCTAATATTCATTAATTTTAGATAATACATTAACAAAAATGTGTATAATTAATATTAAAAAATCCTTCGCCAGGCCAGAGAGTTTAACCCAAATCCCTCGATTTCGCGCTTATTGCTTTAGCCGTTCACGCCAACCAGGTGTCCTCGTTCACAGCCAATGAAAGAACTAAACATTACTGAATATTAAAGGTGTGCGAAATCCCTTAAAATTATAAGTACTGCTTTGAATTCAGCCAAATAATGGAACTAGTGAAAAGAATACAGGTTCATGAATTCCATCTCATTATATAGGCTCTTTTCAAGTTTAGAAAGACTTTCAAACAATCTACTCATGTGTTCAAATAGCAAGTTAAAACCATTCCTTGTTGTTTTGATCGGCAGGAAAGCATATGCTTCACAGATAAACTACTGGTCTTTTTATTGTATGCATTAGCACAAGGTATTAATCGTGTTTGGCTTAAGGTTACCACAGTCATAAGTAAGTCGCGTTTTCTATAGTAGCCTTGTGGGACTAGCAATTTGAGTTGTAAAGAATCATTGTTGCGGCAAAGTGCCCGTCATATTCATCATTTAATATAAAATAATCAAATTTCTATGCAATGCATTCACCAACCATGATGTTAATTATAAAAAGGGCGTCCTTTAATGTTTGAAGGGACACCCGAAAATTTAATCCCCAACGGAACATTATGAAATAAGTATCCGCGTCACTGTGTATAAGTATTATTCACAGCCTAAAACCATTTGGCTTTGACGTTCTACACCATTTTTCATTCGATATATCTCCTAAACGTATGACATCAACGTTGAAAGCGTTTTCACAATAAAATATGTTATAGTGATTAACAGATATTTTGAGCTATCGCATTTGTTCATTAGATGAGGAAGATCAATTGCATTAAGAGTAATTTAAATGAAATTTATCACTGTGTTTGTTTGTTATTATTTTGCTTCACTTACACAAATTAATATGATATTATTTCCGCAAACTCTAGCCAGAAAAGGCTGCTATACTTATCATGTCATCCATGCATGTATTGGATACTTATCCTTTGGCATTCTCAAAAAAATAGTTAAAAAGAAGGATTGTGAAGGTGGCTTACAAAGGCAGCTAACAAAATACTGTTATGTACATCCATTCCTTGTTTTCATTATGAATTCAAATTTAAATTATTTTATTTCCAGAAATATCAATTCAATTCCCAAAAATGGAAGAAAAAATGTGCATGAGATAGTTCCAATTGATATTTAACAACTGACAACCAGAATATTTTGACGTTTTTTGATGTAAACATTTTTTTATTTGCCATGGCTGTCTAGGCCAGTGGCCCGGAGCGTTTTTTTTCCGTTGGTTGGACTGTCAAGCTTGTGAGTGATGGCGGACCACACGCCTCTGTAAAAGCGTAACCTACATGACTAAAAAAACGTTCTTTATTTGAAATACAAGGGCATATTGTCAGACAAATTTTAAACACATTTACCTGTAATTTTTTAGTGAGGAATGGTGCAGATCTTTCGTCCACTCTGCTTTTAAACCGTATCCCTCACTGAAAGAAACTGTTACAAATGATAATCAATGCTAAATGAAGAGACACTTCTTATTAAGAGAAACTAACCACACTGAACACTACCTCAGTCACTTCTATATTGTGAAGATGAACTGATACGCCTACGCAAAGACGACTTAAATGACTTCAATTCTTCCGTGCATTTTCTAAGCTTTCGTGGCAATACTTTTTATTGCTAAATGTAACTTAAAATGTATTTGCATTTTTGTAATACGCACGAATACCCGAAAATTGTAACTCCAACATGCGCCCAAGAAGTAAGAATGGAAGAAAACGTCTGAAAAATGCCGTCACAAAACTTCTCCATTGATCTTCACACAAAATATCACAAATTACTAGTATAGATTTTTTATACATTTATGATGCATGGTTTTTTCATGTATGATTTACTTTCTTTTATTTGAATTAATAAAAAAATTATGAATATAACATGAATGATCTTTGATACAGGAAATCATACAAAAAATATTCCAAATAATTTCATTTAACTGGCGATTGCATTTTACACCTTCAACGACATTGCAAATACACCTTCAACGACACAGCTAAGTTAGATTGTGACTGCTTACGTTAAAGCTACGGCACATTTTTCCAAGCAGCGTACTTCAGCTCAGTATACCAAAACTGAAATTAAATCCTATATGCCACTTTACCGTGAGATTCTACCGTGAGTAACATATGGCCTGGGTGAGTTAGATAACACTAACTCGGGAAAGTGTGAATAAAGAAGAACGAGGCATTTGAGAAAGGAGGGAAATAATTAAAATGATGAGTAAAGGAACGTTGAGAAAAGAAATAAAAGAAAGGGAAGAGACAAATACGGCATCAGTGAAAGGGAAGTGTAAAAATAAAATGGCAAGCGCCTTTCGCCATTAAAACATCGATTCCCGCTCGATCACCACAGATAATCACGACTCCGATTTGGATGGGTGATAATCCAAAGTATCTCACTTGCAGTTACTGCAGTCTTCAAGAGCAGAGAGTAGATTCCAAATGGTTTTAAGTTTTGAAGATTGCTAAACTGGAACAATGATACAAAATGGTTAAAGTTAAAACCCCTTTGGGGAATTCGGTTTCTTTCCTTGATCAAACTCTCTCCCCAAACGAAAACTGCACTTCTTTACGAACATATGGATAGGTTTTCTAACGGAAATGATACCCATTCCATGGGTTCTTTATACTTTTTATCCTTGGTCCTCTCTTTTTTTCCTCACCAATTCTTGAAACCGCGATTCCAACGAAGTTCATTAAAAATTGTTTTAATGAAATTTTGAAAGTTATTTTACTCTCACGAAATCAGTCTAAAAAAACATTGCCTCACTCTGCAAGAATTTGAGAGTAAGTGGATAATGATTCAAGCTACCTACCGATGCTCCTTTAACTGATAGTTATACAACCACTAGTGCGTGGAAAGAAGCCTTCGGTACGCTGTCTTCATTCTTCCCTTCTAGGGCGGCTGGCATCAATTATTTCGCCTCTTCTCTTTCTCTCCATTTTCCGCGAAAAGGTGAGACGGCACAGAAACGAAAGCCAAGGAAATGGAAGAGAAAGACTGGCCGTGTACGTGTGCGAAGTATGGCACAAAAGGAGAAGGTCCTGGGGAACGAATTTCGGGTGTGTCCTGTTTCATCCCTTGCACCCCCTGCCACTCACACTCCCCGTTTCCCTTTCCTCCTCTTCCCCTCGACTCCCGCCCTCTCGCCCCCCCGATCCATCTCGACCCGCTCGGCGAAAATTTCATTCTCAACCCAACAACCTTTCCCTCCTCTTAAAAAGGCGAAGTCCCGTGGCCAGGTCATGTTCGTCCGCTCCCCCTAGCATGATTCAATTTTGAAGGCCATGAAAAGGGAATTCCTCATGAAATCGGCTTTTGAGGACCGTAGGGCGTTCGCACACTTGCTAACTAAATGCGGTGAATGTAGCGTCGGACTACGTGGAACTCTCTTAGTGCCCGGATGGCGTGTATAATTCGCCGCCGTGTTCTTGATTGGTCTCCATCTTGTTAATTGCCATCATGGTCGGTTCTGGTGGGTAGCACCCTCACTGCCCTACCGCGAATACAAGTCGAGTCTAGGTTTCATGATTTTCTGGTGGTGTGGTCCCTTGGAGATCTATAGACAAGCAAACATGGACTCTCCAACTGAAAGAGTTCTCTAATGACGTTCGAAACGCCTAGAAAGAATGAGAACTAGTACGAGTCAGTTTACCTATCTATTAATCATTTGGCTTCCTGTCAATTAATGGCACGTATTTGGACCCTACCAAAGTACACTCCATCAGAGTGTATGTACTTTGGTAGGGTATGCCGCAACACATTAAGATTTTCAGAGGCCCTAGACACTATTAATCTTTTTAATTATATTCATTTATTACACCTTTTAAGAAACTCCTAAATGATTTTACGCTTATAAATTTCAACAGTATAGTTACTATGCTATTCTTGAGGTATCCGCGAGGTCTGTGTATATGCTTCTTTCTGTTTTCGGGAAAACTCAATATGTTTACGCCTTGAAGAAACATACATGAAGTGCAGTTACAATGTGTTTTATAATTTATCATACGAGTGCAGCACAGAATACATGATTTTATTATTATTTTGGAAAGAATTTTGTGTCCAGGTTTCTTAATACCGATATTTCTCTTGTTTATGCCAAACTTAGGATTAAATTACGCTGGGTAAAGAATTATTTCAAAATGTAATTGAATTAAAAATTATTATAAATCCAATTTGACTAAAGTGATCATCTTTATGTATACTTTCCGCAGAAATGAAATATGAAAACAGTGGTCAGTAAAAAAATTGTTGAAGATTTTCCTCGCAAAAGAAATCAAGAAAATACGATCATAAAATAAACTGACTGAGAGGAAATGAAATGTTTTGTTTTGACTCCTAAAAACTCCTATTTCCTCCATTACTAATTTCGTAGGCTCTTGGTATTTAGTCAAACGTGCCTAATAGATAACACAACACTTCACTCAAGTACAGGATCGTCTTTTACAATTCCTAACACTGGTATCTTTTTGTTTGTTTTAACTCAGTCATATGCTCCTATTACTTTCTGCCTACCCTTATGTCTTCCAAAAGCCTTATTTTCATCTTTCCTCTTCTATGCTTATCCAAAATTATCTTCTCTATTGCCCTCCTCAACATGCCTTCCAATTCCAAATTAGTACCTTGTTCATTTCTGTGAACATCTCAACAACTCGCCGCCAACTTATACCTTGAAACCTAGCGCTGACAATGCAACGCTCAACACTTTGCTACCTACTCACAAACCTCCTAGCTTGCCGTCCTCGCAATCCGAATCATTCACTTTCACTCAATGAATATACTTATTTACGCTTACATCTCAAAAGGCTCCAATCTGCGTACATCCTCTTTCCTCAAAGACCAGAGACTCCGACGCTGACAATGCAACGCTCAATTTACAATTTTTAACGGATTTTCACTATAAGATGATTATCTATACTTAGTATCAGTTATTAATTTCATCTTAATTTTAGTAAATGATATACATGTTTACTTAATGTATGAATTTTAATTCATATGCCGTTTTCCCTTATTTTTCGCGATTTCTCGCAGTTGGTAATTTTCTCCCCAAATGCCCAATAAGACTCTTCCAGGTTTTTCCAAGTCATAATTTAGAAATTAATTACTAATTAACAAATGGTTAAATTCATTTCAACACCTGTCATAATCTGTATTGCATTATTTCATCACGTGTATACAAATTGGCAAGGAAATTGGTAAATCTAAAATGCTGGACCTTAAACCAGGTTTCCGTTAAGGTCAAAGCTTGGGGGGGGGGGAGCTAAAGTCAGCTTCATACCTTATCTCTATCCTTGGAAACATTATAAATATGATCACCTTTCGTAATTAGGAAAAATGATCAAATGAAAACAGATAATCATAGGTCGTTCAATCCTTCCTAAGATTGGTTGACTGCAGCTCTCAATCCTTCCCTATCCAATGCTAGTTCCCTTAATCCCTGTTTGTCCTTTTTATATACTTTCCCCTTTATCTGGTAAATTTTTTCATCCCTAGGCCTTCATTTGGTACTTTTCCGTCTACTTTCTTCAATTGTATTCCTTAAAAACCTGCTGTGCACCCATCCATATGTTTATTCTATTTTGTTGTGTTCCATATAGTCCTTTCCTCTTCCAACCTTATGTATACTTCATCATTTCATACTTGATCCGTCCATTTGATCTTCAGCATCCTCCTTCAACACCAGGCTTTGAATGTTACTAATCTTTTCTGGTCCTTTTTTCCAACTGTCCACGATTCCGATCTATACAGGGCCACGCTCCTTACGAATGCTTTCACAAACTGTTTCCTCGTTCTTTGAACACAGATGACCTTTTGAAAAAAATATGGCCTCATAGAAATTAAAAAAAAGCTCAAACTGATATTTAAGGAAAAGACGTAACGTTAACCCTTTTCTCCGCTATGGGGGTACCAACACGACAGGAGGAATCCGTGCCTTCCGTCAAAACGGCGTTTATAGGTATGTCGAATAAAAGAGACAAAGTGTGAAAATAGAAAATTTCAAAATTAAAAAAAGACTAATTTATGAATATTTTTACCATTAATATGTAACTTAAAAAAACGACAGGGTGGGTCAAACTCTCTAATTTACCATGATGATCGAGAAAATAACCAGGAGGCGTCGGATCTTATTGTAATTCTTATTGTAATATTAATGTCTTCCTTTGAATCGGGGAGGAAATGTTGAAATTAGAGAAGCTGTTTTGTAGACAGAATTCGACTCCCTTTCTTGTAGCATCTTGCATTAGGGGATGTATTCTCTCATTTTGGTAATAGTAAAACACTTCCGTCGAAAAGCACTAATTTTTCAATATTTCACAGTCGAATTCCTCAATTTTTTGATAACTTTCAGGCATTCAGTTTTTCTTAATTTTTTCCCTTACAACCATCTAAATGCCTTCTAATTGAGTCATTCACGAGATGATGTCAAGATTTTACTTCAAACTTCACTAGTTTTACGCTGCCAGTGAGATGTGATTTTATACTCATCCTTGTTGACCTTCTTCTTGCTCATGATGACGCCATCAATTCCAAGGTAAGAGTTTTCATTACTCTTTCAACCTTTCTCTTTTAGAGTGGCTCTCGGTGGATATCTCTGATAATTTTCGAACTGCAAAGACATGTTGCACGTGAAAACAATGCGGAAATGTCATTTTCTCATTTTTTTTAAGTTCCCGCGATAAGATAAGACTCAAGCAGTAAATTAAATGCAACTATGTGGTACAGTGGTACATTAATGACAGTATTGATGTGATAAAAATGCATAATCGGCCATATTGAAGGGATTAGCTCAGCAGTAAATATGACGAAACAAGGATTTCAGTGGCGAAAATTTCGTGTTACCTTAATTTATCGTTTGCCCATCATGGGAACATAATCACAGGGTAAACTCAGCAAAATTACTGTACAATGTGTACCTGTGAAAGGTGGCTAAATCATCACATAAACATAAATGAAATTACTTAAAACACCGTGAGATTTTGACAAGTTTTCAAACACTTTTGCCCGATAGTGCTCCTTAACCTTGAACTAATTTTGTTCTTTACAATGATACATTTAGAATATATCTAGAAAAATACAAAATTGGAGTAGTTAAAAAAATCAATACACTTAATTCATAATATTTTATGAAATATTTCGAGTTACAGGTGTAGAGCCATGTAAGGTAGATCGTTTTTCGTAATTAAAAAAAAAACAAATTTCACTCATATCATCTGTTGCTCTCGCTGAGTCCTTAATCTTCCCGCCCGAGGACTTTCATCTTCGTGCGCACAAACGCACATGAATAGTGTGAACGCACGAACACGGCCCTCGTGGGCGGTGCCAGGGTTTTCGTGCGTGTGCGTGCCTGCGATCGTGAGTCGGCCTCCGATGGGAGAGGCACTGCGTTCGCCTCTTGTCTCTTCCGCGAAATGACAGCGCCCGCTCCGAATTCCTTTGTTTTCCATCTTCTCAATTCCTCCTCCGTCCAACCTGGGCCTGAGATACGAGTGCCTTCCTATTTTTGACGTCACCATACATACGTACTTAAAAATTCAACCCGTTGCACTTGTATCTTTCTACCTGTTTCATACCGGTACGTCGAGGTGTGCTTATTATTATTTTGCACCCGAGAGGTAAACAATAATAATGCATTGCTAAAAAAATTAAGGCTTCCACCGAGGTTTGATTTCAAAGAATGTGGTCCACCGGGTTTACAACAGATTTTTTGGACGATGTGTCGCCGGGGGTCGAGGGATCGAAACATGTTTTGCCCGCCTTGTACAGCAAATTGTTGTTCTGGTGCATTCTAATTGGCCAAATATTTTTCCAAATTATAAAATTTTGAAGAATCAGAGTCCTAGAATTCGTAGCTGGTTGTTTCTGTATTCACAGTTGATGATAATATGCTCTTCTTCAAAACCTTCACAATAGTAACTGCTATGTTAATAAGAAGGTACATATATAAAAACTATTATATTAGATTGAAAAGTTAAGATAAGAACAAAAAGGGGAGGAATCAGGTGAGATGTTATGGAATATGAACATAATAAGAACTTAGAAGTAGCAATTTTGTGGAAAATTGCTACTTTTAAGTTATTATTAGCTAAGATAAGTATTCCCCACAGAAAAGATAGTTTTTTCAACGGAATTAATTAAAATGATATTGGGCACAAATCTACAGCAGCCAAATCGATTTCCACTCCACCTGGTAATTTTGATGATTAATTTAGACACTATTATTCTATTTCCAGATTTGAGATAGTTTTATCACAAATTCTCAAAGCTCTTACCTAGGAATTATCCAAATTCTTATTAAGTTCATTCTTTTGGTGGTTTTTAATTTTTTATAATATTTTTCCATATATATACTCTTCCTGATAAGGTTTACGTTTGAGCTTACTTTTGCCTTCTTGATACCGCGACAGAAGACAATAACAATGCTGGGAAATTGTTTCGCGAATCAAATAAAATAACAGCAATATTTTGGCATAGTTGCTTTATTTCATTATTAACGCCCTATTATATTTTCCATGAGTTTTTCCTTTCCCGTCGATGATTCTTAAAGAGTCTCTTGGAACGAAAACCAGACCCCTTCCAAGAAAAAAAATTTAACCCCCAAACATCCCGACCTTGTACACATTATTTCTGCATGCAGATACGGACGGGTGAGTGAGTGTTAAAGAAATAATAAAAAAAAGCGAGAACCCTTTTTCTCGTATCCCGTACCCCTCCCAACGTAGCCTCGCCCTCTTCAAACGTCCCCTGAAAAAATTGAAGTGAGCCTCCCTCGCTCTCCTTCTACACAGACACCCTTTGGGATGAAAAAAATGCAAAGCACAGGGACCCCTCACGGACACACGAATTCACATACAAATCACACACACAAACACATTCGTGTGCCTTTAGTATTTTTTTTATATTCCCCATTTCCTCGTCTCGTTCCGACCACCTCTTCACCCCCCCCCCACCCTACAAAAAGCCCTCCCACATTTCCCTAACCTTCTCCCACCCTGTTATCTCCCTACGTTTACCCCCCCTCCGATATGTATATATGTATACCTATATATCTACTTTTCCCCTCCTTTTCAACCCTTCCCCCGTCTCTCTCTCTCTCTCGACGACCCAGGGCGATGCGAAGACGCCCGCCGTCGGGGCGGACTACACGGCCGGGGTTAAAATGAAAAATAAAAAAATAAAACCGCATCGCCGGGCGTCGGCTGGGAGACGGAGGAGAGTTTTAGTCCGCCTGCGGCCGGGAATGGGGGTGGACGCGGCGGCGGCGGCTTCAGTAGCCGAGGCGAGAGATCAAGACGAAGAAGCCCCTTTATCTCTGGCAGCACACCTCTCATCTCGCCGCCATCTTTGTCTCTCCTCAATGACTTCGTCATCGTACGCGTTGCGCCATCGGTTACGTCACGCGCAGAGCACTCTAGGGATCTTTAAACCGCTCCGCCCGGCTGGATTTTCAAGAACCGGGATGACGGCAAGTAAGTAACAACCAACCCCATCCTCTATCTCCGAAAGCGATAAATTCTCATTCCTCGCCGCCATTATCCGCATCGACGTCATCATCGTGAGTCTTACGTCATCCGTGTTGTCATTGAACGAGAACATTCGGCGGGCTCCCTTCCCACTGTCCGAAGCTTGTTTTGAAACACTCTAAGTTCCATTCTTTTCCTTTCTCTAAAACGATCAATCGCATTCTCCGATGCCGTTGTCAACATTGTGAATATTACGTCATCAGTTCCGTCATCAAACTAGGTATTTAGGGTTCCTATCCTAACCAGTCCCTTACCAAAGTTATTTCCTCTTCTCAAAATAGTCAGCTTTCCTACATGATTCCTCGTTCGGAAAAGGTACAGATAGGGTTAGGATCGGGAAAGATAGGGTATGTACCTTTCCTTGAGATTCATACGTGAATATCCGGGCTCCTTCATTTGTGAGGTCGTGACTGAGGAGTCACACGCGGTCGTCTTGTTTTTTTTTTCCTACGCGCCAATAGGTCACTAGGCCGCATAGACTAGACGGGTGGATGACGTTTTGCGAGTGGGTGGATGTGGTGTTGTAGGTGGGCGTACTCCCACTCCCAAGGAAGTGGGGGAAGGGATGTTGGGAAAGACGGGTGGGTGATCTTGGAGGGGAGGCAGATGCGAAGGAGGCTGGAGGAGGAGAAAGAGGAGGAGGGGGAGGATGGTGCTGGAGAGGGAGGGAGGAAGAAGAGGTATAACTCCAGAAGAACCCTTACCTATCTCACCCCGATCCCAAGTAGACAGAACAGACCCGCCTCCAGAATCTCGTTCATACCCTTTACCGCTTTACAAATTATCCTGCATCCTAAGACCGCATCAACTTGCAAACGTGACTAACGTTTTCACCTCAAGGTTTACAGTGACAACGTCCACCTCAACTCAAATTCACAGAAAGTTAGCTCAATTCAAATGCAGTGATTACGCGAACGATATCTAGGCAATAAAACAGGGCCTTGAGCAAAGAGTTAGCTCACCCTGATTTGGATACGTCCCGCGTCCCCGTTTCTCTCCCCCTTGGCTCCACCAGCTTTTGGGTAATAGTTCTCGCGAATAGGCAGCTGCGTTCCTATTTTCCTACCCTCTCTAACTCGTGTTTAAAAATAACTCGTGTGCTACGCTTGTACCTCACGCGTGTTCGCAGGTGTTTCGACGTAAATATTCGTTCGGGTCTTTTGTTTATCGACTCGGGATCCTTACCCTGCCGAAAGGACCGGGCGATGAGTACATACGCACACACGTATATATGTATGTATATGTTTGTATGCATGTATAAATGGAGTTCTGGCCACGTTATCGATCCGTCTCCGCTTTTATGCATACTCCCGCCGGCTCGCCACCCCTTATTTCGTCTCCCCTGCCCCCCTCGCCGCCCCTGGCCACCCCGTCAGGGGCCTTCCCCTCCGTTCGATCGCCAAGAGTTACCCCCCTCCCCGCCCCCCCGCCTGCGTTGGCTCGAGAGCAGGAAGGGAAGGAAAAGCCCACGCTCCCCGCGGAAGATGGAAAAAACAAAACGATTCCTTGGGGGAGGACGCGATGTGACCTAGGCGGAGGAATCTTCGTGCCCTAGGGGAAGCCTAGGGACACCCGTACCCTCGAGAGTAGCTCCTGGAGGCTGTGAACCATTCAAGGAGGAGAGACGGTGAACGATATCGGAAGATGTTGGTGGTGAGCTGCTGGTTACTACGCGGGGAAGTCGCCTTGGCTCCTCTCTCGCCCGGTCGATCCCCCGTCGCTGCGTGGGTAAAATCTGTTAAGGGGTCCCCCGGAATCAAGCTGACGCGCTCGACCTGCCCTGGAAGTGGACTCGCGTTCTCGGACGGCGGCCATCCCCAGAAAAATATCTCACGTGTGGTGCGGCTTGGCGTATAAGCGTGGTGTGGATCCACGATGCACGGTGATCGCGTGCTGCAGGGAACGGAAATGTGTGTGGGTTTTCTTTTCGACCGGACGTGCAACTGACACTTCCCTCACACGGAAAAAAACGGGTGGTCCTCTTTGAGTGAGTGAAGCCTTTCGTGTTGTGTTTCCCTCTTCACGAATGCCACCATGTGAGTGACGCGTGCGTGCGATCCTCAAAAAAATTACCCCATCGCCAACCAACACACGCATGCAGAGTTTTTTCCTTATCAGGAGAGGGAATTCGCGATGGTCACTGCTACCGGAACAAAACGGAAACTCACGTTTCCCGAACCGGAACAGAACAGAATGAACCGGAATGGAGCGCGGAATGTTCTGGGAATACAGTCGGAGCGCACCGGAAAGCCTCCTCAGCATCAAAGCAAGGTGAAAAAAATGTTCCGGGTCGTCGCGAAGAAAAAAAAATACCGACCGAAGTCCTGGAGTCGGCGGGCGGAGATGTTGTCCCGGAGAACAGAAGACGATCGCGGAGCGCGAAGAGTTGGATCGCAAGGTGAGGGCGGCGAGAGCCAAGGCGCGGGCGGGAATCCGAAAAATCACGACGACGAACCCTCCCAACGCAAACACAAGAAAGGCACGCAACGCACTACAACTCGATCCCCGGGAGTTCCCGATTCCACCTCGCCGGCGAACAAGTCCCGGACCGGAACGCTTCGTGACGTGTGACCGAAAATATCTGAGTGCGTACAAAAATCTCACTGTTCCTCCTCCTTCGGTGTTGTGCCTTCCTGTTCCTGCCTGCCTGCATCCTTGATGGCTACTCACTACTCTGTCGCTCTCCCCTCTACAAGTGAGGAGAGGTGAGAAGGAGAGAGTGAAAGGGGTTTCGAATTCGTGAGCGAGTGTGACGAGGGTGGCCGGTGGAATGCTACGCATGTGAGTAACACGGTCGTATTTATGTGCACGTATTGACGGGATGATGGCCGTTGCGGGGAGACGGAGGGGGCGTGTGGAGGGGTAGGTATAAGCATCGGGAGAGGAAGCGAGTGTGACAGGGAAGAGAGAGAGGATCGTGTCGGGCAGTGTTTGTTGGGGGATGGGAATCGTGCGAGATTCAGAGGGAGAAGTGGAAGGGGCGAGGGAAAGTGGGAGAGAGAGACAGAGAGAGAGGGAGGTAGGGTCGACTGCAGTGCTGATGGTGGTGGTGGAGGTCGGTCATATTTGTGCATGCGTTTGGGGGAAAGGAGGAGGGAGAGCAGTCAGTATTGGTAGCGTAATGGGAAGGAGGTGTTTCTTTCGAAGGTGTGCATGTATATATAGAGACATAAACACACAAAAACATACCTATTCAGGGGTGGTATAGTGAGAGGGGTCAGAGCAGTCGGATATGAGGGAGTGGTGAAGGGAGAAGACAAAAGATATAGGTATATATTTTTAAAAATAAAAAAAATTTGGCTGAGAATTTTGACTGAGGGATGCTGGAGGAGATGAGGAGACGAAATACCTCCGCATGAGAATGAGAGGGGGAGTGGTACAGTGCGATTCTGAACGACGAGGGAGTGTGGGCGAGTTGTGAGAATTTTTTCGAGTGTGTGCGTGTGAGGCTGAGATATGAACGGGGGAAGAGTGAGGGATGAGCATGGAGAGGGTGAGTTGGCGCAGCATTTTGTGTGCGGGGGGGGGTGAAAGGAGAAGAGGCTGGCACGTGAAGAGCCAAAAATCAATCGGTACAGTTGTTGTTCACGAGTACATATTATGAGGGGTTACGAGTTTGTGGAGAGAGTGTGGGGGGAGGAGGAAGAGAGGGTGGATATAGGGATGACGCCTGGCGTAGTAGGATTTTTTTCACGTGTGGGGGAGGGGTGTAGGGGGAAGGGTTTGATATGGGAGGGGGAGGAAGGAGGATTTTCGGGAGTAAAGAGTGGGGGAAGGATCAAGGGAGTGAGTGGGGGAACTTAGTAGTAGTGTGTACGCCTCTCTCTCATTCTGCCCCCCACCCGCCGCAAAGCCTGCGTGTGTGTATTCAACCAAGTTCAGAGTGGTATGGGGCCAGCGAGGAAATCTAATGGGGCAGCGGTGTGGGCGCCGCGAATCCAAGATGGCCGCCGACAGCCGTGCCCATTCTCCCCCTCTCACCCCCCTACTACGCTTCCCCTCCCTTTGCGTGCGTGTGTGAGTGAGGGAGAACTTTTGCGTGAGCGTGTACGGCGAGTCAACCCCTCTGTCCCCTTCCTTCCCTCTGCGTTCCCCCACCACTCTTTACCCCTCATTCCTTTCCCCTCCACACCCCTTCTCCCTCTCTCCGGCCTTAGACTATACGGACTACACCGTGTTGTTCCAGAGGTGGGGTGTGTGATGCCCAGCTCGCGTGCGGGACTGCTCAGAGGGTGCGGGGGGAGTTTTGAGTCGAGATGGGGAGTTCGAGGAGAGCGGAAGGGATGTCTTGTTGGCTAACAGAGAAAGTTTCCGACTTAGCTTTATAGATCTCATGCGTAGATAGATACCTTCGTTCCTCCATTAATTACTTTGCATGCTCCTTACTTTTAATTCCAGTTGATGAATTCAAAATTAACTGTTGTTCCATAATTACATGCCACTATCAGCAACTGTCATATTTATCCATGTTGAGGAAAACCAACTTTGTAATTTCTACAAACTATGTGGAAAACGTTAGTGGAAATTACTAAGTTGGTTTTTCTCAACATGGATATACATCAGTTTCACAACTTCAGGCCAGATATAATCAGTTTTTGTGATATTTATCATGAAAAGTTCTGTAGAAACTACAATCGGATGCAATAGTGTGGAAAACGCAAAGTAGAATATTACTGAATAATTCTCGATAAAAAACCTGTGACTTTAGTACGAGAGAAATTAGGACCATGGAGTCCTCTCTTATGTTTAACTCATGACACGTTGCACACACAACTATGCACCGAGTGGTGAACAATGCACTCAAGCGGTACCCGAACCTGCGACCCTTGGGTTAGCAGACGAAGACTTAACCCCGTCGACACCGAGACCGACATGGCTGAGTATTGAGAATGGGAATTATTAAGGACTTGAATTATTTGCGCAAAATCGGATAGGTACGATAGGTGGTAAAAGAGTATGAATGGGTTGAGAGAAACCCTGTGTCAGGATAAGCCCACTCCCCACGAAAGCTGCCGAGAGGTTCAAGGTTTTATTTTCCAATCCAAGTCACGCAAAGCTGCTATTCAGGTAGTTTGAATGAGATAATATTTCAGCAAGAATTTGATGGTTTTCAACTAATTTAAAAGATAAGACTCTCATCATTCCAATAAAATCATAATATAACCTAACCCTTGCCTAACTACTTTTCGAGCAATTTACCTAAAAATATATGTTGTTTTACATGGGATAGATTACGACTGTGCACTCCGGGGGGAAAATGCTGTAAAAATTAGAAATTCATAACGGCTAGATTTCGTCAAAAACAAACGGTTTGTATGTTTTATCAACTATTTACAAAAATTAATCAATTACTCACCGCAGTATTTTTCGCAGAATCGCAGAAAAAACCTTCTGTTGCGCCATTAATATTACAATATTTACTTCGTGCATCTTACAGACGCAGAAATTAAAAAATAAAATTCGAATATGGTCTTCATTATGACTACCTAGGGAATAATACCGCTCGAACTACCTTAACGTGGTCTCCAGAGGGAAATCACTATGGGATAAATATTAAACTGAAAAATCTCCACCGCGGAAGGGAGTCGAACAAGGTCCTGATGAATGAGATGGTCATCGCTTACCTACACGAAAGCTACATCTAGAGACATTATTTTACAATATTGCGGTATTGATATCCAATGTTCTATTTATAACAACCGTTAACGCTCACAATGACAGGGTCAAAAGGGCGACATTATTTTGTCAATCTGATTTTGGAATTCTCTCTCGAGGACAACAAGAAATTAGAATTCGGGGTACCTCTGTAAAATCCCCAAAACCGTCGTGATCCAAACTCGGACCCTCGGAGATCCAGCACACCGTAGATACCACATCAATCCGATCGAAATAAAGCTCTTGTTTTGCGTAATGCGGTCTCGCCCTGCGAACCTAAAGGCTTTGGATATTCTCTCTTTCAATTCTGCACTCATTGGCTCCTGAGACCTGAAGGGAAGCTAGACATGGAATCTGTCGTATAAGAATGAAAAGAATCCAAGATGATGATCACGGTTCTCCATAACGCGTGCGCTGGCGTCATCGTCATTTTTCAATAGCGCACATGAGAGCGAAAACGTCGTTGCCATTCTTCAAATTTTGTCATCAGGTGCTCTAAATCAGTAGTTTCAATTGATTGGGAGCATTCTTAGGAAATTAACTGCAATCATCCCCTTTTAAAGCGCTTTGCGCTTTGGTTAACGATAACGACAACACGAAAGAAGGAACCGTGATCCCACCCTAGGCCCTATCCGCCGTAAGAAACGTTATCAGTTTGATCACTCACGCCAATATTACCCAAGTACGACTCGGATTGCGGCAGGAAAATATTCTGCCACTGTAAGAATGCGAACCCGGGCCCTCCGAGAGAGAAACCAGTGCTCTAGTCACCGCTCTTTCCGGACCCCATCCCTTCTTTACCACATTCCTGGTCGCCAACTGCCCTCCTCGCCGTTCCCGGACCATAACAGCTTGAGTCCGTATACCTGCGACCCCTTCTCTGTATCGCGAGCGTGCCTTGCACTCTGTGCACCTCCCACTCCCCCTCCCAAATGAAGCACGCGCTATTCCCCCACCCTCCTCACTCATCACAGCCCCGGCACTCCGCCATTACTATAAGGGGGAGGGGGGGGGGTCAGCCATGTCCTCCCCCACACTCCCGTGCCCGCCGGCAGCGGCCATGCTGGCCTTTTTTTTTGGGACGTGGTGGACGCATGGCCAAGGGGGATGGGGGCGGGAGGTCCCCGAAAACTGCAAGCGGGACTCCACGGGGGAATATGTGGTCGGGACCGACCATCAGGGCTATCTGGCACGACCCGCGAAGACTCTTGTGCCCAAACCAAGCGAGAAACCAAGTTTTCTCTTCAAGAACTCCACATGCAAACTTCTCCCTCATTCAACCTCCCTTGTCTCTTTTAATTACTTTGCTCAGTTGGCAAGACGGAAGCGGAAAGTTGGAGCATATTCTGAAATCTGCCAAGAAATTAAACTGGAGTCGAATGATCACTTATCAATTAAATTACGGGATCACGTTGCTCTACTATTTTCCTAACGATCGTAAGCCACCGTTCTTAAGCAGCAACTGACAGTTCAGATTCACCCTTCCAATTTATGCTTTTCATCTATTACTCTTAATAGAACCGGTGAACTAGGCTGTTATTAGGTGTATTTATCCTCACCTTAAAATTCTAACGATGTGGAAGCGGAAGGCTAGAAGATGTGGTCGGGTGTCAGGACGAAATTTTACATAATGAGGAAGCTCTCCCAAATTTCATTACAAGATCGTCCAAGATTTTTGATAATGCACGCAGGAAATAGCCTGAAGATATCATTATGTTTTCAAAAAAAGCCCTTGCAATGGGAAAATCGATCGTGATCATAATCCAGGAGTGGCATAATTACTTAGATGAGTATTATGAGTACAGACGTATTTAATTATCGAGAGGAATTACAATAGTTTAATTAAGAGACGACGCAAGAGTTAAATGAGGTGAAGAGTAAATATCTAGATTGAGAGGAATAGCTAGTTATAAAAAGTAACAACACGCAACGAGAATGCTATAAACTTTTATCAACGAATGATTGGCTTCATCCCATAGTCTTAACAAGTATGCTTCACATTACCCTCAATTCCAATCGCGTAGGTTTTTCATGAGCGATAATGAATAACTTCTTCAGTTATTTAAATAAAAAGTGGGCAATAGGTATATACATAGCATCTAATCTTTTACAGCCGTATTATCTATACTTCTTACATGATTTCATTCTTCAGTTTGGCATAAATCCTACCTCTATGTTTTTTCCATCCATGATGCCAATTCTCTTGTTTCCACTTTCCGCTTACTCAAAATTCTCCCCTCTTCCGTGTCCCCTGCATCCAAAAATGACAACATTTCAGGAATGACAAAACTCTAGGTAGTTTAGTTTGCATGCCACCTGAAGCGCGATGAGGCTAGTCCTGAGGATATTTTACCGTCTTACGTAAGTAACGATTGAGACTACGGAAAACACAGATAAGGAAAAGAGCCGTTATTTCATGCTGAAATCGTTAACTTGCGCGAGTTATGCTAGCCATTATCTCAGCAACTCGCTGACTCGTGCAAGCGCATCGCGGCCCATCGGATTGGTTTTTATTACGGTTGCTAGAATTCATTTAATTTCTCTTTTTATTTACGACCAAACCGCCCCGAAACGGTTTTCGGTTGAGTCGGGAAGAGCGGGCGGTTTCCAAGAGAGCAGGTGCTGGACGAACGAAAGCCTCCTCTTAGGCCAACTCCCCCCCCATTCCTTTCGTGCTATGCCTCAAAAAGTCTACCCCCCCCCGTGGTCGCTCCCCAAAACACGCCCACTGTTTATTCCCGCGTGCAGATGGTCCTTTTCGATTCCGCACATCCACACAAACACGTCCGACTTGCACGTTAAAAACGTCCTCCGTCTGCCCGTTCGTCCTTCTTCCCTCTCCGATCAGTCGCGGGCAGAGGCGGGCCCGTCGGTGGCGGCGCGTCCGCCTCTCCGGGAAGATCGCTCCTGGGTCGGAATGGCCTGGCGGAGGGACAGGGCTTGAAGGAGGTTCCGGCAGAATGTGTATAAATCTGTTTTCTTACGAGTGGTATTCGGGGAAAAACCGTCCATCTTTGCCGTGTCGATTTTTTTTAACCCGGGAATGGTCGCTAAGCTACTTATCACGCGAGCGGTCGCGTGTGAGACTTTATCTCACACTCAGATGTATCATTTATTATCTATCATATAGCGTTTATTGGCAATTTAGAAACACTATATTTAGTTTTAATTTATTTCTCTTAATGTTCATTTGAAACAATGATTTCCACATGTACACCATTACTGATACAATTACGTAATCATTGCTAATTTTACTGGCGATGATATCATTGGGTATAAATGAAGAAAATTACCATTCTCGTGAAGCAATATTTATTTGTGAGGACATACATTCTTATGACTAATTAATTTGCATTAATATATCTGCTCTCCACGAAATGAATCAACTTTGTCCGCATGTTGCGAAAGTGTAACGCAACTGAGTGATACAAAAACAATAACGTCAGTGGTCGCGCAATGAGAAAAAGTCTCACACTCTGTAGCCAACGGTATCAGACATATCATTACACTGCTGCGGACGCTTCTTTTATACTTTTTGAGACGGTCGGTCAAAAGGAAGAGATAAAAGGTCAGTTAGAAGGAAAGGAAACTTATTCTAACTCATGATTACAAAGTGAGCACAAGAAATTTGGTGTGAGATAAAATCTCCTAGCGCAACCAATAGCGGGTTAATCCTGGGTACCGGAAACCGTTGGCAGGGTATACCTACACAGAGACACTAAATCGGTTGATCTGTTTTTTATGGCCAGTATTAGTCAGTATTTTTAAGGTACAAAGCTTGAAATCATTGCCGTTACCTCAGTCATTTTTAAAGATCTAAGTGGTACATGATAGATAACTAAAGTATCTGCAAAATGGTCAATTTTTAAAAGACGACGCCTACGTAATTTCATTCTTTTGAGTCTTGTTCACGAGTTGAAATATGAAGGAAATGATGAAAGACTATTTCATCACACCAAAGCACTTTTATTCAAACACCAAACGTGTCACTTTTTCCTTTGTTGAACTCAGGTTTGTGCCCTTAATTTTTTTGGATTCCAAAATGTTAAAACATAAAATGACTCTCACGTTGGAGATTACATCCAAGCAATACTTTATCTTTTATAATTCCTTTTCTCTCACTATTCGCCAGTACTTAACCATCGACGGTCCAGGATGGAACTATGCTAAGAGCGAAGTGAATAGCGCCTAGCATTCACCATAGCGCAGCCCTTGTCGAATTTTTCTCTCTGCACTTTTTCTCACTTTTTTCTCTACTCTGTGCCGCTGGCTAGGGTTAGTGTCGTATCGTTGGTTATGCCCCGTTTGCATTACAAGTTTTTTTACTATGTTAATACATTACAAGGGTAGGAATTAGTGATGTGAACGCCCTTACAGGAACGATCATGGTAATTTTTTCTACCCACGTAAACTTGACATAGTTGTCTATCTGCAATAGTTGTTTTCTGCCATCCCTATGCACGTTAGTTACAAGTCAAAAGATCGATCGTAAAATCATCTTCAAGTGACCGGGAGGTGATGAGTAGCAAATACGGTGCACGTTAGACTCGAACGTGCAGGGGCGAATTAGGGTCGTTGTTTGGGGAGGGGCGGATTGCTACCTTCCGGAGCTCTGTGGGGTATGACCTTATGACCACCATTTTTCCTATATTTACCAGGAATTACGGGGAGTGGCCGCCCTCCCGGCACCTCCCTTCATCCGTCACTGCGTTAGAGGTAGTAAATAACAATTGTACCATGTTTATTATAGATAGGTGTGATGCAGTTAGAAATAATCTACTTTTTGCACAATTGTAAGAAACTAGTAATGCGTTAGGGGTATTAGTTATTTGGGATGACTAACGACATCTAAGGTAATTTAGGGTATTTCGATTATTCAGGCGAAAATTCTTTTGGAAATGCTAGGATACTGGAGAGAAACCACAGGTTGGCATTAGCCTCCTTCCAAGAGTCCCATGCCGAGGGGTCCCCGAGTTCACCGTCCCATTCGACGGACGGATTTTCTGCGCTAGAAGTTCCCTCGACAAGGCAATCAATTAGGTACCGGGATTCCACTGAGGTATTCTCCGCGACTGTCGCGATTCGCATACAGGTCCTTGGGATGGGAAGCCTTTGCCATCACAGCATCCCCATCCTGTGCTCTGTGGCACATGCCCACCAACCGAGAGAATTGTCGTCAAGGTTCTAGTCACAGCCGCAGACTGTTTGTAGACCTTAACGAATTAGGGCGGGATTACGATGGACATTTCTTAGCGCGACGGAAATGGACGGTGGAAACCCCGGAGCTTGGTGATTGTGATGTATTGTAGCCTATCACGATGGCCGGACGATGACGGCGCAGTCAATGGGTGGTTAGCGAACCTTGTCAAATTCTTAACTTTTCCCCCACGCTACGTCAATGGCAACCAATCAGAGGAGACCTTTTTTTACGATATTTAAACATTTTCATTTCTAGATGGACCATGTTACATTTACTTCACGTAGAATTATTCACTTTTTAACTTCACGTTGAGTAATTATCCATTTTGAAGCATTATTTGTCTGTCTTTTTGTGGCTTATTTATATTTTGATGATAAAATATGAAAATAAACAACACAACCGTATAGATATCTGTTTTCAAAAATAGTCAACAATTGCCGCTATACATAGAAATTTCAACGAGTGAAAATAAATTCATTACTATTGCCGCTGACACTCTCGTAATCGTAATACGCTTCTCCTTCACGGGAAGACGACAGAAAGTTGAAAAATACCAGTCTTCGTCACGTCAGGAATCGTCGAATGTAATCCCACCCATTCTCTGGATAACTGCTATGGGTGAATAATGGATTTTAGAGAAAGTCACGGCGGCCTTATATTTAATAATTTTACAGTTCATAGGCATTTGTTGGAATAAAAGGCAAGGAAACTCACGACTATTTACCTCCCGGTAAGTGATCCCTGGTGCACAAGATTAAAATTTGATTTCAAGCAAGAGGTAATTATTTATAAACTTGACAGTGGCATGCGTCACTTCGTAGATGTTAATTGCATCAGTACTCATGATTAAAGATAATACTTAGTACTTTTCTACAATTTTTGAAATCCCTCCCCACTCTTTTCTGATAAAATAGACCTTTCTCGCCTGACCAGCCCTTAATCAACGCGTTTTTTTCCTTCCTCAATCTTGCCCGAATATTTGTTTTTTTCCTTCTCCCCCATAACTACAGCAACATTTAACACAAATAACAAACTTCCGTTTCTGATGATGCCGTAATTCGGTGATAAGCGTCGTACAATGAAGAAAATGTTTTAGAATACTACTAAGTACTATCTTGAATCATTAGTAATAATTATTGATATTTAGCAAAAATATCTCTATTTTTAAGAGATAAAAATGGGTTTCATGATGAGAAAACAGTTTTTTTAAAGGAAAAGTCGGAGTTACCCTGCGACCGAGAGATTTTTGGTGTGAACTACACAAATAAATGCCTACGTTGGAGGTACGCCTTCAGCAATAATTACTACATGTGCTTAAGCATAGGGTGTAGTGGTAATCATATTGTCAATATGACCAGAGATGATAGGTAGTAAGTGTCGCATTTTGATCACTAGTTTTATGAAATTCCGTGCCACACATCACCTAATTATTTCCGGTTGCGAGATTCGATCCAAGGTCTTGAGTTAGTGCAGATAGAGTTGATTATTCTCAGGGATTGGAACATTGAAATTTCGCTCGTTCCAGCGACATGAGCCGCTCAAATTGATAAGTTCATTGCAATATCTGGTCAGATTGATTCTAATTTCCTCAACTCATTAAAGCGTAATGTTTTCTCGTACCTAAGGGCTTCATGGAGATAATCAATCGTGAATGATCAGTTTGGACACTACGCTTGCGCTCCGGCTCCCAAAGCTGGAGATTCTACTCCAGAGCTATGTGTTGTTCGGACGTTTTTTTTAACCTCGTTGTGGCTTCAAATCGGACGCTGTTTCCATTGCAAAATTCTGAGAAGGTCATCAAACCGCCAAACCATGTACTGAATTTCGATGGGGACAGGCCACTTCTTCCAGTTCGAGATAACTTGACTCCTAACTATTCCATGAGTGCCTTTTTTAAAATTCGTATTGAAATCCAATGCAGATAATCAATTTGCTAATTTTTCCTCATTAGTGATAATTGTAAAAACTATCAGGAATACATAATAGGAGAAAATCTCATATTCCATAACAGATTTCTATGTCAGTTCTAAGTTTTTGCGGAGCTGGAATGATAACCTCTGCATTTCTCCGGGATTTCTTCCGCGTTCGTTTTTTTGTGGGTTGCTGTCCACTGTTGTCCCACAAAACAAATAAAATGCAGAAGAAATTCCGAAAAAATTCAAAGGTCATCAAAGATCACTACCTATATAAGTTGAGGCCTCCTTATCTTAATATTTGATAGCTCCCATAAGAAAGTGTACACTGTCCAACTACTTGGCTACATCGCCTTTTTTAGTCCCAGACCTTAGTTTATAAACGTTTCCGAATTCATGTCAGAGGAGGGATTTGAACCCAGTGCATTACTATTCTGGTTTCCACTAGAGGCAGCTGACATGTTCCTTGATACGTCTGACAAAGAATTAATAAGATAATTAAGCAATCAACTATCTGCGAAAAAATTTGGTGGCACCACTTCCATCGAGGGCCAGTAATGTCTTGTTTTTTGGATCGTCCCTCTCAAAATACCTAAGCCAGGTTGATTACCTAATTATTATCCATTCGTGGAGGCGACGGGCAATTGAAACCGTTTGCACGATTTAGGACCGGTGATTAGGATTGTTGGCGAAGATCTCGACGGGAATCGGAGGAAGCGTGGAGGGAAACCCGGCGTAGCGTCTGCACTAGCCTGCACTAAACGTTAGGTGCCATAAATCCTCAGTTTAACGTCCAATCTGAAGCACGCGGTGCCACAACCAGTTCTTCACGGCAAAAGATCGGTGGAGGAGATAAAAGTACGCATGGACTCTCAGAATGAGAAAGAAAACCTTGCGGACCGCTCACGACTTCCTCCACCCGCGTCGATGCAGTCGGCTCCGGCGGTCTCGTTGACGCCGGCGCCCGAACGACACGGCGCCGCCCTAATACCACGGCAGCGGGTGCTTTCCGTCCGCTTCCAAATGCGCTGCGCATTTCGCGACACAACAGCGCAGTTGCTTTCCATTCGTTTAAGGCAGTTTGAGCGAGATAGTTCCTTAATCATAAAGGAGACCATATTCGAATTTTATTTTTTTTTAATTTAAGCGTCTGTAAAACGCATGAAGTAAATATTGTAATATAATTGTTGCAATTTTTTTAGTTAAAAAATACATCAAATTTATTATTAAAAATTTACAAAAGAAATTACAATACTTACATTGACATGGGAAACATTTTAAACTTTTTTTGTGACGAAAACACAATCTTTTTCATTAAATGACCAAAAATATCCACAATCAAGTTTCTTTTAGGAGTCCTTCTGAACCCTAACAGGTTCATCAGAAGGTCCTTTTTATAACTCTTTAAATTACCATATTACTGTGCCATAGATAGAATGTATGCATAGAATGATATACAAGAAAACACAGTCTCCCGATTATCCTTGATATCACATTTACAAAAATTTTTCATTAATGTTTTTAACTTCTGTATATGTTTACAAACCATACATATCCTTTGGTAATTGGTTAAACGTTTTAGGTATAGTCACTATCATTCTGTGTCCACCACATTCATTAAAATACTTAGGGACCTGATAATAGTGCACATTTCTTTTCCCCATCATGTGTGCATTCTGATTCAATTTATAATATTTATTTGAAAAATAGTTTTCTATAACTGGTACAAAAAATAGTTATATACGACAAAGATTCTCAGTAATTAAATAAATATACCCGCATAAGTCTCAAACTTGACTCATTTTTTCACGCTGTACGGTGAAATCCCCTTCACAATAGTTTTTATTGCAATTTTGTAAAAAGTACTGCGGCGAATAATTAATTAATTGTGACAAATAGTTATAAACATACCAACTACACGCCGTTAGTTTTTTGACGGAACATCTTGGTGTTAAAAGTCCCTAATTTTTTAAATATTCTCCCTCTGGAGCGCACAGTCTTAATCTATCCCATGTTAAACATCTTACATTTTTAGGCAAATTGGTTGAAAAGTAGTTCGGCAAGGGGTTAATATTTTGACTTCATTAAAAAAGATGGGAGTTTTTTATTTAAAATTACGTCAAATTCATCAAGTTTTAGGCGAATTGATTTATCGCTGAAACTACCACAGACGAAGTTATTGGTGGCGGCCGATACATTGTGGAATTCCATTGTAGGAAAAAGATAAATTACTTTGCACTATTCCACTGGAGAAATATTATCTATTGAGCCGACATGTTTCACTACCTTAACCGACACTGTACACTAGGCAGCGCACTTTAAAATAGATCGAAAGTATCGTTGATGTGCGCTAGACAAGTAAATAAATTAGATAATTGCAACCACGATTGTTACTTTTGGGATGATTGTCAGATTGGGCTTAAAGCACATCATTCAAAGTTTTAAATTTTCTTTTAAATGCTCTACCTACCGTAAAGTGGCCGAACTTTTCGCATGTCCACATCGTTCTATTCGTCGTCGTTCGTGTGCGGTGTTTAAGTCCTAATTCCCCAACCTTTGAAAGGAGAGTTCCCAATATCGAGGTTGTGACTCATCACAGCCTCGACAATGCTCAAAATTTGTGATGCAACGACTGAGATTTTTCGATGCTCGAGGCGTTTACATTTCGTCGTCGTTGCGGATCGACATTCCGAGTAATTCCAGAACTAGGACCGAGGGAGAGCGATGATGGGGATTAATCCATTGAAGCTATTTTAGTTAGCAGACACACAGATCGGAGGACATTAGCGCACTTCATCGCGCACGAACGTAGATGAGTGGAAAGATGCGCTCTGGCGAAACGCTGAGTAACCTGCCGGTAGGCAGCCTTCCGTAAATGCACGATAGCCATGGCCGAAATTTTTGTGTATACTAATCGCATTTGTACAAAATACGTAGTTAAATACGTAAGATTTTTACAATAAATTAACTGAAAACTTTACATTGTCCATGATCGACGTCTTCACTGAAAATAAACACAAAAACAAAAATCTCGGATGCGATCTTCGAAGTTCTTTTGTTGTTTAGCGCTCATAAAATTCGTTCCCGATCTGTTTTGAAGTGTGCTACCTAGTGCGCTGGGTCTGTAACGAATGGAAAGCAAGTGCGCTGTTGTGTGGCAAGTTGAGCAGAACACTAGAGCGAATGGAAAACTGATGATATCACCGAGGTGGTCTCGACCACTCATCCACCTCGACGGAATATCTCAGAAAGAGTCCGATCCGTGTCCTGAAGGAGGGAGTAAGGGGGTAGGTCACCCCCTGGTCCATTAAGAGGGTGGGCGGATTCTGCGCTGGAGTAGCCGGCCAGTCGCCTCTTGCGCCTTCTTTTTCGCCCTAAGGGGGTATCTCTCGTCCGTCGAGTGGAATGAGGGGAGGATCGAGATTACGCGGGGAGGAAAGCGATGAGTCACCGAACTCACTCGCCAGACTTCCATCGCCTGTCTTTTTATTCCATCGCATCGCAAGGGGTAGAAGGGAGAAAGTAATACGAGAGAAAGACTCTTATTCATCCACATGTGTTCTCTCCACTGCTATTCATATGACCATAATGATTTTTTTTACAACGACTCCGCGTTCCTTTTCCAATGCATTCGGATGACGTCTCTCATTTGTTCGCCTGGGCAAGTCTTCCCCGATGACATGGGCCTTCAGGTTACGCACACTCGACGCAAGGTGGTGTATCGCAATGATTTACACGGAAAATTGAATAAATTATGTGGTGCGGGGCGCAAACCCGATCAATCTACTTCATCAAACACATTGCGTCCACGCTATCATAAGGGAGTTCATTTATTTTACTATTGCTCGGTGAATTAACTCTCAGAGACTTCAATAAAAAGCGGTAAAAATATAAAGAACTTACAATAGCAACTACACCACATTTATGTCCGGTTTTATAACGCCTGGTTAACTTAAACGGCAAGATGATGTAGCCTTATTGTTAACTGAGAGTTCTGGTTTCGTTTATTGCATAACACTGTCGGTTAGTTGAGATGAACGTATTCTATGGGAGACCATATCTATTTCTGTTTTGACTCCGAGAAAGTAGTCAACCACAGATTATGAAACCATGAAATAACCTATTCTGGGTGGTGCACATGCACGGCACCTGAACGGCTAGGAAAGTGAGATGAAGCGTCAATCAGATCCTTGTTCAGAGGAAAGTTTTTTAATTGAACTCAACATTCTTTCTTCTTCCCCGCCTACTCTAAAACTTTGTTATGCCTTATGCAACTTTTCTGAGAACATGATAAGGAGAATACCTTAAAATACAAAGTTTATATTTGCTTCCATTGTCATTAGACAAGTAGCAGGAGTAATTTCTTAATTTTGTATTGGTCAGTTAGCAAAAGTTACTCAAATGTCCTGGTTTTAGTGGAAGTCTCCGAACCACCCTTATTGCGGAATCAGGTTCGTGCCCCAGGTCACAAGATTTTAGGGAATGATCATTGGTGGATCGTTGGCATACAAATGGTTATATGGTGCGGTAGAAATGTTTTGAAAATATTTTATGGAGTGATTTTGGAACGATCAAGAGTAATAAGCCTTGCAACTACGGCAGAAAGATTTAAAAAAAACATTTTTAGAATGCCATTTAAGGGGTAAAAAGTCGTGGCTGACCTTCTTCTCCGTTATCGAAAATAATATTTACTTATTGTTTTGTGCTCACTCCATCTCTAATAATGTATGGAACAAGTTTCTACTTTTTATCACTGCAAAGACTTTTATTCAAATATCCTGTTCTCTGAATCATCACCCAATAATATCCCAATATATGTGGTATATGCCCAGTTCTGTGGGGAGATGTAGCAATTAAAAACGAAGTAATCATATCATACTACCGGCAGTGGCTAATGACTACCGACTATACTGACGTATACCATTTAAATATGGTTGATGATAAGGAGGAAAATGGATGTTAACTAATGCTGAGTATGAAATAGGAGAGAAGGTTGAAAAAGGACCGTAGCAAAATGCACTGATTGCAAGGCTTGTCAAAATCAATCTTTAGCGAGATCAGGGAATCATTTTCATCATGCGAAGAAATCACTTGGGAAAGTGCGTCAACATATTACTTAACCAATTAAAAAGAAAACTTTAGTGCCTCAAGTCGCGTTTACGAGTGAAAACATCTTGAAACGTTTTTGTGATGTGAATGCTCACAATTATATTTTAATATAGCTTTTATCTGCGTGACAGTTTCCTATTTGAATTTCAGCTAAAACATCTTCTATCTAGGGTCCGATTCTGCAAGGACCATCGTCACATTACAGCTTTTTGCGCTGCGAACTAACTCGGCACGGTATCCGCGAGGATAATAGACACATTTCCGCTTGGATTAGCGTTAAACAGCTCGCGCGCGGGCGCTCCGATACATTTGCGATTAGAATATCTCACCACGAGCAGTCGAATGGGTTAAAATCGCGTTTTATCAATCACGTTCCCGCCGCATTGTTTTGCGCGGCTCATCTTTTATGCATGCCCGGAACATCCGGGGCGATCACTACTAGCTAACGGGCGCCCGGCCAGAATATGGGCGCAATCAAACAGATTATGGGCCCCGAAAATTCCTTTCCACCTCGCCGAGCAAATGATGACATGACAAATTTCAAACCGTCCACTCGCGCTAGGCCTTCGCTCGCGATTTCCCCAATGATGCGTGAATATTTGAGCCTGAATGAATGTTTGAAACGGCCGCAGAAAGCATGGAGAAGGGCGAGCGTAGGCGGTGGAGAAAATAGCATCGACGGATAGGTCGCAATATCAGGAGTAGACCCCACGCGAGTGCGTTCGTACACACACCTAGGGCTAAAGGAGAAAATGGATTCAACCATACGGAACGATAGCACAGGGGATGGAGAAGCCATAGAAATGTGCAATCGGCCATGTAGAATAGATAATTAGTACATTTTAGGAGGTTCCGCCGCGACTATTTGAGTCGAAACAAATATCTACTGAACTTTTCGTTAATTATTGCTTAAAATATATTGCTTTCACCGATGACAACATTTAGCTATTAAAATAACTAAACTATGTGAAAATATGCAGGGTATTCGACAAATGTATCTTAAATGATTACTTTTTACAGCCTTCGTAGCCGACTGCAGCGCGATTTCTGATGAACTAACCCATTTGACTTTGGCTGCTGGAGTTTTTAGCCATTAACTAAAAAATTAAGATGGATCTGTGCCTTGGCTGTATTCCCATTTAATTCCCCGGACAAGTTCGCTTATAATAATCGGTGTGTAATGAAAATGAAAATATTTTACTGGAAAATACTATTTTCCACGTTTTTCACCCATTCTATCATAGCACCATTTTATTTTAAGTTCATTTTGCGAAAAAAGTAACGCGAAAAGGTAGAGTGTTGTTATTTTTATCAAACAGGATATTTTTATACGGTTTTATTTAACGTATTTATTTTAATAAGTTTCTGTTTGGGTGGAAACTGTTGAACGATCTTCTTTACCCACTTACACTCATCGGATCTCCTTCAAATTTTGCACACAGGGGTCTAACTTCGATGACACTACAATATTACAATGTGTCACGGCTTTCTCTCCCATAGGCCCGGGTTCGCTTCATGAAATTGGTTGCTATATTGATTGTTTACTTTATTGTTGGCTATCGGAAAGGTCACTCCTGTTTTGGTGTACTCGGCGAATTTTTACTTGTAAATGGAAATAATGGAATTAAAATTATGTAAACCCTCGGGACACCAGGGGCACCCCGTTGTAAGAAGCCCCTCGCCTCCACATGGACCATAGTAGCAAATTTTTTGTTTCACTTATGTTTGTATATTTAATAAAACCATGTAACTTGAATAAAAGTTTTTTACAACACTTATTTTCTATAATAAGTCAGTATATGAACTAAATGACATTTAAGTCACTATACGTTGGTATCACTGGAATCCATTAGTCATTTGTGCCATGAGGGATGATTGGATGGATTGTTACAAAGGGGTATTATTCGGCGAACGGAAGATTGGTGTGGAGAAATCTGATGACGGCTTTAGCTCAGATTATATCTCGGCAAAAGTGGTCAATGATTCCACAGTTTTGATGTCTCATCCTAGTGACGGAGTACCTACTTCATTTAAAGCACTCCTCAGGTGGCAGCCAATTAAAGATCGTGATTCCTCCGAAGACATTCCTCCACCGCTTAGATAGGAACCCGGGCCCTCGTGATGAAACCACTATATCCTCTCGAACCCCTGCGCTTAAAATATTTACATGATAAAGTTAATAAAATGTATACACTAGAGTGTTTGCCAGTGCTGCCATCAAATAAAAAATTGACGCGTAGTTACCATTCTACTGCTTGGCGATTAAGTAGTTGTGTGAAGTTGTCACATTATTGTGCCCACTTGTTACCCTCAGGCTTCCAGAAATCAAGCTGTATTTTTGGAATGCTTGTTTCCTGTGCTGCATATGACTGTATCAAAAGGTACAAAGAGGGTTATCCGTTAATGACTGAACTTTGACATTCTTCTAACTATTCATTTCATCTGCAACTACTTTACGTTTTGTGCTTCGGGTTATGTTGAATGTTTAACGGTTACGGTGCCACCTTTAAAACTCGCGGGATCTGAAGTTTTCAAATAATCTTCGCCCAGAGAATAAAATCGAATACCCTATATCTAAACTCTTGGCGGGTGGACGTCACTGAGCGGATAGCCAATGAAAGGCGTTTCCGCTTCCACCTGAGTTTCTGGCTCCCGGCGGCCGAACAGCGCTGTCAGTTCCTGCGAGTACATCACATTTGGCGGCGATGAGTCATGTTAACTACTGTTATTGAGCCATAGCCAACGAATTATAACTTGCACGCAGTAAATTTGGCAACATAGACGATTCGAGGCAGAAGTGAACCTCGCGGTAGTCGGAGAGGGACTGAGTTCCTCCCCCAATGTATTCCATGTATATATATAGCCTCAAAACACACCGAAATATAACTAAGTTCAGGAGGAACATTACTGAAAAGAGGAACATTATAAGCAACATAATTGGGTAAATCGGCAAAGTATTTCAGATATGAGAAGGAGAATCATGTCTGCAGCAAATGAGGCGTCGACTAACAGGATAGAGTTAAATACGGGGACCTTGTCTAAGAATGCACAAATGACGGGTACACACTGAAGATTCTACCTTAGAACTTAGCGTTGTTAGGTGCTAAAACGTGGACTCCGAGGGAAGACGATAAGAAAAAGCTGCAGACGTTTTGGATGTGAAGGAGAACGGAGAAAGTGAGATGGACAGAAACGGAGACGAACAGGCAAGTGCTTGATGTAATAGTAGTGTGCAAACCCACCCTAATAAATATATTTCAATAATACGCCTAAAGAATACACCTAAGTAACACTTTGAAAACAGTAGGACTGGAACAAGTAGATACAGGTAGCCGCATCGTCGTAGTAACGTGTTTATCCATCTTAAAACATGGAAACCAAAAATAATTCACAGGAAGTGCATCATTTCAAATTTAAATTGCAGATATTACTGGACAAATTTCGCTCGATAGCCAGGTAGCCGTCATTCTGTATGATGGCACAGGCTTCACGCTTGCGAACCAGAACACTTTCGGCCCCCATCATTCCGTAGTTCAATAGCATAGTTCTGGTCCCAGATTCCATCGCAATCAACGCAAGTAACAGCGTCACTACCGCGCATTTGCCCACTATATATTTTGGATCCGTCGCTATGGATTTACAATGGCGATATGCGCAGAGGTAATTTCCCAGCCGGACCGACCGAACTTCGTCTCTGAAGGGAATCCGACGCGTGCGTGTTAACGCTCCGGGTGAAACAATTAAGAAAAATGGCCGCGGTCGAATGGGGTCCTCACTAAGAGAGGCATGGTCATAAAAGGATGTTAATTAGCAGGAGGGAGTGGCAGGGAAGGGGAAGGTGAGTCGCTAGTCGTCAAATACGTGGGTGCGTGGGTTGAAGGATTTTGAAGTTTGGGGATAGGGGCATTTGACTCGTGAGTTAGAATGACAAGGGATCTCATTCCCACGATCAGAGATTCAAGTGAAAACGTTTAATAGGGTCGTATACAGCTTAACCCTTTTTTCATTCAAATCCCTACGCTATTTCACAAATGTCTGAACAACATGTCTCGAAAAAGTAAGATCTGCTTCGTCATACCAACCACTACATTAATTAGCGAGGACGAAAATTCCTTCTCGCTCCACATTTTCAAGTCGGAAAATATGAAAAACGTGGGAGAAATGCAGTGGAACGGCTTAGCGATTCATTTTTTTAACACAATATTGCTTCAACACGAAAGGACGGGATCTGGGGCATTTCAAGTAACAAGAATAAACTCCCATTTTCTCACCTCAACATTTCTCACCACGCACAATTTTATTTTTTTATTTTTCTGCAAGTTATTGCACAAATGAATGTTTTATCTTCGGGCATCAATCACTGAGGGTCGCTCATTGGTAAGCATTCCAATTTATTATTATATTTATTCCATACATTTAAATTCCATTTGAAAAAAAGTCAGGAGTTTCCGAACAAGGAAAAGTTACTACTGCTAAAAAAACGATTATTTTAAAGGACTATTAATAAAAAGCATTGTCTTCCACATATTTGGGTTTACACATTACCTCGTGTTTTTATATGGTTAAATTTCTGACCTATAGTATTAGTCTAAAATTGAAGATAAAAAACTTCAACTAGTTTTCAGCAATAAGAAAAGGTAAAAATATCAACTAATGAGTAGATAAATCATTGTATTAACTTCTGCCTGAAACGCACCCCATAGTAAGCTCAGGTAGAGAATAATCATGCAAATAATATCTAATCCCCTTTCTCATGGAAAGAACTTAGTCAGACCTTTCTCTTTTTAGAATAATGCTCCTATTCTGGATACGTTTTGGTCTATCCCCAAACGATGTTGATACCACTAACTGAGAAATATAAATCATGACCTGCAAGAGCATGCCTAATTTTTGTGAAGAGATAAGAGCTAAGGAATTACAAAGGGACCATTGGTGGCTCTAAGGGGGGGGAGGGGACAATTGCCCCCCAAATCCGGTGTATTTTATTTATTTTTCATAGACCTAAAACTAAAAGAAAAAATTATTTTATGCTGATAAGTACAATGGTAGGCACATGTCCTAAACTAAATAAGAGTTTCCTTTTCATTTTACACATAGTTTGTTACGATTTCCCGGGACGAAATTCCCGGACTCCCCTTTTCCTGGGAAGTGTTCTATACCTCTAGAGCCAGTGGTGCCCCCGCCACCCTGGTTGCCCCCCCCCCCGAACCTCTGGTCTGGAGCCACCCCTGAAAGAGACGACAATTACCTATCCAGAAGCTGTTGGAGACATTACCTGATACACGTTTGAGCACAAGTTGAATGATATTTTGAAACATTTTAGAAATATATGTGGCCATGGAGGATGAAAATATTTTACCCTAACATCAAATTAGCACATCTCACATTACAAAGTTCATTAACTAAACATCACCACCTACATCGCCATCCTCCTCACTTTATTCACATAAGAGAAAATTAAGATAGCAAATTGTATCACCTAGTGGATATTTGTCTTATCGTAATTGTTTCGTTTAATCTGTTATTTTCTCCCCTGTCTTTCATTTGCCATTGCAGTCTCATAAGTGATGTCACATTATCTCTGCTCAGGCATTACGATATTTTAGTATTGTAGTTTTTCTAATAAATTCCCAGAATGTTACTTAACACATGGGCGTTCCATATTCTCGTCCGATCCTTCTTTTGACCCCTCTCCTATAACTCTCTCAGCCACTGCGTGAAATCAAAAATGAATGATTTGTGGAGACAAATCATGCAAATTCTGACGAATGAAGGAATACGTGGAGCAGCCTAGAGAAATATATATCCTTGGATAAGAGTATGAATCAAGGAGAATATATCTCTCCAGGCTCACTCGACGAATTAGCATAAGAATACATTCGGAGACGTATCTGGGCTCTCAGGCTCAAGGGTTTTTGGCAAGCGGCGGCGGCCCGCAATGCCCCTCCGTATATGCCGCCAGGAGGGAGGGGTAAAGGGGGGTTTGGGACATCCGACCTTCTTGGCCTGCGTGTTTCATGGGAGTATTTCTTCTCACGCAGGCCCCTAAGAGCCCCCCCCTCCCATCATCCTCCCCTCTCTAACGCACGGCACTGAAATTCATCGCTCCAGGGCTGGAAGTGTTCCTTACGACAAACGCCAGAACGCGAGCAGCATGCAGCGATCTCCAAACACTGAGTGTGTATCCAAGTGTAGGTATTCTCAATACGCGTTTTGCGTTTCTGTATAGCGTGGGTCGTTATAGGATTCCATTTTGGGAGTCGGCAGCACATGCGGTGCTCCAAGTCTTAACGATCGTCTCCCCTCCCCCTCTGCACGCATCATCCGCCAGCAGTTTTGGGAATTCCGATCGAGATGACGCATTGCGTTGAGTTGCTGTCATACATTAGCGATCTCCTTAGTTCGTGAAGGTCCCTGTAGATGGCTTCTCCTCAGAATCGACGAAAACCATTTTCACTTATTTGTTCCGCGGTATTTGATTTCCTAACCATGGAATAATTTTAAATTTTTACTAATTTTCAATTTTAAGGTAGGAGGATGTCAGCATGCAGCGTTCACCGGCGATAAAATTAAAGATAACAAATCGCTCTAAATTACCAACATAAAGCCCCTGTGTATGATATAAGCTTTTTTAACTGTTCTTCATTTGCTGATTGGGAAATCTGAAATCGATATATAGGTATCTCCAATGACGTTCTCTAAATCGCTAATCGAAAGCCTCGGTAGCTGAATGCCTCGATTTGAAGAGCTTACCAACCTCGAGATAATTATCACCAATTCGGGAATAACAGTTTCGTGCGATCCTGTAGTCATCGGAAAGATGCGCGCTTCAGTTGGTAATAATTGCCAGTTTTCCTTCCTAACGCTAAGATGTGTTTACTTTGAATGCATCATGTATTCATTGTATCAACATATTAAAGATACGCAAACGTCCGATTGTTTTTCTGAAGGCGGAATTCAACTGAGTAAAACTTACGCATGCTTCATTCTTGGTTTCGCTTATCACATTCCCGAGCACAAATTGCCGGGAAATTCTTCGTGGAGGCTCACCTTTGAGGACCCATATGTTCCAATTTCCACGCTATCCAGGGGTTTCACCCACCTGAAAAAAAGAGGAAAAGCCGGGTTAGAGATGAATCATGTGCAGGAAAAAACATTACGTAGCCTCTATGTTCCTTCCTTGAGTAAACATGGGAGGTAGAACGCCATTACACACCTACTTTGAGTTTGATACTCCATTTGCCGACGCTTCAACGTGATCCGAGTGAGAATTTCCAGACAACTGCAACTCATTTCCGTAGGAAATGGGAATGACGCGTTGCTATCTGGCTGCCCTGAGTAGACTTGAGTTTTGATTTCAGGAGAAGCAAAATATTTGCAGTTGCCTTGGGCATATTAACCATTTCTTAGAGATTGATAAATATTGCGGCGAAACTATTACCAGTCTAGCAATATACAGTTTCGGAAACAATGTAAACAAACTCGCAGTTCAGTGATCAGTGATACCATGCGGTGGCGAGCAAATCGAAGCTTTCTGCAAAACTCAATCTACTCATACTCATAGTGGGTTGTATTTTGTTTTATAGTAGTCATTGTATTCCAAAGGTTTTCATACAGATCTTAAACGTATTCATGCAGTTATGGTATTTTACCTTTAGTGTAGTGACACGCTGATATGGTTTCCTTGTAATTCGCCATGCATACGAGTGTGTGGAGGAATAAATAATCACATGTAGAAGAATGATCCAATACATAAGTTTTTTATGTTTTACGAAGGAGTTTAATTTGTTTTCGATTATAATGATCTAGTTTTTATGTTGCGTATTTACTCAAATACATTACTGTAACCAGATCCCTATTTTTACGGCAGCAACAATCTTTTTGATTAGAGCATGCTTTTTTTTCATTTACAGTCAGCTCTGCTTGCAAAAATGAAGTGGTGCGTATACTTCCATCCGTCTCTTTCAACGGCTGAAAAGTAATGATTTGACCAAGGGATTTCCATCTGAATGAGTCGTGAATCCCTTTTGACTCATTGAAAGCATGAAATATTTTAAAGATAGTTTTGGCATTTCGAAGAGCACGTACTCTCTAAAGGAATGGAGGAACGACTTGCAATATTGGACCATCTGATTAGGAAGTAAAGATGTAGGTACAATCAATGGTTTTGTTAACGTGCTGACAAGTCCCTCAAAAAATAAAATAATCGCGGATTTTACATTAATCAAATTGAACAAATTGCTACAATGACAGCTTGTTTGATTAGTTATATAAAATTTTAAATAGGAGACATTAGAAATTATATTTTTTTAAGGTTTCTATGAACCTCCATGTCCACTTTATTTTTAAATAGAACAACTTAAATGTAAAATCGAACTTCTTAAAAATCCAATATTCATATTGATCCAATTGATTACGAATTTTGGGAGTACACTCTCTTCACTCTGTCCAATGACATGATAAATATTTTTAAAATGTCATTGGTGCCCATTCACTCGGCATGGAATGGGTGAATATATTTCTGTTGGCCATCAATTCACAGCAATCATAGTAAAAGTATGAAACTTGGAATATTGTTTCTGATTTGAATCCTATTCGTGAGAACAATGTATCGGGTATTTTCAAAGATGAGAAAGTTTGGAATAACTTAATGGGTAGGTATTGCAATTACAATATTTTAGATTTAATCAAGGGTTTTTACTAGAGAAAGCAATTTCTTCATAAGCCTTTGCTTTTTGATGCAAAATTCCTCACGTTTTAAGGATAAACGCACATCGATATTCGCGACGTGCCGAAAGAAATGGACCCCGTGCATCGCGCTGAATATTCGCATGCGCGGTCCACAGATTCCGGAGCCTGTGGCCTCGAAGGAGACGAGGGAATTGGTGGGGAAAAAGGGTTCCATTCCCTTAAAAACGGACGAGGGGTCTCTTGAACCAGCAGGGGGAAGGGAGACGGAGGAAAAGGATTCCGCACGGGAGCGAAGCAAGAGACAAACACGTAACTTTTGCTCGGCCATCGGTGCAGTATCCTGACATTTCGTCTCGGTGTAAGGATGGAGCAGTGCAACGGAATAAAAACCGGAGTTTTCCTGCTCGCTTTTTTTCATTTATGTGCCCGACTTAAACGTGTATCCTTCGTCCTCGATTCGCTTTCGATGAGGAAAACCCTTTCTTTTATCAGCGTGCGCCAATGGAAGTCGGCGGAAAAAAAATATTCAAACTCTCTCTCCACCGTGCAAGATAAAAAAAAAAGATTAGAAATAAATATGTAGGTGTACGGTGCATGTATAACTTGAGTTCATGAAAGCACTCTCTCTGCCTTGCGCGCTCTCTATCACTCTCTTTCTCTCATTGAAACGGAGAGGAATCTCTTGCAAATTAATATTTTTATTTACTTATTATTATTCTCTCTCTCTCTCTCTCCGTCTCTATTTCACCCCTTTTGTTCTTTCGGCTCCACGGCTTCTCTTCCCTTCGAAAAATAAAACTCGAGTCACATGCTATGCATCGACGGGGATTGAAGTACGTACGCCGAGATTTCTCTCGTGTCAGTGTACTCATTCTTTTTTTTTATTTTCGAATCCCTTTCGTGCCGAACAAAAGACTATAAAAACTCAGTCTTTCGAGAGCTAGAGAGAAGGAGATAGATAGACAAGAGGGAAAGAGAGGAACAAATATAAGGCGGGAGGGTTTAAGCTAAGTGACTGTCTGAGTGCCAAATTAATCCTCATTAATTAAAGAACACGCGATTTCGAGTTTTATTTTCGTGTTTCAAGATTTTTCGTGTTTTAGGAATCAGGACCTTGAAATCGTTGCCGTAGACTTGATTCTCCTCTACCATGGTTCATTTTCATCAGAAAGTGTGACGAAATGGGGCAGCTTGAAGCGGGAAGAACGTTCCAACCGACCGAACGATAATATTTTCCGTTTATACGAAGCTCAAGCAATGATATTCAGTAATTTTTCCCTGCGAGGACACTTCACCAGGAGGCACTATTTGATTTGAAAATGCAAATGAGCGAGAAAAGTAATGGGTAAAACATGGATTTGGATGATCCTGAACTCATGTCCATGCACTCGTTAGGTCTCAAATCATGAGAACACGTGCGGAGTGGAAGACTTACTCTTTAACCTATTCTCCAGACAGCCTAATGCGTGAGAGTTCCCTACTCAGGGCTCAAGATTGAATCGTTCACCACCGTAACCCCCTGAGTCATGAGCTAGAGGTATTCTTATAAAGTTTGATCAGGTCTTTCAGTTATTCTACCACGAACGTCCATATTTTTGGGAATCTTTCACTCCGCTCGTGCTCTCATAATTTGAGATATATCTAGTGCATGGACATCAGTCTATTTTCTGATGATACCTACACTCCGCGAAAGCCTTCGCAAGGATTTATTATAAAAGTTCTTACGCTTCCCCTAGGAGAATTGACCAGCAAAAAGTGATAAAATTATTTGTTATTATCAAAATTGCCCTGGATTAAAAAATGTGTTCCACGAAAATACCCATTATCTAACAATAAAAATTTGGTGGAATTCGCATTCTTACTCGTTTCCCTAGGCGGCATTCGTCTTGTTACCTACGAATGCCTTCGCTTTAATCAATCTAACCTCATATTGTACTAATATTTAGTTTGGGATATGTATGAAGGAAATGTCTTTCCGGCCACTAATGTGGGTAAAAGAAAAATAGTTTTCCCTGCACATATTATTTTATATTATGGTAGTTATGGATACTAATCCATATAATACATTGGAGGAGGCACCTAATGGATAAGTAAGATGACAAGAGGTGGCTAGAGTGTCCAGGGGAGAGTAATCAGTCAAAGCAGGCATTGCAGCATTCTTTTTAGTAGAAAATAAAATGAAGGAACAGCCTTGAAATTTTATCGGTATAATCCAGTTTACCCACTCTATCTGTTGCTACGTTCACAGCCTAGACACCGGCTAATGTTTAGAAAGTTCGATCCACAATATATATTCCATTGCTGAACGCCGAACTTAATTTATTGAGTAAAAGTTTGCTGATTTAAATTTAGCTCGATAGCAATACTCCGTTAGAAAGTATTTCCTCAGTTTATCATTAATTGCCAACAAGGAAGGGTTACCAAGAGCTACACTCTTTCTGCATCAGGTGTTTGATATCTTTTCGGATAAGTTTAATTGATCCGTTGCGAAATTTACATTTTAAAATTAAATGTGAAGGTTGTGGACGAGTTCCACATTTAAGGGGTGCGATCACGAATCTTTTTTCTCACGCTTACGTTATCAACACAAATGACGTCCACTTTCCCAGCAGTTAACTGCCCTGAGAGGTAATTCAATTCAATTAAAAATCTTTTCAATGCAAATGCAATTGTTGGACCTTGCTTTAGTAATGAGTTCCTCTGTTAACATTAGTGTTTGCCAACTAGGTCGTCTTATAGCAAATGGCTCCCCCACGACCGCAGAATTTGAAATAGCAGGCAAACTTAAGGTAGTTTGAGCGAGATGTATCCCTAGTCATATTAGAGACCTTATTCTAGTTCTATTTTTGAAATGTAAGCAAATCTAAGAAGCACGAAATAAATTTTGTAACCTTAATTACACAAATGCTTTGTTGGAAATCACTGAAATCTCAGTAATTATCTAAATACAAATATTGAAGATTACTTTTAACTTTAAGAATAATGTCTGTAACTATGGAATGTATTTGATCAATTAGTGTTGTTGTATAACTTTATTTCCCATTGTTTCCTGGTGTATGATAGTGTGAACACACTTTAAAATGAAATTTAATATGTAACATGCTGACTCTACTGCAAAATGAATTGTAATATTTTTATGTAGTGGCCTCGCACCAGCCAGTTATATTTGGTAAATTTACATTATGACAACCCCAACTTAGGTTTTGTTTTACCTCAGGGGTGCCTGTTGTTCCACAAAGCAATTGTAATCTTGTGTTTTTGTATGTACAGATGCTACTACTATGGGAAATGGTGAGGGTATGCACTCCAGAGAGGCTTTATTTAAAAAATGAGGAATTTAAAACGCTTAGAACACTTCAAAATATTAAATGTATGTAGTTTGTAAGCTTTCTCAACTACTTTTAAAATTAAATAAATTAATTTTAATAATATAATCTAAACTTTAAAATTCTAATACTATGGTGGAAAAAATACTACTACTACTACATATGTAAGGTTTAAACTTGCCTCATTTATTTCACGCCATGCGCTGAAAACGCCTACACAACTGAAGATTCTTTTGCGATTCTGTAAAAATTACTTAATTAATTAAAGTTAAAATAAATTGAAAATTAATTAAAATTAATTTATTTAATTTTAAAAGTAGTTGAAAATGCTTACAAACTACATACATTTAATATTTTGAAGAGTTCTAAGCGTTTTAAATTCTTCATTTTTTAAATAAAGCCTCTCTGGAGTGCATACCCGCACCATTTCCCATGGAAAATATGGCTGGTATATTTTGGCATATTAGATCTCGAAAAGTACTATGGTAAATGGTTGATATTTTGTGGCCACTGGAAAGATTAGGTAATTTTCTTCACGAATAAGCCTAAAATCATTCCATTTCAAATCCAGTCAAATTTTATGCAAAATGATTTCTAGATCAAACTACCTTAAACAAACGGTGATCTGGTTCTCGCTACTATTTGCGCCACAAAGGAGTGGTGGAAGAAAGTGTTGTTAGAGCGAATTAGCTGCAGCCGGAGCTGTTTTGGTCATACAACTGTATCAAATAACTGTTGCAAACAACAGGTTTGTTTCGTGATCGTGCCGAAGCCGTACCGTTGCGCTCTGTTCTATGCAGCAGCAACTGATAGTCGAAGCTGACTGTTCCGTCTTCTATTATGTTCCAGTTGCACTACACGTGTGGCTGCGTTGCGGTGAAAAGCTACAATTTGTTGGTTTTGAATATGTTGCATGCGGTTGCTGGTTTATTCAGCCAACACATGTCCGTCCGTCGTTGCAGATAGAATTAGAATTGTGAAGTACCTATCATTCATGAATATAAATGAAAGTGTTACTTTACTGAAGTGAAATATTTCTTATTGCATATAATACAGAACGACCAGTCATGTTGTAACAGCGCCGACCGATCGCCTGTTGTTTGGTCTGCCTCTAGCTGTTGTCCGCAACAGAGTGTTTCGCGGAACTGTTTCGTTTTGAAACTGTTTCGGTTGCGAAACAGTTGCAGTGAAAATATTGTGTTATTTTAGTGCCACCACTACCACAAAGAATGCAAAGCTACTAGCGTGCACGTCATGAAGGCCCGAGATCGTGCCACTGAACTGAAATACCATACAGCGGCATGCATGCGACAGCGTTACTTCAATTCGCCGAGCGAGACCAAAGCGGATGCCGGAACGATTACCACCTAATTGAAGTCAACACCTTGGGGTGGGACGGGGGAATATCCCGGAGCGTAAAAAGATGTCCGGACACGTGTCTTTCTCTCGGGACAATGGGAAGACGAGGAGTTGGTTCTGGGGGTAGGGGGAGTGGGGTTGAGGAGAAGGAGCAAAGGGGGAGGAGGGGGGGAGAGGGAATGGCGCGGGTAGTTGATGGGATGGGGGCGGGGTAACTAAAATAAAAAATCTTCCGGTAACTGTGGGTGGGTGGAGGGGGTTGCTCTTACAACACCTCCCTCTCTCATCCCTCCTTCCACTCCTTGGTGCGTGCATCGTCCCACCCCCGAAGAGATGTGAAGAGGTCCCGCGGAGAGAGGAGAGGTTCTTCCTCTTCTGGGAATGGAGAGACTTAATCTGCGGGTCGAGGGAAGGTGGGAGAGATGTAGGAGGGTGGACGGGTGTCCTCGTGGCCTCTCGCCCACTCTCGTGAGTCGAGTCTGGAGGACTTGGGAGGAGAGGCTTCCCCGAGATGATGACCGCTCTCATTCTCAAACTGCCCCTTCCCCTCCGCCGCAAACTTCGCAGACGGGACATATACTTGCACACCATCGCAAGGGGTAAACGCCCGTCCTCATAAATTAATCCTTTCACTACGCCGTTCGGATGTATCCGAATGAATATTTTCACTCGCTAACTACGGGGTTCGAATTAATCCCACAGTGAATAATAGACTGAGAGTGTACTGTCCACTTCATTAAACAAAATGTTTTACTTTTAATTTTACTATTAATAACAAAAACCTCTACCATTATGAACTATTCTACCTGAAAAGGCTGTATGACACCCGAAACACATGAAGTACAATTTTGTAAAATGAAGTGGACAGTACAATATCAGTTACAATTCATTAGAAGATGCTGTCCCACCGTATCTCGGCTGACAGTGTTGAATTCATCCCACAAGCTCGAAAACTATTTTCCTTCTTCTGCGGAGATCGAGAATACCCGAAAGGTATTTTATTTATAGTGAGAATTAGCTACAATAAATACAACAACGGATTAAAATTGTTTTGCAACTTCCGCATCAATAATACGAATTGTTTTCTATTATATTCTTATTTAAAAAGGTGAAGATCTTTTCGTGAAGAAATTACAAGTAACATGGGTGAAGCCGGGAGTCAGTTTACGAAGTAGAATTAATGAAGAGAGTAAATGGTGTCTTGTCATACAATAGTGAAACCTGTTATGTTTTGGCAAAAAACAATCAATCTAACATGGCTGTCGTGCGCAAACTGTCGGTAAATTTCATGAATAACGCAGTGATTTTCGAAAATAAATTCTGTTTTGCGTTTTTCTAGATGAATCATTACGGTACCGCAATAATTCCACCGCTAATATAGAAGATTTCGGCCTATTTCAACTTCAAAAGTCATTCATTTATTATGGTCTATTGTATATTTTAACATATTCAATATTTAATAATTTCATTTAGCAATGATGTGGTGGAACTTAAACGTGACAAAATAAGAAATTTTCCTATTATTTTCCTCTTTCATCAGCTTCAATATATCCTTGATATAACGTTTCGCATGGTTCAATTTATTGTCTTGAATCCATACTTGCCCTAACCGCCGTAATTTGCGTGGGAATAAATTTATAGGTGGAATAAGGATATAGTGGGATCCCGACCTCCACTAGAGTTTCGTGCTGCGATCACTACAAGTACAGTACCTACTCCACCCATGGTGAACGCAATGTAGGACTATGGGAGATCCTTTCGCGGAGACCTAGCCAGTTCCGACGCCTGGTTTCTCTCCGTCAATCCTATTTCTCCACAGTTTGATTGCTAACATACAATCGATTGTATTGGTAACCTTAAATTAGTCTACCTGAGAAACATGATCACTTATCCTGAACGCATCCAGTGATGAACCCGCGGGACGTTTGATAGATTAGATCCGCGTACCATGGCCTAAGCATGTTATAGTTTCAGGATAATGTGCTTGTGATCGTGATATTCTTCGCTGTAGGGAAGTGGGTTGCTTTCCCTGGGCTATTTGCTGTTTTCGGAAGAGTTCTTGTGTCTAAAATGAAAGCTCTGCACAGTGAGTGGGATGTAAAATGTTGCCTCACCCGTATTTGATCTTGGATTTCTCCGCTCCCGTAAGAGGCAGTATGATAATTATAGTCGAACGCTGCTAGAAATTGCTTGGACTCATAGAAATTCGCAGACCCTGAAGAGGAGAATATTCTTGAAACGGGGCGAAATTGTGGTATTGTTTGTACATATTTTCTGTTATTGTTTTGTTGTGTCGGCTTCGGTGGTGGCGGGGTAACATTCTCGCCTACCAACCCGAAGGTCGCGGGTTCGAGTCCTGGGTGATTTTCCCCATCCAGGGCATGGTTGTGTGTATGTTGTCCAAATATAATAAATAGGAAGTAATTGGCGATAGCTGTTACATATAGAGAAATTCCTATTATTATTATGCTTGAATTTATATTTTATATCTGTCTGCCACAATGGCAAGTAAACGCTCGATTCGATTTCGGTTAGATTTTCTGAATTTGCTCTGAAACTCCATTGCAAACCAAAAATGGAATCTATGATTTAATCCCAATTTGTTGGAAAAATATGTGTCACATGATGAAGCTAGTTTTATGGAACGTTGCATGAACTCGGTAAGCGAGTAGGAAAACACTCCAGACTTCGGTCCGGCTTTCTAACACGGCTCCCTTTGTCCACGTTAGCGACACACCCGCCTCCCTTTGTCCCCTCTCAAACCCGACCTTCGGCAGCGTTGCCAAATCGGTTAGAGTTGTCATGTCACCTCTGGCGAGTTATGCTCCAAACGTCGGCTCTCCACTTTTTTCTATTTCGGGTAAAGTTTCTTGGGGCGCAGAAGGTGATCGTGGGATAAGAGATTTCCCGTGAATTGGTTAAAGCGGAAATGGACGGCAGCCTACTTCATCTGTTAAAGGAATTCGAAAATCATAGTTATCCTTTTATTTCTCCAGAAATAGTCTTTACAAGGACTAGTCTTTGAACTTGAACTTTCAATGGCTAGCAAACGGAAATCACCTTCTCATAGGATAGGACTGGGAGAAATCTATCGGTTAAGGTAGGTTAAAATAAAAAAGAGTAAAAATTCTCTAAATATTTGCAGGCGATTTCTACCGATACAATTTCTTTCTTTATCTCAGCATATATCCTGCCCTTCTTCATCCCAAACATGAAACCTGTTCTCTTCCTTCTCCTTCCTCGCATACCCAACATAAATGAATAATTAGCGGAATGAAGGTGAGTTGCAACATAATGTCACACGTAGTGCGTACGGAAATATTGCCTCAAGAGCTTCGGGGGCTTATTATTATAGCATTCTGCTGGTTATAATAGGATTTTGATGTATCTACCGTTCTAATCTCCATCTCTATCCTCATACGTCTCTCCCTCCGCCTATTTCTCGCTCCATCTCAGCATATATACATTCACCCTTCATCTCGCCAAACGAACCATTCCTTTTTCACCTCTTTCGGTAGAAAAGTGCACGTACTTCGCTGCAATTGTACTCCTGTCCCTCGATATTTCTCCCGTTGCTGGACAAAGAGGCGACGAGAGGGTCGCCGAGCGGGAGTTGACCGGCCAAAGGGCGGGTGGCGACCGCTGACACGCTGAAGCCGTCGTGCGGAGTGCGAGGGAGTTCTCGGCGAGTACGAGGGTCGAGATCGGTCGATCGTCGCGTCGGCCGCGATACCCCGAGCCGCCCGCCATCGCCGCCTCCGCACCGGGGGACCGCCGCGCCGCTGAAGGAACCTGGTCAGCCGGCCGCTCGCCCGTCAAAGGGTGGGGCAAAAGGAAAAAACCGGTCCGCGAAAAGCACCCTGGCCGGACAGCCCACCCCTATATCACTCTCTCCTTGCTCCTCTCCCCTATATACCTCTCGCCCGTCCGCCATTTTGCGAGACTCCTTCATCCATCGGACTGGCCGAGGCATGCGGGCAAGGGTGAATGGCTCACGATAATGCCACGACACATTAACCCGCGCTCATGCTTCGACTTCATCAATTGCTCGTTGTGTCATAGTAGGTATCGGTGCGAGACGGGAGTGGAAAGGGATGGGTTCGTTAACCTGCGCTCATTGAGGTTCGGGAAGAATGTTAATGCTTTGGCTTTATCCTTTTAAACGTTACGCACGCCACCGTTCGATTACAACTGCACGCTTGTCGTCGCGAGAATTAGGATCGAGTCGACAATTAGAGGGCCAGGTAATCCTCCCTGAATCCAAGGGGATTTTGGTACGTGCGTCTAAGGAAAATCAAGTTCCAGGCACGATAGTGTAATCCAGACAAAAGCAACTTCTTCGTACCACACAGGAGTGAAAAATATGATAAAGAATCTACATGATAACATAAAGTTCCGTTTTTATTGCTTACGAGAAAACTATCCGGTAACATAACATTTTTGCTTCTGTGACATACTTGTCTTTGCGAATTCGTTCTGTATTGTTTCTGAGAAAGCGTTTTTCAAACGAAGTTTTAGGGTAATGTGTACCTGATGATGGCTCTGTGAGCCGAAACGCGTTGTACGCAATAAACCAATTTGTGGAAAAGTGCAATTGTTTCTCTTACATTATGAAGAACTTCCACGATATCTCGCCTGAATCTGAAGTTTTAGGGAACCAGTTATAATATAAATGTCTGGTTATCATTGTAAATATTATTGAAACATTTTCAAAAACTTTGAACCGTGGTTTTTTTTTAATTGAGTATGGCAGTTGGTGCAATTTACGGATAAAATGTTCTGCAGCCATAGTTGGACATACCGTCGAACGTTCAGTCTCGAGGGAAACGTGGTCTGAATAATACTGGATACCGTGAGATAAGGAGGAGAATACACAGTAATTCATCCTTTTTTAAACCGACCTAAGGCAGACGAATAACATAACTACCAGAAACAAAATACTGACATAACACGATTGGTAAAAAAGGAAGGGAAGTGTTTTCCGGTAATATCGCAAGGCTTCACGATCCAAATCCTACTTATGAGTGTAGGTAGGTACATACACTTCTCAGCAGTTGGAGCCAGTTATGTATTCTCTGTTTTTATTCAGCTGGTATTCATTGAAGAAACATTGCAACTCAGCGGGCAAACAACATTATGACGCTAACAGGATAACAAATGGACTTTTCGCATTCACAGGAAAAAAAATACTTCTCTAAACGGCCTGACAAAAGGATACTGGTGGGGTTCGAAGCAATGAACTCGCGTGACAGTGGATGGAACAAGTACAGCGGTCGCTGAAGGAAGCTTTTTAATGATTGCTTCTCCAAGGTATTTAGAATCCAATCATTATGCGAATGGAAAAAGAAACTTGACTCCAAATAGTTTGGCGTGCGAACAAGCTAAGTGCTCCTCAGTCCGTCAGAATATCAGCCGCCGATCACGCATCATAATGGCGTTAATTTTCCATCTCGGGTCGGAATGCGTTGGCTAATTGAAGATAAACACCAAAACTTCACCATTTCTCTCTCTTCCTCGCTCAGGCTCGCCAGTCATCGCAGTTCGCACGAGTCCCGTGACGATATGATTGAATTCGCGTCGAAACCGTAACCTATGACGCCGCACGAATTTTTCAATGAAACCGATTTTACGATACCCAATATGGATGATACACCACGCGAATTTTCAATTTGCTGGCTGCTGAATGAAGATTGTTCTCACGGAAGCGCACCAGCCGAAAACGTCTTTCTCGGAAGGGCGTACGCATCACGTCGGGTAGTCGCGATCACGCGGTTGGGTTGGGAATAGGTAAAGGGTTTAATTGGAAAGGTGGGGGATAGTTGGAGTAGAAGAGAACGGGGCAGAACGGGGAAGTGGTGATGTACACCAAAGGAAATATTTTCCTCTAAGAGATTCTTAGAAAACACAAGTCAAGGCATACTAATTACTGCACCCATCATACGAAAACCTTGTATTAATTAAAAACTCCGATATAGGTGTAAATTTCATACTCAATTTAAATTCTTACTCAAATTATTTCGAACGAATAGTCTCGTTAACATGCGATTAAGGGGGTAAAAATTGTTATGACCCATCAATGGTCCTGTTTCACTACCCGATGTTGTCTCCGGTGACTCCGCTCCTCAATTTGTACTCCCCTACTTGTCCCGTTTCTCCCAGTCTGGGGAGGCCATAGCTGAACGGCACCGCAAAATTTTTATAATATTTTACAACTTAGTTACATTTTTGCAAAATGTAAACGTGTCGCCATTGTTTTTCACCAATATTTTTGTTAGCCAGGAGAATTTAATATCGGTCTTCCAAAAACTTCCGTAAAGAAAACTAAAAAATTGCGCTAAAGTTCTGGATTTCCTATCGGTGAAATTGACTTACGCGGGAAAGTTGAAGGAGGTGTTTTAGAAATGCTTCCTGAAAATTGTCACAACTTCGTAAAACATATGTAAGAATTTCTGGTTACATCGCTATCATGTTATTTTCGACACTTAAATACAATCACAATATTGACCATAGACTTATCCTGAAGGTTTGCGCTCCTCTAGGATCATTTTCTTATTTTAAAATAGCGTAATAGAAGGGTCTGAGTTTACGTTTGTTCACAACAGCCGTGAAAATTGTAGCCATCTGTCGCAAAGGGTGAGAACTCATGTGTGCTGAGCACGTATTCAAGAGTTAGCTCTTCTTCTGCCGAACGAAATTACCCGAAGGTTTCCAATTTTTAACTCCATTCTTCTTTCGAATGTAAGATTCTATTTATAAACTTCAATTGAGTGCATCAGAGAAGGATGATAGAGGGGAGGCGTGACTGAAATGCTTTATCTCCATAAGAATTAGGAAGTTAGGTGGCGAGCCGTACGAAGTACAGTAGATAATGATAGCCATCAGGCTTTAGGCTCGGTTTTATAATCTCTGATTGAATTCATTTTCGAGATAAAAACTAAAATTGATACATTCCCCCATCAATAACGATTGCATGAACTAATCGACAGTCTGATGCATTATACATAACCGGAATCAGTTAAAATTCAGTCAACGAAAGGACTACGTTATCTTATGGTTAAAGTTAGCCAGACAATATAAAGCCGGCCCTAAGAATGATATCACTGTTCAGAGTTCTAAGTTTAAAACGGTAGCAGGAAGATCAGATTCAATAAAATCAGGATCTCGGGCTCATGGTGACCCAAGATTACGGTAAGATTAAGTTTCATATTAGCTGATATTTACGCTGTTCTTCAAGGGGTCTATCTCAGTTTACGCTTTTGAGAAGAGTTCAGGATAGAAAAGTTACAAAATCAAAATTGGTTTTAATGAACGAGGAATTCGTACTGAGCGTAAGGTTCAATTAGTTTTTTTCATGTTTGGAGACCTGACATTGCACTGCTATCCGTCAAGTTCCACAACAATGGAATCTATGAGAATATCGTTCCACACATCATCCTTCAAACTACTCTATCAATTTTCAAAAATCATGTAAAATCCAAAGGTCTGCCCGGTTTTTATACATCCTCAAGACTCAAATAAATAAGGCTCTAGATTTTAGAAGATATTATGCATCTAAGTCAATGGCCTCCTTAGAGTCGCATTGCAGTGCATGGGCGACAGGAAGACATTTAATTATCACAATATTGGTTCAATAGGGTTCAATATTGGTTCAAATTACTAATGACTTCCCATTGTCTATAAGTGAACTGCAGGAAACAACAGCAAAGTTTACGCAAGGCAAAATTTTCTGGAATGCTGAAGCTTGCGTTTACCTCACTCATCAGAAGAATGCGAATTCGGGCATTAGAAATACAAATTTTCTATGTTGTCTGGTCAGTCCAACATATCAAAACTGGAAGCTTAAAACTGTTACTTAACCATACTGAAGTTTACCACGAATCAAATGCGTATTTTGCACAGTTTCAATAGTATACACTGATGATGTTAAGCTTTAGCATTCAGGCGTCAATAAGATGAGCCTTCCCCAATTTCACCTACTTATACATGACTTTATCAATAATGTAGCGCCTACTAAAACCGCGCTCAATAGTGCTGAGATCCATTTAAACCTACAAAAATACACATAACATTGGCGGATTACTAAAATTCTTTCATCAAGCAACTTAAATCTAAATTGAAATTTCAATGGCGAGTCCAGGATAAAGGTTATTTTTACAGGTTAAAAAAAAATTTGATGAAATCTTCGCAACTAAAATTTAGAAAACTGGTGAATCACATTTCCTTTGCTTGTTTCACTCTTACGATGGCCACCTTCGCTGTTATAATAACGAACCTCTTCGTCCTCGCCCAGTATCGGACCTACGACATTCAGGTTAGCAGCATGCATTGCAGGAAATGCTCCAAAAACCTGTGGGAATCCAGTTCACAAGAAAACTTAATTCCTATTCCGAAATTCAGAGTTCGAACATAGGCAGTAGCGGAGATATTTCTACGGAACCCCGATCCTTATTTGATTGCCTTGTGAAGAGGACGCCCATAGAAGTGGACCATCTGCCGACTGGGACGATAAACAGTTAACCCCTGGAGACTTCTCGTTAACGGCACGACCATATTTACAGTGAGTTTACGTACCCTCTTTCCCAAAATAATTCCTCCATTTCTTACTTACCCAGCTAACTTAACAGAACAAATTGACAACATGTGTTGATTGCCTCCTCAAATAGGTAGTGCTACTCATGTTTATGTTTGGTGAATCGTGTGCTGACCTACGGTTAAAAAGACAGAGGTAGAGTGTATAATTTAAGCGATGTTTTCATAGCTATGCGCAATTAATATTAAAAGAGCAGCGGGTTCGACACAGCTGAGTCTTCATTATCACTGGGATCGCGAGAGAATTGTATCTCCAGTGCTTCCTAGTTCCCAGGGAAATTCGTAGATTCAAACGAGCATCGTGATCTGAAAATCTATCAGAAGCAAACTCAGGAATGCGTTCCGCCGGAACCAACCCTCTTCGATGAGGGCGTGAGATATTTCCCGGGACCCTGAGCACCCTTTTTCGGCCCGGCCACCCGTCGTCGTTCGCGTCGGCCGACTCCTCGCGAGGCGCCCGCTGCGCGTCGCTTCGATCGTGCACCCCTTGGCGGACGGGCGACCGGGGCGGGTAGGCACTCACAGCCGCCCAGTCCCTCTTCTCGCGCTCGGTGGCTCCGACTCAGGGGTCCACTCCGCTCCGAGCCGCCAGGCGTCGCCTCCGACACTCGCGGGGTTGGGATCGCGCTATGCGGGTTACCCGCCATCACAGGATCAGGAAGGAGACGACTCTCGCGGGTTATCCGATTGGGCAGATGTAAATCAGCGTAAAAAATGATATGCTCATCTTCATTGCAAGGTTCTTTATGAATAATCGGAAGGAAAACTTCCGTGTTAGTCTACTTGGGACTCTAAGGCATCATGTTGAGGGAAAAATACTCAGTAGAATTTTACTTAATTTAAGTTCGTTAAGAGTTGATTTAAAATGATACCACTTGTGTTTTGAACCCAGCAAAACAATGACAGGGACGAAGAGGAACAAAGGATTTTTCATCAAATATGAATTTGCTTTGGCGAGGTGACGCATTATCTTTTTTTGATATTTGGCTTCCAAATAAAAGCGTTAGGGTTACAATTATAAAACTGCCTTGGTAACAAACAACTTAGATAACTCTAGTTTTCAGATTCAAGTTGTAAGACACCATTCGAACGAACTTTGAAAAAAGGGCAGGTATTCTTTTTGCAGATATATTTGTCTTTAGAACTGGGTGAGCATTAACCCTACTGTCGAATCAAAATGTAGGTTGAACTCTGCTTTTTAGTGTATAAAATATATTAATAATGAACTACCGCATAGTTTTTTTTTATCTTCCAATTTTAACTTCGAAAGCATTCACGTAATGTTGCACTGGCATGAAACTGAATTTATTTCCTTTCCTTCTTTAAGACTCCGTCAAAGTCATTCTCAATTCGAGCAATGCTGTCTGCGTTGAGAACTATGTTGGAGGGGTTACGATTCCAGTGTAACTTTGGGCGGAAGAATGCTATGCATTACAAGCAACTTGATATTCTGTTGCGCGCATCAGGACTCTCACATGTGAAATAACCCTGCACACCAAGTCTACGATCTCCTCAGAATGGGCTATTTCTTACACCGCGATAATGTTCGTTCCATGTGCAGCACGTTCACTTTTCGCCAAGGCTTCTGTTTTCCGTATTATATGAAACGTAAATGTACTTGCGCTTTCACAGACAATGCGGCTTCGCGTATTGATCTTTTGCTATGAGGTGAGGAGGTAGCCTTACGACTTAGCGGGTGAAAAGAACTAAGGAACTCAAACTGGCTACATTTCACCGTCAATAATATTGCTTCCAAAGATAAAATGTCATTGGAAATTAAAATTTAAGTACCTACTAAATAAGCGTATTATTCTACGAATAGGTTTATTTTTGTGATTTTTTTCTCATTTAGCTCTTTCCAATTGCTATGAGATAAACGAATTTTTAAGTTTATTCCTTAAATAACTTTGTTATATCTGGAATATAATGGAAATAAATAGTTTTGACTTAAGAACCACTACATTTCCTAAAATAGCATAGGTCTCATTATTTTTTTTTTTCAAAAATTAGAGTTTAAATATAACATAATAAAGCCCATTTTTCCTAAACAAAGCCTGGGATATTCCAAAAGTGAGCTGTGAATAATATAGTCCTACATTTATAATTCTGTTGGCAAAAATAAGAAATTTTTCATGGAAGTTACAAATTGTAAGTAAATCATGGAACCTAAGTCAAAAACCATCATTTTACAACGGTATCATCTTATGTGGTAGTTCTCCTCGTAAGTCAGAATTCACCAATTGACGATGAAGATAGGCGATGATAACGCATTTGGTAAATTTGCATCAAATATAGAAATATCCCACCACGAAAAATTAGTAAGACGAGGGTTTATGACGTCCAGTTATTTAATCTAATCAACTACCATTTCTAATCAACAATCTAACCAAATAAAAATTGTCCAAAATATCGGCTTCATTATGTATTGTGAAAGTCACACCTTGTCTTTCGAGCAACTAGAAAAGTTTTTCTGGGCACTCAATGTAAAAATCAGTTTATAATGGCGCTAATCCCTTTATAAAAAATTACCTTTCAAATCGCAGTTTTCCAGTTTATCAATTAGTCGCGCGAGGAATTTTTCTGGGCAGAGTTCTACGCGTGCAGGAAGAAAGCAGCCGTCCGGAGGACCTCAAGAAAATAACTACAAACAGGGTACGTCGTGGAAACCTCCCCCCCCTGATCCCCCTTCCTCCCCTAGTTTCTTTGCTTCACGCTTTCATTCGCATGAGTGTGGAGAAAGCAGGGACGGGAATGACTAAAATTCACTCCACGTGAATGAGAACGGTGCGTGGTGGACCACCGAACTCACCGTTCCCCGAAAACTCTCTTCCACGTCTCCCCTTGCACTGACTACTGCGTGGTCTTCCCGAGTTTTTTTATGGGCCAGAATCTCTCTTTCTCTCCCCATCTCGCTTTCTCTCGCTCCCTCTTTCCCTCGCAGCGGATCACTTGGGCAGTAAAAACATTATCGAGACGCAAAATGGGGACCGAGGCGGTCCCATTGGCGGGGAATGGGGAGTAGGTAGGGGATAAGGGATTGAGGAAATGAGGCCGTAACCGAACAATAAAAAAGAACCAGGAGGTTTAGAGGGGAGGCGTAGGAACTAACGACTGTCGCGTTCTCCTGGTGTTTTTTTATATTGGCGATAATGTTTGTGATGGTGAAATAGAGAGAGGACTGCAAGGAAAGACCTCCCTCTCTGAAAGGGATAGTGTAGAGGACCCTTTGAGTGAGATCTTTTGAGAGGCAAGCTGCGGCTAAAGTCAGATGAAGGCGTACGAAAAGTGTCCAGGGGTGCAGTCAAAGATTTCCGCGTCCCTGCTAAAGGAAGAATGTACTCCGTTGCGAGATGGATTCTAGAGTGTCATCCTTGTCACAGGATTTAATGCGTGACTTTGGCTGCCTTCAAGTGAGGGAATGGCCGAGATTGGGGACCCAAAGTTGGGAGGGAATAGCAGAACACAGTGAAGAGAATACTTGGACATATTTCATGTGCATATTCAGGTTGGCCAAGGCAACTTATAAATTTTCTTAGGAGTTCAATCATCTACATACAACAGCTTACATTTGGCTTCGGGAACACGCTCGTGTTATAGTGACAAGCATCGTGAATTCTGCTAAGTTATTGACTTCGTCAATTTACTTATTATTCCCAGATTTCGACATTATTTTCACTGCGCCTTATTTTCCACTTGCTCCATTTCAAAGCATCAAACCTTACCAGCTGAACAGATCCAATTAGCTTTTTGACCATTGTGTATAACTTCCAATATTCGTAGGATTTTCCTGATATTTGAATGCAGAAGAGAACTAAAATTCATCATCTATCGACAGTTTTCTTCCACCGAGATCACTAAATTGCATAAATATTGGCAATTTCTCCGTGCAATAACGATAACGAGCACTGAATGAAAAATCTGACCTCTGGAAAATATCGAGCAATACAGATAGTGGTGTTTACAGCATAGTTCTTTCAAGGGATGGCTATGTCAGCCTGTGAGATTATTGTCAGCCCATTCCTGACCATATTATAGACGTCAATTTTTCCCAGGTGCTTCTGGTGGATGTGGTTAACAAATGTCTTCATCAGCGTATTGAGAAAGAACAACTGCAGCTTACTGGATTCAACAAATAATTACTGCCCGACAGTGATCGCTACCCATTTCTCCTCAACATTTATTTTTATTTATTTACAGGAAACACTTTGACCGTTATCTGAACTTAGTATGATGACAGCTATCGCTGTTACATTATGTGAATACTATGGTGAAATGCTTGAGAGATAGTGAAATCTTTGAGAGATAGAGAGATAGAAATTAGTTCATTTTTCATTAATCTTTACAGTTAAGTGGCATTGATAAAAAACGTAACTAAAATCGTTAACCTGCTGGATCGGGATTTGTATCAGCATTTCACCACTGTCAGACGCCCAGGCAAGCCGACAGCATGCTTTCCTTATAATCTTTTGTTGCTACAAGGCGCCCATCCAAGCTAAGTCTTTTTCCACATGGATGCAAATATCTAGACTGATTGTGAGATACTAGTGAAACGAAATATGGTTCGTTTAGTGAAACAGACCCAATTGTGCATAAATTTACTTACCCCTGGATGTGACAGTTTGGTATTTTCAAAATTAACATTTTTTTAAAAGGTCAAATTGAGGGTTTATTAAGTCTTGTGACGATTTTGCCGTAATTTCCTCTATGGTTTATTGTGATTTGCAAATACCAGAGTAATACGAGGAGAACTTTGCCACAGAGAAAGGAAGATTTTAATCATAAAAAATTAATGAGTCGCGTCGTAAATCATCATTACATGTTTCATTATAAGCAAAAGCTAATTAATTTGCGAATGTTATTAACATTCCGCGCAGGGTATCGCATAAGGCTTAGATTATATTTGTATTTTTTTTTAACGAATCCAATTACAGATTTTTGCCGTAGGATAATATCTCTTTTGGACGCGATACCACCGGTCTTCGAAAAATCACATTATTTCAGCGAATAAAATTTAATAGGCCGTTGTTTACGTTCGGTATCATTAAATTAGTGACATGAGTCATTCGGCTCTGCCAAAAAAATCTCCCAAATTGTCACAGTAGTTTCGCCGGAAGTAGCCTCGACCGTATGGCAGCAGCGATGCTGTACACATGTATCACGTCTATCTACCTACCTGATCTACCTCGAACGCGTTTAGTCGTCCACCAAGACTTCAGCAATGGACATTTCGTTTCGTAAGCCGCTTTTAATATTAAACGAAATAATTCATCACTTTACTCCGGCTGTAAAAAAATGACGAAAAACCGCCTCCTTTCCCCCTCGGGTTACACGCGAAAGTATTAGGAGGAACAGCTACGTGCGATAAAGGCTAATTATGGTGCCTCACCCCGCAAAATTCCACCCTCCCCATCCGTCTCACCTCCAATGATTTCTCTCACTCCCTCCACCCCCCTCCTCCCTCTCCCCCCTCTGACCCTAGGAACGAAAAATAAATAACGAATGTTGATGGGCGAATGGAAACATGGGATGCGCTCTCGCAAAACTGGCTGGGTCCGGTGGCTTCCGTCATTTCGCCCTAAACCGCCAGAGTATAAAAAAGAGAGGATCCGCCGATGGAAAAATCGACGATTTTTATAGTTTGCCATCACTTAATGGCATTGTATTGGAGCAATGCCAGATTCTTTCTCTCTCCTCTCTCTCTCTCTCTCTTCTCTTCAATTTTTTTTGTTTCGAAAAAGTCCTTCCTGCACGAATTTTTTTTTATTTTATACATATATTTTTTCTTATTTTCAACCCCACCATTTTTTTGCGCTGGGGTTAGTGTCTCTCGCGCGTGTATGTGAGCGCATGTAAAGTTTTCTCTGAAGTTTTTTTTAATGCCAGCTCGTGCATTCGTTTTTTTTAAGTTTAATTTTTTCCCTCCTCTCTCTCTCGCACCCTGTCCCAACCTCGTTTCATAAAATTTTGGGCGACTCTTTTCTTTCTTTCTTTCTCTTTCTCACAGCTAATATTACGAATGGATTTCATTGGCGAGTCATTTGGAGTCAAGCCGGGCGGGGGTAAGGGGTGGGTGGGTGGTTGGAGAAGGAGGCCGAGGGTGTGGAAGGAGGAGAGAGTTTCATTTGGCTGGGAGGGAGTGGTGGTGTGGGGGGGAAGGCGTTCCTAGCAGAGTGCGGAAGGGGGTGTGAGGTTATTATTTTGGGGTGGAGTGGATGAGTCGCGCGATGAGGGTAAGTGGGAGGGGGAGTTCGGGGGGGGTGGGAGGGTGAAGGGAAGGGGAAGGGCCAAGGGAAGGGGGAGGGGGGAATTGCATTGCAGTTCGTCGATGGATCTCACCGAAATCGTAGTGTGTGTTCGTGTGTGAGTGAGAGGGTTCTATTATGACGAATGGAACAGGTTCTCCATCGCAAAAATGCACATGAAATAAATTTAAATACCCACCTATTTAATTGGCCACCACACCTTCACCCTCCCCCCTTCACATTTACGAATGAATGTACTCGTCCCGCGGTTTGTCATCCTATGACATCGATCGCTCTATACTTATTTTTCTCCGTGTCTGTAAGACGATCCAAACTCGCAGGCATCAATGAGGAATGATTTCAGGAACTCTCCGAGCATAACAGTTTCATTTTAGGCCAGGATCGGAAGGACATATTTTCTGCTATAAAACGATTGTTTATGAAAGAGCCTTTGATATGATGAAAACATTTTATCCAACTCACACGATAAACAGAACTAGGGTGAAGTTCACATGGCTCAATTTAGGATGGGTACATTTTTGCTGACATAGAGAAAAGACGGAAAACTTTCTGATTGATGTTTTTCGAATTTGGTCAGATTGCTCGGTAGCTTCTATAACAAAATAAAAGAAAGAACCCTATTTCGAGCAATTGAAATTATTTACGATCAAACAACTTGAGGGAAATTTTATCGGATTTGGTACCGTTCAAATTTGGGTTTCACGCAATACTCAAAAATATTTTTCGTAAATTCATTGATCAAAAAATATGGTGGAAACTGGCTTTACCCTGCAAGAGTATGCCACAGCGTTTGACAGGACAAAACTTGTCCCAATTTCAAACAACTGGCAAAAGATGGAGATTAATTTATGCTAAAAAGGATGCATTTTGAAATAGGTTTTCAATAGTACTCCGTATTGCTCGAGTTTGCATTACAAATTGTGCTAAGAATAATTGATTACTTGTAACTTTCTGAGTAAAAATCCTCATTTTATTGTTATAATCTTGACTTGTCAATCGTGTAGTGGAATCAAGGTAATATTTATAATGCCTCAAGTACACACAACCACACCAATAGATCTCCATAGTAAATTAAATTAGCAATGAGTCATCACGTTCTTAGGGGTTCCCAATCCGTATGCACAAGTGATGGTTTGATGCTCTTGGTTCTTTCATGACGTATTTTCGTTGACCCGGTGGCACCTCACGGGGCATTGTTCCAAGCACGAGTAACTTCATTTCTGAAAAGAAAGAGCTTGAAATTTTGCCTGTTGTGAGATGGCGTAAGATCACTCAATCAACATTTTATGGACTGTGAAATCTCTCATTCGGATATTTGGGTGAGCCAGTGACCACTGGCCGGGAATGAGATTGGCATCAACAAGTGATGAGAACCGCGACGAAGTCTTTAGCAGTAGAAGAATTGTGGTTATTTGAGCGAGATATAATTTCACATAGAAATCAATGACTTTGGCCTCATTTAAAAATATATCTCTTCTTTATAAAGGTATATGCCTAATTATCAGCAACTTACTGCACCACATTTCGAGATAATAGCAAAAAAATAGAAGCCGCTTTTCATGGGAAATGGTAGGCGTATGCACTCCAAAGAGACTTTATCAAAAAATTACGGAATTTATAACACATAGATCTCGTCAAAAATTTAACAGTTTGAAGTTTGTATGTCTTTTCATATATATTTAAAAAATTATATGAATCAATTACTCACCGCTGTTTATTTTCACAGAATAACAAAAACCATCTTATGTTGTGAAGACGTTTTCACCGTACGGCTTGGAAAAAATAAGTGAAGTCAAATACTTATAGGTATATTTTTTAATTGCTGAGAATTTCAGTCATATAAAACGATATTTTTTCGCCATGAATATTACGATATTTTTTTCATGCATTTTACAACTGCTGAAATTCAAAAAGAAAAATTCGGATATGGTCTATATTATAACTATGGAAAAATCTCTTTTCAAACTACCATATGTTTAAAGAGCTCAAACTCATAATGATGAATCCCAGCGTCAAATTACTATGTCGATTCCTAACGAAGCATAGGCATATGCATGAGGAGGAATTCCAATCAACGACTTTGGGGTTTCAAAGGCTGCACGCACCCAATATCTACATCTACGAGAACCCCCTTGTGGCCGTGTGGTGGGGGTGATGAAACACCATCCATGGAAACGGGAATTGAAAAGGAACTGGAGGAGGGAAAGGATGAAGATGAATCGTATGTTAATCTTTGTGTCTCGCTCCACTTTCATTGAAGCCACAAATTTTGCATTGGAAGAAGAAAGTTTTGTGCCGTTTAGTAAGCTCGGCAAGGTATCTTTATATGCCTGTCTGAGTTCAAGGGAATCATTGTAGGGTTAAAATACAGCCGAACTTCGATAAATTGGACTTTTGCGTGCCGAATTTTGGATAAATTGAAATGAATTTCACTGTCGTTCTTTCCATTGTACGTAAGTAACTTTCCGCAACGAAATTTCTCAAGAATTTTCTTTGGTACTTCGATTAATCAAAGTCCGATTGTAACTTCCACTATATCGCCCTAAAACTCTTGTACCAACATGGCTACTGGGGAGTGACTGGCTATTATAAAATTACTAGATTACAGAAAGCAAGTCGTTAATGAAGGTCCTTCCAGGCCCATAGATCCTTGTCAAGGCACACCAGGTGATTGAAATATTAATGTTGAAATTTTCCAACTCCTCAAAATATTGGTTAAATAGTAGGAAAACATCCTGCCATTTTTTTGTTACCTCAAGAAAAGGCTCACGACATTTTCGGATAGCGACGGGTCTTGTCTTCGCTTCATCTCATATCTCAGGCCTAAGGTGATAATCAACTCGCACACTCAGTTATCAAGTCTTCAAGTGCTAATACAAACCAGAAACCGCCTCACCTTATTCATCGCCGCTCACTCGTGTAAAGTTCACCTCAGTTATACGCGCGTAGATCACACATATATTCGCCGTTCTCGCATCACGATTCACTGTCCTGCGGCTCGTTCCTTCTCAAGAGCTGCTGCGGGACGAAGAGGACTCGTGTTAATCACTTGATGGAATTTTTAATGACTCATCAATGTAAGATTTTTTTACGAGAGATCCGTTCGTCCACCGAGGACGCTAATGCGTTTCGCCGCAACATCTTGTTAATGGCGAGCACAATTCATCCATTTGCACTCCAAGAAAAATTAATGAAGCGTAAACGTTTTCATTGCGATCAGAAAAATAAGTACGCCTCTCGTATGAATGTGTTTTTACCCACTATACGAGCGGCCGATGTTGAAATCAAAGCCGATTCCAACGGTGTGTTTTTTTATAACCCGGTGCTGTTTTATCAGTGCTGCATTATTTTCCTAAAGGGCGATGAAAATGCTCGCGAATATTTTTTTTATCTACTTTGATTGTTCGCCGGCTGAGTGTTAGTCCAGCCGCCGATATGCGGAAAAATTTCAATGTTAATACGTCTCATCCACTGCAGTGGAAAAATTGGTTTAATACGGGCTCCATTAAAAAAAGAAAAAGGTAAAGTTTACTCTTTTAGCCTCGCACCCTCGCAAATGAAATGCGGAGATGCATGAACGCGGGTCATTTGATATGCGAAATTGCAGTGGCCTCCAAGTGTGTTGCAATCTACCGAGTCATGATCGGGAAATAAAAATAAATGGGGGTCGGTAGTGATGGAAGGAAAATGGCCCTTTCGGCCAGCGTTTCATCCGCTGACTAATGGTAATAATCTTTGCTTTCTCTTGCGAAATAGGCATGCACAATGGGCGGAGACTGCCGGCAGATGATCGAAGGTGAACGAGGAGCCCCGGGAAGGCTCTTTTGAATTGATGTTGGAGTTCTCGAAGAAGATGTCAAGACAGAACCGCAGACGGGCCTGCAGTGATGGGACCAGAGGCTTTGATCACCACGCAGCGCCCCCGCAACGTTGATGAAGCGCCATAATGGATGACACGGCGACTTCGCCGTCCGACGCGCCACCATGCGGACAACCCGGGAGACGAAATGTGGCGGAGATGGAGAGGAGAAGAAGCCGAGGCGCGCCTGCAAGGGATGCTCCATGTTGTGGCGAGGGGCTATTTTGCCAAAGGTGATTACACTGGGGTTTTGAGAAGGACCTTCTGAGAAGCGTTCAATCCTCCCATGATCATAACAATGCCAAAACTAAGAAAAACTTCACAGGTACAACTACCTACACTTCGCACCGCTATGATGGCGTTCACCAAATTACTCAATTCCTGTGGATTGTAGGTGGGTTTTACGCAAAAATTAATGTCAATGAATCATGCTACACCCAATATAAGTTTACAAAACACATTCCCATACATAAAAAATTATTATTCCCCGCTTGTTGGTTACACGATTTCAAAAAAATTATCTCTTTTGAGACCATTCAGTCACTAGTGTGGGAAAACCTACATCATTACTGGCAATGCGTTTTTAACGTTAATGCGTTTTTCAATGTTGTACTAGCTTTCCAAAACATTTCCGTCAATCCCATGAAAATGCAACATTTTAATAATTCAGTTTACCCGTTTATTGTGCATAGAATTAAGAGAATTTCTCGTTTTTCATGTCAAGAGAATTTGAACAGGAGGTAAATAATCAAATTCTCCATTATTATGTACTTTCGAGCAATTATTATAACTTTCTCTATTTGAGACGTTAAGAAAAGTTTGGTAGAAACTCTAGCATGGAGCGCAGCACTGAATGGGTCGGAAACCTGGTAACAGCGGGAAGAGGACGTGCGTAGACCGGAGGTATTTGAAATGCGGTCTCAGGAATGAATGAATAGGGTGAGCTGGGCAGCGTGGAAAACGAAGTAATAAGGGTTGATCGGTGTAGGAAAGTCGGCTGTGGAGACTTAAGAGGAGGCAAAAAGGTGGAAGTAAGACGTTTGGAGCGGTGGGGGGTTGCTGAATAGAGTGATTGAGGGGAGAACGCAGGGTGAACACGGAGGAAGAATGAAGAGGAAGGGAAGTTTGTGCAGAATAAGGAGATGCAGAAGTTTTGAGGAATTTAAGAGAGGATCTGAAGGAAATTGAACAGACGGCCGAAAAAAGTTGGAAGGCAGAGTAGGATCTGTCCAAGAGTATACCTACTTACTATTCAGATGGTGGGGTACTACTGATGATGGTTTTACTGACTACAAGTTTAGGAACGATCTGTACAACGCATCTAGGAATTAGAATTCATTAGGGGATGAAATGATTTATTTGCTATGTAGTACTTTTACATCGATATACAGCTATAAGCAATTACGTTCAGTTGTATATCGAAGAAACTCTCTCATTTAACGGAAAAGAAAAGGAAATCACGACTTTTGAAAAAAGTAATAAGGAATTTTACTTATAATTAGCTACATGACCGATTCCACGATAATCAATATATTTACATTTATTTGGATTGGCATTCGCTTCACGTGATGATAAAGTTAAATACATAATTGATTGCGCTATTGCTTGTTAATGTTTAACCAAATTATGATTAAAATCGCACGAGAAGTAACAAATGTTAGCACATTTATTGTAACGTGGAGAATGATGCATTATCATAAACCAGCAATATTATGAACTAAATATCATTTAGCAAAATTTACATATTACGTGCACAACTATTTCTCTCAATCGAAGGCACTTTTTCAGAATTTACAGAAATCAAGTATCACTTAATCCTCCATAGCTCTTGGAGTTTTTTCTCTGATGATATGAAAATTAGTAAGTCTTTGCAATTTTTTTTGCAAATTTTTCGGTGTCTTTTTCTGGAGGATAGGATCTATAGTTAAAAAAAGACATGCAATTGGAAATAATATTTCAGAGTACTGTGGTGCAGGTTATTCATTAAGGTACTTCCTCGTGAGAAGAGAAATTAGGATTCGACCCAAATTGAATGAGTGGACTGTGTTGGTTCATTCCATAATATAAGGTGAAAAGTACAAAGTACCGATCAAGGGGTCAGAATCCAAACTCTCACGATAAACACATTACACCATTTGTGTATTGGAATGCCCTATATTTCAATACGCATGAAAAATATTAAAAACGATCTTAGGGGAATACTTTCTATGTTACGATCTTGATTGTCTAAGTCAAGTAATAAACCTACTCGAATATACTGGCCTTTTATAAATGAGTTTATTTTATGTCACTGTTACATAAATACTGCTTTGGTTTCGTTATTTGTGAATGCCACGGGTATTAGATAAGATTAGTTAACAATAATTTTAAGGCCGTAGCATGTTGGAGAATTGAAATAACCAATGGTTGTTGACGCTACCTATAAAACTATTACTAAACCATCTTGCGTTAGAAGATATAAAAAAAATATGAAACTGGTTAAATAAGTTGAAAGGGTCTCCAAGGACAACGAAAATATTTAAAAGATATAAGAAACAACCAGGGCCAAAAATATAAAAAAAAAAGAATTTTTGCGTGCATCTTAAATTTCAGGAGAGTGATATACACCACTATGTATCTCAGCCCCCTAAATTTTCGGAGTACCAAAGGTGTTACATCGTTTCATTTAGGTACACTTTTCCTTGCCTGATTCCATTTGCCGGAACCATTACGAGCTCCGATCAACGTCTAGAGGCCAACTGACTTACGAAATTCCCCCAAAACACACGTCTGCTTTCGTCAAATTAGCAGCCGAGGGAAGGCTAAAAAAAAAGAGGGAAAAGGAAAGAAAAAAAGCAGGCTTCTCACACTTTTTTATCTTTTCCACTTCAATTTCCCCGCCTCACCCGTCCATAATGTACTGGGCACATGATGGGGGAGAGGTCGGGATACCGCATCATCCGGTTATTTGAGACGGCGCGTCTCGGGCCACGAAACCGTGAGTCAATTGTATAGAGAAGGAGGAAGTCGCTCTCTGCTTCCCGTGCGTTTTCGAAAGAGGACGTGGGTGACTTCGTTTTATTCGGGGCGCGCGCATGCTGCCTCTGGGAGGTCCTCACACCACCTTGTTGATGCGATCCGCGCGAGGGTTTCTCCCACGACGCACTCCCCATCTCCTCGCTCGTTCCATCTCCTCGCTCCTTTGATGCTTGCCAATCTTGCTTAGACATGCCTCAATGCACCTGTAGCATGGCGTGGGGGGTATATTTTTTCCCTGGAAAAATGCTCGTTAACTAGCATTTTTTTCACGGATGGTTAAATCGACTCTGGTGCTTGGCTCTACAGAGAAAATATTACAATTTAACGTAACTTTTAGAAAAAATTATTTCATACACCCTGTGCACGTAAGTCTTTCTTTGTTTAAATTGACTGGAAAAATCATAACAAAACTGCTTGTTTTCAAAGTAAAAAGACACGCATTGTAGATCTGACTGACGTTCACATTCGGACATCTGGTCATTAATGGCAACCGAGCAGGACGGAACATAAGAAATGGGAGACTGGTAGTATAGATCCGCCATTTTTATGCCTCGTAAACTCAACTATCTTAATGCGCGGGCAAGTCATATCCTTGCAAATGTTTTGCGAGCCGAACGAAGTTGATGGTAACTAAAGTAAACCTTGAGATTGCTCAGATTAAGAAAAAATCGTAGGCGCTAGTTACCAGCACCTGGAGTAAATGTTAGTGTGGACGCGGGTTACTAGGATCGAAAATAGAAGCCGCGTACAGGAGACCATGGTAGCTATAAACGCTTATTTATTTCTTTTTTGCAAAACAAAAATATGCGTAGTCTGCGTATGGAGAACAAATAAACAGGGATGAACACGCTGTGATAGTACACATAGCTCATTTCCCACCACATAATGATTTTTTCATGCTATGAAGTGAGGTACTGTGTATGCGAAATTATTCTTATAAGGTTTAGGATAATCATCGATCAGAGTGTAAGGATACATGCTTGATGTGAATCAATTCAAAGGATTTAAATTTTATCTAGACTGAATTTATGATTTGAAACTAGTAAAAGATTTGGCTTACGAAAATGGATACCCTTGGAGTGGGCACGCATTACAATTAGAAGCGGGCTCATTTCACGCTAACGAACTCCGCATGATCAAAGAAACTAGACAAGCATCCCTATAAATACTTTACAGACATGATATGACACCTGATATTGCAAACGTATATTATGGGGAAGATTTAAATTAATACGAAACCGAGAGCTGAAAAGACGGGAGAAGATAATACGATCCGAGGGGATAGAAGACTTGAGTCGGAAATCCAACGTAATGTTCTGTCGACAGAATCTATCGACATAAATTCGAGCTGAACTGCGAATTTATATTACAAAGATGAAACTATCTCGGTTTTCATCTCATATATGTCAAAACCTCTCCTAGTTGTCCCCGTCAAAACCTCAAGTCTGTCCCGAATCAGCCTCCCGTCATATCGGGCTCTGTACTCCGGGGCGTAGCGGCAATATGACGCGGATCCTTTGGAAACTGACATTCCCTTCACTTATGCTATGAATGAAAGGAGGAAACGACTACTCTAAGATGTGCTCTCGTTCCCGTGCTCCGTAATGGCTGGCTTTGTTTCCTCCATTTAATCCAGTATTCTGGTCAAAAGCGGAGTCCTGACTCATCCAATAATCGAAGACGAAGAGGGGAAGGACACATATGCTGGCATGCACGTCGACTGAAGCCATTGTGCGGATTTTCTTCACTGTCCCCTATATTGGAAGGAAGAGGAGAAAGGAGGAAGAGGTGGGGAGAGGAGATGGACGACTGTCCCTCGTCCCCTGTGGCCCGACCCTCCTTTGGCCCGACCCTTGCTGGCAACCCTTGCCACCCAACCCTTCCCGAACGACCCTCAAACCCTGAGACGCGAAACTCCCCGCCACCCACCTGCCTCTCCCATCCATCTCTCTATCTGCTTCTCTTCTCTCTCTGTTTCTCTTTTGTTCTCTTACTCGAAATATCTCGGTTTAAGGTGCGTGGAGCGATTTTTAATTGTGCACATATTTGCGTGAAACTTTGCGTACGTGTTCTCATCAGTGATTTATATCGATAAAACTTAAAAAATGAGTCACAACGATTTGCTATTTGGCAATTCCGTGCTATGTTAACACGTAGTCTTATGGCAAAGGACACATTTCGTCATAATTCCATTAGATTAGTACTGATTTCCTTCTAAACACTTACTGATACATTATTATAATAATAATTGTTGCTAATAAATATCAAGGTATCACGTCGAGCCCAATATTTGAAAAGAACATTTTTAAATACAATTTTGTCTAAACTTCGAATACCGTGCCGAAATCTTTAGTCATAAAATGCTTTAATTAAGGAAAAAATTGAAAATATACTTCTTGTTACATTTCAATTAGTGCCTGTGTGGTGAGTTTCAACGCGTAAAAAGATGCACCTAAGTGAATATTGGTCCTAGAAATCTTTTACGCTACAAAAAAAAATATTAATGTTTGCTCTCAATGACCCACGATTACCGCTCCAGCAACCTTACGGAGACAACTGTGAGAGTAGAATCAAGCACCTTATTTCACCTAATCGTATATATCGTTTGAAACATTGATTTCAATAATGACCTAACCTGTTATAAAAAACGAAGGGACAAAATGTGTAAATTTATTGACGAACACGTTTATTATTAATCATTTTTCCAGTCATTAGATCCAACTGCAGCGTCATTTTGATCGAATCAACACATTGTAACCAAATATTACAGCAGTAATTTTTATTAGTAGTAAGTTATTTAGTAAGTTTTATTGCCTACTATTCAATTGAATAAAGAATACGCTTATTGTAAATACTTTTCCAAGAAAATAACATTAATATCACGCATTAATATCAGGTCTAAAAAAACTCCAATCACCCCAATTTCAAAATCACTGTGAAATGCTAATGAGATAGTGCACGCAGCCTTGCATACAGGTACAAAGATATACAGCAAAGGGATGAAATGTTCAAGGAAAAGAAATCATTTGACTTGACTGGATTTCTTACGTGGATCGAAAATTGCTGATCAGTCGCGTTTTCCAATTACACCACCCGTCAATTCTTCAAAACAGTCACTAAGATGGCTTGGCGATGTAACTTGTTGACACACTGGATCATGTATTAGGAGATTCGACTTCGAATCCTGTTTTAGTGAAGTGACTTTTCCATGGCGAATATCATCCCTTAGATGTATACTGTTTTTAAATTTTTTAATTTATCTTAAAATCTCGCATTTGACACTATGCAATTTCATGCTATAGATGCGAAAGATATAGAAATATGTTGGATTTTGTTGTTCACATGACACAGAAAACTCGTTTTTCTATAAATAGCCAGAATATGTATTAAATGACATTAAAGTCAGCTTACGGTGAAACCTCCCGAATCATTTCAAAGAAATGCACTCAACCATGCTCATTTAGGAACGCTCAGGTTATGACGGGAGGATTAACAAAGAAAGAGAGAGAAAATGAGATAAACTGAATCCCAGCCAAATGAAATTGGGAAATGAGTCAGCTCAGGCGTTGGCACGAAGGAATGCATTAATCCAATATTGACATTGCAACAATAACTATTACATAATTTAAAATTTACACAACTTCAACCCAAATAATAGAAAAGCGTTACGTGTTGAAATTGGCCTACTTAAAACAAACATAAATAATGGATCCTCCTGGATATTTAGGTATGGAGCCAGTATTTGGGGAACCATGATTTATCAGGACACCACTTCACAATAAACATCCTTAATAACTGAGAGAATACTCGCTCAACCAACAAAATAGAAAAATGTGTGGACCTACACATACTTAGAACTTACTTATACTTACCTACTTTTACTTATAAAACTATACCTAATACAAACATAGTAATGAACTTATGTCTACTGAGTGCTCTGCTAGCTACTGCAGGTGTGTTTCGGGATAATTCTTCAGCAGATACACAGTACATTCGTCCATTTAGGTTGGTATTACGAACGGTGGTCAAGCATCAGAGCTTTCTAGGAAGATGCACATTGATACGCACGAAAGGATGACCGCATCGCGATAAAAACATGCAGTCATTCGAATGCCTGAAGCGTGTGTAACTGGTAATGAACTTGTAAGGATTGGATACTAATTAATAGTCATGCTCTACGGCAATTAAATTTTTAAAGAGTATAATGCGTGGAAGACGTACCGTTAGCGATTAGTGAGACTAAGATCTTGATTTATAAAATACCCCTAACTAGCCATTTATATTGTAAAGTATCGGGACGCACAGATTTAGATTGAAAGGTAATTACTGGCCTCACTATAAGAAATACAAACGTATTAAATGAATACTCGTAGAATCTCTCTGAAAATGAATTCAGAATCATTAAGTAGTTTTCACGGAATTGTTGTTCATATGACACAGAAAACTCGTTTTTCTATAAATAGCCAGAATATGTATTAAATGACATATGATGATATCGACCAGCTTTTAAACGTGCTGGAGTACATACTCTTTTTTCAATCAATCCGTTAACTTTTAAACTGTAAAAATTCTGGGTGACTGAGACACAATAGGCAAAAACTTGAGAGAAGACGCATGAATAATACCTCTATAACAAATGCAAAATATGTGTAATATAAGATGAGTCAAATGAAAACTGACCGAAGGAATTTAGTCATATTTTAATTACGATGACTATAATGCCTCTGCTAAAAACATTATGGCAAACCAGGAATATCCTAAATTAGGACATCCTAAACTCACGAGTTGATAATGTGCACTACTCTTCATAGTACGCTTGTCAAACTTCATTTTCTCCCTTCCGTAACTTCTCCTCAGTATAGTGAAATGCGGGGTCTAATTCATCTTTCACTAGGAGCTTCGAGAACGCGGGTAGTGGAAGGCTCTTTTATTTCAGAAGGACGACCTAAAATTTCTCTCCACAATGAGGCAGTAAATTAATACAGGGCACACAAGATTTTGGATAAATGTTCTCCAAAAAAGTGTTAAGGATGGCCGAATCGTGATTACACTGATTGAATATTCCAAATCCTATACATACTTTCATAAAGTGATATTTTTTCGCATTGAAAAAATATTCTACGGCCCAAGTGTAAATCCGATAAAACCCCTGTGATCTTTGGATAAAAACTCGTGAAATACGCTCGTCATGCTTGAGAATTTCTGGGGGAGATATCAATGGAGTAAAGTTGAAGTATGATAGGATATATGAGGAGGAACGGAGGGAAACCAGTGGGGGAAAAAGAGGAGAGAGCAAGTGAACTCGGAAAGAGGGATGGAGACGAAAGTTTGGCGGAAGAGGTGGGGAGCAGTGTAGTATACTATAACGCAATAGGGGTGGCAAGTTGGGCCGAGGGGGGGAACGTGTTCGAGATCCGCCGAGCAGCGCAGGTATGCAGCGGGAGAGAGCAGCGGCAGGGATGAAGAAAAAGAAATGCTTTGAATGAGATGAATACTTCGGCTTTTCATTTCGGGGGAAAATCATTTTTTACGACCTTCCTCGCACACAAACACACGCTCAAACAAACATACGCTCATCTCCAACCCCCCTTCACTTTATCCTTCCCTCCGTAGAGCGCGTGTACGTACGTCTTGCTCGTCTCTTTCGTGTGTATGTATTGATATTACGTACACATTTCATACACGCGCGCATTCCATCTCCTCTCCGCCCATCATCCTCTCGTCACATCGTCCCGCAATATAAAGTCTTGGTTCGTGGCCTCTTCTCTCTTCCCGAATCGAATAAAGGGCCGACGTTGCCGGAGGATTTGAGCCCTCCCCGCGAGCGAGCGTCCGCATGGAGTCAAAAGCCTTCGCCCGTTCCCGTCTGCTCTCCTTGCAATCCGTAGCGCGAAAGGGAGAGGAATGAAAAAGAGCATTCCTGCATGCTGGAAACATTGATAGGCGAGTGTGGGCGCGTCTATTCCGTCAAGAAATCTTCGGTGCTTGCGGGTCGAAACCTTAGTTTCGCGGAGGTTTAGATTAGGACGATGAGGAAAGAGTGATCTTTCCCCTGTTGTATTGAATGCACGATTACTTACGACTATTCATGTTCTCACGAGTGACATCAAAATACGCGTGTTTTATAACGCCGGATCGAAATACACCTCAATGTTGTTGTACACTGCTTCTCGAACTTTCTATCGTAAATTTTCCGGATTATACTCATGAAATAATTAATTATTTTGATAACCGAAAAGCATTTTTAGACTAGGGAGTACCAGAAAGTTCATTTCATCGGATACTCTACCAGCTATTTTTTGGGGTATTTAGAGGACCCTGCCTTGTTTTCCTCAAATCTGGATCATCTTCTTATTTTCGTTTACACTACCTCTCCACCATAAAGTGTTTTTAGACAAAATTTGTATCACAGTATTTAATCAACTTAATCTTGCATACATCAGTATCAAAGTAACACGAAATATTGTATATCGAAAGGAGGACTTTTATTCTAATTATGTATTCGATGTAATTGAAAATTACTGAGAGTTGCGATGTTTCGTTCTATGTGGTTGCTAGAAAACGCATCGCAGATCGGAGTATATCAACTTTCATGCATAAATTATTTTATGAGAAAACGTTTCCGGCGTAACTTGGTGGAAATGTTTAATATGCATATTGAAAAATCACTTATTAAATTCCACACTTTATTTAGGAAGAAACCGACCCAGGTTTCGGCAACTGTGCCATTTTCAAGGTAATTTGCCTTGAAAATGGCACTGAGTTGCCGAAACCTGGGTCGGTTTATTCTAAAATAAAGTGTGGAATTTACTAAGTGATTTTTCAACATGCATAAAATATTTTGTGTTACGGTCAGTATCAAAAAGTTAAGAAACCAAATAAAGGTTGAAGTTCAGATGTAAAGGGAAACATTAGAAGCTTTTTAGGTTAAGTACTGTCTTACTACCCTTCCGTTTAATTTTTTTAACATAAGGCTATGGATTACATAGCAATATTGAAAACTTTGTGGTATGATAAGTGTGGGTTTCATCCATTAATTATTATCTTCCAACGAGCGTCGCTAAATTACCTGTAAATGAATTTGCACGTTTAATGCAAACTTTATTATATTCCATGAAGTAAATATACTCAATGATACCCGTTATATCCTATGAAATACTGCTTCTTGAGAGAGGAAATATTTTTGCCTTCGTACTCCTGAAGCCTCTGTTGATGTTGGAAAAATAGGAAATGTTGCTGAATAGACAGATAAAATCCGCAGATTTTGTCTCGTGGAGATAACTTTTGAACTGATATCGTACAGAAGTTAGAATTGATATAACATTAATTCAGTAGAAACCCTCAAATATTTACATATCTTATGTATAGCGGGATTTTAAGTACTAGCCCAACCGTGCTTGGTTAGTTGCACGTCATGACTTTGGTGGCTGGTGCCGGCTCTGAAGTAAATACTTTTTATTCCAAAACAATTGAATTAATTCTTGGATTCCTCGCAAAGTTTGCCAGCACTAATGTTATCACAACTAGCGTGATAATTGCATGGTTTATGGAAGAATATAAGAATATGCTCTAAAAATGATTTTTGAAAATTTCCTAGGAGCTGCAACGCAATTGCTTGCCCTCCCTCTTTTATCTATTGTTTAAAAAATAAGTGATTAATCCAAAATATTCTCTTCCCATAAAGAGATCCTGTTACTTTTCAAAATGATGTAAGGCAAATAAATACTATGAACTCGTGGGAATTGGTATAATACTGGACCGAAAAGTCAACATGACTGTTGCGTTAGGAAGCTAGAACGTGCTTTATCCTTGTGACACGTGCTTGATACCATTGTGACCAATAAGTGAAAAATACGGCATTTTTTAATGTAATGTTCTTGAAGTTTTGTTCACTCAAACGTTCGATCATGTCATTCCGAAGACAACAAAAAACACATTTCTTCAATAAATATTCGGCAATTTTGCATAAGACGGCTGATCTCAGAATAAATCCTAATGAACATCCGTGGCATTGTCATATGGACAATAACGTTTATTATTATATTGAATAACATAGTCGAATTATGCTTATTCCTGATAACAGAATTGAATTACGTTTTATTCCTGACAATGATTGAGAACAAGAGAAACATTAAAAGTTTAATCGAGGAATTGGTTAACTTTCCCCCATAAAACTTGATGGCTTTGTTCCCAGGAATGCCTAATAGAATTTCCAGACGATCAAATTGCCGCATAACGTGCCTTACGAGACTTCATCACCAATACTATTCGAAAATTGTCTAGTTCCTGCAGACTGGATAACTGCTGGACGGCACCGGATTAGCGCTAGCTCTCCTTGGGTCAATTGCACCGTTCCCAACCCTCTTTAACTCGCTGCGGACGAATTGTGACCGAAATTGAAACAACAAACGACGGGACCTTCCATCCTTCGTATATTCCACCCAGGTTCCTGCAAGGCTCGACTAGCACCAGCCGCCACCCTTTCCTTAAACTCTTCCATTTACCCTTCCGAGGAGAGCAGTGCCTCATCTCGCGGCAATTCTCTCGGTCCCCTCTCCTCCACCACAGCAGAACTTCTTTTAATAAAGGACCGGAAGAGAAAATTCCCCCGATAAAATCAATACGAAGCAAAAGACCTGACTCCACTAGACACTAAAATACCAATAAATTATGTTTATTGTACAGGAATCAGTGAAATTTGACTTTTGGCCCAACGGCGGCCATGAAAAAAATCCATTAATAGCTAAAACGTTTGTATGAGTACAGATAGAAGCATGCAAGGAATAAGCATTGGGATGTTCACATTTGAGTGCAGAATCATGAATTAGCGTCATTAAAAAAATCAATATAACAGGAAAATGGCAAATATGAAGTCATCTTCAAAAGAGAAAAAATACTGGTACACAATGTTATTGATCAACAATAGTATCACATATCAATAAAAGCGTGTAAGTGTACCAGCGTTTTTCTCTTTTTAATTCAAGGAGTAGTATAAGTGAACCTGTGATTCTAAGATCCTCCCAACAGCTTTTACTAAATCGCACTGTCTAATCTTAGACCTGCATCATAAAGCAATCCACCCCTGCACATCACCCGTCAAAAACATCATACATGCCCGACGCGGACTTCGAATCAAGACCTTTAGGTTGCTATGGTGGCGATTTATTAATTTCACTTCTACAACTGGCAGCTCATTTGATGCAACGCGATAGTACTTTGTATCTTTCATAAATATACATAGGTACATACATGAAATATCGGAAAGCGAAGTATTAAGCTGCCAAATGTCGAGTTTTGCTATTGCTTCGCCATCTGAGTGCGATATTGTGTAACTTACTGCGTGCTAAATGAAGCGATGAACGGTAATTAGCTAATTATAAGTGACAGTTGGTGCTTTACTACACTAATTTTGATAGTAATATCTGTAGATAATAATACAATGAATCAAATTTTTGACACCGTACAACATAAATTTCTGGTCAACTATATTTAATAAACATCGATTTAATGCGATATAAATGGATTCTGTTTACGACAAAATGCGAAATAAAATATTATTTTTACATCGCAATACTTTTTGACTTGAAATAACTGCGAGGTAAAATTTGATAAGAAGGTGATAAAAATACTGTGACATGCTATTCGATATTCCGCATTATCCCCTATAAATGCAAAACCAGATAAAATGATATCGATAAATATCCTATTTTTTGTGATTAACAGATTCATCGTTTATCAAAATGTAACGATTAGATCATTTCAATAGTTTTCTCGTGTAATGTTCATGCAGTAATGGTCATCCAGGAACAAGCTGCAACTGCTTGAACTCTGCTTACATTCAAAAGTGGGCATCCCGACTTTAATATGTAATTCCACGGAGTGATGACTTTTTTCGAGGTTAATGGAACTGTATCTTCTTTTTCATCGTAAACTCGTCCTTTTCAGTCGCCATTCTCTCCCTCCTCGTCCTAACTATCTCTTACAGTGATTCTTTAACAACCCAAACAGCCGGGAGATTCCCTTCATCCCCGACCACGTACCCTTCAGTGTCCACGTTGTCTCCAACAGTGCCAACTGACTCGTGCCCTCCCCGTCCACAGCTACTCAATCCTATCTTCCGTCACCTTCTTTCCCAAGGCCCATCCTACCCCGAAACTTCGAAAACAATGCTATTTCCCTTCACTTCCTTTCCTCCTGAGGGCAAATCTTACTGCGCACCGTTGCACGTGTGACACGTCGCCCCTAAACCTTTCACATGGAGCTATCCTTGGGTGGCTCAGGCTCTCTATTCCCTTGGAGCGCCAGGGCAATGAGAACGAAAAACACATGGTATTAAAAGAAAAGAAGTAACATACTCTGCCGTAGGTTTCCGCGGGGCTTGGATGGACGATGAGAATTCCGATTTCCGGGATTTACGCCGCGTGGTTCCATCTTAGGAACAATATTTCACCGGCTATCCTGCAGGGTGCCTCAGGTCCAAGTGCACATTTGGGTGGCGCCGACTATACGCCGTAATGCATGTACACTTGGACCTGAGGCCTGCAGGATAGCCGGCGAAATATTGAAGATGGAACCACGCGGCGGAAATCCTGGAAAATCGGAACAATCAACGTCCACAAGTAACATATCCAAGCAAAGATGTAGTTCTACATCAAAATGCATCGATATGGAAAATCTTTACGATTCACAATTGTACATGGTGTTAAAAAAATATGTAAAACATCTAGATGAATTTTCAAATTAAAAATTGATCCAAATTGTCAGTGAATGCAAATGAATGTTGACTCCTATGCATGCATTTTGTTCATCCTGGTGACCATCGACATGAGCGAGTTAAAATTTCGTAAACACGTACGTGCTACGCTCGTTATGTTAACGTAAAAAAAATAGAGTAACAGGTAAAACGTTGAGACAGTAATAGTCAGCGAAGACGTTCATTTCATTCAGCCAAGTTAAATATAGATTTCAGAAGAACTCTTCATAAAGTTAAAAAAAAGATCCACGCAGTAATTGAGCATCCAATGCTTCAAATTGATGTTGTTACATTTTTACCAATGTACTTACATTTTATTATTGTAAGTTGAGGAAAAACTGATTACATTCTAGAAACAAACCAAAGTCCTCACTTTCTCCTGAATTATAAATTATGCATTTCCATTTAAGATGCGAATAAACAAATATAGTATATTTGCAATTAGCGTAACACAACTCTTGTAGATTTAAGTTATTCTATTTTATCTGGGATTACGGAATATTTTATACTGAGCACTGAGTAGTTTTTCTGATATAGTTTAAAGTTAACCGGTTTAATTTTGGGGTCCGTGTGCCGTGAAATACGAGCGGAAGTCAAGGAACGGAAATTGCATCACTGCGGCTTAACAAATGGAGCACTGGGAGAGCAATGCGTGAACTCACCTTTTCATTTCACAGAATAAGATCCCATTTTCATAGGACCCCGTCGATTAGTTGAAAAAAATATCACTCCATAAAAAGCAAGCAAGGAGAAACTATCGGATAGGCCCTTCACTTCCAGAGCGAGCCACGTCTGCCATTCGGTTCAAAGAGATCGCTGGAGACTTTTTTTTAACGACTCTTTAGCTTCTTGAGATGAAAATTTTGCCTTGGGAGGAAATGAGCGGCCAATTTCAATTGCTTAAAGTATCCGTTTGGAGAGGGCGACCCTCGGCAAGTTTGAATGATTCATGAGAAAGAACAAGTTTCATCAAAGCAGGAAAGGAGTGAAAATGCTTTGACGAGAATCCCATTTCATTTCTAAGAATGGTTTCTTCGACAAATAGTTTTAAAAAATGTACCTACTCCTAGAGTACCTATACTTTGTACTGCTCTAAGAATGAATATGGTAGCCTTTGAAATACCCTTTGTAATGGAAAGAGCCGGTAATTTATGCCTGGCTGATTTCATATTCATATTCTGATCCTTTAGCGACCTGCTTCTCATAACCGTTTTCTGCTTTGCATTTTTATGATTTTAGCAGAAAATATGGGCAAAGTTTAATTCTATTTTTGGTTCGTATTCGTTTGCCTGGATGTTAAACTCTTGAGATGGCTTTTGTATATTTTAACGGCTATGTGCCAATGTAATCAGGACTTGACGCCTAAAGGAGCTCATCATCGGTGCTTCCCTACCATGTAACACCCACAACTACAATCCAATTAACACGGCTACTACCGTATTCTCTATCCAAGTTACTAACTTGTTGCCAAACCTGGATTTGTTAGGGAGAGGGTGAGGAAAGATGAGAGGAGATTTAGGTGCAACTTCAGAAATTGATAGAGATTGTGCAAATGACGGATAGAATACGTAAATAATTTAGGAAATGCACGGAAGGAAAGGAAAATTCCGGGAAATTAGGAAAACAAGGACGCAAAATTATCGGATGACGGAAGTAATTGAAAATCCCAGGTATTAAAACCATAATATATTCAGAAAATAGGACGGAAAATAAGGGAATTTCAAATTAGTTAAAAAGATTGGTAATATACTGAATTGAAAAAAGAAATGGTGAGTCAAAATATGTTTGTAGGATAACGGAGCGCTTAGAAACACTTTTTTAGAGCAAAACCCTTATCCGTTTCATAAGCACGCAAGAATTTAATTGAGAACTTTTGGAAGAGCTCTTTTTATATATTCCTAAATGTTATTATATTATGTATGTTCTATATATTCTAATTTTATGTACTATATATATTTTCATCGAATTCCATTTTACGACAAATAAGAATTATTTATGAGGCAAGAACCTTCTTGGTAATTGGTTAGTTTTTTTCTCTAAGCCACAAATAACTACACGCAGCACAAATTGTTCAGGTACTAAAAGGCGGGAAGTGTTTTGGTGATATTGTAAAATTTTACCTAATAAATGTGGCATTAAGTAAGGAAAAAACATCGACACGTACATTGCACCCAGCGAGCTGCAAGTGAGTTTTTGGCAGAGGTTATTAAGACACCAACCACTATCGCATTTTCGAGAACGAAAAGAAAAAAATTCAACCTTCGTAAAATTATGTTGAATTTAAGTTTATTAGGCTTGCATTGATTTCGTTAACCGTCTTGGAAAAAGTTCACTGAACAACACCCTAATCACACCACCATTTCATGCGTTGCTAGGCATCGCCAAGTCCGCAGACCGGCAGCGATTCTCGGAAGGGAGCCGGGCACTAATTAGAGGAGCTTCGAGTGGGATCGTGGTCGAAGTGGGAGAACACTCCTCTCCAAGGCGATCCATTAACGCGCATCCCGAGCACACCAAGCTCTCGACGAGGAATGTTTAAGAAACAATTTAGCGTCGGGGTGGACGAGTGGGGTTTGGGATCCCTCGGTCGTTGTGTGTACCCGAACCATTTGACGCTAATACCTCTTGTCTCATTGTCCTTCCTCCCCTCCCACCTTCTGACAATATCGGCCTGTCCCTCATTCCTAAGACGAACGAGGGACCTTCACAAGATAGTCATTGTTGCTCTTTTCGGACGGGAAGTTAGGAGGAGAAGGAGACGAAGCGGGAGAAGGAATTCTCAACCGAGTTTAGTGTACACTGGGGTCGTGAGAGTGGGTGGTGGAAAATTTCAGGGAAGGCATTTAGGTAAGTGATATAAGGGGTCTCTTCTTGTCTCGCTCATAGTCAAAAAGAGAAATTAAGGTCGTCTCACCGTGACAGCGTGAGTCAAAATAAATATTGAATTCCACCTTTTCACATGCATAGTTGAAAAAAAGTCACCGCTCTTCCTGAATACAAGTCTTAGCCAATGGAAAACAAAGTTAAGATGCTAAACATGCAAATTTTTCAACAAATAAATTTTAATGAACTATATTATTCAGTCGTAGGAGCCTATTGCAGCGTCATTTCTATTGTAGAAACGCATTTCTGCTCCAATTCATTTAGTTTTTTGCTGATAACTCAAAAAGTAAAATAAATTGTGTCTCAATTTTAAAACATTCCTATTTTCCGGGAGCAATTGCTCCTTTTAAACAGTACTTCGAGAGATAGGTATTTTTAACGCATAAAAAATAATATTTTCCCCCATGATTCATCCATCGCATTCATCACAAAGAAATTTCAAGGTATTTTGCGAAAACAAAAGCAGGGAAAGGTGGAATATTTTGCCAACTTGTAACGGAGGACGTGTTCTTCTATAAGTATCCAGGATATTCCTGAATAAAATGACTAACTAAACTTACTTTATTAGCACATGGCCCCACAAGTACTTTGTGGTACACTTGTCATTCTTTTCTGAAATATTTTTATCGCTTAAAATTAGTATTACCCCAGAGAAAAGATCAGCCCCCGGTTCGCACACAAGTTTTCACTTGTGAAATACACAGATTTTTTATTTTTAATTGTGCCAAAACTGTTTCTCATGGATGATGGGAGCCACTTTAAAACTCAAGGGAAGGTAATAAAATATGCGATGTTGCGCAAAAATGAACGTCTGAGGGAAGTATTATGTCCGTATAAAAGCGTATCAGGTTTAAATTTGTGGAAATACTTTATGTCCATTTCAAATAAAACAATATTGGTAAATTTCCACACAGTATTTGTGTGGAAATTTATCAATACTGTTTTACTTTAAATGGAAGTATTATGACGCCTCCTCATCCTCCATGATATCGAAATAGTTTCGATTTCGTATATTTGCTCCAGCGATGAAGGCCTGAATCTTATCTTCGGAGGGAACTTGTGTTGGACTTGAAAATGTTTTCTGGTATAGGGTTAGAACAGCTGTTTTCCTTTTTCGGCCGAGTATGGATCCATTCTCCTTTTACTCTGACTGTGATCCCCACGAATAATTTACTATTTTGAATCCAATATTTGGTTATTTCAGGGGTAGTCTATGGCTTTTTTCTTGAAACACTATACTCTGGCTGAATTTAGACTCTTGATATAACGACTCATATGGAATTATTGCGATCGGTTAACGCTAGTGAGGAACGCTTCCGTCATACAGGCCAGAGTATCTCCTAGGTTGCGGATGTTTAATTAACTCAGAAGGGTTGATGTCCAGCAAACTTGAGAATACCACAATGTCTAGTAACATTAGCTACAGTAGCATACAGCCCACAAGTACGTTGGAAAGGTGCACAGTTGGGATAATACCCGTTCCTAATTTCAGATAATCAGAAAAAGCTAACCTCAGGTAGATAGCTAGTTGGTTACGCATTTTCAGAAAGAAATTTTAAAAAATCTTGGGTCTATTATGATATAATAACTACTATATTCCCGTCATAAGTTACTACGTCAATATTTATTGAAGAACTGGCACGAAGTAAGCTTTAGATACATCTAAAAACTAAGTATTACAGCTGTTGATAACATTCTGCTACGACCAAATATAATCTAATGCATCATTACCCACTCAATGATTTCAGCCTCACTTGGAAAATATAGAGGAATTACTTTTTTGAGATTTACCATTGGGTTACCGCAATGGATTCCAAGCGCCGTCAGTTGGAAAAATTCGATACGTCTAATCTCCAAGGGAACTAAGGCACGACAGACTACGTGCCGCTTGTCACGTTCTTCGCCGCTCTTTCACTTATACTCTATGTAGCATTGAAATGATGTGGCAGCCAAAGATTTCACTCTGCTTTACTATTTTGTTCACTGAGTAACGCTCAAGTTTTTTGTTCAATTTAAACAAAAAAGAGGCCTACCCAGATGATTTTTTGTGTGACTGCGTCGTAATCCTTGGGGTACTCCAATTTCCATAGAATGCTGTGATAGAAAAATTAGTAAAATCAAAGGACATATGTGTGTGCTAAATTGATGAACAGAGGTATATTTTAAAAACAACAATAAATAAAGATAAATAAAATGATAAAATCAAATGGGGAACAAAATTTCGATCTCTTAGTGGCTGAGAAAAGGAGGGTAGATCTACACAAGGTGTATTTCTCGCCGTCATTATAATATATTTGAGACGAAATTTTTCTGTCAATGTTATCGAGATAATTTTTATAATTCAAAATAGTAGTGAAAAACCAAGCAGAATTATTTCAAATTATTGGTTTCACTATAAAAATGAATAAATAGAAATTTTAATTTTTAAAAGAAAGTTCTTGATCAAAATGATAAGCTACAGTCAGTGAAGTACACTAGGAGGCTTATAGGCAGTACAAGCAACGTTTATAAACATGTCGTAAGAGAAGAAAGGGGAAAACAATTTTCGGGGCCCATAGACAACTGCCTGCTTTGCCTTATAGGTAATCCGACACTGACTACAGCGTATATAAAGTCAAATTTACATCAATAGATAACTGCTGCCAAAAACTCATAAATCATTGTGAATTTATACATATGACCTTCAAGCAAAACGTGAGATTCATGACGACTGCAGTATGATTCCTTATCTTCCATTTCCTTCATTTTCTCGTTACACTTTCCTGTATGACTCCTTTCTCACATACTTTCTTATCTTAACTTCGTGTTACAATTCCAGCGTTGAATGGATGACTCTGCAGCTTAATCACGATCTGCCGCTCAACCCGGAGCGGCACTCAGGGCGGCGATTTCAAAGAATGTGTGGTGATATCCAGATGTGAGACAAACAGGAATAAATTGTAACAATGCGACATGAGTAATCGAGCACAATTTCAGTGCTTCAACTCACATCAGTTGTTAGACCGTCAACATAATACTGACCAGAGGATATATCATTAGTTGCTCCGATTCTCCGATTTAACCAATTAAAAAAAATCTAGCCAACAGTTGTGCTAGCTGGGAATAAGTCTTTAAAGTGGCGAAACAGAAAATTGACAAAATGATACAACAGACTAAGCATGAGTAGGTATTGTGTGATGATACCACGGATAATTTTGGATAGCGTGCTCACGAGAGAGGCTTGTGTTCGCAGATCTATGGATTTTTAACAGCTAGCTATTCAGCCCAAGGAAGCGATTGGAATTCCATTCTCAATATCGCTATTAACGTATCTGGCTTGGAACAGTAGCATAAACAAGCTGGTAGTTTTTAAAACAAGATGAGAGGTGGTGATTTCATTACTCTCCGTAGAAAAATACTGATATGACATCCATATATTTATAATGTGACACGACCTTAGCTTTTGATGAATTCCTTTTTATATGCCGATGCAAATTCAAAATTTAAAGAATTGAAAAACTGGCGTAGAATGTATAACAAAAACTATTTGTGTCCATTAATGGAGAACATTTTATTTAACAGGTTCCACATTTTTTTAATTAAATGATTCGACTCTATTTTGTCGCTGATGACCCCACCATGGATTTCAAATTAGTAAAGGTGAATTAATAGGTGAAATCTACGTCACGGAAGTATTGAAACCGCTGTTTACCTCAGAACGATATCAGGAAGATCTTCTCTTCCTTTATCTCTCTCTTACGTTAGACTTGCCTTCCGCCACGCTTCCATCTCCATCTCCCAAATACGCACGTCCTCACACTCTCCATCCATCCATCTCCCCATGCTCTCATTTTTCTCTTCCCTCCCCCTTCCCGGAAGGCGCATGCCGCCCAACCTCCACCCCCCAATAATCCCTCCCGCCGACCCCCTTCGGCCACACGGAAGGAACCCTTTCCGCCGAGACGAATTTCTGCCCGAAGGGGAAACGAAGAGGGAGGGTGGAAAAAAGAATGGGAGGGCAGAGCTTTCCAGAGGGGTCCGAGGGGCTTGAGAGGGGAGAGGGGGATGTGATGCACCCTGATCGAGTGCCATTAAGGGAACAATCCCTGTCTTACCTCCCCCCTCACCCATCTCGCGCCCTAAAGGGAGCTAGACCCTCCGATCGACTCCCCTTCTCCCGGACTTCATTCGAGGGAATCCTGCTAGGGTAGGAAGCGGGGGAGAGTTGAAGAGAAGTAGGACGTGTGGCGCGTCTGACTGGTCTCCCACCTCACGGACTTATCTCTTCCCGTCTTCTCCTCTTTGCAAGGGTGCATCGGCAGTCGTGCCCTACGATCCGCGGATGTTACTCGCGGGTGGAGCGGGCTTCGACGGTCTTTTAATCAAATACGCATGTTTTTAAAATAAATACATGTGCAAGATACTTGTGAGAAAGGGTCTCGAACTTGTTTGTGCCAGGGTAATATACCTTTTCCCAAATATTATGCTTGGATATGGATTGGTTTAAGACTGAAAATTGAAGAAAAGAAGGATATTTTTATGCCCAAGAAAAATGAAAATATCTCATTAAAAATGATTAAGTTCACGCTAGAAAAAACTTATTACTGCAAAAACATTATCACTAAATGTTACCGCAAAATATTTTTGGTTACTTGAAAATACTTAAGTTAATTGACACTACGATCAATGAGGGAGGAATATTGCTGGAGGCAGTTATTAACAGCTGAAATTAAATCATCAAAAAATATTATTATACCGACCATTTTCTTCGTTGCAACACTCTCCCTCATCATTACAGTTATGGAATTTGGGCAAGGTTGTATCTTTGAAAAAACATACCTAAAGTTTCATCACTTAAGAATTGGCAAGTCAATTGCTCAAGGCTTGGTTTAAAGGCAGGTGTCTAGTGGCTACTTTTGCAGAGCTTCCTTATTTATTACTGAAAAATATTAATGCTAGTACTTAAGACTATTATCAGCAACTTTTCATTTTTGCGGTTTTACTGCGGTTAGGTACTTTAAGATAAAAACAATTTTTAATTTTGATTTGAGTAAAAATTTGTTATTTTAAATATATTAAGATGTAAAACTGAGGATGGAATTCATTGAGGCCTAATAAAGGAATAGAACTGAGGGAAGCTCTCCACAGCAAGGAATGAAAATTGTCGTGTTGTCGCATGGAAGGGCTAATATAATTGCGTTCTAATTTTAGGCAATTTCAATGAAGGGAGAAAGATGTAAATAAAAATAATGTAACAGGAAAAAGTAAATATTAACCTATTTTGTATCTATTGAATGCCTAATTGAAAAGACTTATTCCAACGGGCGTCTTCAGGTCGAACCTCACCTGAAGACGCTTGTTGGAACACGGGCGAAACTGCTGTCCTAAAAAGCAACCTAGGCAGTGGAAACCCGAAAATGCAGAATAATTGAAAAGACTTATGTTTGACACTTTTTGACACATAATTCGATTTTGCAGCTTGTTGACATAAAATATTAGTCGAATTTACATTATAAGTTGTAATTAATTTCAATAGGAATTACATCTAATGGCAGTATGTTCCCGTAAATGAAAATAAATAAAATTACGTTCCTTCAGGGCTTATAAAGGGTTTTTGCTGCTTTGTCTCCTACTAGTTACGCTGCCTTCACAAATGTCTTGCTTTTTTAGGGTAGCTAACCAGAAATATTAACATTTTGGTTCAACTTTGGAGAACAATCACGGAGCGCTAGGCTATAATTTGCAAGAGAAAATTTTTAATTGTCAACGGCATGAATACTTCAGTTATTTACACATTTTTTGTGACACTTTATCTTCAAATGGCGAAGGAAGTGAACTCAAAATTGTAATATAAACCATAATTATTATATAGACTGTACACTAATTATTATGAGAAATGATATAATGTGAAATAAAACAATTTAAATGAATGAGTAAGGTGAAAACTTTTAGAGGATATTTCAAGACCATAACAATTAAAATGGTAATTATTTTCTCATTAATTAATTAAAAACACAGGAAACTACAGGAAATAGCACATCCGTTTGCATATTGACAGTGGTTTCTTGGAAAATCATAAAAATCTAATCGCCATTTTATTTGCACAAAAGCTTTTCTTGACATTTGTATCAATTTTGCTTGGTTCTACAAATATACTTTAAAAAATAAATAATGTGATTTTTGTTGTTCAGTGGGATATCCATTTTGTTGCAATGAATGTCAGCACGGCGTTTTAAGTCTGCTACGAAAATTCAGCAGAGAATTTGTTTTAATTTGAAACAGATATGTATGTCGTTTGGAGTGATAGTTATGATTTTATATATAAAAAATAACTTCATCATAAAGTAAGGAGCATCTTCAGGTTTTCTCACTTGCAGAAAATGCTTTTTCATCTTATTTTTCAGTTTTTTGAGTATTGACCGTATTGCAACTTTTTAGACTAATGCAAGGTAAATGTAATAACGCTTAAAGCAACCTTAAAAGATACTTGGAAATATGTAGCATTATGTAACAGTCTAAATCACAAAATCATAATTTTTATCATTGGTGCAAAATTCGGCCGATTGATTGGGAGGTATGAATTTTGAAGCAGAGATAGTAAAGAGTTCAAGTTTCGATGGTGGATGAGAGTATTTCCTCTAATTACAGCCGTATACCTCATTGATACCACTCATTAATTTTATCCGTTGAGTGAGCAATAGGCCCAAACTTTTATAAACCGAAATATTGGACTTGCAGGAAAATTGGAAATTTTTCCTTTGTAAAAGGCTACTTTTTCAAAAACAAGCACACAGCTTTGCATTAATCGATGGCCTAATGGGTTTTTTAATGGAATTTTTTAATCAGAAGGAACGAAATGTTTAAATATTTAGCTAATAAAGGAAAAAATAGAGTAAAAGTTCTAGATTAATCGTAACGGCAATAATTTTATGCCTATCGATTTTCGGAATCGATGCTGCAAATATGGAAGGAACTAGAATGTGGCAAGCATTTTCATAAACTGTTACTTTTTGCGTCAGAACATTATTCTACATTTTACTTTACAGGCGAGAACTTAGCTACGTACACATAACATGATCGTCGCACTGTGATGCTGAAGTAACAGACGGTTCGATGTAATTTTTAATAGGAACTATGATTACACACCTTATGGGCATGCAGAAGCGGTCAAATTACAAACGCCGGGTATCACGAACCATTAGCGAAGAAATATATCAAAGACCCCCTCGTGAAAGTATGATCGTACCTGAAAGTTTAAAATATGAATTACTTATACCACTTTCTTCACCATACATACAGATACATCTACATCTACAAAATGCCCTGCAAGCCACCTCAGAGGTGTGTGGCAGGGGGTGAGTATTCACCAACATGCATTACACTATACCCTAAAGTTAGTGTAACTACGATTAATTATGTATTAGCATAAATCGCTAATGCTTGTCAAGTTGCGAAGCCTCACAAGCATGCACTACTACACTACAGATATTATCACAATGGTTTATTACACAATTTTACAGTTTACAGTTTACACACAGTTTACACTACAGTTTACACAATTATCACAATTACATACCCACCTGAATGCTATATTATTCCTGGTGATTTTACATAGCCTAACGATAATTCTATCTGCCTCCCATCTCTATTCCATTCACAACGCAATAATGCAAAAGCTTTACATGAGATCATAGAGAAGCATTTAGATTGTTTATCAATCACCGTGTGTCTGCAAAACTAACGAGGGCTAGAATCCATGAAATGCTGTTGATTGGTTAAGGGAGTGGAGAGACAGGGAGAGCCTGCCATTATTGAAGACCTTTTTCTCGTCGACGTTGAAATTTAAAAGCGTGATTTGGATTTTAATAATAAATGATATTTTTACCCCGTGAAATGAACTTGCGCGTTAAATTTTTAAAAATCCCAACAGACAAAAGTTATCCACGACAATATCAGGGACGTCAGTCCGAATTAATGCTTCCAAGTGGATTGAGGGAAAAAAATGAGAAAATGATAAAAAACAAAGGAAATTTTCCGCGCTCCCAAACTTGAAAGCTTATGATAATACTTCATGACAATTAAAAAAAACGAAGAAGAATCAAAAATTAGAATCGCGTAGAGAGAGGGAGGGGTTAGATGGAAATAATAATCACGAATGCCCTCGGAAAAAAATTATTGCACGCACTAAAACACACACACACAAAAATACACGTATAAATGGATGGATGCATGTATATTGTTTGACGCGTCCCTCCTGATGCATTCGGAGTGGCCCGCGGTAATGGTGGAGGATAAGGGTTAGGGAGGACGAGGAAAAATTAAAAAAGCAAGAAATGAGGTGACACCCTAGCATTTTCACGGCATTCATTATACCTATGCCAATTTGTTAGCCCGCCAATAAACGAGAAACGACGCTCCTCCCCTCCTTCTTCCCCAATGCCCATCAAACGAGTAGGGAGGGAAAAAAGATGGAATTCCGCCCAATTTTTTCTTCCGTACCTGTGCGAACGAAAATGCGATGCATTTTTACCCTGAACAATCATCCGAAAAGGCCGATAGAAGGGAGGAGGAATTGAGGAGCTTGGGTGGAGGAGGAGGATAAAGAGAGGAGTATGTGGGGGAGAGATTGAAAAGGAAAGCAACAGAGGGATGGGGGATGAAGTGAATGAGACGGAGAGAAGAGAGATGATGAAGAGAAAGAGAGGGGTAACAAAAATATGACAGAAAAACAAAATCGTCATCTCTCACGTTTTTTTTCCTCTCCTTTTTATTTCTTCTCTATATCTCCCTCCTATCGATGCTCTGTATTCATAAGCACTCAAATGCATAATTAATGATTTGCATGCATTAATATTTCCATAAACTACCGAAGGGCGGCGCGCGTGTGTGTGCGTGTATTTTTCCTCTCTCCCACACACCCTCGTATGTAGGTGGTGACTCTCCTCCCTACCCTCCTTCTCCCCACCGCAAGCGGCCAGTCCAGGTCGACGTCGACAGGGGGGGGTCGGTGAGGGTCGGGTGGGGGGGGGGTGAAAGACTTGTGCTGGTGGGAGGGGAGAAGAGGAATTGGGAGGGAAAATCACACGATTTTGTCGTCGACCGCCATCTCGCTTGAATCGGTGGCAAACGACGCGTGCGTCAAATAAGAGGGCGTCACGGAATGAGAGGGGGGGAAGGAGAGGGAGGGGAGTGTGGAGGGGGGTGCCAAGGGAAGGAGGAGAGTGAAGTAAAAAAAAATGAAAGTGGGAGTATGTTTTTTGGGTGGGAGGAAAGGTGGGAAGAGTGACGGGAGACATCTGTCGCAATGCGTTTTGCACATAGCGGCGGCTAACAAATGTTAAAACCGTTGGTACTAATGCCTTGTTTATGCGCGTGCTCGGTTAGGACCATTTCCTCCCTCATCTCCACCGTCCACTCACTCCAAGCCCCCCTCACCCTCATCCCTCTCCACTGCCATCACCTACGTCCTCCCCACTGATACCCCTACTCCATTGTAAAATCCAAATTAAAACGTTAACCACTCTTCCCCCGTCCTTTACCCTACCCATCCCCTATTTTAACCAATCTTTTCAACATAACCTTTCTATCCTATCCTTTACCTGTTTTCTGCAGTAAAAATAATGAACATACTCTCGAGCATAAATAAGTATACGTAAGGGTACGTATGAATTTACATACATGCAATATAGGTATACGCTTGTAACAAATCTAAAAAATAAAAATAATGAAAAAGCACGTGATTCCACCGCCATCCCATCAGAATTTATTTTCATTAACCTGCTTTGCCTCTTCCATATCTGCTGCATTAACTTTCCTCCTTCCCCTTCCCTCCCTCCCTCCTTACTTCCTTTCCTTCCATCCCTGTCAAACCAAGTACCAACCTCTTTGATGGTGAACGTTTTCCAGATTTTCTTCCTCGTTGATTCATATCCTTGGACGACAGTTTCTCCAGCATTCCAGCTAGCTTCTTCAGGTTTTTGTACACCATGTTTTGTACGACGCCTCTCTCAACTGTGAGTGATTTAATATCTTTGTCACGACTGATGGAGAACGTTTCGACAGCACGCTCTACTGTATGCTCTCACAACATCGGTCATAAAGCCGATAACCCGGATGGAAACCCGAGAACCCTTCATCTATTTGGTACACCGGTTGTTCAAGTCAAGTCACCTAAATACGGTACTTCATTCCTAAAGAAGTCAGTTGGAAAGTTGGCGAAGCTGTCGTCATAGATCAATGTGGAAGAAAACCAAGAAAGCCTTTTTAGTCTAAAGGACGCCGTGGAACCCGTAGCTCCAACGATTACCTCTTAGTCCGTCCTTCCTTCATATTTTCTTCGCCTTCCTTCCCGTATTACGACCCTTCTCTACATCCACAATTCAAAATAATGAGAACTTTGGGAGGATCTAGAGGATGACGGATAGTTATTACCTTTCCATTGTAAGCACCTAGGCTTGAATCCCTGCTGCAGAGGAAATACTTTATGTGGAATTGCAATCCATCCTCTGATGCCTTGTGGAGGGAAGTTAAGGAGTAATACTCCTCCGTTTAGATGTGATATGTTACTGCTGACTAATTGGCACCCTTCTATGTTTACATTTCATTCTTTTACAATCCCCTCATAATTTTACCTATACCTACCCAAGTGCCCTCAATGGCTGAAGCGACCGTAGGCTGCCTAATAACCATTACTAGCTCCAATGAGCATCAGTAATTTGAAATATATACAACATGGCTTATTCCCTAAATTATAAACGCATGTACTTACTTGGATATAGTTATAATAAATGAGTATAATGAAATTACTGACAAAGATGGTCTTATACGATGGTCCTCGTACATATGCATACGCCCAAGCATATGGCAATTTGTACTATTTAGTCCATGTATATGAACCTATTGTAAACTTGAATATTAATACGCACCATATTGATTTAATTCTATTGCTAAACTGGCGATCATTTGGAGAGTCGCCGCCTTAAATTCCCTTCCCAGTCAATCATTTGATCCGCCAAAGCATGTACGGATACATAAATTATCTACTAGAATCGTTATATTTCTACATAAGTACATACAAATCCGTGGAAAATTATAAGCTGTGATGAATGTTTTAGAACCGTTGAACAAACATTTTCTCTGCGATGCAAAGCAATGCTTCCTCCCCTTTTAAGCACCCGGTTTTGCGCTTCAGCCAATGGCGAGCCGTTATTTTGCTAAACTAATATAGAGGTCAATTTTTTCCAAATGTTACTTATGGCTCCGAAGTTAATGTGCAGTTTTAATCTCCTTTTAATGCACCGACATTTTTTAAATAGCGCTCTTTACAGATATCTGGGAAAACAAATGTATTTTTTTGTTGACATTATTGCCCACGGCATGAACGTTGCCACAGGCTTATGTGTGTATTCAATGCAGGTACAATTCAGGATAATCTCTATGCATATATTTCCACGAACATATTTAATTTAAGATATGCAAAGCTTTTTAGGGAAGCTTTTTTATTACGCTTAGCTATGCATAAATACTGCTCATGTAAAAACGCAATAGCCTTTCTTTTTTCGAGACCGTTTCCTATTGGCCCGCATTATCAAAGGCAATGCTTTACCATTTTTAATAGCTGTGACCGTGCATTAATTCTCAAGTTCCAATTCCTCCCTCTCTTACCAAAACGATAATATTGCATCAATAATTTTTCATTAGAAAGCCTCCTCTAATCTTCTCTGAGGCTCAATTATAGTAATTGAAAATATTAGCTATGGTTTTTTCTGTGAGGCATTTCTCACAATTTCATGAATATTTGTGACACTTTTAATATTCAAAACTAATATTTGTCTATTTAATATTCAAGAACTCTTCCCATCACCATAAAATATATTAGATAGTTGCTCTAATGTGCTCAGTCTATCAGTCACAAAACTCTGCGAGGGTCCGAAGAACTTATTTTTTTGTTATTGAAAAAATATCAATGAAAATAGAGAGGAGTAGCTTAGATTCTTGCCTTAATGTGCTCAGTCTATCAGTCACAAAACTCTACAAAAGTCCGAAAAACGTTTTATTGGATTTTGAAAAACTTTTAATGAAAATAGAAAGACGTAGCTGGTAAATTTACTCATCATACCCATCATAAACGTATCACTTCATATAGTATTAGCAATAACCATTTGGTTATCTCTAAAATTATTTCAATTTAAAAATTTTTAAGTGAATTATGTGCCTATGTGTGTCTAAAAAACTTTGAAATATTTTACCTAAAAATATCTAGTCACAAAAATCGATAACATGTGTATTCTCAAAAGGTTTTCTCGAGTGACCTGAACCGAAATGGTAGAGCATTCTCGCAAAATGGTAACTGATTGTGACGGTAAAGATCTCGGTTAAACACGCTAGAATGATAGGCGAGCTTTCATAAATAGATTGGTAACATATCGTTCCCTGAGGATAAAGGAAAAAATAATATTGTCAAGCACAAATTTGCATTGTCCAAGTCTCAATGCCCAAAGTTTGTGGATTCACTAGTAATTTACAATTAACAAGTCATTTTGATGACTCTGTTAACTAAATAAGAAGAATAAACGCTTTTCCACCGGTGAACGCATCATAATCTGTTACTAATAATTGGTGCTTAAATTTGATGTAAATAATCTGTGTGTGTGAAGAAATACTAGATAGTAACTGATGGTGATGAGGCAGAGAATGTTATGCACACGGAAATATAACTGCAGTTTATAACAGCTTCATTTTTTATTTGAGAAAGCATCTCTGAATCTCGAAGAAGGAACCATTTCAACGTTAACTGTAGCCATGCCAATTCATCTCTCTCGGAAGTGCGCACCGGGATAGCTGGGGTGGCTATCCGTGCGGTGGGAAACGGTGTAGAACCGCGGCGGTAATAATCGAGTCTCTTGTCTCCCTCGGTGCATACTGATGAGGCGATCCGAGAACCTCTCCCATCCCACTCCTCTTCCCGCACGCGGGCGGTGGAGGAGGAGGAAAGGAGTCTTAGCCGCGGCGAGGAAGGGAAGAAGGAGACAGAGAGACGAAAGCAAGCTCCCCTCCACAGCGCCGTGAGATCGCACCGAGACACGGGCCCCGCATCGCGGGCGACAAACACCCTGACCACACTCTTCTCCCACCTCCTCCTTTGATTCAATTCGTTCGCGACGGGGGAGAGAGGGGACAAATTATCCGATTTGAGGCGAAGGGCCTTCCCTTCCCTTCACACCCAATCTCGTAGATCCTCCTCAAACCGACCGAGGAGGAGGAGGAGGAGAGGGACGTGAGGCGAAGTGGGTTTCCTCCTTACCCGGCGCCCTTCCCACCCACAACACCCTCGTCCTTCCCACCCAGCCCTCTTCTCGCTACACATTTATTTGCGGTCGCGAGGGAGGCAACAAAGAGAAGGGTTACATGGGAGGGGGCGGGGGGAAGGATCGGTCCGCCGGAGAGGGATGCAGGAAGAGGAAACGGAAATAAAATGAAAAGGAGTCGGCGGAGGAAGCTCGCTACGGTGAGCCGAGCCAGCGGCATCACCCCTCCGAGTCTGTGCTCGAGCTGTGACTCTCCCTTCTTTAGGACGCTATTGAGGGAAGAATGTTAGCAAAGTGGAAGTGTGTGTAATGAATAAGATAAGAATGCTAGATGAAATGGAGATAGATAGGAAGTACGCTGAGCTAGAGGAAAAAGGGAGAGAATAGATGTATTTTAAGATTGATGAAAATTTGAAACGGACAATCAAAAAATATGTACCCTAGTCGTTAGAATCTGCACTGCAAGTGATAATTACATCACAACTCATAGTCGGGTTCAAGAAATTTCGGGTTGGGAGAAAGAAATGTATCTGGGTAAAAATTTTTATCTAGGTACTCCCATTAGCCCAATGCTCATTAGATAGGAAATTTGATTTTCAACGTTGTAAATACCTAATACAATATGTATTGTTTTTAATAAGCATGTGGAGTTGGATTCTATGCCCAATGCTGAAGATTAGTTGATATTGGTAAAACCGCGTGCCTCAAAAACCCGTTGAATTGATAAAAATGCTAACCAACAGTTTCTTACGATACACATTTTCCCTCAAGTCGGCGGTAGCAGCTCGAAACATAAACAAAAGAATAGTTCAAAAAGATAGGATCTCCTTTTGGCACTAATGGATATAAGACTGTCTTTCTTACCTGTGCCATGAATATGATAAATTTTCATCCCCTTAACATCATCCATCTCCCTAATTTACGTTCTTAGGCGAAGTTCTTACATTCATTGTGGACTGGTCTAAAAGTTCTCAACATCTCCGTTTCCCGAAGATTTTTCTCTCCCCATTGTATCCACTCCCTCGCCGCCCATGCTCCCAGCATATATCCCAGCTCTCCCTCTCCACCCAAACCACCTCCACCCCTTCCACAACACCACGTCAAAGCTCTCTCTCCGATGGAGGTTTAGGAGCTGCAGCGTAATAATTAATGCTGTGTTTCCGTCATCGCTTCCTTCCTCCAACGGGTATAACTTCTTTCGAAACTCTTCCCATTTCTTTCCCCCCAGATTCTCCATCCAATCTTTAGCTCCGTACTAAGACTCCTCTTTCCCTAACTCGCCTCTTCAACCCAGGGATCCCCCCCCCCCCCGCTCTCTTTCTCCCCTCCATCTCTTGATCCGTCGTGTGCTCCGTTGAAATCGTGAGTTCTCTACCGCCTCCTTCCGAGGCACGCACTCCCGAGTCTCGTCCTCCTCCATTCACGGCGCCATTTTATTCCTCCTGTTTCACCATTTACCAAATAATTGGAAGAATCGGGTTAGCGTGGTGGCAAAATTTCAAGAATACTAGCTTTTTTCAAAATTAAAGTATAGTACATTCAACACTATAAGTTATTACCGGGCGTGTTCCCAGCAATCCATTGCCCTTATCAAGGCAATATTACACTATCAAAGTGTCTTAAAGAAATTACTGTATGTGATTGAAGGGAATTGTTATTGACGAATGTATTAAAGATATTGATTGATAAGATAAACTTAACTGAAAATGGCAAAGAATTACTGAAACCATGGTTGGTATTTAATTATATCTATTGTGGAAAATACTAAGATAAATATCGTTTTTTTATTAATCATTGGGTTCTGCAATGATAGGCCTGAATAAATCGCTTATATGGTAGATTTCCATCCCTAGGGTCTGGGTTGGAATTCAGGCATGAGTGTATATTCTTCAGAGGAATCGTATTCCCTACTTTTTTGTCATATGTAGGGTAATGAAATTGTCATCTGTGGGATGGGATGTAAAACTGCAGGAATCTTATTGTCTTTCATTATAATGGACAAAGTTTACGCCAGGTTTCTCTCAATACTCTCCATTTTCCAAGTAATATTTCTTTCCTTTTATTTATTTAACCTTACTTAATTATCGTAAAGGCAAGAATGATCTCGGTAGTTGTTCGCATTCTATGATTGCATTACATTGTATAACAAATTTACTTTAGTTTTTTGAAGAATTCTTCCGCCAATTCCCCACTTCGACAATCAGGGATCGAGTCAAAAAGTAGGCGGTTTCATCTTTCGATTTGCGCTGAAGAGGACGGATATTCAAGACGTATGCAGAACATTATTTCAAAAGGAAAGAACCACATGAGATATTAGGCAGGAGTATTTTTGGAGGAGATGGAAAGTGTTAACATTTTATATTTGATTTTTTCCCTCCATTTCTTCTCTATCTCTTATTTAAATAAAGTTACTCTCAGTAACTATTCTGATTTCGCTCACGATATTATTAGCTGCACTGTATTTTTACACTGCATTAATCCTAGTGAGTACAAAGTTAGGTAGTGTAATTACCGTTTTAAACAATGCTTCTTTCAGTTTACTGAAAATCGAACCGAACTCAGCATGCTTAAAATCGTACCGTGTAGAGGGTGTGATCGAATCCGATTACGGAATCAAATTCGATTATCAGCACTGAAAAGATACTTCTTTTCTATCTGATTTTTGTATAAAACGACCAATCACAGGCAAGCAGGCGAGTCGAGCGTTTCAGGAGAATGCCGGTGGCGGCGCTGGAATATACCAAAGTAACAAGGCCTAAATTATCTCTCGAGGAAATGTTCAGAATTGTTGAGAACGAAAACAGTAAAAATGCCATGATATCCCTTAAATATACCAAAAAAATATGGCGCAATTCATTTACAATGCGTACGTTTAAAATATGAGGTGACAATTTGTGGAAATGAACGATCAATAACATTACCACAAAAAGGAAGGATACTTGGTAAATTTCCACGCTGAGTTTTTTTCACCAACTACGTTTCATCAATTTTTGCCAAAAGTTAACGAAACCTAGGTAGTGAATTTAACTTAGTGTGGAAATTTACAAAGGATCCTTCTTTTTTGTGACAAAATTACTTTGCGTAGTTCAGCGAATGCCTGCACAGCGCAACTGCACATTGAAATCAGCATCTTGTAAACACAGACTCCGATGCATCGAATTCGATTGTCCCAAATTTGATTCCAAGTTTTCAGCGGTGATCTCAGTACTGAATTCAGTGCTGACCTAAGCATCGTGTTAAATGGCCATAAGTCTTTGTGCATGTTAGGTCTCCTAATATAGCCATAATATTGTAGTTAGTGGTGTATCATCGAAATTTCAGGAAGTCGCTATTTGGAATGCCGCGACAAGCATAGCAGTTACTTGATAGTTAATTTGGTTATTAGCAAACATAAAATAAATATGCAAATGTCTCTAACAATATTTACAGTAACAATAATTCATACAGAGAGTAATAAACCACAGCGAGAAAAATGGCTTGGGGATTGAAAGCATAACTGAATTCATTCGTACTTGTTCGAAACACTAATTTTCAAAGACCTCTGCAATGTTTCTTCTCTGATTTAATTTTCATCAGCTTAATTAGTCATGACTCTTAATTCTACAAAAGTATAAAAGTTTCAATAATATCCATCTATAGGTTTACCAGAATATTTATCTGCAGAAATTCAATGCCTACTCCAAAAATTTAACATAAAATATAGCAGATATGATAACTGATGGATTTCTTAGTCTATTAGAAATAATTTGGAATTACAATGTCCAAATACAGCGAGAGCTGTATACTCAAGGTGAATAGGGTGTAATTGACTCCTATTTTCAAATAAATGGCTTTTGAGCCTTTTTTTAGAAGGTTAAGTGCTTAATTTCTACTGTGCCTAATTGGAAGCAGCTGTTTAAGTTATTACTTAACTTGAGTCCTTTTTCAATACTGAAGTATCGGGAGAGAACAATACGTAAAAATGTGATGTGTTAAGTGCTCATAAGAATGCATTTTAGCCTAAACGGAAATACTAGGCTAAGGCCCGGAGGCATTCTGAGGCTGAGGTCCGGAGGGTTGCAGATACAGAATAGTAGAACATCTTAATGCATACCGTCTGACTACCCTCCCTTTCTTTAGGATATACGGGTAATATAAGTCCGTGGAAGAAAGCAACATTCCAAAGTAAAGGAACTGACCAATCGCCTTTGTCGCATGAATTTTCTCTGGATCCAAAGTGACTACACTTCACAGTACCAACCTTCAGGTTGATCAAATACTTCGTAAGTGAGAATTTGTGACTCCCAGTCAAAGCCCAAGTAAAGTGAAACAGATGCAATATTTTCATAAATTTATGTGCTGAGTACTTATGAGTAGGTGGTCCTTAATTATATATAGCGTCTCCAGCGATTAAAGTGAAGTAGTTATCCATTCAAGAGAAAATAAATCTATTATTTGAGTATGCCTTATGATCACTACTCGTTGTCTAACAAACTTTATTATCGAATTATCATTATCACAATATACGATCAATATTCTTGACCGGATGACATACATAATGTGAATTTTTCGTGTGCCCGTGGTCTCAACCTGCTCATTTCCTGTGCGCTGAAGAACCCAACTCGCTGCTATCTGCCCCTTCCTTTATATCCAGCTCAAAGCCTTCTCTCCCCCTCTCTCTTTCCCTCTAGACGCTCCGGCCCTCGTCTTTCGCAACCTCGGCCCCTCAAACGTATTCCTTCCATTCGGACGTCCGTCACACTCAGGAATACCGACTCCAAATGAAATTGACAGCTCTCAATAGTTGCGGTCTGAATCAGAGCGCAAGAGGCCGCCTCTATGGGTTAGCCTGGGAGGTGACAGATTCCGACGTCTCTGAATTTCGGCGCCGAAATATGTCAACAATATTCGGATACAGAGCCGTCAACTTGGCTTCTCTTCTCAGGTGGAATGATATCCGGGAACAAGCCAATAAACTTGGTCAGAGTACGCACTGGAACGGAGTAAAATGAAAATCTTTGCCCGTCGATCACTCTTGGTTTCACGGGCACCAGGTTGACATAAACAACCGGTCCGCCAACGAGATTTAAGTTTCGGCTCGCGAGTTAAGGACTTATCTCAGAATAGGTTTTACACCCCAGTGGGTTCTGTTCATCAATGCTGAGACAGGCTTTTTCAATTGCTCATGAAAGCCCTGCAATACTGTGAATTCCTTTGCAGCTTTGCCGATGATCGCGGGCGTAATCTGTATATAAATAGATTTCTAGAAGTTCTGCCACAAAAGAATAGCCTTGAACGCTACAAGTAGTTACATTAATTTCAAACATTTATACAGTAACATATAAAAATGTATGAGTTTCTGAATGTGGAATTGAATGAATTCTAATTTAAGTTCAGAACAGACCAGAAAAATGAATTTTGGCCCTTTCTAGTTGGTATTTCCGAAATGAGAACTAAAGTTGAACTTATTGACCAAAAACCATCATTTAAAAACTGATAAAGTCAATGTACATGAGTATTTTTCTATTCAAAAGCATGGAAATGATTTGAAATAAAAAAATTTGAATCGACATTGATAGCATGACAAAATGACAACCGTAATATGAATAAGGGTGATTGAGTATCAAACTTAAGTAGGTGCCTGTTAAAAAGGAAAACATATATACACCTTACTGATATTAATGCTTGTTTTTATTTTAAAAAAGATGTAGTGCTCCTACATATGTACTGGAGTATAGTAATGAATTTCTACAAATAGGAAAGGATAAGCTTTCCCAAGTCCGATAAGACCAGCACAGATGACACTGACAAAGAAAGCATGCCTGATTTTACCTACCAGCCGGTAACTGTGTTTACTACCGTTAGCGTCACCATCCTGTCAAATTATTTCAAAGGAAGTTGCTGGTGCAAACACGGATAAAAAAATGCTACTAAGAGAGATAATGAAAAACTATCTGTTAGGTTGGGGTCTGTTTCAACATGGCAATAGCGCTACCCAAGATGAATTGTTCCACGTCATACTATAAATATTTCTTGCATTACGGCAAATGGGAAGTTGACCTAGAGGCAAAATTGAAGTTGATCTACATGATGAAAGATTCATCCTTTACACTTCTTTGTTCTAAGATTTCATCCTCTCTCCAATTTTCATGCTCTCCCTACTAGCTATCTTAATACTCCTAGCTTAATATTCTTGCATAAAATAAGACAACTATATCAATGGGTGATTCGACGAATAAAAAATTGGCTGTGAGCAATGATAAAGATAGAAGTAGATATGGATAAAGACGTAAATTTAGAAAGCAGGCAATTCAGTTCTTCTCGTTGTGAAAAGGTTAACCAGAATGCAGCAGCTCGATGAAAGAATAAGGTGTGGAGTGCTAAATTATTATGACTGCTCCTTTTCAAAGTTTACAAATTAAATTTCATATCTCGCCAAATATGTGATGAAATGAAAATGCAGTCGGTTATGTTAACTTTACCTGCGGTTAGTGACGATGATGCTCCAGTATTGAACGTCAATGAAGACAACATTGAATACAGCAGAAAATGATTCAACTTCAAGGCTCCTCCAAGGACATTTTAATAATTATCGAGTTACTTAGGACAATGCATTTCCTTCTTACTCGAATCAGATAGCAACACAGTTTCTACTGTAGTTTCCATCAGAATTCTTCTCCCAAAAAACTTCAATAGAGATAATACAGATTAACGTTTATGCGTAACCGTTTTCAGTATAAACTCGCCCCTGCTTGTGGATTTGCCAATGAATTATTACTTCAGACGGCAAATGACTATACCAAATGCTCTTTTCAAACTGAGGCAAATGTTTTCTCCAAACGTAGTGATACGAAAAATATTTTTCGTAAATATAGGCTTAGGAATCTAGGAGCTGTAATACTTGTCCAACGAAACTGTGCACCCATTAATGCGGTGTAAAAGCTTCGACAACAAAGACGGAATTGCTCGGCATTCGACAAATTACTTAATGAGTCTCTCTGACGAACGATACCGAAATAATGGCTGAGATCCGAATGGCTTGCTTCTCTCTCTCTCACTCCCTCTCTCTCCCTCCCTCCATGATTTCAGCTTGAGATACTCAGGGGATAGCATTTTGGAAGGGAGGGATGAACAAGGATCCTTCGTAAGTGACCCGGCTTACTTACATAGGTCCTTCGAAAGGACTCGCAGGATCCTTTTCCTTGCCCCGTCCCATTTAAAAACTATTCCTTCCGAAGGATTGACGGTCCCAATTTATTTCTCTTCCACCCAAAAACCCCCTTCCCAAGGAAAAAGAGAGTCGCCAAACCTTTCTCGTGAGGCGGCCGACCATTGCGAGCGGAACTCCAACTCCGCTCGTGCTGCCGGCGACGGCGACCGGCGTTTATTGCGCTGCTCCGGCGCCGCGCGAGGCGTCTCCGTCTCTCTCTCAACCCCTGGGCCGGCGCCGGCGCCGCTCAGGCCGACCGGCCCGTCGTCTCGCGCGCCGGCGGCGGCGCCTCAGTTGCCGGCGTCTCTAGCGTCGTTCGGCGCGAAGGGACAACAACGATAAGGGGGAGTGGGTGAGATTCGAGCATTTTCGGCCGAGATGAAGGGACGCCACGAATATTGTATGCATGAATGTATGCATTAGGGTGATCATGCCGAGTGAAGATGTTTCGAGATCCTATTTGGATTCCGCGTAGGCAAAAGTACCCACGGCTCCAAGCTCGTGGCAGCGTTGCGTGTTATCGTATTTTCCTGGCTTGTTGTTGTTGACTGTGCAGTGGAACCCTTGTCTGTAGAGAGTAATGGTTCTCTTCCGACTAGTGAATACGACTGAAAATTAAAAGCTAACGTCTTGTGCGAGCAAAAACAGTTACTTATTCCGACCGAATCACCCTTTTGATAATAGGGAGACATTTTTTCATGTTTAATGGCTGGTTGTTGCTGACTGCAGAAACAATCGTAGCAGTAAGATAGGACTATTGTAACTTCTGATTTAATAATAGCTGAAATAGAAATAGTAATGCTTTTGTGCAAGGAAAACTAAAACATTTTCAAAATACATTAACCATTCGCTCGCAGACATTTATTATATTTCCTGGCTAGTTGACTGCAGAGCGAAATCCTAGTGGAAAGAAAATAATAGAACTACTTCCTATACTAATGTTGCTGAATATAAAAACTTAACCTCCTAATTTTTCCATGAATGCAAAGGTTCAAAACAAAGTTAACTAAAGGTTTGGTTCGACGGCTTATTCTTTTTCAGTATGCTCTGACACTATTGCAACCTCTATTCACCTGGTATATAAGTATATCAAGCACGATCAAGCGATATAAATAGGGGAATTTAAAAGTAAAAGGTAAAAACTAAAAACTAGATTATGTTATCTCATTACTTAACCAAAACATAATCACTCATTCGATAGATAAGGTTACTTTTGCGAAAATCATGGTCAAATATGGTTCGGGTAATGTGATATGTGAAATAATGTAATGATACTATAGCAAAAATGGGCATTTAAACTTTATAAATAGCGTAATAATTTCACATTCAACTGCAGTGCTATCAATTCAACTGCAGTGCCTTAGTATCATAACGAAAAATAAAACTTTTACAATCCACAATTTTTAGTCAAAACATGTATGCACAATTCGGATTTCAATGCTTTTGCATCATTGTCAGGTGCTTGATTGGCCAATGGCTTATATCTGTATTTGATGTGTGATTTATAATTGGTCAATCAAGCACCTGATGACGATGCAAAAGCATTGAAATCCGGGTTGTTCATACATGTTTTGACTAAAAATTTGGAATGTGAAATTTTTATTTTTCGTTATAAAATGAAATTCCACCAAGTCAAACCTGATCTTATTTCTTTTATACCTTAGTACCTTTCGATTTCATAATTATTGGAGAAACACAGGAGTATTTCATCATTTAGGTAATGAAGATCCACTGATAAAAGGTGAACTGAGGCTGCGGAAAACGAACAACACCTATTTCTTCCTTCAAAGAAATCTTGGAGATGGTGGGTGAAATTATGAAAATAAAATTAAACCCGACAAAGATACGGAAAAGCGTCACTCCCTACGGGTGAGGTATGTGCTGGCCCTATTTTCAAATTCTCCCTCATGGTGCCTCCTGATGTGGCGCCCTAACGAGTTCGGAAATTTCCCCACCGACAACGTTTAGGGAATTATCATCCTCCGCGGGCAATTCTTCTCCGCGGACGGAGCTATTTCAATTGCCAAAGGTTTGCTCGCCTTGAGAGTTCACGGGGGCCTCGACAGTGGGAGAGAAATATAAGAATAATGGAAGTAAGGGGAATATTTCCAGAGCAACTCCCACCAAATATCATATGAAAAATATAACAAGCCCCTGAATACCTTAGCACGGCAACATAAGGAATTGATGAGAATAGCGAAATAATAGGAGAAGGTAGGGATAAGAATTGTAATAAAGGAAGGTTATGACTATTTTAAGAGCGAATTTTAGACTTCGCAGTACTTTCTTACGATAAACGTTGTTAACACATAAAACCCATACCCTTGGTGGTGAGAAACTCACCCAGGCGGGACTCATAACTCCTAACCCTATGACTTTTACGCAAGGACCTATGTCCATCGCCACCGAGGCCAGCTGAGAGGAGGGGAAAGAGGGGGGTAGAAGGTGAATAATAGGAGAATGAAAGGATGAGAACTATTTTCCCTCCTGAAAACCTACTGGTCAAAACTTTTCCAGCCCGCGGCCTGCATGTGGCCATGAGTGTGGCCTAACAAGCAATTTTAGCCCTTAAAACGTGATGTGAAAAACGTTCCGTGAACAGTGATGTTGATTTCATAGACCGCTACTAAATGCACCATTTATTTCACAAAGTATCCAACTTTTATACTAATAACAATTATAATCATTATACTTTCAGTCTTCTTCGACTTTATTTTCATTGTATAAATCCCAGTATTTACGCCCTTAACTGAGTCTCTGCTAAAGTTTGATTTTTATTGTCAAATATTAGTAACTACCAAGCCCGAACCTGGGTAGAAACGGCCACAGTGGAAAAGTATAAACTATTCACTTCCATTTCATCTGCTACACATTCTCGCGTTGTATTTGAGAGTATCCCATGGTTCAAAATAAAGTTATGCTAGCCGTTATTTCAGTCTCTCAGACCAGGAATTCAGAAAAAAAAATTCCAAGTGCGGCAAAACTTTTCTACTTCGGAGGAATATTTATTATAAAATAGTTAAGAGAGTATTTGAGGGTACAAGGCCGTGTGCAAATAGTAAAAGGGGAAATATGATAGGGCATTCAAGAATTCGCAGAGCATAGCGATCTGAGAGACCGCTGTACTTCGATATAACAATTTTAGTGCCAAACTAACGTAACTAAGTAATTTACAATTTTTTTATCACCAAGAATATCTCAAGTACGAGTGTTTCATGACAATTTTTCTCCTCCGAATTGGATCAGAGTGAGCAGTGTCCAATCCAAACACTCTTGTGCTAAACGATAGTGGGAAGCGTTAGAACACGCACCTGCTACCTCTCAGGGGGATGAAAATGAGACAGAAAAGCGTAATAATCGAAGGAGAAGAAGAAGACGAAGATGCTCTCCGCCCCCGCCGCATTTCCCCACCACCGACCCCATCCTTCCCTTCATTCTCATCTTCCCTGTGCCGTACATGTGAGTGAGCGAAGTAAAAGGAACTAGCGGTGGAAACGAGAATCCATTTCTTGCGGTTCGCTCTCCCAATTCCGTTAATGGACGCGTCGCATTTCCTGAAAAATACTATGAAATAAGGCGTTCCGAAAAAAATCCGAGCTGAGGAAGGAGGGTGGGATGGAATGCAGGGAGAAGCGGAAGGCCGGAAGATTGCGAAGAGGGTGTGGGGGAGAGGTTGGTGTACCTCCGGTGGAGTGTGGCAGGGGGTGGTGGCTTAACGAAGACGGGAGAGAGAGATACATAGAGGGATAGAGAAACCCTGGAGTTTCAAGGAACGGCTGGGAGGAGAAGAGTTCCGTTATACGGTGTTCAGGGCCGGCGGAGAGAGAAGAACTTAAGGGGGTTGATAGGTAATTCGGCAGAAAATTTATTTTTGGATCACTGTGGTTTTCATCGCCACGGTTTCATGCTATTAGACTTTAAAAAAACCTATTTTCATCAATCGAGTGTTAAAAGATGGAGCAATAGAGCCAGCGTGTGTGGGTAGAGTTAGAAATAATCATATGGTAAGGCTCTATTTCAAGCTCTACTTCATGGAATTGTTTCACCATGTAACAATGAAAACATCGCTTAGCAATTGCGCACAGGTTTATTTAAAAAATGACCGGTTTTGCAACAGACATACACCTTCAGTTCCTAAATATGTAATATAAGACACTGTCTCCGGCATTACCCTGTGGAAATCTTCGATATTCTCCATTTAGAAAAAGTAGGCGATACACATGGAGAGCACCTGGCGATCACAGGCGTTACCAAATAGACTTCATTCTAGTCAAAAGTAGGTTTAAGAATCAAATTAAAAACTGCAGAGCATACGCTAGTCCTGATTTAGATTCTGACCACGTTTTAGTTATGAGTGAATGCCAACTAAAATTTAAGAAGTTGGAAAAGCCAAAAAAGCCCGTAAATTGGAACTTAGATAAAATGAAAAATGAAAACATTAGGTATCTCTTCGTAGACAAAACAGACGATAATGTGGCTATTGAGGAAGATATGGACGTTGAAAAAGAGTGGAGCAATATCAAAACGGGTAAGTGGAATGCTGCAGAAGAGATCCTTGGAAAAAGAAAATTATAAAACATAAGGAGTGGGCGACTGATGATTTAGTAGCCATGATTGAACAAAGAAGGAAACTAAAAAGGGACACGACTGAAGAGGGTAGGAAAAAATATAAAAAACTAAGGAATGCAATAAATAGGGAAGCTAGAAAGGCCAAAGAAATATACTTGCAGGAGAGATGCAAAGAGGTAGAAGACCACAAGAAGGCCGGAAACCTTGAAACAGCATACAAAACAGTGAAAAATTTCTTTGGAAATAGTAAGATAGCATGCAGTACCCTACTAAAATAAAACAACACAATGGCCTATGAACAGGTAGAAATCGTTGAAGTATGGAAATTATATTTGGAAAAGCTTTATAGAGAAGATGAAGAAGCAGTAGAAAATGACATTAATGAAGACAAAGCCACTGTAAACCACCATGAAATAGGCGACAGAAATATGCGTGAGGAATTCGATCACGCAATTAAAGTAATTAAACACAAGAAGGCCTCTGGCATTGACACACTTCCCACAGAACTTATTCAAGCATCTGGGGATGAGGTGTAAAACATTTATACCAGCTGGTGGGTGCAATGTATGATACAGAGAAATTACCTGAAGATTTTAAAAAGTGTGTCATTGTACCAATACACAAAATAACTACAGCGAAATGTCAACAGTATCGCACACTTAGTCTTATCTCCCACGCCTCTAAAATATTAACAACAATAATACAGAAAAGAATAGAAGGAAAGATTGAGAACATACTCACTGAAGACCAATTCGGCTTTAGTAAGGGAAGAGGCACCCGAGAGGCGATCTTAGCATTAAAATTAATCATGGAAAAGAGAGCTTGAAAGAACCAGGACACCTTTATTGCTTTCATAGATTTGAGAAAGCTTTTGATCGTGTGTGGTGGCAGCAACTATTTCAGATTCTGAGGAAAATAGGAATGAAGAACCGAGACCAGAATAATATGGCAGATATACAAAGAGGAGGTATCTGTAAAAGATGCGGTGCACACCAGAGAGAAGCTAAGATAAAAAAGGGGATGAGGCAGGGCTGTTCCCTGTCTCCGCTGCTGTTTAACGCATACGTACAGAGAGCTATGAATGAAGTATGAGAAAGGTGGGGAGAAAGGGGAGGAAGTGTTCAAGGCAGACAGATTGATATGCTACGATTTGCTGATGACGTAGCAGATAGTGAAAAAATAGCTGCATTAGCAGTTAGTGAAGAAAACTTATCCAACAGGCTGAGGGAGTTGGAGGCAGTCAGTAAAAGATTCAATATGAAAATCAACGGAGAAAATACAAAGATCCTTGTCATGAGCAAGAGGGGAGCGAACGCAGAAGTGGGGAATGCTTGGTGGTCAAAGACTCGATACAGTACAGGAGTTCCAATACCTTGGAAGCAAAATCACATCAGACGGAGGTAGTGCCAAAGATCTCATCAGCAGGATTTATCAGGCCAAGGCAGCTTTTGATAAGAATAAAGGGCTATTAACTTCCAACAACATTAATTTGCGTTTAAGAAAACTCCTACACAAGACATTTGTGTGGAGCGTTTTGCTTTATGGAAGTGAGACATGGACACTAGGCACGAATGGAAGAAAGAGAATAGAGGCGTTCGAGATGTGGTGCTACCGAAGAATCCTTCAAATATCTTGGATGGAGAGGGTGACTAATGAAAAGGTACTACGGAGAGCTGATGAGGTGCCATGTCTGTGGAACACAATGAGAAAGAGACGAGACACCTGGATAGACCACATTATAAGACATGAGGGACTATTAGGAACCATTGTAGAGGGCTCAGTTCAGGGTAAAAATGCGATAGGCAGACCCAGAAAGGTATTTTTCAAACAGATTGTAGAGGATATGGGCTGCCATTCTTACTTGGAGTTGAAGAGGTTGGCTCAAGATCGGGCGGAATGGAGACGGAAAACGTCTGCTGCAAACCAATCTACGGATTGCTGACCAGAGAAGAAGAATTCGTTATGATCCGACACTTAATTGCTCTGACCGACCCAGGTTTTGGTATATTATACCATTATTATTTGCGAAATATTGGTCTTGAAAATGGCATAACATGCTGATACCTGGGTAGGTTAGAGCAATGAAATGTGGAATCATACCGAGTCACTTATTTTAAGCTGAAGATGTAGCTCTCCTCGTAGAATTATTTAATTTTATAATTTCAGATCGGAATGAAGAAAACGCAAACTAACGCTAAAAAGGGACCATTTTCAACGCAGCAGTACTTTCTGATGGAGAGTGAATCGAAAAACAGTTAACGCGTGTGTCCTGCACGTATAAGAATATGAACACTACACACCAATACTTAGTTTTTTTAAATAATACATGTTCCCTATTCGTGCTGGATCCGCGTGGGAAGAGGAGAACCATGTATCGAAGGAGGAGAATGAGGAAGAACCCTGTCCCCTTAACGTCAGGGTGGACAAAAATGGAACGCTCCGTAAAAGGGAGGGGTTTGAGAGGAGATGAGGGGGATTGTGAGGGGAGTTGAGATGGACGGGAGGAGGAGAGGGTTCATGCGAGGACGTAAGATTTGAGACAGAGGTGGGGAGTGGGAAACAGGGGAAAGATTGAGAGAGAGGGAGAGATAGACGCGTGGAAGGTAAAGGGACGGGATGAGGAAATATATATACGCTACTACGCTCGCTGGAGAGGGTAGGGAGGAAAATTTTGTGTTTATAAAGGAGTCCTTCCCCTTCGTTTCGGTGGAAGAGAGGGAGAAGGAGAGGCAAGATCGTCCTCAAATAAGTTTTATTTCGCTCCGAGATGGGAACGGGTGGGTAGGGTAGTACCTATACATGCAGAGGGGCACTGTGAGTGAGGGGAAGGAGGACAGGGTTGCTGGTATATGGCAGCGGGTGGGGAGAGTAGAGTTAGGAGGAGGAGAAGAAAATAACTCATAACGCAGAATAACAAGGAAGGCGACAACAAACGAGGAGGTACGGGTAAGGGAGGGTAGAAAATGAGACGGGGAGCGGAGTGGCGGTGGAGCCCCTGCATTGGTTGGTTGGGGGTGGGGGCGGGGGGGGGGGAAGAACGTAGAAAAAATATTGCGAACGATAAATACGTGAAAAGATTTATCTTCAAAACAAATACACGTAGGGTGGGCACGGAGACGGCTGGTTCGGTGGGCACTTGAGAAGGAAGGAGAGTGGAGTGTTTGTTCGCCGGCCGTCTCACGTGAGGGTAAATACGCAAGGAGTGATACAATAATAGAATACACACGGAGAAATGTATTTGCGGGAGATTGAGACATCTCGTGATGGGACAGTTGGAAAATTCATTTGTGGACCTGGTGAGGATTAAGATTATCCTGAGGACTATAGTGAAATACTTTATACGCGTACATCTTAGATTTTGTCGAATTGCCTGAGGAATGTAATCATTTTAAATCAGTCCGGAGGAATGCTTTATTCTTGAATGCTAGCACTATATTTTTTTGTCCACGTCCGTCCTTAAATTTCAAAGAGAATGAGCTGGGTACCATCTTTTTGGGTGACTTATGGTTATAAGCCTACATTTTCCCCGCATGTTCTAAGCTACGGCAGGATGCAATTATCTAAGCAAAGTGAATAGGTTTTCACGGAGAATGAAAGCGGATCCCTTCTTATATAGCACAGATTCATTACATCACACCTCAGCTTTATTCGACAGATACAATATTCAGTCTTTCACTGAAAGAGATGGATGGCAAGTTATTACGTCGCCATTGACAAAACAAGATACCGGGCCAATAAAAGCCAAGGAACCGCTGCCCGAGCCATAGACGCAGTATTTCATTTGTTTCAGTAATACCCTTGAGGTTAAACCGAGCTGAACCTCGCCCATTAACATAGAAACGGGTTACATGTGGGTGGTAACTTTTGCATGCATCCATACTTGCATAGTGAGTAAAATGATGATTTTTGAAAGATTAATATTTTGTAATGGGTCTATCTACCAGTATTTGAATAAAATGTATGCCTTTATCTAAATTGAATGAATTTATTAGGTCAAAGTCACTATATTCCTATTTTATGATGTAAATAACAGGAGTATTAGGTCAAATAAAAAATGTAAAACATCTGCCAACGTTTCGGAAATTTATTTATCTATCCTAAGGGCTATAATGAAATGATACGTAATTAAAAATGTTTTCTACAATCCTTTTTTGATGACAAAATGGTTTTAATATATAATTAACAGTCAATGAGAAGAGAAAAATGTGGACATATTCAAGATTATATTACTTTTCAAGTTTTTTGATGATTTATTTACAATTTTAATTTCGCTGCTTGGTTTTATTTATTTGTTGAAAAATTATACTTCATTTATTTAACTATGGTAAATTTTACTTGGATAAGAAATGTCTTCCCTTTTGTTACAACTTTTTTGTTTTTGGAAATAGGGAACATTTCTTTGAATAATCATTTTGATAAACTTTGTTCTGAATCTACACCATAATGTCTATATTCCTATTTGAATTTATCTTTACTAACCTTATGCCCTCAAATGTGCAAACATTTCATTTTATAGAAGAAACTTGGCTGGCACAAAAATGAACGATATCCTGTTTCTTGCATGATTAATTCCAATCACGTGCGGTAGGTTTCGGGTAGTATGTTGTTGGCACACGCTTTAAAAAGCCTTCCCTTCAATCTTTTATCATTATCAGATCCTTTAGGGTATAAAAAAGGGAAAGTGGGCCGAGCCTTGGGAGAAGAGATGAGTAAATAAGCGGATATGAGCTTGAAGTTTTCCGCAAATATGTACTGCCGTGGGAAAAAGAGGAGAGGCGAATAAGAAACGGGAAGATGAGGCACCTGATTAAAGGGGGCTGCGAAGGGGGTCGTCGGGAGGTTTCTGAAAATCACCGAGGGGCGCGTGACACTTGAGATAGAAAATCGGGGATCCAGGCACTCACTTTCCGAAAATAACCGCTGAAGATAAAGGAGCATGACGTCAATTGGGAATTTATGATATTAATATTGAAATAATAAAAGGGAAATTAGATACTGGAGGAGCCACAAGTTTCGGTAACTTTTTAACAAGCTTTATCAGACGCAACTGAAAGGAGATCAGCGAGTCAAATCAGCGATTGTGTTTAATGGGATTATATCATACTAAACGCGGAATATGAATAGTTTCTCAAAAATATTTCAACGATGCATGTGATAATATTGAATGGATACGCTGACGCTAAAAGCAGAAAGCATGGTACAGTAATCGTATTTAATACAATATGGAATATATCCTCCATCAATCACACATTATAATTGATGCACTGCACTGAGGGTCGCTCTTTAAGTGGATATTTGTCTGAACTGGAGTTCACTAATTGTATTAGATACTGCTTTAGCTTAATGGCCGTTATCTTTATAGTATTTACAGACATTACATGTAGGGTGTTTTTGCAAAGATAAGCAACAAAAATAATTTTTTTTACAGTTAAATTATTCTCAATTAGTTTCACGAGGGAAGAATCCCGAGGAGAGATAATATGGCTTCTCTGCTGAGACACTAAGAGCATCCAGAGTGAATTCGGTAGGTGAAAAAGTGAGAATTTTCACCAGAATATACCACCAAGATATTTTTTTAACGCTTGAGAAAAGTTCCAATCGTTTAGTTCATCCTCTGCACGCTCAACCGTCATTTAAGCCGCTCGATTTTTTCGCGTGACGAACGCCATAAAACATCCTTCACTTCTACGACAAGATAAGTCCAACATGGGTAGCAACTGATAGCGTAATAATGGAGGGTCTTCTTCTTCCTGGAGGTAGAGTGGGTGGGAAAATAGTCCTTATCCTGTTTGTGGTGGTTAGGTAAAAGGTAAAGTGATTGGAGCTGGCGCCTTCACGCGGTTGAGGGAAGGCCAAAGTTGCAGTTTTGCCTGGGGCCGACATTTCCCGATGACATTACCTCGGCATGTCACGTTTTCTTGGATGGCTGAAAGACTTCTGAGGATCGTAAACAATCTGTTTCCGATGGCGTATCCGATAGTGGGATCCCGGGAACTTAAAGCTGTGACGAGTTGGAGGGAGGAATATTTGGAGGCAGGGTAGGAGGGGAGAAGGTAGCTGGTATTGGGTGAACCAAGTGGGAAATGAGGGCCAATAGTACGTTCGCTTTCACGTCATCGGAAATTTCTGAGAACAGCGAGATTTTACTGAGGAGTTCCAATCTCCTCTCCCCCCACCCCCCACCCCCTAATATCCTCCTCACATCGCCGTCGACCATATCTTCACGTCACGGTGCACGGCAAGAAAAAAATCGACATTATTGGCGAACGTCTGAAAACAAAAGTGCTCTTTGGCTCGCTCAAGCCAATCACTCTTGTGCGCCTTGAGCATGAATTGATGATGAAGGAAACGGGCCGAAATTTGTCTTGGTTCTTCCTTTTGTAGTGATCTTCTCCGGCAATCATTTGGAGTCATCCGGGGTCGCTTCCTTTCATCTTTTTTGCCTATGAGAATATGTGCGTCACCAATAAAATATTGAATGGATTTTGAACTTAGAAATCTATGTTTGAACCAGCTCTTAGGAGTTTCATCAGTGCGATGAAATTGGAAATTGGAGGTTTTTCGGACGCGTCCCAATCCAAATGCTATTGATCTCTACATTCGACAGTGACTTATATCTGATTTCTCTTAGTAACCCTTAACAGTTCCAAAAGTTTTAATTCATTTCTCTCTAACCTCTTTAGCCATTCGGTGGAATCGCGGAGTTTTGTGGAAACCATTACCTACTTTATAGGAAAAGCATGAAAGTGATCTTCGCAGTTGCCGGAAGCGTACGTACTTATGAATGTTGATATCTGATGATCTCACAAAATTGGGTGCACTTCGAAGAGAGGCCGCTGAAATATTTTGCATTCAACGTGATGGAATTATTAAACAAAGTGGTGAAAAATATGCCAATGGAGACAAAGCTGAATTCACAAACTGACAAATTTTGCAAACAGTGAAATATACACGTTTATAGTAATCAAAATTTATTTATATATAAACGGCCTTGTTTGAAATTTTCATGTGTCGTTTTTCTTAAGCACGTTTAAAATATGCTGCGAAGTAGCCTAGACTTAAATGAGGCTATTGATAAAGCCATTAACAGTGATAAAAATTGGATGTATATGTTTAGTTCATCCCGTTCTCCATGGGCATAAATAATCAGTAATTCATAAAAAATTCATTTGACTAGTTAGGAAAATATATGCCTTGATTTTTACCATCTGATGAAATAACCTCACTTCTTGATGAAAAAAGTACTATTGTTCACGTTCATAAGCCCACACAATTCAGGTTAACCATTCTCTCCACTCTCTCCCCTTCTTCCATTCTAAAAGGAAAAACTGGAAAATTCCCACAGTTTTGAATGAGAAAATCCCTCTCACTCAACGTTCTGCATCGGAATGAATTACGCATCTTCTTAGCCTCTAAAAGATTCATAGTAGTTACAATAAATAAAATGGCCAAGATGGCCACTCTTAGATGAATGGCATTGCAGTAACGGCTGTGACTTAATTAGTTAGCTGCACGCTTCCACTCATTTGAGCTTGCATACAGGCTGGAACAACCATCAGCTCCACGAATGGCACATCTCTTAACGAATTCGTGGGTGGGGAAATTGAATCTCCATCTTGGGAACAACAGAGACTCCTTCTATGCACGTGCATCGGGATGTAACTGGGAGTCTATTGCCTTTCATTCCCTTTAGTATCTCCCTCACCCCCATCGTTTGAGAAGTACCCATACCTAATCTCCGGATTTCATCACGGCCTGAATAGCTTGTGTCACTCTCTTTATTGCACCGATGAATCAATGGCAGCTGTCGTTGCACCCACGAAACTGATTATTTTCCGTCAATTTCCTTCCTACACAACTTCTTCGTTTGAATTTCCATTTCTAAACACTTATGTATCCAATATTGGGAGTCGCGACAAGGAATACAAATGCCACCCATAATCTGCATTACTACGAAGCGTGAGCTATCAGACAAGTCGGCAATGTTATTTCGAGCGCTCCCACCCCCAGCCCTATTGTTTTCTCATCTAGATCGCTGGATCAGTGAGACGATCGCGCCCCTTGGTCCATTTCCAGAAGCGAGAAACATGAATGTTTACTAATAGCTTGAGTACATGATCACCATCCCTAGAATTTGACCGTATCTCCAGTCATCGTATTATATGCATTAGCGCCGCACAAATTAATGAAAACATTTCCACGGTTAAAGTATAGCCATAGAAGATAATTGAGTTTTCTCTCTACACATTACTCTTCTAGATACTATTCTGAACAGCCTTGAGAATTTATTTTTTTAAACTCGTTTCACGTGCCACAATTTCCCAAGCGGAGTAGTATGATTGATGACAATCGGTGATATTACTCATACAATAGATTGTACCCATGGCCTATTGGTTATTGAAGAGACAAAGATAGTGGCTCTACCTCTGGATATGATATATGCAGTAAATAGACTGGAAACAATGGTATCTATTGCTAGAAAGGTTGGAACAATGCCATGGTAAAATCTATCAATACATGTGAAATTCAGGAAATAATTAAGAAAAGAGGTTAAGATTTCTTGCAAGTCAACTTGCGTTTCTGTATACGAAAGTCTTATTGGCTCGTTATTGTGACGATGAAATAAAAAGTTATTAATTTAGTGTTTTCAGACATCAACTATTTCCTTCATCAATGCTTGTAGAAGGCTATCTTTTACGCCACAGTGCCACACATGAACAAACGTTTTGGGGAGGCAGAAAAAAGTGGAGGGGAGAGTTTATAGGTGAAGAAAACAGTCTCGCTGAAGAGAGATCGACCGCTACTGCTTGCAAGCAAACGCAGAGTAACGCCGAACAGATTTGCGTGATACTTTGCATTCGTGTCCTTATTAGTAATATCTATCGATAAAATTGTTAAAAACTGCATTTTTCCGATTTGGTTTCTTTGCAATTCACTGCCATTTTAACACGTATCCTTATTCCGCATGACATATATTTCGTAATAATTCGATCAAATATGCACATATTTTCTCCTAAATGCGAAATAATGCGTTTCATATTATTATTATTATGGCTGACAACAAATATCAAGGTTTCATGCCGAGTAAGAAAAGCGTATTTAGAAAGAATTTCGCTTTTATTCTGAATTCCGCGCCAAATATCAAAGTCATAGCACATTCCTGCGTGTATGGTGATTTACACCGTTTAACCAGATGTACTTAAGTAAAATGTGGTCCAAGAATGTTTTTCAAGTTATGTACTTGAAAAGTTAATGAAATATGCTCTGAATGACTCACAAATACCGCTCCAGCCACCTAAATTGGGTGGTGCAAAATGGTAAAAACGTGCCTGGAAACTACTGCACAACGACAGCGATGGACAACTCCGACAATGCTGGAGATCTTGCTTCGGACTTTCTAAGCTGTTAGCGACAGCGGTAACGTAGTTGTGTGAATCCGTAGCTTGAGACAATACAGCGACGAGCGTTGATCGAGCCAAGCCATAATAAGCCAAAGCGAAGAAATTGGTAAACTTGGAATAAGCCGCTGCGAATATTAGAAAGTTTCATAAAAGCAGCTAAGTAGACATTATTTGAAAAACCAGAGGGAAAATAGGAACATATGTTAACAAGCTTACCATTAATGTAAATTCCGTACTTGAACACCAAGATTATTATCAGATCGAAAATATTGGAATATCGTCGGGTAAAATATCGCTTTCGAATTGTATCGAAATAGCTGGTAATGGGTCGGCCATAGATAACGGAGGGCATGAGTGAAGGGAATTTGCGGTGGCGTCCTAACACCTTACTCCCGACCCCAATACCATACCACCCCGTTCACTGGAACGGGTAGTGACGCCAAGCGTCTTGAGGCCGCTGAGCACGAGAAGTCCCATCGGATGAGTTTTGCTGCACGCCCGCCAAAGCTTTCTCCTGAAGGCGCTCCATTATGGGGGAGAGAAATGAACCAAATAAGGAAACGAACGCTGTGGGTGACCGATCCACACCACACTGCCTCTTCTATCACTTTCTGATGGCCTTAATTGAAACTGCAGGAGGCCGGCGTTTGAGTCTCTCCCAGAGGCGAGTCGCGATTCACCACGTTCCGTTCAAGCTCAAAATACAGAGATTTACCTCACGAGATGGTCATAAAACAGGAGCGTTGTGATTGGATAGATGAAGCAATGGTCGTCTTTGGCAAATGGTCGAGGTTGATGTCTATCTATGGATGAAATAGGCAATAAAACAATATTATCTCTCATAGGCGATGTCATATTGGCGTAAAAGATGACCGCATTGGACTTGATATGTAAATCATACTTATTTAAATGTCAAGGACTCAATAAATTGATAAATATACCCAATTTATATGCTTTTGAGATTAAAGTTATAGCTAACACTAAATGTTATCTGCCAACTTCAAAATATTGTTCAGCAAATGGGATTTCCTTTGAGTTTACATGATGCAAAGGGTGGAACTTCGGTTAATCCTCAATGCAATGAGATAATCAGTACATGAACATGAAAATATAATAATTTTGGTGATGTAAACCATTTAAGAATATAAAAGTTGTTTCATTCTTCCTCCAACGGTGGTTTTTGCAACTCCGACAGTGGATAAAGACATTTTTTCATTTTCCATGTCTTTGTATATAATATTTTTTCGTCCAAAATTAACATGTTGGAAATTTCAAGGACTTTTTTTATGACACTATGGAATTCTCTAATAAAAAATATTTTGCCAGCAAAATAGTACATTAAAAAATGTAATACAAGTGATAGTGGAAGGAAAATAACCGGCTTTTGGGGTTGGCTTTCCGTTTTTTCGATAAGACGCGAAAGAGTGCAGGATGGCGTGATTTTTTCGGGAGGAAAGCAAAGAAATCTCTAATATTATTGCATTTGACCTTCATGCATATCGAAACTTAGCGTGATGGTATTACTCTGAATTGTATTCTTCCTTTGCTTCTGCAGTCATAACTGACCATCAACTTCGACTTATAGGCAATTCCGCTGTGAAGACATTGTCTGCTGACAGAAAAGAATACATACACAAGGAGAACATCTAATTTTTTTCATTTCAACTTAATCAATCTTACACAATTCCCCCAGGCAACCTCGAGTTTCAACGGGCAAACACATGAGGAAGACGTGAACGGGGAGACAAATTGTGTACGGATCTGGAAAGAACCAAGTCTGCGAGCAAACCATTCCGCCGTAAAGAAGTGTGGGGTCCGTGTTTATTTGTCCTTTTAAAATACATTCGTCACGAGGATAGTTTCGTGGGAAGGATGGTCGGGGGCTAATTAAACGGGCGCCCCAATTTGGGGACGATGGGCCGACGAGGGAGGAATAACATTCATTCAGTCTCCTCTCTCAAGAGGTTCAAGGAAATGTGCGCCCCGGAATAAAAATAAAGGAGGGAGGATAAAACGGGAGACGACGAGGGAGGCATATCATTGGGGGGAGGTGGGAGGGGGTGTGGAGTCTTGCGTTCCCCGGGCGACCTCCTTGCAAAGCGGGTTGTATATCAAATTGTTGGCCACTTCTCCCCTGCTACTCCTCCCAGACGAAGGCTTCCAGCGGAGAGAGGGACCCCACCAACAATTTATGTCTTCCGCATCTCCTTGGGAGCCGTGCAAGGACTTTCGCCGTCTTATATCAATTGGATTATTTTTCCCATAGCTCCTCCCGTCCTGTACACGACTCTTCATTCCTTCCCGGGGCTCCTGGAGCTGGGAAAAACACGTGATGTGGGTGTTTGTGCTCCCTTAGCACTGTGTGGCACGCACCCTTCAAGAGACTTGAGAAACGCAGAAAAGGAGTGGTTCAGTTCCATTTCGCAACTTTTCAAAGTTTTTATTTAAAGTGTAGTTTTTCCAATTGAAGAGTAAAGGAACAGAGCGTACCCGTCATGAAGAATGAACTGGTTCGAGAGACTCACTGGTTGCAAAATATTTTAGAGCAAATCATTTGGGCACTTAATCTAATATCGAGGATAAAAAGTTATCATTCCACCCGTTTTTTACATCAGGAGTGGGTATATCGATGCTTAGGAATAGGCAACCGTAAACTGGTTAGAAATAAATGTCGTTTTAGAGAACCGGATCTTCATATTTAAAGGGACATCCTACTGTAATTAAACACTAGCTCAACATCTGAAATATATGTAATGGCACGACTAAACTATTAAACTTAAAAGAAGGCTTGTACGTCAGTAAAATTTTTGGAGCAAATAAATTTCAATGGAGTTGGTCATTTGCAGATGACCCAAAAATCTCATGATCACGAGCGTAAAATGGCACCGTAACTGCGTCCACATAAAGTATCTCTCCCATCAGATGATGCATGTGACTTTTCAATCGCTTTAGAATTGGTACGACCAGGGAACGTTGCCCTCTATTATAGAAGTTGACTCTTGCGTGCTGGTTTGTGGTACACCGGTACCATAACCGTAGCATCACCCAGTTATTTTTTTTAATTAAATATGTTGGCGTTCTCGTTAGATGCGGGCACACTACGAAACACTCTGCACCGCACATTGTCATGTAATACGGGAGGCGTCGTGATTATCCAATGCGGACGACCCTCGTTAGCATAACCAAGGGTGTGGCTACGATGGATGAGGGGATGTTGCTAAGGGGCATCAAGTCTGTCTTATTCAAACGTACTTTCTACTGTAACTTGGAACTTGAGCTGGTGAAAATGGGTGATTTTTCTTTTATCAATAACCATTCATACGTTACACGTAAAAATAAATTTTAGGCTCTATTTTTTGACCAACTAGTCATTTAAACTTTTGAACTGACGCGCGATAATTTTTCTTTTTATCTACAACTACAACAAATTGAAAAGTAATATGACCAAAAACTTACTAAATTGCCTATTGCGAAACGCAGTCGGATAACGATTGTAATAATATAAATTGCCCTCAGAAGACTCTTCGTAAACAAGTGAGAAGGATTCATGAATCGGCTATTAACAATGATGAAAAGGATCCTTGTTTCAATAGCGATCAAGTAGTCATTCACCAAAGAGAATAGTGTATGGGGCAGAAATGACACACGTTCGAGTTTGACGCTTAATTTGAAGCTTAAAATAGAAAAGGCGAAGGTTGATTTCTTAATGAAACTCATCATTCGGTATCTTATTTTATCCTCTTGATTTGCCTCACCCTAATAATTGACATATATATTTAAAAGTTGTTGAGTCTCAAACGTAAAAATTCTCTACTCAAGTAAAGCAGCTACGAAATAATAGGAGGAATGATTATGGAAATCAATATCCCTTAATATTGCCGTAATTTTAAAAAAATATGCAAGTCAACTTCATTTTGAAACTCTGCAACATAAATTTATCTTTTGGAAATGCTGTTGAGTTGAAGTGATCTCACGATACCTTGAAACCTTTTACAAGCGCACCTACAAATGAGTTTGTATTCTTTTTTCATTCATTTATTCATACCATCTTAGTGTCGCCTTTTTTTTTACGAGCATATGTATAAATAATTTCAGCTCTGCAGAGTTTCCCGGTAACCACAGCAACGAAACTACAGCATTTTTGTGATATTAATAGAAGATACAATTTAAATACATGTGACGTGGCTTGAGTCGATAGATGCAAGCTCTTTTTACATTCTTATCCCGAAGCAATAACCAAATTATACTGAAAATATTCCAGTATGAATCAACGTGCGGAGAAGAGAGCTAAAAACTTACGTGCTTCACTGTTGAAACCAGCCATGGCGATGTTTTTAATTTGAAGTTTCAAACTCGAGCATACACTATTACTGAGTCAACAATAGCTGCTACTCCAAGATTGTTTTGAACCTACTCGCACGTCACCCGATAACATCCGTAAGTGCTAAGACTTGAGATCCTATACTTTGCTGCGTGATATTCAGCGGTTAGATGAGCCATATAAGAGGGGTTACCAAATGCGGTCACTCTCGATACATCTACGGGAGAAGATGGAGGAGGTGAGGGCGGGAGATAATGTCCGGGGACTCGGGCACACAATTCGGCGTGGAGGAGGTAAAGTGGGCGGGGAAGATAAGGTTACATTGGGGAGAGACGGGAAGGTGGGGACGAGGAAGTGAACGTCCAAGGGAACTCCCTTGGGTCACTGTATACGAGAGATTTTCTCCATAGTCCTTCCGGGGCATTGAGGGAAGTGAAAGCTGGGAAGGGCAGAGGGTTCAGAATGGAAGAGCATGGGAGTTCAGGGAGAGGTGACAGGTGGGGAGGAGAGGACCGGATCTTAAAGACAATCGGAATGGGGAGAAGGGAATGGACGAAAATATGAATGGCTTGCAAAAGAAGGCAGAAAGCCAATGGAGCCTTTCCCTCCCACATTTGTTTTCTAGGCTCGATGAACATTGAACAATGTACCCATAGTTAGCTTACATCTAGTCTTACCGACAGCTTTGCAAAAACAATTGTAAGAATTATTTTACCATATTTTGCAGATATGCATCTGGAAATTAGCATCTTGTCCTTACAGGCAATGAGAGAGGTGAATTTCTGTATCATTACATTGCTACAGAACAGTCTTCAACTCGATGATCGGAATGATCTCTGAGGTAAATGCCAAATGTAGGAGTTAGCTATATGTGCCCAGACGCCTTAGCCTGAATTGTACCCACGAGACAATCCCAAGAGTGGGCTATGCTATAACGGTTGGACTAACACTGCCTTTTTCGAAGCACACAAAAATTATAAGTGAGAGGAATGTGGTAAAAGTGCTCAGTTCCTCAGTACCGTGAATGAGGCTAGAATTAACATGTGTGAGATCCAAGCCTGTGGTAAAGATCTGATTCCTTCGCCGTATACCCAAACGCTGGAGTAAACTTTCTGTGATGCAATAAGGTATCTGTATGGTGATTGTATTGAGTAACGTTTTTATAACTCTACACAATGGATTTGGGATTATTAACACTGATATCATACACAAAAGTGGTGATAACTGAAATCTCTAAACGCTAGACGTCGATATTTTCGAGAATTCTTCCGCGTTGTGTAATACTGATGACGACAGTTTCGCGAGCGTTCCAGCTCGCTTCTTCAGGTCAGAAGATGGTTCTTCAAAAGAGGAGGGTTCTTCAGGTCAGAATAAAAAGCGTGGGAAACAATTCGCACCTGACTGAATGCCCAGCTGTAGAAAGCGGCCAAATTGCATCAGTCCGCCATTCTGACTTGAAGAATGGAACTGGAACGCCCGCGAAACTGTCGTCATCAGTATGACTCAACGAAGAAGAATTCCCGAAAACATCCACGTCTCAAGTCCGCTCCCTGGAAGCTTTCCATCTAACGTGTCTGTTAACTCTGTTGTTTTAACGGATCAGGTTTTTTCGGGCTTCCTGCCATGTCATGAAAACTGCTGCTGCCGACGTTTAGACGGCTGACTCTTTCATCGTCATCAAAACTTACCCTTTTTACGGTATCAGAGTTAGCAGTCGAAACATTTTGTTGGAAACAGCCGTAGTCCAGACCCGGTGGAAAGCGCGAGATGACTTCATCAGCATCGTTCGCTGCGGAAACCCCAAATCCTTAAGGCGTGATTTTAAGTGTATTGGTTGCTGAGATTTTTCAGGCATAGCCCCTGCGCTAAAATGATGGACAGAGAATACGCGCAGATATAAAATACAGCATGAAAGTACTAACGCCTGATTATTTGATTGATTATTGCAGGTGAACTTCACAAGGTTGGGGACGCCAAATGCTGGAATTGAAACGGAGACACCTCGATGCTCAGGAGAGAGGGAGAGAAACATTCCCGGTCGGAAAATGGTGACACGATTCCACGGAGGAGTGAGAAGAGGGATACATGACTGCAGCTGTCACGGAAGTCTTCACCGACGAGATGATGGTGAGGAGGAGTGAGGAGGAGAAGGTGAATAGGAGACGGGAGGCGGTGTGGAAGAACCAAGGGTGTTGAAATACACTGGAGAGGGCGCTGTTGGTCCCTCCGTATTAAATCTCTAGATTAAAAAAGTACGGACAGCGATTTTCTTCGATTGATGCCGACAACCGAGGCAACTGGGGAAGATAGGTGGTATTGAAACATTATAGTATCATATAAAACATCACAATTGATGGCCACTCAATGCTCAAACTCGCTTAAATGCCTGGCAATAAATGTTTTGCCGTGGAAACATGTTTACTTACTACCTTCCCCATGTACTGGTTATGTCTACTTAGGTTGCGTTTTCCGTACTTTCCCCATGCGTATGAAGCGGGATCGTGGAAGTAATAAGGAATGCCGGGATTGAAATAGCCACGCCCTATGTGATGACAACTTTAAAATCGCAACGAGTTTCCAGGTAGCTTTAACTGCTCAAATAGGGTTGAAATACAAGCTGTAACTTACTTTTCATTGATAAAAATGATCAATTTTTATATTGTCGTTGCTTGAGGTGAGACGAAACTTCATAGGATATTCAGTTCTGGCGCAAATTGATGATGAAAACTGATGCCGTTCGCTGTGTTTCAACGAGATTTTCAGCGTGATTAAGGATCATTTATTTTGGGAAATGTTTTATGTTCGCCCAACAAAAATATTTCATACAACACAAAATCACATGTAGATAACGTAAATTATAATATAATACATATATAGAGAGTAACTTTAAAAACATCCATTTACAAGACAATTTTCTTTAACCGTATACATAAGTGGCTTTTCCCTTGAAAAAATCAAGCTCTTTGTAATATCTGTCAAAGGTTTGGTACAATTTGGGTATTTCTGGGTTGGCACCGTGGTTTGTTCTTACGCTACCCACATTTGTGGACTAGAATTAACCTTTGGAACAAAATAATCTATTTCTCCAAACGCTATATATTTTTCTATTCATTGTTGAGTGAATGACATTTTTTTTCAGGATTCTCGCTGAAAGAATTTTAAACTATAGTTGCTATGGATTATTTCATGTCTATATTTGAGTCGGTGGAGAGAAAGCCCACTACAAAGTGATAAAATATGACAGACTAATCTGGCGGACTTTTAACAGCATAAAATCTAGTTTGCACCCCCATAATATTTCAACTTCGTCGGGAGGAACAACCTCCAACGCGCAAGGAGTGCTTGCGGAAGAGGAATAGTTGAAGTGGGCTGAGGTTGAGGGGTCCGTCTCGACCCCTTGCCCCACCCCCTTCCCCCCGCCGTTCCCATTCCCTCCTGGGGACTCAGAGGGGAGGGAGCAGTTGAAGTGATTGATCGAAGTTTCCGCGAGTTTTTTTTCCTCCCTTCAGCCTCATCGAACCGAGGCGCCTCGCCCGCAACTCCCACCATCAACTCCCACAGCGTCTCCTCCTGGGTGAATGCCACCTCCCCTCCCTCCTCCACCCAAGATCATTCACTGCCGAGTCCACGCGGAGGATGGGAGATCCCTTCCTTCCTTCCGTCGCCGAAAGCACTTACACATCACATCCTCCGCATCGAATTTTCCTCCTCTCGTCGTCGTACGGAATCTATTCCTTCCACTTCCTCTACTTCCTTTTAATTTCTTCCCTACCGCTAACCCCGATCCTCGTCTACAAGCCGATACATGCGTGTCTGTGATCCGAGCGATCTTGTCCAATTTAATTACTGCGCACGACTGATTGGTTGTGTTTTAAATCCATCTTTTAAAAACATGAGAAATATAGCAATCCTAAGGCCGTATAAAGTACTGAGCACCCAATATCAGAGATAGCGCCAAATGCAAAGAGGAACTCACCAAAAACGAAAATTATTCCCGATTCCTCGTCAGTGACCAAACCACAAGAGATATTCATTCAATCGTTTCCCTCAACAATCTATTTAGTCCATAGTCGAAGTATGCAACGCTAGCTTTCTGTTTGAAAGATGTGGCAAATAAAGCCGGGTTCAAAGTTCCAGCTTTCATGTACTACCTTCACGTCTTCTGTGGGTAATTTATAATGTCTTATCAGCAGCATTGAAATACATCTTGCATTTAATTCACTCTTATAAGGAAAATGCAGTGGGTATGGGGTATCTGAGAAGTGTTTGCGTAAAAGGTAAGAGGGACTGAGATAGTTATGCAGGTCATGAAAAAATGTGAAAATGTTTGGCCATGTTTAGAGAAAGGATGAGAGTCAAATAACGAAACATACATTTGAGTGAATGGTGTGAGAGGCAGGGGTAGACCAAGAACGTCATGGGTGAATGTGGTGGAAGATACTCTAAAGGGGAGTAATATTGTATATTATAATACTCTGTGTCTTAGGAACAGAAGAGCGCGTATGACGCGAGCGCGAGCGCCAATGTCACAGAATCGCAGGGGATTTTGCAAGAATAGAGTAGTATGAAATATATTTTTAAAACTGAGTCTTTTATCTAGGCTCAAAACCTAGAATTTAGATTTTTTTACTGCACCTGAACCAAAAGAAATCGACGCGATAGGAACATATGCACGCATGTTATTTTAACTTCCCTCTGATTCAACTATCACATTACAAATAAGAGCTTTTTCCAGGAATGGGACTAAGCATACAGTCACCGACATGGGAGAGGAGGCTTATTCTCTTCCTTCTTATGTTAAAGCCAGTTTAAACAGAAAGAAGTGGCTATGAGGGTGGAAATACAACATTCAGCACAAAGTATTAGATGTAAGTAATCCTGAGTTTACGACGCTTCAACTACTGTGGTTATATCACTCCATCTTACCTACCGCTAGATATATTACTTTACTCGGGTTAGGTCACATGTGGAATACGCTGCGAGCAATTAGGAGTCTGCACGGAAATATTTGATTCGCGCAGTAAATGAAATACAAGTAAAGCCGCGCGTTTTGCTAAAACTACTTTGGGTGAACAGAAAGTTTCACACGGCTGATAAAAGGACTACTAGGTTAGAACTAGTAGGTTGGGAGTCTTCAGAGGAGTGGTTCTCAACCTGTGGGTCGCGATCCCTTTGGGGATCGAACGACCCTTTCACAGAGGTCGCCTGAAACCATCGGAAATCACACTCTTCTGATGGTTTTATCATGGTTTCCATATTTCCGGTGGTCACCACAACATGAGGAACTGTATTAAAAGGTCGCGGCATTAGGAAGGTTGAAAATCACTGCTTTAGAGACTCGGAGGCTACACGCTTGGCTTAGATTAATTGAAACATTCCGATCACGCAGGCTTCATTACGACACGGAGGATATTATTTTGACTCCGAGCTATATCCCTAGGACTGATAGAAGTGAAGTAATAAGAGAGATACTCTGCCAAATTTATTTTTACAAAAATTTCTTATTTTCACGAACCATTGAGGATCATAACAGAAACAGTGTGGCACTAAGACAAGACACATCATTAAAATACAATCCCCCTCTGTCCTCTCCCCCCTCCTTTTCCTATTCCACCCGTTTTCATGGCCAGTGGCCTAACACCCCCTACCACACGCCTCTGTGGTGGTTTTGAGGGTAGTGTGTAGATGTAGAAAGCCTTAATCCAGCAACAATCAACCTGCATTAGAGCCGAGGAGGGATATGACCTCGTGACCTTTGAGTGGCCAGGCCGACTCGCTGCTAACAAGCGAATGACAGCGTCCGACTTCTCCTGACAATTATAGCGTATATTATTAATAATTATATTTTAAACATGACTACTCTATTTTTTTACCCTCGATAAAAACTAGTACTCCGTTCCAACTGCAACTGAGATGCTTGCAATGTACTTATGAGTAGCCGCACAAACTATTCTAAAACTTCTTCACCTAGCTAATATGGGAATTCCATGACTAACATAATGTTTGTTACATTTTAGCAATAAATCTAAATATTGCTCAGGAAAAGAAGTTGAGTTACAAGCATGAATTAATACGTTAAGTTTTCGTCCCTCGAAAATACGAAGAGACGATTCTCGGCAGCACGTGCCCGCAGCGGGATTCGAAGAGGCGGCCATTTTGACTCGGGTGGACCCGAAACTCGCCTGGATAACCGGTACCCATCAAAATGGCGCTTGCGCTGCATATTTACTTACATTAAACAAGAATTACTGCTCCTATTTCAATGATTTTTCGGCATTAAGAAATATATTAAGTTATTTTTCATAAAAAATAAAGTAATGCCTACGCAAACACAAATTGGGATTTGGTATCCAATTATGGATGGTCAATAACTTAATAACTTATAGCGAGGACTGGTACGACTTGGTAGATATTTGAGATATATATTAAGATTTCCCGATAGAATATACTTCTAGAATGTGAAAAGGATATAGTTACAACAAGATTATCGAATAGTTATCGATTACTTTCATTGGAGAAATAAAAATGCCAAGATGCTTTTCATAGAACGAAAATAAAACACAGCGAGCAATTTTCCTTCGGCTTCCGGCTTTCACATAATAACTTTTGAATAAGTCATGGCATAAGGAGACTCACAAGCATCATCGAGAAATGCGCTACGCCCAGCCCTCTACTGCCATTCCATGGAGGAAAACTCACTTTCTCTGCTCCAAAATGTCCGGAATGCTCTCGGCGTGTACACGGATCAAAAAACCATTCCGAACTTGGCTTCACTACTTGTAACTTCGTTCCCCCATGGACTTTCGCCCCTGCCTTCCAATGGCTTTGCGACTCTTCCCTCCCCCATTCTTTTGCTCCTTGTACGTACGTACAACCCTGCCTTTCTAACCTGAGCCCCGCTTACCTGGAGCCTGCTGACGTAGGCTTTCCCTTCATCCCTCTTCATCTCCGCATGGCCTAAACCTTCCACCTCTTTGGTGGCCTTGTACATACCTCACCGCTTTTCCCAATTCCACTTGGTCCTGTTTCACAGTTCCCCGAAAGGCAACCTTAACTCTAGGCCGACCCGATTTCTTTCCCGAAAACCTTTTCTTTTGTCACATCCATCGCCTCAGAGTCCCTTTGGGGATCGCCGTCCTCTAAGGCCTAGCCTCTTGCCCTTGTCCCTCCTCATCCCATCTCAACCCTTATCCTCCCTAGGACTTCCTCAAGAGTATCCGGGACCTCCAGGGAGAAGTGAACAAATCGTGTGCCATGGAGATATTAGGCGGAAAATTTCATGTCTTCGTTATTTTCTAATGGATTGGTCCTCTGGCTGTATTAATAGTTTTGTTAGACTAGGAATACGGCCAGTCTAAAGAAGTATCCCTTCTTCAGTATTCATAGGGTGCTTTCAGCGTCAACTGGTGTTAGTCCCAGCTGCTTTTGTAATCGGAGATAGTTACACGAATATCATGCTGGTTTAACGGCAAGTTTAAAATATTAGCAAAGCAGAATTGCAAATATTAGTCGTCTTCACGAAGACCAGGACTAGGAAAACCTACTGAACCCAGATTTAACTTGAAAGATATATTTCCGCTGGATAGCATTTATTTTCATCACCGCCATTTTTCCCGTATCCGGCGCCATTTTGTTGACCGACAGTTGGGAACAGGCGCATATAAACGCCTATGCCAATTCAATGGTATTTTCACTCCATTAAGCCTAAGCTGTGTATCTTAATTGTGAAGGAGGTATTAATTGTGGATTTTTAGTTGCTCCGAGAACTGAGACCTCGGTCGCTAAGACTATATCGCAGCGTGTAATTCAAAACATTGAAATAAGAAAAAACTTTCACGCCTCGAATTCGAACCCACGAACTTCGGCGTGCCAGACCAGCGCGTAGTTTTAACAACCTGGTTACTATGATCGCTTGTGGACATACTTTTGGTGATCTTTGAAGCATTGTTTATTAGACAAATTTCTAACAAGAAAGGTCTATGATTATTGTTTAAAATTATGCCCTAGAAAACGGAAGGGCGAAAAAGTGGAGAGAGAGAAAGAGAGAGAATTAACTTTGGAAAAAAATACAAGGGGTGCAATACCTAGCGATGGAAATCTTCGGAGTTGGGTTAACTACTCAAGTACAAACCTTTACGGCTCGTGATTTTTGGAGACTAGATAAAACATAAAATAGTTTCAGTCATTATGCAAGGGGAAATAATAATGAGGGATGGATGGGTTATATGAAATGGGAAATGATTATAAGATTGGAAAAGAAGATGTAACCTCTGCCCCGATCTAGATGAAATTATTTGTTTTTCTGAAAGTAAACGGGATCCATCGTGGAAAGCGTCAAGCAAAAGGCCGATAACCTCTTTTGAAATAATGTGAATACGAAATTCCATCGAGGGATTGGGATGCCGCTGAAGAATTACGAAGACAGTCAAGAGAAAATCCGACATCTGGGCATCAGGTGTTATTTCCACCGATTTAGGAGTTTGCTGAAATCGTATCAAATCGATAGAATTTCCCTCTCTGATACGAGTCAACAGACTGCTGGAATTGCGCCTCTAAGTGAAACCTAATTACAAAGTAATTAGCGTCTGAAATGTTGTAAAATGTAATGGTCACCATTCAAAGGCTTCGTCATGCATCACTGCTCACAGCCTATAAAATACAACCACAATTATAAACCTGAAGTTTAGATTGCAGGGCAGAACTCGATTAGTGATAAGAAATACGTGCATTATTCATAATACTTATTGTAGGACCAATATGAAGGTTAGATAGCAATCTAAAACTCATTAAGTAAAATGAAATAACTGCATTAAAACTTTTGACGGAAAGTGGTTTTCTTTTTAGTTTCCGCTATTTTTATTTTGAACGTGTATTGCTTTGCTTCTGTTCTACAACAGAGAGCGGTATGATTTGTGGCCTTCTAACAGCCACGTTTATTTCTATCAGTCTTCCGGCAGCATCGGCAGAACAGAACCAGCGAAGTGATAATTGGTGTTGGTTTAATTGACGGGATAACAAAACTGTGGAAGATTCCTGAATGAAGAAATTAAGTGCTCATGTGCTCTTTATTATCAGTGACTACTTTTTCCTGTTAATACTTACAATATAATTGCAATAAACAAACTTCTGAGACTTATTGTGGGAGTTTCTCCGGTATATTCGTCACAATAAAACAGTGCCAAAGTCGCCGACAAGAATAAATAGGCACCTACATCTTGTGGCTGACATATTTGGCAGAGGAATAAAATTCGGTATTTAAAACCATAAAAATTATGCTCAACTGCATACTATATAATGCATTCGTACTCCGATTACATTTTCTTAGCAAACAGAGGGAAGGAATTCTTTTCATCACGTTAGTAGCTCCCTCTACCTTCACCGGCTTTCATTCATAGATAAACTCACAAGCAGCCCAGAAGATTAAAATTTCATCTACGCTACGGCTACGGCTGAATCTCTTTAAGTGGCCATGAGCGGGGAATGCGGGTGTCGATGATGGTTAAGAAACAGAGTCATTTATTTTCGGGACTTACGGAGTTCTGCTGGCATGCAATTAACCGCAATTTCTTTCACGGCTTCGCCCGTGCGGCGATAATAGACATGTCGGCCATAATTGCAGTTTACGACCCATTTCAGTGTTAATTTCTTCCTTGGATCGATCCCTTAATGTATGTTTAAGGCAGTTTCGGAGAAAAATCCTCATAAAAATTCAACACCAAGATATCAAACAGGCATCGTGCTTCGTTTCGCCCTTTCCAGGTGTGTAGTGATACCGAAGGTTTCACATAGTCCTTAGAAAATAAGGCAAAATGGGCTAAAAACCTTGTAAAGTGGAGTTATAACTTTTTTCATAGCTAGTTAACGACTAGTAAAAGGTGTAATGGGAATCCATTTGAATATAATGAGTTATGAAGGAGTGGAATTACTTCAAGAACAGTGGGCAAAAACACTGCATATTGAGGGAGTCAAGATATGACCTTACACTTAGTTGACAAACTGTTAAAATACGGTCTGAGTTATCGCTGTTTTGACAAATCGGTGATCATATTTGGAAGTGATACTGCCAACTTTTTATTTCAGTAAAATCAACAACGCCCCCAGGGGTAGGCGTATCTCACAGTTAATAAAGTTAAACTGTTTGAATGCTAACGTAGCTATCCCCGCCAGGAAATCCACGCGGTCATACATTTAAAGGTTATTTGGGCTAAAAATTCATTACTGGATTTTGGCTGAACTCTTAAAAGCGTATACTTATGAATGAAATAAATTAAGGATTAAGGCAGATTAAGGAGAAAACAAAATAAGTGCTTATTGTTACTGTGATGGATTACTGGAGACGAGCTGTATGGATATCATGAAGGGAAAGAATTAAAAATGACACGATAAAAAATAAAACGGGAGCTTCGGACACCATAGTCGATGGCATTAAAACGAAACAGCTGGTATGGTATGTTGACGTACAACGAATGCCCAACGAGATACTACCAAATACAATTTTAATGTGGAATACACAGGGTAGAAAAAAAGAGGAAGGGCCAGAATAAGTTGGAAAAAAGAGATAGAAAATGCTATTTGAGAGAGGCAGTTACCAAAGGGCCTGTTGATGCATGGAGAGCAATGGCGGTTAGGACTCGGATAACGTCGCAGAACAGTAAAAACAGAAGGAAAAAAAATTAAATATATAACATTTTATTTTTATAAAAACCAATTTTACAAGGTTAACAACTAATTACAAGATACCAATTACTATTCACATCCATTGTTTTCCTCATAGGCAATGATTATTATTAGACTGTCACCATGTGATACTGATAAATAACTTAAATAGGTGAATGTCCACACATATGGCAAAATGGTTCTCAGCTTCCCAAGATCAATCTTGGGATCTCACGCTGAATGTCAGGTAGCTCAGGATACGTTAGAAAATGCTGAGAAACATGGTGAGTGACAAAAAGGCAAGAGATAGACCAGAGATGGCAAAGAGGGGCAGGTAATGTCCAAGCTGAAGCTGGGTGGTGAAATAGCTTGGGGTGTGCTCAATCGGTACGGTAGTTAGGGAATAGGGAGGCGTCTGCCGATAGTTGTACCTTCGTCATTAAGGACTATAGGGTAGTTTGGCCAGATTCTTTTGGGAATGGAGGAAAGATGGAAAGAAATTCCGCGTCGGTTTCAGCCTGCACTGAATATTCGACGCCTACGGATCCAAATTTTTACGTCCCATTTGACGGACGGAGTACTAAAGTTGAAGTAATCTCCACAAAGCGCCTTAGTAAGGCCTGGGATCACACTGAAAAATCTCCTCCTAGGGATTCTAACGCGGGTCTTCTGATTGGCCAGTAGGTACTCAACCCACAACACCGATCCGATCACCGAATTGTGAGTTACTCATTTTTAGCTATGTACATACATTCTATTGATGGGAACAACATCATCGTTTAACCGTCACATCTAGACCTAGCCAAATGCAGTAGGTTGAAGAGTTTACCCTGATTCTATGCCGAATAGCCCTCAGATAGCCAAGGATCCTGATCCAACCTCACTCCGAAGTCACAGGCGTAACGTGACATCACTTTCAATGAATTCTGCAATCCTCTATACAGCGATTTCTTTATTTTCTTTACAATACGAAGCAACTTTTTTACGGGAGTCCGCAGCACATCCCATTTCACTCCCAACCATTCCAACAATTCCCCGTCAACAAATCCCTCACAACCAACCAATCAAAAGAACATTCCAAAAATTAGGAAAACAGCTACACTTTAAAGCTATACAAATACAATAAAAAAATAAGAACAAGCGTAAAGTTCTAACGCCGAATGATCAAACGTAACACATGATATGCTTTGAAGAGCAGAAAAATAATAGAAAATGGCGCGATTGGCAGGAGAAAGACCAAGAATGAAAAAATGGTCGGCATTGCAATCAGAGGAGAGTCTAGAAACTTGAAATAGCAAAGGGTAGGTTTAATTTGCAAGGGAAATAAGGGAGGAGTGACAAAGGTAGAGGGGAAGGATGAGAGTCGTGGGGTAGGTATGGACGGGGAGAAGCGATGAGGGTCTCGTTTTAATGGGGCAGAGAACATTGGGAAGCGAGGAGGCGTTTATCAAAACGTCGCTTATTATTCTCCCCGGCTCAACATCCGAAAATGGGTGGGAATGAGAGGAATTTCGCCGTGACACGGCGCATTTGTTCTATTCCTTCCCTCCGACGACCCCTCCTTCCCTTCTCGGAACCTCGTTCCGAAACCTACATCCACTCCTATTCCGCATTCACATCCCTTATTCACCCTTCTCGTCCTCCCCTCCATTTGAGAAATCCCAGCTTCTTGTTGCCGCCTTATAATTTTGGACGGGAGTTTCACTTCGTGTGCGTTCATAAGTAGACTAACGTGAGTTCACTGGAGTAGAAGGAGAGAGTAGGAGCAAAAACCGCATTATATGATATAAGGTGAGGTCTTGGAAAACTCGGTTAATTTTCTCTTGACGTAGTTAAACTCTAGTGGTAATAATTACTCGGAAAGTCGAGTAGTTTTGGAGGGAAACCTGGCTTCGATATCAGTCTTTTCATTGCAAGAGAAGCCAAGGGAAAAAAGGAATACGTCACATACGATGGAAGGAGCCCTGAGATCGGAAAAAAACTTTAATTGGCACCTTATTTGGGGGCCGGGCTGCTACTGAAAATCTCTGTTGTAATCAAACCTGCTACCACGGGCTGAGAAGCTATAACCCAATTCTCACCGGAAAAATTGAACAAAGGTGAAGATAGAAGAATGCCGACTTAAGCAGATAAAAATTGAGTGGATCTAGCTTTGGTCCAGAGATTTTCAGTGGGAGTAAAATATAAATTAATGTGCAGGTATATATTTGTATTTTAACTCATGAAGCGTGGTATTGAAGGGTTTCTGAGCAGTTTCTAAACGGGGTTCAGGGTTCAAATTCCCGCGATGCCTCTTCGGACACATGTATTTCCGGGTGCTGGCAACCTCTCCGACATTTCATTAACGTCCTCTCCTTGGAAACTATTTGCGTTTTCATGAATCTTATATTTGAACATTGACTCTTCATTATGAAAATAATTATTAGTGTGCCCTAGGGAGATTCAAAATCTGAGCGGGAATCAACCATTTGTACCTTTAATCTTTCCTCTGTGATGAAGAAAAGCTTTTTGGGAAAGGATAAAGTGAGAAAATGTTGGGAGACAACGGCAAAAATATAAAAAAAGAACAAATATATGAAAGGGGTGAACATATCAAAACTAACACATACATTAACCTTTTAGAAATTCTAAAGGTCTCTTGTCTTCCCTTAGTATCCGGTAAACCATTGACGGATTATTACACTTGATCTCTCGAAGAAAATCCATTCGTTACAAATTTAAAAAAAATTCGGTAGGATTTCTTGTTTCACTAAGTGTGCTTTTCTCTGGAACTCCTCGGCTTAGGAAGCGAAGTATTATCCTCAGCCACGTTTTCAAGCGCTGATTTTTTTCCGCGTCTTTCAAGTAAAATAAATCCTTGAGTCTCCTGCATGAAAGAGATAGAGAGAAGATAAGGACTTGGCCGGCGATTAGAAGTGCAGGGATCTTCCAAGGATGATTATTTGATCTCCGACCCACTTCTCAAACATCCCATCTCTTTGTGGGCTTCGCATTCTGCCGATGCGAGGCATTCGATGAGATATCATCCCGAGATCCGGGACCCAAGGATATCAGGCATGTTTTTCGCTTTCGCCGGTGATACCTAAGGACGGTTGGAGCGAGGGAAAAGGATCCAGTGATGCTGCCAGGATGGCCATACGGAATGGATTCGATCTTTCCCATGGCGGCCCTCTCAAGTCCTGCACATACATAATTATCTTCTTCGAATCCCTTCCCGAGCTTAACAATGCGCAACCTCCAGAGCTTTCATTAGGAAAACAAGAGAGCTGCGCATGACATGGTGTTACCTCCATCGCGTAAGTTGTCCCGTATTCCCCCAATATACAGGGACCAAAATGCAAAATACTTCGATCTAGAGCCCTGCTGGATGTGAGTTGAAACGTTGTGGACTGAGAAACATAGGCGATGGCATAGGAAGTTTCTCAAAAATAATATGACGCAATCTGGAAGATCTCGCGGAAGCCTCAGGAAAAACTGCCTATTTACGAAGAGATTCATTCAGGAATCACTTCACACAAAAAAGCCCATCTTGTGTCGTTTGGAAGCTAAATGTAGATTCCGAGGAGAACAGATAAAAATAGATTGGATGTATTTGAGATGTAGGTGTAGATAAAGGTGGAAATGTTCAATAGACGTAAATAAAATGTGGAGAAATTTTTGCATGGTAAAGGAAGATATAGATTTTGTGAGAGGAGATTAGGCGTTAAAGTAGCTAGGGAAAACAAGTCATCGTAGGCAAGGGGTTTTTGAATACTGTGTATTGAGGGTTAGAACACTGGGAAAGCGGTAGAGAATGGAAAATAAATGGAAATATATATATATATATATATATATATATATATATATATATATATATATATATATATATGGGGAAGTATAAGCAGAGAGGATGAGGTTGAAGTAAAATACCTTGAACTACCACCATTTTGGGCCTATCTCGAGGAGAATACATTCAAAAAACTTGCGGGCACAGCACCAAAGAGGAGGTGAATATTTATAGGAATTTAAAATTCAATTAGGGAGAAGAACCTCGCTCATCAGAAAGAGAGATACTCCTTTTGTCTTGCAAGCGATCATCTTGGGAACGCAGCAAATATTTTAGCGTCAGCACTGAAACATTTATTTTGCTCACTGATTATGTAGAGATTACTTATGGGATTCACAGATTATGTACTACTTGTATACCATGACTTCAGTTGCTTGAACTCCACAGGCTATTAGGCACCAAGTTAACAGCTGATTCCTATGGTAAATCAAATGTGTGATTCGGTTGGGATTCAGAGCCAAGAGTAAAGGGCTAGCAGGCCGGCATGCTACTAACTTTATCCTTTTATTTAAAATTTTAAATTAATCTTGAATAAATAAAATTTCAGTGATTGGAAGGTGATCGAAAAACGTGAAAACTGTTTTAGAGGTACACTCTAAAGCTATTCAGAGTATCCGTATATCATTGCACCATCTTTCGGATGAGGTGGCCCAGCAATTTAAGACTCATTCAAATAAAAAAATGGCCTCTTTCCGTACCACCGCCCCGGCGGCGTAATAACCCTCCAGATATTTCGCAATGGAAATGAATGCTTGCTCGTTTAGGGCTCCTGGGCTAAACTCTGGCCATAGCGACGCCATTAATATTCTGAGTTAAGAAAACTACTTTCCTCATTTTAGGGAAGTATAGAAAAGTCTTTAAAGGAAACTTTAGCTTGGTTGCGCCGTAATATTTCACCCAGCGTGCGGCAAAGCCCCTCGCTTACTCGGGCAGTTTTTGAAGAAAGTCGGGCGAGAGGAGTCGATAAAGAATGAAAGCGGTGAGGAAGGGACGGAGGTTTTCTAAAAGCTGGGGGAGTGGGAGGGAAAAAGAGATCAGAGGGTGCCTTCACATTTGAGCTCCGAGGACAGCTGAGAAGACAGTCTCTTCGCCTTCAACGTCGCCTATCGCATTTCCCCTATCCACTATTGTGCGAAATAAAAAGTGAGTTGGACAGCGGAGTAAAGCTGACGTTTATTAAAGTAGAAAAATGACGATGTATGATTTTAGGCTTTCCCGGCGAATGATGCTGATGAGTTGTCCTCGGGTTTTCCACCGGGTTAGGCTTTCCATGACTGCCGACGTTTCGGCAGGAAACTTTCCTGCCATTTTCAAGGCTGTGGATGATCGTCATTTTTCTACTTTTCAAGGCTGTGGATGGATCCACAGCCTTGAAAACGGCAGGAAATTCTCCTGCCGAAACGTCGGCAATCATGAAAAGCCTAACCCGGTGGGAAACCCGAGAACAACTCATTATAAAAATGACTTGTGACAGGATTGTCCGAAACGTTGATATGCAGCCGTGGGAATATTTGTAGAAGCCAAACCAATCGCTGAAAAAAATCTGTCAGTGCAAAGACCCACTAACGGCGAACTAATGTAGGGGATACCATTGCAGCAGTAACGCATTGCCAGATATATTCAAGGGAAAAATCCGCAAGCAATAATGTTTTCAAACACGAATTATTTTACAGGAATATCAGGCGAGGCACTAGAACTTGGCATGAACATTTGAAGTTAAGTAAGCAAGTAAAGGTATAAGGTTAAGTAAACCTTGTCGGCTGTAAGTGAACTATATTTCTAATAGGATTTCGAAATTGGCAGCCATTTAAATAAATTGGTTGTATATTTGTCGCATTCTTCATCCTCTCTCCATGGAATTAACTGGTTTTCATGTCTGGATGTCAAGGTAATCACGGATGTATTACGGCGCCTCCATAGAGAATTGATAGATGGCGCTAGAGAAACAGGAATATTTCTGTACAAAAAAGCTCTTGGTCAATAAACTAGCATCAATGTATATCCAACTCAAGAAAAAAAGTAATCTCTTTCATTTTAAGAAGATATCCAATAAAAAAACTACTTAATGACATTTCTGCCCCTTTGAAAATGATTTCTTCCCAAAACATACACATGTATTCCCTTTTCCTGCATTGAGCTTGGTCAGTGAATTTCTTAGCCAATAAGTGACAGATAGTTATGAAAAAGGAAGGGAGAGAAGTAACAGTGCAGGAGGGGACCATTAATGATACAGACGTCCCTAATGGCGCGGCGAGTCCGAGGAGCCGACGCCGGCCGGGCCTGCGGTCCTAAAATATTCGCGTCGACTTAGCGTTTTCCACTGCGGGGAAATAATGCGCGGGCCCACAAAGTTGAGGAGAAAAGAACGCCTTCTTGCAGCGTCGGCCGAGTCGATCGAAGGCGCCGCGAAAGCAGACGGAAGGGGTGTCTTGGAGTTCGCCAAGGGTACGGCTTGGGACCGGCGAAATTTTTATTTCCGGAAGGAGGGTAGAACCCCAAAGGCAATGAAATGGGAAAGAAATGTGGGGAGAGGGGGACGTTGTCTTGGGGGAAAAAAGGAAACATCGCAAAAAGGGAGGGAGAGAAGAGCCGGCGTCGGAAGAAAGGTAAAGTGGGCGGCGTGGGTTCAGGTGGAAGGAGCTGGTTTCTTGGTGGGCCTGAGGAAGGACTTCTTGGTGGGAGGGCGGGCAATCTCTCTGCGGAACACGGAAGGGATCGGACTTTAGGAGAGTTGGCAGGATGAAGAGACGGCTGACGGGAGAGAGGAAGAAGGTCAGAGGGGGGGAAGTGGATTATGGAAACAAGGGGTGGGGAGCCGCTAGATCTGGGATGGGATGGAGGGGTACTTAGGGTACATCCAAAGAATAAAAGAGGGGCACTAACGTTGAAGGGAACTGGAGGGTTCTATGGGAGGAAAAGGGTTTAGTTCAGGAGGTTTCCTCGGGCGGGTTGAGAAAGTGGGAGGCGGTTGGGAAGGCTTGAGGCGAATCCGGAGACAGATGAAGCGAGGCGGCGGAAGGGGATGAGAAGGATGGGCCTCGCTCGACTTTAGGGGCATTTTTTGGAGGCAAAATGAGCCGTTTTCTGCTTACGGCTGCGAAAAAATTCTGAGATGGGGGGAAGTCTGGGACTGGAGAAGAAGGGGAAACACGGGACGGAGAGAATTCTGTAGGAAGAGTATCGAGGCCTGCTGAGGAAGATAGCTATTCGGCTGCAGTAATAACCTGGAAGCTGAGGAATTCGACGGGTGAAGCAACGAGGGGGATGAGAAGGAGATGAGTGGAAGGGAAGGGTCGGGGGTGGGTGGGAGAGGACAAGGTTTTTTAAGTGAGGGTGTAGCAAGCGGGGGCGAAGTGTGGTGTGCAGGTGAGGATTAGGATAAGGAGCAGATGGGTTTTCTGCGATGAAGGAGACCATAATTAGTCCATCTCTCAATATGCTGATTCCCCAGAAACACCTATCCACCGAAAATGGGCAGGGGCGATTCCCACCCAGTCTATAGATAGTCTAGTTTGTATTCTCACTCTCAAATGAGAGAGAATATCATCTTTTAAGAAAAATTCCTTACTTTGTTCTATCATTTTTATTTCCTCTCGTATATACAAGAAGATGTCATAAACCTATTCACTATTTGTAATTGCATGTCTCATATTTTGTAAACATTCTCATTGCAATCTAATAGGTGGATGGAGTCAAAAGTTGTGGCACCATCAATGTGCAAGTCTGTGGTTTCCTCTGGCATCGACACTCGGTTTATTTTAACAACAAATTCTAGTAAATATCGAAAATGTTTTACTTTTCCTCAGTGGCATTTCCCAAACGCTTTCAAACTCTTTGAATTTTCGTACATAATATCCCATTTGTTGCTCAGTCGCTCATTTACCATTGTTTCTTAATAGAGTGAAAAGCAGGTTAATCGATAATACCTCATTTTCTACTGCCTAAGTTTTAATAAGTATTTATTTAATGTTTCCACGATAGTCGCAATCAGTATCGTAATTTGAAAAAATGGATAATTTGGCAAATAATGCGGTAATTAACTCGGCTTTATATTATGGATTTAGGGTAAAGTATAAATTATGAACCGAATTGAACAGGTTTTTTCAACTATTCTATTAATACGCTGTGCAACTCCATACCAAGAATAATGTACGATAAATAATTTACCCCCACACGTTGCAGTTTCAAAAAAGTTGTGTTGCGGATTTAGTACAAGTTCTCCAAATGAACCCACAGTCCATCTTCCACTGATTTCTTTAGAGGTTAACATGTCTGTCACCTAAATGTATTGCTACCATGGTCGTCATTAAAATTTGGCCCCCTAGTGATTTGCGCTTTTATTCAGACTCAGACCACAAGTCGGGAAATGAATGACTCGTCACAATGCTAAACACGGTGTAGTGAAAAAAATACGCTTGTCTTGCTAAAATTCTGCTCGACAATATTTTTAACGTTTCAAGTTCTGGTGGAAAACTCAAGACTTTAGGAACAAGGTAGCAGTTCTCAAAAGACCAGACCTCCCCTCTTGGTAATGTTTACTCCCTGTGAAGATCGTGAATTATATTTTTACCGGGACTCAAGATGCAGACATGTGTCGAGCGACGTGATTCCTCCCGCATTGAAGCATTGAAAAGGGTGCACGCACAGACTTGCGCAGGTGCCGGGTGCACAAGAAATTTGGTGCGGGAGAAACACGGAAAAAGATGGACACCACGCTGGAAGAGACGCGCGTGTGAAATAGTGGAACATCTTTTGGGGGAGGGGGTGGGGGGTAGAGCAGACCCGCGGGAATGCAGAGAGGAACTAACTCGGGAAGAAAATGAACAGAAGCCCATGACTACGAGGCGGGGAGTAAAGTAATGAAGCGGGCGGAACAAGAGCGGTGAGGAAGAACGGGAGGAGGAGGAACGGGGGGAGGACACCATGAAAGAACGCGTCCCTCTCTCGGATGCATAACTTTGCCGTTTTTTTCCTCTTCTTCTATTTCTTTTCTCCCTCCTTTCGAGTTTCGGAATGGAAGTTGACCCTCCAGGTCCTCGGAATCCTTTATCTCTCGCCGCTTGCCGAGGTCCGCGCGCGTGAATCAAAAAGGGGACTCGGGGAGAAAAGGGAAGTGGCGGTGGATGCGGACGGGGGCTGTGGAGGGCTAAGGAGGGGGGATTCAAGGTGGGGGGGGCAAGGGGGACTTGCGACTTGGATTTTCGCTGCTTAGGCTACCGCCTAAACGTCGTCGTCTTCACAGTTTATATCTTCCTCTCTCTCTTTTCTTCCTTTTTGACATAAACTCACTATGCATTTACACATCATGTTAAGAAGTTCTAATTTCTGTAGCTCTTAACGTTTTAATTATCATTGAAAGATATTTCAAGAAAGATATTTATTATTATTTTTTAAACAGAACCATGAGCGTAAAATATAAGTTACAGTTTCAGGCTTAACTTTGTGGAGACGCGACACATTAAATAATTTCTCTCTCTGTACATTCCACACTTTTTTAGTTTTACTGGACATTGTTTCGACGTACAATGTCATTTTCAAAGTTAAATTTCAAGGAATTCCAAGGTTTACTTACAAGGTTTACTTCAAGGTTTTTCAAGACCTTGAAAATGGCATTGTATGAAGGTACAAAGCGAGAAATTATTTCATGAACGTTAAAATTGCCATCATTCTTTTGTTCATTTAAAATAGCAGTTTTTCTTCTATTTTTAACATGACTCACCATGAGTTCACATCCTAGTGCTGCTAGAAGTAGATACCTATACGTATGAACCATTTAAATCAAAACAACTCTATAACGAAAATGGCAAACTTTTCCTGTTGAAATAAAATAACTAAGGTTTATTCTACGAATAATATATAGGTAGGTAGCGTATAAAAATATTATTTTATACTGCATGAATATTACAAGTATCGATTTCATAGCGTGAATTTGCAAAGGAAAAACCGAACAAAAACGCCGCGGCTAGCTCCAGTATCCTAAAAAATTGAACATAAAATTAGCTTTTCAGGGCAAAACAGATATTGATATATGACAATAGATTTGTCAATATGTTCTTTATAGATGAATCCACTGCCAGTATCAAACAATAAGATTCCACTGATTCATCAATTATTTTGAAATCCAGAGATGTTGTTCTTTTAATTAGACCTAAAGGCCATGAAAAAACCCCCCATGTCACTGTGTTTTGATGGCTACGAGTCTTTGGAGAAGGGACTGAGGAGGGACGGGTGAAAATCGGGAAAAAAGATCTGCGACTAGGATTTTCGCCGCTTCGGCTGCCGTCTCTACGTCGCCGTCGTCTTCACATTTTATCTCTCATCCTCCCCCTCTTTTTCCTTTCTTTCTCAGCCATGCGAGGAAGGTCCTCTACTTCCGAGATGGGATGAGGAGAGGAGATGGACGATAGATAAGGATTTATTCGTCTTGCGGCAAAAATGTCGGCCTTGGACGGAGCAAAAGACATTCCCCTATCTATGCTGGCAACCGGGGAATTCGGTCGCCAACCGAATTCACTTGATTCCTGCTTATTTTATCCTTTCTTCTCTCTCCCACTGCGTTTCGAGGAAACCATAATTTGCACGCTAAATTCTTTTCTAGATCTACATATTGAAAGATAAAATCCTAGCAAAATAACACCAGCTTATCTATGGGGAAACGATTCCGGAAGATTTTTCGTGGAAATATCCATGGAGAATATTAATTTAACTAGATAAAGTTCTAGTAAGAAGATATCTCTGTCATAATATACGCGATTCTTTTCTTCCAACATGCAACGCAACTTATTTTGGAACTAGCGGCAAGCTATAAGTCTCTCTCGTTTGATACCTATTGCTATATACGGTAATTATTAAAAAAAAGAACGCAGAGAGAAATATGAAAAATGTATCAACTTTATTCTGGTAGCAAAAGAAATTTTTTTGAGAACTTGGTAAAAAAGATTCAGCACAATGTCCACAGAAAAGTATTGCCAATAGAAATGCGACCACCGTAAAAAATTAGTAATTGATACTCAGTTGAGAGGTCCAGAAGTCTGCAACCCACATTTAGCTAACGAATGCAGAAAATATTTTAATAATGTTTGTTAGCTATCTAAGAATATTTACTGCTCATTACACAGCCTAGAAATATAATTTTCACTAATTGATCAGCGAATTTTAATACATTTTTCTCTTTTGAAGTGAAGTCTCTATTTCATGTAATTTGAAAATAGCATAGGAAAATGTTCATGAAAGTTTAATTGGCCTTTCAGTTTAATTGTTTAGTTTAATTGGCTCTGTAGTAGCATTTAACCAGCCATTTCCCCAACTTTCGGCATCGCAAGACTAATATTTTTATTCACTTCATGACAGTTTACGCAAACTTATTTGAACATCCAATGGATGCGGATCTGGAATGGAAACAATTTTTAAAAATATCTTCTTAGTAATGGTTTCAGAATTAAGTATTATGCATTAGTTTCCCAGAGTAGAGTGCACAAACCAAGTTGAAGGGCTAACGAACTTCTCCTTAGCAACGCCAGCATCTTCCGAGGCTGCAAAAATTGCATGAATTTCACGTCAATGATTGCTTATCTGTACCACACTTCATAAAACCCAACCTCTAAGTCCCAAGGGATCTTCAAACTCTTATTATGTCAACTTTTGTTCCACATGAAAACAATTTGAGTAATGTAAACATGTCAATTTGATGCTTCTGCAAGAATTAAATTCAAGTTATAGCAAACATTAACAGCCAAATAGTTTCTTTGAAATACATTTTTTACTACAGCACGTTAAGGATTTTCCTAATTCTCATCATATTAATTTGTTAGAAATGTATTGGAAGTATAACATCATTATTTCAAAATATCACTATTAACGTTGAAAAACTCTTTTTTCCATTTAATGATTGAAAGATGCCGCTTTTTTCTTTGTTTCATAAAGTCTAATTGCATGTTCATGGGTGTGGCAACTATGAATAGAATACTAGATAAACTATCATAATAGTTTCCAACTCTGTAACAAAAATGGTAAATTTTTCGTACATAGATCAAAATCTTTCTCAGCTAACAATATACTGATAACAATTACAAAATCTTATCTCATGCGGCATGAATATTACAAGTGTCGAATTATAGAATGAATATAAAATCGGAGATCAGGCAAACTGGTAAAAACAGGTACTGAAAAATGTATGGAATTGCATTTTTCAATGTTCTCTTTACATATGAATTGATGACGGTATCAAATGATATGATTGCAGTGATTCGACGGTTTTTTTATCCAGAGATGGTACACTTTAAATTCCTTCTTATGGCAGAGGAAAAACACCCCGACTCTCTGGGAATTTTGATGGCGACTTATCTTTGGGCCAAAGAACTCTCATATTTGACGGACAACCGCTGACTTAAAATAATGGTCGGACGACGTGCGCACATTTTTATGTGCGGGCATTGTTAAGAGCTGCGGCGTCCCGTCCGAAGGGGCGTAATTCAAGTAAAAGGGAGGAGACTCAGGCAGACGTCATCTCGGGCCAGATGATTCGTCTGAAAAGTACCGCCGATTCCGCGAAACGTCTCATAAATCTCGACGGACGAGGACAATTTTTGCCGACGAATTTTCGTATGTACGTCCGGCCCGCAGACCGGTCCACAGTTTAATCGCCCCGACACCGTGGGACGAAAAGAAAGCATACCTACCCCTTTTTATTTATGCGCTCGCTCAAGGAGAAACAATCATTGTCTACTTACCTCGGGCACAGTTTTCTGCGACACACGACGCACAATCTTGACCGCGCGGGCCGGACCGTCGCGGGGGAGGAGGAACCGACAAGGTATGAGGAGGTGGCCGCCGTCGGCGGGGCGCGCGGAATACCAGAGCGCCAGATTGCGGAGGATGGCGATGGGGAAAGAGGAAGGAAAGAATCTTAAAGGCGCCGACGACGAAGAATGAGAGTGGCGTCGTTATTTTCGAGGGCAGAGGAATTTTTCTTCACATCGTCTCGGTCGGTCATCGTCCCAGCTCCTACTTACCCTCCGACAATCCAGAAATACTGTTTTTTTTTCAAACGCGAGTGCCCTTGACTCGTGCCTCAAGCAAAATAGTCGACGCGAGTAGTTCGCACGCCCTTCACGTGAAATATAATGCTTCAGAAATGTGCCAACCTATCATTACCAACAGTGTGAAGAACAAGAATCAGCCAATATCTCCGTCGGTTGGGTTTTTTTGGGGAGAGGAGCGATAGCTGAGGTCATGTGTACCATTTGAGACAGGTGATTCGATAGGTAGATGCAGGAATAGGTAGAGAAGAGAGAAAGGGAGGAGAGAAACCCAGCATTAAGCTCAATCAAATGAAAAGAGCGCCTAGATATTTACACTTGTAAGTCCCACCCTACGGATGGATTACTACAATCGTTAGTTCTCTTCATAAAACATTGAGTTAGGGATCAGAATTTTACTGAAAACTCCACCTCTACTGGGATTCAAATATGAATCCTTAAGATCGGAAGACAGTACCCAAATATCCACCACACCAAACTGATCCCCTAATGTGTTTCTGCCAATAATAATAATTTGATTTTTATATTTAGTTTTCTACCGGTGAGGGTAGTTTTTGATGGATCATTTCCAATCTCCTATTTCTTTAATACGCTCGTTCAACTTCCTCACAGAATCTGTTTCTTCAGTCCATCACAACTCAAAATATATTCAATTCAAACCCGTTTTTCGTTACTGCCGGAAATACATTTGATACATCGTGGAAAACGGTTGCCTGCGAGTTCATATCTTACAATATGCCACAGTACGTCTATTATAATGTTTCGGGCGGGAGTCAAATAAAAACATATAGTTCATGTGATCTTGGAGGGACATAAGTGTCAACCATGCATACCAACCTTAGAGTAGATCGTGATATTCCGTCGTAAATATGAAAGATATAAGTACCTTAAACACTACAACAAGACAAGCGCCATATGTAAAACAACATTGCAACAGTTTTCTCATTACCCTACGTGTGGAATTTCGAATGTCTCTTGCATACAATTTTCATATCCACAGCAGTAGTTTGAAAGCCCATCACGTGAAATATAATTCATGAGAAATGAGGTTGATGAGGAGTTTAATATAGAATGTAGCGTTGTATGGAGCAGAAACGTTGACTCTTAAAAAGGAGAACGAGAACAGGCTGCAGGCATTCAAGATGTGTGTGAGCAGGAGGATGGGGAAGGAAGACTATGAACGGAAAGGAAGACAAATGAGGAAGTGCTTGATATGGACGGTGAGGAGAGGAAAATTCTGGATGAGATTAGGCGTAGGCTGGGTAGGTGGCTGGAAGCAGTAAGGATGTAAGTGGTAAGGGGCGATGGTTTGCTGAGGGCCGCGATTAAGGGGAGGATGTTGGGCAAGCGGGGAATGGAACCAAGAAAATAGGTTTTATGGACGGGATGAAGAAGGGTAGAACCTACGCGGAGATGAAAAATAAATACTAGAGTTAGATAGGGCCCTGCGCGCGTAAAAATCTGGAGGATTTTCTCTGACTTTAAATAAAACCTACCCTTAACCGGTAGATTGATTTGAAGTAAACATTAGTGCATGGCGTTAATGGTGCTGCCGTAGTCCAGGGATGGCCGGGCCGGGGGCATAGGGAGTCCGCCGTGCGGGTGGTGGAACTCCGCGGGGCCGGCCCAAGGCACGGGAGGAGGCCACTGGCCAGGGGGGGAAGCGAGCCCCCCTCCGCTGGGCTCACAACACCCTCCCCTCCGACCCGGCGCACTTCATACGCGCTGCCGTACGCAACATGTCCGTCGCAATATCCAGAGAGCTTTTTAAAGATGGCGTCGGGCAGCCGGCCGGCCGCCGGGGAACGAGCGGCGACCGCCTGGATGGGGAGTCGGCTACAAAATGGAGGGAGAGCACCGCGCTGTGGTGGGGGGTTGGCCATTGCCTTGGCGTTCCGCTAACCGGACACTCAGTCGCTGTCGTTTTTGGCCGTGCGATAATCGAATATATAACAAATATCGCATTGAGAGATAACTATTGCATAGCCAAGGATGCAATGTATCGAATGATACATTGCGTCCTCGGCTATTCCAGATTCCTACACAACGTGAAATATTATACCTACACTAGGGAGTTAAATCTCAATAATAGGAGTTATTATGTTACTAAATTTATTATCTGAGAAGCATTAGCTGCACAACGTCAATTACTATCAGCAAGTGCAATAAATAAATCAATTGATTGATATCAAAAACCCCCACCAACTGAGCATGGTTACTCTGAACTACCAATAATAATTAAATTTTAATGTGGTAGAAAAGTGCTATGGATTTAAGCTCCATCCACGGGGGTTAATCCTCCCATTAAATCGCAATGAATCGATATCACGCCGCAAGATTAATTAATTCGATACATCACGTGGTTGTGAGTTCTCCTTGAAGGTTTGCTGGGAAAAAATTACGCATGCAATATTTTTGGTGATATCTCTAGCATATATACCTAATTGAGAAAGAGTTTAAAATAACTGAATTGCTCACGTGTTAAGTCTCCACATATCAAAAATCAACAAACGCCTCAAATGATATTCATTTAACACCCAATCTCGTAAACTATTTTGAAATGCCAATTGTAGCATTGCACACATCGTTCTAGTCCGGCGCATAGTCTCTGATTCCCAAGAATATTATATTTATGTTATTAATATTCATCAACTCTTGTAATATTTCGCTACATAGAGTTCATATCGTAAACAACTATTTTTATACATTACTTATAAGTTGATGTTTGCCTAATGCTATGTACCTACTTCAATATGCTCGGTTATATTAAATGCTTCACCTGTAATCGCATCGCATTATTTCTCATTACCATGCAGCTCAGAATTGTATTGTCATTTGTCTTGCATATCGAATATCGTAGTCAATGCATCGATATATCGTAAGTGCGCCCATTCCAAGCGCCCAAGCCAAGACCGCCCCTATAAGCTCTTGACTCCTGACTGATGAGCTCACCTACAACCACCTCCATTTTATTTTCAATTTATGCGAAGCGATTCATTAAATTTTCCGTGGAAATGGAAAACAGGCGAAGAGAAGTCGAGTGCACGCCAACACTCCAAGGAAAATAATAAAAAATTAAATTTCATTCCACCAATCTCTATAGTCATCCCATGTTATAGGCGCACGAATGGATTTTTCATTACAACGCTTTTTTATGAGATAGGAAATAAAAGGAATGCATTTGGCTCTGAGGACTTCAGGGTAATGGAATATAAATCAATTGATTAACGCTATTACGATCCTTAGCCCATATAGAACTCGGATCGAGAAAAATATATTATCAGTAGGACATGAATAAAGTAAAAGATGAATATTCGGAGGTAATAGTATATAATTAAACTTCAATCGTCTCTTCTCAATACGGTTATCGTCCTGCTATACCCACGTCGGATGTAGCTGACTCTGAACCTTTTTCCAAAATGAAGTCCTGCTCGTCTGATTATTTTTTACTTCCTCATATTATTTGAATTACATGATGCGATATACGTTTACTTAATATAAAGCTGGTATTTTACGGTTTCATTTCAACGGGTATTTACCTCCAGATATGAAGAATCCGTTTTCATTTATAATTTTAAACCTCGTTGCAACTCCTAATTTTGGACTGCAACTTAATTTTCCCGAAATTAGTTTCCAATAAACTAATATCTGCGTCGCAATTTTTAATTATGAGGAAATGATACAGAATAAATTAGCAGCATATAAGAAGATAGTGTGCTTAATCTGCTTTAAAATTGCCAAACGTTTTGGCTTGGAGCAAATAATATATAGCGCTGTTAAGGTTGAACCTGCGCTTCAAATTACTGCTTTCATTACATAGATGAACTCGACAGAAACAAGATAAAATGGCTCTAAATGTTATAAATAATAATTGAAAATAATTTTCAATCAATCATCATGGCTGTACAGTCATGAGTTTTCTTCAAAATGAAGTAATCCTGTCATATGAAGAATGACTTTTATATTGACGCCATGTCTCAGAGGAATTTAAAAACTTTCTCTAGAACTGCAGTAAAGCTGCATAATTATAAAATTCGGGATGAATTAAAACAACAGGACTAGCGAGTGCTTTTGCTCTTTTAATGTAAACGTAATTAAAACAAATGTATTATATATAATTGCTGACGATGAACTCGACAACACTGTATAGCTGGTCAACATATCATAGTTTCACTCCGGTCCGGCACCTTTGTTTGATTGCATAGTTTCACTCCAATGTTTTTGTTTACTCCTCAAACATAGTTGCCAAGTCTGTTTGAATATGGCGGATACGGAATGAAAGTAAGACTCTTCATCGCTTTTCAAACATAAATATCTGCATTAAATGGCCGATAAGGTAACCTGAAAAAAAATCATTGTATCCGTTGATTATTTAATCACCATATGGTCGTTTATGAGGTAGCCTTGTCGGGGAAAATCTCGAGAAATAAAATGATGAGGTGAGGGACGACACCATTCCGCCATAAGAGCAATGTAATTTGAGGCCGAAAATGACGATTTTAAAATCCTGTTATCAGCGCTAAATGGCCGATTACACCCAATTATTTTTTCACAGATCGACTAAGGCATAATTTCTCTGCAATATATTAAAATATCAGGGCATGTTATCGAAGGTGCTTATAGTAGAGGTTCTACCTTAACAGTTCAAAAAGAGCTTAAAAAAGACTTTGGAATTAATTCATATTGTACATTTTTAGCTGAGGGTATAGTATTTTATAAGCGTCAGATTAATACCTAAAGTAATTAATAAAATTGAAATTTTCGTTATATTAAAATTACATCTTAAAATTAAACGCATCAAAGTTGACGAGTAACACAATATTACGAGGAGAAAACTCTTGAGGGTTATTTTAGAATGAACACCGGTAGGGCCATCAACATATCATATAAGAGGAATTATAACAACGATTTAAAAACAGAATCTCAAATTGTGTTTAACTTTTACTCTACTCAAAAGGGAAAAGAAGACGCATCACATTAAGTAAAAGTTAAGATTAGTAATAAAACTCGAAGGTGAAGAGTTCCATCAAAGTAATTGTATTAAAGGTAGTACTTTAATTGAGAAATTATAAACATGAATTTGATATAACCGACACCGACATACATACATAATAATGCTTGCTATACTTTTATAATAATACTTTCAGCGAGATTAATAACTTCTGGACGGTGGCAATCATCACATGTCGCTATGTTCTTCAAGTTATATCTCCCATTCTCGTAATGTTTTCAGACCCTGTCCCTACCTCGTATTCAGAAATTGGTAAATTATGTGGCAAACTATGCAAGTTCAGGTGTAAGTTTCAATGGCGAAACACATCTGGATTTATATTGAATACGACTTACAACAAAAAAAACGGCCTCACAGATGAGCTTGATGGCAATCACGCCACAAGATCTTATTTAAGGAGTCGATTGTGAAACAGTTGCCCACTAAATTGCCTGTTCTGTGAAGCCTACTAAAGGGCAACTCTTTACTTTCAAAGTTAACGTCAGCAAATGCTTTGTCGGGCAACTTGTAACATCCTTAGGTGAATTATTTTTGATTAGTCTCCGTCGGACAGTGAGGTTGTTCATGAGTGACCTTTAAAGCGACTAAAAGGGGAATACCTCGTGCCTTTCTGTCCTGCATAGTGATGAACTAGGGGGAGGTGAACGAATACCAGGATCTTCCCAATTCCCATTCCTGCAGCGACTTGTTCTAAGTGAGGGGCGTGATGGCATCACACATACCGCCCCTATTCTCCCCTGGCCCCTCTTGACCACCCCTTGGGTAACGTTATGCGGCAAACGTCTTCGGGTCGAAGGGTCTCGGCGCTGGCAATGGCCACTCGGCAGAAATTCGGACAGCTCAGCAAGGGGTGGGGAAGAGGTGGGCCGTCGGCGGTCGGAAGGAACCTTTAGGGGAGGGGTTCAAATTGGGGAAAGGATCCGAAGGAAAAGGTGCAACGGAATGAAGGGTGAGATGAGTTGGGCAGGGTGGAAGGGCTCTAAGTTATGAAAGAGGAGTGAGAAAGATGCACGTCGAATGAATTACGTCGGTTCATTCCTTTAGACGCTGTGCTCAATTTCCCACGGTCCGTAACCTTTTTCTGAGGGACACGAGGGAGGCGATACAAAGACAAGAATACTGTTCGTTAACGTATTCCATCATTTAAATTTCATTTCTTCGAATTTCAGGCTGCTTTTTTACTGATTACTGGTACTTTTAGCGGTGGAAACCAAGACTCACAGTTTGTGCTCAGCCTTAAACACAGGTACCTCGCTACAAGTCGCAGTGGTGGCATCATATGCAAGTGTGCATCATTGCACAAATGATGCCAAATATGTCATCAGTGGCAAATGAATGCTAACACAATGACTAATGACAATGGTGAAACTCAGATAAATTCGACAAGCAATTGATTAGATCGTAATACATTTTTAAATTTACTGGAAATGTCTACGATTATTGGCACGACCTAGCACGACACCGAAAATTAATATTTTTCCAGATTAATTCCGTAGCCAATAAATTGATTTTACTATCAGATGTAACAGCTGATGGATGTTATTTTTTCTATTTGTCCTCATCGGTGAGAAATCAATATATTTTGCGATACAACGTTAAAAAATTAAACCAAGGCAATAACCACAGTAAAGTAATATATATAAATATATATATATATATATATATATATATATATATATATATATATATATATATATATATATATATATATAAAACTTCACTTGCAAGTAGTGTTACCAATCTCTCCCCTATTGGCTCTCACCCTTGCAACAAACCCCGTTGCCTCACTTGCCCAATCAACACCTCTTCCCGTTTCTTCACTACTCCGGTGACGAATGTCACATATCAAATACTTACTCGGGGAAACTGCTCCTCGAGTAATGTTATATATCTTATAACCTGCAAGCACTGCCAGGCTTTCTACGTTGGCCTCACCAGCACACCTTTAAATATGCGGGTCAACAATCACAGGAGCAGCGTGATGCAACAGTTGCAGTTGCCTGTAGCGGAGCACGCTAACTCGCATAACCTCTCCTTCAACAACTGCTTTCATATAAAAATAATCCGCGCCCTCCCACCCGACATACCCATAATGGAGCTCCGCCACTGGGAGCTCTCTTATATTTCCATTTTAAAGTCAACCTGCCCTCCCGGACTCAATCTTCGCTAGCTCCCTCCCCTCCCACTCCACCCCCCTCCCCCCTGCACTTCCTTCCAACCAATCCCCTTTCCCCAACAACCAACCCCTTACCAAGACATACCCTAAACTCCTAATTCCAGTGTGACACTCCTTAGTAGTGAATCTCCTCCAGCTGAAGAAGGGTCCTTAGCCCGAAAGCTACCCCTAAGCAGTGGACACCGGTGTCGTCATTGATCATCTGCCTGTGAGTGTCCACTGATTTACTTTCCTATCCTTCCCCAACCTCAACGCCTTGTTGCTAGCATATACTTTTATATTTATTTCCTTTCCTTTTATATTTATATATATATATATTTCGACGGCAAAGGCCATTTCGCACATACTTACTGTCAGCCGCTAGCAAACAGGGGCAGCAGCACTCGGACGAATTGGAGAATCACCCCTACAAATTTGAGTCAAGCCCAATGATACTTAACTTCGGTGACTGTTCGGGAACCAATGCTTTCATCTTTGCAGGCTATTGCACAATATAGCCAAAATTCCAAATTAAAACGATAGCTATTGCGTGTTAACATTTCAATTTCCTCCGATTTCTGAACTAAGCCAGAAAGTGGGTGTTTGACTTGTTCCTAAAAAGCGATAAGATAGAAATTATGATCACAAGATGAGTTCTGAATAGTATCATAACAAATAATTGGTGCATGAATAAGTATTTCCGCGAAACTTGCTATAAAAAGTTTTGTTACAATAACGTCGTGAGGTAGCGATATACCGAGTAAGTTGTTGGTTCAGCTGTCGTATTAGTAAAGATAGAAAACATGAAATTATCTCATATTATATTCGAACCCCAGAAATCAATTCTACTAGTAATTAATATGGAAAAATCTTTGGTTTTACTTCAATGGTTTGGTAACGGGATCTTGTACTAAAAGTGACAGTGTGGGAATCCACAGCAGAGGATAAATCTTTTCAACCCAGTGTAATTGCTTTTTTCTGAAAATTTAGTAAGGATTTTCATTAATTATCATATTTTTACCTTATTTTCTTCATGATAACTTGAAAGGTTGTCAAACTTTCCAACAGATTTTAATTTTTCCATCGGAAGTAAAAGTTTCAAGTATTGATCGGCAGGCAGGCAGGCAGGGCAGAAGTAGATATAGCACTGAAGTAGAGGTGCTCATGCTCTGGATGGAAGAATCGGAAACCGCTTACCCAAATGAATATGTAATATTAGCCATAAATGTCTCCTAAATAACAGGTCTTCTCCATTTCTTTGATAGCTATTATATAAATTACTGTAATCGATTGAAAAATTGATGGATTGGAACATGGTGACGGTGTTGCTTGAACCCGATATCTATACAAAGAGAAGAAATCAGTGATAAAACCCTTTCCCCATTGAGGACAAGTCCCTACTGGCTGGCTCCAACATCTAAAATATTTACGAATTCGTGCGTTCTTCGAATCATGAAGATTTTGTGAGATTCCTCGTTTCACAGCTTAAATCGTAAATACGGCTAGTTAGATATAAAATATTCTCATAAAAAGTTACTTACTAGGAAGCTGACTAATTCATACATGTTGTCAGAGTTTTACGACCTTTTGTTTGCAATAATACTTCTTCAAAACCAAATTATTATTTTCTCGTTACGCCTGGGCACAAATCAGAGCATATGGCTGCGGGAATACTCGTTAATTAACTTAAATATGTCCTAAAATTAATAATAATGGAGGGAATATATCTACAACAAATCACTTAGATGAATCTACGCATAATAAGCAGCTACGTTTGCACCAACAAAAGATGGAGTATTCGAATATGAGCAATCTATTATGATTCATGAAGGAGTTGTGTTTTGCATAAACTTAGTACATTTTATCCAGCTCTATAGGTGCTTAGCTATGATAGCTTATGCTATACTCACGCAATTATTGAGGGAATAGGAAGTGCATAATAAAATTTAGAACATTATGGTGGACGTATTATTATCTTTATGTCAGCAGCTTCGGTATTTTTTGATTGAATGCTTCGACTTCGAATATTCATTATCAAAGGTCTCTTCTTCATCATATTTCTCTCTTCTAGACGGCATATAATCTTTCTCCCTTCATCTCAATAGGCATGGAAATCCTTTTCCTCCTTCTTCTAGACGTCACAAACGTTCTAGCTTTGAAAATTATTATAACATTACCTCGCCTCCAATCATTGGCCCCACCCACTTCCTCTGGCTTCCCCATTCTCGTCAACCAACTTTCTCTCTTCCTCAACCTTAACCGGTACCAATACAGTCTTCGTTCTTTCCACCAAATTTTGTCCGTCCTTCTCTCTAGCCATAATTCAAACGCCAGTAGTATAATCCTGAGGACATATTAATGCTTAATTATAGGCCCTTCTGTACACTTATCATCAAGTAAATGTGATTAAAAAAGAGATAATCGTAAAGGTCTACTGATCGCAGGTGATTTCGTTGTAAGTCCCTCCCAAATCCTAGCGGGGTGAGTGGAGGGGGTTGCGTACGTCATTAGTCGATGGTTAGAGAGAACCGGAAAGGGAAATTTAGTCGGTAAGGGTAGTCAGTGGTGTTGCTAATTCCTAGGAAGGCTGGAGGCTATACCCTTTCGGACGAGGTGATACGAAGTATCAAGAATCGCTTTAACGGGGTCGGTTTCGTTGGGTATTCGGGGAGGCAACCGGCCACTAAGGGAGAAGGGGGATGAAAGTAGGTTGGAGAGAAACCCGGTGACGGCATAACTCCACAATTAACGAAAGTCTCCGAGGAGTTCACAGGTTAACGTCCCATCCCACGGACGGTGTGCTGCCTTTGAAAAACTTAAAAGTTAACATCCTAGCAGGCATCAAGATACCCCTGAATTATCTCCACCACTGTCTAAATACGATTCAGGGTCCCCTGGATATGAGGGAAATACTTTAGTCCATGAAATCAACACGGTCCCCACAGCTAAGTACGCACATATAACACCACCTGAATGTCAAAGGTACGATGCCAACTCCGAGCATGAACAATGAGAATAATGCAACGATACTTAGGTCACTGAACGCACATAATCCTTTAATCTGTTCTTACCAGCAGTAGTTAGCATGTTATATAAATAATTATGTTTATTAGGTTAACCCATTGGTTAAGGTAGGTTTAGTTGGAGGTTGGTAAAAATCCTCTTGGTTTTTGCAGGCACAGACCCCAATATCCTAACACAATAACTTTCTTCATGTGAACGCACGTCCTGTCTCTCTTCATCCCACCCACAAAACCTACTCTTTTCCTTGTCCTTCCCCGGTAACCCAACATCCAACCCTGTATATCACCTAGAGGTGGGAAATCCGATTCATTTTGATGATTCGGTTGATGTGATTTGGTTCATGGTAATGAATCAAATCTTCAAATCGTTCATAATGAACGAAAATGTGACAATGAACGATTTAGTGGATTGAACCAAATCAAAGAATCCATTACGTAAGCGCATCATATGATTTCCAGGCGATCAATGGTTATGTCCCGGCGAAGAAGTGAATTTTTATTCTCCATCTCATAATTTACCTTCAGAATGTAAACCTTCGTCAATTGCCCCATTTTTTTGTTTATTTAGGAGTGCAGTTCACAATCCATGGCTTGTGAACTTGGGAAAAGCGATTAATATCCTTTCTTTACAGCCATAATTTCACGGAAATTTTATATTCATGGTTGCTTCTAATTCTTCATTTAGGTACCTTTTTCACAATATAAACTATTTCCCGTCATTATGTTTCCCATCCACAAAAATATTTTCGTTTTAATTTTTCTCTTCACAGCTATTGATACAGAATACGCGGCGCGTTCGAAATCGCTTGACTTTTTCGCATTATCTATTAGCAGGCACACATCAAATATACGATATGGTGTACTTTGACCCATGATAGTAGGTCATGCCTATAGCTTGGAATATTCTTTTCGGGGAAATTACCTTAGCTCAAGCTACAAAGAAAGTCATATAGTAGACTGGTTTTATTTAGCGGTATTACATTGCTTACCGGTCGCAATGATTGCATAACAAAATAGCACATCATATAAAATGAATTCAAAGGGAGTAAGCACCTGTACTTTACGACACCTAATTCAGCAGGATTTTGAACATTTGTGTTCGACGAAAAAATTATTGCTAATTTCATACTATTCAAATTACGTGGATCAATTGTTCGTGATTAAACGGAATGTCGTCTTGTCTGTCCTCCCAACGTCTAAGCTGGTGACCGAATCTGCTCACTTGGCTATTAGCAATGCTATTAGATAGCCAGTTGATGCGGAAAAATTGCAAGGATCAATTGCTCATGATTAAATGGAATTGTTGTCTTGCGAGTCCTCCAACGCCTAAGCTGATGACCGAATCTGCTCACTTGGCTTTTGGCAATGCTACCACGGATATAGTCAGTGATGCAGCCTGATATCATATCGCGATAAATTAACGTTAACTATTTGTCCTGAGGCCTTTGGTGATTTCATTTGAGGACCTTTCTCCCGAATATATGTGAGATTTTAATAATTTTATGTCAACATCTTGGCCATGTTAAGTTCCTTTCGTTGATTACTTGTGGTTTCTTTCACACATTTATAGCTACGATTCATATCTCTAAGGAAAGATACTTGTTGAAGACTTGAGCTGCATACTCTAGGTGATAGGAATTTGGCAGAGACTTGAAGGTGAGAAGTGAAATATTCACTGGTTGACAAGAAAAAAGTATTATTTATTTTAAAAAATTATTTCAAATCAGATATGGTAACCAAACAAAAATAAGTTACCCTGAAAATTTTCCAGACCATGGATTCCAAGAGGAGGAGGAGTGAAATTTGGCATTACTACCGACAAGTATCTACAGATCTTGCTGAATGCCTGTTTTGTAAGCAGAAGTATTCATTTAAGTCCGGATGTACATCTAATTTGTTTCGACACATTAAAATTAAGCATCCCTCAATCAGTCTTGACGGCAATGCTCCAAAAAGGGCTTGCCATAGCACTGATGAGACTGGAGAGCAATTGTCTCAGCCATCATCCAATTCAGCAGCATCTACCAGTTCTCTATTGCTGCTTCCTAGCTCAACTGAAGACATTCCTCAAGGTACTTCCTCAGTGTCCATAACTCAGACAACGCTAAAGCAATTTATTCACCGTCCTTTGGGAATAAAGACCAGCCAAGGCATTGATGAGGGATTAATTAAGCTGATCGTGTCACAGTATCTTCCTTTCAGCCTTGTAGAGCAACCAGCATTTAAGACATTCATACACTTGCTGAATCCTAATTATCGACTCCCCTCAAGGAAAACCTTGGCAAATAATTATTTGGAACTTTTATACTCAAAAACAGCAAATGAACTAAAGGAAGCACTCAAAAGCACATCTTCTTGTTCAGTTACTGTGGATGGGTGGACATCTACCACCAATGACAGTTATTTGGCAGTCACAGTACATTTTATATCTGATGATGGAAAATTGCAATCTGCTCTTCTGGATTGCATAAACTTTATGGAAAAGCACACAGCAATTAACATTTCAGAAGAGATTCTGAAAATAATACAAAATTGGGGACTATATGGAAAAGTAGTAGCATTAATTTCAGACAATGCTGCGAATATGCTATCTGCTGCAAGGACTTTAGGCTGGACCCACATTCCGTGCTTTGCGCACACTTTGAATTTAATTGTGCAAAATTCATTGAGTGAAGTGAAAGACCTACAAAATAGGATAAAGAAAGTGGTAGAGTATTTCAAGAGAAGTAGTGCTGCCCATCAGAAACTAAAATCTCTGCAGTCCCCCCAAGTCAATTACCCAACTCTGAAGCAGGAGGTACCCACTAGGTGGAATTCTACATATACAATGTTCCAATCAGTTTTAAAAAACAAAGAACCTCTCCTGTCAGCTCTAGCATTGCTAAAAACTGAACTAACTCTAAAACAAACAGATTTTGATATAATTGAAAAACTCTGTGAAATTTTACTGCCTTTTCAAGAAGTAACATTAGAAATAAGTTCAGAGAAACAAGTGACAGCATCAAAACTGATACCTCTCAGCCAGGGAATGATGATATATTTACAGTCACTGAACTTTGATGCACCAGAAGAGGAGGTCAAAAATTTTTTGTCCAAAATTCGCAGTGAGATGAAGAAGAGATTCTCGGGCATTGAGGACAAAATCCTACTGGCAGAGGCAACCTTGTTAGATCCAAGGTTCAAAAATGTGGGTTTTGACAACCAAGCTGCCATTGATAGGGCAAAAAATAATTTAATTGGGAAAGCAGCAGCTGTTTCTACATTCAGTGAAGCTGCAGGTTCAAACCAGGACATAAATATGGATATGGTTCCTTCTTCTGGGTGTGTCTGGAAGCATTTAGATTCCATTTTACGCAGTAAAATCTGTGATAGGTCACCAACTGCTGCAGCCATTATAGAATTTGATAAATTTTTAAAAGAATCCCATCTTTTACGGCATGAAGATCCTCTTCAGTGGTGGTGGAAAAACCAAGGGGCATACCCAAGGCTTTTCACATTGATGAAGAAAAGACTTTGTGTAGTTGGGTCCTCTGTGCCCTGCGAAAGGGTGTTCTCCAAGGCTGGAACTATTTTATCGGAAAGAAGGAGAAGTCTCAAGCCTAAAAAGCTCTCCAAAATTTTATTTTTAAATGTAAACCTTCAATAAGATTTTTGCTCAGGTACCTTTTGTGAATATCTGCACATATTTAATCAGGTCGTTTAAATGTTGCATTTTTGATTTCTCCTTTTTATTAATAATCTGCAATAAAACACCAGTAAAATACTATATCCTCTGCATGTAACATAATTCTATAACATTCTATATAAAATAGTATTCAATTTTGAAATTATCAATATACCTACTCAGATCTTCAAGATTTGAATAGTTGAAACTTACTGAGTCATCTCTGTGTACTGTGTATAATGTTACTGAAAGGAGGAAATTACATCAATGTTTTATATGAAGGCTGGCTACTAGCAGGGAAAGTTAATCCGTTTCACAGTTTATTTCCCAAGAAAAATTTCTTATCCACAGATTAATGAAAGTATCAATTTTGCAATTTTGCCATTCATGAGCTCGCTAAAACGGAAGTTTACTGCTAATAATGAAAAGAAATAACGACTTCTCCCAAAGCTTATGAGCATCTCTGGAAATTTAAACCTACTAAACGTATTAATGTAGCAATAGAAGACTTTACTTGAAGACAGTCTTTCACAGATTACGGTCACCCAAGAATTTTCAATAATTGATATTGCCAGAATAATATAGATTTCTTCGTGAAAAAGTCATTTACCAGAGTTATCTCATATGGTTAGAGGGAATCTGTGAATATGTCCTCAAACCAACTCCTGCAATTACAGCCAAATACATTCCCAACTTGCAGGTAAACATCAATTCAACATGATAGCAATGTCATAATTGTTCATTATTTACAAACCTGGATGATATCAGCATCCAAACAACCTTTCTCTTCCCAGAAGAAATCAACACGATTCTTTGGAAAATCCCATAAAAATTGCTCAAATCTTCGAAATCTCCACACAAATCGTTCAAAATGAACGATTTGTATTCAAAACGTTTTTGAATCTTTCGATTCTCCTTGCAAATCATTCATTTGGAAATTTGGAACGATTTGGATGACTTGGATTCTTGAATCCACGAATCTCCGGCAAACCGTTCATTTTGAACGATTTAAATGAAAATCATGATTCAATTCATTCGGTTCATGCCTATGAATCGTTCATTTTGAACGATTCGTTCATGAACGACACAGCTCTAATATCACCCTTCAGCATCACTTGACCCCTCATCATCTGTTGCAACCAACTCCTTTGTGTCCCCTTACTCTCCTCCAGATGTTTCCTCTTCTCCCACAGGATATGAAGCACTTCTTCGTTTGTCTTCCTTTCCGTCCACCGCAGTTTATCCTCCACACCGACATCTAAAACGCCTGCACCATATTCTCATCCTATCTAAGAGTCCACGTACATGCACCATGCTACGCTACACTACATGTAAGATTATTAAATTTAGTTTCCTTGCCGTCAGGGAAGGCTACTGCCGGAGTTTCGAACCCGGGCCAACGAAATGGAAAGCCTGCTCTCCAAGCCTCTACGTTCATCCGATACCCTTGCAGGAGAAGGTTGTTAAGGGGCTGGAGGAAGGCCATGCCTTGGAATAGAAGGGAATATAGGGGAATAGAGATGGTGTGGGAAGACGATTCCGTATGTGACTCACCCAAATGTTTCTTCTGAGGGTGACCCGCACCGCCCCCGCTTTACCCCCGCGGCGATAGAGGGCCGTAATGACCGATTCCTGACTCATCCCCGCCTCGGCTGAGCTGGCGCTGGCGTCATCAATGCGCCACTGTCTTCCTCTCCGGTTCCGATCATAGAACGAGGATTGTAACTATGACGGCGTAGTTGCCAATCCCACGTGGATGTCGAACGGACCTCAATCTTTCGGTGATATCGGAAAAATGTCTCTTTTAATACATACAAACCCTCATTTTATTTGTAAAAAGGTCAGTCACTCAGACCTAAAATTGGCCTATCAGTAAAATTACATTGCCCGTATCTATTTCAATTTCACAAAAGTAACCATTGGCTTTTCAGTCACAATTCTTGGTGCATATCAATCGTCTTCGTGTCTAATTGAGTGACCCTTACAAGCAAGGGGAAAATCAGAAGGTAATGACTTCTTGGATACCGACGATTACCTGTGAATCACCTACTAATCGATGAAATTACAGCAAAGAAGAAATGCAGAGAGTCAAAACCGTCGATAAATATTAACTGACTGATATTATAAATAAATCAATGATATATTTCAACGAACTATGGCCCAATTAATACTACGCTACGGAGAAAAAAATGCTTTTTCAGCTAAGCTTCTGGTAGATTAAAAGTACCATTGTTTAAAATACTTTAGTTCAATCAAAAGCATACTGGTTGTCAACTTAATTTTTTGCTTCTTCCAGTGAATATTAAAAGGTTTTATTCTAATTAAAAGCAAATTTATTGAGAAAATATTTGCAGAAAGTTGAGTGTGGAAAACCTAAGGTTACACAGGCGGCAATAACTGAAAAAAAAAGATACATGCTTTCTGTAAAATAGCTGAAATGCTCATGGAATGACGAGGTCATCATCGTTTTTCTCGCCTAAGAGAATAGAGGAATGTTAAAGAAAAAATGCGTCGAGAAGCATTAGCTTATAACTTGAGTTTCATCAGCATGGCCGGTATTCATTACCGCAGAAATAAAGAGAAATCTATGTCTATAACTTTAAAGATAAACTTCTATTAGGATGAGTTTCCAAAGCACTTAGCAGATTACTAAGAGTACGTATGAACTTTAGAATTAGACCGTGTATTATTAAGAAATGAATTAGTTAGTATTCTATAACGCGCAACAAAATACGATATTTTTGTGATACGCTTCAATGTGGATACACTTAAACTCTGGGAAAAAAATGTGTATTTAAGTATGAGGGGAACGTTTTAGAGTCAATACTTGTTTGGAATAAAATTCTTTGCATAAATGCCTATCTATTTTCAATGAATTATAAACTTTTATATTAAGAACCTGCTGCAGTGTATCGATAACATTTCAATGATGACATTTTGTAACAGTATTTTACTGATGTTTCCTGTGGTTAAGGCTAAACAAAGCATTACATAATTGTCTTGGACAATAAAGGTTGCCATTTAAACCTGTAGAGTAAATTTTCCTATTTAGTTTTTCGGCGCTGATATTTGTGGGCAACTTAATTGCTTCAAAACAGACAAACCAGACTTAGGCTGAGGAAAGACCACAACTGCCAATCCGGCGGTCGCATTCCCGGCTGGGGGAATTATTCACTTCCCCTGGGAAAGGTTGTATTTACTGTAACACGTTATATTCTCTGGATAAAAGGCCCAGGAGACTGTTTTCTGGGATAGTTAAATATAAATAAATATTTTGTAAAAGTTGAATATGACGATAGTACAAAATCAGAATAGTAATAAATCAGGTAGCTAATAAATATCTTATATAAATAATAACTATGCTTTCATTTTACATCAATACAGAATCATACACCAATATAAATAATTCATACACCAATATTTTGGTCCAACGTATAGGCAAGCCTATTGCAATCCTGCTTCAAGCAGGATTGTAATATTGCATTTACTGTTCAGGACCTTAAAACCCCATAATAAAGTAAATTGTTTACGTTTTTCTATCAGTCCACTTGCCAGTCTCCCAGATTTATATGACTAAAGTATGGTACTAAAGTATGTGGTGAAAATGAATGGCTAAGATGTGGCAAATTTGCTCATCTCTTTGACCTGAAATTTGAAAAAAAAGGTGATAGCTTTGTAAAGTGCACTGCAGAAAGGTAAACAAAGAGGAAGTTTCGGCATTGCACGGGTCACCACCTAGCGTAAAGCGAAGGGGTCGGAAACCTATGAGCCCTCTGAGGGATTCAATTAGACCCTCCTAATGTTTGAGGGTACCCCCTTGAGATTATGCCACAGCGCTGCTTTTTAACTGTGGCATGCTAAACACAGGGAAATGTGGCCCGCCAGTGCTCCAGAACTTGACTCTAGGTTTTGAAACGAAGATAAAGTCTACCGCTCTTGGAAAACAAAAATGATGCTTCCTCAAAAGCCCAGTCACTTCCATGAAAATTGTAGTTAAATAAAAAGGTGTCACTTATAAAATGAGCTTTATCAGAGATAGAATAATAAAAAACAGTATGAAGGCATGAAGAAATAAAAATGAGATAATTTAAATCGGACCAGACAACCATTACCATCGTTTGCAGTTGTACTAAGAGTAAAAATATAAGATGTGACTGATATTCCAAATAAGTTGCAAAAAATCATTTTATGATTATTCTGCAACTGATGATGAATACTGAAATATATAGCTTCTGAGCTTTTAAAAAAATATCTACATGCACTTAAGTGCATATAAGCATTTGAGGAAATCACAATATGATGCTTCCATTCGATGGTTTCATTTTTAAAACATAATTAATAATAATTTTACGGTTTCTGTAAGCTAAGGAAACGGAAAAGCACAATAAATATTTATTATTCCGAGCGCTGGATACTTATCAAAGAATAATGATAATAATTCTAATAAACTAAGGTTAAGTATAAAAGTTAAAATTTTATCTGTGAGTTACAAACATTCGCCTTAAGTTATTAAGCCTCCCGCTATCCTTATAGCACTAATTCCATATTTATAATTTTACTATACGGCCGGTTAAATCAAGTAACTCACAAAATGGAATTTCTTTATTCGGGTGCCAATAGATATAAATGTTAACATTCGAACTTTTCCTGTCCTCATGTCTGCTAGATTATCGATATAATTTATCAACATGAAAACAGATCGTTGGCTAAGATTCTTGAACGCTAAAGTCACATTCGATGGTTTGATTTTTGAAAAAAATTAATAATATTTTTACGATTTCTGTAAACTAAGAAAAGAAAAAAAACAAGAAATACTTTTTTATTCCTAGCGCTGGGTACTTGTCAAAGAATAATGATAATAATATAAATAAACTAAGATTAAATATAAAAATTAAAATTTTCTTTGCGAAATACAAACATTCTCCTTAAGTTATCTTGCCTTCCACTATCCTTATCGCACTAATTCAATATTTATACTTTTGGCCGGTTAAATCAAGTAACTCACAAAGTGGAATGTTTGTTCCGTCGGGTTCCATTAGATATAAAAGTTCATATTCGCACATTCTTCTGTCCTCGGGTTTGCAAAATTATCAATAACATTTAAACTCGCAGACCAATGATTTTAAACATTGATCAGGTTGAGAACAGATAGTTGGAAAAATTCTTGAACGCTAAAGTAACAGGTGCATGTGTACATAAATGGATGGTGATGTATTTATCATGTTTTCCAATTTTCAATTACCATAAAACATTTAACTCTTTTAGTTCTGAGTTACCATATTCACGGGTCGAATGAAAACAAATATCGCCGAATCTTACTCTGAAGCTACTTACAAAACTCGTCATACTTTGCTTTGGCCTGAGCTTGCAGTCTCTTACCTGGAAATACAAAGAAAGAGACTTGAGTCATCGAAAATTTAACATATAACAGTAAATTTGAGTTTAAACTTAACTTAGTTACCTTGAACAATAAGCTCATACAGACCAGTTACCCAGTGACTATAATTTATCCATTATTATGAACCTTGAAGCCACGATAGATACGTCACGTAATCTTTTATTGCTCCAATGAAAAAGAAAATGAAAAGAGTCTCCTCGTAAACTGATAGAACAAGTTAAAAACTTTAGCATTTATAATGTGTATTTCATGCATCTGATTAATATAGCTGAAAAATAAATGATTGATACAAGACAGATGTAATAATCTTTTCGTTCTACTGTGGTCAAGTCGCGAAGCTCTTGCATTAATTAATTATGTCTTCAAAATAATGAAATAGGCAGCTATTATCACAGTTTGCTTCCTTAGTCACAGTAATCTGAAATTTAATTTGTTTTTCTTTAAATGGAGAAATATCAATCAATATTTTAAATTTTGGTGCTCTAAAATCTTGCTTGATGATATATGCACCTGGGCATCATAACATCACTTATTGTAAATTTATGTCTTTCCTTAGGTAGTGTAAACTATATTTTTTTATCTTTTCAGATATCCTGTGCATATTAATTGGAAAATTACTATGGCATCAATGATAAAATATCTCACTTAATGGTCGATGCATATGCAACAAATCTCCCTTCGTAAAAAGAAGATCCGGGTGTGCTATCTACGATGGAACTCTGGAGCATAAAGAAGCTATGCAGTGAGTGAAGAAGCAACTTCAGGAAATGGTAAAAAATTATGCATTCCACAGAAAGATGATATCCCAATTGATAATGTGCATAAATATTAAAAAGTTGTTAACTCAAGATGTGATTCAAAGTGACACAGCCTTATTTCTTCCACTTTGAAGGAGAAATAACACAGGCACAATAACATGTTTAAAAAAAAGAAACAAGAGATGTTTTCGCTGATTTTTATGTTAATTGGTGTGCTGATTTCGAAAATGACCTCAATTTTTTTCCATCACGTCAGGAATGTTTTGTAAAATCGATATCGATATTTTTGCTAAAATCCTATTGAAAAGGAATTATCTCGAACAATTTTGCATATACAATCGGCAATAGTGGCTTTTATCCATTTAAATCTATGTAAAGTAATCGATTCGTGGTGAGGTAAATCGATTTTTCAGCAATCGATTATTTTTTATAACTTAAAATGATGAAAACCACTGTTGTCAGATCGCACGACCCGCCTCTGGTCGAGAGAAAAGCAAAACGTTTCCTTGAGTTTTAAAATTTTACATCAAATTATGATGCAGTTTCTAGAAGAAAATCAACAACATACTATTTTAATTTATTTGTAATGAGGTAACTTACATGAAATAGACGATTGACCAAGAGGAGCAAATATTATGTGTGTGTACATGAAAGTTTGAAATAAATTTTGAATTGAGCCAAAAACAAAACAAAAAAAGTTTCTATTAAACACTTTTTCCTTTGAAACTTCTTTTTGACGTTCTAATTTTATGTTCAATCTCAGACCTATCTCGTGTTAACATCCAACGGTAGTCGGCGAGCATGTTCTTGTCCCATAATACTTGATATTGGCGCTCCATATCTTTGATGTCTTGGTAGAGCCTTTCACCCTGTTCTTCGCTGACAGATCCTAAATTTTCGGGGAAAAAGTCCACATGTGAGTGAAGAATATGTATTTTGACACTCATGGAGCAACACAATGCTTGAAATTTGTCCAGCAAATTCATAACAATTGCTTTATTGTCAGTATCCTTGAGGATTACCCAAATATTTACTGACGACATCTTTGAAGGCAACCCAAGCTTCTTTTTCCTTTGTTGTCATGCTAGTCTCAAATTCTTTATCCTTCATAAGCTGGCGGATATCTGGACCAACAAAGATTCCCTCTTTCAACTTGACTTCGGATAAACCTGGAAACGTTTTGCACAGGTATTTGAAAAAAACGCTATCTTTTGGAATAGCCTTGACAAACTGCTTCATTACACCTAATTATATATGCAGAGGGGAAAACAATACTTTTTTGGATCAATTAAGCTGTTCCGAATCACATTCTTGGTGCCTCTCTTTTCGGCTACTCTTTGTTGACCCAATGCTGAGTCTTATCACGGCTGTTCCACTCACAAATGAAACATGGGAACTTTGTATATCCGCCTTGTTGACCAAGAAGCATGGATATAACTTTCAGATCACCGCAAATGGCCCAACCGTGGTTGGCATACTTTGATTTGTTGAGGACGAGAGCCAGGTTTTCATAGCGTTCTTTTAAATGCACCGAGTGTCCAACTGTTACAGATGCATACTGGCTTCCGTGATGAAGAAGGACAGCTTTAAGGCTCCTTTTCGTTGAATCTATAAACAACCTCCATTCATCTTTATCGTAGGTGATATTACATTTGCTCATCAATCCGGGAACATCAGAACAATAGATTAGTTCTCCTCTTCCTCACAGTACTGAACATATTCCTTTCCTCGATTCCTGTACCAATAAAAAGAAGTTCCTTTGGCCAATAAGTTTTTTTCTTTCAATCTGGAGCCCAACTATACAGATGCCTCTTTCGAAAGGCACAGATCTGTAGTCAGATCACTAAGTTCAACCTGAGAGAAGGGCTGAGGTTAATCGCCTTCAGAGGGCTTATTTTTAGTATCGGAGCGTTGAACTTCTGGATGTTCCGAGTCTGAAGACTCTGAAGAGATGACTGGCAATTCAGTTGGAGGCAAAGGCATTGGCACATCAGGTCCATGAGGAACGGGGCGTGTGGCCGATGGAATGTTATCAGGATAAGAGATTAGCTTTTGATTTTTGCTGTTGTACCCACGTAAATGGCAGGAACAAAAGTAACAATCATCAGAGTGGTTTTACCAGATCCAGATGAAGGTCGAAAAAGTAGAAAGTGACTGCCGATTACGCTCGTTTAGCGAGCGTTCTTGCGAGGTCAGCGAACCAAGATGAGCAACTGAGGTAAGGATTCGCGCGACGCTATTGGTAGAGAGAGATTGCGACGGGGAGGGAGGGATGGCGACGGGGAGGTGTCACAAAGGGGTATTCTGTAGGTTTCACCACGGTAGAATGATGGTCAGGCAGGGAGGGAAGAAATTCAACGCCGGAAAAAATCTTTAAGGAAAATTTTCATAAAAATCCAAGTAAAATCGAATTTTTCAAGAAAACCTGAAGTGTTAGAAATTTTTCATTTTTACTTTTTAAATCAGCACCAAAAAATACATAAAGTTCAGCTATCAATTTCCTTGTATTTTTTCATCGCAGGCCTGTGTAATGAAAAGTCTATTGTTCAATCGGACATGATAAATTAAAAAAAATATTTCTGAGTGAGATTTGAGAACGGGTTTGAGCATCACGATATGTTTATGGGATTCAATTTACAACCTGTAATCACTTTAGTCTTTCAAAAAAAAATAACAAATAGGATGAGCTTGGAGCGATACGAAAAACAAGGGTTTTTTTGTTTGAACTTGAGGAGGTGAAAATTATTTTTATGGGTGAAAATAAATCCCGTGATGGGGTCTTAAGTTTTTTTTCTTCAATTAGAAGATTACACTGCTGCACATTGTTTGACTAGGCGAAATTATTAAGCAAACGCTTTCAAAATAAGGACGCAAGATATTTCAAGATTTTGGTCTAATGACAGCCACCTATTATTATTGTGATGCAGGAATTTTACAAATAAATGTATTTAGATTAGTTGAAAAAAAGAACACCTTACACGCCCAGAAAAATCAATTAAAATTGACTTCATTCATTAGAGAACTGGGTTCCAGAAATATGGTGGCTTTCAACATCAGTACACTTTATGCATGAGGCATCTATCGGTATTCACGCCAGATTTATCACCAAAAGTCATCGTCATAAGAGACACAATGAGAATTTAAATGTTGTGGATATGTGTGGAAATTATTTGGTCAAAATATAGTGGCTTAAATATATTGTTAAGATTCAAAATATCAATTCTAGATTTCACTCCAATGAAAACCACATATTGACAGACATAAAATAAAAAACTTGTTAAGTGTTTCGTCCCAAAATCTTTATTCTTTATATTTCCTCATCTAGTGAAGTAATTCACATAAACCTACACATCACTCACGATAGAGTCCAATCACGCCGCGATGCATATCTGCGGAAAATATTTGCATAACTCTTGTGAATTTTTCGAAGAGCACTGACTACATCGGGCGAGGGAGGTGGGGAAGGGAGGAGGGGGGGGGTAACATCCAACCAATCGTACACGTTTACCTTCGGAAGGACACAAAAAAAATCGAAGAGTTGAAGGGATTGTGAGTGGTAGTAAAACGTCACATTCTTTACGACCGAACGGCGAATGCGGGACTCGCCTCCATTCCTCACCCTCCCGACAAATCCCTCTTCCCCGCACTCCCAACGACTCGCGAAACTGACGCCGTAAAACACAGCGGAGGGGAAAAAATGCATGGATGGATGCGTATACGCCGACACACACAAGATCGGAACATCTGTCTGAAGAGCGGAAGGCCCGGATTCGGCCCTCGCGATTTAGCGAAAACCATTTTTGTGTTCGGGATGGCAACCTTTTGGCTCCTCCCCGCAAACACTGCGTTACTCATCGTTAAGTTTCACATTCCTTGCCTTACGTTTTTACGATACATATTTGAGAAAGTTTCCTCCTATAAGTGAAGGTAAATTAGCGAGCGGTTCATTGTGAGCAGTTGCTAACCATCGCAGACGTAAGATAATTTATTTTGAGTCTCATAGGAAAAACTCAATATTAAATTATAAGAGCATTGGGGATAAACTTATTTGTCTCTTCGATTTCCCAGTACGTTCTGGTGATACAGCAATCATAAAGCATGGGTATAGAGCAGAAAGTGACCAGGTGTATGACACAGATTCATACGACTAATAAGTCTTTTGGTTTAGCCCTGCCACCGTTTTGCGCAACCTATGGGAACCTGCTGGTACTTTTATAGATACGCCATTAAAGTTGAACAATGGCGGAAGTGTGGGAAGCATATTTCCATTGATAGGGATGCTAGTAAAAGGAATGGACTAACTAAGTGTACGCTGGGCCAAAAAATGCTAGGAGCCGCTGAGCCTCAATCCAAACTCCCTGAAATCTAAGCCTGTTAGTTGTCTCCCCAAGTTCACAAATCAAATTAACGCATTCAATTACACCTGCGTGTAAAAATATAATCCAACCGTTGTGTAATTCATCTGTCTCTAAGTATTTCATTTAAGGCTTGAATGCAAGAGTAATGCAAGTAATTACTTTTGCCGTATGAGCTGTTTCAGGAAACTTAATGAGAATCGGCCTCATGAACCCGTACAACACAGCAGATTACAGAAAAAGTTATTAGAAATGTGATATTGGCCACGTTCAACAAATCTAGTTAAATAGTTTGCATACCAAAAACAATTGGCGCCTCTAGTGTAATCAAAGCGATACTATGATAATTTTTCTTCACGTTGGTAAGATACAAAAACAATAGTACAATACAAAGTTAAGAGACAACTTATGTATAGAAGAAACGCTGGTTTGATTATCCGAAGGTATATATTATGCTTACATCACTAGGCCTGCTCTATTATTTACAAATTAGAAAAATACATACTTATTTGTAGGCAAATTAAAATTTTTAACAGATTTATGTTGGAACTAACTAAGTTTTAGACAGTTGGTGACGTAGTTAAATTTATTACGAGGCTTGTGGTCTTGATAAGGATATATAGTTTAGAAATGTGTAGATTTAAATAAAAAAATTGATTAAAATACATTGTTCCCCCTATGAATGTGAATCAAATTAATAAAGGGACTCAGAAACACTACCATATAAACAGTGTATAACAAAGATTCAGTTAAAGTAGCAAAAAAATAAAAATAAAATGTCCGCGTTCAAGTGCTCCTTTCCAGGCTTACCGATCTTAAACTATTGTACGCATTTTAATACATCAATAAAACCACATGCTTGCTCACATCCATACACATTCCGCATCTCTACTCAATCCTTCCTCTTGTCTCTTGGCACTCCTCCCCTTACTACAACCCCACCCTATCCAACGTCCTGCCCACCCCTCTTCCCCACCGCGATCCCAACACCGCGTTATACTTCTAAAAAACTGAATGTCACAGTGTTCGGCACTCACTCATCAATTTATGATATCCCTTCTCCGGGCGTGGTGGTGAAAAAAAGAGGAGTGAAAATAATAATAAATACCTCTCCAACCATTCACATTCCCTTCTCCCAACATACCGCCAGCTCACCCCGTCCCTCCCCCCTCTCTCTCACAGCATACGAGCCGACCTCACCCCATCCGCTAATCTCTTCGCTTTAACACCCCCACCGTCCTCCCCACTCGACCCACCCCCCTCCTTCCTGCCGGCCCCTTTCCCCCTCACACCCCACCCACTCAACCCTGCCAACAACTCGCCGACTCCGAAATAATGATAATATAAAAAAATAGGAGGTTGAAAAACACACACAAACAACGCATATGCCAATATATGTATGTATAAAAAAAAGGAAGGACTCAAATCCTCTTTTCGAAACTGCAATCCACACTCGAGGTACGAAAGAGAGCGAGAGAAAGGGATGAAGGGAGGGAAAGTGTGAGAGCAAAGCAAAGAAGCGAAGTATTGGTGGAAGTGGGGAGCTATTCTTCGGACCTAGGAGGTTAAAAATAAATTGAGGGCAGTATCTTGAAAATTTTCTCTAAGGGTCGAATCAACCCTCATCATTGTCGGTAAAATTTCGTTACATTGACATGAGCTATCTAACCTAAAACATGCACTTTCAAATAAAATAATCTAGAATAACTACTGCCTTCTTAGAAAGCGAATGGGGTAGATGAAGTTCCATGTACATGGATCGTAGAAGAGCTAAGCTAAGAGGACAAATGCTGATGCCGAAGAAAATACGATTTACATTTAGATAGCCGTAATTGAAAACGTTCGTGTGTAGTGTTAAGTTGGGTAGATCAAAGGCGTATCAGAAGAAAAAAGAGGTTCAAGAAACCTGGTGTTGGAGGACGATGACGGATATCAAATGCATGGTTAAAATAAGAAAAGAGGTAGCATACTGAATTTATTCAAGCCTGCCGCATGTAGGGCGATGAAATACCGCAATAAACATTACCACCTAGTTCCCTTGTAACTTCCTGAATTGCTACGGGAATGAGGAAGTCTAATTGTAAGTAACGTAGTGGTCTGCTCATTGGTCCGGCAAGCCAAAGGCCCGATGTTCGATTCCCTGTCCAGGCCGATGTTTTCACGTGATAATTTCTTCGTAGGTAGCATACTGAAGAATAGATGACGAAAAAACCGTGGGATGCAACTTTGGAAGAGAAGATACAAATGGACCGGCCGTCCCCTAATGCACTATTAACTCATTTAGAGAATGAAAAAAAGGAAAAATAGAGGAGATAGTCTCACGAGGAAGGCTAAGAGCATACGTTTTCCGGATAAAACGGGACCCAAAACTTAGAATATTTGTAAGTGCATATGTAAAATAACAAGGAACAGGAAAGAGTGGAGGACTGAATTCAACCAAACTAAAGTCTGAATAACAAATGGCTACGGTGAACTGCCATGTTATCGAATTTCGGCGAGGATTTCGAAAAAAATAAATGTCTTGCATATTTACACCTCTAAAACTGCCCTAAAATGTCATTGCCCCATAGTATTCTTTATAAATAAATAGGCACTTAAATATAAATTTTTTATGTCCGGTTGCAGAAACGAGACATGTGCGTCAAAAATAGTTGTTAAATATATAATATAGTTAAATAAATGTGGGAATTCGTTCAGTAGGTAATGCGAAAAATATTCACTAACTATATTAGCTCAATGGGTAGTCTCTTACGATACTGGGGCGTAACGGTAAGGAGTTTCATATTTAAGCGTTCCATAAGTTATCGAAGATGATGGATATGAAATGAACGACTTTTGAGGCTAAGATAATTGATAAGATAGTCATTATACGACGAAAGACAAGCTTATTTACTCAATATGAATATTAAAAATGGGCCTAAGTAGTTATATGCATAAGATACACATGTACAAAGTTTATTCAGTTGAATGAGAGAAGACCAAGCGTTTGATGCAATAATTATTGGGAAAGCGATAGCTCTGGAAAATTAAATTTAGAAAACATATCCTTGACTTTTGGAACTCGAAACTAACGATATCATGGTTAAATATTCGTTCATGTGATTTAAGTAACAAATTGCGAAGGAATAAAGCGGTTTACTGAAATGTGAACAGAGAGAACAGCTTCAGAAAACCAATCTTTGGGTTAATGATTGCCGTGGATTTTTAGCAGAAAATACGTCGGCAAATATTTCACCCCAACTAAGTTGCGGAAGTTATTTTAAACCCATTGAGATTTTAAGCTCATTGTTTTGGTTCAAAGTAGGAAAGGTCTCCTTATTCCAAAAAAAACTCTACTGCTGAAAAATCTCACGATCCACTGGGGCCAGCAAGTGCTCTCTCCAGTGTATTACATCCTTCTTACTCCGGACTAACTACTCCAGGAGGGTCGAAACATCGAAGTTGTCCCCCGTGGGTGGGTTAGGGAAAGTTTTGGCTCCGCACAGGAGAATTTTGGCCGGGTGGCGGGGAGGGGAGGAGGATGGGAGGAGTAGAGTTTGGATGGCGTTCCCCACTGACGGACGGGTTTGCCAAACTATTCGGAAACAAGTCACAAAAAAGAATCTCGACCCCCACCCCATTCGCTCCCTCATATTTTCCATGAATTCGTTCACTTTTTTTTCGTTTTATTCCTTCGTATACTCGTAGTTTGGAGAATTGGGGGGAGGGGGAGGGGAGGGTGGTAGCTGAAAGACGAAATAAAAAAAAAATAAAATTTTGTTGGACGAGCCTCAGAGAGATGTGGGTACGAAAACCATAGGCGGGGAATAGCTACGAAAAAAAATATGCGAGAGAGGACTCGTATCCCTTGCTTCCACAACTTTTTTTTCTTCAAATTTTCGCTTTTCGGTATGAAAAAAAAATATTTTTATCGAAACATTTCTGCGGCGGCGAGGAGTCGGGCTAGGTGGTGTGAATGCGGGCGCGAGTTGGATGAGGACTGACTGACTGACGGCCAGTGACGCACCACTCGAGAACGGCGCCCGGAAAATTGGCATGCGGTGCCGACTGCACGGCCATAATTCCAAAAAAAATCATCTTTCCCACCCGAGTCATTATTCTTATTATTATTAGTTCGGTTTCTAAATTTTTATTATCCCCAGAATTTCATATTTCTTTTTTTTCATATTCAAAAGAACTTGGCCGAGCAGGTCGGTGCCTTGTGGTGGATGGGTGAGTCGCGCCAGATCAGACGCAATATATGAGTGGGAATATAATCGGCCAATGGCGTAGAGCTGCTTGCTGACCAAGGTCTACTTAATCGATGGTCAACTATTTTAATCTGATGAATAATTAATAATTACAAGTTTAAATAAATTAAGTGAAAAAACGAAATATAATAGAAGCAGAATCGTCAATTAAGCAACTCCTCTGAAAGATTTTTTTTAAACGAGGCGAGTAATTCATCGGAGAAATTTGCTTTAAACGCTATGAACAATATGGAAATTGTTGGCTTTTATTTGTATATAAATGACATTAAATATACAGACAGAGAGGTTGGATGTATATGCTGTCGCCACTGTTCAACTCATTCTAAGGTTCAGTTAACTTAGGACAATTAAGCTAGGTATCATATAAAGTTTTAGATGCAAGCGGTGATACATGCACATTTGTTGAATATCGTTGAAACGACCCATAAAGCTAATCTGCTGCACCTGCACGAATTGAGATTACCATGGGCATCGGCCAAACGAAAATGGAGTCAAGATAGAAGACAATACATATTACATACAGATTTAAATCACAATTCATCCACTAGCTTTTAAACCTCCGATTCTGTTACTAAACACATATACCTATTTCTTCACGATGCATGGGCAGCCAATGATTTGTGACAATAATCTTAATTCGTTGTAAAATTTATAATTAAATAGTCGTGACATCTCTTCATTTTTCAGAAAATTAAACAACCGTCAAAAATCTTTATCGATAGTTATGAAATTTCTTGTCGCCTGCGCGGATGGGAATGGGAGCGCATGAGTCGAGAGGAATGTCGGGTGCGAGGCCGGCGTGTTGTCGGTTTTGAGCGGCGCGGCGGGAGGAATGAGGAAGGAAAGGGTCACGTGGCATTGTTTGGCGGGAAGGGAGTGGGGTGGTCAGGGGGGGGAGGAGGGTGCCAGCTAAGGGATGGGTCCGCGGAAGGGGGAAGGAGGCGGGGAGGAACGAAATCTCGCGAATTGAGGGGAAGGGCGAAAAATCCTCCCGACGTCCCAAAATCTCGATCATCATTCGACCTGTGCTCTAACACGTATGGCCTCCCGATGTCGTTTGTAAGCATTTCCCACCCTCTCCTTCTAACTCCCTCCTCTCTCCTCCCTACGGAAAACCCCACACCATTCTCCCAAAACCTTTCCCATACGCCCTCACCGCCCGCTTGCACACTCGTGATAAAAAAAATCCCGCAAAAGGTTATTTTAATTTTTTTCCACCCTTATACTACGTTTTATTATATCGCTCTCTCTCTCTCTCTCGCTTTCTGTCTCTCACTCGCTCGCGTACGCCACGATGCTCCGCCCACTTCTCCCCTGGAATATGGAGGAAGAATAACAAAAAAAAAGAAATAGGGTTGTTTCATTCTAATTTTTTTGGGTCCGGGTGTTGTTGGCCCAGGCAGGTGAGGTTTGAGGGCGGTGGCAAGGCAGAGGGGTCGTATATGTTACCCACGTGGAGAGGGTGAGTCGCGAGGGAGAGTATGAGGAAGAGGTGGGAGGGAGGAAGTTTTAAAAGGGGTGTTTTGAGCGCGGGGCAGGGTACGATAAGTGGAGAAAGGGAGGGCGGTTGAGGGAGGACTCGTACAGGGAAGAGGGTTGGGAGTTCGGCTCATTACACGTTTCGACCACACCCCCTTTTTCGATCCATCCCCACTCCCCAACAGTCGCCACCGAGACGAAAAGTCGAAATTTGCGAAAAAATACTCCCCCTTCTCACACACACACATGCACAATCGCCAACCTCACCCTCCTCCGCGAAGACAGAAAAAATACAAAACGTTTCCGAAAATAATACGACCCATTCTCTCCCCTTCTCGTTCTTCTCCCCTCCCCCACACACATACAAACACACACGACCCTCTTAAAAGCGTAATTTCCGACGTCCACTATAAACTGTTGCTCTCTCCCCCTCTCCCCGCGGCGTGGGAGGGCTGTCTGTGCTCCTCCTCCTACCTCTCCCTCCGTGTCGAAGAGCCCGCGGAACCCCTCCCCTCCCCCCCCGCACTCCTCCTCCCGCGCCTCTTTGCCGCGCGCGGCCACGGGCGAAGGGCGAGCAAGAGAGGGAGGCGTGCGATATAAAGGGGGTGGGGTCTGCGCGCTGCACGTCAGCCAATGAGAGCGCGGATGGGGGTGTGTTGGATGCGGCGGTGGCGGAGGGGGTGGATCGAGAGGGGGTGGTGCACGGAGGGAGGAGGTCGGCGTGTTGCACCGGGAAGGTAGATGAAGGAGAGGGATGTGAATGAGAGGGTGGGGTGATGGTGGGTTAGGAACGGGGGTGGAGGATGGGGAACAAGGAGGAGGGAGAGATGATCGCATGGAGGGGGGCATTGGCAAAGGAGACAGCAGCCATGGCAGTGTACACCACCGAATCCCTTCCTCTGCAGTAACCCTTCCCACCTCTCCCTCTTTCCCGACCGTCACCACTGCAAACACACCCCCTGCCATACACCACTGCAAACTTCTCGACCCTGCCGTGCACGCACGCCCTCTTCCATACGCCATAATCACGCACCCACCCTCTGCCATACACACAAACGCACACGCACTGCTAACTGCAGCCACCCACACTCCATGCCATACACCTTCGCCTCATCATCGTCGTCATCATCATCATGGAATGCACGCACACTCAAAAACACACCCCCTCTATCGTCCGGTTGCCATGGCAACGAGCGAAAACTCCGCCCCCTTCGTATCGGCCTTCGCGTATTTATTTTACACCCTCCCCTCCACAGGCGCAAAGAGAGAAAGGGAGTGGGAGAGGGAGGAATAGGGGAGGGGACGGCTGGTTGAATGAGCGAGTGAGGGGCGGAAGAAAGGCACCCTGACCAGTGGGGGTGGTGGTGGAAAGGAGTGGCGGGATATTCCGTAAGAAAAAGGTGGGATGTGTGGGTGCAAGAAGAGGGATTCCTAAATATATGCACGGAGATACACGTGCCCCTTCACCCATCCCTCCCTCATCCAAATTCCACCTTCTCCGCTCCGTCTTCTTCCACTTTCTCCGCTCCGCGTCTTGATGGGGGTGGGTGGGTGGGGGGGGGAAGAGGGAGGGACACCGCAACACTGAACGCCGTCGCCGAATTGTGTCGTATTTCGTTGCTCCCTTCGTCCTCAAGCGTTCGGCGGTTGATCCTCCTTGATGCGGCAAACGAGAGGGTCAAAGGAGAGGTCAGAATGGGATATAGGTAATTCCTTCACCCATTAACATGCAAATCACCAACCGCACACTCAATTTGTTTATTCATATATTTACGTGTATGCATGCATTTAGGCATATAACTAATACAAGCGTGCCATTACCCAATTTATTTATTTATTCATTGGTACATAACCTGCACGCCATTCCCTTTCGGGGTAGGCACCGTAAAAATTATAGAAACTGCCGTTAGGCCTAGAAACCTGGCTCAATGTTAATAATTTCCTCCACAATGTCCTATCCTTGCATACCCCTTCCGCTTTTATCACATTTTTGCATTACTTCTTCCACTCTCTTCAAATATTAATATTCCACCTTTTAAGGGTCTCTTCCATCCACTTTCACCCATGAATTTCTTGGGATACCCCTTCCTCTCATACCATTCATTCCACAACGATATATCTGTTTCGTTTTATTTGATTATTTACATACGTAATACTAACTTGCAATAAGGGTTTCCAGCCAGGTGGAAAGAAAGAGTTATTATGAATACGTAAATATATCTTCAAACAATTATTAACTAGAAGTTAGGAATGAAATTATTTACAAGATTAAATCAATTACGCCATATCCTTATATTGTCTCCGCTGTCAAAAAGAGGTCAGAATGAGTGCAGTAGTAATAAGGACCTTTCCCCGTTAGGGGTAGCAAAACTTGGTGGAATTCACCTGTGAAAGGCATAAAGCCGGGGAGGGGAAAACACTCAAGGTAGGAGGGGGAAGGGGGCACACGGTCATTGCAGGGTTCCTTGTGGGAGCCTCTCAGTATACTTATATGATAGAGTAAACCCACATGGTTCACCATCGCTGACCTCCAGCTCTCCTCTTGCGAGTGCTACGAAACCTTTCTGTCTGCATAAACATGTTAATAGCGAGGGGGCACAAAGGGGGTTTTCATTTCAAAGTACGTGCTCAATTTATGCATTTATTTTATTAATGCAAACTTGTATTTATGTTTCCAACCATTTGGCAAAAAATTGCAATGGATTCATAAATACTCTTGATATCTCATAAACAAATTATTCTAACACTTATCCTTTCCAACTCAAATAACTCACGGGGGGTAAAGGGTTTACGAAACCTATAGGTGCCACGTTCCTTTTTTTTTAATTCTCTTATTCATACCAGATTACTAGGCATATTTGGTCGTGTCTTACCTCTAATTTTTTGGGCTTAGTCGTTTTTACCAATAAATGTGGGATTTTTCAGAATGTTTCCTAAATCTCTCTACGATTTCACTCATCTACCTGATCTTTACATTTCTTAAATCGTTTTCGCAATTATTTCCCTCAATGACTCCAAGCCCGAAACATCGATGCTTACTCTGTCCTTTCTACCATATCTCGATATCGTAAAACGAACAGCCTTTTGTTTTTATATCCTCCAGCTTCATTTGTTAAGTTAAAATATATCACATTCAGATTTATATTCGAATAGTAGACATTCATTGCGAAGAAAAAGGAGTGGACACGGCATAAACTAATTGCAGAAAATTTTTTTCTGGTTCTTACACTTTATACCTTGTAACGCCTTGTCGTTTCGTGGCGCTAATTGATAATGGCTAATAGATTTTTAGTTTGCTTTATTTTTCCCCGAACGATGGATAGGAAATTATAATACAATATATTTTCGTTCCGTTATACGTCTCTCCTCTTTCGCTCAACAATTACATATCCCATTCATAAAAAAACCAAGCATCAACGAAAAATTCATATCAACCATAAACACAAAACATAAACTGATATGAAATAAAGGAGCGAGGGGTTACAACCATAACCTTTCTCCAGTTTAATAGGAAAAACACTTTTTTATGAAGGATTCATACATCGCATTAACTTTACTTAGCCATCCGAGTCACAATAACGCATTGGCTTGAGCCCTCCATCCTGCAATAAACACGGAAGTGTGCAAATACGAATGAGGCTCTTCCTGTAATTCACTACGTATGGAAAAAATAAGTTAAAAATTTTCACCATGCATTTATAAAAATGCCTTCTTTTCACATGAGTAAAAACTAATAATAAATCAACGCAAATCCCTCAGTGAAAAAATAAACACTACCCTTAATCAATAAAATCTGATTGAAAGTTCCTAGAAAGAGTATTTACTTAAATTGAATACGGCTGCCATAACCTTAACATGGCAGTTAATTTCACATTTTTAAGCACTTTGGAGGAGGTTATTATTTTGCTTCTCTATTGCATTTTTTATTTCGCCGAGTAGCGATGACGTTAGTAAATAAATGATCCACACAGGAAGCCTTCATTTGATTGAATAGCGTTCAATATTAAATGGAATGTCCGCATGTTCTCTGTGAGTGTAAGGAGAAAGCATGGAATAGTTGATTCGATTGATACTGTAATAACGTTTTGGTTGATTTAAGAAAAAGAAACTACATGTTTTCTTTTCACGTTTCACTAAAAAGAGATTACACGTCAAATTCTCATTAAATTTTATTAATCAGAGCCAAAAAATCCCACTGGTTTCATTGCGAGTACCATTGGTAATAGATGGCGTCGACACAACACGGGTACTAGCTGTAATGGGCGTCAACCTTTTCGCAATAAACACTTTGCCCTCGGCGGTTTCTTACATTGCCTCCAAAGGAAATATGGTTCCTCTTGATTCGTTAACCCACAACCTTAAATAAAAATTATTTTCGATATAATTAAGCTAAGAAAACTAGAGCAACCTGAAAACTACAGGCATCCTCCAAACTATTTTCATATGACTTATAATATACTATTATCATCCGCACCCACAGCACTATTATGGGTGAAAATCGATACACTGTTTCTTTTCGTTATTTAAAAAGTAGGCAAATAATGAGAAGAGAGTCTTCGAAAAATGAAATTGGAGTAAATCAACGAGACACCATAAAGATGTAATTTCAACATAAAAATATGAGGAAGAGGCTTTTTTTGCTGATACAAAAAGGAAACGACATAGTATTTACATTATTTTCAGTCTCTGACAACCTATCATAAAGCTATAGCAGATGTAAGTGATCGTCATCATTTCCATGGATAAAAAACACGAAAGGAAGAAGCCAACACACAAAGATAAACAAACCTCTAACACGAATGAGGGGAAATACAAGAGTAATTGCATGCACGCTTGAAACAAAAATGCTGACAAAATAGCGTACATATTTCAGTAAGCCTCCCAAATTATAGCGTGCTCGTTGTTAAAATTGGTGCTTCACTATGCGGAGTGCAAACATGATGATTTTCCTTTTATAATTCCTCATCTACAACCATCGCGATATAATAATCGTTCAGAATGTGTTTAGGCATGTTGCACTACACGTAACACACACGCATAATTACACCATGTGGCGGTAAATTGGGTTTTTATGTATGTTCGTCTCCTATTTCTCCGAAGTCCATACTCTGCGTAATTTTCTTTTTCATCCCTCCACACTCTCAATTTCTCCCATCCAGGAGGTAAAATTGCATACATACCGTTTACAAGTTCGTCAATTACGTGGGGGAGTGGTGAAAGAGGAGTATCACTCGCCAAAACTCCTGCCCACAACCCCAAAAATCCGTGGCCCATCCATGTGACCACACTTAGGGAAAACTGTGGTGGGTGGATCCCTTGAAGTAGATACCTCACATCCTCATCTCCTCGTCCACGTTCCACAACCTCATTTCCACCTTGTCCCTTCCCGTTTCTCCTTTCCCAGCCTACCTCTTTCACCCTGACCCTCTTCCTCTCTTCCTGGAAGCCATATCCATGGTTGCGCCTGTTCTATTTTTGGCAACGAGCCTCCCCGGACCCTTGGTCTTTATCTGCAAAACGAATCTTCCTCTTTTCTACCCGTTTCTCACAGGATCCAGATCTCCAGCCATCATCCGGCTCCTCACGTGCCGGCCCTCTGAAAAAATCCTCCTTTCCTTCATCCTTCCAAGCGCTCGTCTTCCCCTCCTTCCTCTCTCTGTCCTTACCTTTTCCCGGCCAGCTTCCGCTCATGGAGGAAAAACAGGGACGTGTTTCTTTCTTATAGGAAGTCTCGACCTCACCTTTCTCTTCTCAGAATTCTTACAGTCCGTCCATCTCCTTGCCCCAGAAAACCTTACTGTGTTCTTTTTCCCCACTCCCTTAACTACACATGGCTTTCAACAGTTGGGGCAGATGGTTCCTTTTACGCTGAGCCAGTACGAGTAGAGCCGACTTAAACTTACCTTTAGCTAGCCCGTTTGTCGTTAAGGCCTTACCCAGCTCTTTTATTCCTGGGCCTCCACTGGGGTTTTCTCCTTCTCCACTTCAGAAAATGGTGTTTTGAAAAATACAGAAGTAATTTAAAGATATTTTGTTCCTTTGAGAGAGGAGAGTTAGACTCATTATCTTAATGTCATGGCACCAGCCGAAACAGTCTTCCGTGGTTAACTACTTCTTTCCAATAAATCCTTTCATAAATTTATTCCAGCAGATACAGAAATTTACCTACCTTCATTTGGGTCACAATTTAATCATTGACCGTTTATCAATCTCTTTCATTCTATATTTTAATACAAGTGGTGTATTTTTTCTCAGCATACTTCCAAAAGTATTTCACACCAGTTTATATATTTCATAGGTCTCACTCTATTTTCTCCGACTTTGACCACTTATTGACCAGTGGTACGCATACGCGGAGGTTTAGGCGAATCGTTGGCAGCTCTGGAGAACGCGAAAAAGTTCAGTATCAAAGGTAATAAGTTCGAATTATAGGTAAGGTTATAAATGATGACTCGTTAGGCTAAAGCATGGGAAAAAGTTATTGGAAATCGGTGAAAAAGGAACATGCAAATGCAAGGAGTTAAAGGACCGTCACCGACAACGCACAAATTGCAGCGATGGAAACTCTGCAAAAGTACCAATTCTCCCTGGAACACCAGGGGATACAAGAGAGAAGATATCCGCGCTGGGAGGATGCATGAGTGGAAGCTGACAGGCAGAGAGGGAGAATGGGGTGGAGGAGGCTATCTCATGTGGGAGCCTTGAGGCTGTGATGAGGGGAAGGGTTTAGGTCTCGACGCCACTTGCTAGATGACGATGAAGCGAACGCACGTTCGGGATAAAGACGGATCCCTAGGGGTGGCCGGCTGGGCGTCGGAGGATGTCAAGGAGAGGGAAGGAAGCACTGAATGCTGGGAAGAGTGAAAGGGTTGGCGCAGATTGGCGTGGTCATCTCCGAGACTAGTGGCTCACACGGCAAGTTTGGAGAAAGACGGCTCGGCTATGGATCCAGATAAGAGTGGGAAAGATATCGGCTTGATATTGAAGGACTCGGATCTCCGCCTGACGCCCTAAGCTGTGGCTGGGTGAAGGCTGCTTCGTCGGCTTTCCTCAGATGAAGGATATGATGGAATGATGACACCATTCATATCATTCTGGGTTTCTATACATATTCGTCAAAAATGACGTTTTGGCGACATCCCTGAACGTAAATCTTGTATATTTTCCCCGTTCATTTACAGTTTAGTCAAGAATTCGGAAGGTCATGGTATTTTGAAGACCCACGAAGAGCTATAAATAAAATGTAATACCTTCTGGTATTAAGAATTTGCAGGGCTTAAAAAAAGAATAGACTATACTTCAAGGAAAACATAACTGGAGATAACAAGTGAAGCGGTCCTATTTTGGTAGCTGTCTCTGAAACTTGGACCCAAAAGTAACAAATTAATGGGAAACAGTTTATCACAGTGAAATATATTAGCTCGGTCGACAAATACATTTTCAAAATCACTGCAGCATATTGGCATGAGCGTCCAAACAGAGGCCTAAATTCGATGACTATCTCTCAGGCAATATAAATTAATTTATTCATTTCAACGATTTCGAAAACAGCTCTACTTGCCTTTTATATCGAGTGCTTCAACTAGTAGCAACGGACAAACACAAACACCCATGTCCTGAGTGGTGAAAAATCCACTCAGGCGAGATTCGAAGCCACGATCCTTGGCATAGCAGGCGAAGACTTTACCACGTGCCGAAGCCGAAAACAATTTATTAAAAAACACACAAATAATAATAATAGATATAACAACTACACATCTCAATCACCATACTATATGTTTCATTGAGAAAAAATGCGATCTTTGTCCTCAATGGACCAATTTTTACTCCGATCCATTTATTTTCCCAATTAATATAAAGGGCATATAATTTTTTACATTTTGAGGTTTCAGGGCCAAAACTTCAGCAGCATATCTTTGATTATTTTTCCAGAAAGATTAGTCACTCAGGAACAACTTGCAAATGGACAGGTTACCCACGGGAAAATGGCAAAAACATGTTCTGTCGACCGAAAACGTCTACTTATTTCCGTTTAAACCACAAAATTGATTTAATTTCTCTAAACCAGCAATTTCTCATGTTCTACGCATCAAGAAAGTAAAAATGTATAACAGAAAAGTGAATGCTTTCCAATATTCGTGAATGATTGATCATTGGAGGGACGCCAAGGTTATTTGGAATTTGCTTCCATCACTTCCTCCTTCATTTTTCTGTAGCATTTCGACGAAACTCCAGCATTCACTCGTTGGCCTTGATATCCTGACACTCACAGCGCCTTAGCGATTCAGTCACAGTGGCTAAGAATTCTTAATGGCTGATAATGAAAATTTGTCGAAGTGCCGTTGCTAGATGTCGATGAAGTCGCACAACACCCCAAGGAATGTTGTTCTGAGGTAGAGTACTGGCTTCCCATCCCGAAGGCCCCTTGTTCCAATCCTGAGGGTGGCTGGATTATTTTAAGAGGGGCACTTCTTATGAATGGGGGGTAATCTCGCGAGAGCCTAGCGTCGCGTTACACCCGACACCCGGACGGATTGACAGTTGAGTCGTGACGTATACACATTTTAATATTTGTATTTTTTTTCCTTTTCAAAATAAAATCCTTTTTTCATTTCTCTTACTCGAAAAATAGGCTTAATTAAAAAAAATAAAGGATAGTTTTGGCCTATTAAACACTCATTAGATTGTAATACTTTTTATTTGTATGATTAAAAGAAATTTATAAACAAAATAAGTTGAATATAAGTAAATGAAACTGTGAAAAACAGACCTTAATTTTGCACAAATATGACTTAATACACCTTATCCGGGATACATAAATGTTACGCGACCGGTGTAATTTTTGTTCTACTGTACGTTTTCAACTTTATATTTTTGTACTTGAAAACAAAAATTTGTTTTGTGTTTAAGTTTTTTAAAAAATTGAAAATCTGCGTTTTTGACAAAAAAAATCAAACTTTAGGCCCGTTCCGGGAGACCTAAACATTTTACGATTTGACTCAAATATTTTTTGGTGCATATGTGAGCACAGTGACAACTTTTTATCCACTTGAAATTTTGAATTTCAAAAAAAGGTTTTTCGTGATTTACCCTATTACACAAGTGGTTCAAATTAATTCACATTACTATCACCAGATTCACGAACGGTGGTGCAACAGCACCACCTTTTTGTGGAGAAAAAAGCAAATACTCATAGTTATTTAGTTCCTCCCCGAAAAACCAACTAACAATTGGTGCATGCGAAATAAAACTTGATCATCCATACATCTATTCAGTGAATAGGAGATTTAAAAAAGGCACAAGTATGACCAAATTTAAATTAAAATCGCCATTTTAGATTTCTCAGAAAATATATCAAGCTAAAGACCATCCTGAGGGAAAATAAAAATAAAATAAAAAACTACAATTTTTAAAATCAATCTAAGAATATACTTTCCTCTTTTAAACTGAAGTATCAGAGACAATTTCTAACATATCTACTACTTTTCAATCGTCATGGAGTCTTCCGCAGTGACAGAAGAAATATTGGAGAGCCAAAAATTCACTCATGGTTTACCACATGAGATATATTACTTACAATCCCTTCCTCCCCTGAAACCATGCCACAATCTTTCCCAAGACCTGACGAGATGGGAGGAATGACGGTACAACTAGGCTGAATCGCATGCCGAACATACATGCAAAGGTTACTACACATTTTCCTATAGAGTCTGCGCTTTAACGTTTCATCTGACGGACTGAGTATTAGGTTTTAAATGTTCTCCAAGTACCACCCAAGGAGGGATAGGATATCCACTGTGAAATCTCAGCCGTTTCGGGGATTCAAACCAGGCCCTAGGAGATGGGGAGCCACCAAACCAGCCCGAACAGATAATATTGCCAGATAATATTGCCTATCTTCTTCAAATATTGTAAATACTTCAAAGGTACGTTTTGCTCCCATATACCACAACTGGTATTTGCCGTATTGCGGAATTTCATTTTTGCATCTAGTGTAATTTTTCCGTTTACCGTTCTCTATATGGTGATACAAATCACTTGATGCTTGAGAGTTTTATCAGTGATGCCGTTTTCACGCTCGTAGCTGATATCACATCTTTAGAAATGTCTCCTTCGTGAGCATCAGTGGTAAAATGTAGAATCATTTGTAGTTGGACGCGGTAAATCGAAACTTAAGGAAGGAGAGGATGAGGTAGCAATGACGACTGAAGGAACCAGGATAGGGTTTTTAATGCTTCTAGATATTTTCCCCTTTTTTATTCCACCCCGAGCCCTTACCACCGTCTTGCTCCATTCACGCCCCCCTCTCTTTCCACGCTTTCAACTCAGTAAACAGCAGAGAGTCGTGAGCACCGTGCCGCCACCTCCAAACAGTTTTTATTTTAATTTTTCCTCGCCTCGCCTCCCACTCTCCCTATCGTATTTCTCTGTTTCCCTCGGGGACCTTTTTAAACCTTCACTTTCCTTCCTTTCCCGAATCTTTGTGACCTATTCAAAGGAGATAAGAGCTTGGCGGGCGCTGGGATCATTCCAATCAAGCATATTTCATAAAGAAAGGAGTAGTTAAAACCATACGGTGCGAAAATATAGGGGAGTATTGAAGTCATTAAAATGCGCAATCGGCCATCTTGAATGGATCAATTCTACATGCAAATGCAGAAAACGTAAGCAGTGGAACTACCTTAGCACCGTTATGTATTATCCATAAAAATACTAATTATAAATTCATTCCAAATAAGAACTGTATTATTCATAAAATTTATTGATAAAATGCGGGTGATGGCCATCTTAGTTGGGTCGTTTTTCGTAAAAAAACAGGTTTTATATTTGTGCTTCAAGACACCATCTCCTCTCTTCTTTATTATTTAGGTATGTCTTCTACGGAGTGGGATATACCCACTGGGGATAAAAGGGTATTGGAGAGGAATTTGTAGGGGTGTAGGACTCTTTTAAGGAGGGTAAAGAAACGATTAAGCCCCTTATTGATTCCTAAACGATAGAAAATGAACATATAACTGGCTATATTCATAATGAGATGTCCATTTTATTGCATGCAACATTAAAGGCGATAAAAGAAAAATTAGGTACACTTCCTTGGCCACATGCAGAACTGTGGAATTTGGCATTCAGTTTCTTGGCACGCCTTAAATCCTTGTTTAGATACAGTAGGAGCTTTGCAGAAGGTACACACTGTATTTCATGGATGAGTCATGAGCTTTTCGGCGTTATATATCATTTAAATTTTCAAATTTTATACTTTCTCGATACCTTTTCTGTTACAAATCATAGAATATTCGGGCGAAGATATGTCTTCGGATGTAATAGATCGTGATATAACCTCATCTCCGACGTTTAGCGATTGTATATGTGTTTATATGAAGAACTAACCGAAATATAACCAAACTCACTTTTCTAAGAAAAAGTAATATTTGACTATTATTAAAAAAAAACAAATATAAAATTGCAGTGCGTCGGTGATGACTTAATAACGGTCCATTCATTCCAAAGATATCTCCAACGGAAGCAAAAATAATTTATTTGAAATATTATGACTAACATCTACTTAAACTTGCAAATTTGTACATCTATATTATAAAATGCATATATTGCACTAAATTTTTTCACATCTTCAAGTGGGTACATGAAGATTGAAAAGCCGTCTATAGGCGGTAAATTAAGCCATAATAAACCATGTGTCAACCTATGCTTAATACTACCTATTTCATTTCTTAGCTCGACACTACCCGATTTCCCCTTTCTGCTAAGGCTCTCCTAATCCCCTAACCTCACTCTTCCCTCTCATTCCACCAAATTTTCCGCTAAAAAATTATCTCAAATAAATGTGTAAACCTGTAAAATTTATCGGAAGCAATTCGACATAACCCTTCCCTCATTGGATGACGCCTGAAATCGCTCACTGGCAGGTTAGTTGCTGCCGAGAGAGACAGCGCGAGGGGCAGGAGAGGAAATGTTTCTGGTGTTGAGCAGAGGGTAGGAGATACAAATCAAGTGCAGAGAATTATGGAAAAGGGAGAGGGAGTTAGTAAAGGTGTGAAGGGAAACAAGAGGGAAGCGGGAATTTGGGCAACAAACTGCGTCCTCATCATCAAAATTCGCGTCGTTACTCACGGGATTACCCGTCCGTTAAACGTTCACCCCGGCCGCTGGACGTACCGGAGCCCCGTACTTTTATTTCCACGCATGTAATGATTTTTTAGATAAGTTTTGTTTCTTTACTATAAGTTCCTTATTTAATATCGTAAATTAATTTGTGTTGTAGCCAAATTCATGCATTATGATTCGGAGAGTGAAAGAGAAAATTGATTATGAAAATTGATAATGTAAGATTTATTGATCATATATTTAACGCTTTTTACTTTAGTCATTTTCAGGGAAAGTAGACCGTAGATTACTTACATTGGAACATGAATATTCCCTTTAAATTGGCACCTAGTTCATTAGATGTAAATATTATTCAGACGTCTAACTGTATTGTTAGAGGAAAGTAATATTTTATAAATCGTCGCATAATGCTCTTAAAATGAATTTAAAAGCTCACGAAATTACGTGCTGGAATACATTTCACCGCCACGAATGGATACCTTATTTGTCAATTTAAAATAGATATTGATCGGCTTACTAGCAAAGACATAACATGGTAAACACGGAAATTGACCCTTAGTTCAGCTCGGTCGATAAAGGAAGCTTCATAAAACATGTATATTGATGAAGAGACGTCAATTTTAATCAAAGACGAGATCTGTATTTCATTTTTCCGTGTCTAAATCTGTGATAAGAGACAGAAGAGAGTTCTTATTGGCGTCTAATAAGAAAATTGGCTACAGGGGAGAAGTTAATTATGAGTAGTTTAACTCTACCATCATACATCAGTCATAAACTTAAGAGTTTATTGTCCGCGGTATTGGAGCATAAGTTAGTAATATTTAGTCTGATAGGAACTGCCTGGTAAAGTCATTCCATATTCCATTCCAATTATTTTTCCAATACCTCGCTACGCGAGAGCATTCAACGTGTAGAGCTTAGCGCCATAAGGAAAGGCAGCCTTCACCTTTCACAAAGCCCTTCGTTGATATTCAAGTGTCAGATATTTCAATGGCAGCGCCAGAATCCTTCCCTGTCTCTAGGATGTGTGGATTTTCCCAAGGATATATGATACTCAAGAGAACAAAACAAATCGTCTGCGTCCGGGGGTTAGCAGACTCAGCATCTGGTTTAAAATGCAGATTCTTTGGTTATTCGTATAATATCTCTCGGCTACTTCTACGCCGTACTAAAGAAACCTTTCCAATAAAACGTCTTTTTCTAACTTAGAAAGGGTTTTCAACTTGTCTCCTATGATAATAATTCTTCCACCAGAGTATTGATTTTTCAATTAGACATTAAAAGAGTTGTACAATGAAATTTGACTACCTAACATCAATTGAAGAACAAACTGCAGAGCCACATAGGATTTAAAGGCCATATAAAACACATGCATAGCATAATTAAGAATTAAGAATAATGCTCCTTTATAATTAGCCTAACGAATAGTTGACAATCTTTGGTGGCGAAAGAGTCCCTCCTGTCCCTCACAACTATTTTAAATATATATTCAAGATTCAATAATGTATACATTTACAAGTAACAAACATTTCAAGGGATGTAATTAAAAGTTATAATAATAGCAACAGCTTTATTAAACCAATAATAAATCTCTGGTAAGTGAGCAGAATCAATTAAAATGTTTGTAATTGAAAAAATGATCGTTTTATTTCAACCTTCAACTTTACTTGAGAGCCACAAATCCGCAACTACGAGGGTGGGGTGAAAAGTTCTCGGCCTGGCAATGAAAGACTGTAATTTTTATGTCAAAAATGCATTTATTTTTCTACGTGGTCCCCCTTCATGTCAATTCACCTTGACCAACGTTTTTCAAATGAGTAGATTCCGTGACGGAAGTGCGATTCTGGTAGGTCTGCAAAATAACCATCTGCGGCTGCCATAGCATCTTCATTGGACTCAAAACGTTTTCCAATCACAATTATTTTAAATGTGGAAATAGGTGGAAGTCAGAGGGTGCCACATCTGGTGAATAGGATGAATTTTTCAATAATTTGTACTGCAAATCCCCCAGTTTTCCCATTGCCAAAGCAACTTTGTGGGCAGGTGCATTGTCCTGTTGAAAGATGATTTTCTTCTTTTGCAACCCAGGCCCATTCTCACGTATTTTCTCATCCAGTTGGTCCAGAAGACTTGCGTACTGTTCACCATTTATTGTTATACCATTTGCAAGGTAATCAATAAGAAGAATCCCTTTTGAATTCCAGAAAACATTGGCCATCATCTTTCCGGCGGATAAAATCGACTTCGCCTTCTTTGGGGTAGGTCCGCCGGCTTCCACCCACTGCTTCGATGGCTATTTAGTTTCTGGCGTGTAGTGGTGGACCTATGTCTCATTGACAGTAACAAAGTAGAGAACAAAATCAGTTCGATTCTTTTGAAAACGGTACAAAAATTGTTGAGAAATTTGTTTTCGCACTTGCTTTTGGTCAGCATTTAACAAATGCGGCACTCAACATGCACGAAGCTTTTTCATATTTCATTCTTCATGAAAAATGTACGTTACTCTTTCCTCTGATATGCCTATGGCTTCAACTATTTCATACACCTTTAATCGCCGATCTTTCAATATCATATTGTGTACTTTCTCGATGTTTTCATTTGTGGTTACAGTTTTGGGACGTCCTTCACATGGTTCATCTTCAAGAGAAGTGCGCCCCCGTTAAAATTCTGCCACCCATTTCTTAGCTGTCGAAAATGAAGGAGCAGACTCCTTATAAACATTCACCAACTTTTTATGAAAATCCGTTGGCGATAAACCGTCCAAAACGAATAGTTTTATGACAGCACGATACTCCAGTTTATCCATTTTAACGAAACACACACAACACGTCTACTTCGAAAAGTCGTGTCAACAATACTATGTGGCAGCTCAAGTTGAAATTTGAAATACATTGTTGGGAAACGTGTACAAACATAAGAAAAACAAAATTTCATTGGTACTAACGCAATCTCTGTGTAAGGCCGAGAACTTTTCACCTTGCCCTCGTACAGCGACTCATGTTGCTCGTGAGCCGCACTTTTCTGAACCCTGTCCTTATGTGATGGTATATCATGAAGCTATTCAAGGAGAGTGCCCCCCTTATTCATAATGGGATAAATATCGAAATCTGGTGTTATATTTATGTAAATTTTGTGAATAGCTTTAAAAAACATTATATGCTCATTATTACGCGGAATTAGTATTGCCGGTCCTTGAAAGAATAACAAGGTAATTGAAAATAATTAAAAAATCGGTATTATAATTTCATGTGAATATATAATCATACAATGACTAAATTAGAGAAGTGAGATTGGTTTTTACAATTATGATTTTCCTTATGGCGAGATTTAATTTGGCATTGCTAATCGAAAACCGAATGATTAATTTTACAACTCAAATTATTAATAACTCTATCATTCAAAATTATCTGGAAAGACAATATACAATCCAGTCAGTCATTACGCATCAGATGAAATTATCTACAAGTATTAATATATTAATGAATCCTTGTTATTATTTACCTTGATTCACATACATTTGTTTTCAAATAATTACATTATTTCACACTTACTCTATGCCTAAATTTGATCATGATGCTTTAATATAAATGTTTAAATCCATTTTCACATAAAACAAAAATAAACCCAACGTATACGTAAAATAAACCCAATATTTTCCGTTTGATTTAAATAACTCTTCTGTATTTCCTTACCACTGACGCATCATTTACCGAACATTTACGTGGAAAATGACGTGATTTATGCAAGGAAAAAAATGATATTCGGGTAAGTCTTAGCCTTTATTGAATTAAAAATAAATTTCATGATCTTGTGCATAAATAGCTCAAATATCGTATAATTTTAATTGTCCATCTGATTTTTATTTTAAAGTTTAATTAGCAATCGTAAAAAAAAATCAGTTCCATATTAATTTGAATGAATACTGTACATTTTGTCATCCAATTTAAAAAATAATAATTTTGTCGTGAACAAAAATTTACTTAGGTTACAATCTGCTCTACATTAGTAAAATTGGAATTTTTTCAATCAGAAAAATTACTTGAGAAACAAAAGGATAAATGTCTATTCCATCCAGGAAAAATACAAAGAAAACAATATATACTGAGCGAAAAATAATTGGTAAATATATGTCCTAAAATGAGCGATCGATAACTAATGAAAACTTGAAAATATTCCCCCAGCAACACGAAAAGCGAATAATTGTGTGATAGCTTACTATGCTTCGGCTATTAAAAAAAATATTTTCCCACGTAAGACATTTTAACGTTTGGCCTGTGTAAGTACTGCGACTACAGAAAATTCTCATTTCACATTAGAACTTTAAATGGGATGACTGGGAAGATAACTCGATTAGAGCTTGGCCAACTTGGCCAGAAGATTTGAGAAAAGATTTCCAGAGTATTTTATTGTATTGTTGCCACAGTAGTGATGCCGCTTTCTTTGCAACAGTCGGACATTTCTATACTTAGCCTCTTGTCTTGCTCTTTTCAGTGGCACACCTTGTGGAAGACGCCTTAGCCTACCCCGGCTACAAATGATCATGACCTACCCCAGAGGAAAAGGAATGGAAGCGGAGGGTCGACCGAGGAGAATTGAGGGGCCAGCGGCGGGGAGGAGTCGAGGGGTTGAAGGGAGGATGGTCGGAATGGGATGGCGAGCAAGATGGGGCATTGGGAGGAGGAGTGCCCGCGGGACGCACATGCGGGGAGGCGTGGGAAGGCTGGGGGCCGCGATCAAATAAGGAAGGCGGGGGGGGGGGGGGAGAAAAAGCAGGAGGGGAAGATGTTTTTCGAGTGAGTCCAGCCATACACTATGAGCACTCTTCGGTTTTCCCAACGTTTTACTAAACCAGTGGCGTAACAACGGGCGGGGGGGAGGGACAAGAGTACATTTCCACCCCTTAAAATGTAGCGGAGGGCGCCAAAATCGTGTACTTTCAACTTTAGTGTGTATTTATCAAGTTCAACTCTAGAACATGTCTGAGAACTTAAACGGAAAACCTAATTTTTTAGTTTGATAATAACCAATTTTAAAAATTAAGAAGAATAGTTAAAAAGTCATAAAGAATTTATTGGTAAGGAGGGCACTATACTGCCGGAGGGGCACAATGCGGCCAGGTGACACAATACGGCCAGGCGTCTAAACGCCTCCCCCCCCATATCAGCAACGTTGTTACGCCACTGGCTTAAACCCTCCAGAATTTTGTCTCTTTCTTTGCAGTATTATTTGTTTACATTTCTGTACTTCCTTCCCTAATTCAGTCAACAATTAATATTTCTTTCCTTAAAGTATGTCGCAAGATCATTTATGATGGAGGTAGAGCACAGATTTGTTAAGCACTCATTAAGTTTTGATGTTATTTGTAATTTCTCGTGCACGTTAATTTTCCGTGAATAAAGATTTTGAACAAAAACTATGGATTTTTATTTCACTGCTACACTCAACTGGTAAGAGAAAATGTCAAAGCATAATCCTTCGTGGGTTGTCAAATAGACTAAGGTGAACCCTTAATCAGGAAACATAAAAACAGGCGTTAAATAAGAGGTATAAATAAGTCTGGTATTTTTGTGTGTTATGGTCCTTGGTTCAATAAAACAGCCTAGCCTCTATACTTAACTGGTTTACAATAGAAATTGGAAGGGACGGCTGATTTTGAGACTAAAATGCTAAAGGAGATACAACTACATTTATCTTCTGCCAAATTATAGTTAATACATCAAAGAAATTATTTGTTTAGAGTTGTTGTTTTGATTTAATTAAAGTTAAATATGTAAGCCACTAAGAGCCCATTTACAGTTTTCATGTTTGTGGAAAGTTTGAATTCTAACCAAGGATATCTCTGCCTCTGAATTCACTAAACAGCCATTCACCTCATTATCTCAGCCTTTGAACCTGAGGACTCGTGAGCCAACTAAGTTTATTACATGCACGACTATAAAATGGTATTTATAAGAAAACAATTGAATGACGGCAAGTAAACATGTTTCTTACATGAATCAAAATATGATATCAGATATAAAGCAATGAGAAAGAAATTTAACACGAGTTTTAATAAGTAGTACTATAATGAGTAGTAACTTAACTCTAGGCTTATAAATACTTCATATGCATGGGTCATTAACTGAAACAACTGAAAGAATAATTGAAGTGGTGCGGAGACATCAGGTCCCAGGAGAAGGATAAACCAAGTAACGTAAATGCCTGCGGCTTGCGAAAAATGATTGGGTTTACCCTATTGGCTATGAAGAGCTTGAGCCATCACTTACCTGGTTTGATAAAAGCTTGACGGTATATCACCAGGACGAACGGAAATTTTTAACTACACTTGAAGTACCTACCTACGTGGTTCCATACGGTTACACACTGTTTTCTATTAAAATCACTGTAAAAAATTGTAATCTAAAGCCATGGCTTATTAACAGTGAAAATAGAATTAGTTCTTGGTATGCCATACAAATATGATTTAAAATATAACAAAATAATAAATTATGATTAAAAAGTAATGATTTTAAATTCTTCTGCTCACATGACCACAAACTAATTAATGTTAGAAAATTGTTGAGGTGGAAAACTAAGTAATTTATTTACTATTCAAAACGCATACAATGTTCTTTAAATCAAAATAGCAAACTTTCTGGTTCCATTTTCGATACAACTGTGACTAAGAATGTGTTGAATGATTTTTAAAGGCATTTTGAATTCATGTTTAATAATTATAAATGGTTTAGCAAATGTTGAAAAATAAAAATAGAGCTTTAAGAAGTCTTTAAAGGTTAGCTAATGCTAAGAACGTCTGCAATTGTAAAATGTATTTCAAGTATTATAATACTGACTATATGCATGCATAAAAGCTAAAATAATATATTTTCCAGTATGCCAGGAAAATGTTTATCAAATTCTAATGAACAATTGCTCAGGGTAACTCACTAGTGCAGTCAAAACCGCGTGAACTTCATATTTTAAGATGTTAAGGCGTTTGATGCTCGTATTTCATAAAGGATACGAGTGGGTTCCGTTCCCTAATGATATTGAAAGTTCGGGTGAAGATACAGTTTATTAAATCAAGAAAAAAATAGTTTTAAAATTTTTTAAGTTTATTGGTTGCAATTATTTACATTTATGAACAAATACAAGACTTAGTTGGAATGGCCAAGAGATATTCCAAATATTGAGGTCTTTAACATTACCACAGGCTGTGATTTCCATTCTGTAATACCACACTTAATTAGCATAAGGAATCATAGTTGTTGGGAAACCTTTCCCAAATTCGCCTAATTTTAAACTCACAAAAGTAGTAAAAACGTACTGTATAAACTCCATTAAAATGGCCGCAAAAAGGTTTCCTGCGATAGAAAAAGAACAATTAACAATTATTTAGGAAGAAATTGCAATGAGAAAACATTCATCGGAAACGATTCCTCATACGTAACATAAATAATGACAGTCAGATATCATTGGGGTCTAATATCTAGTTGCCTTAAATCTACTCATTATTGTCAAAAGAATCAGTAATTCTGGGATGCACGGTAATCGGCGCATTTTCCAGTAAATTCCGGCGCATTTTCCAGTCTGTGGTTTGGCTCTATATCCAGGTTTTCTTCTTGTAATTGCGATTTTATTACCAAAGCTTTAGACCGAGTTTAACATTAAAATATATTTATCCATTAATCTCGAAGCAAAGCAATTGGTAGTTTAATTGGCTAGTTGTTCCTTTATTGAGGATTATATATTATAAGTCCTAACTGTCAATGCAATACAACAGGAAATGAACTCATGTGCTAGCATGTGCGTTGGCTTAAAGCTAGAATCCAAATGCACATTAGTGAATATAGCTCTCATCCAAAACAAAAGGGTTTTCAAGTGCCACGTCACAAAAAAAAAATCCATCACTTCTCCCCACTTTAGAATGTCATCTTTATGACCAAAATGCTAGCACTGGAGTAGTTCATTTCCCGTACATTGTATTGGCTATTAGGTTATAAGCAATTGTGAGCGAGGTAACTTTGCGGTATACACTTATTACTTATGAATAGAATAAAAATACTTGGTATTTTCCCACACTTTCTAAATTTCTTAGCTGAACTTTTTCGATGGCTTTACATCAATATTGAAAGTAGTACTATCTACATTAGGTTATGATTTAAAATCATCGAAGCCGGTCAAGTCAGAAAAGTAAAAAGTGTGGGAAATTGCCAAATTTGTTCTTTAACGTCGTGATATTCAAATGGCAATTAGGATTTACCTTCAATAATAAAAATCAAGAAGCATTCGTCGCTACAGGGTTCACAAGCAACAAACAAACTAAGGTTAGTGCCTTGAGGTTCAGTTGTCAAGTCTGTGATAAATGTAAGGAGAAAGGGATGGGACTCGTGGGCGAAAAAGGGAAAAGTTGCCATCGTTTACTTGCCCCACTCAATCCCCCTGAACCGCCCGCCATTTCTACCCTCTTCAGTGTTTCCTCTCCGAATTAATCTCCCCCGCCCCGCCCCAAGGATTCCTGCAATATTAAACGCTTCGCAAGTCGAACTAATCTCCCTCTGCGACCCTCACGCACCTCCTCCCCCTTTCTGTGCCTGCTCCCCCCCCTCTCTCTCTCTCTATTCCCTTCCCAGCGTCCTTTGTGTCCGTTCCAAAGCCTTTTCCACTTCGCAACGCACAGCATGCGTGATCCCGCCGTCTTATCCCCTCCACTCCCACACGTTCCCCCCCTCCTGCCATCCACTTTTCTTTGCTCCATTCTCCCTTTCCTCCTCCTCCGCGTATTCAACTCCTTCCTCCTCCCTCTTTCATTTTCTTCCGTCCCTCTCTTTCTCCTCCTCCCCCACTCCCGAAATGCGTGCCCGTTATTTTTTTTCAATGTCGTTTGATCGCGTGTTCCCGGGGGGGGCGTGGGGGAGACTCGGGTAGGGAGGTGAAACCCATGGGGTGGGATACCCGAGGTGGGGTGAGGTTATAAGGAGAGGAACGGAAAGGGGACCGAGTGGTGAGTGTGGGAGGGCTACTTCTCGCAAGAGGGGAGGAGGATTTTTTTTTTCCCTTTTTCATTTTTTTCTTTCTCAAAAGGAGAGAAGGGAAAAAAATACGAGGGATAGTAGGCACCTTAGAACTTGGTGACACGCACCTGCGCAAAGCATGACGTCAGGAGAGGGGAGCACGTGAAGGTGACGTGGGATAAGGGAAACGGAGATCCCTCCAGAGATCTCTTTTGGTTTCCTCTGCCCGGTCGTTCACCATTACTTCACTCTCCCCGACCTCAAGATATTCTCTGACGAGTGCACCCACTTCTATGACAGCTTAATCTAATAATTACACCTTTTCCTCCGTACGGACTCGAGAGTGTGGACTTGCATATCAAACCAAAGGTCAGGAGTTCATCACTGCTTTGGGCAGTGGAGGTCTGACGCTTAAATCTATTTATAAACTTATGAAACACTGTGCATGTTTCGGTAAATACCACAACAAAAAATCAAAAGTTAATTGTTGCAAGATTTGTGCAGCCATCAATATAGAATGAATTCTTATGGATAACTCATCAACTAGAGAGTTCTAAATTGTCATAGACACTATAAAGTAAATATATTTTTCTCCTCAGCCGAATATAATCTGTCCATTCTTAAAGCAATCCTGTTGAGAACCAATAACTATTCCCAGAATTATGCGACCCGTACATTCTCAACGGGTTTTATTCTCATGCTGTCTAAAGTCCCAATTTTCTGGAGAAATCTTTACCATATTTTTCAACGAAAAATGTTCAGGACTTTTGTATAAAGAAATTTATTTTTATATATAAATTTTCTGGCTCCAAAAAAGTATACTATTTGTGTAAAAACTTAATTAAATTGCGACATATTTTAAAAGGAGCTCCAGAAGTGCTACGCACCGTTTTTTTAACACTTTAGCTCTTTCTTGGATAATAAATAAAATCAACATCATTCATTTTAACGCGGGTGTGACCACATTCATATTTGACCCTGTTAATGTTTTCTTACACGTAGAAATGAAATGCGGGTCACTGTTGGTGGCGAAAGGCTTTGAGGTAGTACCAAAAAGATCGTTGAGATTTAAACATTTTTATTTTCTAAGAAGGGGCAGGATGAGAAGTCAAGAAGAGAAACGTGCTGAAAGAAAAGGACGCTAGAATGTGCATAAATAGATTTCAATAATAATATCTTCCGTTTCATGAACGTCTTCCAAACTTTACCCAGATTTACTTCTTATCTTACATGTAAGATCATTCATTCCCTTGCATTGGACTCTTTTCTTTTTCAACTATTCTATTACCCTCATTCATTTTCATGCATTAGATTCAGATTCTCTGGAGATTTATTTCCACCATCTGCGCATCCTTTTACAGCTTTTGCCTTCGAAACTACCATTCGTATTACAACCCAAATGGTTTACCTTCTCATTCCATTAGATTGAAGTTTGCTAGTGTGATTCCAGAAAGACGGTATTCCCATCGTAATCAAAGCAAAAACCAAGACTAAAATCAACTTACAAGTCCTCATAAGCAACCTCTAATCTCAATGGAATGTGCATAAATAGATTTCAATAATAATATCTTCCGTTTCATGAACGTCTTCCAAACGTGACAGAATACTGCATGAAACTAAGTGATTTTTTGATTAAAAATATATTTACTGCAATCATAAAAAATCAGCAATAGCATTGTACAAGAGTTTATAAGTTTGCTTGCCTTTCACCTCCACAACATTCTCACACTACTTGAAGTGCCAGTAGATTACCACCACCTATATCAAAGGTGCAATAATTTTCCTTCAGTTCATTCAACCATAGTTTCACTTTTCTAGACCAATGACCCAAAACGTTGTGTCCTATTTAGGCAAGACCTAAATTAAAAACAACAACAATGATATTTCAAATATATTCATAGCGTGTCACTCATAATATTCCCCCTTCGTAGCTCCAAGTGTGTCCACCTCGTCTAAATTCAAGTTCCATCTCATGCACTTCACCACAATTTTTTTCCTTTCTCCAACTATAGCTCCATTTCATCATGCCTTTCACAATATCATCAAAAAATGATAGAGTACTTTACTCTATCGTTACATCCAGAATTAGTGTCATGCACGTAGTCACTACAGGAAGAGATTTTATTAAAAAAATCAAAGAATATTATAACAATGACACGGCGGCTTCCGCAGTGATTTGATGAATTGTTTTTTTTCGGATTTCTCCCGCGTTGATTCATTTTATGGACAACTGTTTAACTAGAATTCCAGCTAGCGTCGTAACGTAGCATTTCAGGACTTGAGGACGCTAGCTAGAATGCAAGTGAAACGGTCGTCCATAAAATGAATCGACGCGGGAGAAACCCGAAAAAAACCAATCCAATATTATAACAATAATAATTGATCAAAGAAACTGTGATAAATTCGGTTTAAAAAAATAGTCTCAGACTAAACTTCGTGGATTTTTTATATTTTTATAAGAAAAGAAAATATAGAACTTGTAGCTATCCACACTTTATTATTGTAGCGACCTATATTTTGACAGGTAACCTTCCCGTGAAGCGACAACTTGAAAATGACGTTTGCCCGCTGAACCCTAGGTTGGTATAGTAAAAAAGTGTGGATGTAAACAAGCACAATTGAGGGCCTGAGAGTCAAAGTAATACAGGTAACAAACATCGCCCAGTGTTGCCTGTATCATTTTACTTCGGTAAGAAATAACAAAAAGCAAAGTAATACCTTAAGTGCTCGGAGGCTAGATCGCGGTCGAACAATTAATTGTATTACTTTTCCTGTAGCTACCTGACGGTACCCGACGATATCAACTTAGAACATATGCACTTATATAATTTTTCGTGTTTTTGTTATTTGTATTACTTTGATTCTCAGTCCCTCAATTATGTCATTTCAAATCAAGTGGGTTATATTCAAATATCAATTTGCATTGCAATGATTCAGCGAAGACTCTACGCTTTATTCGCGCATTTCCCGGAGGAAAAAATTCAGATCACGGAGACACGACCTTCCGATAGTGAGAAGGGAAAAGCTGGCAGAGCAGACTATTATTTGTGAGGCAGGCGGGGAGGCATTGATTGCCTCTCGCGAAGGAGAAGAAGTATTGTTGGGCAGACCATCTCCTCAGACTGTCCTCTCCTGCCCTCCATGTGCTGTTCTCCCTCCCTGCGCTCTTCGCCCTCTCGTCTTTCCTCCCTTGAGGTCGTCTCCGACGCAATACGTCTCTCGCGGAAGAGTGAGAGACGGGGCCGGAGAATCGCACTCCCTTTCATAGAGCCCCACCCCCCGGCAGCGAGCGCGCGCCACGGAAAAGATTAGCACAAAACCCTTCCATTCTCTTTGCTTGCTCAGAGACGAGAGGAGATGGTGGGGGAGGCCTTTGGGGTGTTGCTCCGACGCAAGCTGCGGCGGCGGTGGGCCGCTTCGCCGAGGGGCCGCGACTGTGAAGTGGGCGAAACCCTCTGAAACTCTCCGTGTTTCACTTCACATAGAACCCTCTCTCTTCCCAGCCTTCCGTCTTTTGTTCCCATTGCCTGCCGAGAGAACGGAATGCGTCGGTGTGTACCGTGTTTGCTTATTTGTTTGATGCGTGAAATAATGCAGCTTGGTCCAAGGGGCTTTCGGCGCAGTGGCAAGCACGGAATGTCTTGTCACTCTCCTTCGAAGGCAAACATAAAATGCGGTTTAAATTGCTCCGTGAGTGGCTATAGTGAGGAAAAAATATGTTTTTCCAACAAGATGGAAACTGTGCCACAAATACAGTTGTCAATAAAAAATAAAACTCATCAATAAGAAGTTTTAAAGTTATCCGATTGAAAGATCTAAAGAAATTCTGATTTCTGGGATTGTAAGAATTCAGCTTTGGCTCCAATTAGTTATTTTTGCGAACATCAAAAGAAATTATCCCTGCGATTACCGCTCTCTCTATACAATAAAAGCTATGATCAAAATGATTATGTATGGATTTCTTCATGCCACGCAATTCAAACCTATGTGAAAAAATACGAGTGAGTATCCTTTATTTATATTCCATCACAAAAACAGTAATTTTAAGTATCGCCGTAGCACCAAACAATACTTTAGCAAAGCAGGTAATACGGTTTTGAATAGACTCACTAATCTATGCGAAATCCTTCCTTGGACTTCGACGCCGTGAAAGGACTCTCGCGGTCGTATGTTCGCTAAGGTTGCACTGGAGGGTGCAATAATTATTTAGCTAACAATATTTTATTTTAGTTATTATTATTAGTGCGTGGCCCTACCGGAAAAAAATGTTTTTAATAATTATTCTTGGTAAGGCCACGCATACCAGATAGGTCGAAGGGTAGAACTATAGAGTAATCATACTCTTATATAATATTACTCTGTGGTAGGACTAAGACGAAAGTTATTTCACGTGCTAGTGTCATGTTTAAAAACACCGTTGGGAATGACAATGGGAAGTTCACCAAACTATCCATTTCCCGAATATGGAAGTCAATGACGGAGTATTGAATCCTAGCCATTATGGAACTCAGCCTGTTAGTGCGGATGTCGTGCTCGACAGCGGAGGAGGCAAGGCTTCTTCCATCGTCACCACATGAAATCCTTGAGCAACACCATCAGCAGGATACCGGGACTAGCCACGGTATTACCTTTATGGAGTCACCCGTAGGTGCACATAAGAGCGAAATTTCGTAGAGGAAATTTTCTTCGATGGAGTTTAGCACTTATCTTCTCTTAGCTTCTAGCTCCTAGCTTATCTCAGTTGGTTTTCGCAGATTTTTCACACACCCTTCATATGTGGGTGTTTCCTGCAGTGGGTTATTTCCGTGACGGATGCCAACCAAAATCTTCACGTTTATGTTCAAACTTAAGTAATGAGGTTTGCCAGAAAAATGAATGCGAGGCTGACCTTAAAAATCAGCAGGACACAAATTGAAGTTGGTGGAACACTTCAATTACTTGGACAAACCTTAGCACTTGTAGCACTTAAAACCCAAATGTTCAACTGCGTGACTCAATACTTTGTGATTGCAGTATTATTCTCAAGGCTATGGCGGCAAAGTGACATTATGCTTGTATTTTGGTGGTTCTTTGGCCGGAAACGGGTGCATTACACAGAACACTGCGGTATAAATATATTGAGAAGTAAAATTGAAGCATGAACGTTAAGCAATGAGGTAGGTATGGTGATTTCGGCATGGAGAGTTTTTTCTCACGGCGCCAAAAATTGTCTTTTGATTAAAGACGACTAATCGAAATATGAAGCGTTTGCCGGACATGCAACGAGAAGAATTGAGAAATAACGAAAGCTCATTGGTTAAAAAATAATAAGAAGGTATAATAAAAAGAAGACAAGACAAGGAGGAGACTCTAACCAAAACTAATGACTGTCTTAGAAAAGCCTACCTTTTAAGAGGTTGAAATGTAAAATGTATTTCAACTACATTTTTGAGGAAGGCAAGAACTTCAGAAATGAGAATAAAGATCCATTTTACCAAGCAGAAATATTGAATATGAACATTCAATTTTTTTCTTGGCAAGTTTAAAAAATTAACCTTGTTTAAAGCCAGAATTATGATATTTTGTCTGTTTCATTAGAATTGATTAGCATTGAGCAGAGCCCTGTGTCTAAAGCAAATTTAACGTTGCCTAAAAGACGTTATTAATTCATAGGACAAAAAGCTACTATATTAATGGGTACGCGTAGGTGCGTATAAGTTGCATGGAGTTGTGATTCAAGTGTGTGCAAATAGATGGCAAGCGAGCTCCCATTACGATCTCCACTAACTGAAAAATGACACGGGCGTCAATTTGTCAAAATACATAAGGGAAACTGGTTAGTAACAGCTCCGCCTGATTCACAAAGAGTATTGTACACAAATTAATCTTTGAAATTTAAGTATTATATATTGTTTACCATAGTTAAACATATAGTTTTCGTTAAAAATAAAAAAGAACACATTAATTTCTTTTTTATTATTTCTTTTCTTTTTGGTTTTTCGCTTATACTTTAGTCTGTTTCAGAAGGCTTTTTAACTATTAATGTAATGAATTGTCAGATATTATTAAAGAAAAGATTAGTGAATAATGGCTATTTGCTTGGAAATATATCGAAATATTATTTCAATAGCGTTTTTCTTATAGCTACTAAGATTAAATTAGTCAGTCCCTGTTACCAACCAAGATTTTTTTCCTTAAGCACCCCTTTATGAAAATGTCTAACTCATGTTTTTATGCATATATACTTGTATTCTGCAATACAGGTCATTCATTTAAAGGCGCCATAAGCACACGCCAATAATTCTCTAGGGTGCCTAACTACACTATGTACCATTAATTTATGTTTACGATTTACGATTTTTGACGACGAATTAAAGCTATTTTATGAGAAATATGTCAAAGTATGAGACGAGAAGATTTAGAAGACGATGATACCGGGTTCTTTGATAACACCACCATTTGTACTCACACTGAAGAAAGTTTCATACTTTTAAAATGCCCTTTCCAAAATAACAATATGTATTCGTAAGTAGGTAAGTATTTGTCATCAGTTCATTAGCGAAGAGTGACACTTTTTTTAGTAATTCAAACGATAGTGTTAATCCAACTTAATCTTTTTCAGAGTTACACTTATATTACTATGGTTAAAATTATCATATTGCTTCACACTTATTCAACATATTATTACACATTTCCTCGGTATTAGATCAGTGTGGCTACGCTGTCCTATTGACAACACGTCAAGTTACCGGTAGTTTGGTGAACTTTATATCGTATACCTCACTCTCTCCGTTAACTTCACATCAACTTATGGAGAAGGTACGTCATATGAACGGTGAAAGAACCAGAATGCAGAAATCAGGTCCAAGAGTGACAATTAAGCAATTTCGAAGAGGAGAAGTTTAATTTAAACCGCCATATAATTTAGCGAGAAATAAAGTTTCTGAAACTTGATTAGGAATGTAGGTAAGAATGCTGGGATTTTCTTCAGCTAATTTATGCAATTAATATGCGGGCTGTTGGGTTTAAACTACCCCAACAAAACAAATCTCATAAGCTACCTTGTGTCAGACTAAAATGTATATTTACAGGAAGTGCATTGATGAATAATTATTTAGCATATAAATGAACGATTCCTTGAGACCAAGGCTTCACAGAAATATTTATGTACACTTTTAAAATCCATTCTAATAAATAATTCCGGATGTCACTTCCCCCTTATTCAAGTCTTCTTAAATTTAAACATGGTTTAAATATTACCAACCTATATTAATGACTGACCAAAAGAAATAAATCATATTAGCTTTAATAATACATCAGGCTCTATTCTAAGATATATCGTTGAGGAAAAAGCATAAAATATTTCTTTTATACTTGTTACCTTATGTTGGCGTGATGGTAGCCAAATCCATTATTTTTTTAGCCTAATCAGAGTCACTATTACAATTACTGTCGAATAATTATCGGAGGTGTTTGCTTTTCTTATTATAAACTTTCATTTGGCATCAGAACTTAATTAAAATAGCATGTAGAAGAACATTTATTACCATCTAACCCCATGAATATCAGGATTAAGTCATATGCGGTGGGATAAATGTCCTCACCTACTAATCCAGCGGGTCGCGGGTTCGTGTCTCGTCTTTGTGGATTGAAAAAATTGCAATAATGAACTCTTTAGTGTTAAACTCGCTCATCATTAAAACGACATTTTTTATGTCATGTCGATTGTTCAGAGAATTCATAGAAAGAATTGTGAAATATAATAGGTGTTTCATAATTCTCATGGATTTATCATTTGTGTATAAACAGACAAAAGCATATACACTATGCTTCAGCTTCCACATATAACTGCACGGACCCTGAAGGGGATGACTTTTGACATGGCTAAGCTAATTTGAAAATGATGTAGTAAAACCGCATTTCTGAAATTAAAATATCAATTTCGCAGAACATTTTCTATGTACTCCAGGCTGAGATATTCATCTTAATACTATTTAGACGCATTCTTTTCAATTTCTAAAATGCTAAAAATGAAAGGGCCCTATGCATAGTTATCAATTACTACCATGAATAAGCATGCAAAATATTAATTGGTGGTTAATATAATTTAACTGATAGTTAATGCAAATACTAATGAAAGAAATTAGATACTTAGTGTTAAATATGAAGTAGGGAAACCTTACTCCCATTAGTGTGGAATATGATTATCTGAAAATGGATAATTTTCTGACAGTGATCGATTTCGATTCAACTCTAAGGTCCTTTCAACATCTGAAAAGCAAGTATGGAATGATTGGAACTTAGCCCGGTTTTTACTTTGTAGGAACTACCTTTTTGTGAAAGCGACTCATGAAAATGCATAATGCATAGGAGATAGATATCTATAGAAAGGAACCATTCGTCTCGAAAGTTTCTCTTTGCAAAGAGTTGCCCAATACGATGTGCACAAAACTTGTACGCTTAAATTCGTACCCGATCATTCACTGCAGAAAAAACAATGAACCATCCAATTCAGGAAAATTATCAACTCAGCATCATATTATTCAAACAGTAGCAAAATTCACCAGAAAATATGTACTGCACAATCTACCTATCGATCAATATGTTTCATAAAACTAGTCATTGTCTCTCGATAGAAGCCCCAGATGTCAAAAATGGACGAGTAATTCCCAGATTGAAAAGCTTGAGTGCAACTGAGCTTTTGGGTGGATAAAGATGAGAGGAAATGGCAGATTAAAAAAATGTATACGATCAACACTAAACAAAAGAACCAGCCCTGATTCTTATTAAACTGATGAAAATATATCCCAGATTGAAAAGCTTGAGTGCAACTGAGCTTTTGGGTGGATAAAAATGAGAGGAAATGGCAGATTTAAAACATTTATACGATCAACACTAAACAAAAGAACCAGCCCTGATTCTTATAAAACTGATGAAACTATATCACAGAGATGTTCAATTTGCTCTAGTAAAGTCACAATTTGAGTGTACGGGATATATTGAACCCAACATATAGATATTCAAATTTCAATTTATATAAAAGGGAGCTTTGGGCTTTAAAAATTACTAAAAGCGAAGAGAATGTTTAAAAAATAGGTGTAGGAAGGGCAAGGGTAAGAGTCACTAGATACTCGATGGTCTAAAACAAGGCAGCTAACTAAAGTTGCTAAAACAGTTCCATTCACACTGACGCGGGTGATATACCATAGACCCGAACTCCATTTAAAAAATACAGTAGTGATAATTAATGAAAGAGACGTTGACGAAAAGAAAGGTATTTTATACTAAGAATAAGAATGTTAAGAATACTTTCTTCCAACGCATCATGTAACACCAAAAAAGTTTAAAGAAACGAATCGTGCTAAATACACATTATGACCCTCCCAGATTCCAATTTCTTTTTCCTAGTCTCTCTCTCATTTCCATGGTAATGTCTTAGCGAACCTATTGGCGGCGGTCTGCGAGGTAGTGCATAGAAATATGCTCAAAAAGAGGTTGGTAGAAAATCTAGGGTAGGAAATTAAACTACCAGAAGGTATGATATATAAGAGAATTTTGAGCAAACTAAGAGAGAAATGGTGACTGCCCAGTGTCAACACTGATCTGGTCACCCATTGTTGATTGAGAATTCTACCGCCACGCTGTCTCCGCCAAAGGAACGACAGGTGCTGCAGTCGATGCCTCCTCGTCATAACACAAAGTAGAGGAACTGGTTTGACCTGCACCGAAAAATCTTCAGGGGTAAGAGTCCTAGAGATTCGTGGAATCGTTGACACCTCCGCAGGGCCAGCCATTCACTCGATGACTGCGTAGTCTATTCCAACGTTCACGCGACAAAGCATTACAACCTCGGCTCAATAAGCGTCATAACGACTAGTCTGTAGAATTGTATATAGCATGGCTGTGAGATAAAGATAATATAGATTTAGTGGCAGCAGAACAAGGATCGAAGATGTATTATGCAGGATTGACATGCTAAAGCGAGGCAAAGGGGAGAATTCCTAGTGACCGCGGAGACGGAAAGAAGTAAAAGGAAACTTGGACGACTTCTGCATCTACGCAATTTCCCTACAAGCCACCTCAATTGTGTGGGGGAGAGGAAACAGGGTGGGGTGAGGAAAGACACATAGTACGGAGAACTAAAGAGAGGCATGCTACAAGCCAAATAGGTTTAAAGATGACTCAGAAAGTAAATTTAGGCAGGGATTGTCCAAAAACCAACCAATCAACCAGAATAACACCAATTGAATCAGTTGTATCCCAGACGTACTAGTGATGTTAATCCATGAGAGTTTCTTTTGCCTGTTTTAGATGTTCTTATGTGAAAGCAGATAATCTTCTTTCTCACTGTTACACCTCTGTTTCCGGAGAGCATTTTATTGAGCATCAAGCTACAGTTGTTTATTACTTTCCACTCTCCCATGAGGAAGATCACAGAATTTTTTCGATCACTCTCATTTGTCGAATTTGTTCAAATTAGTTATAATAGACTGGAACAAAAAAGATGGAAGCCATAATTACTTGATCAAAAATTTTTATATTATCACAAATATGGAAACAAAAGCCTTCAATTTTAGTATTTGGTTATTTATGTAACTAAAATCTAATGAGCAACCAATTTTATTGATACAAAAGAAAATGTCAAAAAATGCCATGAGCTTATCTGAGCTTAGTAATCCGCTATTCAATAAACTAACGATTTTTTTAACAGCTCAACAAAGCTTGCTGGAAAACAACGATGACAAATTATTTACACAGGGGAGCATACGTAAAGTGACAACGGAATATTTAAGGCAATGCTCAAATTTTTACTACAACACGACCCAAGTATGTCCCAAAATAAATCTTACAGCGTGAAATGATGGAGTAAATATTTCTTGGCAATGAACTGAGAGGTTGCGGGGAGGTTTAATATGACTAGGTACCGTTCCTCGACACTGTTCATATTGCAACACAATGAGAACTATATTTTTAAAATAAACAATTGCAGAGAAGGGACTCTCAATTTGATTTCTTTACTTCGCTTCACTTCGAGAAAATCACTTCTCAACGAAATAAAGGTTAAATATAACGGTGAGTTGGAGCTCCCATGGATAAGATAAGGGGAGAATGCATTGTATTCCATGATAGTCTGAAGAAAAAGTGATATGGAGATATCATTAATCATTCTTCATTCATACTTTTTGGCTATACGCTTTCCTTGGAAGTAAATTAGTTGAAAAAATATTTCCACATGCAATGTCTAAAATGTTATTTTTAATTAAGTAGAATCAGCTGTATATCATGAATTAAGTCATGCAAATTCCCTCAGTTGATTTCTTTGCGTTATCATAATTTAAGAATTGGAGACAAATTTTGGAATACGGATACTTTCAGACATCTTATCTGTGTCCCTAACCCCATCTAAGGATATCTTGTACAGTAATCGGCCTCGAACATGTTGTTCCCAATGAAATGTTTTGATTAGCTTTGGCCACAGCATATAATTCTTTAGGCTGGTACCTGAATTTGAAGATGTAAAAACAAAAAAAACTCTCAACTCTACCAAGTGAAGAGGAACTCTACAAAAAGAGAAACTGACTACTTGGCTCCTATATGAGGGTTTTAAATATGTTGAACTTTTTATCATGTGATTTATCCCACCAACTTCAAGGAATCAAGGAATCAAGGTGTGGTAGTCTGAGTAGCTTCTTGCTTGTTGTAACGAAGGCTCAGTTCTAACCCCGGGAGAGGTGGAGTTTATTTAGTTAAATCCCAAAATATATTCACGTCCCTTTTCGAGTAGGTAGTCGAGTAGTAGGTACATGCAATGTCTTCGAATGGGACGTAAAACTGTACTGTTGGCCCCTTTTGTTAAGATCAGGCTAAAAGCAACGCTTTTATTCTCTCCGAACTCCCTCCTAAGCATATGAAATACATTTCCTACCCATCTACTCAGTTCGCCGATTCCTAATTGTGCAAATGATCCGAGTTGTCAGTGATTACTGCCGCAAAAAACTTATGTACGGTACCTACCGTGGTTTATATTGTGTCCTGTTAAAAAATGTTACATCGATTGTATGAAAACGGAGATAATTTTTTTTAAATTTTATTAACAATCCTATATCTGGAAATGCAGAAGTAGGACGTGTATCAAATTTGACTGATTAACTCTCTTACTTGCCGATTGAATAAGTTATGCAAAAGAGACCATAAATGAACAAACGTGCTAAACGCTGGATTACATTTAATTAAAGATGGGAGCCCCTATGGTTAAGATAACGTGCAACGCACCTTAGCCCATGGTGTTCTGTAGCGGAAGTGATATAGACTATCGTTAATCCCTCATAAACACATAGTCATCACTGAACACTAGCTAAATTATTTCAAACCCGATGCTTTTATTTATACTCTTCCGGAATCGTTACGAGGAACATGCACGCGGGTGCACGGTAAAAAATTAATAATTTTTGTGCGTGAGTCCCCAAATAAATCGATAGTAAATCGTTATTCATTGTCAGGCATGATTTGACGATGACGATGATTGATTCAACTGTTGAAACTTAGGTTCAAACTAATCTAACCCAGTGCGAAACACGAAATACACTGACATTAATAAACCCATATTATATTCAATCTATTCCTCATGAAAGCGTTTGAGTTCTCTTTATGTATATTCATCAACTTTTTATTTTTACCGACCGTGGTTTCAACATCTGTAATGTCACTATCAATGTAAACATATGAATAGAATAAAAAGGTTTTGAGTGCGCAAAGTGAGGAAATATTTAGTGGAGGTCAGTTCCACGAAGTATAGCCTAAAACTTTAGGTTTCACCATCATTATTTTGATTGATTCCCGGGAATAACAATATCATATATTCCTTCTTAATTCTTAAGAATATAATGTTGTGGAACTTTTGATGATGGATAAAAATGGAGAAGAAAATCATGCAATCTCCTGATTAATTTTTTTATTTAGGTTACCGGTACTTATGGTGGATTTCTGAGTGAAATGCGGATACTATGGGCGGTTAATCCCACATTTGATGCCACTGCGCCGTTACTATTCATTCGCAAACAAATGGGGTTGCAATATGCATGGGTTTGGAACCAGCTCCTCAAACCAACTCTTATTGTCCCACTAAATCACTAATAAGGGAGAGCTGTGCGAATATTCATTTTGATTCTAGTGATAGAAACTGAATAATATTATGTAGATCTCTACGACCATACTGGTCAGACCTCTCTGAGAATGAGCCTTCACGTGTTCTCCAGACAGACCCTTTCAACGGTGGTCCCTTCAAATCCTTTAACCTTTTCCCTTCTTCCTTCGACCCTCTCCTTCCTCATTTCAAGCAGGCTGACCCATTCTCCGCTGCGGCCATCCGTTAGACGTCCATCCCCCTTGCCATTCCCTCTGCATTCGCCGACCTCCCTTCATTATACTTAGGACGCATCACAGTCCCTCCCCTTAGTGCGTGAGTCCCCAAATAAATCGATAGTAAATCGTTATTCATTGTCAGGCATGATTTGACGATGACGATGATTGATTCAACTGTTGAAACTTAGGTTCAAACTAATCTAACCCAGTGCGAAACACGAAATACACTGACATTAATAAACCCATATTATATTCAATCTATTCCTCATGAAAGCGTTTGAGTTCTCTTTATGTATATTCATCAACTTTTTATTTTTACCGACCGTGGTTTCAACATCTGTAATGTCACTATCAATGTAAACATATGAATAGAATAAAAAGGTTTTGAGTGCGCAAAGTGAGGAAATATTTAGTGGAGGTCAGTTCCACGAAGTATAGCCTAAAACTTTAGGTTTCACCATCATTATTTTGATTGATTCCCGGGAATAACAATATCATATATTCCTTCTTAATTCTTAAGAATATAATGTTGTGGAACTTTTGATGATGGATAAAAATGGAGAAGAAAATCATGCAATCTCCTGATTAATTTTTTTATTTAGGTTACCGGTACTTATGGTGGATTTCTGAGTGAAATGCGGATACTATGGGCGGTTAATCCCACATTTGATGCCACTGCGCCGTTACTATTCATTCGCAAACAAATGGGGTTGCAATATGCATGGGTTTGGAACCAGCTCCTCAAACCAACTCTTATTGTCCCACTAAATCACTAATAAGGGAGAGCTGTGCGAATATTCATTTTGATTCTAGTGATAGAAACTGAATAATATTATGTAGATCTCTACGACCATACTGGTCAGACCTCTCTGAGAATGAGCCTTCACGTGTTCTCCAGACAGACCCTTTCAACGGTGGTCCCTTCAAATCCTTTAACCTTTTCCCTTCTTCCTTCGACCCTCTCCTTCCTCATTTCAAGCAGGCTGACCCATTCTCCGCTGCGGCCATCCGTTAGACGTCCATCCCCCTTGCCATTCCCTCTGCATTCGCCGACCTCCCTTCATTATACTTAGGGCGCATCACAGTCCCTCCCCTTACGTTTGACTATTCCGCTAAACCCTTTCCCACGTACACTATGCGTTGACCCTCGTCTTGAGTCCCACCCCACCTACCGGCTACCCTTTCCGTAGAACCGACTTTCCCTTGGGAAGAACTTCGCAGAGCCAGGCTAGTTGATCCTCACCCCACCCTACAGAGTACTAATAAGGCTGAGAGAGGTGGGAGGGAGGTTGGAAATTTTCCGTTTCGCATGCATTTTGTTTTATTTCTTATTAAACACCCCACACGACTGGATGCTACTACTACGTAGAACCGATCGCATAGACTCCAAAATTTACTATTCTCGTAAAAAGACTCATTTGTCATTTCAATGTCATTTCATTAGGGTTTTCTACCGGTCAAGGTAGGTTCAAATGGAAGTCAGTAGAATGCACGCAGATTTTTACATGTCCCGGGTAAATTCTAGCTTTAATATTTCTTTCTTCATCTCAGGATACGACCTATCCTTCTTCATTCTGTCCATAAAACCTATTCTCCTTCTTCCCCTTTCCCGTTTTCCAACATTCTTCCCTCTATCCCGGCCTTAAACTACACATCGTCCTTCATCACCTCTTCCCACCACCTAATGTACCTCCTCCTAATCCCATCCAGAAGTTTTCTTTCATCACCCACTATATCACATATTTCCTCGTTTGTACTCCATCTCCATCCTTCTACACACCCACATCTCAAAAGTGCGAAGCCTATTCTTGTCTTCTTTCATCAAGGTGTACGATTCTGCCCCATCGCTACACTCCATATTTAACTCTTCACCAGCCTCTTCTTTACACTCCTACCCAAGGTACCCGTCATCAGCTCCCTCCTATTGCTGAACGCTTCTTTCATAACGCTAATCTCTTCCTAATGTAATTGATACCATTCCCATTTTCTTCTGGCGTACAACCCAAGTAATTCAGTTGCTGTAGTTGCTCCAGTTTGAGCCCACCTACTTTTATGACCAGCTCTGCTTTATTTGTCCTGGAGAATATTATTACTTTTATTTTCTTAAGGTTTATCTTCATTAGTATTTTCTCAATTGAATGTTTCATGTATCAAAAGCTTCTAATCTCTCTAATGATCGACTAACCAACGCCTGGTCGCCAGCGAATCTACCTGACTATATCAACTGGTCTTTGACTTTGATTCCCACATCTAGCTCTTCCAATGCCTCTCATACCATCTCCTCGGCATAAGTATTAAATATCAAAGGTGACAGCAGGCAGCCTTGTCTTACTTCGAGACGTACAATTTCCCTCGCTGATTTTCCGTCAGCCAACCTCAACTGTGCCCACTGGGCCATATACAAGTTTCGGATGAGTCTCCTATATCGCCAATATATTCGTATTTTCCCGAGTATCTGTATAAGTTTTTCGGTATTGATTCGGTCAAAAGTTTTTCAAAATCCACAAAGCAAGCAAAAATATCCTCATTATACTCTAGGGTCTCATCATCACAATCGCATCTCGAGTTTTCCTCTACTTCCTGAACCCAACCTGGTCATTGCCCAAGTAGTATTTGCTCTACTTTTCATCCTTTTATTAATTATTTTAAGTGTTGTGAAATTGGACTAATTGTTCTATACTTCTCGTATTGAGAATTTCTTCTTATTTGGGATAGGTAAGTATCAAGACTATTCCCATAGAATCCTCTGGTCACGTTTTACTGATACTTTTGTTTTCTCCTGTCGATCATACCTTGCCTGTTTCTACACTCTCCTATCTTTCCTCGAATGATTATTCCCATTTCCTTTGCTTCACCTATATTCCTTTCTACTATCACCTAGTATTCCCTCCTTTCCATCACTGTCAATACTTCGGCATTCCAACTATTCATCCTCCTAATTTAATTTTAGCCTTTTGAATCTAACATCACATTTCAACATAGCTAAATTTTGATCTGAGTTCGCATCCACCCCCAGATAGCTCCGCGACTTTTTGACTATGTTCCTGCTAGTAAGATAAGCTAGATAAGCTAGCACAGTATCTTCCTAATCATGATGTGATAGCTTTCGTATCTCCCTGTGTCCCCCGGCATTTTTCATGCGTACCTACACCTGAGGTGATGTTTAAGCCATGTGTTTGTTACTACTAGTTTTCGGCAGTTGCAGGCAGTTGAATTTTCGATAAAATTCAACTGTCTTCGCCCCGCAGTCATTTCTCGTCCCTATCCCATACCCTCCCACTTCATAGCCTCCCCTCTCCCACCACTAAATTTAATTTGCTCATTACAATCAGTGTTTTTTTGCCCAGGACTTCTCTAATTATCTGTTATAGCTGTTCATATACCCCATCTACATCTTCCTCCCTAAGCTTATTTGTAGGCACCCTAGGCTTATATGTACACCTTGAACAGTATGAAATTCGGCCGTTGTGTTTTTATTTCTACAACTAGTATCCTGTCGCTCCCCTGTTATCGTTTAAAAACTCTTTTCGAAAATTTTACGTTTCGTACTACAGATACTCCTCGTTGACTCTCGTATCCTCCACCGTTCATTACCCTGAAACTATCACTCCAATAATTCCCTCTATCCCTCCATCTCACGTTGCACAGCCCCTAAGCATTAATTTTCCCCATTCTCCATTTCTTATTTAATATTTACTTGCTTCCAAGCCTCATCATTATCCAAACGTTCCAAGTTCATAATTTTACCACTGCTTTATTCCTCTTCCTCCTTTTCATCTTCCTCCATGTCTTAGTCCTTGTATCCTTAGATAGTGTTTTTGCGCAAGGATTTCGTGTGATGACGACCACGGAGGACTTGCCTACCCTACAGTTGGGAACGGCAGCCACCTTTGTGGGCGAAACCTCGTATTTGTCTGGATTCAATTCACTATAATGGACTTCTAAGTTCAGGAAATTGCGTAGTTGGGTAGGCTCTCCTTTCTAATTCCAAATAATATTTTAAAGTTGACACCATAACGTGAACAACTTTTCATCTGGCTCCTACCCTTCAACATATCTGGCATTGGTCACTCCACCAGGAGCTGTAGTTGTTGCTCCTACCAGTCCAGCTCTAGGGGTCATTGGAACGAGCAAGCCCTATCCACCACGTCTAGATTGTAGTCCAAGGGAAGGGTCAAACTATGTATGTCCTACAAAATCCAGCTGCAGCTGATCTATTTGTCCATCGGTCCTCCTAGTGGGTTCCTTCCCTCTATTGTATTCCTTACGCTTTCGTTGTCCATCAATGTTTTGCATATTCATCTGGACCTAGTCTTCCTGATATCGCTCTATATGGTTTCCATGCTCTCCACTTTTTTTACAGATCCTAACCGTCCATTTGATCTTCAGCATTTGCCTCTATCACGACGTTTTGAAAGTTTCAATTCCCTTTTATTCCAGCTTTTCAATTGCCCCTGTCCCTGAGGCATAGCACAGCACTTTTAAAACTTTTTCAGAAAACTCTTAGGTCTCCGACTATATTAAAGTCATTGGCGATCAAGTATGTTCTGTCCATCTCTTTAAAAATGCATCCCAGAGTTCACTGGTCGGCGTAAAATGTTTACCTGCGGACAATTAGCATGTAATGCACCTTTCCATTGGATTATAATGAGATTAAAGTAGTACAATATGAATCAAAATGGAATATATTTAAACAACTGTTGGGTAGAGGAGCATATTCCAGAAATCCTTCTCAACTTGTAATTTAGGTAGTAATAATGTTTCTTGTTTGCCATAATGTTGATTTTAATCGAAGGTCGGCTTGGTCGAGGTAATTCTGTGGCCCGGGCCAATAAATGTGAACACAGTTCTTTTGCTGCCTTTGGTTTACCAGAAATATCTCGCATATATCCAAGAAAAGGGTCAGATTTGGAATATTGATGATTAAAATATTTATGTGATTTTCAACCTGCAGCATGAGATTTGGTATCCTGATTTGAGATGAGTCGAATAACCCACCCAGTCCAAGGGCGTAGGTACATGGGCATCTATGGAATCAATCCTCCCTCTATGACTAGGGTTTCGTTTGCCTGCATGTCATGGGTGACCGAGAGCTATTATTTTCCAGCTAGTTTTATCAGGAATTTAACTCATTGGTTATGTATAAGTGAGCAATTGAATTACTTGAATGCCAATAACATCTATACCGATCGCCGTATTTAGAATGAACGTGATTACACCCATGTCTCACAGCAGTTTGATACAAATTGTTGATGACCATGTGAAATAGGCCACATCAATTTATAAACTATCGATTGATCCGTCTCCATGAAAAATTCGTAACTACGCTACTGGTCCAGCCCGCCAATGTAGCAGAGACGCCAGACGACCGAACCGAAATAAGATGAAAGATAGGATAAGATCATTTTAGTTCATTGGTAAGTTAATTTAATGTAAAACATGATAAATTCTATCAACTCTATTTAATAATTAATAAGGTTAATATTTTCCAACAGTTTTTTTCGGTTTACTCGTAATCCGATTTTAATGCAAACGTTTGTTGATTTGACATATTTTTAAGTTGACCTATCATTCTCCAAATAGTCACTTCTATCCGTTGTTATTTTCATGAATTGGCCATGACAGTTCTTGTATTTTTTTACATGTGGGATACGATGAGCTTTATCATCTCTGGTGTTATAGGATTTACGAAATTTTGCCCGAAACGACGATCAACAAATTTATTTCCCCATGCAACATCTACCCGCAAGCATCTCTCAATTTGAGGCGGGTAGAAGAGATTTGATAGAGAGTTGAACGAATCAAAACATTTTCTCAAGAATTAATAACTGGGAAAATGTGTTATATAAATACTTTGGGGAAATTGTCCCGAAGATTTCCATACCCAGGGCCAATTAAATGCGCAGACAGAGTGCGAAAGCCATATCCGAGAATATTGAACATTTGTCTTTCCCAAATGCAACTTCCTAATGATCGATCAATGTCAAAATATGTTTTCCAAAACAGGAATAATGGAGGAGTAAGTGTTTCAAGTTTTTTATAAATAAAATATTACATTTATCAAGTTTTTTAAGATAATGTTCCAAAAATCACCCCCACAAATATTCACACATTTTCAATACCAAACATCGGCTACTATGGTTTCATATCGGTGAAGGATTCCAATCGTGTGTTGAAGAGAGAACAAGTCCCCCTGAGGGTCCAGGTTATATTTCCGGCGGTGGCAGATACTTTTCTGCGGCAACCCTATTTCTACATGGGTGGTACATTGTGAGCACTCCTGGTATTGTACTCCCGTCCATCAGCAGATACATTAAACTAGCGATCTCAAAGTCTCTCTTCGTTGTTAGCTGACTAATTCCGACTCCGGATTTCCCTCCAACCTCCAATCATTTCCATGTAATCCTTCCCTAAAGGAAAAATACGATTGTGGCGAAACTTCCTTTTAACTTCCTGTTGATTCAGGATTTAGATATCAGATAAACCATTTCACTTATCGGTATAGGTAACTACTAGAATTTGTTCCTGGTGTTTGAATTTTAAATACTAACCTTAATTAAAACCAAGCTATTGCTTAAATTTGCCTCATTTCTTGCCTTTCACAAAAAAATCAAAAACATAGTTTCAATGTTGAATTTCAATTAAAAACGTCGGGATTTTGAGGTCTCAATAGTAATAAATAAAATTAGAATGTATGTAAAAACCCGAAAACTATGAAAGGTTTTAGGGGCGAAGTAGGGGACGCATGTGAATGCGGTCAATGCCAGGAGATTCGGTGGGGAAGTAACGATTACCGTTGGAGGATACGGGCCACACACTCGTTCAAAGGGCAAGAAATTCGAGGGACTTCATCGGAGTTAACGATAGAGAGACGTGAATTACAAGAAGATTGAGTTTTTTTCGCTAAAAAGTGAACTCTATAGGCGAGGCCTCTACCTCCTAAGTTTTCTGTCAGTCTGTATTGCATTGCTGAGTGCTCATTGCAGAGACGGAATTTCAATCTTATTGCTTATGAATTTATAACTATTTCCAATGGTTATTAGATTATCTGGCTTCAAGTTAGCGTTAGCATAAATATCAATTTACGCCATACTATAGCGTTATAAATTCTAATAATACTTTAAATACATTTTGTAGAGTTGGTATCTATTACGAAACACTCATAACACATATTTAACAATTTACACATATTTAACGCGATTAAAAGTCAGCGTATATTGAGGAAGAGGTTGCTATTCTTTTAGGTCATTTATTTCATATTTTTCTTCATAAGCGAGATAGATCGGCTGAAAGTATTTGCAAAGATGTATTATGTCTGGACGTTTTTGAAAATTGATGAAAGATTACTAAAAATTGAGTCCTCGTTGATAAAACCGAAGCACTCTACTATTTCTGGTTTCATAAAATTAGCTTTTTAGTGAAGTTTGCTTGGGCTCTCGCCAATCGTATTCAGCCCTGAAGACGATGGACGACTCGTCCTTCGAAACGTCGGCAGAAATGCAGTTTGAAGTATTGTTGAACCAAAACAGACTTCACTAACAGCATACGCCGGGAAAGCATCAAATATTTCTGACAACCTATTATTTTGCATTCGTGCAGGCCTCTTAGTGAGTAGCTTACTACGATATCGATTATAAGGTTTTTGAGTCTACTTATGAGTAGGTTGAAATGTCCCATAAGGGAATAGACCGACAACTGAGATCATCCAACCTCCACAACACTGGATTGAAACATTATTTGCGGTAGAATTGCCATGTGAAGGAAAGAAGAATGGTGAGAAACCCCGGGGGTTAGGCAACTACTCACAAAAGGTGAAACGGGTCCTGAAGTTTTAGTCCCATTTGACAGACAGAAGACTGCATTCGAAGCGTACCCCAAGCGGAAGACATGAAAACTTCCAGTTCTACTGGAAGAAGTTAGAAAATTGAAGAATATCACTTGCGAAGGCGGCAAAGGTCAAGATGATAGTGAGCATGGAATATTCCAACGTGAGTTATTCCTAGAAATAAGAATCAACTTGGAAGAGAAACATCCTCAAAATAAAATATATTTGTGGAAAATATAAAAAATATGTAAAACGACCCGGACTGCATTGAAATCTTCTCGAAGTTTGCAAGTACCACTCCAAATATGCACTCACGGTAGAGACAAAACAATGAAGAACAAAAACGGAGACAAAATATTGTGAGGCAAGATACCTTAAGATTGTTTTAATGTAAGGCATAGAATAAGGGTAAAGAGATAAATGAAAATATATTCATAAAATTAATAAAATTCGGAATAATATTGTAATATTATGCGTACAAACAAATTTGCATAACTTTTAACTTTTGGTACAAAACGTGGGGAAAACGATGAATTGCTTTTAGCTTTCCCGGCGAATCTTCTGGTTGAAAATCTCTCAGGTTTACCACCAATTCAGTTACTACATTTCTTCCAACGTTTTGAAAGGTAACTTTCCCATCTTTCTCGGGGTTTCAGGAATCGGAAGATCAATTTTTGAATTCCAGAATTCTTAAAGACGATGGGCAGGTCACCTTTCGAGATGCCTGTAGAAATGGCGAACCATTCCCCTTTGAAAACCTTAGAGATCTCCAACGGGGTAAATATGATAGGAATCCCGTCTTTATTACAAATATATGGATAATAAAGTGTAGTCTGTTCCCCTTTATCGTAATAGGGGAGATATAGGCTCTATATGTTGTCAAAACCATGTGGCAATCGGAACTCCGTCGATAGAATTCGAACCCGTGCTTTCAGAATAAAAAGCCCATTCTCCAGCCACATCATGATTCCATTCCTATCTCATATTTTCATGAATACGACAATTTACACATTATTGCAAGCGAAGGTAGAGAACCCCTCGGTAAAGTATCACCGGAAAATTTCCCAATAATCTTGCTTGAATTCACGAGATGTTAAACAAACAGAATTCAGTTAATCATTTCTCGATTCCTGATCATCCCTGACATGATCAGAGAGCACTGGCAGGTCCGAAAAATGAGTTTCTGCCTCCCTCCCCACCCCTCACACCGGGATGCACCGACATCAATCAAGGACGAATTAAACTCCGGTTCATTCCTCGTCACGTGGGCGTGTCAGTACGTGACGGGCGCGCGAATGCAAACGCACGAATTGAAACTGAAGGAAAGGGATCAACCCAAGCCTTTTTTTATTTTGATTCCTACACCGCGAGGATACGATACGCGTGAAAAACCCACTGTCGAAATTCACCCGCCGGGCCGGTGCCGGCCCAGAATGCGTGCGCGTGCAGCCAGGGCCGTTTCCAGGGGTTTTCCTCGGAGTTTTCCGCGGGCGAAAAAAACATTCGAAGGGGCTTAAAAACGCAAACGGATTTCGCCGAGGAGAGAGAATTCGAGGGTGAAAGAAGGGGATTGTCGGCTCGGGGAAGCGAAGGGGAGTCGAGAGGGATGGACTTAGTCGTTTTTTTTTTATACGGGGGGGTTGTTGTGGCGGAGATAGGGAGGTTACAGGGAGGTTTTTTTGGAGGCGAAGTGAAGACAGATAAAGGCACTGGGTGATTGTGAACGGCGGGAGGCGAAGGGGAAAAGGAGAAAAGACTGAGGTCTTTTTTTTAGGGGTCAGTGGGACGAAGGCATTTCGGAGTGTGGCGAGGCAGTGGAGAGGGATTTTGCAGGACGGTGAGGGAGACAGACGTGTGTTAAGCGTGTGATCGCGTTGGGAAAAAATACGTCTTTAGCCTGAATTAGTGATCTAAAGAGAGGGGTAAAAAATATCCGTACACCTCCCGGGCCAACATTTCTCACGAAGCATTTTCATTCCCCGGCTCTTTGCAGTAGATCTACATCTACATACTACCCCGCAAGCCGCCTCAATAGGCGTGCGGCGGGGGGTGTTAGGACACTAGCCGTTTACATATAAAAAGGAAACGCTCTAATGAAATTACGCCTAGCATTTATTAAAGTCCCTTATTGTTCGGGGGAAAAACGAATTCCCATACCTATCCGTTCGGCAAAATATCTCTCTTAATTTATTGTTTCTGTCGGACCTGGAAATATAGTGGGGTTCTAAAATGATGTTCTCCGTGTCGCTCTTAAAGATATCTATTCTTAATTGCTCAAGTAATCTAAGCCTAGCGTGCAGCCTCCGAGTCTCTAGCAGCTTCCAGCCTAATTCGTTTAACATCTGTGTAACGCTGTCTGTACGCCCGTAGCAGTTTTTGACGAATCGCGCAGCTTTCCTTTGTATTTTATTAAGTTCCCGGATTAAGTCTTTCTGCACCGGATCCCATATGCTCGCTGCATATTCAAGGTGTGGCCGGACGAGTGCGAAATAGCACCTCTCTTTTAGTTTTTCATCTGAAAATCTTCCCACAATACGCTTGACGAATCCTAGCTTCTTCAGAGCTCTGCCACAAATATTTCTTATATGTGTTCCCCACGATAGGTTCGAGGTTATCGTAACTCCCAGATACTTCACTTCATCTGTTGCCTTTATGTTAACATCATCCACAGCATATACATGGGGATAGTTGGACGACCTCCGCAAGAAATGTACCGCCGTTCATTTGCTCAGATTAAGTTCGAGTCCCCACTCTTGGCCCCACACATGAACGTTGTTTAAATCAGATGATAGAATTTCAAAGTCAGAGGTGATAAATTAGGAAAGGAAGGGAAATGAAATTATTCCTGGCGCACAAAGAGTAAACAATGATGCTCTATCCGGTCACTCGTGCTTTCATGAATTTTAACCCTTTAACGCCTAGCGTGACCATATGGTCACGGGAAGAAGTTACTTTTTAATCTCGAAACAATAAATGGTCGCAGGGCCTCCGTCTTGACTACATGGTTTTACATTGTTGCGAAGAGTTTTTGGAAGTACGACAGGCAGTTTTTAGACCACTATCATAACGTTTGCTGCTGTTATGCTCATGAGTCCTTTCTCGTGCCATTGAATCTCCTCCTCATGGATTTCCACCTTGAGTAAGTATTGTCTTACTAAAATACTTTGGTAATTGCAAGTATTTTAATTAATCATGGCTAATAAATGTAACTTGAAGCATAGTTGAAGAAGGATAGCGAGGAGAACAGGATAATTGGGAATTGAAAAAAAAAATGAGGAGTAATTCATTCATGCATACATTACACTCATAATCGGTTATATTGAATAATTAATTAAACAACTCATTTTGATGTTTAACCGCATGAAATTGTTTCATATTTTCCCTCTTTTTTAATAAGGTACTTGGGTCTTAAGATCATCTCGTATTTCCCTGAGCAATAAGTTGAAAAAGTTCAAGTATGGTAGTTGTAAAAATCTTCAACATGTATAAAAAGCAAAGGAGAGAGTGGCTTAGGATCGATGCTATTGGTAAGTGCAGAGGCTATGGAATTGCGAGTATGCCTGAATTTAGAAATTGTTTATAGAATATTTTCTCTTCACCCAAGGAAGCGTGTGAAGGCTGGTAATATAGACCTTGTCATTTATAAAATTAGTACCAATCTTACATTCAGAGGTTTCATTCAACATCATCTGGTTAAGGAAAATGATTGTTGAAATTAATGACTTTATTTAGAACTTATTAACCTTAAGAATCTCCTTTGTGAAATGTGATAGAAAACACTGGGGTAACGCAGCTCCTTTGTTGGCGTTATGATGGATGAAAAGGAGAGATTAACAACTTCCTTTCAGAAACAATTTGGCTCCATTGAAAGGCGTAATCATTGCTATTTGAAAAGTACGCCCACCACTCACTATATTTTCAAGTTTCTCGTCGTGAGTACAACGGATTAAATCAAAATATTTCCCTCACTTTCATTTCAGTTAATTGTCACCCATGAAAGTGATTTCCTGGAACAGTTAAAGAAGAGATTGTTGTCGCATAAGGTTGACGGAAGGATAATTCTAGTCGTTCCATTTCGGATTCTCAATGTTTTACTGAAAGGGAAAAGCAAGCCCGTTACCTGTTCACACCCGGAAACGTTGAGATTCGAGGAATGAGAAAACAGGCGTAGGAGGGCTCCAACTGGTCATGGTATCAGTTTTCCTTCGCCGAAGATTCAAGGACCCCCAATAATTTCACCCAATTGAAGGGACACTACTGCAGTGCAATGTTTTTTATAAGTTTCTCTACAGATGAGGGGTAACAACTCAGCATTTAAGTAAGCTCTCTCGCATTTAGTTGCAGACATCGGTCATTGGAAATTATCCTGGAAAGACTTCAACTGCAGTGGCTATGGCCAAAATCATGGATTTTTTCCCAATCGCAGTTTATTTAAAAAAAGTCATGAAGCATGATAAAAGCATCGTCCTCAAATCTCTATGCCGCAGGACCTTCTGGATTCTAGCCAAGACGAGAATTTTATGATCGATTTTCAAGGGCTTTCAATGCTTTACCTTCCATTGATATTTCCACAACTTCGTATTGGTCCCAGGGATTATCTTCAATTCAATGTAAAGTATCCACCTAAACTACAGGATGAAGTTCAGGTGTATTTGGTTACACATTTCGTTTCGTGGAAAATTGGAATGTCACTTGGTAAAACCTATTCTTAAAAGGACGAGATTTTTTGCTTTTGAGCTCCATAAACTTTTCCTTTTCGGTGCACCCAGGTTATTAACCGCGTCACTTTAGCGGAAAATGTCACCACAGTATTTTAAAGGTGCAATTATGATTTATCTATTAGTTGCTCCTTTTCTCCTACTTATTTCTTCTTCCTCTACCTTCCCATTCCGTACTGGTGGCCAAACAACCAATGCCCCAGGGGTGACTCTTACAGCAGTATGGAAATGTAAGTAGAAATATTTCTTATACCCTTCCATTACAACTCGTCATTTTGGTAACTCTCATCTTTCCCAGGTAGCTTGAACACGACCCCATCGCCGCTTCCTTCTCTGTACAGTAAAGTCCAGTCCGATGCAGAAACTTTCGTTTTATTTTTTTAACAGAAGATGAAACATTGTTCTCCAATTAGTCTATTAGCATCCCTTGTTATTTTCATGAATTGGCCAGTATTGATTTCCTATTTTTTTACTTGTGGCTTACGATGAAATTTATCATCTCCGGTGTTATAGAACCAACGAAATTTTGCCTGAAGCGGTGATCAACGGATTTATTTTCCAATCCAACTCCTACCCGCAAGCATCTCTCAATTTGAGGTGAGTAGAAGGGATCTGATAAAATGATGAATGCATCAAAACCTTTCCTAAAGAATTTGTATTTGGAAAATGTTTTATCAATACATTTTGAGAAAATTCTAACGAAGATTTGCACACGAACAATTTAATATTCAAACAGAATGACAAAGCCTTGAAAGTAAATATAGAAGATTTATCTTTCCCAAACGCCACTTCCTAAGGACTGAACAATGTCAATATCTGATTATATGATGAATAAATTAACACCTTATTAGTCGCAAGCCCCCAGCATCTTTCATTCGCCGATCTCCTCCTCCTTTTCAAACATGCTCCAACCTCACCTCCCAACTCAGAGCACACTCGGAGACAGTGACCGGATAAAGGGCGAGTCTAAGGGGTCCTTTTGCGACTCCTGCCACAATTTATATCCTTTCTGCTTGCCTCCCACGCGCGCTCAATAATCCCGCCTGTTCCTCCTACCCATCCACCTATCCTCATCTCTCAGCCGCAGCCTCCCACCGACTCTCCGTCGTCCCATCTGCTCCTTCCCCGGAATCCCTTCCCAATAAAGCCAATACTCACTCCTGTTCCGATACTAGATCTGTAATCTCTTTCCCTAATCCTCCTCTTAATGCTTTCCTCACATCTCTCTTATCCCGTCCCTCACATTTTGCTTCCTTCTGAGGGTGTATCTTTCCCATTTCCCCTTCAAAGAAATTCCAAGGACGTCCAGAAGGGAATGTTTTGCTATTTCTTCTATGCGCTACCTCGTAGGTACCCTATATCGGGCTACGAAGAAGATGCGTGTAAATACATCCATGTCTCACGCATTTGAATTTTTTTATTTAGCTGGAGTTGGGAATTTTTCTTACCTTCGGTATTACTTTGTAATTATCGTCTTCTTCAACCAGAAAGGGTAATAATGATCACGAATGATATGGTGTAGATAAAACAACGGGATGTATGCATAGCGATGGATTGATAACTAATGACCAGAGCTGGGTTAAATACAATGAAAAGGCTGGTGAAGTGTCTAATATGTTGCGTAGAATTGTATAATGCCAAAACTTGGACTTGGGAGAGCAAACAGAGAGAATATAGGGCGGTACAGGGGGCTCGGGATAAGGGTGTGAAGACGAATAGAAAATATGCCATCGACGGAAAGGAGGAGAAACGAGGATGTGCTCGTAAAAGTGGGCGAGGAGGGGAAACTGCTGGTGAAAATTAGGAAAAGACAGATCATGTAATTAGTGGGCAGGGGACGCCGAGGGGCGTCACAGAGGGGTGGATGCGGAGAAATAGGAGAAGGAGTTGTGAAAGAATATGCTTTTTGGAAGGTATGAAGAGATGTACGTCATTAGCGATTGTGGTGGAAGAAATCACGTTTGAGATGTTACCGCCGCGGTAAAACATACGTAGAGGTAGTATCACATCCATTTTATCCCTCTTTATTCTGTAGACAAGCTCATAGTCGCTGATAAAGAGTTATTTTTTTGTTATTTGAGCAAATTTCCATAATGAATGGATATTCTCAAGATCACTAAACGCACCCCTGCCCTCTTTATTCACAGCTACTAACTTTATGATACTTTCAAGTTTATTCTTTTAAATACAGAGACACTTCGGGTAAATATCGTAGCAATAAATTACTATTTTTATGATGCATGATGAATTTGATATATATATATCACAACAAAATAATTTTTCATCAAACTGGCAGGGGAATTGAACAAAAAATGTATCGAATATAAATGGGGTATAAAATTCTATTGGGAATATTTGGTTATTGCGGGGAATAGATAAGAATAATCTTAGAATTTCAGAACTGTAACATCAACTGTGCAAAAACGTTCTACTTAATAACTACCTCAAAAATGATAAATGAAGATGATGATGTTGATAATTTGTAACAAACGCTAGGTGTTCATTTTACTAAATACAGAATTCAAGCTGAATGTGATGAATATGTGTAAGAGCCAGCTAGTGGTACTCACAACAGCTCGAATGAATGTGAAAGTCATATATTAACAAAAGTGGAAGGAGCCATCTACTGCTTTCTATTAATCCGTAGTATGCATGTGACTGCTAGATCGTTGAGGTATCACCCAGTTTTTTCCCAGGACCTACTTGTTTGCTGATTAGCATCAATCATTGGACATCGCGTGGGATATCACACCAAACTAAGGAGTGAATGTGCCAAAATCTGGGGCTTTCAGATATCATACGGTGTTAGATAATACATGACGATCAGATAAGTTAACGTATTCTTTTTTTCCAGATATATCACCCAGATACCTAACCGGGTCAAAAAAAGCAATCACCATTTCTGCGCCGGAACCCGTACACGCCTCGAATACATTAGAAACTGAAACAATACAACTCCAGCCAATAAAGACGTTAAAGTTCAAAGGTTTTTGTTAAAATCTTTTCCGATAAAAAATTCCAAATGCCTACATGTTATAAAAATGCATCGAGTTGAAATGTTTTTCACGTGTTTCGAAAAACATTTGACAAGATTCTGGTGAAGAAGAGACTTAAAAAAATCAAAGCTGATGGCGATACTCTGATGGCGACAGCATGTGTCAATAGATTGAACACCACAATAGTGCATGTTTTTTCTAGATATTTTGACTTCTGGAACCACTTCAGGTTATAAAGTGATCACGAAGCCTTGAAAGGTTGCGACAGCTAAAGTAATGACCACAATCACTTTTTCCAAAACAATTAATTAATAGTCTCAGTAGCTTAACTGACGAAAACCTTTGTCACGAAATCGAGGGATCAGCGTTTGAATCCCGATCAAGGCGAATGGTTTTTCCTCTGTGGAATATCGAACCGATTAATTTATAACCCCAACAAGCCAAATCAGCCAAATTTATAATACTCACTTTGAAATGAACAACCTGAGCATTGACTCCTGGGCCTCGATCACCATCTGGAGGCCGTTAATATATTTTATTGAGACATTTCCTTGAGTTAAAAACTTTGCCATTGATATCCGTGGGCACTAATTTAGGAAGACTTCGTAAAGACTCTTCAAATCACACCGGGGTGGACCGCACTTACTTTAAAGTTTCCGAGAACCACTGTTCTTAAAAATGATCTATATCGGCATATTTGACCCTGCCACATGAAGAATTTCAGAGGGGCCCTCTAACCTTCGAGACCTCTGGACGAGCACCCTTCAGGGAGCCCCTCTCCCGGCGGCGGTACTGACTGCCTCCCCACCTGCTTTGTTCCCGGTGGCCCCTTTCCTGAGTGGGATTCGATCCCTTTCACCCATCCTTTCAACATGACGCCTTCCCAAAGGCCAACTCGTCCTTTCCGTTTCCCACTTGGACCTTCGCGAAATCCCATTTTCCTCAAGCTCCCATAACCCATTCCTCAGTCCTTTCTTTCCCACCCTGATTAAGATTCCCGGAACATCTTCCTCCTTGATTTCGAGACATTCAAGGCTCGCCGGCTGTGTTGGGTGTTTGCTCGCGGCCATCTCTGTTCGCTGATAGCTTCAGGTCTGGACGTTTCCTGAAGTAAAAGGCCTCTCATATTGAAAACTGCCATGCTATAGTCTCCTCAAGATCGAATTTGACGCGAGTATGACTCTCATTAAGACTCTTCGCCAAACAAGCACGCTCAACAAATATACCTCTGGCGATAAGTTTCCAGCATCGCATCCTTCGCGCTTTAGCCGCTCAGCATATGGCACTTGCACCAGCAAGGTAAAGGGGGTGAATAAAACAGCTTATATGAACGCTAGAATATGCTGTTGAAAGAAATGTAAACTGCACAATACTGTATCGCCCTGAACAATATAACATGTCGCTGTCACTTGCTTAGTGAAGACTTCATTTGCTAATGGCGTCAAAACATGAAAGTCCCTATAAATCCTAGCTTCTATTATTCTCTGTAGGCTGGACTCTTATGATATGAAACTTTTAGGATAGTTTGAACTAATAAGGCATTTAACGTTAATTACATTCAAATATAAGAAATTCTTGACCTTTTGGATATTGATCAACAAATTATTTTCCAAATGTGAGGTAGTAGCTCACAAACAAATGAGTTTGTCATCTAGTAGTTGCCGTGTAACCATGTGGCGTTCACTATATTTTGTAAGCGGCGTCATGTTCCTTCCTCTTTTATCGCAGCAACCCACTATGAACACGGTAGTATTGCCCTGTTATGATCCTTAATAGCGCACTTAGCTTATTGAAACTATAAAAATCCCCTCCCTTTGAAGTTTTGCCATTGAAAACTCACTTATTATTGCCATTCTAAGCAAGAGTAACTTTTCTCAGTGAAGGGAAAATTGTTAGTTATATTTTATTATAAAATATTAACTTCACACAAATTTTTTCATCGACTATACGATATCGTTCTTTGGAGGTATAATTAACCTTTAGAGATTTTTTCCTGTATTGGAGTAGAATTCTGTCAATTACGCTCCGATGAAAAAAAAATATAAATAGCGCTATAATGAATTCAGAATGGAAATTATCTACGTAAATTTTTAGTACCAAGTTGGATCCACTACAAAGAAAGCTTTGCAGGTATGTGATGTAAACAAATTTTCAATTTATTTTTCAAGTCTTTTACCCTAATATATAGGAATGCGGTTTCATTGATAGTCACATTATATCGTGCCACATCCCCCATCAATTTATCCTGAATACATTTCTACAAGAGGATTCACGCTGCTAATTCAATGATACATGTTCTGATTCACGTGGTGTAGGTGGAAAAGGAGAAAGTAAGCTTACCAGGTAGCCACCCATCATCCCACTCCTCCCTCTCCCAATCACGTCAACATTTCTCGGAATTTCTTTATGTACCCGCTCCTTCCCGCATCATTCTAATCCGTGGGAAGGGCATGGGCCACAGAGGAATCACTCTTTCCAGTCTCCCTCTCATTCCATTGACGCTTTACAACTGCAGTCCTTTACACCAGTCACATCGCTGACTCGTTTCCCAACTCCTTTAAATATATTGGAGTCGAGAACGCCCTCGACGATTACTTAACGGCCGCTCACTTGCTCCGGAGTAAATTCAATGCCGTGGCCTTTTATAGCTTTATACTACGAGCGCGCGCGACCCCCTTCTCTTTCACATGTCATGCATTCTACGCGTCTCCTCCATCCAGTGCGAGAGGGAATTTATTTATCCCCCCTCCCTGACTCGCGTATCCCGCCCGTAATGATCCTTGACCCTCATTACCTGCAGTTGTTACTGGTCACGACGTTTTCCACTCTCTTCCCTATATCCTCACTCTCTCTCCTGGCACACCGCGGCAGAGAGCCATCATTTATTTCCTTCCCCAACGCCGTTACAACATCGCGCGCGGGTTCACAAGTGCCAGCAAATGTGTTCTCGGACAAACAGAGAGCGAGAGTCCTTCCTTTTCGAAAAAAAACAGCCGATATCCAACCAACTAACTCACTTTCCAACGTATCAGGCCTGTCGCTTCGGTGTTTTCAGACGGCCCCGGAATCCAGTGGGCTTCGCATTCGCGTGCTCGTGTGTGCGTGTTTGAACGATTTAATTTTTTCGCACTTTTCCCCCGGAGTAATTTTCTTTACGACGTAGTTTTTGACCAGTGTATAGCCGTGTTCAACATTTCATGATTTTTTTGCGGAAACGGTACGTATTGGCACTGCGCTGTCTGAACAATAATATCGTAATCCTACAAAACATGGTCTTCAAGAAAATAAAGTTGCTCTCTCACGTAGTGAAACGATTTTATTAGTCACGGAATGGCTGGGAGTCACAATTTCAGTAAATTGTTACTCTAATACAGCCTCATCTCTATTGATTTTCGCCTTATCTTTCACGGAGGTGCATTTTCCAGTCTTTTTTTCCTAACCTATGTGCGAAAATATTATGTGGCATCAAAGAAAATTATTTGATTAAATACTTAAAGCATATCTGTCTTCCCTCAGATTATTTAAACTTTCGAAAGTTTGATATTTCCTGCGTATTAAGATCTTCATTAACGAAATTATGCTCTTTTCGAAAAAATGACATGAAGGACTTTCAGGCCACCCGTAATTCACAAGCAGTGTGCAATGTTTCAGGAATGCAAAAAAGAGGCCTATTTCCATTTCACTCCATCATCAACGTCTTACAAATTTCGTCACTCACATTTTTTTGCAACAACAAGTTCAACGATTATGAGCTAGCTTGGGTTTGTAGCCTACGAAAAATACCTATAGGTGTACATGTCTTAAAATATTATGAATGGTGATACCATTTTGCACACGTTGCCCAAGGTAGGAACAGAATCGGATAGAAATCAAATAACCGATGAAACATGAAATGTTTAGGGAAAATAATCGAAGAAAAGATGATTATAATGCGGAAAATAAAATATCTAGTCGGTATACATATGAAAAATTTTAGAAATCTTATGATAAAATTCTTAGGTACAACATGATACTCATAATCTTATGCTCCAAAACAAGATTTGTTGGGGAAATATTAGCCAAGGCAATTTCGTGAGAAACCAGATCTCAAGGGCTTCAGCAGAATGATGAGAAATATGCAGGGCAGAGAAATTACATGAAAAAGGAAGAGAAAGATGCCGCGTAATGAGGTTGCAAGAATAATGGACAAGAGGAGGGTAGTTGGGTGAAAAAAAGCAGCTGTATAGGAATTAATTCGGCAGAAAGTTAAGCAAATTAAGTCTACGCATGAAAGTGTTTTGGCTAGCAAGCTTAAATCCTAGAAATACCAAGAGCAAAGTCAAAGTAGAACACCAACAATCCTCATTGTTGGAAGTAAGAACTGGAGTCAGACAGGGTGACAGCATATCATCTCTCCTTTTCGACATGGCATTGAAGGAAATAAGAAACACTGGACCTGGAATGAAAACTGCAATAAAAATAGATACCTTGCCTTTATGGACGATGTAGAAATATTAGCTGAGACCAAAGAAAATTACATATGTAATAATAATAGAAATTGAAGTTTCAGAGAATATGGGTCTAAAATCCAAAATAAGGAGGTGTATAAGAAAATGAAAGAAATTCACAGTAGGAGCACGAGTTGGAGAAAGTTGAAATTTGCAAATATCTAGGGACCATATTTATTTCAAGGAAAAAGGAACGAATTGGAATTAATAATCCATAGATTACTCATTTTAAGTTTACATACCACTAATAACACATTTTAATGCACTCAAACCACACAATGCTTATCATTTAGAGACAAATCATTAGACTAATGCTACTGTATCTGTATGAAGCTGATGAAATGAAGCTGTATGTAGCTGAAATAGTTGATGTTCATCAATAACACAGGAAAAACTAAATGACATTAGAAAATAAAGTATGGAGAAAGATACTTGAAGCAACAAGAGAGGGTAGCAAATGACCAATTAAGAATAATAGAAGCATTAGGGGCCTGAACTTAGCACATATATACATACAGTGGCAGAAGCAAAAAATTGGAGACTGAGGTGGGCATGCCATGTCATCAGAAGATGTGAAGGTTGCATGATCAAAATAAATGTAAAAAAACCCAGGAGGAGGAAGAACCACAGATAAGCCAAGAAAACGATGGAAATACCTACCAAGTTGGGCAAGAGAAACTGATGATAAGGATTATCCAGGAGGTGTCCTATAACGGAATGAAATGGAGTCTTATTGGTGAGGCCAAACACTACTTGGGATATAAATGGTGAGGGGTTTATGTAAGTAAGTACAAGATTTCTAAAAGAACCTCTCCGGATGGTAAGTTAGCTAACGATAAGTATATATTGTATCTAAAGGATCAATTACAAAATTTACAACCATGAAACATTCAGAAATTAAGGGATAATAACTGGAAGAACTTCAGAACCTAATAGATGCATATGAATGAGTATTATTCCCTGAGTGGAAGGATTTATTGGTTACATAATGTGGATAAGTGGTGAAACGACTAAACTCTTATATAATAAAAAATTGAGGTCTAAGGAAAAAATATGACTGTAGCTATAAAGGTAAGTCTAATGGATGAAGTAAGAAGCAATGCGATGGTTTAACAGAGGCAAATAAATTAAGCAAGGAAATGGCTATGTGAGGAATAGGTGTGTGAAAGGTCTTATTATTCTAAAAAAATCTTGAAGGATATGTAAAAAAATTTCCCCTGGAAGAAAAGAGAGGTGAGATATTTGTAATAGATGTGATCTGTACATGCATGCGAATAACTTACAGCTTAGAATGATGAAATGAAGACTAATCAGCATAAGCGCTAATGATGAAGGGTAGGCTTTCGCTTGAAAAAGTTAAAGCTTAAATATGAATTCACCTTTTCTGGAAAGTAATATGGTCAGACATGAGGATAATGTATTCAATAAAATCCTTTAAAAATGTCAATTTCAAATTATCTTGCTTCGAAAGCAGCGACAAGACCAGTGAGATATCGTTAGAGAAGAGAACAACCGACCATTTGGGGAATATCCTTGATCGCTTAGTAAGGGGTGAGAAATGCATGGCACCATAGCAACTATGGAGGAATTTACAGGGAGTAAAAAGTTAATGGAGTAAATTAGAGGTTCTTTATTGGTACCGTGGATTTCGGTAAGCTTGTCTCATAAAGGAAAGTGAGCTAGGCTACAGAAAAGACTATTTCTGTCCAAAGCAGATTAATGAAGGAATAGATACATGTAACATGGCATACTTTAGCATGAGCTGCGTATAGGATGAAATATAGACTGAATAGTCATTTCTTAATTAGTGTTGGTAATTTTCAAACTTTTGTCCAAATTAGGAAAGGAAGAGTGTGGGCCTTAGGAGGAGGAAAGATGGCGTTCTGTTGCAAAAATGTATCAGTCAGCCAGGCATTCAAGAGATCGTGGAAATTCCTGAGTAAAACCTAAGTTCTACCATCAGTTATTTAACATAAAGCTAAATTTTAAGAATAATTCGGTGATAGTCCTCTAACCATTCATAATTTGTAGGCTGAAAATAAAACCAGAAGTTCTATAGGGGAGCAATGAGCGGGACTCTAAGCAAAGGTACAATAAATTGATTACATGTGACTTTAATGCCAACCACTGAACATGGAGAAATCGTTCTTTGTGAAGAGAGGGAAAGGAATTAGATTAAAAATTCTATAATGCCAGAATGAGGCATGATAAAAGAAAGTAATACAACCAGGTGGAATAAATAGTAGCTAAAGATAGTTCATTATAAAATTTAATTAATGTGGCCTCATAGTAAATGTGAAAAATCTCATCTTTCTAATATTGCCAAAATAACAGCCACTATTAGTTCTACTTTTCGAGATATTAAAAAAAAATAGCTGTTTTCTAAGCGATATTGTAGGGCTCTAGAGAGATATTATGTTTTTTAAATGAAGAAGAAGGCTAAGCCACATTATCAGAAAAGTGATGATGTTTAGTTTATATGTTGATTTGATTATTAAAAAATACCAATGGCTGCAATATTTTTTATAAATATCTCAAGAAACCTTTTGGTTGTTAAGGGGCTTTCATCGCATGGCGTTGAATTAAATTTTTAATGCCCCAATTTAATGCCTTCAGCATGCATATAGTGATTTACCGAGAATATTATTCATATTAATTAAATTATTAACGTCATTACAATTACATATACTTCAAGGGTCTTACATATCCTTAAATCTGAAAATAATATTCTAATGAAGTCTGTATGCAGGCAAAATATAAAACTCGCGCAAAATATCTTAAGGAAGAGAAGGTAGTAGAAAAAGAAAGTATTTGGAAGAAAAATATTAGGTAAGCAAGGAATAAGAGTATGCAGAGGGTTAATTTTTTTTGTACAGGAACGAACAGGAATGTTTCAAAATTCTATCATATCATTTCTTTTTGACCCAAAAACTAATAAAATATCATATTGACATCATGATGAAAGCAGAATCCTTATCGTGAATAATTCAATTTGCTTCTGGAAACGCTATATTCTGGTAAAACACCGCGACCAATTTCCAAAGTTTAACCTCTGTAACCACTATTAAATGGCTATATCTATACCTGGTCCATGTCTTACAGTAACAGGGAAATCTTATGCTCATTTATTTCATGCAGATATTCCAGGGTGTTGGCATAAGAGGTTGAATACTGAAATGGTTCAGAAGCTATCTTTCTAAGAGGAGTATTAGTGTGAAATTTAAAAATTGTGTTAATAACCCAGGCAATGTTACATATGGTGTGCCACAGGGCTCTGTTTTAGGGCCAATTTTGTTTCTAGTGTATATTAATTGTATATTTAAATGCATTGTAAACTGTGATATTTTACTCTATGCTGACGATGTTGTGATGACATGAGCTCAGCATGATTTACGCGTTGCCAATAACTAAATGCAACACGATATGAATAACTTAACAAAATGGTCTCATGACCATGATCTCTTAATCAATATGAAGAAATCTAAGGTTATATCTATTGCCAACAATATAGCTGAAGTGCAGTTTATTCCCATAACAATCCATGAACATAAATGCTTGCATAGAAATATAAACAAATTCTTATGTAAATGTAGACACATAGAACAAGTTCCAGAGTATCAATATCTTGGTGTCATAGTGGATCAAACGTTTAAATTTAGAGATCACTGTGATAAGATATGTGCTAAGTTAGGGAAAGTTATCTATCAAATGTATCACATAAGGGATTCTGTACATATCCTTGTTGATGTTGAAAAATTTGATTTATTTTGCTCTGGTTGAGTCTATATTAAGTTATAGAATTACTGTTTGTTGCAAAAATAGTAAGTCACACAAAAAGAAGTTGTGTTGTATACAAAACAGGATTATTAAAATGGTTTCCTATAGTATAAAGGGTGAAAACAGAGGGTCCTCGAAACCAAATACAAGTCATTCAAACAATATATTAAATAAAATGCAAATATAAGACAACTATTTTACAAAAAAATATAAAAAATTGAAACAGAATGCACACATGATGGGGAAAATAAATGTGCACTATTATGAAGTCCCAAAGTATTTTAATGAATGTGGCGGAAACAGAATGATAGTGACTATACCTAAAACGTTTAACCAATTACCAAAGGTATATACATGGTTTGAAAACATATACAGAAGTTAAAAAAAATTAAAGAAGCATTTTTTGGAAATGTGATATCAAGGATAATTGGGAGACTGACTGTATTTTCTTGTATATCATTTTATGCATACATTCTATGTACATGACACAGTAATTGGGTAATTTAAATATTTAAAAAGAGCACCTTCTGATGAGCCTGTTAGGGGTCAGAAGGACTCGTAAAAGAAATTTTACTGTGGATATTTTCGGTCATTTAATGTAAAATTTTGTGTTTTCGTTACAAAAATTTTTTAATTGTTTTCTTTGTCAATGTATTGTAATTTATTTTGTAATTTTAATAATACATTTAATGTATTCTATTTTTTAGAAAGCATACATTTTACAGTAAGAGGATTCATACATAGGCGCTGAGCAAAGAGGCAATGCGACACATGTTTTCCAGCCTTGCATGCGATAAAATGCGATGAGGAAAAGTGAGTGGAGAGCAATGAGAATAACTCAAGCGGAGTGCATTGTGATGGGGTCGCTCCCAAGACCCCGAAGAGAATGTTGGAACGGCGCTGAGATTCTCCCCCTTCTCGTAACTTGACAGCAAGTTGTCTCCGCAAATGATCGTGGGGGCGAGCATCATGAACGTACCAAAGTAATAAAGATCCAGTTGCAACGCTAGCTTTCAATTCCATCTCCAACGTTTGTAGGCGGCTTATTGCTTCAGGTTTCATCATCACAAGCCCATACGCCTCCAACACGTGCCTCTGTGAACGTCAAAACGGGTGGATGGAACACCCAAACGTTTATGAAGAATGAGAGAAAACATCGAATATTGCGTAACACTAAGTCTACTGGCGTTCATCTATTTCAATGCGTGATTTGAACCATGAAGTGACAATATAAAAAAATTAATACAAGGTTTTTCCTCTGGAAATGCTGCAGGTGTGAAGTATCAGTGAGAGAGGGATTTTTGATGGCGGGCTATTCATATTTTAGGACAAGAAAGAGTATTATGAAAGCTATAGGCAACCCTCCACTTCGGAGTACTCTCTCTTCCACTTCAAAAATACAATACACTCGTCCGCATCTCAACAAAAAATAAGTTTTCAATATTTGTGCTGCTCTTCAATCATGGAATTTCATTAATTTGAAGAGGTTATCATAGATATCACGATAGATAATGGTTTTATATCTTGCACTGCCAGCTGAAAGTTGCATGGCATGAGTTGTTAGAACACCAGTCAGGAAGAATAGGACAGAGGAATCGAAATAGGACAGAGGAATCGAAATAGGACAGAGTAATTGGAATTGGGAAGAGCGAAAGTTAATTATATATTTACGGACTGACATAGAGCCTCAGTATCTTTTTATTGTAGTCATAAATGGTAAATGAGAAGGAGGATTTTTTGTGCTATCATTTAGACAGGGCATCTCACTTATTTTGTCACCTCAATTAGTTCTAGAGGTATTGTGCTGGGTTAAAATTATATCTTCCATGTCATACTGAAACTCATCTGATCTGAATTTTTCAAGTTATGTTTGCCTAACTTTCAGCCTTCGAGTCTCTAGTGTATCCATGTCTAGTCCTTTCTTCAACCGTGTTACAATATATGCTCGCCCGTAGTTGTTTTTTTCACGAATCGTACGAATCTCGTCAGTAATTAGTTTTTTCAGCGAATTTTATATTTCTATAAGGAATCCAAAATTCTCGCGGTATATTCGAGAGTATTCGGCCTAACCAGAGCTAATGAACACATCTCTGTTTCATTTTCGTCCTATCATTCGTATTTTAAATCCTAGTTTCTCCAATGCAATGCCAAAAAAGAGAAACATATGCTTCCTCCATGCTAGATCTGAAGTTACAGTGATTCTCCCATATTTGACTTCATCTGACGTATTTGTATTTAGCCTCAAACTTTGTAGACATGGAGTTGGTGTAATTTGTTTAATTAGAAGCGTTCTGTAGCGCAACCACTAAGATTTAGCTCGAGCCCCCACTCAAGACATCGCGTGTAAACGTTGTTGAGATCCAATGAGTGCCCCTAGCACTACAGTGAACATCGTTTATGTAAATAAGAAATAATAAGGTGCCAATCACGCTTCTTAGAGGACGACAGATATTACCATAGAGATAATTGTAGAGGTATTAGCCTCCGTAATGAAATTTTCTATATATCCACCGAAATAGTTAATGAAATATTTAAGAACATACCTTATAGTATACAAATATAAGAACAAGAGGGCTTCCGAAAGGGAAGATCTTGTTTTGACGATGCATTTACGTAGAAACAGATAATGAAGAAACAATGAGGAATTAACCCTGGGACACATGGCTATCACAGAAAAAAAAACAAACAAAAGCTTTTGACTGTGTTAAAAGGAACATGCTAGAGTCAAGATTGTAAAAAGGATATCCTAAACATTTTGTTTAAGTCACATACAGTCTATGTAAAGATATTACTTACATTATAATATATATTGGAAAACGACTAACAACGGAAATTATTATAGACCAAGGTGTAATCCAAGGACGTAGTGTGTCACCAACATTGTTTAATCTTTATCTGTCTTCTGGCCTTTATAAATATTTGTGTGACCTTTCAAGAGATTGTAAGGAGACGCAGCCTCGAGGATAACATTGGAACCTTATGGTTTATTAATCACGAAGCTATTCGCAAATGACCAGGTTATTTAGATAAATATTAGATGAAGTCTTAACTTAAGATGAGTCATGATATAAAAAACGCCTTCACTTATTGTTACAGCACGGAGTATCAATTTCAAGTTCCCATGTGAATCGCTGGCTGAGAGCAACACATGTGATTGCTAGAGAGTGGTATCTGCTAAGTCAGATTTTTTCAAATGACTGTAGGCAACAAGAAACACAATTAGTAGTGCAAATCCGTAATAACGCACACATAGCGTTTAGTCTTTGAAAAGAGCTAGTCAATCTGAATTTCATGACTCTAGCAAAGAAGTCGGAACTCATGGTGGAAGTCTGTTCCGACCAGAAATATTCGCCGCTCAATTTGAGCCATGCATTTGACTCCGCATGCGCCTACCACCGCTCATTCCAACGGGAGTAAACAAAGGTCTCCATTCCAGTAAATTTCCAAGGTGGTAAATGCATGGGAATGCATTAGTTACGGCTGCAGATACAATCCTGTAAATTTTTACACTCGAATGCTAAATTTTAATGAAGACCGGTTCCGCGGTTACTTACAACTTGGAATTCACCTGTCGATCGCGTTGCAGCATCACGACGCAAACCGGTTATCATTCAAGAACAATTTTTTCAATGGAAATGTATACATAGTTATGCCTATAGTGATCCATATAAGACACGCGCTTAAAACCATGTTCTCTTCAGATGACCACCGCAATGGTGCCGTAGGTGGTGCTACACCACACCTAGTGCGTTCTTGGATTTGTTGCGTATTTTAACTTGCCCTTCTATTGTGAAAATATATAAAAGACTGGTCTTCAAAGAATCGCCAAAAACTAGGGAAATAGATCAATGAACATGTTTCCCCACTATGCTTGTGCTTATGTCATTGGATGAAATCGAAGTATAGGTGTAGCGAAACTTGGTGGCACTCGTTTGTTAAGAGTATGATGCAAGGAAGAGGAAAGCATACTAGTGATGTGGGATAAAGTGGTCGAGTCTTCATTCAGATGTCACTCCGTGAGTCCTTCGGTACCTTTGTCCGCTCATTAAAGCTTGATTTACCCTCAGTGATACCTAAATCTCCGGTGGTGAGTGCCACCAAGTTTCGCTATACCTATAAAAAATGAGCTTGTATTTATGTGCACAGGGCTCACGTTTTGACATCGTTACCTTAACGTATCCGGTTTCAAAGAGAGGATGCTGATTGGGAATTTTCCTATTTTGACTTAATAAGCAGAATTTTAGAATTTATCCACTTTGGAACGTTAAATTAATTTAGTTTTAAAATTTCCTCACTAAAATAAAATTGCTTGAGTGATGAAAACTATGGAAGCAGCAAAATGGATACTTTAACTTGATTAAAAACCAAGCTGATAATACACAAAGGTTAAGAATGCAAAAAAACTTTATTTGAAAGAAATAATAAATAAGTCTGAATTGTTATTGGAATAAAAAGTACTTCAATACAAACGATTAACTTGATGAGTTTCACGATGCTTATCGCCCAAATGCAAATAAATTTGCTCACTTTATGAAATGAAGCGTGAAAATTCCCTAAACCTTTTTGTCCAGAATTCCAAAATTTCATATATAAAATAATTTTCAAATGCAGAAATAAGTACGAAATCTACGTGACTGGTGAAACCTTTGGTGGGTGCAAATGAAAGATAATTAGGGAAAATATCTAAATGGAAAAGTATTCAATTAAAATAATATAAAATAACATAGTGTTTGAAGAAAAGTATAAACCTCCTAACGTATCTTTGTGAAATATGGTATGAGTCATTTACACATTGATTAAAAATAAAATAAGAATAATTCTGTCCTTGACAAGGGAATTTAGCGAAATACGTTTCATTTGTAATTTCATATTTTAAATTGATTTTCACAAATTAAAATACAAAAAACCGGCATAGTTTTGGGGAAACGAATGAATAAAAATTAGGATAAAATTTTGTACTCATAAATAAGCATGTGAAATAGATAAAATTATATTTACAATGCATAATATTAACTGCCAATAAATATACAGACTAAAGAGAGTAGGGATACGAACTATCAACCCTTCATTTTTAGGGATCTAACCTTAGAAAAATGAGAGATAATCTAATTTGGTATTCAATTCTGCTTGGTGTGGAAATATGAGAAGTGGATTCAGAAATACCACGGAGAATATCACGGAGAATATCAGGATCTCCGTGATATTCAGAATATCACGGAGCGTATCTCGCGAACTCCAAGGAGCTCATGTAATACTTCTAATGTAAGAACGATGACATCGCGGGGAAAGTGTGGACTGAAATACTTAACGATTGAGTAAAATAAGAGCCCTTCGTTTACAAGAGTGGATACGGAAGCGATTGAAAGTACAGATTAAAAGAAAGGGAGTATAATTGGATATAATATGGTTCAGCATTTTGCTGAGATCAAAGTGAAGGCACTGGATGGTGAAAAATACTGAAGAGGGAGGAAAGAAAAAAAATGATGCAAGTAATAAAAATGAAGTGAATAGTTGTGGAAATGATGAAATAAATGTCATAATTTAGTAATGGTACCTAATATCGACCAGTCGTAATGACGTTATGATTGCCTATCACTGGGAATCTCATGGAATCTAGAGCTGTCCAATTATCTGCGGACAGCTTTCTTCGGTACGATTCATCCTGCCTTTAAAATGATGTCGGTTACCTCAGCTGCTAAATCTCATTAATATTCTTGTCAGGCTTTCATTTTTCCTCGGATTGACCTTCATCTGTCACCACACGGTACGTAGTGTCCTGAGACACAGGTGAAGATTCCCTTCCCTTTTACGTGCCGCCGGTTGGAGAATGCCATCAAGAGAGTCAACGCCGTGATTATATTCTTGGATGAAATTGCCACTCAGCTCTCGTTTGCTATTTCTTTCATTATTCTAAAAACACTCTTCGACCGTTTATTCTAACAGCTTTTCCTGTGACAAAATAATGACCAAGGCAACTATTATCATATAAACAACGTGATACCAAAGATATGGACACTAAAGCTATAGTTTTCGTGTATCTAATACCTAGATAAAGGTATAAACCTATTTAAAATCCCTAACCCGCACATCCTCACCACTTCATAGAAGAGGGTTAGGTCGGTCAGGTGGCTAGACGCTTCCACTGCCATTCCCTTTGAATCTTAGCATCGGAGGAGACCTTGCGTTGGAATACCAATACCTACTGAAGTACCATGCACTGAGTACTCATAATATAATTGGTACTCCATCCCTCGAGTAATATGTTGAACTGCAGACCCCTTTACATCTTTTGTTAAGGGAAGTCTAACATCGACGATGGGTTTCTCTCTGCTCTTATTCCATTCTTAAAACCTTCCTTTACGAATCTATCCAATTATCTGTATTGACGCCAGCCGACTCCTTAAGTAGCCATTCAACCAACCAACAACACCGAAACTGATTTAATTCTATTATTTCTAAATTTTCACTCACACATAGGAAATGGTGCATAGTACATGGTGCTTTAGTTGCGCATTGACAAAGCGGGCAATATGACTTTCTAAATGATAAATAGAGGGTGCCAGCGACAGAAAAGAGGGATTGTGTAGAGGAACTTGAAATACTCTCGGCATGCCAACATGAACATAAAACTCGTGTGTATCACAATATCTATGCTCTTGAGAAGTGCCTGCGTGGTGACGCTATGGAACATCCCAAAACTGTGGCTGCACGGTAGCCCCACTTATATAATTTTTACATCCCTCCGCCGCCATGCTCCTTTGAGATCATTGGCAGTTTTCCTTTCCCAAGAGCACGCTACCCTTTTCCCAAAAGCACGCTATAGATTTTTCTTACAATTTTACCCTCACTTAGGTATCAAGGTCTAAAAAAAAAGGTTGCGGGAGATATGTGGATGGTAAGGACATGGTAAACATGATGGATGATTGTAACGCGCCGACCTCTCAATCCAAACGTCATAGCCCCGAAAACTGCATTGGGCAAGGATGTTGATTTCTCTTATAAATGTGCCCTCAAGATATGATCATTAATATAAACTCGGTTATTCCGCAAAAAGCTCTGTGAGATCGACACAGGATTTTACAGTAAAGCCCCACTTTAAGGTGAATATCTTTTACAAAGCATTTACGAGGTCTGATCAAATTGTTCTAGGATTGATGTTTATAAATTAATGGAAATACGTTACAACATATTCAGCATTATCCCATTCAAAGTACTCTTTTGTTCTATCCATAATAATTTTATAAACGGCGCTTTCACTGCAGGAATCATGCATAAAACGCGTTTTTCGGTTTCTTGTTTAATTCCTGCAGCGATTTTATTTTATTTTCTGTGTCGTGGATAATCACCGTTTCTTATGGGGAGAGTAGAACCTTAAAAATATCAGTCGGCAGGGGCCTAATGAAATTGCACCTATAGGGGCTAATGAAGGACGTTCATCCCATTTTTGTGCATTTCTCACGAAAAACAAGGGCTGAATGAGAAGGAGAATTGCCGTGGAGCGACCTCAATTTACCACTTTCAACTTCAGGTCCCTTCCTTCGGACGCATTTATGACATCGTCTCAAGTCTTCGAGATGATAAAAACAATTCATTTTTTCAAGAAATTTGTTGAAGGAATTCGTGGAAAACAGATCGCTTGGATTACAAATACATAACTCTCATGAAACCTCTAAAAAATCAACATGACTCTTATTAGTTGATGGTCGTCCATAACGAGTCTTCATTGTCTGGTTCTTCATCAAGCTGGAACGTTTGGAATCATTCATAGAATATTTGTCTAATCAAAACTTATTACTTACGAGCAGCTTGTACCATAAGTGCAAAATTCCACATGGAAAGAATCATTCGAATTGATTGGAACTCAAACCCGGATCCCTCAATATCCCTCGCTACCGAGGCAATGAGAGCTTATCGAAACCTCGGTTGCTAAATTCACTGGCTAAAGTATTCGACGCGATATCGAGGGATCCGGGTTGAAGTCCCTGTCAAGGTGAATGATTTTTCCGTGGTGGGATTTCGCGCTTATGTGCACTTGTGGGTGACTCCGTAAAGGCAATACTGGGACTAGTCCCGGTATCCCTACAATTTTTCAGCGTGTAAAATGCATTAAGTAACAATGAAATATTCCCCAAAATTCACACTGGTACTAAAGTTAATAACTTTCTTTTCGATTGTACTCATCGCCAAATTGCCAAACACTAAAAAAGGTTGTGACAAAACTACTGAATTTCAACAACGGGTTGATATGACTATAATCTAGAAAAGGAGGTTACTCAATAGGTTCTTTCACCACCCCAACAACTTCATGAAACTAAAACCACTAATTTACATGTAAATATTTTAGTCCTATCTTCCTTTTTACCCTCCCAGTTGTAAACATGTCTTTGAACCGAAGTGTACAGGGCATGGCTCGAGACAAGGCTCCAGAATGTGAATCACGTCACCTTTTCATGAGTTTGGATATTTACGAATCAATGTAAAGTAGACTAAAAAATAATGTACAATATTAGCAGTAATATTTTTCATAAAAATCAGAATTATGGAGAGCTAGAAGATTCATTCCTCAAATCTACTGGTCTTCGATGCGCATCCTTATTTTTGTCAAAGCAGTATGTACACTACACAGAACTTCACCCTTGCAATCTCATATTTCTCTCGATGTTAATGTTGCCATATTTTCTCATTAAGAAGATAACAAATTTTACTTATACGTGTATGGCAATGGTTCCACGGGAGCGTAGGAAACGTTATAAGGTGTCATGGAGCATCAGAGACGGAGAATGAATTCCCCCCCCCCAAAAAAAACAAATAAAAATGTATTATGCTTTTCCATCCACTCTCTCTCTCTGATTGTTGTATAAAGATTCCGGTCCCTAGGATGATCAGCCACAGATTACGATGAATGCTGAGGTCACCCAAAATATGAAGGAGGTTCAGATCAAGCGTAGGATTTTGGAGAAGGGTGAGAGAGCTATCCAATTTCTGGTTTTTCATCCTAAATGGCCCAGGATCTAACCCCGGCGGTGGCAGGGGTTTTTAGACGGAATGACGATCCCTCATTGGGTGTTTTGTGAAAAGAACTTCATGTGCAGTATATTATATGAAGTTGGAGGAAATGAAGGGATTTAGCATCATCGATGGCAAGCCAGTAGGTACTCTTATCAGACCACGACCACAGGGTTGGCTTTGGCTTGCTAGGCCAATTGACTCGAAACCAAATGCAGAACTTTGCTAGTACTGGGAAGAGAGACTTTAACTAGTGCCAAACTTACACTTTCATGATAGAGACCCTTCCCAATGCCGAACTCGTTTTTCAGATAGATCTAGTCATCTTTATATGGCCAAAGCCTGGGTCTGGTTGGGTATGTTGCACCCAGAGGATGCTCTTAAATATTAGCCCGTTATCCAAACCATTCTGGAAAAAGGATAGAAAATAGGTTTGAGAATGTTTTGAATACATTAATAAAATTCGAGATTTTTCATGATCTTAAGTTTTACTCTGCAATTTAAAAATAGTTTTCTACTTACAAGCTTTTGGACATTTTAAATGGAGTACACGTATTCACATGTTTCAATCATTTCTATTAATTTAACTCAATTATCCTTCACTTCGTCCCAATAGTTCTACTAAAATGAACTATATTTCAAATTAAAGTTGGAATTGGAGAAATATCCACATTTGTTATAGAAACTATTGTCTCGTATTACAGCGATATATTCGCAGAAAAAGATGTGTTAAATAAGTATTAACTAGAATACCGGGGAATTGCTAGGGGGCACAAATTTAGAATAGCTCGGAGCCCATTGTACGTTTGTTACGGCCGTCAACGGAAATTAATCCTTATCTCTTCGTTCGTTTTTTTCACCTGCATCAAACTATTAATTTTTCCTTCGATTAGGCTTTCTTTCATTCCACTGCTTACTCAAATACTATTGTAATTCGTTTTCGCATATTGCTCTTTTAATTTTATGATCAGCGATCCAAAAGCCCAGTAAAAATGCACTTTTGGACGATTTCCAGGTTAATACCCACTGTAATTTCGAAAAGCCTGACATCAATAAATCCCCACTCCCACTAAGTGAGAGGGGGTGGGGGATGAGGAAACTATTATGCATTCTGTGACTAGGGGCCAGATGGAATACGGCGCTGGATAGACTCGTATAATAAAAACCCCACCCCCACTCCACAGTTTCGATGCAGGTATTAATCTATTTATCCACTCACTCCTCTCCCCCAGAACTCCACCCACTCACCTCTTTCCCCCTCGCCATCCCCTCCCCTCACGCGCGAGTAAAAACCCCGACTCCCTCATTTCTGCCGCTCGGCCAAACCCCCGCCTCCCTCCCGCGTAAAACCACTGCACTTTTCCGCCCGCCCATCCGCCGCCGCTCCCGCCTCCACGAAAACGTCACCTCCTACCACACACTGGTTCGTGCGTTCCCGGAGTCCCCACCACCGGGACCCCGCGACTCATCCCCATTCCCCACAATCCCTCCCTTCAACGCCGTCCCCACCCCGCGTTTTTCCGCGTTGCACCGATTCCCGGGAATTCATCGCAACCGAATCGACACGACTTAAAAGGTGGGAGTGAGGGAGGGGGTGGTTTGAAAACATTCGACCACGCCCACTTCACCACCACCCCACACTCCACCCCAAAAATCACCTTCCCACTCCACCCCACACCCCTCCCCCCGCTATTTCCGCGTCTCCCCCACCCCCCTTCGCATCACTCCTCCGCGACCTTCCCCTCACCCCCTCGACACTCATGCACTGTTTCTTTTTTCCACCGTTTGTTTCAACCCCCCCCCCCTTTACTCGACCACGTCGCCGCCAACAATGTGCCATTGTTGCGCCCTTACGCACTAGCCTCTCTTTCCCTCTCCACCGTCTCCTCCCCCCATTCCTTCATTTCCTCTTCCAAGTGATCCATCCCGTGGGGTGGCTGATGAATGAAGGGATGGGACACCTGCCAATAGTAAGGAGTTTCCTCCGCGTCGTACGTGAGCAGCACTTCCCGTTTGAGGTGGCACGGGGGAATGAGGAGCGCTGTCAATCGCTTGATACATAAACAGGTCATATTATGGATTCATTGGTCGCAGTGAAAGGGAAAGTGGTCTTTCGCGGAGTGTTCACGATGCGGAAAGATACTTGGTGAATGGGAAGCGGTTGTCATCAAAGTGTCAAAAAAATAGCATCATTTGCGTCGTACAGTAATTTGGTCATTGCGGTTTTACAGTAAGATAGCCAGCATGTAAAGTTTCTGGAAGACACCCCTGATAAAGAAAAATGCCAAATGTAGTGAAATCTCCATCGATAAATTTGCTATGACCCTGGCTGCTGTGACTTTAACGAGTGTACTTGGTCTACACTGTATTGACCATAGGCTATGGTCATGAATAATTGAGAAAATGGATGATAAATGGATTATAATTTCACATACGAATGCGTACATACGATTAATTGGCTTTATTCCCTCTCTTATTAGCAGCGATAATTCTATTTGTCATCCGGATTCACAAGTAGAATATTATTATGACTGTCTGTCACGAATAGCAATAAAAAAGAAAATATAATGGAAATAGAGGATGCAGCACCAATAATTTATTCAATCTCAAATTGTCTTTTAGAACCATATCCTGGAGTGCAAATACAATGAAAAGATAAAATATTAAATTCGGTATTCTCATTGATTAATATCGTTATCAACAGACATGATTCAAAAAAGAACTACATATGCGATTCTCTTCAAGTAAATGCCACTCTTCTTGCCTACTTGTATCCGCGGAATATGTCCATCAACAATTATTTACACAACTTTTCTGGGTGGATACACATATAAGTTGAGGGGTCTTGTCTTATATTTTTTATTTGATCAATCTTGCCTGAAGTATGAATTTTACATTTTGTTTAGTATATCACCCTATATTTACGTATAATTAGTAGAAGTTTTCCATCATTCAGCCTGAACACAAGGCATTATATAAACAACGAATGCAGGGTAAAGGCAGGACGCGCTTTACACACTGCTATTAACGCATGGATTTCAGATTTTAATGGGATAACGGTGATAAGTACACTTCAGTGCGTCGTGCAATAATGAGCATTGCGTGTTCTGAAACGAAAACTTTGTTGTGACCGTAGTATATCTATCAAATTCTACAAAGTACTGCCGAAGTCTGCATTTATGAATATATTTTACTGCACACGAGAGTTCTAAAGATAGTCCAATGAGAGGCAGTGTTTAGTCATCAGAGAAAATAGTCTGCGAGTGCCAACGCGTCCTCAACACGTCATTCTGGCATGAGTTTTGACTTTTCCGGCTCGACCCCACCAGATTATTTCTTTCGCGAATTCTCTACCCCACCTCCACACTCCCTCCCGCTTATATCCGCAGCTAATGACTAACTCATCATCTGAATCATCGCCGCCTAGATGATTCAGATGATGACGGTCGAGGGCGATGCAGTCGACTTTCGCAAATTGACGACCAGCTCCGCTGAATAAATTATATCTCCCCATAACGATTCCAATCTTGAGCTCCGGATATGTTTCGTCAGGTCTGCGTGCCGTCAGTTGCAACCGTGCAGCGTGTAGGCCTCGAGGGTAGACTTACAGCATTCCCTATAAGAATAGCTCCTCCAAAAAATACAAAACACAGCCCCATTATCTCGTCTATTCCTTATATAGTGCTCCCCAACCTTGATTACCAAAGTATGCACACCCTGATTGAAAAATAAAACTATGTTCGCTCGAATTACTCGCAAAATCAGTCCATGGGTTTTAATTAGGATAAAATGACATGATCATAGGTGACGCAAAATGAGGAGATTGAAGAAATATAGAAGGTGGAATGGATATATATGGTTGCAAGAATACTGGCTACCCATTCCTGGGATCTAGATTCGCATCCTAGCAGTAGCGTGGATGTTTCCAGAAGGCTTCCGATCCCTTCTTGGGCTCCTTGTGGCTAAGTCTTCTAGTGCAGTGCTCTGCCTGTCCGAGGGCGCATTAAACTATGGATCCCTTGGCGCGCCTGCCGTTTGCATCAGGCTTATTCCAACTCCGGGAACCTCTCTTCCTGTCATAACAGGAGGAAATGACCTCGATTTTCAGCCAGAAACCCTGTCAATAGCTTCTAAAAATCCAAACATAACGAGTTCCAAATGTAATAAAATAATACTTTGCCCTATCTTAAATTGGTGACACCATTTGACAAACCAATTATCAAATATGAAGGAAATAGCACCAAGCGGAATAATATGAGAGCAGCTATATTTTATTGGGTATATTCATCGTTCCAAATTAGTCAAATAATTTTACACATTATTGCAAATAACAGAATCAAAATACAGAGGAGAGTGAATATTTTAACATGAGGATGAGATGCGGTATATGAATATGAGATTTTCGTATACACAAGCTGTCTGTCAGGAAGTTTATTGGTAAATTGTGCTAGAATATTATTCCTTCAATTAAAAGAATAGAAATATATTCTGAAAATCAGGCTCTTTTAGGTTTGTATTCATAATCCAGAAGAGGTAATATTTTACAGTAAGGTTCTACACATCTTTGACTGCATATTGGGCATCCAAAACTACTAAGTGCTAAATTTCCGGTTAATTCCCATTATGGTAAATAAGGAAGAGAAATCAATTTTTCAAGCAAGCTACAGTCAATTAGAAGACAGAAAAGTTTTAATATTATGTAACGATTTGAGAATACAGTTAAGAGATGAAGAGAGTATATGTTATCTGCAGCAAATAAATAATTTTTTCACGACTAGGAAACACTTGAGATGTAGATATGGAAGAGGATTGAGGGGTCACAGCTAAAAAGAAGGAAAACTAATAAGTAGTGGGCATATTTGGTGAGAAAAAGAAGCAGCCTATGGAAATGAAAATCTTGAATCTGAAAAATTAGTGGTTGGAGCATGTAATGAGAGATACTAAAGGCCGCAGCAGAAGGAGGTGTTGGGTAAAGAGGGTTTTAGTACAGGGAATAGACTTTAAACATAATGAAGAAGGTACTATGCCGAGCTAGAAAAAATATACAGAAATTGGTGACAGTAGTGTTTTTAAAGTAGGTAATTATGCATCCTTACCTACGCAATGAGGTAGAATACCACCTGCAACACTTGATTCCATATCCATTTTATCACCAAATATCACATACTTTTTAAACAGAATTATCAAGTGTGAAACTGAGAGCAACGCAGGAAGAAATCATACATGGATAGCAAAGGTAGCTCATCTACCTTGATTTATAAACCGTAAAATTTAACATGGAAAATAATCATAATAGCGAAAGAGTTTTTTACGCTTGAGTGAGAGGCTTGTACGGTAATACTGTATGTATATAATTAAGACCCCTATACGGTAATCTCCAGGCAGAAATTAAATATCCGAATAAATATTCCTCTTGATCTTAAACCTAATGTTAACAAATTTTAATAGATTGAAGGAATGCTACCTTTATTATAGAACTATTTATTTTTTATGAACTGTTGGACATGATTGGGGAACGTTTGGGCCTAACGTTCGAATATTATGATGGGTGCAAAGAAAAGTAGGATAAAAACGTGGTAGCAAAATAATTTAAATAAATCTCTGACTAAGTTCAAAAATATCTCTATAAATATGTTTTATGGTGAGTGATCCCAAAGATAAATAATTAAGATACAGCCATTGACAATCACCTGATATGATATCCAATATCCATACCTGATATGATATCCACCTGATATGATATCCACCTGATATGATATGCCAATTTAACATATAATACGTCATTTCATAGAATTAGTCTTTTTATCTACTGGAACCAGAAGGGGATACACGAGAGATTACCACATGAGTAACGTCAGCTCTTTTGAGACGCTTAGTGCCATCTATTTATTCAGTTCCAATTTATAATGTAGGGACACTTTTCAAACGCATTTTTTTGTGCCAGTGAATTTTTATTGCAAACTGCCCGGGGACCTTTGAAGGAGTGCGGCAGTCCGTGATCAGGCGTGCCCATGCGTGCATTGATTCCAAAAGGGATGATTTTTTGCGTTTTTTGTGAATCAACAAGAACTCACCAGTTTAAAGTGAGAATGCGTTCTGTAAATGTGATGTCAATCGAATTTATTCTTGATTTGATTTGATGATGCTTCCAGCACCATTGGAATTTGACATGTACCACTGTATCTCAAAAAAACTATCCCCAGCAACATATCCATATTACACATTTTCTGAATTTGATTTGAGCAAACCATTCCTAAAAAAATTCAGTCTATAATTAAAAAACTCTATTATTCTACAAAAAAATGTATAAACTTTTTTAAGTGCATGGGCATCTTGATAAACACGATTTCTTATTTAAGGACACACATTGAACTCAATTTATTTAAAACTATATAATACTTGATATTCTCCCACACTGGGAGGGGTGGGGTATGAATAATGCCTGAACGTGAAAACATTTTATGAGGATCCTAGAACAGATTGAAAACATACAGATGATTTTTGTCGTGCTGGAACATAGTGTAGATTGTTGGGGTGTGTTTTACAGTATAATTAAATATCAAATTTGAAATGCTATATTGCAGAGTTGACACAATGAAAATTACAACTAAATTTTCTGTAACTCTACATATGAAAATAGAGGAAAATAGAGGAGAAGCAACATACATTAAAGTGGGTGTAGTGGTAAGGTGATAGAATTAAAAACCAAAAGCCTTCGCAGTAAGTTATTTCTAAAGTTTTAGAAACTTATAATGTATCGAAACTTTAAACGTATAATATTGAAATTTAATTAAAAGTATCAGTATTGCAATTTATTGTAGACGCCCAATGCGTTGAGTGTCAGTAGAGTTTAATGAATACATCTGTTTGCAAGCATTAAAAATTGATATTTTTATAGTCCATTTCTTGTTATTCCTTTCCTTTATTGAGTGCTATTAATGAAGGGATATCAGAAACTACAATTGTAATTTCCCATCCGCATAAATATATTCAATCCAGTGCATTTCTTTCATTATTCAAGTAAAAAGAAAGAAATAAACAGAATGTTAGGGATGTTTAGGGAGTTCATTCTGGAATAATGTAAAATAAACAAATATATTTTGCAAACATTGTAGTCATGAGTAGATGAATACATAAAGATGGAATCCAGTCGAGAGCTGATCTCTCCTCTCACTGTAGATAGTTCCCATCAGAGATAATCGAAAAGCCTGACTGGGAAAACAATAGTGTGGGCCATTAAACTGAGTCAAAAATATTACCGAAATGAGAATGCAAAGTAAGTACCATTGTGAATTGGAGTAATCATGCGATACGGTGCGCTTGGATGTCCGACAAAATATATAGCGAAACAAAAGGTTGAAGACAGCATTCATAGATATTGCACCATGAAATATTTCCAAACACATCTAAATGCCAACACTTCTTTTAAATTACACTAAGTCGAAAGCATTGATTATTTTGTTTTAATAGCAATAAATATTACTTTAAGTATTGCTAAGACTTTGCTCTGCATATTTTTACCTATCTGTTGCCAATGTTCTAGAAATTAGGGGCTCCTTATTGAAGAAAATTGTCTCCTGTTCTTAAAATTCATACACTTTTTAAACCACCTTTCCTCGTGTGATATTTGTAAAACAAGGAATCTTATAAACCATTTAAAATCAAGAAAACTTTTTATCAATTTATAATCAATTTAATTTATCGCCACAATAATGAGCCAATGTAGCTTTCACATACAAACATGCATAATAACTTGCATGTAATATTAACCACTATTCTTTATAACGTACTGAATTTCACATACATTATTAGATTTTACCATAGTATTGCTCCAAATTTTCTAGGAATGCCATTGTTTCCAGCGTAATTACTGCATATGTCACCTTCAGAAATGGAGATCCCAATACCAAATGGATGGAGATACCAAATCGGTAATATGCCATTTTCTACTTTTTTCTCCACTTGCAAGAGCACATATGCAAATTTTCACACAAACCTGTGCATAAAACAATAAATTACTCCAACCACCTGAACGACCCGGCGGATATAATAGGAGAGGCTATACTAGGAAAACGAGGGGGACTGAAGTAGAAGAGGAGACATTTCTCAAGGGAAAAAAAAGGGACGAGGACAAGGGATGGGGGAAAAGTAAGAGAGAAGGGAGGACAACCGTGGGAGGGGAGAGAAGAAACCAAAGACGAAAAGACGGCGGAGAGGAGTGCGAGAAAGAAGGAGAGAAAGGGACGAGAGTTTGAATGGAGGGAAAAAAAAACTGTGGGAAGGATTGAGAAAAAAGGAAAAAAGGGTTCAAAGGAATTCAACTCGGATTCTGAATATGTGCTTGTGCGTGTGTTGGTGGCAAAGGGACTGAGGGGATATTCTGTGCGAAGAGAGAAATAAAAAAAAGGGTCACGGTCTGTTTCATGGAAGCGAGGAGGGTTAATGTGGATGTTGGAGAGGGGATCGAGGAGAGAGGAATGGGGGAGATAAGAGAAATACATATAAGGAAGAAGACGTGAGGAGGGAGGGTTTGGAGGGAGGAATCATGCACGTCCCCTTTTTTGTCTGAGAGGGGAGGAGGATCACTAAAGGAGAGGCTTGGGGACAGAGAGGAAGGAGGGTGGCAGGCAGGTAGCTTGCGGTACATGGCATCTTTAGGGGTCCGAAATAATCGCGGATAAATAAGGAAGGGAAAAGGTCTTTGTGTTGGTAGGTGTAAGGCAAGGGGGGAGGAGGCTGTTAGGGAATGCAGGCGACTGGGGAGGAGGTGGATCTGAGAGCAGAAGTGTGGGATGAAAAAGGTCCACGGTCAGGAGGAGGGAGTTGCACGTCCTCTAGTCTTCTTCCCTTCGATGGAAAGGAGAGGAGGATCAAAAGGGACCTAGCTGTCGGTAGACGAGGAAGGAAGGACAGGGGCAATGGCCACTCTCATCCCATCCAGCTGTGTCGCTCCATTCCTTTGCGAAGCATTCCAACATATCCAACACGGGAGCTGCTTCACAGGGCAAACCATTCACGTTGAAGGTTTGATGAGCCGTGGAGAGCTGAATACGCGAGTATTTATGCTCTTAGATTATTATGGGAAAGCAGAACTGGTCTTCATCAAGTGGATATCCTATCTGGGGCTTCCTACGTCAATCTGAATGCGTTCTTTTCTCCCAAATTATAGCTGATTTGGATAGCAATAGGTTATTCATCGCGAGCTAAGGTCCAACGATTAGCGAAAACTTTCGTAAATGAAACAGACAGAAGTGTACCATGATTCCATTCGTAAAGCGCACTTCCGGTCTGAAATATATGAAGCCCTGACAGATGACTATGTCAGCATTCCATGCATAAGAACTTTAGCCCATATTTAACACCTTCTGCTTGCCATGTAAATGTGCTTAATGTACGATCAAATAAGTATGACTTTCAGGATTTTAAAGTAAAAGAATAGTCGATACATTGTAAAATAGAGTTGGGACAATTACGATAATTTGACGGGAGTTTAAAATTAGAGATTTATTGATCATATATGAATTCATATAAGGAAGTCTGAGATGGTTTCCAAACTGAGAAATTAAATTTTGACCTCAAAATGAGTGAATTTGGTTCTTGTATTTAAAAAAAAACTAACTATCCAGGGGGATCGTCTCTTATAAAGGAGAAATGTATTTCATTAGGGGTCTTCCGTGAAATATAATTTGGCAAATTTCAAAGGAAAGAATTTCGCAAATAAAGATAAAGAACCTCCATTATGAAGAATATCTCGATGGAGAAACGGAAGGACGTTCAAGATATATAATGAATTAGAGGACAATAGAGAAGAGTAAAATGCTGCCAATGATCTTGAGATATAATTACTTAAAATGAGGATGAAAAATTTCCGGCATTATGCCATTAGATAACTTCATCCAGTTTACCCTAGGTAAGCAATCATTTGCTCAAAAAAAATAACGGAACATAAAATAAATTACAATACTGGTTAAATTATTGGTTATGTGTTCGGTAGCTGAATTTTTAAATCCAATTCACACCTGGAACATAACATTCTTTGCTATATACATCCATTGCAAACGGGCTATGATCCGAGAAATCATTTTCTTGTCATCTAATAGAAATGGTTTGGAGGATGAAAGTATCCTAATACAATATTGATCCCTCATAGGAATATATTGCACTGACCGACGGTAGGAAAAAAGTGACTTGTCAACCTTTTCCTTCAATTAAATATTACCTGAGTACTTTCTTATTTTATTGTAATTTAGTTAAGGAAAAATATTCGAGCCAATCTTCTCCTTAAAGTTGAAGGGCCATTCACATTTTTCTTTTCCTTATCCTTACATCCCCGACTTTCTATTAATCAGAGCCTTAAACATTCTTTCATTGCACGTTTCAAAGAAGGATATTTCATTAACTCAAGTTCGACGACCTACCAAACGGATAGACGTGGCTTATTTTCCCGAGGGCGCCCCTTTCCGTAAAAACCTGAAAGGATAAGCCCTCTCCAAATTTTCATAACAGGATTTATTCGCATTTTCCTCCTGCAAAAGAACGTAGCTTTGCTGGCGTCTTTTAACTTTTTGGCGAAAAAGCAGACTTTCTCACTAGTACTTGAGCCGTTCATTTTTTATTAAATAAAGGATTTTGTGACCTAGTGCAATGTCTTGAGTTCACTTAATTTGCACAAATTTAGTGAGTTCACTTAAATTTTCTAAATCATATTTGGAGTCATGCTTGGATGATTGGCTTCTGGTAAATTTTGGTTTATTTTACCTAAAACTGAGAGAAAATACATCAACCAAGCTCTAGCGATGACCAACATGATATTTAATTAAATAAAATGTACTGAGCTCTTCCTCTTTTGACAATACCTTGTTCTAAATGAATAGCTCCGATTTCTATTAGTGTACCATAGGCATGCTGTTGACTCCGTTTGCGTTTTAATTGATATTGTACTTTCATGAAAATTATTGGGGGAAGGTGAAAAGGAACTGGATAGAGAAACGTAACCATTCAATTATTTGTTCAAAACTAAGGTGCAACATGAAATTTTCTGGCTACAAAAATTGAATTTTATCGTACTTTTGGATCGAGAAAATGGTTGTGCTCTGGTTTATATATAATGTATATTCTTTTATGATTATTATCCTTTTATGTTGATAATCAGTTTTACAATCATGTTGATAATCAGTTTATGTTGACTCCGTTTGCGTTTTAATTGATATTGTACTTTCATGAAAATTATTGGGGGAAGGTGAAAAGGAACTGGATAGAGAAACGTAACCATTCAATTATTTGTTCAAAACTAAGGTGCAACATGAAATTTTCTGGCTACAAAAATTGAATTTTATCGTACTTTTGGATCGAGAAAATGGTTGTGCTCTGGTTTATATATAATGTATATTCTTTTATGATTATTATCCTTTTATGTTGATAATCAGTTTTACTGCCCATACTTACCATACTAACCATTTACTTAGGAATTTTTGCAATATCATCTCTTTTCAAATTCCCAATCTAAGATAAAAGAAACATCAAGTGGTGAAAACAGCTGTTTTGGCCAAATATAAGACAATTTGTTTAATACTGAGATTAAAATGTATACCAAAGCTTAAAATGTTTAAGGGTACTATTTAATAGTTTTAAAAATGTTGCTCACCTGAACTGCTATACTGCAGACGCATACTGATTTTTATATAAAAAGAGAATAAAATTTCACCATTATTAATCTTCCTTGAAATTGTCTTCTCGGTGGTACTAATGATGGGTATCCCTGTCACAGTCACATTTTGCAGTATTCATGAAACTATTGCATATTGTGAACGTTTAGATGATAGATACACTAGAAAAAGTCCATTTTATGTATATCATGCTACAATTTGCTGTGGCAAGTGAAACATATCATTGAACAATCGTGATATGTATGCTTTATCTAATAAGAAGGCGTTTTTTAGAACAAACGTGAAGGAAAAAATGAATAATAATTTTAATCTTATCCGAATCCAATATTTTTTACAAAATAACCATTTCCGCTCCCCTCGAGTTAAGTGTGATTTGTCATCTGAGATAAACATCTGCTTCCTCCACGCGAGACGCATTAAAATCCTATTTGTTTCAAATAATCGTAAAGTTGGTTGGTAAAGTATTATGTGGAAAACTTATCGAGTAGAGATTTTTGAAAGTAAAAATTAATTCACCAAAATTTTACCAAATGCTTAGACTCGATGCACTTATGGAGTAGCTAAACATATAATTGCACCTTGTGACATCATTGGTTCAGATGAGACAAAAGTTGCCATAATGACGAGGTAAAATTTCACGGCATCATCACGTCGCAATTTCATAATAATGACATAATTATGCCTTCAGTCATAAATAATTTGTTCATTGAAATAGGAACAGAAATAAACTTATCAAACCTGTATTCGTACGCAAATAATATTTTGAGAGAATTTATATTAAGATAAATATGCATTAATTAATTGTTCAAGAAATGTAAACATCCTGTTTTTAAACCACTCACATTTCACTGAGCATGATTCGGTGTACAGTTTGAATCATACTCCCGATATGGCATGTTTTGAAGTTGCAATTTTCCAGTGGTACAATTTACCAATGATGAAACCAGCTCCAGATTGTGCAACCGGACGTGAGTGGATATGTAAAATCGTTATTACTTTATTATAGCATTGAGTGTATCAAGATATCGGACTAGCGAGTTCTAAGAAATTAAAGCATTTGCCTTTTTATATATATTCTGCCATAATTTTAATAATCGCTATTGATATAGCAAAATTCAGGATGATCTCGGTTTCTCAGGATTTATGGCAACCCTAGAGAAGCTTCATAAAGAATCTCCCAAGCCGTCGCATAAAAGCTGTGAAGTCAAATACAAATTCATAAGGGGACAAGCTTAGCAGAAGTAATCGCTTTCTTATTTTCGAAAAAAATGTAAAAATGGCCTTCCATCCCGACGGGAAAATATGTAGCACGAGTGAAATAGCTCCTAGAAAATTATTTTATATTATAATAAATAATTAGGCCTGGAAAAAGCTGTTTTAACTGTTATCTTCGAGTCCTCACTGCCTGGGTATAAACTCTCAACATTAATAAATCTTCATCGTTTGGCAATTCAAAAGCAAAGTGCTGTCACAGAAAATTAACACCAGATACCATTAAAACTGGGAAATGGGTGTCATCAGCGACTTTTTCACGGAAGCAACATATTTTTTTCAGCATCATAGAGTGGGAGACTGATTTAGTAGGTATTGGTAAAATTAATTGTTTTTCACCTCAATAGATTTAGCATAATGTGCATCATCTTCTTTTAAAATGTAAAAATATTACAATTTTCCTTAATTATTGAATATAATTAAATACCATGAATGTATCCACATCCCAACTATACCATAAATATCTACACCCAAACTCATAAAAAAGAAATCCAATGACAGTTCACCCTTGTCGCAATGTTTATGCTAAGGGTAAATAAGAAGGTAAAACTGAAATTTATGGTTATATTTTCTAGCTGTGGCTCTAAATTATTAAGATGATGCCGGCCATTTCATAATTGTAAAATCACAGTAAGCTGTGCCACTTGGGAACATTTTCTTTAGACATGATCATACTATTCTTGAAATATCAATTTCCCCACCTTGTTGTGATAAAAAAGAGTCCATGATACAGTGTTTATAATATTAAGGCATGTCAAACTTACTTTCATTCTACTATTCTAAGATAAATGTCTCATACCGAAGAAGAAAAAAAATATTCATGGGAAACTTACTAGGGAAGGCTTCGGCTTCGCTTTCTTAAATTTAGTGAGAATCGCATCCAATGGGTTTTCTTCTTGAGGGTTTACTCAAATTTGAGATGTTTTCTTGATTAAGCGATTCTTCGAATTTATTTCAAGGGATTTTTTTTTCTTTAACTAAATCCGAAAAACTGATATTCTGTTTGTTTTTGCGCTATATACTTCCAAATCCCCTGACGGATTCCAACAAAATGTAGTTGAAATGTCACTTCGGACCTAAAGGGATTAATTGGCTTTATTAGAAAGACCAAAGGGTCCCACAAGGCCTCAATGTGGGCCCTTTTTTACCATTTTCTACTTTCATAACAAAAGCTTTCATAAGGATTCGTTGCATAAGTTTGTTGCTTTTTTTTAATTAATAGCTCTAATTATTCAGATTTGAAGTTTTGCGTCTCGGATGACTCAAAGAACAAAGGAACACACATGCATTTGATTTTCTTCGTAAAATTTTACTTTTTCGTTCCAAAATCGTAAACATTTGCCCTGCTTGACCAATAGAAATTTTATTTACTTGCATAATTACGCTTGGAATGGGAAATAATGCCTGATACACTTGCGCCTCCATCTACATTCTACCGTGCGAGCCACCGCAGACAAGTGAGGCAGGAGGTCTTAGGACACCAGCCATGGAAGGGGAGAGAATAGTGAAAAGGAGGGAAAAGAGAACGGGGGTGAATCGTACGTGAACGATTTATTTTATGCTAGTGTCACGCCTCACGTTAAATAATTATTATAACAGAATTACAATGAGATTTTAGTCATGATATCCCCCCCCTAACCTTTTCATGCGTGGTTAAATGACCGCTACAAAGTTTATGCATTTTTCCATTAATGTTCGTAGGATTCATTGAATTCTATGCCGCAATTTTATTTTTTTTCTACCTGCTTCAGTTCATACGTCACCATATTATAGTGACGCATAAGCTAAGATATCTGGAAGAAAAAAGAACTGGTTCCTTCGGGAACGTACTAAGTCAGCCGCCTCGATACATCCAACGCACCATCGGTGGATTACAGAAATGTATGCCTCATCTCTGAACCTGACTGGAACAATTTTGGCATTTAAAAAGGCTCAGGCATGTTTGGTAGCCTAAATTCCGCAACAGTGACTACGTGAACAATTCTGAGTATTAGTACCGAGAAATTTCTAGACCTAATATATTTCTCAAGTGCCACTGTCAGATTCTTTCTAAAATCAACTTGACATCGCTTTCTTCCTTTCCCCAGGTAATGCATCGCTCTATTTTTGACCGTAGGCTTATTGCTGTAAACAGACCTTATCCGTGGGTCGTGACCTATCACCATTAGTGCAAAATCAGCCAAGCAAAGCGGTTTTTATGACCGCCAGAGTGGAATTGCTCTTCAGAGATTATGGGTCACGCGAGATAAGATGGAGATTGGTCATGGTTACGACTTTTCATTACCTTCCGTGGAAGAAGTTAATTATGGTTGAATCATTGGCCGTGCGGCAGTTTAGACTGAGCTTGGAATGGATGCGTAGTTTTATATCTGCTCTATCAGCTCCTGACATAAAACTTATTGGGACATTTACATGTCCGGTCACGATAGCAAGGACAAATGAGAAGTTCGAGGAATGGAAAAAACCTAAACGAAGACTTAATTAAGCCTATTTGTGAACTAAACACGAAAACGAAGATACAAATAAGTTTTAAAGCAATGGATTCAATATAAAAGTTATGATTAAAAAAAATGCGTCTGGTATTCTATTATTCTACTGGTACATAATATCAATAATTGGTGTATTCCTCCTGAATTCAATTTGGAAAAAAAAATGTAGGCCATAAGGAAAGAAATGTTCTACACCAACACAGCATCCGTCCATATCCGAATACAACAGATTAGTATGCCGAACTACTTATATTATATCATATTAATCTGAACCGTCTATGACTACCCATTAGTGTAAGTATACTATTCATAATTCTTCAGGTACTACATAAAGCATCCCATTAAATTATTCTTAATAAAGTTAGCGCTATAAACGCTTGTGGCAAACCACATTACTGTTATAATAGGAATTTCTAATTAAACTATATTAATTTTAAATGCGATATTTACTACTCCATGAAAATTATAGCATAATTTATGATACCTAGCATAGAATATACTATCATAAATTAACGCATAAAATATAGAAAATTTAGTCTTACTCTGTAAGTTTGTACATCAATCTTTGTTGGACCTTAGGTATTAGCTCGAAAAAAATATCTAAGGTATCTCCCCCAGTTTTCCAAAATAACGCATTATGTAAGAAAATGGAAGGTTCTCTTTGATGTCGATCACAGGAGAAACAGACCCTCTTGTATTTCTTTAATCATTTAGATTAATTGGCCTTAACATACTTTTGAATATTTTAATTTGAATATTTGAAATTAATGAAAGCTAATCTAATTTTTGGTAATTAAGATAATATTTCCCAGGCAGACTTAAAATGCCATTTAAACTGAACTGAGGATAAAAACTTAATCAATTGCAGTCAATTCCCTGAGCAACTCCTCTGGAAGAAATCTCATACAAATTTCTTCTTTATATGCCTTGCCATGGTGGACGGCCTTGCGTGCTCCGATGACCCCCTAGAGCTGAACTGGCGGGAGCAATGCTCCTGGTAGGGTCACCCATGCCATATTGGTCGAAGGTTAGGAGAGAGACGAATGGTAGTCCACGCAGCGTCTGTACCTCAGTGAGGTGGCTGCAAAAGGCGTCTGACCCCAGTGGGGCGGCCTCTGAAGTGATGGTGTCACGAAAAAAAACACTATTGAGTAAGACCACGGAATACCATCTCAATTTAAACAAAAATCTTGAAATTATGGACAATATTCAAATGATAATGAATCCTGACAACTACGGGACTCGGCCCAGTGGGCCGGGTGTCGTGCCCGGCAGCGGTGGGAACAAGGCCCCTGCGGTCGTCATCGCACGAAATCCTTGCTCAGAAAATTCAGCCGCAGAGGAAAAGAAGATAAAGAAGAGGAACGAAACAATCAGAATAGGCACATGGAATGTTAGGACTATGCTGAGGGCGGGGAAGCTAGTGAATATAAAGCAAGAAATGGAGAGGGTGGGTGTAGACATCATTGGTCTGGGTGAAGTAAGATTGAAGGATAACGGGGATTACTGGAGCGATGGCTATAGAGTAATTATAGTGGAGGGAATGAAAGTCAGCGCGGGGTTGCATTCGTAATGAATAGGAAGTTGGGCAGAAAAGTACTGCATGCAGAACAGGTGAGTGATAGGATTATAGTCATGAAACTAAAGGCAGATCCAAGGAATTTAGTTATAATCCAGGTTTATATGCCTACCTCTAATCATAAAGAGGAGGAGGTAGATGGTGCATACGAACAGCTAGAGGAAATAATTGGTAGGATACCTGGGAGTAAGCATTTAGTGGTAATGGGGGATTGGAACGCGGTGGTGGATGAGGGCAGAGATGGGCGGGAGGTGGGCGATTATGGGCTAGGAAGGAGAAACGACCGCGGCGAGAAAGCTGTGGAGCTTTGCCATAGAAATAACCTAGTGATTACAAATACATGGTTCAGACATCATCCTCGACGTAGGTAAACGTGGAAGAAGCAGGGAGACACAGATAGGTTCCAGATAGATTATATAATGGTTCGTCACAGATACTGGAATAGCGTTAAAAATCGCATACTTATCCTGGAGCTGATGCAGACACAGACCACAACTTATTAGTCATGAAATGTCGGGTAAAACTGAAAAAGATAAGAATGGGAAGGAGTGAACGAAAGTGGAATACGGAAGAATTAGCTGGGGCAATGAAGAAGAAGTATCGAGAGAAGGTGGATGAGATAATGGGTGAGGATCATGGAGTTGGATCAGTGGAAGATGAATGGGGAAGTTTGAAAAATGGAATGTAGAAGCGGCGAAAGCAACGGTAGGCGTAGGAGTGCAACTAAAATTAGAAAACCGTGGATCACGAAGGAGATGATAATGGAGATGCAGGAGAGAAAGAAATGGAAGAGCGTAAACTCAGAGCTAGGTAAGAGAAAATACCGAGAATTAAATAACAGGCTTAGAAGAGAAACAAAGAAAGCAAGAGAGGCGTGATGGAGAGAACAGATTGACTCGTTAGAGAAATACCAAAAAGAGGGAAGATCAGATGCATTATATAGGAAAGTAAAGGAACTGACGGATGGTAATAAGGGAAGGGGAATTACAACGATAATAGACAAGACGGGAAAGGTGATCGTAGAACCGAAAGAGATCCAGGAGAGGTGGAAAGAGTATGTTGAAGAGCTGTAAGGTAAAGAAATAAGGCGCAATATGTTAGATATAGAAAGGAAAGACGACATCGACAGAGATGGCATCGGACTAGGTATCCTAGATAGCGAAATCGAAAGAGCTCTACGAGACATGAAAAGTATAAGGCGGTGGGAATAGATGACATACCTGCAGAGTTTTTAAAGAGCATGGGGAAGAACGGAAGGGGAAAACGTTTTGCGCTTTTTCGTAGGATTTATGAGGATGGAGTGTGGCCGGAAGACTTCGCGAAGACTGTACTAATTCCTATACCAAAAAAGAGCAAGGCAAAAACGTGCGAAGACTATAGGACAATAAGTTTAATAACCCACGTGGCCAAAGTAGTTCTGAGAATTATAAACAGAAGGCTAGAGAAGAAGGCAAATGAATACCTGGGTGGCGACCAGTTCGGGTTTAGGAGAGGAGGGGAACGCGAGACGCTATAGCGGTGATGAGGACGCTAGTAGAAAGAAACCTAGAGTATGGGCAAGATTTTTTTGCATGCTTCGTAGATTTCGAGAAGGCGTTTTATCGGGTGGACTGGACGAAATTAATTGGAGTATTGAAGAAATTAGGGGTCGATTGGAGGGACAGGCGTCTGATTCGGAATTTGTATATGAACCAGACGGCGCAGGTTTGGGTAGCCGATGGAGAATTGGGATTGGCCACAATAGGACGGGGAGTGCGGCAGGGGTGCCCACTATTGCCTTTGCTTTTTAACGTGTATTCAGAAGAAATGGTAATGGAGGCATGTGGGGAGGAGGATGTAGGAATAAAGGTAGGAGGGGAGCTGATAAAATCAGTGAGAGTTGCAGATGATCAAGCATTGGTTAGTCAGTCTGCCAAGGGGTTACAGTCAATGGTGAATGCATTAGAGGTGCAGTGCGTTAAGTATGGGATGAAGATCAACCACAAGAAAACGAAAGTGATGAGATTTTCTAGAAGTAAGAAGGTGGGGCTGAATATAAGGGCGGGAGGGCAGAAGATAGAGTAGGTCGAACAGTTTACGTATCTGGATAGTATTTTAGAGGAGAATGGATTTTAGTGGTAGGGACACCAGATGCAGAATTTCCATGGCTAAAGAAGCATTTTCGAAGAGAAGACGAATGAGGAGGTATTGGATATGGCTAGAGAGGAGAGGAAGCTTGTGGCAGAGGTGCGGAGAAGGCAGAAGAGATGGATGGAGGAGGAATTCTGGACGAAATAAGAGGAGGCAGAAGATATGAAGAATTGAAGAGGGATCTAATGGCGGGACATCCTTAGGAGGAAAAGCGAGACAATGTGTATGAAATTGGGATGCAGAATGGGGACTGTCCAAGAACCTTACAATCAGATGGTAGAATACTTAAATGTAATATGCACTGCAAGCATCTCGTTCCAACATTTATTTCTCGTCATCTACTTTAAAAGCTAAAATCAATCCACAGCTTTGCCCTAACCATTTAGGTTTTTCTTACTGTATTTTCTCTTCCTTAATTATGTGTGATTATTAATTTACATATTTATTAAATCATAAATGCTTCCCCACACTTCCTCCCTGTATTCCTTATAAATTAATTCAGATTAGAAACGACGATCAGATTATAAAAATATATTTTCATAAATAAATAATTACAATCACATATACTAGTCTAAGAAAGAAATCGGGACGATGCAAAATGGCAGCGTTGAAATGTTGATCGAAAGAAAGAGAGAAAGGTCGAGATATTTCCAAAATCCGACTGATCCTTATAAAACTCTATGAGTTACCGCTGGCATGAGATACCACTGACAAAAACCACGGATATACTTATCCTTAAAGTGAGACTCTCCTCGAGATGGGTATGAACGAAAGGCTATTTTTATATTATTTTTAGTTTGGTCACTTTTATTTATGTGGTCAACTTCGACCAATGCTTTAAATTTATTTATCTCCGGTCCTACTAATTCAAAACCTGATCCATCCTACTTCTTTTCTCATACTGTTATCGTACGTTACCTTGAAGATGAGTTTAATTATATTTAGGCTTTTGCAGTCCTCTTAACGCAGTCATTATCATGATCATTTGCAGTCAAGAATCCTATGTTTGTTTATGCACAGACTTCCGCTTTCTTCTATTCTCACTCATCCTCTTTATCCTTTATTGTACCTTAATAATTTCTAAAAACACCATAATTATTTACTAGAGATACTCCATTCATGCCGTGCATTTACTAGTTTAGGTGAAATAATAAAATTAATTGGCAGAAATATGAGTCATTGGAACGAAAATGGAACATGGATAAGTAGCACTACGGATAAAGGGAAAATAATAACGATTGTAATGCACTAACTAATAGGAGAGAAGCTATGCCAGTCACCATGTGCAGATATATTTTTTTTTTAATTAGGAAGAACATTGATAAGTAGCATGACGTGATATGGATGCAAAATTGGGACCGGAGAGACACAGAGATGACGAGAATGGACTGCGGGTGAAACGCGGATGAGTGCGTGTGACTTTTAAATAGATGAAGATGGTTCCATGGACAGATGTGCAGATACAAGTAGGTACCTAGAATATACAGAGAAGTACTCCGAATGGTTCAGACGGAGAGAAGGTTGCTGTATAAGTTTAAAAGGAGATACAGCAGGTGGATGAGGATTGTCATGTGGCAATGCGGGGAGGGATGGGGACGGAGAAGGCCGCTGTTGGTGGTAGAACTATGGGGACTCGGATAAGTTAGAGCAAAATGCTAGGAATGAATGATATGAGGCAAAAATTAAGCTGAGCGGAAAATAGAAATAGGACAAACCAAAGACATTGGAAGATGAATTGGAAGAGATGAAACCGCCCCACCCGAAATGGTTGAGTATTACATCTACACATTACCCTGCGAGCCACCAGATGGGCGTGTGGCACGGGGGGGTTAGGACACCAGCCGTGCAAAGGTGTAAAGGATAATGTTATGTTATAGGGAGGTGAAACGTGAAGTGTATTTAGGGAGAGCTTTGAGTGGATCTCAGTTTTTATTATGGTCATTTATTGTGCGTGGAAAGTACGAATTTTTGTACCTATCTGCTAGGCAATGTATCTCTCTTATTTTATCTTTTCTGTCGGACCTAGAGATGTAGTGCAGCGTCAAAATTATGTTCTCTGTATCACACTGAAGCAAACCTGTTCTGAATTTCTCAATCAATCAAATCGTAGCGTGTAGCCTCCCAAGTCTCTAGTGGTTCCCAACCTAGTCCTCTTAAAAATTGTGAAATAGTTTTTTTCCTCTCTTGGAAGTTTTTCAACGAAGCGCAAAGCTTCACTTACAATTAGCATTTTATTTACTTGTCGAATTAAATATTTCTGTCCAGGGCCCCAAATGCTCAGTGCGTATTCTAGGTGTGGTCTAACAAGAGATAGGCAGCACCTCTCTTTGACTTTTTCATCCGAGGACCTTTTTGCTATATGCTTGATTAATCTTAGTTTCTTTAAAGCTATGCCGCATATGTTCAATGTGTGTTCTCAGCGATAGGTCTTGGAATATTAAATGTAAATACTAAAATTTATTTATATTTCTTGTTAGTTCTTACCTACCATTCTATCTACCACGTCATTGCTGTGAGGAAACAAAAGAAAAGAAACGCTTTTTTGACTGGGATGGGAGCCATCTCGGTTGGACACTTCTGCACGCAGGAAAAGCCGGAAAAAATACGAAAATGTCGGCAGTTTTCGCCGAGTAGTTCAAAGAACTTGGCACGTTCTCTCGTTCGTCTGGGATGAGTTGGACTTCCGACCGTCGTCGAAACAATAACAACGGCATCCGGTCTTGGAGGGAGTGAGTGAAAGAGGAAGCGCGCTTTCGTGGGGAAGAAGGTGGGCGGGTGGCAGGCGAGTGTGGGTGGGTGGAGTGGGTGGAGGGTAGGGGAAGGTAACCGACCCCTAAACCTCCTACTTCACTTCCTCCTACTCTCTTCAGCTCGCCCTCCTCCCCGCGGCCTCCTGCCTACGCCTCCCACCTCCGCGCCGAGATGCCCCGTTCCAAGGTGCCTCGCTCCGAAGTAGCTCGGGCCAAAGTGCCTCGCGCCCTAAAGGACACGTGCCAAGGTGGCTGCGCATGTTTTACAATCTAAGGGAACAGAAATACAGAATGTGACATCGTAAAATTAATTTTTATAACCCCCAATGCCAGTCTGTGCTGGGATTCCCTTTAATAATGCCATGATATAGCAATCACAAGGCATGCAAAGCACTTGAAGTAAGAAAAAAAAAAGATTTTTAATCAATGGTTCACGTTAACCAAAAGTTGAAGTAGGTAGCGTTTACGTAAATTAAGGATTTGGGCATTCAATATTTCCTCTGGCTGCCGGATATTTTTATGCACGGATTAGGTTAAACGCAAGTAGAAGTAGGTAGGGTAACTAAGAATTTGGGTATTTAACATTACATCAGATTTCCAGATTTTTTAATTTACGGTTAATGTTAACCAAAATTTTATGTAGGGAGCGTATACATTCACTGATAATTTGAATTGTAATCAGAATACCAGTTATTTGACGTGAGAATGAATGGATGAACAAATTAGCATCGGTTTTCATACCGAGAAAACAGTCCACATTAGAGTATAAAACTGGGCCGAAGTGTTCCATTCCCGGTCTTTGCCCTGCATCCTGACTAATTCTATCTTCTTCAAAGCAATGTCGTATCTATCCTTTCCTGATACTTTTCACTATGTTTGCACGCTTGAGACAAAACGAAGAGTGAATTAAGAATATGACTACATATTATAAAGAAAGATACATCAAGACTCATCCTTAAAGCAAGAAAGGAGACTATGAAGATAAAATGGACGTATTGCTGTAGAATAAACTAAAATTTGGAAACATTTTAATTCATACATACAGAAATAGATATTGTAAAATAGTTTGTAATGCAATTCGGGGAAGGGGAGCAATGGCCTGCCACGATGGAAACGCCGGTTTCCGATTAGTCACAGAAGTTAAGAAACATGGGCTCTCCTCGAATTTGTAGGGGTGGTCCTCTTACTCACATTCTCGACCACATTATTAAAGGTTACTAACAAAGTCTTCTCTGATATACACACTACAGAAGAGACTGAGCAACAATGCTAGGCTCTTCTCGGTTAGTACTAATTTGGTTTAAAACTGGAAGAGGTACAACCGATCAAATCTTTGTAATGAGGCAGTCCATGGTGAAATGCTATGAATATAATATTGACCTACATATGTTGTTCATCGATTTCTAATAAGCATTTGATAGCATTAACCGGAAAAAGATGCTGAATGCCATAGAGGGAATAAAATACTTTTTTTTCAGGCTTGATGTCGTGGAATAATATAATAAAATAAATGTTGCAATATTATTTTATTGCCATATAGGGATTTGGAGTACCAAATAAAATTATTAGATTAGTTGATATGGCTATGGAAGGATCTTGGGCCACGGCATATATTGGAGGCAAGGCAAGTGGAACACTTGAGGTAACAACTGGGGTGCGACAATGACTCTCTCTCTCTCTGCTGTGCTATTCAATCTGGCTCTACATGAAGTTTGAAGGAACTGAGTTTAGGAGGTATAATAGTTTATAAGTAATCTCAGGCTCATACTGACGATATTTAATTAGTGACATGGATTCCCTCAAGGAAACGTTCAAGACTTGGACGTTAAGAGCCAAAGAATGGGGCTTAGAATCAATTAAAGAAAAATGAAAAACATAGTCATCTCAGCATTGGAACATATAAGATGGACGCAAAATATAACTATTTCCAATTATTGCGATGGCACAAATGTTGTGGTACGCAGGCACGCGCACAGACGCAAAGATGTACACCAAAGAGGGTGAAATTAAAATCAATATTCCATGAGAGTGATCTTTAATTGTGTTTCAACCTTTTATTTTACGCTGAAAAGTTTCATGAATTAAGATGTCTTGGTTGTGTGACTGGCTAACACATCTAAGCGGCAGTTTGGAGATCCTGTATGGAATTCCGGTCAAGTCAAATGATTTTTTCATGACAAATTTCACCATCTATGTTGTACACCAGAATATAATATAGCAGAACTGAATATAATCTTTGGGCAATACAACTTTGAAAGAATAAAGTGTTCCAGCTAACTTGGTACTGATCTACTAGTGATCTTTTTTTTAGTTAACTCTGAGAACTCAGTGACAGAAGAGATTAACAAGAGAAAAATGGCCTGGAATAAGAGCTTATTTTGCCAGCATAATACTCCTGAAATCAACCCTTCTGCCAAGATATTTGAAAGTCTCACTTTATGAGACACTCATGAGACCAGTTGCGACCTATGGATCGGAGGCGTGGAGTATGTCACCTGCCGATGAGAATGCTTTATTGTATTTGAACGGAAAGTTTGAAGAACAACTTATGGACCTGAGTTAGATGGTAAAAGATGGAGAAGAAGAACTAATAGTGAAAAAGAAAGCATTACCTATAAGAGGTTAGGACATAGTGAGATTTGTGAAGCCCCGACGGCTGGGTTGGTTAGGCCACAGGGAGCGGGTGTGTGAGGACAGGATGCTAAGGAAGCTGCTGCATGAGAGAATGAAGGGAAGGAGGAGAAGGGGAAGGCCAAGGAAGAGATGAGTGCAGGACTTGGAAGAGAACTTCAAGGCCATGTAGTTTAAAAGGTGGTGGGAAAGGACAAAAAATAGATAATAATGGACGGGCGTCTTGACAGGAGGTCAAAGTCTACCCTGGGCTGGAGCGCGGAAGAAGAAGAATAAGATCCTCTCATTCTTCCGATTGCTGTTGCCCCTGTCTGCCAGTGGCAGAGTGTGTGTGCAAAATTATCTAAGCCGTGGTAGCATTTGGCACTAAAATACTACATCTCCTACAATAGGGATTATATTTACGACGGACTCCTTCCAACCTATAAAAATTTGTCAAGTCAAGATTTCCCTGTTCCATCCATCATTAAAATATAGATACAGGCTCTAAACATATAGCGCTATCTGCTTATCCTTGCATTAGACTATTTTTATCACCTCACACCTTTAACTCCCTTAATTTCTTCTAGATTCCTACTAGATTCTACTCTCTTCCTCGCTTACACCACATTCTCACATAAATTATCCTTTTCAACACGCCCAGCCCTCGATGTATTTCATCTATCCATTTTTGCAACCTCCTCCGAATCCCCGCTATCACTCTCTTTCCTATTTCATCACCTTCAACACCTCATCGTTCGTAATCCTCGAAATCCAAACTTCCTCCTTCATACGTTTCCTAAACCACATCATCAAGGAACTTTAAATTCTATTCCTGTCGCTCCGCGCCCCTGTTCCAACTTCCCTCCTTTCGAAAGGCCCTTCGCTCACACCTGGAACAAGTGATATAAAACTCTCTCTCTCTTCACGACCAAGAACGAGTAAGACATATTTTATACATTCTCCCCTTTAAGTAGGCACCAATGTGCCTTTACGGAAAGGTGATCGAGTGAGTTGCATTTTGAGGGAATGCTGACTTGGCATTATTTTCCCAGTCATCCAAATGATAGTTTTGGTGGAAGGAATGCAAAGCTGAGCAAGAAATACGGCATATTATTTAAACATAAGAAAATTAATACGGAGATATGTATTCCCTTGGAATGAGAAGTGAAAAAATTAGAAAAGTGGGGCGGCACAAACTGGAGCCGGTAAACTTTATATGTGTTCTATCTTGGAGGAAATTTTTAACAACTTATATGCCTGGAGGAGAGTTGAATGAACAAAAGATACGTTTACTAAATGTATATAAGTAATAACTTAAATCCTAGGTGAGAAAGTTACGAAAAGGCTTGTCTTACCCAGAAAGACGGGTGAGGAGAAGAAACTGCTGGAGGAGATTAGGAGGCGCAGAAGGTGATTAGAACAGGTAATGAGGGGCGAGGGGATGCTAATAGCCCTAATAGAAGAGAGCGTGCAGGGTAACCAGAAAAACGTTAAAGAGCGAATATATTTTAAGGATAGAAATAATAGAGAAAATATATATATTGATTCAAGGAAAGAAATATTGATAAGCGATAATTATCTGCATTGTTCAGTTTCGAAAGATAAATTATATATTAACATAAAACCTATCTTGAACACGTTTGATATGTAATAAGCTAGTTTTTAGAAAGGACTGAATAGTCCTAAATTCTCTCAAATTTAAATTATTACTTTTATAACATAAATCGCAATACCTCATCTAAGAAATGCTTTGATCGAACGCATGAAAACATTTAAGGGGAATTAGTGGTAAAAATTTGAGTTATTTAGAACTTAGTCAAAAGCTTGGGTACATGTGGCTCCAAAAATTAGTCTTCAAGGGAAGAGGATTAGCTAATTCATGGGAAATTCTATTTCTATTGATGGTATGGAGAGACTGAGCTAGCTTTTATAAGAATGTGAGCTGAGGTGTGCAAAATAAGATGGGGGAGAAATGAAAATAGTGAAGAAATTGTAAAGAAAGAATAAAGAGTGCATGAAGGATCCAGTTAAAAGCCTTTATGGCAATGGCAGAGGGGACAATATTTGGCGGGAAAGGGGGAAGGAAAATCGTGGAAAATGGGACGGAACTTACGATAATGATGATTATGCGGAAGGAGATCCAGGACGATGGGTAAAAGCGCTTATAACTAATCATTATTTTATTAAATATCTAAGACTTGAATATTTAATTTGCGTTGTATGGTGCAGAGACAACCCTGAGGAAAGAGGATGAAAATAGCCTGGGTCACTTTTTAGATTTAGGTATGGAGAAGAATGGAGAAAACTCAGTGTAAGGGAAGAAATACAAACGAGGTACATATTGGCATGAAGGACTAGGAAAGGAAACTGTCAGAGTAGGTGGCTGGAAGAGACAATTAGGGGGAAGAGTGACTTAAGGCCATGAAAGAGGGGGTGGACGTTGGACAAGCGGGGAAGGGAAAGAAAGAGAAAAGGTTTTATGGACGGGATGATGGGAGGCAGGATATATGTTGAGATGAAGAAAGGCATGGTGCAGGGATATAGGGGCCTATAACAACCTTGAGGATATTTACTTTCTTTCATTTAAACCTACCTTAACCAGTAAATTACCCTAATAATAATCTACGATAAATGCACTTGACTCAAAAGCGTCTTTTGGGGAGAGCAGTTCGATGCAACTGTCCCACTCAGAGCAACTATTATAGTCAAAAACTGATCTATGAATAATGTTACAAATTTATTTCTTCGAACATAAATACATTTCACTTTCATTCGCACTCTTTGAAATCAAGGCGAAATTGACCTGAGATTAATTTTTCCATAAGGAATGGAAAGGGAAATTAATGCCTTCTCACACAAAGCATATCTTTTCCCCAAAATATTAATGAGAGTGAGAGTGATACCCTTAATTTTCTCCGCGTTGTTACCTTTCCCTGATGCTTACATTTCTACGCCCACGTGCCATTCAAAATACCAATTATCTCTTTCCTTCCTGTCTCTTAGGTAAAATTATCCCTCCCACTGCTGCCCTCGACTTTCCTTGGCTTCTCAAGTTACTCTTAACAATCATCAAATATTTAGCATTATGTTGCTTGTACTCATAAGACGAGGTTCCGAAAATTTAAAAAAATAAATAAATGGACGAATAAACTACAAATGAAATCAATAAGAATGAAAAAGGAGTCTAGTAGCATCGGAAACAATTGGATGGAAAATTCTAATTGTGTTCAGCATGCTAATCATTAAAACAGAGAAAGAGGGTGAAAGAAAAGTGAATGAGGAGGAATACTGAGAAATAACAAATATGAAATAAATTATAGCTCGTATTAAAACATAGACATACATAGACGTGATGAGAGAGTGTATAGCTAACGTCAAGATGATTTCAGGATTAACCGCTCGTAATAAAGATGAGTTTTCAAAACATAAGAGACATTTCCTACATTTTTTAACAATTTATAATAAATTTATAAGACTAGAAATTAGAATTATGATTTTATTGCTGATCATTAAAGCTACAGCTTAAGTTCAATTCCTTGTGCGGAAAGATCAATTGTACAGCTTGATTTTATAACACATGGCGAGCAGATGCACACAAGGTGCTGAATTTTTCTAAACACATTAGGACACCTGAGTCAGCAACAAAGAATCCATAAGCCTTGAAAATGTCCATGCTTTTCAAATATCAGTACGAAATTAAATTATATTTCATACTTATTACTTAGCTCCTCTGAATCTCTGATGAGTGTAAAGACAGATGGCTTTTCTTCCTCTTGCCCTCTTGCTCTATATAATTCTTCTTTTGCGATTTTGACGAACCATATCTTATGAACACCCTCATGAATCCATGCATTCATATTCCGATTTTTCTGCTACTACTTCTTTTCCTCCGAGTAATCATCATACCTTCTCTTTTTTTTGGGAGGTAGGTCTTAAGTACCACCGGTGTCTGCTAATGTTCCTGTCCCAGGCTTGTTCGTCAATTTCTCTGTAAAGTCTCTCTTGATAACATTCACTAATTTTAGTAATATCCTTCTTTTCGTTTCTCTTCCACTGTTGGCTGTTGTTATCATCCATTTCCCACTTAATTCTGAGCCAATGTAGTTTTCCTGAGATGTGCCTTGTAGTTTTCTATTATTATTACCCTTTTTTAAAAAATTCTCGCTATTTACTCTGTAAATCTATCGTATTTTATCCAGCCTCCTCTAATATCACATTTAAAAAGCCCAATAATATCTTTATTTTTCCCAAGGTCTATGTTTCACACTCCTCGTTCTGCAACGCCCAAGATTCCTTTGCCATTCTTTCCATCCTATTGCCTCTACCTTTATCTAAACCCGCGTCGTAAAAGTGTCAGAAATGTTTTCATCCTCTGTGAACAAAATCTATTTTTACAGACCACAAAACGACCTCCCGAAGGTTCATTTATTTGCAAAACTATGAGAGAATATAAAATAATATTTACGCTATTTTATAAAATAGCTCCCATGGCTCAGGCACCTTCTTCGGAATAAGATTTTTTCTCACTCTGCAAACATAAATAGCAGGGTTTGTAACATGAATGCAAATTTTACACCCTTAAGGATGGCTAAAAGGTTTTAGGGAATGATCATTGAGGTGACTGGAAGGAGTGGGTACTAGTTTCTACAGCACAGGACACCAGGTATTTATAAAATATCTTTCCTTTTTGCAATATTCATATTTCTGAAGAGACCGAATGATGAGCGTCGGCTAAGCCCAACTATGTGTGTATGTGGCTGTACGTCGGCTAAAGGGTATCAAATTTTGCATTTTATCATTCAGCATAGGTAATGCATTCGAGGCTTGGGTGTAGATTTTGGAAGGAGAAGGTTCAACGGGTATAAATGAAAACAAGAGAAGAAAACACTTGTATGGAGGTGGAAGAAAGGAAGATACCGAAGGGGATAATGATGAGACTGATCTGGGGATGGGGTAAAAAACTGATCGAACGAGAGGCAATGATTAAAACTGTTTTTTTCACGGCAAAATAATGGGTAAAGGGGGAAGAGGGAGGAATACGATAGGTGTTTTGGGCGGTATAAAGAGAAGTACAGAAGGAGGTAAAGAGAAGAGAGAAGGGTGAAGAAGGAAGGAAGATAGAAAAGGAGATCACAACGATTCCTCAGCGTCTACCATAACCAGCAGTACCTTAGAATGGATTACATTAGATTAGAGTTACCGTGTAATTCCCTGGTCAGGGCCCTTAGGCACGAACTTATTTAGTTGATCCAAAGTGCCATCAATCGCACTGAGTGAAGACACCAATGAAGACCAATGGTCGAGTCAAAGGTCAGAATGTCTGCAATAGGTAAATCCCTTATGCCCTTCGGTTCTATTTATTGATGGGCCAACGATGTACAACTTCCGCCGCTCATCGTGGCTACGCCCGTACGAAGATATTGTTTGATATACCGCAGTAAGTTGGAATAGATTATGCAACGTTACCTAGATTCCCAGTATCCGCGCCACGTGCTACTTTCCCTGTTAGCAATTACGGTGCACCACCAGTCGCTTTTGGCACATTTTTGCCAGTATGCCGCAAGAAAAACCAAAGCCTAATAATATACTCGACCCATTTTAACTATTTTACTTAAGCTAGGGTCCCTTCTGAAAGGGTTAACTAGAAATCCAGCATAATGTTGCCCACGACCCATCACTAAGTGGTACATTCGGTGTACTGAAACATCGAGATACACGGTTGCGGAGTGAATGGCGTGAATTAAGGGGTAGACAGAAGTCATGGGTGAATATGGAGGAAGAGACTCTTCAGAGGAGGAGTAATAATAATGACCTTTAATCTGAGCTACATTTGCTCGTTAATATAATACAGCACTGTGAGGTGTGGTGAGGAGTGTTGGGTGTCTTAAGAAAAAAATGAGCTTGTTAGATGTAATGGACGAATGAGGCAGAAACAAAATAGGTTTGAAAGGATAGAGCAGTATGGAGGAAATTAATAAACTTGAAGCTAGTTTTCCAGGTTTAATTAAGCTTTTTTTACCGACAATTAATATCTTTTGGTTATGCCTTCCCTGAAGGGCCTCATTCCCTCATCCCCTTCGCATCACCTTCCACTCCGAACATCTTCAGTTCCCATGGTCTGAAGCTGCTTACCAATCGTTAGAGCACTACCAAATATTAAACAATATTTTACGTGAAACGCCTTATGAGTCAGTCACACGCTAAGCATGAGATATATGCAAATGGGCCATGTGCCATGGGAGGGCTGGAAAAGTAAAATCAACCTTAGATATTCTTTTAAATACGACTTTAATTCCGTTGATGGAGTATAATAGCGCCAACGCCCACAATTGTGTACCATTACAGCTCTCGAATTTTCTTCATAGCTTTAACATTCGTGGAATAAGATTTATCGCAAACTTTCGAATTATTACGTTGTTTGTTCCCTATTAATCTGTCTAAGGAAATCGGGTATTTATTCGAATATTAGAATTTGCCACTCCTCATTTATTAAAACCTCATTAGGAAGGTAAACAACGTGTTTTGTCACCCTTCTGCAAATGATTTCCTCGCACCTCATCTAAGCCAGTATCTATGGTAACGATTTTGATAAGTTTTATGAATGTTCAAAGATAGTAGAAATAAAGGCAAATACATTCGCTAATACTTTAACTATATGAAGTACAACGGAATATGTTTTTAAATAAATATTCAAAACGCATTTGATTCTCGGTGTAATCAGTGTGAAGAATGACAAGCAAATTAGTTCAAGATATTTAGGGAGAAAGAAAATTGTTCATAAGTGAATACTCAGTGAAGAATAGCGATGAAGTCACCGTTCGACAAGTTTGACGGACAAGTCACTGTCGTATGCGTAGCTGGATTTCATTTGGAGAGACTTTTATGACACGTTTTGCAGTATTATGAGTAATATCTCACTCATAGTGGCTAGGACAAACTTTTTCCCTCCAAAGGAGAGCTCACTTGACTGGAAGTTAACAATGCAATATATTTAACAATATGACAGTTTTGCAACAACAGTAGTTCTTTGCATGTCCTCCAGTCTTGGCAGCTGGCGGAACGATTTTTACAATAGAAGGAGGTAGTTTTCAAAATATTAACCTCATTCAGGCTAATTAGCATACAAAGGGCTGCAAAGATATGATAGAGAGAATAATAAATATTGCATTTTATGATCATTTATATCCTCATTCATTTAAAGCCGTTCACAGACAAGTAGCCATTGCAGGAGGTCTACATTAAATTCCTGATTAATGGTGTGACATAAAGGTACCTTATAATCCAAAACGCGATATTAAGTTATCCTAGTACTATAGGTTACCGGCAAAACTACCTACAGGGGCTTTAATACTAATAAAATGGGAAAAATATTGAACGATGGTGCGCCGTATAAAAATATTTTGTGAGCATCATATTAAACGTCGGCCGTTTGCTGGATCACCAAATCCCAAAAATTCACGAAACGCAACTGGCGCAAAATAGGAAATATACGTAAAAAAACTACTTAAAATATCAGTGGAATTCAAAGAATTTCTTTCGATGAGATAGTTTTGCAGTATTATTTATACCTAATGCTCAGATAATTTGCGAAATAAAGGCGATAAACACTGTAAAACAAGATATTTTCATTAATAATACTCAGGCATTGGAATACTAATGTAGTTTCGTATTTCTATCGTAGTAGGTATGAAAATTTCTGCAAGAAAAAAGAAGTGTTAGGTAAGGTAGGGGATGTAAGGAGATTGATGGAGAGGAGGATGTACGGTGATTGATAAAAGATGGAGTAGAAATTGGAGCAAATAATTAAAAGCGAAAATATATTAAAAACAGCTATTAAAATTAGAATCCTGGGAAAGTAGGGGTGAAACGAAGAGGTTAAGTAGGTATATAAGATGGGATGAAGAGATTTATACTCAGGTGAAGGGAGCACAATTGCAGGAATGTGACGTTTGATGACAGAAAATTAGCAAAAAAGAGCCGAAACTCACCCGATTGAAACTTACTTTTACTCGTCTTATCAATAATAGAAAATAAAACTTTTCTTCTTTCCCATGGCTTTATCACAACGAGAATCTTGTGTCTTCCCAAGACACTCATCCAAAAATTTAAAACCAGGATTGATTTAGCCAGGCTGTGAGGGGAAAGAATCTAGAGATCACAGCGCTTTTTTCCCCAGATTTTTTTAAATAAATCCGGAAAGAAGCGCTCTACCTATTTACGCCCGCTGTTACATTCACCCTCACCAAGCCAGTGGACTTAAACCACGCGCGGCGCAACCCTGACCAAATGTCTCGCCCGTAAGTCGCGGCGGCGTCGACAGTTCTTTCGCCCGAAAATCCGTGGGATTTCCCCGAGCGGGGAGAGTGAAAAAAATCCAGGAGGTATGAGATAATAAAACGGGAAGCGAGTGGGGACAGCGACCGAGCCACAACCTTCCCCCCCGCGGGGGAGAGCGCCCTTGCCGCCGAGAGAGGCGCCGCCGGCCCCGAGGCGAGGATATCATCGCGGGGAATCCTCGACACCGGCAGCCGAGAGAACTTCCGTCCCCGGCCCTCTTTGTGTGTATTTTTTATTTCAAATCCGAGAGAGGAAAAAAGGAAGAGAGAGAGAGTACGGGAGCCGCCCCCGATTCGCCGGCCGTCCGAGGGCGGACTGAGCGACGGCGGTCGTCGACGGAGGCGCGGAACGTAAACACGGGATGCTTGCCGGGGAAAAGAGAGGTGCTTGCGTAAATGTGTTCGAGAGGTGAGAAGTGGGGGTGGATGTGTGAATGGAGGAAGGGTGGGTGGCTGTGGGTGGGCTGGGAGGAGGAAGGAGCGTGCGCTAAGGGAAGAAGAGATGATGCTGTGAGTCGGGCTGCGAAGGGGCGGCGGGCAGGGCTAGCCGGTCGGGGAGAAAGAGATAGGGGGAAGGGGGGGGGAGAACAAATTGGAATGGGGGAAGAAGGAATGAGAAGGAGAAGGAAGAGGAAAGAGGGGAGAAAGACAAGGAAAGGAAGGTGGGAAAGATAAGGAGAGGAAAGTTGCTTTTTTCCAGCACGTCGATTGCGAATACTTTCTCTCTCTCTGCACTATTTCCAACAGGACATCTGACCGACGAAATAACGCTAGTATTTTGTGTGTGAATGGAAAATCGCGGGAAAAACTAAAGAAATCGCTCAGTTATTTTTGTCTCATTGTAATGTTTCTCTTCTCGTACTGGTTATCAGATGGGAAGAATTTTCATCGATGACTGGCTCTTATTAATGACATTTTCCTTGATAAATCGAATCGTTATTATTTTTTTTCTAAGAAAGAAAACTGTGTCGGTCTGGATTTACTTTCATAGGCTTAGTATGCAATGGCATTGGAACTAAGAATATGGGGATAACAAGTTTGAGAAACATTGAAATATAATTTGGAAAACTGATGAACCGATGGCGTTTTAAAGTCTCCAAAAAACTTAAAAGTTTCTAGCGGAAACGAATTTCGTTCTTTTACGTAACTAGTGGAAAAATTATGTGTGATTACAATTATATGTATAATGGCAATCCACTTCAAAAGTCTATAATCGTAAAAAATTAGAAACGCGAAGGAAATATAATTCGTTTAAGTAACTCCTATCTCCAAACACTCTTCCTTGAACTACGACCTTGACGCGGTGGAAAAGCTTGTGCGTTCCAATGACCCCTAGAGCTGGACTGGCAGGAGAAAGTACTATTGCTCCTGGTAGGGCCCACGAAAGGTCGAAGGGTAGGAGCCAGACTAAAGGTAGTTCCGTGATGGTGTCACGTTAAAAATACCGTTAGGTGGCGTGGGAATATATCTCAACTATCACTTCCTAGAATATGAAAGTCATTAACAGAGAATTGATTCCTGGAAACTACGGGACGCTGCTCACTAGGGTGGGTTTCGTGCCCGGCAGCGGGGGAGGTGAGGCCTTCGTGGTCGTCATCACACAAAATCCTTGCACAGCATCATCATCGGCGAAAACAAGGGATAGGATGGAGAATAAGAAGAAAAATAGAACGAGGAGGAGGAAAACAGCGGTAAAAATAGGAACTTGGAACGTAAGGACCATGATTAGGGCCGGGAAGCTTGAAAATATTTAGCAGGAAATGGAAAAAGGAAAATTTTGCTTAAATAGATGCTTTGGGATTGTGCGAGGTGAGATGAAAGGATAGCGGGGACTATTGGAGTGATAGCTAGAAGATAATCTATAGTGGGGAAGATGAAAGTCAACTGGGGTAGGCATGGAACACAAAATTGGGGCTGAGGGTGGTAAACATTGAACAGGTGAGCGACAGGATACTAGAGCTAGAAATAAAATCACGCCCGACAAATTTCGTACTGGTCCAGGTATACATGCTTACGAGCAACCATAGGGAGGAAGAGGTGGAAGAGGTGTACGAACAAGTAGAAGAAATAATTAGAGAAGTGCCGGCATATAAAAACCTGATTGTGATGGGTGACTGGAATGCAGTGGTGGGGGAAGCGAGGGATGGATTAGTAGTGGGAGGTTTTGGGATAGGAAGAAAAAATGATCGCGATGAAAAGGCAGTTGAATTTTTTAGTAGAAATGAATTAGTAGTGACAAACACTTGGTTTAAACATCACCCCAGGCGTAGATACAAATGGAAAATGCCGGCTGATAATGGAAGATACCAAATTGATTATATATTGTTAAGGTAGAGATTTAGGAACAGCGTAAAAAACTCGCGTAGCTATCCAGGGGCGGATGCGGACTCAGATCACAACTTGGTGATGATGAAGTGTGAAGTTAGATTCAAAAGGCTTTATAAAGGTAGAAAAATAAAGAGGTGGAACCTTGAAGCATTGAAAGGGTGGAAAAGAAGGGAATACCAAGAGCTGGTAGAAAAGAATATAGGCGAAGTAAAGCGGATGGGAAAAATAGAGAGAAGATGGGAGATTATAAAAATAGGCATCGCAGGAGCGGCTGAGAAAACAATAGGAAAGGTGGAAAAGAAGAGGGTTAAGAAGCAGTGGGTTACGGAAGAAATGATAAAGAAAATGGAGGAGAGAAAGATATGGAAAAACGTCAACACGGATGTAGGCAAGAGGAAGTACAAGGAATTGAATAATAGACTCCGGCGAGTAACCAATCGGGCAAAAGAAAAGTGGTGGAAGGGACAATGCGAGGAAATGGAAAAGCTGCAGGAGGAGGGGGAAGTGGGCGCTTTGTACACCAAGGTGAAAATGCTATCGGATGGTAAGAGAGGTCAAACGATACCAAAGGTTAAGGATAAAACAGGGAAGATATTAATCGAACAGGAAGATATCCAGGAAAGGTGGAGATAATACGTAGGGGAGCTATATGACAGCGAGAAAAGACCCTTGAGCCTAGATCTAGAGGATGAAGGATCAATAGATAAGGATAACCTCGGACTGGAGTTACTTGACAGCGAAATAGAGAGGACATTAAGAGAAATGAAGGGTAGAAAAGCCGTGGGAACCGATAATCTACCTTCGGAGCTACTGAAGAATCTAGGTATTAATGGGAGAAAATCGTTTTTCGTACTTATTCGCAGGATCTACGAGGAAGGAGTATGGCTATAGGATTTCGTGAAAACAGTATCAATACCTATCCCGAATAAGAAAAAAGCGTCAGAATGCGAGGAGTATAGAAAAATCAGTCTAATTTCGCAGCCAGCAAAAGTGTTGCTTAGAATACTAAATAGAAGGTTGGAGAGCAGAGCAAACTGCTATTTTGGCAATGACCAATTTGGGTTCTGGAAGGGGAGGGCCACCAGAGACGCGATACGGTAATGAGGACACTTATGGAAAGAAACAGAGTATAATCAGGATGTTTTCGCTTGCTTTCTAGATTTCGAAAAGGCGTTTGACAGACTAAACTGGGATAAACCAATGCAAATATTGGAGAAAATAGGAATAGATTGGCGTGATAGGAGACTCATCAGAAACTTATATATGGAGCAGAGGGCTCAGGTGAGGGTAGCTGAGGGTGAATCAGGGAGGGCAGTTATACCTTACTACTTTACTTTTCAACATCTATGCTGTGGAAATGGTAAGAGAGGCATGGGATTAGCTAGATGTGGGAATGAAAGCAGGAGGCCAGCGGATAAAGTCGGTTAGATTCGTAAACAACCAGGCGTTGGTCAGTCGGTCATCGAAAGGATTGCAAACTTTAGTAGATGCATTGGAAATGCAGTGCGATAAATACGGGATGAAGATTTATAATAAGATAACAAATTAATGAGATTTTCTAGGACAAATAAAGCGAGGCTGGTGGGTGATAAGAGCAGGAAGTCACAAACTGGAGCAAGTAGAACAATTTAAATACTTGGGTAGTACGCTAGAAGAAACAGGACATAGTAGCAAAGACATTAGGAGGAGAATAGTGCTAGCGAAGGATGAGTTCAATAATAGAAGAGAGCTGATGACGGGAACCCTAAGTAAGGATGTAAAAAAGAGGCTGGTGAAAAGCATGATATGGAGTGTGGCGTTGTATGGGGCAGGAACGTGGACCTTGAGAAAGGAAGACGAAAATAGGCTGAAGGCTTTCAAGATGTGGGTGTGGAGGAGGATGGAGAAGGTGCGTTGGACGGAAAGGAAGACAAATGAGGAAGTGCTTGACATGGTGGGCGAAGGAGAGGAAACTTATAGATGAGATTAGGGGAAGGTCGGGTTGGTGGCTGGAAGGGGTAATGAGGGACGATGGTTTGCTGAAGGCCGTGATCGAGGGAAGGATGTTGGGTAGGCGGGGAAGGGGAAGAAAGCGATTGGTTTTTATGGACGGTATGAAGAAAGGTGGGACTTATGCTGAGATGAAGAAAGAAATACTAGAGGTGGAAGGGGCACGGCACGTGTAAGAGTTCGCTGGATATTCTCTGACTTCCATCATAACCTACCTCTAACCGGTATTATTACTCTAATGATTGAATGACATCTCCAAACACCATTATCCGTAAATATTTTCGTGCACCTTATCTCCCTCTTCACTATGTTCTTCGCTTCCATTTTCTCCGTGTTTTGTCCTTGATCTTACGACTAACATCTGTTAGCTTCTCAGTGTATCCGTGCGTTATCGTCAGTAGGTCCTAACACTCCGGATGGCATCAAAATCACAATAAAATTGCAATGTAAACAACAGGTGCATGATGTACTCAGATATCTTGATTTTTTCACAAAGTGCCTTTCACCCTACTTACTGCTGTATCTGGTAATGTCTCCTTCACATAGTATTCACTAAAATTCATGCATGCCACTACGGATTAGATGATTTTAACGTATAGTATTCGCTAACGCGCTGAAAATCAACAGTTCTAAAAGCTTATAAATTTTTAGTGCTTCTAGCTTAGCGTGAATAAAATATGAAAAGTCTGTGATTAGACCTACTCATATTATTACATACATACACTTGAACTTCACAGTGAACCTCATGGCTATCAACAGAAGATGAAGTTCTGCAAAAGATACTTTAATGAAATCTTGTTTATTCCGTCCACGAGCCGAACTTGGTGAATATTTCATGTCGGTATTGTTCTAATATAATTTCTTTTTTTTGTGTGATATAGTTAAAAATTATTTAAAGTTAGAGATACGGGATAGGATGGAACTACCAGTTTATATTCCGAAGGCAAATATTCGGAGCTGAAGAAAAACAGCTGGGGAAGATGTTCTTAATGGGCGATATCAGTGTCGAAATTCCTTCCAAGCCAGCGCTTGATTGAGAGAACACCAAAAAGAAAAAATGTAACAGCATATAACGAAAGGTGTACGGTTGGATTAGACTAGAGAATAAATTATAGTGAAAGATTGCTATTTAATACATAATGGCTAATTTTTAACAGCTGCTTATTGTTCCAACGGCACTTCCTATGGAGTCAATTTACATACTAATTGAATCACAAGAATATATAGTATGAAATGGGATGGACGATTTGTATCACTACTCAAATTTCGACTCTCACCTCACCTGGTGATCTCTGCTAAAAATCTGTTTCATTACTAGGTATCTCTAATGCCATAAATATTAATCTGGAATGCTTATATTTTTCCATGGGAATAATTAATCCGAGTTAACTATTACAGAAAATTAAGGGAGAATAAAACACTGCATTCAGACTACTTGATAATGATAGGGTTACTCAATGAAACAAACACGCTTCAGCTCCTAGATCTGTACAAACTCATTACTCGGTATTAACAAAATACTTTAAATTTCAGAGGCAATCTGATGGAGGTTATGGGAGCTATTTAGTTGCATCAAAATTCCACACTCCGACCTGAAGATATTCCCGGAAAATTCCAAACAGATGGATAGGGGTAGTAGCGGTAAATCTAAAATTGCTTATTATCCAACAATAAGGTAGCATATGGTTCCTTTTGATTAAAATATAATAATCAGATAAGAAGAACTAGCTGATCGATAGGAGTCTCATGGAGAATGGTTCGTTTCCTGGAGGGCCGGTAGAAGCCCTCATGACCAATTCCAAGAAATCCTTTTTTATTTCCTGACCGTACATACGGTGTTTTAGACCGCGGGCCGAACTAATACATCTTCTTTTAGATCATGGGATTAGTTTGAGGGAAAATGTGAGCAAACGTTTTTCTTTTCTTAAAATTTTAAAACGTGTGGGTAAAGTTTCGAAAGGTAACAGTGCAATTATATAAATAAAGTCTATTTTCAATACTTCGTGATTACGAAAGGACAACACCGGAGTTAATTTTCTACGGAAAACATTTGGCTTCTTTCCCATTTTTTAAATGATGCTCGATGAAATTCTTAATTAGTAATTAGCATACGTGCACATAAATTATCAAAACAAATTATAATATACCCAGTATTCACTCAGTTAACCTATTTCACACAACTACTTGAATTTACTGGGGTTTAAATGAAGGAAAAAAAATGTATAATTTTATCCATGGCACGACTGTTAATTCCTCACCAATGAAAAACAACAGTTTCGTAATCTATGCAATATCAATTGAAATATTAGATATTATTTTAAAATATATAAATTTATTAACTCTTATAATTAACAAAAGAAACAATGCTTGCACAAAATGAAACTATACCAATTAATGTAGCTTGTTTAAAATTCAGACGATGTCTCACGGACATTAAAGGATAAAAAATTAAACATTACTTTTCTGGACACCATTACTATTTGAAAAATGGCACATAACCCATGAGCAGGACCTAGCCCATGATCACAGACTCGATGAAATACAAGTTCACATCTAATTAAGCCAAGAATCAAAACGAAACAAGAATTTTGAATGAAACACTTCTTTGTGGAAACTCACAACGGTAATTTTCCAGTATTCATCCAATAAAACGTGACGCAACACAAACTGAGTAAATCAGTTGCTACTTAAGCTTTTTTCCCAGTAGGTGGGAGATATGACATCCAACACTTCCATTCTACGTCACCCGAAATTATAACGACCGATAATACCACCATTTGAATATGATATAATAGGCAAAGGCTCAATAACAGTGGGAGCGCGTAAGCTTTTAAGTACTGATTGTATAGCAATGCGAAATTTGAGCCCATTTTGGTAAAAATGTATGCTAAATTTCGCATAAGACAGAAACGTATGTTGAAATACACCTCAATACCGAAATTGATTCACGGCCATACAAAATATAAGGACGGGTTAGTAACAAGTTTGTAACAACAAATAGAAGTTCGACGAATTATTAATTTCTTAGCAGTCCTAGGAATAGTTGAAATTTTGTTTGCAAGAAAAATGTTTTGCGAGGCTGATCCCTAAACTCAATGGAAGTTAATTTCTCTAAAAACTAAAACTTACGCTTTGTGTAAAAATCTAAGCACATCCAATAACTTTTTAAACAAAGCTCTTTACTATTCAAAGTAAAATGAGAGGTAGCTTCATCCAAATTTCAAAGAGTAATTTGTCTTTAAGACTAATTTGGTTGCATTAATAAATATTAGTATGGTAACTATTAAGTAAACGCGCTTTTCTCTGGTGAATTTAAAAATGAAATGTTTTTTTTTCAATTATGACTTGGTATTTGCTTGCTTACTTGTACATTAAGATGCAGAAGATCTGGATTCTAAATTCTCTGCAACGTCCGGCTTGTATAATTGACGCACAGGGCATCTTCCACAAACGGATCTCATTTAGACTCTTCCTCCCTCCAGAACCCCTTCCAATACCGCAACGATGGGACCTAAAAAGGAATGGAGCTAACGAATTCTCAACAATACCCGATCGTGCAAATGCTTACCTTATCCATATTAATTCCTCAGAGTTGCCTTCAAATCTGTGTATCTTATTGGCACAAACTTAAGCACGAATGTGACATAGATAGCACTAACGAGGAGGCATCTGATGCCTGGTCTTAGTGAGAGGAAACTAGCACCCTGGAGTACTCCTATGACACTGAACCCCAACGGTCCTAAATCCCCAAAGACGAAATAATTTTTCCACGAGCTGGTTTCGGTAGACAAGCTCAACTTTTCCTCGCATCTGCGCCGATGCCATTTTTGTCTAGCAAGAAATGGAAACGAGTATGAGTAGTAGAAGTTGTTGTGGGAGATAAAGGAAATGCAGGCAGGAATAAAGGAGGAGAGGCGACGCTTGAGCTAACTAACTAGCTCAGTTGTTTGAAAGCTTGTTGTGGCTGGTGAAATAGGAGCAGCGCTAGTTTTTTTTTAGCCTTTCCATCTTTTACGACCATTTGTGCGTGCGAGTGTGTGCGTGAGTAAGCTAAGGATTGTGAGCGAAACCAGTTTCGTCGTATTCTTCTCCCTTTCTCTCTCTCGGGGGCAGGTCGGCTTAGTTTTCGGCCAAGCCCCCGACCGACACACCCGGCGCCTTCCGCTCCCGCCTCGACCCCCGAACCTGTATCCACGACGGCGGCGGACTCCTATCCCGTCGCCCTTCATAGGCCGAGCTTACCGCTTCCACCCTGTGGCACCCTCTGCCATCTCTCGACTCATTCCGACAACAAACTAGCGCTGATAATTAGGCTCTTTAACTCGCTCCTGTCTCGATAGTGAGAATGGGCTCGGTAGTTTGAATGCAATCAGAAGGATTGCGTAACCAATGATTGCTGTATGTACTCAATTTTCTTTAAAATAAAAAAAAATAAAGGAGGTTCTCATGAAAAGGAGGAGAATCAATGAAGGGAACTTTTAGAAAATGCACGATGGAAAGACAAATCAAAGTCCTAGCATGGAGAGCAGCATTCCATACTTCAGAAACATGAAAATAGCTCGAGAGCTTTTGATATGTTGGTGTGAAGGAAGATGGAAGAGTGAGTTGAGTGAGTGGGAAAACCAATGAGAAAGTATAGCAAATAGTAGGAGAGGTATGGAAGGTAAGTGAGTAAGTTTGAAGGAGGCAGCAAAGACATTGTGAGCGGTTATGACATGTTGAAGAGGATGATAGTGCGAAGATTGTAAGGTAAGTTTGAGAAGGCCTCCACGCTCGGGGACATTATATGCCGCAATTATCTAGGAAAATGATCAACTCAGTCGTAAGAAATCAATGATAACACGGTCTGGTGGACGTTGATGTCACTTGGTGAATAAAATAATGGTTGATCAACCAATAGCAAAAATTGCAGCTATTATGTAGTTTTTCTACCGATCACTGAAGAGGATCGAAAGAACTATCTTCCATATGGAGAGCATTAATAACCCATGGGATTGAAACATTTATGAAGTGACGAAGGTCATGTGCCCGAAATATTTTAAACAGTTTCCAAATGGATGGTTAACTTCGAATTAGAAAACTGCTGGTTGATAATATAGTATACTGCTCAGTATTGTAAAATTATATCTGATAATTGACTCGAGAAATAAAGAAGCGAAAACCTAATGTTTCTTCGCATTTTAACGCTGAGTTTTCTCTTAAATGACCTTTTTTTCTATGAGGAACATTCGGGTGCAATAGTAACTATTTCCAATAACACTATTTCCGATTTAAAACACGCTCTATTTTTTTAAAAAACTTACCCCACTGCCGAGTAACTAAGCCCGCGTTGAGTGCAAAATACACTGCAAATTTACATATTTACAAGCAGAAATATATTCTTCAGGATGAAAGGACCACAACTTCCGCTAAGAAAAATTACAAAACGGTCCTTTTTTCGTCCGTTCCTACCGGAAACCTCCTCTGGGTCATTGTTGCGTTAGATGTCCCCCACTCCAGCAGGCTAAGTGGAGGTCAGGTATTCAGGAGGTGAGTCGCCCTTGCTTAGAATTTCAGAGAGACCTTTTTAGTTGGGCCCCTAAAAGTGACAGGCCTGTCGGGTTCCTAAGTAGTTCGGCTGGCGGGGTGTGGTGGGGTGAAACCGGAATTTCAAAAATTCAATTGCACGGCTTATTGTTGTAGGCCCCAAGGATTCTAGGGAGAACTGAGGAAAAAAAATATGTGGACATTCCGGTGAGATGGGAACCGGGGTCGGGGAAGACCCGGCCCGGGAGATTTTTTTTGGTGCGGAAAAATCGATCTCGTAATTCAACCCTGTTTGACGTGGCCAGCTAAATATGCATGTGCGTGCAAGAAAATCAATGCGTGAATCTCTTATTAGGCATCTCTTCCTCCAACCATGAGGGACTCTCGTGAATAAAACTTTCGATCCCAACTCATCACAAAAACATATGACAAAACCTACAGAAAACTTTGAAACCTAACTTTACACAATACCTACCGACTTTCGGTTGTTCACTTCGCGGTGAAATGGAAAAGCATTTTCCGCGCTCATGTTCAACTCAAGGTTCAGCGAACGAATTGTAAAATTCAGACTTTTCTAATTAAATAAAACTGGTGAATATGTTCAGCAGGCACAATTATTATAATGCAATTATCACTGCCGCAAGGTATTACAACCTCTCATAACGGCCACAGGGAATGTATATTTTAATTTTATTCCAATTAATCAAAGCCGTACAGCACATTATCCTGCATTAATTTGAGTAAAAAAATTAGTTATTTTACTGTTTTGTGAAAAATTCAAAAAAGAGATCCGTGATGAAGTCACAGGAAATGCTTCGCCAATATTTTGTGAAAAATAATAATCTACGCATGCGAAAATTTTGCCTGATAAGTGAAATACCGAAAAAGTGAATGTTTTATTTCTATAGAATATGGATTTCGAATATGAGTGGTCAACTTTCTGTGGATAGCAAGCGTTAATTGAACTCGTATTACTATTGTGAAATCGAATTTTGTCATGATATTTATAATTTAATTTCGCTTGTATTAATTTAAGGACCATTAATATTGAATGATTTTAGGTGCATCGATTTTTATACAGACGTTCCTGAACTTGGAGCAAATGAATATAATTACAAATGTAAATAAAATCCATATTTCGGGTGCACTATCCAAGACTAACGTTTCCATAAAAGTTCTTCATCTATGACAAGAAGGGTCTGAACACAGGACACTATATTATTTAGATCTATTTCCACTTCTATTTAAGCTTCCTTTTCCGCCAAATATCTTGGCCAATGACAACATGCCCTCATGAAAAAGCAAAAGTGGCAGCAACGCAGGTCATCACTCTGACGCTGAAAGTAACAAAAACCTTGTGACCAGAATATATTCTTCAGTAAGAAATATGAAGTGGGGAGGCAACAGTACATAATCATAGGTGTGAATAAATTAAAACCTAAAATAATAGAAAATTTAAGTGTCTCACTCTTAAAACAATGCAATGTAAAATACAAGTTTTTATCAATGAAGCCTTAAACAATAATAATGGATATTACTACACTAAAAAGAGCAACTAAGTTGATCATATGTTTAGTTGAAGAGAAAGTACTAAATCATATTACCATTTGGTCATTTGGTAACACTAAGCCAGTTAAAACTTTATGATTTTAGGCTTTGGCAGATATTTTATGCACTTTTATATGGATATAATGTTTTATATTTCCTGCCAAATATGGGTAAAAGTATAAAAAGTATAATGATCAATTTATCTGATGACTCTGAAGGTGAAAAATCAATTAAGTCGTATAACAGAATCAAATGCTGGAGAATGAATTTGCAGGAAGATAGGAGCTATTTTGACTATCACAGTGAATCTGAAGCATTTGGGGTGTTAACTAACGGAAATTATGGATTCTTGTTGAAATTTTAGGATTTCGTAATTTATGAGGATTATTTATAGTGATATTATTATTTTTATTTACTACAAACTGAAGTTTTGGGCAGGTTAATGATTCAATTTGAGAAAACGTTTAATAATTTTGCGAATTCTAGGTAGAAATCGCAATTTCATCTTCAAACAAATGCGCAAAACAATCGATTTAAAGGGAATAGGTAGAATTAAGATTGTTATTTAAATAAAAAGATTAACCAATTTCCTTGTCTTGCTCCTTTTATTATGCTCTTCACTTCCCGCTGATGGATGGTCTATGAAATAGGGGTCAGAAGGGTGTGTGGGAGACTTAGTCCTTAGACTCCTTAGTCACTACCGCATGTTAGGCCAGGCAGTCTTATAAATCTGTCTGAGTCAAGAGTATCTGAAAGTATTACCTTGGCTTTTCTCACTTCGGAATCCCCGAAGATCATCTCAGTCCGTAAGTTTTCTACCCCAGCCTCAGTATTAGTTGGAGCGAAGAAATGAAGAATTGGGATCCAACACCCTCATAACTGTTTACCGATATTATCTTTCTTACTGTTGACTCTTTTCCTAGTATTTTACAATAAGTTATGCTCTTGTATGTAAAACATATTTATTTAGGTTTGCAGCCATTTATACTGCTACATCGATGTTTTCTTTAGGACAGCTATGACCAGCTAATATTGCTGCACAGCTGTTTTACCGCACATGCCGCACATATGAATGCCTGATTTCGGATACTCGATATGTTAAGTATTTTTGTCGCTTTGATATGGGTTTTTTCGTAAAACCGCAAAGACTTGAATTATATTTTTTCCCTGCCTAAAATTTACCGTTGTATATAACAAATTATCTTCCCTGAATGTGTAAATGTACCATACTCTTTTGTTTTTGTACGTTTGTGATACGCCCCTTACCACAGTGCCACTGGTTATGACGGCACACTGCTGTTTGCAATATGATGATTTTTAGATCAATTAGCAATAACGAAGGAATTTATTGATGCCGACGTAAAGGTTTCTCCTTTAAACCTTTTCAGTGTTTTTCAAAAATCTCCAGCAGAATTATCACCTGACACTAGAGTTTTAACGGCAACGCATGTGAGGAATGAGACAAGGAACAAGCGCCATTCCATTCAATTCAATGCTGAATGTGCGGTTGGCTTATTTCCATAAGACGATGATGCTGCAATTATCCTGCTTATCCACGTCTGCCATACGTTGGATAGCTAGTTGAAGGAAACGAGGAAAAGCAAATGAATAGAGTTTAAAATAGTGGAGGCCCATTACGCAAGCGATTCCATTGGGTGCCATAGAGACACCTTGACGCTGCAAAAAGAGTTCAAGAGGCTTGAGCCAGTCAGAAGAAAATAGCAATTTCCCAGCTAAGTGGAGCTGTCTTTACGATTAATCTTTCATGCCGGCGGTATCAACCCGAATCAGAAGAAAAACGAAGGAGGATATGCGTATGAAGACATCATTGCAATCCTATTTGCATGACTCAAATACTGTTTTACGATTAGCTACTTGGGATTTCCTCGAGCACTTGATTCGATCTTCGCAGAGCAATTTAAAATTGATCTCGACAATTTGGAGGAGCTCATAAAATACCACGCATAAACGTTTCATTCATATTGTCATATGATTTTTTTATATTGGCATTTATCTCCTTGAAGTCTTCTCTGGTCGGACGTTCCATTTCTTCCATGTAGTTCAGAAATAGACCTATTGGAATAAATGGACCCTCAGACCCGGTGGAAGTTCTGAGATGACTTCACCCAACTCACTAACAGGGAAAACACCAGGTATTGGTTTCGCGGTAAACCACATAGCCATTATTATCTTCCATAACGTACTAGTGCCCTCCTGATTGATGCAAAAAATTATATTAGATTTCACTAAGAGTCTTTTTCACTTGATTCTTCTTCTAGTTATGAATCAATCAAATGAGTACAGAAAGAATCGTGGCAATCAATAACAAATCCATTGTAAATCCTCAATAATTTAATAATAAATAAAGAAAATTCAATTAAAAATCAATTGTACGCCAAATGGATTTAAAAAGTAAATGTGCATTATTCTTTTGGTGTATTGCATATTTACGTAGCTTAAATTATTTTAGAGTACTATGGTTGTAAGACCTCTGTACTTCAAAACACTTTAATCATAAGTTTCTACCTTGTGTATCCCTCGCAGAATTTCTAAAAATAATTAAAAATAACCTGATTTACTCCATCGCAGTCGTCAATTGCCTATTAAGAGTTTAAATCAATGGTTTAACGGAGAAGAAGGTACTTGCTCACTTGCTCTGTACACCAATATTTCTCGGCAATTACTAAAAATATCACTTACCAAGGATTGAGGTCTCAACTGATTTATTTTTTTAAAGTTGAAAATAAGATTGGTAGCCCTATTAAACGAAAAATTTCAGCCTTAAAATTCCTGTAGTTCTATAGGGAAAGGATAAGTTATTTTGCTTTTGTAATTCCACAAATGATTAATCATTATACATGTCTACTTTTTTTTACTTTGAAACAACTATAAACATTGAGAAGCGTGTTTTTTATGGGCAGATATCTAAATGTCCTCGACAGTGGCGCATGTTCGACATCATTCACAATAAGTAATAGAGGACGCTAGAAAAATGATTGCATTCGCCCCAATGCATTTCACATAACCCATGATTTTACCGGATCTCGCCGGAAGATGCTACATCTCTCAAGTTTTATCTCCTAGTTTTAAGGAGTGGGTAGGGAATTGAATATGGAAACGGTAGATAGTGTGGGAGGTTATGTGCGATATAAAAATAGATGGGTTAATGACATAAGTCCGCATGGAGATTTTTTATTCTCTTCCAATTGATCCCTTTGCTTGATGGTAGGATAAGTATATATGAAATTGAAAGACAATAGAACGCAAAAGCAATAATGCATAGGCACCTACAAAGAAAACACATACGAATGAAGCTTAGCAATAGAAATATTTACCATTCGGAAACCTCATCTCAGTAATTGATTTATACCTTACATTTCAAAGACAACGAGGTACTATAATTCCAAACACCCGCACAGAAAGGTGGATATAAAAAAGCAAAACCTATAGATAAGACAGCTCTACAAATTTCTCACAACTAACATTTCTCTGCATTTCGACATTCAAGTCTAAAATGTACGTGTTTAAAATTATGAGAGCCTGGTGTTGTGGAAGATAAGTGATTTGCTTTCGCTGCAGCGACGAGGACACGATGAGAGGCAAGGGCTTGAACAGAGGGCACGGGAAGAGAGTTTAGTGAGCGTGCGGGAGATTTAAGAGCGCGAGGGAACGACGATATCCGATCCTCACTCTTCGCCGTTCCACCTGTGGCTGCGCCCGGCCCACCCCGAAGAAGAAACTCGCGCGAAAGCGGGGGCGGCGGGAGTCGGGGCGGTACATGTGGGGGAGTCGTCAACGGCGAAGTGGGAGGGGGGGGGGAGACTGGAAGGCCCAGAGGGTGGCGGTGGGGGAAGCCCTTAGGCTTTGAGAGGGTAGGTGAGGTGGTGTATGGCGGGATGGGGGGAGGTGCTGTGGGAAGAAAATCTTAAAAAATAAAGAATGCTGAGAGTATAAATAGAGCTGCGGGGGAGGAGATTTTTGGTTTTCTTCGTGGCGATTTTATTTTATTTATTTTAATTTTACGCTCGCTGTGCTTCAGCGTTTTTAGGTCTTTCCTCACACAAGTACACATTCACTCTCGAGAAGTGAAGCCGAATTGTGCACATAGTGCGTGGTCGAGTGCGGATATGCCTTATTTCTCACCGTTCACTCAGGGTCCATCTCTCGGGCGTGGGGGGGGGGGGGAGGGTCCTCTCTCGACCGCATCTGGCCCTTAAGCGCCACCACCCTACTCGTGCGAAAACTCGGTTGCTGAACCTTAAAAACCCTCCCCTACACCTCGAAAAAAAAGTAGATATTCATTCCCACCCATCTGTGCAAAAAAAACCCTCCCCACCCCTCTTACGCGACAATCCTGCCTCCCACGCCCCTCTCTCGCCTTTATTATAAAAAAGCACTCCCCTCCACACGTCCCTTACCCTCCATAACGCCCATCACTCTTACCAATTTGGCCACACCCAAAAAAATTCCCTTTCCGACCCACCCTTCCCACCCATCTGTCCGCCCCCTTTTTCCTTGCCCTACCCCTCTCGTCGACGATCACGGGAGATAAAGAGATATAGCTGAGGGGGGGGGACCACCGCTGGGTGGAGAGAGAGAGAGAGGGATGCTGCGAATACCGCATGTGGATCGAGCGCCCTCTCTTTTTCGCTTGATTCGCTCTATTCTTATCGCGGACGCGGTGGGCGGGGCCCGTCCCAAGGCCATCGAAAGAGGCGTGGCCACGGCGTACCGCTCGGACCAATCACCTCCGCGATCCCTGTCTCCCGCCCTTCCCTCGCCTCCTCGCGGCCGGATGAATAACACGACACTTCCCCTCCCTCCGCCTCGCAGTGGACGGCATTCCATCGCGTCCATCGCACGTCTTTTTCACATTCCCTTCCACCCCCGTGAGTTCTTTATCTCTTCCTTGCATATTGTTTCTCTCAACCATTCCTTTCACTTTCTTCCTTAAGATGCTCAAAGAAGGCTCGGAAGGAGGTTCCCGGGAAGACCTTCACCTTTTCGACGTGATTCTGGTCATTTTCGGGACTTATTCTCGCGGTAAACAACTCCGATGGACTCTTCGAAACTAATTTCCCGCCAAAAAAGAAGTATGGTTCGTTCGAAACGTGCGTGCCTCTCACCTCCCATCTGTCCTTCCCCCCCCCTCCCCAATGGTCACGTCAGTCTGAACCTCTGCCTGGACGTGTGGCCACGCCCCTACACCCTATCCTCCCGCTCACGCCACCCCCTGGGTCCGGTGGACCAACCCCCCGAAATTTCCCAGGCCCGCGGTCCTTTCTCTCGCCCGCGGGTCCCAGCTCTTCCCCGCGCAAAGCCTCAAGGACCACCGGCGAACTTCGGCTAACGTGCCCGAGTGAGAGAAATATTATGGTAGTTGCCAAATTTTCGAACTAGGTGACAGGAGCTATCTCTTCCGCTGATTGAGGGCTCTTTAGAAAATAGAGCCTTGTTTTACACCATTCCTTCGCTAAAACAATAACTATTTCCCTGCGACTTTTCATGTGGCGCCAGAATGCTTGAGTCAACCTTGTAATTGTATATACAATGGAGAACTCGGCTATCCGTGCCAGCTGTTTCTAGCCCGGGGTTCACGTATCTTCAGGAGTACGTGCTAAATGGTACATAATTACACCGAGTAAAATTTGTTGAATTATTGTGTAAGTGTTAGAAATATTTTGAATACTACGCTGAAACCAAGTAATTTGGGTTAGCATTATGGGAATGGGCCGGCTTGGGGTTCGTAAGTGAAATATAATTGGGAATCGTTGGTGTACGCTAAGTTTGAAGGTTTATTTAATAACATCTTCGGAATTACTGTCCCTTCGACAACTTACCGTTCTAGATGCGACGGACTTAATAGGATACCGTACCCGAGGACTGTGCCGAATATAGAGGGTTCCTTAGTCTAAACATTCTACCTTTGCAACGCAAATGTTTTGAGCCACTGCGATAAATTTACCGACGCAAAGTTGTAAATTGTGGTGAAAGGGCCGGGAGGTTAAGAGAAAGTTAGGGGAGCAGTGATCCTCGCGTGGAGTAGACCATTATTCCACCGCAGAAGTGGATCCAGTTACATGCGAACACACTCGCTCAACCTCGGCGGCGGCCTTCTTTCCCGCTCTTTTCTCCGGGATCCCTGGGACTCGCGGGGGAGGGAGGTGGCTAATGCACGAGTTCCCGAGGACGTGTAAGCGCGTAGGAAATGCGAGGGCAGCAAAGAAATGCATTTGCGTGCCAGGCGCCCGACACGCTTCTCTACTTTGCTCCCACCGACGCCGCAGGACTGGTTCGGGTTCCTCCCTGGGAAGCCTCGCCGGGTCACGGCGTAGGTGGTGCCGGTGGAACCTGCGTAACTTCCCCGTGCGGGGTATGAGACGGAAAGCGGTGCGGGTGTTGAGACCCCTTTCCCCGGAGGAAGAGCAGAACTTAAACCCCCACAAACAACTTTTGTGGAGAAAAAGAAATGGGTGTCGTGAAGATAAAGAAGGCCGAATATCCGTCCCCGTACTCGAATGCAAGGAAGAATAAAGCCAAAGAACATTACTATACGTATAAAAATAATCACTTCCAGCAGAACTTTACTTTTATTATCCGGGTGAAAAAAGAATGGATTCGACATTCACGCCGAAATTTTGAGTTTTTGCGGTTTCAACAGCCAAACACCCAGAAATCTCATAGTTTTCACCACTAAACACTTATTTATAAAGGCTATTTGACTGTCTAAATAAGTACTATGTAAGATGAATACTGATGATGACAGTTTTATTTATAATGGAATGGATTGCGTGGAATTAAGCCAGTCAATAAATTAGTCTATACAGCAATCCTTGGGACGGCTTAAACATAACTGGGATGTAAAACGCATTGTCGAAAATTACTAATTGGACGAAACTCATAATTTAAAGCCTTTGAAAACAGATTAAGAAAAAGCGACACAAACGTGTACTACCGTGCATAACTAGCGTGGGCAGAAAAAAAGCATATTCCGATCTGCCAGCGAATAAACTGCTACCGAAGCATCTGAAGGGTTCAAAATGAAATGGAGTTAAAATTCAGCACAGTTTTTCTATCTGGCCCTCATAGCATAGTTAACTAGTATTTAGAAAAGATCTTACTCTCCGAAAGTTGAGCAATTTATTGTACCCTTCCAGTCATGAAAATTTTTATATACTTTGGCAATGTTTCTCCAACCTCACAGCTACCATTAGGTGTTAACGAAATAAAAATAGATTTCTGGATCACAGATGGTATTTAGGCCTGTATGTGATTTTAATGTAGCAATTATTTTTTTCCAAAACATTTCCATTAATATTGCATACTATCACTTTGCTGTGTTTTCCAATCTGCAGGGCAATATAAAGATTTCTCAAAGAGAATTAAATGCCGCAATTCACAAAAGTTTGTATAATATAAGTGTAGTAGATCCATATTTCATTTTCTGGCATAATATTTTAAATTTTCGTTGGAAGGTTAATAATTAAATTAACCATAACAGTTATTAAATGCTTGCTTTACGCTATGTGACTTACGAAAAATGCCGGATTAAAGTTAAAGATGAAACTTGGGGCACTTAGACAAAGCTCATCACTGCTCGCAATTGGGCTCAAATATCAGTGAACAGTAATATAACTTGAGAGTCTGCGGCAAAATGAAATGACATTTAGTTTTTTGTCTCATGCATTTCATCTGCAACGTCGAGTCTTGGCTTGACAGCGCTCGAGCTCGTGGTAACATCGGCAAAAAATCAGTTGTAATTAAGAAGAGAGTCCATGAACTTCAGATAGGAGCAGTCGACTAATGGGGGATACATCCATACCTGGCAGTAAATCGACAGCGGTATCGCGGGGAATCAAATGCCTATTTCCAGCGACTACTCCGTTTAAAAATCTATGCGACTGATTTAAGGGAAAGAAAATAAGAGCTTCCGAGGGACCCGTATTCAATTAGCCTCGACGCGGTTAGGCAGCGAGGGCGGCCGGCAATATTCATTTCAAGCCGTGACAATTAAACACTCTGGACTTAGTTTCAGTTCGTCATTGATAAGCACCTCCAGGAAAGAGAAATTGTCAAGCCGTGAGGGTGATTAACTGTTCCTGCCGCGCTGTATGGCCGCGGTAGGTACGTCACGGGAATCAAAAAAAGAAATATCACCAGCGGCGATAACAATAAACAAGCTTATTAAACAAATTTTCCCGTTCGGTCCTTTCCCGTGACCGGCCACGAGCATTATTAATTTATTATTGGCGGCAGCGAAGAGCATTGGCGGAGGCAAATAGTTGATGCGATGGCAAAGGGAGAGGAAGGAATTGGACAAGCAAACGCGAGTGTGTACTTATGTCCACGGATACACATGCATACACTGGTACAAAACATTTCGTAGGCGAAGGACGCTCCGGGAGGTGGAGGGAATAATATTAATGGCGCATCACTGCTGCAGGAAGAAGAATTTGATTGCGTTTGACATTGCTGGAACGCGGAATGAAATTACGCGATAAGCTTCGTGACAACCGATGATGGGGGAGTTATCGGATAATCCCAATCAATGTCCCACATTCGGCGACCTATGGAGCCGGACTGACTTTTACCCGCCTTCCGCGCCAAAATGGCCTCCGCTGAAGGAAAGGGTGGGAGGGGGGAGGACGGAGGAGAAGGGGGAAGGAGGAAGTGGGTGTTGCCGAATGATAAACCCGAATTAAACTCCGTGTTGCACACGCCCGTGCGAAAACATGCATGGAGAACACAGTGATGAGGGGGGGAGGATCTGGGATGGCAAAGAGGGGGACCGCTAAGGACGCTCCTCATTGGCCCTCGGCTTTTTTGGCGAGTTTTTGAGCGGGAGACGGTCATTTTTGAACAGTTGCTGCGCGGGCGGCGGACGCGTCGCCGGGCGCCGGGTCCAAAAAAGGACGTGCTTCGGCCGCCGGCGGCGTTGAGGGTCCAGCGCAAATGGAGAATGAAAAGAGTTTTCGGGGGAAGCGGGTGTAGCGGTCCGGCCCGAGGCGGCGGCCTCGGTTGCCGGCAAAGGTGGGAGGGTGACGGCCGCTGCGGAGGCGGACGAGAGAAATGCGATGGCTATCGATCGGATGCGCCGGCGAAGGACGGGTCCACTGCCGGGGAATGCCTGTCAGAGCAACCCAGGTAGATTCAGCGAACGAATATTTGGTATTCTCAAAAGAAAATTAGATTGTAAACATTGAAATCTAAAGAAATATCGAAATTTTGTGAAAACGAACAAAAAAGAAATATGTTTCTATTGACAAACCGAATAGTCGAGATGTCCGAGATGAAATAGGTACACATTAAGATAGCTCGATATTCAATTAAAGATAATTATGATGAAATACGGTATTATAAATAACGTAAATTTATGTTATAAAAGCTATTTTATTTTTTGACTGCACGTTTATTTATCATTCGCTAATGCATTCTAGATTATCTCTCCACCAATACAGTGACGGTTTCACATTTTAGAAAAGATGGTATGCTAGTAAAAGAGTTAGGAGTACGTATCGATTTAGGTACCAACCTACGATCACATAATACGATTATCATTATCATGCTCTATAATTTTTTCTTCTCAATACGTTTGAAAGAACGTAGTTGAGTCACATACAACTAATGTGGATATTTTTAAATTCCTTCCGCTATCTGCTCACTTAATCTCTTTTTATTATAATGTCCTCATTACTAAATTTCATTGCATTCTGATACGCATTTATTGCTAGCAAAAATGAAAAAGTCATGTTCTTAATATCAAATTTTATGCATAGATTTGTCTCTTATGATATGGAAATTTTTCTGTTTTTATTCTGACCAAGGAAGAAAAATGTATCCCCAGAATTTTATATCCGAGTAATATTTATTACTAAAGTTTTAGTTTTCTTACGTAGAATATGAAATAATCAGTGTAAGTAGGAATATTTATCCCGTTGCATGCAAAAAGTATTATAAATCATGGGTATATTATGACAATGGTGGTGGATAATTACCAAGCAGCTAATCCAAAATATAACACATAATTCACTATATAATTTTGTTAACTGCGTATGTCTCCATTGTCATAGAAGAAGAATGCCATCGTGTAATATCGTGGGGTAAAAATCATGTTCAAATCTTATAAAAACTCCTATTCATCAAAATGTTTTTTTGGGTACAGGTGGATGCTCATTGCTCAAGCGTAAATCATTAGGTTTCTTGTCTTTTCTCGTCGTTCGAAATTTTCGCAAATTATTTATGGTGTTTTAAATCTGGCCACTTTATCCTGAAGCTATTCCTCAATCATAAGAAGATTATAATTCTGAAATCGAGCCAAATTACTCCTGGAAATACCCGTATAAATGTTTCTTAATGCACCTCATTCGATTTTAACGTAGAATATTTTCAACTAAAGATTTCATCAGGACTATTTACATCTGTTATGTAGCTCCTTCGTCCAGAGATGTCTTCCAAGTATCTACGTCAGTTACCGGAACAGAAAATTGCTCATTTTGCTTTCTTTCTAGTGTTCTTTAAAAGGGATTGATTCGCTAAGCCTGCCATTGTTGCCTCCTTTCAACCCTAATGAGCCGCTGAGTGCTCACGCTTGAAAATGCATTATGTTGTAAACTATTCTCCTGGTACAGCTGGCCCCGAAAGCTATACAACAAGCTGCATGTGTGTGAATAGTACCTACCGCGAATAAGAAAATATTATTTCCTTAAATGATAAGTATTAATCACCAAAGATTTGAAAGATGCGTCATCCAAAAATATGTTTTTCTGCCAAAATTTAGTTACTTACGGTAATTGAAAAGAAAAAACTTTGTTTAGTTCCACATAAGTTTTATGTGGAACTAAACAAAGTTTTTTCTTTTCGATCATGAAGGAGTTCCATAAAGTTACGCCTCAAACCATTAACTTTACCTACGGTAACATCAAATTAGTTATAATTTTCACCAAAAAGTCATCAATCATTAACCCCAGGATGAAAACCTACTTGTCTTGTGAAATAATTCACCAAACATTTGGTTCACTCTTCCACTTACATGACATTTGTTAGATGTTAAACAAACTTACACCAGAGATCTTAGCGGGAACGTAGCACATGTTGCATCCACCGTGTTTCTACGTACGTAATTCCAACAAATTAAGAAACAAGTGCCAATCACAAAATCACGATAATTCAACTAACTCCTTTAAAAGGAAAATCCAACCAGAGGATATTCCAACAACAATTTCCTAATCCATAAAACATAACACTACGTATGCCCATTATTTCTCCCCCAAAGAGAAAACACACTAGCAACCATTCTCACTACATTTTCATATTGATGAGTACTAAATAGTGAAGCGGAAATGGATCAGCAAGTCCTGTTTGCAGGCCCAACAGAGCTTGGTGCACTTTTACTTGTGAATATCAATTCCATTCCGCTCCGATGACCCTTGTCGAAGAACCATCACTTGGGTGTTTCCATTCACTCGACGAAGGAAGCTGTGTTTGAAAATCGATTGGCGATTTCCGGATGAGGAAATCTCAATCGTGAAGACTGTAGTACATTGATAAGGGTGGTGCAAGTACACCAGAATCTAAAACCATCCTTGATTTTACCACATGAGTCCCATGTTACCAAGTAGTGATCATATGAGACGTTTCAAAATTTCTCATTAGGCAAGAAATTCAAACCCTCTGCTGCGGCGGCGAAGGTTTCGAAGAGGATTGACATTGCAGGAATCATAATCAACTCGTCTTTCCTAACTCGGCCGCTGATGTCATCGGACCAAATTCGTGACAGAGTTACTCACGAAAATCATGACCCTTGGGAAATAGCGAGAGCCCACCACGTCTCAGTCACCCTCACGGTTCACACAACCCGGGAGAAGTGCGTCGGGAAAAATTTCGTCCACGTTTGCACGCGAGATTAGTGCCGCACCGAGCATGCCTCGAAAGTTGCGTCACACACTCACATGCCTCCTTCCACGACTCGCATCGCAAACGAGCAATTTTATTATCGTCGGTGAGCGCATAGTCACCACCGCTGCGTAGAAGGCGGCACTTCTACTGTATTCGTAGGCCGAGGAGAGAGAGAAAGAGCCCGGCCCTGCATGCCGCCCCGGAGCGAAGCAAGCAAACAAGCGGGCACCGCCAGGACCGCAACGGCAAGAGATGAGGAGTAGGATGAGGATGAGACGCTGAAGTATGCCGAACCTCTCCTCCCGAACAATGACGGCCACTCCGGGTCTCCCAGGTCGAAAAAGGGGACCCCGCCCTGTTCGAGAAGGAACCATCGCCTTTCTCACTTCCGGTGTCGGCCCATTGCGATTCCAGACCAGGGGCCAACGGTGGCCCTGCCCTTCACCATGCCCTTATCTCCGTTGCCCGCCTCGCCACAGCCCTTACAAACACACCCCCATCCACGAATCTCCCAACGGTCCCCACCCGGCCTTCACTCATCCTTCTTTCCTCCCCATTCCTCGTCTCCTCTTCCATTCGCTTCCACTTCCTCCTCATCCTCGTCCCTCGTTTCGATTCTCATCTCGTCGCGAAGGGAGGGAAAAAAACGAGAGCTTACTGCACGAGCAGTTTGGCTGCTGCTGTGATGAAACGAGGGAGCTCGACTGCGGAACAAACAAGCGCGAAGAAAACAGTTTTTCCCCTTGCGCCATCGTAAACGGAGTCACCCCGTGTCGGTCGCACTAAGCATTTTTAAGTTTCTTCGGCTTCCAAGGGCGCATTAAAGTCGGCAGATGAAGTTCACTTCTAAGTTGGCTGCTTATCAACTTCTCCCAAGAGTGGTGGAAAGATTGAAGGTAATGAGGAGCCATTGCTTGGTCTCAAGGGCATCGTCTTGTGTTTCCATATCATTTGACTGTAGTTTTTATGGCTTTGGTGTCAACAATACGTTTCATGTCCTAATACCACAAGGAAGCTGTTAAAGCAGGTTTTAATTTTTCTTGGAAATATATTAGGGATGTCATGATTACTTCTTGCAGAAGAAGGTTTGCCCAAATATCTCTTTCAATCCCAAAAATGCGATAATTTATTGATGTAACTAACTTTCTCTCTCCTTTCTCGTATACATTATCTTAACACCCGCATGTTAAAAAATGACGTTTATTTTCACTTATTACTAAGGTTGAACTACACGAATTTCTGTTGAAGTATCATTGACATTGGGGACCATACCGACAGTTGAATTTTGAAAGTTCTGTGATCACGGTTACATAACCTCACAGAGCAGCGTTCGTTGTAGCTGAAGTTGCCTTACAACGCTCTTAGTGCCATTTTTAAGAGAGCCATAATGAGGTACCAGTGATTATACCTGTTGGCCGAAATCATATTACATTTTATTTTAACTTAAAACGAAAAAACAATAACTTCCATGATGTAATCAAAATGGGAGTCTCTTATCCACTCATTTCAAGTTCCCCTTAAGTCCTATCTCCCTTCAACATTCCAAGGTTTGGTATTTTGACCTTTCAACGGTTTATCCATGTTCCATAAAGTCATATTTTCATTATTTCAGCGTAAAATATGAATCAAAAGACTGTAATAATCAATTATTTTCTTGATATGTTAAGATAAATGTTGATGATACCCGAACTAGCCACGGTATTACTTTTACAGAGTGCACATAAGTGTAAAAATTCAGCAGAGGAAGATTCATTCGCCTTGACAGGGTATAATAAAGCGGAATTCGGTATCGAGGGATCCAGATTCGAGTCCCGGTGAAGGAAAATGATTTTTCCCCTGCGAAATCTTTGGTCAAAAATGTTAAGGAACTTAACTGCCTAGGTGCATCATTGTAGTCAGTAGTATGAGATTACCTCCGGGGAAGCTTGTATTTAATATAATAAGAAAATTAAGTGGAGTATGCTCGTCTTGTCATCTTCTAATTTTACAATAAACTAATATACATACTGTAATATTGAAAATACATAGTTTTCCATTTAAATGTTTTATCATCACTGAAATTTTCTCAAGAACACTGGTACCGTTTGCTTCAAAAAGACTGCATATGTAAGTAAGTGTCAACCATAATCTATATAGATTCAGTAGTGCTCAGGGAACCAGCATAGCTAATGAGAAAGTGAACAATTGAAATCATATACGGCTCAAAAGCAGCACCATCGAATTGCTTGGGCAAATTTGTTCTTTAAATTGCTCTTTACAGTTGTCGAAGTTCATTGGTAGAGCTACCGCTTTCTCATAAGTTTTATAGTGCTAACACTACTTTAGATATTCTAACGGACGATCAATGAGAATTGTCTTGATTAAAAAAGGTTTTTTTTATTTTCTTGAAGATACACCAGACTCCAATCGTAGAAGCTTCGTACATTAAGTGCAGTGGAACGCTTCTTGGGTACAATGTGGCAAATTTGAGCTTTCCCTCATTTAGATCAGGTGTCTAACCACGGAGTTTCCCCTTATTTTTATTTCCCTTAGGTCAAGTTATTCACTTACAGCAACGCTTTTGGGGCGGAACATTTAACGCAAGGACTTTTTAATAATGTTTCACGGGATATTCGATATTTTAGTTCAAGAGAATCTTATGTCATGAATGGAAGTATCTTACTCGATGATGGTTGTGACATCCTTTACCTCAATTTAAAGCGAGAGAGTAAAATGACTGGAGATAAATTTATATTGGCTGACCATAAGTAGATGAATGTGCCCTTTACATTACATCTTTTATACAAATATTACTTTAGATAGATATTACTTTAGATAGATATTAGATAGATAGACCTCTAATTATAATCCGTTCGTAGAGAGCATTTCCTAGTATGGTAAGATCATGTGAAATTAATTACAGGATTAGAATTCATATTACTTGAGTTGTTTTTCAAAAAGATTTCACTTTCTTTCAATTTTACGTATGATCAATTTTAAGCCAAACAATGGGGTTTTTTCCGCAAAAAAACCTTTTTATTTCTACGCTCAAATTGAAATGATAACATTTTCATCATACATGAGTCATAAGCATAAAGAGTTTAGCATGAAAATTTTCATCATGCATAAGAATCTAGAAATAAATAAAAGAGAGATATATTTTAATAAAACATGAAATTGTGGATGGATATTTTCCAACGCTTTATTATTATTAGTTAATCTACCAAAATAATTAAAGAAACAAATAAATGGGAAGAATTACCGAAGAAGACATGGTGGAATACATTAAATGTATCATGAATGATGTTAAAACCAAGAATTATGAAGGAAGGAAGTCGTCTACAGAAATGAGAATGAAGTCTAGTTTCAAAATAGAAAACCAATAATCAGGCTGAATACCACAGTTGACGAAAATTAAGAAAATAAATGTTAAGGAAATTAACTAAACTAAATACCACGAATACTTGTAACTTGACTGGTTACTATGAGTACTCTCAAGGAGAAATAAGGATGGGGGAAGGAATGAAAGATTGCGGGCAGAATACTTAACTCAAAAGTTGGGATACCTAGCAGTTAAACTAAAACATTCTACCTCGGAGTTTAAATCTTGTAATGCTTGTTCCACCATCTCAGAATCTAACTTATCGTTAAAATCGACCACATTATCTGCCTCTCTACAATAGTTTTTAACGCTAAAGTTAATAACTCAAATGGTAATTGACGAGGGAAACTTTTCAGCAGTGACATAAAAAGTAACAATTAATAGAATGAATTCCTCTCGTGTATTAGTACATATTTCCATTAAAAAGACGAGGAAAACCTGATCGTGACATCTTGGGGAAAAGTCGAAGTTGAATTAAAAAACCTGGTTGAGTCGCTTGATATCAACTTATTTGTTTTGTGGCTGTGGAAACACTAATGTTAAAACTTGAAATGCATGACATACCTTTGGCCTCAACCAACATGTGACGGTCTCGTGAGCTCTAGCAGGGGTTTTATGGCAAAAAAAACAACTGTCAATGTGTAGCTGACTCAATCCAAAACAGTTAATCAGAAGGGGATATTCAAATCAACAGAATATCTATTAACTCTCCCAATGTGGAATCCTAATCCCCCAAAATGTATATAAGTCAAATATTTGACAATTTTCTCTATGAAAAAAGAATGGTTTAGCCTCCATAACTAGGGACGGTTAAAATCCTAATTTTTCTTCCGATTATTTTCACATCTTCCTGAAGTCCGGGAAAATCGCCGAGGGATAAGCACAACGTGTGCGACACTTTTCCCTTCCTAATCCTCTTTCTCTTCATCTCTCTCTTCCTGCCCCATCGACGAGTTCACCTTCCACAGCACACATTCCGCACTCGCAAGCACTCGCGTCGAGTTCGTGACAGCGGAGCAGGACGTCATGCTATTCTACGACTCACGAAGACAGTGAAAGCGAGGGCGAACCTGGGCATTCCACACATGTGAGGAAAGGCATGCATGCATGCATCACGAAGGCACGTATTTATTCACATGCCCATAAGTATGCACGCGGTTAGGCGCATATATATGCACATATTTATGCGCATGTGTACGCACACATTTATGCGACTCTTCATGCGCATATTTATGAGCCTGGGTATCCAAACAATTATGCTCATATGCATGCGCATGTGCATTGCCATAGTTCAAATGGATGAAGTCGCGCATGCACATAAACTACTTACCGCAACTCATGGGAAGACGGTGGAAAGAAACTTTTGGTAGGCCCCTTCCCCCTTTTCTCATGAGGCACCACCCGTGTGACAAAGATGGGACTGAGGGGTTGGGCACGGCCACCTTGTCTCTCGGTGGTCTTGGGTAGGGTCGCCCTGTACTGTCCTTCAGGGGCCATCGGTTTCGTACCCTCTTCCATACACCGTTTACCTCACCAGCTGGTGGTGGGTGGGTGGACTTAAGGGGTGGTAAAGGCTTCCTCATCCTTCTTTACAGCCGAGCCTCACGTGTCTGCGAAAATTAACCGATAAGGTGGGAGGGAGGGAAGATGAAGGAGGATTCTGTACCCTCCCAATCTAGCTTTTAAAACCTTCCGGTGCCTCTAATCTCCTCCTCCGCCCGCACGAGCGTGGCGAAGCGAAGCCGCCGCCCCGGTCAGCTGGGCAGCCACGGCAGTTTCCATGCGGGATAGAAAATTGGCAACGCCGCATCAGCTGATGACGGCGGGTCGAGTCTTTTTACGTAGGCGGAACGGAGACGGCGAAATTAAAACGCTTTCTTAATGGTCTTAATAGGCATTTAAGATCTCCATACCGATTTGAATGCATCCGAATTGCCTGCAGAGGAACTAGGAGTATGACAATGGGTAGATGAGCTCGCACTGGTTCTTACTGCACTCAAGATTAGCAAAACGCTGGGCTAAGAATACGTGAAAAAGTCAGATCACACGAGTTTCAAGGGAAGCGGAAATAGTTTCAAAGGAACGGATGAGTGTCCCGGGGACGACGGGCATGTCGGGTGAAAAGCTATGTCCTTCGATGTTATTATATCCAAACGAATCTGTAGAAATTTAAGCTCCGTTCGTAATATTTACTTTGAAATTGTAGAATTTACGTATTATTTTTAAGAATTACACATTTTGTCCATTGAGCACAATTTTTCTCGTAGAAACAAAAGGAGTAAGGATGCGTGTTTATTGGGCGAATAAATGTTCAGTTGAATGGAAAATGTTTCAAAAATTATCCTACAAGATGGGCAGAACAGTAGAGTTAAGTTCAACCAAAGCAATTTTATGACGAAGAAGTGTTTTGACCAATCAGATTTGAAGTGGGACAAGGAGACAGCCCGCAAAGAGGCAAATAAACGATTATAATGATGCTACGAAATAACTTACATTTGAGTGAGAATAGAGCCGAATATAAGGATTTGATAACATGCATAATTCATAAGTATTAACATATGGTGAATCACCCATTTGAAGCATTAGAAGTACTAACTCATTTCCTGCAGCTTCCTCCTCGTTACAGGAAAACCTAACGCTGTGCATTCGCAAACCTATAAATGTGTCAAAGCATAGGCTAAAGCACTCATTCGACAAAATAGTTTAATCACAATTTTACTGCAACTCTGAGCGGAAAACAAGTATACCATTTGGTATCAATTCTAATTTGACAATGGTCTCTTCTCTTAGCAATCTAAAAGGGTGGTCATTTTATATACATCTGCTAATTAATCTTTATTAATATATAATAGCTGGAACACACTCTGATGCAGGCATTCATCAATCTCGATGTTTTTACTTTTTTTAACAACTAGCTTGAAAAAATCCTCATGCCATATGCAACTCCAACATATGCTTTTAAAATTGTGACTTTTCCTTCACGCAGTGCAAAAATCAAACGCGTCCTTACCACGTCAAAACCATGTGGTTGGTTAAAATAAATATAAATGTCTGTCTAAAAATTGATATTTCATCCAAATATCTGACAAGTAATTTACATCACTATCAATATGTAAAAACAAGCTTTATACATCATGGTAAACCATACAGCAAAGTCCATAATATAATTATTCATTTATTTAAGTAATTGCTCACATACAGCATACATATATTTGTACATAATAATAATAATAATAATAAATAATAATAAATATTTATTAGCTCTAAGTACAATAACCCTAAGAGGAACAATATTACAATTACAATTGTAGTGAGCTTAAACAGCCAACATATTATCAAACATAAACAATGAGTTCAAACATAATTGAAAACATAGCAATCCAAAGAGAATACAAAAGTTATTATGCATATTTATATCACAAAATAACAAAAATACAAACAATAACAGACATTATAATGAAGATTGCACAAGAATAATGTAGGAAGCGGATGGTGATATAGATATAAAAATGCGAATTAGAGATTTATGTTTATATGTGAAAGGTAAGAATCAGTTTTCTTTTTGAATGACTGCCTGTTTTTACTGTTCTTTAGGTCTATGGGGAGAGAATTCCATAATTTTGTGGATTTGACCAGGAAAGAGTTGTGGTATTTGGTGGTTCTATGGGCGGGGCAATATAAATCAGATGCTTCACTCCTCGTATTCATATTACGGGACTGAGGCTGGTGTATAAACATGTCCATCAAATATTTAGGTTCTGTAACGGAAAATAAGGAGAACAGGAAGACGCTTAGCAAGTAATTACGTCTGCCCTTGACAGTTAACCAAGATACTTTTTCCCTATACGAAGAAACATTTTCATCATATCGAAGGTTAAAAATGAATTAAGGTGAAGGTTAAGAATGCATGAATTTTGGATCCTCTGTAGCTTGTTATAAAGCTCTTCTGATAGGTCACCAAAAACTAGAGAACAGTAATCTAAATGGGGAAATGCTAGAATTTTAACAAGCAGTTTCCTAGTATGAGTCGGTAAGACGTTTTTCTGGGTTTTGAGTTGATAAAGAATATCGTACAACCGCCGTAATATATAGTACGGCATCATCCGGTAACTATATGGTACATCCGCACTGCGTGCTTTGCGTTAATGAGAGAGAAATGTTTACAAAAAAGATGAAAAGGATTAAGAATGGTTATTGTACATGGGGAAAAGATAAAGCATAAGAAGACGGAAGTGATGAGATTTCTAGAAGTAGGAAGACGGGGCTGAATATTAGTGCGGGACACAAAATAAAACAGGATGACCAGTTAACGTATCTAGGTAGCATTTTGGAGGAAAATTACTTTAGCGGTAGGGAAATGAGATGGAGAATTACCATGGTCAATGAAGAATTTTCAAAGAGAATTCAAAGAGAGAGTATGAAAAGAAACGAAGAAAAACCTGGTGACTGAAGCGTGATCCTGTATATGGAGTCTTTGCGAAGGGAGGATGTAGGTAGATATGATGCATTTGAGAATTGAATTTAGAGAAGAAAGTACAGAGTACGCTGGGTGGTGAGGAAGAAGAACGAGGAGATAAATGGATATGGTTGGAAAGGAGAGGAAGCTGGTGGTGGAGGTTCATAGAAGGCAGAAGGGAAGGATGGAGGATGTTTGGAGAGGCGAGGTCATGTTGAAGAGGCTGATAGAGGGGAGAACCCTGGGAGAGTGTGGAGGATAAAGGAAGAGGATAAAAATTCTGGACGAAATAAGAAGAGGTATACGATATGCGGAATTTAAGAGAAGTATGATAGTGAGCCAACACTAGGACGGAAGTGAGATGATGTTCCAGAATTTGGATGTTCGGATATGGACTGTCCAAAAACTTACCAATCAGCTGGTAGAATACCCAAATGAATGAATGTAATGTTTTCTTTCTTTGGTTTTGTCAAAGTTTGTCACACAATAAATTTGTGCGCACAGATATCCGTAAATATAGTTTCATTGTTTGCGCAAGAATAGGCCCTGCCAAAGGTGAATCCACTTGATCATGTAAAAAGCATAAGTAATGTGGATTTTACCCCAAATGATATTTTCCCCGAGAGAGGTAAAGGCTTTCGGGCTCACAGATATTTTTCAAGTACTGAAGAGAATACTTGAACAGAGAATCTGATATGATCTCGCTGTCTTTATTCAGAGCATTTTTCGCTGCCTTTCCAAAAAATTACAATAACCGCATATTTAAGAACAATTTAAAGAGATACGCAACAGTTGTACCAAGAGGCATATATTCTGCAAGAGATCCGAAAAGTTTTCCACTACAAATAGACAATTAACAAATTCATGGCTATGAAACATTAAAAAAATACCTAATTTTATTTCTGTGAATATTTTTAGTAATATCAACTGTATTTCACCTAAAAAAGATTATCATTGATAGTCATTGATAAGAAGATTGGTTTGCGGGCATCTCCTCTCAGAAAACCGTTGAATTTCTACATATTGTTCATTTTAACGTCCCCCATTATTTGACTGATATAAATTGAAAACCCAAAAGGAATGATACTTCTATTATAAAACTTGCGGAGGAGGGAGGAATTATGGAGATTACACTTGAGTCTTCTTCAGTTACATACATACTAAGAGAAAAACAGACGAGGAATGGAGGAGTAGGAATAAGAAATCGTTGGAATACAAAGATGGCTATTTGGGTAGACGTGAGATTACAGGTTTTACAGAGAAAGTGAAATCCCTTTTTAGTCTATTTCTATTCACGGGGAGATGTCAGGCGTTGACTTGTGAATAATAGTAAATCACTAGCTGATTGGTATTAAATTTCTGTAAATATTCATTCTTAGTACCTTGCAACGATAGCGAGGGATATACGGATGTCATTTAATGTTGTTCGGCTTTGATTTACGCCATACAAATAATAATGTTGGCTGTTGCATTTATCGAATATATCTATTTCCTCCTCTCATGGCGATAATAATACATGATCATCCTTCCTTGTATTTTAATCACCCAATGTTTTAGCTTAGCACTTATCACAACACATCTTTTTTTCCTGGAATTTTTGTTTTACGTTTAAAAATTTACTCAAAAAGAAAATACTAGCATGAAATTTTAAGAAACAAGAGGAGCTACATTAATAATATACATTAAAAAGATACAATCACAGCAATAGTTAAAGAAATATTTCCTGTTTAAGCCAGAATATGTCATGGAATCAAAATTTATCCAATTCAGATATAGGTACTTACTCAAAAATAGACACTGGGGAGAGAAATTGTTTAGCAACAACTATTTTGAATTGGCTATGCTGGAATTGAGGTATCCAAACAAAACAAAAGAAACTACATTGAAATTAATTTTGCCAGGAACTTATTAAAGAAAGGTGACGAGAGTCAAATAAGAGTTCATTCATTGAAGTAAAAAAAACTATAAAAGAATCATCTACGAAGAGAAAATGAATGGCATATCCTTGAAATAACCTTGACCCTGTAAATTGATTTTTTCTCAATAACCTATATATTAGGTTTTGCATAAGATATTCTACTATTGAACTGCTTATCGTTGAAATTAAATATATTTACTCAGTTAAAGTGGATGACATTTTAAGAAAGTCTTGTGAGTATTTGGAACGCAGAGAAAAAAAATATGTCACAAATTTTGCAACTTCTATGATAAAATTAAAAACAAATTTCATACCGAATGATTGCTTATTAACTTATGAAAAGTGCAACAAATAAACTACTCGAAGTATAACGACTAAAAGATTAAATAGGTATTAAATTAGATATATTCAATATATTTAAATGCAGTCTTAATGCCCTGTATATATGGCTACATCCCCGTGCAATAAAGTTTACTCGTATACATTAAAATAAGTTCCCTTAATAAAGATAGAATAGAGATGTTTGCATTAAAACTTGGTGACTGAATGCATATTGTTTTCTATAAAAGTCTGATACTTGATTATCCCGCTACAAATACAATGTATCGTGACTTGTTTTCAGATGACTACACATTTAACAGGATGCATACTGACCTCATGATCTCTGTTGTCTCAACATTACTAGAATATAAAAATTGAATAGAACAAATTTGGTACCACCATTAAATACTTCAGCATAATGATTTTTTTTTATTTTAAAGGCACCATTATTTGCAAGCCGGGTGGAATAATATAGATTTTTCTAGACCAACAACCAAAGTACTTAAAAATAATAAGTAATATTAAAATTACTTGTTCATAAATGAGACGCATATCACCAGTCAGAAAAAAAATTTAAATACCCAAAATAGGGCCTCAATGCTAACCTTAAAGTACTTCCGCAATTCATGAAAATTTAGAAGAAAAAAATTGAAGCCCCACGAATTATATTTTCTTCATGGTAGTTACTTGTCGAACGTAGAACTTTGTCTTAAGGACGAAAAAAGATGAAATATATGGCTCAGGTAACTGGCCATCAGTATCTTTATTAGCTTCAAAGTTTTGTGTTGTATAACGGCAGCTGGAAAAATAATGTGGTTTTTAAGTCAATTCATAGGATGCCGCCAACAAGTGGACTGAAGTAGGGTCAAATTATTTGGTTTTAAGGAATGAATTAATATGAGTCACAATTACTTATCTTGGTAGAAAGGGTTCCATGCAAATGATGCAAACCAACAATTTTAATTCAACGGTAGGTAAGGAGAATTATGAGAAAGAAAAAATGAATTCCCTAAAATTGCAGCCAAAATACAAATAAAAGCTAACTCCCAAAGAAAGAACATCAAGAATTAAATAAATTTTTAATACATTGCATTTAATTTTATCAAGTAGCAAACTTGTTATGCTGTAATTAGCTTGTGAGAGTGAAAACTTTCTTTGTATATAATTAATACAAATAATACTGGGGTAAAGTGCCCTTCAAGTCATGTTAATTATAAATAAATATGGACAGATTTTCCGGAGCTGAAGAACTTTCCCCGGTTGTTTCGTATAGTAGCAGAAATTAAATAAAATATCTTCAGCCATCCAGTGATGAAATTAATTTTTTCTACAAGCACACACCGGAATATAGCACAGAGACTAGTGACAAAATAGCTAACCTCGTCTTTCGGAAAAGGTTATGCCAAATTGCATAGTCGAAGGGAATAATTATAGATTACTGCGTATGAGCCTGTGCTTCAAAAAATTCCGTAGATATTTGGATTCATTTGCATACATGGGAGGAAAAGTTATGACCACAAAGGTTTGGCTTGGTTCTCGGAATTTTGCACACTGGAAAAATCAAAATATATTCAGAATTTTATTTCATTCCTTCGTAAAAGTTTACCCTTCAAAGTCAAAGAATATATGATTAAAATGATGAGATAGTTTATAAAAAATTAGGCTCGTGTAAAGCTAGGCAAAAAGTCCTAGGCATAGTCCTTATCTGACTTTGCTTCCGCCTATATTATGTACTTCCTTGCTCAAAGATACATCCAGGCAATGGCATTCTAGGCAACCTTGTTTGAGAGACATGTATGAAATACTGTTATGTTTAAGGATAAGGGCCGAAATAGGCTCCATTCAATCATATCCGCTATTGGAAATGTCAATTTAAGTCGAAATTACACAAAAGCGAAGAATTTCAAGTCCACTGCCAAGACCAATTAGGCATTTCTTCCTAGTCCTCTCAGACGTACCATGTGAGGGCAATAATGTTTAGTTACTGCTCATTATTATCATCATTATCATATGAGTAATCTACCGGTTAGAGATATGTTATGATGAAAGTCAGATAAATTCCAACAGACTCATACACGCGCAATACCCTATCTACCTCTAGTATTCCCTTCTTCATCTCAGCGTAGGTCCTACCTTTCTTTATCCCGCCCATAAAACCTATTCTCTTTCTTCCACTTCCCCGCTTGTCCAATATCCTTCCTTTTTTTCTGTTTCTATTGATGAGAATGTGCTGCCTTCCTTAGAAAAATGCTTACGAGTCTAGGATATTTTTCATGCTTTGAAGGAATACGATGTTTCACATACTTTCGACATGCTTAGGTTCAGGAGCCTTATTTACCATGCTGCTCTCTTCATGAATGTAAACAGTACCTAACACATATTATACGCATTTTTGCAAGTAAAACATTTCAAAGGAAATAGTGATATAGCAATACTGCAATATATATAGCAATATTGTATTGCAGATATTTGATGAAAAGGAAGAATTAATACATTTCGCTGGAAAATAAGTGAATTACAAGTTTTTTAACATTTAATACGCTTGAAATGATTCATCAACTCCTGCGTGATATTTCCAATGTGTCCTCGGGCTATTTCCATGTTCATTAAATATATATGGCCTAAATCTTTTATTTGATCCCGTATTATATTTTACTCAAAAGCATTTAAAAGCACACTAATATGAATAATATATTAAATTACAAGGAAGTGTTTCCTTACAAAAGAAATATTTGAACTAAGGATATTTAAATTAAACAATCAGGCGCTATGGACGAATTAGGGTTTCCCAATCCACCGAAAAGATTACCAATGCAAACCTTACGCCAAGGAGTTAGACCAGGAAATATTCAGGGCATATGTATGCGCCATGAAATATTATCTTAAGGAGATAATAGTGCAAAAGTATAACTTCAATTTAGGTTATTCCTACGTTATTACAATGGAAGTCATTAATTTTATAAGCGTTATTATTTCTAATCCATTAACTGCCGTTAAAACTAGCCTTCTAGTTATCAGTCCCCGAGTAAAACCGTTTGGAAAAAGTAACTTATTTGACCCCGAGTATCGTATTTAATGAGGACTGGCTCTAATTAAATATTTCGAAAATATGTTTACCCAATTAATATTTTTCAGGGAGAACAACAATTTGGGACCTAGGTCACAAATTGTTTTCAATGAAGATAACTTGTAAATAAATTATGTATCCTTTATTTTTACCACGGCCATGAATTACTATAGAAGCTTAATTGACTTTTATTACAAATATAAAGGGTGTATATATAGGCATAATTAATGTGTAGATCAGATACAATGAACCTGATTAAATACAGGTCACACGAGTCAAACCTAGTCAGGTAAGGAGCAGCATAACAAACAATCCAGTTGTTTGGGAAGAAAAATAAAGATAATGTTTTACGTTTTTTTCAAAGCAAAATAGTTATGTCCGATTGTAGAAAGATACATAACAATTGCATATTTAAAAAAAATCAATCATGGAGACGGTAACTCATAGCATGCAGTAAGTGGATTTGGCAACTGCATACTGCTATATGAAACAAAAGTTTTTACGTAATCGTTAATACATAATAGTTTCCCAAAGTTTCCCAGGGTAAAAAGTTTACATATTGCCTTGGGGAGGAAATATTTCGCCTTCACCGGCTGATTTCGAAGAGCTTCCCCAATGTAATAGCAATAGGTACGCATTAAAGTAAACCAAATATACGTAGCATAAATTTTGTCTCACCGCTTAAATCAACATCTAATTTCCATAGAAGTTCGTCAGTTGTTCTTATAAATCACCCTTTTCATTGACTCCATTCCTGATAAATAATTTTTCAGGGGTCTAGTTCGTTCCCACGCAGGAGTTATTTACCAAGCAGTCAATTTTCCCATCACATTTTCATAATCTTCATTCATAAACTTTACTGGAAGAGTCCACCTTGAAATCTCTTTGCTCTCCCCTTAATCTCTTCGCTACCTTGAAAAGACTTGGGCAACGGCCTACCACGATGGAAACACCGCGGTCCATCGGTGCTCAAGTTCCCAATCAGCCACCGAAGTTAAACATCGTTGTGCTTGGCTTGATTGTGGAGGGGTTAACCTCCTATTCCACCCGAGTACTGTTGCCCCTGTCTGCAATTGGCAGACAAAATGTGCAAAAGGACCTCGACCGTCGAAGCACGTTAAACTCTACTATCACTACTTGAAAAGACTTACATCGTTTTACTACCAGATATAAAATATTTATTTACTTTTCAATCCCACAGCTATTTTAAGTGCACCCAATTCTCTGTATGATATTGACCACAATTCCATTGCATACATATTACTAACCTGAAATATGCAAATGAATCGTATTTACAACCTGCAGTTTAAATTCCTTTCACAATGATTATTATTCATTGACATAACTTCGAATAATTTTCAATAAATCTAGTTTGAATGCGATAAGATAGGCATTTCCTCTCAGGCATTCAATTTAGAAAGTTTATTTTAAAGCATGAAATACTTCAGGATTATTGGGCTATGCAAAACTCACTAACCTTTAGTAATGAAAGGATGTACCTAATAACCAAATATTTTAAACAATATTGATGGTTTCCAGCTGTTGCACATAAAAAGTGACGAGATAGGACTTTTATAGTAGATGGATACCATAACAACGTGAGCACTCGTGGATAGGTATAGATAGAAAAATGTTCTGATTTGTACACTTCATTCCATATCAGAGAAAGAATAGGCAATGGAAAAGAGCCATTCACTTAAGGAAACATGTGAGTCTTCAATTCATCCCATATTATGGAATCTTAAAATAATAAAAAGATGATGACTTAAGTTTATTCAAAAAATCACTTGAGCTCAAAGCATGTGGTAGACCAAATATAGTTCTTCACCTACGAAATTCAAGTTGAGCTCTTAATGCGCATTCCCAGCATACATATGCGTACCTAGACATTTAATCTGTTAGTATGCAAAAGGAGTAATACTATAGGATAAGGAATAATAGCCATTCAAAGTAAAGGATTTTTTTGTGTTCGTTTTGTGGAAAAAGATGGATGCAAACATTAAAAAGTGAAAAATCATTTCCAGAAACGTGTAATTGGATCACCGGTAGTTTTTCTTCCACTTATTAGAAAAAATTTAACAGCTGAATTAGATGACTGTCAGATGAGTTTCACGCTTTGAACATATTCTACGGAGAGGATTTCAACGCATTAGAAATTGTGTAGCTCCTCAGTGAGACCACACAGCAAAAGCTGATTCCACTTGCACCCTTTTATTTCCTCCTTTCGCGTTACTTCCTTTGTCCTGATGTAAGTAATTTTTGAACTCTCGACAATGCACGAGTGCACCGCAGCACTGTTTTTTTTCGACGTCGCCGAGAGCTAACGTACACACGTGAATGATCGGCATGTCGGAGTGAACATTCTGTGCAACCAAATTGCAGAAAATAGGGTCCGCGGAATAGGAGGCGAACGCACGACCGCTCCTGACCATAATGCTCCACGGATTTCCAACCGATTTAACACGTACCTGCGGCCCTGCCTCCCTGCCCGCACCTGCAATGCTTGTATTAATGTATACCTACCAATACTGTGCGCCTTCCTACATCCAACGTCATGTGCATCTCATTGCTTTTTGAAAGATCGCTCGACAGATACAAACCCTGCCGACGATGGGTCTGACGTGCCTCGTATTTTTTCATGAAGGTCTCTTCACACTCGTGGCACATCAGGATTATCACGGTTTTAAGTTTATTTAAGCCAATGCGAACATTAAGAAATTCTACTCGTGAGTAATTTAATTTTGGCACATTTAAAGAAAAACCAATTGAGATTTTCAAATGGAAATTTTGTAGCTGTACTATAGATGCAATTTCATACCATAAGGAAAATGCATAGTCGAAGCACTACTTCAGACCATGTTATCCAGACAATATTTTAGGCCATTTTAACGTTACCAGAAAGCATAAAGTAGGAAACTCAATACAATTTTTAAACACTGGTACATTTTAATAAAACGGAAATTATAAAAGAGGGGTGGATTGCAATGAACAGGGCCTCATCAAAAATCGCCTCTAATACTTTGACCAAACTGATAAACCTACCTGATGAAAGATTATGGAATCAAGTAAACCCGTCCGTAAAAGCAGCATTGATTTTACACTATGCTACATAACCATTGAATACGTGAATAATAAATAAACGCTCATCCGGATCATTCATCAGAACTATCGCTAATCAGGTACATTCAAGTATTCTCCACTAAAGTAATCAAGGTTGAAGTTTTGAACAAAGTACAGGGGAACATTTTGTGGAAATAAAGTGCAGGAAAACACTAATGCATACGAGAATGAAAAGTTTACTTCTTGCATTGAACAATGAATCATTGATATCTCATTAAAAGATATTAACTGAAAAGAATGTAGAGAAAAACATAAGCACAAACACATTTTCAACAACACATAAAACATTTTCAAATATAAGCTCCCATAATAAACAAAATTTTAGCAGTTCTCTTTACATTTGACCTCATTTCCTTCTCCATAGTCACAGTTTCTTTTCTCTGAAAACAATATGAATTGAAAGCTATTTTAGCAACAGCATCATCACCATTAGCCTACGATTTGTCCCCAACAACCCTCTCTTCTATTCTGTTCAAAGATTTTTAAACATACTGGTATTTCTTCTTTCTTAAACCCTACTAGAAAATTTCTTATTTTACCTTCATATTGTTTAGTCTTTCAATATAAACACTTAGTTACATACTCGAATTTCCTTAAAATTTGAAACTTCTGTTTGTTGATATTGTAAAAAAAATTCATCTTTTTCCTTTTAGAATGAATTCCTTCACCTGATTCTTAACAGTCGTATTACATTCCCAATGGATATTTTTCCTTTGCCTCTCTCCTGTACTTAGCAATTATCATGCAGAAGTAAACTTTAGTTATAAATTTGAGTATCCCAACCAATTAGCAACCTCAATTTTCCTAAATGCATCCCTATCATATCTTTAACATGGAGTTTTTGAAATCATCAGGTACTTTCATTCCATTCATAGCTTAAGAAAAACGTGAGATTCTGTTTCAACTCATAGACCTACGTGAATTAGTATAGAATACATGCTCTGGTGGGCACTGCTCAATACAACGCCAATTATTCTTCCTCTGACCGATGGATTTTTTTGGGATTTATAAAATTTTAAAAGCTATCAAAACCAAGTGAGTTGAAACTCTTTGCGAAACGACAAAATAAATTAGTAATTCCATATACAATTGTTTAACAAACGGTGAAACCTAGGTTTCGTACAACGTTCTAAACCTAAGTTATGAGTTAATTTTTTTTTGCGAAAGTACAAAGACATTCTTCTCAATTCAAAATTTTCAGTGAATTCCATCAAGTCACGCCTTAAACAACAGATTTTAAAAATCATTCCTTGAATCATTAAAAAGTGAATTCCACATATTAGGCAGTTAAAAACGTAAAAAAATGGAGTATGAGATGTTTGCAGAAAATTGGAAATATATTTGTTAACACCTACCGCGTTTTGAACTTAAACAGCAAATATTTTATCCTACTTCCGGATTTTCAGTAAATAACAGTTCTTAAAAGAAAATTTTCCTTGAGTATTATAAAATAACAGCCGCAGAAATAGAGCAAAATTTATTTTTAAGGTAGCTGCCAAAACGTGCCATTGCAATAGGAGAGCTGATCTGTAGAATCCATATTATGCAATGATTGTACATTTAAATTTAAGGGGATTAACATTATGGCATACAGACGATTGTTCTTTGGTACATGCTCTAGAATTAAACAGAAAATTGTCTCCTACCTTTACGTAGTACCTATGTAAATGCAGTGAAGCAGTTTTTCATCATCCGATAGGTCCATAAATACTTGGTAAGATTTTAAATCTAAAGTTAAGTTTAACAGAATATAATTTACACTGGGGCTGATTAATGCATACAAATATACAATTCCAATATTAATATAAATATATATTCCAAAATTCATCGTTCTCATGAGAAATATTTGCACCCATTTTTGTATCAATCCTTAAATTTTCCAAAATGCTTTCTTTTGCCAGCTTAAAACGCTTTGCAACTCTTTGGACACCATTGATATGAATACCTATTAATTAATTACAACAAATTAGCATGCATGATATAGAGCTTTTCATATCTCAAAACTGTCGGCCAAATAAGTCGAAAACAGGGAGCAAATATAATTCCAAAAGCAAACCATTACATTGCTACAGTGGATACCACAAATGTAAAAAAGTAGTAAGAAATTAATAATTCAATGTGCAGCAAATGCGCATTTAACACGTAAAAGAACTTGTCACCGAACCAAATGCTTATTATTCTGCCGAACCAAATGCTTATTATGAAGCAATTTATAATATTTATACAATTCCCAATTCAAAATATACTCCATGATTCACACAGCTTTGCAATACAGAGTGTTGAACGACTTTTTGAAAAAGGACTTCTAAATCTTGATTTTATAGTGTTTCAGTTCTACTAATTAAATTTAAGTGATTATATTTAGAGAGGTTTACATAGTCTAACTTAAACGTTAAGTGCTATTGTTTTATAAAAAATGGATAAATTTCTGACTGAAACCAACCAATCTCTCCTCACTTAGGCAAGATTTGTATGGAAAAAGCGAAAACTTTGACCGCAGATGGCTGTCAAATAATTAGTTCTAATTGTTGGCGTCCCTCGTGAGCATTTGATATTTTGCGATAAAAGAAAGTTATACGCTAGACTCACTATATTTGTGGGGAATTCTATACACTGAATTAATATGGGAATACCACATTAACACAGGTACAGGATGCCGAAATATTTGCTCACTCTTAAAACTCACACCGCTGTAAAATTTCAGTAAAATAGTAAACGGTAACTTTAATAAAAATCTAGTAAGCCACTTTTGTTTCAGGAGTAGCGTTTCGTTATTTAGCCTTTAGCAGTCGTATGTAAACACGGATCACCCTTCATTCAACAGCTATCATTGAGTAGAATTAAAAGCCCACCGAAGAAACAACTTTCGGATAATATTGAACCGAAATTACATTCATAAAATACGACTGAGAATCAAATAAATTGCTGAATTACGAAGTAAATAAATTGAAGCCTGATATAAATAAGGTTATTGATATTTTGATAGGTGCTTATTCTTAAAGCATAGGACATTCAGTCGTGAATAACTGTGAAGATAGATTTTTAAATAAAAAAATCTTTTAGGCACTAACAACAAAAATGAAGTGCGAGAAAACTATTCCAATTAAGTAGTATTAATTTCACTTCTTTATGATGAAGCATGAAGTCGGATGTGATCAGAGACACCGAGTGGTCATCAAGGCTATTTTAGCCAAATGATATCACCGTCGTCGCGAATTACGTTAAATATAACTTCCACAATACCCTTAGACTACTAACTAAAACATTCATTTGAGCAAATCACTATAAGTAGTAGTCACGAACGCTAGAAGCGTATCCAGAAAACGTTGAATATGAGTATCGTCGTGCGTTATGAATCATTATCACAAATTAAAAGACTGCCGCTGGTTAAGAAGGTGGGCTTAATGGGTAGTCCTCCCGATGCTAAGGTTTTCATAAGGACTATTATCTTGAACTGGTCTCCGATCTGAATCTTATATGTTGTATCTTAAGTTGTATCTGATGAATATGCTAATATTTAATTCAAAATTGCCAACGCAGAAGACAAGTAAACCAACTCTAATATCACGTGTTAATGCGAACCATGAAGACAACAACCTACAATTGAGATCTATAACGACAGCTGATGCCAAGTTACAAATATTAACTTTTCTAATAAAATCTCACTGCATGAAAATTGGTGAAGAATTTACTATGATGATGAATATTGTGTTTATTAAAATGAAGGTTTTATACCTGCGGAAAATACAGCAATTAAATACGTCATATTTCCTCGAAAAATACAATGCGTGAACCATCTGGCTTTTTATTCTAGCATCCAGCCAATTTTTGGGGGATACAAATTTAGTGGAGGACTTGCATCCTTCAAAAACTGTCACGATTGTTGGGAAGCCTGGGTAGCGTTGCGGTACCGGAAAGCCAAAGGTCCATGGTTTTATTCCCAGTTCAGGCCAATTTTATTTCTCGTGGATATTTCTACCATCTCTCACAATACCTAGCTTCTCATTATTCAACAAACCTGTTAAAAAAAACAACGGCCTCAAGGGAACTGAAATCATGGGAGGCAAATGAATGAACCCGGTGAAGTGAAATGAATGAAATAAAAATGGCTTATAAACTACTAAGCTTGCCAACACTGCTACTGTTTATATCTTTACCCCAGAATGATTGCGGAATATTTTTTTCAATTTTTTATTTACGTTTTGAAATTTTTAGTATCCGATACTAGATTTAAATTTTATTTCAGATTAGTGTTGCCGCGAGACGAGACTTAGGGTCAGTCTCGTCTCAGTCTCGTTTTTCACCCTCGGGTCTCGTCTCAAGTCTCGTCTCCTGAACCTTAGTCTCGTCTCGGTCTCGAGTCTAGTGCGAGACTCACGTCTCTTCTCGTATTCTAACACAAAAAAAACGCGATAAAAACCCTGGTTTCCTAAGGGTTAGTGATGATCGCCAAATCAGTAAACTCGAAATCGTAACAACATTCATATGAATTCAAACTTTTTATAAAGTTGGACATATTTCTAAAATTTAAATGCATGTACCATTTAGCAGTTCATTGATAGTAAATTATTACGTTAAAAAATAGAACACAACTCTGGAGGAAAAATTCCTCAAAAAGCCTCAAAATTAGAGCAGTGAAAGGAATAGAAAATCAAATTATTTAACAGAAAAAAATTCTGATCAAAACCACGAAGTACAATTTATTTCAACTTTTTCTAACTTATTTATGCTTTAAAACCATAATATTAGGATATTTTTTTATTTCTCCTCCCAAATTGTACGTCACTCACGATCTCAAACAGTAAACTTCTGGCGAATTCGTGGTTCAAATGATTTTTGTGCTTCCTGATAGTCAATGCTGCCCGTTAAAACAAAGGATTTTAAGGTATTTATGAAAACTTCTGCAATATTCCTTCCTCCGTGGTTACCAATAGAAGGCACATTTGTCTGACAATACGTTTCCAAGACTCACTGACAGGCATACCTTGAAAAAATACCTTCCTTGGGTAAGAAGGTTAGACCGCGTTCCGACCACAGGCCTAATCTGTCATCTACACTTAAGCCACTGTTCAATCCCAGAAAATGGAAATTCGCGCATCAGATAACACACTAGAGAAAAGTTTATTCTAGACTAAAGCGTAAAGAGGGACGAAAAAAATACTTCCCCTATACGATGAACTCAAGCTCGGTTATGGCCAAAACTCCAATTGCGCAACAGAACACACTTTAGAGTATCAGGCGATAATTATTAGAAAAGTGTAACAGACAGAATTATCACAGAAAAATACTTATAACTTTCCACACAGGTTTATTAAACCCGTGTGGAAAGAATTAGGTTTCGGCGCAAGCATTGCCATCACCAAGATAAAATACAAAGTATTTTCTGCCTGTGTAACAGACTTCGAAGTGGAAGAAACTATGGACAAAACCTGCTTCCAAAAATTAAAAGAAAGTAAATTAGATAAGATGAAAGAGCTCGGTGAAAGCAGAGCAAAAGAAGCTGATAAGTATATAAGGCCTGTTTGGGTACTTACCATGTAAAAGGCAAGATAAGCCTTAAGAATTAGGGGAAAAAAGAAGAAGGGTACTGAGCAAAAGCTCAACAAAGAGCAATATCTGAATAAAGAGCTGCCTGGCTGCAGCATGGACCACTTGGCTATTTAACTATCAGAGTTTTGCCAAATTCATACTAACTAATATATTTACGTCATAATTTAGATATTTTGTTTACTCAACAGGAAAATGCGACATATACTCCCTACAAATTTATAGGAAGTAGTTCTAATGATAGATAATATTATGCCAAATACCGGTTGATAAGTTACATCTAAATTTATAGGCTTTCGAAAGTCTCGCGGTGGTGGCACCGTCTCGTCTTGTAAAAAAGAGGTCTCGTCCCGAGTCTCGTCTCTAATTCCAACCAACGGTCTCGTCTCGAGTCTCGCGGCAACACTATTTCAGATACTAGGCCAATTTTCATTTCAATGAATACATTGACACTTGATAATTACTAACTAAAGAAAATTATCATCATAATTTCGCATTGTGAACATAAAAATAAGTGTTGAGATAAGTCTACGAAGCCCACAATATAGAAACTAAAGAAAAGAAGGTAAAAATAAATAAGAACTGATAACGGTAAAAAGTAAGACGTAAAGACGTAAGATGTAAAATTATCCAATTACTAGATAACTTCTCGTAATTGTAACGTACCCTAACCGTGGTCATATAACCGTTAATGCTCATATAGGGAATCATACATGCTTCCCCTCTTATTACGACCACATAAGGTAGATTCGTCATCTCACTTTATGCTATTCAAACGGGATCATGACCCCAGATTCCAGCGTGAGTTATCTCCAGGGAGCCTTAACCGGAAAGCGAAAAAAGACAATGGGGATCACATTGCTCCTCTTCAGTCCTTCCCCATCTCTTTTGTTTTCTTTTCGGGTGGCAGAGTTCGCGGAACAGGGGATCCTTTCCATTTCCAACAGGGGTGCTTATAAATACCCTAAGGGTGGTGGAGGGAGAGGCTGACTTTGACGAGGAGGAAGGCGAAGGGTTCCCAAGAAAAGCTCCCAAAATGAGATTCCTGCAAGAGGTTCTCGAGGTTCTCAAGGTCCCTTGCGCATCCACAGAACTAGGCACCCCCCGCCATCCACACTTCACTTCGCCGCCCCCACTTGTCCCCAAACGACAGCCCTGACACACCCCAATCCTCCCCTGTACCCACCTCCTTGGCCCACGAGTTCTACCCCCCCACCCCTGCTACGAGTAGTAGCTCCAGACGTTAGAAAACGTTTCCTCGGGCACGGATACCCACGGATACTCCTCCAAGTTCCTCCGACCCCTTCCCCATGTCACTCTTTCTCTCTTTTCCTTTTCTTCTCCAGTCTTTGTATGCTCCAACAGCACGCTAAAACACACTTCACAACCGACAACCTCTCTTAGCCTCAACCGCCTCAACGTCGACCGGCCAGTGGATCGTGGAGGACTTCAAGGATCGCTACCGAGTCCCAAAAGAGTGGAAATTCTATCGTATGGGAGGGAGAATGAAGTTGCTGCTATTGGTTTTGCTTTATTACGTTCTTTACATGCATTTAATTTTATATAGCATGTATTTTATTCTAATGGAGCGGGTGGAAGTCGTTGATGAGTGAGTGAAAAGGTACCGTAGGTACTAAAGGTAAGGGATGAAGATAAATCATTGCAAGAAGTGTAAGGTGATGAGATTTTCCAAAGCAAGAAAAATCTGCTGGATGGAAGGATGGGATAGCATAGAAAGGGAAGGTGGAACAGGATGGGAGTCCATGATGAGAAAACCACCTTTGTTAATTCCACAAACTTTCTTACGCTGGCACGACGCGCGTTTCACCACACTGTGGCATACTCATGTGCATTTAGCGGAAGGTTGTGTGGGAATATATAGCCTGGGCTTATGTTGAGGACAGGAGAGGGGGTGGGTGGGGATGGGGGAGGGGAGAGGATTTCCGTTAAGTTTAAAAATGAGTACCAAAGAGGCAATGGGTTTCTCAGAAGACTGCTAGGCGACTCCGATGGCTGGGGGGAAAGGGATGGGTGGAGTATTTAGAGGCGGTTTTTAGGGGTGTAAGGGGGAGGTGGAGGGGGTGAGAAGAGGTGCATGGTGTAGGAGGATTTGGGGACCAAGCACTTTAAAAACCGCCGTGACCACCCTCTTAAAGAGGAAAGGTCTAATTATCACTAACAGAACTATATAATACACACACATTTTAAAAAAATCACCATCATTAAGGTGTCCGACTAAAACTTTACACAAACAAGTAAACTAATTCTTCTCCCTAACCAACAAAATTATCTAGAGTCAATGGCCTACTGGTAATAAAACTACTATGCAAATTAGTTTATGGGGGGCGGGGGAATCATATGTAAAATTGCTATATCCGAGCCACTTACGAAGATAAAGGAATCGATGAGAGGGGAAGGGGGATCTGAGGAGAGACGTAAATAAAATATTGGTGGAAAATCTAATGTCGGGCATAGCACTGTATAGGTCGGAAACTTGGTGAATGCGGAAAGAGGACGTGCTTAGGCTGCAGACGTTTGAGCTTTGGGTTTGGAAAAAAATTAACAGAGTGAGTTGTGTCGCAGAGATGAACGAGGAAGTGTTGGATCTGGTGGTAGAGGAAAAGGGGTTAGTTCCATATATTTTAAGAAGGCAACAAACGTGGTTGGACTATAGATGTTGAAGAGTGTGATGGAAGGGAGAATGTTTGGCAAGCGCCGTAGAGGAAGGAAGAGGATATATATATTGGACGGCTTGAGGGGAGGTGAGGATTTGAGAAACTTGAGAGAGACTTGATGGCAAGGAAGTAATGCGTAAAAAAATGAAAGGATAATCCTTAATAAGGAAATTTGGGTGGGATCTATACAAAAGCATAGGTACCAATCACCTGGTGTAATAACCAATGATGATGATTCTTCTGGAGCAAGTGGTTTTCCTTCTCAGAACATAGCGGACGGTTATAGCAGAAATGACAAGCCTTCTAGGATAGAACTTTAGGACAGTTCGTGTGAAACCAGAGGGTGTGATAAAAGTTTACCAAGGGGCATCGCGGGTGATTTATGCATTAGGTGGTGAACGTTTTTCCAGTGGTCATAAATATTGGCGAAATGATTGAATTGCGTCAGCATTATAAATTTACTTAGAATTGCATATAAATAATGTATAAATATTAAATCGTTCAAATTCAATATAGATTACTGGCTATATATTGTTGTTATTGTTTAATTTCATGAGCAAGGTATCTTTTGCATGCCTGATTTACATCAACAACTAGTGTTCTTCGGGGAAGTGTAGGTTTTAACATATCGTTGCCACTCAACTTTTCTAAAAGCTCCTCCATTCGCAAATGGCATCACCAAACTCACTCAATACCCCTAACTCTGGTATACCTTACAACATTTCCACCCTTTTCATCTGTCTACTATGCGTTCCTAGCATTCTAACGCACAAGCCTTCACAATCCACTCACTGGCTACCATGGGTGGCGATCAACGCGCCATTAAGGATGAGTGGGTAGGCTGGGAAGGGAAGGATCTTTGGGGAATGGAGGAGGGTTGGGCAAAAAACTGTCGGGGTTGTCCTCCTATTAACGAAAGGCACCAAGGGTTCCTTGTGTTTTACTTCCCGTCCAACAGACCTTGAAGCACTTGCCACTTGACACTCAAGTAGGTACCAGAATGAAATTGAAAGATCTTTCCCACCACCAGGGTTTATTTTTATTTCCATATCCCCGAAAACAGCACTAACGGCCATTTAAATCGGGTGTGTTAACATGTAACAATGGACGAATACAAACACCCATGTTCTGAGTGCCAAAAAATCTACTCAGGCGGGACTCGAACCCGCGACCCTCAGTTTAGCACGCGAGGACTTTACCCCGTCGCCACCGGGGCCGACAACATCGAACCCCGGCCCCCGGGATGAGAAGCCAGTATTTCAGTAATCGCACTAACCTAGTCCCCTCAATCACTCACCTCGTTCTAGTACTTCCTCCATTCTCCCGCCTTGCGTGCTATAAATCTCATCCAGAAAATTCCTTTTTTTCCCTTGCTATTGCAATAACTCCCCTGCTTGTCTCCCCTTTCCATCCATCAAACTTCACTGGCCTCAACAACCACATCTCAAGCATCATGTAGTACCCACAGACTACGTGGCATGTAATAGAGGCATTTTTAGTGGAAATCCAACCTCTGCCAAATCCTATTGAAGTGAATTGCAGAGTTTTGGTATCATTGAGAAAAGGATATGCAATTTCACGCTACGTTTTTCAACTCTTATTTCAACGGGTGTCCCAAGGGTGTCCCTACTGGCCCTTGAACCCGACCTTGCCGCTGGAGGAAACCTCTCACCTCTCGACCAACCACACATGCACACAAACATGAGCACAAACATTCGCTCAAAGATCGTAAGTATAACGCACACCATTCTCACAATCGCCTCGCCGTCTTAAGGCGCCATCCAACTCTTCCTTCCTCTACTCTTCTTCCGCTCCCTCTCTCTCGCTCTACCTCCTCCTCTTACCCACTTCCCCCGTTTTATTATCATTTTCTTACAGCCTTACGCACCTCCTCGCTTTTTCGTAATAACAAGAGGAATTTTCATCTCCCAGATTTGTCTTCCCTGCCACTTTCCTCAGCCTCCTTCCGTAGGTTCTCCAGGTCTTATGGATTTGGTGCTTCCCTTTATGGAACTTCCCGTTTATCTCTTGCGTGGCATGAGAAGAATGGGAGTTTTTATTGTCTCTCCAGGAGAAATCATGACTCGGGAGTCTTCTTTCTTTGCTGGATGGATCTCCAGGAGAAATCATGACTCGGGAGTCTTCTTTCTTTGCTGGATGGATCTCCAGGAGGACCCTTCTCGGTTAGATTGGGGACGCGAGGGGAACACCGAAGAGGGGACTCCAGCCGATAGCAAGTGGACTTACGAAGGTTCCATCCATGAGATACGATGGTGTGTGTGAGATAGCATTGCAGTCCTCAGTTTTTACTATTTTCTGTTCTCTCTGCGTGTTGCTCTCCACCTCTGATTGAAGTTTCTCATGAAGAAAAAGCTTATGCCAATGATCGAAGATCAGTTGTGAACAAAGAATAGAAACTCTTGGGATTTGAACTCTGTATCTCCTTATTTTTGTATTTTGATACGATTCGTGTAATCCTGAAAGATGAAAGTATCTTCGATGGTTGTTGCGAGAAGAATTTGGATGGAATTTACTTCTTGTAATTTAATCCATCACATTGACAAAACTTTCATTGGTTCCTTTCTGAATATCAAACCTCGTTAAATGGATTTTTATGATTTTTCTTTTCTTTACCCCAACGTTAATAGACGTACTCTTAATAGACTCTTATGAGGCCTTCGGAAATGCGTGTTCCCCAGTTTTCATAATGAGATTAGTAATCATAAACTAAATATTTCGATTCGATTAAATACGAGAGACGTAAATTATTCTCCGAGTAAACAAGAAAACATTATAGTGTTTTTACCACATGGAAAAAATAGGTTGAATGCGGTTCATAGCAAATAAATATTTATAACCGATTCTAGAGACAAAAACTCAACGGAAAACGCACTGCAAGGGCAAACCGGGTAGGTTGAACAGCAAAAAAGAAAGGCAGTGTATAATGAAATTACATCTTTTTCCAAAATAAAAGATGTTATAGCCAGGTCACGCTTCATAAGACCAAAAATCTCGAATAAATACCAATGATTATCTATATCAAGGAAAATGTTTGAACAAGGTGCTATATGCTGCAGTACTATTTTAGCAAGGTGCTATATTATGCCATGTTCAACATGCATTAATATGCAACAGACAGAAAACTTGGACTTCAGTTCCAAAATAAAATGTAGTAAATTATTGAATTGCAGCATGATACTGAAAAAATTGGCAAAACATGGATGACTCGTAAATAACTTGTAGGAATTATAGGTATACCTAAAATAATATGTGACTTAAAAAAGTTCAAAATCCCATTTGCCCACTAGCGTTGGTGGGTCACATTTCCTACCGTTCGATGATAGCTCAGTATCGGAGATAATATTACATCATACTCTTAGTTTTTCTGGCTAACAATAAGCTAAAGTAAAATTTATAAATATAAGTGTTTCTCAGAGCATTGACTCACTCTTAGGGTTATCGATCAAATGAGAGAGAATTTTGGGAATTTTGAAACAATATAAAACATCCGACCCACCAATGCCGAGAGTAAAGATACCAGAAATACTATTTAATAGGCACACGGCCATGGAAAACCTTAGACGAATTAAAAATAATGTGGAATCAATAACTAATTTCCACAATGGTTTTAATTACAGCGTGATACTTACAATTCTATCTTCTTCACTGGGTATGATTCTTACCTGCAAAAGGAATGAAATTGAAATCAATGATCAGATATTCAAGATAAACGTATTAAATGGATATAATAATAACAGAGAATATAATGGGCTGCCTGGCATTATGTCTGAGAAGTCATAATGCCAGACAGATGAATGCTATCGGTGCCTTGAACCGCAGCTCTTCTGTCATACATTCCAGAAAACATTTTCAAAGCAGATCTGCAGATCTCATTTTAAAAAAAATGACACCACTTCATATTTGAGTAGTCAAAGGAGGAATTTTAAGGGTCCACCAAACACATGCGTTGTACTTTTTTTACTTAGTACAGAATAAGCATGATCGAAAAGAGCAATTCCCTTCTTACTTTACATTGGTTACTTAATGGAGCCTTGGTCATGTCTTTTTTTAAAAACTCAAATTCCTTTTTCCTTTTTACTAAGAGGAAGAGTTTGCTTTTGTTACCATTGTCACAGTAAGAAAGTTGATCTTTTCAGGTACTAAATTTATGAGTGAAAACTTTTTTATCTTTTTAGTATTATAATTTTTATTAACTGTATTCCTTGCATTGTACTGTAACCCTGACGAAGCTTTAATTAAAAGGCAAAACGTCGGCGGAAAAAGGAAGTTGAGTTTTTTTTAAAAGACATTACCAAACCTCCATAAATTAACCAATGTGTTACTAAAGTGGTCAATAATTATTCAACAAACTTCTTACTTTATTAATTAATTATTATCCGGAGTTGTATAAAATTTGCAAAAAATACTAGGATTCGTTGTATGGAGAAGCAAAGAACTTGAAGGATTCAGATATTTGATCACTCCGAACAAAGTTGTAATGGGGAATTGTTTTCTTCTTGACAGAAATGTCAATCTGAGCATCTTTATGTTGCAATCAGAAACGGTCATTATGAAGATTTTTGAAAGGGCATTTATCAGATAAGGAATCATTCGAACAAAATTATCCCTTAAACTATTTTTTTTTAAATATGTGTTTGATAAATGGTTTTTGCCGTTTACATCATCCAGTGCCTGAATTCTGTCGCTGTATAAGCCAAGCGAGAGTCTCTATGGGCTCCCAACCTAGCCCTACCATCAGTTGTGTTACACTCTCTGTTTACTCGCTGTTTACAGTTTTGAACGAAACCTGCATCTTTCCTATCTGCTCTGTTTATTCTGCGCATTAATTCTTTCGGCGATAATCTTTCGTAGGTCATTTCGTCAGTGCTGTTCATATACTCACTTCATCGACTATCTCAATAGCCTGAGACATGTAATCAAATACAGAAGGGTATTATAATAATATTATAATCAAATACAGATTCCTATGTCCTGTCTGTTGTGATACTGTATGTAGTTCTGAGACCAGTCATTTCAATGTGCATTCATGATCTACTTTTGCAATTTCAATGTGGTTGAGTTGTGCTGCCCATTAAACAAAAATTTAAACAATTCTTACTGGCAAACATTCGCTAAATAAGTACTCTGTGTGGAGTGCTGAGACCATCTATTATATTCGACTGGAGAAGTTCATTCGCCCCTCGCCTGGAGCAGCACTTCACGCACTCAATGAATTCCTCCATTCGATGTCACATTCTTTCCGCACCAATCTCGCAGGTAGACAAGAGACGTAGGCAAATGTTTCACGGACAATAAAACGATTGGAGGGGTGAGGAAAGGAGAGAGGCGGAAGGATGTGCAGGCAGTGGAATGCATGTAGGCAGCGGGATATTGGGAAAAAAGGTCTTGTCACTCGGGCTCTCCACCGCTTCATTGGGGATGGAACATTGGCGAGCACTGGGTGCTGATTCGACACCTTACGGACGTTGCTTGCACGTTGGAGGCCCATCTCATTTCTTCTTGGCATCATCGCGATGAAAATGTGGTGCGATGGTGGTGGAGAAATCGATTTGCCGATCGAACTGATGGAAAGAGTCACGTTGGCTCCAACCACGAATCGTGAGAACAACGTAGAAGTGTAGAGGACCATGACTGGAAACCTCGATTTTTAATTCTCCTAACCTCTGATTACAACAAGGATCAGTCTGAACAATTAGTTACAAAAACATGCGGGCTTTTTGGGATTCATAAATATTTAAACTTCCAATTGCTTATACGATAATTGTCTACGTATTTACTTCAGATTCAGCTGTAAGAAATTATAAATTTATCCTCAGCCTAAAAAAATTACTTTGGAATCTATAATGGAATCGTCACTACACACCCTTCAGTCATATTACCGTGTAGTCTCAGAAGAAATATCCTTTAAAATATAATCAAACAGATATTACTCAAATATAATCTGTTTTCGAAAGTGATTGAGGCATTACATACAAGAGGAAATTCACAGGAGTTTGAAACGGATTGAATTGAGTCATTTTTTCTTTCTGAGAATTTCTTACACTTTTGCATCGATTTAGGTTCAATTATAGTATCACAAGTTTCTACTATCTTATATTCAGTTTTATCAGCTATTTTTTCAACACCGCCAACCCCTGATACTTCAGTTTTTCAAAGTTCATTGATGAAGTGTGCAAGTACACATGCATTTGGAGAATTTTCAACCCACTCAATGATTGGTAGAGTTAGCTATCAACGACATCAATAAAAAGATTAGTAAGTATTTAGTATAAGGGTAATAAATAAAATTTTCAAGGATACTTCGCTTCTCTGCCTCCACTGCAACGGAAACAAGCCTCTCAAAAGAGCCACAGGGATGAGAGTGACAACGGTAATATGTTATTTTTTACGGATGGCTCCGATAAATTCTGCCAATGTTAAAAGTACAGTGATATTTACACATCCTTGGAAATATAAACACCATGTGAGACAGCACTCAGGGCTGTGGTATTACTAAGAAAGAAGAGGGATGGAATTAATGAAGACAAATATGAGATGCGTTAAATTGAAGACCAAATCAGGAAAAATCGGTAGGCTGAAAGGAAAATAGTGAAGAGAGCTAGAGCAAAACAATCTTCAGTTTGATGACTCCTGGTGATGAAGACAACTCACGACACTTGTGCCAATACAGCCTCATAAGGAAACAAAATCGTGGGATTTGATACATGCCCTGAATTAACCAGAAGCAAAATTTCTGAAAAAATAAAAATAATTTAGCAAATATACTGTCATTTAATTTTCCTCATAGAGACCAAAGGTTGCATGCACGTTATAGTGTCTAAGCCACATCGTATGGAACCATCCATACTTCCATCTGCGTTTTACTCTGCGATCCGCTGCAAGAGAGTATGGTTTGGGGTGCTGAGATACCGGGCTTGATTTTTGTATTCGCAAATAAATGATGAGTTTATGATGGATGCAGTTACGCTCCATTTTCTACTTTGGGATCCCAGGTCATTGTTCTATCTTCAACTTTGATAGATGCATTTGAGAAATTGAATCCATTAGTCATTGAGCCTATTTATCTTATTTTACCCGGGTGGTAGGTAATTGAAGGTATAGATATGTAACATTACAATTCCCTTAGGGTTAACGCAAGTCTCCAGTAGGCACCTCCAAACGTATGAACGTTTAGCAAACCCCTGACTGTCAACGTCACGACCCAGAGGTAAAGAGCGGACTGTGGCGGACCACGTGGACCACGACGCGGTCCCAGACGGCCTCCGGCGACGACCGCGTCCCGCGCGGATTACAAAACCTCTGGCTCCCTCAGGAGACCGTGGTCTCTCCCCCCGTGCGATTCGTCGCCGAAGTCAGGCCGGTCGAGAGAGGCTCCCGGGAGGAGGCGAGGCTCGGGACCGTGGAGGTGGCTGGCGAGGCGGGAGGGAGGTGGAAGCTGGCAGAAAGGAGGGGCGAGGAGGAGGTGGCGGAAAGGGAGGGCCTGCTAAAGCATTTCCGTCCGTCCGTCCGCCCGACGCGGGGCGCCCAGATGCTGCCGCTTGCTCTCGACGCTTGCCGCCCGCCACCGCCACCGCTGCTGTTGCCGCAGTAATCGAGGCTTGGCCTAGATAACCGACCTCTCCTGGATATTATTATGTGCTGCTGCGCCGACCCTGTCCTTCCGTCCCTCCCGTTTCGATGCCGGCCTGGCGGGCTGCTGGGCAAAGCGGGGGAGCTCCGCACCTTGTTTGAGGGAAGGGAAGCTGAGGTCGTATAGAAATGAAACACATACACACGGACACGTGGGGGTTGGTACACGTAACACGCCCGTGGCGATAACACAAATCACGATGCATTCAACCGCGTGCATGTAGTGTTGGTGGGATGGTTGGGTGGGAAGAGCCTCGACCCGGGGTTTTGTTGGGAGTCCCTCCTCCTCCTGTTCCGCACCTTCCTCTTTTTTCCGCCCGGTAGGGAGTTATTCCCTGGCCGAGACTCTGTCCCCCGCCCTCACACCTTCCGGCCAGAGCAGAGCAGAGGTCCATTGGTAGGTATGGAATTGGTGGCGTGGTTTGGGAGTGGATAGTATTACCGGACACAATAGACGCGATAGGAAACACGATGAGGTGTCGGTGCGTTGTGTGGTATTCTTCGGGACGAGAGAGCTGGGCGGGTGTCGGCACTGCCCTCGTGGAAGCGGAGCGCGGTACCGGCGCCGATTGCGATAGCCCCCGACCCGTATGAAACATCCGAACGATACGGGGAACAAAGTGTGGAGGAGACACTCGTTTGGTTTTGAAAACTGACGGTGAGTATTTGCCATAATCAGCGCAATGCTTTTTTTCAACATACCTATGCGTCTACTACGCATATTATTCCTAGAAGGGCATGAGCTAGGTACTGAAATGAAAGTAGAGACAGTCAACGAAGTCGGTTAGATTAGCTAAAGAAAAAGTAACTGCCAGCCATTAAGATTGCAGTCATCAGATGCATCAAAAAATGAGTTCGAGATATAAGGAAGATGGAAAATCATATGAAAACGGTGGATGATGAAACTTTCGTAAGCTAGCAAAACGAGGATATGAAGTAGGAGGAATATAAGAAGTAGGAGGACACAAAACCGGATAAGTTGGAACAATTTAACCTCTTGTTAGTATCTAGTACAAGAATCGGCATAGTAAGGATATTAACCCATTAAGTCCCGAGCCCTAAAAAATTACTTTTCCGTTGAAATATTTGGTGAACTCAATCGCATGAGTCCCAATTATGTTTAAAAATCTGTTTTTAAAATTTTAACATTTTCTATTTAAACAATATAAAATGTTGCGTTTTCGCAACGTTGGGAATTAGGGGTGTCAGAAATAGAGTGCAGCAGGCTTTTCAAATTTATTATTTTTTTACAGTTTTTTTACCACTTTAATATTGTATATATTTATTGAACATCACTTTATTTTGAAATACAACTACTTAATGTTAAAAAACTTATTTCTTTATATGTGGGAAAATATGTTGTTACATTTTATTTCTCTGATTTTTATGAAAATCTTCAAATCAATTTGTGTGTTCAGGCACTTTACAGGTTTTGCACTGGTATACTGTTTGCGAATGACACATTCTACACCTCTTCCTTTTATGTTCATCAGTATGCACTATTATGTGTCCTGTATTGTCCAATCTTATAGATATTGGTAGATTTCCGTGTGATGGTCTTCACAAACAGCTGTTCGAAGTTTCTGTTTCTAATTCCGTATCTCCGTTATCAGTTATTGCAGGTTTTCCTCTCTCGCTTTGAAACAAATAAAGTACCAAAATCTATAACTCACCAGGGAAATGTTAGATTCAGATATGAATAAATTATTCACGGGATTCCCAGCAGGTGAGATGTTCAGCCAGAGCCGACGTTTCAATGGCTAACTCTGCCAGCGTCACTCAACGCCCTGAGGACGATGGCAGAGTTAGCCATTGAAACGTCGGCTCTGACTGAACATCTCACCTGCTGGGAATCCCGTGAAGAATTTATTCACATCGTGCGCCAGGAAAGCACCAAGTCTTACATTAGATTCAGATATTTTGTAAATTTTCCGTGAATGAACCACTGAACTATCCAGTGTGCTTGTAAAAAGGGGCCACTACCACTTTTTTCCTTTGATTTTAATTCCATAATTCGTTAATGCTTTATCATGAAGGTCTATACTTCCCATCCTTTTGCTGTAGTCACAAATTACATTTGGCTGGGGTATTGAATCCATTTTTTTCGTTTTTCTGTTATACCATTTTGTTTTTACTAAAGGCTTTAGCATTCCCACATTAGTTGCCACTTTGACTACGAAATTGTCATGCCATCGTATCACGAATATCTTGTTCGATTCGTCAAGCGCTGAGTCATACGAACCTTTTTTGTCAAATTTCTCGTCTTTGGTTGCTTTCAAGGGACAATCGGAAATCCGGTTCTCCCGTACAGTCCCAGTGGCAAAAGAAACCCTTGTGTGAAAGGATTGACAGTAGTGCATGGCTAGTAAATAAATTGTCAAAATAGATTTTGTGATCCTTTAGATTTTTAACAACGCTTAGCAAATTTGTTACCACTATTTCTCCAAGATTAAGACCGTCATTTGGTTTAGATGTTGCGCCAGAGTATGGATGAAATTGGTAGAGAAAGCCACACGAATATGCCGAGCACGACAGCTTAAACCCAAATCTAATAGGCTTCTCACGAATAAACATTTTACATAATTGATGTCCACAATAAGGTACCACCTGCTCATCTATTGTGATGTTACGTGAAAAGATTCCGAATTGGATGAAATTTTAATTGATTTTAATAGATAATAGTGGCTGAATCTTTGCAAACTTATCATTCAAATCAAGGGTGTCATTGCAGGAAAAATGAAGGTACTTCTTTATTTCTTGAAATCTAATGCAAGATAAAGCTTCTCTGAAAAATTTGACACTATTAGGGCCTCAGCTTCAATAAAATCGGGACTGATATAGCGTATGATACCCCGTCAAAAGGAGAATGTCAAAAACTTTCTGAGATTGTTCCGGTTAATTTAAAAATCATGGTTGTTTTATCCCAAGAATATTTAATTGAATAGGATATTATCATATTCATCACCTTTTCATAAAAGGAACAACTGAAAGGATTCAATTGGGGTCAAATTGCCTAATGAACATTTTAACTTCTTTCGAGATTCTACTTCGTTGCACTGAGTGAATGATTCATACCTAGGCATACATCTCATCCACATTGGAGGTTTTTTCTTCAAGACAGGAGCTTCCGAATCATTCTCTGTGAATGTCTGAGTCTCTTTATGAACAAAGTCAATGCTGTGGTGCAGTTCAATTGTCCCCGCTACATCACTCTGAAGCTCTCCGGCTCTGTCATCTAGATCCATTTCGTTGTCGTCTATGTCTTCTACATCAGTGAAGGGATCTACTGCTGGTGAAATGATCACAGCATCAGGAAAACTTCCTTCTTCCAAATTATCTGAGCTTAGTTCCTCAAGCACCGACAAAATGTCAGTTAATTGTTTTACATGGGCATTCAGAGTGAGAGGATAAATGGTAAATAAGTTCCTACTAAAGTGAAACGTAAAACGTGTCTCCAAGTACAGATGTAGTACTAAATGTATATGATCAACATCTGAGAATGAATGCTTGCTGCTGTACTTGACATCAACCTAACAAAAGTTACGTTCCCACTTTAAATCCTCACTCCGCAAAGCTATTGAAGATTCCTATGCAGCTATGTCCCAAAATTCACTGGAATGGGAAACAATTACATTTGTACACCCTAAGGCCCAACGTTGCGTTTTCGCAACATTAACGCGCAAGTAAGAAAATGTAGTTTTAGATAAAAAATAATTACTTCATCTCGTGACTGAACATTGAAGATACATTGTTGCGTTATTTAATCACCTCAACGATTAAATATCTCTGAAATGTTGGAAGAAAAAAAATAATGAAAACGCTCCTCGGAAAACGCACAGGAAAGAACAAGTTGCCAAGGAAATAAAAAAATCACCGATGACGAAAAATTATGCAAAAAAATATTATAAGAAGTAATAACAACTATATATGTATAACAATGAAAATAATTTACCATAAAATATAAGAACCGAAGTAAAAAAAATTGCAAAGAAAATGTTGCGTTTTCGCAACGTTGGGACGAAATGGGTTAATATGAAAGCAGATTAAGCGGGGGAGGCGTTAACTAAAGATAGAGAACTAATGACTATGATTTCCATCATGGATGTCATTAAAAGAAAGGTAAACTGTCTCAAATGGTGAATATCATTGTAGGTCGCAGAAAAATGAAAGCTCTGGAAAGGAGATAGGAAGAGATAGGATACATTGGAGATGTGGGTTTTGAGTAGGAAAAGATGGTGCGATGGAGGGAAAGGATAGCAAACAGAGAAGCGTTGAGCATGTTAAATGAGTAGAGGATGCTGCTGAAGGAAATTTGAAGGAAAAATAGGTGGTTGGAGTAAATAACAAGGCCCAATGGGTTACTGAAGGCAGTCATAGAGGGAGTTTACACATTATGGGAAAGAGGGGAAAAGAATAGCCTCTCTGGGTAATAGAAGTAGTAGGAAGAATGCTGAGGTGAGGAAAAAGATAGTATATTAAGAAGTAGGTTCCAGGGGTTACACAAAAGCAGGCGAAAGTATTTCCACATACAACCAAGGGTATGTAAATAGTTAAACGTCTCCTAATGATGATCATTGACTAGACAAGAGAAATGGTACGTGGAACTCAATGCGTAGACTGTAGATACCTATTGATCAGTAGCGTGGACCAATGGTACATCAAACCAGGACAGTATAGTAAACTAGGAAATCTGATGCTGGAGAGGAATTATAGAGAAAAACTGGACTAGCAAAAATACGATTATCGTTGAGGATTCGAAGGAAGAAGGATTCTATGGAGTAGGGTTGGAAGAAGTATAGCACGGTGTACTGGACACACCATGAGACAAATTGAATTAATTAGAAACACTTAAGATAAAAAAGAGAAGGGCAAGTCTCAAAATGCTCCATGGGTGAAATAATAAGAGAGGACCAAGAAGGAATCGGAAACTTGGTCTGTGTAAAAAGAGGATGCACGTAAATGGATTTCCATCATGGATGTCATTAAAAGAAAGGTAAACTGTCTCAAATGGTGAATATTTTATCTATGGCCTTAGATACGTGTTGTGAAAAATGAAGCAAATAAATATGGTGATGTAGCGAAAAAGGCAACGATAATGTGACAAATAAGGCAGATAAGGAAGAAAGTAGGTGGTAGAGATACGTATGTGGAAAAAAGTGAATGGAGGTTGTATTAAAGTGGAATGGAATGCTGAAGGAAGCGATGGAGCGAAAAATTCTCAGCAGAAAAGGAAGGAAAAAATAAGAACTTTAAAACGACGCAATTGAAACAGATTGTATATTGAAAGACTAGAAGCGAAAAAATCATTATTTTAGTTCGGAGTTTAAAGTTAAAAGCTTAGATATTCCCCCGTGATGAAGTAAATGGAGAAAGGGCCTCTTCTAAAACCTACCAATCAATAGCTGGAACACCAAATGGCGATGATATACATCTACATCTACGAAGTACCGTGCAAGCCACCACTAGGGTGTGTGGCACGGGGTGATTCCACACCAGGCATGCAGCACTCGTCCCAGCACAAATCAGAACCTCGCAGGCTCCCCTGGCCGCTAGGCACAGGCCAAAAAGCAGTCAGGAGAACAGTGCGCAGTCCGACCAGAAACTGGGAGAGTGATACGTATATGAGCATGTAAACATGCAGAGCAATGCTATAGACACATCTATTGGTTAATATTACTAATATTGTTAATTCATGAGTGCTACGAGATACTACTTCATGCAGAGAACAAAATAAAATAATTCCGGACAAATCAACCGGTGTGAAGTGTTAGTAATGATGTTGTGTTATTAAGCACAAGTGAAAACTCTACTCTACTTGTTGACGGTGGGAGTTTCATATGATTGATTTATCGCAACTATTATGATCCCTTATTGTACGTGGGAAAAATGGCATATAAAGTCTATCGGTTCTGCAATCAATTTCCTTTGTCTTATTCCTGTGATCGCTTCTACCGTAGTACGTTGGCTCTAGCAGTATATGTTGAACGTCCAGTAAAAAACTGTCTGCTCCGAATTTGCGCAAAAGATTTAACCTGTATTTCCCCCTTCGATCAGTTAGAGATTCCCACCCTAATTCCTTGGACAATTCGGTAACACTGCCAAGGTTATCGCCACAACCTTTTACAAAACTTGCCGCCCTCCACTGTGTTCGATCCATTTCTGAGATTAGTCCTACTTCGAAAGGGTCCCATATCCTAGCGGCAAACTCCAAGTGAGGTCTCACTAGTGAAAAATAGCATTGCTCTTTAACCTTCTCGTCGCATTTTCCTAATATTTTTTTGATAAATCCCAATTTGCGACTAGCCTGTCCGCAGATTTACCGGACGTGTTTCCCCCAAGACAGGTCCTAAATAAGGGTCACACCTAAGTATTTAACTGACTCTACATTTGATAAGTCTGTTTGATTAATTGTGTACGTTTCGTTGACCGAGTTATTCTTTTTCAAAAAATTCATAATAACGCACTTTTTAAAATTCAATTCTAACTGCCAAGTATTGCACCATTTATTTTAGCATCTAGGCCTTTTTGTAACGCAATCTTGTCCGACTCTTTGCCTAGATCCCTGTAGAACACTGCGTCATCTGCGAAGAGGCGAATTTTACTCGTAACAACGGTATTGATGTCATTAATATACAAAAGGAACAATTAGGGATCAATGACACTTCCCTGGGGTACACCTGATGTAGCTTTCACTACATCTGAGCTAACGCCATCTAGAACTACCCTCTGCTCGCGGTCGGCTAAGAACTCTCTTATCCAACATATTACATCGTGGTGTATTCCGTAAGCTTCCAACTTAACGAGTTACTTTGAATGAGGGACCTTATTGAAAGCTTTTTTGAAATCTAGAAATATTGCGTCTACTTGGCCAAGCTTTTCTCCCGAGGAAAGAATGTCGTGAAGGAAGAGGGCCAACTGGGTTTCGCAAGACCTGCCTTTACGGAATCCGTGCTGATTTTGCGTTAACAAGTTTTGACTATCCAAGTACCTCATAATCGAACTGGAAATTATATGTTCCAATATCTTGCACGACATAGACGTAAGGGAAATCGGTCTATAGTTACTGGGCTCTTCCTTATCACCGCTTTTAGATATTGGTGTTAACGTTCGCGATTTTCCATTTTAAGGAACACGATGCTGTGTTAGAGATTTTTCAAATATTATTTTCAGGTACGGTGCTATTTCTGATACTAAATCTTTATAAACTCGGGTGAGAATTTGATCGGGACCGGGTGATTTTTTTTGGAATTAATGGATTTCAGATGACTTTCTATTGCACGACTAGTGATATTAATAGACTGCATTGGGTGCTTATATAGCCTAGGCATTGTGGCGGTGTCATTTGGAGAGCTTGTTGTATAGACGCTTTGAAAAAAGGTGCTGAGGATATTTGCTTTATCTAATTTGTCGTTTGCTCTTTCTCCTAGATTATTCTTTAGTCACGTTACTGTTGATTTGCAGCCTTGAACTCCTTGAGGGAGTCACGTAAGACCAAAATGCCTTTGGGTTATCCTCTAAATATTCGCCCAATATTTTATTTTTGAATTCCGTTAATGCTTTTTGAAAGGCCACCTTTGCTGCTGTTTTCGCTTTCTTGTATTTTTCGCATAACTTCTTATACTCTTCATGGAGACCCTGACGTGCGTTCTTCATTTTTGCGTGCCAGATTCGTTGTCGCTTGAGAGATTTCCGGACGTCCGCATTATACCACCTAGGTTCAGTATTGACCTTTTTAAGATTACTTGGTATTGCACTAGTTATGGCTAGTCGTGTGATGCTACGAAAGGTATTCCATTTATAGTCAGTACAACGGTTTTCACTAATATCACTAAATTTTTTATACGTGGTCAATAGTTCTCGTTTTATACCTCCGAAATCCATCTTGTGAAATAAGTATACCCTCCTCTTTATGGGTGCCTTTTTGTCAATAATAATATGGAATCTAGCTTTTACTGCTCTGTGATCACTAATTCCGTTCACTGTTACTACGTTAATTACGTTTTCAGGTATGTTGGTCGCCAAAAGATCTAGAACGTTGTTTACTCTGGTCGGTGTTGTGACAAATTGATTTAAGGAATTGGATGTGAATGTGTGGAGTAGAGTGTCGCACAAATCCTTATCTATGCCACCATATTTGAAGCTCTATGTCTTACAGTCAATCGAGGGAACGTTGAAACAGATGATAATGTGCCGAGAGACAGATGATAATGTGCCTCATCTCCTGGCGTCCAAAAATTTGATGCTCATTAGGGAACAGAGAGGTTAACCCACTCCTTTTCCTCTGGGGAACCTTAATATTTTCCATTAATCCAAATTCATTAGCAAAATATATTAATAATTGATCACCACGCGCAAAAATGCAATGAAATTAGCTCGTGCATTCTGTTCCACTAAGGCATATTTTTATTTGATCATTTATCGCTGCAAGTTGGGGTATAATAAAAAATTGCTGGTCCTATGAATGCAGTCACATGAATGGTCCTATGAACACATCCTCCGTTTTGTTCGCTTTTGAGTTTGGCGACGTCAAAATGTTTAGAATATGGCTCGGAATACTGACTCTTTTTCCTTATTTCCAGTTATCCTCTGGTGTGAATCTACACAGCCTCATATACATTACTGTCCAAAAGTAATAAGGTCCTTCTGGAGCACAATCCTCCTTGGATTTCAGAATTAACGTATAATCACTATTAACTTCAATGCCTGCCGTAATAGTTGCCTTAAGTCTTCTTCTACCGAATCGATAAAACCACGTCACTCATCATAATAACTTTTAACATACATTTTTTTGGAATATTGGGAGCGATAACACACCAGCTTCCCATGGCTCAAAATTCTCTTTTCTTTGCTGACTTAGAGCACTTCCCTTGGAGGCAAAAACCGACTTAAAGTTACACTGTTGCACAATAACGTAGATAGTAGTAATTGCACAATTGCATTGCATAGAATTCATTTCACTCATTGTTAGCTGAGAAAATATTTTCAATATCGAACGCATATTATCATCACCATCATTCAACAAATTCTCACTTGTTAGTTCCCTCAAGGTGTATTCAAATTCTTTAGCAAATAAGTATTATTGTTAAACAATTTTCCGCATGTTATCATCATGAAATCAGTCTTCAAAAGTGTTTCCACCCATGTATGTACGTAGCTATATAACTATGGCCATGATATTTAGAAAAATTCTTAATCCCTGATTTTGTTGTTGATGAGGTTTCTGAGTAACCAGAGCCAGAATCTAGAGAATAGACATAAAACATCCCCGCATTCCTTTATCATTGAACAATGCTGAGTCAATGGAAAAAATATTCCAGTAATTTTTCATCCTGCCAAGCATGGATAAAAAAATATTGTCTTTTTCTTAACCACGACTCCTATATTTCTTTCACCAACATCAATTTACTGCTAGCCTTCTGTAATACTAATAGCTATAATAGCCCTAATTTATGTGTTATGATCCAAAAACATCGAAAGAGGAATCGTTGAGGGCAATTTAAATATTAAATAGATGTGATTTCAGTACTCGCCTATCGTTCAATTACACCTCAACATTCATTCAGGTCCAGCAGACTGTAGCCGTAAAAACTCCCATGAGTCATCATTTTCTTCTTTGCTGGCAAGAAGCCGGAAGAGATTGGATAGGCATTGTTTACAATAAATATCTTATAAATGTTCGGTAATGATAGCAAAATTATTATTGATGTATGATTCGGATTATGTCCTTGAGGTTAATACCGATTATAAGGACCACTATCTCATCCCGTTTCTAACTCAAAAAATACACTCAATTAATATAGCGAGAGAATTTGGTTTCTGAAAAGGCAATCATCGACTACTTCATCCAGGTGCGCGCGCAATATTCACACGTGAACGACTCCTGGTTCTTGCCTTTTTGCTCCTCGCGAGGAAACCCATTGGGAATCCCTGTCGAAGTGTGTCCTTTCAATGGAAAACACGGTCGCACACCGACACAAGGGTGGCATGTGCTTTTTTTCTCTCGGATAAGGGGTGGGAAATAGACTAAAAAGAAGAAGAGGAAAGTGAAAAACTTTCGCTCTTTGGCCGTGGCGGACCTCACCGGCCCCCGAACCACCCCTCCTTACGCTATGTGCAGGGGCGAATTAGGAGGGGAGGGTTTTTTCTGTTTGTGGGGGTGAAGTGAGGGTGGACAGGGGAGGGGGTGGTGGCTCGCGAAACGAGATTAAAGTAGGGAAGGGGAAGAAGGATGACCCAATTTTCAAGGCCCTCCTATCTTCTGCCCGTTGACTCGGCGGCCTTTGTTTCTCGATCACACATATGAATCGGACACATAGAATTGTATGCATATATTTTTTTTCCTCTACACCCTCCCTCCAGTTCCAAAACCAATCGTAGATTCACGGTTCCCACCCTCCCACCCCTTCCTCCCTCCCCACACCCCCACCCTTTAGACATCTGTGGGGTGGTGTTTTGCCCGCAAAGAGAACTGTTGGAGGAGATGATGGTAGGTGAGGAAAGAGTAAGAGAGATGTTATTGTATAAGAACGATAATTTTCTTACATACGTGATTTCAGGGTTTCCCGGCGAATGATATTGATGAGTTCTTCTCAGGTTACCCACCGGGTTTGGCTCTCCATGATCGCCGACGTTTTGGCAGAAGGCTTTCCTGCTATTATCAAGGCTTTAGATGGAACCAGAGCCTTGATAATGGTAGGAAATTCTTCTGCCGAAACGTCGGCGTTCATGGAGAGCCTAACCCGGTGGAAAACCCGAGAAGAACTCATCAGTTCTTATATTCACTTATTTTTACTTTTAAGGGCCTTTCCACTTCCCAGTGAACGCCCTGTACTTTCATCCTCTACCCTTCTCGATCATTGAAATCTTCTCTTTCCAAGCATGGATCCCTCGCCATTAAGGCAATTCACGCTGTACATTTGTTCCTTTGCCTCCTACGTTTTCCTTTCTCTTGATAGGGGCCAATACAGCAGGGTCTTTGGCCAACTTTCCTCCTGCGTTCTTTGGGCGTGGTCATGGCAATGGAGAGCGCACGTCTGGATTATTTTCGCCACTGATTCCTTCACGTCCATTAATTGTCCAATAACTTCTCTTTTTTTCCTTCTCGCTACCGTATCCTGACTCCTCTCCTTATCCCCTCAATTTCTACTGATTTTATTCCATGATGCATGCATAAACCTTTTACATTATTGTATTACAATTGCAAAACTGTTATATGCACAGAGCGGACAGAAGGAAAAAGATCGAATGTCCAGAGTAAACATAGAGTAAACATAAACATTTTCTAACGAACCCTTTCTCCAACTTTAGCCCTTCTGTTACGTTGAGGTTTATGATATACAATCTAGAGACAGAAAAAAAGCTAACGTCAACTTGGTCGTGATTCATCGTTGAAATTATTAATGGTTTATCTGCTAATGTATTAATCTGAGCGCTTTACCATTCATTTAGTCACTTTAGATGGCTCTTACATTTGATTCCTATTGCATGATATATTTATTAATTATAATATTTTCCTAAAGAAATAAAATAACCATGAACATGGTGACAATTTCCAAAAAATATCAAAGTTTTTTTATTGTTCAGTGCATTTATAAATCTAGTTGTGTTACACTATTTCTCGATTTTTGTAGTACTTTGGTATTCATTTACATACTTGGTTCTGAGCTTAACACATTGAGTGCGTGCAAGATATTGTTGTCATTTCTCAGTTACTAAACTTGTCAATTCAGCTATTTAAATAACTAATAGCCGTCACTCATGTGAGACACCCGCCAGCCACTTATGCTGCGTCCGTTACTCATGAGGGACACTTGCACTCAACGTGTTAAGTTATAAAGGTAATAATACAAAAACAACAGCGAGGTGTCTTTATCTAAATTTAAAAATCTATATCTTCATTTCCAGGCAAGATACCATCATCAAACTGTCATTTAGATGGAGGTGGAGGTTGAAGCAACCGATGAAAAATGAGCCTGGGGAAGTGAAAAAGTTTAACAAACGATCGTGAAAAGACAAAGAGACGGAGGAGGAATTGAAGAGGTACGCATCGGTTGAAGAAGATACCCTCAAGTTGTTAAGTTTACTCTGGAGGTATAGGAAAAAGAGATGGAAAAAAGATCATATTTAATAAAAGAGGGAAAAAGAAAAAACATATGACATTCATAAAAAGAAAGAAACTGATGTTTAAATTATCAGGCGAACACGAAGAAGTATTTGGGGACGGGATACGGGTGGATTGGTGTTCGGGTGGACGGTGAAGTGTTGGGAATATGGAACAGGACCGTATCATCACACATAGAAATAAATACTTAAACGTTCCTGAGTCGAAAAAGAGAAAAAATTGATAGTGTATAATAAAAAGACTGGTTTCGGAGGAAAATTAGAAAAAAATACACACATTCATGCACACACACACACGAAAATCTTTAAACGGACGGGCAAAATGAAAATGAGAGGAGAAAGGAGTGACGATTCGGGGATATCCCCAGAAAAATAAAACTCCTCGAGTCCTCAGAGCGAGATATAAAAAAAAAGAAGCAAAAAAAACTGCCTAAAACGTTTAAACTGTAGCGAGAGAGAGAAAGAGGGAAAATAGGAGAAAAAGTGAGCTGGTGTGTGTTTGTGAGACCTTGACGCTTAAGTGGTGGAATATGCATGTGTTTCCGGGTTAGCGTATGTGCACTTCCACGCACACATTCTCCGTATCACACGGACGAACTCGGACAAAGTGGATCCCTTGCGCGCACGGGACCTCCCGAGGCTTTTTTTGTTTTTTATTGGGTGTTTCTAAGCCCTTCCGTGCGGAATAAAAACAAGAAGAGGAACAGGGAGAGAGAGAGAAAGGACGGAAGGAGAGAGAGACTGGGCTGAGTGAAAGGGAAATCCCACTAATCTTGGCGGCTTGCGGTATCGAAAAAAAAACATTCGAGTCTGGACTCTGTCTAACTCTTCTCCCACTCTCTCCCTCCCTCTCTCTCTCCCATTACGTTACATTTTTTCCGGTCATTCTTTCTGCCCCCCCCTGAATCACCTCCTTCACCCTCCCTCCATCCCACCCCCTGCTCCATGGGCCTCAACACATCTTCTCCCCCTGCTTCTCCTCCTGACCAGACCAACTCCCAACCATTCTCTTTCTCCCTCCTCATTACGTAATGGTGATTTATCGTGGAGAGTGTCATATCACTTACGACGTCATTTGTAACCCTCCCTCTTCCAGCCGCCTCGTCCCCCTCCCCTTCCCCCAAATTCATCCCCCCTCTCTCTCTTCACCACTCGCCGAATGGACCGACCCCACTTTGTTTACGTCTCTCTTGCTTGCGATGTTCAACCCAATTTTTGGACTTAAGCGTTTTTCAGGTGTTGGCCCGGTAACCTGAGCGCATTCATCGCAGTTTTTCTAGCCATACACCACGTACATGTACAAATTATGAACATCGTGAAAAATAATCGCCAAACGAATGAAACTCTTTGACTACCAGAATGATCCCTCTCTTAATTTTTACTTACAGAAAATTGATTGCGGAATTCAGGCAGTTAAATTTGAGGACTTTCAAGTGTATCTTAAAAATTAGTTGCGCTACACCCAACCATTATTCAACAATTTGTTCCATTATTTTCAATATAATAGTCAGAAATTAAGGTATAATATTTTCAAAAATGTGTCTAACGGTGAAACAGGGTTTGCAGTTATAAGTTGTGGGGTAATGCAAGGGTAACCATTGCCGCGTATCTCTTTAACAACCATGTCGAGGAGACGGTAAGTAAGCCACGGGAAGAGTTAAATGTAGTAATCAAAGCGGGATGGCAGCATATAAAGTTGGTTGCATTCACAAACGAGCAGGCGTTGGTTAGTCGATCATCGTAAACCTCTAAATTGGTAACGTACGGACAACGCCTCCAAAACAGACCTATTCAGCATATGGGAAAGATAGTAAGTAAACATGTTTCTACGGGAAATAAATTAATACCAAGTATTTATGCAAGTTTGAGCCATGTGACGGTATCAATTGTGATGTTTTTTTATAATACTAAAACGTTTTTATCCCGCATATCTTCCCCAATTGTCTCGGTTGTCGCAAGCGGTCGAGAACAAACGTCTGTACTTTTCTAATATTTAGCTTTATTTTGATCATCGAAGGGATTTAAGCTATAAAAGATGCATTAGAAAATCAGCTCGGTAAATACGGAATGAAGATAGGTAAAATGTAAGAAAACAAAAGTAATGAGATTCTCCAGGACAAAGAAAGCGATACTGGCCGTACGAGTCATAAGACACATACCAGAGCAAGTAGTGCAATTTAATTACTTGGGTAGTACCTACGCTAGAAGAAATTGAACATAAATAGTAGCAAACACATTGGGAGGAGAATATCGATAGCGAAAGAAGCGTTTAGTAATAGAAGGAAGTGATGACGAAGACCTTGAATAAGTATATGAAGATGCTAGTGAAGAGCTTGATATGAATTGCAGCGTGGTATAGTACGGAAGTATGCACTTTGAGAAAAGAAGACGAGAATAGGCTGTGGTTTTTTGAGATGTGGGTGTGGAGGATGCAGGATAAGGTGCAGTGGACGGAAAGGTAGACAAACGAGGAAGAGCGTTTTATGGTTTTTGAGAAAAGGAAGCCTCTGGATGAGATTACGAAGAGGAAAAGTAGGTGTAGGAGGTAATGAGGGGCGAAGAGTTGCTAAAGACTGTGATAGACGGAATGATGTTAAGTAAGCGGGTAAAGATAATATATGTTAAGGACGGGATGAAAATGGGTAGGACGTTTGCTATATAATTTAATAAAGAAACATTAATGATAAATAGGGCCCTAACACATGTATTATATAGAATTTCTAATCTTATCTATTTCAAACTACCTTAACCGATAGATTTAAGAGAAATAAATGGGGTATATTAACGTGAACCATGACAAAGGGAAATTCGATGTTATAATGAAATATGATACCAAAATACTGGATGGCCTTATTTAATTATCACTGTGATAATAGAATATGCATTAAATTTATCGATGTTTGCATTGTAATTACGCGTATGAAAATACATTTTCCAGGAAAGGACGAAAATTAATTCTTAATTGACGAAAATTTACTGAAAATCAAATGAAAAAAGTCAAATTACTGAGTCCTACGAGAAAAATTTCGACGCAACCTACTGTCACTACTCATAAAGAATTATTTATAGTCTATCAAGTTATGGTCCACATTTTCGTCCATGAATGTGCACATGGGTAAGAAAAATCCTTTTCTTTACTATTGAAATAATGCACGTCCTTCACATAAGGTTGCTATAATAAGTCGCTCGGCCGGGAAGGTAGAATTATCTCAGCGTTTCATCTCCTCGTACAATATACATTTTGATTCCAACCAAAAGGAATATTAGGAAACACGCTTTTATTAAAATGCACAGTTTTGATTCCTCTATTAAAAAAAAATAATTATGCTCAACTCAGTAGTGAAGTTATCTATCTTAAGTGCAATATTTAGCACATGATAACCAGAACATAATGCACAAAAACGATTGCAGTGAAGAAAAAGATGTGCAATAGCAAAGTACATCACAGGATTTCCTGCTTCAAATTTTTCTTTATTCTCCCTCCCTGTCATTATACAGATATTTATCCTTTAAATGAATAATTAGTTAAAATCGTCTATTTCCAATTATTTTACTCCACTCTAACGATGAATTAAAAACAATATGGTTCCTCAGTTATGTTGGGCTGAGAAGATGTTTTCATTGTCAATTAGGTTCCTAAAATATTAATTATTTTATTCAGAGTATAACACGTTTATCCTAGGGATAGCCATAAAATTATTCTGATATCAATAATTTCATGTATATAAATAAACTTTTTGTGACACAAAACGCTTGCTCGTTTGGGCGGCTAACATCCTATTTCCAATGGAAAAATTGTAAAAAACTATTGGTTTAGGGAAATATTTATTATGTCAAATCCAGGGCTTGCGAGAATGCATGCTTCATGGATTATAACGTAGTTTTAATGAAATATGGTCAGGACATGAACGTGCGTTGAAATAGCCTTCAATCGCACTTCATTCTGCTGTCATTTTCTTAAGAGATAAGTTGTAAGTTCACAAAATATTTTCCACACAACAGTTTAATACAAAAATGGAGAATCTGAAGGATTTGGAAAGTAGAAAAGTCTTTCCACTTGATACAATATATGTACTCTGATGGATAATTTGCACCTTGATAGTAACGATTTAGCCTCTAATTAGTTTTATTGGATCTGAGAGAATGACAGAGTCTTTCGCCTTATATGCAATATTATTCCACGTTGTTCTCATATCTTCCTTTCTCTGCGACGGATCACCATTCTGGGGGAACATTGTGTTGCAGCTGAACTGGCTCTTGGGCACTTACTGATGAAAAAGCGAGACAGGTTTGGGAGATGGTGACGGGGGACAAGGTACAGCATCTGGCTTGTTTTCTCAGCATTTGTAGAAGAAATTGGATCATTTAATCTCAACTGCGAGGGGATTCACCAGTTCCAGTTCCATCTCCCCATTTAGCCCGTTCCAAGGTCTGTAAATCCACGTCAGTGTATAACCTGCTTGTTTTTAAACCTGAAATGGATCCATTCAAGTGGTAACAAACATAATATTGGCCTACAGAAAATGTAAGCTATGTTATTTGCTCTCCCATATTTCATTTCAGAATAAGTTAGGTTTCCATAGTATTTTAAACACCATGTTAGGTCTGAACCCTCATACGGTAGTTAATTACTAATAAATTCCACGAATTATAATAGCCGTTTGGTTTTTAATGAGCACAATACAGAAATACAGTCAACTGCCGTATAGGTATCAAGAAACATCAGTTGGTAAAGAGGCGTAGTTCTAATATCTGGCTATTTTTTCTGTTTATTGTCTTGGAGATTGTCTTCAAAGATGCACTGAAAAGAAGTGTCTTAATCGCAAACCAATCTTCACTGTGCGGATTCCGTCCAGTGTGGGTCACAATGCATCCAAGCGAGCACGTGTCTTTGGTCACGGAATGGTGAGCGGGTTGCAGCCAATTAGCTGGGACTTATTTCGACATCCCATTTGAACGTGCCCACCAGACGATGACGCTAATGGAGACATCATTTGGTTATCTACGTTCCCAAGCAGGGTGAGAGAATGCTTCTATGTGAGGTAGGGAAATATGTCCACACTAAAGAATAATATTGTACTCTTCCAAAGAATTTTAACTTGATACCAAGTCCCACAGAATTTTATCATTTAGTATACATACTAAATACGTTCACGAAGTGAAGGCTGAAGTGTTACAGTGTATTACAATAAATGTGCATGACATACCCACAAACAAGGTAAGCCGATTTCCCAGGTAAGCCGAAAGAAAACAAGTACAATGACATAGGATATTAGGGTACAATGGTTTGATTATTCTTCCACTTTTGCACAATTTTAATCTGGATCAGTTTAAAAAAGGAAACCCTCCGCTGATAATTATGGTATTATGATTCACAAATTTAACGCCGTAAACCACGTAAATGTATGGTGAGGGCAGCAGGAAATGATATAGCTACGGCTTATCTTGGCTATATTTTTGTTTTGGAGGGAAACCGACAACTGAGGCAATTTGCGTATTAATAGATCTAGGTGGATAGGGTGAAATTTGTAGATCGTTTTGGATAATGGGGAGAAACCTGATATCTAGATTCAGCCTCCGATTATTAAAAAGCATCTAAGCCCTACGCTTAATGAAAGACGCTCAGGAGCCCATAATTCAGCATCCTATCCGACGGACTGAGTACTGCATTTTAATCTCTCGCCACATAAAACACAAGTAGGGACCAAGATTCAAACATAAAATTTCACCACCACAATTGGAATTTGAACCCAGACTTTTGGGATGGGTAGCCATGATATTTTCCAGCTCAAAAACCCGATCCCCAAGGATTATGGCATGCCACACAAAGACCATTCATGAGTACATGAAGCCCAGGCATGAGTACCCAAAAGTTTTGTAATTTGTAGAAAGCGATGAATTTATGCACTTTGAATTCTTGAAAGTCTATCAGATCAGAGAAAGTCTAACATAGCCTAATACCACCGGTCTTACTGCCAAATAGTTCCGGAGCCTTCATTATGATGCGATACCGAAATAATTACGGAATCGAGTAATTAACTCAATAAGCGTGAGAGCTTACCAGAAATAAAAAAGGGATGATAGGTATATACTTGAATTGGAAATTTGAACTGATTGCAAAAGTTAACTTCTAAATATTCAAGCTGGTTTTTATGTTTAGAAATAGGATGATTTGTATAAGATCATAGGATGATAGTATGTTTCACGCAATCTAAGGAGCCATAAAATGCATATATATTCCTGTTATACTTATATTAATTTTGGTAAAGACAATGCAAGCTAGCTAAGTTAGGTGATATTCGTTCTAATGTAGCCACTAAGTACTTCTCCATTTATAATGTATTTATCGCTCTAATTTGCGAAGCTCATGAACAAAACTTATCCTTCTCACGTATATCACTCGCGTTACCCTATTTATACTCTAAGGGAATCTACACACTAAACGTTATCTAACATCATGATTAAGCAAAACAGGAGGGTCATAGAGTATACTTCTTACTTTATGTGCAATATTTGCCTCCGCGAGTGTATTCCTTCTTTGAAATTCTCATGGCGAATGAGTATTTCCAGGAATTGCTATCATTTTCTTATTTATCCTTAAAAAATAAACGTTATTGGGCATCTCCAGACCCGAATCACGATAGCTGACGCAATCATTGATTGCATCGAATGGGTCTAGCATCGAGATTCAAGGAAGGGAGAGGAATAATACAACCCGGGCACGCTCGCCTGAATTTTTCACGAGCGGAGGCTCGACGCAGTTGACGAGGGAGATGGAAAAATCACGAAAGGCGAGCGTCTTCGAGCGACCAAGCGACCACCTCTCCACCATTCACCCCGATGCACTACTCCGCGGGGACACACCGATCCCAGCCGAGGGGAAACGACTTCCCAATAACCCCCACCCCCCAACATCCCCCCTCCACCCGCGGATAAAAAGTTTCAACTTGATGGAAAACGGTGCGTGCCGCGTCGGTTCCAGTTCCTAAAACCCGCTCCCTTGCTTGCTCCACATAATTTCACGAGCGAAGTATTTCTCCGAAACGGATGGCATGCGATGCTCGTTTGGTATACATAAACGTCTGTCTGTTGGAGTTTGAGGTGGGGGGATTGGTAGGTAGGGATGGGAGGGCGAAGGGCTTCTTTTTTTGCAAAGGGCGGGCGATGGTGAGGAGTGGATAGGGTAGAGAAAGAAGGTTAACGTGAGGATAGGGGGCAGGGATTAAAAATCTGCTAATGAGGCCAGCACAGAAATAAAAGGAATTGGTGGAATATAATATTTAAATATTTAATGTCGTAGGCCTTCCATTTGGCCTCTTAGGCATGAAATAGGCAATAAAGTAACACATTTCTCATCTGGTATTGAAGATTAAGGCAAAATAAGAAACAATAAAAATGAGAAGCTACGTAGAACACGAACGCCAAGTTGACGTACACGTCAGGCATGTGAAAAGGAGAATGATAAATAGAAAGGTCAAATAATGTATAGCAGAAATAAGTACGAACGACAAACTGCTTTTACTCATGCATCGTGAGTTTTTATACATTTACCGATATTTAAAATACATAAAATATGTCATGTTTTTTATAATCAACGACTAATTTTATATAAACCTATAAAAATGTATTTATTCATCTGCTAAAGTAAAGAGATAAGCTAGCTGGAAGGATTCCACAGTTGACCCGCCTACAGCTCTTCCACAGCATTGGTCTTAAGAACTTATGATAAATGGTGAGTACAAAGAGCACACAATTGATCCATACCAATATTCCATGTGCTATCGGGGCTTGATCTGAGAACCTGATACATATCTCATCAGTCGTATGTGTCAATCTAGCATCTCTCTCCATGGCCAGTAAAATTTATTGATTTCTCGTCAAATATCATTCGATTGCGTCTACAAACACATAGGGAAGAATGAGGTCTTAAATATATTTGAGTTTATAAAAATGATGGATAAAACTAAATTACCAAATGCTAAGCAAGTAATTATTGTCAATGGCTACCTACAAAAGTTATGCTTTTTCAAAAATGCGCACAAGAAATGCACTAACCTCGGAACCGAGCCTCTAATGAAATACCTATGCGTCAAAAAGTAAATTAAAAATCCATGTTATTCAGCTTAGTTACACCTGGATAAGTGACTGTCATTTACTGGATCACAATAAAAGACATTGAACTTTTATGCCTTCGAAAAACACAGGAACTTCTTGAATACATTATGCATTACGTTAAAGTTTTCCTTTATTTGGCCGCATTTTGGTTTGGAAGTAGTGTAAGGAAGTTCTTAGCCAGGAGGCTTAGGAAGTTCTTAGTCAGGAGGTGTGATTCATAACACTTTTTTATTGATAGCCTTTTTATCTGGAGGTGTGAGTCAAACAATAAGTATAAACTTAGAAAGAAGTGTTGGAAGCAACAGAGAATAAAGGGGGTCCAAGTAAAAATGAAAGATCACACTAACATAATCACCTATTGTGGCAAGAGTGATTTTTGGCTCCGAAACTGAGAAGTGAGAATTTGTAATTAGACAAAATTTACCCCCAGACAATACACAATATTTAATCACGCAACATAAGAAACTTCGTTGAGCATGATTGAACTCCACTTAGAAGACAAAAGGATAATCTTCAAAGGAAATATCTTATAATGGCAGATTTAGTTATCAACAATTATTTCTGCGTTGTTTAGCTTTGCTGCACACCAAAGTAAACTAACAAACTTAATTAATATTTGCTGAGGATTACAATTGTTTGGTTTCTATTCTGTAATCTTCCATGCATGCATGATAATTCACGAAATATCAATTGAACAAGTTTACATACCATGCACCAGATCGGTTACAGGCTGAGAAGTATTAACAAAATCTCCAAGTCCCCATTCACTGAAAAGCTTTCTATAAATGTTTTGGGCAATTTTAAATCGTAGAATGGATCCAAGAATCAAATCACCAAGCAGCAGCTGAAGACTGTGAAGGGATCCGCCAGAGCTTCAATTCCTTTAATTGATTTTTCGACAAAAGACTTTTTGACACACCAAACGATAGATATCTATAAATACAATTTCCTCATATACCACTTTTCTAATTCACATTATCTATTCAAATCAGAGTGCTTGCTATTATTCCATTTTATCTTCCTTTTTTACTTTGTTGGCTAGACGCTGTTCATTTATTGTCGAGTAAAGAAAATAAAGCTCTTCATTATTAAGGTTTTTAAAATAATTTATCACTTATTCTCGTAAATTTACATTCGAACTTTCGAGAAAAACTGCTAATTTGAGCTTGGCATCCGCATCAAGTCCCAATAAAAGATTTGAATACTTGAAGTACTCCCCTCTCCCCTTCGTCTCCTCATACCACCTCCTCGAACCTCCCATTCCCACCCTCCTTCATCGCTTATTCCTTCCGACTGCTCCTCCGCTTTCTTATGCCTATCAATCCCTCTCATCTACTATAAGGGTCTAACACTCCTTCTCCTCACCCCACCTCCCACCCAGCCTCTCCTCCCCCTCCCCCCGTGGTAAGGACTCTCTGAATAAGAAACGGAGGCGACCGAGGCGGGGGCGGGGCCAGAGGGGTTGGTTTTGGGGTCACCACCGTCCGCTCCGTCGTCCACGCCATCTGTTGGGGAAAAAATGACGGAAAAAAGACAAGCAAGCCATCTTAACTGCCGCGGCGTATGGGAGTGCGACCACGGTGTCCGTGACGCGAGCCGCGCCTCGGGTGTGCCGTGCCCCGGCGCGGGTGCGGATGTTTCGACCGCGCCCGGTCGCTGCGTGTGATAAACGCTCAAGGTGGAGGCACCATTATATACCAAACAATCCGTCTTCATATTTGCTGTGCTACCTACGAACTGATCATCGGATCACAGCTCCCCAATCTCGGATGTTACCTCATGCGTTCCTTTATCAGAACCATCTATTTTCCTCTCTATTTTGCGACCCAAACTGTTGCACTCGTCGTCAATAAGTGGAACTGACAGGATTCAGGTGAGACGTGGTTGAACACAATCAGATTGCGATAAGTTTTTACGGTGATTACTTTCAAACACGACACTATATAACATCAGCAGGGACATTAAAACAGCAAACAATTCCGTAAGCCGTGTATTGTAATGCGAAATATCCTGAAGTAGCATCATCTTGAATATCCTCGTAAGATTCCCCACCATTGACCGCCAATTCCGTTCATGACGGATGAGCTCTCTCATTAGCTCTTTGAATCCTCTTCCTCCTTTTACCCTCTCAGGATTCCTATTATTTCCCATCCCTTTCTTGCCATCAACTTGCATTGTTTCCTCCATCACTGTTTTCAACACATCAATATCACTCAGTAGATCGTCTACTCCAATTTGCTCCATTTTTGGAACTCCACCCACCAGCCTCCTTTCCAGTCCTACCAACTCCAAGGCCTTTATTTTACTTTCCGGTTGCCTACTCCATCTATAATTTCTCGACATCCTTCAACCCAAAATCCTGCATTCTAAGTTTTCTTCCTTTTGTACCAATCACCATCCGAACATTGCAACGCGAGGCACCTGATTATGCTAATAAAGAATTTTTCCTGATAACCATTTTAAAAGATAATGTTGAGTGTTCTTTATTCCCTTCATAAAAAATAACAAAGTGCATTAACAAAAATAATAATAGGAAGTTTTAGGAAGCCCCGAATGTAGTACCTGTGTTAAACCCATCTTCTTAATGAAGAACAATGCGCTGCCAGCATTACAAAAACTTACAAATAATGAACAAAACAAAGAAGTCCACTCACACATTCATTAATTTTTTTAGAAAATGTTTACATGAGTTTCACGAAGAGATTCAATGTATGACCGAGAAAAAACAATTTATTCATCAAAACATACATTTATGAATATACCTTTTATGAAAATTCCCTTCATTTCATTCATAAAACGTTCAATTCATTTCGTAGAGCTTTTTTGGCCTATCTAACCCTCAGCAACATACTTCGCGTGCACTGAAACTAAGAATGGCATATTTTTGAGCGGCGGATAAGAGCAGTTTCGCGTGCTTCTTAGAAGAAAATGCTAAACACAAAAAAATTTCATTTAAAAAATGAGAGGTGGGTGAAATTGATGAGGAAGAGAAATGTTTTGTTCTTCATTTGTAAGGGTGAAAAATTGAATATAGATGATGTAGGTTCATTAGTTATTTGGGGAGGGACCGAAAAAGTCTGTCATCGGCGTCATGGCAGGTGTGTCAGGTAGGTAGATTGGGAAGTGAAGTTTTTGGAAATGGAGAGAACTTTGGGGAATGGAGAGATGGAGAGAAACCCAGCGTCGACATTAGCCTACTCTTAACGAAATTCACCCTGGTGTGTACAGTTAATCTTTCCATCCGACGGAAAAAGTACCAAGTAGGGAGAGGGATTCCGCTGATAAACCTCCACCAATGCGCTCCAAGCCCAAGCCTTTAAGAACCGAACGACCAAACCAATCCGAAACTTGCTGGGTAATAGTTATGTAAAGAATCATTTATGGTTCAAAAAAGGATCCTCTTAATTCTGTAAAATACATGAGAAGTAGTGAGGGGTAACTGGATATTTGGATAAACTAGGACGGTCAACACCACTGAGCATCGAACCTGATACGAAAAAAGCAATCAGGATGAAAACTACTAGAAAGGCAGAGGCGGGCTCAACCATGAATCTTTTTTTTTGGTCCTTCACTACATCACAAGTTGCATTTGTACAGATTTGCAGACAGAATTAAAGATATTACACTGGAACTGATTGGACACTCTTTTTCTTAACTAAAATACCATCACGGCACAGCACCCACAAATTGAGATGCAATATCATTGTATGTTTTCATTAAATAGTTTTGATCATTCACAAAAAACACAATGTCTTATGTCTTTGTTGTTGCTTGCAGAGTAGAAAATATATACTCTGGCACTTAAAAATTCCGCACTTTAAACAGTGAAGTAAATAATAACTAAAATAATTAGTTAGATTAGATTAGATTAGATTGTTGTTGGGGGGGCCTTCGTCAGGAGCCCGGGCACTTAGACCTTTCTTGGTCCATTGTGCCAACCCCATGCATGTCTGCCACTTGCAGACAGGGGACAAGAGCACCTCGGTAGAGGTATGGAGGATTGGCCTCCCCCTGCCTCACCCCAGTACCAGGTATAGAGGATGTCCTCCCACCAACCGGCCCGGTTTGGCCTGGCCTGGCCTCTCAGGCCTGCCGGTATAGGTATGGAGGGAGTATCATCTCTCCATCCATGCCTGGTTAAGGTATGGAGGAGGGTCACCCATCCAACCACCGTCCGGGCCCAACGTTGCTTAACTTCGGTGTTCTGATGGGAACCGGTGTTTCAACGTGGCTAGGCCCTTGCCCAAAATAATTAGTTAACTTCTAAGTGGAATTTACGAAATGCCACCTAGAAGTACGAACGCAAGAGAAAAGCACCAAATTTACCACTAGAAATCATTTAAATCAACCAAATCTCTTAATTGCCAGTCAGGTAGGTTAATCAGTTTTTGGTTCCAACAGCAAGGTGATTTAACAAAAAATATTTCTTCATTGAGATATGTAAGCAAAAGCTGGTTTGGTAAAAACTTTTTTCTCAAGATGAAATCCGCGGAATGGAATCATGACCACGTGAAATAACTTTTATAAAAAATGCCAAGAGTTTGTGTTTTATACCATACCGTAGCATTGTACCAAAATTTGCACAAATATACCGATTTCACTACGGTTAAGAACCTAATTCCCGGCGCTAAAATATATTCAAAATAAAATATTTTTTTATCACAACATGCCCCTTCAACACTAATACCCTATTTTCCAGAGGTTCTGCGTTTCATTTCAATTCATTCAATAACATTAACGAAAGTATAAGAACAGAGACAATTTGTTCTGACAGCGTAGAAAAGCAAATTCTTCTACCAATTCTTTTCAAGTAGTGAAAGACTTAAAAGGGAGGTTATTAACAAGCTTGAGCCTTTTTGAGGAAATGTATTCCCGTAATTCTTTAACAGGTAGCTTTGATATAAAATTACTTGACAAGGTTCGATAATTTGTAAATGATGGAATAATATTTGAAACACGTCACGTAACCTGCTCATAACGTTCCTTGTACTCGCCGCTTCCAACATTATATCGGATTTTTTCATGTTAAAAAGCCTCCGTTAAAGTAATTTAATATTATTAATTTTTGTTAACCATTAAAAATGCAAGTTTTCATTTTTTCAACGTTTGATGCTTCAGGTTCAATGCACTGCATTTGCAGAAATATATTTTTATATTGATTTTGCCTGCCTGATCCTTGCCGCATTTTTTTGGGCGAGGAATGCATCACGAACCACTCTTTGCATGCCCAACCCAATAACAGTGAGTGATATATAAATGGTTATAACGAATGACGAAAGATTATGATGAACATAATTCCTATTACGGATGACATTTATTCTATTCATGCTAAATCTTATTTTATGGCAGGATTTGTACTATAGCAAGACATAACACGCCCTTCCATCATTCTTTGCCCTAAATCAGCAGTTCTCAAACTTGGCATAGTGGTACGTGCCTCTAGTTTTAGAGTGGTAGAAAATTTGTGTTAAAGGGGAAGCGAAGCACAAGAGCTGCTTCCCTAAATGATGAGAATAGTTCCTTCGATAGTATTTTTCATTCCACCATCAGTTTTTGAGATTAAAGGACATAGAAGGTTAGGAAATTTAGCTCTTGTTTTCAGGGAGAAAATATCAGTAGATTCAGCCAGTCGGAGTGCTGCGTAATTAAAAACATTTTTTATCATTACCTTCAAGAGAGTATACCCACGGCACTCCTACAGCTATTTGCACGGAGAAATAACGTATGATGTCTAAACAAAGGGTAGGTAGAAAAACTTGCGTTGACCATTGCCGGCATTTTTCCAGGACATAGAAATGGGTACTATTTATCACCATTCTCAATTCCAGGGCAAATTTTGTATGATCTAACCAGAGGAATTAGATGCCATATGCCATTATGATCTATAAAAAATTGTAAGTATATTGACCCAGCTCTCGGCTAGCGTTTTGGGCGATAAATCAGATGGTTCATGGTTCTAATCCCGAACAATAAAACTTTAACTTTAAAAACTTCAGAAACTTTCTAAAGGAGTGCGGAACAACCATATGGAAGATATTGTCGGTATTTTTATCCAATTTTCTCGAAAATGCAGTCAAATAGGAAACATCATAGTTACAGTTGCAATAGCCACGGAGAAAAAGTTTCCTTCTCCGGGAGTCAAACCGCGGACCTCGAATTCAGTAAAGGTAGGAGGATGAGAGAAGCTATTCCATCACTGAGACTTTTTATAGAGAAAAATATGAAAAAGGAACAGCCGACAAATTTGCTTCATCGACGTATAGAAAGCATTTGACACTGTGGAATGGAATAGAACTACACTGTTGTGATGAGTGTTCAGATGAGAGTGGAGTGGAGAGCTGCAGCCATCCAATCTTAGGATTGATATATGCCGATTATTGTAAAGAACTGGCTTTTTTATTCGCATTTTATTTATTTTTCTAATGCAACGACGCGTGGTAAGCTACTCTGAGGCTAAATGAGTAAATGCTGTAAAAACTACTGAGTTTCTTCTTTTCCATGTTAATATGCATCGTCTTCACAACCTAATAATATAATTAATAACATATTCCTAGACATCTTTTACATACATCAGAAATAATTCATTCAAATATCCGTTGGGTATGTAGGTACACATATGGAGAAACTAAGTTTTGGGGATAACGACTTGGTCATTTAATAGAAGTAATAATAATATCGTAAATGCAATGCTGTGCCACCGCATGAGCTGCTTAAATGTTATCCTTGATGCTAGATGCTGGTGTTTTATATTGTCAAGTGTTACAATTAGCAATGGGTCTCTTATTAGCGAAGCATGAATTTGTTTGCAATTTCATAGATATTATTGAAAAAAAAACGCAAGAAAATACTCAATGGTATCGGAAATACAATTTCACAAATTAGTTTAAAATAAATATGATACATACTAATCAGTTTATGAAATTTTTTTTTAACTCACTAATATTTGCCTACATTGTTAGAATCGACAGTTAGTTTGGGTGGTTAACATTCCTATCAACCTCATAAAACACAATGTAGGATACATTCAATTTAGGGCGAGTAAGTAGATATTTTTGCACTTCGATCCGCGGTAATCATTCCAAAGCCGGTCGGGTCGTAGTTGAGCAACCGTTGTGGACGCCAGCAAGTAGAGGATGGGGAACTGCTCATGTGAATCTCCTCGGATAGGCCGCGCCGCGGTGACGCAACGTCGGGGAACATTGGCGACATCTTCGGCCTAAGGAGAGCGCGCGCGTATAAATCCGCCGACTTGACAAACTCGCCGTCGTCGAGGTAAAGACGAAGAGAGAGAATCGCACGAAGTATGTGATCGCGGGCGGCGGGGGAGTGTGGGGGGGAGTGGTCGCGACAAATCTACGGGACAAATGGGTCAAACACCCCCTGAAAGTCCCGAGTCCTCGCGTTTGCCTCCCTCTTGACCGGGGCACCCCTGTCTGCCCCCCCTCCCTCCCCCGCCCCACACTTCTGCATCTGCATAAGACATGGTAAACGAGGTGGGCCGGCGTATCTCACGTGGTGTTCGACGTGCGCCCACAGGTATAGTATGGTACTTGTGCTACGTGCTCGGGGGAAGGCGCGTGTCTTTGCGCTCGGAAGGACGAGACGACGGAGAAGATGGTGAGGAGCTAAAAATGTACACATCCGTCCATGGTTTCAACTATTAGCTCACTTTTTATTTATAGCAAAGTAATTCAGTAAAACAATCATATGTCGAGTTTTATTAGGACTTAATATTGATAAAATGTGACGCCAAAGATACGAAATTTCCAACGATATTTTCCCGAATGCTGAAATAACTTTTCATCATTATCTATAATATAGTGGTTCACCGAGTAGGTAAGGACGGATTTAGAAGTACCTACCTCATATGGTAATTCGCTACCTCAGGAATCTACTTCTTTGTTGTATCTGTTCCTTCAGGTGTGTGATTTCCCTGACAGCTTTCCGTTTCCTTAGAATGCTATTTCTTTATTCGCTTCCTTCGCTTGTAAGGTTACCTTTGCACTTAGAACATAGTTAAGTAGAATATTTAGCAACTTTATCGTTTCATTTCCCATTCCATGATACATATAATAATATCCATGCGTGGTATTTTGATATATATATAATGAAACTAATGTAGATGAAATAAATAAAGTTGTCTTAGGGCAGATGTGGTTGAATTGATTCATTAAGAATAAAATAAATTATCAGTTTTCCACTTTATTATATAAATTATATGTTTATTGCGACCGGTTTCGATGTATTTTTATCATTGTCATGCATGGTTCAAATACTAAAAAAACAATATTTATTATATATTTAAAGATGGTAAAAAATAAATAAATAAATAAGTTGAAAACTGCTAATTTATTTCATTCATAAAGTAGAAGAGATAACCATTACTTTCATAATTAGTAGTGAAAGGTGTGTTTACAAAAGCAATAAAAGGAGTAAAGCAGAACTCCGTTTATCCGAAAACAAGATAGTTCATCAGATCCGAACAGGAAAAAGATCATTGAGTGATTCAAGCGATTGGTAGGCACGTGAAGATATATCAGAACGTATCAAACCCGATGAGGAATTGCGATGGAAGTGATGTGCACCGGGGCGCATAAAAGGGAGAGAGAGAGAATGCCTTCTGCTTTTAGAAGCAAAACAAGTCATTAATAACGGGTCTGGGCGGGAGGAGTCCCACGAGGGAAGGGGGTGGACGGTGACGCCCGGCGAGGCCAGGGGGAGGTAGAGCGAGATCGCCCCGCGCATAATAACCCGCAGGAAATCGTGTGACACCCACCCACTACGGGCACGGAGGGGCTCCTCGCCGCGTGGCTTCCATTCCTTCTTCCCCTGGTGCCTTTCCTCCTCCTCCTCCGTGCCTTCCTTCCCTACTATCCTGCCCTCCCTACTCCTCGCCCTCCTCACTCCAAACTCCTTTTTATCCCCAGACGGCAAAGCCAGGTGCGTCAGTCAGCTGCAGCAGCCGGTGGGTGATGTAAGATATCGGGCGAGCGACCCGCCGGTAGCCACCCCGACGATGCGAGGCGCCTGCTCTCCGAATGGGCTCTCCAAGTCCTGCCTTCCGACACATCACATCTCTTCCCCTCCCCCACTCAAGTCTTTTATTCCTCCCGCCAACATCATCTCCTCCAAACTCCTCCAATTCATCCCCCACCTAATTTACCCCCGGGGGTGAAAAAACAAAGGGAGCACCAATGTCTCAGAAGACCTCTCGCGTGTAACCACGGGCGCCGTTCAGGATGCCGTTTTTCTGATTTATGAGGTATAAGCGTGGCTACCCAATCCATGGTTTTTGTGAAAACTGGTTCGTAAGAGGGTATTTGGTTGGTGCGGTGGCTATATTGCAAGGTGACCCTTCTTTGGTTCTTGGTTCGGAACGTGGTGTTTATGTATGAAAATTTTCCAATAAATCCCTGTCCCTGCTATTGCAAAGGACAATAATCCGTCCAGCGGCTTGGACGTAAAGTCATATTTCTATCCACACTTCTTTCATTCACTAAATATCCTACCAGTTTCACTTCTTTATTCAAGTTGGAAGAAATCTGACCCAATTTTGTTCACCCCTAAAAGGATCAAATACTTGGTTATCAGTTGATGCTATTCTCAGAAACCAGCATCACGATGCATCCATGATGGTGCCACATGAATAAGTTTTTTTCAAGGCTTATCGGAGTCATATCCACCACAGCCCACTCAATAAGGTTTATCGGCACTATGATCGAGTCAGGGGCTAGTGGATCTCTTAACAGACAAGCATGAACTATTTTTTGGACATTGTTGCCACCATCAATGGGCAGCAATTCTTAGTGTTGCTTCTTCCGGAATCAATTGGAAGGCCAACATGGCTCTATCCATTGCCGGGGAAGCCATTACCGAGTCTTGCTCTTCTCTGGTATTATTAGTATATTCTTGAAGTGCCAGTGAGTTCTCTCACAATTATTATTTCCATTCGGAGTTCATGCAACTAATTATCACAATGGGAAAACACTAAAGAGTGCCCAGATACTATTGGGGAATGGAACACTGAAACACAATAATGAGGCTACTGATCTCAAGTTCTTTCATCGCATTACTTTGGGCTTATTTGAACTGACAATGAGTCTATCTTTATTTGAGTCGTGGAGTAACAATTTAAAATATATAACCTTCACTAAAATTGAAGGCAGTAATAAAATGAATCACTACTTACAGTTGTATAAAGATTTTCACAAACAAAAAGAAAGTAAAGTAAACACATCCAAGAAGATGAAATTAATAATTGGCATAAACACATTAAATAAGTATTCAGAAGAGAAAGAAATACATAAAAAACCGAATGAAGCCCATTCAAAACTTCTTCAATAGGAATCAGGTGAATTAGACGCAACGAGGAATTTAACCAGCGAAATTATATTTCAAGTCATTTAAAATTTAATTTTTCAATCCATTAGCGGAATCATTCCATTTTCTTTCATATCACCAATGCCGTCACATAGCAACCGAAACCCAGCGATTAACGCCCATATTGTTTCTCAGCACCGAAAAATTTTAGCGAAGAGAAATTGGAACTATAAATAACACGGAAAAACAATCGACGGGCATTTCCAGAAATTCCGAACACCGCGCACGAAGAACGAAACACGCGGTGCGCAGGATTTTTGCTCAAGATTCGTCGCCACTAATAGCACTTCCAGGTAAAGAGGATTGCTCAAATATTTATCTCCCTCCCTCAATCGCATGACGATCACAATATTCCTCCCATTACGCCCAGAACTACGAAGGACCCCTTCCACTCGGAATCGATGACGGAATAATAAAAGGGAACGGGAAAAAAAATATCGTGATGATGCCGAAAGATTTTACGCCGATAACGCGGATGAAAAGATTGGACCAAGCTCGCACGGTATCTCACGATGAGGACACGAGTGTACGTCCGTGGGCATACGTGAATGACGAAGTAAACAAAAGGGACGAGAGGAATCGAAAATATGCAAAAAAAAAGAAGATCGACGTACGGCGAAAGCAGTGGGAGAGAGAGAGAGGGAGAGAGAGAGGTGGAGGGGGTGGAGGGTTGAAAATGTTATCGTCACTCGAAAACAAAAGAAGGGAGGGAGACACGTTTCGCCCGCAAGGCGGGGATTCCCCTGGCTTTTGGCGCCATCTCTGAAGCGCAGGAGCAACTGCTCACTTCCACCCTCTTCGCCACGGTTTCCACCCATTTCCCATCCTTTCCGTGTATACCTTTGTTTTTGAGATTAATTTCTTTCGGTAACTTTTTTGTACACTTCTTTCTTTCTCTTTTCATCCCCCTTTCCCATGTCATTCTCCTCTCTTCTTCTCCTCATCCAAAACCCTCTCCTTCAAGTGCAAAGGTGCGTACACGCGCTAACAATGATAAATTTACTCGACTGTTTTGATTCTACCTCTCCCAATTTTTCTTACCTCATCCAACATGTGAAATAAGGGAACACTAGGTTACTTTTCCACATTCATATTTTCTAATAATTCACAATGATTTCGGCACTTTGCATCATTTTCAAGACTTTTTTCTTCTTCAATTCAATTCAAAAAGAGCTTTATTCCAACATTTGCAAACAATATACAGGAAGTAGAAGAAAATAACAAAACAAAATAACAAGACAGATATAACAACTCAAATGTGGACCCTGGTGTAGGCTTTCGCCTCTTCAGGGCAGGTAACACCTTTCACTGGAGTTCTTATCACTGGATGGTTGTGCTGGCAAGGCTTGACCTGGCATTTGCCCTAAGGACGACGGGAAACCCGCAAAACCCGTCTTTAGCAGGACCTTATATACCAAATAGGAAGACGGAGGGGTGTTAAACAGTGTGGCTGGGGAAGGAAAGGAAGGTCAGGGAAAGGGGAAGAAAATAAAGGAACGAAGGTGAGTTAAATAGAAGGTTTACCACTTGGTAGCGGAGGAGGAGTGTAGAGTGACACGGTGGTCTACAACAGCGGATGGTACCAAGATGTTGACAGCACTAGGTATATCCCAAACTAATGACGGAGAACTGACCTTCATGTAATATTATTATTAGAAATAATTAATAAAAATGAAATGGAACGTGATTAGGATAATAATTTATTCTGCTTTGAAAACATTTTATGAATTCAACAGAGCTCTTCATTATCTTTGTATACTTTGTTAAGATTAAGAAAGAATCATGGCAAGAACTAAGAAAATGAATAATTATTATCATTATTATAGATGAGTAACCGGTTAGGGTAGGTTAAGAAGAAAAAACTAATATTAATCTCATACAGTCACAGGCCCTTGACTCTGAACACGATTTCATTTTTCAGCTCGGCATAGGTACGTCCTACCCTTCTTCATCACACCCATCTCACATAAGCGAAATCTCTTTCTTCCTCTCCCATACTTACCCAACCTCCCCTCAGTTACGGTGTTCAGTATCCCCTACCCCTACATTACCTGTTCAAATCACCTATTCTGCCTTTATCTTATTTCCTTCAGTATTTTTCATCTCCTCACCCACCATGCATCTATCATTCTTCTTCCACATTATTCTTCATTTCCATACATTGCACTCTCTCTTCCACGTCCACATATCAAACATCTCCTGCCTATTCTCATTATCCTTCTTCAGAGACCACGTTTCTGCACCATACAGCGCGGATCTCCATATTGAACTCATAATCAGTGTGTTCTTTATATTCTCACTAAAGGTTCTCGTCATTAGACCTTAATAATTTTGAACGCCTCATTTGCTAATTTTTCTTCTATTTATACTACAACTCCTATTTTACTCCAACGCTACAAAGTAATAGCTCAAACTCCTCTAGTTTTCGCCCATCTATAATCATGATCAGAATCGCTTACACTGTCGTAGAAAACATAAAATAAGAAAACGTAGTATACCACCTCGACAATGACGAGAAGAATTGATTAACTAGTAGTTATTGGTTATTTGGGGAAGTTACCGACCGCTGTCATCAGCGTCATCAGAGATGGAAGAACAGGTTAGTAAAGGTAATTAGGGGAATTGAGTAAAGGTATAGAGAAATCCGACGTCGGCATTAGCCTAATTATGGCGAAGGAGACCGCTGTCTAACCTGTCATCCGACGGAAGGAATACTACACTAGAGGAGATCTCCACATGGAAGTTCAATAATGGAACCCAAGTACGGATCGAAATATATCTGAGAATATCTTGTAGTGCTGAAACTGTAGCTTCCTAGTTACCAAATCAACCCAACCCAGTCTCAAGAAGCTCTCTCGCGATCGTGTTAACCCCTTCCGCTTGATAGCCTACATGGACGAACACATTTACGTTTTTCAAAGGAATGAAAGTTGTGTCGTCACCCGTTTCGTCGCGTAAGAGGAGGGTGGTGAGGATAGACGGATGGAAGGGTGTGTGTGCAAATCCCATTGATGCGAGTCCTCTTCTCGTCGCTGGAGCGCGACTCCGCCACCCCCGCCACCGCCGGCAAACTCCGGACCCAAGTCTGGAGACACGTCTGCCGGGGAGGGCGATGTGGAAGGCGCGGGGGTGCGGGAGGGTCCGCTCCCACACTCCCAGGGGGGGAAAAAGAAGAGGGGTGGGGGAGGGGAATGGCTTCCATCCTCCACCCCCTTCTTCCCCCTCCACCCCCTCTACCGAAAACCCCCGTTTTTCCCTCTTCATTATTCCCCCGTCGCCAGTTTGCGTTCCACGCACTCCCGAGAACGCGAATTGACGACAGACACTGTATGCATATGCAAGAGCAAGTGTGAGGGGTCAAAGAGAAGAAAATGACGCTAGTCGGTCGTCGATTATCTTCTTCGTCACGTTGAAATATTTGTCGGTTTGCAGTAATTGTAACCTGGGGTGCGATCGTAACATCTACAAAATACCCTGCAAGCCACCACAGTTGTGTGTGGCAGGGGGTGTAATACGTGCGCTCGCGTTATCGTTTTGTTACAATTGCACTCATGAGAGCAAAGACGTTGTCATAGGATTCGAGACTATTAAGACTCGAGTCGAGCATCAAAACGTCCGCCAACCCGGTGTGAAACCCATGAAATCCCTAAGATACGTCAACGATATCTTCAAATTTTGAAAGATGCTTTAAATTACTAGTTTTAATTGTTGGATTGCGTTTTTAGGGTTCGCTGACTATTTCCACTCTAGAGACGCTTGCGATTTAAAAAAGGCGTTAAAAAAGGAACCGTGATCCCTTCTTCTGGGCAGAGTCCCACATGTGAGGGGGACAGCTTTGCATCTTTTCAAGAACATGCATTCGGTGATTATAGTCTAAATAAATTACTAGTCAAGAAATATGCTTAATGCTATATGAGGCTTGAAGACCGATGACCTTTCTATAACCCGTGGGGCTTCTCTCCTTCAGCATGTCCGTGTATATACTACACTTCAATGAATTCGGGATTATTGCTGGACTACATTTCTTATGGATCGGAAAATTTTGCGCGGTCAAGGTTAGGTCCTTTTAAGGTGTTTTAACGTAAGGTGTTTAAGGGTTTACTATGGCTAGTTTATTGCGTAAGTTATTTGTAGAAAGCGGCTTATGATGTGAATTGCAGATGGAAACGGCACCGTAAGTCCGCCAGCAAAACTTTTCAAAGGTTTGCCAAGTCGACTCTAGAAGCGCATTGTTGCAATCTGGCTCTGCACTAACTCAGAAAAATACTTCGTCAGATGAAGCTCTCTCGCAAGCACTTGCAGCAGTTACTTGCACAAGTAATTGGGAGTATTAACTCACCTTTACGCTACATGTATGTCTCAGGGTGCATTCCTTATGTGAGAAATTTTCAATAAGTACATTTTAATTTGCTAATCGTCCTTCTTTCTAGCATACGAACCACAGAAAAACGCAAATAACTCATTTCCTCATATATTGAAATGGTGCATGTGTACATTCATTCATGTCTACATTCATTGGAGATATGGAATGTGATTCGTAAAAGATACAAGTGAGATATTCAAAATACTTATATAGGATTTCATTTATCTTTCAATGAAACTCCGTTTGGTTACCATTTCCTCATAATACTAGATCTGCCTGCCATGCGTTGCAATGCCTTTTTATTTCTAAGTAGCAACATATACAAAGCAGACACATTTGCATGTAAAATATAAATTAAAGACAATCAACTTTTGTGTATTAAATTAAAGTTGAAAACATTTATTCAAGTATTTTGGGATATACAATATTTTTGGTCATACGGCCCTCTGCAAAAACAAATAAATTTTTCGGCTGTCCACTGGTGAGCATGCAACATATAATTGACCATGTGAAAAGCTAGGATTTTCCATATTTATTCCACACACTTGAAGCGATTGACCTTGTTTGAGAAGGCACAGCGAACGGGGATCTGTAGTCGTTTGACTACAACTATAAAATTAGCCACTGAACCTGGCTATTAAATGCTGCAGGTATGAATAGCCATTCATGAAATCGCTATTAAATGGATATTTACGCCTAGTTGCCAAGGAAATTTCTATAGTTGAAAAGGAAGAAAAATTGATGAATTTAGAGATAAAAACGCATTACTTTGACAAAAACGAAGCGTATAAGACATTTGAATGAAATAATTAAATACTGCATTCTTTAATGCGTTCTATGATACATAATTTATATAATTTTCATCCAATATCTTGAGTGAAAGTTATTTAAAAAAGCAAATAAAGAAAGACCTGCACCTAATTCAATGCTTTTCTTATGGGATTAACGTTAACAATATTGGAGTAAAAACAACCACAACATTTGCAATTTTTATAATTCAGAAACCTTTGTGTGTATTCAAATGCAACGTTGTGTCAAAAATTTAAGTCAATCGACTGAACACTTTTCGAGTTTTGCGTACACAAACAAACGCAGACTGAATTTTTATATGTGAAGATGGATTTCTTTGTATTTCCTTATCATTGCAAAATATTGAGTTACACCTGGAGAAAATGATTTCTTTCAGTTGAAAATATCTAAAAACACATGTCAAGCTGTTTACCTTATGTGCCATAGGTACATTGACGATAAATATTTTGTATTATCTGCATTTGAACTTTAACCAACCGACGTCGATCCTTCAGATAATAGTTCTCATGCTTCCTATTTTTTTATAATTTGACCTCTTCTCCTGCCTTTTCCCTCGGTTGCATGGACTAAATTACATTATAGAGAGATGTATTGTAAACGAGTGAAAAATTTGATTTGAAACAAAACAGTTCGAAATCGCTAATGAGGGAAATAAGAACAGAAACTAGCAACTCTTGGCTATCAGGAATACTGTTTAGTAAAAAAGTATATAATTGAATACATAATGTCCCTCAAAGCCAAGGAATGGAAAATATTTCCAAGTGCTTTTAATTCTGCAATGATATGTAATTTCAACGTAACTCGTTTTGAATCATCACCGGGTATTTATGATGAATATCCTAGCAGCTCTAACGTTAATGAATGTAAGAAGGTAGACTCAGTAGGTAATTACTCAAGCAATCGTAGAAATGTTTCTTGGGAAAGATTCTCATTCGTCACTTGCTAATGGTAAACATATATTCCCACTACTTCATTGGCGATGGAAAAGGTAAAGAAAACCTTACGAATACTTCTGATAAGTTGAATCACTTCAACAAGACACCCTTGAGTGAAGGTTAGATTGATAGCTCAGAAAGCAAAGCCGTCCAAGTAACATTAATACTAGTCTACGTATCTGAGCCTGTCATAGTGATGTTGGCATGCTCCTGCTCACAATCAATTCCGTCATAAATCATGCGCGGAATGTTTTGCGTCCACCGCAATGAATCTGTTTCACCTACAACCCATGTGCCCCCTACTGTGATGATAACCATCTAAAAATTGGAACATCATCTTTCATCACCCTCTATGCAGGGAACGATTTAAAAATAGAATTTCTTTCCTCTTGACATAAGGATTTATACGATTTCCTTCTTTTCCAATACTTATTTACTTATCCCATTCCGCACAGTTATTTATTTCAACATAAAGTATAACGTTCAGTTTGCACGGAAAGCAATCTACTCTCCTTAATTTGGTCGATAAACATTACCTTTTTATCTTTCAATGGGTGCCTTAAGAATGACATGGGAGCTTAGGTATTAAATTTCTAATCAAATGATTCTTTTACACGTGAAATTCAATAATCGACCACCAATATTGGTTTTTTCTCAACCTGGGAAACAAGTATTCATCTCCATAAAATCTAAGGACTATCAATCTATGGACACTAAGGAAGGTGGCCCAATTTGATAGAAACAAATGAAGTAATGATGGAATAGACGTGGAGAAAGGGTTTTCCCTTGGGATGAAGAAAAAGAGAGGTTGAGACTTCATGCATAAACTTAGTGGGGTTGACGTGAATGTCTCTCGAAAAGAGAAAGATCTGTGCATGAACATCTCTCACCTTCAGCCATTCATGGTAGACTAAATGCAGAAGTACGACGCAGGGGTAAAATGATTCTGCCTGACAATCAGGCAGAGTAAGGTATTCAGATAACGAACGATATCAACAGAAAATGTTTTTCCAATGACGACTGCTCACCAAGCATGTTTCCACGTTGTTATGCGTAAACTCAATTTTTCAATATTGGTCACGAAATATATGCTTGAAATACTCTCAAAACCAATTATATTCTGTAATCTTGGATATTTGGTTATTATTGAAAGCATATTAAAATGAATGTATCCACTCTATCATTTATTTTTTGGCCATTTGCACCAAATACATTTTACTTCTTAATAATATTTATAACTCGAGTGAAGAAAATATCTCACCCATTGAAAAATTAGATTTTTGGTAGTAGTGCAACATGCTAAATAATCGCCAAATTGAAAGTATTAGCTAAAAGAAATGTCTTTTTCAACTTATTTGAACAACCTGAGGGCTGATAAGAAAAATAAACTGATTTAGCTGTAACATACTCTACCAGTGCCATCCAAACTCCGGCGTAGATCTAAAGCACAAAACTCATTCATAAAAATAGGAGTTATATAAAAATCCAATTCATAATTACTAAGCTCAGCTTTCGATGCTTCATAAACTATCACTTTGACGCAAATTATTTTTATATTATTTGCCCATTGATCGTAATATAAAAGGAAATATGGTTTAACAATCCACGATAGCTTTCATTATCACACCATTACTACTACGATAATATATATTACAAACGTTTTAAAGCGCTTTTTATGAGATTAATTTTATATTCAAGAGTTTACAGATATTTTGTGATTGGGTTAATAATGACATTAATATCTGTTGAACTAATCGCAAAGGAAAATAAGTGGTTGAGGTGTTAAACCAATATTTTTCACTATTCAGTAATTTTACAAATAGGATAATTAATATGTGGGCTATTTGATTCAAGTGAACGAAAAATAGGCAAATTATAAGTACACTTTGGTTTAAAATTGTGGTAATCAGACCAATAAATGACTATGACAATTACCATATTACACATTACTATTTCGTGGAAAAATTAATTACAACTTATTTTTCAAATATTTACTATAATATATGAATTTTTCTTCATTTACCACATTATAGAAATTGTTAAAATCACAATTTGGTGCAATTCACAAGGATTTTGTAAAGAGTGGATAAATTTGGTGTTCCAAAAATCCATTGTGTGTAGCCCTTGCCAGGTTGAAGGTCACTCGTTTCTTCTGCGCAGTTGGCATTTGTGCAATGGTGCTGAACGACGGCTTTATTTTACGCATTGCATTTGCAGGTGGGATTTAACTATTTTGCCGCGAGCATTTTGGTCCGAAGGAGGAAAAAGTCCGCCCAAGCAAACGAGTAAACATAAGGAGTAATCCATGAAGACGTGTGCACGCTGGGTCACCTGATTACGCTATTTAGTTAGTTCTTACGCTTACGCTTATAAGTTCATTCCCCTCTACTATTTCTTTCCTCACGATGAAGTCAGAACTCTCCGGTGCACACCACCGTCGCAATGGACTAAGGAACACCTTCTCCGTCGACGTACCACGTGCCCTTCCTTTCGGTTGGCATCCTAATACCAACTTCTAAAACATCCACCTATGTACCTACGTTTTAGCCCTTGATCCAACAAGGGCGTGTTGCCTGAGGTGTTTGAAAACAATCATTCTCGCTATATTTACACCAAAATGGATTAAATTTGCCATGAAAAAAATTAAATTTAATAAACAGGGATTCGAGATCTCCCACTTGCCGGTTGGGTATGTTAGCCAGTTCCACCACCAATATATCTTAACTCAAGAAGAGTCAGCGTTTTTTTATCGAAATAGGTGTTCCTGTCTCTAGATCACAAAATAGCACTGGAGATGTTGAATTTTGCGATAAAAGAAAAATGCGTATTATTTATATAATATGGCCAATGTTTCATTTACGTTAATGGCGGTTTAGCGATTGTATTGCTCTTTTTTTATTTTGCTTAGAGACGAAGAGGTTAATACATAGAAGAACGCTTTGCAAGTGAGGAAAATGAAGGAAAAGGATAGGTATACAGAACAATAAAGAACTTATATTTTATAGAGAATTTTAAGATTTTTAAGAAGGTATGATGGGGCTTGATTACGAGCGAGTTGTCAATGGAAAAGCGGACAGATGACTCCTTAATTGGGGTGAATGAATGTGAGGATACTAGATAAATACTGCCAATCTGCTGTTAGATAACCGAATGGTGATGAAACCCATTAGTACTAGAGGTTATTGACCTTGTTTAATCTGAGCGGTCAAACGTGTAATGTAACTAAGGAGCTTGGTGTACTCGTCAGTGTCACAATTAAATTCAATCCCTTGTCAGAATCTAAAATAAAATACCTTACTTAATAAAATCTAGCATGCTTTTTACAAATCTGGATTGACACCTAGTGCCACCTGGAATGTACATTCTTCTAATAGGTACTTCTATGTTCAGGGAAATTGATCGTTGAAGGGAGATTCCCGTTGCCCTTCACAAAAGAATGTTTAACGTGACACCACGTGAACTACATCTACATCTACGAAGTACCGTGCAAGCCACAATTAGGGTTAGTGGCGCGGGGTGATTCCACACCAGGCATGTAGCACTTGTCCTAGTACAAATCAGGATCTCGCAAGTTCCTCCGGCCACTAGGTGCAGACCAAAAAGCAGTCAGGAGAACAGTGCGCAGTCAATCCAGAAACTGATAGAGTGAATCCAACCCTAAATATCTACTTACATCCACATGTTACCCTGCAAGCCTTGCCACAAACCTTAAGGGTGTGTAGCATGGAGTGACATGTCATCAACATGCATCACACTATATGAGGCCAATATCAAGATGCATCACACAAACTACCTTTCGTCTGAATCATACCCTTTGACCTATCTGGCATGGATGGCTCTACCAGGAGAAGTTATTACTGCTATCACCAGTCCAGCTCTAAGGGGAATGGATATGGATGGAATGAAAAGACGTACGACGTATGAAAAAAAGAAAAAAGGCATTGTGTCTAGAAATTGGAGCCTTGGCCTGTGAAAACCTAATTGATTTTCTCTCTCTTCCATTTGAACCTACCTCTACCGGTATATTATTTTAATGTGAATGTGGATGATCATTACAGTTGTAAGAATTAAGGCATCTCCTATGAAGGTTATGTCATAAAACTCTATAAGCAGCTCTTTCTCTTATACATTCCAAATACTTGCGACAATCCGTCTGCCCATCCTCTCAATCGCGCGTCGAAAACCAAAAGTCTCCTCTCTTTCACTCCCTTCAACCCCGAGGTGTACTATGCCCAACTCAGTTCACTCGGTCGCCCGGTTCAAGTTGTATGGGATGGGACAACCGGCATAGGGCGGAGAAAGGACCGGAGTCCACAGAACGGCCAGGAATGCAAGGATGGTATACATACAGCACCAAAAATACCCTCCTGTGGAAACCAGTTCCACGGCCATCGCACAACTCTTTTTTCTTTCCCCGTGGGTCAACCCCGCAGCGTGGTTAGAACGAAGGAAGGCTCTCTCTCCAGCGGTGGGACGAATTCTTCCCAGGATGTACCCTCGTGCGACCGTGCGACGGAAAACTACCCGGCAGTTCAACGGTTTGTGTGGAATTATTCGGGAATCTCTATCGCATTCTTTCGCTGTATGTTTTCTTTCCTGCATCCAATCGTCCCCGCAAATTTTCTCGGAAATTTAGATGACAGGTGAGTTGGGTGTTGAACAGGGAGGGGTTGGCTTTAAAATGAATCGGCTTCTGCGGTAAAACTGCGGGAAAAAAGGTATCATATAGTACATCCTGAAAATATTCACCATCTTGCTCTTTTCCAAGAGAATAATTCATGGAAATGTCAATAGAATTTATTTTTTTAAATGAATAACCGGGCAGAAATTTAGTGCCTTCATACCCAACAAAAATAATGCGTCTCAGGTGAAACCGCTTGAAGAAGAAAATGACACCACCGAGTTAATAAGGGATTGTGATTCTAATATCATATACTATTTTTCATATACAATCGTCAAAAACAGGGGAGACATTTATAAGCTAATGCGGTACTTAAATTACCTTGGATGTAACAGCATTTTGAAATCATGCACCATTCCGCGTGATACAGTTTTAGTACTATCAAATCTTATGAAGCCGAAGCTGTTGTTATGGAAACTCGTTGCTCACAGAAGCGAGGCCCTTTTTTTAGGCAACAGTCAATAGACAAAATAGTATTAAAAAATGGAAAAAAATAATTCATCACCAAAGCTATATACGAAGAGTAGATGGACGTTGACGAGGAAAAATATTTCCCCAGATGTAATTATTTTAATAGCCCGAAATTATATTCTTGGCCTTCAATTATTTTGACTAATCTGGTAGCAATAATGATAAGTTTTAGTTTTCATTACACTAATCAAGCTTTATTTAGTTATTTCCCTTTAGTTATATGGTTACGTCAATATTAAAATTAATTTTAGGAAGCCTGAGACACATAAGCAAATGATTTTTAAAATGTATGTAAATCAGCGTTTGACTATACAGTAAAACAGATGCACCCTTTATAATAAAATTTCAGATTTTTGTTAATTAAAGACCTCGTGTTGATTCATCCTTATCAAAAAGCTCTCTTTGTTTTATAAATGACTTTTTCATTGCTTTCTAAATGCTTATCTAATGCTGTTATCCTTGCATGCCTTTAAGATATGCGTTTAGGTATTTGAGGATGCGAAAGTGAAGAAATTTATGTGTTTCTTATAAGCAAAATGGAGACAATAACACGCACTTGAAAAACCTAACGAGCTAAGATGCACTTAATTTTAAGCCATGAGGCCATTTATTACATTTACAGTGAAACCTGGCCCTTCGCTGTCATGCTTAAATTTTCTCCTTGCGTATTTTATCATAAAAATCTCTGTGTTAAAAATTAAATACCATGTTCTACCAATCAGCAATCACACAAGTTGTTAGAATGTTTGGTCGATACAAAATAGCACATTTTTTAATAAAATATATCTCTCTGTAAAAGGGAATACTGGAAAATGGTAAAACGAGAACACAAATTACGAATCTTGAAGAACATGGTAAATTAGTGATTTCGTTTTTCGAATAAGCATATAACTACATTTAGTTTTAGTCTATTGATGTTGGCCATTTTAAATTAAACGTAAAAAGAAATTATTAAAATTTCACATTACATTACACTTGTATATAATTATACAAGTACCTCTATGCAGAATTAATCATCTCTCACGATGATTCCAGCATGTTTGGGTTAGAACTAACATTTCTCACGATATTAAAACTAAAAACATGGCCTCTTCGGCAAATTAAATTCCAATCAATTATGTTTCTAAAATTTATAATGAAAAAGTATTAGTCGAGCAAGTTATTCCACAAATATCTTTCATTTCAGAGTGTGTCATGTTGAGTATATCCCTGATTTGAATAATCAATATAAACCTCCTGAATTATTGAATTATTTTCAGCCAAGGTAACGAAAAAAGAGTAAATTAGTAATAACCCGTTTAAAACCTCTTAAGGGATCTATTTAAGCTATTACACATGTGTAATTATAATCAAGTACCTGTAGCAAAATTATGGAAGAATAATACTTATTATGAATTTTATCCAGGTTAATAATAGTATCATGCCTCAACTCTCCCCATGTAGGTGGTAAATCATAAATTAATGTATGCACAAAGCAATTAAATATCATTTTGTAAACGCATACTTTTATTCGCAGGTAGCAAAAGCGAGCAAATGCATATTCTCTCATTTACAATTTAAGCTTCGGAAAAAATGAAACAAAGAGAAAAAAGCAATTTTCAGCATTTTCAATTTATATTCAAATTGACATGTTTTTACCAGGTTAAATATCACCCTGACCCAGGAAGGAGCCAAATATTTGTTAAACCCATCGTCAAAGGATAGGTTAAGTGGCATATATGTTTCATGAAGAACTGAAACTTAAGATTAAATGAATTATTTCTTTCCGGTGACTTCTCGACCTCGTCGGCAGAATGAACTAGAATTCACTTTTTTGCAGTATGAATGCCTTTACTGCGATGACGACATCGAATTATTGGCAACAAAGAAAGATAAATCCAATACGTTAACCAGAAAATATTCTACGAGTTAATAGTATTTATTTCGTTTGAATAAATAGAAAAAGGTATACATTTCTTTTGAATATATAAATAATGGTATGTATTTTGTTCGTTAGCCCAATCAAAGAGCCCTTTCATCATAATTTAAAACCCTGATAAAATTATAATTAAAAAACTGAATGATTTATTATGGCACCAAAAGCTTTCTTAGCGTGTTTCATGACCTGAAAATTTTATTAATTCTAATATCATTTTCGAAGAATGATAGAGTGCCTTCGAAGAATGATAGAGTGATAGTATAACCCTTTAAATAATGGAATAAATTTGTCATTATGGTGGAATAAAATTTCTTATAGGAAAGTAATTTACGTTAACGGCAAGAATCTACTGTTTATGTATCATGTTTTAATACCCATTCTTTTAGAAGATGGAAGCCAATGGAAGGGCTTGATAAATTACATGTGAGCCACATATTAAAACATCTGCACGTCAATATAAGATGCGATTGTAATTAGTTTTTCCCTGAAGACACTCCCCACAAACGCGTAATTCTAAGCACATAAATAAACATTTACATTAAAAAAATTGCCTTTAGGTGTATTTTCATTTTTAAATTTAGATTTATCTGTAACTTAAAATAAACATCCTACCACAGACCCGACGCATGGATGTGTCATAAATTACATCATTATTTATCTTACACTTCCATATACTCCACACAAGCTTTTATTTATAACAGTGAAATTTGTTTTACATATTCATGCGGAAGGAAGGACGTGTAGGGAGAGCTTCACTGACGATGTCATTAAAATTTTTAGCCGTTTATCTTTTTTTTTATTTGAAGTTTACTTATCAAGTACATTTCATCCAATAGCACATTGGTGAATCAAAAAACATATAGGTAATGCCAGTTAGTTGGCGGAGCCAGAAATAACAAAAAAGCATGTACTAAGACTTAAGAATATTAACTTCCCGATAAGAATTAATAAGCCCATGGTGATTGAGTGTGAAAAATAATGAAAATATTAGGAAGCATATGTCTGAAAACGTAATATTTTTTATCAGTATTTTATTTTTCATCAATTTTCAGTGCGTCTGAAGTTAATATGTACTGAAATTAACTTAATATACGCAATGTATAGTGTTCAAACTCTAAAATGAGTAGAGAATTGGAATTATTCTACGTATGTGCCAAAATAATTAATTTCTAAACGCTAATCCATGGCTTTACTTTTAAGTCCAATAATATGAAAATGTGTTCACACGTCTTTAATTCTCAGCATCACAAAAATAAACAATGGTCTATGAAGCTAGGTACCGAATCACTACTATTCATAATTTCACACTCTCTTTAACAACTTTGACTGAATCCTTTTAACTTTAACAACAATTGTACTTAGCACGGATTGTCTGTGAAATAATATTGGGGGGGCACCCGTGATTTATGACTGCCGGCAATTAGAAAAAGGCAGTAGTGACTTATAATTCACAGGCTTTATTCAGAATTTTAAATTCCTTTCCTTGTTTTCTTTCCTACCATTTCAACTAGTAAAATGAGTGAAAATCTTCCAGCAATGCAAACGAAAAGGTACAGGAGCAAAATGACAAAGTACACAATCATAGCACATAGAGTAATCCACATTCTTAATTCAATAGATTGTAAGGATAGGGAGCAAGAAACTAATGAAAGAGAGAAATAAGAGCGGTCAGGGTAGTTTAAACTTTTTTCTTGGGAACAATCACCACCAATGCAAGGTGAAAACCGGTCACAGGGGATGTATATCAAATAGCCCCTGTAAAAATGAATGATTTGAATAATTTGAGCTCTTTCTGAGTTGTTCAAATATTTTAATGAAAAATCACAAAACATTTCTTGATTTATTATATTTTCCAGGTGCTCAGGATGCATCTCGCTCGATAGTATTTCTTATGCTTATTTGAATTTTAAAAATAATTTATACTGTGTTGCACCACCTTGCAAATTGCCAAACTTTTATACCTTTGCAGGAATAAAAAAAATATTTTTCATTGTGAGTGAAGAGCCAACGTGAGGTGATAACGTAATACTTATCCGGCCATTAGGAGTGACTACAGCGCTTTTATACGCTCAGAGCCAGAGGAGTGAAGAATTACAAATCGTAATAACGCTATAGCGCTGAATGACGCGCAGGTGGTTTGTTCTCATTTGATTCGAAATTATTTCTTTCGTTTTTCCAAATCGACTACAGAGTGGTCGATGTTTTGAGCCTCATTAAGCGTTTTCAATCACCTCAGAAAGGATTTTCCATTGTCCGTGTACTTTTCTCCTTTGGAAATGATTTTAATGCGCTCTCCGGAAATAATATTTGCATTGGGAGATCAAATATTTACAACTCGAGCGCTACGTCTCTTGTTCAGCCGATAAACAGGCCCCTTATACATTTTTAAGCGATACATTTTATAATTAAGTGAGATAACAATAGATTTCCGGCTTTAAAAGGGAAGACTGCACTAAAAGACAAGCCGGGGAAATAATGGCAGGGTAAATTGAGTTCCTTTGCTCGCGACTCATTTCCATTCCACACGCATGCTTAGTAAGTATTTGTTTTTCAACTCAATATTCCGCATAAACATTTATTAAACCGGGCGGTAACCGTTTGTTCAAAGGCCTTTGTTGGAGAAAGGTATTCCTGGAATCCGAGTGACCGCGGGGAAGATTTAATATTCAACCCAGAAACAATCGAATCTACCACAAAGAGGCCAGAAAGACATTTTTACTTAGCTCACAACGGCAACTACGTCAAAAATATGCAATTACATGAACGCTACTTGGAAAGTCCTAAAATAGGGAATTAATAAATTTATTGTCATCAACCTAATGATCCGCTCGTGATAAAGAGTCCAAGTGATAACGAACAGTGTGGAGTTGTTCAATCTGCAACTTGAAATATCCAGTATTTAAACATTTTAAATTCAGGAAAAGTGATTAGAAAATCATAATTCTCACGTGTGGACTAACAATGAGAAATATATATTTCATTGACGTGAAAATGTTTTATATTGTAGAATAAAGGCAGTATTACATGGATGTACGGTATGTGATTAGAGTAGGGGTGTTTCTAGAATATGATGAAGCAATCTTCTTGATCTTCACGATTAGTGCTTTCTTCTCGCACTTCGACGTAATGATGAGGGATAACATTTAGTTGCAATGTTCTCAGTGGTAAAAAGATGAACTTTTAATTATTTGAAACACATTATACGTGTTTTAAGGAAACTTATCAGTGTTCAGCCACTTAAAACCAAATTATACTTGTAAATATGAGTGTACTCCAGGGCATTTTCTCAAACACAAGGTTCGGGACCATCATACACCGTGGTTGAAGACATTTTCACATGACATCCGTGGAAATTCGTAAGGAAAAAGTAAAAGAATCACTCAAAATTTTCGTTTGATAACCATCAGCTCAAAATATATAGAGCGATGTGAAATAATACCTGCAGAAGAAAACATTTAAAACCATTAGGTAATACATAATATAAGTAATTGAGGCGATCTTATCGTAATATAATATGTACCATAATGCGCAGGTTTGGTGTGATATTTTCTGCAACCCGTGGAATGGTCTTAAGAGAGTTGGGCCTATAAGACCCAGCGGATACCACAAACAACTGCGAGGGCACTTCAAACATACGAACAATACTCTGCAGAACTCTGAGGCATTGGTAATGATGTAATTACGTGATTCTGTAACAATAAACAAACATACTCTCATATATTTTAAACATTTTACTGAAAACTTTAATCCACTTCATGACTTTGACTCTCTTGAGAATACGAGCTCAGATATCGGGGGAAACAACTCTATTTATTTCGTCGTCATTACTATGTATTTACATGTAGCTCCTGGATGTGGAGTTTTTTTCTTATGAAAAACATTGAATTCCAAGTAAGCTGTAACTTAGAGACCACCCTCGCTCTCCTATTTTAGACTAACTCCGCAGGTACCTACTTCAAGCTCTCTCTCATTGGCGTATTTTATTGTTTCCTGCATGGAAAAATGTTATCACTTCTGCAACATAATTATTTCTTAACTTATTATTAGTTCAATTCACTCAAAAATGTCTTTTTTACAGCTTGAATTTTAATTTCATAATTAAATAAATGTTTCTCAGATTAAATATTAAGTTGTTAATTCAATAAGTTAGATAATTGCCTCTACTAAGTGTAATTACATTTCAATATTTATCAATTTCTAAAATATGACTTCATATTCTTTCAAATAGACTATAGAAAAAATCGATAATCTCTGAAACGAAGAATTTCAGTTACGAATCTGAATAAATAACCAAATAATTCACATAAATACTTGATAGTTTTTCCATGCGACGAAATATTTCTTCATGTTCATAGTCCTGTCGGGAGTTCACAACTGGACAGTTGTCGTAAATATTCAATCCTCATGCGTCGCTCAGTGACAGCAAGGGTTCTTTTTGGGAAATCATTCAAGCCATTAGCGAAATGTGCTAAAGTGACTCTCTTTCTTTCGCTCACTGTCCCTCCCTATCCCTCTTTCACAACGTTTATGGAACTCCGATAAAGAGCTTAAACGGCCCTTCGGTTGAATGACTCCGGGAAAATAAAAAAAATATAAAAAATATATAATCGGCCGAGAAAATCTTGATGGATAAAATTTTCCGAGGGACCTTCCCCCTCTTCTTTTTATTTTCGTCATTCTCGCCGACTGGGAGTTAATTTCTTCGCCACACGTTTGAATCGGCGGCGGCAGCGGTGTGTGTGTGTGAAGGGAGGGAGAACTTATCAGAGTGTAGGTTGTCAGCTGGTTTTATGATTTTTAACGAGGGAATCTCTTGTTTGTGCACCGCGCTAGTGGGAGTGAGTGGCTACCGGGACGGAGAGAGAGAGAGGAAATTGGGGAAAAGAGAGGGAATGATGAGGTGTGGCGAGGGTGGGCGGGGGACTCAGCGGAGAGATGGGGTTGGCAGCAGGTAAACAAAGCAGACGAGTAGCAGAAGAGAGGAGCAAGGGGAGGAGAGGAGAAAATTGTCGACAATTGAGTAGAAGAGAGGGAAGGGACCCAGAATGAAATGGCATGGAAGAAATGTTCCTCGTCATGCCTAGAGATGAGAGAAAAAATCGTTCGGATTGCCATCGAATGAGAAGGTGCTGGATTATGAGTAGCTTACGCATATTAGCTGCGTACCCTTATCAGGGCAGGGCGTGGCCAGATAAAAATGGCTGGCTATCTATGGCTGGGTAGGTAAGTAAGGTGAATTTTGTTTTGTTAATTTCTTCCACTCTGCCCTTCACTTGCTCGCCTATTTCGCGTCCGTCAAATTAATTTGTTCCTTGATGAACGCTCTCTTGTTTCCAAGATTCCAAGTATTTCTTGTCACTAGAGATAGTTATAAAAAAGAGCACTGGGCAAAGTATGCTGGCTCGAATTTTGGCTTACCATTCAAAAATCCGAGTATTAATCCCAGCAATACCAGCAAATGGGAGATTTTTAAGGGTGGTCCCTACAACAGTGACGTGGTTTTCACTCCTCTCCAACAATTATTCTTGCCAAAAATTCCTTCCCGTTCTTATTTCTCGTTCTATCTATCCCGTTCTATCCTACCAACCACTTATGGCAAACTCCATCTCAGTTGTTAGCCACCTTACCAGATGGTCAGCGAATCTGCATTTCTAGTTAACAACCATTGCCATATGGCCTCATGCGTGGACAATGAAGAGTAACCAATAAAAATGAAGTTCATTTATGGATTTAGTTTTAACTGAGTGATGGTTCCAGATAATCCCCTCTCATCAAGGTACAGCCAGTTGAACGTTTGCGTTACGATGTCTTTGCCATCATAACCTTTAGGGAAATTAGAAGGAAGGGGAAGCTGAACAATTCCCCCTGCTTGCGGAAATCATGGACATATGTCATATGGATACAAATTTACTGTATTTCCCGATATGCTAGACTACGCGCTCATCACCATTACCTGAGCTCAGTTTTTAACGATGCATGTTGGTGACTCATTCTGTATTGTGTAGTGATTATCCAAAGAATTCCAAGAAAGCTACCGGTCGTAGGTGCATATGAGGAGGCTCTGAATATCAGGTGCGACTAAAAACTCAAAAATGTTGACCTGAAACTCAGAACTATGTTTTACCCACTACCATTGGGGCCAGAAAAAAATTAAATTAAAGAAAACATGAAATACGACGTTCACTTATATTTTTCGATTGTATATATGATGAGGACTGTATTCGCCATGATTCTCCTGGTTTAGAGTAACCATCGGACTTATATCGTTAACTTTTCTCTTCAAATCCCGGGAAGCATCAATTGGAATGTAATACACCACTACATTCCAAATAATTGACGACATTTCATAATATCATGTATGCCACACTTAGTCCAAGCGCTCTTTTTCGTCTTACTTTCTTCCACACTTACAGTTCTATCCGAGGAAAGGTAGCAAAGACAAATAATGATAAAAATATTGTGGATGAGTAGTAAACGTCTAACGTCAAGTAGTAATACGATACAGAAAAGGGGCTTATATTCGTGCATAGGTACCTAGGTTAGTGTAGAAAAATCAAGGAATAGCAAGATCATGATAATTCCTAGGAAAAAAACAACGAAATAACTTAATAATAATCCAATGTTTTTATTATGCTTCGAAGTCTCTTGCGTTATGTGGGGCAGAAACGTGGATTCTGAAAAAAGGAGAACGAAAATAGGCTGCAGGCATGCGAAATGCGGGTGTGGAGGAGGATGGAGAAGGTACGGAGGACGGAATAGAAGAAAACGAAGAAGTGCTTGACATGGTTGCTGAGCGAGAGTAAACTTTTTTATGTAATTAGGGGAGGGGCATGTTAGGTGGCTGGAGGAGATAAGGAGATGCTTTTCTCAGGGCCGAGATAGAGGGAAGGATGTTGGTCATGTGGGGAAGGGAAGAATGAGAATAGGTTTTATGGACTGGATGAAGAAAGGTAGGAGGTACGCTGAGATGAAGAAAGAAATACTGGAGGTAGACGGGGCTGAGGTAGACTGCACGTGTATAAATCTGGAGGCATTTTTTCTGACTTCCATTGAAACCTACCTCTAACCGGTGGGTTACTTTAATGAATAATGAAGGAAGTCTCATGTAGCTCGCGCATAAATTGGGAAGTACAATATTAAATTGAGAAAGGTCCTTGAACTGGAAGAAGGAAATTGGTACCAATGGGATTTTTGTACGTATTATTTAACATTAGCTACATATCAATCTCATCGATCGACGAAAAAATTCTAAAATAACATTCAATTCTATAACATATTTAACTGGGTTTGTGATGATTTAAATTCAAAAGCAACGGAATGCATTAGCATTTCATGACACGTTCAGTAAATACGTTTATATGTGCATGCGTTGGGTAATAAAGCCATTTTCTGTGGGTAAACTGACCATCGAACAAACGCACATTATAAGAAATTGTCGTCAGTGAACCAGCTTGAATGGACACGAAAAAAACATATTACAAACGCTAAACTTAAAGAAGTTTAGCGTTTGTAATTTTTTGTTTGTAAACTTAGTGCTTTTTGTATTCCACACTTTTTTATTTACGATCGTGGTTTCGGCAATCATTGTCATTATCAAGGCATTGTTATCCACTTAGGTTATGGCAACTCTTGTCGAATCTATGCTTGGAAATAAAGACGTTTGGCAAAGTAGACAGTAATACATTAAGTGACGGGTACCAGTTCCACAAATTTACGCCGAAAAACCTTCGCCTTTACGCAGACTATAAACGTAGGGAAGAATAAAAAAGTAAAATACACCAAAGACGAAGCTGATGGGTATAATAATGGTCTCGATGAAAATGGGGGAAGAAGCATTCTGGGAAATCCGGAAATACACGTGGAGTGTAGAGGAGGGAGACAGAAGGAAACGGCACGTAATGGGGCCCGTGAAAAAGGTGGGGGGAGAATGAGGAGGCTTGTTGAAGTTAGGTGGGGGAGTCATGAACCGGGGGGAAGGAATGGGTCGGAGGGGGAGGGTTTATTTTTCCTCTCTTGGCCCGCTTCGAGTGGGAGGGGAGGGGAGGAAATTTTGAGGACGTGCGGTTGGTCAGTTTCCCTCTTTTTTTACAATCTCATTTATGCTCTCTCCCCAGCGAGCGGTGTTTTTTTTGCGAAGCGAGAAGGAAAGAGGGCATTGGGATATGGGCGGGTGGGAGCCCCAGAGTCGTCAGCTGGGTGAGCTGTCTGCTGTGTGGAAGGGGTGGGCGGACAGAAGAGGGGTGACTCTCCCTAAGAGAATGAGACCGATGCAATTTATAATTCGGGGAAAGGGGAAATGACGAAGGGGGTGGCAGGGAACCAGGGGACGGAAATTTAAAGAAAATTGTTTAAGGAAGAAGAGTTCATGTCGATCGAGGTCCATCGTCGCTTTTTCCACATTGCGCGCGTGAACGTAAAATCCTCCGTAGCTTCGTGCTACATCACGTATCTCCCCTCCGATGATTAATGGCTTTTTGACTTAAAAATTTGAGAGTTCCAATTGCAGAAGCTATCAACAAGCTGTAAATACCAACAAGGAAATTCACGCAGAGAATAAACAAGTTCGAAATGAGGTAAAATTAGTTATTTTTCCTCCCTTAAAAATCATTAGATGAAATTTTGCAATAAAATCATTCAGGAAGAAGATTGAGGTAGGAGCTTTGTTGATATCATCAAGTAAGAAATTAGGATAAGTAATTGCAAACATACATTAAACTGGGAGGGATCGCAAGTTCTTCTGCTGTGTGGGAGCGGATACAAGGGAGGCTCTTCGTGGGAGAACTTCTTATTTGGGAAAGAGGAATTACCGATGAGGGAGACAGAGAAAAAGTTTAAAGAAAATTCCAGTTGTTTTACGAAGAGAAGTTATTGTCGAACGGAGTCCATCGTCGCTCCTTCCACATTGGGGACCTGAACGTAAATGCTGTTTGCCGCATCACGGTGTGCTCTCCACCCATAATGACTGGTTATTTGACTAAAAAATCGAGAGCTTCAAGCAAAAGCTATAAAACCTGAAGAGGAAATCACTCACTCAGTGATTCAACCCGAAGGTTGGTTTGGATAGTTAAGGGTTGAGCTCACCCCGGACTAAGCCACAATGCGTGTGAATTTCACACATTCAGGGTAAGGGGGCCAGTTCCTTTCCCTGAGCCACCTCGCACTCCGAATCTTTTTTCGTTCATTGGGAGATAAAGTACACAAGAGTGACCATAAGAAATGAAGGTAAAAGTAAACCACGTGAGTAGCGATGAAAGTGGTAATGAAAAGTGACTGAGAAGTGCCTGAGACAAAAACACTCCAAGAAAAGTCTCTCGCTTTTCACATGATATTCACATGTAAACAAAAATCTATGCTCCATTCCCTGCGAATTATTATGCGAAAATGCCAGTACACAAAATGAGATAAGGCCGTGATGGAGATAATACAGGGTGATTACAAAAGAATGCGTCGGATTCAAAGATCTTTACTTTTCAAATGGTACGAGCTACAGAGCAACGCGACCTCTTAAAATGACCGGTTAAAATGACCTCTAGTTCTTTCGAATAACGCTAGGAAGCGCTAGTTGCCAAGATAAGAGCTTTTATACCTCAACTATTTTTTTCGTAAGCTTCATGATGGAAACAAAAGTCGTTTTCTGTGTTGCAGTACCCAAAAAGTGAGTCTGTTACAATGGTGCAACGTGCTGTTTGGCGTGAATATGACTTTAAACCACCGCTCAAATCGAACATCTTACGCTGGTACCTACTGCCTACTAACAGCGAGGAATAAAAAACAGCACGCATAACGTTGGCTGTGAAGAGAGTAACTGCTGACATGCTTCACAGAGTGTGGGAGGAATTTGAATATCGACTGGACATTGTTCGGGTTACTCAAGGAGGACAGATTGAACATTTGTGATGTTTTTTCCAACAAATCTCGCGAACGTACCGGTCATTTTAAGAGGTCGCGCAGCTCTGTAGCTCGTGCCATTTGAAAAATACAGATCTTTGAAACCGACGCATTCTTTTGTAATCACTCTGTATTAATGAGAATATTGAAAAATGGAAAGGCGTAGATGGGATATCCAGTGAAATGTTGAAGTAGTGGGGTAAAGCACTTAGTAGTTGCTTCTGTGAAGTGTATAATTTATGCCTAAAATGTTCTGTTGTTCCAACAGATTGGAAGAAGGTGATAATAGTTCCCTTCTACAGAGGAAACGGTGGGTAGACCGAAGATAAAATTACTGAGCATTGTTATTTAATATTACGGGGAGATTTTCCACTAAAATATTAATCGAAAGAGTGAGGAGGATGTGAAGAAAATTACATTTAACGGAGTATGGGATGTGTAGTGTGAGTTTATGCCCGGAAAGGGAATTAGTGATCATCTGTTCGCACTTCAGCAAGTGCTAGAAATGTGCATGGGGGTTCTAAAGAAGCATATTGTGGATTTAGAGAAGGGATGTACAACAGGGTACACAGGAATAAAGTATTTTAGTCCATCACAATTTTTTGGTTTAGCAATTTACGTTCTCAGTCGAACAATTAAAAATTAAAATAGTCGTTATCTTAAAAGTAGAAAAGAGAAGTCAACATGGATCAATGCCGCATTTCACCATTGTGCAGCACATGATACGCCTAAAATATGTTAGTATCCCTCGGAGATACCTGAATGAATGTAATCTTATGTCATGTTTAGCCATGTTGAGGGCATATATAATTTGAAATCCATACTTATATTTTAAAATTTGCAATAACAGGTCATTAATCCTTAAAATGGACAAAAAGTATTTCCTATGATGAATTTGGCTTTGTTGATTAGCATTATCAATATATTTCTACACATCAGCAGCTTTTATAAAAATGCTAACACTTTTGAAATTAATTTTAAAATTCCATTCCTATATAAACTCAAACGATGCATCATATAAATGATGTTATCTTTTTATTCATGCTCAATAAATTTGCCAATCCACTTGCACAAGCTATAAGTTCACAAACACCATTTTAAAATCTTCAAATGCACAGACACTACACTTGCTGGCCAGGGCAGCCAAAATGGTACCCTGCCGGGCTAACTACAGGCTTGCATCCTACCTCGGGTATAGACGTTATTTCCTTCTTACGCCTACTATCGCTATTTAAAGTTATTTCTTTAGTTGTTGTTTTAGCATATATAATATAAGTCTGTCTCCACTATCCAGCAATTGTATTGCATATGAAGAAGGCAGAAAAACTAAATAATGAAAAATTGATAATTGCTATCAATAGAGCCTAGCGGGCGTGGGGACGAGTACACCATTTTCCTAGTCCATACGGAATATTTTAGGGAGATAACAACAAAAATTAGAATCCAATTGTATTGAATTGAATTTAACTGGATTGAAACTAATTACATACTCATGAAGAATTTTAACGATTTATGGGATGAATCGCCGATGCAACCATTGCCACCCAGTCAAAACTAGCAAATAATTTAAATTTTAAATTCTGGGTGATAACCTCAATCGGTCATTGGATGCGGAAATAGGTAGATGAAATCGGTTGACTTTATCTCTTCGAATGTATTGCATTTGACCGTAATCCTTCGCTCTCTGAATGTTATGCGCACATTTTCCGGTGCCTTGATGATCACGTGGTGGGACGGCTTTTGGAAGAGCCATCCCGACTCAGAAATGCATTTCTGATAAGCAAGGGTCCAGAATGTCCGGCGTTGCAGGCGGCCGAGAGACAACCCCCATGCTACGACGACGTCATCTGACGGCGAAAACGTTCACCAGGAGGGAAAGAAAGTCAAGAGCTCAGCTCGCCCGCCAGTCAGCTGTTTTAGGGGTACTGAAAAAAAATTAGCCTCGAGACACTGCGCTGGATCTTTCCAAATCCAACGATTTTCAAACTGTTTCCGTTTGGGTTCCAACGGCTGTAAACCTCTTACAAATCTATCATGCTGATTAACACAAAACTATATATGTATGCCTCGTCCTCCGGTCACGGCTCATTTTATTTTTACAGAGCGCATGAGAGACCAGGTCCAAAAAATTAAAAAAAAATTAAAAATTCTTTCAAAATGCAGCTGAGCCGAAAAAATGTTCTCTCCCCTCTAATAGCTTCCTTTTAGAAAAGGTGCTTTAATTCTGCATCACGGCTGATTGGTACATATGCCTCTTTCAACGTGCCCTATCAATGATAACAAATGCCAGTATGGAAGCGCACCGTTACAGTCTGCATGCATTGTGAGCAATATGGGATTCATTTACCCTTTTGATAAAAATAGCCCTTAAAAGCCTTCGGAACTCAAAACGGTGCTTTTTGCGTCGAAAAAATAGCATCGAGGAAAAAAGTATAACAAAAAATTATATCTTTATTTCTTCCAATAATCAAAACAGGAAACTGGGCGGTTTTCATCCTACCTTTAGCCTTTCCATTAGTGTTAGTAGTTGATCCACATTGAATTGATAGGAATTTGCGGAAAAAATATAATTTCAAACTTCACTTGGTGCCCATGACCCGTCAAACTTATAATTGATGGGACAGATTTGGGCTCAGTATCCGAGAACTGCTGATTAATAATAGGTGAGAGGCTCCAGTAGAGCACTAGTTTTCTCAGGCTGGTTGGATGGATCAATAAGATGCTAACCGTATATCAATGACGATTATTTCTGACACATCAGAATTATACAACAATGACATATGATTCCCCTGCAGGAAAATAAAGAGTGTATTGTAGACGAACTTGCGCGCTCATATGTTAGCATTTAGAGATAGGGAGTAGGATATTTTGATGGCAGCAACTAAGCATTAGTTTATCAGTATTAGTTTATTAGAATATCTAAGGAGAAATCATAAGATCAGACAATACGTTGAAGGAAACACAAACGCATGCTAAACTCCAAACTAAATATTTGACAACATTTTCAGAATTACTAAAGTTTGACTGAATTAATCTGTCTCGCTCATGCAAACGTTGAAGATTTAAACAAGGCAAGAAAGTAAGCAATAAAATAATACAATGTTCGAATGGAAATACAAATTAGACTTTGAGTGATTGGGTACTTATGAGGAACCATTAGTTTTGGATTCCGAACCGAATACATAACACTCGAGGGTTCGTTTCTCCTAATAGAAAGGGCCGCAGTCGAGGAGACTCTCAGTGTTACCTGAGTTTTTAAGCTTTTAACTTAGTTTTCACATTTGGGTAAAAGGTCTATGATAAATTCTAACAATGCTTTGAAAAACAAAGGAACTGAGATTTTCCTCATAAAAAATCAGTCAAGATGGTTTTAAGTGAAAAAGGATTGAGACCTACCTACTTCTATAGTATTTTCAACATTCGTCATCTGCCTTCGTTTCTGACAAAAATATCTTTTTCTGTAATATACCCATTCCCACATACCTTTGGAATATTTTTTATCTAAACCACATCATTCATTGGGTCTATATTACAAGGCTATCCTCTCGATCCATTCCAGACTTCTCCATCAGAATGACAAACCAAGCAACAAGTTTCAAGATGTAATGCTTTCCTTATTCCACATTAAATTATAATGAAATAACACTTTTATATGAAAATATATCCCCCACAGTTTTGTCACAATGCATAAACAAGTCGTGGAAACATTATTTGTGTAACAGCGTGGGCATCATATTTCTCTATTGCATAACTGTCAACATTCTAATCAATATACATAGACTAGCCTTTAGCTAAATTCATCGTTCGCAACTTAGAGCTCTTTTAACACGGATATACAATGATGCCTAATGCTCGCAATTCAATGAAAGCTTTCCCACTATTGCATCAAACTATTTAGCCAGCTCTGACTGATATTTTTCCTGCATGGTCATTGATGTACACATATAGTCATGGTGTACATATATTCTGTAAAAAGGATTATGATAAATTCCTTTGTCAATGATGAAGGTTTGATGTTTCTACAGATTTTATGGCTTATATTTGCATTTTTATAGTGACACAACTAGTAGATCGTTGTGGGCAAATCAGGTGCATGCTAACTGCTATCATAAAGCTATTCAGGTTAATTGATGACAATAATTAAACAAGAATGAGATCAATAATATCATCTCAAACTTTTCAGCAATCGGTCCTCATGAACAACTACTAACCGCCAGCAAAAGGGAATAAGGTTAACCGAGCTCCGTCTGACGAGAGGATCACGCCGCCTCCGCCCCGAATTTTCGCCGGGAGAGACCCGGGCCACCTGCCGCCGAAACTTGTTTCGGACGTTCCCGCTCGGCTCGCATCCGGTCGGACCGGATAAAAAAGAACATGAACCCCGGGGAGGAACGAAAAGGAAAACCGAAATCGCCCGGAGGAGGAGTGAGGAAAACTCGTCTTTTTTCTTCAGCTAAGAGAGCATCATCTTCGGCTGGTAGGGAAATATGTAATAACAACACGGTGCGCGCGACTGAACGGAAAAGAGCGCCAAAAAGTTGCCCTCTAGGCGCATGGCCGCGCGCCCGAAGCGCCACTGTCTTCCCACGCGGGCGGCCGGCCGAAGGGCGGGTGGAAGGAGGGGAAGAGAACTCACACTCCACACAGTGGGCGCGCGCGGGAGGAGCATACGTCAGTCGGGGCCGGGCGCCATTTTGGGTCTCTCTCGCACTCCCCGCCCCTTCCATAACACGAACAGACTAACCCACTCCAACATCCAATGCCCGAAACCTTGGTCCTCCCCATCCAGTATTAGGTCCTAACCCCCCCACCACCACCACCACTGAGAGATGGGAGGAGGGAAAGCAATGTTTTCGGAATTAGAGTGGAGTGGGCATGGAATCGATAGGCACGAACACCAAGTTCCGCCCTCGCCATCGCTCTGTGAAGCCCTTTGGGACGAAATATAGTGTGCGGGAGATTGGGTGAGGGGGAGAAGGGGGAGGGAAGGGAAAGAAGGGTCCAGAAAACGAGATAGGGGAGTGAGTGAACTCCTAAGAGTGAGAGGGGTTGGAGGGGAAAGAATTCAAAGATGAGACGAGGATGTTCGGGAGATCGCCTTTTTATAAGCGAGCGGACGGCTGAGGAGAGAGCACGCTTTGAAGGAAGAGGCGGCCGCACCCCGTTCGCTGCCCGCGGAGAAAAACGCACTACGCAGATAATGTGTGGCACCGGTTTTTTTTAACGAGCATGAGAGAAATCCCCAAGGATATGAATGTGTCTGTGTGTGCTTGCGTGAGAGAGCCATTGTCTGTGTGCTTGGTTGTCGAGTGTTTGCGCGAGTTTGTGTGCGTGTGGGCAGAATAGGCGCGGCGTTATTTTTTACGAGGAGGGTATGAAGGAGGATGAAAGGGAAGATTGGTTGAGGAGAGCGGGGCTTGATGCGCAACACGGGCGAGAGATAGGGAGATGGCTCACTGATTCTGGACGATCTTAGTTGAGAGACGTGAGTACAAATAGGCGATAGTAGTCGTTATCAGGTGAGCTGAGAGGCTGCATGACACCATTGAAAAATAAACGTACGTGCGCATGTGCCAAACTTCCTTGATTAGATCAACGAATAAAATATTGATAAAGTAAAGAATTGCAATGAATTGGAGTGGAACCCGTTGCTACAATTTATTTTGGACTAATCTTTACATGAATGCATCATTGCATATTTAAATTCGTCCTAGTATTACCATTTCACCCTTATAAGCTTTTTTAAGGGAGATTTTTCAAACTAGTTACTATAGTGCTGCATAATACTAGCACATTGTTACCATAATTGAATACGAGTAGTTATTTCACATGAAGAAAAATGTTAATACAGACTTATTTAAGTCCTAGCTTCATTCACACCCTCGCTGTCAGAAGAATGCTGAGTCTTTACATCAGTCATTGAGTGATAACTTAAGACATGGTTATTACATAATATTTAGAGGACCAGGTCACCAGAAGCATGCCAATACAAAGAGTTTATACTTGCATGCCTCACTGTCAGGTGAATTATTACACACTGTCAAGTGAATGCAAAATCCTAATATTTATCATCGATCTATGTTTTTTACTCCTCACTAACTGCATGAAACGAAAAACATTTAAGTTCCGTCTTGTGGGAATTACAGGGTTCGGCATAGAGATCTACAGCAATATCTCTGAACTAAAACACATAAATTCTCTATTGTTACTGTAGAATCTCACGTAAAATGTACATTTTGTATGAGAATTATGCCTCACGATAGGACTCATTGACATGAGCAGAACTTTGTTTGCTAGAAAGTTAATATCATTTCATATCATTTTAAATAACATCATTGGATATTCTTTTAGGCTCATAGTTCTATTTTCAAATCTATTTGATAAAAAATATTTCTGCAACGCGATGAGACGAGTATTTAATTTTTTGGAAGAAATAATACACATTTTACATCAAATATTTCGCACTTTTTTCGAGCTCCAATTCAGTGCCCAACAAAATTAACTTCTATCATCCTGCAGGTTACAAGTTGCATCAATTAAAAATGCAAATTGCGATGCTAAGTGCATTTATTGCGACAATATCTTAATGTTGCACACAATATACTTGTATTTCCTTATAGATGAAAAGTTTAAACGTGGTTAGCCCATAAATGCCGAAATTTGATATAATACTTCATTTTAAACGTTTAAGCTTGCAGTGCCACATTGAACAAATTCACTTGAATCAATACCTAAAACAGTTCGTATTTTATACCATAGCGATTCATGTACAATAATGGAATAACACTGATGATATGATAGAATGATAAATTATCATGTGGAACAACTCAATTAATTAATGCATCATGGTCGAAATTTAGGGAATTAATGTTGGGTTTAGGAAAGTTGGTATATTCTGTACCCTCATTCTCTTTGGATGTAGAAAATGAGAGCTTAGAAATGGGAGATGGATTAGAATATGCATTTAACGGAGTTAAATATGTATATGTACGCTGTAGTGAGTAAAGTTGTAGAAGTAAAGAACATGCCAGCAAAAATTGGAAAGTAAGAGGTACGGAAAAAGTGAGGGAAGAAGATGACAAAAAATGACAGATATTGCAAAAATACCGGAAGAGAGATGGACACACCAAAATTTGTACTATTTCAGGGAAATAGATTAGAGTTAAAATAGTTTTCAGCTGAACATGGTGAATCGATGATTTTAGGGTGTTTTTACCGTGTTCAAAACTGATTATAAACTTAGACCGGTATGTACCTTTTTTAGGCGGACTTAACAATCACTATTTTCGGCATTCTCCCAGGAAAATTATTTCAAGTGAATGTATTACTAGTTGATCCACTATTGGGAGAAAAACCTTTTAACTCTGCAGACTGTCACTGAACTTCATATAGGTGCTTAAGAAAGTACCTATTTGTGACGCTTCATTCCGATCACTAACATTAGGAAAATATGCTAAGAAAGATCTCTCCTTATTTTTAAATTGCCTTCAAGTTTAGGAACCTTATTTTCAATGAATGAGTGAAAGAGGTAAGAAAATGATCGAGGAAAACGTAAGAAGATTGTCAAGTCACTGTTTTTGAGAAAGACGATGGACAACTTTTCTTAATATGAAGCATCTCTGCAATTAAGACCCATTCATTATACTTTCTATATATTCATCAGAGAGCCGAGAAATTTCTGCATATATTCGTACTAGACGAGTCTTTATTCTTGTCGTTACTCGGAAAAAAACCGCTGGAAAAATATCCCCTGGATGAGATTAAATCGGGTCTAGGAATGTATACATATTCATATGACTTCATTTGGAGCATTTGTAGCTGCACACGATCAATTGCTCGTTGAGCAATTTTATTTCAAGATTGGAGAGCAGTTACCAGAGAGGATATTAAGTAATTGAAGTTCTTGCCCCATAGAATAATGTGGGAACCTTATTATTATGCTTATTATTTTGGATAAGCGATATGAGGACTGGAATTAGAGACCACACAAGCGGAATTTCATGGTGAATAATTTAGCTATTTTGATTTCTGTTAATCTAATATCACGTTTCAATTATAACACTAAAACAGATTTTTATACCTATATATTGTGGTGATTAACATAATATATAGTGTGGTATATACATATGATAGTTGCATGGAAGATATTAGGGACCGATGGCAGAAGATACTCATTAAGCTACTGGGACACATTCAAAGAATATACCACATTTTCGTAAAAAAACCACAATCAACAATATACAAATGTGACACAGTTAGGATCGAAGTCACATTCCAATTTAACAATTAAAAGGTAGGTTCATGCCTTGACATTTTCTTCATACAGCGATTGATTAATAAGATGGACCGCAGATTAGGATAGTTAGATGAAGCAATTGATTCGGAATGCCTCATTATCAGGAGAAAACCCTCAATCTTCCTTTTGATAATTTGAGATGATAATAACTCATTGCTTCTAAGGCAATGACTGAATAAAAAACCTGGTGGCTTTCCGGTGCGTTTTTACTTGGCTTTAAAGAACATGACCTCAGATTTAACTCCAAATTATACAACTTACGGCGTTTCAATATACGTTGTCCTCATCATTATAAGAGATACCAAAACAAAGGCTGCTGAATAAGACCAGGTCTTTACAATCCATGTTGCATACTCTTATTTGCATGGCATAACAAACAATGGGCATATACATAAATATCTCACCTGCCTAAGTGTGCAGAAACTTCTCCATGCCATCCATGCCATGGCCAGATACCCAAGGGAATGGAGAGGAAGAAATTTGGATATGAGAGGTTTCGTTTGATTGCCTAATCCTTGCTTGCATTTGAAGATTGATTGAAAGCGTTGCGTTGCACGGAAGCTAATCGCGGGCTCTACAGAAGGTGGGATAGATAGATGAAGTTCAAGAAGTGGGTGTGAAAAAGAATGCAAGAGTTTGATGAAAATAAAGGAAGACAGAAAAGTAAGTAATAGATATTTGTTTTTTGATATAACAATAAGCTATTGAGAAAAAAAGAGGACGTGGCAGGATTAGATTAGGAGAAGATAATCCATGTGGGTAAAACAAATAACCAGAGGAGATTGGACGTGGAGAACCATAATCAAGGATAGAATGGCAGGTTAGCGAGGAAGAGGGAGGAAACGAATTTCCATGGTGGATGAATGAAGAGAGAGAAAAAGAGATAAAACCTGCGGAGCTTAAGAGAAAAATAGGACAAGAGAAAGGTTATTGAAAATGGTAAATGTATGGAAATAGAGTATATGAATGGTCTATTAAAAACCAACCCTAGCTGTTAGAATATTGGGAATAGGTTATCACTTCACTGTATTTACGCTTCCCTGTTTTATCTGTTGAAAATACCTATTTGAGTGCATATCTCGTACTTAGCCACTGTTTCGACAAATTACGCGTTACTAGGAATTGATGTCATATAGTGATTCTGCTTGAGGTGGTCTCATCCCACGGGTGGGCTCGCTTGACGGTACCACTCCGAGCCTCGCTCAAACGATCTGCTCTGTGAAGCGAAGTCGAGACTACTGGCCGCCCGACTGAAGTTCAAACCGGTGTATTACGTCCCTTGCATATTAGCCTAAACTACTGCATTTAATTACTTGCCAAAAGGAAGAATATCAGATAAATTGAAAAGCCAAGAGCTTTGTTTTAAGTCCGGTCATTTCCGGATATTTTTCAGTCGGACGCTGATCTCCTATTATGGTGAATAAGGAGAGCATTTTGAGCGTAGCACTCGGTAAATCTAATGGTACGTAAAACTGTGGACCCCTAAAATTCAATAACCCCTATTTGCTATCATACGCCTAAATTGAGGCTCTCTCCGCCCTTCCTCTATTCAACAAATATTCTATTATTATTAATTAGTATTCTACTCAACCTTTCCATACCATCGTACCTATCTATCCGTCATGACTTTTACGACCTCAGCAGTCAGTTGCCTTCCCTAGTAGTGGCTACTACAACTTAGTAGCATGGAACTCAGGCAGAAAATAAAAGGGTAACTTAATCAGAGTCCGTTATTTACATCTAAATCTAATATATACCCTGCGAAGCACCTCTTGGGCGTGTGATAAGGGGTATTACAACATCAGCCATGAAAAGGGGAAGAGGTACAGAAAGTGAATTGGAGAAGGGAAATGACGCAGGTGAAATATTAGTCAATGGGATGCCATAGTTTCTCGCTCTTTTTTGTTGTAGTCATTATTGTTATGTCGGAAGAAGGAATTTTTCTACATATCAGTTAGGCAGTGCACCTGTATTATTTTATCGCTTCTATCAATTCTAGAGATATAGTCCGGGGTTAAAATAATATCCTCCGCGACACCCTGAAACTCGCAATATTTGAAATTTTCAAGTTATTCAACACGGAGGCCTACTTGCTGTATGGCCTCTGAGTCTCTAGTGGCTACCAACATGCTCCTTCCATCAGCTGTGCCACAATATCTGTTCATTCGGAGCAGTTTTCTTTACGAAGCGTGAGGATTTCCATTGTATTTTGTTAATTTCGCACATTAACACTAGAACGGCCGGAACTTTTTCCCCCTAGAAAGACCAACTTAGCCATTTTGGCTAAGTTCCCATTTCCTCATCAAATAATGTTGTTTCTTAACCATTATGGGTTTGCTACAGTATACATATGAGATGTTAATCTCTCTGGTGTATATGGCTAACTGTTATGTACTAAGTCTTATCTTAGGTTTTATTGCATGTTTTCTTGCACTCCTGTCGTGAAGAGATTTTGCGATAATGAGTAATTTGCCGATCACACTGCACACACAGCACTGGCCACCTCCAAGATGCAACTTTAGTACTGATTGCCGAGCATTTTGGTCAATTGCGTGAACTTCACATTTCCTTTCATTACTATACTCAACTGTCTCTGATTTGAATCTTTCTGAATCTGATTCTGAATATTTCTGTCATTCATTGGTCGTTCAATCCTAAGATTGGTTGACTACAGCCCTATATCTTTCCCTATCTATTTCAACTTCCCTTACTCTCTGGTAGTTTCCTTTTATGAACTTCCTTATTTGGTCTATGTATTTGTCCCTCGGACTTCCTCTTGGGACTTTTTCCTCTGTTTTTCCTTCAATTACATTCTTCACAATCCCATTGTGCCTCAGGGTGTGCCCAATTAATCAAGTTTTTTTCTGTATAGTGTTCCATATAGTCCTTTCCTCTTCACTATACTTTTAAATTCTTCATTTCTCAATTTATCCGTCTATTTGATCTTCAGCATCCTCCCCCAACGCCACGTTTAAAATACATACAATATTTTTTGGCCTCTTTTGGCCTTGCTTCCGATGCAAAGAGTGCCACGCTCCACACGTGTATTTCCGAAAATATTCCGGAGGTATATCTTTCTGCACAGAATCCCAAACGCTCGCGGCATATGCGTAATATCAATGTGGTACCCTCGGATCACAGGAGGATAATAGATCGTTGTTGTTAGACAGAGCGAGAGAGGTAGGAGGAGGTGGTTCCTGGAAATTGGATGTTGGGAAGGAGACACTAGGACCGGAGGAAATAATAGAGGAGGAGCTATTGCCGTAATAAATGAGGATATCTGCGGAAGGACAAGGCCCTGGGGACGAAGGAGGAGGACGTGAAGAATTTCCTCCAGCCCTATGCACTAAAGAGTGGAGGGAAACTGAAAGAAGGGTAAAGAGAGGGAAAGAATGGGCAGGGGGTGAGAAACGAGAGTGAAAGGGAGAAGGGGGGAGAGACTAGAGAGCTAGTAGAATGCGAGTGGGTATAAGTTGAAAGTGAGAAGGGCCGAAGGGGGAAAAACTAGACGCAGTGGATCGTGCCTAGGGAAGGGGGGTAGACACCCGTAGACGCCTAGGGAGGAGGAGGAAGCGACGTGAGACCTGCACTACGTCGTAGGGGAAGCAATTATGAAGAAGGGTGGTGATTTAAAAGTTTGAGGGAGGAAAGATGAGGATTTAAACGGGGGCGGTGGAAAAGAACTTAGCAAGTGCCACCGTTCTACGAGGCAGGAGGAAAAACTGTGTACTCTGCAGGTTGGAGAGGATTGGGGGGGGAGGGGGGAGTGACGTACAGCGACACTCGGGGACTAGAAAGGGAGAGTTAAGGACTGGGTGGGGGGGGAGCCCTGCGAGGATAGTGAAAGGGCGGGGGCGTCGATGAATAGTAAGGGTGGGTTCGTGATACTTGGTCGGGGCCTCAAAAGTGCTTAGAAAGACGGTCGACCTCTAAATTGAGATGGGGAAGGGCAGGAGATATAGAGGGAGAGAGCACAAGTGAACTCGGAGAGAGAGAGAGGGAGGGAGAAGGGTTTTCGTGTGATGGCAGAATGGCAGAAGGGGCGTGACTGACGGACGGGCACTCCGGGTAAACCCGCCCTAGGGCCTTAAGCTCCCCGGGATCCGTTTGGTGGGCGTGCATTGTGCGATCCATTTGATCATTATACATACCTACAATCACAATGTGCTCGCCAAGAACCTAGTAAACACCGAATTAGGTAGCAGATAAACAACTATATTCCTCTTTACTCAAACTCATTGCATAGCTGCAAAGAGGTTTTTTAAAGAGAAATCCACATAATGTATTTAGGAACAATTTTTGACCGATTTAGTGACTATAACAGAACCTCTGACAGAGGTTCAAATAATTACGCAGTGCATAATAGAAAACACTTAATCGTTGGAGATCATTTTCTGTCTTTATTCTCAATGAAATGACCAACATTTGGTTTTGAAATATAATGATACTTCCAATGTACGAATGAAGTTGGGTAACTTAATTTTGCATGTATATCAGACGCAATTTTCAAATGGTGACGTTTAAGCTTCACTTTCAGCATATGAATTTGAGGTAGAAATCCCAGGGAGAGTTGGGGAGAAACAATTTCTAAAATTTTGCAAATAATCCAATCTTAGGATTGAACGACCAATGAATGACAGAAATATTCAGAATCAGATTCAGAAAGATTCAAGATCAGAGAAAGTTGAGTATAGTAATGAAAGAAAGTGTGAAGTTCATGCAATTGACCTATTGGACACATTCTGGGACATGATAGACTCCTGAAAACAAACATGGAAGGATATTTAAATGGAAAAAGATAGCGAGGAAGACCGAGGTTGAAAACAACCAGTAGAATTTGAGGGACATAAAACAAAGGAGTTTTTAAGGATCTGATTTGTTACCTTAAAACCGAATAGAGGGAAGAGCAACAGCATACTGATATTTGGAATTATTAAGTTGCAGATGATGATGAATAAACAACGTCTGGTAATAATAATCTCATATCTCACTGAATAATACTAAGCATAGTAGAAGATTATCGAAATACGTTCTTTCTAATAAATGTATACTTGCTCGTCTTCATCTTTTCAAGTCCCTCCCCATGGGGTTTCACAGTGCTCTTCTCTCCCACCATTTTTCTTATTTCCTAGTAATAGTTCTTTTGTCTCATTCTTCGGTCCTCCAATACTCTCATTGAAGTTTAAATTGCTTAAAACAAATCTATTTTGTCACCTACCCCACCTTAAACTTCTTCAACCATACTCCTAAGCATGTTTTTCCATTAATTTTCATAGAAATCCGAAACCGGCTCATATCCACTCATCGGTATACCTTGGCTACCTTCACATAGGGATGTTACTTGATTAGAAGAGGCAGAGTCAATGTCAATCAAAGTCAATTATAATTCGTTGTCTCGGGCGTGACTTCATGGAATCGACTTCACATAATGAAAAGTAAAGTAAACTTTGTGGAATTACAAAGTTTTCTTTACTTTTCATAAAGTAAACTATGATTTTCTTTGTTGACTTTTTCCTTTGTTAAATGAAAAATGGAAATTAACTCCCTAGCATATTCATATTCAACTATTTCCTTCTTAATGGTTTACCAATGATTCCAGTGGCTTGAACAAGCGTTAATCTATCACCTGCTCTGAGTAATCAAGACGCTCATTGTCCATTACTGGAAGGAAAATGTGGCAATTCTCATTTAGGTCACCTATTAAAACAAGTTTTTACTCCAATGTAGCGCATGCTCTTTTAAGTGGCACGAAAAATGCTTTGCACTTCGGTTATATCACATTTGTTTCAGCTACGACACGAAAATAGTGAGTTTATTAGAGAGACCAGTGACGTTTTGCAAACACACGCAACCACGTTCACCCTTTTCAGTTTTGCGAAGCTCTCCGAACGAGAAATTAAGAAAGTGAGTGATAATGAGGGCAGCCACTGTCCTCCAACCAAGCGCGCGCAGATGGGAAACGGAGAATCATTTGCCAAACCACACCCCACCCTCAACCCACCCACAACGTATCTCTCCAATGCTCAATCTTCAGAAAACCTTGCCCTCTTTGATGTCCGTTAGGCAGAGCTCTCCGTGGAAAACATCACTCTTGATGACAGGCGTAGGGAGGAAGAGAGAGGGAGACGGAAAAAATAAATACACGGAAAAGTGGAGTCCTGCACATTAAAAATGCGGCAGAAATGAAGGGAAAAATGTAACATTAAGCGCAGGACGCATTGGTGGTGATCTGCTGCAGGATGCGAGAGGGGGGAGGGAGGAGAGAGAAAGGGGAGATGATTATGAGAGGAAAAGAGTAACGCATGCATGTAGAGACGCACAAAGGAACTCTCCTAGCGACGCCGCGGATAGATTACGCAGGGACTGCTGTCGCTGCAGCGGATTGTGTTCACTGCTGTGGGGAAAAGAATGGTGCCGTGAGTTTCAAAGTTAACCGAGATGTGAATGGGAAAAAGAGAATAATTTCCAAGGTGCACACCACGGGCTAGATGGGCGAGGAAAGGCGGTGGTCGGCCGGGTGGAGTTGACTGAAAAGGACTTTCTGCAAAGTCCACAGTTCATAGATTCCAGGATTCTGATTAGCAAGTCTTGAGTCCATTGCGTGCAACTTTTATGGCCGCAGGGAAGGATGAAGCAGGGTGCATTGTAAGTGTGTGGTTGTAAAATAGTATGGAAATAGAAATCCCCACCCCATTTGGAATGTTGACCACGGAGTAGACACTCTCTCATTTCTCAGATTGATGTGCATCCCGACAACCGTACGAGCATCTCGTTATGTGGCTGGGATTTCAATACAACGGAAAGGGAATGACGTGAAAAATTTGGGAACGGAAATTTCCACGATTTCTGTTTCCAAATCGATAGCGCAAAAAAAGAACAGAAAGACTCAAACGAGACTTTATGGGAGATATCTCAAGAAAAATAACAGGCAATGAAGTTAGATGAGAAGAAAGTTCATCTACAGCTCAGTATCTCGAATGATTCCACCGTGATAAACATGCGAACATTTTTACATAAACGTCTCTCAGATACTAAATAGGCTCCTCTGTTACATTTACTACATTTTAACTTCGCGAGTGATTATTCCGCAATATTTCACTTTAAGTGGCACACGAAATATTTGAAAATAATCTTCTCAGACTGAATTTATTTTTGTTTTTTCTTTTCGGTGATGCGTGATAGAATTCTAGGCAAAGAACTGGAATCTAAGGGAAAATGTGGACCTTTATTTGAAGTAAATACTACAGTAGTTTGTAGATATACACTAGAGTGAACAGCATAGCCCGTCGCAATGCCACAATTAAAATACCAAGTTATTTTGAAAGTAAACAATACTACGAGCTGAGTTGAAACCAAATTTATGGTAATCCACTTTTGCCGTCATTGGGGAGGCAGATTTGCTCCCATCAGAACTCTCAGATCAAATTATCAGGGCTTACTAATAATGCATAAAATTATTCGGTCAAAAATTAAGATAAATTAAAATATGGTCGGAAGAAGACTATTTCACTTTCGTATTTGAATTGAGCGAAGAAGTACAATCATACCTGAGACTAAAATGAGCATTCTTCCTGAAAAAAACTCGTGTGGGGGTTAAACGTAAAGCCTCATGAAAAAAAAAGTTCTGAGGGTAGAGTACAGATCCCAAAGAACTTAGCTCAGCTTCTCGCAGATTCAATGAAAGAGCTCCCCATGGAAAACCAATTTGGGTCCCACAAGTAAAACATATGAACTTGTATATAATTTGAGTCAATGGACTGTACTTTATAATTTACACGAGTTTACCATTATGTCCTTCACAAATGTTGCATTTATGTAGAAATCACAAGTTCATCATTTAATATATTCAGAAAATTCAAATTCAATTACAAAAAAATAGATTAGTTTAAATTTTAATTGAGACTTTGCACACAATACAATGTGAATGTTTACTGTATGTAATTCATACATGTGACTATATATATGATATAAAGTAAGCATATACACAAATTTACGATTTCTAGCATACAGCCACACAGAAAAAAAATGTTGCGATGGGTATCTGTAAACCACACTCATAAAATGAAAGTCTACGGACAGGAGGGTCATTTATTTTTGTCAAATTTTGAAATTTAATTCCTACAAACATTGCCATTAATTCATATATTCTCAAAATTTCAATTTCAGAAATAACAGGGGTGGGAATTGCATTGACAATAGATTAGGTAATGGGAATATATCCATTGGACAGATTTCTCTAAAGTCTGAGGAAGACGGGCCTTAAACAGACATGGGCTGGATTTAACTTTGAACTTTTATTTACATGCCATTTCCTCAATGTTTCCCCGTAGAATCAATCATAATTTTCTAAAAAAAGGTAGATTTCTTGAATTTTGCCAAAACATTCCTATCTTTTGTGAATTTCTACAGTGAAAAATGAGTATTTCAGACCAAGGATAAATAAATACCAGAAAAAAGTCCACCATGAAATTTCTATTGAAAATAAAATAATATATACAAGTAGATAATTTTAATAAATTTCCAAAGCCACTGTCAATAAGAAAATCCTCCACGGGAGTCACCGAGGAGTTGGCTATATTATAAAGACTTGTACACCAAAACCGTCGAAAATTGGTCTCCAAGAGCAAGTGCCCTTCCCTTTCACACAAACTGGAACACAATGCTTTTGAATTGACGATTTCTTCTACCCAATTCCACGCAGAAGTTCTGCTAAAACAACCATCATGACTGCACAGCATTTCTGCTGTCACAATAGGTGTTTACCCTCTTCCATGAACTGAAGACATAAATCTGAAATAATGGTAATAATATGAAATATTTCACTCACGCCACAAAATGAAAGACGAAAAATCAACTATTCAATGCCTTTTTATATAATAAAGACCTAAGTTAACGGAGACTGTATCAAGCTTGACTTGAGAAATCTTTCCATATTGAAAAGAGGGAGAGAAAAAACTCAGCTATTCCACATAAAATATTGTATTTTATGACCCAGGTTTCGCTGCTGTGCAGCAACTTCACCTGAAGATGCTACACAGCAGCGAAACCTGGGTCGTTAAATAAAATATTTTATGTGGAATAGCAGTTTTTTCCTCTCTTTCCAAGACTAGTTTGTAAAATGATCTGATTTTCCTTAATAAGTAATTTTTATGCTAATCGATGGAGTAATTTCAACAGAATAACGACGGTGTTTGTTTACTGTGAATTCTGCAACAAAACCAATAACTTTAGTGATGTATGAGCTTCATCTCTAGACATTGATGTACAACGAAATGTAATAAAGCGTTCGTTTTTTATAAAAGAAACCGAAATACATGTTTAAATTTCTATCCAAGAGTGTAATATCCCATGGAGTATATTTAAATGGTAATTTTAAGCTAGGAATTAGGGATTAAGCATGGGAAAATTGTTACTCATGCGGAGGAAGTATTCTTTATCATAATTTTATGGTTATTTTCTTATGGTGAACTGGTTGATAGATGCATAGATTTACACTTTTCCTGAAAAAAGCCTCCTTGTGATAAGTTACCGAACCAAATGTTATTAGCATTATTGGGTCAAAGGATCAATTCCTTGAGACACGTGATGTATTTTTATTTGATTCCAAGTATAAAAATGTCGTTATTCAGGTTCAATGAACTATTCATGAATGGTTACGAGGTTCTTTTAAAAAAATGGGACACATTATTTTAATGACTCGTGATTTTTAATGTAATTTTGGTGTGCGATAAAATTATCAGTATCTACAATACGGCTCCTGGAGAGTACTTTAATGTATACGATAAATGTAGGACATTAGATACAAGTAGATACCTACAGCAATATAGTAGTTGACATTCTAGGTTTTCAAGTGCTAAGGTTTGCCACTTACGCTTGGTAAAAACAGAGAAGTATTATTTTTTAGACTGTGTCTATTTGTGATTAAAGCGTTTATCTAATCATAAATGCATTGAAGAGAAAATTATCTATAAAAATTACTATATTGTCAATCACTTTTATCCCTTCCGTTGAGAATCAACGGGTATTTCTGCTAGTTATCTATAAAATACACTCAAAATTTAATATCCTTTATAGCGAGCTTAACTTTGTTAGATATAACTCCAGATCCCCTTATTTTTGCTAGAGAGTTCAAAATGATATTTTTGATTACGAGAATTGAATGACGACACATCCATGTATTGTTTATTTTGTTATTAATCTGTACGAAAATATATAGTCTTGCTATAGAACAATGTATTTTATTTTTAGTCACTCTGAGCGGTTTTCCCAAGATTTTGCCCGTTAACAAAGCACGTATAAGTTAGAAAAAATGTAACACTAACACCACATTATATGAGTCTTCTTTTTTTACCTTTGCTATTTGAAAACGCTCGCTCAGCCTGTCAGAAAATTAAAAAGCCAGCAGGAACGTATAATGTGAGCAAATCCTAGAATCAAGTTTATATTATAGGGTATCGTGAATGTGCTTTCCCAGACATTTGTTATTTTGTTTAAGTACAAGAAATGCACCATCCTAAGTAAGAAATATAAATTCAATATTTATGTCACCGGAAAGCATTTCCATGCTAGACATGGAATTTTAATTTCCCTGATGGCAGTTAAAATAGAATGCAATTGCTACTTGGAGATAAGACTGCTTAGACGGTCAGCCACTATGTGAGCGAGTAAAACTTTCACCATTTCAATCAATGCATTTTTTTGTAAAATGTATGCACTACATTAAAATTCCTATAACTGCTTTTAGCATTGATTATCCCAAAAACAATGCGATATTATTTTTATTTATAACAAATTTCAAAGAAAATACTAGCACGATGGGAAGGTAGTGGCAAAACAATTTGCGTATTTAATCAATGTTTCGATCAATGTTCCCTATCAGCGATAAATGCATACACTTCGTCAACCGAGAATCCCTAAACCTTGTACAAATACAAAAATGGTTTCCGCCGATATTGACAAGAATGACGGCCACCGAGTCAACATCGCATTTGTTTTCCCAGGGAATTGCCACGCTCGCTTGGCAGTAGGGCGCATGCGTCTACTGAGCTCATGTGGGCCGGCAGTTCATTTTTTTTCCGCGGTGGGTTTAAGGAGGGAATCCGAAAGAACAAGTGTAAACGGGCTGAAACGAGCTAAATTTCCTTTGAACGTGACTTCCATGGGTGACGCATTGTGGCTCGTAGGGGTTTTACGACAATGCTATTGGTGCGTATGGGAAAACCTGAAATTTGGGCACCTACGTCCTTTGCAAAGCATATTTTTCGAGAAATAGGCGAAATTGCTGCAATGCTGCGAGAATAAAAATATATTCCATGGAATACTGTAAATATTGTGGAATAATGTGTCTTTCTACACATCTACAAATAGGAATTGAGTCCGACGTCTGCACCAGCTAAGAATGAGCTCCTAGTATTGCCACATGAGTTCGCTGTTTACATTATTAAATAGACGAAGGATTAAAACAGAGATGGTTACATAAAAGTTATAGGACTTTTCCATCCGGCATTGTAACACGTTCCTTGACATTAGTTAGTTTAAGCCATTAAATGATGTAGGTAGCAAAAACTATCTTTATATATTATGAAAACTCGCAAAAATCAAATTTTAAGCCGACAAACCCATAGAAAATAAAATAAAAAGCTTTTACCCCTAAAAACCTTTTGTAACTATAGATTGTTAGGATTGCGATCAAAGTTTGTCCTCACGATATGAGTATTTGAACTACGACTAAAAGGTATATAAACTATATGACCCCCTCTCAGGAGTTCAACAGCCTCAACCTAGCTTTATGAGTCAGAAATGATACCGGTAGGAAACTTGCGATAACACCTCAAAATCCTAACATTTTCTTGAATGCTGTCTAACCTTCCAGACCTAACTGGCATTCCCCGAGTGAATCACACTTTTATAAAAGAATATACTAATTTCTCGCACAAAAGTACTTTCGGCAACAGTGACAAACAGTTACTTGCAGTCAGTTGCTTGAGTACTAGTACAGCTCTTCATATTGTCTTCGTTATTTCTTCAAGACTAGAGCACTATACTACAAGCAAATACAGAACATTCCTATTCAGGAACTGGACAGTAGTTGCAGTTTAGTGATGAGGTCATTAAGTCTTTTTCAGTAATAGGTAAAATTTAGTGGGTTGAGTAGTGAAGGGTTATTGGGGGATTTGAGAAATTGTGAAAACCCGGAGCTGGTATTACTCTACTCGCTAGGTAAATCTCCAAGTAGATAACAGTATGACGCCGTAAATTATGGACAACTTCCTGCTTTTTTAAGGGTTCTCTAAATGGCGCTCAAGTTGACATTAAGTAAATGACGGAAAAACCTCAACAACGAGTGGGAATTGAACCCAAACCGGGATAGAGAAACATAAGCTCCAGCCACCATCATAATTCAAATTACCAAGAAAAGATTTCTGTCCTTGATGAAATGGTACCATTATCTTGAGGAATGAAAAGGTAGATTCGAAAAAAAGGTAGTTTAAGAAATGCGGGCACTTTACGTAACCAGAAGCAAACTTTTTCGGAATCGTTCTTACATTTGCACAAATTGATATTATTTGTAAACCACTATTGACTAAATTTGATAAATTACTGTCAACTACCAATATAGATGAATAGTTAGCATATGGATTCTCAATTTTATGATATTTAAAGTCAATACAAACAATAGGGAATGCAGAAAGCGTTAGAGTTGGTACAATTTGCACCAAAAAGAGGGTGGGTGAGACATTTATCATAAAAAGTACCTTTATGAGAAATATCTATTTTTTACGTAGTTTTGAGGATATTATCGAAATGCTTAAACAATCCAAAACGCACAAAAGAAGGGGTTAGCTATTAAAATATTTATACCTATGCGTTATCGATCGATTTCCATAAAATTATGGTCGTTGATTTATTCAAACAGAAACAAGCATGTGATAAAACTCTAAATAGATAAGCTGACCACACTTTATGCATGAAGATAATCTTTGCAAACATATATTTGTAAAGCAAATAAACTGAAAATTTGGAAAGAACTAACTAAGTGATTTATCAGACATGTCCCTTATTGATAAGAAGGGAAAATAGAGAATGATAGACAAGTTACTCCACTCAACCGTGGTGCGATTTTGAATCAAGTCTTGGGTTGAATATTTCATGAATCACATCATTATAGAGCATATTTTAGCAGGACGAGCGTCAATTGCTTGCACAGTATTAACAGGTCAGGTCCAGAGTGTAGATCTGTTTTGCGAGTTCCTCCCGCGGTGAAATCTTGAAGATCACCTTTTTTAATATGTCCATCGAGTGGATCTCAGGTTTCTCACGGAATGCCATCTTCAAGATGAGTTTAAGAGAGAAACCTGAAAATATTATGTACGGTTCTCAAAACCAAGTATCACTATGGAACTTGAAAACACTAATATTTTTGAACCAAAAAAACACTAAAGGTTTCCGTGGCTAACTAGTATTTCTGAATGGAGGTTGCTGGAAATTAGAGGTCGAAAAGGAATTCTAGGAGAGAAGGGAAATGAATTTCATGAACTTGTAATATGGTAGGTGTGTTCCATTCATACTATGTTAATTAGGGTGATGCTAATGGCCTCACATTAAGGTTATTTTATAACCAATTTCACAAGTTGATTTTACAGGATATAGGAAGATTCCAGTTTGGTTTCTTATATTAATTCATACGGTCCAAATACACAATTCGTCAAAATATGTTGAGAGCTAACTGCTAATGGAGCTGACACACAGACGACAACCACTCCAGTGACATTTCATGTTGAGCAATACATTGACATGTTCACGCTATCGCCATCCATTTAGGCAGTACAATATTACCGAAAAACCGGTTCACTAGGTATTTAAACATTTATTTTATTTGTAGCATTATTTATATTTTTATTTAATTAGGAATTTTCAATTAGCAGTCTCAGTTTTTATAAGATGTGAAATATAAGATGCATTTCTTATACTTAGCGCGTAAATATTCATTTATTTTAGAATAGCTTGATACACCTTAGCAAGTATGTGAATGGTTAACTGAAATTGGAAACTAAACCAAAGGAGAAAATGAAAAGAACATTGTTCACTGATTCCTGACCCTATAAAATCAACAGAATCAAATAAACTTGTCAGATCATTTGCATAGGATTTTTTAACGTGTATGACAGTTAACATCTGCTAAGTTAAGTACACGATCATCATTGTTGAATAAGAAATCTCAATCATAAGGAATATTTCTGTGTGATTAAAATTTTAATTAGAAGTGGGTGTCTTTTTTGTCACTAATATTATTCTTCCATCCTCATAACCTACAAATGTTGCATTCTTAATTCTTATAAAAGGTTATTCCCCATTTAAATCTAAAATAACGCTCACCTGGTTATATGGATCCTCAATCACAAAGGGGAGGCAATCAATACATTAATCCCATATGATTGGAAGCTAAAATTCAGATAAATTTCGTAAACAATATAACAACAAAGATGAAAATACGAAGTTCTTGAGATCAGTGCATGTTATTATTAATTTAGTGGGTGAATAATACAAAATGTAATTACTCATGTATGCGAATGTGTATTTCATTTTTATATCAGGCTACATAATGTATTTAATTAAAAACAATACGATACTAATAGTGATACTAATTTGAACGTCAAAGTATAACTGAAGAGTGCTTGATTTTTATTCAGAAAGAAGACAATTGAGAGTTTTGGTTGTTGAAATGATTGTAAGCTGCGCGAAGAAAAAAACTGCACTAATAGGAGTGAATTATTCAATTAAAATACACCTACTGTACTGAAGCAACATTTGCAAAACATAAAGCTGGATTTTGGTGATGCATATCGGGGTCACAAAAAATAAATCATCATCTTTAGAATACATTTATAATTTAATATTTGAAAATGCATCTTAAAAAGTTATTATTTTTCCTACTGTTGCTCGAAAAATAAGTATTGATTGATACAACCAATTTTTTCGTATCTTTGTTTCACAACTTTCAGTATCTCAGTGGCGGTACTTGGATAAATTAAACTATTCATCTCGGGAGTTTTTTTATTCAACGTTTTGGCGGGCACTTCGTTTTATCATTACCATCGTCATCATTAATGTTTCACTCCTAGGATTAGTTGACAGTAGCCATCAGTTATTATCCTTCCATGTGTAGTTCCGCTAAACGCTAGTGATTATTTATCTTATTTCTCTTTTTATACAGTACACGCAGGTCTTCAGTTTATCCGTTGATCTTCCTCTTAGGATCCTCACTTCATTTAAATTTCTATGCTGGGTACCTTTTTGTGGCAGTTGGATAGATTGAGTATGTTAATAGACATTCATGTATGTAAATAAAGATTCTTGTAAATAATATCAGGTAAAACTGAATTAACTCCGAGTAATTAACTACAGCGCGCCTGAAGGTTTAATTTCACAGCAAAAATAAAAATTTCTGTTAGAACTCAACTTTAGAACTAAACTTGCGTTAGATTGCATAGAAGTTTCCTTTGTAATGTGTTTGGGGAAAGTATGGGAAAATTATAAGCAAAAGATTCATCTATTATCCGTCTTCTAAATTGTACTTACGGATAAATTAATATTTGTGTAATAATATAACCTTTATTGTATTTTAATGAGATTGCTTTCTTGCTGCATTCAATGCACAGTACTCGCAAAATGACCAATATCCGACAAACCCACAAAAAAAATGAATTTAAAACAAGAACTTAATAGCCAGTTGAAAATTTAAGCAAAGGTAAGGGATGAAATGCTCTAGCCGTGCCTTGATTCTTGGGAATATAGTTCCCTGTTTCCAGAGAATAAAAACAACAGTTTTGTGACTTCATCACCGAAGTAGTGAGAAGATTTAATGATAGTATGATGTAGGTTTGACACCCTCTTTCCACGGGACTAAACGAAATACTAATATTTTTGTCAATCCAATAATCCTTGGGTGTAGGAATCATCACAAAAACTAGTTTTGTCATCAAAATGGGTATTCAACTGAGACTGAACTTAAAATTCTAGAAATATGAATTGTGATCATTTGACATATTGAAGGAATGGCAATCATTATTAATTCTTGCAAATGATTGCGTTAAAATAAAGAAAAACATTTCACCTGACTCAACTTTTAAATAAAAAAGAAATTTCATCTATCTTCCAACTTCAACGGATGTACATTTATGAAGCCAAAATCAAATATTAAGAGAAATACCATCCAATGGGTATCCTGAAACATAAAATAAATTTTCCCAATATGAATCTAAGAAATCCAATATGTAGAACATTCTCACACAAAATATTCACTAAAACCATTTTAAAAACAAAAAGGTGCTAGAATAATTACACACGTGAATTAAAAAAAAATGGTACATGAAAAAAACTATGAGTTAACATTTTCTTTTAAATAACTACTGAATTGCTCTATCTATTTTTCGAACTTAATAAGAGCGACTAAAAGAAATATCATGGAAATATACTCCAAACAATGACTGCATAGTGGAATTTATGCAGATCATAAATCATCTCGTGTGAAAATGTACACAGGTGAAAATGTACGAGGTGGGAAAATAAAGAAATCAGTTAATTACTAGTGAAAGCAAAATGACAAAACATAGGTTTCCGCATCATTGACGACATTTTAATTCCAAAAAAAAGCACTCGCAGTTCAAACGATTCATGCAAAGAGACGACCTTGTCACCGATTTTTATGACACTAGGTAACCAAAAGGGACCCACTAAACCCCTTTTTCATCGAATAAACGAAAAGGACATCCGTGTTTGCTTCGTTTTATTTTTCCCCCAGCTATGGAAAAAAAATCTTGATTCCCCGAAGTGTTAAAAACGCAAACGGATTTGACGGCACTTTCAACCGTCCGCGACACATGTTTTCGTCGCGATGGACCCCCATCAATAGTTTCCTCATTTAAGGCTTACTCGATTGCATTCCGAAAGGGAGGAGACCGGGCCGAGGAGTGCCGGGAGGCCGGACGCGGCCGTGGAGTTAATTCGAAGCGCCCGCTATGGAGAAATAAACGACCAAATGAAGTGAAAGTGATCGAAATTGAGGAGGAAAAGGGGGAAAGGTCCTTTAGTTCCGAAGCGAAAGCGAAAGAGGAAGTGAGAGGGTGTTGGAAAGACAATGGAATTAAAATGTTTGGAAATAAAAATATTTATTCGAGGGGTAATAGAAAAGATGGAAATAAATGGGTTGTGAAAATTCACGCATACTACACTTGGTATGCGTACACCATTATACCAAACCTATTACCAATCGTACCGATTAGATTAGCGTGTTCAATAATGAGAGTCCTTATACTTCAAAAGCAGTGGTCTTCAAACGTTTTCTGTTCACAAAACGTTTTTGTGTGCTTAAAATTGAACCCTTCCTCGTAAAATATAAATTATTCACAAAAATTCTAATGTAAATATAAAATGTTTTAATTTCAATATTCTTTTTAAGCGTAGAAATACTGACGAATCTAAAGTAATATAATCAATACTTAATGGAACTACTGTAGACATAGTAATAGTAAACTAATTAAGTAAATATAATAGGTAGATAGTATAAGTAGACTATGTACACTCAGTTTCAATTCCGCTGCTGTTTATCAAACGTAACGATTGATTAAAAGCCTTCATATTACTGAGTGAAATTCCTCGTGCTCTATGCTATCAGACTCGTTGCATGGTAGGATACGGTACTCATGAACAAAAAACAGACCGTTAAGTATCAAGAGATTCAAAACAAGGCTAGGAAGTTTTAAAAATAAGGCATTGAGTCCATCAGCATTTCCTTAGTAAACCAAAATATGCTAAAACCAGAAAAGCATTAAAATCGCATTTGGTACATGCACGTAACAAAATCATACGCTGTAAATTACACGTGGTGTAAGGCGTTGGAGAGGAGAGCGCAAAAAAAAACAATCCTGTGTTCTCTCGTCCATTTCGCCGCCGTTCTGGAGCGAAAAGCGAAAAGAAAAGATGAAGGAGTTTGGATGCAAAAACAAACGGCAGAGCATGGAGGGGAAGGAGGGGAGGTGGATATTTGAATGTGGGTGGGATGGGAGGACGAAGAGGAGGGGAGGTGGTGAACACAGTAACGTAAGTGTGGAGGAGGGTGAGGGAGATGGATGCAGGGGTGATAAGGGGAGGGGGGCGGAGAAGAGAGAGCAAGGGAGGGAATATGGCAGATGGACCAACGTTGTAGGAATCAATCCAAAATTACGCGACCCCGGGGTCTTTACCTTTGCCCTCCCACCTCTCTCCACCTCTCTCTACCTCTCTCCCTCCGTGCCATCCGTTATCCTCAACACACCTCACAACGTCAGCCCACCTTCACATGCAAAACACACGTACACACCATGCAAGAGCGAAACTCCCACGGCAGATCGCAAAGCACAATTCATGCGCGCCTCCCCCTGTAACATACTCGCACGGAACGCACACCGAAGCAAGAGAACACGAGTTTACACACGCATGTAAGCGAGACTGCTCATGCGTGTCCGAGGTCACACAGGCTTCGACAGTAAAATGTACAGTTTCAGGCTTGCAAAACCAATGGATGTAGGATGTTTCAAGCGTAACCCGGTGGAAATGCTTCGCGTTCAATGTGTTGAGTAATACATGTTAAAATTCCACACTTAAAAATGGTTCATACTACCAAAAATATTGGCGGTTGGTTAAAATTAAAACAGTGTGGAAATAACCGAGTCTTTTGCTTTTCAAACTTATTGAACATACGAATGCGTACAGAACAAAGCAGATTAGTATACTTCAACAGACCCAAACTCCAGATAATCATCCACACTCGAAAGGGAACATAATACTTTTGAAAACAGCATGTAAATTAAATGATAACCTGATTTTTGGCAGCAGAACAAAGTCTTTTCTTATTATTATCTCCTTGGAAAAGATAGCATTTGGAGTAGATTTCCAACTTCACCATTTATTGAATGACAATGCGAAAGGGCGCCACACAATAATGTGAGCGTGACCAAAAATACATAACCAGTGAACGGGATACCACTCGTGCGAGTGAACAAAGTCACACACACATGAAACAATACCACACACTTGAGTGTGTGAGCCGTGCCATACAGCAACAAAATAAAACACACGTGGGAGTTACCACATGCAATTCACGAGAATGATACCACTCTCACGCATGTGGGCGAGATCACAAACACGTATGTACACCAAAACACACATTCACGCGAAAACACATGTGAGCAGAGGCAGTAATGTACGAATCCTCATTAGGGCGGCGCGGACTTCAGATGGGACCGCGGGGCAGTGGAGGGGAGGTGGCTGCGATGGGGTACAATGGGTGGGGGGGGGGCTATACCAACGCTGGGCTTGCCTATATGGGTTGGGTAGTCCGTGCAGTTGCACTGCAAGGCGGCAGGGGTGTGGGGGTTCAGAGGAGGGGGTGAACTAGGTAGGGACACGACGCCGGCGCAACAGCGCGGAAAACCCTCCCACTCCTTGCCTTCCTCCCTCACCCCACCCTGCCCTTCCCCCGACTGCAGTGACCCTCCCTCATCACTCGTGTCCCTCTCCGTGAAACCCGTGAAACCTCTCCATTATCGGAGTTGCCAACCGCCCGTAAATTTGCAGAGGGCGCGCATAAAAAAAACAGTCCAAATCGCACCCTGTCCTCCCTCCCTCTCTCTCTCCGCATTTGGCAAAAACGTGTTTCCATTCTTTTTTTATTAATTTTCCTTTTTTATTTCGAGTAGCGCGCCTCTAATTCATGTTAAACACCATCCTTCACGATTTTTAGTGCCTCTTCAAAAAATAAAAGGGGACGACGAAAGTACTTGTAATTTTTGTCGTAATTACTTAATTGCAAAACAAAGGTTTCCGAATTTTGATGGCACGCTCTCTCTCAGAATTATTTTCATCAACAATTAAAGTAAATAACTAGAAACTCCTTGAGGGATTAATAGGAATAGAGGCCACTTGGTCTACATCATAGTCTTCAGATAAGACTGTGATCAACGCTTTCGCAAATCTTACTGATAATTATGAATTATATGAATTCATTAATTGATTTTACCTAAAAATGGAATGGGTTGCAAGTTTTCAAGATTAATCTAAGACTAATCGAGACCTGAAATAAGTTTCTGCTTCATTAATAGCCTTGGCACTGTACTCGATTAATTTGATATATTTATTTTATATACTCTCTCTTAAATATAAGCTATGTAAATTACTGAAATTATTATCATTCTGTGATGTTGCATGACACATGTAGCCAAGACCAATTTGCAGCTCCTATCAGATTCACATTTCAAATATTCAAGAACTTAAAAAAAGTCAATAGCATGTCAAAAATAAGCCATATTCACCATTATGACCATTTTAAATGAGTCCAGACATAACAGAAGCTGATGCGAATAATTTACCTCGAAAACTATATTCATACCCGCAGTTGTCTCTGAATTGAGACAGATCTGCCTCAGCAAACTAAAGGTTTCAAGTAGGCTGATACAATAACGCTCTCGAATCTTTCTAAAAAGACATTTGATTCCTAATGTATGACGATCCTGTTTTTTGTGATTGGGGTGATATATTTATGCCCAATAAAATGTACTGAAGTATTTTAAGTAGGTACTATGAGGATAAATCGTCAGAGTAAATTAAGTTGTTACTTTCGTAGGTTAAAAAAAACTGCGAAACTTACAGTGGGAAATCATTTTTAGCAGGGAAAAGTTTATCGTTTACTGGTGTAAAGAGAGTTTACAGAGTAAATTAAGTTGTTACTTTCGTAGGTTAAAAAAAACTGCGAAACTTACAGTGGGAAATCATTTTTAGCAGGGAAAAGTTTATCGTTTACTGGTGAAAGATTATTTCACTGTACATCTTGAAATTTCAGAAAAAATTAATTCATGCGTAATTTGGAGGAACTTTTACTAGCTTAAATAAGGCACGTCAAAGAAACATTTCGCAATATTGGACTGCAAAAAAAGATTTTTCAGCCCAAACTTTTGAGTAACACTCAAGAATTATTTGTGAAAATGTACGTAAATTTTCTCAGTCAAGTACAATATTACTATACAATACTGTAGTAATAATCGTAGACAGTATCTTGCACTAGTTGGTATCCCTGCGAATCCTCATCCCTATCACACTACACTCGTCGCCTTACACTCCTACCATAGGAACGAGAGGGTGGGGTATGAGGAGGATGGGGAGCACAACAGACCTCCCTCCCACGCAGAAGATCCGGGTTCGACGTTTTGGATGTCCCACACCCCTTCCACAGTGCTCCCTAATGAAGGGAACGTGAGATGGGGGAGAAGAGTGGGGGGGTCACCCTCGTATGTCAACGGGTTACCGAACCAAGGTGGGGAGGAGGGAGGCGGGGTCAATGAGGGGAAGGTGTGGGGGAGGCGGAATGGGAGACGGGAGAGTGGAGGATCAAAGCGCCACAGAGCATGCACACCCCCTCCCCCACACACCTATCCCTTTCTCCCGCGATCGCAAAACTTTTCCCCGCTCCAAAACTCTTATTTACTTCCCTTCCCGCGCATTTATTTCTCCTCCCGCGCTGCCCGGAGAGCCCTCCCTCCTGCCATTTCATCCTCGGGGCCTTGATCCGCGCTAACCGCGTCCTCCACTCATATTTTGTCGCCGCTTTGCCCGCACGGCGGCTCAATGAATTGTCCCGAGTCCGCGACGACGGCGGAAAAACTCTCTTTCCCCGCTCTGGAATGCGTGTTCGAGTGGCGGGGAGCCGTCGGCCAATCAGAGCGTGGGCCGCCGCCGAGAGCCGCGTCCCGATTGGACGGCGCGGAGTTCGCCGGCGTTTGCGTTCCGAAAAGGGATTTTTACGACGGGCGTCGGTCGCGCTGAGTGACGCGCGGTGACGTCACGCCGGCGTTTCTTTCCCGAACTTTTCGCAACAAAGGGTAAAGGGGGGTCGGCGAAGGGGGTGAGAGGCTGGGGGGAGGGGAGGGGGAGTTTAGTCCGCTCGCTGCGCGTGCCGCTCTTTTTCCGAAAAAGCGAACTTCTCACCTCTCCGAGTGAATGCGCGGTAATGGAATCGGCAATGTGGAGCGTTCATTAACCATTTTCCATTAGCGAAACTTCGGGATAGTTTTTCTGGATGCAGGACGGTGCATAATGAAAGATGAGAAGTGCACCATCATATACCCGGCGTTGGAATAAGTAATCATACGTGTAGGAGTAACAGTTGTATCTGCAGGTACTGTTTTTAATCTTTCTTTCTTAAGAGCACATAAATATTTGCACTGGTTAAGACGAAAAATGAATCTGATTTGGAACTAATCATTCTTAATCCACCTTAGTTTAAAAAAATATTAATGTGACATCAATATTTCTAATCTTTTGATATTGTTTTGCAGCATACTGTTGGAATTCAGGGAACCTACTAATAGCGTTCAAATGGACTAGAAAATATCTACACACTGATGACTTTATGAATATAATATCTAAAGCCAAAACAAATGTTTGTATCAATTTTTTAAAAAGATTTATATTGATTTTAGAAAGAAAACAAAGCAAAATTTGCAAAATTTTATGATTCATAATGGAATAGACGACCTTTTAAATGTAAAAACTTTAGAATCACCTAAGCTCGAAAGAGCGGAGCTGTTTCTCTTAGGTACCACTCTCAAACATGGCACTCGATTTTCAAAGGTTTCTTTCGCTTCAGATGCATCCACACGTCTAGAAAAATATTAAGTTGGACCTGAATTGCGTTGGGTTCCGGTAATGGTGCATTCTTCGAAAATTTAGTCCCTTCAGAGGGACATATATCCCAAAATACTGTAAATGAAGTTGAAATTTGCGGCAACCCTGGTATCTGTTCGACCAAGCATTCAAACCTGGATGCTGATGAATGATTTCAAACATTGTCTAAATCTCTCTTCCCTCTTCTTCGCTTCTCAGCAGTTTATAATTTTATTTGGGTTAAAAAAATAACGAAGGACTAAATAGATTGCTACCACGTAGATTCAATAACCCATGTAATAAGTAGCATGAGGTTCATTAAAGAACCGCATTTAAAAAAAAACGACCAATGTTCACTTTTCTTTTGCCTCTTTCTGCAACCTGTGTTGTGTGAAGTTAAACTAAATCTTCCTACAACCTGAGTCATTGAACGGAAAAGTTAAAACAAAACTCGAATCAAAAATAATGAATTACCCTAGGAAAAAATAAAACTTCCAGGAAAATGGAACTGAAAATATAGGTACATATCCGAGGTGCAGAACAAATCAGCAATTTATTTGATTACCTGTAAAAACTCGCATTATATCCAGGAGATATATCCTTTTTGATATATATTTAATACCTTGTTGATTAACCCTTAAGCTGCTGCAGCTAGAGTGCATGTCGTCCACCCTGAGCGGGAAATATCTATTCGGACGCAGTCTGTCCCTCCTTCCCACAGGCCGAGGCGGGGCAGTTATAAGACCTATGTAATCCCCTCCAGACCCTTTTCTCGGGATCCCAAAGGGTGGGCACTGGAGCTTGTTTAGAGATTAGTGGGAATTTGAACAAATTTTTATAATTTTTTTATAGGTGTAATTATTAAAAACAAATATGACAATATTTTTTTAGCAATTGTCTCTTTAGTTTTATACTAAACACCAAAGAAATCCGTTGATAATTGAGCTGGGCGCGAACATAAGACAACTAACTTTTGAGACAACCATAACCTTTTGAGCGAGCAATCGGAAGAAAGGGTCGTACCTCATTGTGGTGGTGTGCGATCCCTAAAGAACGTGGGAACGGAGTGGTTTGGGTAAAAAGGGTGGATTCCCAAATGTCCACCGCTGGAAAGGAGTTCGGGTCATACAAATATGAAAGGGCTGAGGGAGCAGGTAGACAGAGAGGGCCAAACGTACAAGAAAGTTTTTCCCGCACTTGCCGGTACACACGTACAAGTACGTTTCCCGCAGTCTAAGGGTTAATTTAAATGATTTCATTGCTTAGATTACTAAATCAAAATTTTCTTTACTTAATGTCAAGACTACTTACGGCCAAAAACACTCTTTCTCTGCTGTGTCAGCGATTTTCCAGTTATTGAGAGCGACCTTGTTGAACGTTAAATGTATACTTGGGATAGTGTATACATTTGCTTCACGCACCTAGATTGACGGAATGTTTCACTTTTTTCTCACTATCTAGTCACGCTCATTCTATGCCCTTCCGATTTCAAGACAAGAGAAATGGAAATAAATTCAATTTATTCCGCTTCTAATAGACGACATGGCTGCACCTCCCACGGCGCTGTCCACCTACTTTCCCCCATGCGATTCCGGACGGAGAGGCACTCCGCATGGCGGCGGCAAATTGATGGTGTGCTCGTGACCGCGGGGCGCACGAACGTGCCCCGCCCCCAACCCACCGTGACGGATGTGCAATTAGACAGATCAAGGTATTTACTTAAGAGCCGGCCCATATTCTTACGTTCCCACCGAAGTAATTTCTTCACTAAAGAACGGCAACAATTGACCCACAGCAAAAATCTCCACGAGCACGAAGGATATAGGCTCAGTTTGACCTTTCGAGAAAATCACAACTTAAAAACCCCAATGTTTTCTTAAAATAATCAACCTTAATGTACATTTTTATTCACTATTAACATGCATAAAGCTCTCTTTTTTTAACTGTCCTCTCTTCCTTCAACTAAAAAGGCATGAAAACATCCACAATGTCCGCTTTCAAATACATTCTATCATTTGTATTCTGAATTACACACAATGCAAGATTTATTTCAAATTTACGCCCAGTTTATACTGTCTTGGCAACATTTGCTATACATGACTCTGGACTCATTACGTCCTTGAGTAATTGTATGCGTCTACGTTTTTTGTCTATTTCCTACAGTAGCACATTCTTTCTTAACGACAATGATGTGTAATACAAATATCTTCTTATTCCTTTGATGAAACCTTCATTTGTTTGAAGAGTGATTCTACTTAGGTGATGTTGAAGCTATATAGTCACAGATTTTCTAAGTTTTTCCGCAATGTTTTTTAAACTGACGCCCCAGACTATTGCATGTGGCAACATCATCACTTCAAGATAGGTGTCCTGGTGATATTAGGACGAATGACGAAACCTGAGTCAATATTCAATGAAAATATGCAAAAAAATAGTGACTTCAGTTTCATTATTATGAAGCAATTCCGCAAAGTAACTTTAAATGTAACCAACTTTCTAGTTGAGATAGGATAATTATCGATCGTCACATGTATTTTATCGTTCTTTTTATGAATTTTATTTTTTTTGAACTACCGATAGCTCACTTGAAGACACCAAATAAACCTAGGGGTGTAATATGGGGAGGATAATAAGTATTAATCATCCACCACACTTTTGCAATAGTTATTTTCTGCCTTCACGTCAGAAATGACCATTCATTTATTTGAAATAATTAATTAGAAGAAAGAAAGACACTTACTGCTTTCACTTATGTAACCTATGGAGCAACACTGAAAATTTCAAAAGCATCAACGGTATATTTCGTTATTATTTTCCATTATGTATATTTAAAAAATACTCAATAGGTCAATTTAATGTTGAACCTGTAAAAACGTTTCAGCTAATAATACTGGAAATATTGGTGAATTTGACTATTGAAATATTGATGAAGTATACACTGCATGTAACAAAGTTATATTGCAGCTTATTTGCCTTCTTATACGATTACTTAAGTTCAGGAAACAAGACTGTCATCATTTTATTCAAACATAACGTTTGGTAAACATTTTGTAGCGTAAATATAGAAAATTATAATGCATTATAATCGTGGTCATACAAGTTCCAAGTACCAACTTCTTCCTTATCCTGAAATTATGGTGGTTTTTAATTTATTTTAATTTTAACTTCCACTACACTGCAAGCAATATCTGTGCGTGGAATCTTGAGATATTCCATGGGTAAGGATTTTTATCCAAGTCAACTCTCCTCATTTTTAACGAATACTCATTTTAACACTCATTTGTATCAAATTATAGGGTATTTTCACTTAAAAAGTGGTAGTTCTGGGTTAATGCTGTGCCTGCACCGACCTTTTTCCCGCGCAAAGATTTTATCCTCCTTCCAAAAACATACCGGACGGTATTTTAAAGATGTCAATGTGTTTCAGACCAAATGAGTAAAATAAATCAAGGGTTTTTATTTAAAATTCACAATCCATGAATATTCTTATTGATTCATAAAAGAATCCCATTAGAATATTTTATTGATATTACAGAAGTGGGGGAAAATTTGAAGATGTACGAACTAATTTAGCGTATATGTATGCATAGATTATTTTATATGATCACTGATCACCAATCGTATGGATACCCAAAGCCTCACTCGTTGGTAGTCTTAAAAAGGTTAGTTATTCATGCCTACCTCAAGCACGTTTTGTCCTCCGTAAAAATGATTCAATTTTGTGCAGGTTGGCTGTTTACATAACTGGAGTTAAAAACGGTCTTTTCCTGGACGTTGGTGGATATTTTCTATATTTTTATAATGAATTTTCACGCTTTTATACCATTGTAAATCTCAAATAAAACCTCACATTGAATGTCTTAATTTATAAATGGCTCGTTTTTCCTTGTGCGATTAAGCTCAGCATCCTTGGTATAGTTAAGAGAGACTTTGTTATTTTCTGTAATGCCGACTTATTTTGGCTGTAAAAGCCATTAACAGGTACTTGGATTTAACTCCTTATGAAACTTGTGCATAAATACAAATCAGAAACTAATTGTCAATGAGATTTTAAGCATGTGTTATTACAAACATAGGTTTTGAAACAGGAGCTCGTTTTTACGATTCGGAAACATTGAAACGGCAAGTATCCTAGACGATGCAACACTTCTAGCATTGGTGCGCCCTAAGGGTTGACGTAACATGAGTGAAATCAATTATATCTACGGACTTGAGCCGCATCTTAAATCACTAGTCTTCTTACTACTGCAGAAAGGGCATTTGTTGAAGTTTATCTACCTTGGAATTGTGATTTTTCAGGCTATATATTTAATGTGTCCTATGGACAATATAATACAGTTTTTGTTGACGCCATAGTTTGAAGGTGTCGGGGTTGTGGGAAAGTGGGGTTGTTGAAGTGCGAAAATTAGTTCATCTTTTTTTTCACATAAATTTTTCTGAGCGAGATTCTTCGGATACTCTCCTACGTTCCAGATATTGCCAAAGAAACACCTTTCTATGAATCATTTGTGTTTTTTGATCCTAATGGTTTTGTACATTACCCAATTTAACACAGTCCTCAAAAATTGAATTGTTATTTATTTCCAGTGTTCGTTTGAACTTCAGTTTCCGCAACAGTGTGGAAACAAGACTTTTAAAGAAGGAAACAAGGGGTTATAGACTACAGACATGTAGTTTTAGTCAGAACTTGTGGGTAAAAGAGCGAGTATTAAGAAATTAAAAATATTGCAAATGGTAATAGGCGTTCTCCTGATATTTGCATTTAATAACACCAGTTACTCTTGCTGTACTAACATAACTGGTCTTGTTTTGGTGGTTGGCAAGCTCATGGAGTAATTTCTCTGGTTAAACTCACTGACACGGCATGCTATTGTTTGGGGGCCCTCTTGCCGGTTAGAGACACCCGAAATGAGAGGACCGACGCGACGGCCCCCCGGGCAACAGCCCTGGGTCCCTCTCACTCTCTTGTGTTGGCACGGTGACCAATTCACTCACCTGGTGCCACCCAACTCCCCACCTATTCACTATGTAATCGCTCGGTTCCTGAAAAGTACCGGCGTTAAGGAAAGTCTCTATCCACGCCCTAATTAAATTACACAACAAAATAAGTTGAAGAATAAGATGGACAATATGGATGGATAACAATTAATGGCACTAATAATACACCATTCCCTGTGATGTAATAATACAGCATTGATAGAGCTGTGGGTCAAATATTTTCAATACCATAAAAAATAATCTAAGGTAAATTACAGTTATCTTAATCACCATCAGCTAAGATCAGAAAAACAGTAAATGGTGCAAAGAATCAACATGTGATAAATTAAATGAGTCATTAGCAAAATCTAGAAACAGTTGCGCCTTTATTTTATCGCCATTTTATATGGTCTCCTCATTCCAACTTCTGGTATTTTCCAGGGGGTCTCAAGTCGAAAATATATAAAAAAGTATATTTTATGATAGTTCTGATCCATTAATAGAGTTATTGTATTCGAACTTTATCGGCCTAGAATAGTCGTATTCCTCCCTAATGATAACTTATGATAATGTTTCCTTTCCCCAGTTGATTCTACATTTGGTAAAATTTCCCCAATTCAAAACATTATTTGTCTCCTTTTTTCCATTTAAAATTTTCAGCCGAATTCTTCTCCCACTGCATCCTTGAGGAATCCACAGTTACTATGACTCATACCTTTTCAGGTCAGTTTTATACTTCTTCTTCTATTCAGTCTTCTTCTCATCCAAATCACCACCATTATCACATCGTTATTCATCCATATTTCTCTACCAAATACTTAGCAGAAAATTGATTTAACACTATTAACTACCAACAGCCATTTTGGTGGTAATTTCTATTTTGCTGTCATTTTTTTATTAAATATGATAGGCCATTTTCCTTGAGTGACTTTTCATCGTTTTTAATCTTATTTTTGTTGTCAAAGCTACAGTTTCTCCTCGCCATTATTTAAAAAAATATGGTTACACCTAGGATTGTCAAACACCTAGTCATTATGGCTACCATACTGTTTTCCAAGATATTATATAGTGGTTAAAGACCGAATGGCGTTTGATTGCTACTTCAACACAATTTATTGTGATAAGTGCTATAAATTGAATTTCATGAATATGTCTTGCACACATTAAATAAAATATTTAGGAATATTTCGTTTATTCGGTATAGTATCATATATGCTGCAACTGGAGTCTAACACAGTGGCACCTAAAGGCATAATCTGGCATGAAGTGAATTTGGAAGCAAAACATAATGTTCTAGGTAGCTGTGCTCAACAGAATTTGCTGCGAGAAGTCCCTGGGCCAACATTCCATGCAAAGAGGTATTTCAGCAAAGACAATATTAGATCACATACACGAATTACAAGGAGGCATATGCACGCAGGGAGCCCTGTGATGGTACTTGGCCCATGGAAATGAAAGAGTTAGAAGACTACATTGACGTACTTTACGCTCTTGGTATATAAGAGGCTAGAGGTTTGCCTGTGCTTGACCTGTGGCCTAAGTCTCGGGGTCTGCCCATTTTATGGGCTACTATGTTCAAAAATAGTTTTATAGAAATCTCACGCTTTATCAGTTTTGAAGTAAAGTCAACTCGAGCGGATCGCCTAAAAACAGATAAGTTTGCAATTTTTCTTTTGTATGGGAAAAGTTTCTGCATTGCCTGAAAATTGCCATGACTCACAAAATCCAAGTGAAAATATTACGGTAGACGAACAGCTACTTCCCACCGAAACACGATGCCCCTTTATTCAATTTATGGCATTAAAGACCGAAAAGTGTGGACAAAAATATTGGCCAGCAGTCGATGTAGACTTAAATGGTTTGCCTTACCCAGGAATGAATTAGAAACGTGCTACAAATGAGCGAGTGTCTGATTTTGCTGTTATGAAGCTCATGAAACGTATTTAGGGAAATACTATTGGGAATGTTACTACTGAAAACTACTTTACATCCATAAATTTAGCCAGAAAAGAGAAACCAAAATACCAGCATTTTTGGCGCATTGAATAAAGCAAGAAGAAGAGATTCCACATAACATAAAGGTAGCAAGACTGTAGTCTTAGGTAAGTAGGTAGTTGACTGTAAATAAAAAAAAGGATTATGCTGCTCTATGTATTAGGGAAAGAAAAATACACAACTAGTCGTTATCAGTACTACTCACCCTACAATTTAAATGAATGACAATGAAAAGAAAACTCCAAAAGCCACATATTTCAACAATAATGGCAAATGTGGCGTGGCGCATTGATGCAATGGGGAGAAAAAAACTCAGCCTCCAGGAGCTAGCTTGTTCATTCCTTTTATAACACATTAGATCATAGTGGAATCAATGCCCACGTAATTTACAAAATAGTAACAGGAGTAGAAATAACAAGAAAGGAGTTTTTGAGAGGAAAATTGTCTGAGGAGTTAACTAGTGACATAAGAAAATCTGGGTCAAACTCATTCTACTTGGATTGTGATGCTGAGGACCACAGTAATATTATAGGAAAACGCACTAATTGTAAGAAAGGACTACGTGGGAAGTACAGTGGTAAGACTAAAATATATTGTGTTTGTGCCCTGTGTAATGGCTCTGATAGTAAATAGAGAAATAAATATTACATCTGAATACTGTTCTTCATAAATAAGAACTCCATTTGTATGGAAATAACAAATTTAATATTTCATTATTTATTTAGTTAGGTAGTATTAATTTTCTGACAAAATTCTGCACATGCACTGTTTTCAACATTGAATACATGTGATCTCTCTGAAAAGAATGTAAAGGAAGTTAAAAAGTTTTAAGCCTCAAATAAACGCAGAAAGAGAGTTAAAATCCAGTTTTCACAAAATCAATAAATGTCGTGCACAACTGAGACATATAAAGAAACAGAATAGTAGATATGATGAGATGTTGTATTATCGGTTAAACTGTGTATATTTGTTGTATTTCAGTTGTTATTGTACTTCAGTAATGGTAATGTACATCATTCTGGATTTAAATATAATATTTCCACCCATAGAATAAACAAATAAATATATATTGAAGAAGTAAGACATTAAAGACCAAAAACAAAGAGCATAGCCAAAATGTTTACGTCAGTTGTTCAAGTACTTCCAATATTTCGGTCATTCTAGTAGTAAAATCAAGTAATTAATTTTTTTGCTAATACATTTAATTTTACACAGATTCCAAAAAAATAATGAGAAAATTTTGATCGCATCGTCAAAAATGTGTGAACCTATTTTCATCTAGGTGTAACCAAGAGGATGCAGACAAGAAATCCATTTTACCCATGCCTATAGTTAATAGATTAGCAGCACGAAATGAATTCTTAACCAAAACGTATTACTGCATCCGAGAAACAATTTCAAGCCGTAACGCAATTTAGAATCGAGGACCACCACGTTGACAATACCGTTCCGTTTGCTGGCGAAAGAAGAGGCGCGTTGCGACGGTCTCAATGCATGCAGGATTCCTGTCCAAGGTCTCCGATTTTTCAACTTGCCCCCGAGGTGGATATGGCGAAACACTTGGACCGATCCCGAAAAACCGGGACTTGGATGAGTGGTCCCACTAGCCCCAAGCATCGGAAGTTGGCGCCCAAACTAAAACCCTTTACTTTCGGAGCCTCCGGTTTTCGCAGCCGTTTCTGCCCGCCCGGTCCAACATTCCCAGTCCCATCCATCGTCTTCCCTCACACTCTAAGGAGTCCCGGGACGCTTCTCTTCACCTGCTCCTCCATCGGGGCCGGTTTCGCCCATCCCTTCCCTTTGCCCTCCCGTCACTCCACCTCTGGCCCCACCACTCCCAAAACCTTAACCCCTCGGAGGGATGGTAAAAAAAAACCACCAGCAGCAGCGGGTCCGGAGTCCGAACTTTATCCGAGAGGCGTTGGGATTTCGGAACGGCCGGGTCGAGTTTTTTTTATTCTAGACGATGGGTCGATGCCTCTTGCGCCTCCATATGAATAAGCTCGCCGAAATCTTGCCTGAGTGCGAAGGAAAAATTCTATTGCATTGAAAGGGACGCCGTTAGAACTAAAACAAGCGGAGGGAAACAAGAATCTCAAGGTGAAAAGTTATTTGTGCAAAAAAGAGTTATATTTTCAAGAAGGAAGAGGATCGAGAATGTCTTAATTTTCGCCCAATTGTGTCACTTTGAAGTTACATCCAAAGGTGATCCACGTTCCCTTCCCGCCAGTGCGAGGAAAACATTTTAAAGGAAATTGAATGGGACTAAAATATGCTTAGACAAACAAGAGTCTCAAGATCTTAGTTGTGTGCAAGAGAAGCACATTTTTGAAGCCAATGGATCAAGACCACAAGAATTTTATTCCATCATCACCTCCGAATTGATAGCTAATTTTCATCATCTTACTTTATGACCATCGCTGTTCAAGTACCGGGCCCATGTTCGTTGAATTGGAGGCCCTGCCACTGGATGAAGGACTTACCTATAGGTAAGAGTAATCTCTCCGACCACAACTCTTTTAAGTTTTTATTGCTCCTTTTGCAAGCAGTTTTGTGTTATAAGGTAGATGAAATATAGTTCAGAGATCAATGGGTTAATAAAGCTGAGGAATCCTGTCATTATATAACTCAGTGATGTTGTGACAATGATTATTATAATGAAATCCCCATGAATGTATAAATATTTATGATTATTGCAATAAGAGTGCAGTGAATAGTCCCTTCATAATCATATTTCAAATTGTAGAATAATTGTCTCTTGCTATTCTGTGATTGAGCGGTGAATAATCGCAAATTATATGCTGTAGAGCTTAGACACTACACAAGCTTTGCTAAATGATTACTAGATATGACGAAACTTTTGCAAAGTTTTCATTAATATTTTCAGCAGGAAACTTTTACTTACTGAGATAATACATGCTAAATTTATCCTAGCATAATACTTGTTTTATTAAAAAGGTATTTGACAGCTTCAATAATCCTTCAGCTCGTTGAAAATATGTCATACCTCGGCATGATATATAAGCACATCTTTTCCAATTGTAAAGTTTGTGAAATTGGTGATAATCCATTAATGTGATATTGGTGTTGCAATATGGATTAATTGCGTTTTGCAACGTAGACTTTCTGACCCATTAAAATCAAATCGTTAATTGAAATGAGTAATAATTCGCATTGGATACTAATTAGGGTGTCTTTCATATCACATAGCAGAAATAATACCTTTGTATCGTGATACTAATATTATTCGGCTTCAAGGTGAAAGATATGTTTTTATAATTTCATAGAAGAAAAATTTGATTATAAATATCCTTTTCACTAATAAGAGTAATTATTCACAGCGGAAGTTATTGGCAAGTGATTTTTCATTGGTGAGCACGCTTCATTATGTCAGAGCCGTTTATAGAGGATACTTATGAACTCCCTAAAAATACATTTTATGGGAGCAAAATTCAACGGCAGCATTCTCTCCAGCCTTATCAATAGTGTTGGTGTGCTGTATTTGGCTAGTTAAATGGCCACCGCCAAAACAATTTTCCAGAATAATGTGAACTGATGTTTTCAGCTAGTTATAAAATAGTTGTGCAAATTAATGAGTGGTTTTAACTAATGGTGAAATCAGCAAAAATTTAATCAGAACATGGTCGTGTCAGGAGGCAGACGATTATGAATTCTTCCCGCCTATTAATTCCCCTACAAAAACTACAAGCCGATAAAAATTCCTTTGAACCATTTAACGTTAGCGTGAATAGCAGTACCAGCTGTTACATAAACGATAGCATCAATAAATAAAATAAAACGAAATGTAACTCACATATTTAATCATAAACAAATCATGTACCTCAGTTATATTTTCCATCAAGTTATAACACTAGATAAGGACAATTTGTGTAAATATTCTTGGAGAGTTCTATTAACCAAAATGTGAATTCCAGACAGTCAAATTTGGCTTAGCTTTAAGCTGAATCAGTGAATGCTAATTTCAGTGTGCCCAATCAGAAGACGACGACGAACTCTTAGGAGCTACAGATGTGGACCAAAAATAAGAATAGACATACTCACGACGAAATAGAAATAACTCAAGGCACAGTAAATATGGAAATGACTATACGAGTTCTACAATGATACTAACAAAGAGTTAACTAATCTGACCCATGTCTTTCTTTCAAGTAGTGGAATAATGGCATAGTTCAGATTGTGTTACAGCCAACCAGTAGCTCTCACTATATATTTTCTCCTTGTGCGGTAGTCATTAAAACGATACAAAATCGTCATTCCGCTTAGTCTGGCACTACATCCTGAATGATAATAAATAATGAAGTTTATTATATGAAATTAAAGTTAATTTGGATGTATTTTGTGCTATCTTCAATGATACACATTCTTCACACATCGATACAGTAATTTTTCATCACAATGAAATTCATAAAATTTCATATTGTTTCATTATCACTTTAGCAAAAAGGTTTCAGGAGTATAATGAAGAAACCTGATTAAATAATTCCCAATAAAACCACGTGACAAGGTTTTCAGAATAAATTAAACGATTCGATCCATTCAGTTAGCACTAAGCACATTCTTACCAAGGATTATCACCCTTAACTTTGTACCTTGGAAAATCATATATATCTATAGTTTAATTGAGGTGGATAATGTGCTCACCATTGAACAATGTTCATAAAATGTTCTCAGAAACAAGAGAATGGCATATATTCAGATTTTGAATTTTGTGCCACGAGATTCGGAGCTCGGTTCTATCTGAATAAAGGTTTGAGTGCTTTTCAATATTTTATCATTTGCTAATGACAAAAAATATTAAGATGATATGGTAGGAGAGATAATTTAGTGGGTTTCTAGTTCGCGTTTACATTTATCTACTGCAAAAAATTTAAATGTCATATTAAACAGAAACTTTAATGTCCAAATTAGTCTTTATTATGATTTACTGAAACAGATAAGAATAGTTAACTCGGTGCATTCAGCTCTTATTTAAATAACGCACCTCTATGATAGGTTAATAATTAATAACCGACTTAACATTATTAATTCACCCAATAAAAAAGCAGTGGCTTTATAATGCAGAGTAAACTCAGCTTCTGTAATATCAAAGCGATACAAATAGTACATTGGTTAATTTATGGAGGTTTTGTCATGTCTTTTGTAAGAAACTCAACTTCCCTTTTCTGCCGACGTTTCGCCTTTTTATTAAGGCTTCTTCAGGTCTACAGTACAATGCAAGGAATACAGTTGGTAATAATTATAATACTACAAAGATAAAAAAGTGTTCAATCATAAATTTAGTACCTCAAAGGATTAACTTTCTTACTGCGACAATGGTAACACAAAAACAAACACTTCCTCTTGGTAACAGAATCAACATAAAAAACAAAACCAAAACGGAAAACCAAGCTAAAATTGTGTTTAAAAAATATAATAAGTGAAAATAAAAATATTTAAAATGAATAATATAAAGCATGAAATTAACAATTACATATATCGTAACTTCAAAATTTCGAATGTATATTACATATTTTACGAATATAAAAAACATATTCGAACTGAAATTCTGGAGAACACTACATAATACATAGAAAAAAAAAATTTAGTTATAGGAGATCAAATTATGATAGATTTTGCTTAAATTCTGTATATCCGATCTATGGTTACAAATTGAAGGAGTTTTTACGATGTGGACCATTTCTTTGAATAGCCTCTTCTTAAGGTTCGATTCAAAATCTATAGATTTAGCTTCCTTAAAGTTTAAATTGTGATTATTTTCTAGAGTATGGTTAGCCAAAGAACAGGTCCCAGATTTTGTTTTAATTGAAGATTTATGATTGCTAAATCTATTTTTAAGATACTGTGAAGTTTGTCCTATGCATATTTTGTCACATTCAAGGCAAGAAATGGAATATATAATGTTGCTTTTTAAATAATTGGGGGTTTGGCTCTTTAATTTTGAATAAAATGTCCTTTTTTGTGTTTTTTTTTGTGCTGTAAATGATATTTTGAAATTAACATTTTTAAAATTTTTGGATAGTTGTTCAGATAATCCCTGAGCGTAGACAATAATCCTATAGTTGGTAGTTTTTTGTCGTTCTGTGTTTAATGTGTTGTTTCGGCCCGATATTGTCTTGGTTGCTGTAAGTTTGATAGTTGTTGGTTTAATGGTGGTGGACTTTGAGCAGTCATATTATGTATGGGTGGATTATGACTTGTCATATTATGTGTGGGTCGATTGCTACTACTCTAAAAGATTGATTTAATAAGTTTTCTTGGGAAATTGTTTTTTATAAAGATATCTTCTATGATTTTCAAATTTTTATTGTGATATTCGAGATCACTGAGTTGTATGGCCCAATATTTCATGGCTAAGGCGCTGTTAATTTTATGTTTAAAGGGATGGCAGCTGGTAAAATTTAAAAATCTTTTGCTTTTCATTTTTTTCCTATACCAGTCAATGGATACTGTACCATCCAAGTTCTGTTTTACAATAGTTTCAAGAAAAGGTAGTTGGTTGCCTTGTTCTATTTCAACAGTGAACTGAAGTTTATTGTGAAATTTATTAAAGTTTTCGACTATATTGTCATTAGCATAATAATTTTGAATTGCTAGAAATAGATCATCAAGGTATTTGTATAAAAAAGGAATATCAAACGGTAGGTTTGGGATGACAGTATCCAAAAGTTCATTCATTACTGTATCCGTATGAATAGGAGCAACTGGGGTACCCATTGGTACTCCATCAATAATTTCATAAAATTTATCAATATATTGCAAATAACCTTTGTTAACGTATAAGAAGACATGACAAAACATGACAAAACCTCCATAAATTACCAAATGTATAATTAAAGTGGTCAATAACCATTCAAAGAAGTTTTACAAATAGTAAAAATTCTTTTTCAAAAAGGTGAAATAATATTCTATGGCTTATTTCTCAGAGGTATAAACTCTTTTTGTGAATTTCACTTCAAAATTTTACACTATAATGTTTCAAGGAGGGACCGACTACCATTTTTATATGGAATAAGCAAAAGCTAGGTATAAAAGAATGAATCTTGTCAGTAATATCATTTGGATGCATTACTCATTATTTCGCCTGAATGTAAAAGAAAAGGTGGGTCTATATTTGTTTCCTTGTTTTAGCTCTCTAAGCATTTTTATTCACCTCGCAGTGTTATGACATTGAATACACATTAGCCAAAAAAGGAGATTATTATTGGATGAGATCATATCATAATGCAGTAAAGGGTTTATCAAATTTAATCTTAAATGACATGCGAAAGAAGCAATGGACGTAATTTTCACATATTGATTACTATCAACAATTTCGCAGATATTTCACCATTTTTATGATCAAAGTTCTTCGTAAAATTTCATGCATTATCTGTAATATATAATCTGTCAGGTAATATGCGATCTATGTGAAATAAATCAATTAGTACAGTAATAGTAATATATAGTACAATATTGACAGCATAATGACAGAGTTAATAGCTTAATTCATTATTGAAAATACACGACGATAATTTGCTGATTACACAATGGAGAAGGGTTTAAATTCTTAAACTGATGCTAAAACATTGATTGAAGATGATGGAATCAATTATATCTGTCATACAATCGAAGAACTGACTTGTCTATAAATACACTTGGTGTGGCTCCGCAATTGAATGCTTTGTATTTGGGAGACTTCGGAGAATTTCACAACCAGATCAAACAAAAATAGTGGACAATTACCCGTATATTTCAGCTTTACTTGGTTGTCAAGAACCAAAGATTCTCTGTCAGATGCTATTTAGAGCTTAGTCTCCCCTTCCTTGGTCTACGTAGCAACAATTCAATGACAGATGAATGTTGTAGATAATCAGGGGCATCAAAATTCAGGAACACTTAAAAGAACTCTGGAATAGCTTCAAAAGGTCCCTGATATTTTAAATCCTCTGCTAATGTTCCAGAGGCCATTGCTTTAACAAGTCTACAATTCAAAATGTCCTTATCAGATATTTATTTTACAGATATGGAATCCTTATCAGAATCAATTTATCTCTAGGTAGACATTTACATTTCTTGCTATTCATTTCTAGCAAAGTATACCTGATAATTAGAAAATACAAGGAAAAAAGTTGAATATATGGTAAATAAGTTAGCATTAAAGAATTTAAGACCATAGACGAGAACTGTTTATGAAAATGTGACAATAGCCAATATATAATTATAATTTGGCTAATAATGGCAATGAAGTTTAAATGAAAAAAAAATTAAACTGTCAAATTTTTGGCTCCTCTAGAGTAGGCCATCATCATGCGTAATGCAACAACAAATTATTTTAAAATTATGACTGCCAAGTATATGGTAGCTTCATGTGATAATGACGGGAAAGTGAAAAATTATTTAGGTTTTGCACTTTATTTGAAATGCAAGCAACATAAACTTAAAAAGGAAATATGTCTTCTTACACAGCCCTCCCATCGCACCTCTCCATCGTTCCCGCCCCTAACCCTCCTCCCTCTACTACCCCTGCCCTTCCAAAAGAGGTGATTCACCTCTTGTTTTATTCCATTCTGTTTCGCATCCCCTTTCCTCCCTCCCTCATTGAACCCTCAACGAAAGCACCGCCCTAAGGACCCCACGTCCAACCGCATCCTTTTACGGAGAGGCCGAGTGCAGTCGACCTCTCTTCCCCCGCTGGTGTCGGGTTCGAACCCCTGGTCCCGACATCGTGGAGCCACGGACGTGCTTCTGGAGGCGCTACATGAAGGGGTGAACCGGGGGTTGGGGAAGGGGTGAACCGGGGGGGGTGGAGGGGTGATGGCCAAACACTCCAACGCGCGCCTTCTTCCCTGCCCCCCGTTCTATTGTCTCCTTTCATTTATGGGAAGCGGGGATGGGAAAGATTGGCGGGCGGGGAGTGGGTTCCTTAGAAGGAATACCTTTTCGAATGTTTACTTGCAGGGGAAATAAAATAGCAAGCCCATTTTTTTTGAGCGAGACAAACACCCACCCGTCGGCCAATTATCCTATATGCAGTCCAATCCAATTTAATAAGGCATTACCGAAGCGGTCTTAGAAATGTTAGGAACACCTAAGTATGCATAATTCGGAAAATATGAAAATGACGAGGCGGGAAACTTGAATGCATTTCACATCACTAAAAACCTTTTCCATTTTTTAACAATTCTTCATCTTTAACCTACGTTTTACAGAGTGGTTGATGTAAAGTAATTTGATGTGTATTGAGGTGCAATAGGACCACCACTCTCATGAAATTTAACATCAAATCCCGCCCATTGCTGATTCCTCCTCCATGTCCCAACATGTTTTACTGTCTTTAAGTGGGTGGAATCTCCTGAGAAATATATATTATAACGAAAATAAATCTACTTTGAATAAAACCCTACACTTGTGTTGAATATATTAGGAGGAAATGGTAATCTATCATATTCTGTTCTATAAAAAAATAATATAATAGGATGATAATATTCACTCTGCGGCAAAATATTTTATGAGCAATAAGCAATGTGAATAGAAAAAATGAGTTCATGCGCTAATCCATGGATATTTGCCATAAAAAACCTAACCCTCCTGACGCTTAACCGTGAGTCTTGCATGATTGGTGGATGGTATCACTGTCTAAGCTATCTTAACGGAATCTGGTCATTAGACTGGATTTTTACAAGCTCAATTGTACCTCGTCCACAGATTCCTTTATTCTGGACATAAATGATGACCATTTACAAAAAGTCTTCAAGAAAAATACAACTTTTTTCTTACCGCGGTCTCAATGTGTGAATTTATACCACAAATGTGACAAAAAAGCAATAAATGAAGATAATAATACCACGACATCTAATTGAATATGTAAAATAATGACAAAACATTTTAAAAATGAATGAATGGGAAATTTTGGGAATGATCTGACTACAAAAAGAAGATTAGTGAAATATATATGACCTTCTATGTGGCAATTACTGAAGATACACCTTGTTCGAAATGAAGAAGAAAAGTATTGCAGAGAAATATCTGTTGAGGTGTTAGGAGTGGAGATGGGGTTGACTCACCACTTGAAATGAATGCAAAATTAAGTATGCAGTGGCAAAAAGGGAAAGCGTAGAAATAAGCAAAAATACAATATGCTGTCTTATGATTTCCCTGACGAATCTAACAACGTTGAGCTACAGAAATTGTTAATTACTAATTATCTAATATTACCACTTGAAACATTTTGCAAACAAATGCTTAAAAATAGTCTACTTCTTGCCAAATAACACAAGTGCATACTTTCGTGCTTTCTACAATATTTGATTTCTTATTTAAGGGAAAACAGTCGTTAATCTTTTCCACTCCTGTCTAACCATTGCTGCGGTATTTAACATTGCTCCTTCAGTAATCTTCTTTCGTTTTCTGTTATCACAGTTCCTTAATTTGCTCATTTCGTGATGCTTGATTTCGGTCGTGAACAAAATTATTATTTATTAATTCAACGAAGTCATTTATTCTGGCCTACCTCTTGACCACGGACGATAATTAGTTGACATTAATGATCAAGCTATGAATCATCGAAGTATAATTCATCTGCGCAGTATTAATCTACCCTTGATCAAGAAATTCAATCTTTTGTTGCCATTCTCCACGTGTTTCCCCTTCGGCAGTACTTGGTGGCTAGGTTGGTAATGTGTCGGCATGCCAACTCGAAGGTCGCACACTATCCGGACAAATGGTTGTGAATTGTGCTACTCTCAGGATCAGTATTGTGTTACTCTAAGGAAATATGGCATGATATGATCACATTTTCTTGCAGTACCTAAAGCATAAGTTGACCGCTGCTGTTTTGACTGCGCAGGGTGTTACCCCTATCTATATTTTCATGACAATTATTTAGCAAGTGAGCTGGAGAATTATTTGTAAGTAATGGGTTATTGTACTTAAAATTTTTATTTTACCCCTTTAAACACCAATTATAATACTTTTTTCATTCTGACAAATAGGGATAAATGTGACGACACTACCCACAGGAAAACCGGCCATGCCTATGCCGGGTAATGTTTCAATACGTTTAGGTAACAATGATATGCTGGGACATTTCTTAAAATACGGATTAGCACCTCTAGCTAATGATTTCATTAGAACTATCGCGGTGCATGTTCGTAAGTGACTGTTCTTTTCAATTACCTGCGTAAGGATTTTATAAAAACTACGTTACTTTTCCTTTGCCGGAGACGGCAGGGTTAATGTTATAATGTTATCAAGCCTGATGAGGTCTCCTGCAATGGAGAAGAAACGTTAGAGTTTTAAAATTCCAACGTGGGTAATCCCTAAAGAACAGTCCTTAGCGACGTCATTAGTTATTTTATGCTTCATAGACTCAATCAAAACTTAAAAGATTCATTCAACAAAATTAAGTACGAATAAAATTAGAGCATCTCATATTTTGTGTAATCTCGACCAAATTACTCGTACAAGGTGAATAATACTGCCCGCTTCATCATTCTGTTACCTCCACCAAAAACATATCAGTCAATCCTATAACAAGTCTGCTCATCTATCACTACCTCATCTTATATTCTCACACTCCTGATAGGTGTTCAAACAATCTCCCTCTTCCTTGCATTCCCAACCTGTTTCATGTCAAAGTATATTCAAACCACTACAACCAGCGGATAAAAAATGTGGTACCATTTACGAGTGTCAGCGCCAACTGCTTTCTTCCTCGGGAGCTGAGAAAAAAAATTTTTCCATTTTCTATTAAATGATTCAACCCATGTAATCCTCAAAAGTTAACTTAATCATGAAAGTCCTGGACAGGAAAACATGCCTCTACCTATGCCTCTTTTTTCTACTTTTTATCAACTTTGTCCTTCCACCTTACGATATCAATGAAATACATCCTCGGGGGACGGATTGGTTGAAAAGTTTAGTATGAAGTGTAGAGTTGTGTTATGAAACAACGTGAAATCTGAGAAAGAAAGACAGCAATACACTACAGGCGTTCGAGATGTGGGTAATGAGGAGGAAGGAGACTGTGGTGAACAGAAAGGAATGCAAAATAGGAAGTTCATGGAATGGTGATTGAGGAGAAAAAAACATCTGGAGGAGTTTAGGAGGAGGCAAAATGGGTGGTTTGAAGAGGTAATTAGAGTCGAAAGGTTCCTTAAAATGTTAATAGTGTGGAGGAGATTGGGTAAGGAGGGAAGTGGAAGAAAAAGAATGAGTTATTCGGAAGGGATGGTAAAGGGTAGAACGTATGCTGAGATTAAGAAGAGAATTGTGTTGGTAAAAAGAGCCCTGCACATGTAAAATCCTTGAGGGTTTTTATTTATTCCCCTTTAAACCTACCTTAATTAATAGTTTACGTTAATAATTAATAATTATAAATTTTCTGTCATTTCTTTTCTTACTCGGCCAAATGTTTTTATACTTGGTTCCTGAGTGTTTTTAAAGAGTAGCTATCAGCGTAATCTTATAACTTACGTAATCGAAATATACATCTTATGAAGGGCAGCAACGCCTACATCATTTCGTTGCTGATTTATTTTTCTGAGATGTTCGAAATAAAATTAGCATGTAAATGGACCGCGATCTCCTCCTTGGCACTGGCGTCGAAAGATTTTGAAAGTTTTAATTGGAAAACTCCCGTCTCCTCGTGGTTTTTAAAGTAATGCAAGTGTTTATGGAAAAAGTGGCGTGAGCTCATTAATGTGAAAATTGGTTGTCACACTTGAAGGACAAGGATATTGCTTAAAAAATGCAAACTTCGTCCTCTGAAACGGTATTTACCATGGTTGAAGCAAATGCAAATATGGAGTTTGTAAATCCCTGATGATTTTTCATGGTTGCTTCATCCTGCCTAAACAATTCTAATTTTTTTTCATTAAATACGCTCTATTTTTCAAAATATATAATCAATAGGCGAAAAAATCTATTGATAATTTGATCAGCTATAATAATTAGACCTATTGTTACACTGTTGCAGCACACTCAAATACATAAAGGTATAACTCTTAACAAGCGGAATACACTACACATTTACTATTTAATCAAAATCTTCCAGCCATAAAAGATAAAGTTATCTTATCCTAATCTTCAAAATTTTCCTTTGACGAAAATCCATTGATAAATCAAAATAAGCATGTTTTTCTTTTTTCATATTTTCATTATTTCAGGAAATGTTTCCCATGACATGATAAGAAGTGGCTCATTTACTGTCTTAAAAGGACGATAATCTAACAAATATTATGTTTACGGCTGATAAATATTGAGAAAGTAGATGTTAAATGATCTTTTTATGTATTAAGCAAAATGTTTTTGTAGGTATTTATAAGAAAAGCAATGAATATGGTGCAGTTTCCTTTCATTGCATTATATACATGTACATGTTTTAATTACTTGCTTGCATTGATGTTATTGAGTTTCAGTTTTCACTATTGTCTGGCTAAAATAATATACTATTCAATTTTGTACATCATTAAAAACATTTGTTCGGGAAGAAAAGCGTCTTCAATTTCGCAGACTTTAATTTTTCTGTGATTTCAGCAATAATCATTTTAATATTCATGGCAAACTGAGCACAGGCTTTTAAGGCTCAGGTTAAATGATCGATATAAGATTTGCAGTAAGAACTTTGGTGGAGTGATTATTACCACAACCTCTTCGCATGTGGCAAACCTCTAGTACCATCAATACCGTTTGTACACAAAAATGGACATTATTATAAAATTTTTGAAATTAAATTGAACTTATAGCTCTACAGGGCGATGAACACTGGGTATTGATGGATAGATTGAGAAATTTTATGAAAAAAGCATGCTTTTAGTGACACTCAAAGCATTTTTGGTATCTCCATTTTAAGCAAAGACTTTGCATTGGTAGTGTTGAGGCATATTGAATGCATTTTGCTGTAAACGACTGGAAAGTTGATAATACGAGTAATGAGGAATAACAATCATCAATTTCTTCTAATCAATTTTGAGAGGAAATTAACACTACAAATTTGATGAAATATTTAGCCTACTTTGGTAAGCAGTTGTATTCGCCGCAGCAGCAATATCACTTTGAATGAGTGAGCCTAAAACGTTTCTCTCTATTGATAGTTCATATATATTAGACCAATCATTGTGTATTGACAAAATTTTATGGAGTCACGAATAATAACGTAGAGTCAAATCAGGATAGATTTCATTCTGACTTAGGAAAGCGGAGTTGGGGTTTCAGTTTAGATATTTAAAGGTTAGTTATATTGTTCGTATACATATTTCTATTCGATTATACAGTTCGGATTAACGTACGAGGCTTAGGATCTCAAGCCGGTACTTGATTAATGCCTATATTATTTTAAGCTGTCATATACCTACGTGTTATCTTTGAATAAAAACGTTTTTGGATGAATGACATCTTGGTTTCAGCGTTGCAAGTAAACCAGAGATTTGATTAGGTTTTTGGCTACTGAATAGATGTGAAATACATTAAACATTTTGGAGATTATTTTCACCCACTATTTCTTGAGCAATAATAATTGAAAATAAATTCAATAATTTCCAGTTTTAATTACGCAGCACATATTTCACCGCGATTTCCTGGAGAGTAATATTAAGGGCAATCAATTATTAAAACGAATGTGTGCATTAATGAACAAAATTTGATAGAATGTCATTTATGAATGAGAAAATCGTATTATGCTTAAGAGGCTAACTATTTGCAAGCTCATTCTCAAATATTAGTCTTCATTGCATTATAAATTGAAGAGAAAGAAAAGTGCTTGGTGTAGCATTGGTAATTATAGTCAGTCAGATATTCTTTTTTAACTGACGCGTAGGTAAAAAAAGATATTTTAAAATAATTAATCAAGTGTCATAACTTATCTCAATGGAGTTAGCTCAGTAATCAAAGTTATTATTGATATTACTATGTTCCCGACTGCAATTAATCATGGCAGCCAGTAAACATGAATGATGATCATAGACTTTCATAGCGATCTATATGCTTAATTTTTATCTTTTTCTAACCTGAGAATACCCCTTAAATAATTAAAGAAATACATAAGAAACTGTCTCCGGCGTTACTTTGTGGAACTCCTTCATTTTTAATAATAATAAACACTTGGTTGTTATTCCACACTTTATTGGAAACAAAATTTTTTTTCCAATACGTTTTGTTTCCAATAAAGTGTGGAATAACAACCAAGTGTTTATTATTATTAAAATAAATAAATACAGTCACAGAACAGCATAATATGCAAGAAGACAAAGCCTACGGCAGCAAAAGATAGAATAGGTATTGATTTATTCCATTAAAACAACCCTAACCAGTAGATTAACTAGATAGGTAGGTAGGTAAAAAAGAGGTAGATAGGCTAACATTAATCACTTAAATAAAAATATACTGTATCACATAAGCCACCATATCCCAACCTCATGGGGTTAAGACCGTCATGATTTTTTGGTGCATTTCAAATGGCAAGACGCCGAGCTGAAGAAATAAAGTTTTAGGCGGTAGGCGTCTGCTTCAGTAAAAATATTAGAAGATGTGAACATTTTCACCATATAAACCTATCCTAACGGATATGTTACCTGTTGCAATAATAATTCTAATTGCAGTTTCACAAATAACTCAATGTTGGGAGCGCCGGTCGCTGACTGCTGTTACCCCAACCCTACTAAACGGGGATCCCCAAAATAGATACTAGAAAATACTTGGAAATATTGCCGAGGAAATTGGTCAAAATAATCAGATTATATTTTAACATGAAAAACGTGCAATGCAATATGCGTGTAAACCATCAAGCACATTATTACCTGAGTCCATGTGGCTCTCACTTACAATTAGCCGAATCAATTGTTGAAATTAGGATCAAATTATCTCAAAATCTTGACACAAATTAGACGGTCCTAGAAGCTTCTTACTATGGAGCTTGCGGAACGTAAGCTAAACAGACGGGTGTGAAGAGCTCCGCACCAACGTTTTCACTCAAATATAGTAAACAATAAGGATACTGCCTTGGATGGATCCCACTCATTCTCCAAAGATGTATTTCCTTATACTATAGCATAAATGAAAATATTGGGTTATAATAAAAAAAAATAATCTGATACCAAATGGAAGATACAACTGTGACTTAAGAACTAATGATAAAAATTATGCGAAGTTCACAAAAGATAGTTTATTCATGACCCGGGTTTCAACACATTATGTCATCTTCAGGATGTCACCTGAAGATGACATAATGTGTTGAAACCCGGGTCGTGAATAAACTATCTTTTGTGAAATTCGCATAGTTTTTATCATTCCTAACATGGAAAAATTTCACGTAATACACCCTGAAACCGCAAATTTTCTGTGACTTAAGACTTGTGGTATGTTCTTTTAAAAACTTGATGCGATAACATATATGTATATTAGCCCTTATCATTCAGTATACAATTAAAGAATATCTATAATTTCATGTTGAAATGATTACAATAGCTTTGATTAGAGAAATAACCTTTATATAAACATTTAAATAAACATTTGTGGGTTGAATAAACCTGGAGGTTAGCCTCCAGGTTTATTCAACCCACCCCCTAAATTGTCTCGAAGAGCGCATGCAGTTATGTATAATATAAGGCGATACACACATTGCAGAGGAAAATATTGAGCAAATTCAGAAAAAAATATGAGGTTGAAAAAGCAGCCGAACAGGATTGTAATTGGTGAAATTGTGGAATAAAAGGTGAGCAGTATAAGAATAACAATAGTAATAGAAGACTCAAATGGCGAGTTGGAAAAGTGCGAGGGAAATGCAAAGAGAGGATCAATCAGGAACAAGAATATAAATGTGATACACTTTGCTGAAGTATACGATTCAATAAGTTTACACTTAACACACATATTACAACATTATAGAGGAAAATATTGAGCAATCATTTTTTCTCAAGTAATTTAAAAGGAATAAGTTCCCACGCTTTGTTTGCATCAAATATTAAGGCTTATGCCCCTAATTACGTCACCTGAAACCTCTGGCAAATTACCATAATGAGTTATATTAAATAATACGAAATTTTTCTGTCCTTGGACAATAGTCTATCTGAAAATTGAGATAACGTCTGAGTCAGATTTTCATTGGCCTTCACATAAATTTTTCAAAAATAACTAACTTGCAAGCTATCCAATTTTTTCAAAAATTATTTCGAAAATACTTCTGACTTAGGTTTGAGAATAGAAAATGACACAAAACATAATAACAATGCATGCACAACTTTCTTTCTATTTACACTATTCATTTAATGTACACAACATAGCTATATAATCTTACAAATAACATAATCTTGTATTTATGAAAAGCTTGAAACCTTCAAGAAAATAACTCGTGTCTACATTTTTGTACACACCTTCACAGTTCACATTCATTTATTATCATATTGCAATGGTCTAATTATCCAAAAACAAATATTAATTCTAATTGCGGTAAAATACTAAGATGAATCCGTCAAAATCTCTTTCCTCGCATTCATTCGGATGCCTCTCCCTCAGTTCCATCACAATCTCGGCACTTCACTTCATTTGCTCATGGCTTCTGCAAACGTAACTGTGACACTGGGACCATCAAGGTTGTATAAATATTTTTTGCCCTACCACATTCTACACAGCGTCCTCTTTTTCTGAAGGTTGTGTTTGGCAGTTCATCTTCCATATACAAACGATTCTTTAGAATCAAACTAATATCTTATGGAAGAGATTGAATTGTCGCCCTCATGGGAAGGTGATCATGCATAAGCTGAAATGATATTTTTTTAAATATTCTTTTTTTAGCTGAGGCGTCTTTGTTGACGTCAAAGAACAACGGCTGCGCATTTATCCCAGTCACATTTACAAGTGAATATAAGGCTGCTTACGGCCATCGCCGGGTAGTTCGAGCACATGTGTATGTGGAACAGAGTTGATCTACTGTATCAACTCTTCCTTAGGTCCTATTGCATTCCAAAATCATCTGTGGTTTACCAGATGCTTGGTCTATAGATTGGTCTCATGAAGTGTGGATAGGAGCAATACAGATTTTTTTAGTAAAATAAGACTGTAAAATAAATGTTTTTTGGAATCCAAACATTGAAGACCCTCTTTCCTTATTTCGATTGGGCAAAAACTATGAAGGAATTTCTATTTTATTTTTCCCCAGGGTGCCGAGGAATTTCAGACAAGGAAATAAATAAGTAAATATATGTTATAGATTCAAAGGGCTAGCAGTAGCAGTAAGAAGGCGCGAAGAAGCTAAGCGAAAAAGTTTCAAATTTCCTCACACGAGCAGTCGCGCCGGCGCACGGAGTTCGCCGACGCGCCTGAAGTTTCAAAAAAGTGTCTTCGTTGCCGTAAATGAAAACCCATGCATGTGAAACTGGGCTCGTACTTAAAGAACATTATTTTAGGAAGACTTGAGGAGCCTATGATGATTACAAGCATAATTTAAAAAGTTGCAAATAAAAATGTGTACACTGGCGCACTCAGAGCGCCATCGCTACTGCTCGAGGGTTCATTGCGAGTTGGTCAATGTTTTTTAAAAAATCTCATCTTCTTTTTGCCAACGTTTTACACTTCAATAAAGGCATCATCAGGGCTTAAGGTGAGAACATTTTTTGACAACAAACTGTTCTCACCTTAAGTCCTGATGATGCTTTAATTAAAGTGCAAAACGCTGGCAAAAGGAAGATGAGGTTTCTTAAAAAACATTGACCAACTCACAATAAAATATGCATACTTCACTTTAATGGATAAAATTTTTTTTATTTACGGAAAAAAATATCTCCTTTTTGCCATATTCTTGTTGCTATTACGTTAATATCACTGCGCTTTTTGTCCGTCCTAATTATACGCAGCAATTTTTCATTAAATATGCAGATTTATATGTTGACAGCGTAGCCAAGCACTTCATCGACATTTTAGTTGCTTATATAGTCTGTCGAGAAGGCTATGTAAAGTTTTTCTATGTAAATGTCAAGTTTTAGTTTTTTAAACTATACATGAATATAGTTGCCCATTTATGGTTATTGATTGATGATGATACAAAGGACATGTACACAATTACCTGAAAGTCTCATTACACCGAATAAGTCAACGTTCTTAAACTATGATAAGTGGCCACCCTTTATTTTCTGGAATTAGGGATACGTGAGTTATTAGCTATAATTAACCTAATATTCATTGATTCTCCGTGGGCTTATTTGGAGACACTGAGTATGGTAGTCATTGAGATTGCCAAAGGAATAATAGTGACAGAATGCTGGTTGATTTTTTGGGGAAGTTGAGGCATTAGCGCCACTTTGGTGGATCGATTTGGTAAGGAAGGATTATTTGAGAAATTGAGGAAGAGTTGACGGCGTCAAAATTTGTCTTCTGTAACCAAATCGTGCCAAAGGGTCTACAACTTAATGTCCTAATACGCCCGGACATAGCACTACACTTGGGGTTCTCTGAAAGTAGCAAATAAATTAGGATTTATCTGAACAAAAACACCATCACTGCTGAGACTTGGACTGGGTCAAGCTCCTAGCTCTTGCTCATACTTTCATATCCAGCCTTTGCTTTTTTTGCCCAGAAAAACCTCATTACTTATGTTATCTTATTACTTATTTTCATACCGACATTTGAAACATTGACTGTTTTATGCACCTACTGAAGCTTACAATCCTTTGGATGAGCGATTAACCAACGCCTGATCGTCCATGAATCTAACAGACTTTATCACCTTGTCTGTTATTCCCTCATTTAGCAATAGAGCCTATGTTATAAAAAAATCACGTTAAAATCTTTTCGTGCAATTAAATCTTGACGTTTGATATCGAAATGCGTCGTGGATATTATGCCTGATTGCGAGCTTTCGACGCGCAGTTTTGCTAAATGTTTCGCGTGTGTTTCTCTCATATTTTTTGCCACCGAAAACATAATGGCATATCCTCAGGCCGTGGAGTGGGCATCGGATCTCATTAACGTTTTGCGTTTCACTGCGGCCGCGGAACGACGCGGAGTTTTGGGGTTTCGAGGGGAGTTGGTCGGGATGTTGCGAGCTGCCATTTTTGTCCACAAATTTTTCGATTCTCCTTTACGGCGGACGAAAATAATAATCTGGTCGCGGCGTAATTTGCTAAACGTCACCTCCCTCTCTCTTTCCTTGACCGTCCCGAAATTTGGTTAACTTCCAAAGCAGTGTGCCATCAAACGGCTCCATATCAGCCACCTCCGGGCAATCTGCTGCACTTGTTTAGTGTCACGGTGCTTATCATCCCGGGGAGAGAACACAAAATGGACACGGGGCGGTCACGGCAACGACGCGTCACGACGTCCTACCGCTAGCCGGACATCACCCATCCGCCCCCATACCCTTCGGGCAATTCACTCTAGTTTAATTTCGAAACTCATATCTTCCCAACCCTCATAAATCTAGCCATTTGTTTTGCTCTGAAATTTATCATACTCGCAACAATTAACGCCATGATCAGTCTTAGTTTTACCGTGCTCGAATATTTAGTTTCTACTGATATTTCTATCCACTAATTTTGTTGATGTTAACCGGTTTCAAAATTGTTTTTTAACAGTGCTCAAATTAAAATATCGTTTGATGGTTTCATAATCCAGAGTCTAAAAGTAGGAATCGCTTTTGGCGGGAACAGGAAGGGTATAGTTTTTGGAATAGCAAATTTTTACCTCTTCATAATTTTGTAAAATTTTTATAAGCCTTGATGACATGTATTCTACCTTGAAAGTAACAGAACTTATTGATAAGATTATTGTTTTTACTTTTTCTCATTCATCAAATCTCATTGAGACGATTGTATCACTATTGTGCGTCGTATATTATGCAATTCCAATGGAAAAGTCATGAAGATATTGAGGAACTCCGCCCATAGCATAAACTGCACCAAAAGAATAAAATATCTACTAATAACACAAGTATCTTTGACCTTTATAATCACGAGTTATTAGTACACTATTACCATTTAAGTCATAGTATAAATAAATGAAAGGAATTATATAGTACAGGATGGAATGATTCATGTGGCTTCGAAATTTTAACCCCCTTAGGAGTATTCCCTATTACCTGAAGGTTTGGTTTCAATTTTTATTTTTTTATATTATCTGATTTTTTTATGCCTTTCCTGTCCCCTAGTATTATGTAAGAATGATTTCTCAAATAGTAGTGCTAAACACGAGGTATTGTACTGGTTATAATTCTTCTTGCCTAATTCACTGCATAGATAAATAAAAATATCTACTATTCCATGCCCTATATTTGAGGATGTGGGTCTAGAGTAGTGTAAGTTCATATTTGGGGTGACATTTTCTATAAGCCACTTATAACTGATGTAAAAATGCTAGTACACATTTTTAACGTGGCTCGGCTCAAAGTTATTGCATTACAGATAAAATAATCCTTAATTGTTATGGTTTCAAATTTCGATTCATTGAAGGACGCAACACGAATTCTTAACCTCTTCGAAGCTCACTCACATGTCACTTAATTTTTTTTCATTTTAGGAAATATTTTAATTGATTTGTGCATAATGGCAAATATGGCATAATGATTATTAGGCAGCATCTACTAATTGTGATAGTAACAAACATTCACCAATGTTCATCTAACGAGAAAACTAAGTTTTTTCTTAAGCTCGTTCTTGTGAATTATACCTTTAAATTTGCAATTCCATCATAGAACATTGCTATTAAATACTGAGTAAATATGAGACATTAAGGATCAAATACTGAGCAGTGTCCTGAGGTGAATCGACATATACATTAGCGTTCAATGCCTTGAAATGAGTGCGATTATTACGGAGGGAACCAAATAGTACTGATGCTAGTGATGGTAGGGGTTGCACTGCAAGCTTAGACTAAAAATGTTTCAACAATTGGGCAAAAATTACATTTTCCCACAGCCAGGCTTTCAAGCAAATTACATCATGAGTTGATAATATCCTCCATAAAGACAATGTTGCGACTTCAGTAAACCTTAGTCTATACATCCTCCAACATGTACACTCTACTGCTGCAACAATCCTAAAAACAGCCGACAAGTTTTTGTAAACTCCAAAAAAAAGCCGATCCTGAACGAATTCGCTGATGCAAATTTCATGAACTCTGATTGTAATGTTTTCAAAATTTAGCAACGCTGATTGTTCCAACGGAATGATGACCCAATGACGTCGGCAGTTAATAACCAAGCCTAGCATATAGCACGGTCATACTTTTGCGTCCCACTTGGATACCAGTTCAAATTTAATTACACCGGCTCCTCCCTCCATACTACCTCATTCTCCCTCCCTCCCCCTCTCTCATATGGACTCAGTCCTTGGACGACATCGAAAATTTCCCCGGTCCGTTAATGAGTCAGAAATGCGCCAATGTAAAGTTTCTGGGGGGGGAGGGACCGCGGAAAACAGCGGCCGCACCCTTTTCCCGTAGATGCGTGAATTTTACCCCATTTCAAAAAAGCCGCCAATTAAATCGCTCCTCCCCTCCCCTCCCCTCCAACCCCTCCAGCGCCTTTCCTCTCTCTCTACCACGTGACAAAAAGCCGTCGCTCCCGCCTCAGCCTTTTGTTTTTCTTCTTCTTCTTTATTTCCCTTCCGTCGAAATCCCAACGCGCATGTCCCCCGTTCGCGGGAGTCCGCCAAATTGTTTTCGTCTCGTGGGCCCTTTTATTTTTTTTATACGTCTACTGCGTCCTCGTGACCACGCGGTTGGGAAAAGTGGGCGGTGTTCGGGCGGCGTGCTGCCCGGACGGCGCGGCTGCCGTTCCCGGGAGGGGCATCGTCGAAATATCGGCGGAGTCGCGAGGAACGCTCAGACCGTCCGGGATACCTGGTTAATCGGATGGTTTTGGTTGATGCATGTTCGCGGTCAAGGGCGTGGCCATTCCTGCGTAGTTAATTGAAAAGTGAAATAGGTTTGAAGGAAGGTGAATGCAGCGAGTACTGAGGGGATCTAATGGAAGTACACTAAGTTAATAATAATTGTTTGTAATAACAGTAAGTATATGTATATTAAGGACCCTGGTGGCATATTCATGAGAAATTAATACAATTACAATATTTAATGCCACATACTTTTGAAGTAACCGGAAACTGAGAAACCCTCCACGATTATAAAAAAGATTTTTGTTCATGTGTTCCCTAATAACGAACTGGAATTGTATGTTAACATAGTATTTCATGAATTCGGAAAGTGTTTTGACCGTGATGAACTAAGTGCTTCCATTAAAAAGATATTTACAAGTTTCTGGAACAAAATTTTTAGAAACAAAGTGCGCCCAAAAAAATACAAGTTGATAATTAGCTCATTACTATGCTGACATAACATGTCATATATTAACTGATTATTTAGTAGAATATCTAAAAAGTTTGTATTTCTCATTGAATTTTGTGCATAAATTCCTAAGTTTAAGTAATGAAATAATGATTTTCATATTTATTGAGATGTGCAAATATATTGCTAGAGTGTTAACTAAAATTAAAAAAGCTAGGTAGGTGGTATTGTGGGTATAAAAGAGCCACAAAGTTTAACGGGATGAAAATTGTGAAAATATTGTAATGTTGAAAGACATGAAGAAGAGGGAATGTGGTTACAGCAAGGCTTAGAAGAAATAAAACAGCGATTTACCCTTTCTTCTTATATAAAGCATGACTTTAAATGTTGTATTCATTTAAGAACTGAATTTTTGAATCTCCGGTATTTCAAAATAATAAATGTAGCCTCAGTATACTTTTTGCATGATTAGAAAAGAATATTTGACTGAGAGAAAAGAGAAGGGGCTTGAATAAGGAAGAAATGCATAGTAGTATAAAAATAACTAAGAAGAGCACGTTGGAAAAATCAAAAGATGATTAAGGAATAAGCTTAGGATTTATTAATGATGGCACCATATTCCCTGGCTTCAAAAAGGCACAGAAAATGTTGCCATTCAAACAACAAGTTTATAAAATTGAATCAGAAATATATGGATGTAAGAAGAAAATCCTCAAAGCTTTATTTGTGAAATAAAGCGTGAGCTAATAAATATTTAAATTCATTACTTCCGTGATAATTACACAGAAATATGGTAAAGGAAATTTGGTAGAGGAACCTAAAAAAACAATTATATGTAAAGTTTGTTGGAACATTGTCTGAGTACGATAAATTAGGTAATATACTAAAATACAGTGGCACAGAACGAGAAGTGCAGACTAGACTGCCGAGAAAGAAAAGAGAACGAAAATGTTAAATATTTTAGGAAGTCTTTATTTATTGGTCATACATTGAGGAAAATGTGCCGGATAAAGCACTGAAAATTACGATTCAGGTTAACGTTTCAGTAAGATTTCTCATGCAAATTCAAGGAATGTTCCACCGTAACAAATTAATATTCGAAGATAATAGTTCATGTGATAGCTTAGCATCTAATCAAGCATATAAGCATTGATTACCATGTCAACGTATGTTGATGGAGATGAATAATGACGTGATTGTTGAGCTGTGATCACGCATGTGAGCATATTTCCCAGCAAAATTTTGTTCGAGTTTGCTCATGAGGCAAAGAGCTTTCCCGTAATCATTGAAATTATGTGCTAGCGAGACGATGTCAGTTAATGACAAGCTGATAATTTACCAAAGCATTCGTCATGCTCAGTGGCCACGTCATTGCCCTTGAAGCAAAGAAATCTTTTACGTATCCATAACATCGTACGATGCCCATTTTATACTGAGCAACAGTAACATCTACCACGAATGGCTGAACTAAATCATTGGATAGGCAATTTCCCAGCTGAGTTATTTTACCTTATTGAATATAAGTCAACACACGATGGAATTAATATTATCGAATTAAGACCTAAAGTATAATTATATCATAATCACCAGCGATTACGATCGTCAATGATGAATGATTGAGGAAATGGCAAAATGGATTTAACATATAACGGTGTCATTTTTTCTCATAGCATCACAAATATGTGGAAAATCCCAGAATTTTCAAATAAATCGTAACTTGAAGAAATAAACACACTTACTCAATCTCATGAGCCCCATGTTAAATTTGCAAAACAACCTCGTAGCTACCGTTAAAGGAGTTAAGCTTTAACCACCTTAACGCAGATATCTTTGCATCTTGTAACAGCCTCCAGCTATTAGACTATTACCAGTGTAATAACCTACAAAAAAATGTATAAATAAAAAGTATGGTTATAAGATTTGCATGACTGGGTATTTTTCCCGCAATTTTTTAGGAGTTATCAGCTTGTATGAACTAGAAGCACAATGTAGCAGTGTATCAAAATAGTATTTAGCTGTCTCACTTGTAGCCAACAGTTAGATGAATTGTATTTTAATTACTATTATGCCCAAGCATTGGTGACCAATATAAATGAGTGATAAATCATACTAAATCTCATTATCAATGCATATCACAATTTTTTACACAATTTTTGCGGCAATGTTTAGAAGTAGTGTTTTTATTGAATGCACGATATTATGATTTAATGAGAGCAAGAGCTTAGAGGTAAAGAAGCACTGGATTAAAACAAAATTTATGGACGAGTACGATAAGAGCATCAAAACAAAAATACTAAAAATTAGGCAAATGTGGAGTAACAGAAAAATTAAGATGATAACATGGACGGAGAGAAATACCAGTTTGGAGATACTATGCAAAACTGGTGAGAAATGATGCTTAATGAAAACTGTGATAGCAATGTTTTAACTATAACCACTTCTTAAAATAAAATTTGATGATACAAAGAATGGCAATAATTATCTGGGTAAAAACACATTACGCAATTATGAAGAATTAAGAAAGTACCAATAAATAATGTAATACATTAACTGAAATTATGGAGAAAAGCTGCAGCAAACTAGTCTTTGGATTGACTACTGATGAACATTAGCGTAAATGAATTGGGAGACAAGGACAAGCACTGTAAGTTTTACCGGAAGATATTCCTTTAAGAGCCAAAATAACAGTAGAGCTAAGATTCTCAATTCAATAGCTACCCTCTTGAGCCGAAGACAACTTTTCAATTCAAAGAGCATGTCACCAATATTTTTTTTTCTTTTCTTGAACCCATAGCTTTAGATTATTTCAATTTTCAAAACCTCTGATCTTACTTCAAAATGTTGTAAGAGAAACCGTAATAAATGGAGGATTTGTAATGAATGAGTTATTTCAATGGTAAGCAAGACTCATTCTCTTTCAAATGCATTTATAGCCAAGGGTATGTCTTGAAGCACATATAACCAAAGAGGATCGAGAAAACCTGAAGCTCATAATAACTCTGCAGGCTGAATCATGATTACCTAAACGGCAGAAAAAGATGTCAATCAAAAATCAAACAAAGTAATAACAAAAACCATGCATAAATTTAACATAAACTAAAATTAACCGAGAAAATTTGAACGTGGCTCTTCATTATATAGAGACAAATATATTTCGATTCAAATATCACAACGAGGTCAGAAAAACGAATCAATTGGAGTAACTTATGATGAGATACATTAATGAACTACAGATGAATTTACCTACACACTAGTGCATAAGCTAAAGCAATTTAGTGGTGCCTTTAGGCAAAATAAATAACCTAATTACTTACAGAATAATCAAGAAAGCCTTTCGTACTGGACATCACCCAAAATCAGTCCGAGAGGACAGTTTACTAATGTTTGTAGCAGCAGGAAGCTCACCTGAAATCAAACGGAGACAAGAAAATTACTACCCGAGTTGCGCTCTTATTATCAAGAAGAAATTTAATGTTATACGATAGCATCAATAAGTTAAAACAGCCAACAAATGCACGCGTTTTTTTACTGCATTCTATAAACTCTTTGATGCAAGAGTAGGAAAAGAGACGCTTCATCACAATCAGATGCTTCCATCAAAAATCAAATGTGGCATCCTCCTTCGAGAGATGATAATAAACTTTTTTAAATATGATTCATGTAACGGCTCAATGTTCGTTAAAAGCGTGCCATCATAAATTAATTACCTGCATTTTCGCACACAGCTATAGAGGGTTTCATTTCATTATTCCATGATTTCATTCATGAGAAAATTATTTCATTTTTTATATTGGTCTCTCATTCGCGTGCTTTTATGACAACCAACGCTCCCCGTACTAAATTGGTTATTAGATAACACGCAACAAAGAGCGTAATTTTGGGGAAAAATATCCTCGGGTCGAATAAATTTTTATCGAGAAATCTCATGCTTCATCCCCACTCCAAATATGCAAACGCGCTCTTCTCATGCTTTGGCATTTATTGAGGACTCTTCTTTTTTTCAAGTGAGTAACGTAGATGTTAGCATCATGCCTACACTATAAAAATGAGCTTGAGGTAACGCCAGATTTATTTCAAACATTGAAATTGATGTGAATGCTTTGCTTTTCTGATCCTCCCAACCGACGATTTGAACGTTATGGGGTGACAGAAGCTTGAAATTAAAGATGAAAATGGAAAAGATGAAGATTTCACTGAAGAAATAATAAATAAGGTGAAAAAATGTGACCAGAATAAAGGAGTGACTGTGAATCCTTAATAGATGTTAACATAAACAGGAAACAATAAAAATAATAATGATATCACTAGAATTTATCTCATTTTTACTGAAAGCATGAAAATGATCGACAAGGCTATCATGTGTTCCTATAAATCACAAAACAACAGAACTATATTATTGAGCAATGCTTTAACACACAGTTGAGACACTCCATTGGATATATTATGCTTCATATAAAGAAGGACAAAGCATCATGCAACAAGGCAACTCTTCAACACAGATATATGATGTATTGATGTTGCTATGACTAAATATTGGTTTTAAAATGAAAAACATTTGAAGTAATAAGTAAGCGTATGACTATAACGTTTAGCCAAAACATAAATTATTAAGGTGTTAAAAGAAAGGAGAAATTTATAGCGTGGTGTAAAGCTAATATATTAATTTTAAAAGGCACAAAAAATGCTACAAATGAGGAAATTGACAAAGATGGATACATTATCTCTCACCATGCAAACCAAAGAATTCAGCAAGATGAATAAAACTTATGCGAAACAGATAAGCATGAAAAATTGGGTCACCTTAAACCACCATCACCTTAAATGGGCCCTGAACTATAAGAGGAAGATGCCAGGTTCGTGGGGATAGAGAAGATTCATAGGGAGAGAACGGTGATGAGGAATGGAGCGCACTGTGGTTAAAAAGAAGGCGGGAAAAACCGATGAACGGGATAAACAAAACACAACCGGGAAGCGCGCACGCGACGAAATTCAATTTTTCCCTTTCTCCGCCCCTCATTCATTCGCGCGACAGCGGAGACCTCTCGCGCGTGACGGAGGCGTATTTTACCGGGAGTGAATGGGGGAAAGAGCGGGAAGTTGCGAATTTGCATGATGCGATCAAAAACGCTGGATTTTATGTACCCACACACTCTCACAGACACACCCACACTCACTCACGAAGTCGTCCGCTTTTATTGCGATATTCCCACCGCCCTCCCCTTTAGTTCTCGTCGAAAAAAAAACCGTCACGGCCGACCTCCCTCGCAAACCCAGCCGGGGGTTTCCCCGACCTCAAGTCGCCGGGAGCAAATGTTACGAAGCCGAGTTTTTTTTTCGCGAAACAATAAATTGTTCTGTTCGTTTTTTGTGTACGGCGTGGGTAGGGGGAAACGGGAGTGTGGGTAAATATCGTTTTCTGTACGGGGACGGAGATAGGGGTGGAGCATCAGAGAAAAAAACAAAAAGACTTGCAAAAAGGGCGGGAGAAGGAAGGACTCCCTCAAAAGAGGCACGAAAAGGACGAGAACCGAAAGGTATTTTTTTAAATCCTTATCCTTTTTCGTTTTGTTCGAGACACTCGAAAGGACTGTCCCACCGTCCTGGAAAGTGACCGAGGAAGTTGAAGAGGTTTGCTATTTTTCTCGGGGATTTCTCTCGAAAGAGGAAAGCAGAGTGATGTTATGCTAATGGGTATCAGTTCCACGAGAGGTGAGTTCATCGAGTTGCATCGTCGCCAAAACACGAATGACGGATTTTCTCGTTCTGTGAAAGAAATTCCGATGGAAACCGACGCGTAAATGGTCAAATTGTTAACGAATTATTCACCTGACCACGGTAGTCAATCTGATAATCAGAAATCAGAGAAACTTTATCGCACTCAAATTTCATGTACTCAGGTCTAAATAAACAACGAGGCGTAAAAGACGCGTGATGGAGTAAATGGATTTTCCCTGATTCAAGTTTAATCGATCGTTTCAGGGAATTATCATGTACCATTATAATCGTTGAAAATCCATTGTCCATAATTTGTTTCTCTCTGTTACTAGCTGCTGGCTGACAGTAGTCAATGGAAAACATTGATATCGAACTCAGTCTACTTCATTTTAAGATTGATTAACCAGAGGATTTTGTACTTCTGTGCTACAGTATACAAACGAATATGCCTTAAGTTGCAACGTTTTCATGCAATGTTTTTATCCAACATATTTATTTTCAAGAGCCAACAATTGAATAACATACGAACTTCGGACATTAATAAATGTTACCACTCCGCAGATGATAGGGTACTAGTTATGCACTCTCAAGTCTTGGGTGCAACTCCAAACCATTCATATCAACTGAAATTTGAAATCCATGATTCATGGAAGGTTGAATGTTATGGCTTAAAGGCTTTATTTCTACTGCATCGAATAAAACTGAATATAATGGTCATATGAACTCGAAAGAAGTGTCTTAAGAAAGGAAATTAAATAACTTTAATATTGTATCATTGGACTTTGCTTTCTATTCAAACTTTCGTGATTTGTTGACGAAATATCCCCGAATTTCCTAAAACGATGTCCTTGTTAAAAAGCATTCCCTTAGCAACCCGCGGTATCGTTGAAGAATATAGAGGAGAAAACACCCTAAATAAAACTATAGAGAGGCCTTTTCAGGCCAGCACACTTTGTTTAGTTTTTCAAAAATAAATTACGAAGAAAGGTTCAACGACATCTCAGAGGTAAGAAAGAAAATTCAAATAGGGTTCCAATTTATAGGAAGAAACTCTTCTCCTTAGCTCCGCGTTCCATCTTTATTATGTATTTCTTTAGTGAGAAAAACCATTTGGACCATGTTTTTCGCCGTAATTGTAGCGTATATGTCAAATATAAAGTTAAAATTAATTAGAAAATATTCTCAAAATGGAAATTCTGATAAATTTTATAACATTATGATCCATTACTATAATTTCTGAAGTATTCCTATAACTTTTTAATATTTCACATTCTTATTAAACACACATAGAGTCCGGCCGAAGGTCTGGTCGATAAACGAACAATCAGAGTACCTAGTTCAAGAAATGTATTCACACCATCTAGACCACTTTTTCACGATAAATCAATTAATATTTCCTCACTTTCAATGCAGCTACAACATACCTGTCATCAACCTTTATCATCATCAATCTAACATCTTAATACCATGATCTGTCATTGGTCTTTCAAAGCATCTCTCTTTATTTGCCTCACCATTTGCCACCAGGTTTCGACGTCTCCTTCTCTCTATTCACCTGCCTTCACAGTGAGATCTTTCCACAACATTATAGCTGGCAAATTCCATCACTCTGAGCTGATAGGTCTAGCTGAGGAACTTTTTCAATTCGTTTACATGTATTTTACCTTTCTCCTCACCCACAAATTATTTCATCTCCTAATTGCCTCTACTTTTCATGACCTTGATCCAAAAAAACCCCTTCCACACGCTCCTGTGGCGAATTGCGCTGTAGCATGTAGGTTTAGCTAAATCAAACGAAGACAAAAGTACAGAACCTTTACCCTGGATTCAGTCATTGCTGAAATCATTGCCTGCACGGCTGTTATTTTTTCAAATGATCGTGTTTTCAGCATTCCTATGTTTATGGATCAGGATTGTAATTTCATATGAATCCTCGCGTAACATAATTAATGTATCAGTTAGTCAAATTATAATGGGTACAAGGACCAGGTAACAGATGAGGATCATGTTAAGCATTAAGAAGTCATATATGCAAAGAACATGTCAATTTTACAATAACCAAGAAGTTTGTTCAATAAACTTCAACTCCACCTGGTGTGAAAAATATCGCCTTCCATACAAGGAAATGTAGTCATACAACTCACGATAAACTAAGTATATTCCTTGCCGCAAGATATTTTTTTAAATAAACAAAAATCTTGAAGAGCTGGTATAATTCTACTCTTGCACTTCCGGAGAAATTCCGGAGAGACCCACAGACAGATAATTATGATAATTGAAAATCTTTTTGAACTGTCACTGAAAAAAATGTCGATAGAGAGATGAATTAAACAAGGTATGGGAGATAAATAACTATATTGTCTCTATTTATCTTTCATAATCAGTAACTCAATATATTTTACGATATTTATAAATGATACTGATAATATTATTATTTTTACTTCCTTTATATTAGCTCACTCTGTATGTCTGCTTGTCTGTGTTCGCACAAACCCAATTCCCCTCATCCGATCGATTTGATATTTGGTTCATAGACTCCTTGTGACCAACGACTAATTTTAACAAACCTACACACACACATACATAAATAAACACTGACTAAATTATATTAAAATGTATTTGTATGAAAATGAAGGAGCATTTAAGGCCCGTTATGTGCCTATCCTTGCAAGCAACCAGTAGCCAGGGGTAAGGTAGTCGACTGTGAAGTGGAAGGTGTGGCGTTTGATTTCCTGCTGGGAAAATTATTTTTCTTCTTTTTTTATAACCGTTTTCTCTTACATCTTCAGAAATTTTGTTTTCATCATCGCATTACCCACTAAACTTTTTTTTGCAATATTTTACTCGCTAATTATTCATTAATGACGGCGATCAAAGCTAGCACTTAGCCCTTGGACGTTGTGGGAGAAGACCGTGCTGAGCCAACAACTGTGAGTATAGCTTTTGAATGTTCAACAATGAATATAAATGTCATTTCGAATAACTAATGTTCCTGATGGTTGTCGAATGTCTGAATAATTTGACATATCAGTGAAGATAGAATGATTTCCTTTCACAAATTAAATTTATTAGCAATGTGATAATACAATATTTAATGGCAAATATACCATAAAACAATGAAAAATATGATAAAATGCACTGAGAATATGAGACATTAAAACGTGACGTAATTCATATGAAAATAAAGGGATTATAATAAAAATAATATATTATCAAATATATAAGAAGGTAATATTAGTTCAAAAAGAGTAATTAATAAAATTTGTTCGACAAATTGTGAAGCAAACTTAGCCACTAATATACCATAGATATCTTTTCTCAAGTTGTTTTTCAGGGGAACAAAGAGTTTCTCCATAAAATTCTTGTTCCTCGGATATTCTTCCTTACCCGCTCAAACCCTGACGTCGGTCTCACAGACCACTATGCCTTCTGAACCGTTACATTTTTTCTCTGACCCCTATTCGCGTGCCTTCGCACATTTTAGTAGCCTCCTAACTTTACACTAGGAATGATTTGCAAAAGAGCCGAAGTTGTACCGTTTGAATAAATATTTATTTTTCGATTTATTTTTAAATTTCCTGTCTAAGAGACCGACGCGACGTCTCGGTTAGTGTAATTTTTTCAATGCCGTGGAGTTATTTGATACTTGATGGAAAATTTCTTTTGTTTACTTGGCAATGATGCATTTATAGCGAATTTAAATCTTTATAGTCTACAAACACTTCCATTTGTTGCTCTTTTCATTATTTAGACCATGGATGGCAATCATGGACCGTCAAGAATTTCATTCACTGAAGAAAGAAAGCTCTCTTCTCTTGATATGACTGGAAACAATCCGTGTTTTTTATGTTGTTATTTGACCATTTTAATTAGCCTTGAGCTGTCTTTGGACGTGAATAATAAATAAGTAAATGAATAAATAAATAAAAGTTTAGCGACAAATTTGATTCAGGGAAAGATATTGCTTATTTCAATGGGACGTATGATGGAAAGGAAGTTTTTGAGTACGGAGCACTGATTCTTCAATTGGAATAGACTCTGAGGGTGAGCTAAGTGAAATCAGGGATAGTTCGCCCAACGCGAGTGGTAAGTAACTTCTTTTACAGGATAAATAGCATTGACTGGAATAAAAAATATCCCAAGAGAGCACGATCCATAATTAGCCCTTCATGAAAATCCTTTAGTACTGGAGTTGTTCAATTTTATTTTTGATGACGATTGACGAAAAATTGATGGGGATAAGATCAAAAAAGTATCCCATTTCAAGTATTTTGGAATAGTAGTACAAATCAATAGATCCTCGAAATTAGAAATAGAGCATCGTACATACCAGAGTAGAAGGACAATGTTGATATTGAACCCCTTACTATGGAGCAGCAATATCATTATAAGAACAAAAACAAATATATATATTTAAAGAAAAAGTAGAAAGTATAATGCTTTATGGAGCCGAAACATGGAATGCAAACGAAATAAATAATAAAGTTAATTACGAGCCAGAGAAATGGACTTATGGTGGAGATCGGCCAGGAAATCACCAATAGAAAGAGTAAAAAATGAGGAGATAAGAGAAATCTTGGAAGTAATGAAGGATGCAGTGGAGACTTTGGCAGAAAGAAGATTACGATGGTTTTGACACGTTTGATGTGAGAATAACAAAAGAAGCTCAAAATTGGATATCGGAAGACAGAAGGAAAAGAGGAAGACCCAAGAAGTCATGGTGGGATGGAGTGAGGAAGGAAATGGATAGGAGAGGGTTGGATATGGGAGATGCATTTGATAGGGACGGGTGGAGAGTGGGGATTGGGTGATAAACTCAAGGGTATTAAGGATTTTTACTTATGAAAGAAGATGTGTGGGGTTTGCTGATGGAAACTACTGTTGAGTGGAAAATCCAAAATAAAACATTTTTGATGATGATGTGCCACTTGAAATAGTGACTTTTACTTTCTGCAAAATGGAATTAATAAAAGCTAATATTTGCAGAAGAGATCGTCCTGAGAAAGGTGACAGAGTGTTAATATGGGATTTTATCTCTCTCCTTAGTTTTGGAGTCTTATTGAGAAAATATTCAACAGCTTTTTTCCTCAGGCCATACTGGACGACCAATTTTTCGATCATTTATATCTTCAGCAAAAGATTTGTTGGCACAATGCCTTCTTATCGATGATCCCTAGACTCTAGTGGAAGGGAATAAAACAGACGCCATCACAACGATTAGCAGCATATTTGTACTTTTCGTTGAGAGTTGTCAAAAGTGTTTCTCACTGGGTCCTCAAGTTTGTGTGGACGAAATCCTACCGCAATTTTGCGGCAGATGCGCCTTTAAAATGTTTTTTCCAAGAAAACCTGCAATTTATGGCATAATAATAATATTTTTAGTAGATGTCCAAAGTCTGAACTGTATGGCACGTATATTTACAGTGGCAGAGATTCTGATGGTTCTGAAATGACTGCAAAAGCCCTCTCAGGTGGTTCTAAAGCGTTGCAAATCCATTTTCAAACTAACAGAAAGTAAGAGCTAACCAATTGTTTTTATTCATAGAATTACTAGAAGAGCTGAAAAAAGTGAGAACTAAATTATTTGTAAAAAATGAGATAACCTTATAGAAGAGACGTTTTTGCACTTTGCTAAAAGGTGAAGGAGTAAAACTAGGCTATTTGGTTGTAGATGATATTACACGAGGGCATGCATGTGGTGCTGGGGTAGGGGGAGTGTGACAGCGGTAGGGTATGCAAACCAGAAAGAAACCAAAAGGAATATTCCTCTCAAAGAAACAGCGTCGCCTTCTAGGTCAGTAAGCGGTACGAAAGAAATTTGTCTTTCGGAGACCTTGACGCATCGATTGTGCATTTTTGCTAATCGACTGTGTTGAATATAAAGTTCCAGGAAATAAAATATGCATGTGGTACATAAACCACAGTCATTACGGTACGCACTCAAGGATAGAAATTCTCTGGGATTAAATGCATTATACGAGTATAGATTAAACAATTTCATTATGATAATGTTAAGAGCGATGGTATCAAACATTGGGCGTAGTATACATTACAGGAAAATGTAGAAAAGAACAAAGTCGTCAAATCACTAACGTGAAAGTTAATGTAAAAGATGCAGGAAAATACAAAACATATACCTACAGATAAAATACTATCAAAAAATTAGAAATTCAGGGAGAAAGAAAAAAATTATGAACAGCGGTCTGGGACCGTCGTCACGTATTTTACGTATTTTTTTTTCACGTCACGGTAGAGGGTATTATTTTTGTATTCACCACCATTTACCACCATTTTTTTAAATGTGTTAGTAGTCATTTTTGAAATACTTCGCAGTACTAAGTGGTAAAATGATTTAACAAGATTCTTTGTTTTACTGATACCTGCCTGAAGCACCCTTGTGTATTGGCTTTTACAGATTAAGGATAATTTCAAAAGGTGCTCCGGTGATATTACTTAACTTTATTACTTTTATGCATCCGTCGAACAAAGAGTCAGATAATTTTTGTAGTAGGTTCAAATGAATTCAAATACATATCTGCCTCCAGAGTGAACTTTAATGTAGTAATGATGGAAAATGTTATTTCCTTGGTAGCACAAATGCGAGAGATCTATTTCCCCTTAGTTCATAATGAAAAAAATTGAATGCATATTTTTTATTAAAATTTCATGAATATTCCAGACAATATTCAATGTTAACTTTACACAGAGTTACTAGTGGTTACCGAGTTAAAACTAGAACAACAGGTGGTACATTTTTGTACCATTGCACATTCAAAATGCAATAAGTCGTAGGTATTATTATTTTATTTGAAGGTCCAGCCGAACTCCAGCCGGAATTCGGACCCACGACCTTTAGGCCACCAGGTCAATGCGGTTAAACGTTTCTAAACAGAGGACTCTCATTCCATGCTGAAAAAACTTGGGACTAAATGGCGGAACTCTTGCATGAATATTTTGTTTCCGAGAGCACAGCTCAACGCGGTCATTCGCGGCTAATTGTGAGTGCGAAGAGCAAAATAAAAAGGAAATGCGGTGAAATAGGCGTCCAGAAGGTCGATGCGTCGACAGTGAGACACGAGGACTTGGACAACTCCCGAAAAACATTATTCGCGCCTCGAAGCAACATGTTGGAGAGGGAAGGAGGAGGAGGGGAGGGTTGGGAGGGGAGGGGACAATTCTCTCTCTTTCCTCTCCCGCCCCTCGCGTCGCGACCGCTTTTTGTCCCGTGACAAAAAGAAAACGAAATTAAAAAGTGAAGAGATTGTAAACATCTGTTTCCCTGTTTGAAATATCTCTCCAGTTAATGAGGGATTTTCTACGCTCGTCTATTTACATGCCTTTATCATTCCGTCTATTACCTTTCGCAAGTCATCCCTAGAGTAAAGAAAGAATTGAACGGAAATATTCAATAAAATATGGTTAACCAAAATCATTATGGACGAATTAAATTCATTCTCACGATGACTTCTTCAACGAAGGTTACACGCAATTCATACATGTTAAACATGATTTTTTTCATAAAAAAGTACACAATGGGTATTTTCCAAACGTTAAATTTGAGTACATGTACGGATCTTTATGTGTCCATTTAACTCGCACAAGCTTGTGAAGCGAAAATAGTTTAAAAATTGATTCAATATTAATTGAGATATTTAAGATTAAAATAGTCGAAATTTTTTCCGCAGCCTTGGAAGGAAATCTGATTGGCTTGACGTCATTTTCGCTGAGCAATAGACGGAAGTGTGGGAGAAAGTGAAGAACTGTAGAAGAGACCGTATATTTAAAGAGTTTTTATTAATAAGACTATGGCGGGCAATGGTTTTATTTAAACCACATCAGATGATTTATCCAAAGTGGATATGTTTATGGTAGGTGTTTTAATGAAGGAGGACGACCGATTTATTGCTGCCGAAATTCGTAGAGCTAAAGTAAAACAAATGTAAGCAAAAAGTTGCTTGTAAAATCGTCATTACTGTTGTTTATAGTTTTTGGTGCATATAATTATGTATTTGGTGTGTGAACTTTATTAATTGTTTTTCCAATGCACTCTTAATCATTATGATACTTCTTCTTTCTTTCTCAAAGTCCATACCAGTCCATGCAACAGTAAACAAACAGTATATTAGTAACATATCAACTTAACACAGTACTTGACAAATGTTTGTGCTGTTAACACTCAACACACTTAAGACGTAAGTTTGTGATTTGTTAATTAGTGATTGTTTGTAGGGGAGGTTTCTATAAGTGGATTCTCTGCCATATATATGCCTAAAAATATATTCTCAACTCCTAAATTTCTATTCTAAGTTTAATTTAAGTGTTGTTACATTATAAAGCTTCTCGTGAGAGTTATAGTGGTAATTCTATAGGATACGTCCAAGTGAAGAGAAACGGACCAACGTGCACAGTCATTGCAAGAATATGTACATAACATGAAGTGCGAAGTAAAGCATACATAGTGCAAGTGGACATTGAGGAATCCAAGGAAGAAATTTCAAACATTCAATGTCGTGATTGCGTGAATAAATTTCTTGTTCTGTGTTTTCACCGATGAATTTGCACATTGTGGCACAAAACACCATCTATATCCCTTACTTAGATGTCATTTAAAGGCACATCGAGAAACATAAAAACGTACAAAACTAATTTCGCCGTACTTGTTTCCACCATAAGCATAAGGAAACGCCTTGGTCTAATATAAACAGCGAAAATGATGTCACGGGTCATTCGGTTGTTTTAGGAGTGAGCTCCGGAGCATTCGTAATCTTTGACTTTCTTTAGCTTATAAAACGAAAATCCATACAATTTGATAAGAAAAATTATAGCCAATGCAATAAGTTCAAGTAACGGAATCAGAATATCGTTAGTTTGAAACACGTGGGAAATACCCAATTCACACAGTAAAATTCAAAATATCTTTTAATGAAATATAAACGAAAACTCGATGCGTAGGTTGTTTTTGTGAAATCATTCTTTTTTGGACATTTTGTGACATCTCAGAAATAATATTAGGTAAATCATTCATAATTAGCTCGATGTGAAACCGGAAACCATCACATACCGGGAGCCAATAGCTAGGATAGTGGCTTTTTTCAAAGAGGAACAAATACACTTACTAGGCATCCAACTGATACTTTTTCTGCTTAGTAAATATTTTACCATCTCATAACGAATCAAATGTTTAAATCAATTATACCCTGTTGTGACCTCCGACCACTTAGTCCTGCCACCGTCGCTGTGTCATGTTGTACTCAAAAAACGTCATTGCTTAGCCGATGATTAAATATCGATTGCAAAATGTCTTCAATAAATTACTCTCCAATGACAGGAATCGCTTAGCGCAAGTTCAGCGTCATTCGATAGGACTGGAATCAGCATCACCACCATCTGGCGTTCAATAAGACAGGCAGGGTCACCTCCCTCGCCCCTGCGTCCACGATCCAATGCACGGAGCGGGTTTCGCTCTGGAAAGTTGGACAAATTTTTTCGCCTTCATATTTTCACCGAGAGCCGCTCCGAACCATCCTGGGATTTCGCATGTTCGGGAGGATATGTCACGACGACTCAGAGTCCAAAGCGGGACCCCCCCCAAATATTTCATGACGAATCTTCGCCCCCGCCCCTAGCCTCCTCCGCCCGTGCCAGCGCGACTACACAGCGCCAGTCCTCTCGAGCGGCGGGTCGAGGGAGAAATAGAGGAAGGAATCGGTGACGTCACGAGGTCATGGGGTCATCTGGGTGTCCAGAGCGATTCCTGAAAGGCCATTTGGACGACAATGGAATTATGAGAGGTATTTTTCGGGCCATCAATTGTCACAAATACTTGAGCGCGAACGAAAATCGGGCGTTAATGCGATCCGGAGCAACAAGGGCTTTTAAATAACTGCGGGACCGTCAGCCGCTCCACGAAAAGTTACGAGTCCCTCTTGCTCTCACGCCTCTGTAACTCTGTCGAGGACCGTTTGAGGGCGAGCTCAATGGGACGCGGGTGGGGGCTGCAATTCGTTATCGCCATGAGCTTGTCTTTTCCCCTCAAAGCCCACCAATAAGTGACTAGACGCTTAAAGCCTATTGCCTAAATAGTTTATGTTCCAGATATGTTTCACTTTATTAATTGGTTACGCGGAAATTGAAGCTCGATGCGGATAAAAGTTACAGTTCTCTCGAAATTTTCAAATCTCGACTCTACGCCTCTCTTAAAAATCGGTGAATCGAATGGAAAGGAATAAACTCAAAAATAGAAGTTAAGAATCGGCTTTCTTCACTTAAGGAGAATGAGGATACTTGACCCTTAAAAAGTAATGCTGAGAAGTAAGTTAGAACTCTAGAAAATGCACGCATATGAGATATTTTGCACATTTTTGGAGCGAAATGCATTAACATTTTCGAGAAAAACCAAGTTTTTGAGTTAAGTTTACTGCATAAAAATGGACGAGTTTGGCTTGGAAAATAAATTTATAATGTTCTATATTCTAATCCACCCCGTTATGAATTAAATTTTTGCTAACAACAACCCTTTTGAGATTGAAGATAATACAGTATATTGTAGGAATTTGACGTTAAAAATAGCTAAAATATAAAAATATTGTCCTTAACCTACTTAAATATGAGAACTGAAGCATTTTGACTCTAAGCATATTTTTCCATTAACGTCGTCAAATGAATAATCTTTGCAAAGTGCTGGCAAATCAGGTTTTCATCATGTCAGCGTATTCTTCCATAGACGTTTTTGAGACATGCAAACTACAGTACAGTACAGCATATGTCTAAAAATAGTGTTAGACATGACGGACTAATAACAGTCATGAAGGAGAATGAATTGCTCATTAGAAATGCCAAGTCATTCCTTATGGTGGTTCTCATTACTCATGCCTATAATGACTAATGAGAACAGAGGTTTTAGAAATGAACAAGACTCTGAACGAGCTTTTTTTTCTGGTAATGGGAAGTTGAGCAAGCGCGATATATCTCGATCAATTGGTCAAACAGATGTACCGAAATGTACGCACGTCATCACTAATCCAATGCAATGCTCCTTTAGGCATGATTTCAGAACTCTCTAACAACCGTGGTGGCTGTCATTAGTTAATACGTGCACTGAATAAGTTTCATCGCACCTGTAATATCAAATTTATAGAAAAGCATAATGTTTTATTAACCTTTGTTCATTGGCATGGAATCCATATGGAGAAGAACTATTGGAAATGAGGTCTATGTTAGGTCATCATCAATGGTCTTTCAATCCTAAGATTGGTTGACTGCAGCCCTCCATTCTTCCCTATCTAATGCTAGTTCTCTTTCTCCCTGATCGATCTTCTTATGTACTTCCTTCGTACTATGTTAGGTCTATGTATTTGTCCCTTGGCCTTCTCCTTGGGACTTTTTCCTCTATCTTTCCTTCAATTATAATCCTCACAAGCCCGTTGTTCCTCAGGATGTGCCCAATTAATCACCTTCTTCTTTTCTGTTCCATTTGGTCCTTCCCTTTTTTACTCTTCAGTAAACTAATTCATTTCTATTTTTATCAGTGCATTTGATATCCAGAATTTACCTCGCAACACTTGGTTTCGAATGATTCTCATCTTTTCTGGTCTACTTTTCCAATAGCCCAGGTTTCCGATCCATATGGTGCCACGCACCACTCGAATGTTTTCACATACTATTTCCCCGTTCTTAGTCCTATTGTCTTTGAACAGTAGTTTCCTTTTCATCATGGAAGCTTTCATAGCTTGGGCTATTCTACGCTTGATGTCCATTGCACTTCTTCTGGCCCACGGGGTGGTACTTCCGAGGTAGGTGAAGGAATCCCTTTGCTCCAATTTCTTTCCTATTGTTGTGACTTCTGCATTCATATTTTCTCTTCTATTCAGATGAATTAGACAAACATCACACAATAAGGACGAAATCCAAGTGAATACGACCTAAATAAGTATGCCTGATAAACGGTTTATTACTTTCGTCAATGAGTACTAAAAATAATTACATAAAACGCCACCTAATATATATTTTAAACTATTAAAGATGAGTAAATTACGCAATTTCCTTGCCAATGCAGAATAAGTCAGGAAACTTGTAAAATATTTCACATTAACTACTTAAATACAATTTAGATATAAACCTGGGAAAGAAGACCTCTCGAAGAAGAAGAAATATTACAGGTTTTAGACGTTGCATATTAGTGGTAAATCCAAACGATGAAAATTCATGTGAGAAGTAATCATTGCTGTGTGTCAGGAGAAATGCACACGACATACTCAATAATCATCATGTATTAAAGTCCTTTTCTATGAAAATACATCATCTACGGAGAAAATTTGAAAATAAACAGCTTGGCAGTTTTATCTTAGAGTGAATGCTTTACTTTCGTGCATCACAATGGGCGGATGGGTAGCTGGGTAAGGAACTCTCGGAAAAGAATCCCCCCGAGCATTTCTTATCGATTCAAGAGAATTTAGTAGTAAAACTTTGAGAGAGGCAAATAGTTATGGAAGCGCGTCTAGTATTCCAACTTTTGGGAGGCAAAGAGTGACGAAAAATACGCAATGAAAAAATATACCCACTTTCCTAAATAAAAGTAGTCAAGTAATAAAAGTATATTCAAGAAATACTTTGAAGAGGATAATTAAAAATGAGCAGGTGATGAACATAAAATATAGCAGGGTCATCATAAAGCTGTTGTTTCATTTTATTACAAATCTCAGAGGCAGTAACTTTTTCAAGCAGTAACATAAACAGCCAAGATTCCGTTTCGGGGATGTCCATGTTGAGGACAAGCGGGGAAGGTTGGGGGATGAAAAATTTGAAAAATTGAAAATATTAAGAGCAAATATTTAAAGCCTTGTCAATTAAGACTGAAACTGCGACTGAAATGAAACAGCCGTTAATTAAAGATACTTACAAAGCCTTACAAACCTTACTAACTCCTGAAAAATAAAAATAAACCAGTGACTTTTATATTTCAAACATATATGGCACACACGTGTTCACCTAAAAAATTACAAACAAATTTATTTTTAAAATGTTGTTAAACTGGAGGAAAAATTGATTCATTTTTTTAGATAAAAAATAAAAAAATAACTTTCTTCTTTAGTGACACTTGCAAAATAAATTCAAAATTTCAGGGAGGTAGGGGGGTCCATGGTTTCAGGGAGGTAGGCAGGTCAGGGAGGTAGGAGGTAGGGGGGTCCATTCTCTGAGCATTCCTCACCCACCATCCCGTCCAATTCTGCCTGATGTGCGATGAATAGGTCTCATTTCATCTCATCAACATCCCTGAATCTTCCTATTTCCTCCAGCTCTTTCTTCAAAAATCTCCCCCTTCTATCTCCACAATACTCGTATCACGACACTGAATTCGGAGTCATGTGCAGAGGGGTTGGATGGGAGAAGTCCCCAGACGTCACCGCCATCTCACCTGATTCCTTTTAGATGGAAATTCAATCATGAGCGGTCGATATCAAAATTCAATGAAAAAAATATGACGAAGTATCTTGATAATGCAAAGGACAGACAGATAAAAGATCCTAGACAGTGGGATCAATAAAAAACGATTTTAATAAAGAAATAAAGTGCTTTCGTACTCTCTTGTTACTCGCACCAAACTATGCAGTCTTCTCTCACTCAAGAACTAACTCTCACATTGCCTATATATTATTGTAGACAAAAGGACAAGCCGAGAAAAGAGGATTATGATAAGGAGAGTAAAATAAACAATGATAAGTGGGTAGCTCCTTTGTTTCTTCCACGGAAATGTATTACAGAAATTTTAAAAAGAAAATAATCTTAATAAACGAATCTAAGTATTTTTCTTCTCGGCAGGTACATCTACACCATACTTCGAGGCAGGAAAAAGGTTTCAGAAATTAAAAATAAAAGGAGAGGAGCACAAGGGGGAGAGCTCATTCCATTCACAGTAGAATTCAATCCTAAGTAATAACTAGATTTCCCTCTCATAGACCTCTCAAGGAATAATCTAAGTAGAGGATTAGATTTGGACGTAAATTTGGCCAAGTGAACATAAAAAAAGAGAGGAACTTTTTTTCTTAACGAAACAGGAAAAACCATTGAAATTGAATGTGAATGTAATAGACTTGGAAGATTTATGATCATTACTGAGTGCGGAAAGGCTCACGGCGAGAAGAAATTGTTGAGTAAGAAGTACCTTTTGCACCACAAGAGACAAGCAAGGAACACTTACTTGAAAATATTTCTACCCTTTTCTGACCCTTTTCTGGCACAGATAGTGAGTAAGGCTGACCATGGAAAAATGAACTTTCCAAACCCAGGAGTTGGAGAAGCTCAAGAGCCAGGTAAATGAGAATGAATGAAGTCTACAGAGGAGAAAAATGAATCTTCCACGTGATTCGCAATACAACTGAAAAAATACTCATGGACTGGGGACAGATGCCTCTGATTCTATTGGGAACCAAGTATGAAGGAAGGTGTCAAGAGCACAACCAAGAGCTAAGTATACAGACCAAATAATCAGGAATGTAAGAAATCGAATTTTATAAGAAATAATGGAAATAGCTTTGATTAGAGAATAATTTAAGTCATGTATTTATTGCCCATAAGATTGAAATATTGATTAGGATGACGCAGCCGGAAATTCAGTCAGGGAAGGAAGAAGAGAGATTTATCGCAACATGCAGAAGAATCATACAACACTAGCATACATATATACTTTTCACGATACTTGCCGGGATATCGGCGAATGTTTCACACGTACCGAAAAAAATGAGAACTTATTGTTACGGCCATAATATATCTTCATGGAATCAAGAAATATGGTAATGAAATCGCAGAGAGAATGGTGAAATTGGCTTATATCAGCGGATTAACCCTTAATTAGGCGCACCTCACTTTGTGACGTAAGTGGGCGCGTGGGGTCTTTTAATACCCCATGCGGAATTGTTTATAACTTCGCCAAATTTGTTTATTTTACATTGCTATAATTTACGATAGATACTGAATGTTGGATAATTCGATTTACGTACCTTTCATTTTTTCCTATTAGTTCTTCCTGAAAAGGTCAACTTCGAAAGCAATTTTTGTTATAAAATATTGCGTTTGCTACACCCATGGGGTCTTTAAAGACCCCACGCGCCTACTTAAGGGTTAATTAAGAATGAATCCCTGGAATAAAAAGAGAAATAAATACAGTAGAAGGAAAAGGATAAATTACTTTGCACTATTCCACTGGAGAAATATTATTTATTGAGCCGACATGTTTCCCTGCACTGCAGCATCATCAGGACTGAATACAAGATAGTTAACCCTCAATATATAGTCACATGGGGAGGGAGGAAGGAATGGTAAGGAGGGTGGGGGTGGAGGAAAACTGCGTTGTATGAAACTTGGGTGTGTAAGTCGGAAGGAGAGAGATGGAGGCCCTGTCCCTCACCCCCGCCTCCAACTCTCTCCATCCGACTTGCACACCCAAGTTTCATACAACGCCGTTTTCCTCCACCCCCACCCTCCTTACCATTCCTTCCTCCCTCCCCATGTGACTATATATTGAGGGTTAACTATCTTGTATTCAGTCCTGATGATGCTGCAGTGCAGGGAAACATGTCGGCTGAATAAATAATATTTCTCCAGTGGAATAGTGCAAAGTAATTTATCCTTTTCCTACAATGGAATTCCTCAATGTATCGGCCGCCACCAATAACTTCATCAAACACATTAGAGTTGAATTTTGGAAAGAGTGGTTCGCTGAAGGCCTTCTAGGAATTGGGCAAGGAATGCCAGCTGGCAGTACAGAGCATGAGGACATACTATGAAGGAGCACTATACATACAGGGAACCAAAATTTAAAAAAATGAATTATTTGATGATCTGAAATAATTCCTGCTGAAAAGAGACTGCTGAAAGCAATTATAAAACTAAACTTTTAAATAAACAATATATCTAATGTGCAAGAAGTCACGAAATTAGTTAATGAGACAATCTTCAAGCTGTAGGGCAACACGCAAATTCTAATAGTTTCAACCGAATGCACACGGAAAGGTAATCAGAAACTATCGAAACCTAACACGAGTAGGAATCTTACAAAAACGAATTTCTTTAGCATTTGTAATAATTAATGCAAATTCATAAGAATGTGTAAAAGTGCAATCGTCAAATCAATAACAGTTCAATAATCAAGATTTTTTCATCAAAAATTGTAATTTTTGAATTAAAAAAAATCTCATTTTCCTAAAAAGTTTCTTTATCATTCGTCATAAATGCTAATATTTTTTTGACTTTCTCTCTTCTCCATTCTGATTTATTGCTTACAGATTTTGTCCCATATTTTTGTACATTGTATCCTTGGTCTTTCTTAAGAATATTTCCCAGTTTTCATTAATGTTCATTCTTATAACTCTTATTTTCACACATACTTTGTATGTGAAACATTAAATGTTCACTTGTACATTTGAGAAACATTGTAATTACGCAAATGAAAATATATTGTCCAGGTATTGCATCCAGCTGTTTCTTTAGCATAGAGCAGAAGGTTAGAAAGTATCTTATTCATAATAATTTGATAATTTGGAAATAATATTTCCAAGTTACAGTACTCTTGGAAATATACAGTTGTTATCTCAAAAAGCTCTTTTTTTAATTAAATTAAAATTCTCTAGGCATATGAAATAATAATGAATTTCAAAGGAATTGTTTTCCGGGAGTTCTTTGGGGTTGAGGCATTGAGAGATCAAAACAATTTGCTTTTAAGCTACTAGTTTCGTTGTTCGCACTGTTCTTTGCGCATTGAGCTAATGCACGTGACCTTAAATTACTAAAAGTCAAAGAAATAGGTATTTTATAATTATTTAACGTTTTGTTTAACTCCATGTAAAAAAACCAAGTTTATTAAATTTTCTTGTACGGAATGAATGACTCAATCTTCAGTTTCAGCTTTAATTCCATGCGTGAAAACATTGCACGGTTCCATCATTGAAATGTTGACTATATTTAATGTCGTTGATTTTTATATAATACAACAGAGAAGGTAATGTTTGGATGACTTAAGTGACTAATTTTTAAGTCATACTGCCATATTACAGTTGCGTTGATAAGCTAATTGCGTTCACTATTTTTCCCCATGTCAAGCACTCCTTTAATCTTTTTTCCAGCATCCAAAATATGAACCACCCTCAGTTACCAGTGAATTGTGAAAAATGGGAATAAAATAAAATAAGTGAGTGACGAACATATACCGCGTAAAAATAGAACTTAATTTATTCAAACATTTGCAGCTGAGTGCAGAGAACCGTGAACGATTTGCATATGCAAAATCTTTGCCTTTTATTTTTTTAAGTCATGAATATTCACCTTCATCATGAGGCGAAATATTGAAAAATATTGATAATAAATTGCTAAAAGCTAGGTATTAACGCAAAACAGCTAACCAAAATCTACTAGTAGATGACAGCTTTGAAAACTAAATACACCTTTACGAGTAAAATATCTACGACCTACAAATGACGTTCAATTTATTATACGCCATTCACTATTTTATAAAGTATCCGGTAACCTAATCATTTTTCCACGGTTGTCTTTCCACCAGCTTCTACTGTGTTTGATGAAGACATTCAAGAATATAGGTGGGAGATGTTATCACTTATAGCATCCAATGTAAGGAAGCTGCAAAGAAACAGTCCCAATGGAATTTGAACATCCAATTCTCATTAAAATAGCAGCAAGATAAGCTAACTAACAATACTTAAAGACAATAATACTAAGAAATACATGTGAAATAAAAAATCAGAGACACATACTTAGTTTTTATCAAACATATTTCTACATTCATTTAATCATTCCCGATCTGCATAAAAAATTAGCGCTAGATCAAATAAATTTGTTAACGTAATCCGAATAGTAATCTTGTAAAAAAGAATCCACCATAAGTTACCTACCACCTATTGATTGTTTTTATTGTTTATTTACCACATGACCATTCATTTTATCGCGAATGTTACCTTGATTATTCCAGTGTTATTTATATGAAAGATTAATACAGCCTGAGCCCTTCACCGCGTCTACTTAATACAGGTATACCACCATAAGTAATACCACCTATAAACCAAGGCAGAAATTTTATATTGATAGGATGTCCTTTTTTAGATAGTCATTTCAAATAAACCACTGCACGCAGTAAGGCTAAATACGCTGGTAGTGAGATCTAATGTTGTAATTAATAAATAAAGCTTGATTTTATGAATGTTAACGTCTATGAATAAACTCTACTTAATTTGAAGAAAATAGTACTTAATGTACCATCGGAGAAATGCAGATTTCATAATAAAAAATTAACTCGTAAGCAGCTGCAGGTAGAGCGCATGTCGTCCACCCTGTGCGGGAAATATCTATTTGGACGGATCCTGTCCCTCCTTCCCACAGGCCGAGGCCGGGCAGTTATATAACCCATGTATCCCCCTCCCGACCCTTTTCTCGGAGTCCCAGGGGGTGGGCACCGGAAATTGTTGAGGGATCAGTGGGACTTTAAACACATTTTGAAAATTTGTTTATAGGCGTAATTGTTAAAAACATATATTAATATTTTTTTAGCAATTTTCTGTTTAGTTTCATACCAAACACCAAAAAAAATCCGTTGATAATTGAGCCGGGCGCGAGCATAAGACATAACTTTTGAGACGGTCATAGCCCATTGAGCGAGCAATGGAAGAAGGGTCTACATCTACATCTACATCTACATACTACCCCGCAAGCCGCCCCAATAGGCGTGTGGCGGGGGGTGTTAGGACACCAGCCGTTTACATATAAAAAGGAAACGCTGGAAAGGAAGGAAGGAAAGGGTCGTACCTCATTGCGGTGGTATGCGATCCCTAAAGAGCGTGGAAAGGGAGTGGTTTGGGTAAAAAGGGTGGATTCCCAAATGTCCACCGCTGGAAAGAAAGATTTGGGGTAATAAAAATATGAAAGGGCTGAGGGAGCAGATAGAGAGAGAGGGTCACACGTACAAGAACGTATTTCCCGCATTTTCTGCTACACAGATACATGTACATTTCCCGCAGCCGAAGGGTTAAATGGTTCAAAAACTTAAACAAAATACTTCTTGCTCATTTGAAGAAATACTTGACCTAGGCGTAAGGGGTCGTGCATGAACTACGTTACCAGCTTAGGGGGGAGGGGGTCGTCTAAAAACCTACGGCGGGTAACGAGGGGTGGTTCGCTCAAAGTAACGTCGCTGTTACAATGCGCCTGTTTACGTTTCTTAGCCGTCAACATCGCGCCGACAATACTACAGAGTTTAACATGAGGAAGGGCGCGCGGGGTGTTTCTTGAACCCTAGTTTCTATTTTAACTCAATGTAACTGAACCTTTGCCTCTAGAATGTTGCAAGTCTTCATACCATCAAATTGCTTTCATTTTAAGATTCTCGTGGGTTAAATTGCGATCTCGTGACAACACCTTTCAATGCAGCAGTCATAATTGTGACGGGGGGGGGGGAGGGGGAGAGAACAAAGTAGATGAGCACAGCACCTTGCGCCGTGATTCGTGGTTGATTTTTAAAATTTAAAAATGAATATCACTTGTCCCAATTTCGATTAGATATTTCTATTATATCTAGTTAGGCTACTTTATATGTCTTATTTCAACCTATTCCTAAAAAAAAATCACTCAATAATTGAGAAAATCAGTCAGTGTGTATTCGGGTTGCGTAGTTACAGGATCACAGGTTATATAGGCTTGTGCCTTTGACTAGTACCCAGTAACTTATAACTGCATAGACATTTAATAAGGTGCTGCTTTTCTCAATATGAAGTTTTTAAAAATAACAATGATTATGCTATTGAATCATCGCTGTCCCTTATTTCAGTCCATATCAACGGAGGTGTCAACTGCATTCACTTTTTCTCTACGACATTTGCTCCTATCCGAAATGCAAATCTGGCACAATGCTCTGGTGAGGTGAGAGTAATTTAATGATAAAATGATGCACTTGATAATGCTTAAGAGTATTATAAAAAGTTTTAAAAATGCATCCTTAATGGCATATAAGGCAGATGCGTTGATTAAAATGTTTAATCTAAACAAGTAAAAACTTCAGCTTAAAATGTACAAATAAGTTTGCTTTTTGATTTGTTTTGGGAAAGATTAACTTTAACCCTGAAAAACAATTGGGCTCCTTAAATGTGGCTGAATGGAGGAAAACCATGAATCCAAAGTTCCCAAATTTACTGCCTGGCCACAAGATGCATTCTTGCAGGTACATACGTTTTCACTTGAGAGAACACATAAATAAGTAAAACAGGCACAATCTGTTGCTTATGTGCACACGTTTTCGTGCAAGTTAACGCGTTTACTCGATGAAATTTCAAAGGCGCATTTTTTCACGATATTATTATTATACAGTAAAGTTGCAAATCATGCAAACAGACTTTACAGAGGAATATTCATTTAAGTAGGTATTCTATCAGCTGATAGGTAGGTTCTTGGACAGTCCGCATCTTGCATCCCAATTTTTGAGACATTGTCTCGCTTCTCTCCGATGGATGTTCCGCCTATATATCCCTCTTAATTCTTCATATCTTCTACCTCCTCTTTTTTCGTGTAGAATACTTATCCTCTTTCTTCCTCTTCCACGCTTCCCCAGTGCTCTCCCCTCTATCACCCTCTTCAGCATGCCTCTCAAAACCTCCTCCATCCACCTTTTCTGCCTTCTCCGCCTGCCTTGAATGAAATGCTTAAAAGACGTAATCCACGAGCTAAATCTCCAGCTAAAGCCAACTTTATGACATTTAAAAAATAAAATTATGCCAGGATATGCTAAATATTATTATCCCAGAAAAAAACAAGTGTTGAAATAATGTAAGGTCCTTTGCTGAACTTCTGATCTTTAGATAGCATTATCACGAGTGTTAGTCATTATACGAGAAAATTTTCATACCACATCTAGTAGGAGCATATTTTATAGCCAATACTAGAGCAAAACAGTGTACTGAATTGGTAAATTTGACAAAAAAATAATCTAGTATCCATACCCGATCCACAGCGCTCTCATAAAGATAAATATTCAGCCAAAAATCAACTTTTTTGTTTCTCGAAGAAAGAAAATGACTCCGTTACACTAGTTATGTACACAATACTCAATCCCTGCCCGCTCATTACACCTCTTCGCATCCACTTTCGCATCGTTTTATTCATGCTGTTAGGATTATAATACTCCTGAAACTTTAGTGTGCCACTTCCAGCACATTAACTCATGGCATTATAAATCTATCTCTATATATCACGCACCAATTAATCAACCAGCTCACACCCATTGCATTTATCCGGAATGACTCTCCTCGTGGAACAATTAACGAAGTTTCATTTCCATAAAACAAGATGAAGGGGAGTACACTTTCACTGCGCGTCATCAATGTTTTTCCTGATAAATACTATTCAGAATCATTCACAGGAACGATAATTACTGTCAGATTCATTCATTACACTTGGTACTAACTGATGGGGAGCACTCCAAACTACGTTGTCTTTGAATTGAATTTTTTAAGTGAATAGCATCTGTTCTACATCGCTAAACTTAAAACCGTTATAAAATCAACAATAACTCATACAATGAGTGTCCAAATATGAATGATTTAATTTTGCCTTCGATATTCTTTCATTTAAAATTGTTTTATTTTAACTTAAATAGAATTTATAAACGCCGCGGCCGTATTCGAGTTTATTGGAGTCTCATGCTTAGTTTTACTCTATTATACTACTCAACGAAACATCTCACTCTACTCACTTCTAGAAAGGAGAATTGCAATTCTTTTAATGATATGCGACGCTATACTTGAAAATAAAGTCTTCTATGGCCAACTCTTTATGGCCAACTCTTTATGGCCAACTGTTTATGGCCAACTCTTTATGGCCAACTCTTTACGTCCTCTCCTAGGGTTTCATTAAAAAATTCTAACCATAATGTTTATGCCTTACCTCTCCCGCTTTCCTTCCCATATATTTGGTTCTCCTTCCATTTTTGTTCAAGATACTCTGTACACAAGTGAGGCACTCAACCGATATCACATATTTTCATTCAATAAGTGTGGACAATGTCAAGAGCAGAGCATGGAAGGTTGATTCATTCATTGCAGTAGTCTACCGGTTAGAGGTAGGTTGTGATGAAAGTCAGAGAATATCCGACGAACTCTTACACGTGCCGTGCCCTTTCTACCTCTAGTATTTCATTCTTCATCTCAGCATAAGTCCTACCTTTCTTCATCCCGTCCAAAAAACCGATTCTCTTCCTACCCCTTCCCCGTTTACCCAACATCCTACCCTCTATCATGGCCTTCAGCAAACCATCGTCCCTCATTACCCCTTCCAGCCACCTACCCTGTCTTCCCCTAATCTCATCTATAACTTTCCTCTCCTCGCCAACCATGTCAAGCACTTCCTCATTTGTCTTCCTTTCCGTCCAACGCACCTTCTCCATCCTCCTCCACTCCCATATCTCGAACGCCTTCAGCCTATTTTCGTCTTCCTTTCTCAAGGTCCACGTTTCTGCCCCATACAACGCCACACTCCGTATCAAGCTCTTCACCAGCCTCTTTTTTACATCCTTACTTAAGGTCCCCGTCATCAGCTCCCTTCTATTATTGAACGCTTCCTTCGCTAGCGCTATTCTCCTCTTAATGTCTTTGCTACTATGCCCTGTTTCTTCTAGCGTACTACCCAAGTAATTAAATTGTTCTACTTGCTCCAGTTTGTGACTTCCTACTCTTATCACCAGAGACATGAAAATTTTGTAGTGTCTTAGCAGAATGATGTAAGATCCCATATAGGGCCAAATTGTGATAGTGACCACTACGTGGTAAAAGCAACAATAAGAGATAAATTAATCGCTGCACAAAGGGAGAAGACAATTAACAGAAAAAAGTGGGATATGGTTAAAATGAAGGATAGAAATGTAGTGGAGGACTATATTGCTGGAATACAGAAAACATTTTCTATGATGGAAACTGATATGCAGAGAAGTGTTGGGGAAGAGTGGGCAACGATTGAAAAGGTGGTAATGGAGAGGGCACAAGAAACGTTTGGTGAAGAGAGAAGGGAGACAAATCAGGAAAGGTTCGATGAAGAATGTAGACAGGCCATAGAGGAGAAAAACAGAGCTAGAGAAAAAATGATGCAGAGAGAAACTCAAAGTAAATCCGAGATGTGTAAAGAACTAAGAAAGAAAGCACATAGAATATGTAAACAAAAGAAGAGAGCAATGTACAAAAGGAAGATGCAGGAAATAGAAGAGTTGTACAAAAAAAAAGAAATAAGGCAATTCTACTGAGCCGCAGCCAGAGTTAGAATAGGGTTTGAACCAAGAGATTAAGGATGTAAGGATAAGAAAGGGAAAGTGATAGTGGAAGGGAGACAGGTATTAAGCAGATGGGTAGACTATTTTAAGGGGATCCTGAGCCCATATGAAGAAGAAGAGAAGGTAATAGAGCAGCACGGTATGTTGGAGGAAAACACCGACGAAGATAGGGTGACAGTGCAGGAGCCCACCCTTGAAGAAACAGAAACAATATTGAAGAAGATGAACAACCATGGAGCATCGGGCGAGGATGGTGTGATTATAGAATTGATTAATGCCGAGGGCACACCTCTGATAGAATTAATATATACACTGATCACAAGAACATGGAGAACTGAAAATATGCCACACCAATGGAAAATTGGAATAATATATCTAATTCACAATAAGGGGGAGTTAATATGGGGTATGACACTACTTTGCGTGGTGTATAAGATTTTATCTGGCCTGATTAGTGAAATAATTAAAATACATGCAGAGGATATCCTTGGAGAATATTAATGCGGATATCAAACTGGCAGGGGCACTACTGATCAAATATTTGTGCTTAGGCAGATAGTTGAAAAGTTTTATGAATATGAAACAGATACTTTTGCACTACAGCCTTGAGGCGGTGGAAGGGCTTGGGCGTTTCAATGACCCCCTTGAGTACGAGAAAATGCTTTAGCTCCGGGTAAGACCACCCATGCCAGATGGGTCGAAGGGTCGGAGCCAGACCAAAGGTACTTCATGTAATGGTGTCACGATAAAAATACCGTCGAGAAGAGGGGAGGGGAATGCCTCCCAACAATCAATTACCCTGATCTTGGAAGTCAATCATTGAGGATCGATTCCTGACAAATACGGGTAATGAAAAAGATTAATGCAAGAATATCCGTGGGATTAGATAAAATATTTCGAAATTACTAAAGAAATTAGGTACAATGGAAGACAAACTTTTTTCGAACTTTTTCGTAGGATCTACGAGGAAAGAGTATGGCCAGAGGACTTCCGGAGAAGAGTCTTACTACCAATACCGAAGAAGAAGAAAATGTCATAATGCGAGGAATATAGAGCAATATGTAATTTCATACGCGGAAAAGTTTCACGTAGAAAAATTAATACAATGTTGGATAGTATAGAAAATTACTACTTGAGCGATGACCTAAGGTTCAGGAAGGGGAGGAAAACTAGGGATGCCATTTTGGTGATTAAAACACTTAAAAAAGAAACATGAAAAATAATTAGGATGTAACGGCTTGCATTATGGATTTTGAAAAGACATTGGACCAAATTGATAGTAGAAAAAATATATAAATAGAATAATTGGGAAAAAATCGATTGTAGATGAACGAAAAAAATAGGAATAGATTGGCGAGATAGGAAGCTTATCTTAAACCTTCAAGTACATGGCCTTGAAGGTACATGTGAGGGTGGTTGTGCAGAATCTGAGTGGGCCGTTATTGGTCGCGGGGTAAGGCAATTGTGCCCGTTGTCGCCTTTGATGTTTACCGTTTCTGGAAAGGAAATAGTAAGAGAGGCATGGGAAGAGCTAAATGTGGGAATGAAAGTAGGATACCAGATGATGAAGTCGGTAATACTCGCGTTAGACCAGGCATTGGTTAGTCGATCATCGAAGTGATCAAAAGCCTAAGTAGTTTCATAACAAAATCATTGCGGCAAATACAAAATGTAGATGAATCATTAGAAAACTGAAGTAATGAGATTTTATATGATAAAGAAAGCGAAGCTGGACATAAAAGTACGAGGGCATCAACTGGAGCAAGTAGAACCATTTTATTACTTACGCAGGTAGTAAGCAAGTAGTGCGCAGGTAGTGGGCAAGAAAAAATTGGACAAAATTGTAGCAAAGATATTGGGAGGAGAATAGTGATAGCGATAGAAGCTTTAAGTAATAGAAGGATGCTTATAACGAGGACCTTGAGTAGGGATATAAAGAGACTGGCGAGAAGTTTGATATGGAGTGTTGCGTTGTATGGAGCAGAAACGTGGACTCTGAGAAAGGAAGACGAGAGTAGGCTTCAGGCGTTCGAGATGTGGGTGTGGAGAAATATGAATATGGTGCGATGGACGGAGAGGAAGACAAATGAGGGATAACTTGGTATGGTGGATGAGAAAAGGAAACTTCTTAATGAGATCAGAAAGAGGCAAAGTAGGAGAAAATTAGGGGCAAACGGTTGCTTTAGGCTCTGATAGAAGAGAGGACGTAAGCGGGGAAGGAAAATTAAGCCATTAGGTTTTATGGTTGAGATAAAGGTAGGGCGTATGCGGAGATGAAGAAAAAAAATATCGGTTGAAATGACGCTGCACTTGTAAAAATCTATAGATTTTTAATCACTTCCATTTAAACCTACCTCAACTGGTAGATTATCTAATCATACATTGTCTACTCTGGGAATCTCATCCTCACCAGTCTCCAATCCGAGTCAATTGGTTTACCTCAGCCTCCACTTTTTTTTCCAGCTAACCACTCCATTCCTTCAAAAATCCTTATGTCACAGAATGTGTTAAATATGTACTATGTCTGCCACTAAATGGAGTTTTTGAATATTATCTGTTCTCTCTAAAAAATTATAGCATCAAAATCTGGCGTCTTGAGGCCCCTTGCCATACCACTTTGCGGCGGATAGAGAAATGTTATGTGGGTGTAGATCCTTGTTGTTCAGTAAAGACAATGGATATGGTTAAGCGCCAAATAGGACAATGGAGGATTGATTTATTATAATTAAGTGAACTGATGATCTCCAAAAAGAGCACCAAAGAGCATTTACATATTATGGCATAGCATTAAAATAAATTAAAAGCAGAAAACATGAAAAAACATACAGCAAGAGTCACATGCAAATCACACATGTAATAAACACACTATCCAAATTTTCAGGAACGGTTTATTGTAATACACGTAGGTACTTGTACACGACTTTGTTCGAGCGATCGAGGCCTTTCTTCTCGTCATTCTTCCTCACACTAAAGCGTGGTGCCCTAACCCAAACCCTCGGAAATAATCCCTTCGCAGGTAAACATTTTTCTTCGAGGGGTGTTCCATCTTACTCTGAGGTTCCCTCTCAGCAAGTTATTTTGGAAGAAGGGTCCTTTTCCGTTCCGTGCGTTTATTGCTTTACTGCGCGGGGGGCGTGGTTCGCCTGCGTTGTCACACTGCCATCAACTTGGGACTTTCGGCTCGGAAAATTTTCGGCTCGGAGGATGTTATATTTTTTTTAACAGTACTGTACATTAGGAGACAGCGAAATGCCGTTTTTTCTTCGTATTTCCTAGGGGTGTGGTGGAAATTACGGGCGCCCAGTCTATTAACATTAGACAAATAGAATTTCTTCAATATTCCAATTTTTCACTGCTCCGGATTTAGTTTGAAATTTCAGGCGTTTTCAGGCAGGCAACACGCACAACACCAAACGGTTTCTTTTCCTTGTTTTTTTCGTCAAGCCTGAACAAGAAGAAGGTGACCATCCGGCTACTGTGCCTGAAATTGGTGAGTAAATATGGTGAAGAATTTTTATCTGTTGATTAACATGATTCCAGACTCATTATAACTCAATCTTCAACCTTTTATTTATGAAGCGTGGGTACAGCTCTTCGCCCGCCCTGCTATCGTCAGTAGGAGTACTAACCACGTGGAGGTGGTGTACCTCGAGTTCCTCCCGAGCTAACCCACCCAAAGACACGTTTATGTTTCTACAGCAAGGTGCTGCTTCTTGGTCTTAAATACCGGCATTACCGTGCGCGATGTTATCGTAAACCTGTTGCGACCGTATCGTAAACCTAAATCTCTGCTGTCCAAGCCGCAAACTTGGAAATTTGCTTCAGTGACTAATCTCACCATTCACTCCACAGTTTGTGTGTGACAGGGAAACTTCTCAATTGAAAGTGGGCCCACGTTTGTGTTCGGTAGCTGTTGTGTATTAGAGTGAGATGCCATTTCTATTTTTAGCTTTGCTTCATGATACTTCCTCTCCTTAAGACCCTGCCTATTTTTCCTATAACTGCGAGGCGAGTCAATTTCTGGTCTATTAAAAGGTTTTCTCCCGGAAAGGTGTAATGTGTGCTGTAGTACAGCCTCAGTTTCAAATGTCACAGCACTTGTATGTTACAACGTTGAAGAGTGACTTCATATCAGGAGATATAGTTTCAGTCTTCATTTCGAAATTCCCTTTGTTTATCTCACTTCCTGTATTTTTCTTCACTTCCTGAAGTAGCCTCATTTGTTTCTCAATCCATGCATTAATTAAGCGCTTATCAATTGCGGGAATGGACGCTGATCTCCATATTTCTTCCACGTCACCTGCTTCCTCACCTCTAACGCCGGTGGGTTGAGGAAGGCATGCCTATCTTTCATTTGGTGGTGCACAAACCAGTAATATCTTAGGACATCTTCCTTTGTAGGCAGTTGCAAACCACTCAACTCCTTCGAAGCACCAGCTATAGTACATTTGATTTTTAATCTCGTTTTGGGTATTTCTTAGCCAAAAACATCAACCCAACCAAATTATAAGGAGCACTTTATGTGAATACTGGGTACTGCTGACGCAGACTGAGGCCGGCAACAGCCAATAAACTCCTACTGGCGGTTTTGGGCATTTTTCTTTGTGAAGGAATTATTGTACTCGATGTCTCTACTTACGAACTAGTTCCGCACCACGAGCTCCTAGGAAGGCTCCATTTGTTCGCAGGTCAAGGAAATTAAACCAAATGTATCTAATTCAGAATTTTGAGGTGATCCTGCGTGGTATTTTCGTTAACCATCCATGAAATGTAATCTACCAAAATCACTATCAATAGCAGTTGAGTGGGCGAGGAACTGTACACACGCTTCATGAATACAAGATTGGAAATCAAGTTATTATGAGTCTGGAATCATTTTAATCAACAGATAACAATTCTTTTCCATATTTACTCATCTATTTCAGGCACAGCAGCCGGAAAGTCACCTCCAGGGCTTCACGAAAGAAAAAAAAGGGAAAGAAGTGGTGTTGTGCGGGTTGCCTGCCTGAAACAGCCTGAAATTTCAAACTGAATCCGGAGCGGTGAAAAGTTGGAATATTGAAAAAATTCTTTTTGTCTAATGTTTCTAGACTGGGCGCCCGTAATTTCCACCACATCCATCGGAGATCCGAAGAAAAAAGTTCATTTCACTGTCCCCTATGTATGTACATACCTCATCACTCACTCAGTGATTCGACCAGAAGGTTGGTTTGGATAGTTGAGGTTAGAGCTCAACCCCGTGTGTGTGTGAATTTCCACACGCTTGTGACCACACATTCAGGGTAGGGGGGCCAGTTCCTTTCCCTGGGCCACCGAGGAGGCCAGAGGATTTTTTTGTCCGGGGACGTCCATAGGCTTCACCCGGATTTGAACCCGGGACCCTTCGATCAGTAGCCAAGCGCTCAACCTACTAGGCCACCACGCTCCCACATACACGTGACATACATCATAAGAATAACATAAATGTCGAGGTCGATGATAAAAGATAAAGCAGAGGATTCATTTCCGTAAGAAAATAAAATACATATAGTGAATGCAAAGTTACAGTGAGGTTTGCTATGATGGAAAGAGAAGTAACGTCTTTTTCTAGTAATAACCTACTTCTACAAATCCTTCACAAGGGCGAGCGGGAACTGATTCTACATCGATTGTAATATTCTCTCTTGGCAACTAAAACCATGAAGTAACATTCAGTGCGAATTAAAATATTAGTAAAAGCCGTTATTTGAAGCATTGCTTCGTATGGTTTAGTTACTAGGACGCTGTGGAAGGAGGATTAGCCAACACGATAATCTTTTTTCAATCCAAGTGGGGATTAGGATGGAGTTAGTAGGTATGCTGTGTTGAGATTAAATCAAGAGATGAAACGTAAAATATGGTAGTATCGCAAAGTAATAGTTTAGGAGAGGTTAGAATTAGGCATTAGAAGTGCCTGGAGTACCTATAGAGGGGTAGCAACAATCTGAACGTGGTGATGGAGGGTAGTGTTCCGGGCAAGCGACGGAGAAAATAGAAATAAGAAATTTGTACGGTATGAAATCAGGCAAAAGGAACAAAAGTTTGAAAGGGATTCAAAATGGATGACAGTCGCAGGCGCAACTCTGTGGAAATCATTCCTGTTTGAAATGAAAGGCGAATATTAAATACAGCAATTACCTTAGATGTGCTAATTCATTCGGGTGTTGTTACGGTTCAATCAGATCAGGGCCGAGATCCATTACATTTTAAGTGGAAATTGTTGTGCTTCGAAGACACGTTTGTTCCAAGGAAAACAGTTTTAGGAATAAAATATGAAGGAATCTCTGCATGTTCGGGAAAGAATGAGTCATGGTGATAACATAAATTTCGCAGAGCGATCATGGTGATTAACTACCGTTGAGAGAAACTTTGCTCGCGCAATACTCATGATATTGGGAACTGCAACACAGCCGTGGAACCAAACAATCTCTCCTCAGCCCAGTCTCTCCCTACTCATCGTCGGACCCCTCCCTCCCAAACCGCCTTTCTTTGTGAAGATTTGATTTTTTCAAACCTGAGTTCCCCCTCCCCCTTTCTACCCTCTCCCCAGTCCCCACCCGTCGGAAAGCGAGGCGTCCGCGAGGCGGTTTGGAGAGTCCGCAGGCGAAGGGAACACCTGGCGGTCACCGAATTCCAAACCCCCTTGAGCGCAAGATTTTCGCCTTCCCTCTGCCTCCTCCCTCTCCAACGGCATACGGGTGGGCCAAGCAGACAGGCCGCAGGGCCTCGAAGAGGGCAAGGGGTGGGTCGTGAGGGTGCGAGGGGCCCCCTAAAATCTATGGCAGGAGGAGAATGAAGGGACGGGTGGCAGGGCCAGGGGCGGAACCTCAAGACCCCTCGCATGGATGCGTGCGTACGCTACGCAGTACGTGCATGCCCACGCCAGGAATGCAGATCATTTTGAATCTCAACTGACCAAGGTTGACCGGAATCTACGCCCATGGGTGAACATTGCTTAGAAACCTGTCTGGGTTGCTTGTCTAGGGGCTAGTTGGCTCGCCTGCTCATGGAAGAATACGAGCAGTGGTTTGGATAATACAAGGTTAATCAGTAACGAAGACAAACACCAACACGTAATCTACTAAATCACGATAACATTAAGTATAATTTCCTCCCAGGGTTTACAGGAATGCTGAGGTTTTTGCACCTCGGCCAAGTTTATATCGTTCCCCTTGGCATAAGACCTGCCATAATACTAGCTCGCAGTTTGCTTGGAGCTTGCTTTTTAGCTTTGAGGACAAGTCTGGTTTTCAATCATTGGGCTAATCATTAATGACTTAGGAAAAGAGAGAAAATAAATAACTTGGTGTTGGATTGAGAAAGGCTAAGGAGCCCTTGCGGAAGGGATTGGACATTAAAATTGCACTATCTCGTGCAACAAGAAAAACTATACGTGAGAGACAAGCTATAATTGTGGTAGTGATTTGAAATTTGAATGAAAAGGTGAATTAATGCTGTAGAATAATTCTTATACTAGTGCATTGGGTAGCAAACCTGAACATAGGATCAGTCAACTCGATATTGTTAAACCAATTTCTCCTAGCAAAGAGCTACCACGAGGGCATAATGAATATCTCTAGTATTAATGTCTCAAGAATGAAAATCGAAACTGCCCTAGAGCTCAAAGGTTTTTTGCAGAAAATTAAGCTATAAACGATTTCAAAACTGTCCACGTTGCACCTTAAGAAATATATGATCAATATATCCGGTTAAGGCCCAAATCTACGGTGGAATCCTGAGATGTTATTTGCTCTAAAATGGCGAAGAGTAACGGAAATATGTAGGTGTTTTATTATCATTTACCTACTTCTTTCAATATTTCTCTTTTTTAAGTTCCTTTGCCTGAAACTGACCCGAAAGTGTTTTATAAGAACGCTGGACATTATGTGTGCAAGGAATTATTTCTGTGGATAAGCACTGATTGTGACTTCTTGGACTGCCTTAACCTTATTGGGCCATTCCTTAGTCATTTTTTGTTTTTGTTACCATTCACCCATATCCTATCCCAACATCACCTATATCCTCTTAAACTATTAATAGTTGAATCTAATTACCTACCATCACTTTGCTCTACTGTTAACTGCAATGACTGACGTTCTAACGTTCCCTTCTACACGCCCTTGAGTCGGCTCGTGAATCTGTACGGACATCATGCCGTTCTATCTTTTATCCTCCCTCCTATTTTGCTTAAAATTCTGCCTCCCTTAAATTTTATCCTCGCCTCCCCCCTCACACTAAGCTTTTTGTGTTTTCTCCTGATTAACCTAGCTTCCCTACACTTTGGTTGGTTTGGGAACGTATTGCAACTACACTAGTCAAAAGGAGGATTTCATTTTGGACCTGCGGATCTCACTAATTTCTAATAACTAACAACCAGTCAAACACGAGTACATTTTGGAGGCAGTAAATTTCTAAATATATGGTCATACAGAATAAATCACTTCGGTAGAATGGCTGAGTGAAATCAATAAATTATCTTCGCTCAAAACCTCGCATTTCACTTCCAATGAGCCTTTTTTATAACTATTGCATTGAAAACTTGTAAGCAATGACGGTAAGTTCAGAAAGTTTCAGTAAAAACGCGTAGAAACTAATGAAAATATATCCAGGAGTTTTAAATTGGAATGGCTTATTGTACAATTCATGTCAATGTAGACATTGTTAAATATTTAGCATAACATCACTGATAAAATAACAATCGACAGTAATTGAGACATCGAAAGACTTCACAGCAACCATTATGGAGCACAATGATAATAAGCGTCCAGCAATAATGCTCATATGTTGCAACATTGGCATGCAAAAGATGATAGGATCTTCAAACCGAAATAGGTAGAGTGAGGAATGTGACAACAGTGGGCTAAACTCTATCTCATTACTAGGGTTGCCATCTCCTGATGGGTTGGAAATAGGAGAATTCTATTCTAAGAGTTCTGTTCCGGAAAATGAAGTAAAAAGCATAATTATAACTACAGCTGAATAGGCATTGTCAATAAACGAAAAGCAATGATTTTCCTGTTTGAGTTTTACTGAACTATCCCTACCAAAAGCTGCTTCAATATTGATCCAGTCATCATCTACCCTATATTTAAATCACAAAATACAATGATATATTTGCATATTCTATTATATTAGTGTACCAAGTTGCATATGGACAACATCAGTAAAGCTCGCAGAAAGCTATGAAACTGGGAAGACTGAAGGATCTAGGTTTTCCCGGAAAATTGACTTGAAGCAAGAGATCTCGGGTTTCAGTTTCCGGGTGGCAGTTTCATCGTCGTTTCGAGGGCTGAGTCTAGCACCAATTTTAGAGTGAAAAAGATTCCCAAAGGACGATGGCAGGCAGCCTTCGACACGATGGTGCTGAACAACACCTAAGAGAAACTAATGTATTTGCTTCCAAGATTACATCAATGCTTTCCTTTAGGGTATGTGAACATCTTCAACTGATATTGATCTAAACTTTATTCAAACCAGAAAAGAAAAAATAAACACAATGTGAGATATTAAATATTTATTCAACATAAATTAATTAAAAAATCAAACCAAATACTTTATATAATAATTTTCCGCTAAGTCATAAGAGAAGATTCATCAACCAATTGCATAAAAAACTCAAACAAAATGTTTTAAGTAAACCATAGATGTGAATAGAGAGAAACTAATGTATTTGCTTCCAAAATTACATCAATGCTTTCCTTAAGGGAATTTAAACATTTTCAACTGATATTGATCTAAACTATTTGAGTCAATTATGCGGTAGGACACATCTTTCCATATCCTTATAGCAGAATTGAGCGTTGCTAATTGATGCACCACTTTTCTATCCTAAGACATTTTGAATTATATTCTGCCTTTTACGAGTCTATTGGAGTCCTTCAGGGATAACATCGAACTTTAAAAAATATATATTATACAATATCTTACATAATATAAATTAGGAAAGCAGGAGATTTCAAAATCATGGTCCCATTCCGGGAGCCTCCCAGTGAATTCGGGAGAGTTGGGGACTCCACTCGATAAACAACGAACGAAAAATCGTGATCGCGACAGGCACTCATGCGCCTCAAGGTCCAGAAGTTTCACGAACTCATTTCCTTGTAGTTGCAAGTTCCATCGCGACTCGCCTCCTCCGGTGTCCCAGCTGCCACCCTCGCCTCGCCGGCCGCCGCGTCGACCACCCCGGCCGGCCGACGGAACCGCACTCGCTCACCGGGCAACGTTTTAAAATTCCGCGGCAAAAAACCACACGCCTTCAACCTCTCGATTCGCACACCCACGGACGGACTCCCCCTACTTTTTCCCCTCATTCTCTCTCACACACACACTCTCCCCTCCCCTCCGTCCGACCATACCCTCCCTCACTCCCTTTTTTCCCAGACTGCCTCACTCTCCCTTGCCCTCCCCCAACACCGCGACAATCGGGACGAGAAAAGAGAGAATAAGGGTTGGGGGTCAACCTTTTCAGAGACGAGCCGGGATCACGCGGAGAGATCCCTTTTCTCCTTATTCCCTCCTCTACACTCTCCCGCCCACACCTCTTCTTTTTCTCGTTCGCCTGGTCCCGTTTTTTCTTTTTAATTCTCGTATCTCTCTTATATTTTTCATTCATCCTATATCTAGCAAGAGACCATTGCCCTCTGCCAAGCATCGTCTCACGCTAAGATACAATAGACGCTAGATTGTAGAAAGTTCAGGTAGAATTTGCGAAATGTCTTCAACTGCTCTGTGGTAAAATTACAGGTAATTCAGTGCCAACGCCAATCATCATCGGCAATCAATAATCCAAATATTGGGTTATTGACTGCCCGAAAAAAGAGGCATTAATAATATATTAATTCCTCTTTTCTCCCCTCACCTCTAAGCTTACCATTTTCTTCCTGCCCAAGTCTTCACTTCTGCGTTTATCAAGATTTTCCAGATGAAATCTATCTTTGGTATCCATCCGTAATTATTTCCATTCATTTCTTCTCCCGTTGTAGTCAAGGGTCTGATTTGTCGCAAAATGTGCCCAATTAGTTTGTTTCTTCTTCTTCCTAGAGATTTATCATACGTACTTTTGTTCGCTAATTCTTTCTAGCTTCTTACCCAATGACAAAGCGTGGTTATATTTATAGCTAAAACTTTACCAAAAGTATCTCAACTGCCCATTGCTTGTAATCTCAAAATATAATGAAGTCAGGTGTGTTAAACTTAAAAATAAAGCGTAAATGCTTTCAATATTTTTTTTGATTAATTTGCCAAACATTTGCTGAAGTCTCAACGTTGCTACCGTGGAACTGTTCCATATTATTAGATATGGATAGAAAAATAAAATGCAATTTTACATTCAGTAAATATTTATTTTTACGAATACATTCCATTTAATTTTTAGTGATGTAAATTGAAAACAATGTAAGCCATCGCTACTAGTCGTGAGGTAATTCTTACTACGTGAAAATTCTCTGAGGAACCTTTTTCCACGGAGATAAAATCCCATATGTAATATCATATAATAGCATAATATTTATTCTTCCATCCTTCAAGAATATGCATTAAATTAAAAATTAATCCAAATCGTCAGTAGAAGCAAAGGAAATTCATTTATGCATTTCGGCCATCCAGGTGACCTTCCACAAGTTTTTATAACATTTTACAAATTTTATTTACATTTCATGTAAGTTTAGAAAGCCTAGTAGGCAAATGACCTGTGTTTATGGTAACGTCAAGTAAACATATTGCTGTAGAATGAACTATTTAATTTAAAATTAAAATAGTTTGGTTATCATAAACAAAAAACACAGTACGTAAATAAATTAGGTAATAATTTAGTGAATAATAGATGAAAAATTGCTTTATAACATGAGATGGCCAGACGTACATACATGTTTCCTTTATAATAACATTTCAATGTTGTCAGTGGCCAATAAAATTGATGAATCAACCTTAAATATTTATTGAGACAAGTTATTTGGTTGATAGTATTTGGCAGCATTTTATATAATTTAGGCCACGTGTATAAAAATGCCTTTCATACAGCGTTAAATTCAGTTTAGGCATAGTTACAAAAAAAACTCTGCAAAGATTCGTCATATTGCTGAAAATAACTTTTGGAGTATTTACATTTAAGTATTCTACCATCTGATTGGTAGGTTCTTGGACAGTCCTCATCCTGCATCCCAATTACATAGAAATTGTCCCGCTTTCCATCCTATGGATGTCCCGCCATTAGACTCCTATTAAATTCCTCACATCTTCTACCTCCTCTTATTTCGTCTAGAATTCCCATTTCGTAAGTAATATACTTCGTTATTAGTTTCGTAAGTAACATATTTCGTAAGTAGTATATTTCGTAAATTTGGAGTATAGCTACTACAAACAAAAAAATATTTTTAGCTCCTTGAAACAGTACAAATATATAGGGAGTATATACCTGTATAATAGGGAGTACATATATAGGGATTACATATAATATGGAGTATATTTAGCCCAATGAACACAGGGGGAGTGTTCATGGCGACTTTTAAGTGATATAAGTCTAGCTATCCGTTTCTGCATAAAAAAGGCTAACTTAATAGTACTTTAGAGAGCTCCGCACCAACATATAGGCCCAGAGTCAAACTTGGAGTGCAATAAGGCATAATATATTGATTTAGGCACGGGAAGAGGGCATTCATTGCGAATGAAATAAAATTTTGTTAGGCTGTGCTTAGAAACAGATCATGCATTTGAAATTTGTTTATGCCATTTTAGGCGATAGTCTAAAAAGTCTTACTCCCAAATATTTTGTTTCTTTGGTTTTTTTAATGCCTGGGCAGTTACAGGGGCACGATAAGCAGTCTATGGTATGGTAAATGTTAATCAATATTATAACAGTTACAAATATCATATAAAAATATTATGTTATTTTCTTTATTTAGCTACATGCTATTGTAATGAAACCATCGTCGTAGACTGTATAAGTAACGACATTTACAACTTCATTCCAAGTAGAATTTACATAATTCAAAACCACATCATCTGCGAAAGCTATTACCTTACCATTAAATTCACAACTATATAAATCATTAAAATAAATGAAGAACAATATAAAGACCAAAACCGAACTCTGTGGTACACAAGTACTCATGCTGTTGATAGCACTTAGACTAGTTATAACTTACACACACTGTGAGTGTGGATGTAAAAGTAACTCCGAAACCAGTCATAAACTATGCTTCTGACTGCCTCTAAGAAAAGGCTGGTTCTATCTTCTGCAGCGGAATTTTATGATCTTTAGAAGCGAAGGCCTTATTGATATCAATGAAAGTTGTTCCAACTCGTTTGCTTGCGTTGACGTCATCATAGACAGTCATATAATTCATTAATACAAACACAGTGCTTTTACCACTTAGGAAGTCTTACTGATTTTTGCTTAAGTATTTTACTTTATGGAGATAATTTAGGAGTCCATTTTTGCGAGTTTCTCAATTATTTTGGACGATAAGGACAGAAATGAAAAATAATTGTACACTAGCTGGAATTAAATATCCGAGAAAATGTCAATTTTCCCGGATATTTTAATTTTCACTACCTTTTACTTTACTACATTTTATCTTTCAATTTTCACTACCATATTCACCATCAACACCACAAAATTAGGCGAACTATGTGATTGCTCTTGTCCGTTTTATGTTTTAGTTATGGTTTCTCCATACTATATAAATCGCTTTTCAAATAATTCTAGAGTCAAACAACGGTATTTTAGTCAATTCACTTTCCCTCGGAAATGATACCTACTATGATGGTGAATCAAATATCTAGAAATCAAATCCAATTGAGAAATCATTAAAACTAAAACAATCAGATGAATGTGGAAATAAAATCGCTAAGTTACACATAAAGATCTAGCCTAACACCTAAGTCCTGAAAAAAATATCCACACACTCAGTATGATGTCAAACCTTTGAAATTTCATTTACCCGTTCTGTTCCTAACATTTAATAGAGTTGAATTATTTCCTTTCTTAAGTCACGTGACAGTCGCAGTTGACGTAATTATTTCATGATGCTGCCTCCCAGAACGTAGGGGTCTTACAAGAATGGATAAAGACTACCAATTACAATTTGAGTTAAGGAATCTAGCATCAATTAAAAACTCTTCGATCATTTTTCTTTTTTAAGTCAACTTCAGCATCGGCACGCAGCCAACGACATGAGACGTGGGGATCCTCACCTTCCCTCGCGATTGATTCGCTCGAGTCGATCGACGCGCAAGCGTATGGGAATAGTTCCAGCCGAGAAAGTGCTTCACTTTTATCTGCTCACTCCCACTTCCTACCCATATAGTAGAGCTTCTCCTTTCAGGGCGGGAGATTCTCAAAAGGAAAGAAGAAAAGGGTGCTTCGCGCGGTTAATTGGCGATGCCAGCTCGGCGTTAATGACGTCCCTTTTCCGCGTCCGCGTCCCACCGACGTCCGCGACTCACGGTGGCGAAATTACGGCACGGTCGCACGCTCCCCCACCCCCGTACATACCCTGTTTGCATACCCCAGTGCATGACCCCCGGCCCCCCCTGCAACGCGTCGGATCCGCCGAACGAGCTGCAGCAGTCCTCTCAACCGGGCAGGAAACAACATTAATTTGCGCGAACGTTGAAAATGTGTTTTGAGTGAAAATAATCATCAAAATCAAAGCACTTTATTGAAGTGTGCGCGCGCGGAGTTCTTTTCCTCTCTTTGTTTAAGGATATGGCGCACGAAATTCTTTAAGAAACTCTTTTTTTTACGTATCCGGTATTGGATGAGCTTTTTTCGCGGTTTATCAATGACTCACAAACCCAATCGCATACGCATGAACTTCATTTACGTTCGCCATCAAAATATTTTATCACGGAAACAAATGAAATGGATAATTCAAATGAGTGATTCCGCTTAATGCAAAATAAACAAACGTGTGTAACGCATGCTTCATTCTTGCTGAGGTTCTTTGTCGAAGCCACTTACGTTCATACAATCGCGTCAATTCTTCTCTAATGTTACATGGGCCAAATAAATAATCAAATGATAAGCAAAGTGCTCTTCTCCTGCTTCTCAAAGGGGCTATCAATTCCAATTCCATTTTTGACCCCCTTGAACCTAAATAGTTCGTGAGGAATTGAATTATCAGCGATCATTTGAGAAGGTAAACATACAATCACGACCAATTTAATGTTAATCGGATCATGTTAATTATCACTAATATTACACGAAACCATTTATCGCGAGATGCATTTCAACACTAAAATATCACAATATCAGCACATTATGGCGATATTTTTATAATAATATTACCCTTCTACAGGTTAAACAATTGTTAAAAATAGTTTAAAATGTCTCTCTTACATAGCCATTGAAGGTCTGTAGATAGGTACATAAAATAATATAAATGTTTTCCTTAGCCACTTGGGCATAAATATCAGTTAATACATAGCCTAGCCGACGAAATTCATCATATTCTGTTGGCGAGGTCCCACGGTAATACAATGCCATGAAGCATCAGTTATATTCCGTTAAGGTTATCTCGCAGTTAATTAACTTCAAGTCCTGTAAATCAGTTTCTTTTCCAGGGCTCTCTACTTCATTATAATTGTTTGAATTATTTCATCATGACAGATGATGAGTATATATTTATTTTTCGTATTTTTAAAAATAATTCAAGGACTTTCGAATTACAAAATTCCCCTCGCTCAGCGATTACCCCACTTAGACGAGAAACAATTTCTGCATTTCAGTGGGCAATCGCCCTCTTTGAGGGTGCAAAGATGTGGAAACCTGATTCAGACAATTGAGCAGTAGAAGTAAGATTCAGGGAAGGAGGAAGATTTATCCTCATGGTTCTACATAGGATTTAATCAATTGATGAACCGCCATCATCATTGGTCGTTTAATCCTAAGATTCGTTGTCTGCAGCCCTCCATTCCTTTCCAATCTAATGCTAGCTCTCTTACTCCCTGGTGTTTCTTCTTTACTTGGACATAGTACTTATCTGTTGGCCTTCCTCTTGGGACTTTTCCCGTAATTTTCCTTCGATTAATTTCATCGCAAATGTGCCTTAGGGTGTGTCCAATCAATCTGGATCTTCTTTTCCGTGTAGTGTTCCATAAATTCCTTTCATTTTATTCTCTTCCGAAAAGTTCTTCATTTCTAATTTTATCTGTCTATTTGATGTTCAGCATCCTCCTCCAGCACCAGTTTTTGAAAGCTTTTAGTCATTTATGGTCTGATTTTCCAATGGTAAATGTTTCCGATTCATATATTTCCACGCTGCACACGAATGTTTTTGTGCCCTTGTTTAATGTTTTCATGAGCCGTAGTCACATAAAAATCAACTCGAAGACAAAATTGGACCGTTCTTGCAGCGTATGTGCACAAAGGGTTCCGATATAACTAACCAAATAATTTTATTCGTACCCTAAGTCTCAATCTCCTATTAACCACCATTTAATTGTCTGCCTTAGAGATGCCCACTTTTTTTTAGGACCAAGTCTTCGGCGAACCCTCTATCAATACATGAATGAGGTTAATCTGATTATACACATTCTCATGTTTTATTTATCAGTACTCAACGCTTTCTTTCCCTTTTTAAGTTTATCCTTTCCTATTCTCCATTTGTTATAACTGCAGTGAGAAAGGTATGAGATGAGGATAGAGAAAAGAATATGGAGCGTGGCGCTGTATGGGTCGGAAACTTGGTCCATGGGAAGGAAGGATGTGCATAGAATTGAGGCGATTGAGATGTGGGTATGGAGAATAACGGAGAGGGTGAACTGGGGGGCAAAAATGACGAACAAGGTGATGTTGGATATGGTTGGAGAGAAAATGAAGTTAGTGGCGGAGGTTCGGGAAAGGCAGACGGGACAGGTGGAGGACGTTTTGAGGAGTGCGAACATAGAGGCGAGGTTACAGAGGGTAGAACGCTGGGGAAGCGTGGGAGAGGAATAAAATTATGGACGATGGTATGAGGAATTAAAAAGATACCTGCTGGAGAGACATCTATAGGATGGAAAGTGAGAAAATGTCCCAGAATTTGGGATATTTGGATGAGGACTGTCCAAAAATCAACCGATAAGCTTGTAGAATACCCAAATAGAATGGGTCAGCATATAACCCAACTCCCATTATTCCTTCAAAAATGTATGTCCATTACCTTCTTCTTAACCAACTTCACCCACAACAGCGGCTGTTAACATTTATTCCATCGTGATGATATTCTACCTGCTCCAATAAACTTTTTACTGTGTCTTTAACTCTTACAAACTCATTGCCAGCCTCCGTGGCGTAATTGCCGACCATTTCTGAAGTCGCAGGATCAAATAGAGCCGTGAGGATTTTTTACCACACGAGTGCGCATGTTTTTCACTGATAAAAACCACTGATACAGGTATTACCTAACGGTCTCATATAACTCATTCCAAAACTCAGGTTTTCGGAAAGCACAGCTCTCCTTGTTGATTTCTCATTTTGGTTATAGAGCTTGGACCAGCTGCGGCAGAGAGCTCGGAAGCGTTTCGTCCATGCAGTTGAAAGGTCGCAAATTCGATTTTGGGATGCTTATTTTTCCTTAGCTTTCATACCTTGAGTTAGACACTGCAATGTCAATAAAAGTTTTTAAAGATCCTCTAACCCGAGTCTTTTACTATCTGTAAACTTGGCCTATCATTAAAAAATCTGAATAGCTGAACTAAGTATCCATGTGAGAGAATCCTACTCCTAGAATTTGCAACGCCATTCATCTAGCTTATCCAAGCTAGAAATTCTCCAAGGTATTTATATACAGTCACTCACTGAAAACTCCCAAGATAATTCATGTTAGATTTTAGATTTGAAGTTTTTTTTTCTTTCAAAAGCTAAGCTGTGTCGGTAGTAGTAAGTCTATTCTTTCTGGGTTGTTTCTCTTGACTGCGGTCATGTTTGTCAATAAGTATGATGTTGTATTGTATTCAACTACACCGGGAGATTAAAAGTTTGGCCGGTTTTAAAAGGAAACATAGGTGTTTATTACCTCACCCGATGACATTTTCTAAGCTTAAATGTGAACTCACAGCTTAAATGAGAAAAGTGTACAATTTAGTTAAAGAAACATAATTTTCATTTGTTTTTCGCAAGAAAGCAGTAAATATATAATATATTGAAATAACATTAAAGAAATTGATTTTTTCATGATAAAAAATTATACAGCACACAAATGGACTTAAACTTTCCTTGAGCTAATACCTAAGACTAAAGATTAGAATATTTAATATAGGCTGTTTGCAGATGACAGTCGCTTGGTTATTTGCAACTATGTGCACTGAAAATAGATATAGAAGACGCATTTTTATTCAAATGTGTCATGAAAATGTACACAAATATTATTACAGTAAATAATTACAGTAAAGGTTTTTTCTGACAATTCTGAATAATGAGTTTGCGATCACTGTCCTTTTTGAGTTATCGGCATAAACAACAAATTCTTGTCAAATGAGCATTATTACGCACGCATGTGACATCAGCTAGAATATAGCCAAAGCGTATTCAGGGTGTACGAAAACTCATCGTTGACATTTTTCATTTATTTTTGTTATAAGATAAAAATTGAATAAATTTTAAGTTTGGATGGAATCCACCCGCAATTTATGTAGAAGAAAATACCCAAACACTGAGATCAAATAAATTAAAGAAATTACTTGGGAGGATAAATGCATTTTGATAGTTCTCATATATTTTTCAATGCTTACTTGCGCTGGCAGACGCTTTGTAGATAGAAAATCGATCCAAAAGTTGCTGGTGAAGAGAATACAAGACAAGGAACAAAAGATTAGCACTGGTAACGACATGAATAGCCACAAATAATGATGATGACGCTTGGATTCTTCAATGTTTCAGGTAATACCATCGATGATCAAATGACACCTAATATTTTGTACTAGCTATTTCGTTCATTGATAATGCATAGGAAAGGTATTACCCCGGTTAAGTAAGTAATAACCTCACATTTACTAACTGACGATATACCAACTGAAAGAGTTTATCAACAGCATATTTTAATATTTTATTTATTAAAATTCATTAGCTTATGCAAAATTATAGAAATTAATAAATCAATTAAGTGTATACTGAAATAATTAACGCATAACGCGGTCCGGCCACACCATATGAGGTTTGTCGACAGGTTTTCTTGTGTCAACATAACTCAATCTTTGACTCCACACCTGGAAACGTCTGCAGATATTAAAATAGTTTCACAATAATATGCTCATCACTACATGAAGATACACTTATCGGAGAAGCAACAAGGTAGTCTAAAGTTATAGCATAATACAAGGCCAACATAGTTTCAGGGAAACGTTGTTCAAACCAAAATATAATCTGGATTAATTTTGATTATATAGATTTAAGATCAAGATCATGAGACCAGTAAACCAGGCTATTCAGGTCCTCTTACATGCAATTTGTTGCCATATTTGTCTTTATAAGTTAAAATTAAATCACATTATCATCATTCTTCAGGATTGTACAGTATTTGAAACTCTTGACGAAACCATTTATGTATAAAATGAACAGCAGAGGTACAATATTGGATCCCCGGTGCTCCCCATATTGTAAACTTTTCTAATTACTCTCTGTGTGTTTTTCAGCTTAACTGATATTTTTCTGTTCTCTAAGTAACTTTTTAACCTCTCTAAGGTTATGCCTAGTCCACTCCATTTTATTTAATCGTCCAATAATATATTATAATTAACAGTGTCAAACGCTTTTTTGGAGTCAATAAATGTGTTTGATATCCCATAATTTGTATTAAGATTAGTATTTATAATATCTTCATTTTGCTCTAAAATATCTTTTGTTCCTATATTTTCCTGAAACCCATATTTACGAATAGATATTTAGATCGAATATTTTTATTATTTTGAAATTCTTAACTTACAGTTAAGAATTTCAAAATAATAAAAATATTCGATCATAGTTCATTTTTTTCAATTCACTCATTAAACATCATCAGAAGGTAACCATACTTTGGACAGTAACTTTTTCGATGCATTCAAAGAAAAATGTCTCTATTATTTGCAAATGTAACTTTACAGTGCTTTCACCTGCTGGTGGTGTGAGCTGGAAAACCACATTGAGTCATAACTGCCCCAAAGACCAAGGAGATCCAATAAATAGCAACGTCAGCTGCGACTAAAGACGTATAGTGGACAGAAGTTTGGGACGAGCCGAAGGAGCACCGACGCAACTTGGACGTGGGTGAGAAAGAGTATATCTGGAGGAGAGGGAGGACGGTGAAATAACAAAATCATCGAATTAAGTGCTATGAAAACGTTCAGAAGGATTGACAGGTGTTCACGAGTGACAAACTGAAAACGTGGCACGGAACATAAGGAAAATATGGACAGATGAAATTTTCTCGAGTATGTAACCGGATAAGAGTTGTCTCCATGCCGACGTTTCGACAGCTGTCGAAATGTCGGCATGAAGCCAACAATTTACCGGTTAGAACCCCGAGAAAATTTCATCTACGCGGTTCACCGGAAAAGCCAGAAGTCATTTAAATCATGGACAACTTAATTGTACTCTTCTTTTGTGAATAACGAATTTTAAAAATAAACGTCAATTTTTTTATAATGAATTGTTTATTTTTCCTGATTTCTCCTATTCCTTATGATATCATGGAGTTTTAAACGGATAACCAATGATGAGAAAGACAAAGTGAACAATACAAGACATTGTTTCAATAACATTAAAATAATAGGTTCAGAAGAAAAACCTACGGATTACTCAATAATGGGCTATTTCGTTGGTAACTAATGAGCGAAAGATGCTATCTGCTAAAGAGTCACAGTATTTTCATCTGGAAAATATAGAATAAAAAGAAAGGTGCCAAATTATTAATAAAATATTTTGAGCCAAAAAAGAACAATATTTTAAGAAGGATTCAATTTATGACTACAAATAAATTAAATATAATTTTATATTTGTTTCAGAATGTATCCCGAATATTTAAATGGCTAAATTTCAGAGAACCGTGCCACAAAGTAGACCATATGCAAGAAATCTGGAAATAAATGAGAAAAAAAATCGGTACCTACTTATTTTTAGAATTAATTTGAGTGTAGATGGCAGGGTTTTAAGATGTGGGTCCGGAGAAGGATGGAATATATAGCATAAATTGGGAAGACGTTAGACAGGGTAGGGGGAAATAATAACTTTTGGAGGAATTTGAAGGAAATAGTGACCAAAATAACTGGAAGCCATACTACGGGGTAAGGAATTGATGAAGTTGGTGATGGAGTGGAGAATGATGTGTAGATGAGGGAAAGGCAGTATAATAAGGATAATGGACTGTATGAAGTGATGCAAAAATATGAGGAGTTTTAATGAGATTAAGTACATTGAAAAAAAAACAATGAAGGGAGCTCACCGAGATTGTGGATGTTTTAGGTAGACTGCCCATTGACCATGTATTCAGTAGGACAAATAACTATGCCGATTTTAAGGAATATTAAAAAAAATAATTATAATATATGGTTTAGAAATCATCATTACAAGCTCTGTTGATGATGTAGCAAGTCACGTAGAGGAGAAAGAATATCATACAAGAATTCAAACATGCATGGAAATACATATTTCACACACAAAGGATCCCAAAATAATGGTAAGCATATGGATATAATAAAAAAGAAAGAAGTTTCGTCGGATTTGGGACAGCATAAACTGTGGAAGTGGAAAATGTTGTGTATCAGGGAGGTAGGATCACCGGTGAAGCAACAAAGATTGAGTTAAGTAATGAAACAAAGAAGCTGACAACCAGCAACTCGAGCTCGTAAGCAATGAAGCGCTTTCTTCAAGTGACGGTGTACATTTATATTACATATGTAGATCATTTACATGCCATTCAAGCGTAGACGATAGCAGTAGCCTAGCAAAACACATGCTAAACATGTGTGGTGCTATACATGAATTATGAAGGTCAAATGGATTGAGATAATTGAGATTGAAATGAAGTAGTCCAAAGTAGAATTGGATAACACTTTGCAGAGTTTATGAAACCCTTGAGAAGCAGAAGTGGGACAATTAATGGACACATCCTATGAAATATGTATTAGCATTTGTAACCAATAATGGATAAAAAATTAATGGAAAACTTAACAAGTGAATCAAAAATGTTATATACATGGGGAAAGTTAGAAATAACAATAATGAAGACATAAAAAATGGTTAGCAGATAATAGTGTGATGTAGATCTGAACAAACCAGATATTTTGAAGTTAGGGATAAAAGGTTTTATTTTTCTCAAAAGAATTCTAAAAGGTTCTGATGTGATTATTGGAAATACATAAATTCCCGCTTGAATATCTTTTATTTAAAAAATCTCCGGTAGTCAGTAAGAGTCTATTCTCCTTTTTAGGTAACTATTGTGATCCATAAAAATACCCCATACTAGTGTAAACTTATGTAATTCAGTGGAATTAAAATTGGTGCATAGGCTAAAGTGCAGGTAGAAGAGCGTGGCGGAAGTGTTTTTTATTGAAAATCCCACTCACTTGGGTGAAATGAAAAGAGTACTTAAAAACACTGTGCTCCGTTGGTTGGGACATTCAACTGTGGTCTTCTGGCTGTTTTTTAGGTAGTTTAAGTGGGATCAACCTCTAGTGATAATTCTTATAATGGTACTCAGCCATGATGTGTAAACGAATTTTTAGGATACCAGAACTAGCCACGGTATTAACTTTACGAAGTCATACGCAAGTGCACAACAGTACAAAAACAAAAAAAACACAGTTAAATAGGGCGCATTGGTAGCTTAACTAGCTAAAACCTTCGGCGCAATAACGAGGGATCCGGATTCAAGTCCTGGTCTAGGTGAATGATTTTTCCTCAGTAGAATTTCACACCTAAGATGTCTAAACTATCTGAAACGATCACATTAAAGTCCATAATCGTTTAAGAGATAATAATATATACTGCTATGAAGATAAGCGAAGCACTGGGAACAAAACTCAGAAACTACGACCCAGAAACGTATAGACTGGCGGTAGGACGCCCAACTCCTCACGTATAAAGACGTGAGAATCAGTTTAAGTGCTAACTCGAAAAACAGATTGAGTACTTAGTTCGTCAATCGATAAAAACAAAATGAAAAGGTAATATAATTCAAAACATTCCTCCTCCCATCCTGCATTGACTTTCAAGAAGAACGCGAAATGTGGTTGAAATAATGGGATTATGACATTAAGAGAAGGATGAGATGATATTAGAGCGAAAAGCCTCCTCGGAGAAAGAGGAGAGATAAGACCAGCAATGGATGAAAAGCAACGCGTGATGGCGGAGAGAGAGAGCTTCGAGTAAGTAAGATGGACAGATTGAGCCGGAGCCGAGCGAGGAAACAGGAGGAGGGATGGGTGGGGAGAAGAGGAGCGAGGGAGAGAGAGAGAAGAGAAAATGAGGATGATGAGATAAGGGTGGAGAGCGAGCGAAAGAGAAAGGCTTGACCTGTCTGTCAACCTCGGTGTACTTTTCGGGGATCAAACCCCCTCCCACAGCCTTCCTCCTTCAGTCCTCACTGTACCACCCGTAGGGCGTTCCCAAACTCGATCTCCGGTTTCCAAAGCTTGAGGCGTACCATTAAGAGAGAGAGAGAGGGATTTAGAAAGCCAGCAAAAAAAGCTCTGGTGGAAGAGAGATGGAGACGGAGGAAAGGAAAGATGGACGGAGAGGAGAGAAGGAGGCTGAGCGAGCGAGGTGGGCACCTTGGCACTGCCGAAAAGACTGAAGGCGTCCTGAAGAGGAAAGGGATGTATGGAGGTGGAGTGAGGGTGAGATAGGGTGAAGAGGAGAGAATGGGCATTGTGGAATCAAAAGAGAGGGAGGGGAGTGGACAGAGATGGGGAGATGGTGGAGGCAGTGAATAAGAAAAGTAGAAGAGGAGGAGGTGGGTAATTGGAGTGGAGAGACAGGAGGAGTGGGGGGAGGGAAACGTTGAAGGAGGAGAAGAAAAGGAGGGATACTGACGGGGGGGAGGGGGTCGTAGGCCCGGGCCATGGACGAAAAAGCAGCGAGAGGTGGGGCAGGGAGGAGGTAAGGCGGGGAGGTTAAAGAGGGTGCCACGCAAATCAGAGAGGGTTGACACGGCAGAACCAGTTTCGTACGTTCCCGATTTCAATGCAGCGTGAGGCCTCTTTTTATTTCGGGGGAGAAGGGGGTGGAAGGCGAGGCGGAGGAGAGAGTGTTGGAGGGTGTGGGGGAATGAGGCGCAGGATTGGCAAGAGGTAGGAGGAATTGGTGAGTGTGTGTGTGTGTGAGAGAGGACTGTGAGGAGCCAGAGGTCCTGGCTCCTTCCCTCTTTCTCTTCACAAAGTTCACTTCTATGGTTTTCGACGGTACCCGAAGATCTCCAACGGTGTAGCGGAGTGACCGATAAACGAACACCTCTGTCGCTGTCGAATTGATATCACGACAACCGTTCATTTGCCTTATTGTTATTACGCTCAGAAAAGTATGACGAAAACCATAGTTATTTGGTTGTTCATTTACATATTACCATCACAGCCACTGCAGAGGAGTATGGCCAGGGTGCAAGGGCACCAGCCTTGAGAAAAATAAATGGAAGAGAGAAAGGACGAAACTAAACTGCTTGTCAACGGACTGTCTTTGAGTCTCACCCTTTTATTATTATTGCCTGGAATGTTGTGTGGAAAGAGGAAATTTGTGTTACTATCATTTGGCCAGTATTCTACGGCACCCTGACAATTTCGTGATCTGAATTTTTCAAGTAATTGTAGTTATCTCGCAGCCTCCTGAGATTCCAGTGACTCCCAATCTAGTCCTTCCATCAGCTGTTACACTCACCGTTCGTCTGTAACAGATTTTAACGAAACTCTTTGCTTTCCCACAGATTTTAAAGTATCAGGCGAAAGTTTGTGGAAAATTGTCACAGATTGCATTGTAACAGAATCCTTGCATTGTGGCAGAACCTTGATAATGGCAATGTTTGCCGAAACCTAGGTCGGTTGAATAAAAATTGGTGTGGAAATATTTACAAAGTGTTTTCTGTTACAATGCAATCTTTGCTTTCCTTAGTTTATTCTGGGTATAAACATTTTCTGTGTAGGGTTCCAAATCTATGCGGCGTACTAGAGATTTGCCATAATTAAAGCAAAGTAACATAACTCGATCACATATTCATTTGATGAATACAAGTATCTTTAAATGGTAGAGGCTATCCAACCACTACATATGAATTTAAGAACATAATGCGTGTGGGTATAATGTTTTGAAAATTGACAGAGGAAAGGATTTCCTTGACCGGAAGTCGAACTTGGTGACTTTGGCTCCGGCCTTCAACCGAAGTGGTCTTCGATGCCTTGTTGGCACTTTTACTACTTGGTGAAACATTGTTACTGAATGATTGACAATTATTGCACGTCCGCAAATGTTTCTTGTATTTTCTGCATGTTAGATCTGAAATTATGGTGATATAAAATACTTAACCTCATTTGACATTTCATTGAATTTGTAGACAATGGCATTGCTGTAGCCTTTTTCGCAAAAACTGTACCGCAAGTGTACTTACTGAGGTTCCCACTCAACATATCATTAGCTAACATTGTTAACACCCTATTATTTGAGAAGGTGAGCCACTGATGGGGTCATTTTCACCATCAGAGATAGGTAGAAAAAATGGATGGATGGAGTTTGGTACATACGGATCGCGTTAGTGGTCAAATTCCGGCAGTGGGAAGTTTATTTAATGGATAACTTAGGAACTAAATAAATGAATATATATGGACAAGAGAGCTTTTGAATATGTGAGAGGATTTTTGACAGCAAGTAGGATTCCGAGATGAGAGAGAGATTTGCTAATTGTTCTGCTAATAGTTTGTATTTTTACAGCCGCATAGCATGGTAGTAACGAAGTGTAATGAAATGTAATTGTCAAGTTATAAAAATATACGTAGATTCGGAGTAGAATGAATCAGAAGAATTGGACCGATAGACTGTGAAATGAGGAAGTACTAATGATAATATAGAAGAAAAAACTGCTGGCAGAAATCAAAAAGCGGAAAATATTGGTTAGGGCATTTTTACTGAGGACAAGGAGGAATTAGATTGAAAAACTTGATGGCATAAAAAATAGAAGACGTTTAAATACAAATGAAAGAAGATCGAGACGGATAAAGAATTCCCATTGAAACCTATCGCAAGACATTTTCACCAATTTTGAGATGTAGGTTTCACTTCAAGTATAGCTTTCTTTTCGCCGGACGGGATATTAAACGTCAATTTCCTTAAGTGTAATATTAAGAGAATGCCGATGTTGGGTTTATCACCACCCTTCCTTCAATCTCCCTATGTTCCTTCCCTAACTACCTGCCCTCCTCTACTTGACGACGCAAATTATCTAAGTTGTCAGTCGGTTGTAAATAACGAACAAATCAACAGTACTGTAAGCTTACAGTTCAATCAGATAGGGTAAGTTATTGTTCATCAAAGTTTCTATCCCATTACACTAGAGTTCCACACATTCTATGGGTACTATATTTAGGGTGAGATTTTCTCTAGTCATAGTAAAAACCATATTTGAATTTAATTTGAAATGTTTAGCAGATTTTTGACGCATTAAGAAATTTTATTAGTATTAATAGCACAGAAACATTGTTCTAATAAGTTAAAGTATTGTTAATAAAATACATATACAATTTTAAGGCTTCAGTTGGACTTATTTGTTTCAAGTCGAACATTTGAAACGCTTCCATAACGGAATATATATTCCTCTTTCATGAAATGTTTTTCAGTGAGTAATACATTTATGTTTCAAAATAATTGAGTAAACACGTAAAATGTACACCATTACATTTTTACGTGATTTATGGGTCATAATTTCCACATTTGTTTGTAATTATATCTCTGTGGAGCTCACAGCAGTGCCATATCCCATTGAAAACGGGGTCCTATTTTTTGCAAATATTTCAAAAATTAGTAAGTAGCTGATATTTTGTTTTCATTAGAAAGGCAAGATCTATTTATTCATCATGATGTCAAACTGATTAAACTGACTACATATTAATTCCTCACTAATGTATTCCCATCATATTTGATACCTTTTCACATAACACCCAAAAGCCCATCTTTATCCTCCCTCTTTCCTATCAATCATCTTCCAAAACGGCCTTCATGTAACCCACTGAAAATCACCACTTACTCCATCCTTCTATTTTGTCTGCTCTTGATTTCCTGGATAGAACAGTGAGTGGGTAACTTGGGATTGTGGCGAATTTCCAATGGTGGCATTGTCCTTCTCTTAACAAAAGACGTATAAGACCACAGTTTTACGTACCATCCGACGGGACGGAATATTGCGCTATAGTATTGTCACAACGACTATCTAACTGAGATCGGTGGTTCAATGGAAAATCTACGCCAAATTCGGGATTTTAACACGGACCCATAGGATGAGAACCCAGTAATCTAGCGACGCGGCAAAAGGACAAGCGAGGATAGGACTCTAATATCACAGATTTTGAACAATTTATTAAATCCTCAATTACTGGGAGATCTAATTCAAGATCAACATTTAAGCATGCTTGTAACCACTTACATATGTTAAATGAGATGACAAACATATAGGTTCATGCAATTTGCACGATTCATAAAACAGCGACCATCTGAAAGAATGGACTCCAAAGAGACATCAAGGTGCCACCCCCTTAAAACTATCCCAAGTTACAAAATTTCTTGCAAGTATAGCAGTCCCAAAGTGCCACGATTCTTCTGATGTAACCCAACTGAGACATGAAATATTCACGATTTTGAATTTCATTCCTTTTATTTATAGGGGAGAGGCTACCACCGTGCTCACACAAAACTTGTTTATTATGTATGTAAAAGAGCGTGCAAGAAATAAAACGGAAGAATAGATAAATGCTGACATAGAAAACAGCTAATTACATTTTATTCAATCAATAAGTCTAGCTCATTGGTTTTTGCGTCCAATCCATGGTATATATGTCACATATAGCATTTTTAAATCAGAATTCCATACTTTGAATTTTGCTTAGAATCCTCTAATTATTTGAATAGAAATATATTGTAGATTTTTAGCGACCTACCAAAATATCCCAATAGACAAATAACCATGAGATTAAGCCTAATTGATTATTTAAACTGATATATCATCTCTTGTGATTAAATAAGTTCCAAAGATGATTTCCACTAAAGTTACGCCATTCAGTTTCAGCTCCAGTAATCGTTCGTTCGTTTCGTCTCCAAAAGTACACCACACTCCATCCCCGTGCTAGGCCAAATACCGCTGACCCAGACCCAAGTGTTGCAGCAGGGAGTCCCCAGCTGGTGGAGTTCTATTTCCCGACCACAGTTCTCTCTGTAAAACGTTGATGTTTTTATTTAATTTTGCTGTTTTTAAGGAACTAATCTAATGGATTTTTTCTTAAATCTAATATAAGTGAGTAAATTAAATAAGCATCATAGTTGCAATCCCAGAAGTTTGTTAATGATGCGTTTCCGGGGGGTGTGGTGAGTTTTGAAAATATTCTGTTAAATTGCTTAGAACTGTTAATGGTGGTGTTTATAATTATTTATGGAAGTCATAATTTATGGTGAATCATTGAGCATTGCAAACTGATGTCATAAAATATTATCAAATGTCTGAGACGTCACTTGGTGGAATCGTTTTGGGTATAACATGATTAATAAGAAACTAGCAAGAAGTTTTGGCATTGTGTAAACATTTTTAGGGTCTTGAAAAAAGGAAATGTCACATAACGTTGAAACAAAGGTTGGTCAACATACATTTAATGTATGGAATATAACCGTGTCTTCCTATTTATCATTCTTGAATTTATTTCATTGTCTTGTTTTGGAAATGGGATGGATGGAGGAGTTATTCAGTGGCGTGGACCCAGTCTATGAGCATATGACAGCATCGGTCTGATAATTGTAACGTGGAGCATTCGGGCGATTTTAGAAGAACAGGGACTTTTGGCTGAGTAGAGGGCAAAGAGATCAAATGGTTTGTCAGCTATTCTCCAGAACTGCGTCTAGATGTTTCCCGAATGTCAAGCGTTTGTCTAATACGACGCCAAGGTACTAATCCTTCTTTTTCGGAATCTCTTCACTGCCGAAGTCAAGGGGCCCCCTATGACCCTTCTTTGCCTGCCTACTGAATTTGACACCGCTATCTTTCCTTGGATTTTTATCCAGTTTACAATTTGGCATCCTATTGACCAGTTCCCATTCATATGCTAGGCAACATTTGTTTATGATAAATATCAGGAAAAGCACAAGAACAGCATGAGAGTTGGCATTTCTGAAAAAAGGGAGATCTAAGCTTGACTACATCTCGGTGAAGCTTTCTCGGGTTTCCAACCGGGTGATGGTCTCCATGTAGGCCGACGTTTCGATGTCTGACTCAGTCATCGTCATCAGGGCTGATGAAAGGAACCACGCATGGAGAAAAAATCGGGAAAGAATGGAGATTGCAGAATTTATAGGGAAAGTTGACCATTGGATGAAAATTAAACTGAGACTCCAATGGGCAAACATAAATAAATACATTCATTTTTAATTAGAGGTATTTGCGAAAGAAATGATTAATCGGCGGAACTATTGAATCCTTTCCCTATGAATGTTAAATGTTGTTGTTGTTAAAAAGTATGATAATAACTTCATTTTAATTCATTACCTGGTTCATATTAAATTAAATTTTTCATTTTTTTACGTTTATTTCTCACAATATTGTTCATGCCAGATGGTCAATGGCTTACCAGCAATGTTTTCTAAACAAATATACTCGATTACCATCTTTAAGTGGAGGGATGAAACGGCTATGGTCGTTTCGTCAGCGTATTGCATTGCACCTGTTGGCGAAATGTCGTTGAGCATTTATGCTCTGTTTTAAATGAGTGCATCTATAAAAAGTAAAACACATATCTTCTTCTTGAAAAAAGTTACTCGCCTGTTTTTAACTGGCAATGATTCCTGATCTATGGAGGTGGATTGCAATTTGTCTTCCCATCTTTTCGTTGACTTTCTATTGGTCTCCCGCCATGGGGGTTGTTATCTAATGCAATGAGGGTGCGTCTAAACTCCGCCATTCCACCAACGTGCGTTTTCCAGTATCTTCTCCGCTCTCTTGACCATCTGACGACATGGTCGATACTGGGATAATATGAAATTTAGATCGCAATACTTAAAATGAAACAATTAAAAAAAATATAATCGCCAAACTACGTCGTATCGTATCTTAGTTATCAAAGAAGGAGCAAGGCAAAAATATAATCCACACTTCTGAAAAAACGACCATTTGGGCAAAAAGTACAACTAAATTATTTAATGCTTCCTTGTTGTGCAAATAAAAATACAACTGCATGATTTATTAAAAATATTTTTCGATTCTTAAAATGGAAACGATGCAGATATAAGAGCAAAGTTTGTCAAGCACAGATCATTCAAGTGATTATCTTCCTCTCTATTTTGAAATGTGTGTGATCTTACATCTCTATTTAAAATAGTCTATCATTTGTGAAATCTGCCTGCATGTGAGAAAATTATATCGTAAAATACGGACGATATTTTGACGCGGAAAGAACTCTGCGATGGAATTTCGCGCCGGGCACCGCTCGCTCTGAGGTTGGATGATTTTTGTGTAAAATAATCAGTACGCGCAGGGACTTCACCTGTTGAAACCTCTAAAAATAAGTCCCCCTTCAACATTCGCTTTCCTCTTGTGAAGTGAAAAATAGCAAGCCTATTAAAATGCCAGCTCTTATTATATCTTAATAGTAGGAAAACCTCAATATTATTGAAGTAATAAAACTTATTTTTGCCGAAAATATAACGTACATGGTATGGCGATCATTTTAATGCGACTTTTCAGATAAAACTCTAGATTTAAAAACCAATTATATAATTAATTATTATCATTGCGTCATTTAAAGAATCCATCCTGAAAATTCTTTCATAGTAATGTACTAAATACTCAGGGTAGCTCTTGTTAGATGGCTTCTGCGGATTAAATAGTGCATGGCTCGACGGGGATTTCCTGTGTCATGACATTTTTCAAAAAAAAGTTGTTGTCTACTTTAATGGCGAAACCTAAGCCTTTTGGCGCCTTTTATTGCATGTAATAAAAAAGGTTTTTTTACTAACGCGAGAGTTTATGATTATAAGCAAAAAATTTAGTTTAATAAGGTCCTAGGTAACGAATTTCACAAGGATGTGCGATTGCCCATATTTCCATTGACTTGAGTGTGAATACAAACAAAAATGTATATGAAATTCATATATACAACCGTGTATTACCAATATCCGCCACTTCAATGCATTTTCATATTTAAAAATCGCATCTAATATTTTCTCTCCAAGTCCTCATATATCTTTTTTGTACTCTGATCAAAACACGTTGCGTTGGATTGCTATGAATTTGTTCAAATTTATTTAGCTGTTTCCTTTGATTTTTCCTTAAAGTGATAAATAAACATTAAAATATTTATATAACTACAGTAATTAATATCTCGGGGCAGATATAAATTGTGATCACAAACTAGAAATCATGGAGAGCCTCCATTGATAGGTACATGAAAATAAGGATGATAGAAACATGAACCAAGATGGGACACGAAATTCCTGTCAAAAAAAGGTAACAGAGAAAGATTCTCCATAGCTGTCGACAGGAAACTAGAGATAGGAGGACAAACGGGCACCGAAGAAAGATGGAATGGGTTGAAGAGGACAATTGCAGAAGTAGCAGAGGAGAAACTTGTTAATAGGAGAGCTGAGCCAAAGAAGCCATGAATTACGACAAAGATTAGGAAAATTATAGATGAAAGAAGAAAATAACAGAACCCCAGAAACGAAGGTGGGGTAATCTTCTACAAGAAGCTTAGGAATCAGAACAAACCGACAAACAAAACCGACGAAAACAAGAAACTCGAGAAAACAGGAAAGTATAGGAGGCATTGATAGAAAGCTGCTACGAGGAATTCAAAGAAAGCATGAAGAAAGGGAACACCGAAACAGCATACAAGCTAGTGAAGGGACACTTTGGAGAGAGATAAGGAAAAGCAACATCATTAATGATCTGAATGATAATTTACTGATAGAGTTTGAAGACATTGGGAATAAATGGAAAACCATACATCGTAAAACTCTACATAGGGTCAAGGCCGCTGGATGAAAACATAATAAAATACGAGAGGTGTGCGAGGATGACCGGGGCCCAGACATACTGTGATGCGAATTCGACTGAGCGGTGAACGATCTAAAGAATAGCAAAGCGGCTGGTGCAGACAACATCAATAGAAAAATCATCGAGGCGCTTGGGAGTAAAACCAAAGAAATCCTGAAAGAAATATTTAAAAATAGTTACGAAAGCGGAAGACTAATCGAGGACATTCAAATAAGTGTAATGATTGCGATACCGAAGGAGAGAAGGACTGATAAATGTGAAGAGCACAGAACCTTTTGCCTGGTGTCACATGGGTCAAAATACTTACGTAAATAATAAGCCGAAGGATGGAAATGAAAAGTGAAGACAGCCTCTCGGAAAACCACTTTGGGTTTAGAATGAACAGAAGAACCAGGAAGGCCATAATCTGCCAGAGATTAATGGCACCGATAAGGACACATGTGAACAAGTCACTGCCACATAGTGGCAGTGGCTTGGAGAAAACCTTTACATCGTTGAGTGGAACAAAATGGCAGTTGGAAAAATTAGGAATGGATTACAACGACAGAGGAATAATCTACCTACTATACAAGAAGCAAGTCGTCACAATGCGAATGAGAGACGGAAGAAAAATAGAAACTAAAATAAACAAAGAATTAAGACAAGGATGCAACCTCTCACCAGCTTTGTTCAACACTTACTTGGAGGGAAAAAGAATATGGAACCAGATGGATTGGGAACACCCTAAGGTACAATGCGTTTGTGAAGAATTGAATCATTTGAATCATGTTACAGCTATATGGCATACAAATGTGGTACATTATCATATAAGATCATGATACCATTGAAAATGTAATAATACAAGCCAGAAGGTCAATATTTGTGGTCCCTTGAATTTCTGCAAGATTACAGCACATTGGCAATGCTCAAAGCCATAGAAAGCGCAACAGTTTTTCTATTTAACGGCAAATAACATGAATTTAAGATATTCACTACAAAAACTGTGCAAGAACTTTTCCTTGAATGCCACACGGCTGTGAATCAGGAACATTACAACTTAAGATACGAGTTCCCTCAGTAAAAGAAGTTTATGGCACCACACTAGGTGTATCCTAGCTGACATAGTTTTCATGAAGTCAGTTGCAAATTTTGGGTAATGTGGAGGCCTTTACGTAGGCTTGGTAAAAGGAATTGCTGTAGTTTGGCTCCTGGACCAGGAAACCTAAAATAGATGCTACCTATGCCTTCTGGGTAGTGCCTGGTGTCTTCAGGAGGTACGTGCCTACTTTATAAGTAATTAGATGAGAGTAAAAAATATTGTAAGAACTTTTATGTGACAAAGATTTGCCTTTCTTCTTGCATTCTAAGTTTCATTAATCTTGACTTGGGACTGTGAATTTTGCCACCGGCTTTTAATTCCTTCATTGAACCCAATATTTTATCGTCCGCTCCTTAATATACTATTGTAGTGATTTGTCAGTTAGCCTTGCATATCTTAGAATTTCGGTAGCTGGATTACATTTTAGTCGGACACTTTTGAATTGAGGCAAACAACATTGACGCAGTGGCAGTGATATGTAAGGTCAAAACGGGCTATCGGTGGTTGCCATTGACTTAACGCTGTGCTCGTGCAGTGGGCATTCGCAAGCTCAAAAGGATTCCTAAGATCATCTTTAAAAATTACCTGAAGGGCTTTAAAAACTTCGTGGCATGAATACTATGCTTGCGTTAACGTTTCAGAAGAAAATTTAGCCGCCACAATGGAACAGTTACTCAAGACGGGCTAAAATTCGATTCACTAATTTCCTCAAATGTATAAAAAATATTGTCGTCAAGCAAAAAATATATGAATCTTCTTTTATTCCATGAAATGGAGTAATCAGAAAACTAAAATGAATGTTTGGCTAAAGAGTGGATGAAAACTCGCAAAGATATGGGATAAGACATTAATTCGTTTATTATTAGATAAATGTAAATGTTATTATAATAAACATTTGTTTACCATAACCATTAGCTTCATTTCTTGTTCTGTGCTTAGAAATTAAACTGTGAACGATATAATAAAATGAGACAGAATATTAAAAGCAAATATGAATTTCATCAGTATGAATTCCATGCACTATGAAAATGTTTGTAAACTCTTTGTTATATTTTTGTTTAGCATTTCAATTTAATTACCATGCTTAACATAAAAATGATTGCTGAGCTATAAACTGTTCTTTAATAATATTTTCAAATCGGATGTAACAATCTGTGAACAATAAATTATATTATTATTATTTGTAAGATTTGATTACCTTGACATGGACTATTTTAAGGCAGAAAACTCTCCTGGAGCCAAAATGCATGATACAATTTTCATGTAGATAAATACTCCATAGGACGAAGCTTATAATCCGACTATGACTTTTTCTGATTGGTTTCCCAAAAAAGTTTTTTTTTATCAGAAAATTCTCCAGTATGATGCAGAGCTCTAACATCGGAGACCCGAAGGCGTCGAGTAAAAATCTAATTCTATGCATTTTTCCCCAGTTTACTCAATTCCTAAGACTAGCCATTGATATTTGTTAGAACTAATGTCAATGAAGCTCCTGCTCTCAAGTAAGGTTAGATACATCCTTCTCGGTGGCATGTTTAGAATTTTATCTCAACAATTACATTGCCAAATACTTCGCTCTTGCTCTTTGATGAAATTAGGTGAAACTATATGCAGATATGGATGAATGCTTTGTTTCAAACAGTTGAGATAACCGACATGGATTAAGTTAATTAACAGTCAACAATGCACGGATAAAGGCCAATGTATCAAATGTATTCCAAGAACTTTACACATGAACACTACTCATCCTTGGACGTGAGTAGGCTACTCTAGATTCGGTCATAATTAAGTAAAATTATAGACAATCGTATAAGATGAAGAGCTAGAAAATTTAGAAAACAAAATATTTAGCACTCCTTAATCAAAACAGTCGCGACATTCAATGCTGCGCCACACAAACCATGAACGCAATATTCCAATATTTACTTCCGAAGTTACTTCTACCCAAAGAGTTAACAAGTAAATGGCTTAACAAAGCCATTTAGTAAATAATGATGAAAAAATATAACACTAAAATCGAGAAAAGCAACCCAAGCCTGAATTTTTACCTCCGAACCCCTGATTGCTGGTTTCTGGGAACATAAGAATCCTGTTTGGCCGTCATTATCCCTCACAACATGAATAAAATAAAGTTTTGAAGACATACTCTTACAGCTCAATTCCATGTAATTACGTTTTTGGTAAGATTACTGATGTGAATTATTTCAATGAAATTGTGCCCCACTCTCCATAATAGATTAACGGAAGAAGTACCTACGATGTGTTACTCGATGATTTCTATATATTTTGCTGCTCACGCTAGCGCCAGGAAAGTTCTATGAGTCTTCGATGTAGAAGAATTGTATTGTAGAAAGTATTCATTATTAACTCATAATTAACCTCTCCATCATAAACATTAGTTAAATGAAAGCCTAAATGTTGCTTCTAAATTTCTTATCTATTGTTTCAGTAGCTCAATTTAAATTTTAATGGAGGTTAACACATATGAACTCTTAAAAAATGTAAACATTTTGGTGGCATAAATTAATTAGATAATATATCACTCTCCGCGAAAAATACGGGGAAAAAGCTTCAGGCATCCCAAAAGGTTTTAAGTGGTACTAAACGTTGATGAACGCGAATAGTTGTGAGACATGATTGCCTACAATGCTTTGAAAATATCCTGCCTTTTACTAAAATACTGTTTTGCATATTAGAATTTCATTTGAATGTGACGACCAAAAATAACATGAACTGTCTGTATTAAAATATCTAATGTTCAAATGTGAATTGATGACGCACCATGATGAAACATTACTGGTTAATTAATTAATTAATGCATAAAAACTAAAATAGAAACCAATAATGTAGATTTCGTGATGTCTCAAATTTGGTGAAAAGTTAAGGGAGATGGAGACAGCAGAAAAAATATAAAAATAAATACTTTTCCGAAGGCAGGTTAGCTTGTTAATTCTACAGCATCCATTTCGTTGTAAATCCATGCAGTTCATTAGTTTAATGTACCCATGAGGATAGGCAGCCATACCTTTGTCGGAACTGTTTCAGACGCAGTCGCAACACCGAATACACTTGTCATTACCACAGATGAGGCTATTTCTTTTGCATGGCTTTTATCGTGGTCACAACAAGCAGTTCCAGCGATAAAGATCCCATTATATTATCTTGGTCGCTTCAACAACTAATGAAAAGTTAGCTAAAAAGTTAAAGTTATTTAGCTTGAAAAGTATTTTTTCATTGGCAAGCCTGCCAATTACCAAAAAAATGTTTTCAATATTTTCAAGAAAAGTGAGAAAATTTAGGGTTAATCCATAAATAGACGATTGTAAAGATATATTACTACACAGAGAAAAAACTAAAAGGACTATTGTACAGAAAGGGCAAAAATAGAACAAAATTAGATTTTTCAATGTTTGTTTTAATTTTGGAAGCTTATATTGTGAAGTCTGCCGATTAATTGTTGAACTTGAGCATTAAATTAGCCTACACCAAAATAATACAGAAATATTTTATAATTAGCTACATGTTTTTGATTCACATTGTCTATGGAGATCTTCACACTAACTGCTGGACCACTTAGCCTCCCTAGTTGATAAAATAAAATATTCAAATATTTTAGAACTCAGAAAAAGCACACCAAAAGGTGAAACATAATGATAGCTGAAGCTGAAACAACAAACTACAAATAGAAAAAGTTGAAATTTGAAATTTGCTCTAGGTATATTTTATGTAAGAGATCTCTGCATAGTTGACATCTGAGAGTAAGTGCACCTTTTTTTAAAGTGAGTAACACAACTTTAAATGCGCTCAACACCTTATCTAATGCAAATCGTAAATGAATATTGTGGGTCCAAATGTCCTATTACTGTAATTTAATTCCCATATCAGTGAAAATTCAAATAATAATGCATGAAAAACACACATGATTTTTCCATAAACGTAATCTATGTATTGTTTCATAAATGCGTTATCCATGGAGATAAGGTATCAATAGTGAACTCTGCGTATCATTTTTAATGCAAATGTTACGACGCCTTTTGCAATTTTAATTTATAATTCATTTCGATGCTCAAAATCGAACATCGCGCAACCCTATACAGAGGATGGTAATGAATTTGCTTCTCACTTTAAGATCGAGACCGTATAATAGGGTAACTGTGGCAGTTTTTACGATTATTTCGACACATTTTAGGGAAAGAATGGTGAAAATACGTTCTAAAGAGTCAACTCACTTCTCCAACAAGCTGGTAGGTCCGGACAAAGTTTCACAGAGCCAGATGAATAATGTAGACTTTCCTCATGCATAAGCTGGAAATCAATTCAAAGAGCGCTGAATAGGACAAAGCGCGTAGTCATTAATTTTTTGAATATTTTTCCGTCAGTGTTTCATTGTCTCCTCATTATTCAACTTTTTAAAGGCCTTTTTCGTGGAATACGATGAAGAGAGCGCTCCAAATCTCCCGGAAAAAAATAAACAATTCCGCCCCATAAAATCGGCGCCGACGTGTTTCACCTTATGAAAACACAGTAGCGAAATTAAGACGTCACGTAGGAACAAGTGCAGCCAAGTTCAGATGGCTGAGTAATTGTGATGGCTCGTTAAGTTATTTTCGCATTCCAACTTTTTATGAGGCAATTTCAATCATCGGATATTACGGGTCATATATGTCGTTTTTTGCAAGGGTCGTAACAATCTACTTCAATAAACGTCGTGAGTCTTACCGAAGTGACTGAATTGGGAAAGGAACGCAAGTTAAAATGAAGGGAGATAACGATTTTTTTAAATAATAAGGAGTGATTATATCATTTAGCTCAACGTCGATAGGCTTGTCACTGCGTGATCGTGAAACTCCTTTTTTCTGGCTACTACGCTGAATCGTGGAATCCCGATAATACATACCATACAACCAGTTTGAAAAAAATGTCCAAACCGCCTGAGTTTGTACAGCACCTTTTTCTTACAAGGTAGGTAGTCGAGCCGGTGACCATTCGGTTACAGAGCGGAATGAATGCTCATCCCAATGCACAGTGGTTCGTCATCATAAACTAAATATAATCACCTCGGTATCAGCCTGAAATATTTTTCCAAAGATAATCTTCAATTATACTTATTACACGAACGAATTATATCCTTATTCGAAAACTTCGCCGCGAGTAAAGATGATGCTCAGTTTCTTTATAGTCAAACTGTCTGCATTAACAATATCTGCAGTTATCTGCATTAGCAATATAACAAGAGTAGACAGAGAAACCCAAGTATGAAATGTCATAGAACTCAAAAAGGAAACACTTAATTACCTTCTCTTGACTGTTCCGATGGAAGAAGAAATGATTGAAGGAAAGTGAAAATTTGCATGGTATCATAAAGATATTTTTTCGGCTAAAATAGTATTAGGTACTTTGTGCATAAATGTAATGGTAAATGTCACTTAAATAATCCTTACAATTAAAAATCTTCGGTGCAGTGATAGTAACTGTATTTTATCGTATTATGTTTACGCCTAGCTATTGAACCAATATTAGAAATGTTTACTCTCGATAGTATATCTACGTCCCATAGCACGGTGTAATGGAAAACAAATTGAAAATAACAAAGAAACATTGATTTAATTTAATATTTGCTGAATAACAATAAGAAAAGAGAAACAATAAGAGGGCTAGAAAAATGAAATACTGATGATAGCATCGTAACTTTGGCCTCTAATCACGTTACACTCGATGCTATCTTCCCAGGGACGACGATACTCCGCGGCAATTACCGGAAGAGTATCCATTAAGTGATTCATCGCGCCCGATTTCAAGGAAATGCGAAGGAAGCAACTGAAGCGAAGAGAGGGCTGTTTTTGCTCCCCTCGATAGGATAGAAGACCTTATCGGCATCACGAATACGTGGTTATAATTGCTCGAAATACGCCAATAAACGCAATTTCAATTCATTCATAAGAAAACCAACATGCGGACGTCGATGGCGATTAAAACGAGGAGTATAGAGGCAGTAATCGCATCGGCGATCTCTGATGGCGCATGTGCTGTAAGGAAGCAAGACTAAAAAAAGTTATGCGAGAAGTGATACATCCAGGCGCACAAGATGGTAGGCAGGGGAGCAAGGATGACCAGGAAGCTTAAAAAGAAGTACGAAGAGGCGAATGAAGACATTTGACGTCTGCTTGTGGGGAGGATGGGGACGTAATCACTGTACGGACGGAAATCGATGTGAGAGACAACGGGAAGTTTAAATGAGACGCAAGATTAGAGCTGCTTCTTTACTCTTAGAGAGTTGAAAACGATGGGTATGTAGTCGTGTAGTTCTTGCTTTATGGGCGGCTGTGTTTTCAAAATCTCTATCGGAGAAAATAACTGTGCATGATGTTGTTCTCTATCGTTTGTACTGGAAAAATGATAGCACCAGTACCACTCTCGATGTTTCTTGTTCTCAGAAGCATTTTTTAAACTAATATCTTAGCCCAATATTACCCAATATTATTACGAAATGTCTATTAAAATTCCCAATCAAATTTTAACCCGCACTCCGATAGATCAATAGTAAAAAGACATTAATTACACATGCATTATGCCCAATCAGAATATTTTACTTGGATTGGAACGAAAAGTTTTTTTTTATTTTTAAACGTGGGAAATGTTCGAAAAAAATAACTAGATCAAAAAGCGTTATAATTTTCAACGTGATAATCACACTGCAAAATAATGTTGGGCATCAAAAAGGTGCACGGATGTTTTCTCACGCCGTGAAAAAATACGTCGCGAACGGCTTGATGCGTGAAATTATGTGCAGACTGATCCTCGTGATCCATTGGGATAAACAGCTAAAAAAACAAAAACCGTCTGCTTGTCCGTGAGTTACCCCGTGCGTTACAGCCGTGCACGCGCACGACCCAGGGACAAGCGCCAGGTCCCACCGTGCCAATACCCAGTGCCCAGTCACCCGACATTGCCCCCACAACGAAACCCACGTGAAACTTGCGCTATAGATTTAGGCCCTATTTGCTCAAGGAATCGATTGCCATCAACACACATCTACGTAGATCGCCGTAAATTAACGCCAAGGCTATGTCAGAGGCTGATTTTGCACCTGCCATGCACTATCTAAGGTTAGGCACGGTATGATTTAACTCTCCGACTCAACAAAATTGAAGTGAAAGGCGCGCGTTGGCTCAAAACTGCTAAGAGAAAACATGAAGTGTGACACGAATATAAAAAATAGGGAAAAAAAGAATAAAAGACTTATTTTAATTGCACCTACATACATTTTGATCAGGTTTGTTCAAAAACTTTTTTCTACGAGTTCATTACTGCAGCAAAAAATAGGAAATACACCATTGCACCACTGTGTATTGATCCCTTTCATCCTCCAATTGCTTTTACTTTTTTGTAGCTTCCATTTTTATTGCTATCTGGACACTCCTGGCCAAAAACCATTTGGGTAACTTGCGAGGAAGTAATTGGATAAAGATCTCCAGGAATCAACGCAAAAGAATTGAATAAACTGGCATCTTTCCTCAAATAAAAATGTTAATTTTGTCAAGGTAATCTTGTGTAGGAATCATCGGATATTAGTGTTGGGATAAATCGAGAATTATATGTTGACTAAGATGGTCATAAGCAAATAATATATGCTAACATGTCATAAAACGTCGTCTTGGATGACAGCTGTCTTTGCCGCTTAGCCTGCTTACATGGGGAACCGACTCGCATTTGGGTATTATCTAGATTTGTCACTTAACCTATGAAATTAAAATTGGATTTTCTGAATATTTCTAAAAATCTGAAAACCACACCGCCATCATGGAATCATTATGGAATATTCCGTGATTGATTCTCAATGTATATATTTCGTTAACATTTTCACTATACCAAACCTTATGTAGCATACTCTTATTCAAATCACCCACAGCGTAGTACTAGATCTGGTTTAAAAATTAAGACCACTCTGACTAAAGAAGAAAGCATTTGATTAAAAGAATCAATACTTAATTTTCGTGCTAGGAGTCGTTTACCTTGTTTTTGAGATTGAGACTTGTAAGATCTTGTGCTTTGCCGGCGTACTAGATAAGTACAGGAATTCTTTTAGGGTTCTCTACCGGGTTAGGCTATCCACACTGGCTGACGTTTCGATACCCAACTTTTGCATCGTCGGGGGTTGATGCACGTGTCGGACATCGAAACTTCGGCCATTATGGAGAGCCTAACTTGGTGGAGAACCCGAAAAGAATTCCAACAGACTAAGAGGTGGCATAATGCAACATGTTTTATGGAAAAATCCACTTTTCGATGCGAAATCTAAATAAATGGGGGAAAAATAATACGCACTTGAATAATTAGTAAGAAACATGAAGAAAAAATCCATTCACAGAAACCATTCTAGATACGAACTGATGACCTTAAAATTATCTTCAAGTAACATTAGTAATTGATAAAACCTGGGTTTGATAGCAAGCAATTTCGATTTGAAGCTTTGATAAATGCAAATAGGAAACTTAGAAATAATATTGATGCCTGAAAGGTTGGTAAACATAGGAAGATTAATGATCTGACAAGTTCTCATTATTTTTGGTAACGCCCAAAATATGATGTGCCATTCGAGTGTGTTTTGAACGAATTTCATTTTTTAAATCCATCGCTTGGAGCATAAAACTCGTACGGGGAAAAAAGTTGAAAATGGTCATGCTATTCAAAATAATAAATTCAAATCTAAATTTTCAAAATTTGCTTGTCAAAGGATCCAAGTTGAGGTTCCGAGGATTTTTAATAAAGAATTTAACGGAAAAAATCGTTTTCTCCAATAGCTTTTGCTTGTAACTAATTTAAATTCATTCAATACCTTTAATATTTTTGGTACATTAAAAAGCAAGTGCGCATCCATGATGGGGTTTTATGTGGAAAAGTCTTGAAAAAATCTTACCACCATCATGCACATATCGCCCATCACTAGAGACGCAGAACAGGCTTCCTCCCTGCGAAACTCCAGATGAGGTCTTCTATGCTCTCTAAATACCAGTGCCCAAAATCTCGAAAAATAAAATTAAAATATTATCTTTAAATGATTCTTTGGGTTTACATGATATAAACGTTACAGCATCGAAGAAAAAAATAGTACCTTTGTTGGAGAGCATGCATTTTGCCTTAGATTATTGCCTTTTTAAAACCTTCTCAATTCATCATAATATATTTTTCATTCTCGTCTACATATGCAGGAATGGACGACAGTGAAAATATTTTTATCGTTAGAATAGAGGTGACACTCGAAAATAAGGGTTAAAAAAACTTTTCACCAAATAGAATATTGCCTGTAATGATCAAATTCTGAAAAATGTATTCACCGTTCATTTGTAAGTTGTCATTTATTTGACAAAACACATGAAAGAAGAAAAAGAGCAATACTAGCTTGGTACTTCCTTCATAGTTGATTAAATAATCAGGAGACGAGTTTTGCCCAAAAAGCACGGAGAGGCTCAGGAAGTATTTGACGGTTTGAGACATTCAGTAACGACTACAAAATTCAATGACAGCTGTATCACCATCTACTCCTGCCGCCCGTCAATTTAAATCTGGTTCTAGGCAAAGGTATTTTGTTTTGAAACAAGAGCAGTTACACGAAATTTGCGTTTCATGGCAAAAGAAAGGGTTGAATTCATTGTAAATAAATAAATGAACAATTTCTTACCCTTGCCAATGATTTGAAAAATAAAATAGAAGAAAAGTATTCATGAACTGTTATCTCGAATAACTTAATTCAAAAGTGTACGTGCTAATACAGCTTCAACTAGGGCAAAGTAAGGCCCAATAAAGTCTTATTATAGATGGAAAAGGTATGCCAACATGCCATCTGCAACCGAGAAAAATAACCACTGACAATGCTAAAATGACATCTAATTTCATTTCTCAGAGTTGCGGCAGAATTGCGGTTCATGCCATTTCCTTCATTGAGTTATACTTGCAAATGCTAACATCGTAAGGATTAATAGCATGATGTTTCCTGTTAGCAATAATGGGTAAAGAAATAGAAAACTTTCATCACCTGCGTTTAGTCCTAATTCCTACTTGAGTTACCATTACATCCTTAGCAGGAATGAAGGATATTCTATAAGTAACATAACCTTAACTCACGTGAATTCCTGTTCAGACATTTTTAATCTTAGGACATTTCATTGCGTAAAAAAATATAATACTTTCCCCAGCAGAAATTGCATTTTGAATGCTGAATAGAAAGACAAATGAAGAAATATCTACGATTTTGGATAGAATTGATTATGTCAATAATAATATAAGGAAGAATGCAGTGAAATAGAGAGGATTAAATACCAGATACCTGGTAAAATTCGTCTTTTGCAAATTCTCTTAGGTCTTTCCCTCCTGAAATACCTGAACTTTCCAATTAAAACCATTATGGTAAAGAAACCTGCCTTCCGCGGAAGTATTGAAGAGGTTGCATTTTGCGCGGGCTGATATCGCTGAATGTTTTGATGCTCATCCATCGGGCTAAACCGGGCGTTAGCCGTCGCAAAAATCAAAAGACATTAGCCGAAAATACCATCAATCAAAAAGGGAATCGCCTCGCGGGAGGAAAGAAGGGGAAGGCCGACAGCGAGAGTGAAATAAATAAATGTATATAAATACACGCGGAAGGAGACGAGGGAAGAAGAGAGGGGAGGTGAGGAGGGTAGGGGAAAGAGGTCGTCGAGACGGGAAGGAGTATCGGGAGGAGACGGGTGGCGGCGGGCGCGCTCGATAAAAAGTGAAAACAAGGCGAGAGGGAGAGAGTCGGATTTTAAAGGAGATGTGCCGGGAAAGCGCAAGAGGGGGATTTGGCACTTAAAGAGGAAAGAAGAGTGGAGGCAGGCGAGGAGGTGGAAAAAGAGTCCGGGAAGGAGGCAGGGACTCCGCTCTCTTTCCCCCGGGAGGGACGCCCGCGTCGCCCGACAAGCTAGCGAGAGAATCCCCCGGAGAAGTTGGGGCGGCCGCGAGACAAGAGCATGGGGCACTAGCGGCAGGCTACACAGCGGCGAACGGTGGTCCGGATCCGGATGCAGAGTTAGACCTGAAGATGCCTGATGCAACGCCGGCGAAACTGCCTTCAAATAACATGATACCACATGGAAGACATCCAACCACTTCAACTAAACCATTCCACAGAATCCTTCAGGAGTCTACTTACTATGGACTTGTCTATGATTTTTTTTTAAATTATTTACTTTATAAGAAATTAATTTAATAATTTCTTCAACCCTGTGGAGACATACCCAACCTTTTGGGGTTCCTTTAAAAAACTATTGATACGCCGTCAACACAAACGTCAGCATTAGTCATAAATTTGAAAATAGTAATTCGTCAGCTGTTCACCTTGAGAATAAAAAAATAATAATTCTTTTCCAAGTACATTCACGTGAATTATATTTCGCACGGTTAACTTATGCCATACTCTCAGTAGATTATTCGTATTCTACCATAAACATTTTTAACACCCTTGATCCTAATTACTAGCAATCAAACTGACGATTGTTTTTCAGCTGTCTACTTTCGAGAAAGGGATTCATTCCTTCATTAGTCTTTCTCACCCCTCGTGATTGGCTTTATGATTTCCAACCTCAGAAGTTCTTCCCATTCATTCGGTTCAGTCATTACAATGAGAGGGTGATTTGTCGCAGAATGTGTCCAGTAAGTTAGTCTACCATTTCGAAGTAACAAAACAATATATTTTCTAGTAATAAATCCCTAGTGAAAAAAATACTCTATTAACACTTTCCAAAATAATAGTGAAAATTGCCACTTATTTCACTCTGTCCAATACATAAAAAATAACATGAAAAGAAGGTTCAGTGAAATTAGGCAACCTGGAGGAGAAAATTATTATTAAGCGGTTGCCCTTCCTTGATAATTAAGGTAATGCTCGACAGCTCGTATCCAAAAATATTATTATATGATTTATAGAATTTACAAAAAACATAAAGTGTGTCCTAGCACGAAATATATGAAACAGTACGGAACACCAAGAATGATGAATTGGAGTAAAATTGAGCAATCGATTACATCACAGAAATCAATTGATTTCAATATAAAAAGTTTAACTGTAATGTTACTAGTGAGTTAGGCCTATATAACAAACTTGAATTATAATTGAGGGCCTGAGAGTCAAAGTAATACAAGTGACATAAGGACAAAAACGATATATAAAAGCATATGTTCTAGGTTGGTACCGTCGGGTACCGTCAGATAGCTACAGGAAAAGGAATATAAGTGTTCGAACATATGGTGCTGCGATCTAGCCGCCGAACACTTAAGCTACATTGTTTTTTGTCATTTGCTACCGGAGTAAAATGATACAGGTGACACTGGACGATGTTTGTCACTTGTATTACTTTGACTCTTAGGCCCTCAATTCAAAATCACTCTGTGAAAATAACTATGCTTTTGACTATTCTTAGAAATGTTATCTCTTATTCGCTAGAGAAAATTTAATTTGATATTTAAACGTTAAAGTGCATAACAGTTAAATGAATGTTTCACTGCTTAATTCATCGGTCTTGGCATTGGAATATTGCGGTGTTTTCTTGAATAAATAGGCAAAAGTTCTAGTTTACTCCACCTTATCCCAGACGCAGCCAACCTCCTCTCCTTAATCACACTCCTCACTGTGTCACCACATCTCCGTGCGTCCAACGGCGCACAGTGGTCGGAAATCAGAAAAAGCTTCATTGGTATTACCCGAGCCAGGCCGGGGAACATCAACAACTAAGCCCATCTTTACTCTTAATAACTTCTGCATCCATTCCTGTTTCTTATCACGTGATTTTAATCTTCCACGTGGCTGTATGGATGTTTTTGAATAATTTACTGAATATATTTTTCAAAATAATAAATGTTTTAACTTAAATACTGATTATTTCTCACCTGCCATTATTTAAAATCCAGCCGATGGGATACATGTAATACCATGGATTAATAAGGATGTATCTTTACTCTATGGTAATATACATTTTAAAAATCATATTTGGCAATGCAGCGTAGACAAACCAAAAGAATATTTATGTACATCAGCTGTATGACCTTCCTTAAATGTAGACGACGGCCGAGGATTTTCCCAATAATGTCACCTAAAATTAAAGAGCCTTGATATGGAAAGTTCCAGTGAGACAAGTTAAATTCTTCATCAATAGGTTCGAGATACATCTAACTAACCAAGAGAAAACTAGAAAAACTTGAGCCTTTACCTGTAGCGACATTAATCAAACGAAGAGGTACCAGGGTGCTCTTGAATTAGAATTCGTCCGATGCATCCACTTGTCGCCACAGTTGTTTATATTGAGAGTGGCCTGAACTTCCGTCAAAGCCGTACTTACATATTTATGTGTGTTTTATTACATCTTTGAATACTTGAGTGGTGGATACGCAGGCCAGGATTCGCGATGCAGCGTGATTCAATAGAGCTTGATGGTTGACTTCCCACATAATCTCAGTTCCTGTTACTCCTTCGGGGTAAGCCACCATCTTTGCTAGCACTATTCTGTCATAGCTGGGACACAATTCGTGGCATTAGCTCGGAGCCGTGCTATGGAGAGACCTATGTTGACTCTTGGTCAACTCAGAGAAAATTAGTAATGACAGTCATCTCCTCAAATGTCATCTCAATTTGGACATTTTCACTTTTCCTTCACATGGAAAGAACTCTCTTCGCCCGAATAGGTGTCATTGTTATTTCCGTAACTAGCTTAGCTGATGCAGTATCTCCCTCCTTTCTCAAACTCCTAGATGCTGCGATAGAAAGCTCAGCAGTAGTGGAAGAAGTTTGTAAGGCTTGAATTTTTCTTCTTCGTGATCTATCACGTGAAGTGTGAAAATCGTTAAGTGTGAAATTCTTTTCCGGCCGCCCGGGAGTGCCAGGTAAATTTATTATTAAATTTTGTACCACAAGGCTAAAGGTTGGAAAATTGATGAGTTAAACTATTGGGAAAGGATTCATTTATACAAAAATACAAACCGGCCCTTGTAGAAGTACCGGGAAAGTGCTGAATAAAAAGTTCCAAAAAATTAATAGATTCTGTGAGTCTCTGCGTGGATAATTGATTTTTTCCCCGATTCCATTATTACTTCACGGATGTCTAGTCTTTTAACATCGTGAAGAGACGATTCCCATTGAATGACAGAAGAAGCCTGCGTAAAAGTTCGAAAATAGATTTTACATTGATAGAACCAGGGATTAGCCGATTACTACTCCTTATTCGTTCACGAGGACGAACGAGCGGTAAATGTATCACATACATGAGTAATCTAAGGAAAATGTTTCAAAACACCTAACGAAGTATTAAGAAAAAAATAGCGGACGATATAATTAAAATATTCGAGAAGGCTTAACAAAGGAAAAAAACACAGCATATAAAAACAAAAAACCACCGCTGACGGTCACCAGGTAATGAAGGCAAAAGTGATTACATTCTTCACAAACTAATTCAAACCTCATTAACAAATTCTGGGCACTCACGAGAACTCAATTTTCCTTCACCACAGTCAGACTAGAACTGAGTGTAGGATCCATATCTTAAAAAATTAGGGGAAGTTTCCCTGGAAATGCCCAGTTAAGACGGTTAAAGGCTCCGTGATGTCATAAAACGACCATTTTCGCACTAGAATCCTGGGGTTTCAGGATGGGGGAGGAGGGAAGGTATAACTATCCCAGCTGGTGTCTTTCTGGGAGGTCTTTCTGTATGGGTCTCAGGAACACTACTAACTTTTTCAAGGTTTGAACGCTTTGAATATAAGGGATGGTTCCCGAACGTATCAAAAGAAAACTAACTTAACTTCGATTACGCGTGCACTTATCTTGACTGAAAATCCCCCCGTTTCTTCATTACAGACTCCTTGGGGATCGGTGCCCACAAGCACAGCTTAAAAAACGGTGAATGCTGAGCGTTAAAATCCATACCACTTCAATAACCTTACCGCGTCGCGGCAAATCCAGCTCACGGCGCGCGGAGACGAACCCCGATGCGCGATTGAAAAATCAAATTTATTTCCGGCATCGCAACCTTTTTTCAAAGTAAACTGCATATAAACCTTAAGAAGTCTTCAAATAATTCTCTGATGTAAGTCACTTCGCGTGACTTTGCCAAAAACCCATTTGAATCTCCTACATAATATAAACTTCGGTCTAAAAATAGCGTCCGCCATTATGTAACGGTACAACAAGATTGATTCAAAGCTATTCCTTAAAACTACGTAATTGTAAAGCAAAAATACCATGCTAACAGATCGTTTATTGTTTTTTTTATATATCGTTTATTATATATATTATTTATATATATCGTTTATTATTCCATATAAGTCCTTTAACTTTACCATCAACTTAAGTCGGAAGATTTTCCGAGAAAACTGAAGACGGGCATTTTTCTGGAAATTTGCTCATGTTTGAGCCTCTGTATCTCAGAAACGGTTAAGAACTATGCCAAATGAAGTGCTATTCCAGATGCATGAATTAATTTTGAGTTTTCAGGCGATGTTTCAAGTTCATATCTCGAAAAAATCTATTTTGGAATTTTGGCCAGCTTTTTCCGATTTCCGACCACTGTGCAAAATACTGTGGTTTACTGCCTCCTTCGAATTTTTCTCACCAATATCCGTTCTTCTCAAGTCACATCAAAAGTCCATGAACCACGGTCAAAATTTTAACTAAATAAATTTGATCAAATTAGCAGACTTGTAAAAACATACACGCAAAATATTATGTCAAATATTAGAGCAAAGTATACGCAGTCGTGGATTTTTTCATCACCTGCCACTGTAAAGGCATTCAGCTGTTACAGCAAGGAATACCTAACTTTAATTATGAACCCTACATTTTAGTGCAACCTCTAATTTTCCAATCGCAGGATTTCTTCTTCCATCATTACTTCACATATCCGCAGGGACAGGTCACGTCATCATAGCTTACTGTCCTTAAATCTTTCATACTTGTCCGCTTTGCAAAGAACTTATTTCGAAGCTCAGTAAATCACTTCAAAATCGTGTTAAACGCCAGGAATGATAAGCACAAAAAGTATATTTACTGGAGTGTGTAAGACGAGAGAACAAAAAACAACGCTCAATTCCCTCCTGATGAAGCCCAGGGCATGGTGAGTGAAACATCCAGCAATAAAGATATTCAATATGCAGCATGATTCTAAAGGATTCTAAGCATCAACACATCGCAGTAAATACTTCTCTCAGCCATGGCGCAATTCTAGAAATTACCTTTATCCGTCCTATTGCATGTAACATGATCTGGGGAATCACCCAAAATACGTTACTTTTGCTTATAATCCAGGGTTCTGCATTAACGGGCGATAGTCACCAAACTTCGGCATTTTTCCAGTAGAAAGTTAATTACTGATGTTTTTACACTTTTGATGATCTTATCCCATTGTTTTCTTATATTTTTTTCACCAGTAGTTCATATAATCTTTGCAAAAATTTTACGTCTTACAATTAGAGAGAAATATCTTTTACATTCAGTGCAAGCAAGCATTAGCTGACAATCTGAAGATCTGGTTAAACATCTTCTCGGTATATAAACCAATGGTAATAATTTATTCCATTAATTACGCTTACTTTTACTAATCAACAGTATGATGTAATGCATGAAAGCTGAACTCCCAGTTAGAACTCAAGTTAGTAAAAGGGTGACGCCAATTTTCGGTTAACGTTAACCAGGTATAATAAACATGTCGTCATTCGTATTTAGTTGCCAAAGTAGGATGAAAATTTCTTTTACCAACATTGTTCCATTGATTTTTTCACCACAATCCTAAATTTACTAGGTAGTAAATAATGTAATTTTGGAGGCGTTCCTAAGGTAAAGGTGGATAGATCTATGCAAATAAATATCTTCCATCCTGAACATGTTAAATAAAAGACTTAGTACTATTCCACAATATGTGGAATAGTACAAAGTCTTTTATTTAACATGTTCAGTGCAACTATGCTTTAGAGCGTTCGTAACGGTAAAATCACATAAATACATCATCGATGTCTCAACAATTTATGATTCAAATGGAAGGAAATACATAACTTTATATTGATGGTTTAGCTTCGATGTTTTTGATGAACTCAGTATTCTCAGGCGTAACTTTGTGAAAATCAATAATGGCATAATCAATAGAAACTTTGTGAATTTCACAATGAATTTTATTTAATGCTATTATTATACTAGTATTTAAAAAATTCATAGTGAAATTGACAAAGTTTGTATTGATTCTGTTCGATGTTTTTTACTGTCAACTGCACATCCCTATCAAAATTAAAGCCTATTTCATCGAATACATTGCTTGAAAATCATGTTAAACGTGCAATGCTTGAAAAGCACGAAAACTATTTTTTTGATAAAAACAGAAAAATGTATCGCTTTGACCGTTTTGTTTCTCAAAACCATGGAGTTGAAAAATGTTAACTCACGTGCCAAATGCCTATATTTTTTAAAAATTTTCCTTCCTCCAGTACAACCTTAAACTGATATTTTCAGACTTTTTTCACCGGGTTATGGGTTGCATGCTAGCCAACGTTTTAATGTTGCTCGACTGAAACGTCGTTTTTAGGGTAGATGAATCTTCTTTCACGAGATAAGTCGCCTTTTCAGATATACAAACTACTCAATTTCGTTTAGCTATTCCCAGCCTATTTTTTACAATTTGGTCACCCGTTTCCAAAGTATGTATTTCCCTTTATAACAGAAGAATGCTCGTTATTTTTATTCTTTCTGATAGTTCTATCTGACTACTTATTATTGAACTATTTTCGCGTACCCCAAAAACCGCCAGACATACAACCCTTGGGATACGCGTACCGCAGGTTGGGAAGCACTGCTGTAGAGCAACAAAACGGTAACCGGCATGGTAGCACTAACGCGGCGGAAGACGAAAAACAATTTTTGGCTGGTTATTGTAATAGGGGTGACCTACACCTGAGGTAATTTGCGCCATCGAGAATAGGTGAGTAGGTTTTTAAGGAAAGTGTTATCTGGGGAATTGAGGAAGAGCAGAGAAAATTCCGGAGTCGGTTTTTGCCAACTTTTAGACTGTCATCAGAGTAACTCCTCATCCGAAGTACGGAGTAGGTACTACACTTATAGTGCTCAGAATCAGGTATCAGAAGGATCTCATGGCAATCGGGATACTGCAGAAAGCTCTCTGCTACGACCGGGACTCAAACACGGGCCATCAGGATTGGAAGCCAGCACTATAGTCGCAATACCAACCCGATTCCGGCCCGATAATAACGCACGCAAACGATTTGCTGGAAATGCACAAGATCTTATGACATAGTCAAATGGTGGATTTTCGCGTTCATTACAACCGTGACATCAAGTTTAGAAAACCGAAAAAGTCCTCTTACGTGGCATGTTTACGGTCATTGAACAGAAATCGGACCTTAGTCCAAGCTTTTTCGCGATTCGGACGGCCTCGAGCGGCGGCAGCGGCCGGGTCCAGGGGCTGGCCCAGCGACGCGGTGAGGGACCTTGAGATGGGAGGGCGCGCGGGGGGCAGGGGGGGGCAGGGGGGGTAGGAGAGGGGGCGGCGGGTGGGAGGTGGTGGTGGTGGGAGGGCGGCGGCGGACTCTGGTGGCGGGGGAGGGGAAGTTTATTTATTTTTTGGACGACCGAAAGAGCGGGAGAGGGTTGAAAAACGAGAATTAGGTTGGGGTAGGGAAGGTGCAGAGCCGGGATAAAGAGATGGAAGAATACGATTTCTGTGCCGATTTGGAGATGGAGTTAAAGAACGGGAGATGCTGTAAAAAGCACCGATATATTTTTAAATTAGACATATCTTAAAGTGCGATGATGCCCAATCAAGGATGCAGACTTTCATCTAACGTTTCTCATAAGGTTCGACTGTTATCACTACCCAGAGTTGGCTGCACGAAGATTCCTCTATCCCATAATTTTCACAAAATAAAACAATTTGAGGCATGACCGAGTGGAAAGGTGTGAATGTTCATCGTATTAAAAGGTCAGCATATTTTGTAATTAACCGACCTAAGTTTTTAGTAGATTCGAGTCATTCTAAAGATGGGAATGAAAATGACATGTAGCTGCGCAATTCCTTATTGGTTAATGTTGTGAAAGAATGTAAAAAGCTCTGATTTTTCAGCGCTAATATTTTTTCACTGCCCGAGGATTACCATATTGTTGTTCATGGTGAAGAACGCTAAGGCTAAAAACCAAAAGAAAGTTAGGATAGAGCCATGGAGGTAGAAAAGAGGTGGTATAATAGAATTTCTGAGACATTTAAAAGATACCAATAAAAATTCGATTATCTTTATAATCAAATTTCCCTAAACTAGGTTATGTTTATTTAAATATAAATACGCTTATGTGACTTTTTCCAGGGTGTAGATGTTGTCAACACTGAGTTAACTTTCTTACGTCTCAGCGATCTGTCGTATAGATATCCGATTAAAATTTAATTGCTAGTGGTTTCTCGTTTTTGTTTCTTTCTTCATGCTTGGTTAAGCTCAAACTCGTGGATATTCCAATATATTTACGTAATCTCAGGAGATATGGTGTTGAGACGGTATCTCAGGAGATATGCTCACACTTTCAAGCACGTGCATCATTGATAATATTTAATATGACTTGGTACGAGTGTCGTATTACCCATATTCACTTTAGAAAATTAGCCTCATCGCGGTTTCCAAATCATTTGAATTCTAGACTACAAACATTGGTTGTAAATTTATGGGAATCGGAACTAAATTCAACGCCAGAGATATTGTTATCATATAATCATATAAGCAGGTTTATATTTTGGAATAATTTGAAACTGCAAGTCTAAGTACAGATCATTAACAATAATTGTTAATGATCTAAACTTAGACTTAGACAATTATCATTTACACTCAGCTTACTCTCAAGAACGCTCGAAATAGTAAGTCCTTGGCAATCGCATTTCATGTTTATTGATATCGCTGTTGAAAATCGAAAACAAATATTACGGGAGAGGGCTTTTAAAAAACTAAAACGAAAGACTACAACCATTAGTATTCCATTTGAATATTCCTTCGCTGAATAACCTATCCTCAAAAGTATCACGGAATAAGTACACTTATAGTCCACTGGACCACCGAGGAAAAGTAAAAGTTAACGAGTTCGTGGTACTCAGCCACTTTAGTATTTGAGAAATTTTCTTTTTTGGCACAAATGGCTATAGGTTTGAAAGCATGATTCCTGGAGACAAAAGTATTATTTTTGAAAGATTTGCCTTCCTCTCATCCCGTGAGCACTATGTATTATATAAACATGCATGTTTTAAGTCATGAGTATGTCTAGTGGCATGAGACATGAGTATGTCTAGTGGCATAGACAAAAGTATTATTTTTGAAATATTTGCCTTCCTCTCATCCCGTGAGCACTATGTATTATATAAACATGCATGTTTTAAGTCATGAGGATGTCTAGTGGCATGTAGATTCAAACAATTTGGTTCACGTTGACACAAAGAAAACAGATTTTTTCACATTTTAGAAATGGTTAACATAATCTTTCATCAATTTAGGTAATCAATCCGTAAGGTTTGAAAGTCATTGCAGTGGGTTGGTCAACTTTAGTACCTTGGAAACAGTGTTTCCGCTAAAGATAAAGGGAATAAATAAAAAGCAGTAAAATCAAAGTGCACCATATTGCTATTTGACGCTCATGGTAATGGAGAGAGTGAGATGTGGCATATGGTGATGAGAAACTCGCATAAGGAACATTGGAAGATACCGGAGGTGTATATCCTTTAGAGAGAGGTTGATAGTGGAGGCTTTTTGAGCGGAAAACGAGAGTGTCCTAATAGTTATGGATCCTGTTACCGTCAACGACAATGGCGAACGAATATTCACTCCCATCTTTTCTCCGATAAACGGCACACTTAAGCCTTAAAAGGTCCAAAACCCATTCAGTTCGAGTGTAAGATATCAGGATAAACTCTTAAAAGGTCTAGTTCCAGCTCTATCCTCCTCCGTGGTGAATGAGACAAGAGGATTGTAGAGGGGAGAAGAGGACGAGCAGTGAGAGATAAAAATCATAGAAGTTACATGAAACACTCAAAATATACACACAAAAAAGTCACACACAGCAAATTCATGTGAATGAAATGAAAATTCTGAGGGAGGATGTGTAGTGCAACGATGCTAGTTAAAATTCGGAAGGAGGAATATTCATAAGGGGGAGTTAAAATGTTGCAACGACACAAGAAAAATTAGATGGTTTGAACATATCGGAACGGGGTTAGGAAGAGTGTACTGGATAGAAGGTGGAGAGATTGAAGAACACTGGATCACTAGGAAATGATGGAGGGATTGTGTGAGAATTGACATGAAGGAGTGTGATATGACCGAAACGGATGCACAGATAGAAGCAAATGGAGGGGATTGACAACCCTTAACGTTAAGGATATTGGCTAGAAGGTAGAAAAATGGAACACCCTAAACATAAACCATCTTAAGTGGAGATTTATGTATACATTCACTTTCACACACTCAAACGTTCCCTCTCACTCTCTCCAAAAACTGATGATAAGCGAAAGGAAAACAAGAAAATATGTGCGAGTGAGGGGAAAATATTACGTGCATTTATTATATTTATTTAACAACCGAACATATTTTTTGTGGTCCCTCTCTCTTTACTCTCGCACGCCCTCGAGGGAAAGATCAAAAACTCGAGTCGACCGTGGAGATTGTTTTGTTACTTTTTATATTTTGTTATTCATTTTAATTTTCCAGGCGAGGAATATAGCGCATGGTGGATATGTGATCAAGAGTGTGGATCCCTTGCACGTTTTCCAATTCGCTCTTCGCTCAAGGGGAATTCTTTTAAAGAGATTTAAAATCAGCATTTAACACATCACTTGCTCGTGAATTCAACGAAATATAATCCATTATTTATCGCACCATATAATGGCTTATATAATCCGATTTTAATTTATTGTATCACGCAGAGAGGTAAATCAGGCTAATGAGATGTTCATTAGGAATCAAGGACGTACTACGAAATATTTACCATATTCAAACAGCCAAAATATGAAATAGAAATACGATAGAAGTTGAGATATAAATATAGTTAGAACTTCGAGTTCGAAGTGCTCTAGGTATCTCTATGTCTCACCAACGATGATTTAGGTAGACACCTTACACATAGACACAAGTACAGGCCTTCAGATGAGATGCATCAAAAATTGATGTCCTTTGCCGATATTCGACTAATTTCGGAGATGAAATATAGCCCTTATCTTTGGACCCTCTTGAATCTACATTTTCCCGAAATAACTGTAGTTTCGACGGGGAAGGATTACAAGGGGTAGATACAACCACAGTTGTCTTTTTTTATTTTTTGTTGCTAGCAAAGACTAGTTTTTTATGATAAGTTCATTTTTAAATCTTGAATCAAATACTAATTTACACCAAAATACACAAAGTGTTTATAATTGGACTCTAAAATAAGGAATTAAATTAAGTTTGGGGAAGTTGCAGTTTACAACATGGAACCGCCCCCTTAACATTCGTCTGAAGATACAATTAAATGTCAGCTCCTCGGAAGGTGAAACAAACTTCCATAAGCGATAGACATCGACAGCTTGCTACTACACCAAGAGAAGCATTAATGATTCAGTGAAGTTTTATTTCTCTGGCAGTAACGTTTATTTTCATTGTGCATAACTACGAGACTGAAAAAAAGTTATTGGGAAAATTTCGGATATGCTAAAACTTAATATGGTGGATAATGACAAAAGATACACCAGATAAAATTAAATACCATGAAAGAAGGGAAAAAATGAGTTAAAAAGGAAAATAGTTTTTAAAAAGTGAAGGTTAACAATTTCGTGAGACGAGGTTGGAAATACGCAAAGCCAATTTTGAGATAGGGTGATTAGTATTTTTAATTAATCACTGCAACTATAAACATGTAATCGTTTTTCAACCATTTCTACCAATACTAATATAATGGCAATAATGATATAAATGCTTCACTACCGGTGACTTTTTACGAAAACGGCGCCCTCTAAGAAACCTTTTTATTACACCTCAATTAAAACGTTACGTCTACACTCATTACCTGATCTCTCGCAAACTCTTAGTAAGCATTCTATTCCCCTAACGACAGCAACCTTTGATTAAATTATATATATTTTTTTTATTCACCATAGTGATGAACTTTCATCATTACTTTTACTGTTCTAAAATGCACTGAATCGGCCCCCACTTTGAATTGGTTGCTAGATTTGTGTTTAATTGGTGCAAATACATCGAGTATTTTTAGCACCTCTTGAGAAATTTATTGAAGAATGTATTTACCTTCTATATAATGTTCACAAGAAAAAAAATAAAAAGAACTACCATAAAGATATTGATAATGTATACATACTCCCTGTGAAATACATAATTTTGATTCGCAACCTTATACTGCATCTGACTGAAGATGTCATTGTCCCTAAGAAAATCCAATCTTGTCCCATAAGATGTTGCTAATGGAATATTTTTCATATGTCTCGTATGCCATGTTTTTTAAAATGCAGAAGAATATGTTTTATCGCTGGGTGAGTTCTACAAGATGAACAAATCAGTATTCCATTTCCTTGTGAGAAAAGGCACCACGAGAGCACTCACGACTAGATTCATCCCATGAATAGCTAACTTTATGTTATTTACTTAGTTCTTTATGTTACCGCCACCTTTTTATGTGTATAATTTACTTTGAATTATGTATTTATTTTAATGCGCCCAATGTAAAATGCCTAGCAGCTGCTTTGTGGTAAACGTTAATAAATAAATATACATTTGACGCAATAACTGAAAACCTACCCATAATCAACTATTGCGGACGTGATTTTCGAAGTTCTTTTCTACTCAAACACGCTCACGTGCACGGCAACTCTGCATCTCATCTGTTTTGAAGCACTGAGCGCGAATAGAAAACATCTGCGCTGCAAAGTGAGCAGCACATGGAAAGTGCTCAAGCTCATTTGCTAAGTCCTTGCATGATTCTGCGTCACTCTACACTTATTTTACGCTGTCTTCGGAAAGGGAATTTATACCCATACTTATAGACGATCTTCTTTTGCATGATGACGCCATCAATTCAATAAACGCAATACACTTTTGTTCTTTCAAATTTCCTCTTTTAGGTGGTACACGGCCTATGCGGACCTTTCTTATGCTTAACACTTTATTTTTAAAGAAATTCTTGGTACAAACTATTTTGCTGTATTGTTGCCAGCCACAAGTAGACGTTCTTCTTATAATAAGGACGCAACCGCATTGATTTCCAATACGTTCCAAGTCAAAACACAGCGAAAGCACATTGCATAAGTCATCTCTTCAGTAATTATCCTGCGCACTAAACTATAATCCATTCATAGATTTTAATTCTTACTTTTATTATTCAAATTCAAATATAAGTGCAAATTTTTATTGGTAAATTGAGTAATTTTTTTACACGGATAACGTCGAATATTCCATAGCACCTCGTGGCAGTTAGTTGCGCATGTAATATTTTTGGAGACCTTGATCTTAGTGGAGCCGATCGTTAAAAGAGCAGGCCCGATGGAAACATATTATCTCACCTACGGAGCCGCGAGAGTGCAAGGGATAAGAACATAATATAGCTGGAACTGGAGTCTGTCGGCGGTAAAGATAGCTTTGACACCCGAAAAAAACGCCGTATCAATGAATGCACTTAAAGAAGTCACGTTAGTTCCTTTTTTTTTAGCACCCACATCCGCAGGGCACTGGTCACTCCGTTCAATGCTGCTGTTTTTTTTGTACGGCCCCGAGCCCTTGCGTGTATTTGGGTGCGCTGACGTTTAATCTCTCCACGCTCTCCTTTAAAAGACTTTTCCACTCACGGCTCGGAAATCAAGAATGGGATACTCTACGAGACGGCCGCGGGCGCCGCCGAGCTTTTTCGCGGACCTGCAGAGCGTTCATTATTTCGGAGACGAAAAAATTAATTGCCACGCTTAGAACATACCGCGGCGTACCCGATAATTTTCTGTTTCCGGGGCAAAGACGTCGTCTGGCCCCTCTCGAAAAAACATGCGGTACTGCTTTCAACGGCGTGTTTTCGAAAGTTTCACGATTCCTTACGCCGATACCTTTCTTCTGCTCGCACTCGGTCTAATTAAAACGTGTCGTTTTGAGTGATGTGATCATAAGAGACACATTGCGCGAGGAAGGAACGCATGAGATAAGCACAAAAATCTGCCCCGAACTAAAGGAATAAACGCATATATGCAATACAAGTAATGAGGCCGAAAATTGTGGCAGTGGAGAACCATCAAGAATCATTTAAATAGATAAGCATGCACAATATTTGTATCATTTCACAAAATTATAAGGCACGCAAATATATTTATTTTTTCCCCTGCACGAGAGCATTAGTACAGTCATAAAATTGGTCATGTTCTGTAAATACGTCTTAGAGTAGGTTTAATTTTTTCAATTGCCTTGAAATTTCTATTTCGAGCAGAAAAATTAAAATCAGATAGACGCTTCCTTACACTGGTTGTCTTTTCGCTGATGTGGTTCGGTTTATAGTTTGTAGATATTTATTAAATCAATAATTTTCAATAAATTACTTGTAAGATAGAATCCTGTAAATCCAGCGTATATGGAACGGTGAGTTTACTTCAATCCCTATCAGACTATAAGTACTAATATAAGTTACAGCATGATTAATTTCGCACCTTCGTTTGCAAAGTTCCTATTAATGTGGACACGAGTTTTCGTTACCTAGGTTAAGTGCTAAACAGCGGATAATATTCATAGAAAAGAAAAGGCAAAGAGACCAAAACTCCCCAACAAAGAAATAAAATACCATTCATTTAGCGTGAGAACTTCCAGGATAACCAAATAACTCCCTGGAAGGTTTGACAGCTACAATAAATATCCACCACCGTATTATGGCGATAACAATATCTTTGCCTTTATTTCCTAAAAAGTTATGCAGATGGCAGATGATAAAATGCAAATTTTTGAGAGCATTGTTGTAAAGGTGCGTATTAGAATATATAATTCCCAGGTACTTTCAAATCTGATAAAAAAACGTAAAGATAAACTATATCTTCGGCCTGGAGATGCTAACAGAATTTCCAGGGAAATATTTGCCAGTGTCTCCAACAAACGCGATAGAAAAACCCGAAAATGCGGCCGTAGAGAATGGGAACAGAAATACAGCAGCCCGGAGCTTAACCAGAAGAAAAATAATGGGAAGAGAGAAAGAGAGAGTGCCGAATCGGTATGGAAGAGATATAAAGAGATACTAGGAGACGGAGAAATAAGAGGAATGGGCCTTTAGTTTTTCCTGTGACGGGAAAATTCATCACCCACAGCGGTCGAGGGACGAACCGTGGGCGGCAGGAGGGCGGCATGGGCCCGCCCATGACGGCGAAGCTCAACCGGCCACGGGACAACGAAGCACGGGACTCCGCGCTGGCGTCGGCCCCGGCGATCGCGGGCACGGTGCCCGGGAAAGACACCCACGAGCCCGGCGGAGGAGCCAAGTCACTCTCAGGAGGGCGCGGTGCCGGGACTCCTGACTCGCCCTCCTCACCTCTATCCTTCCCGATCGCTCCTCCTCACACTTGGCCTCCGACTCGGGACAGATGGCCGAGGGAAGCACGGAGGAGGAGGCTGAGAAGGAGGAAAAGGCTAAATTGATTCCCTCAAAAGAAAAAGTTTCCTCCGCTCGCTCATCCCAGTTCGTCTCACTTGAACCTACTCGCCTCGTCCTCTTCCTCAGCTCTTTCTATTCCACTCTCAAAATACTTTAAAGTCCGACACGAACGCAAAACACACATTCATTCAACATGCTGAGTGGAAATATACGTAACTTTCACGATGCAATTTCTGAGATGTTGCGTAATTCGGTGCGGTAATGAACATTGCGAGAGAGGTCGTGCCAAGAGAATGTTTTACACGGTCGAGAAAATACAGCGTACGTGGGCGAAGGGAATAAATCGAGAGTTATAAATACATCTCCTTAGAGCAGTTTTGCGTGGTGCGGCGAAGCTCAGGCTCCCAAATATTTGCCGAAAGATGAAGACGAGGACCCCGGTCAGGCCCGCAGCTGTGACAGCTTTTGCTTTGCTGCTTAGCACTGGGGGACCTTCACTCTGAGCCAAGGTCGGTTGCTCTTGAAACGGCCACGATGGATTCGTTAACGCAAGCAAAGAATGGATGGAAATTGGAAAGCATTCTACCGAGTTCAATTTGTTGTGTATCACAGGAAAGAGCGACGTCGTTGAAGTCGCGGTTGCAATTCGTGAGTTTTTCAGTGGTGATCCAAAGAAATAGTTTACAGCATAAATCATTTAAAAATATTCCAAGCAATCTTTTTTTCAAGATTCCTCGATCTTTCTATCGATAATAAACTCCAGCATTAAAGAAATGCTCATAGCATCTTACCTATATCTCAGCATGAGTGTCTTCAATGGAGATGCAAAAAGGCTTTATATCTTTATAAGAGATAAGTGCCAAAAATGCCATTCAAAAACCTAAAAAAAATGTAATAAGATCAGCCAATGGATGGAACTATTCTTGAATGTACTTTTTTAAACTTTTAGGAAAGGAACTTGTGTTGAAAGCACTTGCGACCGAGAAATTGACCGATCAAATATTTCTTATAACAAAATAATTATTCGGGTTTTGTAATATAAAAATTGTAACCTTCTTATCAATAAAGATTAAATAAATGCATAGGTTCGAGGATTTCTACAACACATATACAAGCTGAATTCGAAGAAACTTTCTGTAATCATTGTAAGAGCTGAACCCTTATTACATAAATCTGTTCAAAAGAGAGACTTAAAAAATAGCATTGATCAATAAACTCTTGGGAAAACAATTTTTGAACGTATACAGGTAATTTGTTCCTGTCAACCATTGTCATTCAAGGGCAGATAACACTGCTCAAGTTATAAACTATAATGGCCACGGAACTAAGTTTCAATGTATCTTTAGAGAAGGAGACCATCAAAAGAACGCTATACAGTACTTTAATAGCTCTTCCCTTCTATTATGGATTCACCATCGATGATATGAACATGAATTTATATTGCGGAGCAAATTGCATTATCCAATTCCTCACTACCTGCAACTACTCTTGCGTCAGCTAGTCACGCATCCCATAATTCTGCCATTGCCTCGTTTGTGATCCATCACATAGATAAATCAAAAAAGAGTCTCCAAGCCAATTTTAAAGAGTCTCATTTCATGTTTTTTTTGCAAAAGACAATGTTTTCATTGAGAATGATGGCTCCTCTTTCGAATAAAAATATATTGATTGCGGCTAACAGTCTAGTTCCATTGAAATGCTTTTTGGAAATAAAAATCTGCAACAAACAGAAGGAGCAAGAGCCACGTAGAATAAAATGCAATGTGCACTCTCATTTTTTGTCTCCGCTATAAACGACCAACCCATTTTTCCCATTAGTGACCAATGCTCTGCGTCACTCGAACACGTGACCGTGCTCACCCATACGTTACTATGCGATTACGGAATAGATAACAGCCCCGTTTCATAATTCTTGCCTGACTCGCATGAGTGATAGAACTCCGAACGACAAAAACTACTCCAATGAAATCGTCGTTTACCCGTAATTGTCAATACACCACTGTTCTCTTTTTAACCAAGTGCGTAACTCAACCAAGCTAATGGTGTAGCAGCCTGATTCCTATGCCTATAGTATGAGTTACAAGAAATCAATATTGACCGATTTAATAATTAACTGTGCTAAATTTTATAAATTTAAAATTAACGCCTGTTGTCAAACTATATATTTACTATACTTATAGTTGTAAAAAAACCAATTTCATGTAAGTTATCATAATATTGATGAATTTAAGTAAATATTATTAGGGATTTCTTTGAAAGCATGCAATGGAAAATTCACATGAATATATCGTTAAACCTACTTATTTCATTAACCACATTTTTAAAACTGCTGAACCCCACAACATTGTAAGGAATTCAGACACTAAATTATACTTATCATAGCAGTTCGCTTGCCCGCTTTGGTATTCAAAAAGGAACATGACCAAACGACTTAATTATTAGTAAGTGATATTTCATTAGTGTGGGCCATGCACTAGATTCATACATTATGGGGCATTATGTTAAAAAGTTCACTGGTAAAGAATAGATTCGCAGAATCAACACTAGTTAAGCGCACAAATTTAAAAAAAGTTTGGCAGGACAAGTACCTAGTAGCCAGTTTTCTACCGACAATGTGAAGACACTGAACATCTCTAGCTTAATTCTATGTTTGTCGAAATACCACTCAATAAAAGAAATTTTCCGGTGGTATTCACCAAGATCTGTTATAATCCATTATTCTAACAACTGACATTAACTGGAACGTGATAAACGTAACTTTCACCAGCAACAACATTTCCTTAACTCATAGCACATGCATAAGTCTATAAGATTCAGAATTAAAGTAATCCAATTTTCCGGGAAAGTGCATCATTTGAACACATTGGAATAGTCCCTAAAACATTCCCAAATATTTTCAATACTTTTACTCTAATGACGCACGAAGCTTTCATGGAGACTTGCTACCATAAGAGCAACATTTCAGGAGCTATGAAAGCACTACGAGAATATTTATTTTGTAGAGGTGTATTGGAATCATTGCCAACAGTCTGCATGATTAAATCGTGTACAGGTGACATGAAAGGAAAAAGTGTGATAAAAATGACAGGCGGCTGGCTCCAAAGCCGATGTTTCTTCACCGAGATCAGTTATTCACTTCGTCGGCAACGGCGGCCGCTCCGGCCGGTCACACCGTGTAACAACACCCCGCGACCTAGAAGCTAGTGTATCGTTCCAGAAGTGCGGTGAGCGCTCAGACGCTCTCTCGGCCATCCCTCACGCATCGGCCGGGGGAAAATGGGCGCTGTGCCCTCCTTTACTCGGGCGATCAGACTTATCTAACTCTCCTAATTTTATTTATGGAGAAAAAATGCTTGACAAATGACACGACCCCTTTCGGATGAATTCCACAAATACTCCATAGTATTCTCATATTCATTAGATAATAAAAAATAGCATTTAATAGTTTCAACGCCCATCTCAGCAATTTTGAAATAACTCCCGCGTGGATCCATACTGAATAAAGCATTTCAACAAAAATATGACCTGATTAAATGTTTCCACGAAAAGACATATATATTGAGAAAAAAGTTAATTTATGAACTATAAATTATTAAATTTTCAATAATGCACTAATTTGTTTTTCAATTTTTTTAAATTTTAGAATTTACATTTTACAAGGGGGTAAAAACTAAATAAATAATCCAAGTGCTACAGATTGTTGTTCCAAATAGAAATTAAGGAAAATGTTAGCTGTTTAATTACTATGAATAAGCTAGGGAAGGAAACTATTTTTTGCTTCATTAACATTTTTCCCAGAAATGCTTTCTTTTCAAACCAATATGGTCAAATGGAATCAAGTGTATCCAAATTTAGCTAAATTAGATAAATTTTGGATACATGAGTTTGATAATATCGGAAATGTGAGTACGAAACGGAGTTATACTTTTATATTTGGGCAAAATTCACTCACGTGAACAGTCTACTGCGATCTAAAATTCATACTTCCAGTGTAATAGAAAAAATCATTGAAGGTTTCATTGAAACTGAGATTTCAGCGATCCTAGTGTCAATGGTCATGAGAAAAGCAAAATTGATTGAGCAATATCAGCAGCATACACCAAAAGAGTAAGAAAAATATGGTCACGCAATGAGTTGACTTCAAATTCTACAAAACCACATTAGAACTTTGTTTCTCATGCCACTCAAGCACCCTGGACAAACTACCTAATTGAAAACTTGCAAATAGAGAATTACTAAGTAAAGTAGTCAATCTAAAAGTCAAGTCAATCAAAATAATAGTTCTCCAACAACGAGCAAATACTGAGATCTTTAATATAAACAACGATAACAGCAACACCGATAAATATCAACCTTCAAGTATGAGCCTCAGACTTAGAGTAAAGATGTACAATCCCGGAATTTTTACACTTAACAATCAATTAATAGAAAAAACACCTTCTTCAGCACTAAATGTTTATTGCACTAAGGTCTATTCATTGATGGCATCAAATTTATTTATTTTTTGCTCAGATGATTATCCCCCCCCTCCAAACCTCAGGCAAGGAACGGTACTTTATTTTTCAAATTCTATCTAATTAGCTATTAGGAGTCACCACCATTCTTACTTTCTCAGCTAATCTTCACTCCTTTATTTATTTATCCAACTTTATAACTGGTGAGCGTTTGACAAATTTCTAGGTCTTGCATAATTTCGCTGAAAAAATAAAATATTGGCTTTAATAATCATTTTGGTCAAAAAGAGTGGATGGTGTGCACCTGGATCCATTACTACTCAACCTCATTGTAATGTTCATTCTTCCACAAATATACATTGACACTGAACCAGTAAAACCATTCAAATTCATGGGTTATTGTATCCAATCTAGGTAGAAACTCCTTTAATTATTAATTGAACCTCAGAAGATTCGAACAAGTTGATAAATATATAAGACATAGCTCCAAGTGAAATAGAATTCAGTGTTCAAGTACATATTATTCCATCGGGAGGAGTTGACGTTAAGTAGGTTTGAACAATTTTTGTTTATTGACAGATTTGCGTGATACTTTGCATACGTCCCGTTATTAGTAGTATCTATAGATGTAATTAAAAATAAAATTGCAATTTACCGATTTAGTTTCTTGGCCTTCTAAAAATACTATTTTAACTCGTAGCCTCAAGGCACATGATGTATATATTATTATATTGATTGCTAACAAATATTACGGAGTCATTCTGGGTCATAGATTCGGAAAAACGTATTTAAATATTCATTGTGCCTAAATTTTGAATACCGCGCTGAAAACCTTACTTTAATTAAGGTGAAAATTTAAAACATTATAATTGAATTATTTCCATTACTGCATTTACCGTGAGCTACACCGAATAAAAAGGTGTACTTAAATGAAATGTGAACTGTTTTTCGACTTACTCCAAAAGTATTGAGATCTGCGCTCAATAACTCACGATTATCGCTCAAGCCAGATTAATAAAAGAAGCAGCAAGATTAGGTTCATGACTCTAGACTTAGTGTTCCAAGAGTCGGTGCAAAACGCATAATTAAGGAGAAAATGAAATTTTTGAGTTTTAAGGGAAATATTGTTCTTTAAAATGAAGAGAAAATGGAAGAAATAAGTGTATAGTTCAAGAGACTAAGATAAAAGTATGAAAATTAAGTGTTAGACCAATGCTGACTATGTGGCAGAGACAAGAACGGAGACAAATAAAAACTAAAAGACTTGTAGAACCAGCAGAAATGAAAATCCTTGTACATATAAGTCTTAGGAAAATCCGTATTGGATAGAATGAGAAGGAAAATATTGGAAAGGACTACCAAGCAGTGAATATCAACGAATGGGTGAGCGGACGGATAGTGGGATGGAATTGTCGCATAGATGTAGAATGGAAGACGGAAGAATAGTTAAGAATGCCAGAGATAAACTTCTGAGTGGAAGAATAGGTGTGGACAGACCAAGGAAAAGATGTCGGGACATTATAGAGATGGAATAATCTGAGCATATACTGAAGGAAACGGGTGCAAGCCCAAGGATAAAGTGCGAAGAAGGAGAAATGGACGGAGAGAAACACCGATAAAGATGTCCTTGGAATTGCTGGAGAGGAAATATGTTTCACGAAAATTCTTCAAAGTAGAAGAAACGGACTTAATGGAAACATTTTGTGACGCAACAACCTCTTCAAAAGAATAATGGACAGATAAGTAAATTGGAAGAAATATTGACGAGGAACGAGTATGGAATGCGTGACACAAATTATGAGGAATTCCAAAATGAATAATTAGGTAGCAATGAAGTGGTTCCTTTAGATGACATTGGAGTAAAAAGCAGCACCAAACCAATCTTCGGACAGAGGACTGAGGATGATGAGAAATGATATTTAAACATAAAGCACATGCATGTTTTAAATCATCTAGCTTCTAAAAATTATACGTAGGCGTTCGGGCGTTACTACAGTTACTACGGAAACTTGAGATCCTAGCTGTGGCTCTGTAAAGTATAATTTGATAAAGACCTAATGCACATTTGTGTGCAAAGCTTTCAGCTAACATTCATCATTCACTTTTTTAAAGTCACTCAGTACATGGTCTGACAAAAAATATAACTTAAGTAGATCGAAGCATAGGAGTGATATTGCAAGGTTCCGGAAAACTATTTTATTTAATAATTGACTTCGAAAAGCTTTTGCTTCATTTCATTGATCCCAAACTTCGGCTTATGAAGAAGTATAGTACACTAAGCGACCCTAAGGTGTAATTCTTTTAGTACATTACCACCTGTCATCATTTTCCAATCCCAAATTTTTAAACTTCTTCGAAAAAATATGATGCTAATACCCTTTCTCACCACGAGTTAATCTTACGCTTGGCTTATGTTCCTGCTTCCTTAACCTATACTCTTGATATACACAACTATTTAAGCCTCTAGTCTGGGCTTAGTGTCTAACATTTAACCCTAAAACTTAAATAAGACTTAAAATCCAGATCTATTATCAATATTCACAATTATTTTTATTTTTCCTATACTGTTTTGATGGCAGCTTTACTTATAAGTATATTATGACTTACAACATTCATATGTATCTCTTATATTTAAACAACCGAGAACTTTGATTTTCATCAGTGCACTATCCAAAATATGACTTCCACAGTCAATTGAAACCTAACTCTTTCGGACACCGACACAAATTTAGCATTAAAAAGTAATATGGTTAGAGGTGCTAATATCCATTGGGTATTTTTACACAAATTTATTTGAAAACGCATTTACAATATCGACGATAACCATTCATTGGTGCTCCGATAAAATATTGCCTCATTCACAGTGTGGTTCCCAAAGTAACGGGAACGAGCAGGAGGCATATAAAATTATATTAAACTGCAATGACTATACACAGCGGATAACAACGAGCCCTATGTACCATTTTATGGCAGTTGTGGTAGCTACGTAATCCGTTTACTTGCGAACAAATATATTTTCCTATCCTGGGGCGCAGGCCTAAATTTTACTTATGGACGAGGTGTACATAAAATATTAACACTCGATAAAAATCCAACCTAATTTACTCAAACCTCACAGCTCATATCGATCCTCTCGTATTCGTAGCAATTGGCAAATGCTTGCGCATGGATGATTTAGTTCTTGCACAGGTCATTAAATAAGTTCTCATTGATAGAAAAAAATCATTTTTGACGGAGAAAGTAATAAAAATAAATTAATACAGTTGATTGCAAATATTTAGGAGTAATTTTACCAAATGACAATACGAAAGAGCCAGAAATACAAAACAGGTTAAACCTCGCAAACAGATGTCTACAAGCATGCAACCGAATTCTATCTTATAAATCCCTGTCACACAAAACCAAAATTATACTTTATAAAACAATAATATCCCCAGTACTACACCACGGATCCGAAACATAAGATCCTGTCAAAGAAGGATGAGAAAAAACTGATAGTACTCGAGAATGAGATATTACCGAAACTCTATGGGCCAACATACGAAGAAGGACAATGAAGAAAAAACGCGATAGAGAAGTCAGGAATCTATATAAACATCCAGATATAACAAGTGAGATAAAAGCCTAAAGAAAGCCTAAAAAGAAAGAGGAGGGATATCTGCTGAAGGAGGTACTACATGGGATTTCTGAAGGAAACAGACCCTGGGGAAGACCACGTCTAAGGAGGTGGGACCAAGTGAGGACGGATATGCAAAATATCGGAGCAACAGAAAGAGAGGAAGAAGATCGATCCAGGTGGAGGGGATTTGTTGATGCGGCTTAGTATCGCCTAAGATATAGATGGCACTGGGAGCAAGAGTAAGATTGTAAATAAAACATATGATGGTGATTGGTAGCTGACATTAGCCTTAGGAAACCAAGATGATTTCTTCTTTTCCGAAGAACTTGAAAAAAACAAAGCACCAAAACGATTTAACGGTATGCGCTCTTTCACTCCTCAGTTTTCACTTTGAAGCACATGAAGCACACCGTGAGGCTATTTAGTAATTCGAAACACGCCACTTTCGCATTTCACTGCAGTTTATCCAGATAATATTCGTGACACCAATTCAACTGTTGGTAGTGAATGGCACCAAAAAAGCTGATATCGCTATTTCTGTCATGCAGTGCTGATCCGTTTTAGGAAATACACACGTGAAGCTCACTGGTCAGTTATGCACTCAAGATTTCATCATGAAGCCTTCGTTTCAAGAAGTTCTTGGCTACTGCAGGGGTAGAGGGAGGCCTGGAAGCATGCAATCTGAGATCCTCGTGTAACTTATGGCCCAAACCGGTCGAACTTTGAATGCAAGAGGACCCAAACCTCCAAAACCTGAATGGGCGCTTGGGATTGGGCATTTCTTATAACCGTTAGCACAAATTCAATCAGGGTGCAAGAGCTTCGTGCACCAACAGCCATGGTGACCGCTCAAGGAAAAAGTTCGTCCGTTTAAAATAGATGGAATGGCTTCCATACTGATACGAAAACTATTCCCAGTATTTGGTAATAAGAAAAGCATTCCAAGAGACTATATGCTAAGAAAGTTCTGATAAAATAAGTGTGGCAACATATTCCTTGCCCAATATCAGCGAATTTTAAAAACATTCTCGACGGCTGGATCTCAAAACTAACTCAAAACGTTTTATTAGCATGTTTGCTGGGTAGTAAATTATAAGAATATTCTTTGAGCGTTCTTTCGTCACATGCTCAGAACAACATTCAAAGTATGTTTCAGAACATAATGGCATAGAGCTTTATTGACTGAGATTGGTTTTACTGCTAATTGTAAGTTTTAAAAGTAAATTTCCAATGATTATTTTTCTAGTATTTGAGGACTCAACTCAAACTGAAATCTTTCATTTTACCTGATTATTTTTATTTTATCGTGCAACAAGTACCTATCGTACTTTAGAGTAGATTTTTCGTCATGTTTAACACATTTTATCAATAATTTTTATCATTGAAATTAATTTTCAACGGTACCAATGGGACCACTTCCAAGAGGTCAGTCATTCAATCCAAATTGTGTAGACACAACAGGCCACTGGAAGACTGCAGTGAAACTGTGGGAAATGAAACTGCCGGAGTAATAGCGTAATACATAATTATCGTGAATAATAACTATGTTAGACTTGCTCATGGAATAGTTTAGAACGGAGCACAACAATAAAAAACGCTCGGTTTACCAAAATATTTCTGATCGTTACCATAATTGTTCTTCAGCTTTGCAGGTTTTGTCTCTCCCAACATAGAAGTAATAAATGTTTACCCCTTTCCTTCCTCATATGCCCTCATCATTGTCCAACGTTGTCACTTCCACTACGGCCATTCACTTCAGCCTTCAGCATTCGCTAATTATTTCCCCTTCTTACATTTATTCGGATTCTTTGTAACTAATTCAAAAGCTTTCTTACTCGTTTTCACTTCATTAAACCTTCTTCGTTTGTCTACCTCCCGGTCTTCATTATAATGCCCAATCTTATGCAAGAAAAAATCCCAAAACCCTCCAATCGGCTGAGATCCTCTTTCCCGGAAGACCAAGTCACAGGGACAAACAATGCAACTTTCGATAGCATGATCTTCACTAATTCTTTCTTCAAAATTTTTACGAAGAGTTCTTGACATAAAACCCCTCCTCTTAGTGAATCCGTCTTCTGCCAACCCTTTGTTTTCTTAAATTCCTATGTACTGCGAAAAATTTGTACATGAAACTGTAATGCAAATTTTCCAATCGGTCGTGCTTCTGATCTCAAACTTTTAACGGACATCGCATTCCCTTTCCTTGACCAAGCGATCAATGTCATGCACATGTAAGTTCCAGTCAATGTTTCCCCTAATGATACCTCCTCATTAATACTCGTAAAAATAAATTACATCCAAAATATAACTAGGTAACCAAAGCTAAATAAGCAGCTATACTTGCTTTTTTAACTTTCAACTATATATATGACCCCCTTTTTTCTGTATAAGGAGAACAAAACCTTGCAATATTCTAATTACAAATTTTCTCCGGCAGATTTGGGGTTTTTGTTGATCCAATTTTCATTTCTCAACACTTTCTCGGAAATTGTTGGGAATGAGCGCTAGGTCACCAACCAGTTTTGTACCTTTATAGGCTCCGAAATTATTTGGCATGTTTTTCACTTTGGTGGATAAAACATTGCAAATTGATAACACGAAACATAAAACATTTTATTCTTACAATGATAATATCGATCGTCAATACATCGTTTTCATAACTTTCTAAATCATTGTAATGGTTTCCTTATTTCTCCTTGTATTCCGGAGCACCACTGATCATAAGATTGGTATTCTTGTGCCATCATCTCCAACTAAATGTAGGTGGCCTTAATAGATTTCAACTTGTTGCGTTAAAAGCCTCAAACTAATCACCCATGCATGATTTTTCTCTCTCTGTTTCAAAACGAGAGCTCTGGACTCACTTTTTCTTCTGGGATTAACTTGAGTCCCATTAATTCTATAAATAAATCTTAAAATAATTTCAAATTCGTTAGTTCATTAGGAAATTCCGTGGGGTTAATCTTTATTAATTTTCTAGGATTTGTTTTGTTACATGCTATCACCATCTATGGATGATTTCCAATCTGTAGCATCGATTATAAATTACATTCTACGTTTTTCGTTATTTTACTAATTGTACTAACTCTCTTCACCTCTAAAGCAACGAAATATTTTTTCACATTTTTTAGGAATTTAAAATAGATGGTATGCTACTTGAACAGAAACAATAATAAATCAACAAAAACAAAATTAATAAATGTTTTCTACAAATTCAAATTATGTAATAAAATGACAAGTTTGAAAGAAAATATAAACAATAATCCAAAATTAATATCTAAAAGGTTTTTTTAATCGATATGGAATAATGATATCATTTTGCATTTCAAGAACCAATCATACCTACGTGGTTAACAAAGTAGTGAACAATGTTCTGCAGAATATCTTCTTTTATAAAACTATATCTACTAATGCAAAGCTATAGCATCGAATATTGAAAGATTTTTTTTCCTCACAAAATGTGACAAATAGTATTGTCACATTTTGTGAGGAAAAAAAAATACTGCAAATACTGCAGACACAAAAAGGTTAATGAGCAGCAATAACATATTCAAAATATTTTGTGGAATTTCAGCATCAGAAAGGTTGCAAAGACATCAATAAAACATACACACGGAATATAAGCTAGTCAATTCTTTGACTACTTTTCTGGGATACATATAAGAGCATCCCACAGTTAATCTTTTTTTGGCAACCGAACTAATGAATAACGTTTAATACGAATCATTTTCGACTCTTCATTAGATGTGGAAAATACTATTTGAAAGATTTAGAGCACAGAGTGTTACATGATATTGCAAAATAATTTTCCTTCTATCAATGTGTTCTCCTCTTTCTCAATATTTTAAATAGTTTAGTTACCTTACCTTCACTCTTAATCAGCTGATCATTGATATCATCCAACTTTTTTGCATTAAATTTGCCTTGAACAAAATATTTTATTGCTAACTCACGTCGAAGCGAATGCTTTAAAAATATTTCAGAAAGTAGGCACCCTATATCGATAAAAGTTATTACTTTTGGCTATGTTTTGAAAGTGGCGAAGATAAATAATTTTCTCCGTATAAATTTTCCACTTTTGCGTATTATCTTAGAAAAATACTCGAAAATGTTACATGGCTATATATATCGGAATATACTTTCAAATATCAGGAAGACGGATTCTACGGATATCAGTTACCAACATCAACAGATCTCAATTTTTCCCTTGGGGAAAATGCTTCTGGTGGTTAACACAGTATTTAAAATCAATTGCAATTTGCATTGTTTTTCATACTTACTTCAATTGAAATCCAACCGATTATTCAGAGCCTATTTAAATTCCACAGACAGCACCATCTAAAAATTTTAATGTAAGACATTAGAAATATAAATCTTACATCTCCATGTTAAATTGTTCGATTTTGCAAATATGGTATTTTATGCGTGATTAAAATTTAAAAATATATAAAATTTAAAAATATATAAAATTAATATTGGTTTTTTTTCCAAAATCGAATTTTGGTGGCGTAAAGAAGGAGCAATAATTGAAGTAAAGATAATAGATTCATTCAGCTGATAAAATAAAGCCACCACTCAAGAAGGAAATATTTTCACATTCCTTCTAAGTTGAACGAGTAGCCCTGACGGTATGCAGGAAAGGCAACTAAATACCAGGGGTTTTGTTGAGGATATAGTCAATACGATAATTTATGATAGTAATAAAAATAACTATTTATGTGCGGTACATATATTAACTATTAGACATAAGGAAGAGATTATAACTGTAATGCAGCACTGAGCAAGGATTTTTCCTGGATATTGCCACTACTACATAAACTATAAGTAAGTTACTACATGGGTGGTTACATGTAGGGTAGTATTTATGGCAGCCGAGGGAACGTGTAACAGCTGTATTGCAAACCTGGTCTCCCACTGTTGGCCAGCGCTGCATGATTGGGTGAGGCCGGGAGAGATGTATGTTCGCGGGATGTGTTGGTCCAAAGGCGGCAATTTAGCCGCAGAACATCATATCTCAACCACCGGCGTTTGTTTCGGATTCCCGAGGTATTTTTCAGTAAAACACTAGCGGAGACCGAAGCTAAACTAGATAATAGTGTCAACCCAAGTTTCCAAGAGCGCATGCCATGTAGACACACCTTACTGATTGAAGCGTATATCATAAGTCGAAGATGATATTTACGGTTGAAGCGTAAAATTAGCACAACCTTAATTACTATGAAGTTGCGTATATACTTAAGTCAGTCCAAATATGATGTGAATAATATTTTTTTTCTACTCAGTATATGATTGGAAATAAAAATTGGCGCCATGGGTACATTGGAAATTGAAACAGATATTAGGGTGGTAACAATAGGTAGCGAGCATTTTGGTGTTTCAATTTTCACTAAAGCTTTAAAATACACAAATTAACGACAGGTCAGGTAATTGACTATTATCTCCATGAAAATAATTATGCCTCACTAATTAGATTCATACTTACTCAGTACGCTGATGTATATTGTAGCCAAATTAGTAACATGCTTAACTGACTCCCCGTAGGACGTTGCTCTGAGTCCCGCCGGATAGGCAAGAGTTGCAACGGTCATCACCATATTTATATATCATTATATCAAATATATGTGCCGTTTATATTAAGCTTAAATCCGTACTTTAGACCAAGAGTGCGAAAATTCACTCAAAGAGAAACAATAAATGTTGCAAGAGAGAATCGAAATTCACCTTGGCATCAAAAATGCATTTAGTATGCATGTGACGAAAATTAGGCAAAAGCTATAGCATGCACCCTCGTGAACTAGTAGTGCAGGACACAACCCCAAAGTGTCAAAATTCACCATAGAAAAAGCAATTGACTAGGCCTGCATTATAATTCAAACTACTCAATTGCCGGTCCACATAACAATCTTGGCCTTGGAGGTGTCACTAACTCACAAACCCCACTAATATCATGAATATTTTCTTGTTTAAAGTCTTACACTCTGGATGCACAAAGGGTAAGAAAAAAGACTTTGCTGTTCCACAAAATAAAATATATTTGCGACCGGTTTCGATACGGCGTATCATCATCTTGATACGCCGTATCGAAACCGGTCGCAAATATATTTTATTTTGTGGAACAGCCAAGTCTTTTTTCTTACCCTTTGTGCATCATGAAGGAGTTCCACCATGTTACGCCACCTACCATCGCACTTACACTCTGGTGTTCTATTTTAAATAACTGTTAAGTTAATGAGTTCAGGATATATTTAGTTAGAGATACAATGCTATACTTTTACTCAGAATAACTTCCGCTTCTATCAACTGCGGTGATTAAAACATTAAAAACACGCAAGTCAATTGGGTCCGCCATAAATAGTGTTGAGAGTTTTCAAGAAAAAACTCTGCACTAATACTGGATCTGAAACGTGGAGCGGCCCACTGAATAACTGTAACCCCGAGAGAATTCACGATGAACGGGAGAAATGAAAGAAACCCGTTGGATGGCGTCTTCCAGTCATGAAGACCGCAGACTGGTGAGGAGGATTTGGGCCCGTGTTTTCGGAGTCACAGGCGAGGGAGGAGGAAAAGAGAGAAAGAGTGAAAAACGCTCCGGAGGAAATGAGTAAAATCCATGTGGTCCCATCTATTAGTCAGTCATGAGAAGGGAACAATCCCTAATCGCTCGTCCTCGCTGAAGCTCCCTCCTTCGACCCCCACCCTCCCACGGCAATATTGCACGAAGGGGAAGGAGGGAAAGGTGGTGTGAGGTGGACGGGAGGCAGAGAATACCCACCCCATCCTTAATGGATGGAGGAGGGAGAGGGATGAGGAGGGAGTGGAGGGAGAGGGGGAGGAGGTGACAAGAAACGGGAGGGGTGGGATGTGAAGTTCGAGGAGATGTTTCAGATGGCCACCGATCTCCAATTCCCTTCCCTCCAGGACCCAAATTCCGCGCATCATTTCTCTCTAGTCTTGTGTGCGTACAATGAGGGTGTTATGACCTTGCGATATTGCCTTGTATCGATTGCGATACGTATTTTTATCTTTGCATCAGGCAATTGGCTTTCGAGCACCTAACCTTACCTATGCCAGGTGGTAACACACTGTACGGAACATGAATGCGAATCTTGCGATATCTATATGCATAGGAGGTAGATACCACTGAATCACTGAAATTGGCCACAGAGCTCCATATTGGGTCTAGTATGTTCAATAAGAAAAATCTATGAAAAAATACAACTCCAACAGGACGATATGTAACGGGGTGAACGATTATCTAAAATATATTATATTTCTAACATTTATACAGGGAAGTAATATCGAGTTTAAATCAAAGTTAAAGTAAACTTAGGTTAGGTTAGAGTGGAGTAGAGCAAAACTCGATATTACTTCCCTGCATAAGTAAATGTGAGGTTGATATGATGAACAAGGAATTTCTTACATTCATTTCAGGGTTTTGAGAGTGATAATTTACAGAAATGGGAGGAAAAAGAACTAAGAATTTTTATTTACAGCACAGGTGATAACAAATCAATTCTCCCTACTCTGCAGCGTCTTCATTGCCTTGGTTGATAGAATTTCTTTGTCATTTGTACATGTGTGTTTTACACGCGGTGTGTAGCATTAAATTGAACTATTTTCGGAATTGCATTAAGTCACTTATTCGCAGTTTTATTTCTGTTAACGCCAGAAAGACTGTAAATTTAAAGGAATACTATAGTAAGGGGAGCAAATCCGCAGGTACGGCATTAGAATGTGATGAAATGCGCAATAGACAAACGATATGCGCACGAGATTTAATGTCAGATACTCAAGTAATACTTAGATATCATGCATGAGATGAGGATAAGACATCTCATTTTCAGATGATGTGGCCCACATTGAATAAGCGAAAATTTCGGGGCATTAGGTAAATTCGATATGAATTAGACATAAAGGAGTATAGTCTCATAACATGTATATTACACATCGAAATCGAGTAATTACAGCATCGCAATTTCGATCTGAAATCCCTATACAGCAAATACGATAATCTCTTTTTATAGTGAAGGATATCTATAGTCCAACAGAGTACGGCTCTTGTGGAAATAAGGATGTCGTTATGAGTCCACCATTGTACACTCCCGCCCGCTTTCTTCACCTTGGTCACCACAAGACTTCCGCTAACATGAGGCCCGCGTCTGCACAGGGGACCTCACCAGACAGTGGCGCTTTGAGTGGCGGATGTGCTCCGTGGGAGCCTCGGAGGACCGGTCGGTGCACACGATGGTGGGTCGCGGAGCCGAGGAGCAGGGGGGTGCGGGGGAGTGTACCGGGTGCGGAGCGAGGACGGTGTCCGTGGTGCGGCGGTGCATTATCTCGCGGGAATCGCCGTCACGACGCGGCACATGACAGGGTGGTGTCCTGGGAGGGAGAAGGGGGTAAGAGGGGGTGGGGTGCAGAGAGAGAGGGAGAGGTAGGAGGTTGCGGGAAGAGGGCGGAGGATGGAGGTGCGGGAGGGAGGACAGAGAGCATCTCCCGATCCCTCGCGACGTAACATGCCAATAACTCAGAGTGTGCCGCAAATTCCTCCGCATCCCTCCCCACCCCGACCTCCCTCCGCCGCCGATATCCCTCCTCCACCTAAACTCATATGATGTCAAACGATTCGGACCGTTTTTCTCCATTCCTCCGCATATATTTCAACGGAATTATATCTTTCTAATGTTGCCATACCGTGGATGCATTGGCACACCGATGTCCTTTTTTATTTGTATTTATTTTTGTATGTTCGCACCAACAACAAAAAATATTTTGGTACGGAGAAGATGTGTGATGACTAGTGCACGCGAAGGCCCAGCCTCAAATTATTCATTTCTATCTTCTTTTTACATTACTATTATAATCCATTTATTCACCTACACACACTAATCTATATATTGATTGCTATAATTCCTTATTTATTTTTAAAATTCTACAGAGGGAATGAATAATAGCTGAGTAAACTCCAATTTATTATCATTTAGTTCAGTTCGACAAGTTAATCTTTGTTTCCTGCCCGTGTCCTCTGCTTCTGCCATTCAAATATTCACATTTTTTACCACTTGTATTCTCCTCTACCCTTATACTTCACCGAAATAAGGTTTTTTCACATTCATACCATTTAGCACTACGATTGCATTTACACACCGGTGCTCTATTCACTTTTTATGTAAAATCGATGAAGGAAAAAAGTGTGATACCGACGAGATCAAATAATTGCAATTGCTAGAGTATCGTTTTAATAGCCCGAAAGCTAGGATTCAAATCTAGGAAAAGACATTATTTTCAATGTAATATCTATCCCTCTTTGGATGTGTGGAGAGCAATTCTGGCGAAATAATAATATCCGTCGAATGACACGCTAAACTAAGGACACCTCATCACCATTTATTTAAGTGTGGGCCAGCGCAAACTTTGTCATTCTCTTCGCCTTTCCTCCTCTGCCCAAATAAACATACCATTACAATTCAAATGTTTGATGACGTAAATGGCATCAGTTGTCGGTTGACTACCCTGCTCCTAAAATCCGAAAATGTCGACATGAAGCAAGACGGTATACGGATCCAAAGCGTTGGTATTGAGGATGGTGAAAGAGAATATCAAAAAGGATATCAAAATCACGAGGGACTGATAAGAAGACAAACGAAGATGTGCTGGGAACGGTAAGGGATGACAACAAGTAGCTTGAGGTAATACGCAGAATAGGCGGATGACGTTGGTAATTGTCGAAAATGGAACTGAGGAAAGACGTAAAATTAGGGGAAACACATGGCGAGCAAAAAGTTTAAAGTCTATAAGCATAGTTTTCTATGAGTTTTCCGAGGTGATTAGATGAATATTCCATTCTTCTTTCGGGTATCTGCCGCGTCGTTGTGTTTTTCTGACAACGTTTCTCCTCCCGACCTGAAGACGCCTCCACGACGGGAGAAGAAACGTCAGAAATTCAAAACGACGCGGCAGATACCCGGAAGAAGAATGGAATATTCAAAATAATCATAGTTACTTAAAAGAATGAGCAACGATGGGGAGTATGATAAGCTAGAATAACTGTGGGGAAACTGGTTTTCTGATAAACGGAGAATTTAAGGCAAACGTTAATGCCCAACGGAATATGCAGTTATTCATCTAGAATGCTTATCGTAAAAAAGTGTGGTCATGAAAAAGTTAGCATTGTATTGAGCATATTTGGTGTATATTTGAGTGATTTATCGAGAAAAAAGGTTGCGGGAATACCCACCAACAAACGATAATTTTGTGAGCTTGATACAAGTGGCGTTTGTCAGGAGTGATTGCAGAAGGGTAAAATTAAACGTGTTGAGCCGCAGGCAAGCGTAAATAAAATCACCGGCACCTCTTAAAATGTTTTCCATTGAGGAATGTGCTTATTAAATGACACCGCTCAGCTAATAATATGAGTTCCAAAAAAACAAAGGCAGGAAAAGTTGCCTGTTCGTATTGATCAAATTTTTGTAGCCCATATATTGCTGCTTTCGTAAATGTATTAAGTCCTCTTAAATTTTAGAAATTCATATCCTTTCAAGTTCCATTTCATTTCTTTCAAGTGTGTCCATCCCAGTGAATCGAATAAGCCTTGTTCTCAGAAATTATTTTTTACCGAACACTGTAAAATATGAATATTCCCGGGAGCATTTTGAAGAGAAACACTTTATACTACTTTTTAGCTTCTACAAGACAGAAATTGAAGAAGAATTTGCACTCTGCAAGAATGTATACTTGGAAAAATTTCAATTTTAGCGATGGAGGCAACTTTTTCTAGATATGCTGCACTTGTAGGTATAGCCAATTATGTTTAAATAAGCGTTTGCCTGACTTAAGTAATTCACCACTCTAACTCATGTCCAGACCTCAATTTTTATGGTTCTGGTGAGTCTTGGTATGAAAGTGCACCAATAATACACATACACCCTCCGTTTTAAAGTAAGTCCCCTGGGAGGAATAGCATTTCCAGGGAGGTGGGAAAATGCTTGCTATCAGTGAAAATTGGACCACAAAACCATCGCTCAACCATGGAACGTAGTCCTAGATTTAAGTGCAGATAAAATGACAAAAGCATGTAGAGCAACTAGCGAAAGCATAAGAAATGCCCTTCTGTTCTCGAAATTTCTAATTTAAAAGGCATATTGTGAAAAATGTGTTACTTTCGGCCACATTGCGTTTTTAATTTTTCCTCAGAAATTTAATTTTTCTATCAAATTCAGGGAAATGTTTCGAAAAAAATATCATTTGCAGACGACAAAATTAATATTTTACTCGGTTAGGTAACTATAAAAAATGATTTTGGGTCGAATGTAATCGTCACCGAAGAATACAGATAGATAATATTTAAGCACCACCATCGCCGTGTCCCTGAGAGAATACTGGTCATTTCTGGACAATAGAAATCCTGAAGACCTATCATTAGCAACGGAAGTCATAAGACAACGAAAAAAGAAAAAAGTCATCAAGGAGAGGGAGGATATGAAGCGAGCACAACAAGATTCAAACGAGAGTGAAAAACGTTATTCATTTTAGTGACGCGACAGGCATTAAATCACATGAATAATCTTGACTGCAAATTCACGCGAAAGAGATGCGGGGTTGAATACACGCAATGGGCGATTACCATCAACCGATGGATAATTAAAGTTTCAAAAAACAGCTCTCTTTTTCTCGCTCCTCTTCGAGGGCATTATCTTCCTCGCGCGACCATGTAGTGCCAAATAATAATCCCTCCCGCGAATGTCACACTTTCATCGGCCGAAGGATCGCTCCTCTTTATTGCGGAAAACGACACTCTTTTATTTTTCATTTCCAATGAGTCGGTCTTTGTCGGGGGCTGGGAGGAGGTTGAAGGGGAGAACATTGGGGGGCTGGGAAATTAAAGGAGGAAGGATCGGATCCCCGCGGCGGAAGGGGTGTGGGGATAAACACCCACACGCACGACGAGAGGAGAAGGGAAGGAAAGGAAGGAGAACTTTTCTTTTTGCGTGATGATCACATAAATCCATAACGATGCACCGCTCAAGTGTGTCACGCAATCGCTTCCTAACCCAGCCCACACTTGCAAACACTCCACTCCTATCTCAACCTCCTCCCCTCACAATAAAGCCTATCAAGAATTATCACGCATGGTCGGAGCATCAGGAAGAATGCTACGTCTCCCATTTCAATTGGCAGTGTAAACCTAACCCGCGAGCTATTTTCTTGTACTGTGCGAACCTTGTACTTTATTTTAATTCCAACTCAAAACTTATATAATACATTTATGTTATATAAAAGCCAAAATTTATTTTATAATTGTTTTTGTGAATGCTAGGTGCTGAACTACAGTCAATTTATTCCAGGAATGGCAATCCCATGACAAGAAAGTATTTCTTCTGGAGTGCCTAATTTCACCCCCATTTTTTATTTGTTAAATATGTGAATATTTATCAGGGTGCAATAAATTATATTCTAATGAAATTTTAAAAACGGTTCCAACTGATTGTGAGTGGCTGTCATCTGATTAACACACAATTTTCATTGAAAATGTGCTGTTCGCAGATAGTCGCGGATATGTTTTTGATCCAAAAACATATCCGTGCTGTGTATTTTTTTGAGTGAGGTCTAATCTTAATTCTCAACGTTTAAAATGCTACAAAAATTGTGTGACTGCATATTTCAGTATCCACTACTTTGTTAATATTATGTTTGTTTTTTGTCCAGCAACGAATATTGCAATGTCACCACTTAAGCATAAGCTAATGAATTTTCCGTTTGTTAAAAACATTGGTTCTATCATAATCCCTTGGGGCTCACCCGATTGAAACAATGATACAAATTCATATCGTCAGTTTCTGCCGATAGTTTTGCGTCAAGCACTAAGAAATCATTCTAAACTAACGACATTTTCTCGTCATTTCCGCAGGAAACAAGTTTTCCTATTACGCAACATGTTTTCGGAGAGACCGTCGAAGGCTTTCTTGAAAGAAAAATGTAAGAGGGGAACGGAACGACGTCGTGTCATCAATTCGCGTCGCGTGAGGCAATCTCGTGCCCCGCGTTCAGTACGCACACGTCCGTCGGTTGCATTGATCTGATCGAGGCGTGGGAGGGAGTTGGGAGGAAGGAGTAAGGTAGCGGGGGTGGACGTGTAGAGAGCGGAGGAGGAGGAGGAGGCCAAGAGGAGGTTGAGAAGACGAAGGGAGGGAGGGAGAGAGGTAGGAGCGGTTTTGAGCCGTCGGAGAGTGCCTTTTGACGAAAATGACCCTCTCTCTCTCTCTCCCTCCCTCTCGCCTTAAGTGGAGGTGGGCCAAGTGGAACACAAGATGCTCCCAAAGCGGAACGAACGATAGGGAACGACGACGGACTCGGCAATTGAAAATGAATCCATTGAGCTCCTGGGTAAGCAGCCCCATGTTCCTTTTCATGAATACGCAAATCTCGGCTCTCGGCTTAAAACAGCCCACGTTAATCAAGATGGTCCTAACGAAGAATATAAGTAAGAATTCCCACGTAACAGGGAAATTGAATATCAATTGATTATTGTGCACAATGATTAAGAAATACGTTTTTATTCAATTTTTGACTCTCCTGCTATCAATATCTTTAGTTACATAAAAATAAACTACATATTAGTAACTTAATTTGAACGTTTGGCTTTGAATGTACTTTTATCGTGGTTTCATAAATGATTCCATTTGATGGTCAAAGTTCCGAGCACCTCCAAAACTTAATGATCAGAAACTCTAATAAAGTTAAATAGACATCGCCATCTATAGTATGAGAATATTTAGGTACAACATGTAGTTTAAGTCACTCCTAAATATAGGAAAAGGAGTCACAAACTGTGAAAGACATTAATTTTATTGGGTTAGAGTAAAACGCGTATTGGATAATTAAGGTAATGGTCACGGTATCAACTCAAATGAACTTCCGGATAGTAAATTCTATACACAACCTGCATAGAAAGCGGATGACAGTGATATAACGCGGTGAATATGGATGAAAGAAAAATTGCCAGCAAGTTGCTCTTTATCGCAGCTTGATCATGCATGCACTGCGAAGCCGAAAAACGAGATTAAGAAGAAGATAAGAGAGAAGGTGAGGGGACACACTGGATTAGAATCAGTATGGAGCGATTTGCAGACAACATAGACATGTTGGGATGTGAAAAAAGTTCGTTCCTTCGAGGCTATTAGTGTGGTTACGGAGATAGGGGTGAAAAGTCATCACTGGAACAATTAGAGAGGGCAACAAATATGAAAAAACTAGAGCAAGAAATATTTGATAAAAACTAAGGTTGGTCCACATAGACGATAGGAAAGAATTTTACGATCGAGACGTAGAAAATGAACATTGCCTGACGAATTAAGGAAATGGGCTGCAAAGATGTGCCAGAGGCGCTGTGATCGATAAATGACGCTAGGGTAGGCAGTATGAGCTACCCAGAGAAATGTTATGTGCTTAATTTTAACTTTTAGAAGATTGTGCGATTTGGAGTTTCAATGGTAAAAATAACTAAAAGTGGACGGGCAGACATATGGGTCACATTCGTTACTAAAATATGAGAACATTTTACTGAAAAGCCATAGTAATTGCCTCAACAATAAAAACATTTCCGGAGATGATCATGTGAAAATCACTCATAAAGCGCAGACGAAAAGAAGTGGAACACAGAATGGAAACTTTTTAAATGGCTCGGTAACCAATTAAAGACCATTGTGAAAATCATTAAAAGAACTCTGAGAAAAGACTAAAAGGTGCTACGAAAGAGAAATGATTGATGAATTGCATCAGAAAGTGCAGTACAGATGAGCAAAGAGGAGAGTGTAAACATATCCTGGAGGATTGCAGCTGTGGCCGGAAATTCTTGATAGTGAAAAAGGACAGGGTATTCACAGAAATAGTCCCTCAAATATGATACAAACCTGCGCAAGCAGAAATACGATGAAAACAGGAAAACGAAACAGAAAGGACGAGAAATGGAGGGCTGATAAAAGCGGTGGAAAAGGAAATGTTCACAAGGGAGTCTTCCGAGGCGCGGGTGGGAACGGAGAGGTCGGGACTCGAAGGGTGAACTTCCGCCGAGGGTGATCACAAGTGCGGCCGGTTGAGGCTACGTCATCGGGTGTTACAAGCCAGAGTGAGAGAGAGAGCGTTCCCCACACCACGGCAAGCAGATCACATCCCTTCCTCCTCCTCCTTCTCCTCCGCCATCATCATTCACCGCTTCCCATCTGCACACATATTCGCACCCGTCCCATCGCTTGCGCAGCGTTGCCAATGCGGTGATTCCATCGATAAGCTTAGTGAATGACCACGCCTCTCCCCCCTCTCCCCCAGACTCTCTGACTATCCCTGAGGTGATTACAATTCAGGATGTTTTCCTCGCATATTCATGCACGCCACAAGATCTCGATCTCAAGCCACACACTACGGCGATGCTAAATCTTCAAATAGGAGGCTTGAACAAGCAATACCTTTGGCAGGAGTTGTCTTCGTTTTGTAGCTAAGTTGACTATCATTATCCTATGAGATGTTTAGGCATATTTCCCAACGATTGGGGTGGAAGAGTTTTGTAACAATTGGTACTTCCAGAATTAAGTCATCAACGAGATAAGGATTAATATGCGTTCACATCCAATAAAATCACCAAAACCAAGGCAAACGCTGTAATTCAAATAGCAAAAGCACCGTAGGCGTCAAAAATGTTTATTTATTTATTTTAAAAAATTAGTTCATTGGAGCACTCTGTGGACTTATATCTGATAAACATTAGGTTTAAATTTTGTGGTGGAAATTCAAAATTAGAGAGATAAAGTTTACTCTTGCATCTGGTACTATCAATTTTTCCCCGATTGCTTAAAAAGATAACAAAATCCTGATACACATAAGAAAGACAAAAAGGAAAAGATATGTTTTAAATGAATCTAGGACTGCAAAATAATATTGGTAGGATGAGCAGGTAGACCGTAGGTCTCAATCGGTAATCTAATTAATCATTACGAAAAATATACACGATGATGCACTCTAATGATGAATATATTTTCTCCCAGGCAAAAAATTCAGTGAGCTGTAGAAAAACGAAACGTGTTTAGTGAGGAGTGGTTATGTATTTTGTTAATTTGCCTGTTGCAAAACATTTGATCCTGGGTTTTTAAGCGATAATTTTAGAGGCATTTGAAAGAGCCCTTGACTTATAAAGATTTTCAATAGATCATTTACTAATCCGTATTACTAACGCCCAGGCGAAACAGTTCTGAGCCGACTCACGTTTCACGTGCAATTTCAACGGTGGAAAGTAAGCCAAGATATTTTTCCGATTTACAGATTAAATACACCTACAAAATACATTGTTTCTCAAAGTTGAAAGATTTTAAGTGATTTCTTAATTTAGCTGGGGAATACTGGTTCTTTAAACCTTCGATAATAGATACAGTTAGCAAACCGAAAACAGTTGCATATCCAGAAGATATATATTAACACTAGGAGGACGGGATGGGTCATTTTGAACCATAACACGTGTTCAAAATCAAATTTAACTGCTTATTTGTGCTTAGATTCTTCTAAATTTTTGCGACTTTGTGCATTTTTACTTATATTTTACTGATATGGAAAGACAATTTCGTAATTATAGTTGCTTAATTTTTTAATCGATATTATACTTAGAAGGACGGCTATGGGTCATTTTGACCCATAACTTCTCTCTGTATTGGAGTCAAGTTTTCTCCCATTTTCTACCCCTTTTGATCATTGATACTTACTTATACCAACTAAAATATATCAGCGCATATTTGGATCAGTACTTGAAGCCTTTTTATTTAATTTTAATGCCATTCGTCGATATCATAGCACTAATGGTTGCCGCTTACCAAAATAACGGAAAATGTTTACTTTCAAATAGTCTTTGAATTCTAATTACAATTGAAATCGCCAGAGGAATAGGATTAGTATTATATATAACTATCATTTTGCTGTTGTATACATTATTTTTGTATTCATTATTAAAATATGTAGCGTAAAATATGACAGGTAGATGATAGGAATGTGAGCAGCATTGCCTCCATTCCCAGAAAGAGAAGTTACAGCGGCCAGTGGTGCGATAATGGAAAAGGATAGTCCGGACCATCGCTTGTCAAATTGTTTTGACATCTCAATAGAGATACGCACGTTCCTCAGACCTCTTGTCACCGAAGTGTAGGCACACTACTTCTCAAAGATGTTTAGAGGATGCGCCATGATCAAGTTGTAAAATCTTTTCTGAAACCCATATTCTTTAGCTGCAAGGGAAATCACTCCGTGGGATGCAAAAGAGAAGAGGAAAGACTTTTGGCTCGTATGACAACCGAAAATCCTATTGCTTTTGTCCCTCCTCGGTAGTGGATTATTGGGTACATTTTCCGACACCTTCCATATGCTTTATTTGTGCCATCGGATACTTTTATCGCAGGTGGCCGTGTACTAGATCCCTACCGTACTGGCTGGTGGTGAGCGTCGTTCACGTACTCCTAGGCCCGGGGGGTTTCTCCCGGTATGGAATGCGGTTACCAGGCAGATAGCAGATTTGACGAATAGCAATTCAAATTAGCAAGATAGATGTGACGAATAGCAAAATAAGTAGAAAGAAGACTAATCAAAGACTGGTAGAAAAAGTGGTGAGGATGTCAACTGAAACGAAACCCTTATCTTCCCGGGAAACGCACGCTACTACCCCAATGGGTCAGAAAATAAAACAATTCAACTTTAAAAAATTGCACGCACAAAACTGCCAATGTATGTCCTCAATGCAATAGAAGTGTCTGTGGAAACTTTGATGAAAAAAATAACCAGGGCAAAAATATAATCTTACATCTTTCCAAATATATGTGCATGCATATGTCTGCGTATGGATGAGATTTTTATGCATATTTTTTATTTGAAAAAGGTTTCGTAAAATTAACATTTATCAAATTAAAGGATATTTATCTAAATATGCACAATTTTCTGCAGGTGTCTTTATTTTCAAAAGGCTATGCTTGAGAACAGCCTAAAATAAGCACTGCTGAAGAGGATCAACAGAAATAATTTTAGCTATTAGCAATTAATTAGTAAAATAATTTGTGTAGATAATAATGTGTACCTATATAAAGCCTCCTTAATGCCAATTGTTGAAAAAATAAAGTACCGGGAGAAAAAAGTGGCTTTTCGATGCTGGAAAACTTTATGGGTCAAAATGACCCATTCCCGTCCTTCTAGGTAGTTTCTCCCGTCGTCCTAATGTTAATGCCATGATAATTTATTTTTAAAAAGTGACCGCAAATATTTCAAGTAATATAACGTTTTAAAAAATGCTACTGAACCATTAGTGAGCACGTATGATGAATTACCTATCCTTTGCAAAAAAAGTTCGCTTAAAGTTTCATTGACTGCCTTCTTTAAAACATGTTGTTTCATGTAGATCCTCAGTGTTATGCACAAACGTTCACCTCCATATTGAACATGGATCAAACCTCCCTGAGGACCCCGAAATTTGGCCCTCCCGCCACTAACCCTTCCTAAACCCCCCTCGAAACCGCGGACATATCAGTCGCCTCCCCCCCCTTCACCCCCATAGCCTCGAAAGGACCCGAAATTCTCCACGCACCCCGTACCCCTGCACCTCCTCCTCCTCCCGCGACTCAATGCCCCACCACTTATGCGAGCAATCCCCCGGGGGAGACGGAGGCCTCCGACGATGAGAGATGATCCCACGGCCGCCTCCGGTCGCCCCCGCTGCCGCCGCCGAGACCCCCGCATAGCAAGGGGACGGTGATGATGGGGGCGGAAGCAGTGGCCGGGGTGACCCCGCTGGGGAACGAGCCGGGTCAGGGGGCGGGGGAAGGGTATGGGGAAGCCAGGAGCACGCATGCGGGAAGTTTGTCGGCGGACGGGGAAGAAGTCTGAGGTATCTGACGACGGGTGCCTTGCTTGATTCACCTCGGAAGGAAATGGCTGATAAAAAAAAATCATGAAACTTCGGCATACAAGTATGTATTTCACGAGACGGGATAACGTTTCTAGATTTTATCGGATTATAACCGTTCGTTTTAATTTGAATAACTTTAAACCTGTTCTTCTACATTCATAGAAATGATCAAGCTCATAATCCGTTGCTAACATTTTAAATGTTGTAACAGGGTAAATGTAGCGAATATACCAGTATCTACAACTCACCTTTTGAAGCATTGAAGGGTACACACAATGTGCGACTAAATTTTGTCTCTTGGTTTTAATTAGCTACATGTTTTTCGAATCTCAATTCTCATTTAAGCTAGGGAACAAAAGTGAAGGATATCCGTAATTTTGAATTTGAATCCTTGTCATCTTCGGATATCCACAGTGATGGTAAGTTATTTTCAGATAAATCTCACAATCTATTATATCTTGGTCTCAATGTTTTTCTTAGCCTTGGCCACCAAGCCAATGAGTTACCACCAAATGAAAGCGACCTAGACGTTTACCACTTGTTAGAGGAATTTTTTAAATAGTAGATGCTACTTAAAAATCAGAGGTCTGAGAAGCAGTGGCGCATGCCATTGTTATCATTTTGCACTAAAAATAGCACTCTAAGTTTGAAGCTATGAAGAAGTATCTTACCAGTCAAATAAATGAAAAGTCTCGATAGAGACAAAAAATATTACAATTGTCATTTAAATCAATCTGTTAAAAAAATTTGAAAAGTTGTACATTTATGGGTTTTGAAATACAGGAAAGTGACTTACACCACTATGTTTCTCAGGCCCTCAGTTTTAAATCACAAAACTATAAACGTAACACAAATATTAAAGACTAACAATAAGTGCTAAAATCCGTCTCAACGAACTATCAATCAATAAGAGGCGATGAAAATACTTCCTTGAATCAAATCGTCTCTATAATTTAAATTACCGATGCTGGATGCAAACAATAGTATAACTGATTTATGATACCAACAACATTTAAATTGGCATGGAAAAAATCAAGCGAGCCAATTCTTGATTCCCATATTTCATGCTCTTTTGTGGAACAGTGTGAAGTTTCATTCAGGAATTAAGTAAGCATTTACAACCTACATAAATAAACGTCTTGTGGGAACAGCATTAATCAAAACCATGACTGATAATCGGGTTGTCACGATAAAATTTAAGATGTTCACTCGCACGCTCGACAAGGAATTCCACCGGGGTTGATAACGCGCCCGAGTCCGCGCTCTTCATATGTCTCAATCCCTTTCCGCCGGAATCCAAAAGTGACGCGGCATTCCCCAACCCACTTCCCTCGGAGAGCGCAGACACGGGAAAGCCACCCTCCCCTCCCGCCCGCTTTCTGCTCAATGAATTAAGTCGCGGCTTCACCCCCACCACGCACTCCGTCCCAAAATGAACGGTTTCATCGATTTTCGTCTGGCCATCGTGTCCGTTCCTTCCCCTCCCATTTCTCCTCCTCCTCGCCCCCCCCCCCTCCGCCCTTCCTTCCTCTCCCCGCCTCCCCACACACCCCCACCCACCCACGTGCCACTTCCTCCTACTCCTCCTGCCACCAACCTGTTATCGTTCTTGGAGGAAGGACGAATCTGTTTTGGATTGAGTGGGAGCTTCCGGGCGCAGGGGGGAAGGTTTTAAGCGAAAGTTCCCTCGTTCTCCCTCGCACCGTTCAAGTGCGCGCCCTTTGCTGGAGCGATGTTTTGACGGGAGTCTCAAATTCATTCACAGTGGTATATTATCATTAGTAAATCTATCTCTCGGATGTTGCTCCGGATTAAAAATTAAAGTTATTTCTCAAGCTGTAACTCACTTTTTCTGTAGAATTTCTTGTTCAAAATACTGACGAACTATTTACGAGATACTTTTTCCTACGGATTTCATGAAAGTTATAAATGAATTGTTTTGCTTTTTTCACTTTTCTAAGTTGTGATGAGGATTTTTTTGCAATACTCCTGTAGCGAACAAAAATATATGTATTATCATTATTTATTTTTGTACTACTATAGCTCCTTAATCTCTTTCAACAGTTTCCTTCCTCAACCACTATGCTGAGCACTTCTTCGTCCGTCTTCCTTCTCATCTATCTCACTTTCTCCATTCTCCTCCACACCCACATCTAAAGTGCCTGCAACCTACACTCGAGTTCTTTCCTCAGCGCCCACGTATATGCACCATAAAACTCCAAACATCACTCTTCCCCAGTCTTTTATTTCCATTCTTACACCAGGTCCCCGTCATCATTTCTCTCCTATTTATAAACTCCTTTTTTTAACGATATCCTCCTTCTAAAATCCTTACGACTTTGCCCATTTTCTCCCATAGTACTATCCAAGTACTTGAAATACTTCACCGGACCTGTTTTCTATTGGTTAAAATACGGTTATTCACTACATAATTGGGTAACTCTATTGTGATTTTGGGGCAATTTAAAGTGCATATTTTATTTGATTTTTTAGTATAAATATCAAGGAAAGTCATATTTATCAGGTAAAAATATTCTCGGGCTTCCCATTGGATTAAGGTCTTCATCCTGGCCGACGATATAAAAGAATCTTTCCTTCAATCACTGGGGTATTCAAGGATTTAAACTTTAATCAACATTCTTGATGATGAAATGAAAATCTCTCTTTAAATCATCACGATGATTTGGAAGGAGATAATGCATCGGCCAGAATGAAGTGTCTGAAGAGTTCACCCAGGAAAACTAGTCCGGATAGCATCCAATTCTTTCATCATATCTCTTTTCGGCGTATCCGTAAAATATGGCATACCATACAAAAATCTGCTCTTCGTGGTATGACACAACCTATCATATATATCCTATCCAAATTCAAAATTTCAGATCAGGTATTTAACATTATTGGATAGGCTTATTGCAACTCCAGGCAAATGTGGAAGCAGGAAAGTGTATGACGAAGTGTACGAAAGCACGGCACAGAAAATCGAAGTTTTAACCGTCCCAGCCTGGAGGCGTCATTAAGAATTTTCTCCTCCATAACTCTCGGTTTCCTACCACTTTCCACCTTTTCCTTGCCCTTGCTTCTTCTACTCCCTCAGACTTCCCATTCTGGCCAATAAAAAAGCCATTAAAGGATTCTGAGAAAATCATAGGTTGGATCGTTCCACGTATTTCTCCGGAGGCGCTTTAGCATAAGAAATGTTAAAATGGCGTTAAATATAGAGAGAGGGTCAGGACAAAAGCCTGAAAGCAATTGGAGAAGGAATCAGTGTTGCTGGGTCCTCGAGGGAAAGGTCCCCATAACTTCAGGGTAAAAGACTTCAGCATATTGCTTTTCTTAAGTTTACCCACGAACACACTTTAATATACGTAAACTCAAGAGGAATAAATCAATGCCTGATTTCTAGGCGCATCACTGAAATTTATGTAGTCCTATTACTCGCCATCCTACAGTCTATGGAACTCCTTAACTTTAGGCCTACACAAAAATATTTAAACTAAAATTCATTTATCTAAAGAAAAGAACACATGCCGGTTAACTTTCTCATACTAGCTGATTATAATCTCAGGAGATGTAGCTTAACTAATAATTCCATTTAATTTACGGTACATGTTCTTTATGAAATAAAGTGTTTCTTTATGAAACTCACTAAATCTAATCTCACCGTTTATATTTTCCTCTTAACATTTAATGTAAAATAATTTAGGTTAATCAAGCATTGGTAAAGATAAATAACATGTAAAGGTCATCTAAATATTATAAAGCATAATACTTTTTCATGTTCAAGAGTTATATGCTGGAAGGAACAAGGTGACATAACTCTAATTTTCTTTCTTTTAGTTATAAACATAATGGTTTAGTGCTTGCTTCCAGCGTACTCGGGTATTTACATAGATAAATATATTTTAATACATTTATCTATGAGTTTTATTTATAAATTAATATAATTTTTACAGTGTGCATTTATTCTTCCAAGTAACTTCAAATGGTAATTTATGGCATCCCTTGTTTAAGGTTTCTAATAAGATTAGCCTTATTGCTACATTGTATTTATTTTTTGTGACATTTGAATATTTTTTCAAATAACGAAGAAGGAATATAGGCAGACTACGAGTACTCATTTTTTAATGTTACCATTATTCTGTAATTCATAGTCCCATAAGAAAATTAATTCCATGGATATATTTTCGAGGAGTCCTTAACCAGTTCCAACGTTCTCTATGCTGAATAAACTAGAATATACATTGTCTTTGTAGTTATCTAGGAATAACTCTACATAAATTGGGTTAACTTATGCAACCAAAACATTGGTATCGTCAAACTTTCATACAAAGATAAGTATAAAACTAACTGTGACGACATATGCCCACTATAAGAATGATTATTGTACAGCCGAGTGCATATTTACGAGTTATTTCTAGAATTAAGACAGAAACATTTATTTAGGTATGTCCTGAGAAATAAAAAATTCCATTCTCAAATCCCCAGTCAGCCAAGTTGGAAGAATGTGTTTATAAAGGGAAATTGAGGAAATCCAAAGATAAAAGAGCGCCTCAAAGTGGTGATGACGAAAACTACTTTATCTATCTTCGTTCTGCTCCATTAGTCTCCACTTCTTCACTCGGAATATATCCAAATGGGGTAAGAAAAAACCTGAAAACGTATCTGTCATGGAGGATGGGTGCTGTCGGGAAATGTGAAAGGAGAAAGAAAACTTGTTTCATGAAGAGTAACAGTATCAGTAATAGATCAGTCTTAAGTTATTTAAAAAACAGGTTGTATTCTGATTTTCTCATTTCTTATACAATTAGAGGAAATAAGCTGACCATTTCTCAAATACGAAACACAGTTAAGTTTTATGATTGTCAAAGTATTTATTCCTTCGTCTGACAATAATTTTATTCGCGTAGGCATCCGTCTTGTTGATCTCCTTTTTTATTATAATATAAAATTCTAGGGTTAACCATCTAGCATTCTCTTACTCATATTACTATCAAACGTTCCTATGCATAAGTTTAAACAGTTACCACTTTTTACTAATAAAAATATGCATAATGAATATTACAAGACCCACGAGGACCAGTGAGCCTTCCATATGTAATACCATGATGATCAAACAATACTTGTCTCATTCTAGCACTCATAATTTATGAAAATACTTAGTACTTTTCTACAAATGTATTTATTGTACGACGCGTTTCACCGATTTACGGCATCGTCAGGTACAGAGAGTTAAAAGAAAAATCTTGATGCACCTGACGATGCCGTAAATCGGTGAAACGCGTCGTACAATAAAATATTTTGTGGAAAAGTACGAAGTATTTTCATTAATCATGAGTATTAACATAATGAACTTCTACAAATTGGTGCCTGCCACTGTAAATTTTACTAGTCTATCATCTTGATCATCTTAGTTGTCCCTTTTACATTTTGTAAAACTCAATGGAACTTAGTCCCTATCACAACGATCTTCCCTCCTCATAAAGCCTAGTATTCGTTCATAACTCCGTTACCTGAACTTCATCCTTTGAGGACATATGAGCTCACATCACGACTCCCACACTCGCATGCAAAGGAGTGACTTACATGAATAGGCGGTACGTAACGGGGAAGGGAAGGTGGGGGTGGGTGATGGGAGAGGGGAAGGGTGGGGTAGGGTGGGGTGAGGGGGTGGGAGAAAGGGGTGAGTGGCAGGAGTTTCCGCGTGATGGTAAGCAAAAAAAAAGACACACGGGGTCGCAGCTGGGCGTCTTCCTTTTGATTATAATATTCATGTCTCGTTCTCATCGGACCCCGTACCCACAAACTTCTCATCCTTTCAGTTTTCTCCCACCACTTCCTCCCTTTCCATTCTCTCCGGCGTCACGTTCTTCTTCCTCCCCCTACTCACACAACCCACCCCTTCCTTCCCGACCCACCCACCCACCAACCCACCCACCTACCCCTCCTTCATCTGTTACCACCCCTCCGTCACTCACGACGCCGCCGGACACATATTCAACAAAAATACTTCCCGAGCGATTCATCACATCGTCACGACCCATTGTGGACCTGTTATTACGTGTGACGCCCAAGTTTAACGGTCTCATTAATTGCCGACCTCCTGGCCCTCTTAACGCCACCTCTCTCTCCGACGCTTCTACCTCCTCACTCACGCCCCATTCATCGCTTCCTTCCATCTCATCCTTCGGTTCCAAATGCACCCCCCGCCCTTTACCGTCCACACCTTTTCTCGGGTTTCTTCAACTCCCGTCACTTTGGAACATTCGGGAATCGAGATAGGGGAATCGATTTTTCCCAGAATTCCCGATACTAGAATTTATTTTTTTAGGTCATTATTTATATCATCATAGGACTTTAGGAGGAATCGTTAATTGAAAGGAAAGCGTTTTCAAGGGTGAGGAAACTGGAGGTTTTTTACACATAATATTGAAGCAAATTTAGATATACGAGTAAGAAGTTCCCAAACAGATGTCGATCACAATTTCCCGAATGTTGTTAATGACACTAAAAAGTCATTTCCGATTACAATCAGGTGAGCATTATTGCTCTGGCTTGTTTTCTGTTACGTTTTAAGTTTTTTTTATTTTAATTTTTACAACATCAATATTATCATTACTGCACCAAAGATGTCTGTTGTGTATGGTGAAAAAAATATATATAAACAAGAAAAAATGACCATTTATTATAGGGTTCATATTGTAGTGTACAAGTGTATAGTATCGGAAGGAGTTATGGTGCAAATAAGTGATTGAAATTTTGTTTTAAAGTGTACTATATTTATATTCCAAGTTTACTTGTGATGCGTCCTATTTCAACATGATATGAATACTAGACTATCTTTCACATTTTTAGAGTATTACACCGGTCACAAATGAAAAATGGCCCCCTGCATTCCTTGAAGGCATAGCAGGACCTTATTGTGTAACTTGTGCTCATGTAGACATGGCCGTCAATGGAGGATTTATTAGGGGGTTTCTCAAAGGTTGCGGTGACCACTCCCTTTGGTAGAGACCCTATTCCATCAATGACTCCTCAGTTGCATGTTTATTCAAATAAGTAATACTATTAAGCAATACATAAATATTGTTTTTATTTCTTATTTGGTATTATATATTTATAGTGATTGAAGATAAACGTTCACTTCAACTTGTAAATGATTCATATTGTATACATTAAATGAATGAATGATTAAATAGAAAAATAAGGAAGGAGCAGTTGAACTTTCCTTGACGTTCGAGAGCAATATCTCGATAAAAGAGCGATATTTCGGAAGCACGGGGAGTTGGGTGGAGGAATTTTTACTCGGAATCAGTGGATTTCTCCTTGCGTGGTCTTATCGGACGTCTCCAGCCATTATAAGACCAAAGAGAGACCCACACATAGTGGACCTACTCCTCTCCCCCCCTCTCACCCGTCTCCCATCCCATACTCTCCTGGAATACGCCCCCGGGTAATTTTGTAACGTGAACTCAAACGTTAAATATCTTTAAAATGAATGAAATTTCATCGCGAGCATCACGAGGTTCAATCAAATAATTGTTTCATCGACCCTTCCCCCTCCACTCTTTGCTAAAATTCGAATGCTCACGTGAACGTTTGGAGCAATTAAATTTATCAATGTTTTGGAGAGTTTCGTAGATTATCGAGATATGCAAATGGTGGGTCATAGGAGAAAGGTCGACAATTATTAGAGGCATAATGATTGTTTGTATAGTTGTGATGGATGATTTTGGCTTTTCAAAATAAAAACTTTAGCAAGCAAAAATTCACATTTTTAACTAATGGAGGATAAATACGGATTTAGTTACAAAGAATGTAAAACAAAAAGTACATACATTCACGCAAGTTAGAATGCAGACATATATCGAAAAAATGAATGTTGAAGATTAGTCATTGAACTGAGAACAAACATATAATGTGGCTTAGTTTTATCGGTGAAAAAATAAATAAAAATATATATATATAGTATAAAAGTAGTTAATACATTGATCATTGATAGACCGCTTCCCGTTAGAAAACCTAAGTTAAGCAATGTTGGGCCCGGACGGTGGTTGGATGGGAGACCTAACATGACTTCACCATGGCTCTCTTGTCCCCTGTATGCATGTGACCGACAGGCATGGGGTTGGCACAATGGACCAAGAAGATCTAAGTGCCCGGGCTCCAGTCGAAGGCCTACCCTACAAACAATCTAATCTAACCTAATATATTGATAATCCAATGAAACCCGATGATTAAGATGCTTTTTGTAAAGTGTAGCACACTTTTTAGCTCCAGTAAATTGGTTCGTCTTCCTTTTTTTATCGATAAATCAATTAAATGTATATTTCCATGCGTTAAAATCTTTTTCACCATTATATTGTTCATTAATTGTGTGACTCTGTATTACATAAGAGTAAATCACATTCTGCCTCTCCCTTTTACCTTTCCTCAACTTCTCCAGTCCCATATATCTTCTTCGTTCACCTCAATTCGTTTACTTTATATTTTAACACTGCTATATACGTAATACTATTTAAGCAATTCACCGATTACTTATATCTTACAGCATCCTTCATGAAGTTGCAAATCTCCTTCTACCATACTATCTACTAAAAGAACGATGCTCGAGCTTCTAATCGTCGATTGGCACAATGCACCCTTTAACCCGGTGGAAGACTTAAAAAGAACTTTATGCTACTTATAAGCCGGGAAAATATCATTTCTTAGTACACCTATCATGGAGATATATTCAAAAATAACCTTTTTATCAATAAAAAATAGCATGGAGCAGGGGAAAGTCTACAAATAATAAATTATCATACCGTTGTTAAAAAATGTTTGTCCTTTTGTTTAAATAATAAATTATCAAACGATACCTTTGGGTTCGGCTGCTCGGGTAGTGTAATGGCGGTGTTTGTATAGCTGGCCGAGTTTCGACTGTGGACTGTCTACTGTCTAGTTCGCCCTGTTTTTCAAAAATTTTCCCCTGGTTTTGGACCCCCCCCCCTCCGAAACAAAATTCCTGGCTACGCCACTGCCCGCCTGGATGGGTCTTTTGCCACCTAGAGTATGGGTATTTTTGTGTGTATCTCGTTGTTTATATTGCACCCTGTGATGTAAAAAGCCTTAAAGTGTGCTTTTTAAATGATGAATAAATAAAGCAACTGCCACTCTGCTGAGTTTTCTTCCTCATCCCGTCTCCCTCTCCCTTTCTCATCTCCTCGAGCCATTCCCTTCATCCCCTCCCCCGTATCCGCCCCTCATCCTCAACCTCATCCCCCGCAGGATCTTGCTATTCTCACCGCGCGATAAAAACGGCGGCGCACGGCGCTGCGCGGGAGGGAACGAGCACCGCGACGCGGAATCATCAATTCAGCGTCATCGCACTCCAACTCACACGGAAAATATATCCGCGTCATCTCGCTTCCTCTTCCCTTGTCGGCGCAGAGAGACGCTCACGGCCGGGGAAAATTCAAGCAAGGTAACAAATGAGCGGGGACTTCTTTGCATCAGAGCGCTCACGCTGCGAACCGCTAAATGCGATTTCAAACATGTGAGTATATGTTTAACCTGATTCGAAGCCGGATGAATTTGTCAGAAGAGCATCAATTAGTTGAGTTCCATATCTATGTAGTGGTATTTTATGGCATTGACGTTATATCATTGGTAAGGATGAAAAATATTTATCTACACAAATGACCAATCCAAGGCCTTTGTGCGTTCAAAATCACCATTACTCTATCGTTGGAAATTATAGATACGTAATCCATTCTCTGTCTCTCTGTCTGAATCTTTCAACTCCGAACGCTGTCACTTGTTTGTCTCCTTAAAATTAGCATCGTAGCATGGAGGAATGCAAAAAAAATTTGGGTGGCTAGAGGGCTAAAGGGCTAGAGGGCTAAAATTTGGGTGGCACATTATACACCCGGAAATATACGTCAAATTGCATTGACTGCTTAGCTGAGACGTTTTCCTTCCAACTATGTTTTTCCTTAATTGTAGTATGAGCACATTATAAAGTTTTTTGATAGATTAAAAATACTCCTGATGACACTTTTTCCAGTAAAAATATTTTTTTCTTCATTGGAAATAAAACTCAAATGATTGGCTGTACCTTGAAGTTTTCAGAGTGCATGTTCAATGAACTGGACCTGAATCAGAACTGAACGGACTGGTAATATGCTTAGTAACTATTGTGGCGTTTTTCCCCTCGCAATGCTATTGTATAGTAAAAGGTCATCTAAGCTATCCAATCCCTCTGCATTATGCATGAAAGATATCTGATTGCTGAATAACGCACAAATTTTATTTCTTCAAACCGATTTGCACGCCTGAATCATTATGCATATCTGTTTCCAATTCTTGTCTGCTATTTGAGTTATATGGAATATAACCACATCAAAAGGAGAGTTTAAATAAAGAAGGAATATTTTTCCACAGCACTAGGAACTCATGATTGAGCAGTGTAAAAGTTTTGAAAGGGTCTTAAGGGCTGTCATACCAACAACCCTATCGAAGTAGGATGACCGTGAACTTAAGGAGACTCAAAGGAAGAATTCTATTTTTCTCCTCTCAAAAAAGTGATAAAATCCAGTGGAAAAAAATTAAACTTAGGCAATGAGAAAAAATTAAGGGCAACAAATTAAAGCAATGGCAGTAAATCCTGGAAAATCAGCCGTGGAGAAAGAAAGAGTGGGCAGAGCACGACTGCAAATGCACGCTTGTATCCTCCACATGAACCCAAAATGCACGCCTCTCCTCCTAACCCCCTCTGCACTGACCACCTCACCTCTCACCCCACTGGTTTCAACACCACCCAACAACTCCCCACTCACAGTCCCGTCAGTTCACGATGGCTGTAGCCCTCCGGAGGGGTTACCAGTACACCCCCTCCATGGGAACATTCCCACCCCACGGATCAACACTCGTGCATCGGTCCCCCCCACCCTGGGGTACTCTGCCCCATGCAGTTCACCCCAGCCCACAACACGCGACCTTCCTATGCTCACCCCTTCTCCTTGATACATTCACCTTCCACCCTCCTGTACCCCCTCGTCCCCCGGAGTACTCGCCGTCACCCTGCCCCCACCCACCGGGCGCGACCTCATAACGATCACCCCACCCTCCTCGTTACCTTTCCCAACCTCCCGTCTCAACCCTCCCACCTCATCGCAACCCTCCACCACGCGAGCTCCATCCCACTCCGAACTCACTCCCCTCTCACTCTCCTCCTGCATATATACTAATTATTATAATTGAAACTCGCGGCGTGCATTGGCCGTGAGCTCACGGCTGCCATGGGCACGGTTAGGGAGAGGGGTGGGGGTCGAAAGGCACGTGGAATGGGAGGAGGGGATGGGGTCACACGCAACACGAACAAGAGGTGGCGCTAGGAATACGCGTCCGTCCTCCTCTCCCGCGTGCGACGAACGGGGATGGGAATCACGAGTGAATCAAACGCGGGTGTGGGATGGGGAGAGGTGGGAGGGGTTCACCTGATGGGGCAGTCGTGCTTGGGGGGGAGGGAGATGCTGTGGCGTAACAAGGAAGTAGGTGGGGGTGGTGCGGGGGGGAGGTGGAGTAGATGCAAGGGTGTGGGAGACCCGTGACAGTCAACCGTGCCTTGGGATGGGAAGGCCGGAGAGGAGCGAGGCTAAAAATTAAGGGGAGGGGCTGCGAGAGGTTTTCGTCCGGCTGGGAGGATGGGCCAGGGTTATAGGAAGCAACCAATCCGCTTCGGTCATCGATTGTGACGTCACCTGCATTACCCCTTCTATGAAACCCCCCCTTCCTTCTCATCCCACCCGAGGCACACGTAGGTATTGCACATACAATCCCGAAAATATTTCTATCCCCACCCACTCCCCGCACAAACTCTGCGTATCCCTGTCTTCCCCTTTCATTACTGACGTTCGCAACTCATGCCCTGTACCCTGAGTTCATCCAAGGGAACCCCTTCCCCGAAAACTATACGCTCATTCCCCTACTATAGTCTCGCGCGCACTTACATATAAATACATCCACTCACTCTCTCTCTCTCTCTCTCCGCCATCATCGCTGTTTACGGCCGTGGGCGGCATTGCCCGTCTACTTCCCACTCTCCCCCTTCCCATACTTCCCCCTGGGCGGGGAGGATTCAGTGCACGGCCCGCCGCGTCGGCCGCCGTCAAAATATAAAACCCATCCCACATGAGTGGCCGAGTGGCGCGGGGGAGGAGAATGGGGAGAGTGGGGAGGGTGGGGAAGGACACGCGCGTGGATTCCGTGGGCACAAAGAGTTTTTCGGTCGCTTTCGACTTCTTGAAAACCATCTCCCACTCCGGTTGCCATCGGTCGATTTGCAACCCCCACTCCGACGGCCCTATGAACGTCATTTACCGCGGGTAAGTTTTAACAAATGCCTCACCCCTTTTCTTAGTTAAAACTCTCTGTATAGGAATGTAACATCTGAGAAAAACTACATAAAAAAATGTTAGTTTCAGGCGTAACTTGCTGGAACTTATTCAAAATGAAATGAAAAACTTTTAATTTTGTGGTTCCACATTGACCATTTTATAAGAACGACCCGGGTTTCGACGCACTACTACGTCATCATCAGGTCGTAAACCCGGATCGCGCTAATAAACAGATCATTGAGGAACAACAAAGTAAAAAGTTTTTCATTTCATGAGAAAAATGTGATAAATGCACGACAAATAATTTACGATGGAACAGGCACAACTTGGTGAAATCTCATCTTGAACAAAATAAAAGTATTATACTTTACACCTTAACATTATCGTTTTCATCAGAGAGTCAGCATCATCAAACAGTGGACAGATCACCTAAGGTGGACGATATTCACACAATGTATGGAGAGGGAAGTTCTAGCCCATTTGCTTGCTGTAGTATCAATAACGTCCTGGTGTCCAGAAATTTGGGTTTAGTTGGGCATGCCTTTAGGGCTCACACGGATTATAAATCGAGATCAACTGTCATTAGTCCAACGATCTACCTCCACTACCTTTTTGTAATTTCGAGAGTAAAAATGATTTCTTTACTGTTTCGAAGTTACTAATTTGAATTAAGGCATTGTCATGCTAGTAACAGCTTTAATTGCCACTGACGATTAATTAAAAATAGTTAATAAAATTTATGGGAAATTTAGATCATTTTCCCTTCATTTCTTATGACACACTTCTAAACCAAATGGATTTCACAGACGATTTACTTGTCGTAGACTAATAGAATAAATGTTCAATCCAAGTCTAGTCACTAGTGTCGTCATCTCCCTCATGAAACATCTAACGTAATTCCCCTGCCTATACAGTTCCCTTCCAGCGCTCTTTGCCAGTGGAAAATCCACCATTATCCATCAGCAAATCTCTCGGCATGCGCGTGCGCTATTGCCGGGAAAACTTTCAAAAGTTCGCCCAGGCAGAGGTTTTCCCGCGATCCTCGGGCGCTCGCTTTAAAAGTTTTTGCTGCAGAAGAGTGCGCGAGCACACACATCTCCAAGCCCCCTTCCCACTCGCCGCGGACGTCCTGCGCACTTCTCGTTGATCGCGAACGGGAGAGAACGAAGTTTCTGCGGCGGCGGGACTTAATTTCTGGCTCATCGCCCCATCCGGACGGAGCCAATTCTCGACACGTGCACCTGTAATCCGATATCTTTCCTTGCGGAATTTTTCAAAATCATCGAGTAATGAAATCATTTTCTCTATGGCCGAAAATACACACTAACGCAACGTAGAGTGAATAAAGTGATGGAAAAGGTTCATCATGTTCAGCAAAAATGGATCACGTTAGTCATTAAATGTCAAATACTATGAAGGTCCATTCCATTTGTTAGGTACTTATAGCATAGATAAATTTCAAAACTAATATAAGCAAATATGACGTCGATATTATGAAACTAGATTGACCGAACACATTAATTTTAACTTTCATCCATAACTTCTACATGGGTATTTCTTAGGGGGAGTTATATGTTTAATGAGTATTTATGAGAGATCACATCAAATGCAGAATATGCGAAATAAATACTATAATTAAGGCACACTAGTGGGTAAATGGCAGAATGGTATAAGGCTAACAAAACGTATGATTACTGCCCTAAGACACTTGGTGGTTCTGTATGCTAGCTGGAGAAAAGTAATCTTAGTTTATTTCATGAGAAAACTTTAAAAAAAATCTAATATAGGAGATATATTTTACGGGGTCACGGTTCGAAAAAGCAAGCAAAATTTTCTTCAGGTATGATAAAAGCATTATCACTCAAAATGTCACAGTGAAAGATTTACGCACTTTAAAATAAAGAGAAAAAAGTTAACTTTAAACCATAAGTGCCGTTTTCAATCCAATGACTGATTTGCTGACGCTCTACACGCTATCTTTATTTCATCAAAATGCTTCATTCCTTTGTACTTATTCGTTTCACATCTCCCTAAACATTTAAGTAATCATTAGACATAAAGTAAAATATCTTTCTTAGAGCGCTATCATCAAAGTTATTGAAAGGTGTCATAAAGGTGTGAAAGGTGTCATTAGTGAAGCCGGACAGATTTCAAGAAAAAAATCGTATTTTACTCCCGAGATACACCAGAACACAATCTACCGTACGTAAAAAGTGACCAAAAGGATACAAATTAGGTGGAAAGAAAAATTCAACGAAAATTGGCGATTCATGCGCGGTGAGCGATGAAGTGACCCGGAGATACGGAAGGCCCTGACGGCGGGGCTTTGCTAAAGCGCGGGGAGAGAAGAGGATGACTAGAGCGAACGGGCAGGGAATAAATGGCCGAAGGTCTGTGTTGCTGGGGCCGAAAAATCGGGACCCGGCCCTGGGCCGTATGTTGCGAAACACCGACGGTGGGAGGCGGCCAAACCTCCCTCCATCGCCGCCATCAAACCAGAGCCCCACCGCCCGTGAACCCTCCCACCCACCCATTCCCATCTCACGTGACCGCTCCACGTGCTCCTCACACCCCATCATGGGGGGTGGAGGCCACCTCCTCTTCCTCCTCACCCACCCCCACTCAACTCCTTCCCGCACCTCCACAGCCTCCACTGCCCCCCTCCCCACACAACAGGCCTACGCCGCGCCGCCAGGCTACCTTTTCACAAACCCACGGACGCGAGCCGTTCGGACTCAAACACCGCCGTCAGAATGTCCAATTTGGGCACAAAGCCTTCCGTTATGGGATATAATCAGGCGCATGAGGGAGGACATCACCTGACTCTCCCACACCCCCCTGGAATTCCTTCCTCCATCTCCCACCCCCCGTGTACTACCCCCAGTCCACCCGCTGCACAGCTGCTCTCTGGTCCACCCGAAAACCCCTTCCCTGCCGCGACAACCGAAAACGTACGGCCCTCACACTCCTCCACCCCGTGGCCAAAACCATCCCCTCCAGCACCTCTCCACCTCCTCCTCTTCCCTCTGACCTCCGCGTTGCTTGCCCACTATCCACTCCCGCCACACAAACACCCCGCTCAACTACGCATCACTCTCCTCACTCTGTGGTGCTCAAAGCCTCTCCTGCACGCTGTCTCCACCTCTTCACCTCCTCCCACCCTCCTCCCAACCTCAGTTCTCCTCCCGACGAAACTCTCGAGAGGGAATAAAATACGTTTAAAAGGTGGAAACACTCTTACTCCCACTTGACTCTCTATCCATTTCCACCACCGCCGTCCTTCGTTTACCCCCTCCATCCCAACACCAATCCCCAGCGCGACCAAAAGAACGGCGCTTTTTCGCGGCTCGCCTCACCGCCTTTCCCCGCCGATTCACCTCGCTCTCCTCACCACCTCCATTGTCCCCCAACCTACCCACCCAACCACCCTCAACTACGGTTCCGAAAATTAGTGAAATTGCCCGTGATGACTTAATAAATTTCGACAGTTGGAAAGTAGTGACTACGCGATTAACATGTGTTTGTTTACCCGTTAAATTAATCCGCGGGAATGACGCATCACTTTTCTCTATCATGCCCGTGGAGTGTGATAAGGGACACTATATGTGAAAAGCCTCTGATTATTCACGAGTTTTTCTTCGTGGGTTTCATTAAGTTTAGATTGAAGATGGGAGTAGATACCGTCTTCACGTATGGAAGTGAGCTTGTTTTTTTACAAACAATGATCCACCTCACATAGCAATTGTGCACCATCTTCAATTAAGTTCATAAACACTGCAGTCAATTTTTAAAAGTTTTATCCATTTTGTATATGTCTAGAATAATCATACAGTGTCATGACAATTCGGCCACTAATTGGTATGTTTTAGGTGGTTAAATTGAACAACTGATCTATTCTATGTGTTTGATTGCGCATTTTAATGGCTACAATATTCCCTATTGCTATCGTACCGTATGGTTCTACCTATTCTTTGCTTGAATTAATAATTTTGACAAAAATGGGTCTCCTTCCGGTCTTTTTTTTGGAGTGAAGAAAGAAAATTCTCGTATAGAGAGTGAAGGAATGCGAATGATGCTTCGGATCGAAAAATATGTTTACCCATGAAACGACGTTTTCTTAAATGGATCGGTAGGTATGCTAGGAAAGAGTTGCTTGAAGAATGGAAAAAGTAGAGGAGAAAAACCACATGATGACATTAAACTAATCACAACAATAAGTGCGAAGGAATGCACAATAGACTTATTCCATTCGACGGACCAAATAAGTCATTTGAAGTGCATTCCAAATAGTCCTCATGTAGGGGATGGAATTCTCGCCCACTCCGGGTATTGGAATAGGGCCCACATTATGGAAAGCCAATAATCTATATAGCCACCTAACTAAATTGATCCCCTTCGATTAGAAATGCCAACAATTCTAGGCACCGGCCGTAATTTGAGCTTTTGAAATTTCTTTTTCCAAATACCATCTTATGTCCTGAGTCAATGGTTGATTTATAAAATTAAGGAGGTAGTTTTACTTGGGTTTTTATTAGCAAAATGTAAATATCAATTATTTAAGCAAAGCTGATCAACAAACAATGCACCTTTAAGTATTTTTCGTTTACTAAACATGAATAACCACAGTATTATGAGAGAAAATATCAAATATATACAGTAGGGGAGTTAAAACTAAATAAAACTCAGTAAAGTAATATTATAAAAAGAAGTAGGTATGAACATTTAACAATTACAAATCTTGTGGACGACTTATCATAACTCTAATTCTTAGAACAGTTGAAATAAAGTCTGAAGAACCAAATGGTATATTTTAGAGAAAACGGCATCGCGCAGAACATAAACGTCAAGACGTCAGTGTAATGGTGCAACGGTGGGTACATAGGAAGTGCTTGACCGCAGCTATGCAACTGAAATTGGAGTTTAATCGTTCCATGGACGAAATACCTGTGACGTTAACGGTAACAAAAATGACAATGGAATGAAGAGCGATAAACAGCAGGATACAAATGCAATAACTATACTTTGGTATTTAAAAAGTTTTCACTTTTTTAGTCGCTGCCACATTGATACCGCAATACGGGGTAGGAACTCCGTGTGAACGACTCGTGGTTGAATCAGATTGCCAAGGGATGCGCGGAATTTTTGCGAATCGTCGAATATGTCGTTTGTGGCGAAATAATTCGTGGAACACGGAATCACCCTTCCCAGAAAAACTGTCTAAGCTCCAGAATGCGGAAACGATTTTTACGGAACTATTGCATCCCTGACTTAAAAAATACCGTAAAATTTGCTCATTGCGCAGTTAGCGATTCCTAGTTTTATACGGTGAGGTTTTCCTTGCCCAGCTCCATGCTGATTTATGAGTCATTAGACATCCTTTTGGTTTTGCTAGAGCATAAAACCACTCGTTTACTGCAGTTTTGACTCGTTCGTTGATCTCTTGAATCCTCCTTGCACTCCATGAAACATCCTGTATCAACCATAATATCCATATCCTTTTTCTTGCATCACACACGTAGTGAATAGTTATGCGCCCCAATGCAACGAGATACAGCTCATAAATGATTTCAGCTCAGCTCCTGCAATGCGCCGGATATATCTCCTCCAAGAACGCGACGTGAAAACGAAAGTTTTCAATAGTTATGGGGGAATGAAAAGCAATTAATTTTAGAGAATATTCATTTTTAAACTTAATTGTAAGAAGATAAGGACTGTTCTCGGCACCATGTTAGAATAATAGTTAGAGTAAATTATATCGGTCCGATAGAAGGTCAGAAAGAATGAACGATGGTCGTATCTCAAGAGGCTTCCCCAAATTTAAATGCTAATCCTATGCCTAGGAGCTAATTTTTCTCCGCAAGAACAACAACAACAATGCTGGATATTAATTTTTTTCAAAATATCAAATTTAAAAGATCATGGTTAACATTTTAGTTTTTTGAGAGTAACAAACTTATCAGCTCCATTTCTGTTACAAAAAGGCACTCATGAGAGGCAGATCTTGCCAACCCTCTGAAACATTTAGCGATAATAAAACCTAGCTCATTATGTGCGTACCGTTTTATATCACAATAAACGCACAAAAACTGATTAAATACTTCTGTTGGTGATAGAATATGTAAAAAGAGTTCCTATCTTCACATTACTTCCTAAATTATCATTTTTTAAACCTCTTTTTGCTGTTTATATTAGAGCACAGAATACGTTTCATTTTTATTTTCGCGCATTCGCGTCACTTCTCAGCAAGTGACTTCTGAGCTGTAATTATCGCTGAGAGGTCCTGTAGCTCTTTGATGCCTGAGTCTGGATGGCATCAAAGCTTTCTGCAGTGTAAACAATGTTTGTGTATAAGCGAATGAATTTGGAAAAATATTTGCATATATGCGAAGGTAATTTAGCAGTGGTTTTTTGCCATTTTAAAAACTATTTCTTTATCTTTCCCTTTTCACCCATTCTGACCATTTTCATTTTGCTCACCTGCACCTTGCACCTTCCTTTATACTCCCTAAAGAGGCAACCGAGTGGAAGGAGCAAAGTACTCACATACCGCTAACCGGCCCGCTCACCCATCACCGTCCTCTTCGTCCAAACTTCATCTCACCTCAATTCTAACCTCTCTTAATCCCTCCTTCCCTCCCTCCGGTTCCTATCGGGAGTACATACTCATGAGCTCGTGAGCGATTCAGGGCTGATGGTGAAGAGGGTGTGAAGGGGAAACGGAATGTCGGTTAAGAATGAGACGGAAAGGTTGTTTTTTTCTTCGGAGGAGAGGAAAGAGGAGGAAGGACCAACAACGGTAACGACCTGGGAGTTGGAGGGGTGGGTGTCTGGAGGGTTGAGGAGACAGGTAAGAACTGGGGGTTTCGACCGCGAGGCCGTCCAAGTGGTTATAGAGAAAACGGTGCAGAAAGGTCCTCGGAATACGGAGGAGTTTCTTGGGAATGGTGGAACGCCATTTACCTAACACTTATTACTCATTCCTTTGGTTTATTCCCCCTTTATCAACTTCTCCTCTTTTATGTGTTTAATTTTATTACTATATCCCTATATTTTTTTAAATAAATCTCATATTATCGATATCTCCAATCTCCAACTTGTTGCCATCATTGATTACATTTGCTTAAATTATATTTTTAACTCCTTTTTTATCTAAATTATTTGTTGATAGTTAATGTTCCCATTGGTTAATGAGATTTTTCTGCCCAAAATGTGCATTTATGCCCACTTAACGACGTTAAAAGTTACAATTATTTAAGAATGCTTAAAGCAATAAATTCTTATGCAACATGAATCCCTTAACAATTCCATGCTTAATTTAAATATGCCCTACAGTTCTATATATAACATATAGGAGACAAATTCAAAAACAATACGATAAATCATTATACTCTAACGAACGTTACTCACTCATCTACTCAGTCTTACACAATGTCTCTAACGCTCATTCTGTTTTACACTATTTCTTCTTCCAACTCTCAGACCACTTTCCCACTCTTAACCCCTCATACCTTCTTATATCTTTCAGTAATTAGAAACTCTATCCTTTATCCTCATTTCATAAATAATTGGCCCGATTTCCTATCTTTTTACCAATATGGGTAATCGTAACGGCAATGATTTAGTCATACTAAAACAATAAATAAAGGCAATTTTTTTCTATTTTCTTACGATCTCCCTACGGAAGAAGTCCAAAAAAAAGTTAACATGGAATAAAGTTTTGGCTTAACACTAGAACCGCGAAAGGGGTCAAAATGACCCCTTTTTATTTTAAATAAATATTTTTCACACTTGTTTTTCAAAACTACGGGTTGGCTTTTTTTGAATTTTCATGAAAAGGGGCTTTATCATCTTAAACGAAGTTTTATCCTCGTTTGGCCAATGTTGGCCTCAATTTATGTGCGATGATATACCGTTTCTGGCGGAAGGGGTCATGTTGACCCCTCTTGTAAATTTGTTATTCCACAGCGGAATTTGTGTATACTTTCAACTCCGATTAACGTCAAAAGAAGCAATAAGCGTCGGTCACATCGGGGAAGGGCGACGGACGCGCAGCAGGAAGGGGTGGGGTGACTGGTCTCATACTGTATGCTAATAGCAATATAGACGATGATTGTGCTCAATCAGCGTGGAATTTGCTTATAACTAATGGAATGCTGCAAACACATACAGCTATATACTCAGATCAAAGCTCGCACAGTAATGGAAGGTGGTAACTGGTCTTTCTCTCTTGACGAACTGTTTGTTTTCATAAGTTCTCTTTATGCACGGGGGCGTATGGAGCTAGACTCTAGAAATTGACAGTCTTTGGTCCACAAACTGGGGGCCAACTTTCTTTGCAAAGGTCAGGTCTCAGGATCGTTTCCGCGAAATAATGCGGTTCCATAGGTTTGATATCAGAAGTGAGAGAGCTGTGCGTCTTCAAACCAATATGTTTGCCCTGGTTTCAGATGTGTGGATCCCTTACAACGAAAACTGCAAGAGTCTGTACAAACAAGGGCTCAATTTGACCGTAGATGAACAGTTATTTCCTACTAAGTGCGGGTGCCCCTTTAGGCTGTATATGCCAAATAAACCCGATAAGTTTCGGCATTCAGTTCTAGACGCTTGGGAACTCAAAGAGTAAGAATATGTGGAATGCTATTCCCTACCCGGGTAAAACTGAGGACAGACCTCCCAATGTAAATCTAGGCGAGAACGTAGTGATAAAGATGAGTGATCCATTCCTTGGAAACAGTCGTAACCTAACTACAGATATTTTTTTTACTTCTTTGCATTTGGCGAAGAATCTGAAAGTTAAGCAAACTAATTTAATTGGGGCTATGACCCATATGAGACGCAAAGTACCACAAGCAGTGAAGGTCTCAAGCACTGAGCGCTACTCAACGATTCTTCTGAAAAATGATGATGCCACTCTGTCTATCAGGGTAAAGAAGGAAAGAACGTAATGTTATTGAGTACCATGCATCCAAGTTTTACTGTGTCAAATAATGAAATAAAATTACCTGAAACTTTAGAGTAATACAAACATACTAAATCTGGGGTGGATGCTGTTGACCAAAAGGCCCGACTGTACTCTGTTCTAGCATGCACTCGACGTTGCCCAATACACGTAGGAATTCTATAATATTCTAGACTTGGCTGCCATCAATGCATGAAATTAGTGCTGGAAATGCACTGGTAAAAAAGTGCAACGTCATCAGTTTTTGCGCAATCTTTCCGAGGACTTCTCATAAACGCACAGGCAGAGTAGGAACTTAGGGTTAAATCAGAGTCAAGTAATGTGCCAATACCTTGCTCTCCCCGTAAGTGCCAGATCATGGAGAAATTTCACGGTAACAAAAGGTATAATATATGGGTAGGCTGCAGGAAGTTTGTGTGTGGAACTTGTACAAGTGAAACTAAGGTGTACTACCTTTCCTGAGTACCAGTGGAAAAATAATTTTGATAGTTTGTTAGGAAAAGAGGAAAAATTTCATTACTTTTGAGTAACGCGGATTGCCTACCTAATCCTTTGTAGCCAAATAAGGCAAAGGCAGCCATTAGCCTAAATCTAACAATACCTTAATAGATGAACCAAAAAAACTTTCAAAAGAGTGAAAAAAATTGCAAAAATAAGCAGAGGTCAAAATGACCCCAGCCGCCGGTAACGGTTTACGAAAAAGTTCGCGGTTCTAGTGTTTAGGAATTTGGCTACGATTTTTACCATGAATGGAAACCTCTCGTTTCTTGAACCATAGAGGAAATTCAAAGTAAAAGATAATACGGGATGAGTTTAGCATTCATCACTTTATTAATTTGCTTACTTTCTTATCAATCTACGGAGTCGGATATTTGCAAGAGATACTCGTTAGCATTAAACCTTCCTCCTGGACTTTAGACATCAAATGATTCTCTGTCCCTGCAACCAATCAATGGTATTTTTGTGGCGTTAAAAGAAGGCCCAGAGAACGGGTCGAGCGAAAAGAGCAAACATTGGTTTTGGGATCGCTGGAAGTATTTTAGAATGTGTGTGCTTATTGACACGAGGTCCCGCAGAATTTCCAAATAAAAAAATCTTCTCCCCATAAAGATTGAAGAACAGACCCTAGAAAAATAAAATATTTATTTTTTTCCAAAGCGTTTCGAAACATGCCGGCTGATTTTTACTGGTGGCAGATGAGAGTCTATTTAAGGCCTCTCTATATCTTGGAAATCTCACGGTCATTTAAGTCTAAAAAAAAACGATTAAATTATTGTCGTATTGAAATATTGTACACGATTGCTGGAGCCCGAAACATTTTTATCTTTAACTAGCTAAATCCGGCATGGCTTCGCTGTGGCTTAGTCTGATATGAAATGAATGGGAAATTAAATAAAAGTATTTTAGCGAACACAGATTCACCCATTAAACACATCATTCAATTCAAAACCCTACCTTGCGTTGCTGTGGCTAAGCTGTGGAATGGAAGGAAAAGAATAAAAAAAGATGTTTTACACAGAAAATAATTTTTTATTATAAAGCTAGTGGATTCACTACATTTTTTGTTATGTCCGTTTTCTGTATAGACATAAAGATCAGACGTTCTACCGACTCTGGGGCATGCGACGTATATTTGCCCATGTAAGAAGAACTGTTTTCGAAATTCAAACCACATGCTAGCAAACATTGCCCTTGCGCTTTATTGATAGTCATGGGGAACCCAAGGAGTTTTGGAAATGGAAGACGTTTGAACTCTAACGCCATATCGGGCGGAATGAGTTGTGCTAGTGGAAGTAGTACTTCTTCACCTTTATGAAGTCCAATCAGAATTGTTATTTCAATTAGATTGTTCATAAATTTTTAACTACTAATCGTGTGCCATTGCATAACTTTGGCTGATTCATGTTTCGGAGTAATATAATTGGCCCTCCAATTTTCAAATTCACAATGCGTGACAATAATCCGGAACATCGAGAGAATTCTGAAATTCCGTTGGAAAATACACTACTTCACTTGGGTTCATCACGGAGTCAATAGATTTGTTTGTCACTGTTGCACCTGCGATTCTGTTTAGAATGATGATGTTCATATCGAATATGCCGACGTTTTTATCCGCTAGAATGGCTCTTCCACTCAACCATGCGTGATTTTATTAATTTTTTTCGATGACTTGGAAAACCATATCTACTGATTCTCCTTTTGAATTCACGAAATTAGATGGGGAGGTGATTTTTCTTGTTTCTGAATTTGTAGATACAGTGTCGATACAAACCTAGAGTAATTTTCTTGAAAAATGTCAGCTGTTGGTTCGGTTTGAAGCTATAATGTCGTATTTGTTGCTAAATGCATTTTTCTACTATGCTCCTAAAATCTGCATATTTCAACCAGGTATGAAATTCATTAGCTGGTGTTGAGCGAGGCATAACTGGAAGCGTTTGCCTGAAGTCAGCGGATGGTAACACCAATGCTCCACCAAATGGAACCTGATTATTTCCAAGTATTTCAATGTATGGTCTAATGCTTCCAGCAACTTCTTGTGAGCCTTTGTACACTCATCCCATACAATGATTTTGCTGGCCTGAAGAACTTTTCTCATTCCTGATGTTAAGCAAAAAGTAGTTCTTGACGGAATTAGCTCTGATGTAGTTAAAGTGACATCAGGTGTCCCACAAGGAAGCGTAATCAGCCCCCTTTTGTTCATTATATACATAAATAACCTATGCTCTCGAATTAGCAGTAAAATATGTTTATTTGCTGACAACGCTGTCATCTATCGCGAAATTAGTGATCACTCTGACCTTGAAATTCTATCATTGGATTTAAACAACGTTCATGTGTGGAGCCAAGAGTGGGGACTCGAACTTAATCTGATCAAATGCACGGCGGTACATTTCTTTCGGAGGTCATCCAACTATCCCCATGTATATGCTGTGGATGGTGCTAACATAAAGGTGACAGATGAAGTGGAGTATCTGGGAGTTACGATAGCCTCGAACCTATCGTGGGGAACACATATAAGAAATATTTGTGGCAGAGCTCTGAAGAAGCTAGGATTCGTCAAGCGTATTGTGGGAAGATTTTCAGAGGAAAAAGTAAAAGAGAGGTGCTATTTCGCACTCGTCCGGCCACACCTTGAATATGCAGCGAGGATATGGGATCCGGTGCAGAAAGACTTAATCCGGGAACTTAATAAAATACAAAGGAAAGCTGCGCGATTCGTCAAAAACTGCCAGGGGCGTACAGACAGCGTTACACAGATGTTAAACGAATTAGGCTGGGAGTCGCTAGAGACTCGGAGGCTGCGCGCTAGGCTTAGATTATTTGAGCAATTAAGAATAGATATCTTTAAGAGCGACACGGAGAACATCATATTAGAACCCCACTATATTTCCAGGTCCGACAGAAACGATAAATTAAGAGAGATATTTTGCCGAACGGATAGGTATGTGAATTCGTTTTTCCCCCAAACAATAAGGGACTAAAAAATGCTAGGCGTAATTTCATTAGAGCTTTTCCTTTTTATATGTAAACGGCTGGTGTCCTAACACCCACACGCCTATTGAGGCGGCTTGCGGGGTAGTATGTAGATGTTTTTGAAATTTTACATGTTGGGTTTTCTGTTAATTGCATGTTTAGTGACAGTTTAAGAGCTAAATGCGCTGTTCTCCCTCCTTCCATAATCAATGTGCCATCAATGCCTAAAGAAGCAAGACCTAACGCAATATGGCCATTAAAATGAATTTTAGGCAGGATCAAGGAAATTAAGGAGGTTAGGTGGTTTCACTCAACTTAAGAGAATTCGACGAAACTTGCTGGAAGCATTATTTATGTTGTCTTACATCTACCTGATTTTTTTAAGAATTATTTACCGCAGATTACTTAAGATATTTGATCGAAAAATGGACAAAAAATTACATGGGTTCTTATGGAAACACAAAGTACGCTTAATTCATCAAAAATAACCTTTTTCTAGTTAAGAATAAGAAAAAAACAAAATAATAAAAATAAAGTATACCAAATGATTTTCATACATTATTCTATTGATGATTTAAATCATTTTATTTTTTCTTATTCTTAACTACAAAACGTTCTTTTTGATGAATTAAGCTACTCGTACCTTGTGTTCCCATAAGAACCCATGTAGTTTCATGCCCACTTCCACATCAAATATTCTAAGAAATCTGCGGTAAATAATTTTGAAAAAATTCAGGTAGCTTTAGGAAAACATAATTAATGCTTCTAGCAAGTTTCGTGGAATTCTCTTAAGTTGAGTGAAACCACCGAACGTCCTTAAGAACGTTTTTCCAGTTCGAAACTGAGCGTCCAAAAAGTACAATTCACCGGATTGGTTGGCCACAGCTTGTATGATGGGATTAAATTTTATCTTTTGTTCTGGAAAGAATTTCGGTGTAATTTTTTGGACGAACAGCTGTAAGTATTTCTGTTGTATGATTTCTCTCTGAGCAATTCTCTTCCGAATATTGCATTGATTGACAGATTATCTTCTGTTATTCCCAATTGTGCCAACAACTTGCCGCACATAGCAAGACAAAGATCCTCAATGAAGATTAGCACTTCATTGTATATTTCTTCTGTGAAATCCAAGCCATGCAAACCATATGAAAATCGTGGATTTTCCAGTTTTAACCCACACACTTGAAGTGATTAACCTTGTTTAAGAAGACAAGCCGAACGAGGAACTCTAGTCGTTTAACTATCAAATTAGCTACTAAACCTGGCCTTTAAATGCTGCAGGCGTGAATAGACATTCATGGAATTGCTATTAAATGGGTATTCACGCCTGGATACCAAGGAAATTTCTATTGTTGAAAAGGAAGAAAAATTGATGAATTTAGAGATAAATATGCATTGTTAGAGCGAAGGTTTCCGCGCGCGGTGATGGTTTGATCTCTGCATTTTTTCTGGGTTTTCTTCCGCGTCAGTTTGCTTGTGGACAACAGTTTCACTGGCTCTCCTGCCAGCGTCTTCAGGACGAAGGTGTCAGCATGTGGTTTCTGCCTCGCTTATATACCGTAGGCTGGCTGGGTGCTGCTCTCTGATTGGTTGTTTCTTGGATGAGTCTTTTCCAGGCGCTGTGAAGGAGATATGCGTCCTCTCTGTTGAAATTCAACGGTGTTTTATGAATTTCTATGGCCTCCCTGATTTGCCGAGGGAAGTACCGGGAAGGTTCGTCTACCCAAATTTAATGTCGTGGCCGGGTTCTGACCACGCGTGTTCTGCGATGGCGCAAAGTCGGAATTGCTTGTTTTTCGTCGCCCTCTGTTGCTCCTTTATCCGCACATTCATCGCGTGGCAGGTTTCTCCAATGTAGGATTTTCCGAAGGAGCAAGGCACCTCGTATACTCCCTCGTATAGCTCTTGTGGAATGGTGTTCTTCGGCCCGGGTAAAAAGTTCCTTATCTTGGTCACACAATTGTATCTAGTGACCACGTCATGTTTTCTGAGTGTTCTGGCGATCTTTTCTGAAGTTCCAGCGATGAAAGGGATGGTGACATACACTTTGCGTGATGATTCTGTCTCTCCGTCTTCATCTCCATGGTTTTCGGTGGGGGTTTGGCGTCGCTTTTCCTCTTCCCTCGCAGTCCTTTTTAGCACCAATTCTCTCCGATATCCATTTATCTGCAACGCCGCTGTGAGATGCTTTACCTCCGTCGAGAGGGATTCTTCATCCGGAGGTATTGTATGCTCTGTTGATTAGTGTAGCCACTAATGAGGCCTTCTGACTGGGATGGTGGTGAGATGCTGCGTTGAGGTAGCGGTCGGTGTGTGTCCGCTTTCTGTAGACAGCGTGGCCGAGTCTCCCGTTGTCTCTCTTGGTCACGATGACGTCCAGACATTGTAAAGATTGCTCCTTCTCCATTTCCATAGGGAATTGGATGCCGTGGTGCTGCGTGTTCAGGTGTCGAAGGAACTCCTGTAATTCCTGTGCACCATGGGGCCAGATGACGAACGTGACGTCCACATCTCTTAGCCACAGCTTCGGTTTCTTCTTGAAGGATTAGAGTGCCTTTTTCTCTAATTTTTCTATGTAGAGATTCACCACCACTGGTGATTGTGGCGAACCCATCGCCGCACCCTCCATCTGTTCGTAATGGCACCCGTTCCATAGAAAAAATGAGTTTATTAGGCAGTACTCAACTAGTTCCGGGAAGTCCTTTGGAATTCTATTTGATGTGAGCGATCTAATGACTTCTACTGCATCTTGAATCGGAACATTGGTGAAAAGCGACACCACATCGAAGCTCACTAAAATATCGCTTTTGTCGATGGAGACATTTTTTAGAATGCCGATGAAGTGAGCCGAGTTCTTCACATATGATGGAGTTTTCCCAACATGTGGCTGCAGAGACTGAGCCAGGTATTTGGCAAGTTGGTAGGTCGGCGCGTCGATTTGGCTGACTATAAGTCTGAGCGGCACTCCCTCCTTATGTATCTTAGGAAGTCCGTACAGCCTTGGTGGCAGAAGACTTCGTTGTTCTTCAGATGGAATCGAAGACTTCTTTATTATGGCCTTAGTGCTGCGTTCCGTTTTGGCTGTCGGGTCGGTCTTTAGTTTTCTGTAAGTAGTTTCCTCGAGGATGACAGATATCTTCCACTCGTACTCCTTCTTTGTAATCAGGACTGTAGCGTTGTCTTTCTCTGCTGGTAAAATGAGAATGTTCTCATTTTCCCGTGGCCTCTTTAAGGCTCTCCTTTCCTCGGCAGTGGTGTTCGGCTTGGGTGGTTTGGCGAGGTAGAAACCACACGCCGACACCTTAGACCTGAAGACGCTGGCAGGAGAGACAGCGAAACTGTTGTCCACAAGCCAAGAAATTACGCGGAAGAAAACCCGGAAAAAATGCAGAGACCATAAATAAGCATTACTTGAACAAAAACGAAGCGTATAAGAAAATTGAATGAAAGAAGAAAATACTGCATTCTTTTTGCGTTCTATAATAAAAATTTCCACCCAATATCTTGAGTGCAAGTAATTTAAAAAAGCAAATAAAGATTCATCTGCACCAAATTCAATGCATTTCTTATGGGAGTAAATGTTAACCATCCTGGGGTAAAAACAACCCTAAAATTAGTAATTTATATTATTTACAAACCTTTTTGAGCGTGCGCACAACTCACCAAAATTTCAAGTCAATCGACCGACTACTTTTCGAGTTTTGCGGTCACTAACATACGCAGGCTGAATATTTATACATATATATATTAATGGATGTTTGTATATTAGATTATTTGTCTGTCCAAGATTAATAGACTTCGTCACCGTTTCACCGATCACCATGAAAGTTGGCACATATATGTATTTTTTCAAGGAGAAAGTTTTTATATACCTCAGGGCCCCATAATGTCCCAAAAAAGGGCTCTTTGGTAGTTTAAGCTACGAATTGGGTTTCATGTAGTGGTTTATTATTTTCTCAGAAATCAACAACAGCATATTTCCTTGACAGCCATCTGTGGTCTTTAACGCATTGGATATTCATTTTGCTCTGCTAACCTGATTAGGTATTTAAAGCATTGGGTTTTCTGCAATGGTTAATGTTTTTTGCTTTTTAAAAGCACTTTCACTCAAAATAGAGAGCTGGGATTTTTTTTCGGATGGCTGAATAAATGAAGTTTCATTTTATTGATAGTTTTAGGCTTCGCATATGTCTGAAATTATTTTTTAGCTGAAAAATCTCACATTATTCTCTGAAATCAGCAATAGCATATTTCATTGACAACTAGAGATTTGATTTTAAAAGGAATTTGATGCCTCTAGAATGTAAATAGCACGATTTTCTGCAGGCCCATCATAAAACGAAGTTAGGAATTCAGTATAAGATGGGCCCAGAGCCCCAAGGGCCCCTTGATAGATTGCTTCGGGGAGTATTCGATAATTCAATGGACATTTACAAGAGGTTTACTCTTCAATGTATATTCTCAAAGTAGTTCTTATAGGAGCATTGCATGTATACATGCAGTACAGGAGCATGAGAGAACACTTTTTTAGTAAACGATATACATAAAGAAATTAAATAGACTACTTACGCAATTAAATGTGAAAGAATATTTACGTGCAGCGAATAGTAATGGTAATAATACCTCTCTTGCTACAACAAACAGAGCGTTGTTTACTTTCGTTTAATACATGGATGTATTAAACGTAGTGGAATCGTCTGCGACTCATTACGATTGCACACTGTGTTTTAGTCCAATTCCCATATCATAAACGTTAATAAATATTTCTATATGCCTATAAGTGTTAAAGTGCAGTTAACTTACATTCACTCAATCATCGGGTTGCCTATTAAAGAGTCTCACTCGCCGCTGTGTTTCCCCTCCTTGGACATTTATGTGCAGTGAATAGCAATGGTAATAATGCCTCTCTTGCTACAACAAACACAGCTTTGTTTATTATCGTTTAATACTCAGATGTATTACACGTAGTGGAACCGCCTGCCTCTCATTATGATTGTGAACTGTTTTTTAGACCAATTCCCACATATTAAACGTTACGAAATATTTATATATACTTAAAAGTGTTATAGTGCAGTTAACGTACATTCACTCAATCATCGAGTTGACTATTAAAGAGTCTCACTCGCCGCTGTGATTCCCATCCTTGGGCTTAAAAATATATCCATAAACATGCCTAATAGAAAAAATAGTAGCCTTTCGAAAAAGTATTCTAAAGCAAGAGTAATGTCTTCTTTGCGAGAAAATGACCCCTTGGAAGAGAAATGACAAGAGTTAAACTTGGATGCTCAAAGACATGTCCACCAGTGATCGCATAGGTATCTCCCAGTGGTTTTTCTCGGGTTACGCTAAGAACCGTCATGTTAAACGTGATCCGGCCGTTAATGTTTTTTGAAAACAAGTCTATTTTTTCACACACATATGCCTGAGAATCTTCATAGCATAGGAGAAAATTCAGGCTACACTTTCCATTCGAGCAAAGCAGTAGCATCGTAAAACGCGCTCATTTGGGTCATTAATATTTGCAGAGCTGAAACGCGATTTCATGCATTATCCTACGGATTATGCAACCCAACTAACGCCGCAGCATATGCACGCCAGACAAACGGACAGTCATCCATCCATAAATCGCTTATCGCCTCCCTACCTATGCCGTAGAGGGAATCGATGGATTAGTTTTAGGTGAATGCCATTTGCGAGGGCACTGGACACCAATGTTTGGCCACATAAATCGTTACCAAAGGCTTGGCGCAAAATCCTTTCCAAAGATTGGACAGGGACACGCACTTTTGATTCCGAGCACGCAGTCCACATCCCAGACAAACAAATCTGAATTATGGCAACTTTTACAAAAAGTGAAATACATCGATCTTTATGACTGGTGGAGATCAATTCATTACACATCGCATTGATTTTTGCAGTATTATACCATCCTCGGACATAAAGGTGGCTCAAATAGTAGTTGTTGGCGTTCTTATCACGTTTTACACCAGTGGCGATTGAATGAAAACAATCTTGATTTTTACATATCTCACGGTTTTGAGTAGGTCTTTTAGTAAGGTTTCATTGATTGACATCAGAATTTTCAAAAATTATTCCTTAATTACCTATTGTTAGTCACTGTGAGTGTACACGTATATTGTGGAATAGAATGAATCCATTGAAAATACATTACTAAACCGATTAAAACATTCATTTTGTGATTGATCATTCTTTCAAATGTCCGAATATTTTTAGTATGCCACTTTAGTATGCCACTGGGGCAGTTATAATTCTTTTTATTTCATGGATCCCTGGACAAATATGATTAATTGATTAAACATTTCTCAACCAACGGTAAGTTAGAAGGTAGACACCTTTAGCAGAAAATAATATTCTAATATAAATTTGTACATCCTTTGGCAAACTTCTCATGCAACGTAAATTCATACCTCAATAACTAAGGATGCCATTACTCTGATGCACTCTTAGTGAGATGAACGGAAATGTAAATAAGGTTATGTGAGATAATTGCTAAGTTTCACAGCGGTTGAGCATCTATAACGGTAGCAAAACCCCCAACGTAATAATTTAAGACAATTTGAAAGTAAAAGCGACAGGGAATGAAAACATAATCATGATTTATCAAGCATATAGCAAGTAGCTCCTTGGATTAAAAAAAGAAAGAGAGGTGCTACTTTTCTCTGGTTATATCAATTCTTGAATACGCCGCGAACATTTGAGACCCTGGACAGTAAGATTTTAATATTCCCATTTTTAAAAATAAACAAAAACAAATGAAAGGTGTGCGCTTCGTTAAAAACTGCTACGAGCGAATAAAGAGTGTTTCACTGCTTTTAGAGAGATTAAGCCGGGAACAGCTAGATACTCGGGAAGCTACACGCTAGGCTTATATTGCTTGAGAAAGAAAATTAGAAAAGGTGAGTTACAGTGTCACACAAATAATATCATTTTGACGCTGTACTACCCCTCTCGATCCGACCGAAATGATAAAATAAGAGATACATTATGATCTTAGGCTTTCCCGGCGAATAATATTAGTAAAATCTTCTCGGGTTTAGCCCTGATGACGATGAGGGAGTCACTCATCGAAACGTTGGCCTTTAAAAGCCTTACCCGGTGGCAAACCCGAGAAGATTTTACTAAGAGATACATTGCTAAACAAAATAGATACAAAAATTCGTTTTTTCCACGCACAATAAGTCACCATAATAAAAACTATGATCCACTCAAAACACTCCCAAAATACAATTTACCTCCTTAACCTCCCTATAAAATACTCCTTTACACCTTCACATGGCTTGTGTCCTAACACCCCTTGCCACACAACCAGACGGCGGCTCGCAGCGTAGTATGTAAATTTAGACGATGCTAAATAGATGAATGACATACATAACCACATATTCGATACATATGCTGGCGTTGACTTAAATAGACCTAATCTTGTGGAAATAGCCAACAAGTATAAGAAACAACCTTCCAAAGGACCAAGTGTTCAATCATCCACCACAATTTTTAATGTCTCTGGTCAAAGAGAACACGCCACAACAGCAGTAAAAATAATTCAAAGAATACACTTATTTCCATTCCTTCCGTAAACGATGACAAAACAATTACCTGCTGGCATCGTTCCAATTGATACCGTTAATGGAGGTCGCTCGCCTATTTTCAATAGACCCCCCCCTTTAATTTAATCGCCCCACTCTTGAATGGAGGAAAAAGAAAATCCGATTATTCATTTGTTTCACGCCGGCGTGATATCGTCTCACCTTCCAGTGCCCCTCGCATTATCGAGAACACTTGAAAGGTATTATTATTACGTTCATTTAATTTCTTCTTTTTTGTCTGTCCTGTCGCCGCCCACTTTTAAAAGCCTCAAGGGGCGACGATTTGGTGGGGAGAACGGTGATGATTTCGCAATCCGCTGAATGAAGCAATTTTTCAATTCCATCTGATGACTCCTTTTTTCCGTCCCGTAATTGGGGGATCGCGTGAGCATGTGTACGTGTGTGGGAGTATGTGAGGGTGAATGGGGAAAGAAAAGACTTGTAAAAAAAAGAAAGGGGAGGGAGTGCTAGCGTTGGGGCGGTGTAATATTTCGGGAGTTAAGGGGCGTCGGAAAAAAAAGGTGAAGGGCTGATAGCGAGGATGGGGGAAAACATTCCCTTTTATTTTTTTTTGTTCTTTTTAACGATATGCACTCTCAGGAGACCCGCAGAGAGAGTAAGAGTGCATTGTTTACTCGTAGACTTCCTTTTTATTCTCCTCCACATGCACATACGTTTTCCTCTCTCTCTCTCTCTCTCACTCTCGTAAGCATTTAGAGAGGGGAAAAAATGAAACCCTGGCTTCCAATTACGACGCTTAAGCGAGCTCTCTTTTCTCCCAACTCCCCATACCGTCTGGTCTCTCTATCTCTCTTTCTGCGCCCTTCCTTCCTCAACCTCTTCCGTTAACCCTCTTTCTTTTTCCCTCTCCATTTCCCTTCCCTTCCCTAGCATTCTATCTAATCTCTATTCCCCACGAAGTTTATTCCTTCTCAGCCTAACTCCGCGCACTCATTTCCTTGGTTCTCTCCCACGCGACCAGATCCCCTTGTCCCTCGGCCATGCCCTCACGTATAGAGCACCAGTCCTACCCTTTCGTCTCGCCCATTCATACATCAGGCTCGCTCGCCATACTTCACAAAAATTTTCTTCTCCGTTCGTGTCTCATACATTTTTTTTTGCTACCCCCACTCCCATCAACCATTATGTCTGTCAGACTGTCTGCCTCTCCGTAGGAGAATTTTTCGAAATTGAAAGCGTTTTCCGGAGCGGTTTCACCCAAGAGTGGCTCCCAGCGCGCTCCAGCTCCCTCCCTCCGCACTCCTTCGCACCAAGTGCCCTCCTATCCACCAGAGCGAGCCGATTAGCGCGGCGAAAATCAGTCTCATTTTCTCCTGTTCCTCGTAGTCATGGAGCAAATTCCTCGTTTTTATAACGATATCGTCCCAGCCCTGGAAAGTGCATGGATGCCAAGGAGGCGATCGACACACCATCCACCTGAAATTAAGTCCATAAAATGACTAGTAATTCGCTGGTTTTGCACTCTGCTCGTCCTATTGTTGCGAGCTGGTTGAGTATAGTATATAGCCTATTTCTTTTCCACTACCTCTCCTTCTCTCACTGGTATGATGAACGCAGTTTGATACACGGATATTGTGTATGATTAGAGTTTTCCTCGATATTTCAATCAAGGGCATCTTTGTGATCATATGAACTTCTATTTGTTTTCATGATTTTTAATGCTCCTTGTATCTCTGCAACAGGATTCACTTCAATTTACTTTGCCTAGTTAACATCTCTTTGTTTTCGTACACGTAATCAAACACTATTAAGAATATATAAATTCACTCAATGAATGGAAAAAACTGTCTCCATTCAGTGAAGGAAGCCTAAAATGCTACTTGGTCAATATTCCTTTCAAAAACTGGTCGTTAATGTTATATAACATTTGCATCATTCTTTACTCCTAGTGAGTGGATTAAAACCCGACATGTTTTATTTACTTACAAATCAATACGAGAGAAATAATTCCTTGAGTATTTACTGAATGAGTAATGAGATATAAAAAATATATCTTTTGATGTTCAGCCGTCTTGCGTCTTGGATTAGTAATGAAAAACGTTCCATACAAACAACTACCAATGCATTATGGTTGCTTATTTCATTAAAACGAGTACGACAACACTATGGAAAAAAATTGATAGAAGTGAACGGAAAAGGTGCGGGGGTTATATGGTGTACCTGAGCAGCAGGCTTTACACTTAGTCTCCTCCTGAGATTGCCTGAAGGGCCTTCAGCAAGACAAATTAACTCCAGTAATGACCCCTTGTCATTTCATTTAGATAAGTGTTATTCAATTCATGAAACTCCCTAGGGCTATTATAAAATGTTTATATCAGAGGTTAATAATAATTAAGAAGAGACTTCAGCAAGCCAAATAATAAAGAAAATCTCTCAATTCAACCTTCAATATGTGTAGGTATAAATACATGATTTGTGGATTTGTGATTTATTAGTAAAAATAAAAAGGTGCAACCACATAAAGTAACTGTTGAAAATAGAGCCAGTGAGAATCCACCATAGTATAAATGTAATATTTTTTCCAGATTAACCTTATTTTGGATTTTAAGACTGACTAGCCAACCTGAATATCTTCTCCTAATTGAATATAAAAATAACCATGAATCCATATCACGGGTCTTAAATATGAAATACGTATTTCTAAGGTCTATTTATATAGAAGTATTAGTAAAATGAAGGAATGAGTATCAATTAATTTTACGCCGTCACCTAAATGTTCCCAGCATTTACTAATCGGTGGTTCCAATGTGTTTCAGTGAAGATGAAACGAAATGCCATTGGAATTCACCCGTGGGCCATTTCGAGCAAAACTCATTTGCACTTACTTCACCCGGCACTTGCCAATTAAAACGAACTGAATGATTGTCTCGAACTCACTGAAAGTGCATATACCGCTGGCATAACAATCCTGAAGCAAACAGGGGAAGAGTTCTTTATGTAATGGGGATATTGGGCGAATTCCCAGTAAATGAAGCTGTTGAATCAATCACTTACACCAAAAAGTATTGATCAAATGACAAAAGAAAACTTCCTCTGATTAAGCTCCATATTCATTAGCATACTAAACATCAGTTATCATCTACCTTTTCTAATGTATTGCATATAACTTTCAGTTACAAAATAAACTTGGTAATGCCATATTTCCCATTATAAAGCCAACCAAAATATGTTTTCAGAAAAGAACACCGATTCAAATCCAGATTACTATCTGCTGCTACAATTTTCCACAATAGTTGTTTGTTCTAAGTCACAGGGCCTAAGAATGGTTGATAAAAATATAAAACTTAAAATAAACTTAAAATAATACTAAAACATGGATCAAAGGATCTTGTATCCAAATTCCAGAGAATAAAAAAATTCACAAGATTTACGCGCTAAATCGATGTTTTCCATAAAAGTATTCCAAAGGAATCTATTTTTCAAACGCATTGTCATGAGTATAAAGCGCTTTGATATTGTGACTGTTTCCTCTGGAATGCAATATCAACCAACAGAATAAGGAGAAATTTATCAGACATAGAGAAGTTTGACTTTATACCACTAGGAAACCCAATCAAATATCATTTTCCATCACACGATGTGAAGACATTAAAAAAAGTAAAGCGTTGACTGAGCAATTTGAGGAAACTTGAACCTCAGCACCAATGCATACCGGTCAATTTTTGGCGAAACGTATAACAGTAGCTCTGAAGATATATATGCAGTGAACCAAGGTCATATTTTATAAAAGACAAGCAAGGAACTCTATAAAGGAGAAATACCCTTCACATAAAGCCTAATTATAATGAAACTTAAAATATATTTGTTTGGTCAGTTGTATTTGTGTTGGATTGTTTCCTTTATTATTGTAAAAAAGGGTAAAAAGGGAAGATTTTGTCGTTGACTTTGGTTTGTTGTATTTAAGTTGGATTGGTTCATTTATTGTTTTGTAAAAAAATGTAAAAGGGTAAGATGTTGTATATTTTAATTAATCTATAAAGAATATATTTATATTTATGTTATGAGATGGCCATGGTGACAACCAGAGATGTAAATATTTAGAGGACAACAAGGAGCATTGTTGAGAGAGACTGATAGGAAAGATTTATATATTGTAAGTGAGAAAACTATATATTGAAATATTTGACTAAACAAAGCATGATTCATAAAGTCAACCATTAAAATTGTGGACATGGAGAACCTGACACGGGTTGGGACCCGTGAATAATTTAATTACGAGATTCGCCGGATAATTACCAGAACTGTTTCTATATTGCGGCGTAGGTTTCCGCGAGCCTTGAATTTTGGCTTGACCATTATTCGGGTTTACACCGCGTTCATTGTTGACTTGAGACAACAGTTGTCTCAAGTCAACGATGAACGCGGTGGAAACCCGAATAATAGACAAACTTTCTGTCACTATATTTTTGGTTGCGGTATTTCAATAGCAATTAGATTCCTTTAAGATGTTGGTAATCAAAAAGGAAATCGAAAGCTAAGGTTATTTGTGCTAGTTAAAACATGTACATAGGTAGGTAATAGAGGATTAGGAGAGAAATAGAGGAAAGGTGGAGAGAAACCTGGCGTCGGTATTAGCCTACTCTAAACAAAAGGCGCCAAGGCGATCTCAATTTTAGGCTCCATCCCGTAGATGGAGAACTACACCTTGAAATGCATTCCACACAGCACTACTGTAGGGATCGGGATGCCTCCGAAAAATCTCTTCCGCTGCCGGAAAAACGAAACCGGGCCCTCGGGATGGGAAGGCAGAACTCTAGCCATCACCATCCCGATCTTCCAGTTTTCTCCTCTCGTTCACATGATATCAACTTCTTCCATTAACCCGAGGAGAGAAAATCCATCGTCTCCAATCCCACCCTCATGCACGACCCATCATCAAACATCCTTCCAACCTGAAAGCGTACCTTCTTCTTCTACCCGGCGTCGAAACCTTAGTTGCGGGGATCGCCCGCATCTCTATCGGTGATCCATCTTGGCAACTCGAAGGAATGAACGGCCAAACCCTTTCCAATCCGCGCGTGCTCTCTCATACGATCACCGAACTCATCGATCTTCCAACCACCTCACCTTTTTATTCTTCCCTTGAGAGAAGTACGTCCCTGCGCCCCTTAAGGTTCAAAATCGAAAGATTTCTTGTCATCTGAACGCACTCCACATGAGAATTTTCGCACTTAAGACCGGTTAGTATTGAACATAACAGCATTACTTAAGAACGCAGCAAAGAATTGTTAATCTCTAGCAAGTATTTGTCGACTCTAACTGATGATCCCCTCCCAGCAGTCCACACCACTCAAAAGTATTTATAACTCCGGAATATTTGACAGGGAGAAATGCCATCACGTCATATATTGGTAAATTCAAGGCTGTACCGTGTAGGGGGACCAATATGGTGGTTTCCTGTTGCCTTTCAGTTTCGCCGTACTAAGGCCAATTCCGTGAACTTCACCCTTGCAAACTGTTGTGGCAACTGATACCGGAGCAATCTCCTTGATCTGCGCCATCTGTGTCATCTGCTGAAACTGCTGCCTCTCATCAGTAAAGCCTGTTAATTTCGGTGGTGTTTGGGTCTCGCTCAAGATAATCAGCAAAGGATTTATTCTAATGATACATTTTCCTAAAATCTGAAAATATTTTCTGGTCTCTTGGTATTCAACCCGTAACCATTAGAAGTGTCAAACACAGTATCTTCAGCATTTCATTCAGATAAGAGAGTGTTTATTACTCATCTTAAGAATATCAATTAGCACTAACACGGCTTTCGTTAATTTCTTAAGTTGCGTCGTTAGGTTGGCCGATTAAGTTGAACGAGTGATTTCTCATGTACACTAATTACAAGCTCCATTGCTGGATTCACATGCGTAACCAGCAATCAGAAAAATAATGGAAAATAAAAAAGTTTTGTTATGATGAAGTCGACTTTCTTTGGGATTGCTCACGTGTGATGAGATTCGCCAAAACAAAATGGGACGCGATTTTTCATTTTTTTTAATAAAAGGCCAAACATTGTGAATTAAAACCTTTCTTAATCAATGTGCATTGAAGAACAAAATTTACCATTGGTTAACTAAAGAAAAGCTATAAATTTTCTCATTTATCGGTTTGAAGACAGGGGCAACTGCAGTCTGAGTTTAAGTTATGTCCTTATGATCAGCGTTAGCCTGCATTTACTCTCGTTTGCGTATATCTGTGTGCAGGGAAAATTCTTTCCTTAAGTGAAAGCTTACCAACCCTGACCCCTACGTCCAAGTTTTCAATCTCCTCAGCAACAGCTCAGCATTTCGGCCTGGTCCAAAATAAACGATGGATCCCAATCTTTCTTATTTGTAACTCTCTCTTCCCTATTTATCTATTTTCCCCCTCTATCAGTATATCCTCACCAATCACTCTCCTCAGAACTCCTAATAGTAGGGAGTATCTTTCGGTGAAGAAGCCTTTTCTCCACTCATTCAAATCACCTCCAAGCTAGATAGTCCTTACCTGAAAAGAAAAAAAAGAATAATGGATCAGTTACATTCACAAGAAGAGTGTACACTATTTTTAAATGCAAGGAAAACGTTCGTCACTCATATTGAATGCATCCTTAGCCCTTATTCTACAAATTGATTATTAAAAAATAAAATTATCATATCGACCTAATTTTGTATACCACTTGAATAGTTAAAACGTATTGCTGTTTAAAAAAGAAGAATTATTTTCGGATGGTTAATTTTATTCAGTTTAAGTGCGTCATATTTACTTCGCTTTTATGTCTCATTTCCCCGATGATACCATGGCATCGGCGACAGCACTAATGAACGGAATCATTTACCATTATTTTAATCCATAAAAACTTATATTTTAACTCAAATGTGAGTTTTATTGATATTACACTCGTGGCTTCTCCTCTTCATTACCTGTCACATGTTTTCATTAAGAATGTTTTCATTCATTTTAATAATGAGACAATATTCGCCTATCCAAGCACAAGTTAAGTAAAGAACCATATTTTATAAACTGCCGCCAAAAGGATAACTCAGTGAAATGTAAAATTCTGGTATTTACACAACCTAACAAACACATTACCACAATCTATAATAAAAATAATAATGATGTAAAATGTGAAATTGAGGCTATTTTATTTGCATTCTTCTTAAGATAATTAATCTTACTAGGTCAATAAAACTTGTGAGAGACTATAACGACTTTCATCACGCGCATGTATTTGAGATCGAACATCTGGAACCACTAAAGTATAAGGAAATAAGTGTTTGGATTAACCATGCAAAATAGAACTACTGTAGTTTAGCCAAGTTAGCTAAGAAGCCCTTATGACGATAGATCGAATAGAATAGAATAAAGATCGAGATAAAAGAGTAAGGCAATGTGACTGAAATGATTGCCAACAATCGATCAGTTGCATGTCTATTGCTCGTTTTAATATCTCTGGTTAAATATTTCTAAGTATTAACCGTATGAAAATCAATGCTAACTCTCCGTCCCTTCGATGGTAAAAATACTCTCCTAACAATACCGCTCACGTCAGCTAACCTATAGACCTGTGTAATATGCAAAAGAAAAACATCAAATTAACGTGAAAGTTGCGTTATCAGTCGAATATCGTTTACAAGAAATTATGCCGAAACTAGGCCCAAATATATTTCCTATTGCATTTTATCACCGAGATCTAGGGAGGGTGAGCAATTATGCTTTAAACATATCCTAAAACATCATTTGGATTAGAACCGAATCGTGTATCAGGTTATTTGATTACTTGGGGAGGCGACGGACAACTGGGGTAACTTGCGTCATCATAAAAGATGTGCAGGTTGCTAAGAAAATAATTTTTCGGGGAGTGGATAGCCTAGGCTTTTTAGTAGCCAGACTCATAAATTCTTGCATAGTTTTAAGCACAAATATATTTATACTTTAGGGGTAGGGGTACTTTAAGGGGTTTTGGGCTGACCCTCTCCACCGCTTGAACTTTCTAAAAGGCCTCTAAGTTTTTCTAAGAATTAACTGTTTCCATATCAAGATGCATCAGACATATTCAATAATTTCCTTGAGGTTTCATGCTGGAATACCTATAAGTAAAAAATCTAGATAGTTATGTATGCCTACCATATGCCAGTCATTGCACCTCGAAAAATTACCGTGCGAAGGGGATGAAATAGTTTGCAGTAATATATTCAACATTTGGAGTTCATTCTACATCTTCATGACGTTTTAAGCTGTTAAAAGAAATGACTCATGAAAAAATTCTTTAAAAACATGCTGGCCGTTATCCTACAGATCTAATACGTAAATTACAATTAAGAAAAACACTACAATTAGTAAGTAGGTTCAAAACGCGTCACTAAACTTAGGCTGCACTCACCTAATATTTTTTGATAGTGAAGAATGATTTTTTTATTATTTTGAATAGGAATTTCCCAATAAAGGTTTTAAGATAAATCAATTCAAGTAGGAGGATTAAATCAAAGTCAAATCAATATAAACAACTTTGGTGATGAGCCTGTAAAGATCACTTTATAAAACATATCTTCATAGGAATAACTATATTAGGCACGTTTTGAATTCAATTACTAGAATGATTCCAACTTCGAGAGCAAGCTTTCAACCGAAATTCCATTAAAATTTCTTCAATTAATTGATGATAATATCCTTTTCCTGCTTAACTTTCCATGCAGATTCAGTACGACCCGCGGCAGACGATTTGTGCGGTTGTTAAAATAGCAGTTGCGCCTATTATGGCCAATAGTGGGCATAAAATACGCCCTTAAAACGTGCTTACCGAGTGGTTGAAGCACACGCGAGAGGTGAAAGGAAAAAAAATGCTCGAAAAAAAAACAATTACTTATTGCATCCGGAGCCGCTGTCACGTCTCTTAAAAATTGTTGAAAAAAATCACTCAAAAAAAGAAAACACACGGCTCGACGTGATTTTTGAATCGATCCTCGCTCGTTAAATCATAAATAAACCTCTACGCTTAGGAGGAGGCATGGGTTCGCCTCGCAAATCTAATTCCAGCCGCCCTTGTGGAATATACACGAGTTAAGTTTTAACCACGACGGCCGTACAGGAGGGCCCGTTGGCTCGCGACCTCACACATCTCCACACGGATTCAACTGACTTTATTATCAGGGGTGAGAATCGGTGGCCAATAGTCTATAAACGTCGTTAGATGCAAATTCACGGTCGATATATTTACCGACTGGTTTCTTTCGCTGATTATTTTGTGCCAGTGACAGATTATATTGGATATTTTGGATAGTTTCCCAAAGTATTCATTCGTTTACTAAAAACCGTTAACATTTCATAGATCCTTGGCGTAACATTTTCATTTTTCAGACAAAAACTTTTTCACTCATATTTTCATATTTGAGCAAACATCAGTTGAATGCGTTGATTTGTCGACACCAGAACATTATATTTATTAATTCTCCATGATTGGTTGAAACCTATGCAATCGCCACCATTTAATTTCGGTAAGCTATTTTTTAGTAAATCCAATTACTTAGCCGTCAAAAAATCTAGTAGATAAAGTAACGTAAATAATCAAATTTGATTTAAGCATCAATTATCGGGCAGCTTTCAATCCTTAGGAAGGTTCGTTAGAAATGCAATGGTTGGAGGATGGATTGTTTTTCACTGAAGGCCAAGTTTAAAAAATAATATGTAAATCGTTGCAGTAATTTTGTGTAACTTGAATAGTGCGTAAATTGGTTTTGTGTTTAGGCTTAGTGAAATGAATACACGTTGTCAGTTTCGCACTTGCATTTCACATATGGAACAATTCTCGACCAATTTCAACGATTTCACGTCATTTTTCAAAGGAATTTCCTACTCTTTATCTTATGTTACTACGCCATTGATTTTCAAAACCATCCTATAAGCTTCTGCCGGATGCAAGAACTCAATCAACTTTATCGTAAACTTAGTTTTAAAAAAATTAATTCACACAAAGTTATCAATGAAATAATTAGTACACAAGATAAAACATTTTACATATTTGCGCGAGCGGCCATATCGATGATTTTTTTAAAGGAATTAAACGCTCATCATGGTGGATTACACATGTAAGCAATGACAGTAGCCTTAGAAGTCATTTGGAAGTGGTACTTCGGTGTGTAAGCATGGACGTAATGGGAGTAGGGATCGATAGCGGTAGTTATCGACCTAGGTTTGCAATTGTAAGGAAAATAGCTTGGCTTCTCTTTTGCCTGCAAGTAGCATTTTATTTATGTGATCGTGTTCTTAACATTCGGTAAAATCCTGATGACATATCTGTGATCAGGATTAAAAAAGTAAACAACGAATAAATTTTCCGGAGGATAACTCATCGTTACAGGTTACAGATATATATACTCATTGGCACCTGGAGATGTTTCTAATGTTAAATAGAACTCAAACGTAAAACTTAAGTTTGTTCTGATATTGAATAATGAGAATTTACATTGATTCTCTTACTTGATACGATTTAAAGATACACATACATTTTTAAAGTAGCTTATGCAAATTAATAAAATCCACGAATGTCTGTGAAGCCCGAACAATTCGAAGTACGCACGCAATGAATGCCAAAATTAGGCGATTTACAAAATTAACATATTTTGTTAACTCCCGTCCGTCATTATTTTTTTTCAAAAACCAGAAGTAATGTGTTATCAGAACGAGAGACTGCAAGTAGCAAAACAAATTGTACATCACCGCAGTCGAAATATCCATACACGTAACTTATCCATGTGCAAGGCCACCTTAACTTTGATGTGCAAAGGATCGATGTTTTTACCAACATCGACCGACACCTGCGATTTTTTTACTGGACGTCCTCTTTCAATTTTTTCATCCGATGCTCGTCCCGACTAGTTATTACTTTCACAGGATCGACAAAAGCCGCAGCAATGCATTCATTGTTTCCCAGATCGGTCGACTCGCGTGAGCCATCGGGGCCGCCACCGCTGGATCACCCAGAGGGGATGCAGGGCAGCCACGGTGGCGGCAGTGGCGTTTTTCATCGGTCACACTTTTGAGTAAAATATTCAATGCGGCGGTTGTGCCACATTTTCGAGGGCGATCGAAACCCATTGGCCAGCGCCAGTGACACGAGCGAGTGAGGAAAGCACCCAGAGTGACCGCGCACGGGGAGAAAAATGTAATTTTTTGGCCGCGGCGAGTGACCGATGGCCAACCGCAAACTGAATCTGGCATAAGTATTTATGGGGTAATCTAATTAACCTCCGGGCTATCAATTTAGATGGGATAGTAATGGCCGGCGAGCAAGGGATCCTGCATAAACATCTATTGCCGAGATACTGGGCCCGTCAGCCAAACGGGCGAGACCAACAAGCCACCGCGACGATTTCCCATAGTCCTACCCCCGCAGTCTGACCCGAGTGAATTTATTCCCCGTTGGTAAATGGTTTTTCAAACGTGGCAACAACGGGAAATGCTTTTGATACATTCAAGCATAGGAAAGCCTCATAAGCGTGTGACAATTTGTTCTCGGGATATGATCGCCTGCGTCACTTGATACAATTTTTTATCAACATAATGACTGGATGAAATCCAATTTAGAAATACCTCCTCACGATATTTGAGAAAACCGTCCATGGTTTTTACCTTCATGATGTCAGAAGTCCTGATGTAATTGTAGGTTATATTTTAATATAATGGGAAATTATTAAATACTGAGTTCTATATAAAAGGAAGCACTTTTTTCCAAGGCATATATTGAACGATTCATTAATGATGTAGCAAAAAAGGGAATTGAAACTAGAGTTGCACTAGTTTTAAAATCATTATAAATTTATTAATTCATGCATATTCATTTATTCATTCAATCATTATAAATTTATTATTTATTTAGTTATTTGACAGTTTTAATTATTGTTTTATTTGTGAGTCATTCTTTTATCATAATTATTTTTAAAGGTAGCAAAATAATACCAGTTACAAACAACACACCATTAATCCCAAAAACACTTTTTTAATGTTTGCATTATTCCCAAAAATGTGTTTTCTAATATTGAAACTTCAGGGGACTATTATCCACCTAAATATATTCCACAAATTAGTCAAAATAAATATTGCACGCTTAGCTGATTAATTTTATTTCTCGTCCATATTTTTACAAGGACAGACGGGGAAAAACGGAAATAATGCTAGAATATACAAACTAAGCACACACATGCACGCTAAAATTCTGTTAAGTTTTCCTGTTTGAAGATAAATGGAAACAAAATATAACTCAATAGTGAGTCGAACATAGAATAGAGAAATATTATTATTATTATTAGTCATCGATGCAATGTGTTTCGTGCTGGATTCGAAATGAATGCAATGAAAACGTTTTCTCTCAAACATCAAAAAAGTATACGGAGACAAAATTACATCACTGTGGGCTGGTGAATCAGCAAGTTATAAAATGTTTTTTCTGATAAACGTTTTCTTTAACTCAATAGTTCTAGTAGATAAGTGCAATTCAAGCTCGATAGTTCAAAATTAACCACTAGTATTATTCAAGGAACAGCAATTCGTGACGCCTAATTTTCAGAACTGAAATAAAAATGAAAAATAAAACGGTGGATATTCTTCTTATTTTAGCTGCAGCAGTTAATTTTAAATTATTCTGTAAAAATTATTCCGGCCGCTATTATCACTCATTAGATAACCAACATGAAACGATAGAATAACATGCGTGTTTTCAATCATTTCTAATCACAACTCTCTCTCTCTCTCTTTTTATTATAGGTTTTAGGAGTTCTCTTGCTCAGTCATCGCCGCCCAATATCTTGGGAGAAGCCACTTAGAATCTTGGAATAAGGAAGGAAATAAATGGGGATTCCCGCACCAAATTCATAATCCTTCACAAACACCCTCTACTCCTATGTCACGCCGGAATAATTCGTCTTACCCCAGCCAACGACACCCCTTTAGCCTTTTAAACGCTCGTCACTTTTAACGGCCTTTTTTCCACGAATAATTATCTCCGGGTTAGATGCACTCTGCTGCCTTCAAACGGCTCATTTCCCTTTCTTGTTTTGGTTCCCGGAATTATTCCGTCGTAGGAATGGTGACCGTCCTAGCACGTGATAACATGCCTCCTAACCGTAAGCACACCGCACCAACACGCCTACCTACAGGCTTAAAACTTCCCAGGATTTTCGGACAGCAAGACAGATTCCGCGGAACTAAAGTGCGTGTATCCCATCACCTGGGTACCATCGGATTGTGAATTGAGTCACCTCATTAAGAGTGTCCACAAAATATAAAAATTAACGAATAGCTTATTAGGGACATGAGATATTTCTTATAAGTGTAAATAGTTCATAGACGACGATTTTAAATCAAATTTCACGCAATGGAAATATTTTTGAGAACAGGATGAGTTACAACTGTCACCCAACAACCTTAACCAAGTTGACATATTGAAATTACCGCCTTGCTTGAAATATTTACAGCTTATGAAGACATCTGGCGGTATTTGAATAAAGTTTGGCATCCCAAATCAAGCCAATCGCTCTGTTGTTGCTAAGATTTAAGATATGTACAATCCACCATATTTTTATTTTAATAATTGTATGAGTGAAAATTGATCATAATCTAGGCATACGAATGTTCATGTAGGTATTGTTTAGGAAACCCGTATTATATTTGGATTGCATTTATAATGATCATCCAACTACCTTAATCTAGCTGGTATTTAAGATTTTACGCCTCGTGTGGAATGTGTATAACATACACACTTTGTCGTCCGAAGCCTTTTTGCATCTATAATTTCCTGCGTTTATGTATTTTAAATGTAATCACGCACAGATCTTAGTCTTCCTACCTTAGCTCCATCTAATTATCATGAGCCTTACTAAATATACGGCTAAAAGTGGAAGCCTTGAATGTGAGCATCAAATGAACCCTTATTTCTTGCCAGCACCCAACCTAAGGTGCTATCCTGACGCACTCTCATTAACTGATATACCTTCAATTCATTTCCCTCATAGCTCAAATTCAAGGGATTTCCCAACCGGCATTTGCTCCCTTTGAATCAAAGGTGCAAAAGATGATGAATGGTCCTGGAATAGGAGGAGAAATTAATTGCTGCGGGATGTGGAACGGGTGAATTGCCAGCCCAATAAGACGGTAGGAAAGCCCATGGTGAAGAAGGAAGGATGCCATATCCACTGCAAAGCCACATCAAAGAGAATTAATTAAGATCCTTCAGCGTCTTAGGGATGAACAACAATCCTCAGAAAATATTATGGTTTTGAATTAAAATTCATCACAGACAGAATAAAGAAGGTAATCGCCAATGAATATGATGTCGTTTAGCATAATGATTTTAACTGGAAAAATTATCAATTGATAATATACTTTGCTACAGATCAGTTCAGTTTACATTAAGTTAGAACCATGATCAGTTACATACTGTGTCAAACAATTTGACATTATGACATAAATGACTATTTGACGAAATGGATTTTTTTTCTGTTTTCCATTCAAATATTTTTCATTCTTACCGGGGGGACTTTAGAGGAACTTGAAAACGTCCACATCCCGTAGATCAATCCAAATAAGCGCTTGACACCCCTTCTCTTTCACTGAGTGGAGTGATCACTCTTTTCACATTCTCCCAAACATCCCCAACTTTCTCATCGATGCAACCCTCATTCAGCACAACCTCATGTTTAATATCTTCGCTCTCTCCTTGTCACCGCCCTCACATCGGTACACGGTGTCCTCTCACTCGTCAACCAATTGGAGAATCCGGTGAGGGAACGCAAAAACATGAGTAGGAGCGAGAGAGAATTGACGCGAAAAAAAGACTTCCGTTCCGCACCCAAATGAAGGTTAGGCACCAATGCCATGGACTGAAGCATTTTCATAAGTTTGTATTCCCCCACACATCACCATTCACCCTCTCCTTCTTTATTGGTCAGTTTTGAATCAACTTTACCTCCATTGTTTCAATTTCTCTTTTCCAGCTCCCACAATGAATACTAGAATATCAACTGTGGCTATTTTTATACATTATTTCCACTTACATTATTTTGTTTTTAAGGATATTTATTTTACAATTTACTTCTCTGATATCTGCGGCTACTTTCGGCAACAAATTCTAAGACCTAATAGTACCCAGGACCAACTTTTATTTCTCAAAACTGGCGAGTGGAAATTTTTTTAGCATTAATTAATAGTGAATTTTGATTATTCCTGAAATAGATGTTGGGATGTGAAAAGTTCTGGAAGAAACTGCGATTAGTCGCAGGCACCTACTTATAAGCCTGTCAATAAGCGCGGAAAATTTCATGGCAGCCTTTCATATTTGAAGGCTGTCATATGAAGTATTTATGCCTACATACTTACAGAAATGCGAAAAGAATGACTTCTTCAACATGCCATTCAAGACAACCAAGCGAAACGAATTTGGATTCGAGTTTTAAAAACAATCATCCATCGTATCACTTTCGTTATGCTCCATTTCACAACTGCCGCTACAAATTTACAACTCCTATTTATCCGGGGGACTTTTATCCGCGGGAGGCTGTACAAAAAAAACGTAAATATCCCTTTCAAAAAAATGGATAAAAAATCACAATTGATGATCCAAACAAGTGTCGTGGGCAGCGTACCTGGGCAGCCATGACAAACAATGTAATCAGCAATGTAGTAGCAGGATGTTCGTCGCCAAAGTCCGTGTCCCGCGATATCACGTGGACCGTGCACGTGGCGGCGATGGCACTGACGCAAGGATAGGAGACGGACGGTGGGAGAGCGTGGAGAGGGGGAAATCATCCCGCGGGGCGGAGGGTGAATGTGGGGTGCACAATGGTTTCAGCGGTGCCTTCAAAAGGGGACAGGCAGTCGAGGGGAAAACGGACGCAAAAAATACAGAGAGTATTGTCGATACTCCCGTCGGGTCTTTATTTCGTGAATGCGAAATTACATACATAGGTTTCTCTCGTTATTGGGGTATTCTTTTTTTTCAGAAAGAAAGTTGAGATGAAAGGGAGAAAATTACGCTATACATAACATTTATTCATCGAAATCATTAGTACAAATGGGTAACCTATGAAAAATTGGTCGATGGTAACTAATATTTACTGATTTATACTGTTAATTACATATTTTTTGTTATTGCTGTCTAACTAACGTCCTCAGCTCTCCGTAGACACCTCGATTACTAAACTCGACCTACTCGTTCCGGAGATACAACTGAACTGAGCGCGCGCCGTGCGCACACAAGCCCAAATTTAGACCCCCACGCGCAGTGCTGTGACGTCACCTCGCAACCTCTCCTCTGCTCGCGACAAACCTTTTCCGGTAGACGACGAAATGGACTATCTAGTGATAGTTTTAATTGTTCTGTAATCCTTATAGTTTTTGCACACGAGGCCCTCGAAAGTACACAAATATTGGTTGCGGAAAAACCTTACATGATACCGAGAACGAACCATAAGATGTTCATTCGGATTCACATCCAAAATAGTGACGCGATGAGTGCTGTCATTGTGAGGGGTGTCACACTGTTTTTGGCCGTTTTTAATCACATTTTCGGTCATGCTTACATCAATCCAACCTCGAGAATGCTGCCTCATCACCGCTTTAACTGAAACAAACCTCATCTTCTTAATCCTTTCTTTATGGTGAAGACTGCTCCCACTGTTTTTTTCCTTTAATTTGCGTTATAATACATTTCACAGGTAACCCCAAAATTAACAGTAAATATTTTAAAATTGAAATTAATTCAAACATGAAATTATTTTACAAAAATTCATATTTCTTGTGATTCTTTTCTGGTCCTGAGATGGTTTCTGAAAATTATTTCTGTCAAACGTGTGTGCTTAGCCTTCGATATTCATTGTAATATTTCTTTATGAACGAGAAAATATAAGGGGATGATGCCCTCAATTTCCTGAGATAATAAGCACCTCCTGTCAATTTTCCATCAAACAGGCTTTTGTTTTTTTGCAAAATATCCAGATATGATTTTGAATTAGGCCCACGTAACTATAAATTTGACTGATGAATGAAATAGTGCGGAAATAGGAGTTTTTATGCGAACGTACTCCAAAATATTCGATGTGAAAAGATCAACAAAATTCATTTTGTCATTCAGACTCCAATATACTCCCGCGCCTTATTTATTCAAATATTATTCAAATGCCGAATTATAGTCACTTGTATAGGTACTGACGGGTGCATTTTTTTCAACGAAATCACCTCCATTTAGGTAAACAGATTTGACGGTGATTTACAATGCCGTTTCTTTTTAGAACCTTTTCGTACTATCCTTGTCAATATGACTCAATTTCCAATCAATTAGCATTGGGAGAATACAAGTTAATGGATTACATGGAAGAAAAATCATCGATCTTTCACGTATTCATCGAATAAAAAATACATTCTAAGAGTGTATTTCAGTACATAATTCAGAATTAGATCATAAAAATGCATTAATTTCGTTTTCGTATAAAGTGTAAACCTTATCTACCAAATAATTTCCTGTTTGTACTTATTTCAACTTACGTTAAGCACTCCATTTCCTTTATATGTTAGCTACTAACACTTATGACGGCAGCAAAGCCAGTAGAAACAGAGAAAACACAATGCCAATTCTAGATTAGGTATATGATGACACCCAGTATTAAGTGCTGAAAAAGAATTTGAGATGTAAGGCTGACTATAACCATACCCAATATTTTTCCCAACACCATTTACGTAATTTTACACATCACTGCATATTTTATTACCTTTTTATACTGGAATTGCGGATTTATAAAAGTGGTTCCGATTCATAGTAGCCAATTTTATTACACGTCACCTATCCCGATAATCTGTCTCGGTTGCATGAAAAAATTAGCATAATTGTGCTATTTTTGACAATGATTGAAAAATCCGAAAGTCAGAAAAATGAATCCGCGTGTTGGATAAAAAGCCAAAAGCCGTTCATTGTAACTCTGCTTAAATAATTCTCTAAAAACTCAGTAAAATACTTTAAATGGAGAGATTGATAGAAATCAATTGGCTCGAACTCTCACTAGAGAACTGGTTAATTAAACGCATGAGGATGTGAGGCGTCAATTACTAAAAGCGTACGCAAATTTAGAGGAGCAAAAGGAAAAAATTACCTATTCATGAGCAGCCATGTGCTTAACAATGCACTGAATAGGGAATTCCGGAGCATAAATACCGAGAATAATATCAAAGGTGCCTTTATTTACCACCAAAACACTATTATTAACGTATGTCACTAATTTTTACCCTATTAGCCAGTTTATATTAATATTAACTTAAAAATAGATGAGTGAATAAATTTTAATATGATTACCTACCGTGTACATGCAAAATAAATACTAAATGTCATTTACCTTAATTTTACTTCTAAATTTATTTCATGTTCAATTTACTTGTTTTACATATTGATTTTGAGTCTGAAATAACTTAAAGTTCAGCCATTTATACTTGGATTTTTCCAAAATACTTATTCAAGTTATAAGGTCTCTGACAGATTAAGTGGTTCGGGATTAAAAGCAAAATAGTTGCCTTCAGAAAGTCTCACCTAAGCTCCTATCAGTGCGACTTTTAACTGTGCTTCACAAGAACCAAAAGGTTGCCTAGAAAATGAACGAGGTATGTGAATAGTCGATAATTTTAATGGTCCCGATCGGTTTTTCGGTTAATTTGGATGTTCGGTTTTTAAAGAACAAAAATTACCTTATATGAGGCATACCTAGTGATGTAAATTTTCCGGAAATTTCGAAAGCCAGAAAAAAAACCGGGTTTTTCGTTTTATTGCTGGAGAAATTGAAAGTTTTGAGAAAAACAATCCAAGTACTTTCAAAATCAATATTAATTGTACAGCTTGAATAATAAGCATAAAAATAGTTCCAAAATTTTGTATGAATAGTAGTAGCAGATGACAGTACTTCCAAAACACAATGGTTTTAATAAAATTGAACAAATTAGGCATTTCGGCATAACCATATGAAATTTTAAAAAATTGATAAAAGAAAATTTTACTTGCTGATATAATAGACTAATTTTAGGTTTAGTAAATAAGTTTTTTTTCTTTTCCTTAAACTACGACCATGACGTGGTGGAAGGGCTTGCGCGTTCCAATGACCCCTACAGCTGGACTGGCAGGAGCAAGTACTATTGCCCACTAGGGAGGGTGTTGTGCCAGGCAGCGGGGGAGGCAAGGCCTCCGCGGTCGCCATCACACGAAATCCTTCCACAGCATCATCATCGGCGGAAACAAGGGATAGGAGGGAGAAGAAGAAGAAAAAAAGAAAGAGGAGGAGGAAAACAGTGGTAAAAATAGGAACTTGGAACGTAATGACCATGATGAGGGCCGGGAAGCTTGAAAATATTAAACAGGAAATGTAAAAAGGAAAAATAGATGCCTTGGGATTGTGCGAGGTGAGGTGGAAGGATAGCGGGGACTCTTGGAGTGATAGCTACAGGGTAATCTATAGAGGGGGATATGAGAATCAACGTGGGGTAGGTATGGTATTGAACACAAAATTGGGGCTGAGGGTGGTGAACAATGAGCAGGTGAGCGACAGGATACTAGTGGTAGAAATGAAAGCACGCCCGACGAATTTCGTACTGGTCCAGGTATACATGTCTACAAGCAACCATAGGGAGGAAGAGGTAGAAGAAGTGTAGGTACGAGCAAGTAGAAGAAATAATTAGAGAAGTGCCGGGAAAGAAAAAGGGAGGGACGTGGGAGGGAATAGAAGTGGGAGGGTTTGGGCTAGGAAGAAGAAATGATCGCGGTGAAAAGACAGTTGAGTTTTGTAGAAGAAATAAATTAGTAGTGACAAACACTTGGTTTGAACATCACCCCAGGGGTAGGTACACATGAAAAATGAGGGTGATACTGGGAGATACCAAATTGATTATATAATTGTAAGGCTGAGATTTAGGAACAGCGTAAAAAACTCGCGTAGCTATTCAGGGGCGGATGCGGACCCAGATCATAACTTGGTGATGATGAAGTGTGTAGTTAGATTCAAAAGGTTTTGTAAAGGTAGGAAGTTAAAAGAGGTGGAACCTTGAAGCATTAAAAGGGTTGAAAAGGAGGGAATACTGATAAAAAATAACATAGGTGAATCAAAGAGGATGGGAACAATAGAGAGAAGATGGGAGATTATAACAACAGGCATCGTAGGAGTTGCAGAGAACAATAGGAACGGTGGAAAAGAAGAGGGTTAAGAAGCAGTGGGTAACGGAAAAAATGTTTAAAAAAATGTAGGAGAAAAGGATGTGGAAAAAGTCAACATCGAAGTAGGCAAGAGAGAGAGTTCAAGGAATTGAATAATAAACTCCGGCGAGTGACCAATCGGGCAAAAGAAAAGTGGTGGATGGGACAATGCGAGGAAATGGAAAAGCTGCAGGAGGAGGGGCAAGTGGGCGCTTTGTACGCCAAGGTGAAAATATTGTCGGGTGACAAGATAGAGCAAACGATACCAAAGGTTAAGGAGAAAAGAGAGAAGATATTAATCAAACAGGAAGATATCTAGAAAAGGTGGAGAGAATACGTAGAGCAGCTATATGACTGCGAGAATAAACCCTTTAGTCTAGATATAGAGGATGAAGGAACAATAGATAAGAATGACCTAGGACCAGAGTTACTTGACATCGAAATAGAGAGGGCATTAAGAGAGATGAAGGGTAGAAAAGCCGTGGGATCCGATAACCTACCTGCGGAGCTACTGAAGACTCTTAAGTAGTAAGGGGAGAAAATCATTTTTCGAACTTATTCGCAGAATCTACGAGGAAGGAGTATGGCCAGAGAATTTCGTGAAAACAGTATCAATACCTATCCCGAATAAGAAAAAAGTGTCAGAATGCGAGGAGTATATAACAATCAGTTTAATTTCGCACGCGGCAAAAGTTTTACTTAGAATAATAAATAGAAGGTTGGAGAGCAGAGCAAACTACTATTTAGTCGATGACCAATTAGGGTTCAGGAAGGGGAGGGCCACCAGAGACGCGATTGCGGTAGTGAGGACACTTATAGAAAGAAACATAGTATAATCAGGATGTTTTCGCTTGCTTTGTGGATTTCGAAAAGGCGTTTGACAGGGTAAACTGGGAGAAACTAATGCAGATACTGGGGAAAATAGGAATAGATTGGCGTGATGGGAGACTCATCCGAAACTTATATATGGAGCAGAGGGCTCAGGTGAGGGTATCTGACGGTGAATCAGGGTGAGCAGTTATAGGTCGTGGGGTGCGGCAAATGTGCCCGTTGTCGCCTTTGCTTTTGAACATCTATGTTGAGGAAATAGTAAGAGAGGCATGGGAGGAGCTAGATGTGGGAATGAAAGTAGGAGTCCTGTGGATAGAGTCGGTAAGATTCGCGGACGACCAGGCGTTGGTCAGTCGGTCATCGAAAGGATTGCAAACTTTAGTAGATGCATTGGAAAAGCAGTGCGAGAAATATGGGATGAAGATTAATAATAAAAAAACAAAAGTAATGATATTCTCTAGGACAAAGAAAGCGAGGCTGGTGATAAGAGTAGGAAGTTAAAAACTGGAGCAAGTCGAACAATTTAATTATTTGTGTAGTAAGTACGCTAGAAGAAACAGGACATAGTAGAAAATGCATTAGGAGAAGAGTAGCGCTAGCGAAGGAAGCGTTCAATAAAAGAAGGGAGCTGATGACGAGGACCTTAAGCAAGGATGTAAAAAAGAGGCTGGTGAAAAGCTTCATATGGAGTGTGGCGTTGTATGGAGCAGAAACGTGGACCTTGAGAAAGTAAAGACTAAATAGGCTGAAGGCTTTCGAGATGTGGGTGTGGAGGAGGATGGAGAAGGTGCTCTGGACGCAAAGGAAGACAAATGAGGAAGTGCCTGACATGGTGGGCGAGGAGAGGAAACTTATGGATGAGATTAAGGAAAGGTAGGGTAGGTGGCTGGAAACGGTAATGAGGGGCTTTGCTGAAGGCCGTGATAGAGGGAAGGATGTTGGGTAAGCGGGGAAGGGGAAGAAAAAGAATCGGTTTTATGGACGGAATGAAGAAAGGTAGGCCTTATGCTGAGATGAAGAAATAAATACTAGGGTTAGATAGAGCACGGCACGTGTAAGAGTCCGTTGGATATTCTCTCACTTTCATCATAACCTACCTCTAATCGGTAGATTACTATAAAGAATGAATTAAGCGTTTTTGCTAACTTTGTGGAGCATAATTAGGTGTTTGACAGATTTAATTGGAAGACACGAATGAAGATATTGATGAAAATAGGAATAGATTGGCGAGATAAAAGACTCCTCTGCAACTTAATGGCCCAGAGGGAGGCTAATGGAGAATCAGGATGGGCAGTTATATACTGCAGGGTTAAGCTGTCTACTTTCACCTTTGCTTTTAAAATTTTTGTCGAGGAAATGATAAGAGAGGTTTGTGAGGAGCTAGATGTGGGGATAATAGTAGCACTGATGATAAGGTTGGTTAGATTCATGGAGGATCACGGGTTTAGCTACAATAGTTATATTAGAAAATTAGTACATAAAATACTGAATGAATATTAAACAAAACCCACCAACAAAGAAAGCGAGGCTAGTCATAAAGGTAGGCGGGCACAAACCGGAGCAAGAATATCAATGAAATTAATTTGGTAGTACACTGGAGGTAAAGGAGATCAATGGTATAGACATTAGAAGGTGAATTGCGCTAGTGAAAGAATCGTTCAGCAATACGAGGGAGCTGAAGATGGGAACCTTGCGTAATGATGCAAAGAAAAGGTGCAAATGTCTAATAGTTTAAAATGGAGAGTGGTGTTGTATGGTGCAGAAACGTGGACTCCGGCAAAAGGGGGCCAGAATAGCCTGTTTGGTCTGTGAGATATGGATGTAAAAGGGAATAGAAAAAGTACAGAGGATGAAAATAAGGACAATCGAGGACGTCCTTGGTATGTTGGATGATGAGAGGAAATTTCTGGAGGCGATTAAGAGGGGGCAGAGTTAGTTGGCGGTTGTAACAGGTAATGAGAGACGAAGGCCATGATGTAGGGGAGGATTTTGGTTAAGCAGGGAATTGGAAGAAAACATGGGCTTCTTGAATGGGATGAAGAGAGGTAGGACGTATGATAGAGTGAAGAAAAAATTGTGAGAGGAAAAAGAAACCTGCGTCTGTAAAAACCCCACTGGATTTTTACTCACTTCCATTTACGCCTACCATAACCGGTAGATAACCCTGATAATAATAATAATGAGATGTTAAACTTTTATGATAATTTCGTATGTTCGTTTTATCCTTTGGGCTCAAAAAAACCCTAATTATTTTATTACTATGCAATGCAGGGGAGTAAAAATAGGGATGCTGGCTGAATTCTGGATTCTACATAAAACGTTACAGAAATTTTCAAAGGCAATCAAACTCGTACTCTGTGCTATGAGGGGTGCACTTCGTGTGCTATGATTCGCCAGTCAGATGCAGCATAATATCGAGGAATTCTTCCCCTTTCGCTTTTTTATTTTAATGCTAGTTCTGACCGTTTCTCTTCTCTTGTATTCTGACAGTCTAATATTTAGCTTTTGCACTGATCGTTTATTGGTTAAAAATCAAGATCCACGGTACAGTCGAGTGTAGAGTTCTAAATGTACTGTTATGTTACTTTTTACCAATAGTGTACCAAAAATTGAATATCTTAACCATAATCAACCAAACCTATTCTTTGACTCGGCTCTAAAAGTTATAGAACCATCCCCTCTGATAACTTTCCTTTCGGTCTGAAGCAACGATTTCATGGGGAGCAGACTTGAATTATATTGATAAATGGTTATGCAGCTATAATGAGAAGCAAGTGATGACCTCGGGTGTTTTTCCAGAATGATATGCCACCCTATACGCTATCCAGCCGCCATTTGTTGACCAGTTGCAAATTAACCCTCCCGGTGGGCGCGCCCGCGGCAAATTGCCGCATATTTTCGATTCTGAGCTCTCCTTTTGGTACCGTTTGTATTTAATGCCCGTGTCTACAGGTATTTATTTTTCATGATAAGAGGGAGTATTACCGATATCCGGATCAATTATCCACCGAACGCTTCAGTAGCTGTGTGGCATAGAAGAGAGTCTGACGTGTCCATACCAACATTTTCGCTTGCGCGCCCGGTAAGGTGAGTAATGTTTTTTGTCTTTTTCTTAAGTTTTGGATTATCACTCTCGTAAATTTAGAAGACCACCATATAATCAAGCTGTGTACCGTCTTATTACTTTGATTTTTTTTAAATGGCTGTCACCAACATTGTAAACCAGTATATTTCCTAAGTTATCCCAGTTCTGGTTCTTTTTTAGGTCTCGTAAATTCTTGCGCCCTGGGACTTCAGGGACTGAGAGAGTCCTCATGGAATCATCGGAAGGTGAAAAAGAGGACGAGTCTGAGTCTATCCCGTGAGTGACTTTATTGACAAGGCGGGGGGCTTGAGTTGAGCTTAACAAGAGCGGTCAGTAGGGATTTTAAACTCTCCCAGATTCCCTGAAACCTCCTTGCATTGGACATTATCTTATTTAAATCACCCGCGTCTATGAATGAGGCATTTTTAGTTTAAAATATAAAAAAATCAATAAAATATTATTTTTATCACATTAATTTTCTAATTCTGCAATGGAATTATTCTCTGAATGTTTATAGGCGAAAATATCGACCAATGTATAGACCAATTGTACTTTTATCTCAACATTGGTGGCTCAGATGATTGGTGCGAAGATTCTGAACATCATATTATTAGCTTTTCTGTTTTTGGTCTCACTTCGTAGATGTTCTTTCAATGAGCAGTCATACTGAATATAAAATACTTGTACTTTTCCACAGTTTCAAATTTAAAAGTAAAGAAAAGACTAAGAATTTCATTTCAATTATGAATATTAATTCTCATCTTTTGATCATAATTGAACTAGATATTAAATGACAAAATTCAATTGATGAATTTATGCTGTTCGTTTTTTGAAAACTTAACGGTGGTTATAACCAAGATTGTAACTCAATATCCCGGAGTTTCTTGGAAAGGACTTCTCCTGGAATCGACTCGTCAGTAGATGGCAAAAGTAGCGGTTAGAGGCTGAGAAAAGGGCGGAGTGGCGGGAAACGGGCAGCATGGGTGAGGGGGGTTACGTCGGTGGAAAGGAAGATGGGGCAAACCGAGGGCTGTCGGATGGCGGGATAAATGCGCGAGGATTGTTGTAATAGGCCGCGGCGGCGGCGGTGGCGGTGGCCGGGAGATGGAAAGGGGTTGACGGCGTTGATTGAAAACTCGAAAACTGGCCGCAGAAGGCACACGATAGTGGGGAAGTCTCCGAAGTGGGAGGGTAGGGTGTAGAGTGACGAGAGGTGAAGGGAGGGGGCAAACGGAGTCAGATTAGGGTGGGAAAGTGAGGAGTTCGTAGGGCAAGTGGGAGGGAGAGGGAGGTGGGACACACCGCTGCACGGCGAAAATATTAATGCATTGCGAGCGGCGAGCGTTTAATTAATTAATCCCGTAAGTCGCTTTTGGAGATTTGCGCTGTGCATTTTGCCAGAGAATGCAAAACACGAGCAAAAATGTCAATTGGATTGCTCGGATTTACATTCGCTCTTAATTTGATTACTGAAAAATGAACTGAGAAGCCGTTAATAAAGAAGTGGCGGGTAGGAAATATCAGTAACTCATTTGTTGCAATGGTCCAGCAAAAGTTTTAATCCCTACGTAAGTCAACCGGCCGATTTACGTCTTTTAAAGACTATTCGCAATGATTACATTCGACGGATAGATATGTTTCATGGTGAACAAATAGACTCCTGCGACATCACTATAACAAAAACATGAGAAGCCTGTGAGGCGCCTATGGATGAATTGAAAGTTGATCACACTAGCCGGCAGGGGCTGAAAGTAGGTGGTGGTGGTGCAGTTACGAGGGTTTTTAAAACAATTAACAATTATAAAGACTCCTTCCAAGTAAGTAATATCATAAAAAAGAAAAATTACTATAATATATGAATAATAATAGAAAAATGAAGTAATAGCAACAGTTGTCTATTGCGGTAAGGAAAGTAAGTCGTCGAGAAACCTAATATTTTACTCGTGGGATATTTCTGTAGTTTGCAAAATTATTGCTTTTATCTAGCCAAAATGGTGGAATAACAGAAGCCAGATACTTTGAAATCACAACAATAACAGCTGGAAAAAGCATTTTATTGGAGGAGTGGTGAAGTTTTTCATGCCATCTCGAGCTGCCTCGCAAAATAGCCTCCGAAATATAAATTATTTCAAGCCGGAAACCGTAGAAGGTTATGGACGAAAAGTGGGGGAGAAGGCTGAACACTACAATAATGAATAATAAACGCAATCATGAGAGAAAATTTAAACACTGTTAATGTTGAAGAAAAATTACTGAGAGATAAACAAATTTTGCAACCATTTTGGAAAAATGCAGCAGAGCCGTCTCCGCAGAATTTTCTTGGAATAAAAGCCTAGTTGTCAACCCAATGTTAGTGGACCAACACTTCGATGATATCGGGGACAGGCTATGGAGCTTAATCCATGAAGTGAAGAAGAGGAAATGGGAGAGAAATTTTGACGAGGGAAACGCCTCTCAAACCCTCTTACTCGAGTCAAGGAGGGAAGGATTTCTGGACAGAAGAGTGGGAATAGGAAATCCGATCGTCTGCGGAGAATGAGGTAGAAGGAAAGGGAAGCAAGAGGAAGAAAGGGGTAGGTGAACCGAAAAGGACCCTACAGGGCATGGAGGGCGGAAGAAGGGAGAGGAAAGGTAGAGGAAACAGGAGGGAGAGAGGAAGAGATTTGGGGGGAGTTATTTCCTGGAAAATGACTCAGGAAGGAGACGAAGGGTGGGCCGGGGAGAGAGGATTTGACTAATGAGGCTTAGTGTCCACATGATGTCAGCTTAGGAATAAAGCGATAGGACGGCACGACGTCGGTCTCATCGCAAAACGCCACGAAATAACGGCATTAAATGCTTCGAAATCGCACATACCCGCCCAGAGAGAGAGAGGCTGGGCGGGAGCGAAAAAAAATAGATAACGGATGAGCCGAGGCAGCGATTTTAATCGGAACGGTGTATTTTTTCCCTCTCCTGCAACATTTTTTTTCAATTAAAAGTACTCTCCCTTCTCTCTCACTCATCAAGAGGGAGAGAGGATTCACTGGTATAGGGCATTCAAATGAGATCGGTAGGTAGCCAAACGTAACACGAGCTCGCATCCTAATCCATGTACATGTAGTGTGCGAGTGTATACACTATATATCGTAATATCGTCGGGTGGAAGCGAGAGAGATGCGCACATATAAATCTTCGGGTCTCGACCCGATCTGGGTGTTAAAAAGTTGGTTTATTTGACATCAAATTACACTGTTGCCCGAAAATTACAATTAGCGAGTAAATTGAGCTTTAATCCGTTTATAATATTTGCACCCATGGTCGGTCGGTCTCTTGGTTCGCTTGGCCGGGATTGACGCTTTCTCTCACACTCTCTCCACCACCGATAAAAACCCGACGTTCTTCTTCCGTCCGACAGGGCGTGCAGCGCATCCGGGCCGAACGATTTGGAAATTTTATTGCTCGCGAGAACCACAACGGTTTGTAATTATCGGATTGAATGAAACGGCCCTCAAATATGCATAGTCAACTCTCCCGAAATCTGAATTTTGAAGTGATTTCGAAAAAGCAGGAAACAATGTAGTCAGGGTAGACGCCTAGTCGTGGTGGTGCGGAGAGGGAAGATTTGCAAATAATTAGATGATGAGAAAGCGAAGAGTAATATTGTTCAAAGCGATGGAAACTTGAGTAGCTATAATGCACTAAGCTTAAAAATTTAAATACCATGCAATAACGGATTTAGAATCATTTGAAGAGTAGGTACCTATTTGCATTAAATATTTAGGCATTTCCGAGCCGAATACGGAATATCAACGATTGGGTTCTCACGTTTCATAAACTGCTCTGTCGAATCGATACATTTGATAAAGCTATTGATTTGACAACAGTGGGAAATTATATGTAAGTTTAGAATAGTTTAGTAGTTGTAAGTACCTATGTATTCCATTTAAAATAGAGGTCAACAAATCCAATATTTTTTCAAGCTCTAAATTAATTTCCTTTCACATATGCTCTTTAAGTTAGTTCGAGCGCAATTTTTACATATCTAATCATAATAAAGATCATATTAGAATTTTATTTTTTTAATTTCAGCAGCAGTAAAATGTATAAAGGAAATATTGTAAAATAAATGGCACAAATTTTGTTATACATGACAGACTTTCTTAGTAATTAAGTAAATTTAGTCAGTAATTAAATAAATAAACCAGTATTTAAATAAATAAGTCCTTAACTTGACTGATGTTTCCACGCCGTACGGTGAAAACACTTCAAAAAAGTAGGTTGTTTTGATATTCTGTTAAAATTACTGCGGTGAGTAATTAATTCATTTTTAAAAACAGACGAAGAAACATACAAACTGCGAACGTAAATTTCTGACGAATTTTTATGCGTTAGAATGTCCTACATTTTTCACATCAAGTCTATCTGGAGTCCACATTCGTGCCGTTTCCCACGGAAAACGGCTTTTTTTATCGAAAATATCACAAAATCGTGTCGGTAAGTGGCTAATATTCTGGTATCTTTGGAAAGGTGAGATATATTTCTTTAAAATGAGGCCAAATTCATTGAATTCCGTTTGAAATGGTATCTCACTCGAGCTACTTTAAGACATTACAGTTCCCTACTTTCGAGTAAAGAGCTTGAGAACAGAGCATTGTACACGTATGTCTACCATGGTTTTAGCAATACCTTTAAAACAATGCAATCCCTACCTAATTTTAATAATATCATCTTATTTTTTCCACTGCATTTAAAGTTTTTACCTTCCAAAAATTTCTCCATGATCCTATTTGGTGACAAAATTAGTAAATATTACCATTCATTCCTCTTTTCTCCCTCCATCAAGTATATTTTTCTCCCGCTCATCGCTTTTCTCACTTGTTTCATTTCTCGTCGTTCACAAACATTAAATTTCCAACACTTGCCTGAATTTGTTTCTGCCTCTCTTATATCCCAAATATTGCTACCAAATAAATGTATGACTCAGAATTAAAGTATTCTAACAACGCATTTTTTTCCTGAAGCTAATAATTCTTTTAACTGGATAAAGTATAAATGGAATTTCACCGAGATAGCAGTATCGGATTAATTTCCCGTCCGGGTGAAAATTGCGGGAGTGGCGGAAATTTACTCACTGACTTCCGGACCCCTACTCAGCTGTCGAGTTGAAAGTTCAGCACTCTATCCGTCGGCGTCTTAAGAGCCTTTATAAAAAGTAAGCTCACCAACCAACGCCACGTTTCTCTCCATACTTCCCTAATTCCTCAATGTATCTCACCCCTCACAACCAATCAACCTATCTGTCCAGGCACTGCCACTGCTGCAGGTCATATTTCCTAATTACTACTGCTACACTAGACTTTCAGTCTGGTTAACACATTCACATTATCACAATCAATGAAATCGCAATATCCATTATCGAGTATCTTATTAACTTTATCGGAAAGCGCGTTATCTCCTGCATTTGCGAGGGATACCTTGGCTTGAGTGAACGCAGCAAATGTTATCGCATTGCGCCGTTACCTAGCGGGCTCGGATCAACATGGCTTGCCGCAGCGTCTGATCGCCTCCGCATGGATCTCCGAGCTATGCAAGGCCGAGCCTATCCGCACATGAGCTGTAAAGCAGGCATACTGCACGTCCCTCCGCTGCACACACCCTTGGGAAAACCTTTGAACAGTTCCACTCAAGAACCTAAAATTATCCCCACCCCTCTTAAACTATTTGAATATTAGATAATAAAACAATAATTAATTACTTGTTATTTGTTACATTTGTAATTATTTTTGTTGATCCACAACCTTTTTGATCTTTCTGATTTTTCTATGCATAATAAATAATAATGCATGCCTCAATGAGTTGTTACTGATACATGTTTACTCCTATTTGTATGTACAGGGTAGTTTTTCAGTGGAATATGCGATTCAAGCAATCAAACCCAATCTTTTTCTAGGACTTGAAAATTAATGCTCATCTTTAAAGTTGTTTTTCTAATCATTGAAATGAGCAGTACTTCATTGCATTTTAATCATCAAGGTGATTAAGGTGATTCGTTACGATTATATTCATATTTAAGTAGTATGTATATTTTTGTTTTTGATTATCTCGATGTACTAACGCCTTCATTCAATTTACATGACATGTAAAGTAGGGTACAAAAGCCTTAGAACAAAAATAAATATCTATTTTTCCATTTATTTAATGAAAGGCGATGAGATGATGATTATAAAATGATGAAAATTTTACGTAGGTTTTGCTTTCCCAATTCTTCTGATGAGGACTGCGTTACACCCCGTGTCTACATGGTGACCAAGACATGCGGCGGCTTGGAAATAAAACCGGTCGGCAGGTGTGTCCTATACACCACAACTTTTTCCTGTCCTTTTCCCTGCACCCGTCCTTTTCTCTCCTACATGCAACAGTATTTCCATTCCTTATTCCAAAAGCAGGGTAATTGTTCGCAAAGCAAGACCGAATGATTCCCATTGATTACCCTCTTACCAACTATTCATCTACATCTACATCTACATACTACCCCGCAAGCCGCCTCAATAGGCTAATGGCGGGGGGTGTTAGGACACCAGCCGTTTACATATAAAAAGGAAACGCTATAATGAAATTACGCTTAGCATTTATTAAAGTCCCTTATTGTTCGGGGGAAAAAAGAATTCCCATACCTATCCGTTCGGCAAAATATCTCTCTTAATTTATCGTTTCTGTCGGACCTGGAAATATAGTGGGGTTCTAATATGATGTTCCTCGTGTCGTTCTTAAATATATCTATTCTTAATTGCTCAAGTAATCTAAGCTTGGCGCGCAGCCTCCGAGTCTCTAGCGGCTCCCAGCCTAATTCGTTTAACATCTGTGTAACGCTGTCTATACGCCTGTAGCAGTTTTTGACGAATCGCGCAGCTTTCCTTTGTATTTTATTAAGTTCCCGAATTAAGTCTTTCTGCGCCGGATCCCATATGCTCGCTGCATATTCAAGGTGTGGCCGTACGAGTGCGAAATAGCACCTCTCTGTTACTTTTTCATCTGAAAATCTTCCCACAATACACTTGACGAATCCTGGCTTCTTCAGAGCTCTGCCACAAATACTTCTTATATGTGTTCCCCACGATAGGTTCGAGGTTATCGTAACTCCCAGATACTTCACTTCATCTGTCGCCTTTATGTTAACATCATCCACAGCATATACATGGGAATAGTTGGACGACCTCCGCATGAAATGTACCGCCGTGCATTTTCTCATTGCTATTGATTGACAACTCTCGGTTGACCGAAAACGCTGCTATTTCCGATAGATTTTCCGAGAATTTCTGTTGACATTATGAGTACTGGGTGGCAAGGAAGTCCGTGCCTGCCTCCTTGAAATGTAGAAATCGATATTCTGCTCTTCATCCAAAAGTGCCTCTATACCTACCGATATTTCCAAAAATATCGTATTGGTAGATACCCTACATTATCGGCAGTATTGGCATCGGCCAGTATGTATCGGTCAAGCTCTCGAAATTATAGACAATCATCTAATCTCTAATGCAACAAGATCAAGTTTGTCCAATTTACCATAACATTTATGGCGCATTGCATCAAAATAAGGGGATCGGAAATTAGTCCTTTTTTCACCAAGATATTAACGGTTTCAATACTGAATTTTCCGCATTACACTGTTGTTTCCCCGTATTAATTGATTTGGCTAACTTACTGAACATCAATTTGAAACGAATACAAAATTCTTGTGCAATATATAGAAGGTTCACCGCAATAATCTAATATTAAAAATTAATTTGGGCATTTGGGCAAGATGGTTTCTTAAGTGACAAACTATTGCGCCTGCCCAACATATTGAAGAACCAAGTTCGAATACCGCTAAAGGATAAATAACTATTTTCACAAAGAATCAAAACAAATTGTATATAAGATGCCATTAAAATAATTGTTACAAATTATCTTTCCGCCGGGTAACCCTTTTGCTTCAGCGAAGGCAAAAATGTTTATTTCTTTGATTGATGAATTCGGCGGGAAGGGATTCGAAAAGTATGGGATTGATGAGGTGATCCAATGGGTCAAGCGCGGGAGGTCGCGTTGAGGTGAGGTCGGGTGGGGTTAAACAGAGAGAGGGGCCGGAGGCGGACACAGTATAGAGTGGGCAGGTGGAGGGGGGTGGGAGACGGGAGGAGACACAACACACTGTTCAGTCGAGATACATGCTTCATGGGCACAGAGAGAGGAGTTCGACCCAGAGGTTCTATGTGTCTCTCCCAGCGCATAGAACGCATTGGCTCCCGGCTGGTCACCGTGCACTCATGGGGGGGGGAGGGCTGGGGGATAGGCGGCGGAGTAGAGGGGGTCTCGAATGCACGATAGGGTAACCAACATGGGGTAACCAGGGTACAAGGAGAGGGAGAGAGAGAAAGGAGGGGGTCTGATGAGGGATAGTTGTGTGCGAAAGAAGAGAAGCACGTTGTGGGTGTATAGTGGCGAAGGATGGGGCAGAGGGAAGGGGATTGATCGAGCGTTACAATTATAGAACCCATTGGAAATGGGGGAGGGAGAGGTAGGAGAAAAGGTGGGGGAGGGGGCTTGTGCAGTGTTTGAAGGGGTTATTGGAGTGGGGAAGAGAGGGGGAGGAAGGAGGGGGAAAGGGCGTCCGGGCCCGTGGCCATAATCTGATATCAGCGACCAGAGAATCGCAGGACCCCGCGTTCCTACCCACACAATCCATCGCTTCGTCTGCCCCCTGCCCATCCACGTTTCCCACCGCTTGCCAGGACACCCGAAAAGCCCGCGCCCAGACGAGGCGACCAACCCATCTCGGCCCACCCGTGTGCTCCCCACCGGCACCCGCCTCCGCTCCCCAAACTGCACCCCCAAACAATCCCCCACCACCCGTCTCAGTCTCCCCGCATTGACGGCACCACACCGTCACCGGACCCCCCTTGCACCCGGTCGCCGCACACACCCGAAAATACCAACTAGGACCCACCCACACTACACCAAAGTCCAACCTCCGGATTTACTGCGCTCCACCATTCCCTCCCCTCCTAATTCACTCCACCTCCTCCAACTCCTCCTCTCCTGCTCCTGTGTAAAACTTTCCCAAACCTACCAGCCAGTCCCTTCTCCCACCCGTAGACCTTCTGTTTACAGCCATCGCCACCCAGAAACAAAACTTCTCTCTTCCACTCCATACTAATGGGTGTGCGATTTTATAATACCAACACGGCACTGCGATATAAATTATGCAATGAAAAGACGCGACAAATTTCTTATAGCACGGCGCGGGTATATTGTATTGCATTGCATTTCATTGCAATACATATATCACTCAACCTCCATACTGAGAAATGCACCCAGAAACGATACATCTCTCCCAAACTCTTGACTAGCACGTATGCGATGTTCAAATACTAAAATGCCATTACTATATATGTTTTGAATTGAAAAAGATACGTTAAATCCCACCTAGCACGTCGTGCATACGTCGTATTACATCGCATTCATTGCCTATATCTCCCAAACTTCTATACTAGGGCTGCATCGCGTACAAATTTCAACCCCACATTGCGATGTAAAAGACGCGATGTTTTTACATGTCCATTAAATTACATCGCAGTGTCACATACCGCACATACCAACAGGTCAACATCACATTGCGATATCTCAGGAATATATCGAACATCAAAGTCGAAGCATTGCAACGTCGTTCATTTCTCTCAAACCTCTCCTCTCTTCATTTTTTCTCCCCACCCATGTCCCCTTTCACGTCGCTATGCACGGGCAGGAACCCACAGGCACACAAAGCTTGTGTGAACGCACACATAAAGCACAAGCACGTGGGTCAATGCAATTTCGTCGCGCGATGGAGGAATAAACTTCGTCCCGGACGGAGGGTTGGGCGTCTCGCACTTTCGACAATGTTTCGATAATGAGTGCATGGGGTGGACGGGGTTGGAGCGGTTTGGAGCGGGAAGGGATAGGATAGCTCACGATGCCAAATTCCCAGGGAAGTTACGTTCTGCTGTCGCTGGTGGAAGTTGCCAATCGACCTACGAGGGAAATGTCAGTGAAAATCAGAAAGCACAGGTGGTCAGATAAGTACCTAAGTCTTTGGGGTGGCAGTTTATTGCTATATTTTCAATTGCTAGTGTTTAATGCCAAAATTTTACAAACTTTAAATAAATTAAAACTGAATTGACTCATAATTATTACGGGAAAGCTCAGTCAACCATAGAGTTTAATTGATTTCCATTGATCCATTCTCTAAAACAAAAGCGGGTATCATCAGCATTCAGAGGTGTTGTGTAGTTGAAAATATTTTAACAAAAATATTTTAAACTTCTGTTAACTTATTTATCCAACCGCTGAGTAATTAAAAAGAGAAATTATCCATTTCGTAATTCCAAGAAAATTCACTTTCTTTCGGTTACGTTTTATTTCTTCAATGGCACATGAAACTGATACACTAATTGATTCTCTCTGCCATGATTTCCCTTGTTCGCATTTTTGAAGGTTAATTGCGTGGGTAGTAAAAGTAAAAAAAGAATATCTATTGCCTCTACTTCACTGAGATGAGAGTAAAATAATGCTTGTCCAAAGAAGAGGAAACTGATAAAAATATTTTCGGGGTACGTTCTGATCAGATCCAGTTTTTCTTTATAATGTCTGCAAAAGAATATTTGTAACACGGCAAGTACAAACACATAGCATAGGAGGGTAATGAAATCTTGAACACAGCATTTTGTGATAAATAGTTTTTTCGAGGATCAATGCCATCTAAGCATGGGCAAGCATTGGAAAGGTGAAGGAGGTTGTACCCCACGTTTTTCATTTACAAATTAACGCAGTGTGAACGCACTTTGGTCAATGTCTATACTAATACACGCAGTTTGCCACAATATAAGGGGTAAACACAGAAAAAGTGTTTTCCATGCAAAAGAGTTTTGGAAACCGCTGAAAGAGCCTTACTATTTTTACAATAGTTCCTATAGAAAGAAACTACGAATTTTACAGTAAACAGAAAATGCTTAGTGGTATTTACAGCTGAATTTGGATAACTCGAGCTTACTTAAGTCACATTTTTAATGGTAAGAGAGACATTACATTCCTGCTCTTTGCATCGTACGTAAGTAACTCTTAACATTCAGCAACTCGAAATTTCTTGAAATTGAAGAATTTTTTTTAGTTCTGGATGTACTTTCATTATTCAAAACTCGACTGTGTATAGATGAAAAGAAAATAATTTCCTCGATCTGCTTTAATTGATTAATGAAATTTGGTATTTCTTTAGGATCCTAAAAGTACTATAATGATTCAAATACTACTTTGACTGAGAAACATAAAGCCCAGTGAAAGTCAGTTGGTGTAAGTCATTCAAGTGGTTGGTTCTCAGCTGATCAATCTATTCCAGTCATTGTCTACTGAAAAATCATGATGAGAAACATCAATTGGTGATAGCCATTTATAATAGCAGATATGGCCTTTTTACCCTGCATTCCAAAATTGCATTCAAACTGCATTTCTATCCTGTGCTTATTCTTCGTATTTATATATTTATGTATCATGAGATTGAATGATATACATAGATGTAAAGAGAATGCTATGGAAAGAAGAAATTTGGATGCCCACCAACCTTAGGGTTGAGGAGAAGAAGAAGAGAAGATATCATGAGATATCTCGGTTCGGCGTCCACGATCAGGCTCTGGCAATGAAGAGAGGATACCGGGAGAAAAATGAGAGAAAGGGCAGAGAACCAACCGTGTGTGAGGGAGGCAAACAAATAATACATCTGTTATTGGCGTTGAAATAAAAGGATCGCTTTTAAGCTCGTTCCTTCTGCTCGACTAGTCAACCAATTAAGCGGCCATTGATGCGTGCGAAGAAGAAAATCAATTCAACACGGTTAAAACATATACATCGCCATGGCATCCACGAAAACATATTTTTTATTTAGCCCGCACCCGCTTTATTGTTCACGAAACAATAAAACGACCTTTTGCCTCTTTTAATGCGATCGGTTCGGATGAAATAACAATATAAGAGTTCCGCGATGTATATTTCATCGTAAAATATTAATATATCGCAACCGAATAACATGGTAACGGTTAATTAATACGTACAACATACAAAAACAAAAGTAGAAAAATTTATGGTGGCTAAACTAAATAGAGAGGTCAAGTAACACACTAAACAATTCAAGTTTTCAGTGGAAGGTTATAAATAAGAATCTATAAACTAAATATCATCGTGCGAGGATGGAAAGCATATAATAACTATACATTCTCCAATTCATAACGCTCGTCTTCAACATGAAGTAATAAATTTAGTAAAAAATAACGTTTCTTTCGTGCCGATATTTGTGAAAGAGGTCGCAAATATTTTACATTTAAAAAACCCAATTATTTCACTCCCAAAAATGAATTCTAAGTTCACTTTCAGGAGTGAAAATGAATTAAGCTTTGCTGCCCTGATATCATAATTGTTTTGTTCTTTACAAGATAAGAAGCACAGTCTCAAGTATATTAACCATGGAATTAAAATGGTGGAAAATACAATGACATTCAGCATGGATAAACGTAAAACGGTGATGAAACATCTGCGACAATATAAATCGCTACATTTTTTTGTTTGAACATAAACCACTTTCTGTTTCTAATTTTAATAATAACTTCCTTCAAACTGATTTTTAACTCATATTCACTCTGAACTTTGCCATTGACTGCCCTAACCTTATTTCCTTCATTAATTTCAGAATACCTACCCGACCTACAAGGACCCACTCATTGCTCCATATCCCTATTCCCAGATTATCACTCAGCAAGCGCTTTCTTATTTATGTATATGAATTCACGTCTCCTGAATTCCCTTCCTGACAACATTGACCCTTTCTCCTTATCTTCCAACGCCTTCGCTAACCAAGCCATATCTCATTCCCAAATAAATAATCTTTTATGGCTGGCCATGTTGTTATATTGTTTGTTTATCTTCACCTTGTTCATTTTCCATGAATGATTTCCATGAATGATCTCCATGAATGATTTCCATGAATGATTTCCACTCTTTTGGCTAGAGAAATTAATTGAAAAAGCGATGAGTTGAATTTGGGCTGATATCCGCCGGTTTCTGAAGTCAACTGAGAAGGATTTATTTTTAATTTCTTGAAATGCTCTCCATGTACAGCTCCTTAGCATTCCTCATGTTCGACAATAACTTTCAGAAGACGAGGACCACGAGACGGCTCATTTACGCCATTCGGAACATCTCTTTCCGATGAGGCAGCAGGGAATATTGATGAAGGGGGACGGGGTTAGTGAGATATAAAGGCAGAGAAAGCGAGAGCGCCCGTCTCGTCCTTGGGACGAGGCGAGCACATGCAGAGATATATATATAAACATACATGTATATCAACTCACTTACACACTTACACGCTTCCTCACACACATCGCTCTCTTTCGCAACCCCTCACCCACCCACCCACAATGGCCAACTCCTACAGGTTGTCGCAGTTATTTTACTCTCACCGCTAAAGGGGGAGCCCCTCCTCTCCTCGACTTTATCCGACCCCTCCTCTTCCCACCCATGCCCGCCCCTGCTCCTCGCGAATGCTCAAAACCGCTTTCGGCGTCTGCGCGCGCCCAAGAACGATCCCGGCGCCAGCGAACACCCCCTTCGCCTGCTCCCCGAAGCCGCCGCCCTCAGAAATCACCCGGCGAGCGTGCCGCGTTTTATCGGCCAGCCTTGCTTCCTTCCTTCGGTTTTCCCCGAAGCCTCCGGGAGCGAGCGCCCGTCGTCGCCGGCGCTTCCTCCGAGGACGGGGCGCCGCGCCGCCGATCCGCGTGCCGCTTTGGCTCGCTGTAACGTCGTCGTTGCAGCGAGCGTCGAGTTAGATGAAGACGCAGAAAAAATGAAAACACCATCTACATTGAGACACTCGGTAAACTAAAAAGTTAAATTTTATATGCCAGGTGCCATGAAAGAACGGCGGGCGTTACTGCATTGCTATGCTTAAATTATCGTTATCGTAGGAAAAACTCACAAAGGAATTTCACCGAGCATACATAAAAATCTTTGATGAATATTATAAGATAAGAATAATTAATAAACCGTTTACGTAACAAAAACTGTTTTCAGTAAAAGTATACACTGGACATTGTTTTAAGTATGCGGTTTTTCCTGAATTTCAGGTGATGAATTTGAGAGATTTTAGAAATTAACAAAACGAAAATTTTAGTGAATGTACCTTAAATACGCGACACAAATTGGTGAGAATGTGATATACATATAATGAAATTCCTACTGTACATATGAGCTGTATCCCCAAGCACGTGCACCTTGTAATTATTTACAAAGAAGCTAAATTGGAAACCATCTCGATAAGTAACGCCATCAGAATTGTATTTAATCAAAGCATCGTCAATATTTTCGCTGCTCATTCATCAGTACCACTTCCTATCTCCTAATACCACACCACTACTCTTTCGCTCTATCTGCTATACTATTCTAGATAAATCAGTAATGCAGTTTTCTCTCATCTTAGTTTTGCTCCGCCAAATAGATCAACAAGAGCATGACGGAATGATGCTGTATTTCTTGCTAGAAAAATTCCTAGTGAGGCTCGGCAAATTCAGTGACAATGCAGCGTCATTAGAGTGCACAAATTCATGAAGGAAACATAACAAATTCATCCCCGGTCGTCAAATATTTCTCAATGCAGATCGTAGTTTGCACGAGACCAGCAGCCTGGAGACAAATTTCACTGTTCCAGCATCATCTGCGGTCACCAATCCAAAAACTGGTTTTCCTAAACTCCCCATTTTATTATCAGGTAACAGCTTAGACCCATACCAATGTTAAAAATTGGGAAATGGGGGGGGTTGCTAAATAAATAATTAAGTATATTTCCGATTAATAACTACAGGCTTTCCCGGTTTAAGGAATAGACAAAGGACTTCTAGATTAATACGTCTCCATTAGTCGTCTTCAAGGTGACCGCAGAGTAAGCTATCGAAATATCTGCCATGGAGACACTAGCCACGATGGAATCACAAGAAACCTTAATGTTTGCATATCTTCACTGATTGAGTTAATTCAAGACCGGTTTTGTCACATTGGGGACATCATTAGACCGGAGCCAGAAAAACGTCACGCGGGGTGGTTGCCAAACCAAACTTGTCGCAGCCATGATATTTAATATTAATTTAGGTATAGACGGCGTCTTGAGCACGAAAGTAAAGCATGGTTTTTGTGAATGATAATTCATCTCACATTGTGATGAAGTTAAAAATTCCCTTTAAAGCAGCATTTAATGATTTCCTGGCTTTAAATTTCATTATACGTCGGTGTAAATTATTACTCTGGTATCAAAGCAATACTCGTTGAATATGATCAACCCAATGATTAAATGATCAACCTAATTTACGGTTAGCGCATTTTAACAACTTTAATATTCCCCTGCGCTATTACATGGAGTGCTGAACGAAATCTCTTATTCTATCTTCGGTCGCTACTTTCATTAGTGCTGAGTTGGTTGCCTACCTCCAAGGAAAGGCCGCCCCATAGAAAAGCATGCACCGTTAATTATATATTGAACTGCCGCCTGAGAAAATAATTTTTATTTTCATCAATTTCTACTTCCCAATCAATTTATGCTATGATTAATAAGTAAACAGGCATAGCTGCGCCTTATATTCATTGTGACGCCAAGTCTGATGATCATCTTGAACTAGATTTCTATACTCCCGCGTATGTAGCTAGAATGCGAAAAGTAAAGGTTGAATCAGTCCATTGATGCCAGAATGACATGCAAAATGTGGCCCACTCCATTAAATATTAGGCTAATAAAACTCCGATCGATAAGTGTAAATATTATTCTACCTTATTCAAAAAGCCTAATTTGCTTCACGATGAAATTCATTACATTATTATTAGAAATTCCAAACTCTTCCGTGAACTGCTCCATCATTACTGCCGATGCTCCAGACCATGGTAGATAACACTTAGAGTGCACGAACAGCTAATTCTCATTCCTGGGATATTATTAACTGATTAATAATGCAATTGATTCGATTAGTGGAGAATGATTGAAAATCAAGACCCAACACGCCATTATTATTTCCAAACGTTGATGAGCGGGGTACTATTGATACGAGTATTAGGAAATTATTTAAAGCTTCAAACTTTACAAACTTTTCATAATTCCTCCATGTTCAGAATATCTTGGCTCAAATATTTCATTTGGGACTACTTAGTATCTACAAATAAATCACTGTCTCTACTTATTAGTTTATACTTCGATGAATTCAACATTGATTGTCAAAGCTTCTCTAAGATCAAGAATTATCAATCCTTCAGGCTAAAATAAGAATGTGGCATCTGTTAGGGTTCTTAACGAATTTACAGTAGAAATACCTGTTTAGAGATTTTGAATACTCAGTCATAAAATTGAATGCTAGCTCATTGTTTCTCATTAAATTTAAAGACGTTGAAAGAATAAGAAAAAATATTTTGACCATCTCATTACATTAATTGGTAAGCTCGACTTTCAAATGATATTTTGTTATCAAGCTATTTTGGCGCAAAATTATATAATCCCTCTTTTTTGTTGATATAACTTTGGATTTCGATGAAATTGTTAACATTAAAATATACTCTCAGAACCCACTTCAACTCTACCGGACACCTACCACTGAGTATGAGGTAAAAATAAATTAAGATGTGGAGAAAAATACCATGTTTTGACCAATGTAAAATTAGAGAAACGAAATTCTTTGGATATGCATGCTAAATCAGAGCCTTTAAATATTTTGGAGGGCGTCAACAGCTAAAATTAAGTAATTGAGGCTTGTAAAACGTTTGAACACTTGAAAACGTGAATTTAGCATTAAGGTTATAACGATTTTTGATAATCACAAAATGTTAACAACTTAAATTGGAGGTAAATAAATTTAATTACGGTTCACAAATATGGTAAATTAATTTTCATCCGACAAAGACCCGGCAGACTCTTGAAAATCCATGTTTTTTATACCGCTAGCCTTATGGCCAGCAGCTTGATAAACAGAATAATTATTTGGCGCAAACCTCATCCCCCTCTCAGCGTCGACTGAAAATAGTGAAGCCTGCACCACGTCGTATTTATCCCTGTTTTCATCCAAATTAAGAATCGTCTCGTGGAAAAGTTGAAATATGATAAGATGGCGTGTATTAAAATGCACATACAAAAAATAATGTAACGAAAGGTCCGTTGCTATTAATTCTTTAATTTTACTTTTATTTTCCCATTTGTATGCACTTCAGTTGCCGAATTTATTCATTTGGCTGCACAATACTGGAATAAGTGTTTACCTTAGGTCCATTTTTCGATGATCAGTATAGAGTAACACAAATTGAAGTTTAAAAAATTATTCCATTTAATGAAATCTTGTGCACCTGACCAGAAAATAATGGCATTTTTATGCCAGCCTAGGAATCGAATTTTCTGCCTCAAATCCAGCATTAATTAATAAAAAAGTAAATATTGCAACAAAACATTGAGAACAATGCTGACTCTCTGTTTAGTATCTACCAACAAGTATACGATGAGTGCTTAGGAACCGCGAAATAAATGCTGACTGAATCCGTGGTAATATCATGTCCATCCATCCATCCCAGGATCCAAGATACTATCAGTATTGTTTCCATATACAGATCGGCATGACGGGAATGCTTGGTAGCTGTTACAAACATACGATCGAAGTTCAAATGAGATGAACCGTGGAATGAAGCTAAAAATTAATATAACAAAGTAAATTATTCCGCATTGACCGTTATGAAACGCATGCATACCAAAACCAAAGAAGAAGAGAATTCGAGACTATCAAACTAGTTTAAATGGAATTGACAAATTTGAGCACTCAAATGATCGACATCCATTAGCATTGTATCAAATTTATACGCACGTTTAATTTCAATGTAGGCCTATCGATTGTTGTACCGGTCATCAAACGAAAAAAAATTTAAAAAAAATCTTATGACTGCGAATCAGCTCATATCCAATTCCGGTCACGCTCCTTTCCAGCGATTTATTTATTTGGGAATCTCTGCGGAAAGTGCCGTAAATATAAACTTCCAATGTCCTCGCACTCGAAATACAACTTATGCATTCCGGAGCGTTTGCACAATGGGTTCATTGCCCACTATTTATCGAAGAGACTAAAACACCGTTGAATGAAGAATGACTTTATTATGCCATATGATCCAATACGTCAATAGCTGGAGAATAGTTGCGAGGGGAATTATCCCAGATGTCATTTTTCATGGCGGGATTTTTTTTTGGTCCCTCCGGCTAAAAACGTGAATTACGTTAATAAGAACCGACCATGGGTTCTCTCCATTGAACATATTTGTGATGCTCGATCAGAAAGGGGGAAGAGGCGAACAAAAAAGTGCCTGATTAATTATCCATGGGATAGATTCTTTCGGGATTCCGTCGACAAAAACATCTGCTGTGACACTCATCAATGGAATTTGTCGAATGGGCAGAGATTTTCAATTCCACGATTACAATGAACGACTAACATTTAGAGAGCCGAAAAAATTGAATTCCCTGTCCATGCACGTCCCCACTGCTGTCCAATTGTATTCCAAGTCCTACTTATGCAGCGCAAATCTCTATTCTACTTCATAATGGAAGAATATATCCTGAAATAGATGGATGCTATTGTCTTACATAGTGAACGGGCGAGATAGACCGGAAAATAGTTTTTGACAGTTAAACAAAGCCCTAAACGGTAGTACTATGCGCCATTTGAGATATTCAGTCAGTTCTGACAGTTCTGATTCTGAGTATATTAAAGTCGTTATTTGCTAAATTTTGAAAGACTAAGTATTCCGCTGAATATGGACACCTTAGAAACTATTGAAGTCTTATCTGCCTTTCAAATATGACAGAGTCATTGTTATGTCATTTCTTCCTAGGTTTATGTAATATTTAACCTAAGTTTTATGTTGGGCTTGTGGGATGAAAAGCTAACTCAATTACACGATACCCGGGGGATATTTTTTAAGTAAGGTCCACTTTTAATAGGGTCTAGAATCGCGGGTGCTTGCAACAATGAGCATCCGCGACCCCTCCCGGCATGCCTTGCGCGCGAGTAGTCGCCATTAGCAACCGCGTCGTATGTCTTTATAGCTGTGTGTACTCCTTAACAATGTTCGTACTTCACGGCTAAATTGATTTCTAAAATAAAATGGCTAAACGGCTCTTGATGAATTTAAAAAATTAAAGCCAAAATGAAATCAAGTTATTTTCTATTATGAACAAATATTTCTCAATGAAAACTCAACCTATACCATTTGTAGTAGACTCCTTAGGCGTTGATCATCGTGGAACAATTGATTATAGACTCATAAGAACCGATAAACTAGACTATTTTCAGTTTTTATAAAGCATGTGGCTACAAGGCAATACAGATTTACTATATTTTAAATAAATTTCCTGAATTATCTGTGATAACTGATTAACAAAATTGTAAAATAACAGCATTTCTTCATACTTGCTCCCTTGCTCACAAATGGAGATGGAAAAAGCACTCCTAGTTCAAGTCAGAGGAAAATTCACGGTCTCCAGTTACATCTGCACGCCTCTAAAACGAGAATAACAGATTGCAGTTGGTTGCAAGCCATTCAGCCTAACCGGTTTAGGTTTGATTCTTTACCCGCGTACCAGAAGCAGTACCAGAAGCAGTGATATCTCAGAATGCATCACGCACTCTAACATTACGCAAGCTTAATTTTTTTCACTCGGATATCATAACAGAGCAAACTGAGCACGTGCCCTAAGGTGATGAGGAGAACATGAATAATTACCAGCAAATGGTGAGCATTTGACCAAAATTCAGTGAATCTTCATGGATATTCTGCGGGATAAACGATTAGCCATCACATTTTCGGAGCTTCTTGGAGCAGGTCCTCCCAAATTCAAGGTGGGTTTTACTTATTGCTAGCAGACTGATAAAGTCGTATGGCCAGACGTCATGCCAGCGTGTAACGAAAACCTGAAATTCATATTCCCCGCTTATGTTCAGATTTACTTATATCTATTTATGGCTCTCAAATAACACGAACAGAGCCGATTGATTATTGGCCCCAGTGCTTTAAAATTGATGAAGCTTTATCGTTAGTTCACTCATCAGAAAGTCACAATCATGATGCCGGCATAGTCAATTTTACCCCTTGCTATTTTGGTTAGATATCTGGTGGATTTTGTCCGAATTCCAATAAAACCTACCTTTAAACCATAGATTGCAGACATCATAATTTGAATCCCGTTTGTAAGTTAACACAGCCGTCAGGGATCGAGGATTAACATGTATATTGTGTACATTTCGTAATATAACTTCATTACCACAAGTGCCAATCATTGACTTTATCTCTTTTCAGTGTCTTCGTTATGATTTCTTTACTGCTTATTTTTCTTTACACATGATTTTTTTTTAATTTATACATTAGATTACAAGATCAGAGTCCATCAGGCATTGTATTTGTATTGTATCTTACTGTTAAAATCGGGAGTTATGATTTAGAATCCTAAAATGAAAGTTCATTACGATTACACAATCCATCTCGGAACCCTCAAACTGTCATTTTACGACTATGTATTGAGCTGCATCAGGTTTCACTTCATATGAATGTATCCTTGGAAGAGATTAGCAAACCAAAGAAAAGTTATGTAGTTTGGAAATAGCTCATTTGAATGTTTAACGTAGCGTTAAATGCCATAAATTTAATATAATCCCGTAAGCAGTAGAATTTATATGACACATTTCAGAGAAATAAGTATGACAATTAGCATGATCTTAAACAAAAGATGCTGGACGAAAAAAGAAAAAATACAGTAAATATTCTTGGAGTATTTCAAGACGGAAAATGTTCAGGAAACGGGTGTTAAGTCCAAAAATAAGAAACATCGTGATACAGCGAGAAGAGAATTTGAGACAAAGAATCAAATCAATCACAATAAATATGACAAAGCCAATTTCTTTTTCATTTAGACTAATTTCCAGTTTGACATAATTTATCTCCCAAATTTAGGCTTACGGATATGATTAACGCTGTATTGAGACGACAATTTTTTTCCGATAGTCAACAGAATATATAAGATGTTCGGGATGTATTTTACTCATTAACGATTGAATTCCAGAAAACATTATCAAATAATAATTCACTCATTTTTAGCAAAAACATACTCTAAATAACATCCAACAATGACAAAGGAGATAATTATTCCCCCTTCAAAAATGTGGCCATTTATTTCTGCGAAATACCATGGCATATTTTGTTTTCCATCTCATTCTCATAAATTAAAAACTATTTGCCATTGATATCTTACAATCGTTTTCTTCATTTCATGTCGTGTTACTAAGAATAGGGAGCTAGTTCCACAACAATTTCATAAATTACCCAGGTTTCACGGTTTGGCTGAAAATTTGTCAAGAAAGTATTGAAAAAACTCATCGTTACAGGCTTTGGCAATATAAAATAGGGGCAATACTTCAGCAGACCAAGAGTCAAAAGGAAAAAAATTGAATGTATTCCCAGCGGACAGGCATTAGGAGATGGGTAGCGGAATAAAATCCGTTGAGGGAAAAGCCCTTCCGGCTTGCTTAGTCGCCCTGGTGCGTTGACTGCTGCTGAGTCTGGCGGCGATACCCAGTCCGGGTCCCCGGCCGCTGAGTGAAGCTTCGACCGCGGGGTGGAGCCCGTCAGGCGGCGACACGGCACGAGCGTGCCATCAGCGCACGAATTCCGACCAAGCCCGTCGAATTAACACGCGTTTCGCGTGCGGGAAATGAAAATTTGATCTCCCTCCTCAATCTAACAGAGGCGTCCTTTTTTGTGCGATACGACAGCCAATCTTTCCTTTTACTACGCTAAGGTAGACGAAGTGGTGGGAGGCGGGTTTGTGGACTATTAATGTTAAGACCTTCATTCTCACTTTTTCACGATCCCTTGTATCATTTTCCGCCTCCATATTTTTGAAACGAGGACATAGATGAATGGACGCATTCAATGAGAGAAAGCTCTTGAGAAAATTCTTGAGGCTTTAAAAGAGTAGGTATTTATTTTTCAATAATGACTTCTCGCATTACTTTTGGAAATTTTAAAATTTAAGAGTTTCATTCAGTCGTTGCATCCCAAACGATATGCGTTTTTAGAATTCTTTACGGGAAATTTAAATTTGTAGAAATTCTTGGTAAACAGTGATTATGAAACCACGTCAAAATATTGCATTACTGTGTACCGTGGATTGAAAGGGGAAATAAAAGTATCAAGTGCAGTATATTGCAAAGAATATTTATCTACGAGGTCTGATGCCCAAAACGTTTTATCGCTGACCTTCAAATTTTAATTATTAATTAATATATTTATCGACCACGTATAAATAATCTCTTCTTTAAATTTAACGAGTTTTGGTCAATTAAAACGTTGGCGGCGAAATAAAGGAATTTTAATTGACCTAAACTCAATAAATAAAAAGAATAGTTTAAATTTTACGTTTGAATATTTCGGTAAATTTCAAAAGACAAAATTTATCGTTTAAACATTCAAATAAATTATCATATCATGCGATTCAGAATCAACCAGTAGTACACGCTTTCCAGAGAGACGTTCCATGATCGTGAGTACTGAGGTATGCTTGCAAACATTCTGGGTGCTCCAATTGCATGCATTATCTCGTGGCTTCTCGAAAATAACCCTTTGCATGCTATTCTTTCGCACTGAGGTTGTTCATAACGAAAATGAGCAACAACTAAGGACAAATAAACACAACACACAAGGCATGGTTTGAATAATATACAGCAAAACCTGAGCAATTCATACCACTCAAAGAAACTACCTGCTCGTGTAGAACACTTTTGCGATTAAAATACTAAAATATGATACATGAACAATGACTTTCTCCACCATTTTTTCCTTAAGGAGTACAAAAAAAGATTCGTCAGCCAAAAAAATCCGTGTAACTCCGTTAATATAAAATCAACTCTTTCATTAAAGACGGTTCAAATTTTTAACTCTTGGATACATGCAAACGTGATTGGTCCCAGGAGTGTAAGAAACATTTCCTCCACGCGACAGCACATAGAATCATAATCCGCCACTCAAAGCGTGTGTCGAAGTGTCACCGGCCAAATATTTACTCTCGCGATATGTGTGCCCTTTGGCGACAAGATAAATGAAGTATTATTTTCCGGAATGCAAAACATATACATTTGCATGCAAAGCAACAGGTTAATGAACAGTTTCCATCGTGACCGATGTTTTAATTGGCAAAAGAAACAATATATCGCTTATTCCGAACACCGCGAGGGAACGGACGTGTTGAGCGAAAGGGGAGGAGGACGAGGAGGAGGAGGAGGGCACGGGACGGGGGGGGGAGAATATATATATTTCGCGGGTATAAATATCGCGGCGTAATTGAAGGCGCAAAATGAAATGAACTTCATAAAAGCTTCCTCGTCTCCTTTTTTTATCGCTCGGATCAAACGGCATTATAATCCGGATTTCGGTGCAGTGCGCGAGTGAAAACGAACGCGAATGTTTTAGCTCCGTGCAACTGTGGCGAGAGGGTGTGTGACAGTGCATTGGTGTCGTCTCCGTTTTGTGTGTGTGCGTGTTTGCGTGATTGCGTTTCCACCGGATCACATCTGGGGGCGCTCAATCCGCCGCCGGCCGTCGTTTTTCGCTCGACGAGAGTTATAATAAATGGGAAATAAATGCGCGGGAAGCTTTTAGAGTCGCATCGTCGAACGGCAACGAGCAACAAACGTAGCCATCTACCAGTGGTGATTAGAGAGCATCGAAGAAGAATCTCTCACTGGAACACCACTAAATGGCATTATCTATCACCGTCGTATATATTCTTGTCTCCCAGTGCAATTGAATTACATACTCGAAATATAATAAGTACGTGAAACTTCTCATATACGAATTTATGTATTTATTTTCAAACCGAAGTTCGGAAGATTCTGCTAGTCGGGCTCTACCTAAAAGTTAGGCTTCCCCCGTACTTTAAAATCACAGTTAAACCAGTATGACATAGCACAGGCACAAGCAGACAGCGGCCAGTTTCATATTTCTAAGTGGACCACTTACTGTTTCCAAATAGTCATAGACTAAATAGCCAAAGCCAAATAGTCATCATTGTCATGTACGTTACTCTACAATGCTGCCTTCTGAACAAAAAAAAAGGGTTGCCCAACCCGGGCCACTCACCAATGAAGGGTGTCCGTGCCTGCCATTGTACGAAACCCACAAGGTACGACTCCAACGCATGATAAGTGGTCATTCAAAGCTTTTAGTGCTTTTTTTACAAAAGGGAAGGAGAATATTCTTCAAATATGCCTTCAACTTGCTCTGATACAATTATGAATAATGCTATTAGATTTAAACGTCAAAAATATTAATTGCTCCTAACGGATTAATGGTTGAAAATTTTCACCAGGCGGGTAAGCGATTACTTTATTTCCACTATATCAACTTTTAAGCAATGAAACAATGTATTTGTTGTTTTATTTGCACGAATTCCACCACGACCAGCATAAAAACAAAACTTTCCTTACAGAATTTTGCTCTATTCTAACTTAATATTGCTGCATTTTTAATGCATATAAAATTACACCCTCATTCGACTGATATAGCAATCGTGTGGATTGTTAATGATTGTCACGGAATAAATTAAAATATTCAGTGCTGCCTATAGCCATCTTAACTCACAGTATTACATTTCCATAGGAAACAAGGTTTTTAATAATAAGAATATTTTCAGTGATTTATGGCCCAAGTTATGTACAGTTAGTATTTCATAATAATCTAAGAATGGTCGCATCTGTTTTATACAGGGATATTGCTAGGCTCCTTCACTTATCACTTATCATTTAAACAAAGAAAAACCATCCTTGGCTCATAAAATACCCATAGGTATCCGGATCAATGCTGGTATTCTTTTAAGACAAAAATATATCTTTTATGACTGACTTAAAAGTCAATTATCTGAGTTCAAACTATCATAAGATCTTTTTTGCGCTCAATATTAGCCGTAAATGATTGAATTGGCGACTAAATTTTATTCCCGCTCTACAGTGTGCAATAAATTGATATTTTAAATCGCTATCTCAGAGGAACGACACCTACTCAAACCTTCTTTAATAACGTAATAAGGAGAGAACATCTCCAATCGTGATCTTTCTACCCTGCTTTTGCGTTAAGGACAATTCGGGCAAAAGATATGGGACATAGAATATGATCCTGGATCATCTCGGTAGGATCACCAGCGGTTAAATCAAACATTCAATTCTTGAAAAGGATATCATATTCAAACGATCCTTATACATGATAAACGCAAAGTCGTTGAGTAGCAGTGGTAGAAGATAGATAGAGAGGTATCCAGAGAGAGTAAACGATGATGGCGGGATAGCCGACATATAAAACCATAACACATATTCAATGTTTTAAAGGCTAAAGCAAACGCACACACAGGGGGAGTGATGGGCAAAGCGGTGCACGAGTCACCCACCACGAGCGCGCTCACCTTTTATAAGGCGCGTGATTCCGAGAATAAATAAAAGCGCCACGCACACGCCACGCGGGTGGGAAAGAGAGAAATATAAAGCCCTCAATCAAAATATGTCCGGATGTTATTAGGTTAACGGGAGCCGCGACTGCCGGCAGGACGGGGAGAGGGGAAGGGAGGGGAAAAAGAGGAAAGAGACGGAATGAGAGATGAGTGTGCAAAAGGGAGAATAAAAGAGGAAGAGACGAAGCAAGGGGAGAGAAACAAAAGACCTGAAAAAATATAAACAATACAAAAATGTGTCCACGATTTTAGTTTTTATTTTTAATATTTTCCTTTTTATTCCGTTTTATGGGCATTTGATTTTCGACAATTCCCTTTTCTCTTTCAAATTCGCGCACCTTTCCTTTCCTCCCACACTCCCCCCTTTCCCGACGTTTTCCTGCAACAGGACTGCTGATCATTCTCCGCATAACCTCCAGGGGGAGGAGGGATACGTTCCCCTCCCCGCCCCTACAGTCCCACCACGCATTAACTTCGAAAACGGTGCATTTCGACTGCAAATAAATCGCACGGATAGCTTATAACTCATTCGGACCCCCCCCAACCCAGCAGTCCCGCCAACTCACCCACCCACCGCTTTCGTCCTTTTTCCCCTCGTCCCCTTCAAAAACATCAATGATCGGTGTCGGTGGATGTCATTCTTAATTTTCCGCGTCCGCGATTTCGCAAAATGTGTGGTGCTCGGCCAGACCGAAGCGGCTTTAGGATTTTTCTCTTTCGACGGAAAGGTGTGCGAGTAAAAGAGAGGGGAGTGAGGCAGCTGGGGCGAGGGAGAATGGAGGTGGGTGCACTTAGTGAAGGATGATTTTATTGTTAATACTGCGATGCAGAAGAGGTGGCGACGAAAAGGAGAGGGAAAGGGACGATGTTTAGGTATTTTCGAGGGGAGAGGTGCCACTTGCACGAGCATGCAACGGGTGCGTTCCGCATCATCCAAGTATCCAAGGGAAGAATGTAACCTGAGAATGGACATCCAATCACCCGAGTCTCAAAAAAATTAATAAGGAAACCTTTTTTAGTTTCCTCATGTTGACCATTACACATTTTTTATATGCCTTCCGATTTCCATAAAACAGCTCCACACCGCGGATAGGCTTGCATTTCTATTAACTTAGACAGCGATCCATTTCGTGCAAAGATGTGGCTGCTCTCAAACCATCCTTGTGAGTAGCGGCAGGAACATACATAACTTTTATTTGCTTCTACATTTATGTTTCTCGTCGCTGGAGGCACATGTCTACGCACCACTGTAATGGTGGTCTGGTCAACTTAAGAAATTATTCTTCATCGTCATCGTTCGACATAATAACACAACTTAAGAGATGAATGAGATTCATATCCTGCATTATGCTCTTAAGATGCGTTTCAAATGAACTTATGCTCGAATCCTCAAGTTCAACTGTCGCATAATGCGTACTTGTCTTTTTTATGGTCAATAGAAACAAGCATTGAGACTCGAAGAAAGTGTGAATGGCTGGTGGTCATGGCGAGGAAGGATTTTTTCAACCCTCTGAACTGATATGTTTGGAAATTATAGCGGACCTAACACGCTGGCCCGAATGAAAAACGTGCATACTGTTCATTCCGAAGAAATTCTCCATTATATCACAGTTTATCAGTTCCACATATCGACACATAATCCCCAGTCGCAGATATTTTTCCATTTGATCATTAACATTTTCTTGGTCAACTTTTCAATGCGTCATGAAATCAAGCATTGTGCTAATATATATTATATTATTATTTTAGAATAAAATAAAATATTACCGCTATTTAAATTGAGAAACATATTATCAATATTTTCACACTTTACATTTGAGACAACATGAGCAGTGGACATAAACACTGCAAAGTAGTAAGGTAATAAGAGGCCTTCATTTGCATTTTTAGCCATTATAATTCGCATATGTAAGTATTACTACCCTAAATTATAAGGAATAGGAGATATATAACATTGTGAAATTATAGTAAACTACTAAAATTCAAATCCATGCTCCGAGTTTGTGTTTCTTGAGTTGAAAATGCGACTTTACTGCTTTCTCTCCTTACTTAACCTAGAGAAAATTTACTTTTGGTGACTTATTTTTGTATAGATACTAATTTTAGGAATACGCAATGCAATTTGAAATACATATAATTAACATACTCGTAATAGAAAATCCTATATAAATAAGAATAAATTAGCAGCATCCAATCAATGGAACAAATAATGCTGAAATCTCGTTACAGTTAACGACAACTGAAATGAGAATACAGGCAGTATGAGATAGGATGACTAAAATTTGAAAGACCAATGTCGTACAAATCAGCAATTAATCCTAGGTTTATCCATTTTTTCTAGTTTATTCGGGAAAACAAGGATTTATAGCAAAACAATAATGCATTCTGTTTTAAAAATGAATTATTTACGCTTGGTTTTGGAATGATTCAGCTTTTGGAGGGCTTTGGCAAGGCGAGACTAGCAATGCAAATTGACAATTGTAAACGGTATGCAAGAATTAATACGCCCTTTTAAGAAAATATGTGGATCCACAGAAAAACAATCAAATGATGTCATTTTGCATATCGAACTGACGGAAACGCCAAATAAATTGAGTTCAGAATGAGTCCATTTTGTACACAGAATTTATGACAGTTAATGGCAAAAATGTATTCTGAAATAACTAAGAAAACAAAGTGGTCGTAAACCTTTGAAAAGTCACCAAAAAGCGTAAGTTAACAACGTTTTTGCCTTTATAGGTGTAGCCAGGAAAACAAGCTTTTTTCGCTAATGGATTGATTAGTTCTGTTAAATTGATTGATAGCGTTCAACAAAGAACACAAATATAGATTTTTCTTAACCTTTAAATTTGTTATTTGTAGAATATCACGAATACAGAAACTTCTGGTTAAATAAAATCTTTGTGCCGCTCATTGTAATAATCTCGTTTCTATGCGGCCAGGTGCAGGTAAAAAAAGATGGAAGATATTGGAACAGGACACAGGAAACCTGCATTTTATACCATGAGTAGTGTACGAATGTGTTAGCCGGATGTGATACATAGCTACTATGAAGACTAGTGAGTTAGCTGCAAGTGATGGGCATGTTATGACCGGGCCCCCACCATCCGCGTGGCGGGGAACCCGAGAGCATAAGATTTTACGTGGGTTCTTGCCCTTGGTGTCGGGAGACGAATGATCACACACAAATATTTAATGTCTTTTACTCAAAGTTTATTTCCATTTAAAATCCCATAAGAATCAATTCAATGAACAAATAGCAAATAATGAATATGTGCGTCTAGAATAGCAGAAAGTGAAAACATTACCAATGTCTCGGGAAGGAGAGGAGCTGCTGGTGATGGCACGGATGGATAGCGAGGCGCTTCGGCAGCACGGGCCCCATGGCCCGCGCTTCGACTCCCACTGACGGCTACATTGTGACTGTGCCGTCAGTGAATGGTTGCAGAGTAACCAATAGCCGATCACTGTCCGATGAGAGACTAGTGAATCACTGTCTGACTGACTGCCTGACGAGTGTCGAGTGTACTCTCCCATAGCGTCTCCACCGTGCCATTATATAGGAAAGGTGACACTAGGATGTTTTCGACAAAATGGCAAGGGAGGGAGGGGAAGAAGAAGAGGAAGGTTAGCCGTTCTCGAAAGTGAAAGGTACAGTTCCTGAGGTATAGTTTGACATAGCTGGCTATTCTGAGACGTCACACAACAACACATTTATGCATATTTTTGGAAATGGAATACTTACATTTCCGGATCATTACAGGCATACTTCTGAAAACTGACTCTAACAGACTTGGGAAGTTCTCACAAGAAATGATTTACAACGACAAAAAATGTAAAATGTCTCGGAATGAAATTGTTAATTTCTTAATTACGCTGATTAAATAAATGCATCCTTCTTATTATCTACTTGATAAAATATATCACTAATTCTAAATATGAATAATTTACCTAATCCCCATTAACATTCTTTACGTGTGTATACAGTATGTCACATTAAAAATATTATGACTTTACTTACTAAGGAATTGGAAAAAACTATGCCTTCACACAAATCTAAGATATAGATTATCAAGTTAGTTCTTCTCAATTTTAGGTACAATTCGAGGAGTACTTCAAAATATGAATGTCAAAGAAATGCGACATTCAAAATTTAACTATATGCCATAAGAAAGAGAAACCTACTAGGAGACATTACAATGAGGCTAGGTTAAATTTGTGAATTAAAATTGTATTACACCCGATTTCTTCGAGAAAAATTAGTAGTTATAGATTAATCAATAGAACAAATTGCTTTTCTTCTTGATTCTATTAATAAACGAAAAAAATATTTATTCAAAATGTATTTTCTGTTCTTATCAAGCCACCTCTTTTATCAGACTCAATGGAAATGGAACAAATCATTAAAGTTAAACACTTTGTTGTTATTCCACACTATAAAGTGTGGAATAACAACCAAGTGTTTATTATTATTAAAATGAAGGAGTTCCACAGAGTAACGCCGGAGACAGTGTCTTATATTAAATCATTAAAGGTTTGAGATTCTGGTACAAATAATGGCAAAACGAAAGTGAGAGGACTAACGGAAAGTAATTCTCAACTTTTAATACAAAATTAACTATGCAACGAAATACAAAATTAAAATTACCGATACAGCAAATGCAAGAATGCTCCTGATGTAAGGTTGGGTTTAAACTAGAAAGTTTATTGCAAAATTTACTGGCAACAAACAATTTTTGATGCGCATTGCACGTGTAAACGGCTCTGCAAGTCAATTTGCAGAACTTTTGAAAGTTACGGCAAGTTACCAATCTATCTCTACACTAACTTGTGAGCAATATATCGTCAGAGTAAAATTCGCCGAAAGCTAATGCAGAAGAAACTTGAGGGAGCAACTTGCCGGTGTAAACCCACCCTAGCGAAAGGTAATTTTACGAGGGCAATCGAGGCATCGGGAGAAAGATTAAAGCGTTTCGCGGCTGATAAAAGAGTGAGGCCCCAAAGAGAGAACATTTTTGGCGGGGCAGAGGGCAAGAGAGGGGAGGAAGAATGATGGGACGAATCAGCAGGCGTTCCCCGCGGACCATCCCATTAACAACCCCCCGGGGCCTGGACCAACCGGTCCCGCGACTGCCCCGCCGAAAATCGGGTGTGGCCTCCCTGAAGAGAAGAATAGTCCACCGGGCTAAGCCAGGGGTCCAGTCTCGCGACCGCGCGCCCTTCTCTGGCACAGGAACATAACTGATGTTTGCCTGCAGCGCATGACATTTGCGATCAAGGTAGTTTCATCAATACATAACCATTCATGAAATTCAATGAAATTAAAGACACTAAAACATCAGCCTTGTTGCAATACCTGCCGAGGAATTCGCCAAAAGATAGAAGCCGTTTTCTGTGAGATATTTTGTGGTAGCACGCTCGGAAGAAACAACATAAAAAATTTGAAAGTGTTGTCACACAGATAGCGTCAGAAATTAAGCTGTTTATTTTGTATGCCTCCTCAATTTTTTTAGGAATGAATTAATTATACGCCGTAATACTTTACATAAAATCAAAAAAATAAATCTCTCAGTTCTGAAGTCGTGTTTAGCGTTAGATATAAATAAATTTGAAGTATAAAATAACAATTTAGTTTATTATTGAGAAAAACAGCCATTAAAACAAATTTTGCGCCATTAACATTGCTATATCTAATTCATAATCGCTACGGCTGCTTTAATTTTAAAATAAAATTTCGAGTATGGTTTTAATTTTGACCGAAACTCGCTCCCTCCCAACCTCTCACTTATCCTACCTTAATCAAGGAATTTCTTTCATATTATAATAAAATGCATGGAAATAACGTCTCACGTACTCATCCAACACTCAGCCAGGGTGAGCACATGAACCGATACGACCTTCTCGTGACAAAAAAACATGGCAGTGTTTCAAACTAATCTTATTGCGCAATCAGTGGTGAGTAATGTCACTTTTTCTCTGGTTATGCTGATCAACCGTCAGTATTGTGCAGCAAAATTAGATGTCATATTTTTCAGTTGTGCAGCCCAATGGGCCATAAAAAGGGTGGCAACTTATCTTCTAAACTAAATAAGCAAAGCATGCAATTAGGTACTTCAGAACAGGTATTTCTCAAATAAAGGTTGCAACTATAACAGCAAAAAACAAGGTTCCACAAATGGAGCAATAGGCGATGGGAAGCCAATACCCATTGCCTATTGCTCTGAATATCTGAAAATTTGTCCATAAAATTGAAATAAGGCTCTTCCTAAGCTTTACGCCGTATGTTAAACCTATTAAATCGCGGATAAAAGATATAAATAATTTATTATTATTGCTGGAAATTATTTTGAAACGATGACTTTTGTAATTTAAGCTCTTTTTTGTGGTGCAAATTTCATGAGTATAGGTCAAATAATTTTTTATTTTTAAACTTTTGCCGACGTTTCGGATGTTTATTCATCCGTCTTTTTTTTCTCTTTTTTTGTTATAATTATCTCACCCATCCGCAATTTTCTCATTTCTCTCATGCCTTGCAGCAGTAATTTAGATGCTAATTTATGTATCCCTCGATGATCAAGTATAAAACTACCATGGATACATTTAATTATTCCACGAAGACTTTTATGGCATTCAGCTCTATACCCCGAGTAAATTGCTCCATTTTAAAATATAGCCACTTGAAGAATGCGGAGATCAGGATGATATTTGGATCAATCATTATCATTGTAACGCAACACGGCATGGACATTGGAATTCATTTAGAGGGCACAAAAATTGTACATAAAATGTAAAAACGTCAAAAAAAACAAAATAGAATATATGTTTACGAAAAAACGAACCACTGGGAAATGGATTCCCATTCCGTAAAGAACAGCTATCAGACGGATAATATACACCGAATTCATTCCACCCAATTACCTGTAACATTAGCTCTATTCTTCATCGCGATAACGATTTGTAAGCAAGGGAAAACTGAACGTCCCTAATTATCACTGTAAAACAAGGTGAAAAGACAAGTAAAGTTAGCCACTGAGGACAGATGAAGGGATTTCAGGAAATTACCATAGTTTTACGATAACATACCACTGTATGATATTCATTCATTGAAACTACTGTAAAATGGCACTAGTTGCGCATTATTATGATGTTATTATAATTATTAAATGTAATCTACCGGTTAAGGTAGGTTTAGAATAAATTAGGGTTACCCAAATTAACCTTTCTCAGCCATATTTCCTTGTGTCCATCTGCATTTGATCCGCATGGTGGTCATACGAGTGAACATTTTGTTAATAACTGTTACCGAACATTCTTGAGACCTTAGATTTCGCAGCCGAGTAGCTTGCCAAAGAGGGTATATTAGCATGTTCTTCAGGAAGAATCCAGGTTCAATCTAGCCTGGGAAATTTACCGATACCAACATTTGTAGTGAAGCAGGGATATGGTGACCTGTCTTATATTGAGCCGTTAATGAAGAACTATTTACTTTCCATTGCATGGAGGTACTGACAATATCTAGGAGTAATATAGATTAAAAGGACGAAGAATGAATAGTGTCACCAATGGCGAAGTCCAATGAAGAGTTGGAGGGAAAACATTCATCACAAAAGCTCTGAGATGAAAAAGAGAAACTGATACGACATATTTTGTGAAAAAATAACCAATTACAATAAACAATGGAAGGAGAAATGAAGGGAAGAATAGTAGAGAAATAAAAAGAATGGAATACATTAGGCAAATGATAAAGGACATCACAGTGAAGGCTCAAAGAAGAATGCAACGGTCGGCTGATAGGAGAATGCATCGGAGAGGTGTAGAAAACCAATATTCAGATTTATGACTGCTGATGATTACCTCATATGAGATGCATCCTTACACGCATTAAAATTAAGCACAGTAAGAACTATTGAGTATCCAAAGAAGAGATTTTTATAGAGCTACTCAAGCAAGGGTCTGGAATCCAGTCCCTTGCACTCTAATACCTTTAAAATCAAACTTCTCGTTCACTGAGAGCCCACGCAATTATTTGCATATATCGATCTGCTTCCTATCCCCCCTCCCATTTCCCACCCCAGTCTTTCCCGCCAAAACAAATGCACGTTTTATCCCACCGGCCAAATACAGAGCACGCAGTGGATGCTGAAATAAAAAGAGATAGGAGGAAAATTGGAGAAAAGAATGTAAAGAGGCAATGGTTCCTTTCAAAACCCCATAAGATTCATCATTCCATATTATCTCTCTTAAACCTATGTGCTCCCAATGTTGGCAAAAAAACGTCTGATATGGCCATGCTTTAAAGGATAGGTAAATAAAACATTACCATGATGATAGCAGACATCCGCACCTGATAAGCTACCCGAAGAATAAGTAAACCAAAAGCTTTTAAAAAATTCCTTATAAAGACTTTTTCCGGCGTCGTTATGTTCCGTAATCGAAGGCTTAAAGAAGAATGAAACGGTCGGCTGATTGGAGTTGATAGTAATATTACTATTTTTTATGTAGAAATTGCAATCTATATAATCATCTACTACAGAATAGAACTAAAGAATCATCATTACCAGAAATAAGAAGAATTACATATACTTTTTTTGTATTAATCTTACTAGTTCGATTATATTATGAATGATATAAAGGAGCCCTTGAATGATCAAGCTAGGATAGTAATTAACTATGACATCTGACTTACATTCAAAATGTATTGAAAAATAGGGTAGTGCGCCTAATAAACATGCAGACTTTAGTACTTAAATAAAACTGCAGTAGTAATACTGTTCACTTAAATTTTAATGTAAAATATTACACTACAAGTGTTTCAACGTTTCTAAGGGCGTCATCACCAGGTCTACCGTGGCCTAGACTGATGATGACGCCCATGTGGCGCGTCCTAAGAAACGTCGAAACACGTGTAGTTTAATATTTTACATTAAAATATAAGTGGACAGTACAACTACTGCAGTTTTATTGAAGTACTAAAATGCTGTTCCACCATATAACGCCAGAGACTGTCGAATTTATTCAGACTTTAGTTAAATTCTCCATTGACTATGCATGTGTACTGCCAAGAGCTGACATAGCAGCTGAAGAATTGGAAGTTAATGGAGACAGTGGTACACTCATCACGTGTATGAAACAGCGTCACCAAAAATGCTCAGCGCTGAACAGAGTTACTGACCGCGTGGCGCGAGGACACTCGGATGCATAAATGATTTAGCAGAGTGTATTGCAATTGAAGTTAGGTGAATGTTTTCGCGTAGCATTAGCAAGTTTTCAAAGTTTGAGAAACGTTCGCAGTAAAACATTCCGACCGTTGCATTAGGTCCACTCACATTTTTTAACGCTGGATAACGCTGCTCCAAAATCCACTTATTTCCACCCAACATAATGTTTTTTATTGATATAAAATACTCTCCTTAATGTATAATAAAAACCAGTACGTATTTTCGGAATGAAAAAGTAATCGACCCCGTCACTTCTTGTCTTGACCAAAATCCTCCGGCGATTGAACCCATTGGAAAATAAATAACGAAGCCGAGGAAAGCGCGCGTGGCCCGACGGCCGATTAGCGCATGCGCAAGGCGGCCAATCATCATCGTCGCCCGCACCAACACCAGTTGCTTTGTCCACGTCGCCGCGGAGTCCGCACGCGTTTGTTTTTCATTCCTTTTCCCGCCACCGAATCAAAGTATCAGTTTTTCGGCCGGAACCCGGGGTCTCTTTGCTTAACGAAAAACGCATCGTTTGGAAATGCAATTGAGCGAGGCGACGCTCTGCGCGCCTGCGCTAGCCTAGAAAAAGATCCCACGCGCGGAGCGGCTGCGCAATGGACGCATGAAAGGAAGTCAATTTGGGAAGGGGCGGCTGGGCAATGAAGGTAGGTGGGGTGGGTGTCCCCCTGGGCCGGTGGGAGGGAGGTGCTATGGATAATGGGACAGTAAAAGTTTTTGAGCCGAAATATTTTTTCCACCCTCGGCGTAGAACATAATGCGAGGCGGCGAGTTGATTCTGAAAACATCACTCTTATTCAATTTTTCTTTTTTTATTTCCAGATTCCGACGAATGCTCAGGGAGAACGCGAGTCCCATCAATCTATTGAAAGCTGCATCACGCCCAAAAGAGATTACAATGCCCGAGGGTTGGATTTCTGGAGAAAATGGAAACGCCGAAGGCGCTCTCAAATCTATTGGATTCGATCATTTGTCATAGCCATCGGTTGAAATTTCCGGCACTTGTCAAAAAACGTCGATATTATTTGCACATTTTAAGTATGTTATGTATATGCTCCTTCCTATCGTGATATCACAGATTCAATATTACGATCGTAATTTAAGCATTACTCTTCGATCTTCGTGTTCCACTCACTGTCAGCTAAGGCACATGCTCTACGAAATATTAAATCTTAAGTGAGTACTATGTCAAAAAATTCTCCACAATAATATATTCACAATAATAAAAAAACATGGTTTCCGCAATTATTGGTTTATAAAATCTTAGAAGATCTCATGGTCTCAGAAGGACAAAGATAAAATTTAATTCAATATTAAAAACGACCTCACTGTAGTAGTAGGTATTTTAGTTTTACGTGCTTTGACGGCTAAGGCAATATCGCACGTCCTGTCTGCCACTTTCAGACAGGGGAAACAGCACTTGGACGATTAGGGAGAACACTCTTCCAAATTCGAGTCAATCCCAACAATGCTCAACTTTGGTGACTGATCAGGAACTGGTGTTTTCATCGTTTTTATGGCTGGCAGTTGCCCACAATCTCATTCTACGCTGAAACAATCTCATGTGGTCATCTCTTTTCAGGGAATTATATACAAATATTCATATTATAAGTATCTGAAGTAACTCATATTTGAATAATGGCACTTCTCCACTATGCACACATTTTTAGTTTCGGATGGAAATGTCTACCATAGCTAAGGAGATACATATGAGAACTCATCATCACAATTACTAAATTAATATGTGAATTTGAGAACGGCATATTAGCTTAAATTTATTTGGTGTTAATGGAAGAGATAAAGTAAGCACTGATGAGAAGCACTTTTCTTCTTCTTCATCTTTGGTGATCAGATGCATTTGAAACATAGCAGCATAGAAGGATTCTGAAGATGAAACGGAATAATGAAATACTAGAAAGTTTAGGTAAAGAAGGGTGGAGGTTTATTAACTGCGCAATTCCATGAGTCGAAATGGGTAAAACCACTGACAATGGATTTTTTTAAAACATCGGCAGGGATCGGAGAAAAAATTTACTATGAGATAACTTATTGCATTAGAATATAGATAAGCAAATTTAAGAGGGATAAACGATAAAACTACAGGGGAAGAATGCACGTCAGTAGTCACTTGAAATGAGGGTCGAGAAACTGATAATGATAGGCCAGCAACAAATAAATATGATCGCAAACGTATCAGTCACTCTAGAGGCAATATACGACGCAAATGAATTGAAGTCTTTTGACAGGGGAGGCGTAGTAACTACGCAGTAGGCTTGGAATCTGCGACGCCACCGGGACGGGACGCTTGGCCCATTGGGGATCCCAAGAGGGGGTGGAAGTGAGACTGGTCATGCCCGCACGAGATTGGGGCGGAAATGAATCACAGAAGAAGGGGACGCGGAAGAAAACGAAAGACAGCACTCTTGATTTTCTTCGCAACATACATCTGTATCAGGCAGGGTATGGAGGAGGAGAAGAGTGGTAAATATTTTTACCTATTTTTTTGGCGCCAAGGGATGCCTCGCTGGGCGATTGACGGGAAACGGAAGAGAATAAGGGACATCGCTGAATCCTTTCCCCAATTTTTTAGGTCTGAATGGGGGGCGAGGCAGGGGGATTGGAGGATGATGGTTTGGTGCACCCGCCGCCCGTGAGGCAGCAACAAGACAGGACGGAGGGAGGCGGGTGGTTGGTTGGCAGGGAGTGCGTGGGTGGTTTCAGCGAGATGGGGTTGCCGTCGTAGTGGGGTGGTTTAGCGAGAGAGGGTTACCAATTCCCCCACCCCTGCGACCACCCATTTCCCCGCCAATTCATTCCCCTGAGGACGGTCGGAGAGGGTAGGAGATGGCACTGCAGAGATATTCCTTTCGGTGATCACAATGACCGCTGCCGGGGCGATTATGAGGGCTAGAGGGAGGAGGTATGGCAGGGGGTGAGAGAAGAGTAACTGAATGGGGAGGGGGAGAGATGGGTTGGGAGAAATGGCAGGCGGTGTGGGAGGAGAGGCGAGGGAGTGCGCCTGCGCGAGAACGCGCTGCACGGTCACTCCGAGAGAGGGAGAGATGCAGGAAGAAAGAAAGTACGAGAGAGAAAAGAAAAGGACGTGCGTCAGCGCATGCGCGGTGCGGACAGCGCCGGAGGAATGAAGACGGCGTAGGTGAGCGCCTGGGGGGTGCAAACGGGGGGGGAGGGGGATCCCTCGGACGGCTGATAGCCTACTACCCACACCCCACTCATCCCTCACCCTCCCTCTCTCTCCCTCCCTTACGTCCTCTGCCTACCAAGTACCAACACTCGGGTTTTTGCGGGATGGCCTCGGTGGAGTTGGTGTTGGAGGAGATGCTGGTTGCGGAGGCGAGGTTTACGAGGCCGTGCGATGGGGTGCAAGAGGGTTCGGTGTTGATGAGGCAGTATGCGGGAGGTGGGGCTTAGGCGGTGGCGCCCACGGACGCCGCGGGAGGCATATGTCGCTGCTTGAATAGTTGACGGGGAGGGTTGTTGGGGCAACGGACGGGGGTGGGGTAGAGGCTGGGTTGAGGCTGGAATTGGATGGAGTTGGAGGTGAGTTTTGAAAGAAAGACTGATGATTTTTTCTCCCCGATGGAGGGAGTTCAGGCATAGGAGAGGTTTGGGACGCGAGAGAAATAAAGCTCACTGTGGCCACACTCACGACGTTCTCAACAGTTCCTCTCCCGTCTCTCCTCTCTTCTCCCGCACCGAAACTTACCCCTTCTTCTCGCTGTTCCCGCGACCCTCCCCTCCCTCCCCGCCTCGTATCGCTTAAACGCCAAACGGCAGTTGAGGTGGGGACGGGAGATGATTGAAATATAATTTACCCGCTTTATTGCCCCTCTCCTCGCGCTAATGAACGACTGCGCGTTTGAGTGCCACACGCCGGATGAGCACTCGCGTGGCCCGGGGCGTTGAAAAAGTGCTACGTAGCACCTGGAAGTGCGTTGGGATGAGAGAAGAGAGGGACGGAGAGAAGTGGATAATAGGGGGAGATAGTTTAGATATAGAAGATAGAATGAATGTAAAAAGGCATTGTTCATTGTAAAAATGGCTCCAGTGAGCGTTATATTAATATCCTTGTAAGACCAATTTTACCAGTAAAATAATCCTTCGGAAGCATATAAACAGCTACTAATGAGGTTGACCTAAGGGAAAATGAACAGAAAACCAATTTCATGATTCAAAACAGTAACAGTGTAACTGTGAAGGAAAAAGTACCATTGAGGACTATAAATTTGAAATAATAATAAAATTTACATATTTTGACTGGGAAATAATCTGACATAGACATAAAAAATTGAATATATGTAACAAATCGTGCCTTGATCTTTCAACTGCCACGTGTACAAAAGAAACACCAATATTTAACTGCATAAAAATCCTCATCTGTACAGTACTATCATACGGCAGTAAAAAATTGGCAATACTGGCCAAATCAGCCGAGCTGCTAGAATGATTTGAGAGGAGAATACGACGTAGAACTTGAGGACATGTGTACGTTGAAGGAACCTGGGAATTCATTACATTCTCTCTCATGATGGGGACTCAATTCTGGGTAATTCATAACAAGGAAATATACAAATTTAATTTAGAACCTAGCAAGTCTACCCAAATTAATCTTATCAGATGGGAGGTAAAAGACCAGTGGAAAAATCAAGGACTACGTGGGAAGACAGTATCAACAGATATGCGCGTGAACTACTTGAGGCGAGGAACTGGAAAAGGCTATCAGGGGGCAAAGAAAAATGGAAACAGATAATTGAGGAGACTCAGCTTTGGGCTGTTGCGTTGCATGGTCTATGAAGAAGAAGATATTATACGCAGCCACGCGCTTTGGTGCAACACATGTAACGTTCGGGGTGTTAAGTGCTAATGGGAAATCATATTGGCTTGGCGTTATAACAGGCTAATCTACCTGGCAATTAGGAAATTTAAGTGAAAATCATTGTGAAGTCAATACTTTTTCTGTAGTAAATTCCACAATATTTTATTAGCTTCACAGGGGCGATGGTTTGACATCATATTTTCAACTTCCGTCAAACGGAAGGAGATTGCCAATCCCAATTTCATATTTTTTACGAGACTAAAATTTCCTACAGGGCTTAGATTGACCTAGGGGTAGCGTGTTCAACCCTCAATTTGAGTGTGGCAGTTCAGAGACCAAATAGCCGCAAATATTTTCCTGGTTTTGGAAAAAATTGTTAATGGAAAAAATTTGGAACGAGAATTTAATGCATCCAAAATGCTGCCAAAACCACCCGGCTCCTTTCCTGAGAGGAGAAATCTTCACTACTCAGAGGGCCGCGAAAAAGAGTTAATCCAGCCTAACGCTGACCAAGCAGATAACGTACTTAAAATAAAAGATAATGACCCGTGTCTTCAAACCGATACATTAAAACATTTCTTTTATTATCTTAAGTTAACCAATGATATATTATCTTCTTCTGTGTACGTTGATCAAGGAAGGTTAACATTTCACGTGACGTAAAATCTTTCATTTCAAAATTTGAAGAATTGCAACCCAATATGTTGGGAGAATGTGATCACCCGCGAGCAATCTCAAAGAGAGGCGACTACATCCTAACAAAACTTATTTATTCTGCATTATTTTTGTCATTGCTAGTTACGCATGCGTATCCAATAATAAGGGTTGTGATAATTGTAAGGTGACATGGTAAGGTAAGAGGAAATGGCTTCATTTTTGTAAGAACCGCGTTGTTTTTGTTGCTACGACAATTCATAAAAAAATTCGTTATTAACCAACCTTAGGACGTAGCTTAACAAATGAACGAGAGCCCTTATTGTGCTTGTTTATCTTTTTTATGGTGAGCTGTAATCGCACACTTATCTGACTCAAATTTTGAAGATGATGTGTTTGGCTTTCAAATTCAGGGTCACAGATTCGAGACCGAAAAAAATATTTATTCGGAAAAAATTATCTATTGATATTTTTGGGACGAGACCTTACCACCACCTTCCCGGCTTCACTGAAGAAAGGCAGCAGACTCAGCATAAGGGACTGATGGTGCAGATTAATAAGATCGCTCCGGTATCAACTGCCACAACTTTGGGCGACAGTGAAATTCACGGAATCGGCCCGAGTACTACGATATCGAAGGAATCAGGAAATAATCTCATGTCTCCCTTAAAGATGCAGCCTTGCATTCACATGTCGTCATAGCATTCCTTCCGGTAAAATACTTCGGAAGTAAAATAGTCCCCCAATCGGATCTGCGGGTGGAGACTACTGAGAGGGGAACGTCAGTCAGAACGGAAAATACATATCCAGCGTTATTTTTATCTTTCTTGGATACAAGGGAAGACACCTCCAGAGATGCGAAAAGGTGAATTTCGATAGAGTGTACCAAACGGGAGTGTAACAAACGGACGTAAGAATTTGTTGAATGTAAGAGGATCACTCTTCAAATGATTACAGAGGTTCAGGAATATTTTATCCCGCGTTCGAGAATTTATTAATTTTACCGCGCTTTTTTTAGATTTCCTGCGAGCCTAGACAGGGAGCGTCGTCACCTCTGTGGCAGAATGTTCATTGGTGCCCCCATCAAATGCGTCATGCGGCGGGTGAGACCGAGCAGAGGGAAAGGTAAATGAAGATCGCAGATCGTGTACAGAGATGAAAGGAAGGGCCGACCTCGCCACATGTTACACTGATGGGCCTGCCTAATATGGCGCCCCAATGCGAATCAGCGTTTAATTAAATATTTTTCCATTCTGTATCCTCCTAAAGGAGTTCTCTTGGCTGAAAATTCTTATCTCCAGTGAGAATGGTAACAACCCCAAAGCTGAATGGTGTGCGAAATATTTGCTTTGTTCACTGAAGTTCGTAAAAATTAATTTTGAAGGAAAAGGATAGAGCTCAACTCGCATTAAGTCCTAGAATCAGAAACATTCTATATTCAGGGTATAGAGGCTGGTTACGTTTTTACTTTAATCAGCGGATACTGCAGAGGGATCCTCTGCAGAGGATGAATACTAACCTGCCTACTGCGAATATTTCCCCTTTTGTAGGAGAATATTTTTTAGATGTATCTGAAACGAGTGTAAACCATATTGTATTAAATATAAGTAAATGAGGAGTAACCCACCAATTAAATCCAACTGATTAGATTGGGGAAAATATAACATATTTTAGCCTATTTCTCTGACGCAGAGGCACGTTTAAATTTGTTAGCTTTAAAATCACAAAATAGCATAAACTGATAAAGAAGCTGATGACCAAATATCAAAGATTATATAACAATATGGCTGCAACGATATTATGATGTACAATTGGAGAAACCTTAGTCTTAATCTTTGCTTACTGGTCATAATCTACAATCTTAAAAAATATAATTTTCAAATTCCGCAATCAGCTATACGTTACAACATTAAAGAAAAACTGTGAACAAAGAAAGTGAAATAGTAACCAATCGTTTCATTTGAGAAAATATTTTCATGGGTAGCAGTTGCTGATTAATATTACTTAAGTAAGGATTTTTGAGCTAATCATTCTTTAAGCTTTCTAGGCTTTCTTGATCTTCATTTGAGCCAAATTCTATTACGATTTCACTTCCGGATATAACGAGGCATCGGAGAAGACCTAATTTCAATGAGGATTATATTTAGTATGTTTATTTCTTAAATGAAATAGGAGATTGAAATTACAGCTGATGGTCGTGCTTGTATTTGTGCGATGAATGTATGAAAATCAAAGATCTTTCTGGGAAAACTATTTTAATGTAACATCCTTTATTAGACCTGGAAGACCTGGTCCCTCCCCCAGTACAAAATCCTGAATGCAAACACCATTTTCGGAAGATAAGGACGGATTTATAAGAAGAAGCTCAATGAGAATGCCGAGTGAATGTACACCAGGCCACGCCTCACCAATATCCCTCGACACCTTGCCCTTGGCCACGAGATACTTCCAGGAAGTGTGTCTCAGGAAAAAGGCGCTCAAATTCAGAGTGAAAGAGAACACAACCTGTATTTTCCTCTCAACCACAAGGTTGGGATGAAATAAAGATGTTTACCTCTAGGTAAAAAGTTATTTTGATATATTGCGTTTAAAATATAAATGCGGTTGAATTAATAAATATATCATGGCTGTTGGGACATACGAAATAATGTTATTCAAGCGCAAATAGGTGATTCCTGAAAAATATTCTTCACTTAGTGCAACCGCTAAGATAAGATAAGATAATGCTTAATTTTCTCTAGGAATAATTTCCTTTGGAGCTAGATTATAAAATAACAACTGTGATATACCTAGTCAGAACAGGAAAAAAATCACATTGAAAGTAATCAATCTGCCAAGCTAAATGAAGAATTAATCATTTGTGCATATGTTATTTGAAATTATAACTATGTTTCCGGTTGCCTTCCAATCCTGTCTTCTTATGAGGCAATGAAACACAGATTTGAGACGTATATCGATGGATATTTCATTTTATGTTAAATAACGCAGCAATTTTCTGCAATCGCGACCAAACAATCCTTACTTATGCCTACATCAAATATTTTCCGGCACTCATCGACCAGAAAAAAATAAGCCGCATCAGTAAGTTGGTCATTATAAGAGCTCCACCAAACTACGCGACCTCTCAGTAGTTCACAACGTGTGCTATCTGTTGCAAACTCCTTAATTTTTATTCACATTATATACTTAGACAACAGGATAACATTTACAATTATGCTCAAAATTCAGATAGAAATGTTTAGGATGATAATTAAAGCACGTAAAATGTAAGCACGACGACAGTTAATGAGTCCAAATTTATCATTTCTATATTTTGCTCATTCTAAAAAAGGTAAGATTGTAGAGATGAATGGGGCAAAGGCAACGTGAATTTATCCATCAGTCATATCAATTTTAATACATATGTTTAACATTAATCTAGCAATGACTAAATAGATATATCTTTCTTTATGTAATAATAAATGCGTTTAAGAACAGAAAATTATCAATTTTTTACCTGACCGAAAAGTATTTCTTAAACTGATTAAATTTTCTTCCATATACTGATAGATATATTAGATATAGAGATCGTTAGTTGCATTCAAGTTTATGAAAATATTATTAACGTATATGAAAAAATGTGCACAAAAAGTTTATTTTAAACATTCAACTACTATAGTTCATGGACCATAAACCAGGCAGGCAGGTTAACGTTAAAGTTATAATAATTACCCAGCCCAGTTTTTTACAGCAACACTTGCCTTGCACCAATCTTTTGTGTAAGATTTCTATTTTAATTTTCACGATAAATCTTCATCAATCCAAATTTTCCCAACAGATTATTTAGGATCTCGGAAATCACTCTTTACTATGCACGTCTCTCTCTTGAAGCGCATATAATACGCTGAAATTGAATATATCAGAGGGATGAAAGCAATGGTAGACTGAACTGAAATAGAAGGACGAAAGGAATTAAGGGTAGGGTGGGCGAGGACATGGCTTCAGCTCATTCAATTACATACAATGGCCAAACAAAATATGCACACTTTATTAAATGCTTAGACTCGCTAAAATAGGTTTTGCATACTATTCGTGCATGCAAGAGGACATTTTACCATGAAAATCAACTTTTCCAACCGTGCACTCATAAGAGCGAACTCTTAAATGGTACCAGATAACCAAGAAAATACTAAAAATATTGCAAAATAAATCACGTAACTACTACGCGATGGACTGAATTTGAATTAATGGGGATAAAATCTTATAAATTTTTAAATAATTTTTGGTGTGGTGTTTCTGCATTTGTTTGAAGGACTAGGTTCTAAGAAGTACGGAGAGGAGGGTCAAGACTCGGATCACGTGAACTAGTGTCATCCACATAAAAAATATGAATTGAAAATATCATCTTTCCCCAGTAAGTGAGAATACGTCATAAAATGTCAAAAATTACGTCATTTTTCGTAGTTCAACTCCGCCACCCAAGCAGCGTGACCATCTTCGGCTCTCAAGTGGTGAACTGCCGGTTTATTTATTTGATTCATCCGCTCTTTCAACTCTTGGTCCGTATCTTTCGACTCTTGATCAGTATCTTTCGACTCTTGATCCGTTTCATTTGGCTCCGCATTTCATTTGTTCCATCTCACTTGTCGTTGGGAACGTGAAATGGAGCCGCCATCGTACCGATCGTGAGCCGATCATTAAGTGAGCGAAACGGATCTTCCGCCTTCCCGCAAAGATGAGATTACAAAATAACCCCCCTGCTCTCGCTTGTACCTGATGATCATGCTAAAGCCCCGATCATTTGATTTTATTTTCCAGTGATGTTAACCAAAATTATTATGTAAATGTAATACCTCACATTTACTCCTGCATTATTTTATTCTCACACATTATTTGGGGCCTGATTGTGATGCTTTCCCGATGTTCAACTTTTCCACCAAAACGTCATTAGTTTCCACCAAAACGTCATGACTTTCCGACACTACGTCACATGTTCCACCTTCCACCAGAGGATCGTTCACTACATGGTTCATCGTTCAATGACTGGTGGAAAGTCAAGCTTCCCTTCCACCCGTCATCCACTTGGTGGAACAGCGCTAGTGTCGTGGTGGAAACTTTCCGACGGAAGTAAGCGTGCGGAAGGTAGACATTTATTTATTCGCGGTTTCGAGGTAAGTTGGAAATCGGCATAAGTTTGTGATGTTCGGCTCTCCAGAGGGGGTAATTGAGCTGTTCATTTAACGGATCAAGAGTCGTTCATTGAACGAATGGTGGAACTTTCTACCAGTCAATGACTGGTGGAAGATCAGAATCGGGCCCTTGGAACCAGGACCTCCTCAAGGAATGAGAACGATATATTCTGCAGGATAACATGTCGTCTATTTCAATTAAAATGACTGGAATAAAGTCTAATGGAATTCACTTGAAATAAAATTAAATAAAGTGCATTGCCCTAGTCTTGAACACAATCAAAACGGACCACACGGAATGGGAATAAAAGAGGACCCGAAGATACGCTGATTCGGGAGATGAAAGTAAGGACCACCGCTATGAAGAGGATGGTATCTAACCTGCCATCCAAATAATCGCAAATTCGTTCCGCCTCGGGCATATTGAATGGTGCTGTGCTAGTATTGGGTAAAACGGTACGATATATATCCCTAGTAGTAGAAGCTCTTAAAAAGCCAATCCTGCTGCTACTGAAAAAAATCTGACTAAGACTCAAAGGATGAAGGCAGACGAAGGGAGGAACTTGCAATGCTGGTGACACGACGATTTGGAAACCCAAAGGTCTTGGGTTCGAATCCCTCCACGAGAATGGATGTTTTCCTTGTTTGAAAATTAAGGAAAATATTTATTATAAATTAAGGTTAGACATTGCAATACGATTTTATCACTTTGAGAACCTACATACCAACCCCCAAGCCCGCTGAAATTAAAAAGCAAAAAAAGTCTTGGAGAAAGAGAAAAAAAAATAACGAGGGAATCGAAGAGAAGGGTAACGCACCAGCTTTGTGATCCAAAAATCTCGGGTTCACATCCCTCCTGGGATATTTACTGATGTCTATCTAAGGATGATAATAGGATGACCTTAGGATTGACGGTTAAGATCAGACGTAGCTACGGGACATTTGCAGTTGAAGCACAAAAATACAAGTATTCTGCTACTAAGATCATCTCCAAGAAAAAATTGCTTAACTTACTCCGTCCTTGATTTCAACAGTTCAACTGTCATTATCAAGGAATACTTATCAAGGAAATTTCAAGGAAAATGTCAACATTTGTACTGTGGGGAATAAACAATAATGGAGGAAGTTTTTCTTTCATGGAAACAATTTAAGAAAGTGTTTCTTGAGGATAATCTTTGATTTATTTCTCCTACGAATACTACAAACAGTGTCCTGCAGAAGAGGTAAGGGTAGGCGACGGGAGAATCGAACAAGTTTCAAACGTGCCGACCTCACAACCGAAGAATTTCGGGTTCAAATCCCGCCTTAGGCACGGATATTGCGCTTGCCAGAGGATTAAGACCTTGGGTAAGACGGCCCAATATGACCTCAGGAGTTGTGGTTCATAAAAAGCCAATTCTTCAGCTACTTCACTGAAGCAAAGTAGCACCGGTGGATAGATAGAGGGTGAGGGCTGGGAGAGACGCAAGGGAGGAAATCCGAGGAGCAATCCTGGGTGACACGCGGGAGTTGCAGCAGTATGTGGGGTCGAGGGGGTGGGTGGACGGGTGGGGAATGAAACACAGGAGAAGGGGATGACAACAAGATGAAGGAGGAGGGTGGGACACCCTGCGCTGCCGTGGGTGCAGGTGGAGAGGGTATAGGGACTGCTTCGCAGGGGAAGGAGGAGGTAGGTTGGCGGGGAGGGTGGTGGAGAGAGGGCGGAGTGGAGTGGTAGCGGAAGGCGTCATGTGGTACGTCGCCAGGCGGCGGTTTGACGTAGGGATTGGAAGCCGGGAGCGGAGGGAGGGTGAGAGGTAGGGGGAGGGAGGAAGAGAGGTCAAGTGGACGGGTGGGATGGGCGAGTGCAATGGGAGGGTGGAATGGGTGGGAGGGAGTGGGAGGCGGGGATATTCATGCAATTCCTGTTAATTGCTCATTCCACGTGAGATGTTGATAGAGGGTTCGAGGTTTAAAGGGGGGGATGGTGGGAGTTCGACGGGAGGAGGAGGGGGGGAGGAGGTGTTATGTATGGCGAGATAGGGAAAGGGGAGGGGATGTAGGTGGAGGGAGGGAAGTGTTGAGGCAGGGGAATAGACACGGGGGGAGTGTGAGCGGGTGTAATGGGAGAGGGGGTGAGTGTGGAGGAGTACAGCGCTGGAAAAGTAACGTACACCAAGACGCGGTGCTGAGAAATGAATGAAAGCGGGAGGTGCCACCGAAGGGCACAGGGAGATCAAGGGGGTGAGAGATCTACAACAATGCCTAGGAATAAGAAACATGTCATTAGAATTATAACTGTGCGTAACTCTGAGAAAGGAAAACAATCTTTAATTTTGTTAAGTAGGTGCATTTTGTCGCAAATTAATTTTTAATCAAGTCTAATTCTTCCAACAGCCACAAATAGATTTTGACTAAAATATTTGTCTCTACTGCAGCTATGACCACACCATACATCAGCAATATTTGATTCCAGCCCAGAATTTATGAAAATCATGTGATATTGTTAACTATTTTGATATTAACAAATTCGCTCACTTGGGATTATACTTTTTCACTCTCAGAAAGCTTATGCCAAGTTTAAAAAAATTTCAACTATTCAGTTGGTAATTTTTGTGTTAATTTACTTTTCCATGAGAAATTTCAAGAAATTTCCATATGTTTATAATATGATGTAATTTAAATTTTTAATATACTCGTATTTAAAACAGAATTTAATTAGCTTAATAAATTAAATAGCACAAGAAAATGGTACAGCCATGTTTATATACATCAAAATGTATTAAAAATAACCATATTAAGAGCCAACATGTTGACATGATGTATTTTACGTTGACCAAAGACCGCCTATATGTAGACAACTTGAGTATATTAAATTACACTTGAACTATAACTTCTTTGACGGCTATAATAGCAAGAAAAATCCTTCATTAAACCAGGTCATTCTTATTTTTTTAAACTGCAGTAAAACACTTAGAAAATTTTGCGTATTAAAAATAGGAAATATGCGGTCTTAAACAATAACGCGACGAGTTCCTAGATTACTCTTCCCGAGTAAATGAAGCATGGGAACCTTCGGAGGCGTTTGAGGATAGACTTGATGACTTGGGACGGGAGACGGGTGAAGTTAATGAGGATCACGGGGAATTATGTTCGAGGTGAGATGGTTGCCCAAGTCTCACGATGAGCTTGCACACACTCGAGGTTTCGGCCCCAAGGAGTGTCGTATGAGATTATGTCCCTCGTATTTTATTTTCCTCGGAGCGGAGGATGTTCGCGTGGCGGGAGTTGAGGGCGCATCTGCGGGGAGGTGAGAAGAGGTGGAGGCGGGGGAGGGTGCGAGGGGAGAGGGAGGGAGGGGAGAAAAGTAATTTGAGCGAGTGGCGACACTAGTTTAGTATTCATCTAGTTATATCCCCACCCTGCGAGATAAAATTCAATCTAACTTTATGTCTCCGCAGTCCAGCTTTGTCACCGTCCTAAATAATAGGTTGCTATTTTTAATTAGCCTCAGCAAGTTGCTGGGGATTTCATTACTCATTTAAAGCTAATTGGTGCCTCACCTCTTCTGCTCGCCTCAAATATTCCAAATTTCTATGAACATACCATAAAAAAATACCATTTTGACTGTTTGTATAAACAATTTTTAAAGTTAATAATAAATATGAAATAACTTAATTTTAACGATTAAATAGTTACAATGTTACTATATTAATGTAGGTAATCATATATTTCAGTGGAATTTGAACAACAGAGAGGACTGTTTAATCCAAACACCTGAACCTGACCTCAGTAGAAATTCAGCTGCTCGGTTTATTGATGCATGCCTTGAGTAACAACGTGCAAAAAAACCTTCCGTTGGAGAAAACTATAATGCTTAAAAGTATCGCACAATCAAAAATATGTATATGGAATTCACTTGATAGACTTGCAAATACCCTGGTATACATAATGGAGAAAGTTAAAAAAATAATGGCAGGGCCAGCTAAAACATTGAATGAAAAAAACCCATAGCCTAATTACTATACACATTATAATGTGATGAGAATATCGAAACTGAATGTCTGTGGGGAGTAGAATGCAGTTTAAATGATGCATTTTGGACACGTGCTGAAAATGTGTTTAGCGAGGTACTTAGAAGAGAGGAAAATATCATTGGCGATATATATCCCAAATTTTAACTGCTGTATTTACGGACTTCTGCATCGTAAATAAAAAATAACTTTTTTTATATCTTATTGCATATAAAAACATGCATACTTCTTACCATCCGTAATATGGCTTAAACTCGTTTGATCTCCGTTAGCACAGATAAGTTTATCAATACTTTCAGCGGTGGTCTACTCAGTGTCCTTTTTTCCTATCAAGGTGAGTTTTTGATTTTAAGTCGAGAAAAATCTTTCCCGTAAAACAAGATATACAAGGTAAACTCATAATCCAAATTCATAAGATTTTAAGTGAGCAAACAATTACATCATTCGAGATTTGTTTTTATAAAAATTACCGTGGGCATTCAAATCCAATTCCTCATGTTTTCTCAATTCATTACAAAAATAAGGATGATTGCTGTAAAAAGAAATTATTTGATCTCGTAATTGATACACTCAGTCCTTAAGGGGTTTTAAGATTAGAACTGAAATTTCACCAGAGGTGGATTAAATGTTTTTCTTATTAAGCACAAAATATAAATAAGGCCAAATAGCTAAATTTTAATTCCTTTTGTAAAACTACTCTTTTTAATTCAATCAAGAGTATTCAGTCGCGTTCAAAACGTAATATACTCACAGAACTGTCATTTTTAGCATTTGTCCTCTGTCTTAGATTCACGTGGTATAAATAATGATAAATTTTAGAATAATACAATAAAGAAAGTTTCCAAACTGTAGGCAGTAAACCTAATTGAACAATTCGTGATGCCAAAAAAAAAATGCTTTCTTACATGCTTTGATAAAATGATGGCTCAGTTAAGCAATGGAAAATTAATTTATATTTTCTTCAACACGAAAATCAAGCCCCATACAAATTCAAGGATGGCAAACTTCCATTAACGTTATATAGATTGAAAACTTAAGGAGAGGGAATCGGGAAAAATAGAGGACGATAGTTGATATGTGTTTTAGTTCGTTGATGTCTATTTTAGGCGTAGTCGTAAAAAATACGGGGATAAAAAGATTTCCCATGCCCATCTCTTCGGAAGCGCATCCCAATTATTTTTTGCTAGAGTATGTACAGATGAAGTTTGGTGGTAAAATAATAGACCTAGCGTTCATAGGAAACTCATATGACCTGCGTTCCTCCAGTAACCTCAGAGTATTTCTCAGTCGTTAATGGCTCATATGGCCTCTAAAATTGTTATCGCGCAATTTTTCGCTCCTTTTATTTTTTTAATGTACCTACTCCTTTCCTGGCACAGTTCACGAATTATTAATTACCGTTAATGTTGCGAATTTTCTTTTCTAAGAATTGCGTTTTGAAATGAATCAATTTTTGGAGGAATCAACCACGACTTCGTGGACCAAACAAATACTATATTCAAACTTTTCATTTGGATTTTGGAAAATACTGATTTCACTGGCCACAACCCTTTACTATAAAAAACACGCTATGTATAGAGATAACAGGACAACAATATTTGTAATTACTTTTTCTAGACATAAGTGTCACTGCAGCATCATTTTCATTAAACCCAGGAATTTTAACTTTGTAAAAACAGGAATCTACTAATAACTTCTAAAACTATGATGGGCAATTACCTAAATTTCATTATAAACCTATTCTCTGTGATTAAAATCACTTATTTTAAAACTTATTCGCGAGAATTGCATTCCAATTACAAAAAGACTATTCACGTCCATGTTTCGCCCATTGTCGCAAAGAACACCACGCAATTTCAGGTTCAATTTGCGGAAAAAATACGTGTACAAGGAGACTTTTTTGGTTCGCATTAACCAGAGTATACGTTATTCTAGTACCAAGAATATGCAATAATGATATTCTGAGCCATTTAACGGTCTCGCCACCTTATAAAAGTGCAATACATGAGCATCTGAGACGACAGGACTTATGGAAGAAGAATGAAGTGGGGATAGAGATACCATGGGCAGAGATAGACAACGTAAAGATGAAGATGGGGCATAAAGGATCAAATGACGAGATGGGTGGGTGGAGGAGGAGAGAGGGTGACGAACGGTGGGGAGGAGGGCCGGGAGGGATAGGAGAGGGGAAGAGGTGGGGCAGGGGAAGGGGTTTACAGACGTGATAGAGGTTTATTCGGAGAGGGAGGGGGATGGAGAGATATGTGAGCGCGGTCACCTATATTGCTGCATGCTCTCTCTCTCCCTATACGGCTGTTTAGGGCGCTGTCAATGCACGGTGTAGGGATTGTCTATGGGCGACGGGGTGTTGGGAGGAGGGAAGTTGGATCGCCGCCTGAGGGGCTGGAGGGAGGGAGGAGAGAGCGGGGGTGTATTGGCTGCGGATAACCCTTTGAGGTGTGAGTTGGGCGGAATGGGGGGAGGAGGAGGGAGAATCACGTGTGTGGAGGAGGAGGAAGAGAGAGAGGGAGAGAGAGAGAGAATGGGAGATTGGAGGTAGAGCTACTACTACTACAACAAGCGGGAGAAGGAAGCGACCACCACCGCACCAACCTGTTCCAGCAGCAGGGTCCATATATAACAATACTAATGTAACACATATGTGCGTGGCACGTAATGCAGCGTGCATCGTCATGATGGTGGGGGAAAGGAAAGATTGGGTGTGGGGATGGGGGGGGTGTCAAAGGGAGTCAGGAGAAGTATTGGGAGTGGGTGGCGTTAGGTTGAGGAGTTGCTGGGATGTGGGGAGGAGGGGGCTCAGTACAGTCGGGATAAAGCCAAGGGACGGGGGGGACGAAGAGATGGGGGGATTGGGAGGTATCGGGAGACGGCCAGTGGTGTTGATGGTGATGGCGGCGGTGGTGTTATCCGCCAGACTTTTGGGTGCCGCCCGGTGCTATTGGGACGGGGATTAGGGCGAGAGCATGGAGTTCGGAAGAGTATCCGGGACGAGGGTGTGGGCGGGTGCACTGGCGCTCGCTTCGGTCGCCCTGGGTCTCCGTGAGGGAGGACTCCGATAGGCCCCGAGGTTCGGCAGGGAATTTTGGACAGACGGTCCACCCATCCTGGATTGGATGGTGCGCGGTGGGTGACGGGGGTTTGGGGGGGGGGGCGCGGCTGGAGCCGTGTGGAAAGGGATGGGAGGTTTTGGTGACGTCCCGTGCATCAGAGGAGAGAGATGTGGAGGGGGGTAAGGAGGATGGAGAGGGGGTAAGGAGGATGGAGAGGGGGTTCTACGGGGGGGATCGTGTTTCGAGCTTCTGGGAGGGGGAAGGGGTAGGATTATGTGTATGGGGGACTATGAGCGGCTAACAGCGCGTCGCGGGTTAGCCATGGATGTGGATTTGCTCCCAAAATCTGCATGGCTACCGAGTAGCCGTCACCCGTGCTCCGGCACCTACCTTTTCATCTTGTCGGCAAGAGTATACTCTTGTTTTTCCCCTCGCCCGTGATGGACTGATATGGCGAGGCGGATAGAGATTGGTGGGAGATGATAGGACCAGGGTGGGAAGAGGGGCGAGGTCAGGTAAGGGCAGTGGAGATATAAGTTCGGGGTTATGAAGTTAAAATAAGTGCCTTGGTCAGCGGGTGCAATATCAAATCGGTTCACGCCTAAATCTCTGGTAATACATGAAGGAAAAGTGAAGTCAGTGCAAAGTTAATAGGCATTCCTGTCATTATATGTTACGTCCTTCATTTAGAAAATATCGCATAATAAATATCAGGAATTGAAAATTTCACCCTGATCTACGTGTACCACATTATAGCAAAAATTAACACGCAGTAGTGCTTTGGACTAGTTGGATAATTATAATTTCACGTTTAATTTCATGAAATAAGGATTTTTTTAATTTTGTCGGACTAGTACCTAATCGAATTTATTATGTTGAAGTTTAACGCCTTTTTTCGTTCGGTAATCAATGATAAATAAAATAGTCGATCATACATTTTAAACAAGGAGCTCTCTGACTCAAAATAAATTTGTAAAAATAATAAGTTAACAAGTGAAAATACTATATTATATTAAGGCAGATGCATTGTCCTGTAAATACCAAAACCCCTCACTATCCTCAGGACGCGATTTTATTTTTCACTAAATTTACGGTGCATATAAGCCTCGGTTTTTCACCAGTATTCATTGGAGGGGGTCCCCTTACTCAGAAAGTATAGCTACGTCTCAACTGCACGACGCAATACCAGCATTGACACCCAAATTTCAAGAGAAAATCACAGAAAATATCAACGAGGGGATCCACAGGGGAGAAAGGCTTAAATACCTCGCTGCGTAAAATTACTGCACTCATTGGCGCCAATGCCACCACCCTTATTCCATTCAGTTATCTCCCTCCTACTTTCCAGCTCAACCCTCCGGCCGACCCTTCCCCCGCGCGGCGCTCCTGAGCATCGCTCGGCACGGCCAAGTAAATCCACGCCGCCCCAAATCGAGTGTGCAATCAGCGAACGACCTTATCAATCCCCGAATTCCGCGGAAAAAGTACGTAGTTCGGGCGATCTGCGTCGCACTTTCTTCCTCCTTTTCCGGTCATCTGATTTTCAAGCTGCCTTAACCTCAATGTCCCCGAAGGCCTTACCCACTTGGTGAAATACATACGTTCAAATACTCGCATGAAAAATACGTCAAGCCCCTCGCTCCTCCACTCATTCTCTCACCGTTTTCCAGTGATGAATCCATCGACTCATCTGTCCCGTGTCATTTTCCTTCCACACGACAGAAATTTTCAGAATATTGAGTTTTGTTTCGTTGTCCTTTTCACATTAAACTTTGGCAGCTATACTTGTTCAGTTAAGGATAAGGTTAGGTTTGTGGATTGCAACGGTGATGTCCAATTTCTGCGCGTACCATTATTTATTCGTCTAATACCCATCTCTCACAACCCTATGTCCTATACTTTCAGTTGTATAGTTGTCGTACAAGGGGTATTTGAATTAAATGTCACACTAATGAAGCACTGTCAAGCTTTTTTGGATATCTGAAGGACCAAATTAAGGCATCCCTGCATTTCTTCCCCGATGATTTCTCCTCATCACAGTTGCCAGTTTCCCTGGCCAGCGGTGGAATTAGCCGGAAATACATTCGTGTTTCAAGCAAACAAAAAGTAAATGGGGACTCGCCAACGTAAAACTTCCCAGATGTAAAATTAACATTGTTAGGCGTCATTTGGTTGAGCCACTACATTATTGAAAAACATGCGCAGCAGGCTTTTTTAAATTCCATCATACGTAATTTATTAAAACTGCACGACTGGTATTGCAAACTATGGCATCATCAGATGTATATGCGTCACAGTCATTAAAAAGGTAAAAGTAAGCCACATACAACTATATACACCAATTCACAGAACGGTGGCGATGGAAAAATGTGCATATATATGTGGCTGAATTTATCTTTTTACTTACTATGACGCACATGTACCTGACGATGCCATAGCAGCAGTTTTGAAAACCCATTTTTTAATTATAATAAATTGAATCTTGTGGAACCCAACCAAGTCTACTGCGTATTTTCTACAATATTCTCAGAAAGAGTTTCCATCAGAGATGAATTGCTACATTAGGGACGATTGTTTAGGTTCACGATGCCATGCTTCTAATGGATGCTAAAGCCCAACGCTGTCCATATTGTTGAACTATACAAAAAGAATTTAAACATCGTACTCAATCCAGCCGATCTTCTCTAAAAGGATAATCAATTTTTTGTATATGAAATCCCCGAATTTCACTGAAAATTGTTCGACCACCGGTAATTGAACATTGGAATCTGCGCACATACTAACCACCGTTTATCTCCAGTTTATCCACTTTGCTCATGTCTGCTTTACGTAACATTTCAGACGAGGCCCGCCAGTCAGTAGCAATATGCGGCCACACAGCACAGACACGAATAGCAAAGGTTTTTAAACTCCGTGGTCTCCCTAGTTAGAGTAGAAGCCGTTCGCCGATTGGCCCCAAGCCAAGCAAGCACCCGACAGCGCTTCCACGCTGGATAGAGGTTAGTCTCGCTTTCAATAAATAAAACGATTCCACCCGAAAGCACATCCGTTTCGGCACCCTCTCTCCCCTCCCTCCTGCCCTCACACCTGGAGTGGTGGTCCACAGCCTCCCCTCCCCCACCAGCACGCGGCGCGGCGCGGAAAAGGCGCGGAAAATTTCGACCTTTAAAATCCCGCGCTCCGCGTTAACCATCCACTCCCCGCGCATCTCGTGCGTTGCCGCCGCGCCTGCGCGTGGCTGACACCGGCAGGATGGGGCCGCAGCCGCCGGCCGCCGCCGTGCGCTTCTGCGTGGGGGATCCCGGCCGGCTACCCGGTGTCCTCGGGCGCGTGATTGCGAGCGCTTCGAGGGCTCTTCCCCCTCCCCACTCATTGCCGTGAGATCGCTCCGGCACCCGGAAAAATCAAGAGGTGAGGCGATGGGGGTGTGTATGTGTGTTACCCCCTGCAGCATAAGGGGGTTGAAGAGGGAGATAGAGAGGCCGGACTCCGGTCGCCCGGAATCTCCTCGGTCGGTTGGATCCCTTGTGATCTCCACTCCCCGGTCCCTCTCTCTCATCCTCTCGTCGGCTTCTCAATCGAATAATTCCAATTGCTGAGCGTCGGTCGCGTGAAGGGGAAAATATTTGCTCCGAAAGGTGAGAGCCGCTGAGATTTCACGAGAAATAAAATGGACCGAAAAAGTTCTCCGGATGCCAAAAGGTGAAACTTTTTTTAGAAGCTAGAACACGTGTACGTCGTGCGCCTAGTAAGTATTTATCTCATCTTACTTCTTTCCCCAAGTTCTGCACCCTCTTTTGAAATCCCAAATACCAATGTGTATGAACAAGAGGCTAACTAATCTCAAGTTATGCACATTTTTTATTCGCTAAGATTACTTAAATTCTACAAGGTTTTGAAATAATGGATACTTTAGTATTTCACAATAATGGATCATGGCTAAAGAAATGCGAATGGTGAATTGAATGATTTTTTTTACAAAATATCTTATCTATTTTACGATGGCTACTAATGGCTACATCAAAGCAATCTTTTGGTAGCATTAAGTTCTCATATGCATAGAGGCAAATCCAAGATGAAGACCCATAGTAATAATTAGAACTATGTTACAGATTCGTAGTTTATTACACATCATGTTCGAAATATTTTACTATTATGAAGTAATTTTCAAGCCTTTGCACGTGTCTTGAACGTAAAGATTCATTCAGACGATCCAAATAAATAAAAAAATCCAAACGTTTTTAATTGTACATTTGCAAATTCACCAAAATTTAACCTTAAAATGTTATGACCAATATTTGGGAGAGTGATATCAGAATTCGATCCCGTATCTACGAGAAAGTTTGTAGCGATCCTAATGGAAAGGATGGGAAGAGACAATCACTGAATATTGCGATGCCACAGCTTCCACTGTATTACTTTACACGCTATAGTCTTACTTAGAATAACTTTAAGTAATTTTTTTGCAAGGAATTTAGAGATAATGGGTGAATTGGATGGTATCCCTTGAATCAGGAGGTCACGAAATATTCGCGCAATGTTTCCCTGATCACTGAGGAGGAGGTCTTGCATGCGAAGACTGCACCAACAGCAACATGCCTGAGGCAGATGATCTCGGAAAAATCATGGGTAGAGTGAAGCCTACGCGGACGTATGAACGCGCCAGATAATAAAAGCCAGATGAGAATGATATTCACGCAATGAATTCTCGTTAATTGCAAACTCTCGCAAGAATATCAGCAACACGACTGTTTATAAAATATTGAGCAGTCACAAGGGGAAGACAAAAAAAATAAATGCAAGTATAAAATTTATAATTAGAAGGACAAAAATCATATCTTGGTCAAAATAAAAAAAAGATTGAAAATTACACCTCTGGTGACCCTTTTTCCATCGTTCGAAAAACAGCGTTTTGGCAAAAATAACATCGCATATTTCCAATTTTTTTTGCCATATTTTTCCTTTAATTAAACTCAATGCTGTCGGGAATTACCACGTCAAACATGTACTACATGTTGATAAAGAATTGAGAAAATAAACTTTCGACTAGCTTAAAAAAATTCATTCACTGTCCTAAGCCTCTGATTAAGTATTGTCACCGATAATGACTGAACGAGCGGAAAGCTAGATTAGCTATTGAATCGTATTTTTTGTTATCTACTCAAAGTCGTTTCTCCATTCGGAATGAATTTTCTCCATTCAGGCAGTCAAAACTTTTGCTTTAATTTTCACATTTATCCGTTCACTTCTTCATTTTTTCGCAAGCCGGGAAGCATCAAGCACGTAAATGGGCGGCATTCCCCGTCGCTCTGAAACTACCGATCGGCCACTGGCGGTGAACAACGCGCGCGCGCACACACACATGTCCACAAATGTATACACGCCAGTGTGGAAGTGGTTGTCTGTGTGAGTTGCTAGGAGGGATGAGGGAGGTGGGGAGGGGGAGTGCTTTCTCCAATCCTTTATCCCTTCCCCTCCATCCCCTCCCATCCCACGACGATGGTGTGCAGGTGGTGTGCGGTCCAGGGAACGCGATACGTAATACAAATATCGATCCCCTCCACTTCGGTTATTAGGGTAAGTGGCGCACTGATGCGGCCTCTGTGTTCCGTGTGCTCGCGTATGTCTGTATGTGTGCGTGTCTGCTGCGAGTTCCCGAGTCCTGGAGGCCCGAAGCGATGTCGACAGTGGACAGAGGATAGAGAGGGAGGGAGGAAGACAGACAGACGAGCAGATAGAGATAGGGTGGGAATGGATAGGTAGGTAGATAGATTTTTAGATCGATAAACATCTCATTTTTTTACAGACATAGATACAATCATGACTCTTCTTCCACTCAAGTAAACGAGCTTATCTGCGAGATTATACTAAACGATATAAATATAACACGAACACATGCCCACGTTGTACTTGATTTACAAATTAGAAATTATGTTTCCAGGTGACAATTATGAAAAAGGGATCTAGAGAGAGAAGAGGGCAGTAGATATGCAGATTGCTGAGTATCTTAATTTTTAATTGTGATGAGACATTCAGAACTCTTTTACACTCATGCAAATTACCGTGATTATTGGTGAGTTTAAACGATAAGAAATAGTTAATAAAGATATTCCTACACAACACAGGAATCGAAAATGAGAAATTTAGGTATTAGGAGAATTCTATAAAAATGGGATCAAGATGGTTAAGAGAGCTTGTTTATAAGTCGGTAGGAAGATTTTTAAGGAAGTTAATTTTTACAGGAATTGAGTGTGTGTGGTCTCCTTGCTTCGTATTCTCCTCTAAAATCAGTGTGTATTAACAAAGATAGGAGAAATTATAGAAATATATAGCAAACGCTCACACTAAACACAAATCAGAATCGAAAAAGGTATTACATTGCTGTTATGACTAGAGTTCTGCCATCCTATCATGAGGGTCTGGGCTCGAGCGTAGGATTGGATGTTAAACTTTAGATCCCTTGGCTCCATTTATAAAGAGTATACTAAAGCCAACACCGGGTTTTCCTCCTCCCTTTCTCTATTCCACTGGAATAAACTTACCATACCATTCCTATTCACTAATGCTTAATGGTGCAATTTACCTCAGCAGTCACTCTCCTCCCCTAATTAATCTGTGTACTACTGGAATATGGCTGATTTAGCCGATTAGCCCAGTATATCAGGAATTATAAATTAAGGCACCGATTCCCTAAAAAAAGTAACAAGAAAATTCTCGAACAGAGAAGGCACTAAGAGCCGAGCCGATGGTGTATGTGACGTAAGTGGTGCGAAACCAGGTAATTGAATCTAGATGAAAAATTTTCTTCTGTTAATGAAGAAAAAGAATTAAGTTTTTATGCAGATCAGCATACATAATATTGAAAGTAAAATGTTTTGAATGAGGAGAAAATGTAACCATTAGCACGGCAATAGAAAGTGAAGGAAAACAAAGGAGAAAAATGAAAATGGAAACTATGAAACAGGAAGGACGATACAGTGGCGGAGATGGCTGTTGGAGAAACAGATATTGGAAACGGATTTTCACGGAAAGCAATAAAATTCAGGTTTAATGTTAGGGAAAATGAAGATATTGCCTTCCTATGAAGACCTATCTATTGCTCTCTTTAGATCCCCAATGAAGGCGATATGAAAGTGTGCATTTGGTTCTCTTTGTATCATAGCGACGGACCGGCACAATGAATTCATTCCTGGTCGAATGAAAATAATCCTGGATCGATTCTCGTAGCACCGTATAAATGAAGGTATTCCTTCAACCTTTCGTTTAATGTGACGCATTTATTTATTATCAATCCTTAAGATTGAAATTAAAACATCTAAATAAGTCAAAATATAAGTTTTGTTGGACAGTGTGATATACAGCTATATAATTAGTGTGATACAGGCGGCACGCGACGAGAGAATTTGCAAATCCGATCACCAGCGTCGAGACATCATTCCATTTCTCGCCCAGGATAAAAAAACTTGTTTCTCTGGTTGGAAATGAAAGATTTCTTACCTCTACATCATATTAAATAACTAATTAAATCATTCTTATCAACGTGCAGTTCTCGAAAATTAATTTTTCTCAAAATCAAATTCAATGACACCAGCAGTATGCCACACAAATGGCAACCGCAAATGTTTCGGCCTACTAAAACTAATTATAAACGTAATAGAAATTTTAGAGGAGAAAGGTGATTCCATGACTGCAGAGAACACAGAGGGAGGGAAAAGTATATTAAGTTCGATTTGATTAAAAAAGTCACCATTTTGAGCGCGTGAAATAATTCCAAGAAGGGAAGCATCCGTATTGGTTGCTCCAACGCAGAGATAATTCCTCATCGCGCTTTCTAGTCATCGTAAATTATCAGATGATAGCCCTAGTATCCCGTTGAGAATGGACGTCAGGTAGTAAACCTGAAACCTCTAGCTAAGCTATAAGCGCATCACCCAGTGTGCAACCCTTATCGGTGAATCAGAGGAAAGGCATTTCCTCGAACGTGTGAAGGAGATCTGTCAACGTTATGGACCCTAACACATTTTTATCACTATTTCACACCTTTCTTTCTCCCTTTGTCTTCTCCATAGTACTGTTATAATAGTATTTTATTTTACTGAGCAGTATTACACTTTTTGCTGTTTCATATAGTTAATGATTCATCTGAAATCATTTTATTAAATCTTTCTTTCTCGTCATTTTCTTCATGTGAGGCACGAGATACCTTTCCTGAACTTTAATTTTTTTAAGTACCTAAAATTAATATTAGTGCAGAAACGTGGACACCAGGGGATGAGGATGAGAATAGGCAATAGGAGTTTGAGATGTGGGTGTTGAGGAGAATGGATAAAGTGCGATAGATAGAAAAGAAGAAAAACAAGAAAGTCCTTGACATGGTGGGTGAGAGGATGAATCTTCAGGTGGAGGTTGGTACGAGGCAGTGTAGGTGGTTGTAAGAGGTAGGGAAGGGTGAAAGGTTACTGAAGGAAGTGACAGAGGAAAGGATTTTTGGTGAGCGGGAAGGAGAAGGAAGAGAATAGGCTTCACGGAAGGGATGAAAGTAGGACGTTTGCTGAGGTGAAGAAATAAATTGTATAAGGAGAGAGGGGACTTTGCTCCTAAACATTTCAAGAATTTTACTCCCTTCTATTAAAATCTTCTCTTACCGTTATATCGCCTGAATAATAACAAAGTTTATATTTTGTTAAGATAATTTTTAGGAAACTTAGTTCATTCGTCCGCGAGTTGTTTTGAAATCGCGGCTTCTGCTGGGTCGGTGGTTGAATCGAGAGTAGTGATCACGGTGGTGGTGGGGAGAAGATGTCGCAACATGTGATGACGTTTCACCCGTCCCCACCCTATATTCTTCCCTCCCACCTTGCCCATCCTCCAGTTTGTCCGTCGCTGCGACATCCCTGCGATATTCAGAGCGGCAGCTAGCGACGCGTAAGTATTCTTCCCTCACACCACACAAGTCAACATCGCCACCTAAACCCTGTGTTCGGAAACAGTTAAGCCAGAGGAAGTGCTTAGATATACGGGGAATATGCAGATATATGTATAATATGCATTCACTATTACAAAAAGTGACTCTTTTAACCTTTATGGTATAGATTAAAATTTCTGCAGTGAAAAATGATTTAATTTTTGGCATTTAGTAGAAACTGTAGAGGTTTCAATGCTAACTTCAGCGTACATTTTTAAGTGGTCACCTCTTGTGGACCCGTCATTTCAATGTACATATAAATGTACTCTAGTGGATAAAAGTTTGAACCTTATTCCCTTTCTAAAGCATAAATTTTCTTTTAATTATGATTCCCCTTCATCCATCAATGTGGTATTATAACTCCATCGATAACATTAATGGCCACGAAACGATTGGAATTGTTATTTGTCAAATCACTGCCTACTGAGAGGGATTTGGTACGTATTGAAATATTTTCTAGAGTGAGATGAGACATGTCTTCCGCGTTCTCTTCCACGTGAGTTCATCATTGTAGACTAAAAGTTTATTTCTTCAGGTCTCTTGTAGCTCGGTTGCTGTTTCGGTCTCATTTTATAGGTCATCCTCAGTTCGCTGCTGAATATTGCTGCTGCGCTGTTGTTTAAGGTAGTGGAAAATACGTTTCCAAGTGCTAGAGAGCGTACAACCGTCTTCTCTGTTAAATGTTTTCGGTGTCTTAGTGATCTCAATGGCCTCTCCGATGATTCTGTGGACGTAGCGTTTTTAAAAATTAATTTGGCGTCTTCCAAATTGATGTTTTGTTTTGTTACATTCCAGGTACGTTCAGCGATTACCGAAGCACTGGCCCCTCTTCTCGTACTACTGCTCTTGTGTGCTTCTGAAGGCAACATTTGAGGGCTCTTGAGGTTTGTTCGATGTACGCCTGGCCACACACCTCACACTTCACCTCATACACATATTCATTGATGCTATCGGGCAGTTTGTCGTTGGCTCTGCAGACTGCAGAGTAGGTCTGCAGATTAATAGACAAAGAGCCTGAAATGTGTGTGTTTCAGTATGTAACAGGTTTCTAGAGTAATGGCCTATTTCATTTTCATTTCGATGGCCTTGGGTTCGAATCTTAGCTGTGATGGAGATTCTTCAGAGGACTCTCAATCCTTACACAGGTGGAGAACGCGTCTTTTTTACTACTACATCCTTCGCATGGGGCCTTACGCTTTGACCCTCTAGTTGCTTTTTACCAAGCATTGGTTAATGCATATGCCGGGTCTCGCTCCACCCTACCTTCTATTCCAAACTTTTCCCACCATCACTAAACTACCCACTTCACCTAAATGAAGCAAATAACCTCAGTCGTCGGATTCCTTTCCAAGTAAAATCCACCTGTACTTTGACCGAAGATAAAAATTTAATCTCCTTCAAGATCAGAGTTCTAAGAATTATGAATTAATATCGGACCGGGCTCGGTAGCAGGGGGATTAACTTCTGCCTCCGTGGGATTTTCACGTGGGATGATAGTGTATAGGTATAGCGAAACCTGGTGGCACTCACCAGCGGAGGATTATAAGTCACGGACGGTAAACCAAGCGTTGATGAGCGGGCAGGCTATCGAAGGACTACCACAGGGTCCTCTGGAAAAAGGCTCGGCCGCTTCACCCCACATCTCATGTACTTATGCTTTCCACTCCTTAGTATGTTTCTCTTCACAAGCGAGTGCCACCAAGTTTCGCTACACCTATACGTGTTTGTTTGTTGCAGGTTGGCCGGCGTTTGTTTTCCTGTAAAAATAGCAAATGTAACTGTGCCTTGAAGCTGTTTTCAGGATAATATAAAATAAATAAACAAATTAAATTATTTCCAGCTATATCTCAATACTTAACCCCGATAATGGATCCAATATTCAATTAATATATCACATGAGTCGGTTCCACTGTTCAGTTCGGCAAACAAATCTCTTTTCTTGAAGAGTATCACCCCACGCCCTGCACTCAGAATCGAAAGGGCTAAGGCCATAAAGAGCAGCAGGCTCTTTCAGGTGCTCGAGGGCACACAGCAAAACGTCCACTCTTCTGAGCATCGCGATTGGAGTCCTGCCGTGGGTATTTGATTTAGCGCGGACATCGAACGGACGACGTATACAAAAATGTACGCTCTCCCTCACTTCTCTCGAAGTTTGCATTGATGACAAGGCCTCGCAGGATGAGTTGCCAGCCACCGTTAAATGCGGCGCAGAAAATATGCTGGGATGCTCGCTCTCGACGGCTGTATTGTAATGCCGGGACATCCGTCGGTGCTTTGCCGTTGTATCCAGCAACAACTCAACTGTGCCGCGCGAGGCGGAAGGTTTGACGCCGGTTAGAGGTCCAAGTTGCCCAGAGGCGACGGTGAGCGCAGGTGCGACCAAAACTAATGAGGTTTCGGTGGTGAATCAAATTATGGCCTCATGAGTCGTGAGATCGAGGCACGATTAATCCGTATATCCTGTCGTCGACTCTTCTTAAATTATTGAGCAGCGAACTAATACATAAATCGCCTGCACTTCCACTAAAAATATGAATAAAATGATTAAGCATTTCTCTTTTAAAGTTTATTTTAGCCAATTAAAATTTAAATACATGCTTAATTGATGAATATATCTTCGAAAGTTGTAAGTAAAGTAATTGCACTAATTATTATCAATGAACCAATGATTCAATAATTAAAACTTTGTAATGTTCCAGAAGTTTTAATTATTGCATCATGTCGAAATTCCACAAAGTAAACGGTTCAAACATCTTGTGAACCAATTATTTATAAACGATGAGACAGCGTTCATAAAAAATAATTTGCAGTATTTTAACGGAAACATGTTTCACTCTACGAATTCCTTTGCCTTTCGGATAAACCTTAATTTATAACTCAGATTATTGGTTTACTCGTCTGTTTATTTGATATTTAACAGAAAATGAGTAAAATCGCATTTTAAGGTCTTCATCATAATCGGCCGCAGAGTTTGTTAATTGATTGTAATCCCAATTATAATTTAGCCGAAGAAAAATAAAAACAAAGATCGCGACTCTCAAGGGCACAAATGTTTCCATAAGAATAAGAACGGAGTTTTCAAATCTCCGCAAATGATAACTTCAATTTATAGTTATGAAAACTTATTGTTATATAACGGCTATGCTAGTATTCTACACCAAATAAATAATTTGATCCAAATATGGAGTTTTCTGGAAAAAAAACTGAAGCTCCAATTTTATCAGCAAAGGTTATCATCAGTATTAACGAGTTAAATTATTTTATAACCATTAAAATTTTCGAAAAACTAATAAAATACCAACACCATGCTAATTTTAAATGCCAGTGAAATTATCAATTCTATACAATTTTTTTTTCTTTTTTTACGGGGGAAGATTAGTGTTGGTAAGGAAATAATGCTCATAAATTATTACGAAATTGTCATTGTTTCACATTTTGCACAATATTTCGTCAAAATTACATATGAAAATCATTTATCTCAGTATTATTCGAAAATATGTGCTTTCAATTTAGCCCTGATGGACCACACATATATTTCTGTAACGTTATCCATTACGTAATAAAATCTTTTATTTCTTAACCATGACCTATCTCTCTAAAAAAATAATAATAATAATAATCGGGAAAATATGACATCAGGGTAGTGGTATATGAATATAAAAAATAAATAAGTACCTATATATATGAAAATATTATTGGCTTTCCCTCCAAATAGTTAGATCAGCGTTCGCGATTCACTAATTCGTTGATTCGCAGAGCAGCACGCGTACTATCCCTACTCCCGGAGAGAAGTTTCCGATCTGTTTTGTCAAAGTTCGAAAATTGATATATCCGCGGCAATGGGCAGCAGCGCGAAATCGGGGAAAAAACGCAGCGGCGATTCAAATGAGAAGGACAACAATATCCGCGCGGAGTTGGAGGACGGACGGACGCTCCGTAAATAACGTAAATAATAGATCATGTAATTAGGACGCAGGCGGGGATCGTTTTCCATTAGTCGGCGGCAACGGCCTCGCCCTCTCCCGGCATCTATCTCTCTCTCGTTCCCCCCGCTTGTGACTGTGTGCGTGGGTCGCACCCTCCTACTCCCCTCCCCCATACCCACCTCACCCCTCCCCACTCCCACGGTGCGCCAACCACTCATCGATCTCCTCCAAACGTCCATACCGTCCGGATTAGACGAAAGGTACACGCTGGACAGAGCCACGAAGTCACCCCGAGTTATGTTCAACAAAGAAAAAAGGTAAAGGTCATCCGAGCGGATACGGAGTATGTCAACAATTGTGCCATTGTGTTCAATCGTGGAGAACAATTACAAACTTATCATTTAAAAAATAGATGTAAATAGGATATGATAAAAATATATATGCTTATGCGTATAACTTAAGAGAAGATTATCGTCAATCACCCACCCACAAATAAAGATACTTTCCACGACATTTAATATGCATGCGAGCCTTGACCTTTATCTCGTCATTCATTCAAGTATTCTACCAGCTGATTGGTAGGTTCTTGGACAGTCCCCATATTGTATCCCAACCTAATAGAAATTGTCTCGCTTTCATTCCTAAGGATGGCCCGTTATTAGATCCCTTTTCAATTCTTCATATCTTCTACCTCCTCTTATTTCGTCCAGAATTCCTATCCTCTTCCTTCCTCTCCCACGCTTCCCCAGTGTTCTCCCCTCTATCACTCTCTTCAACATGCCCTCTCCTCTCAAAACCTCCTCCATCCATCTCTTCTGCCTTCTCCGAACCTCTGCCACAAGCTTCCTCTCCTCTCCGACCATATCCAATACCTCCTCGTTCGTCTTTCTCGCCATCCAGCTCACCTTCTCCATCCTTCTCCAAACCCACATCTCAAACGCCTCAAGTCTACGAACATCCTCCCTTCGCAATGACCAAGTTTCCGACCCATATAGCGCCACGCTCCATATTAAAGTTTTCACCAGCCTCTTCTTTACGTCTCTTCTCAGACCCCCCTCATCAATTCCCTTCTCTTCAAAAATGCTTCTTTAGCGAGCGCAATTCTGCATCTGATGTCCTAACCACTAAACCCATTCGCCTCCAAAATACTACCCAGATACGTAAACTGCTCGACCTGCTCTATCTTCTGCCCTCCCACCCTTATATTCAGCCCCGCCTTCTTACTTCTACAAAATCTCATTACTTTCGTTTTCTTGTGATTGATCTTCATCCCATACTTTTCGCACTGCACCTCTAATGCATTCACCATTGACTGTAACCCCTTGGCCGACTGACTAACCAATGCTTGATCATCTGCAAATCTCACTGCTTTTATCAGCTCCCCTCCTACCTTTATTCCTACCTCCTCCTCCCCCCATGCCTCCCATACCATTTCTTCTGAATACACGTTAAAAAGCAACGGCGATAGTGGGCACCCTTGCCGCACTCCCCGTCCTATCGTGGCCCATCCCGATTCTCCATTGGCTACCCTTACCTGCGCAGTCTGATTCATATACAAATTTCGAATCAGACGCCTGTCCCTCCAATCGACCCCTAATTTCTTCAAAACTCCCATTAACTTCGTCCATTCCACCCGATCAAACGCCTTCTCGAAATCTACGAAGCATGCAAAAACTTCCTGCCCATACTCTAGGTTTCTTTCTACTAGCGTCCGCATCACCGCTATAGCGTCTCGTGTTCCCGTCCCTCTCCTAAACCCGAACTGGTCGTCACCGAGGTATTCATTTGCCTTCTTCTCTAGCCTTCTGTTTATAATCCTCAGAACTACTTTGGCCGCGTGGGATATTAAGCTTATTGTCCTATAATCTTCGCAAGTTTTTGCCTTATTCTTTTTCGGTATAGGAATTAGTACAGTCTTCGCGAAGTCTTCCGGCCACACTCCATCCTCATAAATCCTACGAATAAGCGCAAAACGTTTTCCTCTTCCGTTCTTCCCCATGCTCTTTAAAAACTCTGCAGGTATGTCATCTATTCCAACCGCCTTATTCCTTTTCATGTCTCGTAGAGCTCTTTCGATTTCGCTATCTAGGATACTTGGTCCGATGCCATCTCTGTCGATATCGTCTTCCCATTCTATATCTAGCCTATTGGGCCTTATTTCTTTACCATACAGCTCTTCAACATACTTCCTCCACCTCTCCTGGATCTCATTCGGTTCTACGATCACCTTTCCCGTCTTGTCTGTTACCGTTGTAATTCCCCTTCCCTTATTACCACCCGTCAGTTCCTTTACTTTCCGATATAATGCATCTGCTCTTCCCTTTTTTTGGTATTTCTCTAACGCGTCGATCTGTTCTCTCCACCACGCCTCTCTTGCTTTCTTTGTTTCTCTTCTAAGCCTGTTATTTAATTCTCGGTATTTTCTCTTACCTAGTTCTGAGTTTACGCTCTTCCATTTCCTTCTCTCCACCATCTCCCTGATCATCTCCTTCGTGATCCACGGTTTTCTAATTTTAGTTGCACTCACTACGCCTACCGTTGCTTTCGCCGCTTCTACAATTCCATTTTTCAAACTTCCCCATTCATCTTCCACTGATCCAACTCCATGATCCTCACCCATTATCTCATCCACCTTCTCTCGATACTTCTTCTTCATTGCCCCAGTTAATGCCTCCGTATTCCACTTTCGTACCCTCCTTTCCATTCTTATCTTTTTCAGTTTTACCCGAAATTTCATGACTAATAAGTTGTGGTCTGTGTCTGCATCAGCTCCTGGATAAGTATGCGAGTTTTTAACACTATTCCTGTATCTGTGACGTACCATTATATAATCTATCTGGAACCTATCTGTGTCTCCCGGCTTCTTCCAAGTGTACCTGCGTCGAGGATGATGTCTGAACCATGTATTTGTAATTACTAGGTTATTTCTACGGCAAAACTCTACAGCTTTCTCGCCCCGGTCGTTTCTCTTTCCTAGCCCGTAATCGCCCACCTCCCGCCCATCTCTTCCTTCACCCACCACCGCGTTCCAATCGCCCATTACTACCAGGTGCTTACTTCCTGGTATCCTACCAATTATTTCCTCTAGCTGATCGTACACCCCATCTACCTCCTCCTCTTTATGATTAGAGGTAGGCATATAAACCTGGATTATAACTAAATTCGTTGGTTCTGCTTTTAGTTACACGACTATTATCCTATCACTCACCTGTTCTGCATACACTACTTTTCTACCGAGTTTCCTATTCATTACGAATGCAACCCCGCGCTGACTTTCATTCCCTCCACTATAAATTACTCTATAGTCGCCGCTCCAGTAATTTATCTCGTCATCTTCCCCAAAATATTAGCCATCATATGTGGTCCCTTTGATTTTCCCTCACCTTATCTTCTCTTTTACTTTCATCTCCAACAAGCACATCTCAAAGCCCCTTTTTTATTTAACAGCATAAATATGACTTCGCCATGCAATTATTTAAAAAATACCCACTGTGAATGAAAACAAGGCTAAAATCAGAGTAATTGTTAAATTCCAAATATTATCGATAATTAAAGCCGTAAATTATATAATTATCTATAAATCTTTCATATTTTACAAAATGTTCCGCCGAATTACAGAATCATCAGGAACAAAAATATTTAGGAAATGTTCTGCTAACTTTATTTTTATTTGTTATCGTTGTAGTTAAGGGGAAGAAATGTGAGAGATTGAGGGACAGTTGAGGAAGACAGAACCGTGCATCTAGGGCTGAGGGTTGGGGAACGGTTATGATTTTTCAGAGTAATTTTGTCGGAAAGGAGTTGGGAGTGGTGCGGGAATAATTTCTGATCGCAGAGATCTGCGGAGCGTCTAATACATAATTTCTATTTACTCTACCATTTTGAAGTGTTCGGAGAGTCTTTTGCTCATTAAAATAGTAAGATTACCACATTGATAGCTTCTTCAAAAACATATAGATCACAGTGAAAGTAAGAATTTAAAGGCTTCCTCCTATCTTTCCCAACAGAAAAGTGCCCTTTTTTAGGTAGTTTTACATTTATATACGGCAAAAATCACTCATGCACAAGAGTACGAATATCCAAACGCTTTAACATTCGTATATTACGAACTGGTATTTAAATAATTGCACTTCCGTGTTTTACACTAACGTACCAGCCTGTTTACCGAAGTTTGCTCCCATGAAAGGCGAGTGAGAAGGTGCAAACATGTAAATATCTCAGAGTAGGACTGGAAAAATAAGGAATAAAAAAGAGGTGAAGAGATTAATTCCAACGCTCTCAAAGCAGTTGCAAATATCAACAATCCTAAAATGGACATCCATAATCCAAATTTGGCAAATAGATTTCCAGAATATTAAAACATGGACTCAACAAGTACTAAACGAATATTTCCGCTCATTATTTCGGATGTATATGTTGGCAAAGGAAGAGAGAAAAGTCCAGTTCAAATACAAATGTAATAGAAAAAAATTTGGCTAATTATTATTTTCGTCTCTCGAGAAAAAAAAAAAAAAAATATATATATATATATATATATATATATATATATATATATATAAACACAAATATAAATATACTTTTAAAACACAGGCACACGAAAATTAAAAGGACACTCACAGAATAATTTGCGGACGTTTCGACGGGCAAGCCGTCATCGTCAACGACAAGAGACTAACTCAGGTGAGAAGGTGCAAACATGTAAATATCTCAAAGTAGGACTGGAAAAATAAGGAATAAAAAAGAGGTGAAGAGATTAATTCCAACGCTCTCAAAGCAGTTGCAAATATCAACAATCTTGAGTTAGTCTCTTGTCGTTGACGATGACGGCTTGCCCGTCGAAACGTCCGCAAATTATTCTGTGAGTGTCCTTTTAATTTTCGTGTGCCTGTGTTTTAAAAGTATATTTATATTTGTGTTTTTATTCGCCGAGTGCGTTTTCTCAGAAGACACACATATATATATATATATATATATATATATATATATATATATATATATATATGTGTATGTATGTATATATATACGGATGCAAAACGTAGAAGTAGCCTTTTGAATAGAGAGCATTGGAATGTTTTCCGAGTGATATAACAAGCCTTCATTAACCGTGAACCTTAAGCCTCGTTTAATCAGGCATCAGCAGATAGCATGTCATGCACTTTAAGCGGATTCATTAAATTAATCGGTGGAAAGAAAGGAGAGAATGAAAAAACCCGAAACGCATCCGGAATGTGTTCACCCGCGTCCTCGAATCCCACCAGAGTGCTTAGCGCATCACACCGCCGAGTTTAGAGGCTTCAGGGAAGTCCTTGGAAATCCTATCTATGTTCATTAATTATGAGGGATCAACGGTTGCTCTGGGTGACTCTCAGTGATGCTGATACAAATACAAATGCAGCGAAGAGCTTTGAAGAAAGCAGCTGGCGCAAATGCACCTACTTCAGCGAGAGAAATATTTGAAAAAATGAATCAAGAATCCAAGGGATCTTTTTTTTTAGATATGTTGCGGATATTTTTTATTCAAATAAACATTCTTCCCTAAAAATTTAAAGATCTATAGATGAAGCGAATAATATGAATAAGAATCTCATGGGTGAAATGTTAGAGGTTTGCGAGTATTCAATCTAAAAAGCCTTTAAAATATTATCCATTTTTTATTAGAATAAATCTATTACCAATCACTTGTAAAATACATTTTGAGAGAAATATGTCTAGACTTAAAATCCGCGGTAATATGTCAGAGGAACATTTGTAAAAAAGTCCACAAAAGAAAAATGGAAGTAAAACAATAAAAAATCGGGAAAATTCATAACTCAGACAGCAGTCATCACATCATCAGTACGTTTAAAAGTTATACTAATGAGATTATTGAGTTGTGATCCCTCTCCAGAGTCTATTAAATCCGTATTACGCAATGGTTTTACAGTGAAAATGACTCTACCCCCTACCCCAATCACCTCAATTAAAACCCTTCTGACCCCTCTAATGAACAAGAAAGCATGGTCAACAGAAACATGTCAAGAAGAACAAAACATGTTATTTTCATGCATCTGTCTACTTACAAATACATTAGTCAAGTGAATAACGAGCTCGCGAGCGTTTTCTCAGGGTCATATATTTTATTATTACAAATCGCGGTTTCTAGGTACATATTTAAATATTTTAGTTAAAGTTTCGAATGCGCTCTGCTAATTTTCCCTAACTTAAAAACCACCATAACTGAAAAAGAAACTCTCTTTAAATTGAAAAACGGAGAAAGTACATAGTATGGTAGTGAAAAGATTAGAAAAAATTAGCTTAGGTTTGATTAAGAGCCGGGTTGCAGTTAGAGTGGAGGTTGGAGCCGGGAGAGAAACCCAATATTCAAATATAATCCCTCTACAATTTTGAGCATACAGGATCTAGCCACGGTATTACCTTTAAGAGGTCACCCGCAAGTGAGTTTAAGTGTGAAAATTCCTTTGCTTTTCTTTCAAGCAGAGTCAAGATGAACGTATTGTTTTAACCGAACCTAGCTCTGTCCTAGAGATTATTTCCACTGAACGACCTATATCTCAATTGAAATCATTCACTCAATTTTCAAAAACGGACCAAGGATCTTAACGAAGCTAAGCATAGACGCCAGTTATCTCCTAACCCAATACAATTCATCATCTCCTTCCTAAATCGTCAGCTCCAGTTGCCGTATTTTACCAAGCGGAGGAAGATGCTTAAATAAGTTCCCTGGCATGCCAAGAGGATTCCAGAGCAGGAACTCCTCAACAAGTTCTCCCCTCGTCTTGTCCTCCTCGAGTCCCGTCTGAGGAGGTAAGGGCAAACATGTGAAGGTAAAGGCCCTGGAAATCGAGTTAATTTCTTTAGTTGTCAGGTTGGGGAAGAGGAGGATGCTCTGAGATGAGATTAAAAAGGGGGTGAGTAGAGCGGAAAGGGAGTTGGAGAGGGAAAAAGAGAGAGAGAGATACATATACATTGATAGCGGTGTGAGTGACGAGAAGAGATGGAAGGCCAGAGAGGGGCGGGGAATTGAAGGAGCATCATCCTTTACACCATGCCCCGAATCTCGCCAACCTTGGCGCAGGAAACCCGGTAACCTTGGCCGAGGGACGACCGGGAGGTGTTCTGCAGTGCGCCGCGGCGAAATTACCTGTGCCCACTAGGCCCATGACCTTCCAGTGTCGCAGCCAAACTTCCCGTGCAGGCGAAAATATTCCGCGCCGCCGAATGCACTGAGTGGTTGCCTAAGTCTTTCCTGGAGCTGGGATTTCGACAACAGGATCATAATGCGTGATCCTGGTAACTCATTGGTCACGGGTTTGAATCCAAACTGAGATATTTCACCTCCAAGCTAAGTTCATTAATAAGAAAGTGGGTAACATTCGGAGAAACTTACACCCAGATCCACAAATACCCTTTTGAAGATAGATGCGCAAGACAGACTCGCCTGCGGATTAAAAACAAACTATCGGATGAGTAAAAGAACCGTGAAACTAATATTTGATGTTCAATGAAATCTCATAGCCTTTTCATTTTGTAAACCAATGAAATAACTAGCAGGGATAAATGTCACGCACTCATATCACTTTTGATTTATTTCCATTAGTTTATGTATCCACTTTCGACATTTGTACGGTTTCTTTCGTCAGTCGGAGCCTTATCTCTTCTGTATTCCACTTGCAAAAGTGGAATTACATCCGCAAGCCCCATTTCAGATAGTGTTTTATCATCGAAATTATTTAATCACACAAAATTACCACCGTATTTGCATGGCATTACCCATTATGCAATTTGAGCGGCGTCTAGCTAAGCCTTGGCCGATGTATGACCCAGCGGTTGGTGTTATGGTCAGACTGACTGGAAGTTTGAGCATAATCAGACAATGTGCAATACCTTCTGCCGTTTAACCGTGACTCTAGCAGTAACTAAGGCTTTTATCATACATTGTTGTTGAGCAGGCCTATAAACAATCGTTCCATGATCAAATACCCTCTACCATTACTGAACATGGAGCGGTGACATGGCTTGCACGGTACTCCATAGATGTAGATGACAGTTTTATCCCCGTGGCGCCATGATGCATAGTTGCCGATAAAAGGGTAGGCTTATAAATTGATTAGCATACAAATAAGTACTAAAGTTAAAACCTTGAAACTTTGCATACGAAATAACATAGATATAAGTATGCTTGTATTAAAATTTTGGTTTTGCTAAACGCTTTGCTTGGCAGTTATTAAACGTCAAAGTGACGCATGGCGCCGTAGCGCTAAAGATGGGCCCTTTTGTTACTCTAACGTAAGAAACAGGTCAAAAAATTTTTTTTTAATTATTCTACACATGTATTAAAACAACAACATAATTATCTACAATAATATGTACATCGCGTGAAAATTCGATGAACGGTCTCGGAGTTATTTAGATTTAAACTCGAGTCCACAAATTTTGGCACGGACAGTAGTCTTGAAATTTTTTGCTTGCTAATTAAATTATCTTTCTTTTGAAATTGATGCCTTTTCATTGTCCTCTAAAAACAGCGAACTTGACCCTAACACATATTTCCGTATAAAAAACGTTATATACCCCTCTTTTAGTACATTTGCTGTTTTCTTTCTTGTCAATGTTCTATTCTGTAAGTCTTACACTAATTTTTGTTAGGAGTGCACTGTAAATTGACAGCAATGCTTTATGTGGCCTACTTAAATCAAATAAAAATTAAAAAAAATAAATAAAATACACATTGGTGCGGTATTTCTCAAACACATACTCTTCGACCAACATTTTCCCAAAAATAGAATCCATTAGATTTCATGTTCTCCCTCCCTGCCAAAGTCTGCTTTCTCTCAAAGAATGAATGCTAGTTGTTTTCTACATTTACGGACTGATTGATTTGCACTAGCATAGTCCTTCATATTACTTCCGTATGTTTTTTGTTCATACTGGCTCACTTGGCCCTCTTTACTTGGTGTCGTCTCAGTGAATTGATACCGTCAAGTCACATCACGCCTTACCGACTGTTCCCCACATATCACCCAATATACACTGTGAAACAGTGTATGTTGCAATACCGTAGCTTGTAGTTATATGCTCTTCCAGGGCTCAAATAAGAGACCGATCTCTTCTCAGCATTAAGAAACTAATAAGTATTTTTCCAGAAAATGTTTTTCGTCATTAACAGCATCAATGAGGTCAAACTGTGTGATTATGCCACAAGACGTCCACTGGATCAGGTTCTCAATTCCCGTCGACTCTGTAAAGTACGAGTGCTCTTCGTCTTTTTGGATCATAAAATCCAAATTCACCCACAACCAATGACGTTATGATCCCTGAAAACTATCGATGTGCCGTTTATGGAAACGGTGGATAAAATTAAGGACCTGATAAAAATTCACACGGCAGATTTGTAAGGTTCAGATTCAAACAAGGAGATAAATTATTTCTCCATCCTTTTTTTACCCATAGCTATTATGCTTCATACCCGTTTACTTTTTTTCAGTTCAAAACGTACATCGATGTCATTTGCCAACTTACTGTCTGCCACTTTCAGACAAGGGCAGCGGAAGATGCACCCATTTTCATCGTGAAAGCTCTAACTCACCGATATTAATCACTACGTCAATGTAACTTTTCCGGATGCTCGATATCTATTTGTCTTATGGTTTAAGTAGGCGCGCTCAGTTTTTGTCACGCAAGATGGGGTCTGGCAGACCCCCAAATTTCAAACAATTTACTTATGAATTATAACATTTCCTGAACTTATTTCACGCAAATATTATAGCTAAATATGATTGATAAACATTAGTTTCATTTATACAGCATTATCAATTCATTTTATCTTAAAATTCATCATTATCCTAAATGTCAGCATTTTTTGCTAATTTTTCACAAAATCTCTTGGAGTTCTAATAACTTACCTACGATAACATATTAAAACATTTTTTTACTTTCTCACCGAAAATACCTCTAAGGTATGTTGAATGAAAACATTTTTTAAATTTGGATCACATTAATTATAATAAGGGAATTGTTGCATATGGACAACATGGACAGAAAGTGCAACATTAGTAGGTGTGCAGGGTCACTGTTAAACCCATGACTTAAAAATGGTGAGTAAAATTGAAATTATTTAGTATTTAAAATATTTTTATTTGTCATTGGTGAATACATAGTTTATTGGAGGCACTGATGATGCAAGAAATATTTATCGTGCAGTTAAAAAAACTTGAAGCAATGACAGTTGCATGTGGGTCTGACAGACATATTCCCGCGCGCCTACTTAAGGATTAATACATGAGGTGCTTTTTTCTGACAATCCGTCAGTAATTGTGCGCTCCTGAGGACCTCTCATTGTCGGTCAATGAGGGTTACTTCATTGTCATTCGATTGAACAATGAAAAGGATGGTCAGCTTACAAGAGAGAACGACACAGTCCGCTCGCTATCCCCTGCAAGGAGGTGAACCGGCTTTTCACAACGCGGTAGCTGGTTGGCGTGTTAGACGTGTTTTTTTTTACTTTTTTGCATGTTGTCACAGCACTCATACCTAGCATTGAAGCCATAAATAAAAAAAGGTTCTTCTCGACTTTGAATATCCTATGCCGACTTCACATGACCTATCTTACTGATCGCTGGTTGGATATCGTGTCCTAAGTTCATTCATTGGGTGCTAGCGGGGAAAGTCAATAAGGGTCAGGTTATAGGAAAAATGAACGCCAGATTAAGTTGAGCGAGAATTTAGCGTGCTTTACAGTGTCATGTAAGCAATAGTGGTGTGCACAAAACAAAAAAGCATGAAACCCGAGTTGAAACACGGAAAAACTTCGGAAATTTAGTCGAATTCGAATAAGCGTGACAAATACTTTAGGACGTAATGTCGTGACCGTTTATGAATGAACGCTTACATCACGGAAATAAACCAATAGTAAAGTAAATATTACGTTGTAGATCAGCTAACAACACAAAACATTATCAGAATAAAACGGACGATATTCGCCCAACATTTCTCATAAATCCATTAAAAGAAAATAATTGACGTACAGCCAACGATGTTTTGTTCGTGATCTCGCTTCAGTCGATACTTAAATGATATATATATATATATATATATATATATATATATATATATATATATATATAATAGTTTCCAAAGTGTTTAAGAGATTTTAGTGTGTAATTTTTCTATGGATCGGCCTTCAACGTATACTACCTGTTCTCTAAAAAATGGATACTGTCCTCTTGCACCGTTTACTCCGCTTATAATCGTAAGTCCAATATTGAATAGCATCGATAAAATGGCTATCTTGATACGTCAGAAACACATCAATGTTATTCCTACATCGAGTTTCAATATTAGGAGTAATATCTTAACGGACTCTGGAACTCACGGAACGAGATGCAGAATATCCGCGCAAACGTGTGGGGCAAGCCGGGCTGCTTCACCTCCCTGCGAACGATATCGAATGGGAGGCCAAAAGAAGGGGGACAGAACATCGCCACCGCTCCAATTTGTCGCCGGGATTATTCATCAGTGGATTCCATTGTTCATTTTTTCCGAACTATGATATTTCTCCTCCCTCGACCTTGAAAAACCTGGCAAATATGGGCGTAGGTACAGTTTAAATGAGAGGAAGCATCGTAAATGAATGATTCCCTACGCCTTACCAATCTCCTTGTAACTTCACAATCACCTTTGACTTTAAATCACCACACCAACGAAACCTTTACTCATCCGCGGAATAGTTTTAATTATATATGTAATGATTCCGGTTGGTAATTTCACGTAATGATTCATACTGTGGGTTATCATTAAATTGAGGGTGAAGACTCAATCAATCGCTTTTCGTCCAGCCCCGAGGGGCACAGAGGTCTAGTATCGTATATTTAAGGGAAAAATTATTATATAAGGTGTCCTTACTTTTTCCAACACGTTCGGTAGTGTGCACCGCAATAGCAATAAAAAATAGGAAAAATTTAGGTAAAAGTAATTTCCTTGAGTAACTATGCATTGCTACTTTAAAAATTGCGTAACCAGGCTACTGGTAGCCGTAGCGAAATTCAGTCATGTTAGGTTACTGTATCTTGTGCTTTCTTCTACATTAGGTCAGAGGTCTGTTCTTCTTTGCTTATACCTTGGTGGTCCATAACTTTTTTTCTGGGTCCTCCAACACTTCGTCTACCAATATGTAAATTGTCTCGAGCAATATTTAGTGTTCTATTGCAATCCGTTCCTCTAACATAGTCGAAACACTCATTTGTTCTTTTTTTCCCCAGTCAACAATATTTTCTATCCATCATTCTCTTTTTATATCCCCGTTTCTTTCATGGTCTATTTAGGTTTTTTCTGGACTTCTACGGAGTGGATACTCTCATTTATGATATATCCATTAGCCGCTTTGTTTTGGAGGTTTATGCTCTTTTTCGGCTCTATGTGTGATTTGGTTCTCGTTCATATACTAAATCAATTGTTTTTTCGTAGATGGTGTCCCTTAGACAGCCTACTACCTTTTTTGCTTTACTGACTTCTTTTCGAACTTTCTTTTTCGAATATCCCGATGACTGGATACGTCATCATCGTCAATTATCATCAATATCGAAGATTGGTTTGCAGCAGCTCTCCACTCCACTCTCGTCTCTGCCTACTGTTTCATTCCTACATATTTATTCACTTTGACGTCCTTCATAATTTGCCAGATGTATTTCATTCTTCGTCTCCCTCTGTAATTCTTGCCAATGATTTTTGCTTTAAGAAATTTTAAAATATTTATAGCGGTAGCGAAACTTGGTGGTCTTCGCTTGTGAATTGCTTAAAGGAGAGGAGTATATGCAAGAAAGGTGGGATAAAGGGGCGGAGTGTCCCTCCAGAAGTGCACTCGGGAGCCTTTCGTTACCCCTGCCAGCTAATCGACACTGGATTCACCCTCAATGAACTCAAATTATCCCCTCCATGAGTGCCACCCTGCTTGCCAGAGTTTTGCTAAAGCAACAATTCTTCATGACTTATTCCATAATTTAGCCTGAGTGGGTATTAAGTTGCTGTTAAGCATTTCGTATTTTCGGCCGATAGTATCATGTCATAACGTTTTGGCGGTGATGTTGAACCGTTGTAGTTGGCGTTGGAAGTCATCTCGGCGAATGATTTGGCGTATCGTGCGTATCGTAAAACAAAAATTGCGACGGCTTAAGGCGGAAACAAACATGGATGTGACAACACGTGGTGTTCGATTCACTCACGGTGGCGTCGGATTGCCGTAAATGGCATCTTTCACAACGACGTAAAAAAACAACTCTCTGCCTTTCACTCATAAATCTGAAAGCTACGAGCGGAAAACAGCTGTGAGCGATATTTTTTTTTGTCCACCATCGTGAATGAATCGGTCACTCAGAGAGAGAGACGACGGAAATATGGGCGATGCAATATTATATTTACGCACGAGGATGTGCGTCACTACTCACGACCAAAAACTCGTTACGATACGCATTTTTCGCCGTGGTGACGTCACATTTCGAGTACGCCAAGGATTTTTTGTATTTTTTAAGAGTTTCAGCCCTAAAGCATACTTTTGTTAAAACAAACGGTTATACGTATTGAAAGGCAAATGATTTCATTTATTTATTTATTTTGAATTTATGGCCAAATCGAAAACGTAAAAATATGGCCAGGAAGCTTTCGATGCTTTTCAAAAATTATTTCGGGGAATGGAGAAACCATTTTGCTTCGCAATATATTTTGAGGCACTCAACATAGCAGACCGCTGCCAATATTCCGTGCCAGAATTTCGAACAAGCGAAAATTCTCATAATTCATTGCTGGGATAACTTTTTTTTAGACAATTTCTATGTTTAAGAGAATGTATCAGGTGCAATCAAACGTTTACATTCTACAAATATTTTAATTGTGTTTTATCCTTGCTCACTTCCCTTTGCGCTATTGATGAGCATCTTACTGTATATCCTTCAAGAATGAAATGGAAAAGCATAGTGAAAATGAATTTTTGATACCACAAGAGGGTAAATAAATTGCTCACTGGATAACATTTTTGAACGTTCATGAATGGTAATCCATGCACTTTCACTGCAATTCTTTTCTAAATTCGTAACCGAAAATAAGTATCATGGTTTATTGCAGAACTCTTTAGTTACGGAGTAATTATGTACTAGTGCTCGGGCTAAGTTTTTCGTCTATTCGTCAAGTGACCCTTGCATTTTCTTCACCGTTCCTTAAAGAGATAAGTGTTCAAAAACCCTAAATATATCTATTTTTGTTCTCAAATAAAATATATAATCGTTTAAGTTGACGTGGAATAAATCAAGAACTTTCAGGGCCGGTAAAAAGTTTGATTCATGACTATCACTTCGTCCAATGACTTCAATTATTAGAGGAAAGACAAAAGTAAGCGAGTAGTTATATGAAAAATACTTCAAATATTCACAAAACGTTAGGTATTAAGCTAGAACCGCCGGAATTCTCCCTACCCCTCCGACCGCCAAGGGGTCATTATGACCCCTTTCAAGTTTCACGAATGATTGAAGGCTAAAATTAAGTTAATAATATTCTGCTGTCAAGATTTTATGTAAAAAAAATCTTGTATTGTCATATTTGTTATTTTTATTTATAAAACAATTATTGCTAATGTTTATGGTATTCTAATGTGAATTAGCTACACAATTGCATGCAGTCCTGGCATGGTTTTATAAATTTAACAGCATAAGCGCAAAATTTGCCCTTAAAATCCTGGTAATTAATTATAAAGTATTATTATTATTTAAACAATTTAAATTAATTGTAATCACAATTTCAGAGCGCTTCTACATGCAGTTCAGGCAGGTTTTTCTGAATTTACCTCAGCACGTTCCACAAACGAATTTTTTGCACGATCTACATATATCTGCAGTTTTATTACTTTTGAACCTTCCAATCTGGCATTTTTTTCGTGTGCGTCCCTGGATCTCTTCCCCCTCTTCTTCCTCACTTGAGTCAGATGCATCCTCATTGGGAATGTGTTTTGCGCGTAGCTCCTCCCCTAATTTTCTGATAAATTCTCTTCGTCGCGGACTTTCGCCTGTTACTTTCCTGTACAGAGCATTTATCGCGGCCAAGTCCAAAATATTGTAAAAAGTGTGTACAGGCCATCTTCGCGCGGGTGCTTTGACGGTGTACTGCTGCGCCATTTGATCTATGACATCAACTCCATATTTCGTCTTGTTATAAAAGTCCATAGTCTCGGGCGTTTTCTTTCCCGAGCTTTATACGTGTACAGATGGATGCAGGGTACTCAAAATCATGTCATTTTTCCGTTTTTTCCCCTGATAAACGGTGAGCGTTGTAACTTTGGCTCGGTACTCTTTTGCTGTATACAGGGGATATTTTGACATTTTCATCGCCACCGGTATCTCGCGTCTCCCTCGATTGACTGTTCCAACCAGACTCGTGGATTTCTTCTTTAGCTTTTTAGCCTGCTCCAAGGACGTAAAAAAGTTATCCGAGGTTACGTTTCGTCGCAATCCAAAATACGGCTCCATCAATTTCAAGACTACATGTTCACCAAGGGCCACTCCTGTCGGACGTTCTGCATCTTTTCCTAGGTATGGATATGCGCTCAGAACGTACCGCGTTTCTACGTCAGCTGCTAACCAGAATTTTTGTCCATACTTGTCTGGCTTTTTCGGCATAAACTGCGTAAATGGACATCTGGCCTTGGAGGGGAAAAGTTGCTCGTCTATGGTTATATTTACTCCCGGGACAAAGCAATTTCTGCTATTCTCATTGAATCTATTCCACACAAATGACACGAGGGCAAACTTGTCAACTTGAAGCCTTTGTGACCTTGTCGTTTCATAATCAAAGCGAATGAATTTCATAATCTCGCGAAATCGATTTCGTATCATCGTTGACTTCACGAATCGCAATCCCCACTTTTTCGACCACTAAGAATCCAGATCGAATTTCTTCGCACCGGATGCACCCCATATGTATACAATGGCGATGAAAGATTCAAGCTCCGTTGAGGACAAAAACCAGCCATCGTCTCCCGTGACCCGACGGGCCTCAACAGACGTGCATTTTCCTATGTGATCCAGTGTCTTGTTATCCACAAAAAGATTCCACGCTGACGCGAAGCTTCCCTCGGAGATGTTCCGCCTCGCATGCGGCGTTGGACCAGGCGCCTCCCGCATCACATTCTGAGCTGATCGTCTTCCAAGCGTTGATCCAGCATTGTTGCGAAACATAAATAAATAAAGAAAGAGGGAATAACAAAGTATAGAATGGGAAACGGAACGGAAAAATATATAAAGTGAAAGGAGGAGAGCGTATTAGAATACAAAATTTTCAATACAAGAAGACACAAAAGGAGGAAGAGGATCAAAAAATGACGGAAATAAAAAAAAAAGATGCGACTCGAACTCCTTCTCTACTGTGCACAAAAAGGCCTTGGAATGATGTTCAACTACTAACCTTTGCACCGCTGTCTCTTGTTTTTGTAAGTTTCTTCGTCAAACGCAGTCGTAGATTCTGTGTTGTCATCCGATTCGTCGCTCTCTTGATATAAAAAATCTTCATCTGAATGCGATGCTAGTGCACTTCCCTCTGATTCATCACTCGGTATGTCGTGAAGAATTGCAAATATATCATTTTCCTTCAATACTCTGTTCCGAGCCATCTTACGCTTTTCATATGGAATTTATACTGACAAAAATCACGACCTATTCGGCGCACATCGGGAAAGCACTACACAGGCCCAACCTTGCTGGTGAATAGCGTCGGAGTGAAGGCGGTTGTGAGTGCAAAGGTCTGCATCTAGAGGGCGCCCAAAATTGGCGCTCGGAAAAAGCAGAGATACGACATTTCTATACTTAGTAAACAACTAGCGTGGACGGGCAGAGAGTAGAACGGAGACAAGGTTCGACAGCATGTAACCGAAGGTCTATACAAGCTGTAACCCGCTGATTCTTCACTGCTCTAGAGCTCTAGACTGCTGACTCTTATCTTCACCGAAATAGTCTGTAGAGGTAGAAAGAAAAGGAGAAACGATACTATGTATTCTGCAACAATTAAACCTACAACAAATTCGGTATTTTGGAAAAAAATGATAAAATGACATAGGGGTCATTTTGACCACTTGGCGATCCGAGGGGTATTGGCATTGTACTTCAGAAAATTGCAAATATATATCTTTCTCTCGAACAGTATTCGATTGGACTTAAAAAAAGATTAAAAGTCATATACTATGATGGTACCATATAAAAAACTCTAAGAGCAGCAATCAAATATACAAAGCCGCAGGGGTCAAAATGACCCCACGGCGGTTCTAGTGTTAAGGTAAAAATGCTATTCGAAACTTGCGCAACTGCCCATTAGCCTTGCGTTTGTGTGCCTAAGTAGTGCCTTTTTCGCGAAGTAGTTTGGTTCTCTTGCCTCATTCTCTCTGTCGCTGCCACCCTCTCTTCACCTTCGTCCTTTCCCTTCACCCCCTCGACTTCTACCTCCCCTCCCTGCCACGCAGGTCTGTGCCAGGAACTTTAGCGAGAGCTATACATGACGACTTTTCATTCCACCCAGCAGAATTGCGCATCCAGCAGACGGGCCAAAAACTATTTGGTGGGAAGCGTTGGCAATTCTTAACATCGACGTCTACATGGTACCTTTCAAGCCATCCCAAAGGGTGGCGGGGGGGTTAGGACTTAAAAAATTCTATGAGTATTAGTACTTCCTAAAGTAATGCAGGCTTGCGAAAGGCACTGTTAGTAATGGTTAACGGGTAATAAAAAGGGTTTTATAGCAGATAAGCAATTTTAACTGCCGATAAATTCTTAGATCCAGTTTTAATGGCAGCTATTATGGCCTTTATTGGTTCACTAAAATATGACTTTTAAACCTGTCCGTTCGACAACATAATTCCCTAATTTTATGCTAATTATTTAATTAATAGTGGTACATCCATGGGATGCTTATTACCAGATATGACTTTCATTTTTCCATTTCATGACCTTTATTCTATGACTTTCATGACTATATTTTCCTGTTTCATGACGTCTATTTGTTTAATTCGGTCATTTCGTGACGCTTTAGTCGTATGACATTTATTTTAATGTAAAATTGAAAATAATATTATGATCCGCATAGTCACTATAGGGTAAGTGGTTCAAAAGAAAGTATCCCCCTCGCTTACCCTCTTACCCTAAGCACCCGGATTTCTGTATATATACGGATGTAAAAATGATCAATGTACCTGAAGATGTCACTACGTTATGAAACCTGGGTTATTAGAAATTTTCCGATATGGAGAGGGGTATTTGTATCGAAGTGTCCAGTCAGCGAATTCCTCCAATTTACCTGCTTTCCCCTCACCTTTAACCACCTACTTCACATATTTTGCTATGCAACATATGCGCATTTATACTAAAATTTCATTTTCTTCATCAACCCTTTTCCTTTCAATACCATTCACTTAAACCTGCCTGTGAAGTGCATTTCTTCCTCGACGCCATGTTCGAAAATCTGACATTTTTCTCCTATGTGCCCGAGATGGTGCAGTGGTCAAGCAGTTACTCCTCTTCGCTTTAAAAATCTCACCAATGATTATTCCCGCCTTCAACTTAAACTATCCCCACTTTACGACTAATTGTACACAACCTCTTCCCGTACCACTTCAGCTACAACTTTGATCATACTACAACCACACCACCCTCGATTCACCAGCCCACTCGGGGGATGTTTTCTTTAAAAATATAAGCTACAACGTTCACCTCACTACAACTACACCCCCCTCCAATCACCAAACCACCTGTGGTTTTTTTTTCTTTTAAAAAATACGCTACAACTTTGACCACACTACAAACACTCCCCCCTCCAATCACCAACCAACTCGGGGGATAATTTTATTTTTTAAAATTTGCTACAACTTTCACCACACTACAACTACACCCCCCTCCAATCACCAACCCAATCGGGGGATTTGTTTCTATTAAGAAATATGCTACATTTTCACCACACTACAAACACTCCCCCCTCCAATCACAAAACCACTCGAGGGATTTTTTTTCTTTAAAAGAAATCGCTACAGCATTGCGACACTACAACAAAACACTTCCAATCTCCAACCCACTCGGGGTTATTTTTTCTTTAAAAATATACTCAACAAATTTTACCACACAACAACTACGTCACGCTCCAATCACCAACCTACTCGGGGGAATTTTTTCTTTTAAAAAATATGCTACAACATTTACGACACTACAACTACACCCCGTTCCAATCACCCAACTACTTGAGGGATTATTCTCTTTAAAAAATGCGCAACAATTTTGACCACAGTACAACCACACCCCCCTCCAATCACCAACCCACTCGGCGAATTTTGTTCTTTTTAGAAATACGCTAAAAAATTTAAGACACTACAACTACACCACCCTCCAATCACTAACCCACTTGGGGAATGTTTTTAATATATGGCCATTTCCAGTATCCTCCTTATGGCCATTTCGTCACTTTTCCCCGTTTTTTCCCATTAAAAATGTCAACTTCAGTCTTCACGTTTTCTCAAAACTGCATTTTGCCTTTTCTCAACACCCAGAAATGCCTTTTTCGCATTTGAAAATACTCATTTCCAGGCCGCGCACCGTATCGCCCTAGCACCCCTGTTTCACTCCATACGCCCGCATTCTTGTTGGGGGGGCGGGGTATGTCCATATATTAGATGTGCTATTAGTCCGTTACCCTCTGCTGGCATTTCTGAAAACATCGCAATATGGCGTCAAAATGTCACATAAATATCTCCATTTTCGTTATTTTTAATCTTTCATTACTCCAAAGCTAAGTATCTCATGACTTTCTTTCTTACATTTCCTAAATGCCCATTTCTTTCACTATCCTATGCTCTTTATCTCTTTTCCCTCAGTTCCCTACGTTTCTGTCAGAAAGTTTTCTTCCTCACTGGACCTTTCGAGAAGTTCCACATACTTAAGCCTGAAGTGATTACTACCATTTTATGACGCTAAATCCCCAAAGTCGCATTTCGTGAATTTTTGGCAAAACCGGCTATTTCATGATAAAAACCTATGACTATGACGTTTATGACTTTTTCCTGTCTCTGCTTATTATGCTTGCTGAAATCATAAGGTAATATGGTTTCTGGAAGTGAGTCAAGGAATTGATAACAAAAGCGCATGTCCGTGCAGGCTGATCACCCCACCAATGATGAATGCGTTTAATGGAGACGTACTATAAAAAAATTGGTTGAACTAATAAATTGTCAGGCGATTAGGTCAGAAGGCGTGAGGGTGGATGTGCGTTTCGGTAGCCACGTCTGACTCCTCGGAAGCCGAAATAGTTATCTGGCCGTCTCTCAAAACGTGGTGCCCATCATGAGCCGCAATGGAACGGTTTCATGAGATGAATTCCTTGAAAATTGGATTCCTAGGTGACTAACGTGATTTGGTGGGGATCCCTATATTTTTCATTGGTAGTGGAATGTTCAACAGATGTTCATTACTTCGGTAAAAAGCAGTATGTAGAAAGAATGAGGGATTATTGGGAAAGATAATGAAGAAGCAGAAGAATTTCCCAAAAAAGCAACATGGAACGCTCAAAATTTGCAAATTCCATGAAGCTATATTTACAAGCAAAAATTAAATAGCGTAGCAAAAATCTGCAATAAACAAGTAATAAAATAAAATACAAAAACAATATCAGTGAAATTGATTTTTAAAGAAAAGGGTGAATAATATACAAAAGGCTACATAATGAAAGTGGAGTTTCTGTTCCAGAGTAGTCAATGGATACCAGTGAAGCACTTGGAAAAAATTAGATTTTGCTTGACTCGAAATTGTAATCAATATCATTCTTACTCCAAATGTGACTCTCCAACAATTTTAAAGTAAATGACTTGACACGCTACAAGATCCACTTTGAGTATTCATTCAAATCGTAGGGACCTTTAGAGTTAAACAGGGCAAACATTTACTGCAAAGCTACCTTTGCTTTGCTTTAGTGGTTGCCCTCTACATCTATGAATCACTTTGTTTTTTCAATGGAAATCATCTAACTTTAACCACTCTCCGATATGGATCATTAGCTTGGAAATATCAATTACACCTTTCTCAAACAAGAAAATTGAGCTAATTAACTTTATTGACCCAGAAAGTTTGTTAGAAATTATTAATAAAGGTGGCATATCGTTAAATGTACATTTAGTCTGAAGTAAGAATACCAATGTAAAACTTTTACAGATAAAGTTCCTTGTCTACGGGAATTATATCATTATTCATCCGGTCATACATCCTGCATCTCTATATTTCATATATAGAGCCTTTTCTCTTTTTCCTTACCCGCTTACCCAACATCCTCCCCTCTATCATGGATAGGCTTCCCTTAACTTCTCATTACCAGTTCCAACCTCCCTTTTCCTAATCTTCTCCAGAGACATCCTCTCTTCATCAATCCACCACACCTCCTCCATTCTCCTAAACATCTTCATCCCAATTGCCTGCAACCTATTATCATACTTTCTTCTCAGAGCCCACGATTCTGCACTATACAGCGCTACACTCCATATCAGACTCATTGCGTTCCTTTCCATTCTTACACAAGACTCCCATCTTTTTTTCTTTCCTATTTGTAAATTCCTCATTCCCCAACGCCATCCTCCTTATATCTGTACTACACTGCCCATTTTCCTTCACGAACTACAGGGCATTCAATATATTTTACCTGCCATAGTTAGTTCCCTCCTACTTTAATGGCGAGCTTTGCTTTCTTTGTCCTAGATAATCATTATTTTTTAAATATTTGATCTTCATTCTGTATTTCCCACACGGTTTTTCTAATGCATTTCCTTTGTTTCTCAATAACACTGAAGGGATTGTCTCCACTACTACAGCTTTGCTTGCATTATTTTCCCGAAATGACTTATTAACCTTGCAGTCTAGGCTCCCTATGTTAAACTTCTCTACTGACCTTTCCTTCTCAATCACTAAGTTCACAGGCCTATTGTTTCGGTGTCAGAGCTCTTTCACGTATTCATTCCCCCTTTTCTGAAAATGTTCTCACTCGAATAGTATTTGTTTTGGGAATGGTTTCCTCTCTTACTATACGGAAACTATATCACCTTAAGCGTATAGTGAATGCGCCCACTTCAGCATCTTTCTCTCGATTTTCTAATTCGCAGCATTGCGTTCGCCACCAATTTCCCTCACCCTATTGGTTTCTCGTTGAATTTCATTGCTGGATTCCATGTACCTCTTTCTGCCAAGTTTTGGCGTTTTTCACTTCCTTCTCCTTATTTCCGAATCATATCTTCATTAACCGAAGGAGTGGCAAAAATACAGTAGACATGAAGATAGCGCCAGTCATCACTTCATTTCGCTCTTGTGTTTTTGCTGGAAAACTGAGTTACGATATGTAGAATTCCTGGGTTTCCAGCCGGGTGCTATTAGTGTGTTGCACCAACGCACAGTGGGCTGAAATCTAAAAAAGCTGGCCAAAAGTCAAAAAGTGATTTTTTCAAGCAAGGCAGCTGAAACTTGGCATAAATATTTTTCAAAGTACATGTTAAATTGCCTCGCCGAAAGGTTTGTATTTGGAAATGAATAATGAAGTTTTTTAGGATTTAAGTGATTCAGGGGCGGGGGAGTTGCAGCCGTTCGACAACAGCTGTGAGTTGGTGGCATCGAAGAGACAATAATCCTGTGTGGTATGCATATTGTCTCCGTTAAAAGTGTACCTATTCGTCAGTAGGCGATGTCAAGTTGCAAAAAAGAGAAACGTCCGTGGTGCACCCGAAGAAAGCAGTCTTTCAGTACCTCCTAAACCTTTACCCTATGTGACAAAATGCGTAATTTATTCCGCGATTTCTCCAAATATAATAAATGGAGGCTGTTTTCAATGTTTGTACCTCGAAAATCTCCATAGTGGAGTGGATGCGGCTACAATCCATTCCACAAACTTGCCGCGCCACCTTACTCCCTGTTGCAGGCGGGTTGGACTAGACTCGACCGCGCGATCGAAAAACTGAAGTGAAATTCGGCGTTGCAAACGGTCGCAGTATAAATCATCGGATTTGTACTGTGGAAGCTTTGTAGATTTTTTCCATGTAAGTTACCTTGCGATGCTCGGCGATGCAAATAACTATTTCTCTACATGTATTAAAAAAATTACCAAAAATGAGGGTCCGCCATTTTGTTTAATATCCTTGGTAAATAATTACAAAAATGTAAGTAAACTACAAAAAAACAAAGATGAAAAACAGTTTTATTTTACTGCATCACTTTTTATTCCAATTCTTTACCCATAAAGGCTTAACAAGGGCTTGATTTTGAAGATTTCGTGAGAAAATTGAGTGTAGACCATTTTTGCGAAATTTATGCAACTTTGACCTCATGCAAATTGTTAATTGTTGAGTACTAAGGAAAATGCTTTGCGTCATCGCATGCACAGGTCTTTTGGAAATGTATATGCTAAGTTTCAGCTTCCTGGCTTGAAAAAAATCACTTTTTGACTTTTGGCCAGCTTTTTTCGATTTCAGCCCACTGTGCGTCGGTACAACACACCAATATCACCCGGTTGGAAACCCGAGACATCTATATCACAAGTATTCACCAGGAAAGCCTTAAATCTTACGTGAGTTACCAGATTCTACTGTTTTCCTGTTTTTAACTAATCAGCATATGAGCTCAAGGCAATACAGATAACTATTTCTTCGTTAATAATGAATGTATATATTGACCACTTATAAATAACCTCTTCGTTTAACTAATTGAGTTTTGGTCAAATTAAAACTATTTTTTTCTCCACTGCCAACGTTTCGGCAAATGTATTGCCATCCTCAGGGCTAATTAAAACCATAAAACAAAATTAACAACATAAACAGGTATAAGCAGGAAAATACCAATATTGTTAACAAATTTGATGTATACTACAAGGTACATTTTTTTATATTTAAGGTACACTAATTTGACAAATATCAACAAAATTCACAGGTTTTTCTTGATATTTGTCAAATTAGTGCACCCGACATTTAAAAAATTGTACAGTGTAGTTATCACCAAATTTGTTAACAATATTGTTATTTTCCTGTTTCTACCTGTTTATGTTGTTAATTTTGTTTCATGGTTTTAATTAGCCCTGAGGATAGCAATACATTTGCCGAAACGTTGGCAGTGGAGAAAAAAAAGAATTTTTATTTGACCAAAACTCAATAAGTTAAAAGAAGAGGTTAAAATACAGATAACAGTATTTTTAGAAATATAAATCATGGTTTTAAAAAACCTCATTACCTTAAGGTGGCTGTCCGGGTAATCGTTAGTCATTGAGAAATTTAGTTACTTAAATTTTAACGCTCGTTTAAAATTTAAATAATAGGTCGTAGTTATACTATATTCAGTAGGAATGACTTATGTCTTAGGAACATTCTGAAATATTGTCCTTTAAATTTACACATTGCCATAAAAATTTGCTTAAATGCAGACTTGATTCATTTCGTAAGTCATTCTTGCGAAATTAATTTTCCGAATTAATTTCGCACCCGTGGCCATAGAATTCAAAATAAGTATTTTAATGAAGATGTATTGTCACTCGAATGCGAACTAGTATCAAAATATGTTTCTATAAATTATTTAATCTTTAGTTTTTAATCCGGCAACAGCGTCCATTCTGCCCAAGTTAGATCTGTTCGTCATGTCTACGTGACCGTTAGCATGTCCCGTACTTTCGTGTGCCACGTTGCCAACTTTACACCACATAGCCGCGCGCGACATTTGAAATTTTCGCATACATATTTCTTAATCGTATTTACGAAAACTTTCAGTCAATAGTATTAAATGATTTTTTCAGAATAGATTTTAATTTGTTAGAGTTACATTATATCAGTTTTTGGTTAAAATCTGTTCAGTAGGAATGGATAAAGTGCATAATTTATCCTATTGGAGCGCCATAAGGCTCCATGTTAAAAGAATATAAAAATCGCAAAACGTATGTCGATGATCCCCCGTTTTTTCTTCGATATTCCATAGAATATCCAAAAAGGAACATATTTGGAAATTTGTAAGAAAATCTGTTCACTTTGGTTTTTTAGACCAGCCACCTTAAGATATCAAAACTACGGAAATGCATTGATTGGCACGACATTTTCCTGGTCGTTTCAATTAAAAGAAGTTCTTTTAATATTCTACCTGAATAAAAATAAAAAATTAATTTTTTAATGTGCCTTTATTTTACATCATCTCATAGCTGCGAGCATCGCGTAGGATACTATTAAAGCATTAATTCATCTAATCTGCTAACAGATGTCTCAACCGTAGCTTTGATCGCCAATACCATATCAGAGGCGAGAGAACAGGGCGCTCAGCATGTTCGCAGCAGGGGGAGGAGGAAGGAAAGTGGGTGGCGAGAGCCTAGTGGGGGGAGGCGTGGTTCGGGTGCACAGAGGGAGGGAGGGCGCGGATGTAGCTCTCGGGAGTTATCGGAAGGGGAAGTGGATACGGCTGGAGGGAGGATTCTGCCAGTGACGGTAACCAATAATGGAGGGAAGTACAATGGTGATCGAATTATCCTCATTTGCAATCACGCGATGGGCAATTGCACGTTAATTCGCAAAACCGTTTATTTATACACTCTCAATTTAGGGAGGATTCTCCAAATGAAAAGTGGCATGATTCCTAGAAAGAAAAGGAGAGGAAATGAGCAATGCAATGCACGAACGAGACGAAGGTAGAAGCAGTACCAAAGTAAGGCTAGAGTTAGGAAAACGTAGAAAACGAGAATTGGTACCAAAAAAGATGCACTTTGACCGTGCGCCCATCTTCGTTTAGATTCTATAATTAATACAAAATGGGAAATCCTCAGAAGCCAAAATTTGTACACTGCTGGTTGGCAATTTTTTTCTAAAAGTATATTAGAGCCTATCAAGATAATCTCCTAATGTCTGCCTTACCTTTCTAATTGATTCACCTATAGCGAAGGCCACAAGTTTTTATGTATTTTTAATTCTAATACATTGATATATTTTACACAATTCGAATACTAATGCTGAACAAACAACAGTTCACATGCAGTGACAGAGTATTTGATAGGATTATATTTTTCGCGTAAGTTTAACAGCCGAATGATTCCTTTTGAACACGCCCAAAAATTTTAAATCATGTGCTTTAATTTAAAAATAGGTTTTGCGATCATAATAAAAACAAAGTGAATGGAAAACCCATAAAAAGAGAAGAGAAAATTTAGGAGAAATGAGATTTGAGGGAAGGGTAGTTTTTTTAACGTGTGAGCTAGCGTAAATTCGTCAGTTAAAAGCATTTTTTACAAATTAAACATGTTGCTTAGAAAAAATAATACATTAATCAAGGCGAAGTATAAACGTGATTACACAAATCCATGTCAATAATCTGTAATAATATATTTGAACAAAATATTCTAACTGAATCCATGTGATAAAATTTGTATAAGTATTTTAAAACACGGAGGATCTGTTTACTTCTTTTTTTTTAAACTCTTACGCAAGAAATAGATGCGGCAGTATGCCAGCCAAAATTGAGCTGGCCCGTGTCTCACGTTCAGCAGTGAAAGATAGATTAAAATGTAGATTAAAGCAGTACTTAAGTGTGGATTAATTAAAGGAGTGCTACCAATTACGTATTTATTGAAGACTCGCATTCGTTGGAGAGACAAGAATATTAAAGTGATTTCGTCAAAGGAGGAATGAGGTATTCGGACCTGATATCCAAGCTAGCCCAACAAATATCACAGAAAGAATGAAAGGGACAAAACGGACGTGCTCGTGTCTCGACGCGTGGAGATACGACAGTCGCTTGGACCCCGAGCGGTTGCCCATCTGTGCACACACTGACTGGGTGGGCACGCTTCGTGGTGAAGTGGGAAGGTGACCCCTGCGGGACGGGAGCGTGCTTCAGTCGGTGGACGATGGGGGAGAGGAGAGTGGCGGGTGCGTCACGGGAAGGCACGGGAAGAGAGAGGGGGTCAAAGGAGAGCAGCGCGGAGGAGGGACTTCGGATGGGATGAGGGCGTGATACGGGAGGAAGGGATCAGACCCTGTAAAAGAGAGGTACTGACGGGATGGGGGGATGCGGGAGGAAGGGATCGGACCCTGTAAAAGAGAGGTACCGACGGGATGGGGAGGTCTGAGAGTGGGGGAGGAGGTTCAGGGACTGTGGTCAGGGTTTCGGCCGAGAAGAGTAGCAATGGGGGTAGGGAGAATTCGGTAGGGTCAACGATAGAGAGGAGGGAAGTGGGAGAGCAGGGGTGGCGGAGAAGGGGTAGGGGAGGAGAGGGGTGACGGCTGCGAGGGAGTCTGCGCGTGGTAATGTATTGGCTGTTGCCAACGGCTTCGATGCCTGATGGCTCAGATAGTACGTCGGGTACAAGGCCAAAATAGCCAAAACGCTGCACTTTTTGATTAAAATGTGCCACTTTCTGTGGTCATAGTTGATGCCGAAAGGTAACATTCCAGATAGGGAGCCACTACAAAATCCGTGCAGAACACCAAAATGCTTGTGTGGTAGTGGTCTAGCCATTCCTGTTCCATTTTCTACTCGGATTCAATTTACATGAGTGATTCTTAGTATTTAGACATTTTTTTTGTAAAAGTTTGTTGCCTAAATGTCATAACTGTTTCCAAAATAATTCAAATCACTGTTGCCATTTCAAACAAGTCTTTGTTGACGGTTACTGGACGCAAGCCCTTTTTTATGAGGTGAAAAAGGGTAATAGATAACAATGAAAATGTTACTTATCACAGAAATTTGTGAGAAAAGTGAAATATTCAGACTTTTAAAATCTGAATGTTTCACTTTTCTCACAAACTTGGAGATATTTTTCCTGTCTTTCATTTGATCTATTAGGGATGGTTACTATGAGATGTTCACTCAAACACTGAAGAAGTTAGCCCCTTGGTTTTTCCTGATGGACCATCTACAATTATGCTCGTTGGTTGCCAATTCATAGAAAAAGACTTAGAAGAACTAAAAGACACAGCACCCAGTTCACACGAATAATTTTGCAAGGTCAATTTGTTATCCACAAAACCAACAATCCTTTTTCTGCAATTGCTGTGGATCAAGCTCACGAGCAAAAAAATGCCCTCATAAATGGAAATGGTGGTGTTGTAGGTCTATTACAAGATCCAGCCATGTTGAGGAGATAGGTGATGTTTGGGCCACTATTGGTTAGTATACTCGATGAGTCAAAGTTTGAGTCAAAAAGCAAAAGTAACAGCATTGACATGCCTGTTCACCACGAATAGGACGCTGCTTACCACACCAAGTTTCAGGACCTAAAAGAAGATTTAAAAAAATGTTTCTTGAGTTTGGATACCCTTTAGAGGGAAACTCGTGCGCTCTTGGGGTTTGGGACACAAAAGTAGTAATGGATCCAGAGCGGGTAAACGTTTTGGTAGGGGCTGAAGAAAATGTCTTTACCACACTACAACAACTATGTAGAAAACCGTTTGAGTAACGAGGCAAAAGTGAGTATATATGCTCCTCTGAAACAAACTTGGACTAAGTTCTTTGGCTTTGCTCGAAAAAAGGTTTCCTCTGCAACAATTTCTATCTTGAGAAATGATGTTGAGCTTTTCTTAAGGGCTTTCATTGTAAGTCAATACAGAAACTTAGATTTGGACAAGTTTTTTAAATATGAAAATACCAGTGTCCCACCGTCGCTTTCCTCAAATGGTTTTCTGCGATCACGTCAGAAATCTCAGCTACTTCAAATCCTAGAAGAAACCGCTTTTTTTAGTCCACATTACTCTGCTTAATTACTGAGAGAAAGCAGTCTCATCAGAAAGCACTGATGGCGCAGAACAAGAAGATCGATTCGGTATTAACTGCCACAGCTTCATATTAGAGTGAATTTCACTAAATCTGCCTGAGTACTGCGATGTGAAAGGCAACGGGAAACCACCACATCAGTCTCCCAAGAAGGTCCAGCCTTGCTTTCTTTAAAATATGACGTGATGGCATTCCTCCCAGTAAAATATTACGGAGGCATAATAGCCCACCAATCGGATCTACGGGTTCTACTGGGAACATAAGTCAAGGGGGGACAACTGCAGGATAGGAACTATCATTAGATTATGATATTACTATTAGATAGGAACTATCATAGGTCCAGCCTTGCTTTCTTTAAAATATGACGTGATGGCATTCCTCCCAGTAAAATATTACGGAGGTATAATAGCCCACCAATCGGATCTACGGGTTCTAATGGGAACATAAGTCAAGGGGGGACAACTGCAGGATAGGAACTATCATTAGATTGGGAAGGATAAAGGACTGCAGTCAACCAATCTTAAGATTGAACGACTAATGAATGCAATGACATTTGCCTTGAGGAACCAATTCTTTCCTCTATTTATGCCCTCTTAAACTTTTTTCAATCTCTCAGTTTATTTTAGTTGCCTACATTCCGGTTGATGAAAGTCATCAGAAAAGAGCAACGATCAGTAAAGATGATGAAAAGCATCAGCATCGATAGGCAACAGTCTAAACTCCTATCATCTCTTCATTTCCTGGGATATTTCACTATTCTTTTGCTATTCCTTGGTTTATATTAAAATTTTAATAATAATGCTTGGTGAAAACATTTACCCTCTTATAAAAGGTTATTATGCGATGGAACGGATAGTTTTCGTCGTTTAGGCATTTTCCAGATATTTTGTAGCTATATGATGCTGGAATATTATTTTTACTGCAACTATCTCAATTGACTTTTAAAGGTTCCTAAATCAAAATGACGATGCAAAAATGTTCGTGAATATGTATAAACATGTCATTAATGTCATAATCAAAAAAAATATATATATTCTGATACTAATCTATGAATTATCCATTGCTAGGCATGGGCGCATAGATGATTGAACAATGGATTGATTTTTCCTTTTCCCTCCCTGCTTCCCGTTTCCCTCATCAAAGAGATCATTGCAGAAGGCGGTGCAGAGGGAATAGGACCGCGTACCAGGGGAGGAATGATTTGGGAGCGAGTGGGTGCAAACTCTTAGCCACGCCAGCAGGAAATCTCCCCTCAAGCCCCATGACAAGCCCGCCACTCATTTTGGGATTTTTTCCAAATCCATCAACATTAAATACATCCTACCGACTGTATATATCCATCATAAAAAGTGCATTGGGTCTTTGCGGTTTTCCCCCGCAATATCCTTTATTGAACATGAATGCTAATAAAAAATAAATAGCGTGAAATAGAAAAGTAATGTATGTATTCGATGGTTTCAGGCGTCATTTGAAAAAAAAAGTTTCTGAAAACACCACGTCAGTGATATCATTACGAATAGTAATTTATTATGGAATTACTCCAGTAAAGTACCTAGTTTAGCTAAGTTTGTCTATTCGATATTTTTAATCAGAGTACGGAGTAATTATGCACCATAATAAATGAAAAATCGTAGACCTTAGGCATATTGTAAAACTTTTATATAAATAATGGATGTGTTTAAATTTTAAGAGAGTAGGAATTGTAAATAAATGTCGACAGGGGCATGATCCAAAGTATTCGGGGTGGCAAGAAGACGGCAAGGAGGGTAGAAGTCGAGAGATAGGCAACCAATCGAAACGAAAAATATAGTAGATGGAGCAATCTTGGTATCTATAGCTCCCATAGTGCACACGTTTCGTCTAAAACTCCTTTGAGCAAATAGAAGGCGTCTGATGGATATTTGAAATATTTAAAAGGGAACCTAGGGAGACTCAATAGAAACAAGTCAGACTAATTTACAGGCAAAAATTAACGTTTTTGAAGCCCTAGGCTGATACAGAATGCGTAATATTCTCCCAAATGAATTTCACTGGCCATTTTTTCACACGTTCTCCACTGTAACTCTACCTTTTATTCGACAACTCAAAAATAACAATCTTCATGATCACTGCTCCTCTCGACACTTACCTACTTATTTTGCAGTAATCCCTCCGACCAACTACGTTTTCCTCCATCTTTATCCATCTTTCACACATAGTGGATTTCGATGTTTTCAGCTCCGCTGGTATTAGGTTGAGTTACTTGGCAAAAGGGATGAAAGGTAAATCGTGTTGAAATTCCTTAGGCAGTTAAAATGCCTCCCAAGAAGGATCTTAGTTAGTCTTTCGAGATTATATCGGAGTCCACGTATCACCTCGGTATTGGTGGGATAGAACTACTTCAATGAATTCAGAAATCAAGATGGATAAGACAAAATGAAACCACAAGGGAAGACCCTGTCACATGATGATTTGCGTTGTTTAGAGAGCCCATAAATAAGAGCTCCTAAAGCTAAAAAAATAGTTAAAACTTTATTTTTGGCGGTAGGAACGACTAATATTATTCATTAGAGTTGACCATTTGATTTAACCCGAACCCGATTAACCCGAACCTCATCATTTTCGTTGACTTGTTTTGTAACATGAATGTCCTTCGAACAAAAAGGTGTTATAAAATGTATACCACCCGTGATAATCATCGAGTGAGTTTGGCGCAATTCAGTTTGGAATCATGGTCAGTGCAGTGGTATGAACGAAATAAAAATCATTTTTGTATTCTCTAAATACGGCTTTTCGTATGCGCTACACTGTATTTTCCGTGAGAATATTGCATAGGTCAGATATGACGACCAATAGGGAAATTGGTTTAGAATTTGGAAAATGCTCAGTTTCAATTTCTGCGGTACTAAATTATTGCTTTATATCTGACTAGTGATGGACAATCTCAAGCAAGCAATGATAGTTAGAAACCTTGTATTATTTCTTAATTCTACTTGTGAGGAGCGTTTTCCTTAAATACAATAAATTAATCAGATTTTGAAGTTCAATCTCTGGTAGTTTGTTAATTCTTTCCATACGGGCAAAGTGAGGCATCAAATATGTTATCCCCAATTGTTCAAATTATTTTGCCAGAAATGTTAAATAACACAGATAAATCATTCTCCATGACTCGCGGGACTCGAACCCACATCTCCTAAAACCACGTGATACCGAAGAATCCAGGTTCGAGTCCCGGTTTCGAACTCAAGTGCACTTGCGGATGACCCCGTAAATGTAACACCGTGGCTAGTTCCGGTATCCTCCAAATTTGTATTTTGCCATATTTATTTTTCAAGCAATAAATGACATTAAATCGCTACAACGGGACGTATCATTAGTGAAATCAACGGTTTCTTTAGACCTGTACATGAGGTTTTTAATGATAATATAATAATGTAAACAAACGTGTAGCATAAGACACTTGCATTCCGCGAGATGCAGTGAAATTACATCTTGCTGATTATAAAAATAAAATCAAACTTCTCAATGCAGAACAGAATGATATACTTACTGGTAAACGTCTTCTCTCATGTGAACTCACGTAAAAGTAAGGTAAAAAAATATGCATTTATTACTGAGCTGTCAGCCGCAGATTTAAAGCCAAAGCCTGCCACTTTGACACCTCGTAAAACAATTTCTGTAAGGTAGACTTATAGAAAGAGGTATAATTGTTTAGGGTTCTGGAATCCGACATGTCTTTTTGAAATTCCACGAATTTATTAATAAGTTACTTTTATAATAATAGATGACCGAACTCTTTTTAGAGAAGTAATTCACACAGCAAAATTGCCGGAAAGAAAAAAATCGAGGGTAGGAAGAAAATGGACGCAAGAACAAAAGGAAAGGCACTCTCAAAGGATGAAGGAAATATAGACAGAAAGAAAATTGAATCAAAAAGGCATATCCAGAAGTGATTTATCGCACCCTCAAATGGGTTATTCGATAGAAGAAAAAGAAGTTACTTTTATATAAAGTGGTTTTTACGAGATACAGTTGCAAAGCAATTTCCGACCAACTGCAGAAGAACTCGCATGGTTGGAGAAGACCATCACCAGAAAACCTACGCCTACTATCTTTTGCCTGACATTCATCTCACGTAGATACTACTCCCCCTGCCGTACTGGAACGGCAGTCGGGATACGCCGAGTACTTTCGCTTGTCTGAAAAACTTTAACTTTTCGTGCTCGGTTCCCATCTATTTTGTTGGACACCACGCTCACCGACTAGGCAAACATAAATAATTTGTCTTCTCACTTGGGCCACCCAGACTCGTTCGCGCGGCTCGCCCGACACCACCGCCGCCGGGCCAACAGACCGTCCGCGGATCACTAACGGCGATGCATTATCTCCCGGTAACGAACGCGTATAGAGTACAGGAGGGTGGGGAGGGTTTGGCGGGATAAAAATAAACACGGGGACACCAAATGTTACCGCGGTGCTGGGAGGAGGAGAGAGAGAGAGTAGAGTTAGCAACAAACCGAATCGCTCTGCCGAAACGACGATGATGCGAGGAAAAAAGTGTCGGTGCATGGGGAGGGAGTGGGGGGGGCACAGCACAGAGAGAGAGTTGCTGGGCGGACGCGCGAGGGAGCATATAATGGGGAATACAGGGTGGCGCGAGTGGGAAGGGAGGGATAGAGGCGGGGATGAACATAGCAGCGATGGTTGCTGGGTGGTGCGGATGGTATTGAGTGGTGGTGGGAGAAATTTTCGCTCCCCACGGATGGTATTTTATGATCGTGATGATCTCCGCTATGACGTTGGCGGGGGAAGGAGGGAGAGGGGAGTAAATGGAGGAGTAAGGTGGAAGTGACCAACCTTCGCTGTCACGAGGGGTGAGGTAGGGCTCAACGAATCCACGCTATCTATCGCGTATCGCGTGACGTTGCACATCGTATAATAATAATGCATTTCGCAAAATATCTTTGATTGGTTATTTTGGGAAGCGATTGACAACTAAGGCCATTCGCCCCATTGAAGACAGGTGGGTAGATTGGAAAGAATGATTTTGGAGAGGGGCGGAAGGGTAGAGAGAAACTCGACGCAAGTATTAGCCTGCACTTAAGGAGAGGTGCCAATTGGATCGCGGTCTCATCCGGCATACTAAACTTGGTAGTGCTCTCCTCACAGCACCAATGCATGAGATCGGTATTACACTGGAAAATCTTCCCCACTGCCTGGATTCGAAACCAAGCCCATAGGATGGGAAGCCAGTTCTCTTGCCATTACATCAAATTGATAACACAAAATATCGTTAATCGCTGGAATCGCTGGAATTCACACATCGAATGGTTGACTAGTTAGTTGACTATTTGGGGAGGGGACCGACAGATTAGGTCATTTCCACCATTAGGGAGAGATGGGTAGGTTGGTAAGGGAAGGACGTTTTGGATTATGGAGTAAGGGTGGAGAGAAAGCTGACGTTCGAATAGCATCTTCCCCTTATTTTGCATTATTTTTTAAATAATTTCCACGTATTCACTACCGGGCAATGATTTCACCTGAAGCGTATAATGAATGCGTCCAATTCTCCATAGATTCCCCTATTCTCCCAATCTTTCCCTAGATTATCAATTTTTCTCATTACCTCATCCACCAATTTTCCTTCGCTACAGCGGTTCTATAACAAAATGAACCATGTGGACTACGATTTAACGTCCAATTGAATTGACGTAGTGCTAGACCTCAAGTTCCCTCCGAAAGACATCCAAGTACGAATCTGGATTCCATTTAAAAATCTCAAACACAGACGGGATGTGAGCCTGGGTTCTAGTGATGGAAGGCCAGCACGCATATCAAACGACAGCGCGTATGGAGTAATAATGCACATAGCATGACATCAAATAGCTCTAGGTCAGATACATCGTCGAATACGCTTCGAGCTCTTCCCTGAGCTTTCCAAGAAAAAACAAGCATCCATCTATTGTTTGTGGAATCGTTTGAATAGTACAAATAAATAAAAGTTTTGAAATCACATAAAAATTGTAATTAGCGATATATTACAAAATTCCAACACCACATTGCGCAAAATAAAAAAATACGGTATATGGAACTCATATCACCTAAACACAGCATCTAATGCAAAATTACATGGTATTGCATTTATAAAGTATATTTCATTTATATTTTTGAACCTTTATACATTCATGGACAAATATTCCGTTACACATTGTATCTCATATCCCCAGACATCGAAGGGTTATGTGTAACACATTCCGGAGGTGTAATATTATAACACGATAATTCCCAAATGTTTTCATTGGTTCCCAAAAAATCAGCATTCAGCTCGTAATTTGCATCATTTCATCATACTGAAATAATATTTGTATCCGTGAATTACTTAATATTCCTATATGGCATTTCATCTCATGATATCGCTGGGCGATATCACTGTATTTACCGGTGGTTCAACTTAGCAACGCGATATTACGCGAGAAAGTTGCATCGCAGTCGATTCTTCGTAATATTGTACACTGTACTGCCCTACAATAAGCAGACCGCCCCATCATTCTGCTTTCGGGGGAGGGGTGGGGGCGAAAAAAGGGTGACGGGGTTTGCGGGTTCGGCTTCCCGGTTTGTAGGATGGGGCAGTGCCGATCAATTTGCCGGGCAGTGAGAGCCTTTCGGAGGGGGAGGCGGGAAGGGACGTGAGGAGAACGTGTCGGGGGTCCGGGCAACGGATCGGGGAGGTCCCGACAGACCGAGTAGGTGGGTGGGTGGTCAACACAGGGAGAAACCTCCTTCCATCCCCCCCCCAGGACGAAAATATAAAACGCTGGAGCAAGAGTTGGGGGTGGGTATGGCCAAAACGGGCGATGGTGCAGAGGGATGGAAGTTGTAGGGTGAGTGTTAGTTGGCCATACACAAGGATGGGCTCGTAACAAATTGCAGTTATTGAATGTTGTGATGTTTTTGAGGGCGAGTGGAGGGACGGAATTTGAATCAAATGAATGTGATACAAAAAAAATCAGGCATATGGTGGAATCGGCGGGCGCCCTCTCCGCGGCTTCTCCTTGAATCAATAAGCGCGCGGGATTAAAATTTAGTAAATAGCGTTGGCCAACACAGCCGCTTCAGCCAGAATTCCTCCCGTATTACGATTATTAAAAAGGACCATTTATATCACTTTAAACGGTTTAGTAATGGATTCGTCGCGTGAGAGCGGGTTCGGGAGGAGAATGAATGATTGCGGCCGATGTGTAACTACGTCGTTCTCCATGGAATAAAAACTTAAGGAAAAGTACGACCTCCTCCCTCAAAATAATCGAATTTACAATTCAGAAAGGGGATGAATGGCATCGTTTTCCCCTTGGAAGGTAGTGAGGTACACCGGCAAAGAGATAGATTCAATCATACCACAAAATCATTTGTAACTCAAACATTAGTTGTCCTTAGGCCATGAAGTCTCATCTCATCATAAAAATGCACAAGAATTTCACATCACCCAAGGAGGTATACATTTTACGTGTTTTGATGATCATTATTTTCAATTGTGACCTAATTGAATCTGTGAAATACAAATGGGGAAAAAAATAATAAACTGCTATTTATATTAAAAACTTATAAACTTATTTTATTTCTCAAATGAGAGTAACAAGTTCAAATTGCTTCATAATATGTTCGTTTTTGCCTTGCGTTTTGCGCGTTGCGTTTCGTTATGTAAAAATTGCTTCAGCATACTTCGTTAAAGCTGAAAATTTACCAAATAATTAAATACGTAGTTTAAATGTTTACATTTAGCATAGAAAATGAGTTCATTCAGTTGAATTGTGTTACGTGCTTCAAATGAACTACACATAATGTATCTTACAGCATCTTCAAAGGGATTTTTAATGGAAACATCTTTGTTTCTTTATCATTGAAGGAACCAGAACACCGCAAAATTGACTAATAAAGCTAACCGTATATATAAAACCTTTCATTATTGCTATAAATATACAATTATTAAGTTTCTCGTTCGAGGAAGTATGTCATTTATCACACGTGTAACCCCTGACTATTTACATGCCAAGTGATATATCTCTTCATATTTTCTCCACCGGGTTACCGCGGAAAAGTATATAATTCAGAACAAATTTTGGATGGCAATAATGTAGGGAGAATATATGAATAACTAACGAGGGATTTAATCTACGAGAAACGGGTAGCTGTGAAATAGAAAGTCTAGAAATAACGCCAATATGGGAATGAAACATAAGGACAGTCCTAAAGATTAACAATTAGTATATATAGTTACACTCATTACTGACTGACTGACTCTGTAACGCTATATAAAGCTACAAAACTGATTGACTGACTAACTCATTGATACGGATTCCTGGGCATTTTTAATCAAGCTAGAAGGTTGAAATTTTCAGGGGGGGGGGTGGATTTTGGTGTTAATTCAGGAAAAAATCGAAAATCCCAGTAGTCTTAATGCATTTTGAGCTCAGATAGTATTTTGTTTTTTAATGGGATTTAACGGTAAAAACGAATAATTTCCTTGTAGAGTAATTTTCTTTCATCCATTAAAATATTAAATAATTCAGATAGAAGTTTCATTATTCAACTAAAATGAGGCTAAAGCATCAAAACATTCAATTTTTGCAACCAATTTTTCTCTATTGATCGATAAACTGAATTATTTTACGTTTAAACGCAAATGCTTGAAGTACCTTATACTGGCTATAAAAGCTGAATTTAAGGGAGTTAACCTTCTCGGTGCGTATTTCAATGTCTTTTAACGATATTATGCCTTCAACCTACACGATTTACAATGTTTTATGATGATATAAACCGTTCTGTAGCTTTGATACTCTCCTCCATTTGCTCATGTCTGCGGCATCCGTTGGAATCGCACCAGATTTCTCCATTTTACTTATGAAACAATCCATCCATTGTACTTCTTAAACAACCCCTCCACCTTATACTGCGTTTCCCTCTCTCAATTTTTCGGGGAAACTCTTATCTTTGCACCTCCTCTCTTATATATACCTCGAAACGCCGGTAATCGATTTGATTGATGGTGACTCTCAAATCTACCTACTATAGCGCCGATTCTGTTGTCAGTTAAGATCCAAATAGTGCACTCAATTTCCATGTTGAATTCCTCAATGAGCAAACTCTATCCGGCATTTCACCTCATGTAGTGTTGCTTAAGAAAGGTGCGATCATCATGCTGCTGAGAAACTTGAATTATAAAAAAGGAACTCGATTGATTGTGGAAGAGCCTGGACGAAATCTGATAAGAGCAAGAATCATTTCAACATACAATCACAATGATATAATTCCCAGGAATGACCTCGTTCCAACCGACACAATGTTACCTTTGATATTAAAACTCCACCAATTTCCGATAATTCCAGCTTACACTATTACAATAGACAAGGCACAAGGACAGTCATTTGATCACGTTGGTATCAATTTGGAGACCGCAGTATTTTCACACGGCCAATTGTATGTGGCTTTATCCCGTTCAAGAGTTGCAAGTCAAGTGAAGGTGTATATTGATTCTAATCCACAGCAAGGAAGGTAATTGAATGGCAAGAGACAATTCACACGCAATTCAGCTTTTCAAGAGGTTCTTCATGAAAAAACATATTTTTTTGTCAAATATGTTTTATATCATTCCATATATATCGCTCCATATATACCAGAAATAAATCTCATTTGTACAAGATTTAAATAAATTGAATTTTTAATAACTATTTCGTGTATATTAAATCAAAGTGTTTGCTACATTCATCATCATTCAACGGGTGCCTTAGGTGTACAACTAACTAGTTACATATAGGTATCCTCTCTTAAACTATGGACCCGACTTTTAATCATTATTAACTGAAGGTTCGCAGTTGAGTAAAAACTTAAATATTGAGCTTTCTCTAGGGTATATTCATTACTAGGACTACAAGGGTAAAGAGTTACCATAGCAGAAGTGCTAGCAATCCTAACGAGGAATAAGATTTACACGCTTTGCAATTTTGACGTTTCAAACTACGCCAGCTCTGCCCACGCCCTTCAGCAACCTCCTTGACCTTCCTCATTGAATCTCTCCCTCGACTCCGCTCTCACCAACTCATGCTGCAACTTTCAAAGATATGTTGTATTGGATAGGCATGTAAGCTACAACCACATATCCACCTAAACTCAACTTGTCCCCTCTGCTTTGAGGAACACAAGGATAAAATACACCAATGATTGTATAAAGTTTGATCACCAAATTTTCCTAATCAACCTATCCTATTCCTATGTAGGAGATTTCCCGTGAAATGCCAAAGACAGATCGATCGGGAATAACTTTAAATTTCCTATTTCCTTGACGTTTGGCGCTGAAACTTTATTCGGACAGTGTGCTATTTGATCCTTGCGGGGTTGAGCGAGGCGTTGAGCGTTTGAAACACGCGGAGTGCCTAGCAAAAGGAGAGTTAAAAACACTATTATCCTCATGTTCTTCTCGTCCCCTTCCTCTCTCCCACCTCCCATAATGCTTGGGAGACTCATTCCCCCCGCCCCCACAGTCGGAGTTACCTTGGGGTGGTGGGCCCGACTATCTGCCTCCTCATCGCGGGCCGGAACCTGAGTAATGGGCGGCACCGGGAGGCGTTGGCCTCCCTCCCGCGGCCCAGGCCTCTTTTTCGGCGGCCCCAAGGTTGAGCCAGTCGGGGTTGAGAGAGAGGTGGGGAGAGAGGGAGGAGGATAACATCTCTCCCCTTAATCCTCATTCCTTTCCCTCCCATTCCACTCTTTCACTCCTGCCTCTACCCTACAACACTTTCTTCGAGGGTCGTCGCTGCCCTCTCTGTAACGACATTCAGGACTTGATCACAATGTTGATCGTTTCCAATGCGTTGTGAATTCGTCCAAAGTGAGCAATATTTATTTTTATCATGAAGGTTATTAGACAAATTACAGTCGTAGCCACATAAACTGTTTTTAAAAATATTACACATCGTCATAACAGTACCTTATAATTTTAATCCCTTAAGGTAGATCTCGGTACATTTATGTAGTAGCAATATACAGTAATACAAATAGTTTCCTCAACATTGATAGCATGCCTATATTGTAGTGCATATTGGTTTATTTCACATCCTGGTAAGTATTTGTAGGTTTTCGCTAATGTATTATTAGTCGTAGTTTAATTAACTCAATTAGGGTATAGTGTACAGCATGTTTGTGATAACTCACCCCGTGCCACACACCCTTGATGTGGCTTGCAGGGTATCATGTAGACGTAGACTACTGATAAATGTCGCAAGGAAAAAAATAACTATTATTATTAATGTTATCAAAGTACTGGGCAACAACTTGAATTTGCCAGCGAGAAAAATAATAGAATGACAAAATAAATAGTAAGGGATGTATTATCCTTCGTGGAACATCTCTCTCCCCTACAAATACTTTCTACGAGATAATATTATTACATCTTTCAGAAAGTCATAGACCTTAAGCCTATAAAAATATCAGGATAAACTAAACTTCACGCTTATAATTCTTCCAATTCTGCTATTGCAGCGAAGCACATTACCTGCGCACAGTCCTGGATGCCTCCAAAAACAAAGGAAAAAATAATTACGGAAAACACTGAAATAATATTTCGCATGCAAAATGTTATAGCCAGCCATTTAATGGGGAAAATATATATGCAATTTTAGAAGAACCTTTTTGCTATTATTTATTTATTTACTACTCTTAGCTTGCGCGATACTTCTTCATTAAACTATTGTTTATATCCAGCATCAATTATACCCTCCAAAGTCAACCCACAAATATAAATGATCCAGCCCCTAAGCATTGCCTTCAATTATCCAGTTTAGCATGTTACAAATTTCCCATTCCATACTCTGAAATGAAATGGTTCCTACTGAATCATGAAAGTTAACACTCCATAAATTTATAATACGCACGCTGAAACTTCAAATCAGCGGAGTATGGCACATGCTTTTCCAACCCTCAAAGAGAAAGAAAAGTCTCCATTAAGAAGGGACATATCACTACTCCTATACTTCGAAGTTAACCAAAATTTATTATTTTTAAGGAATTTCCATCCACGTAACGCATGGAAAATAAGGCCACCTCTATTTGAGGCTTGGAAAACAATTGAAATGCGTATATTTTCGTAAGGCGTAAAATATGGAACGGTTTTAAAGCGTTACAAGGTGAAATCAATGTGTCATTCTCGTTGAAATGCCAACAGGTAGATCGTATAACATATATTTCGGACTTTGCACATCCATGAGTTCTGATAAATTAGAGAACATTGTTTCATAATCTGATGATTTCTCCAACCAATGCAGAAGTATCCCTGGCTTTGAGATCAGGTTCAGCTTCATTGTTTTTGTCTAAGTAGGATTAGGAGAAAGAAAAATGAATCTGGAAAACAAGGCAGTGTGATTTCTTGATAAAGATACTCAACACTATTGGACGTATGATTTATAATAGTGACTTTTCCCTTAAAAGACTCGAACTACAAGCCCATTACTTTACTTAATTAATAGCGCAGCCATTCCATTGGTTCCGGGTGTGACTTGAGAGCGTTTAATTTTAAATTTTCATATCAAATACTTAAACTAAAGTATACTGGAGTACACCTTTAGTTATCAATAAGAGAAGGTAATTTTACGACTTAATACGCAATTTAAAAAATTTACTAGCATTGTTGTAATTGGAAAAAAAATGTGGTTCCGGAATCACACAAATTACATTTAATAACATAGATAAACATTAAATTGTGTATCGTATTCAACTTGTAAACGCAGCATAACTGCGCATTGATTGACAAGTAAATTGCGAAAACATTAAATATTGAAAAAAATATCAGTAAGATTAGAGATATTGTTTTTTAGATTTAACTAATGGAGAAGTACCCAAAAGCATTAGTATTCTTGTTATTAAATTTTTAATAAGTTCCGGGTGTGACATGGTAGAGTTTCGGGTGTGACCTAATTACTCTTTCTGCTCTCCATCATGAGTAAAATTCAATTTTTACTTTTAAATTTGGGTAATGGCTCAGTATATTTGATTAATTAAGCTCTATTAAATTTGGTAAAGTTGAAATTTTAAATTGTAGAACAAATATGTAAGCACATTTCGTTATTACAACAACTAGGATTGAAGAAATATCTATTTAATTGATAAAAGCACTGTATTGTAGCAAAGGAATGGAAAATGTACTCAAACTGAACAATAAGATATATGAAGGTGGCAAATGACCAAAATAGTTTTGAGAATTAGTGATGATACCCAAAGAAAAGAGGAAAAGCAGCAAGAATTGCTAAGAACATCGGACGTTAGGCTTAATATCTCACACAGCAAAAGTACTACTAAGAACAATTAACAGAAGGCTATATGGGAGGCCGAGTAGAGCAATCGAAGGGTAACAGTATGGTTTTAGGAGATAGCAGGGACCATAGATACTATAGGCTTGATAATAGTAATTAGAGTGAGATATATGGAGAAAAAAAAGAGGAAAGTATATGTAGCTTTCATAGATCTGAAAAAGGCATTCGATTGAGTAAGATGGGACAAATTAAAGGCAATACGGAAAAAACGAGCGATCGATTGTAAAGAAAGAATATTAATTAAACACCTCTATTTAGACCAAACTGCAAGAGTGAGGATAGCAGGTGAGATGACTGAGGAAATTGGCCTGGGAAAAGGAGTAGGACAAGGGTGTTGCATGTTCCCAATATTATTCAACAAATATTTGGAAGAAATAATTCAAGGGTGTTATGACGGTAGAAAAGTGGTGTTTTTGGGAGGGAAAAGAGTAGAATGTATAAGAATTGTAAATGGCATGGCAGTATTTTCGGAAACCAAAATGAAATAATTAGAATCATCCAACTTCTAGATTACGGAATGAAGATGAACAAGAAGAAGACCAATTGTATGGTCATCGGAGAAAAAGGGGAGAAAATTAAAATCAAACTAGAAGGGGAATGCATAGAGCAAGCGAAGAGCTTCAAATATCTTAGGAGTATTATTACATGATATATGTGTTGTACAGCTGAGATAAAAAGATTATATTAGCAAAAGTAGGATTCCAAAGGAAAAGGAAGCTACTCTGTGGACCTTTGAACAAAGAATTGAGAAAGAAACTAGTAGAGTGGATATGGAGTATGAAACTATATGGGGTGGAAACTTGGGCAGTTAAGAACAGAGATGAAAAATCGACTGGAAGTCCTAGAGATGTGCATATGGAGGAAGATGGAAAAAGTGAGTTGGAAGGATAAAGTGAGAAATGAGGAGGTACTGAGGAGAGTGGGCGAGGAAAGAACTCTGATGGAAACGATTACGAGAAGAAAGAGAAATTGGATTGGACATTCCCTGCCAAGACGGGTAAAGTAGGAATGGTGGAAGGAAAGCGGGGAAGGGGAAGGAAAAGTAAGTAAATGCTAGACAACATTAAAATAGGTGGAAGGTACGCGGATACAAAGCGTCTGGCTGACAGAAGAGTGGAGTGGAGAAGGAGCCCACGAGGAAACCTGCCATCTGGAGCAGAAAAACATAAATGAAAAAAATTACCTGGGGCTTGTCTGCTAATGCTATCTTTATTATAGAATTCATTAATGAAGTTTTTATTGTTCTCTGATATTTTATAATAGGCTTTTGACCCAGAAAATGAGAGGTCTACATAGAATTACTAAACGTTATATGTTCTGAAGTACAATCAGAGAAATAAATAAATATATATATTTGTATATTTTTCTCATTTAATGTTAAAATGTGATGAGCTGTTACTTAGAAGATATAAAGTAAGGTTAGACTTAAATGTAATGCCACCCAATAAAAAATAACACTTTAAAAACTGAAGTAATGAAGCCTCTTGGAATTTTGGTCACACCGGAAACGTAATCAAGGTCACACCCGGAACCATTTAACCACATATTGTATTAATTTATTTAATGTTTTAAGATAGCCAAAAATTTTAATAGCCTAAAAAAGGCATTTTACTAAAAAAAACTAGAATTGTACTCAATAGATTACATGTTTTATAGAAATTTTTGATATTTTTGGTTCCGGGTGTGACCAATTAACATTAATAACTAATTTTCACGGATTTTAACTAAAAACTTACCCCAATGAATCAAATCTTATAGGATTAATACTTCAAGGGTAAAATAACCTCTCCTATAGCTGATGGAGGGAAACAGGAGATCAGCAATGCAAATACTTGACATAAAATATCTATCAACAGCTGATTTAAGGTCTACGTTTATCGATGACACAAAGTACACTTTTTAAGGCAGAAAATAAAGACAAACTAAAAATAAATTTATATGGTGAGACAATTTAGTGTTTCATGCTTTCTAATATCTTATTTTAATTTTTTTATTTTTTACATATTTGGGCTCACTTTAAATGGAATGGCTGAGCGTGGAATAGGTTTTTATAATGCCAAACTAAGTTTTATGACGTTTATGGACGACTCAGATTCCTAAGTGTCTATTAATAAAATATAATTTTACGATATAATCTCCACAAAAATCTTTAATGCTGCCATTCACATCGGCATTAAAGTAAAAGAAACGTAGGATTCATGTTTTCCCATGAACTGCATGTATTTCTGCAACCGTTGAGTTACCTTTACAATTTTCAATGAGAGCATTTTCACAGAAGATGACAGGAATACAATTTTCATTTGTTTTGCATCATTTGTAAAATACTTAAAAACCGAGAAACATGAGCTCAAGCGAAGCTATTTGGCAGAGAGTTCTAGCATGAACAAAAAAAACAGATTACCATGACGCATTTAAACGGGCAGTCAGTTTTTGCTACAGTTATTACATGTGAATAAACAAATCCCAAAATCAAATTATTGCTAATATTTTCCTTACAATGCCCAATGCATGCTGAAAAAAACGAATGAAGACTGCCTGCCGCCGGCTCACATCATTCTTGCATCCTAAATTTTACGCCACCCACATTTCACAATGTAGACAATCCTAAACTTATCCTTAGGTTTCTACGGTCTATAATTACCTCCATGCTTAGTATCGATCACCAAGTATATCAATTCTTGGGACAGTGCAATGAAAAAATGTATGCAAAAGAAAATGCCGTATCCACATCTATGATAAAATCAATTAATTAACATCACAGATTTAATCACTACCACTGAAAACTGTGAGAGAACGCATAATTATGAGGTGTGTCATCGGGGTCATTATTCCCAATGCACGCAATTTGAGTGACTCAAATTGGCTTCGACTGAGCCTCTGTCCATTCATTTATCACTGAAAGCTTTTTCATGAATTTTCCTTTAATATGGAAGTGAATAACGATGACTCGCCAACCGCACTCTTGAGTAGTGGAATCGGCTGCGTACGTGGTATAACTGAGACGTGAAGACATGAAGTATATAATTAATGGTCTTTTAACCTTCAAAGGTTTCGGTCATTACCATGGAAATGTATGTTTCGCGAAAACTTTCGACAACAGTTATTTACCTAAAAGAGCTAACTTTGATATAGATTCCCAAGAAACGTGGATGCAATTGGGTACAAAAAGGGAAGGGAAAGAAACTTTTTGATACAACAGTGCTTATAAACCAAAGTGAAAAAGTCCTCAAAATATCTTCCACTTTACATAAAGGTTTTATCTGAATGCTAACTTTATGCGCGATCTCTAAAAAACTTAATATAGGAGAGGGTAGACTAAGTTATTTTGTAAAGATTATTCATTGTTTAAAATGGATTATGATTCACGAGATGAATTGATAAAAATATAGATATAAAGGGCATAATATCCCAAAATATGATTGGAAAGCTTACGGCAGAAATCTGTCCTGCAATTTCCGAGTCATGTGAAGGGAATCAAAACAAATAAGGGATGATGAATACAGGTCATAAATTACATGCTTATTTTATTTTTAATGATAATCATCAATTACGTTTGACCCGTGATTATTTTAATGTTCCTTCAGTGTCGGTGTATAAAAGCCCACTCGATGTTGTGCAAGGAGACTTTTACTCTATATTTTTCAACTCTATTTAAGTCAAGTTCTAATAATTACATACTAAAATAAAATCCTGGACATGACTTGTTCTGCCAAAAAAATAAGTCTGTGACAGAAATGGTAAATGCGAAAGTGAAAATGCTGAATGGAATGAAACCCAAAATATAAATTGAGGGAATAATTCAATACACATTTTCACACATTACTGTTGAAAACCTAATCAGTTATATGAGCATTAGCGGTCATTAATTTTGAAACACACAAAGCACTCACGACTAACCTCTGTACATTGTCACCACTCAGCCATTGACGTAGATGTAAGATAATCAATAAAACTGTACGTATGTACGTACGTACGTACGCAATGTATTCAGTAATACATTGCGTAAAATCGTAATGTCTTCCTTTCTCTCGCATACATCTCGTTCCGAGAAATGTAAAAGACAACAATCACTCCGGGCAGTTCATAATATTCGTGAAATGATGACATAAATGTACAAAACGGTAATAGGAGATCCATTGAGCACGTCTTGCGTAAAGTGTTAATGCGTGTGCCGGCTGTAAAGGGCGCAGAAGAGGAGGAGGAGTGTGGAGAGGCGTGGGGGCGGAAAGAGAGAGAGAGACGCCAGAGCGGAAATAATAAAAGCCACTCTCTACATCAAAGTGCAAAATGACGATAATGGACCTTTCGGCTGTTATGGTTTGAAATTGGGTGATTGGAGAGGAGAATAAATGAATCACTAGCCTCCTCGCGAATCAAGAGGACTGATGTGTGGGGAGGGGGTGTGGCGTGTGGAATGGGTGAGGGGGGAGAGGAGCGATCTGTGAAGAGGGGGAGGAGGGAGAAAAGAAATGAGAAGGATCGGGGTGGAATGGCAAGCGCTCGCGTGTCCACGTGTGTAAACATGTGGTGTGCGGAGATCCTCGGTTGTGTGCCGAGTTAAGGTGGTTTGAGCGAGATAGTTCTTCCCTAGTCATAATGGAGACTATATTCAAATTTTATTTTTTTAATTTCAGCATCAGTAAGAAGTATGAAATAAATATTGTAATATTAATGGCGCAAAGACAGAAGAAAATATGATCAAAATTCTCAGTAATTAAATAAATAAAGCTATATAAGTCTCAAACTTGACTCCCGCCGTACAGCTGAAAACCCTTCAAAACAGCAGGTTTTTTTGCCATTCTGTAAATATTACTGTGGTGAGTAATAGGTTACATTTTGTAAATAGTTGAGAAAACATGCAATCTACACACTGTTAGTTTTTTGGCGAAATCTAGGTGCTAGAAGTTCCTAATTTGTTTAATATTCTCCCTCTGGAGCGCACAGCCGTAATCTATCCCATGTTAAACAGCTTATATTTTGAGGCAAATTGCTCGAAAAGTAGTTGGGCAAGGGGTTGATATTTTGATATCATTGGAAAGATGAGAGTTTTTTTTTTAAATGAGGCCAAATTCACCAAATTCTAGGTGAATTGATATTTCGCTCATACCACCTTAAAAGCGGCCGATATTACTCACGGGATACGAAGGAGTGTAAAAAGTTGGAAAACGACCTTTACATATTTGGTTTTGAAGTGATTTCCAATGAAACGGAGAAAGTTGTTACACACCAAGACGGTGAAATTCGCCATAAAAAATCATTTGACTTGACAGGGATTCGAACCTGTATCTCCCAATTGCCGGTAAGGCGTGTTAGCCAGCTACAAAACCAAGTCATCTTAATTCAAGGCGAATTAACTTCGCACCCGTGCGCGTGACTGCGTACCACATCATTCGTGCAATCGCAATGATTGGATAATTGTGGAGAAAGTTGTTTCATAATTTTCAACATTCGTGTTACGTTTGGAAAAAAAATAATCACCATGTATAATTGTATACGTCTTTTAAAATATTCGCCTTAGCAATTAGGAAAGGCGACCGACAGCTGAGGTTACTTGAGCTATTTAGGATAGAGGGTAAGATTGGTTTTGGAAGGATTACCTACATGATATGATTGGTTTTTGTTAGGGTGGCACCCGACAACTGAGTTCATTTGCACAATTATAGACAGTTGGTATGTAGGGAAGGGAAGGATCACTGGGGAATGGAGAAAGACTGGAGAGAAACACGGCGTCGGGGTTAGCCTGCTATTAACTAAACACGCCAGGGGTATCACGGTATAACACTTTGACGTCCCTTCCGACGGACAGAGTAGTGTACTTAAACCCTCCACATGGCACCCAAGTAGGTACCAGATTTCCATTGATAATCTCCCCCGACGTCGGAATTCGAACCGGGGCCCTCGGGATAGGGAGCCAGTAATCCAGCCACCAGACTAATCCGATCCCCACCTACTTGGGAAAAAGGTTGGATTACTAATAAGTGATGTGCTTTCTGCTAGATTTTATTCATTTTGTAGATTTTTAATTACTACCAGGATGGTTATTTTCAGTAACCGGTTTTTCAGGAAACTTTATAAGTTCCTAAAACATTTTTTTTTCAAGGACCTACAAGTACTTATTTGGGGGGTGACCAGCAGCTAAGGCCATCGGGCTTTTGAGGGTGTACATGAGTTATTTTATTTGAAACTATGCTATCTAATTGCGTTCGAGTTAAAATCTGTGAGAATTATATCTCTCATTTACCTTTTTCTCAAAGTGTTCTAAATACTGGAAAATAACCCCAAATAGAGAGTTAAAACGTTTTAATTAAACACTAAAAAATTAATGAAAATAGCGTTGACACCCAAAGTAAGCCCAACTTGAAACATGCTGGCACAACACGGATTGAGACAAATGGAATTTCGCGTTAAAATGGGAAACCATTAAAAAAATTGTCCACCACGTGTTTTTGTTTCCCGCAAGGCGCATACGACCTAGCTAAATAAATCCGAAGTCACCCGCTCCATTTTCTCTTCTCCAAGGGCCGCAACCGCTGTGGCATCCAGTTTTCGACCTCCCACACAGTCGAGTCGACGGTTCAACGGGTCCCTTCACGGCATCCACGGAGCAAAAACCACTCCCAAAGGAATCCACCTTGAAGTCCCATTCCTGCACGCTCCGACCCTCTCTTGCCCCATCATCTCAAACGAAACGCATTCTCTTCTCCCAATCGCTCCTGTTTCACTCAATATACCAACGAAATACTCTACGGCTGTGGCTGAAAAACTGACGAGGTGAGCGATGGCGCCACTAAATTACAGGAGATACAGATACGAAGAGTTGGAGTGAAAAGAAGTATGGTGAATATTCTACGAAGGAGGGACAAACATATTGGACACGTTTATGTGAGCCCAAAGTCCATTATAGACAATATTAGATGGAGGAATGAATGAGAAGAATTGCAGAGTAAGATCAAGAATGGAATACATGAAGCAAATCACCAAGGATGTCAAAGTGAAGAAATATGTACGAATGAAGGGGTTGACGGAGAGAAGAGTAAAGTGGAAAGCCGCTGCAAACCAATATTTGGACTGATGCCTAACGATGAACTATACATATTTTCTAAATAATAGGAAAAATTGGATCGGGTGCTCCTCAAAATACTGTCAGTTCAGAAATGTCTAATAATAAACCTAAATCATGTGCTTGTTTCGTGAAATGCAAGGTCAAGGCACCAATCTTGCAAGAATGAAATCGTTGCATATGTAGGAGAAGGTTGGGTAAAACCTAATTTTTTCCAATGATAAAAAAGTGATATCGGGCCCTGATAGTGAAAATACATCGGTGTAAATTACTTATCCAAAAAAAATTATTTGAATAAGTCTGGAACATGAGATCCATAGTAATGGACAAAATGAGCTCTAGAACTGCCTCGTCTACCCATTAAATCTGCTCCCTGACCATTATGTATTTTGTTTATTTTTCGAATTTTGATGCTGCTGAAACACATCAGTGAAAGTAGTGGAACAATATCGCATCTTATAATGTCAAAAAGTCTTTTCATGATTATTCATCCTTTACTACTTACTCATCCAAACCGGAGGCTGATCTTGGAAATAATTTAAAACTGCAATTATCAATTGACATCTGCTAATATATAATAGAGCCTCATCTTCCTTTTTATTTCTTACCATTTATTTCCATTAATAAATAAATTTTGTCATGAGGCATTCCTTTTCATGAAACATTCTTTAATTAATCTTATCAGATTTATCTTATCGTGAATTTTAAGTCCTGGCGTATTGAAATACGCCAGGACTTAAAATAGGTATCAAACTTACAAAGGTAACAAATAACTAAAGATAAATATTCCACTTATTGCCAGTTACTGATGACGCTGAAGCACATAACCCTTGACGCTGGAGAACCGAGGAAGCATAAAGTAGTTAAGAAATGATAGGAAGGCACCAAGCAACTTCGGATGAGCACAAGAAGCTCTGGCGGTTCCAACTTCTTTTAAAGCTCTTGTTCCAGGGCGAATTATTTCATCAATGTATGCTTTAAATCCATGTTCATGGAATAAGTTTTATCCACATGAAACCTCAATGTCACACGACCAGGAAAAATTCATTAATTTGGCGCTTATCGGATGATGGTTTGAACGAGAAATTTAAGTTGAGAAGACATCGATATTATTGGTACGAAAATAGCAAATAGGTTTTCACAGAGTCTACGAGCCTATGTATAGTAATATCAAGGAAATAATTGTAATATTGAGTATCAGCCGAATGATTTTCATGAACAAGCATACTGTCTCACGATAATGCACATTTAAATACCAACGTCGCAGTTACGTACCAATAAAGTGCGAATGTTTTGTTCACATTACAACGGGTAATTTAGCAACAGAATTTTGCACAAAATAATTCAGCTTCAGGTATATACAGTGAAATAATATCAACAACTTTCTCAAATATGCGATGCTTATAATCCTAATCTTTTTACCATTTTTCGACTGTTGGTAATGATGGCGTACTTTGACAATGACGTTTTCTTCTTACGTAGTTGAAGCAGGGTTATAGCGATCTTGGTTGAAGTAGCCTCTGGCAGGGGAATGTTTGAAGCGCATGTGCACAGAAAAACCAATCATTAATGATGTTTCGTGAAGGATTTACAGAGTTACCCAATATTCAGAAATTCACTAAAGGTTGGCACCCGCATCTGCAGTCCGATTCAGTCCGAAGAGTTTTCATGAATTATTCATAAGTTAATTTTACAAAATAATTTACCGTGGGACACCGGGTTCATTCAATCATCAATTATATATATGGTAAAAACTGACCACTTTATGATAATCGTGATAGATACCTCTTTCCTTTTAGTGTGAATAAGATATCCAAGGAAGGCCTTGTTCGCAGTAACTCCTAAGGAGGATCGCTTGGGTAAGGCGCGGTTTGTGGACTAACGAATGAATTGAATGTGGGATACGTTTTCCGAGAATTTTGGCAGGGGGTTCGGTAGAACGGGAGTGGGATAGGTTGCTCGGAAGGGGGTTGGCTTTGAGGGGGGGGACACTGGGGAAAAGGGTGGGAGGGAATCGGTGGTGGCGGTAGCCTAAGTGCGCATGGACAGGCTGCAAAATGCAGAAGGCGCATTGCAGGCGGGTGAGAGGTGTGAGACGAGGGCGGAAGGGAATCAAGTTGGGGAAGGGAACGTGGGAGTGAATGGGGAGGGCAGAAGGGTGGTTCCTGGGAGGATGAGGAGGGAGGTTTTAAGGGCTGTTCGAAATGTTACGACGTCAGAAAGTCTCAAAATCCTCCGCTTTCCCAATAGGTCCACCCTGTTCCTACGACTTAATTCTCCCCTTCTACCTCTTCCTTTTCTTTCTGACTTTGTTCGCCAACACCTGCCCTCATGTTCCCCTTCTCCTCTCGATCCCTCCCCCCTCCCACCCTAAGGATCGCACCCGGGTCTAATGATCCAAGAAATGACGAAGAAACGGCCAGGGAACCGAGTGGAGAGGGTTGCTCCTTTTACCACTCCACGGGGACCTATCGATCCTATTCCCTACTTGCGTTGTACCCTCTCTTCCCCTCCATCTCCTTCTAGACATTCTTCCTCCCTCTCCTGCTCCGCACACCCCCAGCTACTCAAGAGCCGAATACGCAATTGGCTTGATTAAAAAGATGCAAAAAATGTAAACTAATGAATACATTAGCAATTTTCTATTCTTATCGATTTATGAGGCCGAAACTTTGTAGAATATCATTGTGAACCAATAACCCTAAATATTTTGATTAACCTAAATTTAAAGATTTTCTATTCCTTGGAATAGCATTCTTATCACTTCAATTATTTACGATACCCCTAAGCCTCTTCAGGAAATTCATTCTGCTAAAATGAAACGATACTAGTTGAAGGAAAACAGTTATTATTCGTTGGAAAGCAAAGTTTTAGATAGAAAAATTTCTCAAATCAACTTTTCATATTTCAATAGCTATTTTAAATTGTTTCTTTGTTAGTATTGTCAATATTACACCAAATGAGTTCGCCAACTAACCATCTCAATGGTCATAAGATCTATGACTTTACTAATTCTCAATCACTCGTTAGGAAATCCGTTAATTGGACATTTTATTAATTGAAATTTCGTCTAAATACGTCAAGTTAGTAATGAAAATTTCATTTGAGACATTCATGTATAGGAAGGAAACTGGCAACTGATGACTCAGTGACGTACTTTCGTCTACCATAAATTATTCATTATTACAATCAAGGAGACTTAGACTTACCGAGGAAATGTATGGATAATAATGTCCATACGATCTCCACGGCGCCCTTTGGTAACTTAATGATTTGATTTCCACGTATTCTAAGCACAGTACAAAACAATTGCTACAAATTAATTATTCTATGTTGTCTCCATTTCTCTATTCTTGTGATCTCTATGCCGATGATACTTCATCTGCTTGTATATTATTTCTTGATGATGTTTTCTCTCCCTGTTCTATATCATATTTTGTTAAGCCATTTACAGTTCGCCAAGCGACACAAACGGATTTAGTAGATACCCTTGTGAAATCAGTAAGACTGGTGTGACATCTCAGTTACCTAAACGAAAATTTCCTACTTTAATAAAAGAGTAAATAAACAAATAAAAAATTAATGAGTTTCAAATGTCTCCTATTTAGGGTCATGAGGGTAGTAATAAAACGCCATATTTTATATTTCTTTAAAATTGGAGAAAAAAAGCCACAAATTCACGTTCGGGGTTCAAAGAAATGTTTTTATGATTTTTTTCAGAAACTTTCCAATGTTCCATAAGAATTAATATGCATTCCTTTCTCGCGTTTTCGGGTATAAGTGCACTACTGCACTTATCATTTGTGATCTAAGGTGCTCCTAAAGAGATGACATAACTTCAACCAAAGTTTTTCCAGAACCTATTATCGAAGTTAAAAAGTTTAGGTTTTTACCGGATAAAATATGTCATATTTACTAAGAAAATACGATTAAAATTAAAGATTAACTTGCAACAGCATATTATAAGCTAAAACGACAGTCGTCGTCCGATATCGTATTCTAATCCAAAATACTGAGCTTCTCAGGCTCATGTAAAATCTATTAAAATTACTCAAAATATTATTCAGTTTGTATTACGCTTAATAGCTCTTTGATTAGCACATTAAAATAAATATAAATTTGTTTGATGCGCCTACTAAACAGAAGGCCATCTACGTTACACTTGAGGTATTAATTACAAAATATGAGAAATAATTCTTGCCTTGTTAATTGACAATGATAAGCCCCATATAAGAGCTTCCGTTCCATCCATAAAATTCCCCAGTTTGGCAACAACCGGTGAAGGCACTGAATTTGATAATGGACAATAAACGATTGTTTGCACTGATATACCAAGCGGGAATATTGACACGCGGTTAGGTGGAAAACGGACTCGCCATCTAACGCAAACATCGAGGGTGGAATATCTGTTCGGGGGAAGGAGACGAAGGGGATTGCTGATATTGTGACCCTGGGTCACTCGACGACAAGCAAAAATTATCTGGTTCCCACAGGGATTATAGGCCAGGCGAGTTACCCAAATCTCATTCATGACATTTTGGAGGGAAATGATGTTTCAGCTTGACGGAATATGGTACGGAAAACAAAATGTGGAATAAAGTTTCGAAAACGATCGATTTTTCAATGCAACTCCTGAAGATATATAACTTTACTGGAGTTTCCTGGTCTATTTCTAAGGCACTTGTCCATTTGCTATTCACGTTAATGATTTTTTACCCAAGGACACCTTACCAAGGGGGAGGATGTCTCCAATGGGTAAATCCTAAATGTCCATGGGTTTTGGAAAGGTGGTACCCAGTTATCGGTTCGAGTGTAATAATTGGTGAGGAGTAGATGGAATGTGGCTTCCTTATCATCTTAGCACCATCTACAGCTAGGTACTTCTTCAATTTCTACAGTTCGAAAGAGTTTCTTCGATCGGTTGTGGCCAGTTAACAGCCCGAATATTGGTTTGAATTTACTTATTTCAAATAACAAGAGCTTTTTTGGAATGCCAGAATTTTTCCCCTATTCCTGATGAATTTAAAATAATGAGCAACATTAAACCTAGGATAAATCATTTTTTGATAGTTCACCCCAACTCGACCGCATTGAATATTAAAATTAACTAACACCTCAATTATTCAACCCGAAGGTTAGATTGATCGTTAATTGTCAACCAAACCCAACAGGTGTGAAAATAAAACGTCAGGCTACGGAGGCAGCTGCATAATTATTGTGCTCCCCGTGGTATCCCAAGAGGTTTTGGTACCCAGAAACCGAAGGGTACCAAAAGATTAAAGGTACGCAGTCACCGAAAGAATTTCCTTGCGTCTTGCCTGAGAGAGTAATGTATACAACCCCTTGTAGCTACGTGGACGTGCTCAATAGGTTTTATTCTAATTTTAACCCAAAACCTCTAGTCAGTGGCCCAGCTCACGATAGTGTAATTCACCAACTTTCAATTATAGATTGAAATTATATGAGGATTGACATGGCAGGAAGTAAATTATGCTAATACATATTTGATGCACTGGCATTTTAGTGAGTGAAACAAGATCTAAAAAAAGCAAATAATGGTGAATCAACACACATGAATGTGTAGAAAACTGAAATTTTGACTTTTAAATCAGCGGATCACACGATTTATTGCATAAAAATTCCGCACGAAGTTGATAAAATTAACCTGAACTCTTCCACCTGCGTTTCACTCCTCAAGCCGAAATTTGAAAGGAAAATATAAATCCTCTCGTAGCCTCCCGGTCACAAATTAAATCCCAGAGTTGAAATCTCTCGCTTTAGCTGTATACTTTGGGCTGAAATTTTTCTGGGTTCGTCCCGTCAATTAAACGTCTGATGATTTTGCTCAATTATTTCACGAGCGAAGAGAGAGAGAGGGCGTGAATCCGTGCACGTGGCAGGGAGACAGAAAGTGTTGTTTCGAAAGGAGGAAAGTGGAGACATTTTAATGGTGCCGTGAAAAGAGAAAGATTATGCGGAAAAAAAGCCGCCACCTCCCGCGAGTACTTGGCGAGAGAGGGAAGCGAGACGGGAAAAAAAGAAGAAGTCGAGAGAAAGGAAACACCGTTAATGAAATTGAACCTGATTTACGTAGCTTATCGGATTGACCCCCAGGACTCGTTCTCGTTTACGTCACCCTATACACCTACCGTCCCCGACGGTGCAGGGAAACAAATGGAAAAATAAATTTAAAAAAAAGCAAGAAACCGAGGCTTTTCACTTATTTATTCCCTCTTCGCTCCTCTCTCGATTCTTTTTTTTTTCGCATCCCGAGGTTTTCCCTTCTCTTTTTCCATCCGAGCGGAGAGTGAGGCAAAAGTAGGGGGAGGCGAGTGAATGTGTGAAAGAGAAAAGGAGATAGAGAGAGAGAGAGGGTGGCCGTGGCGGAGGGACCGTGTGAGCAAGGTTGGCCCTCGGGTTTTCCGAATCGGACTGACGTTTTCGCGAAAACTCGTAAAGAATTTAAAAAAATGAAAATCGAGGTGCGGGAGAATCGGGAAGTGTCCGCGTGCGCATTATGTTGGGTTAGGACGGCTTTATATCTCTTGGGACTGTAATCAGATCACAAAACAGAGAACATTTTGAGATACAAAACGGAATAATTAGTTTAAGTTCATACGGCATAAACAGTTTGTCAGCATCAAAGTGATTATCATCCCATTCAACATTTAAAGTTTACAGAACCAATATCAGAACAGCATTTTTTATGGAACCGAAGCATGGATGACGGGTGGAAATGCAAACGAAAACTTAATAATTTTGGATAACAAAGTTTTCAGAATGATACTAGGATCAATAATGGATTAAAACACCTGGATGATAATTGAAAGTAGAGAAAAAAGGGATCTAATTAGAGCATTAGGGTTAGTAGCAGAAGTAAGAAGTATGAGACTGAGACGGGTGGGCCACGTGTTAATAAGCACAACTGGACCCAGTGAGGAGAGACCATGCAGAAGACATTCATGAACTAATTCAAAAGTAGTCCACCACTGAATTATCCTGAGCATACAACCATAGAACGTTCATTGAATATTCAAGTGTGAACAATTCATTTGAGACTGCTCATAGATCGTTCATTGAATGTTCCAGTGTGAACTATTTATTTGAGATTGTTCATAGATCTTTCATTTCCAGTCCACGAAGAATTATTCGAAAACGCTCCCTGGTTGAACATTTAAAGAACATCTTTATACCATGCATATTTGAATTGTCATAAACGACAATTTATTAAATATATATTCTATGGAATATTCTAACATATCATATGTACGATATTATTCCAAAAATTAATGCCTGCATGTGATATCGCATTATGTACGTAATGAGTTAAACTGTTGATTTTAACGGATGAACACTGAAATATACGCATGTATGCGTACAGCTCAAAATCTTGTTTATTCACAGTAATTGTGCATTTATATTCGTATTGTGGCAATATAAGTTTCAATTAATTAATGCGAAATAACTGTTATCAATATTTGATGGTATTTCCTCAAACTATCACAGAGTCGCCATTTAATAATTATAGTTCTCAAAGTTACAATTATCGACGGAAATGACTAGGTATATACGACTTTCTTTACACCGGTACTTTACACCGTCTATGAGGAAACTGAAAAACCATGCCATGACAAGCCTCGAAGCGATAGGTGCTAAGATAAAAACAGACATTGGAGAAATAGTCATTTATTCCTGCTATTTGCCTCCAACGAAAAAATTCGAAGTCGCAGACTTCAATTTTTTAATCCATGACGACACGCCTGTAATTTGCGGAGGAGATTTTAACTGTAAACACACCCAGTGGCACTGCCCGAAAGACAACCCCAATGGGAAATTATTTTATGAATGGACACGGGAAAAACACCTACGAGTCATTGCCCCTAACGAACCGACAAGAGTACACGGGAATAGTATCATTGATATTGCAGTGACGAGGGGACTAAGACGATCGGGAAAAGCAATGACGCTGAACGCCTTGAGCAGTGATCACTATCCGGTACTAATTCCAGTAGGGGCAGCGCCAATAAAACTCCCAGATCTGCCAGATAGGCTATGCTACGGGCTGGCAGACTGGGAGTTGTTCCGCAAGACGGTGGCGCAGAGAATTAAAAAAGACGAACATGAAACAGACCTAGACAAGATGGCAGCTATCCTTGAACAAGCGATTACAGATGTCATGCACACTGCCATCCCAAGAAAACGAAAAAAGCCGGCCGATGAAATAAAACTAAGTCACAATATTAAGACTCTAATCAAAGAAAGAAACAACACAAGAAGAATCTATAAAGACATAGGTACGTTATACCTAAAAAATAAAATAAGGACACTGAATAAAGAGATAAGAAGGGAAATCAAGAGACTTAGGAGAGAGAGATGGGAGGAGCAAATTCTCTCACTAAATAAAAATGACGGCTCCATATGGAAGATTGTTAAATCCTTAAGACGAACTCCACAGAGCGATCCTATAGTAAAAATTTACGACAGGGAAATATATAACCCAAAGGAGAAGGCTGATATAATGGCTTAAAATCTTGAAAAAACTTTTTCCATCAATAGACCCTCACTGTCGACACCGAATATTGATATTAAACCCGAAAACTGGGAAATAGATATGGAGACTTCCCGAAATAACACTAAATGACATCCGGGAAATTATAAAAAACCTTCCAAACAGAAAAGCCACCGGGGAAGATAATATACCGAATGAAGTAATTAAGAAAATACCAATAGAAGCAGGAAAGTACATAACAGAACTAGCGAATAAATCAATAAGAACTGGACACTTCCCGAGGGTATGGAAAAAGTCTCAAATTAAATGCATCCCCAAGAAGCAAAAGAAGACGCTACTTCCTGAAGAAATGAGACCATTGTCACTGCTTTCCAACCTCGGGAAGTTGTTAGAGAGAATTATAGTCCCACATATTCAAGAAAATGCGAAAAAAAATAATATCTTACCTCAGGAATAGGAATTCCTGGATATCTCAAAAGAATTCGACAAGGTCTGGCATGACGGCCTTCTATTCAAAATGGTACAACACAAACTACCTGGATGGATTTTAAAATGGACTCTCTTATCTCAGAGAAAGAACTTTTAACGTTAAGTGGCGACATGAGTAAAGTATCTCAAAAACTATGACAGCATGGGTCCCCCAAGGGTCAATATACGGGCCGCTTCTTTTTAACATTTTTACTTCAGATTTCCCGAAAGATACGGAGGATTGGCGCACAAAAATAGCACTTTAAGCGGATGACGCGGTTATTCTCACGAGGAGCAAGAACGCAGAGTTAGCCGCCGAAAAAGCACAAAACAAACTCGACGAAGTACAGGCCTGGTATAATAAATGGAGAATTAGAGTGACCCTGGACTCGAAATTAACCTTTCATGAACACACTAAAAATATCACAACAAAGGCACTTGGTGCAAAAGCAGGCTTAGCTCCAATTTTAAATAATAACTCGACACCACCCAAAGTACGTGTTGACATCTACAATACGTACATAAGGCCAAAATTAATATACGCAATACCATCGTGGATTGGATTAACTAATAAATCCAACCGCGAAAAAATAAATATCACGGAGCGAAAGTGCTTGAGATCAATCCTGAAAATAAAATGGTGGCATGATGACAATAATAACGAGGCCTTATATAAAAAGGCTGGAATCAAAAAGATCGCAGACGTTATACAGGAACAGTCAACAAAATATTTCGAAAACTTGAAAATGAATGAAGAATTAATCATCAAAGACTTATCTATCCCGAAAACTAATAGTTGGGATAGATATAAAAGGACTGAGTGGTGTCTAAAAATCTAGGCAAGGGTAGCCTAATACGGGGACAAAAGAAGTGAGGCATTGCAAAAAATCGAAAAACAGCGATAAGCGCAAAGAAAAGCTGCTTGCAGCATCGACACACACACCGGTACTTCAACAACGGGTGCAAAGATACGCGCACAGAGTCGTAGAGCACCTAACAACGCTACATAGGTACAATGCCGTTAGGAAGATACAAAATGGGATGTTATAACGTATTAATAATACGTACGCGTTATTGCACATTCATAGTAATTAATTTTAAATTATCATTCTTTAATTTTGAGAGAGCAGAGAAGTTAGTGGATAGGTAATACGATATGAATCGAGAAACAATTCATGAGAACTATTTTTAAACATTCCTTCATGATTCATATGTTATTAATTGAAAAACAGTTCTGCCTAAATTTATCTACGGTGAACATTCTATGAAGTATTTCGATGAATGTTCTTTGCACTATCTGTGAGTGCCATTTGAACGTTCATTGAATGTCCTTCTTGAATGATCTTTGAACGTTTAAATAGTCTTCTCTGAACGTTCTTTGAACATATTTTGGACAATTAATTCCCCACTGGGGATATACATACTACCCTGGAAGCCGCCGCAGAAGCGTGTGGCAGTGGGTTTTAGGACACCAGCCATGAAAGAGGACGGAATTGGGAAAAGGACAGATGGGACAATAGGACAGATGTGAACTGCAAATGTTAACGATGCTTCTCATGTTAGTGTCACACTGTCTCGGCTATAATCACTAATAGAGCGTGGAAAGAAGGAATGTTTGAACCCATCAGTACGGCAGTACATCTCTAGAATTTTGTTGCTTCTATCAGTTCTAGAGATATAGTGTGTGGTCAAAATGATATCCTCCAGTTCGTACTGAAACTCGCCTTATATGAAAATTTCACAAAATCTAAGCTGAGAGTGTTGCTTCCGAGTCCCTAATGGCTCCAAACCTAGTCCTTCCATCAGCTGTGTAACCCTTTCTACTCTCTCGTAGTGGTTCTTCATTAAGTGTTCCTTTGTATTTTATTTAATTCAAACAATGACAACAGCATGATAAGGTAGGCCTGGAAAGTAAACCCATTAGGATGACGACTAGGGAAAGTGCAGAAGACATAGGGAAGCCCAAGTGAAGTTAGACATTGGAAGTTCAATTGTTTGAGGTTTTGTGGAATTCACTCACAGGAATGAAGAGAGTAACTTTGCTTCTCACATTGGTTTAATTTGTTACGACCCAGATTTCGTCACTTGGCGACATATTCAGGTACGACATACATTATTCAAAGGACTTATATGCATAGTATAAGGGGAAGTGGGAGAGGAAGAGTAGTGGCTGGGGAGGTAGGGTGGGTGGTGCGGGTGATCTGGGTGGAGGCAAGCGCTCGCGCACAGATAAGGAATTGCCGATCGGCTAGGGGTGAAGGAGAGGATTAGGCGAGGGACAGAGAAGGCTTTGGGGATGCTGGACATATCTAGGAGGGGGAGTGGTGCAGGTATAAAACATCATATTCTAAGTGCATATCCACAAGAGAAAAATCATTCGCCTTGACCGGGATCCCGGTCAAGGCGAATGATTTTTCTCCTGTGGAATATCGCACTTGTGTGCACTTGCGGGTGACTCCGTAAAGGTTACTACCGTGGCTAGTCCCGGTTTCCTCAAAATTAATCATATTCTAAGTTTGTATTTCTGCAAATTTCCAACTGTTCGAGCAGGTCTAGTCTTGCTCCTTTGTCTTGAAAATGGAGGATGGTTGGAATGAAGTCACTGGAATGCCCGTCTTCAAAAGGGTGCTTCGCTAAAAGGGACGAGTTCTTTTTCATAAAACCCTTGTGATGCCCTCCAATTCTCTCTTCCATCTTCCTTCCTGTTTGGCCAACGTACGCTGCTAGTTAGTCGTTGCAATGTAATTTATAAACTCCACTCTCTTTAAGTGTATCAACTTTGTTTTTAGTGATAGAGACCCGATTCTTCTGGTAAGTGTCGTTATAAAATGCCATTTTGTAATTATGTTGATGGTTCTTTAACCTTTTGGAAACGTTTTCTAAATATTTCCTTGAATAATCATGTCTTAAACTAGACTTTCAGACTAATACAGAATACAGACTAATAAATCGTTGTTTTATTACCTTTCGATTAAAATGTATATTAATGTCGTTTTTGCTGAAATTACACAAATTTGCCTAATGATAATATATTTTCCTTTCATATTTCCACATTAGCCCCATAAACCGGAGTAAATCCAAGTAAAAAAAGGTGCATCGGCAGATTTCTTCCTGCGCTAGTTAAGAGGTCTCTTTTCCACCATTTAACGGCACACACAGTGCTTCTCCCACGATAAAGTGGCATAAATAAGATAACTACTTTATATTATTCTAAAATAGTTGTCCTATTAGATTTTTCTTCACAGCCAACATCATTTGATTAATTTTTTTTATCTGGCGATTCGTTTAGTAAACCAGCTGCTTGGAATTTAATGCTCGCAATTCCCGTTCAACCCGGAGTCCGGAATGAAGCCTTAATTATTGCAGTTTGTGTAATCTCCAGGAACCAACACTCTCATTTAAAATTAAATTTTTCTATTTCGTGATTCGCGTTAGCCCTAAACCATGATTGGATAAGATTTTAGGGAATTCACTTTTTCCACCGCTACTTTTCTTCTCAAGTCAGATTTATCTTGAAAACGTTACCACATTTGGACAGAGTACACATTGTAGCGGTGTAGTAGTGGTGTTTAGAGAATTCGTCAAAAGAATACAAATTTTCGAGATATGGACATTTTCGTGACACCAAAAGTCAAGTTTTCAAATTTTCTTGATGACAAAACTTTTCTAACGACAAAATACCAAAGGATTCCATGCCCATGTCCCCTCAAGCTTCGGAATAAGTGACGAGTAATTTCACGAGACGCGTGACTTAACGATGCATGTTCCGGAATCGTCTCCAAATGACCTTAGAAACCTAAGAATATAACTTTAATTAGCTCTTTCCATTTTTGCCAAGTTTTTCAGAAGTGTACCATGGCTGAAAATGATACAACTAAAAATATTCCTGGAGAGGAATTACAGGATAGACAACAGCTTATCGACCGATACACTCATATACAAGTACTCATCCCAAAAATTGCCCAACCGAACTTGCTAAACATTTAAAGAAAACGTACACCGTACATGTAAGTAGTGAATGGTTTGTTAAAAAGTCAGTATAAGTACCAGGTTCCTTTCCTTCTTAAACAAATTACGCTTTGCAATAACGAAATACTTGGTAATAATGTTACAAACTGGGATTATACTGAAAGACAGTTCAGTTTGTCATCAAATTTTAGCTATAAACTTGAAAGGTTGAATCAGAATTGATTTATATTTTTTTACTGAACTGATTCATGCTTTCACACACACTCTCAGATTCAAGTCAAGCACGAGTACCACATGTAATCGAACTTTCGATTTCCTTTACAAAACGACATATAAGAGAACTAAGGAGATTCATTGAGAAGTGCTTAAACGATTAACTCTGGAGCCTAAATTAGCTAAGTTCAGACTAAATATTGAGAAATCGTGATTTTGGCATTTCACTACGGAGATGCCTTACGAAGAATATGCAAACAAATACATAATATAAGTCCTGAAGAAAAATGTTACCCTCAGAGTCAATCTGGGTCTCTGCTTCAACTTTTTCCTTCAGGCATCATTCAACGAAATAATATGTCCTTTGAATTAGGAACGAAGCACCAATGAAGATCAGTGCTGACAATGACGTCTGCGGGAAAAGTCACTCCGACTTCTCCAACTCCTCGCTAATCCCTCAGGGAAGGGAGAAAGGGATTACCTCCATCAGAAACAAAGGGTAGGCCCCCGTGACTGAGACGCACTTGATTTCCGTCCACCTAACGCAAAATTCCTTGCGCACGCAACGGGAATACATGACCATAAGGGATTGGCCTTTTTTTCCATGAGTCACAGGCAGTGATGAGGGTTTCGGGCCACTGAGAAGGATGAGGGCATCATTGACTCGCCTTTGGGACCCACGCGCGGATAATTGAGCTTTTTCGACGGAGGCTGCAGATGAGCAGAGAAATAGGGGGGTTGATGCAAATTTAAATGGAAAGGTCCTCAGGAACGCATTAGTCGGAGATGAGATAAGAGAGGGGGTGGGTGGGAGGAAAATTGGAGGAGGGGGAAATAATGATTCGATTGGCACGTGGAAGAGAGTGTCTCTTTGAGGAGAAGTGACGAGGAAAAGGTGGGATTTCAAAAGAGTCAGCTCCAAAGTGGGGAAATTTGGGTGGGAAATTTCAGCATTATAGTGGTAGCGAAACATGGCAGCAATCGCGAAAAGAGTAATTCACAAGTAAATTTAAATTCGAGGTTATAGGATATTGTCAATATAAGAAAAGGAATGTTGACTCCTTTGCATACATCCAGGTGACCATTGACAGAGGGGTTTTAAGTATCGTAAATGTTTGACATTTAAACGCTCCCTTTCAATGGTCACCTGGTAGACCGCAATACATACATATGAGTCAAAATGCCCTGCTTTAATTGAAATTTGAATTAATATTTAGTTTAAACATGGTGACAGTTTCCCAGAAGGCTCTTTTAGAGTGAGATTCCACTGCATACGAAGTAGTTCCGCAATAACTTTACGTTCAGAGTGGGACGATGGAGGTTTATTGGAAATAAACTACACAAACACAAAATAAAAGAATTCTTGTCCATTCGGCTTGTATGGCACAAGCTGGTCTATTGAGTCTCGAGATCCTACGAAGGTCACCAAGAAAACTCTCCTAGCGATGAGCAACGATAACCTTCCTCCCTTGAGCTCTTGATAACCCCCAATGAGCACATGATAACCCCAAATAGCGCTGCCTTCCAAAAGTAAACAACATGCCTCGTATAAGTAAACAAAACGCCACAATATTCTCTAAACTAATATTTTTATGAACAAAATTATAGACAAACTCTGTTACTTTATAAATAATATGTACAGCTAATCGCAAAAACAACGTTTCACTTTCTGATGCAACCCACCCGACACACCAACTTCTCAAGCGTCTTAACAACCCTACGGGGCTGCATCGGACCGTCGCGTCGCACAGTGGTCTGAAATCGAAAATCGCCGGACAAAAGTCCAAAATAGCTTTTTTTGCGATAGAAACTTTAAACTTTGCACAAGTACTCACAAATCTTTGTGCGTCCTGAAATGGCAAGTGATTTTATATAGGTTTCACCCGTTTCTTAGATACTAAGGCTTAAACACGATCAAATTTCCAAAATAGCTCTCGCTTTAGTTTTTCTTCGAAAATCTTCAAAGTTAAACATTTTCCGTTGAAGTAGATGGATTTCAATGAAATAAAAAACGTTACAATCTGTTAATGTTGTATTTTCCCTGTGCCCTGCATGAATTTAAGGGATTTTTGTCGATATTTGTGTGCTATTACGTCACAAAATGGCGGACGCTTTTTTCACTCAAAATTTGATATAAAGCAGTCAATAACTTTTTTTAAACAAAAATGTAACTCGAGATATTTGCACAGAGTGTTAGTCAAACTCATTTTTAAGAGTATTATGCAAAAATCTTAGAAAAAAGTTTGCGATCTTTGAAGTATTAGCGATATTTCGATCGCGCGCCCCGACCTGTCTCTGCGCGGCGGGGCTCGGAAATACCGTGGCTTCGTTGAACTTGATCGGTTCTGTGGACCTCAAATGTTCGAATTGTGCGTTTCTAAACTAAACACGTTGTGGTTGATATCCAAATGTTGTACACTGAAGATATTTCGAGGGTGTGGTAACAAACGAATGGATCAGTAAACGTGTAACTGTGGTAAATTTGTCGTTTCTCTTTCTTCTGTACACTTTTGTACACGGATCAGGCTGAAAATTATGAGTCTTTCACCTCTTGAGTGCGTATGCATATTCCGCAGGTACCCAATATGGTTTAGAGAGAAGGCTGTCTATAAAATTCTTTCTTTGCCTTCCGTCCCTTCCGAGGTAAGTCCCTTCCAAAGTTGTGTATCTCTCTACGTCATTTCGCCGGTTGAAACCAATCAAAATTTTTAGTTTTGATGTTTACTCACCTGCCATTGCTTAAACTCCAATCGATAAGATATATGCAAAAGGCACTCAAAAAACCTTATATAACAATGCAACGTAGATATACCAAATGAATAGTTTTCCACATTTGCCGGTTTACCTTTCATGGCTTTTAAATCATTCATCTCCGATGTTTTTGCTCCGCAGATATAGCACCTCATACTGGCACCATCGGTCAATGCATTGCATACCTATAAGAATCGTTTGCCATAAGTTTGTAAAGTCACATTAATTCCTTTCCAAAGCCAAATTAAATTCAATTTTTCTTATCATAAGCATACTTGCAGACTTACTTTTCCATTTATCATTGTGAGAAGCAAACTGAAGGTGACAGAATAGCTCTCAAAATTACATTTCTCTAATGCATCAATCTGCCTTTGAATGTGGTCTCTTTCCACCTTAGCAACCTCCTTGGTTTCTTTGAGCCATTGAAGGCGGATGGGCCGACAAAATCTTGTAGATGACGGACGAGGATTTGCCCAGATAATCTCACCTGAATTGGTGTTAGTATTATTATTTCCCATCCTTATTCTTATTTCAATAGCCAAAGACACTAACTTGATGCACTTAAATCTCTCCCCTGTAGCGTCATTTAACAAACGAAGTGGCACGAGGGAGCTCATGAATAAGAATTCATCAGATGATTCAGCTTGTTCCCACATCTGCTTCTATTGGGCATGGCCCGAGCTCCCATCAAATCCGTACTTGCATATAAATGTGCATTGTACGTCATCGCTTGATGTTTGTGCAGTGGAAACGGATGCCAGTACCCGCGACACCGTATGATTTAGTAGAGTTTGAAGATTCACTTCACACATATTCTCTGTAATGATTATCCCTTCTGGATATGCCGCGCCTTTTGCTTTTGATACTCTGTCATAACTGGGACAGAGCTCATGTCCGTAACTAAGGTGGAGGTTCGTAGAGTATTATACTGACTCTTAGTCAACCCCGTAGAGATGATTAAAGACAGACCGTCCTCAGGCGACATCTCTGTCTGGAAATTTTCAGCTTTCCTCCATTTCGAGAGAACTCTCCTAGCCCTCCTAGGAGTGGTTGTTGTTACTTCTGTTATTAACTGAGCAGCTGCAATATCACCTTCTTCTCTTAAACTAAGAGAAGTTGCCAATGCGAGCTCAGAGGCTGAGGAAGAAGTCTTAATATTTTGGACTTTTCTTCTTTTTGACCTGTCAGATGCTGTACTAAACTCTTTTTCTGGCCTTCCCATTGTACCTGATATAGTAAAAGTTTACACATATATAGCCCAAAATTTAACAAATGTATGTACTTGCAACAAATCATGACACCAAAAGAACATTATCGGAGAACACATACCAGTCGCTGTAGAAGTACTTGGTAAATACTGACGAATAGTTTCAGGAAAATCGATTGACTCAGCGAGCCATGCATAATTTTCTTTCAAAAATCTCTTGTCACTTCGGGAACACTTTATCCACATCTTGAGATGACACTAAAAATTTTATCCTAATGAATTCGCGGAGGCTTTTTATGGCGTCTTCAATATGTATTATATTTAAACTCCGAGAAAAAAGTTTTTTTGTCGGATAAAGATTTTCCCTTAATCTCCATCACTTTTTCATGGAGCTCAAGACTCGTGACACGGTTGAAAGGCATTTCAACGAAGGACAAAGAAGAAACCTATTTAGGAGACGATTGTTAAAGAAGATATGAGCATACTTTCTCATCACAATTACCAAATAGTACTTGCGGTTTAAGTAACACAGAAAATATCTAACAAAATACAGTAAAAGACACATGAGGACCCTGCGACGAATAAACGCGGGGAAATAACTAGATAAAAAGAAAAATCGAAATGACATCGCCTACCTTGAAATAAAGGAGGACTATTGGGTAAATGGAAACCACCGTTGTACGGCAAGAGGAAATAATACCGGAAATTATTTCTATATTTCCAGAACAAAATCACACGATATCCAGGACTTTCAGAATGTCAACAGAGTAAAGCACTTCACTTCTTCACCAATTCCAGACTAGAACTGCATGAAAACATACATTTCTGAAAGGGAAAGGCAAAATCCTAGTGGAAATACCCGTTGAATACCGTTATAGGCAGCGCGCTTCATAAAACGGCCCTTTTTCGCGGGACCCTAGTGGAGTGAGGGAGGGCGAGTACCTCGGAAGGGACGGAAGGCAAAGAAAGAATTCTATAGACAGCCTTCTCTCTAAACCATATTGGGTACCTGCGGAATATGCATACGCACTCAAGAGGTGAAAGACTCATAATTTTCAGCCTGATCCGTGTACAAAAGTGTACAGAAGAAAGAGAAACGACAAATTTACCACAGTTACACGTTTACTGATCCATTCGTTCGTTACCACACCCTCGAAATATCTTCAGTGTACAACATTTGGATATCAACCACAACGTGTTTAGTTTAGAAACGCACAATTCGAACATTTGAGGTCCACAGAACCGATCAAGTTCAACGAAGCCACGGTATTTCCGAGCCCCGCCGCGCAGAGACAGGTCGGGGCGCGCGATCGAAATATCGCTAATACTTCAAAGATCGCAAACTTTTTTCTAAGATTTTTGCATAATACTCTTAAAAATGAGTTTGACTAACACTCTGTGCAAATATCTCGAGTTACATTTTTGTTTAAAAAAAGTTATTGACTGCTTTATATCAAATTTTGAGTGAAAAAAGCGTCCGCCATTTTGTGACGTAATAGCACACAAATATCGACAAAAATCCCTTAAATTCATGCAAGGCACAGGGAAAATACAACATTAACAGATTTTAACGTTTTTTATTTCATTGAAATCCATCTACTTCAACGGAAAATGTTTAACTTTGAAGATTTTCGAAGAAAAACTAAAGCGAGAGCTATTTTGGAAATTTGATCGTGTTTAAGCCTTAGTATCTAAGAAACGGGTGAAACCTATATAAAACCACTTGCCATTTCAGGACGCACAAAGATTTGTGAGTACTTGTGCAAAGTTTAAAGTTTCTATCGCAAAAAAAGCTATTTTGGACTTTTGTCCGGCGATTTTCGATTTCAGACCACTGTGCGTCGCGTCGTGGCATATGACTGCCGAGCAGGAAGGCCGCCCTACTCGCATTGCACATGGTGAGGAGTGTGGGGAGGGATTATTTGAGAAGAGTTGAGGCGATGTAAAGATAGAAGTGAAAAAGGACGTTGAAAATGAATTTCTTAAGTCAGTCCAACTGGTTGCCAGCGGAGAAGAGCGTAGCGAGAACTGCGAACAGTTATCCCGTGGACACCGAATGTCATGCCGCAATTGTCACCGAAGAAGAAAAATCGTGCGGCTGGATTGCTAATCCAAGTTTAATCCAAATCTAACCCAAGTATATTCCAAGTCTATTCCAAGACTGATTTAAGTCTAATCCAATTCTAGTCAAAATAAATCAATATTTTAGCAACAAATGTTGGATGTAAACAAAATCCACTATTTTTTGCATAGAATACCAAAATTTAAATGAATTATATAAATAAAGGCCAACAGAAGAGAACATTATTTTTGTAATTATTTTCCAAATCAATAATGCGAAATACACAAATGGGTGCGCAATGCGTACTACACATTTGCGTGCTCGAGTGCAAAGATATACACTGGGTAAAACACCAGCACGGCGCGGCGGTTGGGAGATACGGGTTCGGATTGTCAGTTCAAATTATTCGTTCTTGGAAGATAAAATGTGATAGGTTATGATTTAAAATCATAATGTAATTCCCAAGACTTTTACAGGGGCACCAGATTACAGTGCCCTCTGCCGAAAAAAACTGATATTTTTACACTGTTATCTTTACTCTAGACGTTTTCTTTATGTGGCAAGAAACATTTTGTCTCCACCACCTCGATCAATCGATGACATTTGCAGGGCGCGATTATGCCCGCAAACCTAGAGATCAATGGATTTTCGAGGCGGGCTGTCATATGCGGTTAGAAATAGCAAGCCGCCCAATAGAGTGGGCAAGTCGCCTCCGAAAGAAGTCTAGTCGAGCGGGTAACATCGGAAGTAGAACGATTTTTTAAAAGTAGCTGTACAGACAAGAACACTATTTCAAACTCTTTTAAAATAAAATAAACGTATTCGAATTCGGCAGCAGCTTATTCTGTCTTGGGAGTTTTCTAAGACTTGATTCATTGAATTTTCCAAGATTATTTTGAAGCACGATACCAGGCTTTTGATTATTGGTATGTCATTGGTGCGTTCTTGCGAACCCTGTTACGAAATAGCGCATAGGGCCAATATTTTCCCGTTTAAAATTCTGATGCCTCCTAACCCACTACTCCTCAACTCCATACTCTTGATTTACACGCTATACTACATCACACTTCAACAACCAGTTAACCCTCATTTCAAATTCCATCCAATTCTTCTGCCTCCACATTTTTCACAAATAACTTTCCAGCACCGCCATACTTGCCACTGATTCATTCACCTTCCTCTCTATCCTTTCTTCAAGCTCATATCTTAAATGCCAACAAACTACGCTGATCCTCTTTCATTGAAGGTCAATTTTTTATTCATTTCTTTCCAACTTCCACACGAATACAACATTAAAGGCCTTTTACATCAGGATTTTTATAAGAAACGCGCCTACCGTTATGAATAGACTAATTCTATCGCCGGGTTTCTCTCCAACCTTCCACAAATTTAAAATTACCTTTTCCTTATCAAACTACTCACCTATGCCTGATGACAAAAATGACATCAGTTGTTGGCAAGCTTCTAAATATCGGTTGTCGCGGTTTAATATATGCTGAATACCGGTATACCAATCGGAATACCGGTACCGTTTGAGAACCGCACCAACTATGCTATGTGGTTTAATGTATAGATTTAGGGTGTATCGCTCGATATATCGGCTACAAGTCCAATAACCGCCGCCACTTATCAGTTGGATAAGCCCAAGTTATTGTAGGTGCGGAGGCTTTCTTCATTGCTTGTTACTGAATGGGTCTTTGAGTAAAATATCAGGAAAGCCCCAGGACTGAAACAATAATAGGGGATTTCCTCCCACTTCTCATCAGTCGACACGCCACCAATGCCTTCTCCTCTTCTACATACCACTGCCCGTGGGAATGAATCGCCCGATATCCGGTATCCGATATGCCGTAACAAAACCGGTACCTACGAAACCGATATCCGCTATTTAGAACCTTGGTCATCTCCATAAATAACCAACCATTAATAATATTGACGTCAACGATTAAGATGCAAACGTCTGCAACTTTGAGTGAGGGTCGATTTCCGGAAGAAGTTGCAGGCAGACAAATTATGAGGAGAGCGGGATGGGAGTCGCTGTGGAATTGGCCAGGGACGAGGATTGGCCGGCGGCAGTGGAGAGTCGTGCGGAAGGGACACTTAAGAGGGAGAGAAATGCTAAGTGGGAGAAGGGAATGGATTTTGGGGCTAACTCTGAGGATTCCGGGTGTCTGGACAGCTCGGGAGGTGCGAGTGCACTTGAGTGGAAGAAATGGGTGTTCGTATCGCTGATGCGCCAGGAAGGGCGCACTCGAAATTCAAGTGGCAACGCCTTCGATGAAATGTACGGTTCTCATCTAAGGCTTAGTCAGCAAACGAAGATGTTTTCCTTTTTGCCTTCAGGCGACATTTAAAGAACATGAGTCTCCAAAGTAATCAGTAAGTCTTTTTGTTCTTCTTTAAAAAAAAAACTAGAAATTAATGCTGTAGATGGTTATACGTAGAAATTGCCTCGAGAAAAAAATATTTTTATGAATATTGTCGCCGTATTTTCGGCAGTCAAAAATAATTACATGCTGTTGATGGTCTTTCAAATTTTAGTGAGATTTGTTGAGGAATCTCAGTTGTAACTTTCTACAGGATTTATTTAATAAAATACAACGCGCTCCAAGGTTTTATTGTCATCCTCAGAAAATGAAGTAACAATAGAGTCAGTTTCGTGACCTGAGGATGACAATAAAGCGTCAAAACTCGTTGCATTTCAGTAAATAAACGCTGTATGAAATTATGACTGAGAATCACTGAATCTCCAGATGAATAGTCACATGTCGCCTGAAAACGTAAATTTCTTTATGAGAATCTTATTTTCAACTTTTAGAAAGTATCAAATATTCTGGATCACATCATTTGTAAAGGTAGTCAGATGAGAGCAAAGGCAGCAAGAAGTATATTACATTTTTTGTCACTGTATTATCTATATGTATTTGATGTGTCTATTTTGTATCTTTTGATTTTACACTCCAGCAGTTAAGTTCAAGTTAAAAAAAAATACAAAAATGAATGCAACACAGGTCAATTTAAAATTTACATGTAAATGAGTGAGTCGGCAACCCTAAAGCGAGGCGAAAGTCTCAAAGGGTGTCTAATTCCAAATTTTTGTTTCTGTATAATTGAAATATTATTTGCATCATAAGGAATAAATTATTATTATTATATATGAACAGTTTCGTTATGTATAAAACAACCTTACAGTATATTGACTTCATTCAAAAATAATTTACATTTTTTAATCTTATATACGATACAGTCCCAGTATTTTTCCGCTCTTGGTCCTCAGCAGAATCATCGTTAAAACCCGCGTAAAATAAAATGCTTCTGCTTCAAAGAACACGGCGCTCTGTGCGAACTCTAATTTTTTACCGGGTGCAAAATTAGGCAGCCGGAGAAAGAGCGGCATCCATAATGGATGTCGGATGCGCATTTACGCTCAACAACTGGCTACTAAATACGAGTCATAAATAATAACCGTGCCCACGTGCAATAAAAGAGTAATTTGCCGTCAGCTCGAAAATATCCACGTGGCAACTTCCTGAACCATGTATATGTATACATGTATATATATTATATATATACATATATATATGTGACCCTCATATATTCGCAGACTCGCCCCTTCCCTTTGAGGCGGAAGGGATTTTGAGTTGTATTTATTCGCAGCTCTAAATTCGCGCCCGTCGGCATTTTCCTCGCCGGTTTAAATTTTTCGCCGTGCGCCCGCGGAGGTCGGCGTGAAGAGAAAGGACTCGAAAGCGGCGTGGAGAAAAAAATGAAAGATGTATAGCGTAATACTTTCCGGAAGGGATCATCTCCGCATTTCGTATCACCCCGCGTGTCCGTGCTTCTTCCTTCAGCTCGCTCATTACGCTAGGTTTATTTTTAAGCGCTGGGAAACAAAGCGGAAATCGTGTGGGATTCTCTTTTGTTAGCTTCAATCACGGGGACCTTTCGCATCGGTGGTTTGAAATTACGCAGAAAAAAACATGAGTGTCCATCCAAATGTCGTACTGAAAATGATGAGAAGTTTACCCAACTTGAGAGAAAAGCTTGAGAATTATAATAAATTTTATTTTTATTTCCATCTTATTTTACAACAATTCTACCGGTTTTAAACGCTTTCGCATCATTCAAAAGAAGAGTCCGACAAAACATGAAAACGTAAAATTTCACAGAGTTTTACATAAGAATTACAACCAGCCTTTACTTGAATTAGCCAAAAAGCTATCTGGCTACAAATTAAGAGGTGTGCTAGCATTATTCGGCACCATCAATGAATGATCCCACGAAAAAATCAGAAAAAAACATTTGTTGTCAAATTATTCATCTTCCAAGGATAACAAACCCGGAAATTTTCGAGGAATTTCTTTTACTCCATTCGAAAGGACTGTGGCATTTGAGTGAAGATGAATTATTTGAAAGGGAAGCAAAAGGCTATATCTAGTAATTCAAACTTTCTTTCTCCTGACTTTGCATGGTCGAAAGAATTCAATGTCACTGATGTTAAATCACGACCAAATGTAAAATATGTCGCAGCATAGAAGATATCCCGGTTTCAGGTTCTTTGAGTGTACTAACTCGGGAATTTCATTACACCAAGTACGCGAGGATGCGATTAAGATCATCAGAAACATTGTTTGATCAATTGGGGAAAACCAGGATTACGAAGGCGAATTCAAATACTTACTCTTCGCATTCACGATGTTCATGGAAAATATTCGAATTTCCTGCAGTTGAGGCTGAATTTCCTTTTGACAAGAGGTGAGTACATATCTCTAATTATTATCCTACCCTCCTTTTAGGTTGAAAGCGGGTCAGTTCAGTTAGTTTCCCCCACACCGCATCTAAATGTCCTCTGCAATTGCATAGGTCACCAAGAAGGAATGTTTGTCGCACAGCGGAAGAAAACAAAATGACACGTTCGAGAGTATCAGAATAAAATCAGTATTTACAGTAAAGGGTGAGGATACCCAGGAAATAAACATGAAACAAATGATAAAATAACTTTGTACAGTGCCAAACAAAAACTGAATTCACAACATTAAGTCAATAGGTACTAATCAAAAATAAGGAGAAGTCATTCCAATGTCTAATGAAATGAACATACGTCACACATTACGGAGCGTGAAGTTCTTTCATATTGCGGTTAACGTTAACCAGCCATTACTAAGCCGGCCCCTTAAGTTATTGACGTTCGATAGAAGCGTTATTTGAAAAGTTATGTTTTAACTGTGCATTTCATTTGAAATATTTTGTCTTGTCTTGATGCATGCAAATTTATTTTTATGTACTCTTCACAAGTTTGTCCTTCAGTAAACGTAGGCGTCCAATTTTTCTTTCAATGAAAAGGTTCATTGTAAGCTGGAGTTTTTATTTTCGCTTCCTCGTAATTATTTTATTAAGAATTCGAGGGATCCAGAATTAGAGAGACTTGAGAGATCGGGGATCCTTTAGCATTCGGATTTGAGAAAATATAGGATTCGTACCACCTAAAGAGAAAAGAGAGATAGCAGAATTCGATGTTGAAGAGGGTTGTATTTCTGACAGTTTACTGAAGCGAGTATTCCCAAGATGCATTGCTATATTTTAAATCTGATCATAACATGCGAAGCGTTTTCATCGTTTCCACTTAGGGATTATTCTGTTACCACCTGTGAGAATAAGGTGCACCGTGAAATCGTCTCAGCAAAAGCCTAAGAAGAATGACTTACATCGAGGAAGATATTGAATAAAAAAATCATGAAAACGAGCTTAAAGTGATTTCTAAGAGCAAGAGCTTTAGGAGGCATGCGTGACAAGGTGATGCAATGTGAAAAAGACGAAAATATACCTCTGCAAGGAGAGTGGGAAAGGTATACCAAGGAGAGAGAGCCAGAATTAAACCTCTTTCACAAAATAATTGGCACTCTTTGATTCAGCCTAGTACGAAACGGACGGCTAAATGGGAGTATATCTACAAGGAAAATCATGAGGCTCTTTTTTTCTAAGCACAATCTAGAATCCATTCAGAATCTTGAAGAAATAATTTACCGGGTGACTAAATTTTCAAATTTGAGGCTTGATCTATCCTATAATTCCAGTAGAAGGTTGCTTGCCTACGAATGTCCCAATACTCCTTAAAATAAAGAGCCGTGTCATACGTTTTTAAGTTAATGGTACAGTATAACTTTCCAAATCTTTGCTAAGGAATAGGATTGAAAAACCATTTAGCAATAATAAAAACTATACCATCTTGATAACCTGGGTCAGCAGAAAATAAAAAAAAAACGAAAAATTAACATCTCACGCAAACCTCAGGCATGTTTTATTTCATTACCGATTGCAGACATCATTGCTATTAGGAGTTTTCACAGTCACAGCAAAACACACTCCATAAAATGTATGCGTTGCCTAAGCTACTTTACTATGGGACAGTTGAAATGCTTAAAAACAAAATTCCTGTCACCGACTTAGGTTACTCAAGTTCCTGCCGATAAACCCTATTATCAATCAAGTAAACTTAATTATATTTGGCATTACTTGGTGGTACTCCTCAATTATGGAATTGCAATACATACACATCTTAATGTATCCACATATTATTTATTTTTCATGGCTTTTGACTCGTTATGGGAAATCTTTAGGGGAGAAAGTTGACGAGGGGCATTATCCAAACCCACCGGGACCTAGTTGGCGACAAAACATAAGGGGAAGATCTTTCGTGAGAGCGATGGAAGTGGATGGAGAAGCTGAGAAGAAGAGAAAGAGGAGGAAGAAGGAGAGAGAATTAGAGGCGGGAGGAGTAAAGTATGATGAGGAGAAACCCGAGTGGGGATCAGCCGGTCGCCCGGAGAACGAGAGGCGGAGGCAACAATGGAGCATTGTTCTCTCATCTCCTCCGCCACCCCAACAACCTCTAGGGATCCGCCAGAGGCTCAACCAAAGCACGCCCTTAGTAAAAAAGAGCCGCCCCCCCCCCCCCAGCTCCAACCGCCCACTCGTCCGACCGAAGCACGTGAGCACAGACACACGACTCGGCTGCTCCCTCTCTACTCCGTGCGATGGGCCGTCCGTCTTCGAGCCCCGGCAGTCCCAAATCGTCACTCTTCCCTTCCCCCTTGCGTGCACGGCGGTCGGTCGCGCTCCGTAAGGAGTGCGTGATCCTGTGATCTGTGCTGCGGGAGAGAATGTGGGCGGCTTGGTTTCAAAGACGACCCCTATCTCCACTACTCTTCTCCCCTTCTCCCTCTTCTTCCAGCGTCTCCACCTCAAAAGGTCACGGGGGGTTGGAGAGTGGAATGATTTTGACTTTGAGTGAGGAGTAGCGGAAGTGGAAGGAGTTGTAATCAGCGTTGTTTGCCGTGGACAGGAGTGGATGAGCGTGGAGGGAGTGTGCAGCTTAGGGTGCATATTAGTGAAGAGCATTACAGCGTGAGGCGTTTTCGTGGTCCCAAAATGCTTACAAGAGGAGAAGTGGTTTTATAATTTGTATATCATCTACTTTACGCTCATGTCCACCAATATCGTACCACATATATCCACCTATTCACCTCGCACCATTTCATGTCCACCTATATCAACACATTTAATTAATATTAGAAACACGTGGAATCATTAGTGATATTTTTATACCTACGAATCTTCAATTGACTGTGGTACACCTTGTATATTAAAAGGGCAACCTTCTTTGATTATTTAGTTCAAGTTTATAAAAACACCTTTCAGGGATGTTTTTTACTGATACGAGATATTATTATGAAGGACAAGTTCACGGTTTCTAGATTTTTCATACCTGTGCGTAAATTTGACGTATCATTTTAGCATTCGTACCTGAAACTGTATTTACGATTCGCATGATATCACATAAACCTTATCTTAAGGCTTTCATCTTCAAGTGTTATCGCCATTTTATATTGTGATCCTTGTGATGTACTCATGTAGCAAATTTAACCCATAACGGTGGGGACCCATACACGTAGTTTCTTGGGATAAATCTCGTTTCGGTTCCTCCCCACTGCAAATATTGATAACTGCCTACGTACCTAACTTTTAGTGATATGTATTCCCTTATTCCTTCGTACTTCCTCTATGCTTTTTAAACTCACTCCTTCTTTTTGATAAACTCCTTTCTTTACATGTTCGTCCCACTTGCGACTGAAATTTATCAATGAAACTTTTCAAGTGTTCTTATGCTACCTTATTCAATCAACCTTCTGCATTCCATAGAAAATTGTCTCAAATTTTGTTATTGCTTATTTTTCAATAAAATTCAAGAATATCTTTACTCTGCATTCTTTGTTGCTGACATGCCGGTCATTTGTCTCGGAAATTAATCATCTGTTTCTTAACACATCAAAGGAGCTCTCTTTTCTTCTCTTCCTCAGAATTTTATCAAAATTAGAATAGTACAATAATATTACAAAAATCCTTTCTTTTAATCTAAAACAACTGACATTCGGCCATCTATTAAGATATCGTATGTAATAAATTTTATTTGGCCCCAAATTCAATTACCGTATTTTATATCGACCTCGATAAGAATCTTCCCTAGTGGCCATAATTTCACCATGGGATGAGGGGATTCACTAAATAAATCGTTTCGTGTAAATGAAAAAATATATTTATTCCTACTTTCAGAAATAATCATGATACGTTTGTTATTAGTAGGGTATAATAATTATGAGAATATGACAGAGTATTGGCACTCAATTTGAGGAGCAACATAAAGATTTTATGCTTATGAGGACCCTCTGATACCTCGTGCAAGGAAATATGAAATGATACTGTACATTTATAGTAACTGCTACTACTAAATCGTGATTTAAATGATACTTATTTCATACCCAATTAGAGCGTCGGAGTGTCAGTCAAATAGTTCTCTTGCCAAATTTATTTAACTTTATGATGCTCTGAGGTGGCAGGCATTTTTGCATAGCTACATCAGATTTTCAAATATTGATTAAAAAGCTAAGCATTACATTTCCTGCTTGTTTAAACATAATTTCTCGAACAATTACTAGTTTTATCGTAGCATATATTCGGAATACACTTGATTATCGGAAGATTTTCAATATTTCATCGCATGTGGGCATAGTAGGGCAAACTTTGATGCTGCTGAAATTTGGCATTAATGACTAGCACCCCACCTGAAGGCAACCTTTTCGCCCAAAGGGCGTATAGAACTTCGACAAAGAGTGAAAATCGATCCACCCTACTGTGGAGTCCAGATAATACTATCATTTACGTAATTAAGATGGCAAAACAATTACCAAATCGCTTCCCTCTTCGGTTCCAGTGATTATAATGCAAAAAGAAACCACATGCCGAACAGCTAACATTTATATTTCTGCAATTATTCATTCCTGCGGAAGGCACGGAATTAATTTCCTCTGCTGAATGGGGAAACCGGATTTTCAGCAAAACTAGTTTCAATTGTGAGCGCTGACATTTAATTGTTTCTAGGAATGCCAACATTATTCATGAAATTTAATTAATGCTTATAATTAATTTTGCGGACACCACTGACTAACACTGTAGAGCGTGTTACTTTCATTAGCAATAAAAAATATCAATCTTTCAATACTTGACGGGCTCTATAAAAGGTTAAAATTATTAAATGTCCCCGTACCAAGATTTATGATTTCCAAGATTTATGACTCTGGCAATCGCGATGACGACGAAGACTGTGTATTAGCCTCACCTCTCTCTTGCCAGCTTTCATCCCACTACCCTAACCCGCCTTCTCTCTTCGCAAAAGCATCCTAATTAAATTTCACTTTACGCCCGAACCTAAGTCTCCGTTTGTGAACGTGTCTTAATACTATACAGCCGCATGTGAGTCAGTGCTATACAGCGCTCTGTTCCGAGTTTCCAGAATTAATTTCTTACCCATATTCTTACCGCCTCTGTTTTCTCTTGGAAGTACGAAAAATATACTAGTTCAGGAAAGATCAGACATAGAGTAAGACATTCAGATGCGCGAACTGGTCATATTTTGGGGCTATGATGCACTTGGGAGAGGGCTAAGACAAACCTGGGTGGAAGCTACATTTCCCCCATTACAAACTCCGCACGCGTAAGTGAAGGCACCCGGGTTCCGTCTCTCAGTTTCTCGGTCCGACCCCGAGAGTTTTGCCGTGAGACGAATATAGATTTTCGCGGGACAATGAATCTTTTAAATTTTTCTGAGCACATCCTTAATTCTCGAGTTCCTCTTAGCAATCCAAATGCCACTTTTATTTTTATTACGTATCATCAGTCTCACGAGTGAGAAGCCGAACAGAGCCGGTGAGATCATGAGGAAAAACGTGAAGGTATTATCCCAAGCTTATCATCGGATGCAGTGATATTTTGCGCCAAGCGAATTGTTCAAATCACGGTTTAACGGCTTTATACCAATGCTATCCCAATACAAGCAATGATTAGACAACTTCACCATTTATGACCCCTAGATCAATTTCTATCTAATTACTAGGCCCTATACTTTTAGTGACTTTAATCAAAGTTCTACTGAGATCTGTATAATAAAGAACATTTAATTTGAAGGAATTATCAGGCTTATCCTAATAACATCGAGAAATCGATTGTAGCGCTAACTTAGAACAATTATTTAGCCTCAAGATGGAGGGGAAAAAAATAAGAACAAAACTTAGCGAAGAATAACGTGAATGTAATTGATTTTTTTTTCAAGACTGCTCTTAAATTAGGAACTTTACGAACACTCTCGAGTTCCCCCAACAGAGATAAAAATGCAAAATTTTTAACTTAATCATTCGGACAAGAACCTCAAAATATTTATTCATATATTTGCATCGATTAATCGGTTTGCAAGTAAGATTACTCATTCCAAAGTCAATTTTGCTTTCTATTAGATACTGGTAATATTTCCCATATATCACTGTGGATAAATAGATCTCTACCCAATGCATTGCTTGCGTTTACACCTTAATTCCTTCGTTTTCGTTTGAAATCGCGTTAATATGAGATATCCCTGCGGAGTCCCATGAGACCCTTAGTGCTGAATTTCCTTCTTCGCACCGCCCCTCGTTCTTCAAAGTCATTTCCTCGCCAACTCATTCGGAATAAGACCTCCTCTGGAAGACCGATCTCCATTTCTCTTATTTCCCCTCAACGTTCGCGGGCTCTCCCATAAACACAACCGGATTACATAATACTGGCGCCTCCTATTTCTCACTCCCTCTCTCAAGTCTCTTCTCCCCAAAACTTCAGTTTAAACCGTCTCCTTCTCGCCCGACACTATAAATACCATTGCCATTCCGACTGCCGAGAATAGCGCGGGCGCCGCGACGGATGGATTGCGGGGTTTTAAGGAGCAAATCTCCCCGGAGGGACATATCGCTGGCGCGGGCTCTTCCTCGAAACTCCCTCCCGTCCGTCTTTAAAGCAACACGCCCTCCGGCAAAAGCGCGCGCTCCCCCGACTTATTAAAGGGGATGGCCGGGGAAAACAATGAGATAAAGGTAGAGATGCTACCCGCCGCGGGAGATAAAACACACTCACCCCTAAAGCATGGGGGATGAGTGAGTCGCCCGGAAGGTTTAAAGCGGACGACACTGCCAGTGCAAAAGTGTGCTCTCTCAAGGACCCGGACGATACTCAAACCGCACGCTACAGATTACGTACAAGCTCACTCTAGGCCAAATTTAGCTGCGTGGTCTAATTTTTTCGTGGCACAAAACAATTTGTTCCTTAAAATTCAGAATTACAAAACTGTGTGACATTTTATTAAGATATTTTACTAAGCATGATTGAGTCATCGTATAGATGATTCGCGTAGAAAAAGGTGAAGGCACTTGGAGGAATAAAGGCACAAAACTCTATACTTGAGAAGTTACCTAAGGATATCACCAATACGATGAAACGGTTCACGTCTCAATAAAACAACTGAAATTATTGCACAATTTCGTTCCCCGCTGATTCAGTGATCACAAATGTTCAGGCAGTTGAGCCGTATACAATCGAATCGGCTCCTTACTGATTGAATAAAAGCGAAAGTCTGCACGGTGGCTTATTTTGGGGTAACATCCAGAAATACCGATCATAATTAGTAATGCTCTAACCGGTATGTAAAAACACATCTCCATGGGTAAGTGGATTACGTTGTTAGACTGAGGATTTAATCCGAGAACGTCATAGCGTGACAAGAATATACAGATGTTCCAATGTCGTAAAAAGTAAGTTATATAAGCTGTTGATTGTATTGATACGATCGCACTATGTAAGATTACCAAAACTGAACAAGGATATGCACGCGTACACTTTCCAATGTTCTGCATCGATAACGACCTCTGAAATTCATGACTTTACTCCTCACATACGACTTCACTCTTAAAGAGTCGTAAGTTTAAATAAAAATATTGCCCTCCCATTTTTCAAAGAGATGGATGGTGATGAAGTCATAAGCCATACTCAAATAAAATTGTACAAAATTTTTGTGTTTCGCTTTTTTCCAACTATCAATCAACCTAGCTCATTAAACTGCCAAAAAAAACGGATATTTCGCGTTACATCTTCTTTTAGAGTGGCACAGATCGAAATGTATGATATTATGTGTGCACAATAGAAAAATTAATGGCGCAGAAATAAGGGAAAATGGAATTCTATATATTATCGGCTTTGAGGCATGGTAGCAAATAAAGAAAACATTATCCCAAAACTTAAGCTTTCGAACATCGCATCAATCACGAGTGATGATCAACCATTCTTATACAGGGTAAGAAAAAGAATCGCGACGCTATTCCTTTCGTCCGAGGCCATTCGCGCAAATTAAAACACCGCTCCGACGCATACTCGGCTCGTCGTGCGGCTGATTTTCGCCTTTTATAAAACAAACGTATGAATCATGAACGGCGAACGACTCGCCATTCACCCACTTCAAGTGCTCAAAGAGACAAGAACGCATTTCGTTCAACTACGAGAAGCGAGTAGCGAGGGAGATCGCATCCCTATCGGAAGCTTTCTCTCTCCGCGGTCGTCCGACGTAAACTGCGGTGGATGAGAAGCAGGAGGGAGTGATATTGGGATAGTTCGAGAGAGAGAGAGGAGATCCTGCTGCGAACGTGGGGGAAGGGGATCCAAGAGTTTGGCGGGCGTCGAGATGGGGAGTAGAGGGAGGGTGAGAGAGCGGGTGGGTGGGAAGGAGGAGAGCGAGCGTGAGGGAGAAAATCAACTCGAGCGTGTCCAGACGACTCGGCGGAAAGGACTCCATCCCCTTTAATCGGAGAGGGTGGGAGAGAAAAAGCTTTAATTAAGGAGCATAATCGCCGAAGGAAGAAGTGTGTGAATGCAATATAATACGCTGCGATGCCTCATCCATGAACTTCCTCTCCAACACGATAAACAACCGATGAGAGAGGTTTCTTTTGACATCAATGTGTCATTAGCATTGCAGTAATTGCTTAAGAATGTACTCGACCTGTCAATTCTTTTAATAATCCCCTGTGGTCACGGCAATAATTCTTCTTTGATAAACGCTCGTTTCGTAAACCGGAGGAAAGAAATTGTCTTCTAATTATGCTGGATTGCGGTTCCGTAAAATTGAATTTAATCGCTCAACTTTATAACATTTCTAAAAATCAATTCACTGAGTCATACATAGCTTTTCAGTGATCGAATATGTTATGCAGAGACCAGTCAGTTGGTTGGATAGTATTATCACTTGATGAAAAATTGGCAAGATACTGAAAGCACATCATAATATTCACTGCACGCGAAAGGAAAAATGAAGACTAAGCGATGGTTAAATGCAATATCACTACGAATTGGATTTATTTCAAGAAAATAATATTATCGCCAGCTGGAAACAAATGCGAAAGCTATCCAGTATCCCTTGGTGAAGTTCACCGATAAAAACCAGGATATGTTCAGTATACACGAATCGCATTTCATAAGGGTTTATCTCACAATTTGCACGAGCTCCACATTTTTCAAAATTATAATGAATAATATAAACAACAATAATTGCTTCTTTATTGAGCAAAATCAGGACTGGACAATTACCTCTAAGTGTTCAATCATTAGTCAATTAGCTTAGTAGCCTGGGTGATGAAAATCCCACACATCGAACCGCAGGAGTTTTCAGAAAAGGAATTTTCCTCAATGATAAAGCAGAATGAAATTTCTTTCGTTCAATAAGGAACGGAATACTTTTGCGCAATCACAGGAAAAATGATAAACAGCATGTAAGAAATAAACGATATTACAATGGTTATAGGAGAAGCGAGGTATGAAAATTACTGAAACAAACCGGACGACTCTTGGTCAGAGAGTAAAAATGCGCAAATAGTCGTTTGGCATGATATTAGGTATTTATTAACTCCTATTATTTAAAAACTATTTTAAGTTTTGCACATGTTGGAAACAATCTCGAAAAAGGAGTTTCACCCACACTCGCACGAAACTTAAGCCATTTAAATAAGGGTGAAGGAAAGTGCCCGGGTGAAGGGTGAGAAATGAGCATCACCCACATTGCAGTGGTGCGTCATCGACTAAATTGAACCTGCCTTGAAATTCCAGAGGAGCCAGCCCGGGGTAGGAAGGAGGAGGCGGACAATATGTGCTCGCAACCACCCACCCTTTCATCAGCGTTATTCCTCGAGACGCACGTCTAAATGACTCGGAAATGGGAAGACATCCCCTCCACCCACCAAGGAGGGAATATCTCCCTCCGCCCACCCCCCTCAGGAAATGGCGAAGAAACGTGCGAATCGGGATCACGAAATTGTAGGAGGAGTAAGGTAGAAAATTTATTGAAACCATGAAGTACTCCTGGTGACGGCCCAAGTAATGGAGGACAATTGCCTACGGAGCGTGGAGTTTTAACTCCCCCGGAGTAAAACGCAGTCGGTGATTCCTTGGGCGGTGGTACTATATATCGCCTCACCCATGGGCCCTCTCCTCCCAAAAACTCGATCTTTCGCAAATTATTCGCACATGCTCCCATCACACTTTATGACTACGGGTGGGCTTGGGGGGAGATACGGGGAGGGAGTGTGTGGAGGAAAATAAGATGAATGGAGTTAACGTGAAGGGAAGGATTGAGAGGATAGGCGTTTGTTCCCACCGGAGCGAAAACCTGGAGAAGACTCCTACTCCACGGCTGCCTCTTGCCACCGAAAAATGCGACAGGAAATAAGGGGATCTGGCGATACCTTGAGCCCAACTCGTATTCCATCAGGCTATGATTTAACATAAGAATCCATCAAAAAATTCGATAAAATTAGAGGAATTTTGACTTCTATGCATGCATTTTGGTCATCAACTTGACCGTTGACATGAAGAATTTAAATCTCGTTAACAGGGGCGTAGTCTCCGAGGCTCAAAGTCCGATTGACTCGGACTTTGTAGCTTGGTGACCGGCATGTATGTATAGGATTAAAAATTAACTTCATTTTATTAACAATTTGGATTAATCTTTAATTTAAATTTAGTTGTCAATTGCTCTCTTCTTTTTTTCCATAGATTTAAGTTTAACCTTGGCAATTGTGACTTTTCACAAATGCTTTCGGGGGCAAGAAGGATAATACACCCGTTTAAATGAGATTGAGCTTATCTCGTATACATTTTATCCACGTTATCAAAATGAGAGGTCCTTTCCCAGCATAAATATATGGGAAATAATCTCCTTCGGTATATTAATTTAAGTTTTTTCCTAAGCATTATTAGAAAAAAAACTCAAGTTTGTTTTACTCTCACGGAAATAATGTATTATATACCGCATAAACAAATCTTTCCTGCATATTTCTTTTCCAGCCAAAATCGGCGAGCAGATCTATAGGAATTTGATTCAATATTTCAAATGATATTAGCTGTCGAAAAAGAGAAGAATGTTTTCCCTTGTAATTAGCAATGTCATTCCTAAATTAGAAATGTTTGCATTTGGATCGCAGATGAAGATTCTCAATATGGAAGCATTGGAGTAACTCTTGGCCTTTGGGTGTGATTTAGTTTTAATTTTTTTTTGTTTTCGTTAGCTTCGGTTTTTATCTCTTATTGTATCGCTTTGTGTAGTGGTAAAGAATGTGACAGTCATGCTAGTTGGGCGATGCGTGTTCCAATATAGGCTTTCTTGGGAATTATTTTTTATTAATATTTTTTTCGGGAAACTTCGCGCGAAGTTTGTTAAGTGCTAGACATGGAGGCGCCCCCATCTAAGTTAGATAAAAATACGAATAAAAACCTTAGTTTAAATGATGACTCCAATAGTCGTAAAATTGTTACGTCACATATGTCTTCGGAAACTAGAGTCATTATCTTTGACTAACAAAGCTACCTGTAATGGCACAATTCTTTGTTAATAAATTCTTGTTGTGTTTTCCGTGATAAAATCTTCATCATACCTAAATCTTTCTTTGATATTTTTTTCATAAATACAGAGTATAAGAAATATAGTTGTTTGCAATATGGAAGAGATGAAAAAGGGTAGGATGCATCTTTAGTTAAGTAAAGAAATATTGCATGTAGATAGGGCCCTGTGTATGTAAAAATTTAGAGAATTTTTACACACTGCCATTTAAACCCAACTTAACAGGCATATAGTAATAATAAATACATTTGAACGGGCAAAATTACTATGCTTTGATTCAACTGCAAACGTCGTTGCCGTGACTGCATAGCATTCATTAGCTCGGCCTTAGTTCCCATCTGCTAAGCAGTGCATCGAACATCCCCTTTCTTTTCCTCCATCTTCCCCGTTTTAATCTAACTTTCATTCCTTAATCGAGCCTATACAATCCCTAATGCTTGTTTTCCTCCATCGCCCATAAGTGTTGCCACCCTCGAATCTCACTCAGCTAAATCCTTTCCTACCGTATATCGCCTATCACCCCATTCTTTGTTTAACTGTCTACTTGTTTGTCCCTTTTACGCCACTAGCTTGCTACGCTGGCAACTCAGACTTCAGACGCAAGTAAAAAGTTCGTCGAGGGCCCGCAAATAGGTGCTCACGCTGGTAAGCGTTTTAACAACGATTGCGTCACTACTTAGTACTGGGAATGGTTGCTGGCATTGTAATTTCAGGTAAACAGAATTCGGTAGAAAAGCAAGTTAGGAAATAATTGGTCAAACAGAAAGACGGCAGCGCTACACTGAATACTTTCTCCGGGTCTCCCGAATTGTTCTCCGGGGCTTATGTGCCAGCAAGTCCATTTAGAAGAGAACTGTAGATGAAATTAACAATCTAAACCGAAAATAAGTGTGGATAACCCATGTCTACATGTTATAATAATTTTAATCATGGTAGGTTATGGCCGTGAATGCATTCCCATTAAATATTAAATTTATTTCAGGGCTGCTTTTGAATGAAACAAAATATCCATCCCCTCATTCTATTATTGTTCTCTTTTCCACTTTCTTCTATGGTAACCAAGATGCTAAAGGAGTATTCTATCACCTTGGATGATAGCCAAGGTACCGTGTTTTCTTAGTGATTCCCTCGTGTGAATGCCAGTTTGTTATGACCACCATGTCAGCCATCATTCAACCTCAGCAAATTACACGAGGCATTATTTTTGTATTTTCCTACTTTTCCAAAACTATTTTTTTGATGACCTTCTACCCACTTTCCTCTTACATAAGTCGAAGCAACGTGACTATATAACACCATTTCCTTTCCCTAACTCAAGTCCAATCATTTCTTAGCGTGTAGGTATACTCCGAGTTCAATCCATAATATTGGCGATTCCTACTATTCGCGCGCGCTTTTTGGCTACGCAGTTAACCCTCATAATTGCTTATCATTGGTCTCAATTCATCCAATAGTGTACCCATTTACGTTTGCTGTTCAACCAGCTCTAATTTTTGCATGTAACACTAAAAAATAGGAAAATAACGTTTAAACCGATAAAGCTAATTTAAACGATCCAGAATGTCTGGCATGGCTTCGGATAAATATTTACGCTAAAAACACATCTGAACAAGACACAGTAATGATGTATTCAGACAAATAAGAAATGACAAACAAGATAAATGTGTTATTTTTCAAGGATAGCATTTTACCAGAGAGGGGACATTTCCAATCCTTTCACTCTCACTTCAAAATTAAAACACGTATAATGCTGGAGCAGAGACCTCAGGACATTTTCCTGAAGATTTAGCAAACACCTAGTGTTTTTAACACAAAATTGGCTTGGAGTCGAATTATTACTAATAATATGAATTAATCAAAACGGAATCCATTGCCATTAATAGTCGTACAATAGTAAGTGACTCCACTGAAGCAGTATGGTCGAAATATTTCTCGTACACCTTTTGATATATCCCATATAGCAGAGAGAGGGAACCTCTGGAAAATAACCACATAAATCAGCCAAGGTTTCCGTAAATACATGCCGTATTCCAAAATTCGAAAGCCACATCGAAACATTTGTCTCAAAGCTGCACTCTTCTCTGGCTATCATGCTCTATTCTTTCATATGGTATTATTTCACAACACCCAGACAGTTCCTCATTAACTCGCTCAGGAACTCCTCTGAATGTGACTGGGCGAATGCCAGTACGCATATAGGTAATTGTCAGAACAAAGAGCCTTTGCGAACAAAACTTTCGCCCTCAACCTCCTCTTTCCTTACCAGACACCCACTTCCATTCATTCGCCCGCGAGAGAGGAGGCCAATATTCTCCCATTAAGCGAACAAACGACACCGCTTTATCACAAGCGTCGGGTTGAGAATGTTCTCCTTCTCTCTCTCCGTCTTTCTCTCTCTCTCTCTTGCATGCATCCGCAGACACACAAGCCGGCAACAGATCAAACGACGGAGAGAGAGACTCCAGTGTGATTCTGAGGGTCGGGAGAGTGTCAAGGGGAGTGGTGGTAGATGATGGAAGAAGACTGCCGGGTGCGGTACGGAGATCTGCGAATGGAACCTCGGCGGCACGTTGGGAGCGACGCGACGTAGAAGCGAAACTTTGTCAGCAGAGATAAGGTTTATCGCCGCATTGTGTGCAGATAGATACGCAATCAGACACATGCATCCCCCGGAGCTCGCCAGCCTCATTCACCTCACCCTGGCATTTTCTCATTCGGTCCCTTCTCCCACGGGAACCCTTTCCTGCAAACCTGAACATCCATTACCCAACTCCTGCCTCTCCGCAGCCTCCAAAACTCATTAACGAGCACGCCACCGGGACTAAGATATGAATATCGAATTAAATTTTGGGATAGGATTACACCACTCAAATATGACACGGTGAGGTAAATTACTCCGCATTTTTAAGACCAAAGTAAATCATGTCACCCAAGCGCTTTCGCGAGCTCCTTGAGTTAGGCGTAAGATGTGATGTACCCAACGTTGAAGTAGTAGGCTGTTATGGATACTGAACAATTAGATTTTTGAAAATGTTAAATATAAAGTTGATCGCGGTCGAACGTCACGAAAATATTTCAGATTGCTATACTTAAAGTCATAAGATTGACAGTAATGTGCGGATGAATAAATAAATTTCAGTTAGTCATATTTACAAAGGCATCAAAGGATTGACTGGCCTTTAGGTTGCCAGGCTAATAAACAAGGATGAAAATGTGCATCTGCCTTGAATCAAAGTAAAGTTCACCAAGTTCTTGAATTTAACACGACAAGCTCTGTACCATTGATATCCTATACCTATTTCAATCCATTTATCATAACTACTAATTTATTATTAAAACCAATTTCCTAGTATTAACACCACAGGTACAAAACCAGTTATGAGCCTATCCTAAAAAAATATTAATAGTATAATTACAGAAAAAAATAATGCCATACCTTTCTCCCCCTACCTTCCTGAAAAGTAATATTTTGGGCCATTTAAACCGTACAAGAGAGACGCCACTTTACTTTTCAAGTTGACCAAATATGTTTGAGCATTTTAAAGATAAATTTCCCAATTTCACTGACAAAAGTACATGCCAAGCCACTTCGTCTCCGACCACCCGAGTCTTATGTCACGAAGGGTTGGAAGCAGCTCTGAAATTGCTGATTCCCATCGGGCTGACTACGCCATTAGGTTGGAAGAAATTCAAAGAGCAACACTATTTCATTGGTTTCTGTTTGAAAGTTTAAGTCAACCTTTTTGATTGACAACATTACTCGATTTGAACATCACTGCTTCCCTTAAAGCTGCATGTAAATTCAGGTAAAAATACATCCAATATTTTGAAGATGAATGTCTTCTGAATTTCTTCCCGAGTAAGTCCATTGTGCTGAGACTACAGTTTCGCCGGTGTTTCGTCGGCATCTTTAGGTCAGTGAAAATACAGTTTGGCCGTCCATTTTATGTATCGAAAGCATGACAACTTGGAAAATCAGACCAGAAAAGATTAGAACCTGTCGAAACCTAGTGTTGGAGGAGAATGCTGAAGATAAAATGGACGGATAAAATAAGAAATGCAGAATTTAAAAGAAGAGTTGAAGAGGAAAAGACCACATGGAGCACTATACAGAAAAGAAGAATCAGATGGAATGGACTCACTCTGAGGCACAATGGGTTTGTGAAGAGCAGGTGTAATTGAAGGAAAAATAGAAATAGAATAGAAAATGAAATTTCTTATTCCGTGTCCCTTAGGAACATACATGATTGCCATGTATGTTACTATCTTTAGAATCAACAATTAGTACAATAGTAAGATTTACATGATGCATCAATATCACAGAATCCGACATAATATTTAGCAAAATATCTAACAAAAATAAAATACATCAGATTTTGTGCAGTGTAGCGCAATATTTAGTTCACTTACAATATTTAGTTCACTTGCAGTAATATTTCATGATATGTCCTTTTGAATTTACTTGCATTTTCAGATTTTTTTAGTAACTCAAGATCTCTTGTTTCAAAGTTCCGCTTTACTCTCCTACCATTCGCCATGTCTTTTTCAACACATAGTCTTACATAGCGTACAAGCGGGAGGCTGCGAGGTGTCATTACGCGATATAATAGCATTATCATAGTCAATATATTAACAGTTCAATGTGATGCCAAGTGCCACCCCGATTTGACAGACAAGGGCTGTAAGTGATTCACTGTTTGTTCGAGGAGCGCCATGTATCTCCACCACGTTTCTTAGTGAGTCTTGCTCAAGCTGGTCTAGATAGAAATTCAAGCTGACTCACCTGCGAGTTAATGTGAACATCATCACATGTTAAATTATCGATACGCTCATTTATAGTTTGTATGGCAGCATGCAGTTCAGTTACTGCCTTGGTATTTTCCTCAATTGACTCCTTACACCACAACAGAGTTTTCTTTACCTCGCCTTGTTCAACCTGGATAGCCTTCACCCTTGCCAACAGCTCCCTCAGCAGAGACTTGGTGTCCTCACTTTGGGCGCTTTGGGCCTCTGGTTTGTAGGAAGCTGCCCTCACAGGGGTATCATCCGCTCGAGAAGATCTCGCATTGGCAGTACAGGAAATGCAGTGCCAGGATCGTTGCTGTTCTTCAAGAACATTTAACTCCACCTCCGTAACTTCGGCGCAGGTTACGTGATACACCTCTTGACATTTACCGCAAGATATAAGCTTTAAGTGCCGTTAGATGGCAACGCCACATTTGACACAAGTATTCGGCATTGCGTGACGAGAGCGACTAACAGAAACGTGCTTTCACGACGCGAGCTGACTCTAGACTGTGAGACAATAGAAAGTAGAGAGACTGGTAGAAAATAGAGAGAGAAGTCCCAAGAGGATGGCCAAGGGACAATTACATAGGCCTAATAAAGAAGAGAGTACATAAGAACTTCTTGGGAGTAAGGGAACTAGCATTACATAAAGGATGGAGAACTGCAGTCAACCAATCTGAGGATTGAACGACAAATGATGATGATTACCCCGACTCGCGAAGGAAGTGGTCAACAAGTCGACCCAGCGTGACAAATCGGAAAGAAGATGCGTAATTGCTGCGTCAGTCGAGGCCCCCCGCAAAGACGCACGGTCGCTCGAAATAGCGCTCCTTCCTTCGGGGGGGGGGGGGGAGGGGTTGGGCAGGGAGGAGGGGGAGGAGGGAGTGCCTACCCAGGGCTGACGGAAAATATTTGCACCCGTGGCCACACTTTGGATGCCGCCACCCGACCCACCCTCCCTCCTCAATTTGACTCCCCCTTTAAATTCCCCATTCTCTCCTTCCCTCTCCTTTCCCTTTTCTCGCTGCAAGTCCAGCACTCCCCAAAACAACTCCCTCCCAAACATTTCTTGGCTTTGGGGGAGGGGGAAGATGAGGAGGAGGTGCGGAGGGTCATCTCGCGAGGGGAGGAGGTAGGGGAGGGGAGGAGGTAGGAGTGGGTCGCGGGCGGAGGAGGAGGTAAGGGAAGTGAGAATGGGAACAAAAAAATTGAGAAGCGAGCTCTCGGCCCGAAGAGGGAAAAGATTCGAGGTGCGTTGTTCAAGGTCGAATTTTGCGAGCGGACGACCGCGACGCGACGCCGGTGGATGGAAGGGTTTGGGCGAAGCGATGGAACTAGTGGGGCATTGCGTCGAGTTCAAGAGGAGATTGGGAGGGCGACGCTGAAAAATGGTTTTGAGAAGATAATATTTATGGTCGAAGACGAAACTTTCTGGAACATAGTAACAGGCATGACGAAAAAAATATCCTAGTATATTCCACACTGGAAATGTTTATTGCCGACCCAGGTTTCGACTGCACTGCAATTATCATGAAGGAATAAAGAAAATGGTCAGTTTAAACAAATGTGTATTTTGTGCTTTTAAGCTAGTTTACTTACTGGCATACATCTACAAAACGTCTACATCTACAAAATACCCTGCAAGCCACCTCAGGGGTGTGTGGCAGGGGGAACGGTGTGCATAAAACATAAAATGGGAAGCTGCTGGCAATCACTTGCTAATGAATGTCAGTTTAAACCTTGATAATGATTACTCTGCAGTCGGAACCTGGGTCGGCAATAAAAAGTTTTGGTGTGAAATACACTAAGATAAGATATTTTTTCGTCGTGTCTGTTTTGAGAGGAGGTGGGAGAAATTACGTTTACGAAGCCGCGTTGGTTGAGAGGGAATCAAAGTGGGAAGACAAGTTGAGTGCAGCGTGGGATAGTTGCGGCAGGAGGTTTAGTGGATCTGCCATCGATCATGCGACCGGATGAATAAGCAGGCAGCCAGTTCGCCTTTCCAGATAAATGTCGAAATTTTCAATAATCTCTCCAAATTGAAATTATGTAAAGGTATGGTGGTCACGGGGGGGGAGGGACACTTCCCGCAGGAGGAAGGTGTTCATTCAATCACAGATTTCTTCATAAATGTTGAATATTTAAGAAAAATCGAGGGTATCGCTCCGTACACTTTATCAAATGCTACTTCCATCAAACTGTGGTTAACTAATTAAACCAAAGTGTCGTTACTCCATACACTCACGAATGATTATTGTTGCATCGCACAAATCATACCTCATTTACCAATGTGTTGAAGCAGAAAAAAGTATAGCGTCTTGATATAAGGTCTTAATGGTTCCTTTTACCATTTCATTTAAATTTATTAAGCTCGATGTGGATTTAGCTATTCACATTTACTAATGACTTCCCCACGGTTTCAGAAATACAAGGCTTGTTTCCATTGCTAGCATCAGGGCTAACTCTAAAAATATATGTTTACGAGTATAACAGAGCCTCAACTGCTAAATAGCAGTGATATATTTTTAGCAATCCCTCAACGTTGAAAAATGAACACATGCACCACGGCACGAAAACTAATATTATTAACTCCCAGAAGGCGCTAAAAGCAAACAAACCTTTGCCTGGTCGTCATACATTTAAAAGTGATCAGTAAAAGGGAAGATAGTTTAGAAGAACTATTCTTTATTCGGAAATACTAACCTTCAAAAGGTTTTCTCCGTCTACTGATAATTCTTTCAATAAATCAAAAAATGACGAAACCCAATTTAATGATAATTGCAAGTGATAAAAAAAGTATGCGTGGACAATTCCAATTTAGAAATTTGAAAATTCTATTCACGATTTCGAATAGATTTGAAGCTGAGAGAAAATCGAACCAAACGATGATTGCAAGAAGCAAATGAAGAGTGGTATGATGGTGTACTTTACCCATCATCACTTCCACAACATCTAACTTAGAAGTCGAAAGAACAGCTATTCAAGAGTGTAATTCTTTGGAAGAGGTATTTAAGCGCCAATTCTTTCTTCTGAGGACGCACAATACATTCAAAAAGCACCTCAGTCAAAGACTGCACTAGGCAAGTATACAGCTGTCGCCTGTTTAAAACTCCCCATTTGAGTAATTAATTCGTTTTAAACTCAATTGCTTTATGATCACCAGATATTTATTAGAAGAGTCTACGTGATTTCCATTTTCATTCAGATTTTTTTCTCACGTACCCCTTTGCCCAGTTCTGTATTAATGACAATCGATTAAGGATATCTCAATCCTCGTTTACCTTTTTCCCGTGTCATTCAATCTATTTTTAATTATAACCTACCTGATTTAAGAGTTCTTGATTAATTTACTTTTTATAGTACACCCTTCCTTTACATTCGTCACATTTAAACATTGCATAGAAATGCAATTACAATTTTATACAAGAGTTTAAGCGCTATTTGTTCATATTCATATCAATACGTCAAAAATCCAAAGACACAATGAAAGGAAATGCCAACATTATTTAGATACTCGCTAATTTTATAAGAGGTTTACTTCCGTTCAGCTAACGGTCACAGTTGATAAAAAATATGAAGTTCTCTTATGCTTTCCTGTAACAGTCCGTAACAGACCCACGATAAACTTCTTCATAAAACGCAGACATGGAGCCATTTGAGTGTCAAAACTAAAACATACTCTTATCAACGATATTACGTATTTATTGGAAGAAGAAATGTAAGTAAAATTTTAACCTTTACTTATGTCTGCTTTCGTTTTCGCTGCGACCAAGTTGATTTTAGGCCATAAACAGATTTCGTTCCAAAACAAGAATAAGGCATCCTCAATCGATCACGCTCCATTTGTACGAGGTAACATGACCACATGTAAAGCTATTGAGCCACGATTACGAATATTTTTTCAAATTTTACCGCCAAATGGTTGACAATATACAAGCCAGAGTTTTTCTTTGGTAAAACATCTGAATTATTCTAAGGGCATAAAATAACTGCTGCGTTTGAAATATATTTCCGTCAACTTACACTTCATACTAAAACAAAATCCCTTATATTCCGTTGAAATAAATTATTTCATACTAAAAACTACGATAACAACACGAGAACGAAACACAGAAAACAACTGCGTAGTGAAATTTCATGTTATCTTCGTCGCTAATAAACTGCGTCTTTCCCTACGAAGTCTGTGGAGAGGCTTGCGTTTTAACTGAGCGAGAGACCTTGAACTTGGAAGTCACTGGGAATGAGACAAGCGGGCAGGGAAGGCGTGTCGGAGCCGAAAAATCGAATTTTGAAGAAGATAGTATATTGCGGCGGCGCGACTCCACGCCTACCACTGCACCGAACGAGACAAGAGCCACGCATCGGAGAAAGACTGCTTCGCCATTACATGAATCATCTCCGTTCTTTCAAGGACTTCCACTGGATAAGTTACCATTTATTCATTGCAAAACGAATTGGGATATATAAATTACTGCTAATGAAAAAGCTACAGAGAGAGCGATAAGGTTTGCTGCTGCGAACTGCCTTTCATTGGGAAAGGAATATCGGCGTCCTAACATTCGACATAATAGTATAGTTTTAGTTCAGCACTTGCAACTCCACACAGATCTTCACCGCTAATTATATTTATCACCATTTACGGTATTCATGACATTTGACCAATGGAACAGTAAGCTTTTGGACAGATGCTATCTTAAGTGCTTCGTTATTACCTTTGAACTCTCCTTAATATAACTCTTTATTTTTCTACCATTCAGGTTTTCTCTGTATAGTTGCGGGCCACACAATTTCTGCCAAATGCTATAGACTTCTGCCCTACATAAGTTTCATTATATTACTTTTGTCTTTAAACTGTGATTCGGATTTGTTAGACAAGCGAAAATGGCACAGCGATAATTTTATGTGATTGACAATAAACGTAAGAAACGCATTTTTCATTGGAAAAGTGACCGTTTATAGCTTGAAATGTTAGTACCGTCCTCTCTTCAATTAGGTTTCATATATATTGCGGCGGCATATAAATGCGGCATATATATTGGGCGGCTCGTGACCACTTTTGAGCGTATTCGTTTGAAATGAAGTAGGCAGGTTCAATAATTCTATTCCTGCGACTCTAAAATACTCAAAATTACTGAGTAAGGGATTAAAGAAACGGGATGGAGGAAGGACGAGTTTTCCATCAGCAAATGGGCCAAATTGTACCCGCACAATTTGGAAGCACCCTCTTATATGGAACGAGCACTCAGCAGGCGGGTGGAATTCTGAGTCATATCCCATGCTATATCTTCGGTGTTTTCACGTTTTTATATTCCAGGAGGCATTTATATCATTCGCGATGAGGCCATGGTTCTTCTTTGAAGTTTTATTGGAGGAAACAGAAACCAGTTTCCACTTAACGAGACGTAATTTAGAAATATTTTTATGTTTATATCGCCTTTTAAGAAATCATTTCAATTCAAAATATCGTTCGCTGTTATATACGAGTATTTAAATCCTGCAGAACTTGCACGGAGGTACCTTATTAAGTGTGTGTGTTAAAAAAATTGGGAAAAGTCGATTATATCATATCGATCAATACTTATATCCATACAAAAGTCTGTCTAAAATTAAAAGTCTACCATAGCTTAATAAGAAAATAATTAATGAACGATGCTAATAACACCATGCGAGGCTTGACTAAGCGTCAAAATTGTAATCTTAGAATAAAACTAACACCAGGCAAACCCTGAACTCAATATCACCATAATTACAATTTGTCATTTATATTTACAAATTAATAAGATTTTTAAAAAGAATTCTTCAGTTTTACCAATTGACGAAACTATTTCCTTGGGGCCATTTTCTGACTGCATATATAAATTAAATTTTTTCCTTATTGGCCGTTAGTTTAACCTTGTATTCAATGCTTCCGCTCCATAACCGCCGTTGATAGTAAATATTACCCTGGGAACACATTTGATTTATTATCAAAAAATTAAGAAGGGCATATGTAAGCTCTTATGCAAATGTAATGTTGAAGGTATCTTTGTTTCTTTAATCTTTGTCCTTCAACAGTCCTATCATTCATCTCCCTCTCTTCAGCTTATCTCTCACAGACTTCTACAGACCCACATCTCAAGAACCTCCAAAACGCTCTGTTATCCTCTACTCACCTGTTTTGGAATAATAAAACCCTAACTTCCCAAATTGTATTCTAATATCTCTATTCCTTGCATCTGTCGCTATTTTCCTGTAATTTGAAAGTGCAATATTCACTTTAAATGTGAGAAGCAAACATTTTTCGAGCATTTGGGTTTCAGGTTTTAATGTCATTACGTCCAACATGATCACTTAATAAGAACCTACTGCTAGTTTGAATACAGAACCATTTGTGTTTATGAATGAGAAATTGAATTCCCTATTGAAAAAGAAATTGAATTTCCAAACGACTCTCACTAAGGAAGCGGACCAACCGAGTATTGAAGACATTCCTCAAGAATCGACCCTGAATTTGCTGTCGTTAAACTCAGAATTGTAAAGATTCTCATGGCCCAAATTGTGAGCATTTTGCATCACAGTTAACTAAGGCAAATAATATATTAGCACATGGGTGCATATGAATCTAAGAAGTCCTGAGCAACCGTATTCGCGATCTCTTAGAGACAAGGATAAGTATGAATCATTCGGTCAGCACAGTTACAGCAGTGCCCTATTACAAATAAAGTAATTTCAACGTTTTATTACAAATGACAGAAATTGGAAAGGTATAAAAAATTGTTTTCACCAGTAAAAAACCGCCTTCGTGATAGAAGAACAAGAGTGTTTGCTAACCCAGCAATAGTAACCACACATTCCTTGTAGTGTAGCATTGTTGGTTCTCAACCCTCACCTATCAAACTCTAGGGGTCAACACAAAGCATGTAAATGATATTTCCTAAAATGGAAAACTTTTATCCGAATCCCATCCATGATGTAGTTGCAAGGAAAATGCAAACACGATACCCATCCATTAAAAAATAGCACATGTAGCCACAGTAAGTTTTGAACCAATGCACAGCTGAATAGAAACTGATTTCTTGGCTTTAGAGCAAAGAGATGGAGCGAAACATTGAAAATTAATGGGTTTTTCTTCAATGCACTTCAAGCATATCATTTACATATTGTACATATCCATTAAGGCATTCAAAATGAAATCGATCTCTTTCTCCACTCCATGAATGAGTACTCCACTATCTGTCATATGAAAGCCAAATCCAGGATCTTCCAACTTTTGTGTGCTTTGAACTAAGTTTGTTACCAGCCACAAAATTATGTGGATATTATTACACCCCGGAAGAAATTGTTTAAGCACTCCGCCGCTACCAAAATTACACATTTTTGGACACAAAGGCCATATAGTTTCTCTGCAGCGACTACTTTACGAAAAGCATTGTCACCTAAGAGATTTCACCCCAAAATAATACATTACAGACTGCATTTTCGCATATCAGGGACTCAAGTCACATCATCAATTCTCAATGTAAACCCGAGAGGATTTATAAAGCAAATACGTTGAACTATTGTCGTTAAAATTAACTCCAAAATTAATGCGAGTAATTAAAACATTAGCAATATATTCCTGGGATCAAAGCACGTTCATTCATGATATCTCCTTTATGACCACAATTTGTTGTTTTATTGGTCTCAATGCTAAACGGCAGCTGGCGTCGAAGCTTCTCGTATTTAAGGTTTTATGTTACTGCCCGTGACTTCCCGTCTCACTTGTACCCCGCCTTTTTTTTAGCATCAGCTACGCCAAGAAAAGCAATCACCGAAATGAGCTCTCGAGCGTAGCAAAATCCTCAAAGCAAAGGGATGGAGTAAGTAAGTTAACCATCAAGGCCTAGGAAAGAGAGCCTGATCTCATACCAGCAAATAAGAGGAGAGTTTTTCATGGACAAAAACCACACGGACAAAAACAAGGAGTTTGAAAACAAAATATTTTTCCTGTCAGAAAGGGAAATGCAAGTATGACTTCAGGATATAAACTTTTTACGACGATTTCTGGCAAGAACAAGATGAAATTGAAATAGAGATTATATTTTTAATCAACCTTCATGTTGTTACAATTCCGTTGAGAAGAAACGGTTACCCCGTTTTTTTTAACCTATCAGGTCAATTAATGCACGCTTTAATTTGAGTTCCGGATGTATGTACCAATTTATATCAAGAACCTTTTTCTTAGATTCTGAAATTATTTTCAATATTTTATTCAACACAACTTTACAAAACTCTACAAAGACTCCTTAAATAATAACAGTTAACATTTTCTCCTACAAAGGTAATCCGTTGTACCTTTAGGACTAATATGAGGTGTCGTGTTTTTTCCCGATCTAGCGAATAAATTGCATAGTCCATTTCCTGTTTTACAAATTCCACCAATAGCCAATGCTAGTAAAAATCGCAATCAATCCAGATAAACTAGTGGGAAATACAACGAACAAATATAGATAGATAGCATGCATTAATGAAGTCCAAAGAATTTCATATCCTTTCCTTCTCATGTCATGCTTCGAATGCTAATAATGTAATCGATTATATTTCCTCTATGATAGAAGATGGTATATCCCTCTCTCTATCCCTTACCTCCACGGTGTAATCCACAACAATAAATTATTGCGAGTATTGGGATAATTGGTAGGATAGAAATTCCCTTTAGAATTTTTCATTGACGTTTAAGTGGGGTTTCACCAGTTTGAGTATAGGTATCTAGTAGAAGCAATTTCACTGCCTTATTCATTATTGTCCTTAAACACAGAGAACACTAGACCAAATTTCGGAGGAATTAAAATAGACTTGAGGGAAAATGGTATATTGGTATATTCATAGGTATTTCTCGCCATTCTAAAATGTCGGAATATTACAAGGGCCAGGAGAAGACATACATACAAAGAATGACTTTTTCGTCTAACAAGTACAATGAATAGCTTATTGATTATTAAGCATTAATTATGCCTACAGTTTAAAAATGACTGTCGGCTCTATAATGAAATAAAATACGGATCTGAGACTTATCAATGTCTAATGGAATGTTGAAAAGTAGCTCTCCTCAAATGATGACAATAAAAAAGGCGTTAACAGCATTATATAGAAAATAGTGCAAATTTTAAATGAGGAACTGAAGTACCTAACCCTCAGATCAGACGATCGTGAGTGGGGGACTGCCACCGATGTATTTATTTCAACCATATGAATTGTTACGCAAAACGAAATTACACCTAAGTGTGGGGAAAATATTGTTTCCAGCATAATTGGCTACCTTTGCTTTCGCCTGCATATGAGACGACATTTCCATAAAAATAACGGAATGCAGATTTATTCAACTTTTTCGGTGACCCACGGTTTCCAAGTGATAAACAAGAACGCGTAACCAGCACGCCAGATTCCATTGGGCGAGGACGGTCAGGCTACTGCGCGTCGCAAGTGACCTCCACCGATAGCGGGAAAAGGAATGCAGACTCACCTTCTTGAGACGGAGTCCTCGCGGATTCCGCGCCAGGAGTGCGATCCGCGTTGCCCGCCGACGTCGTCGTGAGGTTCTTCGCGCCGCTGGCACCACGCTTGCCCGTTCCCTTCGCCGACGTCTTCGGCCTCGGGATCTTCAGCTGCGGTGGGTGAGATCCACACGCGGGGTTCGCGGGGTTTGCCGACGGTGGAGGAGGAAGAGGAGGCCGTTGGACGGCGTCCGGGGGCGGTGCCGGAGGCGGCCGGGGAACGTGCGATGGGGGCGGTGGGAGTGGCGGGGGCGGTGGGGGCTGAAGGGAAGGCCTCCGCCTCCTCCGATCGAAGTCGGCGGACGGCGGAACGCCCATCAGGTGGTGCAAGTGCTCGTCCATCCTGTTGTGTTGTGGAGTGGTATTCTTCAGTCTGCAAACCGGAGGAGTGGGGTCACGGGGAATCACTCAAAACGGTCACCGAGAGAGCAGAACGACACAACGACGAGACACACAATGGGAGGGACACGAGCACACGCCAGAAATAACACCACCATCCTCGCGGGCGAGCGATTTCCTCGGCGGCGTTCCTTCGCCGGGCGTCTTCGTCTGTTTGACGCGGAAGGCTGGGCGGCTCCGGCCGCCGAGACGGTCGACTACCATGCTCTTGGGAACCGCGTTATTCGTTTACTTTTGGAAATACGCGGCTGCGAGGAAGGAAATGGAACAGTGGCTTGCCGGAGCGTTGTCTGAGCCAACCACTTAACATGAATATTCACTTGTAGAATACCAGGAGCATCACGAAAACATTCGCTGAGGAGTTACGAAACCCGCGTCATAACACGGCACTAATCACTCTAAACATTTTGAAAGGAAAAAGCACGAGGGGTGCTAAAGGGAAAACTTGACGTCCAAATCAATCGAATCAGCACTCCTAATACACAAAACCTTACTTCCTCAAATGTTCCACCGCGCAATTCCTAGATTTCTTCACGCACTTGCGCACACGAAACACTTCACAGACACTGGGTCGTTAATATCCTACGCAGGACTCAAAGCTGTGCTTACGGGTTAAACGCTAATACAGACACTTGAACCGAGGACGCCGCAATGAAAGCCACCGAGGGTATGGCGTTCCTCTCGGGTTAAATCCACCGTCGCACTTTTCATCGACGGGTCTTTTTCGCGCGAACAGATAGCACACGATCGCCGGGCGACGCCTTCAACCTCCCTGGGAGCACCTGCCCCGAGAGAGAAGGAAAGAGCGCTGGCCCACGTTGCGTCGTCGAGCCTTCGGGGACCGGCGAGTGGAGGTGGAGGTTCTTTTCACGGGCGCGCCAAGGAGTTCGACTCGCTCAGCCTATTTGCCTCTTTTTTCGCCCGGAGCCGGCGAGAGCGAGAGCACGGAGGGAGGGAGTGAGTGTACGCCGGATAACGAGGAGGAGGTAGGAGGAGGGAGGGCGCCAAGGATAGAGAGAGAGAGGTTGCAAACACGGCGAACGGAAATATCACTCCCTCTATCTCACTACTACTACTGCTTCTTCTTACTTCGGCTCCGAGCGTCTCCGATCCGCGGGAGGACAGCGAAGGAGGAGAAGGCGGCGGGAGACACCATCTGTGTGCCGGCGACCGTGAGCGCGCTGCGGGGTGAGACTCCCAAGACTTTTCGGGCGGCGGCGTGGTGTGGCCTTATCCTCTCTCTCTCGCTCTCCTTCCTCCTCTTCCTTCCCCGAGCGATCGCGGAAGATGCCGAGTTCCCTTGGTGGGGAGAAAAAGAAAATATAAAAGTAGATAAAAACAAAAGGCGTCTTCTTCTTAAAGGGATACCATTAATCGCTTCCCTCACAACCGCCCAACTCCGCGGGATTCGTCGCAAAATTCAAAGGCGACCAAATAAATGAAAACCATATGTTTTCTCTTCCTGTCCCGTTTCGCTTCGTTTATCTCTTCTTGGCCTCTTTCATACGTTCCTTTTCCTTGAATAGTTCCCCTAGCTAATTATTCTCCTCTTCACGCAGGATTTGTCGTGAAACCCAAAGGCGACCAAATATATATAAATCTTCCAATTTCTCTACCTGCCTCTATACTTTGTTTACTTCCTTCTTGACATATATTTAACAAATTATATTTCCTTTAATCGTCCCTCTCGGTTATTCTTCCACAGCTTACGGTGGATTTGGTGCGAAATTCGAAGGTATACAATTGAAAAAATTTCCATTTCTCTTCCTATTCCATCTTTGTTTCCTCACTTCTCTAATACACATGTTCGTGTTCCCGGAATATCGCTTGTCTCCTCCGTGTTCTTCCTTCCCACCCGGCCCTGGGACCAGGCGTTCGCCAATTTTTTTATTTCGGAGACGTTGGGAAACGAAATTAGTGGCGACGCGAAATGAGGGCGTTCTATTTCCCCTGCCGCCCATTCACTCAAAAACCCTTTCCTTTCCCCTTCACCCTTGAACTTGGCCTTGCGATCCGCCACGCCCGCCTTCTCCTCCTCCCGAGCCCGAGTTCAGTCAGCGGCGGAGGGGATAAGGAAGAGCGATCGGTTGAATAGGATCGCGACCCATCTGATTTCCTGTAGTGTTATTCTTAGACGAACCTCACCTTGCTTACATGTAGGCGTGCGGCGTACACGTGCGGGGATGAAAGGCAAATATCAAGGATGATCGTAAAAATCAAAACGGAGCCCGAATCTCAGGTGAAGTGCAGGATACCAACAACGACACGCCGAAGCATAATAACAAGAGGGAGAAAGGTCTTGGTTAAGCCGAACCCGTAACTTGATGAGCCTCATTTAAACTGCCATCGTTCTCGTAACCAGAGGATTATGCAAAATGCTTCAATGGCAGACCGATATTCGTGAGTGGGCTCGGAAATACAACTGAGAAAATTTTAATACTTATTGACCCGTTTGGTCTGAGCCTTGGTACTACAAGGCACAGTGCTCTGGCCAAGATTCCACTACCCCTCGCACGATGTAAGAATTTGAGGCTGCTGGATATGTGTGAAATGCTCAATTGAATGAAGTTTGATACCGACCGCTAACAATTTAACGGGGTGGTAGCAAAACAAAGATTGGAAGAAGGAGGAAAAGTTTCTACGGCGAGTAATAAAGAGAAGTAAGACTGAACGTGGAGGAAAGATTACCCGCAATCCTGCTTTTAAAACCCACAATGGAAAAGCCGATATTGTTTTCCGATTGACTTCAAATGGCTTTCGTTTCCGCTGTTCGAAAAGGATCGGGGAGTCGCGGATGGTATGCACGGTAAAACCAGCATAACCAGCAGAAGAGCTTGCTGGCGTGTCATGAGAGCTTAAATTTGTCTTTACCTGCATACATGTCAGTATCCTTCCTCTTCGGTCACTACTGCTTTTCGATAAAATTCGCTTTTTTATTCCAATTAAATCCTCACATATTTGTCCTCTTGCTTAGTAAAAAAAACTTTTCACCAGGGAGATTGATTTATAATGTGCGGATGACTGAATACCAAAATGTGTAATTTCCAAACCGGTGGTAACTTATCACCAGATAATCCATCAGAAATTAATTTCGCCGATGATGACCAATTCATTCAACCTCCTCCCAAAGAAAAAGCGATATTTACCTTTCCGTGGACTTTTTTTATACATTTCACGACGCTGATGGTGGAAGAGTTAAACACTTTAATCTTGATCCCCGGGAGCTTTAATACGTCCACGTGAAGTTGCTCACTTGCCAAAACAATAAAATAAATGATTCTGATAATGACGAGGTAAAAGGAACATTTAGATTTTCCCTCTATACGTATTAATGTGGGAAGTGTGAAGCCGGAGGCGGGAGATGGTTTATCAAGTCCCAACCTTAATAAAACAAAAGAACAGCAAGGTGGGAGATGAAGGGGGGCAGACCTATGGACAGTATTTACGTAGTGTTGGAACGGAAAGGGTGGAGAGTGGCTCTAAAATATCCCTTTAAGGCGAGGGGTAGGGAAAAAAAGGGTGGGAGGGAAACAAAAGAAGGGCGAAAAAAATGAGCGGACACTGGGGAACAACAATGAAATTGCGCCCTTCCTCCTCCTTTCCCACCCTACTCCTACAGCTGACCATGCATATATATCCACCTTCAGCACGGCAAACTTCGCGGCCCTCCCCCCTCTCACACTCTCCTCCCGCAACAGGTTGTCCCGTGGCACATACGCAGGACTCCCCCAAACCACCCCACACGACCCCTCATGACCCCCCCCTTCGTCCACTTCCCTTAATCCACGCGAACCCCTGCCCCACCTCCCCCCACACAAAAAAACTAAAGTCTCCCCTCGCACACCGCATCCAACCCTTTTTTTGGCACGGTTCTTTTTTTACAGAACTATCTCTCGGGCCACGCCCACTTTTTTACCTAACGCTCTCCTCCCTTTTCCTTCCTCTCCTTTACTTCTTCTCCTTTTACCATGCTCGCTCTTTCTTTATCCGAATCTCTTTTACGTGACTGCCCCGCTTGTCTCTCCACCTTACCCTCACCTTCACGTCCGACGCAGGACACGGCCTTAAAATATACCTGTGCCCTATGAAGTTTAAAGGGATTTGGTGCGGTGTGTTTTTTTAACCCCTACCTCTCTCTTTCACTCTCTTCTCTCCCTTGCTCTGACTGGCGTGGAGAAAGGGGATCGCCGTGTTTATTTATTCTGTCAATCTCTCTCTGCCTGATTTCTCCTTCTCTCACTCATTTCATTTGGTTATCCTTTTCTTCTTTACTTTCTCCCTCTCAATCATTCCCACTTGAGACTTTTGTTTTCCTGTCCTTATTTTCGTCTTTCCCTTACTTTCAAAATGTTATTCGTTTCCCATGGAACTCGAGACTAATGTTGTAAAAAATGCCCCAAAAACATATTGCATGTTCAATTTACACTGAAGGAAATTAATGCCTTCTCCTTTTTTACAGTCGTTTCTTTTGATATAGTCTCATATTCTCCCTCATGAGTTCCTCGATCTTGACAGTTGCCAATTTTTCTTTCTCAGTTATTCATCTCAGTCTCTTCGGCTGATACGATGCAAAACAGATGCTCTCTCTCTCTCTTCGTCCTTATCCTCTTTTCAAAACTTTAATTCTTCAATATCTCAAAATCAAAGCTAAATTCGAAAATAATATCGCGCTCTGTGGAACACGCAACGCATTCTAATTTTACAAGGGAAAAAAATTTCGCCGTTTGTTTTAATTTTTATAATTGTCTTCTTAGTACTACTGTTCCTATTTTATTGTTTCTTGCTTTTGCGGAGTTAACCATATTTTCTCAGTTTTCATCTCATTCTCGATCAATTGCGAAATATTTTCACTCCGATCGTGGTGCTATAATTATTTCCCTTCCAACGACGCCCTTTCAAGCAGGATATCGCAATCGAAGAAGAAGAACATTTGGCGAGTACGGAATTGAGCCACATATGCTCTCTCTGCCCCTGACGCGTCTTCGCGCGCCCTTCCTTGGCTCGTTCAGCCTTTTAGAGGGAGGAAAGGATGGGGTCGAGGGGACTTCAAAGTATCCGCTATAGCGCACCTTGTAAGGGGAGAGGAGTTGTGTACCCCGTTCACTCAATTTATTTCTTTTTTCAAGTATTCCCCCTCTTATCCCGCGGGGAAGTGCTGCTGTGGGATAGGACAAGGTGGTGCCAGGGAGCGGCGAGTCCTGGCGCGGGCAGGCATCACCCACACCACGGTCTTCCGCGAAGCAGGTGTGCTGTAATCCTCACCTCGACCCTCGCCCGGTGACGAAGCCACGAGACGAGGCCCGCTGCACGCGTCCGAAGAACGTTGGGCGGATGTTCTTGGCGTTTCGGCCCGCTGCGTGGGTGAACTGAAGTGTGGAGGACGTGGGAGGGAGAGGAAGGAGGAGGCAAGAGGGTTTGGCACGCGACTCACAAGCAGGGGTGGGAGACAGGATGGTCTGGAGGCTTCGGTTGGCTGGGGTAAGACTCCAATTTCGCGCGAAGCAGTTCGGATTTTGCAGTCGATGAGTGCAAGGGGGAGAGAGCCGGCGGTCTCGCCGTTGCGTCGGTATGGCTGGGAGTGGAAGGAATGGACGTAGGAAAAGAGGAAGAATAAGGAGGCGGGATAGGATAGAGAAAGGATAAAGGTAGGGTGAGGGTTGGGACTGTCTCGGCCGAACACGCTCGTGTAATTTTCTCCCCCCGAGTCGGTCGACACTTTGTCTCTGACGGTCCGGAATAGTCGTTCTCCCCTCCTTTTCCACTTTCCTTTTCGCGTATGCGTATCACTCTCTCCTTCCCCTCTCGTTCCGAATCCGTTCCATATAGGGTGTTGGTCAGCGCGTGGGCGGACGGAACCTCTATACCCACACAGAAGAGAGGAGATTGGAGGTCGGGATGGGGGGTGGGGAGATGTCTGAGAAGAGTATGGGAGGATCTCTTTCGATGCGACGTAGCTGAGAGGGGCGAGGACGAGTTGGACAATTTGCGCAGCGCCGAAAACGAGAGTTTCTTTTTTTCTTTCTCCCCTCCTCCGTATGTATAGGTTTACATATACATATATGTATCCATGTCCTTTTTTTACATCCCGCGTCTCCCTCTTTATTTTTTGCTCCACCAAATTAGTCCTTCGCCGGAGAGAAAGGACGGTTTGGGGGAGTGGGATCCGACCGCAGCGAGGGCAGGGAGACGTATTTCATTTTGGCACACACGCATGGGAGGGAGATGAGTGTGTGTTTGCGGGGGACTTTTGAGTCGTTGGGGAGGAAGAGGGGAGATAGAGGTGTGCTGGATCCGAGTGGAATTCGGAAGGAAAAGCAGAGGTTGAAAAAGCCCCCGCAAAATTTTCTGCTGGGCTCTCGTCCACGTTGGAACGGTTTCACGTTGAAATTTTTACGTAAACATTGGGGCGATGGTGGCGGGGAGAGCTGGCTTAATTCGGCGTTGGGTGGGGAGATGTGGGAGGTTGGATTAAAGAGGAGAGATTTTATCTTTCCAAACGGTTTTCCTTGAATGTGATTCTCATTTCGTTCAGTCTGGAGCAGTAAAATTTTCCCTTCAATTAACGCGATATTCTTACCATCTTCAATACATTCCACACAGGTAGAGTATTGCAGGTAAATGGACCTGCGGTTCGGGAATAGTGCGCTAGGCACTCCCGGCGAATGGTATGCTCGGATGTATGGTCAAACGAAATGAGAATTTGCTTCGTTTCGTCGTTTCGGATGGTTGTATCTCAAGTAGGGCGAAAGGTAAATAGACGTGTGGATCTGCCTGCGACGCAATACGTACTGCACCCGGCTGTCCTCTGCCACGTGCGCAGTGGTTTCGGCTGCGGAGAGCAGTGAACGGCAACGTTGCGTATGGTCGGAGGGAAAATGGGTGCTACAGAGCAGGGGCCCCTGCCCGTCCACCCTTTTTGACGTCAAAATCTAACGCAGTCTCTCGCCGGCTTGCTTGTTGTTTCCCAACATCTCTCATCCAGTCACTATCCTCCCACTCCCCCCTCGTTATTTTCACATATATCCTTCAAGGCCGCACTGCAGACGTCACAACCACACAAGGGGGAAAAAGAGGAGCGTTTCACGTAATCGCAGCACTCCCAAAGCGCTCGCGGAACATGCTCGAAAACAAAACACGCGTGAACATTGACTCCGGGGCCACGTGAGGTCGGCGAAGGGGTAACTCAAGTAGTACCTTTGACGAAAACCCGAAGGTAGCACATATTGGCAAGGGCCGAGAGGAGGGCAAAGGCAGGGGACAGGTTGACGGAGAGGAAGTGGGCAGTAGATGTGATCTTCGGCCAAAAGCACTCACACAAACACATGCACGAGTAAAACAACACCCGAAGTGTAAACACGGCAGGCCTTCTCCAAACTCCTTCGGAAAATTTCGCACTCACTTTTGGGGAGGGGGATAGGAGGTGATTCGGAGGCACTTGGCTGATTCCTTTGAAGAGAAAAACCATAAATAAAAGGGAATGTAGCTGGCGGATGGCTTTTTTATTTTATTTTCAGTCTCCGCTAAGAATTCGTCTAGTCACCTCTCGCGGAACCATCACCCGAGACGTTCCAGACAGACAGCGCGGCACAAGGAGTAATGCGCCGCGTGGGTGCCACTACCCTAGGGGATATTTATTTTTCTCTCAAGTCACTAGAGAGGAGAAGGTCGATGGATGGCCTAAAGGGGGAAGGGTGGTGGGAGGAAAGGAAGAAGGATAGAATGAGGCGAGAAAGTGGAGGTGATAAAAAATTTAAAGGGTTCGACCGGATGAGAAGGAGGCGTGGCTTGGGCATGGGCGCATTGGACCAGTCCAAATCCGATATTTTTCCCTTAGCCTCTCCTCCTCAAGTCTCCTTTTCCCCTTGGCCGTTCCCACCCCCGAATGGGTCTTTCCCACCTACTTTCCCCGGGCACCAGACCCGGGGCAACATCGAAACGCTGCCCCCGTGCGGAAAATCCTTTATAAAAAAAATGCCACCCACCACCACGTCCACCTCCACCTTCGATCCAATTCACTTTCACTCTCTTTCTCTCTGTCTCCTTCCCTGTCTCGTCGCGGACCTTCTTCTATTCTGCTCCATGCTAACACAAGCACCGAGTCGGGTGATAGGGAGAAAGATTGGGAAAGAGAATGTGTCCTTCTCCCCCTCTCTGATCCCCTGTTAGTCCCTTTTTTCCTTCTCTTAGAGGGGTCAACCTACGCCGACCGCAAAGCAGCATGCGACTGAGAGCGACGGAATTCGCCTACAACCTTCTTCTGCTACTGCTCCTCCTTCTCAAAAGTTCCACTCCTCCGCCGCCTCTGCATTCCCTGCCCCCCACCACCACCTCCAGCACTCCTCCACTCTTAACTCTTCCAATACCACCAACACCGCCTCAAACCTCCTCCTCCTCCTCATATAAACGCCCTCCCTACTCCCTTAACCACCTCCTCACCCCCTTATAGAGCTCAACCTTCCCGCACGCTCCCTCCACTCTCCCTTCTCTCCCCCTTCTTCTTCCCGATGGTAGCGCCCTACTGCGCGCACTTAAAAAACCTCCCCCGCTCGCCGTCCTCCACCTCCCGCCCTCCCAGTCTTCCTTCGAATCTTTCTCCTACACCCTCCTTCTGTCCGTGGGCAGTCTGTCCTCCTCTTTCCTCCTCTTCGTCTTACCGCCTCCGCGTCTCTTCCCCAATAGGTGCTGCACAAAAACTTGAAAGGACTTTGCTGCTTCCGATTATTCTCCCGCGCCGGTGCTACATTCCGTTGCCCCCATCCACCTTGTTCGCCGGTCACCAACGTCTCCTGTTTTTATTGCGAGTTCGCGAGGTTTATCGTAAAACACCGGCCACCGCGCACCTCCTCGCCAGTTGAACAGTTGGGACTCCTTTTGAGTTCCTCGCTCGCCGTATCCTCCTCCGCGGTTCCTCTCCTTGATCTGGTTCCAGGAATTCGAGAGGGGTGGTTTGCTAGCAAACTCTTCTCTGAATCCCCCGACTTTTATTACTCCTCCAACTTTTCTTGGAGAGCTGGTGAGTGAAGGCAACGTCTTGGATGACTGCTAGGAACTCCTAGCTCTCAAGACTGCAGGGCATCTCCCCTCTAATCAGCTCGAAGAACAAGGACACCCCAGCCGCGATGGATATTGTATAAGCTAAAACATATCCTTTTTCTCCCTAGTATTGAGGTAGCCTATCCCTTGATAACGTAACTTCTGTTAGACGAAGTTTTCCTCACTAGGCGATGATGCGGATTTTAAGGATTGTTAAGAACTCGTACCCAATCTTACTGTGATATTCATTTCTTAAAACTCTAATCCCGTTTCTCTACAGTGCCAGACAACGGTCGCATACGTCCTCTTCCACGGGCATGCGCATGTTTCTCAGTGAGGAGATGGAGGGTGATTCTGTGTGCTCCATAATTAGTCTTGCTCTCCTTTTGGAGCCGGCCCTGACTTTATACTCCTTCCTTTCCGTCTCTCGATTTCTTTACGACGTAGTCACGAGTTAACGAAGAAAAGATCGACAGTAGAATGAGACTTTCTTCAGGAGAAAGTCTGAGTCACCGGGAGGGATCTAGCAGACTTCATTCCTCTTCCTCTTGCCTCCTCTTCCTTGCGTGTTGTTTCCGTGTTCATTTCCGCCCCTCTGTCTTGGGGTCGATTCACTTTTCATTCGCCGCAGACGCTGCAGACCTTCGTCTTTGTCTCTTGTGCCGCAGGATTTTCCTCCCACTCCGCCTCGGCAAAACAAGGAGAAGGATGCGAGGAGCAAGCAAAGCCACCGGAAACCGGCCCCCGGGGGCAGCACAGAAGGACCGACTGCTCCCTATTCTCCTCTTTGCCTCCACCCACGTCTCCCCGGCGCCTCACAAGATGAGGAGGACTTAACCCTCCCTCCTTCTGCGTAACTCCTGAGGTGCGTGGAAAGAAGACACGAATGCCGCAAATTCTTCCACACTGCCTTCTTTGTCACTTATCCAAGACGTCTTCAGATGGACTTGGAGCCACCCGAACCAAACAACTCCACCAGTTTTTCTTGTAGATCTCTCTCGCTCGACTCCTTCTAACGCCAATGGTTTCCGAGAAGATCCCCACGAACGGAAGGGCTAGATCGCCGCCCTAGTTCCAGTGCGAGCGCCCGCGAACCTGGGATACCACACTCGTATCCCCAAGGAGTTCCGGAAGGAGACTATATGGATAAGAGAGATTCCTTCGCGGGTGCCCGGTGAGGGGAGGGCAATAAGAGAGAATGAGAATCCTTGTGAAATGGGGGGAGGGTGATCGCTTTAAGAGATCGAGGTGAAAGGATGAGAAAGAGGTAGGGAAGCAGGGTGTCCCTAAGGGGCGAGATGTTGGAGAGAGAAAGTCCCGAGAGAGGAGGTGGAAGGAAATAAAGTCACCAGACGGGCACATGTACGCATGAATATCTAAGAGTCTCCCCTCATCCAACGGGCCCAGCTTCAAAGCCAGTATCAAGGCTCGCTCGTATTATCCCACCACCCTCGTTCCCTCTTCCTTGCCTCTTTCTCTCTGCGTTCCTCACATTCGTGTTGAACGCCGTCCCGTTCCTGTACCCCTGGGCTACCACCTTCATTCTTCCCAGTGACCTCCCTCTTCAAGCGCGGTGTGCTCAGGCTTTTACTACCTCTACTAATCCACTCGACAGACCATCGTGATCGCTAACCTACTTTCTTACCTCATGCCAACACTCTCTGCGCACTTTTCCAGACTATCTTACTCTCCCATTCATTTCATTTTCTATGTTTAATGTTTCTCCCGGCGATCATTTTATTTAAAAACCTCCAAAGCGGCACCGCTCTCTTTATTTTCCAACATACCTCACCGTCTTATATGTATCCTCACCGTCCCTCTCCCAGAGTTACATTTTTCACCCTCTTACTCCAATCGTTGCAGACTCTCCTTCCCTACTTTCCTACGCTCTATTACTAGCTATTTATCCCATGTGGTTCCGGGAACCACTGGTTCCCCTTTTCCAATACGCAATCTTTCTCCCAGCGGAGCAAGAGGGTGGCTGATGCGAGGGATATAGAGCTCGGCCTCTGGCTGCGTCCATCCATTCATTTCTTTTCATACATGGTAGGGGGGGAGGGAAAGAGAAAGACTTTTCTCCCTCTACCCATCCCCTCGCCCAACATCTCTCCATCGACTCTTCACCTCCTCCTACCCTCACTTCCACACCAGCCTCCGGGCTCCCTTCTCGCTCGACACGACTCGGCCTCTGAGCTCCAGGATGCAAACGAGTTGCACGGCGGGGCGCCCTCGGCGGCGTAGGTATCGTTACTCGTTGCGCGCATTCGTATTCGTGCACACGCACTCAAGGGAACTCAGTTTTCGCACGTGTGCGGATGCAAGGAAGGAAGAAGGAGTGCGGTCGCCGTGTTGGGTCCCGCGTGTGCTACGGCTCAGCACGACCAAGGAACACGCTGTAGAAGGGTCTTCTTCATCCCGTCCTCTTCTTCGACTCTCCATCTCTTCCATCAGTCGCGATGTGCGATGGATTTTTTCCATCGGTCTTCTCTCTATCCTCTTCTATGCGGGGAGGAGACGAGTCACCACGCCGTGGAAGTGGTGCGGGATCGACTCGGTCTGGTTGGCTCTCTCCCCTCAGGTAATAGGGAGCGTCGTGTACAATTTACGCGTCGCGGGTTCCCGAGGCGAAGGCAGTATTTTTCACCGGCAGTGAAAATAAAGTCTTAGGGATTCCGCTCGTTTTATGAAATCAATCCGCGGGAGAGAAATTGGTTCCGTGCAACGAGATGAGAAAAGGATAAAAATGTTCAGCAAAATCCTATTTTTCTGCGATCAAGAGCATCCGTAATCACTTTTTGTTGTCGGCCAGATAGGTATGAAGTAATCCAGTGAATCGCTGATAGAGAGAAACCCATGCAACTCGTTTTTTTGCAAGGATACCTCTATCTAATGAATCGAAAGCTTTACTGAAATCTATCAGAACAAGTACTGATACCTTGTCTTATCCATTTCCCTACCAATTCTTTTCATATTCATAACTATTCTTGTCCATTGATCTTCTTAGGCCATCAGTTATTTTCAGTGCAGTGCAGTGTCCATGGCGGAAGCCAGATTTAAACTGGTGAAGTATGTTATTGCATTTTATAAAATCAGTTATCTGTTCACACACGAGTTTTTCAAGAACCTTAGAGAGGATCGGGAGAAAGGAAATAGGGATGTCTAGGTGAATAGAGTAGAGACTATCCATTCTGAGGGCTTGGGTTCGTTGGTAGAGTTGATTTTTCCGAGAAATTCTGATCCTGATTCTTTCTAGCACTCCATTTGTTCTTATATATATTATGTACACTCACTGACACCTTCTCCGTCCGTTGGATGGGACGTTGAGTAGCGGACCCCTTGGAGCCTTTCATTTTGAGCTATTTCCGAGAATAGCCGGGTTTCTCTTCATCCTTGTCTCGTTCACTAAATTATCTTAATCAGATTACCCACCTGTCCTCTATGGTGCAAATGGCCTTAGTTCGGTCGCCTCCCCAAAATAACTAGCCAATCAACGTGGAGTTTAAATTTATTTAATGATAATTAATTTAAAATCCCCTCCACATTGCTTATGTCAAACAAGCAGAACTTAAAAAATATTATTTTTTGAGCAGAACGTAGCTTTAAAACGTGAGAGAAGGATTTACATGAAATTAAGTACTTGAGAATGAGGGTTCAAATAAATAAAAAAGTCCAGCTCCTTATGTTAAGGTTTCCAGAGATATTAGATTCAGGAAAAGTCACATGGTTATATTTTCACAAAGAGTTTAAAGAAAAGCTTCACCTGGATTTGAATGGAACATCATTTTGAATGGCATCCTCAGTAGCCCATAAGCAGCAAAGTATGGTCTGCCTTACCAAGGTGTTTTTTATAAACTTCTGCATGATTATTTGGAAAAGAGCGAAAATTTCAGCTCACTATAGAATGTGAAAATATCAGTTTAACGAATTCACATTTGCACTTGATCAAGCCATTAGTAAAGAATGAGCACACTGCAATGCCCCCTAATTTTCCTTTCCCAGAAAGACGACTTCAAATTGTCCCTTTTCATGCAGTGATACGTCAGCTGTTAATGCATTACGCTAATTCTTTGGTAAACAATTTTTTACCAAAGTGCTTATCTATATTTTTCCGAATAATTGGCTGTAATAACAGTAATTCGTATTTTAATATAGCTACGTTGTGATGATAGCATTTTCTCTTCATATACTCCCAATGCCATGATTGAGTTATTGGAACAGGGAACCCTTTTTCAGCAATATTTTAGGATCGAATCGGTAAGATGGATATAAAACTGACCACCCAATCCGATGGCCCAGGTTCGAGTTCTCGTATTAGTGGAGACTTTTCATTAAAATGCCAATCCCAACTCGGGTCCTGTGAATAAAACCTCAAGTGCCGTATTCAGACCGTCGGATGGGACGTTGGTGTACTTCGTTATGAGAGGGCTAATGGTGTCGCGTCACCGGGTTTCTCTCCACCCTTCCTCCACTTCTCCTTGCCCTATCAACCATCTCACCAATCCTATACGAGGCAAATAACGAAAATGAGCAAACGTTTAACTTTGTGGTTCCACAATGATCTTTTTATTAGCACGACCCGGGTTTCGACGTACTAACGTCATAATCGAAATGTACATTGTAGGTCGAAACCCAGGTCGTGCTAATAAAAAGATTATTGTGGAGCCACTTAGATAAAAGTTTTTCATTTTCATTAGGAATAAGTTCCACCAAGTTACGCCTGAACCTACCAGTGAGTCAAATAACCTCCATTTGCCAGGCATCTCTCCAAATAACCAAACAAAATATATTTTCATTGTCAACATTTTATTGAACGTATATTGAAAAAGCGTTATGTCAATATGTATCACCATCATTAAACCAGCAATGTTAATAGGTAATGTGTCTTTAAACCACCAAAATTCAATAATAATGCTGAAACATATCGCCATTACCGGGTAATTTTATTTAATCTTAAATTACATAGATACATTTGAATAACTACTTTTATATTTTTTAAACGGAGACCTGTACGGAAATAATTTATTTTTTTTGCCATTCATAATGCAGGAATATGAATAACCATGTACCACGATTCAGTCAAAATAGCAGTGGAGAATTCTTAATTTTGTAAAGTAATTGTCATGGTGAGGATGGATAAAACGACGGAAATTATTAAATAGGAACCGTGCACCCAATAAAGTGCTATATCAAATGAAGTATGAAATATCATATTCACTGACTAAGAAACAAGGACGTAATATTATTTTAACCGAAGAAAAGCAATTGTCTACCCTTATACGTCATTTTATGCATCTAACAGTTAGGGTCATTGAAAAATTACTTTCCAAAATCCTTTGCCAAATCAGAGATCAAATACTACGAAAATGAATGAGAGTCATTATCACAAACAAACACTGGGAATCCGAGGAGAATAAAAAAATGTCGTCATTAAAAGGAAAACAGTTTAATAAAAAGGCATGGAAAACTTTGATGCGCTCAAAGACAATAAGGATTCTGCATTCCGCTCCATGAGCCTACAAGAGAGAAACCTCGTCGAATCACTCGATGTTTCACGGCATTTTGGTTTGACGCTGAGGGGTTTCAGGGTAAATGCTGAGCGATTAAAGGACTGACATGATGCTGCTTCAAAGGACACGGACAAAGCTTACCATTTAAACAATTTTTCAGAGGGTGCATGATTGCTAACGATGAGTTGAGACAGTCAACAGTCATCCTAGCGTTGATTATCCATTGAGTTACGTGATTAGTAGGCAACGTAAAGGGTTAATTCAACAACTCCTGACTATTGACGCTAGCTATCTCTGATTAGTGAAACAAACGGCTCCATGATTACTCAAGTAGCTTTTCTCACTCATTGTGACATTTCCAGAAAACACAATAAAACGTTCTCCTTGGAAAGTAATGAGCCAAAATACTGGAAAATTGCTCAAGCCATGTGCATATATAATGAGGAGAAATGAATAAGACCCTGGGTTTATAGCCTGCATATTTCAGCAAAATTATTTAGCATTTAACTAGAGTATAATAATATGCTGTCACGGTAGATTGATAACGCCTCAAATAAGGGAGAGATTTTACGAAATATGTATTTCTTAAAATAAAAAAATATATTTTTTACGAAATTAAATATAAGGAAGAAAACACTAGTAAATGCGACGGTAATATTAATAAATAATCACAAGCCCCAAAGGCACCGAGCACATGCCGAGATGCAAAAAGCTACTGTCGCTTCCAAAATATTTTGCGCAAACTTCCATGTTCTTGCTCGTTCTACCCCACCCAGTCGCCAATTAAATAGTAGTTAGTATGCGAACAGTGACATGAAAAGGCTAATTAAAGAGAAAAGATTTGTCGGAGGTGGTCCAAACAGGTAAGAACTATGCCTAATAATGACGTTTTTGAGTGTACTCCAACGATTTATGGTCTCCAACCCAGGTTCAACTAAGGAAAAATTACTACGCATGGTGTATCAATATGTGCTTTGGTATGAACTGATGAAATATTTTTGAAATGTATTATCTTCATATTTTCCTCGCCTGAAAAATACATTAACAAGAAAACGATGCGTCACTTTTCAAAATGGTTGGGTTTTTAAATATTAAATATTTCTCTTTACATCGGAATCACCTTCTTTTGTTGCCCATAAATCATTGCTTGTAGTTAGGTATGATTGAACAATTCACTCAATTTTCCTTTTCCTCCACTGACAAACATATAAAATTCATCAGAAACCACTAGAATGTACAAAGAGAATCACAAGTTTTTTCGGGACAGTAAAATAACAGTTCAAAGAAGTGACTCCAGTTTGAGGAGGCAACTTTCCTATGTTCCATTCAAACGCATTGGCAATTGTAAGATCATCCTCCATTAAAATGGCGATGAAGAGAAGTTAAAGGAAACAAAAACCACACTCCTCTCAGATGTAGTTGCTCTCTTCTAAATAACTATCGTTTGCCGTAACTAGATATGAAACAACGGAAAATAAAACTTTATAATCCCTTTACAATTTCATAAAACACGGCTGGGTTCGTAACTGCGTTAAATTTTCTATTACCCAACTATTGGCTGCATACGAAACTAAATGTTGGAGGTAAACATTGAAGGATAGCTATTTTTTATATTAGTAAGATCAAAAAGTAGATATTCAATATAAATTTAGAAAATATTAACAAAAACTAACACTAAGAAAATGGTTTTTGAGATCAGCAGCAAAAATCTTTTCCTTCGGGTAAACTTCACTTACATATATGCGGGGAGATGGTTGAGAGGGTTGACAATTTACAAAATACATATTCTTTGACCCAAAATAGTCTTAGTAGAAAAAGTCTAATTTTTCATATTGTTTCTATAAATTTAAGTAAAATGTCAAATCGTACAAGAATTTCATCAGTGAAATGCGTCAAATTTCATTTCTGATTGCCATAAAAATACCATTCCATCGGCAGATCCACAGATACGTTAACACTATCGCAAAGAACTCCTAGTTGTAATTAAATGATTCGTAGAATTTTTAATTGTGATGTTCCCTTGAATCTGTTCTCAACGAAATTTAATTTTTGTCGATGAGTTAAAAAAACAAATATGGCCGCCAGAGAAAAACGGAGGCCATTAAATTAAAAATTGCTTTCAATTTTTCAGCAAAGCGTTTGGGCCAGGGGAGTGTAAATAATTAGATATAGGTCAAGAGAAGAAGAAGAAGAAAATAAATTATAAAAATAATACGTCATGAAAAGAAATCATCTTGATAAAATGAAAATAGCGTTTCTTAGGTGACGAGAGAATTTGCTGTTCAAACAGTCCATGTATGAGGTCAATCATTTGCCGATTTCATCATTGTTGACAGCGAGGTGTTCCGGAGAGCAACATGCAGGGGCAATGTATAATATAGCATATATAACCCCGTGAAATACACCATATACTTTGAATACTGACCTGAATTTAGGGCAAGACATTACATGGTTCAAAACCCTTACAAAATTATTAACAATAATCTGTTAGAAATTCCGGGCTCCAATTACTCCATAGAAACAAACAAGAGAGCGAAAGGAGCTTACCAACCCGATGAGTAAATTTCAAACGCCAATAAAGTAAGACGGTGACGAGAACCCTTTTTTCCGAAAAAATCTCTTGGAAATTTGGCATAATTATTTTATGTGTTTTTCTACAGGGCTAAAGTCCTTCAGTTTACGTAACATGTCACGGTAAGTGGCAATACAGAACTTAACCTATAGGTAGAGGCTCCTTTGAAGCCTTTCCTCCCTTTTCAAAAACAACCATCGTTATCCTAATTTCCTCAATAAATTGCCTTCAAGGAGAATCAGTTATCCTAGGAAGTGTAATCATCTGCAAATCATCCCGAAATGCAATAAGTCCGTATTTTGATACCCGGTAAGGAGCAATTTTTCTCACAGAACTAGACGTTTGATAGCCGCAGTTTTCGATTGACACAAAGACCATTAGCCACTTGGTGAGGGCTACCATAATATATCAAACCGGGATTCGGGATGAATCCTGTGGTTTTGTTTAATTAATCTGTAGATCTGGATAAGGGTTCCCCCGATTCACATGCAATCATTAAGGAGAAAGGATGATCACTCATGCCTTCCCTTTTACGGAAGCCACAATTCCTCTCACAAGGATCTGTGCACACCGAGTACTAGCCGGACACAAACCATCGAAGCCACAGTTACTAGAAGCCATCCTATAGCCATAGAAGCCATCCCACGCATTTTATGAGCGGAGAATCTCTGCGGTGCTCTCCTCCGCGTCCTAGGGCGGCCTTGGCCAGGCCATCAGCGGAGAGGAGGGTGGCAATCATCCTGTTCTTGCCTTGAACTCGGAGGGGTTATCGGGCCACTCACTGCAACTCCCTCTCCACTTCTCTGCCAATTATCTCTGCTTCGCTCTCACTATGGGCGATGGTTTCCTCACATTAGTGATCGAATAAAAATATCGGAGAGTTGGCAGGAAATGATTGGTTGGGTTAGGGACGGAACGGTTGAGAAGTAGGGATAAGCATCGAGAGGAAAGAATCGACATTTGAAACTGTTTCCGGCGTTACCCCGTGGAAATCTTTCATTTTATTCATTTGAAAAGGGCTACTCGGTATTATTCCTCAATTTATTGCACTAAAGAATCCAGGTTTCGGCACGTCATGCTATTTCCAAGGTGATTTTTCAAACCTTGAGAAAGGCATAACATGCCAAAACCTGGGTCGGTAAAAGCAATAAAGTGTGGAATCATCAAACATTGAAAATGGCATTACATGCCAAAACCTAGGTTGGTCAGTGCAATAAAGTGAAAAGTCATTGCAAGTAACTTGTTTCAATATGAAAACGAAAGCATCGACAGCAAAGCATAGTTGACCTAAAAATTCCATTCAAGCTTAATTATTGATGTAGATTAAAAAATCTGTTTTCGGCATCGACACTTGAACCATCGATGATATCTTTGCGTATTTTTATCTTCTGTCCAAATTGTAAATGTTATGGCCGCATGTTAACAAAATTTAAATTAAAATAAATATGTATTTCTCCATACACACGATAGTACCTTTTCAAAACCACTCCTACATTACGGGACCTACTACGTATGCCAAGGAGTTTGTAACAGAAAAGCTAAACTTGTGGTCCTTTATTATAAACTTTGTGACTTATATTAAACTACGAAAATCCAGTACCTATTGTTAAAAATAAGGTATTTTACACAAGCGTCAATGATCATCAGGATGTTTACAATATACCAGTCAGAGTTTGAAAATTTTTTTTACTTGTCATAAGGCAATGGTCAACCACAGGAAGTTGTTTTTTTTATAGCCTGTTTAACAACTAACAAGATATCAATTTCATCCTTGAATTTCGGAAAAATGTTAACTAAATATTATTAATGCCTGTCTTTCAATAGATACTATTTTGGCGCAATGAACCAAATGAAAGAAAATACATATAATCTTAACGAGTAGAATATGCAGATCGGGAACCTGGCCGTAGTTAAATATGGGAATATAATTTTTTTAATATTTCAATAGGCTAAATTTTCAAATAATTGAGTAAGATCAAGGAAAATTATTTTCAGAGTTATAATTTTCAATATACTCTCATTGTCAGTGCCATATTGTTTATGTTGCATTAATTTAATTTGGAATTTAAAACTTTATTTATTTGATTTGAAATATTGAATCTGGGAATGAATGAGTCTGATGCGTAATGAATATTGTTGTGCAATGACTACCCTGCCTAAATTAACACCTACATAGAAAACACATAAAAAACGGCAGTGCTTCAAAAATATATCCGAATAATCAAATATAAAGATTTAAAGTGCATTACTTGAACATCATATCAACCCAATAGCAGCGTAAATATTGTTTCTTCGTGCATAGGTTAGACAGGGAGCTCTTGAATACGTTATCCACATTGATATTTTTAGATGATATATAATGTTTATTGATTTAACTAGCAGTATTCAGAAATACCTTTTGGATTAAAATCTGTACCATCCTGTCATACACTCAAACACATTCAAAAACTGTACCTGCCTTAGCTTGAGAAATAAATGTTCACCATATATCGCTTGCGAAGGGATATAAGTCGAAGCAGCCTTTCGCCATTTCTAATAAGTTGAATATACAACTTACTAAATGAGAAAGAGAAAATATGTACAGTTTGCAACACTAGCTAAAGGCTATGAAATCATTCGGAATCCACTCTGAGGTTCATTAACGTAGCTTCCTATTTTACACTCCCCCACATGCTACCCGGCTGGCAAATGGGTCAAGTTTGGCCGTAATTATAATAATAAAATAATCAAAATTGGCTCATACTAATGACTAATGCTGAAGTGGATATTACCTTGGGAAAGTCGAATCTCAGCCTTTCTTCGGGTTTCTTAACATCTCTCATTCGTTTGAATACTAACACAATAATGGCTCCTTTATTGTGAAAATGTTTGTAACTCTATTTTCATGAACATTTCTGTTATATTCCGAGAAAACTCAAAATATGCATTACATTATGTGTATTAAAAATGTCGCCGTGTAGTAGTCATGACGAAAATCTATGTAAATATTAAAGGTCAATTTTGCAAATTAAATAAATAATCAAGACATGACAAAGCCAATGAACGTCATTTAATGCTTGCATAAATTCTAGATACAATTTATCAAAGACTAGGTTTCTTGAGAAGGACAAATACGCTCTGAGTATCCTGGACTTAATTTTCCGCCGTATAGACAACTCTGCCTTTATGACTGGTTTATTTCCGTTGGCTATAATATGCTTTGCATTCGCTCGGCAACATTGCTTCTAAACGAATTACGAGTTAACTCTAAAAACGAAAACAGAACTGTGAGTGGCAGTAGAATTAGTAAACGCTCTACAAATCTAAGTTACATCGGCACATCTCATGCAATTATTGACTGCTTAATATCCACGATAACCTTAATACCAATCCCGCCAGGAAAAACATTTATTGAAATATTATATGGATTTAGTCTACATTTAATGAAACTTCCGCGGCCATCCATTTCATCCCATAAATCCCTGGTGGCGCATCCTACAAAATTGCATTTGATCTTGAACTATATGAAATGTTTGATACCTCTGACCAATGCCGCTTTGGTCGAGGCACCATAAAAGCAAATGTCACCGATATGCAAAGTACGAATGGCTACTCTGCGATTGATATCATTAACGGATTAACAGTTTACTCGTTACACGAACTGATGGAACGGAGGTACAGGAGTATTCAAGCAATGACATTGAACTCATTTGATGTAGATCACTATTACAACTTTCAAACTTATAATAGTTCAATTCCTTCAAGCTCTAAAAGAATAATACAATTCGCGAGAACTAAAACATCACATATTTTACCAATACCCAGAATGGAGATATATATATATTTAAATATGTATTTTATAAATTTGTTTCAAAGGTGAAAACTGAGTTGTTTACGTAGCACATTTTTCACAGCATTCATCTTGTAGACGGATAGGAACATTTTATCTATAAGAGATGAGCTATAATTCTCATAACCAAGGTTTATGTTTCAGTTGCATAGGCTTAGGTTTTTGGATACCGTGAGGCAATGAATAAGTTAAAATTTGAATGACTAGCTGACTACGGTGCCTGTTAAGAATTGAACGAAAATTCTTCTATCGCATTCCTCGTCATTTTGAGAGAGAGATCGTCATCTTAGAATTAAAATATCTGTTCTTCAATAGTTATCCAAGCATTATGAAGTGATTAGCTATAACTAAATAAGTAGGTAATATATACTTCCAATTCCAATATTTCCTGATATAGTTGAGGCTCACAAAGACGATAAAATATATCTTCGGGATTTATTTAGCATAATGCAATGAACATGCTTAAAACGAGAGTAATATAAAAAATAATGGAAAAGGATAACTAGATCGCTCGTTAAATGCATCTGATTTAATGATGAAAAATTAATGTGAAATGCATATTCCTTTAACAAAGTGGAAAATACCTCAAATTAGGCTTATGCATCAAAAGTCATCACTTGTGAAATATGTCTATGTAGAAGACACGCACCGTGAAGACCGCTAAATTTTTTATGGGGTTGAGCCTATATGATTGAATTTATCTTGGGTGCTACATGAAACCATCCTAAATTTATATTATACCATAGGGGATTTGAAAGCAGCGCGGCCATTTTCCACGATGGATACACCAAAATTCAACCTCAAGCGTTAGTAACATGTATCTCCACTCATTTGAACAAACTTTAAAACAAAAGTGAATTCAGACCACTTAAGAACTTGATTACATCAAACAGAACTCTGGCGACTACTGGAGCAAAGAACTAATACGTTTCCACGAGGTAGTGCATAAGAGATGTCCAGTGGACATAAAACAGAGCAGCAAAAGAAGAAAACATGTGAGTAGGACCCACAATATTTTCCCGATATGTGTTTAAGAACAGATACAAATAGCCATACAGGACGTTCATTACGGAATACCTTGCCAGGAATAATGCTTAAGAGCTTGAAAACAAGATAGATATGGTGGTTATAAGATAAAATAGAATTTTTAAACAAATAGATTGATCAACTTTGTTTGCCTAGAATGACCCAAGTGTGACCATCAAGGGCGTGAAAAAAATGTCAGAAAATCTTATACTTGGGGCGTTAAGATATATATTTGCAAATTCGGGACTCAAAGGTATAAGGAAAGGACTGAATAGGAGGCATATGTTTTAGCTCAATGAATGAAAGGCATACAGAAAGAAGGCAGAATGAAGAGATTTTTTTTATATTTTGGATGAATGAATGAAGATAAGGAATAAAAAGGATTGTGAAGTATTTAGCCGGTAAAGACGTGCGTACGCATGGTGATGAGATGCTGAAGGACACCTACATTCAAGTTATGCAAGCGTAGATGATTGGGGATAATAACAAGTATTGGCTGTCATTAAGGGAAGCAGGATGCACGCCAAAATGAAGAAAGCGACCGAGTATGTTATTAGATGGGCTTAGGTATTTAAAACATTATGTATTCATTGATTATCATCACCTACTTGCATCATTGCATCATAACCTACCTGCTGTGATAAATACCAATAAAATTCGTTACTTAAGTCTTCGCACAGCAGGATTCTTCTTTGCATTTAATTGAATCTCAAGGGTGGCCGATGAAACCACGTCATACTAATGAGTCCAATTCCACTTACTTAATAGATACAATTTTATTTATTTATTTATATTTACCTTTTACGCTATTTTACATTTTTTCGGTTTCTCTTTTTCCTGCCTGGAATGCTAATTAATTTTACGCGTCTGTAATTTTGTAGTAACATTTACATGTCAGCATAACTGTTGAGATATAAAGTGGTGTTTAAATGCCGCTTGATTACACTAGAATTTTTAATAATCATTTCTGTATCCTCATCCCACTTGAAATGCTCCGCATAACTTTATTTTCTGCACGAGTTAAAATCTCGTAGTAACCATGGATGAATAGTTTTAGTAATACTAATCAGCATTGGTATGCCAACCTATATACTTCATCTTTGTCAAGGCAGAATTCCCTTGGTATCTGGTTTGCCTTGCATTTTTCTGACTTCTTTCTAGTCTTTGCCTGGCGACCAGGGAAGCGTGCAAGTCTCGATCTTGAACTGGGAAGAGTATTGCATGCCTGGTGTGGTATCATCCCGTGCCAAAAACCTAGGAGGTGACTTGTACTTTATTTCGTGATGCAGATGAGTCCAACACCAAGGATAGGAAATTAGCGACAAATCATTCATTAAATTTCACCAGGATACAAACGATCGATTACCAATTGCCGGTCAGGTGTGTCTCCGGTGAAATTACTAATTTTTCTCCTTTATAACGAATGATAAGTAACAAATTAAGTCACATAAAATTCCACTTAAAACTTCTGTACTCCCCGGCCTTCTTCAGGTGAGCCTTCAGAAAGATGGAGAAAATCTGTCACAACCCTGCCGTAGAACAGAGACGAAGGAATTGCTACAAAACGACATCTTATTACTTTTCTCCATACAATAACGGGCCCATGAGTTTCATATACTCCATAGTCATCCATCATCAATTACATAGTCAATATATCCTATTTGCCCGAGAGTAGAAATGTTCATTCGGGACACCGAAAATCGTTATTACGAATTGCAAAAATGGGGCGCAGTCATACAAGTGGCTGAATGGCAAACGTCAGTGCATATATATCCACTATAAAAAATATCAAGTTATCTGATATTTGCATTAAAGTTTTACAACTACAGCACATATCCTCAGTAGAGGGAGGCCTTTAAATGCAGAATTTGGTGAATTTCATTATTTATAGCAGTTGTCCTGGCGTTGTTTCATTTGTAATATTTGTTTTTTTCCCTTTTTTAATGAATTTATTTTCACGTAGTTTTTGTCGTTAATTTTATACATAGTAAATATCCTGATATTATTAATGTCACGGCACTTTTTACTCTAATTTCACTCACTGGTTTTGAACTCAGGGCATTAGGTTGAACGGTCCAAACGCGTTCCATATAGGGACCACCAAACCGAGCGGCTTTTAATTCGTCCTTCCAGAGCGAAGAGAGAGCTTATAACGAGAGGGAGAGAGAGAGTGAGGAAGAAATGTATGAGAGTGGAGTGGGAAAGCGGGAAAGTGGATGATTAATTCCATCATCAAATTCGAGCGGTCAGAAAGGAGAGAGTCGATTATTAGCGCCCGGGCGATCGCAAATTTCAGAAAATCACAATTTTAGCCAACGTTGTTCCCTCCCCCCGCCACCTCCCCACCCCTCTCTACCCCCCCTCCCGCTCGCGACCCCAAAAATCTCGGCCCCCATCGCGGTCGGAAGGGCTAACCGTCATCGTTGGGGTGCGGGGATTGTGGAAGAGGAGCGGTTCTACCGCTCCACGACGGTGCCGCCACTCGGGTGCAGCGGCGATCGCAGGGAGCCGACGAAACGAACGCCCACTATCTCTTCCGCACCCAACCCCTCACCTCCCCTTTTTCCCCCACTTCATATCTCTCTCGCACTGGAGCTTATTGGAATGCAAAGGGCATCGTCCCTTATAAACGTCATACGGCACGGGGATAATAGCTATTTCATACGCTTTCGCTCAACCCGACTCCGTCCTCCGGGGTAACCGTTGGAGGGGGAGGCTAGCGGGGAGGGGGGGGGTGTGTGAAGGGAAGAGGGGGGAGAGGGAGGAGGGAGAGATCGGTTAGTTGGTGAAGTTGACGCTTTTACTTTTCTGTCGGGACAATTTGGTCTCAAATTGATGATGTCGAGCGTTTTTGCACCGCTCCATATGTGTCCGTGTGTGTGAGTGTATGAATGCGTTTTGTACGTTCGTGTGCGGGGTGTGAATGAGCCTGTGTGCGGGCGTGTGCATCCGCGAAAATTTCTTTCGCGAGAGGGCGTCGCTTTCGGTGGCAATGAATTATTTGTTTTTTATTGTGACGGTGGAGGGAGAGGGGTGGAGTGATAGTTTTCCTTCGGCCTCGTTTCCAACGATTCAAACTACCCGCCACTAGTGGCATGTTTTCGGAGGAAAAAATATTTTCGAATAAGTTTTCATTTGTTATTTTTTTCACATATTTCAGTATTTTAAAGTTCTCAAAGTACTATCGATATTTTGAGCAAAGAGAGTGACATTTTCAATGAACAGTCATTTTCTTGACCGGGATTCGAACCAGGATCTCCCAATTATCGGGCAGAAGTGTTGGCCAGTTGCAGAGAATGATTTATTATGGCTAATCTCACCCTCTTATTATCACAGCACCACATATTTCGTGTAACTGCAATTATTGAAAATATTACTGAGATGTTGGCCTACAATTAAATGAAACATTTAAACTCATTGCCAACATTTTTCATTTATCAACGGGGCTCATCTATAAGCATGAAACAATCAGGGCTGGGGCGTGGTTTTGATTTATATGCAGAATTCGAAGTTTATTAAACATAGAAAGATGAAATCAATAGTGATACTACATTGGAATAAAAGCTTATTTTATCGGAGATGTTTCTAGATGCGGCAAGTAACAGACAGTTAACCGGGAGGACACCTAAAACCTCTGGGGTTATTGCGAACCATCTTGCTACTGTTACGATAACACTTGAAGAACTTCACATCAACCGTGCTGAAGAACCTAACCTATTAAGAGTATCTATTTGTATTGCATAATGAAGCAACATGTCATTTGAAAGGTTGAGAAATTTTTCGTTGCATACGTCTATAAAAATTAACGAAAAGGTACATTTTCAAGTAGGTACCGATGTGAGAGGTGTTTGAAATGGTCTTTGATCGTGAAGCCCTCCATTTATTATCACGTAAGTATATTAATGTTAAATCTATATAGTAATATATTGTAAAATATATTTTTAAGCAGTGGTTTACGCTGAATAAATTACTATCACAATAAATTAAAATAAACAAATTTCAGACTTAATTTTTCCTTCATCAGCACTAATAGCTAAGACAAACAGAAAGTAGACTTGGTATTTAGTGCACCCACGGTCGTGATCACCAGGGGAAGTAATTTTTAATCGTTAATTCAATTCAAAACATTATAAATTAGTGAATGGTATTGATTTTGTTCCCAATATTAGTATAACAAGAGATTAATTAACTAAAAAGCATGAAATAATGCCGCAGTCCGTTAATTTATCCTACTTCAAGGGAAGCTGCATCACAATTTAGTCGTGATCACAGCAAGAATAATACGTTCAATAATAATCGATAAATGAGAAACTTAGACCATTTAACTGTTTAATAAGAAACTGCACATATCATACACACATAAGAAGGTGAAATTCGCCATTAAACAATCATTAGAATTGACCAGGGGACTCACTCCAACCATGTCACTTTAACCACGTCAGAACTAACTCCGTCGATTACTACTTTTTGTTTGCAATCAATTAGAAAATCACATACCCTATTCACTATTTGTTTGTTTACCCAACATGATTGTAATTAGAATATTACTTTTTCGTGAAGAACCTTGTAAAATGCATTATTAAAATAAAGGAATTACACGCCGACTTGCTATTTCTCTTCACCTGATGTTAGAATATAATGGAAGATAATGCACGAAGAAATTAGTGAATGGTATTGATTTTGCCCTAACAGAGTTTCGCTAAATGTACTCTTCCAACAGCCGTTCGTACTACTGTGGAAGAAGTTTCGATAATACAGGAAAGGCATGATAATACTAACTGACATGATGATGACATGACCAATATGATATGATGTGCTCAAGTATCTTGAATGGTTGCGATGTTAACTATATAGGCTGGTAGTTTACTGAATCTTTCACTTTCGGATAACGACTTGTTAAATAGGATAGTAGTGAAGGCTTTTCGGGCTTTCTTCTTCGTGTTTCTACTATCAAAGACGACCGTTTCGAGAGCATTGCATTGTTTCCATTGTCGTATGCGTGTAAATCGTCGAGAGAAATTTCCACGAATGCTGACTTAAGGTGGTTTGAGCGAGATAGTTCCCGAGTCATAATGGAGACCATATTCAAAGTTTATTTTTTTACTTCAGATTCTGTAAGAACTATGAAATAAATATTGTAGTATTAATAGTGCAAAGATATCGTTATAAAAGACCAAAATTCTCAGTAATTCAATAATGAAAGCGACATAAATCTCTAACTTGACTCATTTTTTCGCGCCGTATGGCTGCAAACCCTTCAAAAGAGCAGGATTTTTTTGCGGTCCTGTAAAAAATGCAACGGTGGGTAATGAATTAATTTTTATAAATAGTTGAGAAAATATGCAAACAATACATAGTTTTTTGACAAAATATAGGTGCTAGAAGTCCCTAATCTTTTTAATATTCCCCCTCTGGAGCGCACAGCCGTAATGTATCCCATGTAAAACACCTAATACATATTTTCAGGCAAATTGTTCGAAAAGTAGTTCAGCAAAGGGTTGATATTTTGATATCACTGGAAAGATGAGAGTTTTTTCTTTAAAATTAGGCTAAATTCATCAAATTCTTGGCGAAGTAATTTTTCGCTCAAACTACCTACCTTAAAAGTTCTCGCGTCGGACCTCAACAACTTAATCTCGTGATGTCTTGAGTAAAGGCTCAAACCTAACCTAAGTAAATGCACTGCAGTACACTTATTATGAAACAAATCACACCAAAGCTCATCTATAAAGTTGGAGTGGTGAATATAAATTCATCAGATGAAGTCAAATACTTGGGAATCACCTTTACTGAAAACCTAGCGTGGGAGAAACACATACATAGCATTTGCGGCGCTGAATTAAATAATCTAGGCTTTATTAAGGGAACAGAAGGAAGGTTCTCCAATGAAAAAGTTGAAGAGAGATGCTACTTTGCTCTAGATAGGCAACATATTGAATGCGGCGCGAGCATTTGGATCCCTGCACAGAAAGATTTAACTTCCGAAGTAAATAAAATACAGAAAAGTGCCGCACGCTTCGTAAAATGAACTGCTACCAGCGAACAAAAGGTGCCACTCAGCTGATGAAAGGAATCGGTTGGGAGACATTAGAGACTCGGAGGCTACTCGCTAGGTTAAAATTACCTTGAAAATTTAGGTCAGGCGAGTTTCAGTACGACACGGAGGATGTTGTTATGAATCCGCGCTATATATCTAGAACTCATAGAAGCGACAAAATACGAGATAAACAAAGTCGAAATGATTGATATTTCCTGCATAAATGCCTTCTTTCTACGCACCATTATGGATTTTATAAAAAGCATGACACTATCATAAGACACACGGTTGACATTCAATTCAACTTAGTCCTTTCCCTTCTTTTCCCTATTCCCTCCCCTTCCAATAATGTTGTTCTAACACCCCTGCCATACGCCTCTGCGGTGGATAACTGGGTAGTATGTAGATTAAGATCATGTTTTCCAATTAAAATGCCAGGAAAAATCGTTCCATGCGGGTAGATTAATCTTACATTGCAGCATTCGTTGTAACTTCAATGTATAATGCTACTGCAACGCAACATATTAGTCGTTAAGATATTTTCAGAACCGGTGCAGGAGAAACAAAATATTACTAATCTCAATAGCCCCAGCCTCAGATGAAGTCCAAAACTTTGAAATGGATTGTAAATAAAAAGAAATTTATTTACAGATGTCCCTGCCAAAACACAGCTCTTTAGGTTCACTCACAATTTGGGGTCATATAAACTCCTTCCTTTGGCTTTCACACTTTCAATCGATACGATATGTACCATGCACATCCAAATATATAATCTCATTTTTTGGAATAACACAATCAAATATGAAAGGAGTAGATTTTTTGAAGGAATCCAGTGACGGTAAAATGAGAGTCACAGTAGAATGAGCGCTCTGCCTAAGTATCAAATTTAGGTGCAGACCGAGTTCAGATTCAAAGATGTGATCGAAGACATTATCATTACTAATTGTTGTCATGTCATGAAACTAACTACAATAAGCCATAATTAATATTTTACATATATCCAGTAAATATATGTTAATCAATCCGCTGTGAAATTATTTCTGATAAACTTCCTAAAATCAGGAATGAGTATGCACGAATGTAAACCTTTTTTATTTTATTCTCAATATGATTTTCAAAATTGAGATTGTAAAAGTAGATCAGGAACATTATTATTATTAATTTACAGTGGGAGTTAACGATGAATAAGAAAATAATAGGATAAATGACAGCATTTACAAATGCCAGCGGATCGCATGGATTGCAAATTGCATCGCTCCACGAGCGATGTTGTAACCTGTAGGCATTTAAGGGAAATTTAAATTAGCTATAAACCACGTATTTCGCTACTCAGATTTTGTAATAAATTTACATACAGCGGCTTGTAATCATTTAAGGAGAGGAAATACCAGTTATTTAGTTATCAATCCCTACTCACCCATAGCACTGTTTCCTAATGCTGCTGACTTATCCCCAAGCATTTGCATACGAATTTGAAGATGACCATGGTCTTGCATAAAATAAAACAAATATACATACAGCTAAGGACATGTGTCCTATATTGAAATTAATTTAAGAAAATTTCCATGCAAAACACTCTTGCTGCGTTCAATTGTCAGGTAAGTTTGTTGTGGATAGCCAGGAGCAACTTTGATAAAATGACTTGTCTTCTAATACATCACCATGATTTTCTTCTTTCATTGTTTTATGGGTGAGTAATATTGTAAGTTATTCCTTTATTTTTTGGGACAGTACCAATAAAAAATAATGAATTTACATCATGACATTCTCTTTTGGAGGAGGCAAAGTCACAAAAATTACTTATTACAGTTACCCCTAGGAAACCCTTTCAATAATTTCCTCCATCATGCCCTATCCTTGCATACCTCTTTCGCTTCTATTACATTCATGTATTGATTCATGCACTCGCTTCTGTTCTTAAGACCCTTAATTTTCCCTGTCTTAATACTTTATTCCACCACATTCTCCCTTGACTTCCTGTCTGCCTCTTCCTCTTAAACTATTCACTCCTCAATTATAAATGTTATTTATTATTCGAGTCTCAGCCATCATCTCAAGATGAAAAAAACAATGAAAAATGCTCATTTCATACCTCAGCTGGTACTTTTATTTTAACATTAATCCTCACTCTCCCTGTCAGAAACAAACTACTGGTCTTTTGGTCTTACTACTAATGGTCTTTGATGCATTTGCCCTCGAATTCATTCTTGCTATTCAAGTAACAGCTAGCTGCCCGGGAGAGCATCTAAGAATAACGTCAAAAGTTTATTGCGGACCAACATCATGCTAGTATCATAAGGACTTTGTAACAACCGTGGTGAAGAACGCAATTCATTACTATTATTCTCACTTTAACAATTCCAATCAATGTTGCAGCATGGGCAAGGAATCATGAATTGTTTCCATAACTGTAAAACCGGGTAATATGGCTGCATGCAGGAAGATAAGGTATGCTTTTCAGTATTCTATGTAAATTCAAGGTGCAAAGCAGCTGTAACGGAACATAGTTATCGTTACGATATTCTCAGAACCGGCGAAGGAGCAATTTATTATTCTCAATATTCTCTGTCTCAAACGATGGCCAATACTTTCCAATCATGATATCATACTAAGACATAAAAATTTAATGCTGTCTGCCTGTCTGTTACTCAATCCCGCAAAAACTACTGAACCGATTGAGCTGAAATTTGGCACGTAGAGAGAAAATGTATCTGTGAGTAACATAGGATATATTCAATTTGATCATTCAATCAATCATCGAGTTGCCTATTCAAGAATTTCACTCGCCACTGTGTTTCCCCTCCTTGGAATTAAAAATATATCCATCAACATGCCTAATAGAAAAAAAGATCAACCTTCTAAAGCAAGAGGAATGTGGAGAATCTTCTTTTACGAGAAAATAAGTCCTTGTAAGAAAAACGACAAAGGTTAGACTTGGATGTTCAAAGACATTCCCACCAGCGATCTCATAAGAATCTCCCCGTAGTGTTTCTCGGGTTACGCTAAGAACCGCACAAATTTCACCCTAACCCAATCTAAGGACGGGTAACCAGCTAGAAAACTGGTTCAAATGTAGACCCATCTGTTTCGAAACTTCAATCTGTTTTAAATAGCGGAAATTATAATGACATCACTCCATGCTTCTTACCCGAAAGAAGTACGGCAATTCTACGCAATGAACGACATTTGTGCGTGAACATCGACAAGTACACTAAGAATCACCATAGATAAAAAATCTTTAAAACATTTAGCAACCGAAACCAATGATTATGGCTACCCTTTATGCCGAAGGCGCAGTCCGGGTGATAGAGGATTTATAGGTCAAATAAACATGGCTGCTGCTGCAAATACTCCTTTTGACGTTGTCAACCGCTGGATTGTACCCAACTCTCCAATCCTGATTAAGACATTCGACGCACATGTCAACTTTGAATTGGGCAACTAAATTAAGTCATTGAATGCAAATATATTTATGTGCACAAGGGAAGCAATCAAGCTGTTAATCACTCAGAAGACGGCTCAAGAGAACCGGAGGAACGAGGTGACCATCTATCAACCTGGGTGCTATTTATGTAGTAATGAGTATGAGTGGCCCATTTTTGGGTTTCCCGTGCATGAAAGTGGACCAACAGTCACTCATCTCTCCGTGCACCTGGAAAACGGTCATCGTGTCCACCATAATGAACACAACATACAAGATAGGTTTTGAACTCCTCAAATGACCACGCTGACTGTTTTGCTTCAGGCTTTGCGGTTTTCTTATAAAATTAGTTCAATGTTTTTCACACCCGTTGAATTTCAACGGTTACCTACCGCTAGTGGATTACAAATAACTTACTTACTAACTCCTCGACGCTACAGCCCTTGTAGGGCCTTGGTCTCTCTGACAATGTTAGCCCAGACAACACGATATCCTGCATGAGTTCTCCATCTTCTTATTCTCATCTTTCTTAGATCATCTTCTACACATCCAACCATCTTTTCCGAGGTCTTCTTCTCAATCTTCTGCCACTAGAATGTCCAAGGTATATCTTTTTCACCATCCTATCCTCAGGAATTCTCTCAACATGCTCTAAACACCTTAGCCTGTTACTCTTAATTTCTGCCACTATGTTAGGATGATTGTAGAGTTCCTCCAGCTATCTATTCCTCCGTATTCTCCACTGTCCGTCTTCCTTTTCTGCATCAAAAATCTTTCTTAACACTTTCCTATCCCATCGTTTTAGTAGCTCTTCTTTTGTAGAAGTCATGGTCCATGTTTCTGAACCATACATAGCCACAGGTCTAATCACTGATCAATAAACCTTCCTTTTCAAGTTACGACTGAGGTTCCGTGTCTTTAGCACCTTCAACAAAGCTCGATAAGCCCTATTGCCTGCTGCAACCCTAGCTTTTATTTCTTCTTGCATTTCACTATTTTTTGTGACCAGCACTCCCAAATACTTGAAGTTGTTACATCTCTCATATTTCTTACCATTTAATTCTATAGATTTATCATTTACAGTCGTACTTTTCCTGGAAGAGAACAGGTACTGAGTTTTGGCACGGTTCACTTTTAGCCCAAATTTTCCTGCCTCCATCTCTAATCTCTTCAGTCCTTCCTAGAGATCTTTGAGTCTTCTTGATATAATATCGACATCATCAGCATAGGTTAGGTTTTGTGATATACGGTTGAACAATGTACCACCTGGGTAGCTGACTTCTGCTTTCCTCATCACCCGCTCCAGGACCACATTGAAGAGCATGGCGGATAGAACATCTCCTTGTCGGAAGCCGTATTTATTTCAAATTCTCTGGTGAGGTATCCTTCTGTTTTGACCTTACATATTGTATTCATTAGGGTCATTTGTATCAATCTGATTAATTTGGCTGGGAATTCCATTTTCACCATAGTCTGAAACAGCTTATTTCTCTTTACACTATCGTACGCTTGCCGAAAATCTACAAACAATTGGTGCACATCCACGTTGTGTTCATATCACTTTTCCATTATCTGTCTAAATATGAAGATATGGTAAGTCGTTGATCTACCCTGTTTGAAGCCACATTGGTAGTCTCCAAGAATCTATTCCACCAATGGTTTGTCTCCTACCCAAGATTTTGGCCAATACTTTATAGACCACACTTAACAGAGCTATGCCACGGTAGGTTTCACAATTGGCCTTATCCTTTTTCTTATGAATTGGGCAAATAATAGCCAGACTCCATTCCTTGGGCATCTGCTCTGATTCCCATATATCCACTATCAATTGGCGAATGAGAAAAGTAAGCTGTTCCCCTCCATATTTAATCATCTCTGCTGAAATATTATCACTTCCTGGTGCTTTATTATTTTTCAGAGATTTTATCACTTCCTTTGCTTCCCCTATCGATGGAGCCGGTACTGGAGTTGTGTCTGTCTATGGTTCTTGCCACTGTTGTCCACACTCCTCTTCATCTACTTCTGCTGTCATGTTCTCTGCAGTGACATTCAACAGTTCACTTTAAGTAACTTCGATTATAAATAAACGGAAGTTTATTAGCAGATGTCCCAGCTAGACCATAGCTCCTTAGATTCGCTCACAATTCGTAGTCACGTGAATATGGTGATTCAAAGAGTGAAAGCGTAGTTTGTACATCCAAAGGTATTAGCTTATTTTTTTAGATAAATTACAAATACTCAGCAAGCTAGATAAGATTAAAAACATTTTTATGACGATGCCCAGGGACGGTAAGATGAGAGAGCCACAGTAGAACAGGAATTCTGCCAAAGTATCAAAATAAACAGTAGATGGCGTTAGTAGTTTTAGTTCACATTGAATTAGTAAAGTCATTTTTACCTCTTCCAATATCATGAAATAAACTGTAAGTAACTATTCTTAATATTTATCCAAACTATATAATGAAATTAAACTCTTATGATAGGATGAAATAACTAATAATGATGATAATATTTGCAAATAAAAAATGAAATATGTAGCACTGAAGTTTAATTGAAAGCAATATATAAAAAGAATAAATACTTTTTCAATTGAAATACGTATGCTAAAACCTATTGCAAAAACTTGTCCTTCAATACGGTTAATACTACCACATTGCTAACAATAGCCAATCACACCTATGTGTTATGGAGAGTGAAGTATGATACATGATTCACTGTTTTCAAACTATTTGTTCTGTTTCCTCATTTACGTAGTTTCTCAAACTTGTGGTATTTTATTGATGTTGCACGTTTCAATAATCCACTTGATGTTCACAATAATTTTTCCACTCTATATCATCATCAATACGAAGATTAAGGTTGGTTTACAGCTCTCTAAATGTATGCTTTAATGAAGAGCTTCCTTTCATGGTTGTTTTTCTAGCTTTTTCTGTAAGAAAGACAGTGATTGGGCTCAATATCTTTCTTGCTTATTCTGTGTGTGGCTATCTCCTGGCTACTTTCCAAAGAGCTAAATTCTTCCACCCGCATAAATTTGTTGTCCAAATCTGGCGTATGCTCACTCTTCTTGATTTATTCCACAAACCACTGTTTCATTTGCATCAATATTCCACCAGTATATCTGCAAATCTTTGTATATGCAGACTCATCAGAATTAACTGCCGGGATTGCTATATCATCAGCAAAGTTTATCATGTCATTCATCATATCATTTTTGACTCCATACACGTGAACTGATGTTTTTTTATTTTCCCTTATTTCCACTCCATGAATTGTTCGTAAAATTAAGTTGAACATAGCAAGCTCAAGGTTATATTGTTGCCCTTCATACTCATGGAAGTAAATTTTTCAAGGTATGTTACAATTGAAGTTCATTTTTTTTACTCAATTCTATTAGCGAGTCTGTGATCATTATATTGTACCATTTTCCAGCAGAGAGTATGAATATACAAATTCATCAACAAATAATTGGTTACAGCAAGAATGCACCTTCTATTTTACGACATCACCGTTGTACTTCAAGTCTGGTCCGCACGGGCCAGGTCCGTAAGGAAAGGCAGTAGCATTGGAGTGGAAGATGGGGTGGAAAAGAGGAGCTAATCTTGCCGCTGACATAAGCGTGCTCTTAACAACAGTCGGCAAGGAGACCACCGGTTGCACGTCCCAAACTACGACGTCCCTAGCAATCCGACTACCAATGATAATGGTAAGAAGGGTAAGTAAGGGACTTGTAAGGAATCATGCAATTCCACAAGAATATTTATTCACATACGACCTCCTTGGCAACGCTGCGCATCATCCATAAGCTGAAAAAATATTTTGAGAGTAAATAAACCTTGCTCCTTAAATGATACCTTTCAGATAAATATGATATATAAATTTTATACCAAATTTTTCTTACAATTAGCCACAATCTGCGATTAAATGTTTGAGTAAAATTTATATTTTGAGAATGTTTTCAGAACGTATAGTCACCTGAATATGATGCGCCATCGTCGCAACCATGATAGATTGTGAGTAAAAATTCTTGAGGAATTGCATGGTTTCATTTACCCTTATCATGAAGGAATTCCACCCAAGTTATGTCTGAGAAGGTCACCTTAATCCGACTGCAACACTAGTGACATGAAAACATTCTGAAATCGCGCAAAATCACATATATTTTTCATAAAAACAGATATGCGTGTAGGATTAACGTTGGTGCAATGGTTGGAGATGGAGAGAATGGCTGAGAGCCCACTGGAATTACAGGGGCCTCTGGATAACTTCTATGAAGCAACAAGAAGAATAGATTTGAGGATAAATGCGTCAAAGACCGAAGTAGTAGATTTTGATAGGGAGATTGGTAAGAAGGATTGTACAATGAAGGTAAATGATGAAATGTTGGAACAAGTAGACAATTTTGTGTATCTTCGCCGAATGTTTGCGAAATATGTTAGGATAGATGAAGACATAATAAGGCGTGGGAATGCTGGGAGGAAAGTTATCGATAGCATGTGGAGGATTTCAAGGAACGAGATTTCAGATTTATATATATTTAGATGATATGAGCTTTTTCCAATGATGGTACTAAGCCATTGATGGTAAAAATAAAGGTAGCGTGAAATACTACTGCGGGTTTTCCTCCTCTTAAGCTTCATCAATCCCTTCGAATTGTGGATGCACGACTCTCCATCGTTTTCAGGGATCCTGGAATCCATGTTTTTAATCCAAGTGAAATTGTTCTCCAGAATCCATCGAGACGGTGGGAGGTTCCCAAATTTAAACGCTGGGGGAAGTGAAGAACCTGCCCTTATAGAAAACCCTGGTGATGTGTGCCAAAAATTATTCGACAGGAAAGCACGAAATCATGCATCAAACCAAGAGGCGATTGCTAATGTATAAAAATTTATATCACTATTATTTAGGCTTGATACGCAAAGGCTTCATATTTCAAAATTCTTTTAGTTTTTAGGAACAAGTTCCTTGTAACTACGAAGATAAATCCAAGTAAGACAAACAACGGGTATGAAAAAGAGTTGACATGGGAAAGGATGGAATGGATGGTTGAGGTCAACCAGCCACTGGATTGAAGTACCGATGATGATGAGCCTTACGTTGGCTTATTTCGCAAAATATTTGGCTTATATACTTAACTACTAACATCTTTCGGGTAATCACTCTATTTTATTTCAGCATTAAATCACTTAATTTTCATTATTCAATTCGCTTTTTTGATAGAGAATAGCCAATGAACTTTACTCCCCAAATATTTTCTGCCACCAATAATGGCTTTTGAATACAATATCAACTCTATCAACAGTGATGAGTAGATATTGTAAGATGAATAACTGACATCAAGGCAGATAAATGGTGAAACTAAATCACGTCAGAATAAGGTACTAAATACTACCGGTTGAAAAGCTTTTGACATACATTTTGGCTATAGATAATTATTTCTCTAATAAATATAAGAAATTGACACACAATGTACATAAAATGGGGAAAAGGAATGTGCACCACTATGAAGTCCCTAAGTATTTTAATGAATGTGATGCAAACAGAATGGTGGTGAGTGTACCTAGATTGTTTAATCAATTACCAAGGGACATGCATGGATTATTACACGTATACGGAGGTTAAAAGAAAACTTTGGAAGTATTTGTTGGAGGACTGACATCTAGGGAGGCTGAGAGACATTGTATGGCTACATATTTATACTGCTCGGTGCGAATATGACAATGTAAGCGTTTTATTGTTTTATTTTATTTTATTATATTGACATTAGAGAGTACCTTCTGATGAGCTTGTTGTGGCTCAGAGGGTCTCCTAAGGTTAAAAATATTTATGAAACTATATACTCTAAGGTTTTTCTTTTTCTAAACATTTTAATGCAAATGTGTATTTGTTATATAGAGTGAAGTGTATTACATATTTTGTGCAGTGGATAGTCCGTATGCTTTTAATGTCTTTTTATTTCTTTTATTTTGTGACCAATGTACTTCAATATTAGATAAAAAATAAAATAATTGTATTACATTTAAAAGGAATATATATTAATTAAATTGTCGGCCAAATAATTGAAATTCTATACATGACAGGCAGTTTGGAGAGATGTACATTATACCTGGCATGAGCTTTGCATAAAAATACAGTCAAGTTTTTTTCCACTTCATTTATTGATTGCATTTAATTTGGTAAATAAAATTTACATTATGACTATCATACTTATCGTAACAAAAATGTAATGTGCTATGTATATCCGAACTTAAAGCTCTATAACTCTCAATAATTTGGATTTCCAAGCTCAATTTTCTCCAAGTTGGGTGCTCCATTTCTCTGTCACAAACTCCACCCTGACACGCTTCGTAATTTGCATTTCTCTCTACGCCTTGTTTTGAATGATGTTACCACTACTAAACCGTCTCATGTTATATTATATGTTCACACTGTGTGCATTAGCGTGCCCAGTGCTTGCTTTCTATCGTATACGAATTCTGTCGATATGCGATGTCTCTGAGCACTTTGCAAAGAATGCTCTTTTCGGTATTTTCCATCTACGGAATATAGTTTACCTTAGCAAACACTTTCAGTGGAACATTTTATGGAATATTGACTCCACATATGTAGAACCATTATTCCGGATGAAAAAAATCAGAGCTTAAATAGATGTTTCTTTTATGTAGCTTACATTTAACTTGCTTTGGATACCACATCATCAGTGCATCACCTCCTGTCATCAATTAAAATATTGAATTGCTTCATTTATCACTCTATTTTCCTCTTTGATGACCACTTTATCTCTTCATATGTCCTTATTTTGGCTTCCATCGTAAATGGCTTCAAATGCTGTGTCTTTGGTCTTCCTCGGTGATTCTTCCCATTCATTGTCCCTTTTATAGTTTTTTTCAGGAGGCATCACAAAGAGCAATGATGAAAATGTGCATCTAATTGATTTGAACCATTCCAAAAGATAATTAGATTAGCTAGATGTATACAGAAGTAACTGTAGTTCAACGACTATGTAAAATGAGTATTTTAAGTGTCCAAGGTTGTGTCTCGCAGCATCTCATATCTTCTTAACTCAAATGTCATTCCTGAGGGTCGAGGGAGCCGACCTGTATAAACTTTTTATTTCATTCGCAAACTGATATTCCCTCATCCTTGATGAATTCACCTAAAACAGCATGCCTTGCTCCCCACACGAAAATGCCCGAAAAAGATGGTACGACCAACTCTACGAAACGCAATATCATTCCTCGTCTTCGTATAAATTTTGCGGGCGAACGAAATTTTATATGATTTCGACCCGGGCGAAGTAATCAAAATACCCGTCGTTGAATCACTTTTAAAAAAGTCTCCCCTCCTCCACCTTGAATATATTTTCCGCCCATCACATCCATCTATCTCAGCCCTGATGCCATCCAGGCCTAGAAATATTCTCCCGCGACTACCCACCTTCCCTTCACCCACCAGAGTAAATATTTCGTGTCTTTCCATTCCGTCATTTTAGGTTTGAACCTATAATGCCCGGTTATATAAACTCTAGCAAAATATTTACTCATTACTTTGACCGAGGTTAATGCGTTCTTATTTTTATAACGCTCAAGTAAAGTAACAGACACTATGATGTAATATGTGTATAACCTGAACCCTCAGTTAACATTAAGTTAACGAAAAGTCTACGTCAATTTACTGTTAACGTTCATCATCATTGTGAATAAAGTCTTCGCGGGTTTTCCACCAGGTCAGTCGTTCAGCCAAAGCCGACGTTTCGATGGATGACTCTGCCGTCGTCCTCAGGGCGTTGAGTGAGTCTTACATTCATGATCATTGAATGACTTCGGCTTTCCCGGTGTATTGCATGGATGAAGGTCTCTCGGGATCCTATACGGGTTAGTAGCTCCATATCCAGCATTTTGGAGCCACTAACCCGGGTGAAAACTCGAAAGACCATCCGTTCATCCTCATTGTTTCAATCCTAAGATTGATTGATTGCAGCCCTTCATTCTTCCCTATTTATTGCTGACTTTATTATGGTCTATCTAACCTGGTGTTTCTTCTTTCCCGTATCCTTCTTCACTTGGCCAATGTATTTATCTCTTGGTCTTCTTCGTGGAATTTTCCCTTCTATTTTTACACCTATTATTTTCTTGAGCAATGAATTGTGTCTCAGAGTGCCTCTAATCCACCTGGATCTTCTTTGTATTACCATTCTCCGTATTCATTCATTTAAGTATTCTACCAGCTGATTGGTAGGTTCTTGAACAGTCCCCATCCTGTATCCCAATTTCTGAGACATTGCCTCCCTTTCCCTCCTAAGGATGTCCCCCATTAGATCTCTCTTAAATTCCTCGTATCTTCTACCTCCTCTTATTTCGTCCAGAACTCCTATCCTCTTTCTTCCTCTACCACGCTTCCCCAGTGTTCTCCCCTCTATCACCCTCTTTAGCATGCCCTCTCCTCTCAAAACCTCTCCACATCCATCTCTTCTGCCTTCTCCGAACCTCTGCCACAAGCTTCCTCTTCTCTCCAAATATCCAATACCTCCTTGTTCGTCTTCCTTCCCACCCAGCTCACCCTCTCCATCCTTCTCCAAACCCACATCACAAAAGCCTCAAGTCTACGCACATTCTCCCTTCAGACCTATCTAATTCGGCTCTTCCGCATACTTCTTTATCATATCAGTTCATTATTCTCTCTTCAGATTATTATTTTCTGGTCAGCTTTTCCGATGGTCCAAGTCTCTGACCCGTAAAGGTCAACACGAAGGTTTTCACGTTCTGCTTCATTGTTTCTGTTTCCACGTTGAGCAGAGCAGTGGTATTTCCATCGTCATGCTCTCTTAGCTTGAGTTATTCCAAATTCAATGCCCGTCGTGCTTTTTATATCCCATGTGATAGGTCAAAGCTAACGTTAGGCATACATTATAAAACCGAGCGTACATAATTTTCCAAAAACTAGCCTGCGAATTATACTTCACTGTCTAATTACGCAGTTAAGCGTAGTTTAAAAAGCGTGAAAGGTTTTGCACATAATAAAAAAGTAGTGGAACTTTAAAAAAGTTTCAATCTCCAAAAAAACTAGAGTTTCGGCATTACGCAGTATCGTCTCTAGGCATTTGCTTGCAATATTTACAACGGAGCTTCAGAGACTTGGCATACATGTGCAAAAGGCAAATAATTTCAAAAGAATTTTAGACAATGGCTTCAAGAAAAAAGTATTTTGGAAGAAAGCCAATTTTAGTAATACTCCAAAGTTAGGTACCTACATGGTACCGGAGTTTCTGAAACAAGTAGCCATAATGCAAAGTGCCTTTACAATCTAAGTCACCATGTTCGCGTGCTCTTTAAAGCGATACGTCAACATATGTTCTTTCAAGTTCTTTGATAGCCAATTTAGCATCATAAGTATTATTATAAAAATGGTTATCCTCAATCACTCTTTCTTGGCATGAATTTTTTATGAATGTAATAAAAAAATCAGTCCAAAACCCACTTGTTCCTCTTCCTAAAGCCCGATGCGAGAGTGGACCTGTCGTACAGTCCCGGGACAAGGGTCACGAATTTACAGCCGGGATCCTCCCGGAATTTGGCCAATTCAGCCTGTTTGTTTCGAGCTATCGACAGGGGTATCATAGGGAGTGTAGAGGCATCACGCGTGAAGAACGATCCGTAAAGGGAAGGTAGGAACTTGTAAAGGGAAGGTTATAATGAGTTAATACCTCGTTCAGTTGCTGTTATTGTGTGAGGGAAGAAGTAATTCTGGCACTTATCTGTTCGGGAGTGTACCTCCTTAATTTCACCGTTTCTTCTGCTTTAAAGATGTTATGAGGAGGGGGAAAAATACTCCCAAATAAACCTGAAGCTCTTCTAGTATGAAAATGTTGAGCAATCTCAGCATTGCATGTATCCTCCCAGTCTTTAGCATTTCCCAACCAAAGACGCAATGTATTCAATATATGCAAAAATATGTGTGAAAAATGTTTTCAGTTCTCTCGGAGTGGTTTGTAGCTGAGCGAATTTCTCTATATTTCTTTTATTTTGCTGATTTGATTTTTCTACGCTGGGTAGGTACCAACGTGAGGCACACTCGAGAAGTACATTCAGAGAACCTGTTGATCTGCGGCTGACCAATTCAAAACCTATAAATTTACATTGGCCTCTGTATTAAATCCAAGAATATAATGTCTAATGAAAGACACATACTTTCCATCATGTGATTATCTGGCGAGAAGTAGAGGCAGAATATCATAATGTACGAGTAACACACATTCGATCTTTTACTAGATTTAATTGAACGTAAAACGCGTTTAAGCTTGTTAAGCAGTCATCAGGAGTGAACAGTCTGAAGTTCTAGTTCCAGGTGGCTAGCTAGTCACATGAAAAGAGTCATAGGTAAACTCAAATAAACTGGGACTGGTTATATTTTTAATTTGCTAAAGACAGAAAATTCATGCAATTAAAATATATTTTACCTGCTGGGTTAGGGATTCATAAGGGGAATGAAAAAGTTCAGGACATCACTACGTCGTAATTTCATAACTATTACACAATGATATGTTTTTCCATATATCTAATATATAATGCATATTTAAATATAAATTATTGTCGAAATTGTTATTTCAAAAAATACAGTATTTTAAAAGAAATAATGTTTGAAAAATATTCATTATTTACTCGTACCTGCAAGTCGATTACTTTCTTTCTTAAACCAACCACATATCTCTAAAGTTGACACTTTTTCTACAGAGTATTATTTTTCAATTCATTTCCGTGAAACTACATTATTAGGACTGTCCTGATGGATTCAACTTTCAATTCTAGTCATCGGTGAGTGAAAAAACAATTGCTGATAAGGTTATAATGTGTACAACCATTTACCGTACAACCGTACGCAATAGTTTTGCCGTTATACAGTGCTCCGCCAATGTAACGCGTTCTGCATTGCGAATTCGGAAATTATTGGGCGTATGATGATAGCTGTCAGCGTGATATGTCACAGAATTCCGCTCTAGCTCATTATAAATTATTTCATTTGAGGATTATTATAAAACTCAGTCAGAATTATTTATACTATCAAAATTCAGGATAATGTCGATTTTTCAGGACAAATGGCAACACAAAGCGAGGCATTTTCTGTCTTTTGAGTGAATACTATCTCCTAGAATCTCCAAGAATTCCTTCACCCGGATAATAAATGTTTCGGTATGAACGAATAATTCAATGGGTAGCGACCCTTACATGCGTCACGGAAAGGATGGGGAAAGGAAAAAGAAACAAAGAAGAGAGAACGGATTATTATCATTAAGGTACTCAACCGGTTAAGATAGGTTTAAATGGAAGTGAGTAAAAATCTTCTTGGCCTTTTTCATGAGAAGGGCCTTATTTACCAATAATACTTCTTTCATTATCTCAGCATGCGTCCTTCCCTCCTTCATCCCGTCCATAAAACCTAACATCTCTTCCTATTCCCCGCTTAGCCAACATTCTCCCTTCGATCGTAGCCCTTCGCTCCTCAGTACCTCCTAAAACCACCGACTTTGCCTCCTCCTAATTTTCTTCAGAAGTTTCCTTTCCTCACCAACCGTACGAAGCACTTCCTCGTTTGTCTTCCTTTCCGTCCACCACGCCTTCTCTATCCTTCTCCGAAACCACCTCTCGAATACCTGCAGATATAGGAAAAAAAAGGGAGAGACTGAGAGAATGAGGAAATAATAATAATAATGGCGTTTATTTAGCAATCGTTATTCAATTACAGTATACATTACAATACCTGAATTTTCCAAATTACAATATTCCAATTGCAAAAAAATAATGCTACATAATTTTTATACAGAAAATTGTGATACTTCCTGCAAATTTTATACTTAAACTTCTTGAGACTTCAGTACGCGATACATTTTACACGTTAACCTCAATGTCTTGTGTGTATCAACCATTCTTTTACCCTTCTTTTAAAAATATCTAGATTTTTAATAGTTTTTCGTTCTGAGGTCATCGCGTTGTATAATAACAATCCCCTATAAAAAAAGTGAGGCCTGTGTTGATGTCTTCTCTCTCATTGGTAGGTGCAAATTACTATTTATTCTAGTAATGAATGGAGACAGAAAGATTGGGGTGGGCGGGTAAAGGGAACGACCCAGTCCTTCCTCTCGGGGTATTTGGGAGGGGAAGCGGGGGAAGAGAAGAGAGAGGAGGAGGTAAAATGATTGCATTAATGCTGGATGAATATGTAAATCTTATTCGCATTCACTCCATATCCGGGGTCGACGTCGGCCTCTCGAGACAGAGAGGGGAGAGAGACAGTTGAGAGTTTGAAGTCTGAAGAGATAAGAGACGGAACGAGCGGGTGAGAGAGAGACGTAATGAATTGGGAGTGCAAATGTTATGTGCCGCGGCCCGGAGTTTGAGAGGGACCCCGGTTGGCGGTCGCAGACGACGGCAAACAACGGAGGAGGGTGCCCCGGGAAGGGTTAGGGGGGGGTCTCGACCCGGGCGCAAAGCGTGCGGGCCGTTTCGACACTCTCCTCCAGCGAGGAGACACTCACTGCTTACATGAACGCGGCGCACTTGGGAGCTCCGCCCATCGCCTCTCCAGAAAGAGGGGCCCCGGGCGGGGGCAAGGGCGGGCGCGGCGGCCGGGGAGAGCCGACGACGGGGCGACGGTGAGTTCGGCGGCGTCCCCGCGGGAGACGGCGTCGAAGTCGTCGGCCGAGAAACAATGTCGCTCCGACTGAGACTATAAAAATCGGAACTGCTCAATTTGTGAGACGCTCCTGGGAAGATCTCGCGGATAAATTTCGGAAAAATCTGGAAATTATAGCTGTGCTGGTATAACATTGTAGTGAATCGACTCCCATCAAAGTGATGCCAATTTTAAGATTTAAAAGTATCTAAAATACCTTTCATTAATGAAGATGGATTAGGAGCACGAGCTAAGAAGTGATTCAAAATACTCTGGAGAGTCATGTGCTCAAGTTAGCTCATGTGTTCTTGATTATTATAATCAAGAACAGGCATTATTTTTGCATATATCTCATGCATTATTTTTGTAATTCAAGGCCCTAGAATTTTCATTTCAGTACAGCATTAAAAAAATAAAATCACCATAACATTTTTAATATCTATCATAATTAAAATGAGTTATTCTATATATCACCAGTAGTTATTACTCCTATGATTGGTTTTCTGCAGATCTGAGCCCTATTCTCATTCCAGCTAGCCGCTTAATCCCAACCTAAATTGTATCTACCGATCCGTCCTTATATTGACATATCTCTTGGTTTCTTTAATGCATGCCATCCTTGGCCTTCCTAAGTTATTCTTTCAATCATATCTCTTTCCACTATGGTTTCGAGGAGGTTGTCATGTTTTTTAATATGGTCAATTCATTTGTCATTCTCCATCGCAGTTTATCTCAGGCTAAAATACTTCATACAATCAAGGAAAATTACTAGAGTGATTAGTAATACTTATTACCTAATTATAACACAGAAACCTAGTCATTCTACTATGACGTAACCGTCTTCGGTGTATAAATTCCCAAAATAACAGCATTAGTAGGACTTCGACAGTATAATATATTTAAATGGCATCTCCCACTGTGAAAAACCTCCTTTAAATTTACCAAATGGTTAAAAGACGCAGTAGGTAATCATTGCGCGAGTTAAATGGGTCATTCCCGTGAACACGGAGACCTCTGGCATTTGAATCGGAAAATCGTGACTTTTTATGCGTTTCGCATGGATCCCCAATAAATTTAAATTAAATCCAACGCCATACGTCAGGGGTAGAAATGAAGTTCATAACCCGTCGCGTAATGTTCCCCGTTCGCGGGTTAATCCGAAACAAAAAGTGAAAAAAAAATTTAAACAGTTTATTTATTTATGGGGAACCGAACCAATTCAGCATTACATCCAATGTGACCATAAACAAGCATTCCAAATCATTTATCGAACATACGTCGTGTACGGGGCATTTTCTGCTTCACGAGAACTCTTCTATCTTCCTGGGAGAGAGTCAAAAACGCTCGGAGACGTGGAAACAGAAGAAGAAGACCAGGCCTTATCCGGTCGAATCCGGGAATTCCTCTCGTCCGGAAAGCCTTAAACGCGTACCCGTCTGGCACGAGTTCAGGGGGGAAATGACCGAAAGGGGGAATTTTTCAGCCTCTTTCTTTTTAGCGCCTTTCCGGTGGACGGGAGAAAAAAAAATATGGGGTGTAAAAAAATTCTGAAGGGAACGGATATGTGGCCGGGGAATTAACGTTACGCCGAAACAATTACGGGATTTATGAACCCCACTGACCCCCTTTTTTCGTTCGTTCGTCCTCAAACCTCCCCCCCCCCCCTTCTCCTCGCTCACAACACTCTCTCCACCTGGAATCGTCCCCCGCACCACGGAAAAAATAAAATTAATAATACGGGCGAGAGGAGAGCGACAATGGCCACATATCTCTCACTCTCCATGCTTTCCCCTCGGCCTTGTCAACCCCCGTGGATCGCCGACTTCCTGACTCCTTTCTCCCTCACAACTCACTCCCCCTTGCGGTCGCTTCAACCCCCGGTATATTCCCTATATAAAGGAAAAATTAAACGAATCGCAAGCAAATTGTCCTTCTCACTGTCCTCGCTCCCACGATTTAGTGAATCATAAGGATGGTAACGAGCCAATGGCGTATTTTTGGACGCAGTAGTGTTAGTAGATTTGTGCCTACTTTGACACCACTGCCGAAGTTTAGATTAGAGTTTGAGAAACTTAGTTGATTTCACGTTTACTACTAACTAAAGAAACAACAAATGTTTAGATCATTAGTGGAAGAGAAACTTTTGCTTTCGATGCTTCAACCAGAGCCGCATTAACAACATCAATTTTTAACATATTTCCTTTAATTTCTTAAATAAAGAAAAATTCAATTAATCGCATGCCAATTCTTCTTCTCTTCGCCATCACTCCAACAGTTAAGTAAATTATGAGGATCTTAACAATGCAAAGGCTTATTTTAGTAGTAGTAGATTTGGGTTTAACTTGACTCAAATGCCAAAGCTAGGCGCTGAGTTTGAAAAACGTTATTGATTTCCAGATTGAAGAAATGACGGATATTTTATTCAGTAGTGGTATGTAGACTTTCGTTTCAAGTGCTTCAACCGGGGCAGTATTAATAGCGTCTGGGGATCCTCACAGTTCAGCACTATTACCATATAATTTGATACACACATATTCCAAGGGTCTATTGGAGCCCTCACGGACTAGTGCCCGGTGGGCCTTTGCCCCAAGACAGCACTGGCTCACAAGCTTATGTATAGGTGAATTAACCCTCTTATATTTCAGAATTACTTTCATGAAGGAACGACAAGTCTTCAATATTTGATTGTAGCCTGAAGAACTACTGGAAGGTTCGCTGATCAGGACAACTACTCGATGAGATAGGTTGTTTCTCTGATAAAGTACGTGTGATATGGACAAAGTTTACTATACTTCCAACATAATGTGATAGCACTAACTAAGCTGAGAATAAAAATATAGTAATGGCAAAGGCTATATCATACCGTCTAACTTGAGATTTTAATCCAAAGGGTCCGAGGCCGGATAAAAACCCGTGATATTTTGGTTTGCTGACCGGTATCCAATGAAGCACCACTGGCTGGAGCATAAAATGAGGTTCAGAGGCACTCACCTGAAGTTTTTCACTATGGGGTAGAAGAAAATGTCCCATTGCAAAATCAAAACGGCAGTTTAATTTCCTTCAGGTGTCTCTTCGAGGCTCAAATGAAAAAATTCGAAGCTGCTTGAAAATAATGCTGATTGGAGAATTCCATTTGGCATATTGCTTCACAGAGACGAATGACGCAGTTGAAGTAATCATTACATTTGTTGGCCGTACGAATGAGGGAATTTAAAATAATTGGAATTTGCTTGCACATGGGTCCATGTTAGGGGTTTAGGAAATACATAGTTAGTCTTTTCGGCAATGCTGAAGGGTAATAGGATTACATACGCCTCTGAAATAAGGCTATAGCTGAAATAGCGCCACAGCAGGGTTCAACGCAAACCTACAGTTTGGCTTTTCAATGTGCTGACAGAAAATTTCCCAGACTTCCAACAAAGCAGGGTCTTAGAATCATCACCTGTGCAAACCAAGAGTCGAGTGGGTTTGGATGGAGTACTGCCAGTATCGTATTTTCATAATACCTTGAATAAGATGGCTGACAACAGGAGTGGAACTTTCGTTATCTTCGAACCAAGCTTTTGGTTATATATTTTGGGGAAAACCAAGTTCAGAAGTTGTAATTCCTAGTGTGAAGCCTGACCTTCCCTCTCCAATAGCCAATGAATGTCATTTTTACATTTCAATATGTAATTATAAGAGGCAATCATAGGAGCAAAGAGAAAAGGAATCGAAGAAATTATGGAGGCAAATGGAAAAGAAACTAATACGCCTCGCTTCGCAGATGACATCGCTATCTCAGCTGAAAATCAAGAGGAATTGCAGGCCTCATTGTATATGATGGAAAAATATAATCTGAAAATTAATAGGAAGCAAACAAAAACCATGGTATGCATAAGAGAGAAATTGAAGGAAAAATTACACCACAAGGAGAGAAATTAATACTTAGAATCGTTCTCTTATCTCGGAAGTATAATCATATTGGATGGAAGAAGCACGGCAAACATTAGAGTAGAATAGCTCAAGTTAAGACAGTTTTCCTGATGAAGAGACCACTACTTTGCTCGAATCCCCCCGAATGTTCTATCCTCTTCAATTCCAAAAGCATCACTATAAAACAATATTACTACATATTAACAATGTACTACATACCTACCAAAAGAATGAAGTAGATGATGAAGAAGTAGAAGAATAAAAGAGATGCTTTCATTATTTCCTGAAGTAATTAATTCCACTATAAAAATTCATATTCAATTAATATCATAAAAGTGAAATATTTTGCCACTAAAAGGGTACACACCACTGTTTTTTTCAAACAGCTGACAGTGCATTGAAGCTATGATCCTTAGTGAAAATTCTGCTTCTGTATGCAAACATTGAGTGTGACTATGGAAGCTTAATGCTTTTGTGACAAGGTTTTCCACCAGTTCTGAACAAGCTAGTGAACATTTGATGTACAATTTCACATACACTTCTCCATTGAGCATTTTTTAAATTATTTTATCACTTTTTAAAACAAATTTACTAACTTCAAAATGGATTATTGCCACGCGCTCAAAGTTAGCCCTTCCTTCACCTGTAAACGCCATCTTTGAGTCGACCGATGACAATGAGTGCTATGACATGATAAGCATGAAATAAATTTCTAATTCTTGACTAATAGTTATATATTCTGCAGGTAAATTATACAAACTTGCAGATTTCTAGCCTATAGCGCTGAAATTATACTAACCGAAGTAAACTTCAACATATCTCTCAATGCAGCAAGGAAATCTCTGTTATGAATCTTTAAGGAGACTTTTCGCCCTAATCAAGTGGCATTTTGAGTGGACTTTTGCGATGAAAAAGCCAACTTAGCACTTATAAATTATTAACTACTAACGTTTCAACTAATAAAAATGATGTGTTGCATCAAGTCCATCCAGCAGTAACAGTATCTTCTACACAGAAAGAGAAGTACGAGAAATCTATCAATATCGGTTATCAATATCGCTTCTGGTTAGATTCTATTGTAATTGTAATCTTGATCACCAATTTATGAATCAGTAACTTTATGAATACATTTTTTGATCGAAGTGAGGAAAATTATGAATTATTTTTAAAATTGGTTCTAAAAGAGTCTTTGATAGTACCGCTTTTGCTGACCTTCCTGCTTGCCTCTGTTTTCAGTGAGTAACTTGATTTAAGCGAGTGGAATGTTAAAATAAAACTTTAAAATTACGAGATCTATTCCGCAACTGGCATTCCAGGTGAACTCGTGATTCTTAAGGACAATAAGGACGGAGATCGAGAGCATTATAAATCCACAGTCCTTAAGTAACCTAGCCAACAAAGTGACATAATTAAAACAGAAATGTTATAAAATTATTCCGCCAATATTCGAAACTCTAAATGAATTCAGCCAAACATTGCATTTATAGCATATAGTTCCGTTTCATCAAAGATAAAGATAAAAACCCAAAAGAAATTATATTTCTGGAAAACTTTGCTTCACGGTTATACCTCTAAAGTAGGGGTATGACTAGAGGTATCAGAGTAAGCAGTAATTTCATTTATTTATGGCTTCAATGTTGTGTAAAAATAGTAAAGCTAATCAACGCCAAAACTCGAGGTTTTATTATTACTGGTAATATTATTTAAATAAATACCTGACAACTGGATCAATATCCGCAGGAAGGTAAGCTAAGCAATTCCTTCGTCTATGCTTATTCCAACATTCTACAAATGCCATGGCTAACATAACCCCTGTCGTATTCAGAAGTTCTATTTCAACTAATTCATTCTCTAAAAAAATGAAACTATGTGTTATATTATTACTATCTTGCAACACGAAAAATAATTCTCAGTACATATTTCAATGCCAAGGTGAGGAATGCAACGATAAACATTCGAAATAGCAGTTCAAGAAAAAAATATTTATGTAATTTATCATGCAGATGAGCGCGCACCAAATAGTTTAAAAATTGCTGTTTTAAATTAATACTGCACTCTTTCCAAGCACAAATAGGTACACTTTTTTAAATCAGCCTCTGAAGTGCAGGTCTGAATTGTGTTTTGAGAATATAAATGAATAAACGCAAATTGTTCTTTATCTTTAAAAAACATATGTTCAGACACGATGGTGATATCCTTCCATCACAAGTATTCAGCTATTCATATGAATGAACATGTCACATGTTCTGACAACCGATCTTTGATAATGTGAATTCACCTTAAACTAGCAACATGATACAGGCCTCAGCTTGACGTGAGTGATCTAAAGCTGATTGAAATACATGAATCTATTGGGTCACCAAAATTCCTGCTGTGTCTGAAGTATATGCGGGGAAGCAATGGTGCTATCTGCATTGAGACACGGTTCATTTCTGATAAGTTCTGACAATTTCCTCCCTCTTTCTGTTGCAATCTCATTATAACTCATAACTATTATTATTCATAATTTGAAAACCTTGGCGAGTTTCAATTATGAGTTTGATTTCGTTAGCGAATCTGATTTTGTTGACGATCCGAAATTGGAAATCTGTGAGTAAATGTCATCGCCTCTTTTCGACTTTTCCACGACATAATGGCGAGTCAATCAAGAGCAGGAAGTGAAGCAATCAGGGAAATTATTTTTGCCTTACCGCGTGCACGCCCTGGCGATAATCGATTCTGGCAAAGGCGCTTTGTGGCAAGTTTCAATTTCTCTCAATTTATTAACATTTACGGTCCTGATTACAGGGCTGTCCCTAATTTATCCTGGTAGATTAAAATGTTCCGATTCGCAGTCAATATTACTGTCCCGAAATGCGCCAAGTTCCACGAATGCCAGATTCAGAATTAGATGTGCTATGTGAAATTTCTTCTTGTTGTTATATCCCTGCCATTATCTTGAAATAAAATTAAACTTATAGATGCATATTATTATGTACAATAATATCCTTTAATGAGGAGCAAAAGAATTCCAATCAGTCACTCCAAAAAGGTAACACTATGAACCAAAATGTATTTCCTTCGTAAAATAGTTTGTTAATACAGAAACAAGCTTTGTTAAAAAAACTGGCCTTGAGCATCTTCAGAGCAGTTATATGTAAAGCAAGTATATGAGGGGTCAGAGGACTTCTATATTTCTCGTTGCGTGGTCCATTCAGCGAGAAAATGTGCAAGAGGCATTTGGCTGCTTGCACAATGAACCAATAGGTATAGGAAGTAAAATTAAGGGTAAGTACCTGCAATATTCACATCAACTCATGTGATAGAATAGGTTAAAAATTACGGCCTGGTTATATATCAATTTGCCTTCATAAAATTGCCATGGAAGACAGTTGAGGAGGATATTTTTGATCAAAATTAAAATAAACATGTGCAAATTTAGAAGGTTTCTAACATTATAATATAGGTTGTTACTTTACAGGCCATTATATTATTAAAATAACTACCAGTTGCTCATTTTTGAAAATATTTCTAACAATATAGATAGATAATTGTACTGTTCAAATGAATGAGTAAGTACCATAGGCAGGAATTCATAGTAGTAGATTTATTTTTTTTGGTGAGTCAACTGCCGAGGTCATTCTAAACTGCAGATAGCTGAGACGAAGCGATCATAGGGATCATAATTACTCATAACGCCGGCCATCGAATGTAAGTCATGCTTTGGAAGATTGAAAGATGAGTAGAGTTGTAGCATAGAGAGGACAAAAGAAGTTGAAGGTTAGCCAGTTTTGTAGCTGCACAGTTTATAACTGGTAACTACTTCAAACACATTAAAAAAAGATAAAAACAAGTTTACCAATCTTTATCAATTCTTTTGACTGTAAAAAGTAATGTGTAAAATTGTATCAGAGTGAATTTTTTCACTGTCACGCATACGTGCACAATAATTTTAAAAACGTATACCTAGACAGTTGACAGTTCAAAGTCTTCTACGAAAGAGGTATTATTCATGCTAGAAAATATCGATCTACTCAAAAACACACATCGACTAAAATCGTAGATATTACTTCTACTTATCTCAAAATATTTCAAATCAATGCCTTCCCGCTCTGCTATGTTTTTGCATAATGTTTCGTTGCTTGAATACTATCTAGTATAATGTTTCATCTATGTATATCATTCCAGTTAATAGTTCATCCAAGGAAGATATAGTATTAGCGTCATTCTCTCAAGGTAAAAATGATAGAATTAGGAAATGTGTGAAAAGTTCCTAATGTTGTCCAATTTTATTTTATCCCTATTTCCGCAGGAGAGAATTTAGATTTAAGGTATGGTGACCTGACCTCGTAAGAAATCTCAATAATACGCCTACATGGTGAGACTTGGATTCAGAACACCAAAGACCATCCGTTCATCCATTGAACTGTCTCCGATGATTTGTTGACCATATTATCCAAAAACACTACGCTTCAAGGGTCGCCCCATTTCACAAAAGGCGAGGGAAAAGACGGATAGGGACATCAAAAGCTGTGATGTAATGTGTCCACGGTCAGCTTTTTGGATAACATTCCTCTAGTTAGCTGCATCGTCAAATCAAGGCTTTAATATCCAAGGAATTAATTACTATTTGGTTTTTCCGGTATGTGGCGAGAAAACTTATTCATCAGCCGGTAGTGATGCACGTAGAAGAAGAAAATGTATTTCGTGATACGAATTCAGCTTTGTGAACTTGACGGGTAAAATCAAGGTGTTAAAGATAATCAAGGTGTCAACCTATTCCAGTCTTGCCTCGGCGTTGAGAAATGCTCTTAGACTTAAGAGAGGGGAAAACACAAGTATATGATGCTGAGAATGTTTACTTTGTGGGTTATTTTTAATCCCACTGAGATCCAATTCCTCTGAAGTGTCAATGACACCAGAGCTCTTAATCTAGGCCACAAGGGTTCCATGGAACTTTCACCCCATTTTGTAAGGCAACCATTGTCACAGGAGCACGAAGTGAGCAAACGAATATGTATGTGTACAAATCAAAGTATCACATAACGAATTTCCATTCATTCGTCTTCATCATCAATGGGTACATATAAATATTGGTTCACTTCAGCGTTAAGCCTTACATTACTTTCCATCCTATTCTAACTTAGTTAAACGCTGATAGCGTTACCTTTGTGCATCCCTCTTGATTTTTGCATGCATCAGTCCCTTATTCTTCATCGCGAGGCCCTCCCTTCTGCTTATCGCTATGATATACAGCGTGCGCATTCGTTGCCTCAGGGTACCTCATTCATTCAAATAATTTCTTGTATCTTACCCATTTCTTTGTAAAGGATCAATAATTTTTAAGTAACTAGAAATAAGAATGTTCACAATATACACCACATTTTATTCAACACCAAAAGACATTGAGAATCGTATGAAATATACCTGTCGTCAACCAAATACATTTTTTGATCCTACGACAAATGATTGGTAAAAAAAGGTCGTGGAGACTATTACCTGCATGGACGGTATTGAGCAAGGAGCTGATATATGTATTTCAATTTGTGCATGAGAAAATTTGAGACTATATATTTGCTTGAGATTTCCGGCATCATTTTATATGGTATTACACAGGCATGGCAATAACAAATTAACGAATGACCATTTACAACCTCTCCCTCTTCTTGGCTCCGATAGTTTTGCTGAGATCATTTATGAAACAAAGGGATACGTTCATTTATTACATCATGGTTAAACAATAACGGCTTTTCGGCAGTCATTTACGCCATAATTGTCCCCAGATAAGCGGAACGCTTTCTTCACCAAAACCTTCACACCTTATATAAGCCTCGGTTGGACTCAAATACAAAAGGATATCGATGAATATATTATGCCAACAGCGAAAATGTATCTATTCAAAATACCTTTTAGTAACAGAGATTATCTTCATAAGCTAAAAACAAAATATTTTATGAAAAAAATATAAGACGAAATCAGCGGTGCCTGAGTGTAGACAGCCTGAATGAGGCAGCTGAGGACACTTATTTCAAAAATTATATCATGAAGATTGAGCTAAATTAAAAAATTACTCACTCAATGAAAACGAAGCTGAAATAGTCCTTTCAATGTCCGAATTTGTGAGAAAGATGTAAGAATTGATAAACAAGATAGAAGAGCGATATTGTTTTAGATAACTACCAGGCACAAGTACAGGGCTTTAAGCTGCATGTTCAGATGCAGAAAAGGATACAATATACTTAGATGGCTAATGTAGAAAGCACCCACAGTACAGAAAAGTAAATCCAAGTAGATAAGTCAGTACCCGTGACACAAGAAGTAAGTAGAAAATTGCGAGATTGTTAATTGAACTCGCGAAATGGAACGTTATTTATTTATGGAGGTGACTGACAGCTTTGCATCATCATGAAAACGTGGGCAGTAAGGGTGGGTGGGTGGTTTAAACAAAAAACGCGACGTAAGTATTAGTCTCCTCTTCACGAAAGGTGTTGCACAATGTTAGCATTGCATGTGACGGGACGGAGTACCGTACTTGAAGAGCTCTCCAAATGGCACCCGAGTAGAGATTCCTCTGAAAACTCTCGGCCACGGAGAGGATTCAAATCTGGGCCTCCAGGATGGGGAGCCAGCCCTCTAGCCACCACAACACATACCCCATCCTCACGTAACCCGTTGTCGAAACAATTTCCATCTTGCAAACGCGATAGCACGTGCGCAGCGACCTCGACGAAAACAAGATCTCGCAAAGCGGTCAGCCTCCGATGGGCAACCGAAGGGACTGCTGCCCCCGGACATCGCTCATCTGCGCGTATCTCTTGGACGGCGGTTCTCAACCTGGTGGGTGCGCGATGGTTCAAGTGGTACGCGAGAAATATTGGATAACATACATAAAAATGGCATATATGTATATTCCCATATCGTGAGGGGCCTAATCACAGGTTAAATAACTGAGTAGAAGGCGTCTTGGCACAACAAAGTGATTTTTTCCTTTAAAGATCCTCCAAATCAGGCTCTCGCTCGCAAATATCCACAAATGTTCTAAATTATGTAAATAGTGATTTTTTTAAATTGATTCCATTGTGCATTTTTAAGGATATATCTTTGCAATACTACTACAATTACGCTACTAATACCTATTTTTCGGCATATTTGCTGCACATCTGATCCATTCAATAAGGCCAAATACGCATTTATTGGCTTTTATATTCCCCTGTGATATCGCAACTCTTGGTTCCACCTCTTCTCATGTTTTAATTATGGAACACGTTCTTCAGTAACTTTGTGGTATTCCATCACTAAATTTATTTCTGGTGGAGACTTCTACAAGACCACAAGAAAAATTCAAACATACACGACCCGGATTTCAATGCTTAAGCATCATCTTCAGGTGATTAAAAAACATACAACAACTCCTTAACTTAACAACTCCCTACTCCTGTGTTAACGTATATAAGGAGCTGTTGTATGATTTTTAATCACCTGAAGGTGATGCTTAAGCATTGAAACCCGGGTCGTGTATGTTTGAATTTTTCCTGTGGTGTTGCAAAAGTTTCCACCAGAAATGAATTTAAATTATGGGTCTAATTAATTTGAATAAAATTCATAAACTCACCTCAGTCATGCAAGAATGTGCGAAATTTTGAATTTAAAAAAACTTTCGCTTGGACTAAGATCCCAGGAAAAGGAGATTTCTTTCATTGCGAATTTCGCTCATTCGCGATTTTTTTCTTTTTTTTAGCTAAATAGGTGAAGGAGGGTTAAGCAAGTCGGAAAAGGTCGGGAACTACTGCTCTAGGTGGACGAGAGCACGTGCGACCATCCCCTCTGCACCCATCCAGCCTCCCCGCAACACAGACACACACACATACGCCCTCGTGTGCGCCTCACACTCCCGTCCCTCGCACGCTGCCCTCCCATCTCTCCTTTGCGTTTTTCTCTTACAGCCTCTCCACCCATCCACCTCCTTCTTTCGCAGCCTCCCTTCCGGAGAGGAATGGGGAATCCAGCACCAATTCCTCCCCGTACACCCGACTGCTCTCTTGTGGGGAGGGGGATGGTTGCAAACCGGATTGAGGAAGAGAGAGACGGACGGAGGGGAGAGGAGTAGGGAGATGGAGGGCAAATGGAATAGTTGCATGAGATGGGGTAGTGAGGGAGTGAGCACAGATGGAGAGGGGAGGAAAGAAGGTAAAGATTAGGAGGGGGGATGGAGTATGAAAGAATGAGTCCACCAGTACATTGAAGCATTGCCGAAAGGTTTCGAAGGTGGGTATAAGGGGAATAGGGAAAGTCAAAGTTAAGTAATGCTAAGGTGAAGCCAAGTACGGTGACGTTTGAGCTAAGTAATTTTTAATTTGGCATTGTAAAGGTGGAAACAAGTGATGTTATATTTGAGTTAAGTTAATTTTTTGTCAGTCGATGTTAAGTTGAAGTTAAGTGGTGTTAAGTTAAAGTTTTGTAATGTTAAGTTAGAGTTGAGTGATGTGAAGTTTGAGCATTGTGTTTTATTTTAAATAATGTTGAGTAAAAGTTGAGAAATGTTAAGTTAAAGTTAAGCAATGACAAGTTACGGCAATGATCGATCAAAGAATATCAATGAAAAGTCAAAGTTGTGCAATGCTTAGTTTAAGTTAAGTAAATTTAAGTTTAATTTTAGTAGCGTTAAGATGACGATATAGTGGATGGGAGAGCTGGCAGCGCGGCTCGGTGCTAGCTGGCGATGGAGCGGGGAGGAGCAAGGTAAGAGGGAGAGTTAGTTGCATGGGGGAGAAAGGGGGGAGGAAGGGAGTGAGCACAGGGGAGGAAGGGGGGAAAAGAAGGTGGAAAAGTGAGGAAGGAAGGTGGAGGGGGGACTGGAGTATGAAAGAATGAGTGTGGAGCACGGGGGTCTGCGGAGTAAATTGAAGCGATGGGCGTGGTGGACCATGGGTTTGGAGGAGGGTGAAATGATGGGTGGCATTGGACGTATGACGACGGGGTGGGGTGAGGATGAGACAGCGGAGGGTAAGGGAGGCTGGAGAGAGGGGAGAGGGGGAGAAGAAGAGTTTTGAGTCGTGGAAGGGAGAAAGAAAGATGAAAAAAGTGGAAGGAATGATTAAAGGGACGGAACATGGTTAGAGGGGTGGGAGATGTTGCGAGGGGGTGAGGGAATCACGTAAAAAGTGGAAGGAGAGGGTTGGGTGGGATGGGGATGTGTTAAGTGTGGAGAAGGGAAGCGGGTGTGGGAGAGTTGGCAGCACGGTGTGGTGCTAGTTAACGAGGGAGGAGAGACTGCGAGCCACGGCTGGAGCCAGCCACGGGGGATGGTAATAGAACGAGAATCTGAGAGAGAATTCTTGTATGAGCGAAATCTTTCGAAGGTGGTCATAAGGACAAGATGAGAAGTTAACCTAAAATTAAATTGAGTGGAAGTTGAGCAAATGTGAAGTTTAGGTTAACTTTAAGTTAAGTAATATTAAGATGAAATTGATGTGATGTGAGGTCTTAGTTAAGTAATTTTAAGTTAAAGTTAAGTAATTTTAAGTTAAATTTAAGTAATTTTAAGTTAAATTTAAGTAATTTTAAGTTAAATTTAAGTAATTTTAAGTTAAATTTAAGTAATTTTAAGTTAAATTTAAGTAATTTTAAGTTAAATTTAAGTAATTTTAAGTTAAATTTAAGTAATTTAAACTTCAAGTTATGTAATTCGAAGTTAAATCTGAGTGCTGAGAGGTTGAATAAAATTTTATAATTACTTATAGTAAGGCAGTTTTAAGGAAAAGTCAAGTAATGTTGAGTCAGTTAAGCAATGTTAAATTTAAATTTGGAAATGAAAATTTAAATTTAAGCAATGTAAATTTAAACTTAAGCAATGCTCGCCTGAAGTGAATTTAAGTTATGTAAAATGTAAGTGATGAAATTTTTAAGTTAAGTAATGTTAAGATGAAGAGGATGCGGATGGGAGACGTTGCAATATGGTGCGGTGCTAGTGAGCGAAGGAGGATGGACAGCAACGATAGGAAGAGGGGAGAGACCGCGGCAAAAGAAATCGGGAATATAAAACTGCTACAAGGATGCTAGGTGCTATGGTCAATCAGAGAGAACAGGGTGGTAGGCAGTTAATCTTTTCACAATCTAAAGCTTTTGGAGACGGATATGAGAGGGATAAGTTAAAGTTAAACAATGTTGATTGAAAGTTGAATGGCGCTAAGAGTGCTAAGATGGGCGAGAGTGGGTAGCATGGTGTGCTGCTAGAGACCGTGGGAAGAGAAGGCAGCAACGGTGTGAGAGCGATCTGTGAAGTAGAGGTGCGGAGGAGATGGGAGATGATAAGAACGGTGGCGATAGAAAAGACAAGGAAAGGAAAACAGAGATGGGTAAAAAAATAACAGAGAATAAAAATTGAGCGAGGACGTAAAGTTTTTAGGCTGGTCTTTAGGAGAGGAGAGAAAGGGGAAAGGAGGGAATTCTAGTGTTACTGAAATCTAGTCAAAGGGGAAATAAGGAGGTGAAGGTACCAGAAGTAAAGTTTGGCTATAGTTTAGAAGCCTGAAATTAAAGTTTAGTGGGAGAAAGTAAATTTTATGTACTGTTAGGTTAAAATAAAGTAATTTCGTTTAATTAAAAGGGTATACTTTACAGTTAAGTTAAGTAAAGCTAAGTTCAGAGGTGTTATGGTGAAGTTATGGAGGGATGGGAGAGTTGGCACTGCCCAATTTCAATATAGCTTCTTCTTATAATAGCTGATGTAATAAGCTGGGTCTACCTTGTGATATTTCATTTAACCCTTCGCAAGAAAGCTGTATTTAATTCTAAGGTTAGCGGATATCGGAGAACTCCCGGGAAACCCGCTAATTTTGGTTCTACCTTACCTTACCCCTCGTAGTCCGAATGCAAGCGGAATCACCTTCCTACTCCTATTTTATCCTTCCATTTATCCCTTTCACTTGCACTTGCACCCAAAAATTTGTCTTCTTGCATCAGATCCTCAACCAATCTGCAAAGAAATTTAACAGTTTCATCCTTTAAAGTTATCGTAAATGTAAACTTAAAAATAATGTTAAAATGAAAAGGGAGTTGTTAGGAGAGTTAGAAGCATCGTATTGTGTCAGAGTACGAAGGAGGAGAGACAGCAAGAAAGAGTTAAAGCCAGAGGACAGGGTATGGAGATTAAAAATCCGACGAAATTTAACGAAACGAAAATCGAACGAAACGAAAATCGAACGAAACGAAATCAAAAGAGAACGATATCCAAAGGAAGAGAAAGGAACACGGAGGAAGGGAAGGTATTGTTGCCAACGAAGAGAGAGGAGAGACTGTGGTAGGTAAGAAAAACTAGAGAGTAAAATGGAGGCGATGAGATTAAGTTTTCCCTTCAGTGGGAGAGCAGTGGTAGGGAGAGGGAAAACTCTTGCATAACCGAATGAGTTGGGGGGAGATGAGATAACAGGGTGGGAAGTAGGCAGAGGAAATGAGGAAATGGAGAGAGGAGATATTTGATTTTTTAAGAGACGAGGGTTGAAAATAAGAAATAATAGGACAGGTCATCGTTTATAAGAGACTTGAGTGAGATGAGGACTATAGGAAAGGGAAGGCAAGGTGAGGGCTGATATCGTCCTGTACGCACCGCGACAAATCTGGTACCAGAGCTGGCGCTGGAAGTGACAGTCGGAAAGTTTCTCCGCGTGAGCAACCAAATCTCATGCCATCCCGGCATGCGATAGATTTGCTTGCGATTGCCTTGCCCTGGTAAGAATTAGAACACGTTCAGTTTTTCTATCTATATGTCCAAGGATAGTACAATTAATAGGATTTTCAACTCGGCGCTGGGAACAGCGGGCTGGTGATGTCAAAACCCAACTCCACTGCTATTCGTCTGTATTGGATTCGTAATGGTGCCGCTGGGGTTGACCGCGGTGCCGTCGCAGAGCGAACTCGTTTATAACAGCGTGTTACTCAGTTGAAGATTTTGTTAGTTTTCTTCTTACTTCTTAAAGGAAAGAAAATATTCTATAGCAGACAACAGCAGGAAACTATGACATGCCCTGCCAGTCTTTGTCAGGAACGTACTTTTCCTGGAAAACTTCCTCGCGTGGTATTTTTGCATTATAATGTTTAATAAAACATATCTGACGGCCACGACGCAAATTAATCTTATTAATTGAATGGTAATAGCAATTTAATATTTCCCTATGCATACGGTAATACAGAACTACATAGTATGCTTTATCCATCTTTTTTAGTAAAGAGTACATCCTAGGTAGCTTCCTCTAAAGATATTTCAGCTTTTCGAAGTTCAATAATTCATATATGACGACCACATCATAATTAAGTCATTTTAATTGCGTAGTAAGAGCGAGTTACTCTTCCCTCAGTTCCATTTAATTTCCAGTTGGTAAGCAGCACCATCTACCGGATGTTCCTTTCCGCGGAAGCTTCAGGCATCACCTATCGGGTGGCAGTCGATTCTCCATATTTTCTTTACTCCTTGGCATGAATATACATATGGATCCTATACTTGCCCCCAGTGGGTGTTGCCAAACATTACGCATGCACCTAAAAATCAAGACCAAGCAGATCGTAGCGCCGCCACTCTAGAGAAGGTGGTTCTAATAAGGAAAGGCCGCGATTCAAATGGAGATAATTGAAATAGAGGTACCGGAATTGGCCTCCCAATTAAACCGGCCATTTTTGACACATAGAAGCGGAACCAAGCCGATGGCAGCGCGACCTATCTTTTGCGCAAAACTTAATGCCTTCTGCCCGTACAGTGGTGCCGATGATATAGATCCATATGTATATTCATGCTCCTTGGATTTGGAAAAAAAGGTTTGAGCATTTCTGCCTTCATTTGTTTTTTAATAGAGTACTTGAAATAGTATGGGGAGAAAGAATTTGATATGGGAGGTCTGAATAATACTTCAACTAATCAGTGAGCATTAAAGTATTGTTTTCTATTTTTTATGCTGTTATTTATTCTTCTGAGTAATTATGAAGTTATGCATGACCAACGAGTAGGTTTCCCGTTGCAAACCATAATAACAACAAGACGATAATCCATTTGTTTTAGTTAAATAAATGATTCATAGTTTTATAGTTATCGCTGAATATCGTCAGTACAATCTGAACGTCATCCATTTTATATGCAAAGCATTCACCCGCACTTAGCTGTCTCGACAAGATGGTCACTGAATGTGACTTCGTGAGTATGCAGCGGTAAAATGAGACTCACCATCGTTTCGATATTCCATCCGACATGGCCGAGGACAGGATTGCAGGCCAATTTTCACACAATAAATGTCCTCGTGTGTATAGGGCTTTAGGAACAACTTGATAGTATGGTTGCCAACTTTCCCGTAGTCTTCGGGAGACTCCCGAAATCGGACCATAATTGTCAACATTTTCCAACCCCCCAGATAGAGGTGTTTTCTTCCCGTTCTAAGTAAGATTTTCATTCAATTTTGATCGTTCCCTGGGATTTATGAGTTTTCCTAAGATGTAAATTACTACTTACATTACAGAATAAGTAATTGTATCTCAACACTTCGTGATTTAAATGATTGGAACACCAAAGTAAACGACACAATTTTATCCAAATTGAGCGAGCTCTGGGTAGAGTTTGGCTAGTTGTGATCAACTGGTAGAAAATATACTACTTTTTTGGAGAATACAAAATAAGCGGTAGTTCTTGTCATTGTTTTAACTTAGTGTTCTGGATTCTCTTAAAATTACTTACTCTCGGAATATACTTTTCCCGTAGTATGTTCAATCTTAGGTTTTCTCGACGTTGATGTTAGTCTCTATTTTCCGGCTATTCACTGCGTTGGTTGTATATGATGACAACTGTTTCACCCGTCACAGACGCCGGACTTTGTCCCGCAGACGTGCGTTGGAACATAAGCGATATTGCTGTCAGCCGACTCAACCAATGTGGTGAATATCCGGAAAAAAAACAGGATTCTTATCACCGCAATCAACTCTTCAGGAGTTGGCGACCCTAAAGCTCCCTTCACACGGGAACGTTCCTTGCGCCAGATTTGGCCATTTCGGATGGAATTTCTAAAACCGATGGAGAGCAGCATTTCATCACTGTGAACACACGAAGCCACGGGCAGTGACAAAGTGGTGGTGACAGTTACCAAACGGGTGAAGTTCAGATTCCAGCAGTGATAATTAGTGACATTAGTAAAACTATGGATTATTTTTTTGACTGGAGTTAACTCATAATCACAATTGTTATTATCATGCTTTGTAAAGGAATACATACTGGTTGATCTGTTCATAACCTGTGCATAATCATTCACATGAATAAATCATAGCACACTTGAAAAATTAAACAATAATTCCATTTCAAACTCTTCTTTTTTATTGAATTTCCTTTCTCTATTCACAAACAAAGGATGGCAGGAATGAGCACAACTGTGCCGCAAGATTACTAGAAAAAATTTAACGTATTCTAATCTTTACCAGATAAAGGCAGTCGCAAGCCACTCTAACGTATGCCATCTGCTGGCAGGCGATTTGGTTTTTCACACGGAGAAAGTTACCCTTAACGACTCTCCGATTCAGATATGGCTCCAGGGATTTCGCAGTGTGTACAGGGGTCATGGTGCCTGAAGCGGTAGTCGTGGGTCATGAAGGGAACATTTTAATAATTATTCAAGCCAGACGGAAAAAAATTCTTGGACCCCATTTCTTTTAAATACACCTGTTTATGCGGTGGAAGGCACCATACCTGTTGTAATGGTAATGATTCAAGAGTTATATTTTACATTTTTGCCAGGATAAAAACATGTTATGACTTGACCTTTCGGCGTGGTATTAGAATTTAGGTAAAAATTATATTTAAGTATGTTTCGTCGAACCTTTGACTTGGCAAGAGATCTTGATATTTCTTCCCAACAATTATAATTTAATGAAATGTATTATTTCTTGTTTAGAAGAAAATATGTATAAATTCAATCAAATTATTACGAAATGCATCTCATGTTTCATAGGGCTAAGTGTAAAAATAGCCTGCACAAAAACCAAATCGGTTAAATGCAATTTTATCACTTTTATCTATATATATATATCACTTATAAAAACAAGTAAGCAAATTTTACGCACAAATCTTTAAATGGACAGAAATTATTTCAACCACCGCAACTGAGTGGGAAAGTGGGAGATGAGACGCGAGAGGCGACGAAGTCCAGGCAAAAGGATAAGGAACTGGCCGGTAGTGGGATGGAGACGGGGATTGACTGGGAGATTACATCGCAGGGAATGGAAACATTTGTGAGAGGCGGGAAGGGCGGGGGGTACAGCAGGGTAGAGGTGGTGATGTCGGGATGTCCGGGCAGATTCCACAATTGGGACGGAACGGGGTCTCACAATGAGGAGTGTGGTAACTAGCTGTTTTACCAGAGAGGAATGACCAGCGTGCACGCCGTTGTTGCTCCACTGCCTCTTGAAAAAACATGATTTTCTTTGGGGAAAGAGAGGGAAGGGGGACATCCAGATGTGTGCCTACTCTCAACATCAAGAATTTCTTTACCCACTGCCATTGCGAACGTTTCTATCCTTCCGGACAAAATGGCGTAATATCTCATCAAAAATTCGTCTTAAAAATATTACTCGGATATTAATGATTCTAAGACAAGAAAAATATTTCCCCGCTTATAATGCGCGTTTATATCCTTTAAGAAGTACACCCTGAATCTCGTTTGGCACTTGATCACACTTGATCTATTGATTACTAACTGAAGATGAATTTTAGATGACTCATTGCCTTCGAGACGTGATGGAAAATAGATACATGCTTATGTCATGAGATTTGTTTGAATCTATCGGTAAAAGACCACTTCTCGAGTTTTCCGCCAATAATATCGGCAGCAATCAAAGGGCTGTTCATTTTTCGAAAGCATATTGCCAAAAATAGGCTGTGTCTTACGTGTCCTTGGGTCTTATCTTCTGGCAAATGCGGAAATTTTAACGAGATATTCGTGTAGGAGAACGTTTCTGAAAACTATTGATCACCGTTAATTTTTCTGTACAAAGTTTATTACAAGATCATTCGAAAAAGCAGTGGAATGCGATGTAATATTTAAAAAAACTTATTTGAAGGAAAAATATAGCTGTCTGACAGGATGGCAATATTAAACTAGCAGTTTCATGTCCTTCTTCATCAGACATTTTAGAGGATAGTTTGGCTGCATTTGATAATTTTTTGGCGGCAATTTGACTGGCATAGCAAAAACTTTTAACAGCGTGGTAAACCACTATTTTCTTACCTATTAAGTATTAGTCAACTGTGATGTTCTTGACTTCGGCCAATGTGACCACATGACCCTTAATGTTAAACTAAATGCACGGACAAGCAGGCTACTTTGTCCTGTCTTAATGTTTGTTATTGGAATAAGAACTTCTCAGCTATATTTACACTCAGATTAAAGAGACAAAGTTTAAACACACCTACCTTAATTTAACTATACGAATAGAATGCATCTTATTTTAATACGAAAATGGTAAATAAATTCATGGTTTAAGGTACCATATAATACAAGCAGATACTGAATTTTTTCACTTGGCTGTTCTTCGATAATGTCATCATTTCTTTTTGTCGAATTTTCTCATGACCCCTTAGACTGCAATACATATGTAGGCTAAGGGGCCATACGCCTAGCCATTTCTAAAATTTATTTTATCAATTATTTTATACAATGAATACTTAGTTTATGACCAGTCATATGTGCTTCGTTTTAGTAAATGCCTCCTTCTTGATTACTACTGGGAAGACACTTTCGAAAAGAAATATGAATGGAATAGTATAATAGTATAAATAGTATATATTGTACATACAGCAAGATAAATTATCTTTGGCCTGACCTGATGATGGAAACTCTGATCTCCACTCAAATTCCAACGGAAAGCATCATTTGCCTCGTCACTCATTCGAACAAGTGATTCGTCCTTTGCTCTGAAGTGACCAGGAATACAAATGGCAGCAAACGACTGCGAAAGGGCATTAGCTACCGAAGTACATGTCACTAAACCACCACTTCTATGAGAAGAACATTCTCTCGAGATTAGTCAACCATTTCCCCATCTTTCACGAGCAATGCTTTTCACCTCTTGGTAACAGTTTAAGGTGGTTTGAGCGAGATAGTTCCCTAGTCATAATGGAGACCATATTCAAATTTAATTTTTTTATTTCAGCGTCCGTAAGAAGTATGAAATAAATATTGTGATATTAATGGCGCAAAGATATAGTTATGTATGACGAAAATTCTCAGTAATTAAATAAATAAAGCTACATAAGTCTCTAACTTGACTTATTTTTTCCCGCCGTACGGCTAAAAACCCTTGAAACCGGCAGGTATTTTTGCGATTCTGTAAAAATTACTGTGGTGAGTAATAGATAATCTTTTATAAACAGTTGAGAAAACATGCAAACTACACACCGTTGGTTTTTTGACGAAATCTAGGTGCTAAAAGTTCCTATTTTTTTAAATATTCTCCCTCTGGAGCGCACAGCCGTAATCTATCCCATGTAAAACAGCTTACATTTTCAGGCAAATTGCTTGAAAAGTAGTTCGGCAAGGGGTTAATATTTTTATATCATTGGAAATACGGGAGTTTTACCTTTAAAATGAAGTCAAATTCATCAAATTCTAGGTGAAGTGATTTTTCGCTCAAACTACCTTAAGCTCCCCCACGGTGAAATTTCATGCAATCATTGAACCCCACTCGTCCTGCTAGCATAAAATATACCGTTCTCTTCAGATATTCGCAACCTGCATGCTATGAATTACTCTGTACAGTGGGAGATATTTTCTTACAAACTTCACGTTTCCTCAAGCCGGCGTTTACTCGATCAACAACAGTTCCCCTCGGCGCGTTGCATCCTTTTTCCTCCGGACCTCAATTCACCTCCCTACCCAGGGCAACACACCAGGGCGTCTGCTCCACGGTGTCGTGCAGACTGGAAGCTGAGCACACGCCGCAGAGGAGCGAGCATCATTCAGGGGGGGCTGGCCGTGGGGGGATCCCTCCGAAAGGGGAGCTAGAGGGAGATGGGAGCGGAGATGCAAGGGTATTGAGGAGAAAGGGGTTGGCGGCGAATAAAGGGGGAGGAGGGAGGGTGGGAGGAGGAAAGGAGGGGAGGTTTGTGGTTGAGTGGGGGGAATAGGGGAGGAGAAATGGGAGGGGAGAGGGAGAAGGGGGTGGGGATGGAGAGGGAGAGAGATTGGGAGGCTGGGTGGAGGGTTTAACGAGGCGGAGCAGATGGGATGTGACTCATCCGGAACCTCATATAGGCTCATCCGATGCAAAGAATGTCTCTTCTTTCCTCCCTCCTTACGTCCCTCTCTCCTCTCTCAATCTCTCTCACTCCATCTCTCTCTCCTATTTCCCTCGGCAGTTAGTGGAGAATAGGGGTTCAGCTTTTCCCTGGTACCCTCTGCCTCTTCTTTCGTTCCTCAGACAGGAATGGGTGGCAAATGTGGTTGCAGTACGGCAGAATAACATGTAGGCCGTAATTGCGTTACAAAATATTTTTGCTTCACTTTTGATTGTTTTACGAGATACAACCTCAAAGGATTTTAAGAAAAATTAAATATCTCAGCCGGAAAAAAGTGCAATGTCATCCCCTACGATGAACATTGGAAGAAATGGAAATGTGTTGTTCTGGAAAATTGGTGGAGGTGAAATGGACGAAGAGATTAACCACTGAAGTGTAAAGAGCGGTTGGAGTGAAAAATGTTTAATTCAAACTCGGAGAGGTAGAAAAGATTCTGAGACAGAAGAGCCTCCTGGAAACAGTAGTGGGAGAAACTATGAATAGAGACCCTTGAAAGGCCGAGGATGGAATAAATCAAGAAACTCATAAAGGGAGTTAAATAAAGGATTATAATTATATTTCTCCAGTTTGATTAAAAAAATAATCGAATAGAGGCCTTCAGCTAGCAAAACTTAGAATTGTAAAATGCTGATGACAATTTACATTTACATTCTATCGCTATGCTTTTCCTTCAAAATGCCCAAAAAATTTAAAATTCATTATCGAATAATCTTTCCCATATTTCTAACATTTTCTCTTCCACGGGAGAAACTTAGGCTATACCGCACAAAATTAGTTGCCTCCTTCTAATCATTATACGTTTCAAACAGGGGCACATTTAAAAATTCAAACGCATTTACCTAAGGTATTTGAACATGACAAGCTTGGGAAGACGCTCCTTAATTTAAATTTGGAACGCAATAGTTGAAGGGAAAGCATCGCCCACTAAGGCACACTAATAGAGTACGCAGGTACAAACAGTAGGATTTCCGACTGACAATATTCTACATCTACGAAGTACCGTTCAAGCCACCACTAGGGTGTGTGGCACGGGGTGATTCCACACCAGGCATGCAGCACTCGTCCCAGCGCAAATCAGAACCTCGCACGCTCCCCCTGCCACTAGGCACAGGACAAAAGCAGTCAGGAGAACAGTGCGCAGTCCAAACGTATACTGGGAGAGTGATACGTAAATGAACATACAAACATGTAGAACAATGCTATAGACACATCTAATGGTTAATATTACTAATACTGATAATTTATGAATGCTAAGAGATGCTTCGTGCAGAGAACAAAATATAATAAAATAATGCCGGACAAATCGACCGGTGTGAAGTATTAGTAATGATGTTGTGTTATTAAGCACAAGTGAAAATTCTACTCTACCTATTGAGGGTGGGAGTTTCATATGATTGATCTATCGCAACTATTATGATCCCTTATTGTACGTGGTAAAGATGACATTTTAAATCTATCGGTTCGGCAGTCAATTTAATTTATTTTATTCCTGTGATCGCTTCTACCGTAGTACGTTGGCCCTAGCAGTACATGTTGAACGTCCGAAAAAAACTGTCTGCTCCGAACTTGCGCAAAAGATTTAACCTGTACTTCTCCCTTCGATCAGTTAGAGATTCCCATCCCAATTGCTTCAACAATTCGGTAACACTGCTAAGTTTATCGTAACAACTTTTCACAAATCTTGCTGCTCTCCGCTGTATTCGATCTATTTCAGAGATTAGTCCTACTTTGTAAGGGTCCCATATGCTAGCGAAAACTTCAAGTGAGGTCTCACGAGTGAAAAATAACATCACTCTCTAACCTTCTCGTCACATTTTCCTAATATTCATTTGATAAAACCCAATTAGCGACTAGCCTGTCCGCAGATTTCATGGGCGTGTTTCCCCCAAGACAGGTCCTGAGTATGGGTCACACCTAAGTATTTAACAGACTCTACATTTGATAAGTCTGTTTGAGTAATTGTGTACGTTTCGTTGACCGAGTTATTCTTTTTCCAAAAATTCATAACAACGCACTTTTTAAAATTCAATTCAAACTGCCAAGTATTTGGCCATTCATTTATAGAATTTAGGTCTTTTTGTAACGCAATCTTGTCAGATTCATTGCCTAGTACAACACTGCGTCGTCTGCGAAGAGGCTAATTTTGCTCGTAACAACGGTAATGATGTTATTAATATACAAAAGGAACAATAAGGGACCGATGGCACTTCCCTGGGGTACACCTGATGTTACTTTCACTACATCTGAACTTACGCAATCTAGAACTACCCTCTGTTCGCGGTTGGCTAAGAACTCTCTTATCAAACATATTACGTCGAGGTGTATTCCGTAAGCTTCCAACTTAACGAGTAACTTCGAATGAGGGACATTATCGAAAGCTTTTTTGAAATCTAGAAATATTGCGTCTACTTGGACAAGCTTTTCTCCCGAAGAAAGAATGTCGTGTAGGAAGTGGGCCAACTGTGTTTCGCAAGACCTGCCTTTCCGGAATCCGTGCTGATTTTGCGTTAACAAGTTTTGACTATCCAAGTACCCCATAATCGAACTGACAATTATATGTTCTAATATCTTACACGAGATAGATGTAAGGGAAATCGGTCTATGATTACTGGGCTCTTCCTTATCACCGCTTTTAAACATTGGTGTAACGTTCGTGATTTTCCAATCGTAAGGAACACGATGTTGTGTTAGAGATTTTTCAAATATTATTTTCAGGTACGGTGCTATTTATGATGCTAATTCTTTCTAAACTCGGGCGGGAATTTGATAGGGACCGGGTGATTTTTTTGGAATTAATGGATTTCAGATGGCTTTCTATTCCACGACTAGTGATATTAATAGACTGCATTGGGTGCTTACATAGCCTAGGCATTGTAGTGGTGTCATTTGGGGAGCATGTTGTATAGACGCTTTGAAAAAAGGTGTTGAGGATATTTGCTTTATCTAATTTGTCGTTTGCTCTTTACCCTAGATTGTTCTTTAGTGACGTTACTGGTTAATTTGCAGCCTTGAACCTCCCTCACGTATGACCAAAATGCCTTTGGGTTATCCTCTAAATATTCGGCCAATATTTTATTTTTGAATTCCATTAATGCTTTTCAAAAGGCTGCTGTTTTCGCTTTCTTGTATTTTTTGCATAACTTCTTATACTCCTCTTCCGGGAGACCCTGACGTGCGTTCTTCATTTTTGCATGCCAGATTCGTTGTCGCTTGAGAGATTTCCGGTCGTCCGCATTATACCATCTAGGTTCAGTATTTACCTTTTTAAGTTTAATTGGTATTGCGCTGGTTATTTATTCATTATGCGATTCGTTGCGACTATGGTATATTTCGCGGAAGCAGAGAAATAAAAGAACATGAGAAAAACTTGTATGGTTCTTCAGGTAAAGACATGGACAATGTTTCCAGCATGATAAAAGTTGATTCATAGATAAAGATAATTAATTAATGCTGCGAAAAGGGCTCTGAGAAAGAGCAGTATAATTTTCCCATTCAAAGAATGGGCAAGCAGAAAATAAAATGGTGGAGGGACTAAGAAAAATGGTGGAGAAACTAAGAAAAATGTGTGAAACGGAGTTATGAGAGAGCTGAAGCAAAAATGGAAGAAAGATAATGGTTACGTTGATTCCATAATTCGTGGATGATGAGTTCACTATGCGATTCAGAAATACCCAAGTACACAAAAATAACCACAGCAAGGTACAAGATTCATAATTACGTACGAGTCTAGGAAATCAAAGAAGAAATGAACATAAAAACTCACGTCAATAACTGTAGAGCAGGGAATAAAAGGCAAGAGCAGGCAGTACCAACTACAAGATTACAACTTCGTAGAAAATGGAAAATACTCAAGGGGAATATGAAATGGTTAAAATTCTTACGGTAAAGAAGAAGTTAGAGACAAGGAGTTTCCTAAAATAATATGGTACGCCGGCCTCGGTGGCGGCGGGGTAACGTCCTCGCCTGCTGTCCCTAAGGTCGCGGGTTCGAATCCCGCCTGGGGAGGATTTTTCACTTCCCAGGGCTTGGTTGTTTATGCTTGTCAATTAAATGAATTGCATAAAAAAATATATATGTTCCACAGGACTAGTTCCTAGAACAATAATAATAATAATTTAACGAACATTATCCCCCAAACTGAGAAAAAGCAACCCCCAGTTTCAAATATCGGTTGATTCAAAATATTATCCAAGTAGAGATAGTATGTCAACGTATGAACCTGGCGTACTGTATAAAATCTCGTAGATGAAGCAATATGGACAATCAAATAATTGTCTTTATATTGACGATAATCATCGCACATAAAAAACTATTAAATGGCGCATATTACTACATAGAAATCATGCATTAACCATTCCATGTACAGTGACAGGTTGGGTAATGTAGTCATTAGGACAGTTCTTATCGCACTCACTATATCCACCAGTATTGACAGTATCAGCCATCTTGTGAAATAAACGGAAACAACTTACTCTGAATATTAAAATACATAGAATATCGATTATATCGATTTATATCACAGAAGCAGAAGTCAACTCATCATAACGTCTTATCCCTCCCCATTCTATCCCCATCTCAGGTGACATAGGCGTTCCGCGTCTTGTATATCAGCCACCGAAGTTAGGCATCGCTGGGCTCGGCTCGAGTTTGGAGGGGTGATCCTCCGATTCGTCCGAGTGTTATTGCCCCTGTCTGCGCGTGGCAGAGAGTATGTGCGAAATAACATTAGCCGCCGAAGCACGTTAAATAATAATGCTACTTATCCTAAACTTAATGACTTCTTTCTCTATGAACCACTTTGAGGCTACGAAGTCCTTCCTTAAAATTGAATCATTAACTCAAAATGCATTTGATGGTGAAAAACCCACCTCGAATCAAGAGTGCGATCACAGTTCTCCAAAACGCGTTGAAAAATAACAAGGTGACAGCACTCATGAGAGTGAAAACGTCATCAAAATTTGTTAGGTGCTTTTAATCATAATTTTTAGTTATTGGAGAGCGTTCTTACGACAGTATCTCTTTACATTTTCCTCCTAGAACGATTTGCGTTTTGTATTACGATAACGACAGCGCGAAAGAAGAAACCGTGATCCCACCCCAGGATTATAATGCCAGAACTTCTACCCCGCCACCTCCGAGGTGGGAAAACTGGCGAGGGTTGAGTCGACAGACGGTAGGTAGCAAGAGGGGGGAAAGATGTGTCGGGGAAAGCGTGCCGCAAGGGCATTAAGACGTGAGCCGGGAAGGAATTTGCAGAGCACGCGCCGCGCGCCATCGTGATGAGTCACGCGTGAGAAAATCTTGAAGGTTAGAGGGAGAAGGGGGGAGGGGGCATTGATGTGAGAGAATGGGAAGCAGGGGGTGCTTGTGAGGCGGAAATCGCCCCTGTGCTGCTGGCGTTCGAGGGGAACGAAGAGGCGACGCGGTGAAAGTGAATCTAAAAGTTCTATGACACTTTTTCCCGAAGACGAACTTATTCCTCCTCGTCGACCCCAGACGGATCGAAGGAAGGTCACACGAATAACCTCTTCCTCTGCGACTGTAACCTCAAATTAAAATGAGCCGACAGAGGCTGAATTTTGAAGATTCGTGAGGTTGCGCGTGTTGGAGTAGGGTGGTCTCGTAGCATCGAGTAAAATGAAGGTATAGCTCAGCCATTTAAAGGAAACTTAAGTATTTTAACAGTGGATAGCGATATTGCCTGATCGCACGTTACCCGTTCAAATACAGGACGTCTGCTGTGGCGATATCGCAAGTATATATATATATATATATATATATATATAAAAACACTTGACAGGGGGTGGGGAAAGAAAAGTAAAAAGAGAGAGAGGACTTACTGGGACGTTTCGGGCATGTTACTTTTCTTTCCCCACCCCCTGTCAAGTGTTTTTTTATTATATTGTGGCCTATTGGCGAAATTTTCGTTTCGTGTATATATATATATATATACGTGAACAGGTATCAAATAGTCCTTCACAATTACACGCCCCAGGCGGACGAAGACAGCATTGTACGATCGTATCCTTACCGCTTTACGTCACATAAGGAACTCCATTTAACTTAAAGAACTGCATCTAGGACTTGAATTCCATACTGTTTTCCGCACTGATTTTATATTTGTATAAAAGCAAAGGCCACTAATTAGCTAGGACCCGAAAGCTATGCCACGAATATCTACATGCCAACTTTCCGTTTCATCAAGACCACTGCTTCATCTACCTCAGCTTGCTGCCAATTTTTAATAGAAATCTTGCTCAGTGAAGAGCGATTTTACACAACATTTTCGCACCGATAACGCACCCTTTTCTTAGTAAGAGTAACGCCAGCGCCAAATCATTGGGGAATAACTGAATTACGAATAAATAAGGAATGTCCCACGAGCATTATCTTAGACAGTTATTATTATATAAAATTTCTAGTTATAGTGCTCTTAAGTGTATTTAGTTCTGCACGAATTATATCTCAAAACCAACAATATTTATTGGAGAATTTCGTAAAGGTTTTGTTAAATTTTCTATACTACCCATGATTTCGTAACCTCTCTTAGTAAATTCATCTACTAAGTTCAGCGATTCCCACACCGAATTACACGTACCTCAACGGGTACGTAGTTTAGGGATACACGAGAAAACACGAATAATGGTGGATTAAAAGGTGAAATGGCAGAAAGGATGTACACAAAAATAAATGATAATGGGTAATGGTAAGGGGTATGAATTTTGGAAATAAGTGACTTAAGGGTAAAAAAAATCAAAAGGTTTGGCAACCACTGGTTTAGATGAATAAGTAAAGTTTCCCGATTGTAGACAGGAGTCACTACCATCAACTCCTCTGAACTTGAATAATACACCGAGATGTTGCACACGAGCGTAGTTAACAAAATTTCAGCCGATGTCACACGGTCAAATTTTGATGCAATATTTGGTCCAAAACTTCCATCCGAAAGGTATTTCTTCCAAAATTTTGGATGAAACAGCACGGTGTCACACGGCCAGCACACGGCACTGAGCATTGGTCCGAAACAGGAACAAATGAAGAAGTTCTATTAGTTAGATAACGTAAACAAAGAAAACGGCTGTTAATAGCGATTGCGAAGAAGCGGTGGTAATGACAATTTTAGCTGTGGGAGTAGGTTGCGTAGGATTGATGTGTTGAAAGATGCAAAAAAGGGAAAACAAAAGCAATGGTAGACCCCACCATAGCTGGAAAGAAGAGAAGAAGGCCCGGAGGGAGGAGTGCTAAGTATGCGGGAGAACAAGTTATCTGTAGACGATCCTGATAACTTTCGTAATTTCATATGAATGAGCGAGGATATGTTGTCGTCCTTACTCGAGACTCCTCGAGGCCTCAGGAGTAAGCACGTAGTAAGATGAGCATTGGACGAAATTACCGCATAACTTAACATCAATTTTTTTAATAATTATTTTCTGACGCTTTTAAAGCATAAAAATATGGATTTTCCCTAATGGTTGGCTGCATAACTTTCTTTTCATAATTGGCTGCACATTAATTTTTGTTGTAAATGATTTGCTGAATCCATTAACAAAATTCGATTACCAATTTCTGTCCTTTCCTTAAATTATTCTCTTGTTTAAATCACTGGTTTCTCATGTAGTTATCTTTGTTCGTTTTTTATTCACTAGGCTCTTTTCCTGGTTCTGACATGAATATCTATTGTGGTGCTCAGGACTTGGAGGTTACCAGTTGTCGTCCTCGCTGTCTAAGTTGAAAGTTTCAGGATCAATTCACGTCTTGAAGGCTTTTGTCCCCTGAAGTGATTTGTGCGATAGTGATGATGACTGTCGTACTTACTGTAACTCCATTAAGATAATTCCATTGCGTGAATGTAAGTGCAGTGTTTGTAAGAGTGAAAAAATATTGTGATCATTGTATTCGGTTTGATGGGGAGGATTTTTTTATCTAATATTATTTGCTTGGTACAGAACGGGTGATTAAAAATAAGTATCTTCTCAAACTGCTTCTCCTCTACCTTTCAGAATCAGTTCTATCTTTAGCTAATAACAGTCAAATCCACTTAGAGTTTTATAGAGATTTATACAACATTTTTTCCTTTTCTAAATTTATACAACATTCCTTTTTAAAAACATTTTTACGAACATTGGTGGTTAAAAATTTCTCAACTCTGAAAAACACAGCAACTCGTATGAATTTCACATATATATTGTCGTACATTTATTTATTGCTCGAGATTTATTTATGTTCATGTAGAAAAGATCAAACATAAATACCTACTTAGTATCATATTGTCAAATGTTGAACCAAGCAATGCTTAGTTGTATATTATCATAAATGTAACAATCGTTTTCTGTTCAATATAATTTTATTCTTTTTGTTGGTGATGATATTCTCGAGGAGCAAAAGCATTCAATCAACCGAATCTGCAATGTTCTATAGGATTCTTGAGTTTTAGAGGATGTATAAATACTTTATATTCTACACCAACGACGGTGAAATTCGCCATGAAAAAATCATTTCATGGTGAATTTCACCGTCTTTGGCGTATAACTTCGAACCCGTGAGCGTGACGCCATACCACGTCATTTGTGTAAATGCAATGACTGGAAACTTTATATTGTTTTCTTCATTAATTTACTTCCCTCTCTTCCCTAACTTTTTCCGATAATCTCCAATACCAGCAGCGTTACACGTGCCGCCACTTCTAGAAAACAGTGTAACGCCAAAACATACATGCAAGTCTTTCAAAGAGCTATCTTCAAATATTCGATGGAGTTAGGGAAGCGAGGGATCACAGTAAAGTAAACAGTTATAGCTTGACTCTCTAGTTTTCCAGTTTAAATTCTACCAACCAAATATGTTGGCTGCGCAGTAGCATGACTTACTAGGAGAGTCAGTCAAATGAAACTCACTAGCGCAAAGTAGGAATAAGAAATATTTGAATTTTTTGCATGGAAATTCGAATATAGAACATATTCATATCTTAATATAAACACATTGCACCTGCACCTAAACATCAGAATGCACTTTATTCCTCACTATAGGAATAGATTATGTACCTATGCATCAGGCCTCATCTGCTGAATAAAAATTCAGTTTTGGGTTTATTCAACCGCCATGCAACGAAAAAATAGCATATCAAACATGTATCAAACATAAAATAAAACATGAAGTATCCTGCAAATTTTCTCATGCTCTGTCCAATTTCATACGATTTATATAATAGCTGGCTATATCTACATGGGACGGGAATACTAACCCATGAACTTGAAGTAATTTCAGATAAGCTTAAAGACCGGCGAGTAAAATAATACAACCTCATTTCCTCCCTAGAAGAATTGTGTAATTATCAATATCGATTAAAAACTTGAGGACCTAAACAAGCATATGGATACAGGTATACCAGAATTCGATTGAATAGTTACCGCAATCCGAATGATTAACCAATACGCAGTCATATATCCTAACTACGCGAAATTTAAATAAAACTCTTACCCGGTTTCATCACACAAGTATCAGATAGGTACTGGAAAACGCACTCGCCGTTGAACAGGAAGGCTCCTGGTTTGCACTAAGCGTCAGCAATATATTCTGGAGGCCGACATAATTATAAATAGCGAGTTTTTATCTTCGTTAAAAATAATAAAGGAGCGTGATTTAGGTGATTTATAGCAATAAATCACCAAAATATTATAAGTGAAGGTTTCTCGGGTTTCAAACCGGGTAAGATTATTTAAATGGATCAAAGATTCGATGGTTGACTCAGCCATCGTCATCAGGATAATGAATCGAGTCATCGTCATCAGGATAATGAGTCGATTCATTATCCTGATGACGATAGCTGTGTCAACCATCGAAACGTTGATCCATTTAAATAATCTTACCTGGTGTGAAAGCTGAGAAACCTTCACTTATATTATTCGCCGGGAAAACCTTAAATCCTTCACACCTAAATATTGCTGGCTTATTTATAGTGTTTTTAGAATTTTGGCAGGAAAATGGGATATTTTTTCAGTGAAAAAAATTGTGCCAATGGCGCTTGGAAAAGAAAACGTGCTCCCGAATGAAAAAGTTGCGCTCCCAAAAATCGCATTATTTTTCCTCCAATTATTTCCCAACTGCGTGCGAGGCGAAAGATGGACGGCATCGAGTGAAGTTAAGGAATGGCGTTGTTTACATTCACTTTCCAGCCGATGCGATGGAGAGAAACACAGACACGCTTAACGACCTCTCCTTTTTTTAAATAAGCAAAAGGGGGCAGCACTAAGAAAACACGGTAAGGATTAATGAGAAGGGGCCCAAAAACATCGCCTGAGTTCTCGATCAAGCAGTCAGCTGGCCTACACAAATACTCAACATTTGCGGAGAATGGAAGAGATAAAAGAGCAAAGTTAAAGGTAAGGGGAAAAGGAATTGTGAAAAAAGAGGCGATTCTCCTCGATTATCTCGGAATGTTCCTCAAGTACAAATTAAAATCAGGGCTCATACGGATATAAATTATAACTCTTATAAAATATATATAAAAAATCTGGTTTACAATGCGATCTGAATTTAAACGTAGTGTGGTATTACCAGTATTACGGAGAAAATCGGTTGATGAAAGCAGAAGAAGACAGAACGAAAAACTATTCAAAAGACTTCTGTAGATCAATCAGATTTTTCAAGAAATGATATCATGCGAACACTTAGGAATTGAAGACGAAGCAGGAACTGTTGTGGGTGAAAGAGCTGCTGTTTTAAATGTGTGGAAATAGGTACTACTTTTGTAAATTCGAAGTACGAGGGAAGATGGAATTTCCTTAAACATCAATTAGTCAGTGTAGCTCTATTATTTTTTAACTACCATCCCTTCTAGCGATATTTTGTGGGGTAAATAATCCTCCTCCCTGTCACCCTCAAACCTTCGTGACCTGATTTTTTTAAGTTTCCTTAGTCTTGCGGGTAGCCCCCAAGTCTCTTGCAATAACAAATAGTGTAAAAAGCAATAGAGTTTTCTCAATCGTCAAGAAGTTTGTTAGATTACTCAAGGTGACTCAAAAGCCACATAATTCTTGAAAAATCTACACATTTCCTAATACATACTCGTCAAACGCTATATGCCACTGGTCAGCTTTCAGGTTCAATAGTGTCATCTTTGTCTTCTGGAGAGGTACATACATTTCAGTCCAGCACCGTATCGATAATTTGACAACTCACATGAAATAAGGGAAGTTTACACCAGGACCGATGAGTTTATCACTAATATTTCTCTTTGCTATATGCTCGAGAATTACTCTCTAGCATAAAATGCATCCATAAAATAAAATTCTGAACAACCATTAACACACATAATTTAACGTGAAAATGTATCAACTCAGTGCGGATGGGGAGTACCTATTGCTCACGGCGATGCCACACAATGGTGTATATCAAATACTTATTGATAACTCTGAAAGAGCATGAGATATCCGAACTGAATGAAAGACATTCAAAAGAGGAATGTTGAAAATTTGAAATAAATGGACATTGTGGAATTGATGACGTCATCATATTAAGAATATGGTCATCAATTATATGAATAAATTGAGTTCATAATGAATAAAGACACTTGGTAATCTTCCACAGATTTATTTATTTGACACGACGCGTTTCACCACACTGTGGCATAATCATGTGCAGGGTTCTTCGCTTTAGGTCATGCATATATAGCTTGGCAAGGCGTTAGGGAGTGGTGGGACCACTCCCTAACGCCTTGGTGGAAAGCTATATATGCTTGACCTAAAGCGAAGAACCCTGCACATGATTATGCCACAGTGTGGTGAAACGCGTCGTGTCAAATAAATAAATCTGTGGAAGATTACCAAGTGTCTTTATTCATTATGAATATCGAGAACTTCCACCATATCCAGCCTGAAACAGTAGAATAAATTGAGCTTTCCATTCGCACAAGTGCGCTGCTCACTCCGCAGCACAACAGCTCACTTGTTTCCGATTTGCTTCAGATCCTGCTCACTAGGCAACACACTTTGTAACAGATCGGGAGCAGAATTGATGAGCGCAAAACAACAAAAGAACTTCGATAAACGCATCCCCGAGTGTTGTTTTTGTGTTGATTTTCAGCAAAAGGCGTCAAACACAGATGACGCAAAGCTTTTAATTACTCTGTGGCAAAGAGTTTAAGTTTTTAAGCATTTATTTTGAACGAACTCGATAATTATACATAAAGCAATCGGCCGCGACTGTCGTGCATCCACACAATGCTACCTAATGGCAAGTTACCAAACTTTTCGCCGCAGCTTATCGTCCCACTCTGTGTCGTTCATGTGCGCTGAAGTGCGCTAATATGTTCCGATCTGCGCTTATAACTTCAACACCATGAATGGATAGCTCCCAAAATGACTTGTCGCTGCCTGGGTAGAATTAGTGTAGCTCGAGGCAAAATCAAGCAAGAAGTTCACCAGTGGTTTCATTTGAAAGCGCTTTGATTGTTATTTGGTATAAAATCACGAAACAAACTTGAGTTCTCAGGGGTTTAAAACATTTTAAAAGATTTAAGAAAAATATTAAAACATATTTTCCTATGTTCATGTCAGAGAAAGAGTCTAAATATGCCTACAGACAGAGGTTAAGAGAGCATCACATTATGACTCTAGTATCAATGAGGAACGTTGCAGATACGGAACGTTGCTGGCATTTTTTTTTATTTCGTTTTTTTATTTCGCTTCGTTTCGTTTATTTACCCACAAGAAGATAATATTTTACTCAATAAACACCTGTGATTATGTTTCTCACTCTATGCGTTGGCTATATCATTTATGAATCAAATTCGCACATGATGACTATTATTACAACGTCATCTTGCCAAACACCCTTGCAGTGAATAACAGGGTGGTAGTAGGATTAGAGAAGAAGGGAATGAGATCCGTGCGCTTGGGGGAAGCAAAATGGGGGGAAGTCTGTCGAGAATCGGAGGAGGAGCTGGGAGAAGAATATTGTCCTTCCGATGCGAGATAAGAAGACGCGATGAAGGGACAGCTCGGAAAAGAGGGAGACACAGAAAAAGGGATGGAAAGGACTGAGGAGGAGAGGTGGGAGGAGTAAGTAGCAAAGGGCCTAGCGGGAGTGATGGGGGAAGGAGACGGTGCATGGCCGAGACAGTGCCTCCATCTTGAGGAAGATGAATGACTCCTGCTGGCCAAGGCTCAAGGGGATGGGGCGGGGGCGAGATGAGAGGCGCCGCAGAGGTGGAGGAGGGTGGTGGAGTAGGGCGGAGGTTGGGAGAGGGTGAAACAGGGTATTGAGGGCGGAGGAGGGGAAATAGACGCGTGAGTCTGAAAGTTGGTGGGATACAACAGATAAGGGCGCCAAGGGAGAGATGGAAGCAGGGAGAGAGACTCGATGGATGATGGAAGAGGATGGAGGCAGTCAGAATCTTCGAGACCCTCACATTTCGCTCTTGAGAAACTTTCTATATCTACATAGTCCTGTGAGCGTGTGTGGCAGAGGGTGGTGGGACGACAGTCGTGAAGATGAATAATAATATGGTTTGCTATCGGCCTTTCTAGCCCATGAAATAATTGTTAACAACATTAGAATCTTTTACTGTTACGTAAATACGCTATAGTGTCGCTAATCCAAACACCGATAATCCGAAAGTTCGGTTAATCTGAACAGATATTTCGGAATATTAAACTGTAAGTATGGTGCAAGGATACTATATTTTACAAAAGAAATTGTACAACACAGGTTTAAATGTGCTGTAATTATTGACGATTGTGTTATAAATTACTGTACGAAGTACATAAATGTAAACAATATTGGATGAATTCGCGAAATAAAGTGATTTGAATGGATTTGTACTGTAATAATGTAATTTTTCGGATAATCCAAAAATTTCACAATCCAAACAGTGTCCGGTTCCAATTAGTTCTGATTAGCGAGACTTTAGTGTACAATTATTATATCAGAAAAGATAGAAACATTGAAAGAAAATAAGAACACAAAATGCATAATTCGGTGCACATTCGTTTGATCTGAACGTGCTGAATTTCAGTTTGACTCTATCAGATGATTTAATGGTAACTTTTACAAAAACCACAACTTAAAAACACACTCACACACGACCCGGGTTTCGACGCTTGAGCGTCATCTTCAGGTCAGACCTGAAGATGACGCTCAAGCGTCGAAACCCGGGTCGTGTGTGTTTTTAAGTTGTGGTTTTTGTAAAAGTTACCATTAAATCGTCTGATATATTAAAATGGAATACCACAAAGTTAAAAAAGAACTTGTATTATTTATCAGTTTGAATCATTATAAATGCCTTACATACATAGTCTGTGCATTTATAATACCTTAAATCTACACGTACGCTCAAAACTTACAAGACAAGAAGGTAGGGAACTTAGATAAAGTATTATATGCGGAAATAAGCCAGCCTTTAGAATAATTTTGACGATTTAAAATCCCGTCTGTTTTCATCGTAGTAATTAATGGTGCGTGGAAATTCGGAATTTTTGAACCTAACGATTCCTCAGTATAACTCTTTTATGCATTCCTTCTTACAGTTTTACAGATTTAGTGTGAGCGAGTATTATCATCTTCCGCCTCACTCCGAAATTCGTGTACTCCGAATTTTTCTAGCAAACTTACCTTACAATGAAGCCAACGAGTCTGCGAGCCGCAGGTATAGTTGCTCCCAACCTGTTTTATCCATCAGCTGTGTTACAAACTCTTTTCGCTCGAATCAGTTTTTTAGCGAAGTGGGCGGCATTCTGAAGTATTTTTGGTGTATTATATATTTCTGGGCAGAGTCCCAAGTACTGGAGTGATTTTCCAATCACTCTAGCACTTAATGATTTTTTCAAGGAGAATTTCATCTCCTTTGTGTACAGTAAGAGTTATATTCAAAATGAGGTGTAATATGAACAGGATCACATCTCTATTTCACTTTTCTACCATTCATTTATAAAACATATTCTCTACAAGGCAGCACCGCAAATTCTTCGTATAAAATATCCATGGAGAGGCGTGGTTGGGGGTGATCCCCAAACTCGCCACCCTACTCCCGCTTATTCCCGTGCATGTAATACGTGAGGAACTCTTTCTTCTCCAGTGTCGCCGAGTCTTCCCCAGGTCTCGTAGGGTGATAAGGACACGACCGAGGTCGGAGAACATGGCTAAGGGAGATTCTTCTCCGGGGAGAGGGGCGTGTAAAAATGCGGACACCGAATCGGTGACGCAGGAAAAGGTAAAGAAATGCGGAATTCGCGAAATCTCAGACGATGGCAGCGATGGATCACACAGGGGTGACCAGTGTATTATGTAGGGAGCGGAGTGAGGCAGTTTGGGTGATGATGTTAGAATAAAGTGGGCAAAATGCCCGAGGGATGGTTGGATATATTTATCGTTATATACCGTGTTGCAGTTCTAAAGTAGATTAGGTACATAAAATTGTTCTAATACCATGAAAAAAAATTCCTGAATACAGTTTATAAAATCAGTTGTAAAAATGATCATTTTATTAAACAGCACATGATTTTCGATCAAAAAGATATTAAAAATATTGTTTCCGTGAAACGTAGTGAGTTATAAATGAGTTATAACATGTAATATTCCCGAACAATTAGAAATTGAATGTAAACAATGAAAAGTATGAAACTCTTTAAGGAAATATTTGCCGCATTTACGATACATAAGCTGAGCAATTAACTACGGAACACATTATGAGTTTCAACTTCAGATCGGAATTATTCCTACTGTAATTCACTACATCTACAACGTATCCTCTTGCCAGGAATCTTCCTCATTCAAATTTCTCCCCACAGCTTCTTGAACTCCCCATGCCTCAAATGGTTTGGCTTGTTTTCCAATCTTTCCAGGACTGTTGTCTCCATGTTCATACATATTGCTGTTCCCTCATTGCAGAAACACTTCCTTAGCATGAGAGTAAATTTGTGCCGATGGAAAAGTAAAATAAGTAAGAATGCTTACGCGTTGAATCTCATGTTCTTATCTCGTACATTTTCACGCACTCAGTTCATAACTATTCTTCATAATGAACATGTTAACATCACAATTTTGATGTTATTTTATAAAGATACTTGAGCTCAAATTCTATCAATTGATTTTGATATTAAATGGTCACCATCAGGATTATGAGTTCAGTGAGGGGGAAATAATAGCGACGCAGGTTAATTCCACGTCAACTCACAGATATCTCCTACTCTCAATTTTCTGTCATATTTCCTTCCCGTGTTCGTAATTTACATTTATAACCGTGATTATTCATCATGAAAACGTGTAATAACACTTTTCACTCAGTTTTGGTTTTTTTTACCCCATTTGCCTCAACATGAAAACCCGGATCCTGGTTGGGAATTCCCTAAAAGTCCTTTCCCTTGGAATAGTGAAAGGGGCTATTCCCGGGCAGTGAGAAAATAGTTTTCATGCACGGAACCGCTCTTGAGAGGTTGCCTTGGGAGTTTAGGGGCCAAATGTAATTCGCAACCAAAACTCGATTCCCACGCACCTTGCACGGACTGCGGCAACGAACGGCGGCGCCACCCAACCGAACCCAACCCTCCCGCCCACCTCCACCGCCCTTACCCCCTTCTCCGTCCCTTTCTCATCTCTATTCTCCCTGGAAAACTCAGCCTCATCCCTTTCTTTTCCTTTCCATGTCACCATTTTGCATTCAAAAACCAACACAATTCTCCTTTTTTTGAGTATTTTCCAGTGAACTGATCATATCACATCAAGTGAACAAAATCAATAAAATACCAGCTCTATAATATTTTTCATCTCCAAACATTTGAAAAAGATGTTCTTCATCTGGAAACAGAAGCATACATCCCCATCGTACATTATTAAAAACATTTTATCATGAAATTGCTATTAATGAGAAGAGAATGTTCCGTTTTCTCAATGCTTTTAACCAAGAATGAAATAGATTCATTTTGGCTGTATATAGATGATAAAATGTATTTTATCGGCATTTCAATGGAGGCTTTGGATATTGGTGGCCTCGAAATATTTTTTGTGTGTTAGATAATATTTTCAGCAGTCGATGAAAATTGGTCCCCATGAGAGGATACGTCGAATCTCTACCTTGAGTCACGAAAGGATAAAAGCAAAGTCATAACAGCGAGGGCCGCTTGTTATTGACCATCAGTTACTAAACTATCATAAAGGCTGCTCACTAATTCTCTGATAAATTTAGACAGAATATGTTTGATTCATACTCTCAAATGTCGTTTACTAAACCCACGGATTTCCTCCGCAAGGGAGGCGCTGCAAAACCCTTGGCGTCGAGTACTTCAAGGCTTGGAGGTCAAATTGCTCCTTGATGCTGAAGTAATTGCAACAATTATGATTGTGTGTTTCCCCAGAATTGTAAAACTAAGGACTGTTTTTTGAACTGGAACATTAATCACTCCTTAATTATCCAAATAATTAACCCTTCTAATAAGCTGGCAATTATAAGTTGAACGTATATGATTCCAGGTGTTCTATAAAACTTCACTCAATGAAAATAGTGCGAAATAGGCAAATATTTAGAGACCATAATGCTTTTGTTTTAAGTAAATTTTGGATGAAATCTCATAAATATGACTTCCTTGAATATTTTTGCAAATGGTAGTAAAGCAAAAAATCTTTTAAAATCTTGGCATGATGCGTATTCGCCACAACTGCTTCACCCTAGAAAATTCTCTTGAACCATCAAAACTACCGATGAAGAAATGATGGAAAAATTATTTATTAATGTCGAATCGAATATTTGAAACAAATAGCTATACTCGTTTAACTACCTCAACAAAAAGGATACAAAATTTCTCAGAACGTCATAGACGTTTGTCTTTCCCGATCAATCTGGGAAAGAAAGTCCTCCCTGTGATCTACAAGGCCTGCTGCAATCGTAGCCCGGGGTGGCTGGGTGATTGAAAACGCCCCACAATCATTCGAGAGGGTAATTCCCTTCCCTCTACCCTCCACCGCAAGAAGGCCATCTCCCCCTCAATCCACCCCACACCCCGGGCAAACCCCTCGCCCCCACGATGACGCACCCAGGGTACCCCCCCACCCAACCCTCACAGGGCGAGGAGTCATCCATCTTCCTTCCTTCCTTCCTTCGGGGTCTTAATCTTCGCCACCACGGTCGCCCACCTCCGAAACGCCCCAACACCCCTTTTGCCAAACCCTCAGACATCCGTCCCCTCATCCACTCTCTTCAAAGGCACGTCGATTGTTCTTCCTCTTACTTCAAAGGGCGGCAGTTCGACACGAGTTATGCCTATAGTAATTCACGCAACGCATTCACATTTACTAGTAGCTAAATCCTAGTATTGCATATAATTGAAAAGCAATACCAATTTTTTATTTTGTTATAATTTACCGGCATGTTGTAATGTAAATCCATAGGAAAGGTATCAAATTCCATGGCCCTGAAATTTATTGGTTGGTTTGGTTGCTTGGAGAGGCGACCGACATCTAGGAGTAATACAATCATTTCCGCTATGAAGGATAGGTATAGCGAAACTTGGTGGCAATCTCCAGAGGGGGATTAGTGGACACTGACCGTAAACCAAGCGTTGATGAGCGGGCAAAATTATCGAAGGACCCCCGAAAGGTCCTTCTTCATCCTACATCTCATGTATGCTTTCCTCTCCTTTGCGTCATGTTATTCACAAGCTAGTGCCACCAAGTCGCGCTACACCTATAGGTGGGCGGGGAAAGGACTTTATGGGGCACAGAGGAAGGAAAGAATCCCTGGAGTCGGTATTAGCTCTCAATGAAAGGCGCCAAGGAGACCACTGTTTAACATCCTATCTGACGAACGGAGCTCTCTACTTGAAGTTTTTTCCACAAAGCAATAATCTGGATGAAAGAAAAATCCGTATGTCACTGAAATATCTTCGTCACCGACGGAATTCAAACCAATGGCCTCGGGATTAAAGTCCAGTGCTCTAGCCACGAGCACCAACCCGATCCTCTGCATAAAATGTTTCAGTAATTCTCTTCATATCGTTAAATAACAGTTGAACAAACCGAAAATGATGATTCACCTTATGCAGCACCTATTTCTATTAACTCGTCTCATATTTACAGAATGAATGCAACAGCTTCTCTTGTGCCAACAAAGTCGTTATAATCAACATAGAAGGTTAAACAAATTAATTTTATTTTGTATATAACAACTACTTGAGAAAACAATGACCCGCTTGGTGACTCACAGTAATATGCGTACTAGAGTGCCATTCTGATATCAAAACAAAACGTGAGTGTGTAAATGTTATTAGCTCAATAAAAATTGTTTACTAAACGCTTTTCCATGGAAGCATTGAAATATATTTAAAATTGTTCATTTTACGAGAAGGAGATGGAAATAAAAATTATTAAATAAATTAAAAACAAACTTATAATAAAATAAACTAGTAAATATGTATACTTTAATGAGCTTATTATCTTGGATATTAATAAGTAAATATTAATATCGTGGTTTCCATCATGTTTTTGGTAGATGCCAGAAGACTACTAATTTTTCGTCTCTCAAAAACAGAAGGACTTCTATGTATCATTTCATTTTTTTTAAAAGAGATATTCTGAACTTCATGGACATGCCCGGATACAAACACGGATGCACCCATGAGGGATACAAGGACAATTTAATCACCTGGCTAACTTTGAAGAAAGTGGGTATCGTAGTAGGGATATTAGGGCCAGCCTTTTTTTACCTCTATTAACAATACTCCCGTAACCAGGGCAGCCCATAGAGCACTAATCTAAGAGCACGCAGCATAGAGCATGATCATTTTTAAAGATGTCGAATATTAAAATACCCAACGCATTGCAATGTAATCTCTACATCGGTCTCAAAGATTGAGATGGGAAAGTTTGCCTGGATAGAATAATTTGTGAATACCTTCTGAAGAAATAAAGTTTATGTACATAACAGCGTTGGTTTTGTCGAAATACATATTTTACCTCTATGCAGAACTAATGTACCAAGCGTGAATGGGTTCAACCTCTGAGTATAGATGTCACAAATGAAAAAACACTCGAGTCACCATAAATAATCACCAACGAAGATTGCCCCGGTCACCTTAAGGAGGGAAGTCAGATATCCGATGGCGAAATGAGACTGAAATGGGAGGGAAACATTCCTTAGGCATGGAGGCACAGTCTTGTAATGATTTTATTTAAAACACGTCATTGTTAGGTATACGGCTTGTAATAAATCCAATCCGACATCAGCCGCACCACTCCAGGGTGATGTTTATTGGTTGGTTATTAGTGGAGGCGATCGCCAACTGAGGTCATTTGCACCATCAGAAAGGATGAGTAGAATAAATATATGGGGAGTGGAATGAAACCCGGCGTCGGCATTAGCAAAATCTTAACGAAAGGCGCCGCGGGGACAACAGTCTAACAACAGTCCCCTACGACGTGACGGTCGGAGAACTACTCCTGGAATAATCTCCGTATGGCAACCAAGTGGGCGTCGAAATCCCTCTGAAAAATATCTCCGCCACTGCCGAGACTCGAGCCCGGATACTTAAGATGGAAAGCCAGTACCAACTATAGGGATTTTAAAAACCCGATTCTCGTTCTAATGATAATATTCAAAATTTGCAACACGTCATTTAGTAAAACTGATGATCTTAGGCCTGACCTCGTGGAAATTATGAATATCCATGATGAGAAAACCACCTTTTTTATTTCCACAAACTTTCTTACGCTGGCACGACGCGCGTGTCACCACACTGTGGCATACTCATGCGCCACATGAGTATGCCACAGTGTGGTGAAACGCGCGTCGTGCTAGAGTAAGAAAGTTTGTGGAAATAACAAAGGTGGTTTTCTCATCATGGACGTCATTTAGTGATTGCAGACTACACGAAAAACAGCAGATGCACGGAGTTAAATCATTCTTCTCTAAAAATATCAATCAAATGTTGAACATTTATCTGCACGCCACTAAGATTCTTCACCGAAATCAGAAGATACTCAAATAAGAGCCAAAACTACAGAACTTAAATCTAAAAATTGACGCATCGGAGCCCGTGTTTACGCGATGCTGATTTCAGTGTGCAGTAGCACTTTCCGGGTAATTTTCTAAACTACGCACCACAAGTAAACTGCGTCATATTGCTTTGACATATGTACTTGCCTACTAAATAGTAAAAATAAGCCAAGAAAATCAGTTCCGTTGACCTGCTATTGTTAGCCATTTAAATTAAAGATGAATCCTAATTGCCAATGATAGCTACGGAGTTTTGACTCCTAAGAATGCGTTCCGATCATCCAGGTGACATTTAACAGGGAGTGATAAAAATCTCGCAAACACGTGCGCGTTTCCAAGATTTCAACTATACCTGTCGTTGGTCACCTGGAAGACCACAATGAATTCATAGGAGTCTAAAATTCCTCTGATTTCAATGACAATTTGGATTCATCTTAAATTAAAATTTACTCTTCATTTGTTCTATTCTTAAATTACATTATTAGCCATAAAAATTATGGCATTGAAGAGCTGATGGATTTAAAATGGTAGATTCCAGCTCCACGACTAGTATTCTTTCGAAATATTTGACTCGCTTGCTTGGCTGTGATTGGTCACTGGATCCAAGAATTTGATGGAAAATAAGTTTTGCACTTTTTCCTGTTTTCAGTATTGATAATCGAATCTGATTAATTCATAGAATACGATAACAATCTTCACACGGTACGGTTTTAATATAACTGAATTTAGTTCAATTTTCAGCTCTGAGTATTGTGTTAAAGGGCCTTTGGACTGCGAAGGGGAGTTGAGGACGGAGGATAAGAGGCTAGGATTTCCGCGGAGGTTCAAGGAGTGAGGTTCTGCAACGAGAGGGAAAGTGGAAGAGAGCGGATGGAGAGGTGTGTGAGACGGAGGGGAAGTAATTTGAGGGTGATCCGGAGACGGGAAGGGCTTTAGGGGAGCAGGGCGGTGAGCCAACGGAAGAAATCCGAGATAAGGATCTGACGTGGTCGTTGGCGTCAGATGCCGGCGCCCACGACAAAGGGATGACGCCTATCGGGGAAGGACGCCTGCGTGGGATGCTTCGTGGGCGCCGGGGTGCCGATACTCTCCTTGGCGGCACGTTGATAAAGACTGGTAGGCGTCCTCGTGATCCTGCTACAGCTCACATTTTATTCTACACTCCGTCAAATTTTTCAACAGTATGAATGGCAACGACTGGATCCTTTCTCAGGATACCCATGGTTCTTCAACGGCCACATTAAATGCTCTTAAATCTCAAGCGCTATAGGTATAGCGAAACTTGGTGGCACTCACCAGCGTAGAATCAGAGATCACTCAGGGTAAATCAAGCGTTGATGAGCGGGCAGAGGTACCGAATGACTCCCGGAATGACATCTGGATGAAGACTTAGACACTTTATCCCACATCACTTGTATGCTTTCCTCTCCTTTGTGTCATAATCTTAACAAGTGAGTGCCACCAAGTTTCGCTACACCTATACATCAAATTGGAATAAATATAACTGTTTCAGGCTACACCTGGTGGAAGTTATCGATATTCAAATTGTTTAAAAACACTTGGTAATCTTCCACAGATTACCAAGCATCTATGGCACGAAACGTTTCACCACTCTGTGGCATAAACATCATTATGCCACAGAATGGCGAAACATGTCGTGCCATAGAAATAAATCTGTGGAAGTGTTTTTTTAATTCATTATGAATATGAAATTAGAAGCAAACCATAATACTGAGTAACCAACCAAGCTGATATTTCTGAAATGTCATAAATAATTGACGAGGACTTGATTCTTTATCTCTTTCACTTGAATCAAAAGCTCTTAGGAGCCTTGAACGCTCATTTGGCAGAAAGTGGATAATTTTGGAAACATTGCTATCCAACCATGTAGTTGTGGTGAACGTGGAATGTTTAGGATCAATAGAAAGGAAGTCGGAAGGACCAACCTAATGAAACTAACCAAATGTTTACGACTAAAATATTCATATTGCCGAGAATAAGAAATTCGGCTGTGCAGCAAATAGACTCACGCGCTACTTATCCGCACTGTGAGATGGTAAACGAGAGAAGCATGTACGAAATGGCGAGGCCGGAAGTGGACCACTCAAGCATGTCCCGTTGAGGCAATTCACCAGAAATATATCACCCGTAAACGTTGAACATTAATTTGATTTTGGATATCCAAGAATGAGAAATAAAAAATCTCATGTTTTCACACAGTCCATCTGCACTCTATTGCATACCGAAGAAAAGAACATCATCATAATATTGTGTCTGCAATCTGATCCATAGAGTAGCAATAAAAGAGTTATTAGAGATTCTTACCTCTCTGACATCTGCCTTGCGTGTCATTTAATATATGTGACAATTTATAGCAAATATATTTTACTATTACAAATTTTTGCGAGGATCCTTTGTGGGACTGAATAAATTATGCAGTTGATCATTTTGATATGGTCAGTAAAAGTCATGGCGAGATAAGATCTCTATTACTTTGGAAGATTTTGTGTTTTGTTATACTGAGTTCACTTAAATGAGTTCCCTGCACATTGAAATTTACCTCTTGACCTAGTAAAGAATGATTATAAAAAGGCAAAAATAGATTCATAATAGATTGGCTAACTTACCATTTTTGGTAGCAAAAAACATCGTTCTTTAAAAATATATTGATGAAATCGAAGGTACGAGCAAGAATTATGGTTTGACCAAGGAGTAGACGAAATTATCATTCTTGCTTGACTTGGATATAGTTGGTCATGTATCTTTTTTATTTTAGGGTTTTTTTTTTTAAAGTGTCACCCCCCGTTGAAAAATGTTTCATAGCTAAACGTCGCAATATTTGCGACAGGGCCATGCAAATTCCTGCGAAATCTATTCGATCCAATTCTCGTTGACTTTTGATCGGACGCCTTTGTATCAGGTCAATTTCTCAATCCTCTTTCTCCATGAAAGACATCACCGGCTGAGAGAGGCAGAGCAAAGGTCAAAGCAAAAGAATTCACCGTTTGCATGAAACGTGGATGATTCTCTCGGCTTGGGGGCTCTTTGAATGATTTCATCAGGACAAATGACAACCCAAAACTTCTTTGAAGCTAAAATGGCACCAAAAATGGCAAACTCACAGGGTAAGAAAAGTTCTTCATGTGCGTAAGAAAGGTCACTTCTTCTTCTATGCGTCTTCACACAGCACACTTCCAAATCTTCCCTCATAGCCTTGATTTCACATTTCCCTTAGTTATTCTCAGTCTTTTGTATCCTTTGCTCTCGTCTACATGTCTTTTTAATATAACCGTGGTATTAGAATATCTTTACTGGAGGTCCACGATCCCTATGATCATCTGTGCCGTTTATAATAGGTAGAGATTGAAGCAAAAGGGAATGAAAAAAATGGAAAGAGGGATTAGAATAAATTCCGAAATTAGCATTTCAATGCAAAATCCTACTACAGCATATACGTTGCACTCTTTAGTACATTTTAAATTATTTCTGAATGGAATTATCAAATAGAAATTAATAATAATTTGAGATTACTTCTCTTTTGGAATTGTTGGTAGGATCATTGATTGAGAAAGCCAATGGACAGGCCACTGAATTGAACATCTCTATTGCCAAATATGTCTCCTGAGCTGCAATGTTTCATCAAGCGCCATTTGGCAATACTATTAAGGCATTATCTATTAACACTTCGATTCGTAATTGACTAGACACAGAGTGTGAACGATATTAATGCCATTATTACACAAACTTTATGACTTGAGAGCTAGTATTGCGACCGAGAGTACAGGCAATAGCTTGTGCAAAAAGAAACTGTCAACCCACATTAGGAGTATTGCCTAATCATCTTTAATTTTTAATCGTACTGTTTAATTTTCGGAATATATTTCTTAAAAACATTTGAAAGAGTTGACTACAAAGAGCATTCTCTAAGCTTTTACTCAATACAATGCCATTAACCAGTTTTATTGAAAACTACATCTTTTTTCATTTTTAATACTATTTCAAGGTAATTAATTAAAAAGTTATTCTCATGGTGCCAAAAATGTGCATGGTGCATGGTAAAAACAGGTGCAACAAAAGCTAATTAACATAGTCTATCAAGCGTTAGTTATATTAAAACCGATTATACAAAGCTATTAAGAGGTAATTTAATCTAATTTGTGAGGTTGTGGCGTGGATAAATGCAAGAAACAATTCTTACTTAAGTAGTTATGATCACATATAATATAAGATATACCTATATTTCGAGTTTACTCCTGTAATTTCATTGCAGAATATTAGGCAATGATATACTTATGCCCCTCACAGGAGCGAGTTATGGGTGAAGAATGGAGAGCAAATATTATTTTCAAATCAGTTTGAAAAAGTCAGGTTGATGATTGAATAATTATGAGTGGTTCTCATTGAGCCACAATGTCCAGCATAGCATGGGGATGACAGAATAAACAAATCATTGATTCCGCAATATCTGGAGCTACGCGACCGATATTGGTCTTATTCATCGCAACAGTACATTCGCAATTCGCATACCTGCGATGCATGTCGATTCGGTCGTTTCCACTTAACTGCTGACCAACTCAAACATATGGAGCAAGTTGAGAGTGAAGATTTCCGATCACTGCAACACTTGAGCCGATCGGTAATTGCTTTGTTCAACCCTGCCTTGGGGGGTCCTTCAACAAGCTAGCGCGGAGCAACGAGCTGGCGTACTTGAATGGAGATGCAAAAAAGGTGGAAGGAAGAAGAGTCAACTAGGTCAAAAGCACTCCATTCAGAGGTTTGTAGAGGTAACAGATACTCCTCGTTATCCTTAAATAAATTCTTTGCTTAAAATAAAATAAAATGTCGTCATGATAGCAGCCGCCATTTTATCTTGCAATTTATAAAAAGGTTGTCATACCCATATTAAAAGGAAAAACTTTGTAGTTTCCACAAACTGTTATTATTCTGGCACGACGCGCGATTCACCACACTTTGGCATAGTCATTTGCATTTGAATGGATAGTTGGGTGAATTATGTGTAGCCTGAGTTCTAGGTAAGGATAGAGTGGGGTTGACGGGAGAGGGGGAAGGGAAAGGATTTCAGTTTAATTCAGTTCAGAAGAAAATACAGAAGAGGGTGCGAGAAGGTTTCAAGGAGGAGAGGTCTTGGGGCAACTCCGTTGGAGAGGGGGTGGGGAGTTTGAGTAGGGGAGGGCCGTTTAATATGGATATCCAACGTTTTCACCAAATCAGGCCTTATACCAACAGTTTTATTTTCATCACTGTTTATTTCGTGAACACTCTCTTGAAATAGAGGACATAAAAATCAATTTTACGAAAACATCCTCAGCCTAAAAGCGCACGTAGCAACATCAGCAACAGCATTGACGGTTATAGTCCCCGCAAAAGCTCATGGCATTTGAAATGAGCTTTTTCGATGTGCCAGGTGCCGTGATCTTATGCGAGGTGCAAAGAACGTTTTTTGATACTGATAGTGTCTATTTAAAAAAGCGGCCAATGCAAGTGAATGGGTAGTAGTCATTTAACTGTTCACTTTTGACCTTACAGACATAAAATCGTCCACGGAGTACCCACCATGAGCTCTTGCGAGGAGTGTACTCTCTTCCACAATGAGCAAAATCAAACCTTTCCGACGACTTGTCCCTAACGTCTTTTTCCTGTATTACATTATTGATGGTCCTTATTTGTAGGAAAAAAATTGAATTTTTTTGGGGCACCCCCTAAATGTTTGAATTTGGTTGTAAAATAAATTGTGATAAATTTTGTTGCAACCGGATAAAGTAAAAAAAATTAACGTATCGCGCTAAGTATATTGAACTTCCTGCATTTTTCGCATGTTTTGGTGAGAACTTGGCGTTTTTCATTGCAAATCTGTTATTACCATTGAGGTGGGTGGAGACGGCATAACGCCATAAAACTGTAACCTGACAACCGAAATATCTACCATATTGCCTCCCCTTGATCTTTCGTTGCTTGGTTTTATTTAGTACGGTGGAGTGGACGTATTAGCGGATATAAAGCAATAATATCTACCTTCTGATGAATATTTAAGGCAAGTAACTCTTGGAACATATACAAGTTAGTTGGAGCTATTCATTCTGCTCGATTTTACTACGGTTTTCAGTGGGAATACGGATTATTCCTAAATTTAATAAATAGAATAACATACTGTAACGATACCGTTGATACTCCGTCGGTTAGACGCCAAAAAGGTTGGCATTATACACGGCGAAATAATGGGGACCAACAATACGTAAAGAAAACTCGCGGTAGCTATAGGTGAGAATTGGGATTGCTGTTGTTGGCTCGCGGGAGAAGAGAGAGGACGCATTTCGGGGGAGAACGCCAGCTTGGTGACAAAGAAAGTATAATTTTGAAAATTGGACGTGATAAAGGGCGAGTGAGGACGCCCAAACAGGTGGAGACGACACAACCGACGGCAGGGAGAGAGCAATCGCCGGGGAAGACAACCGCCTGCTGCGATTCACCACTTCACATCGTTTCCTGTAGTTCAAAGCGAGGGGGTGGCACCGGCCTATTATAAATCGCAAGGTTTATTTTATGTATTTATGTACGATGTGCAGGTGATACATCATGGGTATCAATTTTAATTGGGCCCAATCGACTAATTAATTCACTAAATAATTATGAAAGGATAGAAAGTGAGATATCTTTAATTTGCCACCTAAATTATTTAACGTAAATAAACCTATTTCATGTTGTACTTGCACTTTGGCGAATATATTTGCGAAAGGGTGAAATTTATCTCTCTCTCCACCACAGTGTATTTAAGCAGGACCACCGTCCATTATCAAGAGGGTAACAAACATGTAATAAAAATATATATTAATATTCAAATAAGATTGGTACGTTACAATACACATATATGAATAATGCATTTTCAAGAAGTAAATACATGCTGATTTCAAGTTAGTTATCGAAAACATCGTAAAATTGTGAAATTAGTGCGTCAGCCCGTAAGTGGTAAGATAAACCAGAGAGGGGGTAAAAAAATGTCAGACCGGCCACGCCCACTTAACAGCTTCAAGAATTGGTCACTATAGCAAGCGCCCTCTCAATCTATCTCAACGGCTATTCCCAACGACTTAAAATACATTGGATACGTTTTATCTCGAGTATTCTCTATTTTCGCCGCGTATTTCCAGAGATACCTACGCTCCCGATGGTGGGCGTATGCCACCGGTTACATAGGCACCTCTCTCATTTTACAAAACGGGTATAAGTCTTCCTTTTTCACCACTACCCTCCCAAAATTCATCTCCCCCGACCCTGCCCACCTCCGCTTCCTTCTTTTTTTCAACTACTCACTCCTCTTCCCATCCCCTCGCCCCATGGAGACGCCCCTCCTCCCCCACTACCCCCGCCTTACCCGGCCGAGGAGGTGAAAGATTAAAGCCCGCCGCCCTATCAAAGGTAATTACGGACCCGTGATCACAAGCCGAGTAACCTGTCAACGCTATCGGGTTTCGGCCACTTCGGTGATAAGTGAATTTGCTCGATCACAAGGGAGATTTTTCCCTCCTGATAATATTATTTCTTTGCCGCGTTGCTCGCCGACGTTAAGGGCTAGAACGAAAGGACGAGGAGGAATAGTAACACTCGTGTGAAGATACGCTCGTATCGGTGGACGCTAAGAAGGGAAATGGGATGATTAACCCTTTCCCTCAATTTTAATTTACAGCTTTCATCATTACATTTGTCGGATTGCAGTACCTCATTTTGTGAAATTTATCCTATGAGTAATTATTTATTTTTTTCTACTGTGACACTAATGCGCATGGAACTGTTTCCATAAGAAAAACTCCAGTTTTTTTCTAGGGGACAATGTGCATTTAATAGTATCCTTTTATTTTTTTATTATGATTTTACTTTTCATTCACACTAAAGTACAGCTTTAGCTCATGAAAAATGAGCAGAGAATGCTTTTGGTGCTGGGTCTGTTATCTGAATACCAATGCTGCGGGTCTAAGGGTAAAAGTCCGGCATCTTCGAGCACTTCATTATCCAGTGTTCAATCAAGGGCCTACTATCCAAACTACAAGCAAAATCAGTCTTTCTGAGGCATGGATTATTTTCATTACACCCCTCACCTTCCTCTGCCTCCCTTTTCACAACTCTATCAACTGCGCTAATTCTCTCTGTGACGGAGCGTTCCACACATTCCTCCGCCATAAACGTCAGCTAGAGCAACGAAAATGAAATGAATATTTCATATTTGGCCACTGATTTATTTTGAACAACGACGTGTTTCGATGTGTTATGACATCATTACCAGGTAATGCTTAGCACAATGCTTAATATTAATACTTAATACCTAATACTTAATACGACCTGACGATGATGTTATTAGACGTCGAAAAGCGTCGCTGTGTAAAATAAATCTGTGGAAATGTACCCAATTCTCACTTCATTTTCAGAATGAACTTCCACAATTTAACGCTAGAATCCGTAAATTATAACTAGACCCATGCAAGAGCAACACACATCATCTCAATCTATAGTTACACACATAATTTTTTCAAGCCAACGCATAGTTTATTAAAAAAGGATTTTTAAATACGTCATACGTCTTTTTTACAGCAAACTGTATACACTATATGTATGCATAGCTGAACCTCTCTTTGCATGAACGCTATAGACATTTATACCCCTTGAAGGATTCGAACAAAATTTTGCACACAACTTCCTTGGGAGATAGAAGGATAAATGTGCTATGTGCTTTAGAAATACGGTTCCAGGGAGCCTTATATAGGTCCTTTCTAACGAATATTTCCTTCCATTAGAAAAGCATTGGATTTGGTGCAGAGGTTTCTATGTTTTTGCTTTCTTAAATTAATTGAGCTCATGATATAGGCCTTGAAATTAAAGTATTGCATGGATAAAAATTAAAAATTTAATTCTTGCTTTCGATTTTCTAATTCTCTCTGTTTTTTGCCTAAAATGTTACTTATTGACTAAAACAATAGCCAATCTTTGCACCATTTCAACAATAAAAATTTGTATTATCTTGGCAACCACACCATAGACTTTGAATGGGAATTTATGCCCGAGGCACTTATGGCTTAGGTTAGGTAAGTAGTCAGTATAACAGAAGTACAGCGATAACTTAATTAGAGCAGTTTGCATCCCAACCTCTCTAAATGTGGTGGTTGACTTACATTGTATCTACATTGATTTTGAGAGAATTCATTTTAACTATTGCAACAATTTTATTTTTTTCATTCTTCCAGTTGTAATTCAACAGGTACCATCTTATACTAATTATTAATATGCGATATTGGTATTCATGCGATTGGAGAAAGTTGGAGATATAATGATAATGTCATCCTACATGCACCACAAGTTACTATGCTATTATTCTATTCCAAATAAGGGTTACATCCCGAATCTCCTGAAACGAACTTACTACCACGTAGAAGGGATGGGATGTAACAGACATTTTTCGTCACAGCTCTGAATGCGACAACTGTGACTGCCTAGTCAAAGGGCCCAAAATATGTGATTTTGATGCGGGAGTGATTTTGGATAAAAGAATAATACATTCCTAAACCAACCGCTCCGTAAAAGGAATGAGATCGACACAGATCTGTAACGAGAAAAATCACGAGAGCGACAGTCGAGAGCTGCGAGGATTATTAGAAGCACACAGCTCCGGTATGACGGTAGTGACAAAACTCCACCCTTGCGGAGCAAGGAAACACGGAACGATGTTTTTCTCCGAGCTTTTATTTCGCGGATGTTATCACGGTACCGACTCGTGGCAAAAACTCACCGTGACAAAATCACGGTCGTGAAATCACAGTCTCATCTCCACCAAGTAGTCTGCAGTAGGTCAATGGATGTTGGCTAGTTTATAGCGGACGGACTTTAACGGTCGTATAACTTGAATAATTTTAGAGTAAACATTGTGTTGAGCTTCAGCAGTTTCATATTGCAGTTCCTCGATCGGTTTCAATAACTTCGCGTGATTTTCAAAAGAGACAAGAAAAACCTTAGTGTAAGGTTAACGGATTCATTTATTGAGTGCAAGTTTAAACCAGGAAAATGTGTTTATATTTAGTTCTATTCTCGGTGACGATTCGAGAGACTAAAAGTTCGTACTTCGCAACCGTTCCACATTAGGATCATCATTGTATCTTTTTTCGATCCAACCTTTTTTAAACATAATTATTAGTTTTCTATAACTATTACGTTTACAATATTTGACACGAGTATTTACTAACAGTAGCAGTATTATATGAGTTTTTACTCAATCCAATGTCATTATCAGTTTTTAAGTATATTTTTCTTCTTATGGCTTTTTCAAGTTAAGGCTTTTTCACCTGATTTACAAGTGGTTTTAGAAATAATTTCGCAGTTTAGCGGTCGTATCCATAGAGTAAATAGAGAACCGGGTTAAGGAGATTCTACTGGATCTGTTTTAAGTGAGTATTCGAGAGAGACTAAAAGTTGCCATTTTTCTAAGCCGTGAGTTTATGGTTAATATTCCAAGCATTCAACTTTTGTCGGACCAAGGCTTCCGGGGATAATACCCGTAAGTGCTATATGTAGTTACTGGGTCCATGGAAGCACCGGACGGATACCTTTAAATCTATCTTAAGGCAAGTCTAACTACATTTTGAACTACAGCCGTTGGGATCTTCTACTATTCATAATGTCTTCCTGCTGCAGACTTAGAGTGGAAAGCAGATCAATTTTGCCAGAAAATGAATTTTATTAGAAGAGGCGGAAGAAAAGCAAACATCTGATTAATAATAAAATAAAGAGAAAAGTAAGCTTTAACAGTAAAAATGCCATTTTAAGTACCTATTCCTTTTGTTGGCTATAATCATTTCCATATCTAAATACCTTATTATGTTTTCAAAATGGATGAACTATGCTTCGGAAAATTTGCTTTGTAACTATTTATTCCAGATCCTTGAAAATCAAACGGAGAGGAATTTGAAAAAACAATACCTTGATAAACAGGAATCACCAGGGAATTGGACCGAAATAAGACATCTTCCACTTCTTCTTTTTCTCACTCACCGAGATAAAAGAGTCTCCGTGCAATTACTTCGGGAGCATGCCATTCACGCAGGTATCCACCTCGGATCGGAAAATGTCGAGCGGTCGGGCAGTCGATTAAGTTCTTTCACGCGATCCCCCCCCTCCTCTAGTCTACGAGGAGTCTTCGGGAACAGAGAGATAAATTCGAGCTGCCGGTAATGAGTGGCTAAGGGGGGGCGGGGTATTGGAAAAAAAACCCCGAGTTACGGCCTCAGGTTTTTAACGAGCCCCGCCGCGACGACAATAGAGAAATAAAAGCAGGATAAGGAAGGAGTGGGAGGGTGCCTCTTCCTTGGGTCCTCCCGACACGGCGGCGTTCCCACGCCTTCCGCCGTCTTTGTCGTTAAGAAAGATGACCCCGTCGTAAAAATAGTTTCATCCCTCTCCGTCCTTCTTGTTCTACCCTTCTCCACCGCCCCATTTTGTTTCTTCTTGTCCCGACGAATTCTTTATAGGACATTTGGCTTGTCCTGGTTCCCGTTCAGCAACTAACTTCCACACCTGAGTATGATCGCCGCAGGGGCGAGTACCAGCGGGTTTTAGAGAATCAAATTGTAATCTACCAACTTATTGGTGGGTTTTTGGCCAGCCCTAAGTCTTAACTACCCCATTTCTGGGGCGATTTCCGACTCTCCCTCTTATTTATTGTTTACCAGTACTTCTCTCTTAAGTTCCTCATACTATCGACCTCTCCTCATACCGTGATCCTTCTTCAATACCATCCAATCTGTTGTAGAATGGCGCCAACAACCTCGAGTTGTCGATCACCAACTCTCCTTTACTGTCCAAATGTTCATCTTCTTCCTACTTGCTCCTTGATTCCACAGCTTTCTCTCCTCAATCACCCTTCTCGACATGCTCTCACCTCTCAATACGTCCTCGATCGTACATTTTCTGCCTTCTCCGAATGTCCGCCGCCAACCTCTTTTCCTCTCCCACCATATGCAACTCTTTCTTGCTCATCTTCCTCACTATTCTGCTCACCCTCTCAATTCGTCTCCAAATCGAAATCTCAAATACTTCCAGTAGAACACTAGCCATGATAAAAGTGGGAAATAGGAAAAGGAATTTGGAAGATAGAAAGTGCCAAAATGAATTGCATTTAACAAAGTGTCTAAGGATCTCTTCATATTTGTGATGCAGTCATTAATAGGGAAGAAGAAGACTTATATGCATATCAGATCGGCAGTGTATCTCCCTTATTCTGCCGCTTCTATCATTTCTAGATACGTACTGTAGTGTTTACATAATATCCTCCATATCACCCTGGAAATCGCGCTTATCAGAAATTTTCAAGAAATCTTATCATAGCGTGTACCCTCCTAGTCTGTAGGGGCACAACTTCTTCGTAGTTATGCTAGTAAAATATTTAGTAGTAGTAGTAGAAGTAAAATTATTCCTGGGGTTTATCCCCATTGCTGTAAAACCTAAGGATGTCGGTGGAAGCGCTTGTAACTTTCTATAGTTAAACTAATCTGAAAATACGCCATCTACAGTCTGAATTTTCCAAATCACGTGACAAGAATTGTGACTCCTAATTGGACGACATATCAACTGATGCAGAGAAGAACTTCGTTCCGGTATTATCTTGAATAAATGTAGGGTTTCTCCGAGATGAAACGCACAGCAGATCCAACTCTAGCACGCCTGGCGCAATGCAGTGAGAGACGCAGAGGAAAACATTCTTTTGGACGCCGGCTGTAGCGTATGAGTGCGAATCGAAGGGACTCGAAGGAAAGGCGATGAATATAGAAAATCCAACACTCAACAGCACCAACACAACCATCCAGTCTCTTCCTCCTCCACCCAATTCCTCTCCTCTCACCCCAATTTTCCCTGATTCCAATTTTTTCACTGCCACTCCAATTCTCACGACCATCATCTTTCGCTTTCCCCCTTCTGGATTCATCAAGGTGATTCATCGCTTCGGATGGGGTGGGTTTTCTGAAGTGTTTTTTCCTCTTGATTCATTCCTTCAGTGTTCTCATTGCCGTCCGCTATCGACTATCTCTTCCACCCTGCACAAGTGCTTTTCGAAAATCTCCCGGCAATGTTTCGAGATTGCTCGTTATTCCAGCATTGTGCGGACTAAGCGTTTTTCTGCGGACCTTGATAATCTCGCAATTCCGCCTTTTCCGCGTGATTGCGCACTTCATCGTTTCAATGGCGAGGAAGAGATGAGGAAGAAAAAATAGGTTGGCACAGGAGGCAGGAAAATTTTTCAAGCAAATTGGTCGATATTCTTTGGTAAGTAGAAGTTTGAAGAGTGATGTGGGTAGTCTTCAACTTGGAGCATTTCTCTCAAATATAAGCCATGCTCATCCAACTTGAGGCACCAATAATGGCGGTTTTATATAAAAAATACTCGTCGCGTTTTACTATTTACCTAGCGATCTCGGTAAGACGGTACGTACGATTAGGTCGTACTTCATCAAGTTCCTCACAAAAATTTGAAATAAATACAGAAAAACAATTAACTCTTAGGATGAAGGATCATAACGATATTGTGTTTCTCTAATCAAAAGAATTTAAAATTTATTTTTTTACTACCAACAATATTCATACCATCACTTATGGAAAAAACTCTGTATTATAAAGATTGCATATTAAAATATGAATACAGCACTTCTTTCCCTCTCCACCGTGAATATATTTGCAGGCATAACCATTTCAAGGTATAACCAATACATTTATTACCAGCCCATTACGTGACTTCAAATTAAATTAATTCGTATCGATAGTCCAATTTTCTATTATTATTCTGTAACGAGATATCGTAAAACAATTGTGCACAAACTAAACGCTAAGTGGATAATACGGTTGAATGGTATCGATAAGCCAATCAACAGTTTTACTCAAGGTGACCCCATCTCTTCTCAACAAAGTTCTCTGTGTATGCAGCGGTATCTCATGTGTTGAAATTTCGTAAGGATAAAAATCATCACATTGATAGATCACCAAACAACCAATAATGAGATTATTGGTTGAATAATTATTTTAGATCGATCGTCCATTTTTTAAATGTTGTTGCATAGCAGTTGACAGCTGAATAATGGTGCGTTTTCGGACAAATGTCTAATTGAATATTTGTCTTATTTTGATCTGATTAATCAAATCCTAAAATATTACAGAGTAATTACGAAACACCCTGTATAATAAGGGGGGAGAGATCCATTCGAATCTCTCCCGGTTTATTTTTCATGGATTACATTGAGGGTATGCACCGAGGTTTACCCCTCGTTTTACAAAAAATAAAAACAAAATCCCTATTTTCTTCTTCTCTCCATTCTTCTTCTCCTCATCACCTTCGTCTTCAGGCGATCTACTTCTTCTCCAGGCCGTCTAATTCTTCTTCAGGTCGTCTTCCTCTCCATGCCATCTTCTTCTTCTCCAGGTCATCTTCTTCTACCGAACTACCACTTCTACCCACTCTACCCACTACCACCCTCAGGCCATATTTTCTTTTAAGTACGCGGTAATCTATCGGTTAGGGTTGCACCTTATTGGTTGAATTCTTAAACATATTGTATTATGATTCCTATATGTTTTCCTGGGATTCTTCGTTAAGGCTAGTGTATAGGGTTCTTATTCTGCGAATTCTTCTGTCTTCTGGGTTTTGCTTCTCAACGAAGCTTTCTAATTCCTTTAGAAGTCCGTTTCTTAAACAAAAAAGGATTATTTCATTGAAGCCTTCTCTCATTTTATCCATGGGATTATGTAAGTAAATTCGGTTTACTTCTGTTCTTAGACAGTTCGTAATTAAATCCACCATGGTTTCCGATAGATTAATTACGGTAATTTCCTAGACATAGTGATTTTTAATTTATCTCTTATTTCCAGGTTCAGTAAGATTTTAAATGTGTGTCTACCTTTGTCTGACTGGGTCCAATCTTCTTGCCATTTTTGGAGAGTTAATTTGCTTAATTTGGCTTTGAGCTTCCGGAGTGTCTGGTCTCGCCTTAACACATTTCCTAAGTGTTCGCTTGTTTCATGGATTTTTAGTTCTTCCAGCACCATTCTTTCCCTCACTACGTATTTCAGTGGTTTTTCGTTTGCAATTACGGCAAGTGCATCTGTGCTCACTGAGGAAATGGAGCACGTTATTGGAATTAGACATGCTCTTTGAGCGTCGTCGAGCTTCCTTTTAATGCGCGAGAGATGTATTCTTTCACCCCAGATTTGACAACCATACGTTATAATTGGAATAGCGACTCCATGGTAGATCGTTTTGACAGATCGGGTTCCATACGTTATCCTGGCGGGTCTCTTAATTGCTTGAAAGGTATTCTTGACTTTTTTTACCGCGTGGTTTACGTGTGGCTGGAAGTTCAGTTTTTCATCAAGAATGATCCCAAGATATTTGAAGCTTTTAATTCTTTTCAGTTTCTCCCCGTTCATTTTGATCACCGGGTTCCTCTTCATTTTCCCCCCGAAGATCATAAATTCACTTGTGTCTTGTGATAGGGTGAGTTTGTTTTCTTTTGCCCAATCTTCTAGCGCCTGCATGCAAGTTTTTGCTCTGTTTTCAATTTGGTTTCGGCTGTTTCCCTTTATTACAATAGCTGCATCGTCTGCATAAGCTACTGAGCTACAACTTTCTGGTAGTTGTTTCCTTAAGAACTGGTTCATGATCAAATTCCAGAGCATGGGACCAATAACCGAACCCTGTGGGCATCCTCTAGTCACGGTTTTCTCGATTTTGCAGGTATTGGTTTCATAGATAACGTTTCTGTTTTCAAAGTAGCTTTTGATTAGATTTACCAGGCTTTCAGGAACTCGTAGCCGTTTCATTTCTTTAATAACCGAAGGTCACCAGACCGTGTCAAATGCCCTTTTTATATCTATGAAAATTACGACTGAGTATTTCTCGTTGCCTTCTCTCACAAGTTGAAGGACGTGTTTTATTGTATCGGTTGTCCTGTGATCCTTTCGGAACCCATACTGATGAGGGTGGAAAAGGTTATCCAGTCCAATTGATTTCTCAATCCTTCTTCTTATTATTTTTCTATAAATTTTCCAGATTCTGGCAGCAATGTTATAGGGCAATATGAATTTGGGTATGCCGGGTCTTTATTTTATTTTAAGTATAGTTCTCATTAGACCAATTTTCCATATTTTCGGTAAGTACCCTAGCAATATACAGTCATTTAAAAGAGGGATTAAAGTGCCCATTAATGGAAGAGCTAGGTTTTTAATTACTTCACCATGTATTTTATCTAAGCCAGGGGCCTCTTTTGATCTAATTTCCCCTACTTACTGCTTCCCAGACTTCTTCTTCCTTTATTCCCATAATGGCTTCACCTTGGCATATGGCTTGGGAGAGGCCTCTGGTTTCCAAGTGCATTGGTTCATCTTCCGTGTCGTCCGGTAACATTTCTTGAAGGATAGTTTTGACCAGTTCTTCAACCAACATCATGGTGCCGTTCTTATTAAAAGTAGACTCTATGGCTGACGGTGTTTTTAATTATCCCGCCATTAGTTTGTACATAAACCCCCAGGCGTTTTTGCAGAAATTTTCGGAGGCGACTCTCTCCCATGAACGTTCTTTTTCTCTGGCAATCTCCGACTTATATTGATTTAAAGACTCTTGGTATCGTCTATGATGAATGGGGCGATCTACATTTCTGCTTCGCATGAGCCTTTTTTGTGCTTTTTCGTTTTCTTTTTCATTCGTTCCAGTTTCTCGTTCCACCAGGGAGATTTCCTGGGTTTCCTTTGTGCGCTGGGGATGCCAGCTTTCATTGTGGCAGTTACTGCCTCGTTGAGGAGTTCCGCTTTTCTCTCTATATAGCTGGTACTGCGTTCCCACGGAAGGGAACATTCTAATTCCCAGAGCTTTGCAAGCAGAGTGCTTACATATTTTTCCCAGTTTGCATTTTGCAATTGGTATCTCCGTTTCAGTGATGTACTTTTTCCTGTTTTGACAATTTGAAAAGTTATAAGGTGGTGACCACTGGTGACTTTCTCCTTACGTACTTTCCAAGCACTGACTTCACGCAACAGCTTGGAGTTGGTCACCGACAAATCTAAGTTCGATTCGCCATTTACGGTACAGAATGTTGAGAGTTGATCGGGTTCGTTGAGGACAAAGAGATATTGATCCATGAGTAGGTTTTCCAAACTTCTACGTTACATATCTAAGTTCGCATAGTTTTTTAGGAGAGTGAAAGTCCTTGATTTCAAACGCGCACCACACATTATGATGCCAAAAGATTTTTTTACTAGAATGGTGCACTACAATGAGCATAGATTTGTCCTGGAATAATACTGAAATGGTAGCCATTAAATATGATTGGAGTGTTCTTTGTAGATAACTACATTTTGCGTTTGCGCTAACACAATCGAATAAAAGACGGGAAAGAAGTATACTTCCGCGGGAGGGGAGGACTGTTACGAAGAACCTCCCACCAACTCCCTTTTAACAGATCGCTTCATCAACAGATCATGAATCTTTAATGATCCATACATTCCGTTAGAGATAGAGAGGTCGAGTAATCACTTTTCCCATAATGGCACGGTATTCAAAGGGAAATTTTCCACATCATTTTTCAAACTGGCTGGTCATGTTCTCACGTAGATTTTTACTAAAACATCCGTAAACGATTATTAAATGATATGCGACCGTTAATGGACTGCAAAAAGCGTCCAAAATGAGTATTGTAATGCGTCGGAAATCGCATTCAGTGTTTTCCAATTAGAGTTGGGTTATCAATTATTGTTGACTTGACAATTGCAAAGCACTCAAATAAGTGTGTTTATGTACTGAGTTAAGGATTTATAGACTGAACTGTTAACTTTGTGATTTATCTTCCTTAATTGACATTGTAACTTAAGTCCTACTGGATGGGTTATGTAACGAGTAGGTGATACTTCGCTTAAGATCTTTACACTGTTTCTCGCCCCACACAATATTGTATAGAAACATTATTTCAAGCAATGCGTTAACCACTCTAATAAGAGAACAGTGATCTACATCTACGAAGTACCATGCAAGCCACCACGAGGGTGTGTGGCACGGGGTGATTCCACACCCGGCATGCAGCACTCGTCCCAGCACAAATCAGGACCTCGCACGCTCCCCCTGCCGCTAGGCGTAGGCCAAAAAGCTGTCAGGAGAACAGTGCGCAGTCCAGCCAGAAACTGGGAGAGTGAGATTTAAATGAACAAGCAGAACAATGCTATAGACACATATAGTGGTTAATATTACTAATGTGATATTACTTAATTGATATGTTTTAAGCCACCTCAACGTTGTAAAATCATCACAAAGCGGAGGATGAGATTCTTTTGCCGGGGAAGCAGAAATCATGAATACGTCGAATTGACTGAATTACTGAGATACGCTGTATTGGCACAGTCTCAATCCTATCTGTAGCTAGGGTTAGCTCAATATCCAGTTTCGCAGCCTCATCATGGACTTTTTCAAGGTCTGCAACATACAAGTGCTTACACCCGTTGCATGGTGACGTTATTGATAAAGCCAGAAAAACCTATGTTGACTCATTTAAGCCCCGAAGGTCGCCATCATAAAAACTTCAACCAATAATCGAAGGAAACAATTTTATGTAATTATTCACCCACATAAACCCAATCTTTATCATTATGCTGGGTCGTGGAACATTCCAACAAAATTAAACTGATAGGACGTACGTGGGACTTCAACCCTGAAAAAAATTACGAGAACCGAGACGTCAAGAATCATAACCTCAACTTGTGAGCAGATGTTTGGATTGAAGAGCGCAACTTTCCTACTTGATGACTTGTCTAAAGATCTTTTTTATTAGGCCTGACTAACTTGATGACTCGATCACCAGTATCAATGAGACCATGCCACTTTGCGACAACTTCAGGGATATATATGGTGAATTCTTCCGTCGAATGACCTATAGGGTACTGAAGTACATTGGAAAAAATGATGACAGGCTACGCACGGCCAATCAAGGCATGCAAGTAAGGCAAACGATGAAAGAACTAAAATATAGCGATGAGTTACCGAGTATTAACAAGTGAGCTTTTATGAAATATACTTTAAAGAGAGTTGCAAAACTTACACAAAATGACTGGTCCGAATGGATTCCTATCCATGGTTATACTCAGGCACATACATACATACAAAATATATAAAAAGCATGACTCCCATTCCGTATTGACGCTTCGAAGAACGCAGCGAATGAAAGCTAAAAGACATCCATCCCTAGCAAACCCAGTCGTAGTCTAGAACGAGAATATTTTTGTCAGTTTTATCACGCCAAAGTATTTTCAAGACCAAGATTTTATTTTCGTGAAACAAAATTAATATCACGTGTAGAAGGAAGGGCGACTAAGGGAGAAAAAATGTCATTCTTCCATTGATTCATTCCACTGCGCCATAGTAAAAGAAAACGGGAGTGCTAAAAAAAGTCCATTTTAAGGCAAGCAGCTGGACCCTCATCTTTCTCCACTGGGTTTCCAAGCGCTCTCATATTTTCGGCCACTTTTATTCGAGACTACACGTGTGGATGTTGCAACGCGAGCTCGCTGACCTCGCGATCTTTGCTCACCCGCTTGCATTATTTTTCCGGCAATAGAAAAAAAAGGAACGCTTCATATCCCTCCGCGCAGTAGTACGCAGAGAAAAACATAGGGAATTCCATCCATCTGAATTCTTCGCGTTAAAAATGGGAAAGGAAACAAAATGGAGGCATCGTTTGTTCAATTAAAGCGCCCGCAAGTAAAATAAACGCACCGACCGCTACACGTGTTTTTATTCTAGAGCAACTGGTAGAATACCTTCAGAAAACGGGTTGAAGGAACAAATGGTTAGCACCCAGGTTCTCGAACGTAAAGGTGGCAACACATACATTTTTATCGTGCGCAATTCCTTACGTGAAATCCTTCGTCATGGAAACCTGATACATCTTGCGATCCACTTGGCGTGAACTTCAACCGATGCTCCTTCTTCATATGTAGGAACAAGTGCACTCTTATCTTGCTTCAACAAGTATTCTTCAAAGGTTCATGATAGATATTCTAGATAAAGTCGCATATACTTAAGAGAACCATATTTATGGAAATTTCATTCTATCGCATAATTATGGACAAAGACCGGAGAATGTCGCGTTGGAAATTATGGCCACCAATGTAATGAAAAAGTCAATTGTTCAAAAAAGGCAAAAGTACAAGCATAGATATATATTACTGATTAATGAAGCATATATTACTCTTTGGTACAAGTTGACATTGGTAGTCTCTCAGTTATAAATCACGCTCCAGTTGCAATATGTATAGGTAGCTAAAATTTAGTGATCAAAATCACGTGGGAAGAAAATGTACCGATGGTTGGGCCACACTTCTCAGGGCGGAGATAAAAAAGCACCATTTTCATCCAGAGAAAAAGAATGGCTACCTCGCGATGAAACACCCAACAGATAGGTACCTAACATCGTCCAAGGTTCAACGCTGCGAGAAAAATACCATGTGAGCGGGAAATACGTTTTTGCAAGGCAGGAAAAAGACTATATTTTCATGTATCCAGCAATTCATTTTGCTACCACGGCGGCGAACCGTATGTTGCTCAAAGGCACCGTTTTAATGACAGTAACAGCGCAGTTAATAGACAAAAAAAATTATGGCTAACCGGGCACTTGGATTTCAGAAATAAGACATACAAGCCAATGCACATAACTTCAAGCGTATATGCTCAAAGCTTCAGAATTCTATGCAAGGGGCTATGAGATAATGGAGGAGACACCTCACCTAATATGTACTAGAGGGCCCCATTACAATTGGCACTGCAATGGCTTTTTTCCGATTATGTTCTGTACTTGGTGATGCAGTGGTGAAGCATAGCCTCACCCAAGGGCAAAAACAGGTTCGTAAATTAACTTAACCAGATAAGATAAAAATGTAAACGAGGTTCGTAAATGACTAAACTGCTCTGCCGAGTAAATGAATATGGGTACAGATTCGCAAATAAAACCATTAATATTAGGATTGAGAGAAAAATCATACCGAGAGAAAAATCATACCGAGACAACGGCATCAACATGAGCAGCTCATGGAAACTAGTCCTAAATAACACCCAGAAAACGTGGAAACGACTCCATCACAAAACCGATTAATCAGGGCGCACCTCACCGAGAATACAATACTACTATCTCACTTTTTTACCTCATTTCTAATGCCCGAACATTTTTGTACTTGCTTCTTTGCCACACAAGAAACACATTTTGACTTGGCTCGCCCAGTTGTTGGAACGTCGGTGCCTGTCAACATGACGTGGTGCGAAAATCAAGGAACCTACGTAGCAATGTTATACATTTAAATATATATTTTCAAAGTTTTCATTTTCGTGAAATCGTAACAGTCACACGAAGGAAAAATAATGTAAGCTGCACTTTCACTTGGCATAAAATCTTTCCAGTGCACCCCAATTCCTAGGCCTGTGCGATTATCGAAAAAAAATCGATATCGATCAATTATAAGAATAATTGGAAATGTTGTCGATTCAATTGTTGGGAATTGAATAAATGACAATTAATTGAAGTCATTAAATTAATTGACAAAGGACAATTGATTGACACCAAAATGTGTATCAATTAATTTTCATTGCTCAATTAATTGACATCAACAAATTAATTGACAGGACTCAATTGGATTGTGCTTTTCAAAGGCTTTCCTTTGGCAATGAGAAAAATGGAAGAAGTAATTTGAAAAACAACAAAATAATGCAATCAGTTAGCTTTTATTCATTGAGTAAAGGAATAGATCGCTATTTGAAGACAGGCACATGAGATCCACTGCGTGTTCATCTGACAGTCACTGGCATGTGTCGATGGCAATGTTCCCACCGAGACTGAACAACCTCTCGGACGCAATGGTAGTTGCCGGGATAGCTAGACATCTTCTTGCTAACTTCTGGAGGGAGGGGTAGGAGGTGGCCCTCTCCCGCCACCACGGAAACCTCCATCCTCACGTTTGGAATGTCCCTGAACCTAGCCCTTTCCTCCCTGAAGATCTCCTGTGCGGTAGCAGGGGCGCCGAGCGAGCAGCAAGCATCAACAGCGTCGGCCATCGGCCGGCGTCGAGCGAAAGCGAACAAGTTCAAACGTGCAATTTGCTATCCATAGCGAATCAATAATCGTCAATTAATCGATGACCGGACAATAATTGTGAATCGAATAACAATTGACAACTGAACAACAATTGACAATCGAGTCAATTACCGCAATCGACAATGATGAGTTGAAATAATCTATCCATTGTCAAAATAATTGAATCGACGATTCAATTAATCGTATAATCGCACAGGCCTACCAATTCCTCTACTATTGACACATGTGAGCACGAGGGAGCATGTCTCCTGCATTGCCTTCTTACTTCCAAAAACAGCAAGACAAATATCCGACAGAGCGTTGGCTCAAGCTTGCTTCCGTGACGCAGCTGAGAGTGACGCTCAACTGCTAAGACAACTCATCGGACTGGGTCGACGAGCTTGCTTCCGATAGGCCAAGCAGTCCGCGGCAACGCAAAGTCGGACGCGTGAAAACGCTCTCCTCGGACATAAAAGATATATGCCAAAAAGGTTTGAAAGTGCTCAACCAAAGAAAACGGATGACTTAATTAACCCTTTCACAACCAGTAAATTTCAGATAAGAAATCTTTCCAAATCCATGTCTGTGTAGTTTTTAGTGTTTTGTCTTTTCCAATAATGATAATTACTTTATTACTGGGGTTGCCCAATTGCAACTGCAAGTTATTGTTAATATTAATGAAAACATCAAGAAGCAAAAATATCAGCTTATGCAATACAATAGAGGTAAATTTAGGAATTGAATACATATGCTGGTTTCAGAACGCTAAAAGAAGAGAAAAATAATAAGTAGCAAATAATATTATATGTATCACTTTCCGTCAGATACAATACATTGTACATATACCTACATAAATAACTAACTTTTGAGCAGATTCATGGATTACATAAAACTAAGACTTGTTTAGTTGTACTGGATCACCTCACTATCCTGTTCAAATATGTTTTAAAACTACTTTTTGAGCAAAATAATACCTGGTTAAAGTTAACCGTAGGATGACGTAGCCTTTACGTTTTTATTTATTAAATGAGAGATTTTGTATATTATATCAGACTATAGGTTAGCTGACGAGAGTGTTAGCGGCGAGAGACGTATTATCTTCGGTTTTCATATCAAGATAATAATTTACCATATTGTATAATGGGGCCTTCGAGTCTCCGCTTCCATCAAGCCTCGTTCCAGATAGAGATATTGATACAAGTACTCCAAATAAACCATCAAACACGTGGAAGGCAACAGTTCACCAATTCTGGGGTTGAAACGCTGATGACGATGAATTCGTCTCTATTATAGCGTAATTGAGACTTTGAGTGTTCCTTCTGACATCAAACCCCTCGTCAATGCATGCATGAACTATTAAACCATCTTAAGCCCATAAGTATGACTTTAATAGTTCCAAGATAAAATTCAGTCCCATGGAAATGCGATAGTTATGCATCTTTCCACAAAATTTATTTGTCAGGAACAACTAGTTTCAACGCCCCTGCGTCATCCTCAGGTACCTATTAAGAATGAGACAAATCTTTCCACAAAATTGAATTTTTAAGTGCAACCAGTTACCTACTTTCAAGAGTATAATCTGATAATGACTCAGAAACTTTGAAATTCAAAAGTTGTACGTAAAAGATAAATTCTGTGAAATTATGCGTATTTCTTTTATTTACATTCTCCTTCAATTCCAGGTATACAGTAATCGGCCCATATCTCTGGAGTCATCTCAGTTCACTTACAAATCCCCAATGTGCCGAATTCGGAACAAACTAAAATTATAAAAAAAGTGAAAGAAAATACTTTTAAAAATCAGATGAAATTTTCTCGGGTTCCCCACTGGGTCAGGAAGGCGGTCGTTGCCAAGGTTTCGATGGCTGTCTCTGCCATCGTATTGAGCCCTGAAGACGTGTTGTCGCGCGTCTGCGATAGCCCCGTGTTTTGACGGGAACTCGAACACGGACTCTGGGTCCTTGCCCTTGGCCGTCGAGAAACGAATAGTCATCCATAGGTATTGAGGGGAATGTTATTCAATTCAAAATCAAGTACTTGAGAGGAAAATGATTTAATGTATTTCAAATCTATTGAAGGCAAGAATAAAACAGTACACAAGAACCAACATGTGCGTCAGAATAGCCCAACAAGTATATTACCACGGCTCGGGAAGGAGAGAAGCTCTAGATATGGCACGGATGGATGGCGCTGCGTCTGCAAGTGCACGGGCCGAATGGCCCACGCCTTGACTCCCGTTTCGGCTACATGACTAACCAACTGTTCAAATGCTCCACTGACCAAATGCTTATTTCTCCGTGCCATTATATAGGACTAGCCGAGACAAGAATGTTTTCGGCGAGGTGGTAATAGATTTGGGGAGGATGGGAAACAGGAAGGTATTGACGTTAGGAAAAGTGAAAGGTCACACTCCCGAGAGGGATAGTTTCACTTGGCTATTCTGAGCTGTTCTTAAAATTGTACAGAAATACACAAGGAAATACCAAGCTAATGCATTCAATAGAAAACTGGAAAATAAAAATCACAAAAATATATAGGAACTCGCCTACCGATTTCCAGGTCACAAGACGATGGCTAGGACAGCCGTCGAAACGTTGTCAAAAACTGCCTTCCTGACCCGGTGGGGAACACGAAAATATTTCTCCAGCATAGTTCGCGGGAAAAACACCAAATCTCTCACTGTAAAAATTAGTTGACGTTGTTTCTTTAGCTTCAATTAATTAATGTTGATGAAAGACAATTCTTTCTCAATAATAGATGTCTACATGATTCCTCTTCATGACCTCTTTTTGTTATGAATTTTTTCTTCTTTCAAGAGATATAGATCTATTAATTTGAAAAATATGTATTCTCTTTGCCGACGATTCGAATTTCTATACATGCTTCTCTAGGGCAGTGGCGGTTCCTCGGGAGAGGGAAGGGAGGAACGTCTTCCTCAAACATTTCTCCTTTAAAGAGAAATACCAAATTTGCTTTTAAATTAGAATAAGACGTGTATTTTCAAGTCCACTGGTGAAGGAATGCCGAAATTGAGCGTCTTATAAAATACGCACGCTCTGGTGCTTCGCGAAATGTGTTCGACTTCGGAACCAGCTAAGCGAAGAGGAAAGCTAATATTTTCCTCCTCCACTGCAGTAATACACAGAAAAAATTCCTCTAGCGGCCAGAGAAAGAAGTAGAGTTATAGTGCAAGTAGAAGAGCAGCTGAGGACGACGCCCCTGTTTCTGCGCATGGGCGAAAATTTTCGGCGAGTCGAGTCCGTCGAGTCATTCTTGAAAGTACAGCAGGTGGAGCCAGATGGTGCTGGTGGAGCGACCTTCAGGCTTGTAGTGTGGCAAACTCGCTCCGAATGTCATCTAATGAGGACTTGGGTGGATGCTATGTGCAGTATTCTTGCTTTCTAACAGATGATTACCAACCTGCGCATAGAAGTTCTTGACCTCATACATGTGGTGAGCGCAACAAGTTCTGCAGTGTTTGTTAGTTTTCTTGCTATTAATAGCTATTGATTTTTGCAACTATGAAACGATAAATGGCAGAGAAAATATGTTATTTTCTGGGAAATTTAGGAATGTTTACAGGAGCAGATTGTAGTCAAACAGAAGAGAAGTCCTACTCCTCCACTCCCTGGTCTTACATGTGGAACCAGCAAAGGCGGGAAGCTGCAGTTTTCCACTACGTGGTACCAAAAAGCGTCGTGGCTAACAGGTTGTGAACAAAGACAAATTCTCTTATGTTTTCCGTGTATTTTAATTTCAAATTCTAAGGATTTTTGGTCCTTCAGTGGATTTAGTGACATAAAAAATCTCGGCCGCGGGATTCAGAGGCATGAAAAATCACAATATTTGGGAAAAAGGAATACCGCATTGATCTAGCGTTAAGTGAAGCTGCCAGAGTTTCTCGTGCGAAGCATAATGAACAGGTCAAACAAAATAGACATGTTTTATCCAGTTTAGTGGACATTGTGTGCCTGTTAGGAAGACAAGAACTCTCTTTCAGAGGACACGACGAAAGTGAAACATCATCAAACCAAGGCAATTATCGCGAGCTATTCACACTGCTAATGAAGCGCGATGAAGTACTCCAGACGCATTTAGACAATTCAAAAGCGTTTACTGGTTTATCAAAAACAATACGAAATTATTTAATTTAATCGGTTGCTTGCCTTATAAGAGGAGGAATAGTGGACGAAATTCATAAATCTAACTTCTTTTTTGTAGAAGCTGATGAAATTTCAGACGTGTCTCTTACTGAGCAATGCTCCATAATTTTGAGGTATGTAGATCCAAGTGGTTATATTCAAGAACATTTTTTTTTGTTTCCACAATGTCACTGGAGGCAGAACAGCCAATGGCCTTTACAATTTACTGGACCAACAACTGCAGCCATTGAATTACGAGGACAAACATGTTGCACAGTCTTACGATGGTGCTGCAGTCATGGCGGGAGAATTAAACGTCTACAGGCAAAGATCAAGCAAAAAGCCAAACAGGCATTATTTGTGCGCTGCCATGCTCACAGACTAAGTACACAGCTATACCAGCATAGCAAAATGTAGAGTTTTCTTTGCCAATATCGGCGGTATCCCTGTTTTTTTTGCCCAGTCTTCGAAGCGTGACGTGAAGCGTGACCACTTACCAATGTGACCAAACTTAGGTTACCAAAAGACGACCAAACTCGATGGAACTTCAAATCTCGTTTGGTTTAATCCATAAAAGTGCTTAAGGGAAGTCTTCTAGAAATGTTCACAAAAATTTTAGAGGATGATTCGAGGAAGTGGGATGACACTACAATCAAGGAAGCTGATGGATATATTCGTTTATTAGAAGACTTTGAATTCAATTTCTTGCTTTCGGTTTTCAGTTAAGTGTTTTCAAAAACTAGCATTCTTTTCTATATTCTCCAGGCGAAAGCTACTGATATCGATTTCTTCGCCAATCGTGTGAGCGAGATGATTGAATTCCTGAAAAAATCAAGAAGTGATGCAGCATTTGAGCAACATTCTAAATCAGCAACTAATGCATTTGGAGACACACTTCCTATCATCAAGAGAAGGCGCGTTTCAGCTGAAGATCCAGCAACTCATTTCCGTCAGTTATACTTTAACATCATAGATACACTGACGTTACAAATGGAAGTGAGATTTGAAGATCTAAAGAAGTTAAGTTTTCTCAAGTTTCTTTTTTCTCGATGCTGCAAAATATGAATATTTTTCTTCTAACTTCCCCACTAATGCATTTTCATCACAACTGAACTGCTTCCCTGAACACTTTGACAGTGAGAGCCTGAAAAATGTACTAATTGTGTTTTACAGCAGCCGTGACCTACAGCAAAACTGTAAAAAACTTAAAGCATTTTTAGTTTACTTTGTGAAGAATGACATTCGCCAATGCCTCCTCAATATTTAAAAATTGGCATGCTTATTGGCTACGTTACCAGTGTCTAACGCTAGCGCAGAAAAAGGCTTTTCTGCGTTGAAAAGAATAAAAATGTATTGTGGAAATACTATGGGTCAGAATAGACTATCTTCTCTAGCACTCATGTCGATAGAGAAAGAATTGTTACTCCAAATGGAAAAGGATCCAAGATGGCAAGGTCATAGAACATTTTGCAACGGCAAAGCAGCGACGATCAGAGTTCTTCTATCACTAATGGCGGCCATAAAAGGATGGTGAGTTTTATATTAACATCTACATGAAGGTTAATTATTGCATGCTTCAGTGACGGTGGCACCTATAATTTTATGCAATTTATAACTTTCCTCCTCTCTGTAAACGTACAGGAACCGCCACTGCTCCAGGACTATAATGATAATTATAGGGCGTATTGTACACCAATGGTTTACAATTTATTGATATAGTTATGTTAAAAAGATTTTATACATTCGATTTTTCAGGTTACCTCAGGGAGAGGAGTTCCTTCTGAATCAATTTTTTGATGATACCTACGTTGCTATTTAATGTTTGTTTGTCAATTCTTGTAAATTTAGGTGCTTTCAAAAATCAGCATATAATTAAGTGTTGTTGCAACATATCAAATTGTAATAATAGGTATCTTGGTCCATTAAGGGTTGTTGTGCTCGACCTGAACCGGCCTTCTGAGTCATTCTGTTGCTCCACTGTGGAAAGAGTGAGAGGGAATCCGTTGACCTTAACCCAGAGGGAAGGTCAGGAGATCGGGGAGGGGAGCGAAGGGGGGACCGGGGGTAGGCGGGGGTGGGTGGGTGAGTGGGAAGGAGGCGAAAACCCAAGTCTGCCTGCAGCGAAGGGGAGGTGGGGAGGTTGAGTTACGGCAGTCGCCACGCGGAGGATACCACGGTGCGCCGTTGATGGAAGGGGTGGGGGGCAGAGGGTGATTGGGGGGGGGGCGGAGGGAGGGAGGGAGAGACAGACGGATCGATGGGGAGGTTGGAGGGGAGGGGGGAAAAGGAGGGGAAGGGACCGACGGAAGGGATGGTTGACGGGAGATAGGGAAGGGGAAAGAAGCCGTCGACGATTAGACGGGAAATCTCCTTCGAATATTACTTCGGGGCGGATAAATTCGCACAATCAATCTAAAATGGAAGCGGAACAAAACGACAGGAAAAACAAACGGACAAAACCGACCGCGCTCCGCGTCTGCATTTGACGAAACATGCTTTCATATTGCTAGAGAATTCTCGGGAACGTGTTCGTTAATTATTCGGTGTGATTCAGTGATTGAAAGGGATTGCCAATGTTGCTATGGTAAAGTGTGGTAGGATGGAGTGCGACAGGTGAGGTTTTATAAGTATAGATACCTTCGGCACAATATAGTTCATTACCGATGGCTTAGTATCAAATAATATCAAATGCATATTGGGATCCACTATTACAAATGTTTTATTTCCCTTCCTCCTTACAGACAGGATAGGAAATGATAGGCACCAACTTTTTAGGGTGGGTACCGTCATATTTGTCTCAATCACGGGCATTTATTTGGTGACCGTATCGTAAATACATAAAGTTCAGGGAGGGGTGAGGAAGATGGGAATAAGCCGTAGACAATGAGATGGAATCTATTCTTCAAATAAAACTGCTAGCCGAATGAATTTGCACAATCAGTCTAAAAGGGGAATGGAACAATAGAGAGAAAAAACATGCAGACAAATCCGACTGTGCACCGCGTCTGCATCCGTCGGAACCTGTCATGTTACGGAAAGAGAATCCCTTGAAAGGTATGACTTGTTGAGCGTAAATTATTTGGTGTAATTCAGCGTTCATTGCTATTGCTCCATAGTGAGAAATGATTGAGTGCTCAGGGTGAGATTTTTATCACTTTACTATTGGCACTTTGGTTACGATATTGGATATTAGGCACATAATTGTTTCTCGAGTATTCCGCAACGGCACTGTTCTCAGAAATCTGTACTGATTCCGAAGAACAGTTATCGTGAGCATAATATTGAAGCAAATAGTTTGGAGTGGAGATATCATGCTGTTTATCAATCCAACAAGGCAATACACGCAATTATTACCACATTTCGTATTCTCTCATGTTGTCTAATTCCTGTTTTTATGAGCATAGATTATGAACTAATTGAAATCAGATGAACGTGATAAAGTCTTTTCGCCAACATTAAATATTATATTACTATTCCCAGGTTATTTATATCGACGTTTTATTTTATTTTCTCAAGAACTGCCAAAGCTGTATGAACCCAATATTTCTTTGAGCTCCTTTTTATTTTGATTAAGAATAAACATGCAAAGATTAAAAGAATAAAAGAAGTGCGAATTCCGAAAGTAAAGTCGTAGGTTGGTGGAGTATGCGGAGATTAATTAACTAAAGACTAAAAGCTATTTCCTTTCATTCTTAACCTTTCCTATCGTGTTAATTGCCTCGCAAAGTTAGGAACGAATGTGAAAATGATGGCTCTGTACGCAACACCGCATGTCTTCGAGAGTATTCGAATTGATTATGCGTGATTTCATCTAATATGTAATGTACTGAATACCTTTTGCAATTTCCCTAACCTCACGGACATCTTCGTGATCAAAGGAACGCACGACCAATCGGGAATTTCCTGAAATTCAAGAAATGAGAACATAGCATTCATATCAATTTCATTTTTAAAAATTGCCAATACCTTTGTATAAAATCTAAATCCCTAATTTATCTGTTAACATTGATGTATTAGTTCAACTCTCAGCCAAATGACCCTTTACTTTAGGGGTTAGATGGCAGAAGGGACAGTTTTATCTCAATCTCGCCCAATAAAGACCTATTATTATTTATATTTCTTCAGTCTGGAATTATAAATAAAAATTTCAATGCAACCTTATATATATATTTCATGATTTTCTTTCCCGTTTAAGATAAGTGAGTTGTATCCATATTTATAATATTACTAGCAAAACCGGGCAGACGTTGTCCTGCCTGTGTATATTTCTTTTCCTCTGTATATATATATGTAAAATTGATGATCTCTATGTAAATTAGAATGTATAAGTTGTTGTAGATAAATGTGGAAAAATGAAAGATGGCTCATACTGATGAGAGCCCATTATTTTTATTGGTATAAATCAAGGATGAAAGATATAATTTTTTTATGAATAACTCACGTAAATGATAAATAATTTTTACTATTTCACTCGCAGAATAATTGAATGAATTTAAAATTATTTATACTAATGTTTACATTTATCGTAGCGCTAGTGGATAAACAATATTATTAGTTTTATGATTTGGGGAATAGATGTACAGATTTTTTGGACTTCCTACTCTGGAGCAAGCAATGTATAGTTGACCATGCAAACAACACGGACGTTCTAATTTTAATCCGGCAAAGAGCAGTGACTGCCCTTGAGCTTTGTTGATTGTCATCGTGAAAGCAAGATGCACAGGAAACTATAGTCGTTTGAATGTGAAGGGCAAATTATTGAGAGTCATCGGAATGCGCGGAATTAGCACATCTTCTCCTTAACAATTTCCTTTAGTTATTGCTGCTTCAATCACAATCGTCATTAGTTTTTTTCACGGAAAGTCTGGCTCCGTTACACAAATTTGGTGTGTTGAGATTCCGAAGTAGCAGTATTGGTGAGCCAACTTTCAACGTCAATAGTCAACTTTCTTTGCTGTGGTATGCTGTAAAAGACTCCTTTTCACATTATTTGCTGTTCCTTTATACTGAACTTTCATCAAGTTTACATTTTGTGGAATGGGTATCATTTTTGGATGGTGTGTCAGTAAAATATCTTTTAAGAAACGAGACACAATAAACAAGAAACTGGCTAATCTTCAAGCCAGTCACTCAAATACCACAGTTGTTTGTCCCATATTGCCCACAACAGTGAATTCGTTTGTTCCCGCTGAACGTGTGGTTAATCTTTCAAGTCACTGTTTTTCTGAGAACCACCTCGATCTACTAAGCAAGGGCTTAAAATATTCGCCACCAGTTAACCTTTGTGAAAGTGTGATCAAAAATCTTGCTGCGGATTGTGAGGTGGCCTTACTTAAAGAATCACTGGCTACAAAACAGATGTTTGCTAAATGCATCTCTAACTTCATCTCCGCTGCACACCCAAAGCTGTGGGATCTCACCACGGCAAAGCAACGGAAGGATCTTCGAAGCCTGCGGAAAGTGGTTGAAAAGGAGGACCTTGTCGTACAAAAAGCGGACAAGGGAAATAGTGTGGTCATCCTGAACAAGTGTGATTATGTGGAAAAGTGTTGTGATTTCATTTTAAATAATAGTATTTGTATGTTGCCGAAAGACCCAACACAATTATTTCAAAGTGCTGTGAAAAGTGCCGTGTCTAAAACTGTCATTTTTAAAGAAAGGGAAAAAAGGAACCTTTTACAAATGAACCCGTTAGCGCCCAGGTTCTATGGCTTGCCTAAATTGCACAAACCCTCCGTTCCTATTAGACCGGTAGTGTCGTGCATGTCATCGCCATGTCACCGCCTGGCTTCAAAGTTAAATGAACTTATCAAATCATATACAAATTTTAAACCAAAATATAGTGTTGCAAATACGTTAGAGCTAGCAAGTATCCTAAAAGACATGGTGGTTCCTAAGAAGGGAAAATTAGTTTCCTTTGACGTTAAAAATTTATTTCCGTCGGTCCCTACTTCAGAAACATTAGATTTAGTTGAAAGCCTGTTAGAAAATTCAAACACTAATTCAAACGTCAGGGATGATCTTGTGCTCTTAACAAAAATAACAACTGCTCAAAATTATTTCACTTTCAACGGCGTTTTCTACAAACAAGAAGAGGGTCTTGCAATAGGTTCCCCACTTTCACCGCTTCTGGCCGAAATTTTTCTTAATAATTTAGAAGAAAAACTATTCACGTCACAAGACAAACTCATTCAATGTGTCCATTATTGGTATCGGTATGTGGACGACATAATCTGCCTCTGGACAGGAACGGAACGACAGTTGGATCAGTTCCTCGCAAATTTAAATAATCTGCACAATAATTTGTCATTTACGATGGAAAAGGACGTGAATGGCAGTCTCAATTTCCTCGATCTAACTATCTCAATTACAGCACAGAGGCACCAATTTTCAATCTATCGAAAGCCTACCACTACGGATCATACCATTCCCCAAGATTCCTCCCATCATTTCTCCCACAAACACGCCGCATTCCATGCAATGGCACACCGTCTCGTCCAACTTCCCCTATCACCGGAGAGTTATAATACAGAGCTCCAAACAATGTATTTCATTGCCACAACAAATGGTTTCTCAATAGAACTGGTGGACAAAATTGTTAGGGCAAAACAAAAACAGATGGCGATTAAAGAGATAGTTCCCTCTAGCCCTATTTGTGTTTCCGGGGAAAAATGGAGGTCTCTACCCTTCGTGGGTAACCTCTCATATAAATTAAGTAACTTAATGCCAAATAATTTGAGGGCAGCGTTTTATTCCCCCCTTACCTTAGGGAAAATGTTGTATAGTGGGAAGGATAAGGTTGACAGAAATATGAAATCCGGTATTTATAAACTGCAGTGTGATGAATGTATGTCTTGTTATGTTGGGCAAACTGGAAGAGGAGTGTACACCCGTATTAAGGAGCATGAACGCTCCCTCAAAAATGCTGATGGCCATTCCCTATTTTCCCAGCATCTATTAGAGTGTAACCACAGCAGTGATTTTAAACCTGAAATCCTACACATGTTACCAAAAGGCCTAAAAATGGACGCTTTGGAACAATTAGAAATTTGTGTGCTAGCGAAAAACCAAAATGTTAATCTATGTAATGACCATGTATTTATGCATTCCTCTCCGCTGTTTTCAATATTTCCATGTTTGCAAAAGTAACTGTCACTCCCCCACATCCTATTCCCTCTCCGGCCCTTCCACTCCTCTTCTCCCTCTCCCCACTTATGGTTGCTAGGAGTCCTTCCCTCCCCTCACAACCCTCCGTCCTTTTTCCATTCATAAACCCACCCGTGGTTCCTCTGGGGTCCTTTCTTTGCAGCTCCTCACTTCGCGGCCTTTTTTGAACCATTGTTTCGGCATATTTTAGCCTACTTTCCTTGCCCTTCAGTTACAGATGTTTGGGCTGGGGCTTTAACCAATCTTCCTTTTTTAAAAATAGAAAACAGTGTAACTTGGTGACCTTCTACTCCTCCCACTCTCTTCCCCCGATTCACTTTCCTTCCTTTCCTCTCGTTTTTTCCACTACCCCTTCTCACTCTGCCATGCCCCAATCGCCCTGCTCCTCTCTCCCCCATTTCAAACCCCCACCATTTTTAACTTTCTCTGGGTATATATTGTATGACCTAAGCTTCAGAATGTGCCAGAAGATGCCATATTATGGTGAAACCGGTCGCAGTTGTGAAATAAAGTGTGGAAAAGTACAAAGTTTTTTATTAAAAATGGATATTTATTCACATATTTTACAAATGTATTTTATCGATTTAACTGAGTTGCAGGCCTCCACGTTGATATGTGCATTGAATGTTTTCGAAAGGATAGGATAGTATAGCACAATCCATTGGATATCTATCTTACGGGGATACTTTTTGGTGCATTTCCCATATTTCATGCATGGCGAATGTGGGTTGTGTAGTCCACATGGACCATGAATCATATGTTTTTTTGACAACTGTAAATAATTCGGGATATTCTTTTGGATCGGGCAGCTCAGCAGTAATGATATCATCAATTTGAGTTGGAACAATTTTTTCAAGCAACCAAATTAAGATATGGGCATGTGGTAGGCCTCTTTTCTGCCATTCAATCGAATACATCCAGCAGCGAGTTTCACCGAATATATGGTTCTTTGTGATGAGATCTATAAAACGTATCAATTTTTGTTTGAATACTCGCGCTGTGAGATCATGCCGATGGGATGGTAGCTGGTCAGGTAGAAGTAAATCTTTGATTTCAGTCCAAGATGGATTGCATGTGAAGGTAATGAAAAGGTCAGGACGTCCGCACATGCGAACATATGTCAGAGCATCCTGAGCATATTCTTGCATGTGTCTTGGACTTCCAGTATACGAAGCCGAAAGAATAACCATTTGGCCAATGTCAGTAACTGTTCCATAATTCGCAATTGCATCTCGCAAATGAATATACTCTTCGACTCGAAGCTTAGATTGGTTGTATTGAATGTAACTGAGGCGTTCGCTTCGACTTTAGCGTACATATCAACGATGAATTGTTGAAAAAGTTGACGACACTTTAGGATGTGGTTATGTTGTTGTTCTCGAATAATGATACGGTATTCATAAAAATCCATACAACTGACTCTTTTCGTTGTAGCAATACCTGTGACGGGATGAGTTCAGATGTCTCAGCAGCTCTTGAAGTAGAGGCTCTGATCCGGTCAGTTTCCCGACGTGTCTCGATATTCAGATTTTTCAGCAGCTTTACTGGCAGACAGTTGACGTGCATGCCTGGTTGACCGTCCAATGTGTGATTTTTTGGGTGGCATTTCAGATAATCTCCAATACTGTTTGGAGACAGATGAGATTTAAAGTTGTGTGTGACACTACTTTTATTCGCTTCATAAAGAAATAAAGAATAGAATTTCATTCACCTATAGATTGAATAGGAATAGTTATTAATATAATCATCCACCACTCAACACAATTCGAATGGAAATGGTATTACATTTCAAACTCACTCACTAATCAATTTTCATTACCTAATGTTTGGTGTCAGATGTCTTTTATTCGCCCGATAAAGAAAAGGAGAATGGAATTTCATTCGTCTATAAACAAAATAGGAATAGTTATTCAATTGTTCCACTACATGTAATACATCAAACGATAATGAACAACGCTGTGTTTGTTGTAGCAACAGAGGCATAATTATCATTACTATTCGCTGCACCATCACATTTTACATGTATATATGCATAAATAGCTTTAAAAAGCACTTCATTCTTTCGGGTATCTGATAAAATAAATTTTAACTCTGTATCTAGAGTTAAAGTAGTGTGAAAAAGCAAAAAAATAAACCACAGCATAAAACCCAATGCTTAGAATTCCTAATCAGCTTAACTAAGCAAAATCTATTTTAAATGCATTAAAGACCAAAATGTGGTCATCAAGGAAATATGCTATTGTTGATTTTTGAGAAAAATGCGCATTTTTGCAGCTTAAAACGCGGTTTTCAGACGAATACGAATAGCAAAAGATAATTGATTGAAATAATTATAATCTTCATTCTTTTAGCCATTTGATTAAAACAATCCCAACCCTCTATCTTGAGCGGAAGTAGTTTTAAAAAGCTAAAAATTAAACCACTGCAAAAAACCCATTTCGTAGCTTAAACCACCAAAGGGCCTCTTTATGGGACCTTTTGGGGCCACTCCAGGCACTCATATCGAGCATTAAGATCACGTCTTGAATTTCATCATCCTCGGTCGCACCAGGCAATCGTCTCTGAATTCGTCACTGGATTTAATGACAGGAGGGAGATGTCGAAGAAAAAAATTGGAAGGCATGAGTTATTCAGGGAGGAGACGATTGACACGGTCTGTTGCACGGACATCTTCTCGATCCACAGAGCGATGGTTTGGAGGTCCCACCTGAAACACTTTCAAGACATCTGCAATATCGCGCTCCACTGAGCCCAGCTCCTCTGGGATAGCTAGTTAGAGATAAGTCCGGGGGAATCACCTCAATCCAAAAAGAAGCTTTCGTAGTGAAACACACACGACTGGAAGCGGGGGTTAGCTAAAGGAAGAATCGCTCAACTGCGCAAGGATTGTATGGCAGGGGCGTTATTTCTGGTCTTAGTGCTAATATTGAATTTCATTTTTTTAAATTATTGCCCTTTCTACATTAAGCCAGTCAACTTGGTCTCATAATGAGAATTTATCCATGGGTTTTATCCATTAATGTAGCTTTTTTATCTTAAAACACATGCCTTGTGTTTTTTTTCTTCTTTTTATATGTGCTGGTATAAGAATTCATCATTGAAATGACATCTATGACAGGGATTGGCCATGAATTTGCACAGACACATCTGAAAAGGCACTAGTGCCAACTCTCGTTCAAAATATGAGGACTTTTGAGGACGTTTATCCCGAATATACCATGAATCGCCTAGTTTCTTCGTCTAGATTCGTCTATAACTGTCAACTTTTGATAGAGGAAAGGATGTTGGGCAAGCGAGGAAGGGGAAGAAAGAGAATAGGTTTTATTGACGGGATGAAAAAAGGTAGGACTTACGCTAAGATGAAGAAAGAAAAACTAGGGGTAGAAGGGGCACTGCACCTGGAAGAGACTGTTGGATGTTCTCTGACTTTCATCATAACCTACCTTTAACCGGTATATTACCCAGAGATTACCACATGGTTGTAAGGGATCGGATTGGTGTGGACACTACAGCACTGGCTTTCCGTTACGGAGAACCGAGTTCGAATTCTGGCTGCAGTGGAGATTTTTTACAGTGGAATCCCGATCCATACTTTGGTGCCAAGTGAAGAGAACTTCAAGTACAGTACCCCATCCGTAGAAAGGAGCGTTTTACAGTGGCCCCCTTGGCGCCTTTCGTTAAGAGCAGGCTTGTGATGACGCCGGGTTTCCCTCCACCCCTTTTCCATTCCCAACGATCCCTCCCTCACCTACCTTTCTACCTGTCCCTGATGACGCAACTAACCTCCGATATCGGACTCCTTCCCTAGTATTAACCACCCCCTTAACTGACAGCCAAACCGTTTTATAATTCAATTTTGAAGATTCCCCGACTACCAAGGCTACAGAATACAGCTTAATATAATACCTAAATCATATGAAGGACCCAACAGTCATTCTGGAGGTTGAATTCGAAACTACAACCTTCGGGATTCTAGAACAGTGCGTTCCCATGAGGATTGCCATAACTATTATGGCGAATTTCATTACCGCGGTAACCCAATTTAAGCAAGGTTGGTGAAGTTTAAAAATTTGAAATCCTAAATCCTAGAAATATTTTAATTCCTCCCGGGCAGTCAATGTTGATACAGGACAGGTCTGGAAGCATTAGAACGGTTGGTAGCTCTATTCTAAGGGATTATTATCATACGAGATGGCTAAAATTTCTAAAAACATATGGAATTTCATGCGTATTAAACTTTTATTTCTTGTTCTGCAAAGAAAAATTGGTATTTATTCACGGTGTCAGTGATATTAAAAAATATATTTTGAGGCACCAGTGTGATGATGCCTCAGAGAGTAAACTCTTAAATCTTAAACATCTACCATTGGCCTCCTAATATAAGGGGCAGGTGAGAAAAATAAAAAAAAACAAAGAAGCTCCACTTTTTCTTAATAAAACTGCGATTCAAGCATGCGTAAATTATAAATCTTTATGTAAGACTTATAATAAAGTATTTTTTAAATGGTAAAAAAACGAAACGAAAATAAAATAATTTTTTTACAAGATGAAATGTAGCACCAAATAAAACCGAAAACAGAATCCATCCGCGTGGACATTAATCATGAATTTTTAGATATTTTTTAAGTAAGGCTTGTTAAAAGGTAAAGAACTTATACGCTAGGCGCCCGGCGTAACTCCCCCGGAGCTAATTCGATCACCACCGGGTTTCCGGTTGACTCAACCTCAAACTCACCCCTCCTCCCTCCTATGATCACTGTAGATGCGGATTGCCCCTTTCTTAAAAGCGCAGGCTTTTTTTTAGCGTCTTGACTCGGAGTAACTTGGATGAACACAATACAACTTCAACGTCTTGTCTTGAGAATACCGAGAATCATCCTGGAATTCACCCAAGTCTTTGAACTCTAGCAAGTGTTGAAACAGTATCGGCATGTTGCCGGATTTCAAAATAGTTGGCATGCTATTAGATGACAATATGCGTGACACCCGCGCTGCTAAATGGAGGCAGTTACCCAAATTTACACTGAACGAAGTGGCCCAGATGGTTTCGACGAGGAGAGATAGGAAAAAGTTCCTTACGTTTAGAAGGAAAATTCACCGCTTAGAATTTTGGGGCCAGTCAGACTGAAAGGAGTAAGTTCTGCGAAAGCAATATTGGAATGTCACCATTGAGCTCGGGTGAAATGGCTACTCAGAGCCCCAAACTGAAACTTGTTGACGTTGCACAAGTGTTAGGGACAGGAGAAATGGGTTGAGAGACTTGTTCGATAAAGTGTTTTAATATTACGACAATTTACCCGTTATTTTAACTGCCACCCTATACCATTAAACTCTCTATTCTTCCTTCAACTAGAACATTTCGTTTTTTCTCTCATTGGCATTGTGTTGATCTTCATTCATTAGATTCGAAGGAGCTATTTGCGCTAATGATCGTCGTCCTGTTGAAGAATATCAGATGATATTCGCACGAGTATTCATTATCTACGCCGCTCAATTAACTGTAATTGGATCACTGTGTCGTAGTATTTAGCGTTGAATTCCCAATGGAATTATGCCTCTTGAGATTTTCCAGCTAATTAGAGAAAGTTCTAAGCTCAGCGTCAGAAATTCGAAGGTCAAGTAATATTCACGATAAGATAAAAACACGGCAATGCATCACTATGCTTACCCACATTTAAGAAAACAAAAACATTTTCAAGAAAACGTGGTACGGTATGTTCAGTTGATTTTTCTGTATAACGAAATCCCAAGGGTTTACTACTTTCTTATTTCATATAACATGCAAGAAAGATAATGTCAGGAGCACCGTAACTACTAGTACACCCAAAGGTTCTAAAAACTTCATCTATATCTAATTTTCTCACAAAATTATCTCTTATTAGCAACCTTTAGTAGAACTATTATTATAACTAAACAGTTACAAGTAGGCCATTGGTCTGGTGGTAACGATAAAAACAGCTGAGTAAAAGAGACCTTGATAGACTTTTACTTCTTTAACCTATTTTTTATGAATTTAAATAATGAATTTTTTTGGGAAAGGCTCAAATAGTTTTGCTGGTAGGTCGTTCCAGTCCCATACGGTCCTATTCAAGAAGGAGAACTGTTTTACGTTTGTCCTTTGTGATCGGCACTTCATCTTGAACTGGTGATCATTTTTCCCCACAAAGTTTGGCTTTACTATGCCCTTCCGGAATTCATCCAATATAATTTTTATGAGTAAATTTTCACAGAAGGGACCAAAATTCATAGGTTCTTGTGGATTTTCTAAGAAATTCGCTAAAACGAATCTCTAATTCATTCAAATTTTCTGAAAGATTATCCATTATTTACTTTTACGTTATTGATGTGATTAATAATTTTACGTTTGATATAAGGCTTAAAAACGTAAATTGGTAAAATATTGGTAAAATAAACACGTGATCATATTATTCAGGTTTCTGGTTCTGCGATTAAATTATTTTATAAAATAAAATAATTTTAAATTAAAAATTATTTTATAAAATAAAATAATTTAATCGCAGATAAAATAATATAAAATAATTTAATCGCAGAACCAGAAACCTGAATAATATAAACATGAGCTGCGAAAATCTTCAAAAAAAAGTTCAATAAACACGTGATCATGAGGAAAGACCAATACATGCTACTTATTAAAGCCAGAAAGTGCAAGATTGGAAAATGCCGGTATCCTTTCCCCCCCCCCCCCCCGGAACAGGGACCTGTTTTTATTGTGTTTTCCTTACTCGCCTTTCCTGCTTCTCCCTTGCATCCTCATTCTCACCGAAGAATTTAAGAAAAGTGACTGACTTTTATTAAATAAAGTCAAACTCCCACTCTCGCCTGCCCCTCGGCCGAAGAGTGCAATGGAGGGATAAACCCTTTCGTCTCACCCGTCCTTTGTTGCCTGCTCCTTAGAGTACAAACCTGATGACCTAAATATGTGTGCCCAAAGACCCACCGTTTTGTCTCTCTCTCTCTCTCTCTCTCTCTCTCTCTCTCTCTCTCTCTCTCTCTCTCTCTCTCTCTCTCTCTCTCTCTCTCTCTCTCTCTCTCTCTCTCTCTCACATGACGTTCGAGAATCTTCCAACCTTCGGAAACTACGAGAACCTAATGCTTACTCCTACTGGGTAATTTTAAACAAACATCCTCCCACATGCCTAGCCTGAGGGGTATATAAGCACCGCCACTACACCGCAAACGGAGTGGAGGCGGGCGGGAGACTCCCACCGGACTCGCTCGGACCGAGTGGATCACCGCCCGATCGGCCGAAGGCCCTGCTCCCGCACCCTTCCTCTCACGTCCCATACGCGACAATACCGAGGAGGCTCCTGCTCCCTAACTCTGAGCGTAAAATCCGAAGAGGCTCTGCACCTCCTCACCAATCAGCCACCTCCCTCTTCCAAACACGATCGAGGAAGCCACCAAGCCCTTCCGGCGAACGAACGATTGTCATCCCGCGCGATAGAAGACCCCTGCACCCGCATCGCAAGGCACCGCTCCCGCTGCTGCACTCAACCTGTCAGAGGCTCTCAGCGCTCCCAACGGTCATTCCACGAGACCCGGAATATCGCGACGCCTAAGGAAACCGATAAACAGTGCCGGATCAATATACTTTAGGGCCTGTAGGCAGTATAAGCAAGGGCCCACATTAATAAACAATTCGCAAGAGAAGAAAGGGGAGAAAATTCTCAGAGCCCCTCTGGGGCCCCCAAAGCCTCTGTGCCCATAGGCAACTGCCTACTTTGCCTTATGGTAATCCGGCAGTGCCTATAGTTTCCTTCCTCATTCATTCCCGCCTGATTCCCTATATTCCTCTTTTCCCTACCCCTCATGCTTGGCTGGCAAATAAACCATCTGTTTTTTTACAGAGAAACCTTTTATTCCTCGAATCCCTGCCATTCCCTTAAATCGGACCTGCACTCCGAGGGACATCGAGACTACCGCTCCTCATTACTTGAAATGGAGAAGAGGAGAGTGCAAGGCGTTGGGTGTCGAAGATAATACTCACAACATGCAGGTAAATATTATAAATCAAAAGGTAAATATGTCAATTTTCTACTTTACAATAAAGAACTCCCATTGCCCAATAAGTAATATGACTTAGGAAACTTATGCTAAGACAAATGATTCAGAATGGCATAAAGATATCGTGTGAAGGAACAAATGTTGTTATATGAAGTAATAGTATAATGTAGGGCTTCAGGGAAAAATTATAATATTTAATTCGTAAAATATACGGATATGATATTATTCAAAATTGTAAAGGATGTAATAGTAGAGCAAATAAGCATCAAAACTTTTATTAGTTATCAGCACAAAAAATCAGATGCGTATTCCTGCGAATTTATAAAACGTTTCAAAATTACTAAGCTAAGCAACTTCGTTCATGATTCAGTGTTACAATTCATGGCAAAACCGTAATGGACACAAAACGAAGGAAAACGCCTCAACACACGGATAAAGACAGGAATACTGACGATTTGGTCTGGGATTTGAGCGAAGAAAATGTTTGGAGTTTCTAATTAGGTATTCTTTCCCTCACTCAACATCCGGAGTATCCTGTCGCGATGTTTGTTAGTTAGTTAGCGCCTTCTAGAGTCTCTCCTTACCGCGCCAAGAGCAGCATCTCCCCTGGTCCCCGCTAGAGGTCTAAGGGTTCGTCCTTGTCCTTGCGATCCGATTAGAATTAGTATTAACCTTGAGATGGCAGCACGGTCCACTAGCACGGCTCGCTTCGCCTCACGACTAGCGCAGGATTCAAGCGAAAGGGAAGTACGGCGACGGATGCGTTAACCCAATGTTGGGTATGAAATAATACCGTATCAAACTTTGACATCTACAGCCAAAAATTGTTAATGCTAAGCAGAAAATATCAACCATATAAAAGAGCATAAGCTTTCTCAGGGTATGTAATTTGAATTTAAACCATTCAATGGTCGCTATAGTCCAAAGGAGAGAACATTTCGTTTCATTAATAATCACGTGCAATTCAAAACATTACTGTTTTTTATTCTACTATAATAAGTCATTTGAATAATTACCTATCTTATCATATAACACCTCTTAGTTCATGATACTACATCAGTAGTAGATCGTTCTTCGATCAGTAGTTTATGAAGGCTGTTGCTTCGAATAATAAGCAGCATTTAGTACAATGAATCCCAACCCTTTTTCATTTGCTGCACCCATCAGACCGAGGCTACAAAGTTGGGGCACCCTTCTTAGATTATTTTATTTTAATAATATTAATTAAAGTGGAATGTATATCAGGAAAATTTTAACTTCACATTTTGATAAATACTCCCTCAATTTTATTTTATTTAACTAAGTAGGGTAATAGTAAAATCACCAACCAACAAAATATGGTTTATTTTAGGTATAGTATTCTACTGGAGTAAGGTTGAAAGAAGTTCTTCGATTACTTTCACCATCAGTTGGGCGTGAGAGTAATCAATTCATATGTTGGTCATACTAAACATTTTTCATTTTCCCGCAATAATTACGCGGCTCCCCTCGCTATTTTCCCTGCACCCTAAAGTGCCGCGGCACACCGATGAGGAATCATTTATCTTGTGTGAATTCACCCTTAATTAATCTTGAAACTATACGTGAAAGAAATGAGTATTAATTTTCGCTAAAAACATCTGTTTTCCCTCACTCAAAACAACAGAATCCATTCTCATTCATTTAGCTACTAAAAATAAGTTCTGATGATGATAAACAGAATAAATATATTATCAATTCAATCAATAATAATAATTCATACTAACCACTGTATAATATCATTGTTAGTAATTTTTATATCCTGAAATAGTTATAATCTTTCCAAGTAAACTAATGTATCACTTATGATGAAATTTCCCCTTGAATGAAACAAATGTTTGATTTCACTTTACTTTTAAAATGTTGTTATTACACTAAAGTTTAACTTTCAAAATTTCACCAATGATATCTTCTCTTTTCCTTGTTTTGCTTTAATCAAGATATTGAAGTACATGTTATGGTGGGTGAGGAGAGGAAACCCTGGAGGAGATTGGGAGGAGGCAAAGTAGGTGACTGAAAGAAGAGCGAAGGATTGCTGAAGGCTGTGATAGAGGGGAGGATGTTGGGCAAGCGGGGAAGGGAAGGAAGGGAATAGGTTTTATGGACGGGATGAAGAAGGGAGGACGTATGCTTAGATGAAGAAAGAAATTGTGTTGGTAGAGGTCTGCGCCGCTAAACACTTGTTGGATTTTCACTCACTTCCATTTCACCTGCCTTAAACGGCATACTACTCCGATAATAATAAACAATGAAATGAAAACCTCTACGTCTTTTGTAATCTGCTTTGTCTTAGCCTCTTCCAACGCTGCATTCCCAAACGGTATTCCAGATGCAAGAACTACTACAAGGTCAAAGTTAATTTTGACCATTACCCTAAGGTGAACCATATTACCTTATTAACGTCATGCTTAAGATACATGTTGACGTGATGCACACCGTTTCACCCAGTTACTCAGCGATATTTGAGCCCTTACGTATGGGTACATCTCCTTACGTAAATCGGCAATTGGAATTGAAATGCATCTCTAGCTAATTTTACATCTAGGAATAATTACATTCAAGCTTAAATGACTTTCCACGCCACGATATTTTTTTTCACTCCCGCATAAACGTCTGCAGATAACGGCGAAATTTTAGGCATGCCAAATGCCTATTTTCTAAATTCCCCTAATCCCCCAAATGCCTATTTTCGAAAGATTTTTTTCTTCGCTTCAAAAAATCACTCCTCATTCTATTTACGTCCCATAACCCCAAAACTCGTAACAAGGAAATATGATTCCACAAATCTTTCAAAGTCCACTTTTAAAATGTTGTTGCCAAAGACCAAAGCACCACTCAGAAAAAAAAATCCGAAATACGATTAGCCAAAACATTGAGCGGCGCCAGTAAGATTTTTTTACATCTTCTGAGGAGGATATACAAAAGGTATGAATGGGACCAAAGAGAGCAAAAAGACCTTAGCAACAAAGACACTTCTGTCGTTTCTGAAGAAAATGGAACTCCTGAGGTTAGTTGATTCATTCGGTCGACAGCTATTCCGGAGGATAATGCCATACCTCCCACCCTAGATTACTTGATCTCTTGTTGAACGTAAAACAATTAAAATTCTAAAATTCATCTCTGGAGAAGACTAGCAGGGGAAATGGAATGTATTAAAAAAAGAGCTAAACTGTTTCTTATTCGAAATTACAAGGGTACAATACGTACAATGAGGCTGAGCGAGGACGACCAAAATGGGCGTGCATTGCTTACAAATTACAGAAAGATTATATTCCTTGCGATATTTCTCGATCTGATCACTATTAAGTGTAATTATTTTTTTTTTTTGAAGTTGCCTTATTTTATTTTTTTATGTGATCCACCAGCTTCAATAGTTTAGATGTAAGTAGAAATATCTATATCAATCTTTCACAATCGCAGCTCCATGACTCGTACACGATTTAGAACGAACGAATCTCGAAAACCTTCAGTTGGCTTTGATTTTGCTTACTGTAATAATACTAGCCTGTGATGACGTGTGAAGGCTATCATTGGGATTTCTGGCAACCAGATGTTTTCGAGGAATGGCAAAATGAACAGTAAAGACATACGGTGCGCATATTTCCTTAGGTATGTACTTTGCAATACATGAAAACCAATCACGGAAGGAGCTCCATCCGTTTCAACAGCAAGCTTGCTAGTTATTGAAAATTTCTTGTCCCTGAAGAGCTGTTCAACAATACGAAATTTGACTCCCCTTTAGGACATAATTGCTTCTGTCTTGCAAACAATAATACCCGATTTAAATTTTCATATTTGATAAATCAAACGTTAGCACGAATCAAAGACTCATTGCCAGGGAAAGTTGACTGGTCTAGCTGTAATGCAAATTCTGTTGTCCTTAGTATACTGCACGACTTACCTTCAATATTTTCAGTCATTTCATTTACGCACCTTTGAACTAAGACTCTGTTAAAAGGATTAATCTTTATTATATCATGTGGTGACTTATGTAGATCATTACTCACGGTTTCACTTATGTATGTACTCAAAATGTGGTCGAGCAATTTTTTTTAGCTTGCGGTACCTTCTTCGTGACGATCATTATTATGAGAAATTAGGTCAAAGGAAAATGAAACTAAAATACCTTATTATGCTTTAATGTAATTATATTCCCGCTAAGATTCTCCGCATCGCTCATGGTTAGGCCCGATCATCGTAAACCCTGTTTACCTTTCGTCCTTTCCCTCGCCTTCACCACCACAGCACCATCTTTCGGCGCCTTCCGACTCCTCTCTCCCTCCGCCTCAAGTCTCCACTCGGCCCCGGGCATAACCGGGCGGCTGGGTAGCGGCGGGATATTAGAACGGCCTCGCGCGAAGGAGTTCATCGACGAAAGGAGAAGGGCGAAGAAGATAGTGAGTGCGGGTTGGAGGACCCTCCCGGGTGTGGTTTTTGGTCGGATTGGTCTGCGGGGAGCGCGCACACCCGTGACGGTCCGACAACGGCCCCGCACCGAAACCCCGGATGCAGCTCCGATTCCGACGGCAATTAGGGCCATTCAGGAGTTTCCAGGCGCGGGCGCAGAGGACAGTGACGGATTAAAGCATCGCCTTCCCATACCCGCTGCCCTTCCACGACTTACGGCGGGAGAAAAACCACTTTCCGTCCAATTTTTTTCCCCTCTCCGTCCCACACCCTCTCTCTCCCAAGTGCTCTCTTCCATTCATTTCCCACTCCGGCACTCAATTCGTCACTCTTCCCCCCACCACTTGATCTGAAAACTTGTCACTGAACACCGGAACATCTATGAAAAGGGCCCTCATTGAACGATTTTCATGACGGTGTAAGAATATATGTATTTGCTTATGTATAAATGCGAAGATAGAAAGACCCTTTATATAAATGCTTATGCATTATATAGGAATGCATATAAAGACGAGCATGAACACATGCACACAGGTATGCAAAAGCATATAACATTGCAAGACACCGAGTGCGCCAGACAATCAGTCATGTAAAAACGAGAAAAGACGAAAGATTCACGAAAAGACAGATAGTATAGGAAAATGCGCTGATGCACACACGCATTTCGATCTTTTGTTATTGGGATGGTAAAGAATCGAGGTTAAAAGGCATATGTCATACAATGGTTTCAAGAAACTCGAATATGTTTTCACCATTTCTTGACTCACAGGCCTACTTTGTGTTCAGGATTATATCCTTTATGTTGCAAAAACATTCATACGATTTTATAGGTATCTATAAATATTTAATCTCCCGATGAGCCGTTGCAACTTTATGCTTCCCATTCCAAGATTTTCAGACAATTTTATGCTCGTGTAGGTTATCCCACAAATTAGTTAACATTCAGAAATACAGAATTTCATAATGATAATAATTTTCGTGGTTACAGATGAAAAATTTATAAATAACGTTATGAAATTAAAAATAACGTTAACCCGCCATTTCATGAAAAATGCTAAAGATTGTAATTTTTGGAAGACGGTAACTGCAGGTAATCTGCTGCCTATTAGTCGTGATAAATTTTAGATACAAGATTACCGACCGAAGTCCGGTACTTAAGAGTGTGGTTATTGTTTCTGGCAACCATAACTAGTTAAATTGAGTCAACTGAAACCATAGATGAAGTAACTATTGCTACGTTATTGATTACTAGGTAATAGCAGGCTATTAACCGGCGACAGAAAAAAACTGTTGACACCAAATTATGAGTAGGTATATGTTTCCCGAATACTTTTCTCCTCCGAAGTTCGGTTTTCTCAGACGTGGTTCTCCAGACGTCTTATGCATCGCAACTCGCCTGCTTCCGGCAAAATAAATTCATATGAGTAATTCTCATCATGTAAAAGATATAAATGGTCACATCGACTCTTTACTCACTCCCCGCGGAGAAGATGATTCCCTTTTGCTCCACCGGAGGGCGTACTTCGGAATCACCTCCAGCGGCCCTGGCGGCCGACGAAGGAATGACCCGCGGCCTTAACATCCCTACCTTCCCGGGGCGCCCTATTAATTCCTCAAGGGAGCAGCTGAAAACATCCTTTCCCTCTCAGACATTCCTAACTCTTCCTATTCCACCCTTGAACTTCATCCCACACGTATAGATGCTCAAGCGTGCTGTCCTTTTTATGATCGTTCATCTCCCTCATCCCTCTCCCACCGTATCCCCACCATCTGCCATTCCCCTTCACTCCCACTTCCGCAGCTTTCACACAGAAACAGATGCACGGCATGCAGCAAGATAAAATTGCGAGAAAAAAATGAATAAACTGATCTCTTGTCCGATCAAACAGATTCCCTGAAGGTCACAAACTCTAGAAATTCTCTGCCGAGGGCGACAGCGTTGAGATCTTCTGAGACCAAGCCCTAACATTGAATTGATTACAGAGGCCGTGGTCATCCTCGAGATAATATCACTACCCATAATAACACGCTTCTCTCCACATTTTACACTGGTGTTTATTGGTATGTAGTGCATATGAATCAGGCCATTTTACATTTCTGGTAGTATTTGTATTAAAGTCTACAACATGAATGAATTTTCTTACTATATGGAATTTATTTATTATTACTGCTTTTGTAGGTGAACGCATATATTTGAATTTATGTTTAGGGTTTCCAGACTGCTAAAGAGTTATATTGGTACTAAAATGTCTTTGAAAGGATAAGAATAGCTATGAAAACTTGTTTCACTTCAAATCCCGTTTTATTTCGTTTGCTTTGTAAGAGTATTTTTTATAATTTCTTATTGAATTTTGACTGAATAGTGTTCGTGTTTGTGACTGCTATGACTATTTTGTACGTGGACTTAATTTCATCATTATTATTATATTGTACCCAGGAAGTGATTGACTGGCCAAGGTAGGTTTAGATAGAAAATGATTTTCTCCCCAATTACTCTCAGCCGAGGGCTCCTAGCTCCTTACACGATTTCATTCTCCAGCTTGGCATACGTCATAACTCTACATCCCATTCAAAGACATATTGAGAGCCCATTTTACGAGTGATATAACTAGGGAGTGGGAGTCTTCATCAAAAGAAAACTATCAATATAGAAACAATAGTTGAAACCATCTGGGGTTTGCAAATAATATAAGTAATACATAGATCTTTAATCACATACACATCTATGTTACCACGATTCCAAGGAAAAAACGAATATACAGGTAAAAGCAACAAATGAGTACGTACGTCTTGATTTATCATCTGCATTCATTAATTCAAGGATGTGTTTTCTGCTGTTCTCCACGCCACTCTATTAACATTGAAACGTTATATTTCTTCATAAGTCTTCATTTAAAGTCCCTCATAATTTTCTGGATGGATTTCAACCTTGGTATTCCTTGGTGAATTTTACCATTCGTTTCTCCTTCCATTACAGTTTTCAAGAGCCTGTTTTGTCGCAAGATGAGTTGAATCCGTTTCTTTTCTCCTTATTCAGGTTGTCCCTTTCGCTTTCCCTTCCAGAACAACTTTTCTACGTTAGACTTCATTGGTGATTTTTCCCGTCCATCTGATCTCCATCGTTCTTCTCTAACACTCTATTTCCAATGCTTCCAATATTCTGTTTTCCGCAACTACTATCGACCAAAGGTCACTGTAATATTGAAGTATGTTCCATACGTATGTATTTATAAGGAAGTTTTGATTAGGGAGGCTAGTGGCGGAAGAGTAGATTTCGTAGCTCAGTGTCGTAAACTTAAGCACACAAAATTTTCTTTTTGAAAAAATTTTACAAAAATAATAAGCAGTGTCTCAAGATTCAGTGAAAATGCCCAGAACATTTTCAGCCGAGTCTCCGCACTTACGTAATAACACGGTCATCAGTGGTATGCGAGCAAATAAGACGCAATTACACGCACTGAGGCGTGGAACATATGTATGTACCACGGAGTGATGAGTGACCTAAGCTCTTCCTCTTGGACAAAACTTAGCAATACGCTGTAGTGATTAACAAATGGAATCATTTCTACGTAGATTACTAAATGTTATTTTGCATTGTGCAACCATGGTGTATTATGTAAAAATTGTTACAAGGTATCGGTTCCTCTCAATTCTCCTGGTTTTATTAGGGTCAGCTATAATCATAGCTGATAATTCAACTTTCACTCAGTTCATATCATGATTAATACATATATGGGTAGTATAATGCTCAATAAACTTCCATAATTCTAGACAAAAACTGCCATACAAAATAAATGATTGAAAGATAAAAGCATTCTTCGCAGGTTTGCACACAAAAATTATGAATAGTTTCATAATCGGGCGGAATATATTCTTCAGCCGTTTGCTATTTAATGTATATTAAGCGTAAAAGTCAACGAAAATGGGTCATGAGCTGCTCAATGAAAGACAATCAAAAAAATAAAATATATTGTCAAAAAGTAAATGGTGGATTCCCTTATGAAGAAACATCTAAAACAATCACAATTCCACAGTTAATGTGTTTTAGATCAAGATCAACCCTGTGCGTTTGAGTGAACGCAAAGTAGAGTATGCATGTATTATTTTATTCTAAGATAAAAAATTAAATAATGAAAAATAACATTGATTCCACCATTCAAACTATTTAAATATTGGGTGTTAACTTTGAGAAAACTTGAAGAAAAAAGATTCATATTTCAAAGTCGCCTGGTTCCAAAAATTCGTAGTCATCGACACAAAGAGGTAGGTAATACACTTCGGTTAGTAAATAAAAAACATTTTAGGCTACCAAAACTATTTGGACATCCTGCGAGTCTATTTAGTGTGTACTAACACAGCTGTATCCATGAATACATGGGAGTGGGAGACAATGGGAAAGAGGGAACACCGTGCACTCTTGTCATATCGCCTGCCACGGTCAAATGCAAAATTAACTCGACGCGGTAAAACATTTAATTATCCAGTCCTTGGTGCCGTTTTCATCATGATATTAATAGTAAATAGTAATCATTTTCATTTGCAACACGAATTTCCGTCAAAAGGGCAACAAACCGTTTTAATCACTCATTTTAATCCATTCTGCAAATCATCAACCCCACTTTTCCACGGTACTGCAAGTCACTTCCCTCGATAGTAACCTTTTTTAAATAACTCTCCTGGTGCCAAAACAAATTTCAGGGTCATTGGGCTCTGTGAAAGAAAAATAAAGACTAGCATTCACGAGAAATATGCCCGTTGCTCCTGTTTCTTAAAAATTATGTCATGCGGACAGAGGCAAACAATATATACAAATGATAAAAGGAGATAATCATTTAGCCTAAAAGGGTGGCTTCAGAGCAAACATAATTGTCTACTTTGATTACTTTTTCACATTACTAATTAGCTGCAGTATATTCTGCTCCCACAACAAATTGGCCAAAACAAAACGGCAACTTTGGGAATAATACAGTTCCTCACAAAATCCCATTACGCCCATGCTTAAAGATTCGACAAAAATTGCAACAAACCACATTTAAATGAATATATCACAATCTGATTAATGCCCGAAAACAGTTGCTAATTAATATTTACAAATGGCTCGAGTTCAGCCATCAAGTCCAGAATAATCTCTCCAAGCGAGACCGTAAATAATTATTACGAATCATTTCTGGTATATTTCACATCGACAAAGGGCATAAATTAATATTACGTTGATCATATAATTTCATTACTCTTATTATTCTCGGCACAAATAATTTTAGTGAAACAGGTAAAAGATATCTAATTCATTCAGTTTATATGCAATGAAGCAGGGGAGATGTCAACTGCATTAAAAGTAGAACTATTCTACGGAGAACATTAGGTAAGAATGTCTCATAATGGGTATAAATTTTGAATGTAAAATCATTTTTGACCTCAAAACGGGTATCTAAATGTTTAATACCTAAAAACTCATAGCTTTGATAGGTTAAGATCACCTTCGCAAAAATACAGTCAGCAATATTTGTTTAGTTCCCTAAATATTTGGCCTTGATATCAAATAACTCTTGAATTATTTTGCAAAATCCTATTCGTAACTGAAAACTTATTGCTAATCAAGCTTCAAAAATTTCTGTTGCCATTGCGTTGTTAACACATTGTCATACTGAACAAAAAGTAAGACCCTTATCAGAGCAAACCCATTTTTTCCTCTTTAAGAAATATCACTCTTCATTGAGGTAGGTAATTGAAAAGGTGAAAATATTTGAGGTAGTGAAAGTTTCTGCCATCAGATACTAGGGAAAATGTTGCATTTTCCGACAAAAATTTACTCGAAGAAAAAAGTAGAATCTGCATTTGTAATCTGCATTTGTAATCTGCGTCCAAGTTCTAAAAAAGATTTTTTTTATTTTCCTTGGCGAATTATTAAAATGCATTTGCAATATTTTTAAAACGTGTGAACGTAGCATAGAAATATCGAAATATTGTTCTGGATTTTGAAGAAATCTCTATTTATCTGATACGATCATTGCTTATTTGATGCAATCAGTTTTCTTTAGGAAAAGCATGTACTGCATGTCCTCTCGAATCGTTTAGCAAAGGATAATAGTGGCCCCCGAAAAAAAAATATTAATAGTGATTGGGAGAAACGGTGGATATAGTTGAACTGCAGAAGAGATGAGAGGAAATAGGATGATCGACTATAGACAAAATAATAAATTTGAACATAGAACTTGGGATGAGAATATTTCGGGAAATAATAACAAATAAACTCGTAAATTGGGGCGATATTGTGTAGATTTTTTCCACTCTTCATAACATAGTAATTAACTTGATAACCTTCTGATATTTACCTGAAGATGGTGTAAAACATTGAAACCCAGGACGAGAAATGAAGTGTATTTATCTGTGGGAAATTGTACTCAATCCAAATCATTCATTAAATAACAAAAAGAGACCTGAAATGAAAACGGAAAAGGAAATATTTCATAGCAATCAATTAAATTAAGTATGTATTTTCCAGAGGCAGCGTAAGTTGAACGCACTTCGTAGTAAGAAGAAGGGAATATGGGCAGATGAAACAGGAAAAAGGGCACCATAAATTGGACGAGAGAGAAAAGTAGACAAGGAAGACATTCAGTGAATTTGGAGCGTGGGAAACTTAATGATAAAGATGGAATGTAAGTTAGCTTCAATATAAATCGGGAATATAACATCGCCCGGGGATTTTTGGGCTCTAAATTTAATAAGGTAGGAAATGACAAAGAGAAATCAATGTAAACGAAGAAGTTAGAATTAATTTTATCAACGAAGAATTTACTAAACATTTAGAGATTAAAGGAAATCAATTTTTTTTTCAACAAGTTTGTAGAATTTAAAAATAGATATATGATGTTGCCAGAATACATTGTTTAGACAGTCTAAATTCTCATCACGTCAAAGAGAAGTGCAAGAACAGGAGAGATTCACTAAAAACTTAATTCCTGGAGGTACAAATGCAGTAATTTATTATGTAGTATTCGAGTAATCAACAGAAGATTTTACATAACCAGGCGTTTAAAAATGTTAAGGTAATAAAAAAGTTAAGGTAATACGGCTGAAGCATTATTTAAGACACTGATAGAAAACATGTATGGCTGAATTTTTTATTGGTTTCTTTATTTTGAATAGCATTTGATGAGGTGGAATGAGAAAACTTGATAAAAGTACTCAGTCTTACTTTTCAGCAGAGATTCATCAGTGGGTACACTAGATAAGATGGAAATAATTTGTAGCTGTAGATAAGATGGAACGGTTTGCATGTCCGGGAGGATAATGGATGAAAATAGGAAACTTACTAAGGTTTAATGGTGTATAATAGCACCAGCAAATGAAGATTTTACAAAGGGAATGTATCTTAAGACAGGCACTCGTGATAAGTAAAAACGTGAAAACAAGATGAGATAATAGTTTCATGGGATTGGTGGAGTTACATTGCTTTGGCACATGGACTTCCTGGAAGCGTAGTTTGGAGGCCTTTACAAAGCAGATTTGAAGACGTGTCGAGACGAATAACTGAGCAGAATGGAACACATATGAAGAAGTATTCTGCATATACGCAATACCCTGCAAGCCACCTCAACGGTGTTTGGCAGGGGGTGAGTTATTACCAACATGCACTACTCTATACCCTAATGAAGTTAATAAAACCACGAATAATGATACATTATCAAAAAAACTGCAAACACTTGACAGGGGGTGACATTTCACCAACATTCACTAGAGGTATGCCACTCAAGTTGTAGAAACTATGTGTACTTTAATATCTTGCAACTACACAAATGCAAAGTGATGTAAAAGTTGTTCAGTAAATGTGCGAATAGCGCCGCAAGTACTACGTGGCAGATGAAGAAACAAGTATCAGGAAGCAAATCAATGAATTAGCTACACTACCTATCGACAAACGTAGTTAGATGTCTTAACGGCAGCTATTATTGTCTTTAATCGTTCGCGGAGAAAAAATGTTCTACTTTGAGATTTGACAACACGCTTTTGTCGTTCAATGGCGAGTGCGCTAAGCACAAGTCCACCAATCATTCAAGTGTTTGATGCGGTGAGGAAATAAAATTATGAAAAACGTGGACGGAGGGCATACTGAAGAGCAATAGAAATATGAAGACGGCGATAGAATGGGTCATCTGGGAAGGAGAAAGAGATGATGAAGATGATTAAGAATAGGTTGTTTGGAAGCCTAAAGGAGTCACGTTAAACTCCTACCTTCGTTTATTAAATTCCTACGTTTGAAGCTGAACCTCTCCCACTACCGATTTGAAAATAGTCAGTATCCGACTGCTCTGCAAAGAGTGGATCACTTAATTCCAATCTTTCCACACAAACCCTATCCTTAGTAAAACTTTGAAAAGCGTAGGTCATAATTCGCTAATAAGTTAGAATGTAATGATTAGGTTAGAGGAATGGCGGAGTACACTAATTCCATCCAATAGCCAACATCTTAGTGACAACGCGTCACAATACAAGTGGCCAAGAAAATGGTGATAACCTTTGAACCCTTACAGGTGCTAACCTTGGAAAACTTGTAAACTTGGTGTTAAAATAAGCAAATCGTTTTTTAAAAAGTAATATTTACGTGAGACACGCTATTTTTGAGAGGCGACCGACAAATGAGTTCATTTGCACCACCAAGGACTGGTAAGTAGGAAGTGTGAAGAGAAATCAGGCATAAACATAAGACTTATTCTCTCAATGAAAAGCGCCGAAAGGTTGAAAGTTTAACGTCCCATCCGAAGGCTGGAGTACAACATTTTTAATAGCTCTCCACATCGAACTTATTCGGGATTCTGAGATCAGAATTCCTCCGAAAAATCTCTACCTCTTCCGTCACTCGAACCTGGGCCCTAGGGATGGGAAGCTAGTACTCTATCCACCACACCAACCCAATCCACTGAATCGCTGATGTGCTATTTTTCCGAAAGAGAGCGCCTGAAGTCAAGGAGTGAAAGGGAATCAATGGGAGTGTACTATATCCATGGGTACCTCGAGGAAGAAAGCGTCATTTCCAGATCCAGATTCGTTCTTCGCAAATCCACAGCGCGAATCCTAATTTCAAATTTAATTTTGAGTCGGATGACCATCACAATCAACCTTTTACGCCACCACGTTATTTTGCGCCAATTATTGCATCTCATTCTCTTTTCGTTTTCATTCAGGGAAAAGAATGGGACGTGTTTAAAGTTGCCTTTCACTCCCATTCCCCATTAATAGTTTTGCCAAAGTGATGGGGTGCGGGAAGGAAAATCATCAGTCGTTGGAAATTGCAGCCGGTACAGTTCCTCCATCGCGAGAACGAAAGAAGCATCGTACAATGGAGAATTATCATTTCACATCTCGGCTCAATGGGAAATGCTAGGAGTTCGGCCAGCATCAGACTCCTGCAGGAAAGAACTCGTCATAAAGGGAATTTATCGAGGGGATATTCCACATTATTCTCTACGCAAACATTAACATCTATTTGGGTACCTACTTAGGCACAAACACGAAAAATGCAGCCATCAGCCGTATTCCTTAATTCAATGCCCTTCAATTGATGCGAAGGATTTGGTCGTCATGCCGAGGGCCACTTACACAAAAGAAATCCCATTTTTTCAACACTAGAGAGCATTTGGAAAAAGCTATAGCGTATGCCTACAGTAGGTGGGTCCAAACCCTAGCACCAATGAACGAATCTTATGTAAGATGAAGAAAAATGTGGGAAAGTCTACGCCTTAAGATGACCTAGGTTCACGCCAAGGAAGTAGTGGACAAGAATTCCGTGCTACAACAAACCAATCTTATTCAGTAGAAAAATATGCGTATAACATAAGTCTTTCGTTTTCAAATCCAACGATCTATGGCACTTAAGAACTTCTTGTTATGCATCTTATTTATTCACTCCAGTTATGCATGGTGCAATTAATAAGGTAATTTACTAATACTGTTTTAAGATTGAATAAGGTGCAAATCGTCTCAGTTCAAATATCAGTGTGCTTCCCGCACACACTATGATATAGTACTCTTCATTAAAATAATTTTTAAAAGTTAGCAGACGATTTCGCATAATTTATACCGTAACTGAAAAGAAAATTTCGTATTTCCTTCCTTGAGTACGAACTTGTTGGGATTACTGGTCATAGCGTGACTGTAGTTCCGAAATATATTTCCCAGGATGTCTATCTCTTTTAAGTTCATGAGTTTTTTTGTGATTTGTAAGAGCCCACCAGAAAAAAACGCACTAAAAGCACTTTGCCGGCCTCGGTGGCGGCGGGGTAATGTCCTCGCCTGCCAAGCCGAAGGTCGCGGGTTCGAGTCCCGCCTGGGTAGGTTTTTCCCATCCAGTGCATGGATGGTTTTGTTTGTCCGTTATTAATTGTTAATACACCCGATGGAAAGGCCCAGAGTGGCTGTTATCGGGAGGGTTGTTAAATAAATAGATAAATAAAAAAAAATTACTGCAAATTATCAGAAGTTGAAAAACTCGTTGATATAGCTGTGTTAATCCATGTGAATGAAATCATTTCGGTCTCGCCTTAAGCATCAGAGACTATTGGAAATGAAAATTTATTCAACGAAATTCCTGAGTGTGCAATTACATTGATCCACTCAGGCAAAGTAATGAGTAGGCATTAAAGGATAATAAAGTCTATCTTTCAAAGGACAAACTTGCTCTCCACAATCAGCTAATATTAATATATCTACAGGTTTTAAGTTTATTCAGGTAAGGATTAAATATAAAGGTCAACATTAGAGGGTAAGCACTTTTTGCATAAAGTGATTGTCAAAGATAGTGACTTTGTCCCCCGTGTACTCACTAGTCTAATGATCAGTTACAGTAGTTAATAAGTTATTATCTTGAAATGAAGTATCTTAGCAGAAGGAAAATTTGCATATATCGAGGTCGCTAAATATCCAAATGTGCACGGCACTGAAAAGTAGGGGTAGATTCTTGTGGCAGTCGCAAGGTTTTTAAGTCATCCTATATCACGAGATAATCAATGAAAAATATCAAGTCAGAAAATTATTTACACTGCATATAAAGTCTGACCCTATATGCTCACGCATAGCAAGACTTTCTCTTCCCTTTAAAGTCATCGTGCTATGAATAATAAGCAAAACCCTCAAGCTTAATTAGGGACTAGTAGAAGAGGAAGTTTACACGCACTTCAGCTCATCTTACAACCTCTTTAAGGCTAATACGTATTGCAAACATTCTTACTCATGACTCCTCAAGGTAAAATCTCCCTAAACTTAAAACTTGTATGTTTACTCCACCATCCAATTAGCTTTGATGGCTGATATTCAAGCAAGCTCTGCTAATTTAAAAACTTATAATAATTTTGTTTACAAGGAGTCTAAACTCACATAAACCAGCGTATGGTGTGTAAAAAAGACTAATAATTCGGTGATAGCGCCTTAGATTTTTCTGTAATTCGCAGATAACACCGGGGACACAGTGGCGGACAGCATATGCTCCCCCAATGGAGCACAATGAATTTATATAAGCCTTTCAAATTGAAGCTAAGGAGAAATCTTCCGCAGGCAATTAAATCTCATGTAAACAAATGTAAATGTTTATATAAGGTAACAGAATACATTGACATAAACATGCACCACGGGAAACAAATCTTGTGAAAACATTGTTAATTTGAGGAAAGAATGGAACACAAGGCACATATTGCACTCAAGATTTACTGAATGATCTACGATTCGAAGTAATGTCACAGTTCCCGGTTGTTATAACGGGCAAGTTAGGTTTCTGGTTAAATATTCCCTTGGTATGAAAGTCATTCTTCATATATTCTACCGCCAATAACGCATTCGTTAACAAGCTGACTGAATGATGCAATATACAAACGCCGAGTCAGTTAACTCATAATTAACGTAAAGACTTCGTCATCTTGCGGTTAACATTAGCCATAGGTATATTTTAAAACCGGGTCAAAATTTTCTTTATAACCACACCTCCTGTTAAAGGAAATAGAAATGCATGCATAAAATACACATATTTCCTTATTATAACGATAAAGAGTTTCATCTAGCAAGGTGTCTCAATTTTCACCGAAAAATGCTTCGTTTTTCATTCATATAGTCAGTCAACATTTCTACGGCCATGAAATGAGGATAGCAGCTGATTGGAGTGAAGATTAAACTTCATGGCTTATGGGAATATGCTAATAAGCTAATAACCCACGGAGGATGATAAAAATAAAAGAGTGAGTAATAAACTATTAAATTAGTCGAAGAGTGGAATTATAGAGAAAATTATGAAAAAGAACTCAAAAGGAAGTGAGAGAAGCTGTTTATACACGATTATATACGTTTATACATTTATATTACACTTGAGGACCGATTTAAAAGAAAGTCATTCAGGAGAGGGGTCAAAAAGGAAGATGAGTAAAAAAATGTTTAAAAGTTAATGTATCTACTAATTCCATGTTAGCCAAATCATTCCATCGTAAGACCACTCGACTTTTAGTTGTGTTAGATTCTAAGAATGTATCGACAAAATTAGTTGGCTATATTTTGCTTATATTTTTGGTTCGATCCCATTTAAATAATAATCAACTTCTAGGACAAGTAAGGCAGCAGTATAATTTTAAAAAATTAAAATTTTCCTACCAGTAGGTAATTGACTAGATTAAAAAGGCAAACTTTTTCCATGAAGAAGCTGAGATGACAGAATATGAGATATAATAAATCCTCTCAGTCAATAAATGAAGAAAGAAAATATAAATATATATAAATACTACTAAGGAAATACTGGAGGAATGTATGTCCGCGAAGGACAGACAAGAGTAAAGTATTAGGTTGGATGGATTGAAAGAGTATTGGACGTAGCTTGAAAGCGTTGTGGACGAAATAACAAGACTAACAATAATAGTCTCGAACTTCCGTGGTCAGCAATTGACAAGTAAAATTCTTCACCCAGCAAGTCTCTTTCAAGGTGGCTCACACTGCTGACCATTATCCCCATCATATCAAAGTCCAAGTAAAATGGTAAGCGAAAGATGAACTATATGCATTGTGAGTTTGTTCTCTCGTAGATATCTGCATCTTCACCGATTCAAATTCACCGATATAATCAACGCCGGCAAGGGTTTCTCTCCAGAGACTCCTAGGAATAAGCCAGGCCAGGAGCGTAGTGAACAACGACTGTTTGCAAACCGAGTTCCGAAAAATAAATTATGTATATTTTTGCTCATGGCAGTGAAATCATGATCAAAGCCGGAATGAATAGGTTCCCAAAATTTCGGATTACATAGAGTGAAAATGTACACCGTTTCATGCAAACAAAATGCTCTACAGGGTTGTAAAAGAGAGGCATCAACGCCGATTTTTCGACGTCTTTTTCCGATGGACACTTTTTCCCCAGCTACTATCACAAAATCTTCGGTCTGATGAGGAGAAACGTTGGGAATTCAAATATTACAGTCGTCCGCAGTATTCTATTTCTCAGCTGCTGATATTTTTCCGATTTTAGGCGATTTCGGTGCCCTCGCTGTACTTCAAATCCACGAGATTTCGGTCTTTCCTTCAACGCCGACTCGCCTATGCAGTCTCCTCTCACTTCTCGGATCTCAAAACTCTCCGTTGGGTCTCCGCACGAGAAAAGAAGACCTTCCTCATGCCGAATCGTCTCGCCATCAACTGTTCCCGAACCTTTCTTACCTCTCTTTCACACTCTAAAAAAATCTTTCCAACACCTTCAGACAGATGGAACACCATGGCGGGACGGTGAGAGAGAAAGAGAGAGCGAAAAAAAAAATCGTCGAACAGCCATTTTTGACCAAACAACTGACCCTCGCGATTCTTGCCAAACAATGAGTTTCGGAAAGTAGCCCGCCCGAGGGTTATTCGGCCCCTTTGTCGGAGGTGGAGGCAGCAGGGAGAGTGGAGGGGAACTCGCTGAGAGACTCGGAAAGAAGGCTGTGAAGGCAGGAGGGAGGGAGGACAAGAGTAGTGCCAGGGGGAGGTTTCGGGGCAGGAGAACGGAGGTGTATACCGGAGAGGGAGGACGTGCAGTGAGGTGGGGTGGTCCAGAGACGGCTTATCAGGCGGTGGAATGGGAGGGCAAGTGGATGAGGAGGGGAAGTTGGGAAGAGAGGATGGAGGGGGAGTACTGTTTTGAAGAGGAACCGGGGCAGCCAATGGCGGCGCCGCTCTCATGAAACGGCGATGGGCCAATGGCGGAGTCCGACTCTGTGTCAACGGCATGAGGGTTTTTCGGCACCGAAAGGAGGGGAAGTCACAGGGTTTGGGGGATGGAGGGGAGGGGGCCAGGAGGGCAAGAATTTTTGGGGGTTCCACCTCGTCCACCCCCCGAGCAACAACGACCTTAACCCTCCCCATCCTCTCGCCGCAGTACCAAAAACCCGCTTTCCCAACCCTGCTCCCCGCCGCGCCTCACAGCTCTCCCAACCCACACACACCCTGATCCGTGAGGCCGCCACCCGTTCCCCGAAAACAACCTACCCTACAGTGCAGAACCCTCCACCAACACGACCGAAAGCTCTCAATCCATCTTCCTCCCACTATCCACCGCCATTCCGCCCTCGAAAACCTCCTCCCCCGTCCACACAACCCACACCTCCTACTCCCTCTATAACCTCCTCCCCTATCCCATCATGCAACACGCATGGCTCTCCACCGCCGGCTGAGGCGGTGGTGGTCGGCTGAGGGTGAGGTCAGGTGAGAGGGGTGGGGGTCGTCGGCTTTCCCTTGCCTCGACACACGGGGGAGGAGGAGTTTTGATGAAGAGGGGAATCGTCGAGGGGGAGCGGGGAGGAAGAGGACGACTTGTCCGATGCGTCGTATAAATCCCGTCTTTTTCCGGGAATCGCGAGTCGGCGGCGACGTGAGGCGGAACGAGGTCGCGCGCGGCCCGAGTCCCCGCACCTGCGGCGGCGTTATGAGAAGGCATCGGCTCCGTCCGCCGCCGAACGAAAGGCCTGGAGCGCCCGCACCAAAAAGTATTCACGTCGGAAATGCGAGCGCGCAGAAAAGCTTCCTCTATCTCGACCCAAAACTCGAAGCGCACCCTGTTTTACTTCTCCAACCACCCGAAAAGTCATAGCTTCCCCCCTCACCCCCCTATAACCACCACCGCCACAATCAATCCTTTTACTTTCTGGGAGCAATATTCATCACAGAAACTACAAACATTATGTGGTGCACAGTCACGCGCACTAGAAGAAGTAATGTTTAGCCTTGCAAAGAAATTCGCCTTGAGTCGAGATGGCTTAGTGGTTTTAACACCTGACCGGCAATTGAGAGATCTGAGCTCGAATTCCGGCTAAGTCTGTTTTATTTTCCTGGGAAGCTTCCACGCAAAGGTATTAGCGTGAGGGAACAACCACCAGCGTGGAGATTACACTGCGAAGAATTCCTGGAGACATGTAGAAACCCCATATCCCGTCAATGAAGGCAACTGCATTTCGGCAGTTATAAAGAAAGAGGAAGCGCAACTGGCCTTTCAGACATAAAAGACTTGCATAGCGGAATATGAATAAAACACTTCATTATGTACGAACGTAAGAAATGACCGGAGTCCTTTTACCGCGTACTACTGGGCCTTGTGGAGGCTCTCAGGGCGTGTGCAACGTAGATGTACATGGATACAAAAATCCGGTTTGGATGGATATAGATACATCTCTTGGTGGCGAAAAGTAATACAAGGACAAAGCTCCAAATACCTAATACTGCACCTGAGAATGACTCTTATGGCGTCATTTTCAAAGGGAAGAGCCTTGTCATTGCAACCACGTCACTGCTAGGTTCGCTCCTTTTTCGATTTCTCGCATATAATGACACCTTTGGTGATTTTAAGCCACCCATGAATTTATTTACATGTCTTTACTTTGCTTTTTGTCCAGATATCTTTCCTGGCAGTATATTAGTGGGCAAGCGGGGAAGGGAGTGAAATAAAATTGGCTTTACAGATGGAATGAAGATTCTCTGATTTATTCACCTTTCATATATACCTATGTTTACGACCGATCTTCACCGTTATAATCACCATATCTCTTTCAATATAAAACTTCACTGCTCAATTTCCTAAAAAATTACAATCCTTCAAGCCTGAGGTTGACACGGATAATACTTCTTTAGAAAGGTGCTGCACCATGAAAGCGGCAAAACAAGAAAGACAGAACTTTAGAGCACCAAAGGTTTAAGGGCACATTTTCGAGTTAAATTAAAACATTTAATTCATCTTTCGTTTAATTAATTCCCTTTCAGATTTAATTTTCCTCTTTTTTCCCATTTCCATTCAGGGCAAACTAATTCTCACTGCAGTATGCCACTACGGCGTCTTAAAATTCAGGTGAGGCTTTGAAACCAGTCCTACAAAACCAGTTTTGTAGACAGTTATCGCCATTGCCTTTAGATTGTCATCGATGGGTTTTGTCCGAATCGAGAGCGTGGGTGATACAAGTCATGAAAACACGTTTTTAGTCCATGACTTTATTCTCAAGCCCTTGTCATACGATACATGATCAAGCATAGTCTTGTCTAGTAAGCCAGACAGTACCTAATGGGGGCAGGCAACACTTCGTGCAACGTTTAGCATTGTGAAAATAAATCATTTGGTATTATTCCACTTATGTTCTTAATATCAGATCGATTTCAATGTCTATGCGTCATAAAGGTAACAAGGCCAATATGGAAGTCAAGTGTAATTGCACCAAGTGGTTTCTTTTCATCATGCTAAACAGCCGGTAATTGATTCAGAGTTCGCATTCTAGTATAATCTAGAGCCGTCCCAGAAGGTTGCACACGATCATTGAACTTATGCAGCCAGGAAGCGGTGTTTTTTTCAATCACATCGAAGTGCCTGTCCTCTACAATTTTCAATTATGCAGTCTATATCAGCAGGTGACCGATAAATTTGTTAGTACATTTTCATGTATTGCTGGTTTCACGGCCGGAAAATAAGAAATATCCGCAAGGGGATGTGGCTGCGCTGATTTCGAGATGTGAAGATCGCACAGTGGCTGTCAAAGCTAATGTGAATGATCTTCTTCTAATTTATCCAAATAGGAGTTAGTAACTAACTAGAACCGCACTAGTAATGAAATCAAGCAGCTCAGCAAGAATGAATGCGACCATGCTTGTAATGGTGGTTCATCATTACACGATATTGAAAAGCTATCATGGAAGCAAGTATCCTATAACTTGCGCTGTATCTATTATGGCTTGATACGGGCTCTAGAGAAGCTTCCACTGAGACGTAACGAGGCTTCATTTGATCGTAATAATCATGATTTCCTCTCTACTATAAAATTATTCCTTGAGTATTGCACCTCACCGTTCAGCGAAGAATCGGATAATTCCAACACTGATTTAAAATTCACATTAGTATGAGCGAGCTTGTCCACATATGTGCATCTATCAATGCCTTTATAGGCATGTGTTACAACAAATGAATACTTCCAAGACGTTGGAAAACTCTAGTGTAAACACGGTTAGGATATACAGTAAATCTCCAAGCTGCCTAAGAGGAGAAACTTTTGGTAAATCGAACTTTGGAAATGAAACAATTACGTGCAGCAAGTAAATAAAATTGCTCAGATGAACGAGTACACCTCTCATTCCAATGACGATCAAACAGCTTCCTCGTATCCGACAGCTTCCTTGCGATTTCAACAAAGAACCTTATCTTCTGAAAGAGAGAATTCGATTTAATCGATTCGAATTATTTTCTAGCGTTCTGACGCAAAAGGCAAAACTAGACTTCATTCTCGTTCATGAAAATTATACACTTGAACCATGTAACATCAGAAAGTCAACAAAACTTGTCAAAACCCATTTAGGCATTTATTTGGCCTTTTAAAGAATCTCAGTAGTCGAAAGAGTGAAACATACCTGGTGTTCTTCACGTTTTCAAGGCATAGGCAAATTCAATCATTTTTACTAATTTTTCTCTACATGATTAAGCTTTTAGCACATTGTTTTCAACAAGAAATCATGATTCTTACAATAGTAATAGGTACTGATGAAATAGTGTGAACACATCAAGTAATGAGATTTTTGCCAAAGTGGGCAAAGCTCACAATGTATGGTTTCTCCTCCCAACCTAACAGAAGTTGAAGAAGGGAAACTCGATAAATTAAGGATAGGCATAGATGTCGGCGAAATTCGGTGGGTATAGAGAACCTGAGAACTGTGAAGGATACGAGGTAGGGAATGATTTGGTTATGAAAGAATGAGGAACGGATGATCTGAAAATGGACTTAGTGAGTATGAAAAGTGCCCTTCTTTGAGTTAGAATGCAGAGAGAATGGATTAGAGTCAATTGATTTATAACGTAATAATAATAATAACAATAAAAGGTCTTTATTGGGCGAGATTGAGACCAAACTGTAACTTCTGCCATTTAACCCTTCGAGGAAAAAGAGGATGGAAGGACGAAATGTCGAACTTATGATGGATCTCGTCTAAATAATTCGAGAGGGGGAATATTAAGAAACATAGAAAAAACAGCAGCAGAATGAAAGGATGTAACAGAAGCGAAATAGGTGTGCAGGAATAGGGCGATGAGGACGAAAAGCAGTCATTCCCTTAGGCCCTCAATCAACAAGCAGGATTACTCGGCTGTCTCAACCTAGAAAAGGAACATCTGGCTTCCAATAACAGTAATATGAATATATTTCAAGCCACAAGCTGTGTTTCTCTTTTAACGTTATGCTTTACATTATCTATTATTCATTCACTTGCAATTTTGAAAATGGATTACTGGTGAAGCATGACATTATAATATACGAAGCAAATTATTTTTTGCCCTTTATTGTATGTTTAAGCAATTAAATATGATATTTTATTGAATAAGAACATTCTTTTAAAGGAAATATACAAATAAAACGATACTGAAGCCAAGCTAGTTACCTAGATTTCACTATCGTTTGATCAACATTGGCGATTACTGATTTATTTCATAAATCCATAGATATAGCACTTAATTCTCGTAGCCACGACTTTTATTGGATCAGTCCATGCTGCTATCAACAGAAATACGAGGCACTGCGACAATTATGGCAATATTTTAATGCCACACTTGGTGCCGAGGCACAGCGAAAGTGCATTAATGCTGTAGCAATATCCAGGAGGGTGTGCGTTATTTCAGTCCCAGTTTGGGTAATGACAATTCCGTATCTTGATGCCGGACATCAGCAGTAGAATCCCCGCTCCTTAATCTTTGACGCCATTCTCCTCATGGAACGATATCGACCATTGAACCAAATATTTCTCGAGGCTTCTTTATGGGTCACACCAACCACAGTTCTGCGACATATGCTACCTCATATACTAATATCATTGAGCCAAATGAGTGAATGAATTATTTATCATAAGCACCCCGAATATTATGGCAGGCCTAAACCTTTGCGGGGTTGCCAGACCTGGGGGGACAAAACGAAACCATTTAGGCAAGCTTGGAAGGAAGTAGAGGGCAATAGAAAGAAGCGGGAGTATGGCAGAGGGGGCTTGCGTGTGTGTTTCGAACGGGCGGAAGGACGGTTGAAGGGATAGGACAGGAGGGGCAGACAGACGAAAGGGAGATTTGTGGAGTGGCCATTCAAAAGGGAGGGAGTTGAGGGGAATAGGGTGGGGAAAAAAATAACGGAGGGTTTGAGACCCTCTCTTTCGAATAAGGGTAAATGGGAAAAGGGGGCACGACGCTGCTGCCTGGAAGAGACAAAATATAAAGGGGGAGGGTTTAAAGGGAAGAGGAGGAGAGGGGTACGAGAGACGAACGAGTGGGCCGTTGCTAAAAAGAACCGAGGGTTTTAAGCGTGGAAAAAAAGGGGTCGCGCTGGGCCGCCAGAAGGGAAGAGAGGCTTAGGAAAGAAATCGGGGTTAGGGTGTTAGTTAGTCCAGGCGAGGTTTTTAGACGGCGAGGGAGTGTGTCGTTTGAAAAGGGAGAGTCTCCTGTTAGACGCCCTCGGTAGAGAGAGAGAGAGGTTCGCCAGCAAGTAGACGTCGAACAGCCTGCTAGGTGAGCGGTGCATTTCGTTGGGAAAGGAAGCATTTTTGGAAAGAAGACGCCCCCGAGGAGACGCTAAGGAAGTCGCGGTTACGGCGTGAACTCCGGGAGAACTTTGGTGGTTGTCCTGGGTTGAGTGCGACCACTTCCTCTTTCACCCCGTCCTTCCCACGCGACGATGGTGTGACGCTACAGTTTGATTACTCGAGAAAATAAAATCCCAAACAAGTCCACGGAGTGACGGGGAATGAGATCTCGAGGTGGGAAAATGACAGGGGATGAAGTGAAAAGCGAAGACGAGGCGTGCGTGAAGAAGAGAAATCTCTCAGAGAGGAAAACACACAGAAAATTTCCAGAAAGGTGAGAAAGGATCAAAAATGGGACCAGGAAAGAGGCTCTGTTAAATGAAGTGAAAATCAGAAGAAAACATTGCATCGGCGTCCAAGCACTTTGTTTGCACAAGCACACAAGGTTTGCCGAGGAGAAAGATGGCAAAGGTTGTGCGGTTGACGTTTGCGATTACACTCGAGCTGCCTCGAGAGTGATGTCGATCACGAAATTACGCGGTGGAAAATGACGAGGGAAGAGAGAAAACTATACTCCAGAACAAACTTAAGCACCCGGGCACTGCAGAGGGAACGCGCCCAAAACATTGTGCAGCTCAAGTTTCACGCCATCAACCAAATTTGAAACTGCACGCTGAGTGATAGTGCCGAACATAAAAACCTCTCTTTACCCGCTCTCTCTCTCTGTTATTGGTCGCGGTGAAATTCGCACCAATTACTCCTATTTACTCTCCATTTTCCAACGAAAATTGACCGAGTTAGATTGCCGCTGACACCAGGCGATCACTACTGTGCGCGGGATGACATTCTTTCGGCGGGGATGCAATTTGAGGCCCGTCGACCGAGACTGGAAAAAAGAAAAATGCAGAGAGACGGGAGGGAGAAAGTATTGTACAGGGGTGACGGCTTGAGCGGTGCACCATACACCAGGGTCGCGAGCCACCTTGCACGAAACCAGGGAGGAGCGGGAGATGAAGAAAGGAGGAAAAATAGAAGGAGCGTGTGTCGAAGAGAGGAAAGCACCCCTACCACTGCATCTGCATGCCACTACCCCGTCGTCGTCGGCCTTGTGTTGTGTGTGAGTGTATTGTCCCCGTCTCCGCCGCCCAGGGAGGAGACGACCCTGAAAAAAAAAGAAGAGTGCACGGCGAATCGAGTCCCGGGGTGAGTAGTAGTAGGAGGGAGCGCATTGAGTTGGTTTTGGTGGGGAGGAGGGGATGGAGATCGGCGAAGAGAAAGGGGATGAAGAAAGTAAAAGCGTGGAGAGGAGAGTGAGTGGAAATTCGTGCACGATGTCGGTGGGCGGTTGAACGCGAGCAACGCAAGTTGGGAGGGAAGGGGAAGAGCAGATCATACTCGCATGTGCAAGCGAGAGTGTATATGCGAGTTCCCATGTGTGGTGGCGGTGTTGTGCGCCCAGTATGGAACGGGGCGAAGGAGGCTTTGGGGGGTGGGAAGAGAGGGAGGTGCGCACATAAAGGAAGCGGTGGGGTGGTGTGAGGTTAAGGAGGCAAAGGGGAGGAGGAGGGAGGGAATTACTATGGGGAAAGTGGGTAAGAGAGAGAGGAAGGGGGTAAAAAGATTTCAACCTCCCCCCCTTGTCACGCAAAGCGTGCAGTTGTGTGTTTGTGTGAGTGGGAGTCACAAGAGAGGAAGGAGGGGGGAATTGGTGCAAGTGTTGCCGGGCGTGTGCTGAGTGCATGTGGGCTAATGTACAGCAAGACCTCCTCCCCCAACCCCCCCTCCATCTTACCACCCCGAACACACAGGCGAAGGCATACACTCACGCTATGATGCTGTGTTGTGCATGTCCCTGTGTGAGTGCGCTTCTGCGTGAGCACGATAGGGAGCGCTTCGTGAAAAGAGGAAGGATGTGATGGTGGTGAGGGTGAAAAGTATGGGGAAGGACCGTGGTAATATATGTGGGTGGGTGGAAGGAAAAACTGGTAAATGGATAGAGTTAAGTCATCGGTTGAGATATGAGGACCTCCCCTCTCCCACAAAACGTTTCCCTGGTGGGTCAAACTACCTTTTTATTGGTTTCTTGGAAAACATCCAGAGACTGAAGCCTAGCTTGTTTTCTTCCTGAAATGAAAGAAACATTAATGACCAAAGAGTGTTCATTAAACGCATAAAACTAAGTTTTAATTACACGCATAAAACTACAGTTAATGAAGAAGAGATTTTGATAACTTTTGCTCACATCATAATCCACCATGGCAGGTCAAGGATTTTACGCTCAAATTTACAATAGGTAGGAAAGTAGGATGTACAGGGCGTAATAATTAGCCATGGAAGTGGAAGAATCGAGATGTGCTTAGGGTACAGCGTTGCAAACGCAAGATTTTTTTCTACCTCCCAATCTACAGAAGGATTCAGTCATCGATGCTTCAATTTAGCATGAAATCGAAGCTCTGTTGGAAATGATGACACGATAATCTATGAGCTAACTTATCATAACCCAATCGTCTAAAACGGCTCCAATTAGGTAATTAGAGTTGTATACCGTTAAATAGCAGTTATACGCCATTTCCAAATCAATGTGAACTTTGAAAATTTTCCCTCAAAGTGGAAAATGGAAAAGAGCTATTTGATGGATTTTTATTTGTAAGTTAGAGGAAACGAATAGAACTAATTCGAGGATATGGAAAACCGATATATTTAGAAAACCCATTCTTCCAACGAAATGGTCGAAATGATATAGAATTTCATAGGTGTATTGCCCAGATAAACATGCCCAGTTAAACATATTAGTCGTTGAGATAAAAAAATGTTGCTGGCAAATTTTTTTCCATAATGTATCTAGGTTCCTCTACCCGTTTTCTTTTTTGTGCAACATGAGTATTGAGAGTATAGCTTCAATTTTTTTCCACTATCAAGCAGCATTTAGGATTTAATTTTTATTTATTTCACCTTAAGCCTCATTTTTCCAAAATTGACATTTTTGAAATATACCATTCTTGCTCTCAACGGCACACTGAGACCCTATGTATGTAAGCAACTGCCTTAGGATACCCAGTTCTCACACGTAAAAAAGTTTGATCAGTACATACACAATAGGAATAGGTGAATAGCAATTATAGGTGCTGGAGGTAGAGGGTGGGCGGTCAGGGTCACGGGGGTTGGAACTGGTGGGGAGGAGTGGGCGGTGGAGAAATCTCAGGAGGAGGAAATTGGCCCGAAGGAAGAGAGGAAGTATCCCAGGATGGATGGTTTCCAAAATATTTCGTAATGTCTGCACTTATTTTTGCCGGAGGATTGGAGATATAGCATATCTATTTTTTCTATCCGGGAACGTGCCACTGCAATAAAAAGCATAATAAATGGGAGGAAAATAAATAGGAAGGGCTTTGGCAGTCGATTTTGAGTTTCGAGAAGATGAGAGGATGAGAAGAAAGGAGATGGTCACAAACATGGGGAGATAGTCCGAGATGAGGAGCTGATAAGGAGACATGGTTGCTAGGACCTTTCTGTCCACTGCTTACCGGCGCTCCAAACGGTCTTGCTGGGTTTCTATCCTTCTCGTCAGTCCCTCCCTTTTCATCCCTTCCCTTTGCTTCCCTGTCATCTCTTCCCTTTCCCCCACATCCAAAACTAACACTTCTTCCAAGCACCCACTTACTTTCGCTCATTTGCAGCAGTCATTCAATTCCTCATTTCCCTTTCCTCAGCATTCCTCTCGGATCCTAGCAAAATAATATATTTCTCATCAGTCTTACAGCTAGATTAAAAATTTGACTCAAGTTAAGTTGGTATTTTATCAAAGGAGATTTTTTAGTCATAGTTGTTATGTTATACCAATCACACTTTATGGAAGATAGGCTTGAACTTAAAATCTTTTATTAAAATTTCTGTTCTTTAATGCCCGATGAAATATTTAGCTACCCGATCCGAAGGCTCATATAGGTATGTTTGGATTCCTGGGTGCTTTCGTATGAAAAAATTATTGAAGTCATTATGATATCTTATCTGGTTAAATGTCATCAATTATTTCATAATTTCTAGAAAAAATCATAATTTATTGCACTTAAAATTGAAAACATTAGTGAGCTCAAGTTTTCAAATAGACCGTAAACTTATGTGATTGTTTCAGTGGGTTAGGCTGAATATTAAGCTTCGAAGTTCTTCAAATTGTTGTGCATCTTAACTAATGTTAATAGAAAACTATTAGCCGTCATCTTTCCACTAGGACAGTTGATTCGTTCAAGGATAAGTTAGCATAAGATTTTATATACATCTTAGGCCAAAAGTTCTTTCACCATCATTTTATTCCCATTTTACTATTGTCTCTCTCAACCCAAGCGTCCAATTCGATGCTTAGTTCTCATCAACTCTTTTCCCTTGAAGGAAGATTTCTCGAGGGTTTCACCGGGTTAGAGGCTCCATGGCTGTTTGGCAGTCATGGAGTCTCCAACTTCCATCACACGATTTGCCGGGAAAACATCAGATAATTTTTTACTTTTCTCTCCTCCAAGTACCCTCTCCCATGATCCTATCATTACAAACTTCAGCAATCCAATTGCGATTCAAAAAGTGCTCACTAGTCTATTTCCCCCTGCTCTCATCGGCATCTTTGCTATAGCTTCAAAAGACTTCATAAAACAGTTTTTTCTGAGAACAAAGGTATTTTTCTGATTCAACAAGTTTAAAACCATCCTTTAACTTTTCTTCTAAGACTATATCGCTGACCAAAATAACCAACCAAGAAATATCACACATGACTTCTGTTAGCTGTTACCCGACGTCCACACTTGTTTTATTTCCCGTAGCTTGAAATTTAAGCTTAAAGAGTCCTCTATACACATGGTTCTTTGTATATCCTACATTCTACATTTCACAACCTTTTCCATTGCTGTTTGAACTTCACCCCGTACTTCTTGCTCTATGGAGTCATGCGCCAGATTAGGAAATTCTATCTCATCCGCAGTAAACTCAATGGGCTACAATTCAGCGAAAGGTATTTTCTGAAAATATACGTAAAGACGGACACATGCCTGTAAGTAAATCAATGCCTGGACAATTTATTACATAGTTAAGATATGATGCCCAGGAATATCATCAAGTAATACTGTATTTTCTACTCAAGTCTCTTGATTAGCCCTTTCCTGTCACACCGAAATTATGATATTACGAGCTAGTGATTCAAAACCCTCACCCTGGCCAGTCCTTAAAATTTTACCACTGAGCATTCATTCCTGACCTAGCAACTAAAAAGTACGCATCCCATATTTCCTTATGAGCTCCCAATTGTCAGAAATAAAAAAAACTTAGTTTTTTTTATTTCAGACGACTCGAATATTCGATTCGAAGTTCCTTTTGCATATGTAATAAATTGCCGGTGGAAATCTGTGCATGATTCCTCTCAGAACTGGCTGTTTTCACTGACATGAACATCAAGAGCCATTGCAAGAGGTAATGAACGGATGGGAAAAACATAAGGGAAATCACATGTATAAACCATTCCTCAAAAATTTGGTTTAATGGAGAGATAGCAGTAATTAGCGATAATCAGAAAAATTCCTTTCCCATGGTAACAGCAATTTGCGTACGGGGGTAAAATGTAACGCGCACGAAGTAGGATTTCATTCGTTGGTACTATGATGACATTTATCTTTTATCCCAAGACGAACTGACAGTAGCTGACCCATTAGTGGGTGTCATAAAATAATAAAGAAATATAAACTTAAATGAGACACTCACCTTTAGGATTTTTACAACCAAAAGGACGTCGATGCTTTTGCTCCATTGTCAACATTGCTTACAGTACAAATTATTTCGGCAGGTAAAATTAACATTAATGAGAAAATTAGTCCAGTTGTCACAACAGAATTTCGAAAGAAGGGAGGAAAAAAAGCGAAAAGTCTCAGAATTGGATGCCATATTTCAAGGAGTCACTCTCTGTGATCTGGTTAATGCTTATGGTCTTCCATTTCTCTCCCGCTATCAGAAAATCTTGCGAGGAGCAAGCATTCTGCCTTTCTCCTCAGCACAACTCCCTCAATCAATAATATTTCTGTCTCCCTTTCTCTAGAGCGATGGTTCATTTTCACATCCTCCTAGCTTTTCCTCATCCTCAATTTCTCTTCCACCCTCCCACGATCAGGCACTCCCTTTCTCGGTTTCCCCACCTTTTTCTTTTCCTTCCACCCTTCGCTCAAGCCCGTTCTATTCTTCAACATTCATTATTATCTCCTTTTTCCCTTTCCAGCGTTCCTTTCGCATCACCACCCAAAGTACACCACGGTGAAACCTTGGACGAGAGACCCATTCAGTCGCGAGTCCCACCTTCGCGGATGAAATTCCTGCGAGTGCAGGTCAGACAAGGAGATGGAGGTGAAGAGGAAGACCCAAGGGCCCGGGGGGAGTACTCATCCGCAGAAGGGTGGGGAGCCCGAAGACGAAGAAGAGGGTGGATAGGAAATTTCAGAGCAGAAGGTACGAGGCATATGGAAATAAAATATGAGCGAGGGACGAAGAAGGCGAATGTAAGTATTAACACTGCTCGCTGTCTCTTCACTTTTCACTGAGACAGTTGAAATTATCGCAAAAATCTCCTCGCAGGGATGTTATAACACGGCAAAGGTTAAGGATAGCGGAAATTGAAAGAAAAACGGGTGAAAATTCTCCACCAATTACGTCTTATTGACGCGAGGAAACTTTTGAAGTCTAATAATCAGGGATAGAAGAATTAACACTGCAACTCCACATAGTAATAGTAATTGACACGACCGGTTTTGCAGCAAAGCAGCATCTTCAGGTGATGAACCTGAAGATGCTGCTCTGCAGCACCCGAAGATGCCGGCAAAACCAGTCGTGTCAATAAATCTATTACCATGTGAAATTGCAGTGTTAATTCTTCTATCCCTGATATCAAGGAATTCCACCAAGTAAGGTCCGAAACCATCATCTATTAATCAGGTTGATTGTTGATTGTTTGTCGGGGGGGCCTTCGACAGGAGCCCGGGCACTTAGACCTTTCTTGGTCCATTGTGCCAACCCCATGCCCTTCTGCCACTTGCAGACAAGGGATAAGAGCACTACGGTAGAGGTATGGAGGAGTGGCCTCCACCCTCCCCAGTACAGGTATAGAGGGTGTAATAATCAGGTTACTACGTCTCGTACTCTACTTACAGGAAGCACAATGATTAGATGCCGTAGGAAAATTCTTATTATTATCCTCATCACCTCGGTGTGTTTTCAAGAATAGGTTAGACTTGGGTGTGAAATATAGTTACAGGAAAATTTCATACTGGAAATTGTACGGAAACATTAAGAAAAAACTTCAAATTAAAACTATTTGGAGCAGTTTTAATTTGAAGCATAGAAAGGAAGATGAAGCTAAAAGAAGAATTTTAAAACAGAATATATTTTTTTTTCAACAAGTTGGGCTACACTGGAGTATCTTCAGGAGAGAGATTAAGACTAGCTGAAAAAATAAAAATGTGTTGCATGGAATCTTCAACTTTTTATACTATTAAACTATTCAACTTTTCTTAATTTCTCAATGAAATTCTACAAATTTTCGGCTTCAACTATTATTCACTGAAAAGTCTTAATAATAGCACCAAAAAGGCAAAATACCCTCTTCCGTTGACATTGTACGTCATGTTACGCCGACTGCATCATCTCACACCTCTCCGCTCCCAGCAACAAGGACATAATTCTTCCACCGCTAAATAATGTTTCAGATGATCGTCTGAATTACTGCAATTAGTCATTTCGGTCATGTTTACTTCGTCCCCTCGCCAATACCTCGTCTTATATACATGCCAACCTTCCGATTCTCTTTATCCAAAAAATTAGGCACCTTGGAAAACACAGGAACAAAACTGATACGGGGAAGGAACTGCTGCTCACTTTCGGAAAGAATTAAGATGCGTATATTAATGGGGTCACCAGAGAGTTCATGAAGCCACACTAAATAAAAACATTAACCCTGATGAGAAAGATTAGAGGTATTGGTCACCGCCGTTCCTTCCACTACCTTAAATCACAATCTGAAAGTAAGGTAATCTTATTAACCTATGAGTACCCTATTGTACTGAGTTACCTGGTTCAGGAGTCACACCTTGCTACCCTGTTAACTAAATCTCAAAATCCGCAAGTCCAGGAAATGACAAATTTTGAAAGAGCGATCTGATACGTTGTTTTCATTTTTTCCGCCTTATCAAATGCACGAAATCCGATATAAGCCCTATTACTACAACTCCGATTCCCGTAAAATTACTTATCACCAATAACGACTTTACCATTGGAAGTTACGGAACTTATTTTCTCTAATTACAAAGGATATTCCCATTCACTGGCAACTGAAGCTCTCGGCCACATTCTTAACTCCCTCAAACCAATTCATTTCTGCAGCCAAATCAAATCAACAACAGGATAGGGAATCAACTTTCCCAGTTTACTCCGCAAAGCGTCATTGCCTACGGTAACCCGTAAATAAAACTCCATTTGGTGACAATAAAACAAGACTGTAAACATATTTCTCCAGATTGGTTACCATTACGGATATTTATCTCGAGGAAAAAGAGAGCCAACCGAAAAAAATGCCTCAGGAATCAAGCAAACAGTTCCTCCGACCTCCTCCTCTCTATATCTCTCACTCTAGCCTCATTCCTTGATATAACAAGAGATCGGAAACACTTTGACGTTCCAAGAAACTCTTCCGATACGGCTCTCCCTTCAAAATATACGATATGTTTGGCAATGTAAAAGAAAAACAATTCCTTCCTTTCTCCTGTGATCCATGTGTTTACTTTTTATCCTCATAGTTTTCACTCACTATCGGATAATGCTGACGATAATAAATTCCTGAGAAAAGTATTGCAGCTTAGCCCTCGCGAGTTTGCCGGTGAAAAAATCAAGGATAAATATTTCATGACCACTCTTTCTGATCTTTGATTCAGAACTTATCTCCTTCGAAAATATTTGTTATTTTCTATTTCCTTCCTCAGTGAACTCCGCGCAAGCTAGTTCGTTCCTTTTTGTCGTATGAAATGGCTCATTTCCGCGAAACATCGAATATTAACAATAATTTCAAATATTGAGCGTAGAAAATCTCAGAGAGTCTAGAATGTTGTATATTAACAGCAGCGTTCAGTGGCTACAGGTTCTTTTGTAGGAAAAATGCAATTAGAATTAATATTTAAACGTTTGACCGTCCATATTTTGGCCTAACGAGTGGTCATCGCACTAGAAGAGTATAATATTTCAAAGGCATCCAAATTTTTTAATCGTAAGTAACTATTAAATATGACAATAGGAGTAATTTATACAGTAAACCTTCCTTCAAACCTTCGCTCTTCGTAATGATTTCAACACCCGTGTCAATATTATAGGTTAATATTTAGGGTTACCGCAGCATATTAATAAGTGCGGATATGCGGCCACATCGATATCGATTCGATTCCTTGGTAACCCATCTTAGACTAAGGAATTACTTCAAGAGAAAAGTAACAACGGGGTATTGTATCGGTTAGAAAAATTTTCGATTAAGGTGGGAAATACCAGCATACCACTCAATGCTTTTATAGCAAGAGTAAACAAGTTTGTTTTGAGTACTTGCTTAGCTCTTAACTTATTGCACTGATTATAGCAAGAGTGAATTAGTTCGATAAGGGTACTTGCTTAGCTCGACGTTTGTACTACAATAAATGTTAGCACAAATTTTTTTTAAATCCATATGCTTCTACTTTCAAGAACAGAACAAAGCTTTTAATAACATAGAAGAATTTAGTGAAAGATATAAAATTTATGCCCCTGACGAAACATTTTTATCGTGGTATTACCAGATTCAGACGACATGGACATAGTCAAAATATTTCTAAACTTCTCAACGAAATTTTTATGGCAAGTATAGAGATATATCTTTCCCTAGCGATTGATATTTTTTTCTCTTATGCACCTGGCCTCAAATGAATAATCTGTCATTTTAAATCTTTTGTGAGAAATTACTATAAGGTGGCCTCTGAGTGACGTGATATTTATGCACCTGGTACATTGTTTAACGTTTGTGAAATAGTAATATCAATACTTCGCTTTTTTCGGAAGTTTAATTAGCCCAAGTAGACATAATTACTACAAGTCTTCTACACCATGAAGCTTTTGTATTCATTTTTCTCCCCAATGAAACGCATGAACTTAAATGGTGCAGTAATCGCGAGGAAAATGAGAATTCCTCTTTCACATTAAACCGATTAAGATCTCCACTCACCATAGGCTCTTTCCTGACTTATCCGATTTTTTCCATCGCGTGTCACTCGGCAATACAATACAATACTGCACAGCTCATACCACTAAAAAAAAGCGTTTCCTGCTATCCTGTCGTTAGTCACAGATGACTTTCCTTGCAAATGGCTGCGGCAAGTTGGAAGAAGCATTGAGGGACACCAAATGATGTGCGCGTGTTTGAATGCATTATTACATTCCTCACCTCTCTCTCTATTCCTATCCCTCTTCCTCTCGTGATCTCACTCTACTTATTCTCGGCGATCCATCTCCCTCTCATCTTCCTCCCCGTATCCACTCTCAAATTATCCTCGTCTTCCTATTCTCTCGCGTTCCTCTTGAGGGGAACTTTTTCACTCAGTCCGAGTCTCTATGCCTACCATTCCGTATGCCTTTTAACACATATCTACGGACGGGTCCCCAGAGTTTGGAGGAGATTTTTAAAAGTGACGAAACTCAGGAAAAATTACGTTTTACATGAATCGCTGCGAAGAGGAAATAAACCGAGGAGAGGTTCGCCATCATGCGTCTGCAGCCATCGTCGAAATGCATGAACTTCATCACAATAGGAGTTACGGGTCATTATTTCTAGAATTGGTTTGACGCAGCTCTTCACTCGTTTCACCACAAACGGAAAACAATTTCAAGATTTCGCACTAGTCTGCCTTTCTTATGCGCGGGCATATATATATACCTAGGCATGTCATGTTACGATTCGGGTCGTCCAAAGAAACTCTTATTTTCGTGTACGTTTCTAAATACATTTGCTTCAAGCGAAATATCATGCCACGAAAAGTGTCGTATAAAATGACAGCATTTGCTTCCATGTGGTTAAATAGTAACTCTTTCTCGATTCACGTCCCGTTCCACTTTTCTGACACTCTACAAAACAGTACATTTGGCACTGTTATCACTTGGTTCAAATGTCTTTTCCACTGCTCTATATACATCAATAATAAAACTAGAGTAATGCTCAGACTATTTTTTATACAGGATTCCTTTTTTTAACATATTGTTTCTTAGTTATTTTTACCATAATTGAGAGTTAAAAAGAATAATTACTCATCAATTTCCACTTATTCCGTGTAAACGTATATTTTTAATCATTAAATGTTTAGCATATTAGTGTATTTCTCTGGCCGCCTTTAAGTACAACTAGTGTTACGTGCAGCAACAATTCATAGCAAATTACGTTGATGTCTTTTCGATTTTTCATCATGGTCTCAATAGTGTTTCTAAATAGATTTATAATATTCCTAAGACTAAGGAAAAAATGTGATCCCCAAATTTGCGGACCATTAACAGCACAGCATAACGGGGTGAGCTCTACCCTCAACTATCCTAACCAACCTTCGGGTTGAATCACTGAGTGAGTGAACAGCACCGCTTGGGAAATAAGCAGTCATGGATATTTGATAATAACGCTTGTCATCATGAAAGCATAACTTTTTTATCAAAAAATAATCGATATGCTTATTACGTATCCATCCAATGATAGTATAAAATTAATAAGTTCACATAATAAACTGCATAACGTACGCCAAACACGGTTCACGCCAGTGGTTACCGAGGAAATGGGCGCCGGCCACGTCGGCCTCAACGACCGATACCGAAATTTCCCAGCGCCCGCATCATTTAGCGAGCGCAACCCAGAAAATCCTCGCGGTTACCCCCTAGCCGTCGGCGGCATTTGCCTCCATGGCCGGTCGGCAAATTGATAGGCCACTCTGCACGGGCTGCGCACGGAATTGTTTACAAATGCAAAACCGCTTTAGAGTAAACGACGACAATGTTAGATTATCTTCGCTGCTCTTTTTTTTATTAGCACGTTCCAAACAAATTGAAGTGTCGATTCCGTATTGCGGCGGCGGCGTAATTATATGGTTATCGGAAACTTCGATCTCCCGTGAAGCGTATGAAGTATAGCGCCACATTTTTCTTTATGTTCGGCCGTTCGTTAAATAAAAAAGTTCACGAACAGATATCGGTCATTCATCAACCCTTATCGGGCATTAACACTGCTCATTACGTCCACTCTTTTCTCTCCAAAATGAATCGTTATCAAGTTGGTAATGATGTTATTTTTTATCCTCCGAAATAGGCTAGCGAAATTAAATATTTCTAGCAATGCAAAATGAAGAATAATCAAGAAATGACACAATCCTATAATGAATTATGAACCCGCTGATCAGCGACCATTTTACAAAACGATTGTGGGGTTACAGACATCCTGGCAACACTACTCTGCATTTAAACTGGTTTATTTGACAACAAACCTCACTGCGGCGGTGAATAAGGTGGACAATGCACGATAATTAAAGAATATTGAAAAATATCGCAGTCATTGAATAGGCAACTAATTAAATAGATTTATGTCAATTTAATAATGGGCCCTATATAAAATCAAATTCAAAATAAGAACTAATTCAAAAGGTAATTAGTACTCATGGTTAAGGTTCTGTGAATGAAGTATTTCACGCCTGCCAAAAATATGGCGAATACGTAGTACACAGATATTGCTACGAAAAAAAGTACACTTCTACCAGGAGTGAAGGGCTTAGCTAAGGGCTCGTAGTTCGCTAATCGATCAATATGTTTTTATTTTCTCAAGGAAATTAGATGTAACTGATTGTTGAATTTATGACACTTAATTTGAGTTAAATCTTTTCGATAATGCATTTGCTTTGCGAATACGGAGCTGAGATATCTATAGTGAACTAAATATAAAAAATGAGAGTAAGAATAATAATGACTACACCGTATTCTTTCCGATATTATCCATCCAATCTGGTATACAAAGCGTTAAAAACAGAGCCGTGTTGAGTTTTTGTGGTTGAAACTTCGTTCCACAGGGTAACTTCAAAATAAAAATAAGCCAGCCTAACTATTGTGACTAAATCCAACCTTTTACATGTCATTACATTTTGCCACTTTAGTTAATCGCCATTAATGGAACAACTCTGTAGAGAAAAGATACGGATATAACTCTCCACGACAAACTTATCTCTCTTGTTCCAAGTAATTTTACAGTTTTACTTTTTTCATTATAAAAGTATTCAGCAAGACTTAGGGAATAGATTTATAGGAAATCAAGAATAAAATCTGAATGAATAAATTGACGTTGAGGAAAGAAAGTTTGAAGTTTTTGCTAACATGTGCGGCTAAAAGTATCAAATGATACCATTGAATTTTAGTATTTTCAATTTTAAAAACTTGAATGAATTGATTTTACTAAACCGTGAATGGGTGAGTAGCTAAGAATTATATCAGTGCAAAATGATTGCAGCCTTCTCCCTTCTAGATGAAAGCAACCACTTTTTTATTTTCTGTGTCTACTTTTAGTCTGAGCACCAACGATGTACATAATCCTCAATTATTCCCCTTAATTCTTATTTGAGTCAAGCTTAAATTCCTGTAGTAGCCTCGTCATTATTTCGGATGATACTTTTGCAGCGATGAAAAATGCCAATTTAGACAGTCCGACTACATAAGAGCGGAAAAGGTAATCAATGAAAACTAATTCATGCTATACAATACATATTAATATCAATTAAAGCAACAAATTTTTATTCTAGATCACATTGATCGCGTGCAGTTCAGAAGCTTCCGAAAAAGTTACTTTTATTCTATACAAAAAATTCATGCTTCATTTACTGTTGCAAATGCATGCGTTGCTGGTATGCGTGCATTACATTCTGTTCACGAAAATTGGTCTCTGTTCCCATGAATAACTTAGCATCATGTCACATGCGAAACGAAACATTACTGTCGGTGGCTAATCGATAGGCTCCGAGGCTTTTTTCTTCGAATCACCGACTACACCGATTAGGGGACAGCGTTTCTCATTGTCACGCGCAGGGAAGTCGTTGAACTGGTTCGATCAATAAACCCTTTGGTTTCGAATCCTCGATCCGAATCCAACCCGCTTCGATTGCTATGACGCCACGTCATCTATGTTGATAATGCATCTCATTAATTGGGCCTCACACCCTCGACCATTTTGAATCTTCTCGCGCGCACAATGCTCTGCCGCCCCGGATCCACTGTCGGGAAAAAATCTTATTCCTGTTGGTTGGAGGGGGGATTGGGGGAGGTGGGGAGAGGATGGAGAGGTGAGGAGGGGAAGCGTTGGATGTTCGGAGCGTGAGAGGAAGGGTTTGGCGCATTAAGAGTTGAGACCCGGGGTTCGCGGGGCTAGAAATTAAGAAGTTTCCGCGCTAAAAGATGAGGAAAACTCACGGACCGTGCCGTAGCCGGCGCATTGGAGGCGTGGACGCTGAACCATGAAGTTTAATTGTGCAAAGCTTAGTCCGCGCATGACTAGTAGTCCTTAATTTTCGCGTTACACTGAAAAAAAATATTATTTCCTCATTCTTCCTCGCGCATGTAGGACGACGGAATCTCGGCGATCACAAGACATTGGAAGACGTTTCCGTCCGACTTTTTTAAGTTTCAATTTTAGAAAATTCAGAAAGATTGTTTCCTTGGGAAGTTCCCAAAAGCTAACAAAATTGAGATGAAAGAATGGCTTGACACCCTGATTCTCAAAATAATAATGCGTGAATTGTGTTTTCTTCCATCAAATATTCGTGTCCCCTCCCATTTCCTTACCAAAGCATTAGGAATTCACCGTCCCTTATTTACAAAGTAGCCAGATGTATCCATGTCACCACATATCACAATTAATAAGTGACGATGAATAATGATCGCATTACAAAATTCTCATTGCATAGGAGAATGCGTCCGAATTGTTTCAGCAAGCAAGTGCATTGCAAGAGCACATTTATACGCAAATATTGTCAGAAAGCATTCACATTTGTCAACGCTTGTAGCACTTATTTATTACTTTGGTGGATCACTACTTTCTGAAACTTCTTGCTTCCATCCCTTCAAAACCTTCTATTTCCAACATACTTGTCTGCAATTATCTTGCCAAATTGACCAGCAATAAATATGTACAAGGCACAAATGTAATAAAAAATCAATAGAACGTAATGTAATAAATAAATTTTAATCCAGGGCTGGAAAGTACAAAGTACCACAAAATCTGTCTCATGAAAAAATATCATGAAAATAAGTCTTTTTATAAAAGGGAAAAATTATTATTTGAGAAGAAGGAACGCCAGCGAAAGATTTTAGGTGTTGAGGAAAAAAGGGCAAAAACTTAGGAATCTAAGAGGGGGATAGCTGATGAAAAATGCGTTTGGCGCATTAAGAGTTGAGACCCGGGGTTCGCGGGGGTAAAAACATGGGCAATGTATATACATTGCCCATGTTTTTACCGAGCCGATGACAGTATATTGGTTAGTCGATGTAACACAGAAAATACAAATTCCTTCTTCAATCACTATACAGTAGCTCTTGTTTCTTCACATTGTTCACCATTCATAGTTTCATGAATTCACATCGGTTCATGGTGGAAATGATTATGCCATATTTCCTCAATCTTATTATGCATTTATTTTTTTCCCACACCTGTACCATGTCTTATTAGATAATAATATTTTTCGGCGAAAGCGTGGGAATCAATTAAAAAGAAACATAAATTAATAAAAAGAAACATAAATGCAGACATATTTTATTTTTACCTACGGGAAAAACTATATTGTAAACTTCGACTAAATTAATTTTCAGTCGCTCACGGTGAACTGTGATACGAGGAAACGGAAAAGAAATTAGGTGGTAATTCTATTGAATTCATGTCGTTTTTCGCCCACTACCAAAAATCTATCTTCACCGGAAATCCATTTAGATACACGCTTATCGTAAGGGCAAATAAAATGGGATAAGATTTTAGTGCCATAATCATCGGTCAAGGGTTAATTATATGCATTGCCTATCAGGCACCTGCCTTCAGCAGGTGCCCGATACCTACTATCGTCAGTCTGAAGCGAAGAAGAGCAAGGATAAGTTACTTCCCAATAATATATCATAAACCATTTACTTCCGTGTAGACAATAAATTTCACAGGACGCCAATTATTAACAATTATTATCCAAGCAAACTCGTGAATAATTTTGTGCCCATTAGGCACATCTATACCAAAAACAATCACTCAATTTGAATGCACGGGAAATCCAGATTAAAATTTTCGACTAGCTAAGATATATCACGGGAGGTAGGTTTTTGAGGCATGCGTGTAAGGAATATCATAGAAAAATAAGTGTGTCAACATTTTTTAAATAGATAATATCTTCGGATTCTAATCATACTCATGAAAACACGAAATATTGAAATGATGCAGGTTCCACTGAGTTTTTCAGATATGGCCACATACAGCCTTGGTACATTGATACTAAAATTCCGTAGCACGAAAGAGGTATTGTTTTCAGTTATCGTGTCAACAAAATTCTGCACCGGGCGCAGATACAGGCTTTCGTGCATTCGCTAAGTTGGAACAATTGGAACTACAAAGCTGCTATATTATCACTGCAATAATGTCATCAATACTCTTAGGTTAGAGAAAAATATTCAGCAGTAAATGTTAAACTAAAATTCTATAGTAAACACCAATAAGAATATACTTAGTATGTATCCACGCACACTGATGCACATTGATTAATGCGCAAAAATGGTCAGGTAATAAAAGCATTTGACTTCACTGGGAATGGCGTTGAATGAAGACGCCTAATTGGCGCAATTGACTTCCCCACTTCCTGGCTGGAATTCCAAAAGCTTGTTTTGCAACGGCGTGCTCTAGTTCATTTACTTTATCCCTACAAGTGAATGGATTAAGAATTTTGAATTCCATGCATTTACTAAGAGAATATCTAGAGGACATCATTCAGAAAAAATTAACTGGATAGGTAATTTTTCTGATGCTTTTATAAATAGGACTTAAAATAACTTAAATCGGTGAACATCTTGGCAAAAGTGAGTTTTTAAATGTAAAGTTACGACCACAAGCCTTTATAATGCAAAAAAGAAAAAAAATGATGCTTTGCAACGAAATATTTATTGTGAAATCAATATCCTCATCAATAATGTTGGATAGATAAACCTACGATCACAGGAAATGGTTCAGTTAAAATTCATAACTCTCCTAATCCCACAGCACACGAATGCGTAGAAGGCACATACTAATGCGGATATTGGCTTTACTTTCTCCCCACCATTCTAAATCTTTTTCACCAAAAGTGGACAACTACTAGGAGACATCTTCTTCTTCTTCTTAAGTCCTCAACCCAAAGGTTGGTTGGCGGCAGTTCTCCATTCGCTACGATCTTGTGCCATTCTTTTCAACTGCACATAAGTGGAGCAACCTAACTCCTTCATTATTTGCCCCATAAACTCCAACCTAGGCCTGCAGACATATTTTCTTAGAACTATATTTATTACGGTAGTATTCCGCAAAGATTATTTAGCATAGAGTGTTAGCACTGATAGCAATTTCACATTTATCTGGTTTATGTTGACCTCTTACGTTGATATGTATATAGACAGCGGAAATATAAAAAATATGTATATATTCCACGGCTGAGGCCAAAATAATTTATGACAACGGAAATTTATACCAATTTGGCTGTAGATGTTACATCTGATTCCGTATAGAATGAATAATATTGAATAAAACAAAGGAAAAAATACTTCCGGATAGAATTAATAATAAACGTTTCAAATTCAATCATATTACTACGAAAATAAGAAAATATGCATCTTTGCGTCATCAGAAAAAACCATAACAATTTTATGGCCTATTTTCATTTTAAAAAAACGAAAAACGTAGAATTATCCAAGAATTACTAAAGAGTATTGAAAAATTATCATCCCTTACCATCTTTGGTAATGTTAGATATACAAGCTCACTAAACAGCTTCTATTACACCGTTAATAAACAAATACCAACACACTATTGAACAGAGGAAAGAGATGACATAGCAAACAGTTGTGCTGCAATTTTTGGCTGTGCCGAAAGGAAGGGGTCCGCCCTGCCTCCCTTTGCCGGCGTGCGACGGGCCAACCCCCGCTAAACCTGTTTGGGCGGCGTGGGTGGTCGGGCTGCGGTCCTGCGGGGTGGGATACGCAAGGCCACCCGGTCGATGGAGCTCCCTTCGCCGAGAAAATTCCACGCCCTCGCCCACCAGAGCCGAGTTTAGGATACGAAAAACTATGCCATCAAAAATGCATGAAGTATTCAGCATGCACTCAAAATACGACGGTGGAAATATTTGGCCGTCGGAATAGTTGCGATATGTGATATTAGTAGAAATATTCATAGTGGCGCAAGGCCTACGGACAGAATCCTATTTAAAGAGGTAAATTATTATTTGGACTGATAATTATCCTTATTGCTTGCAATATAGCTATTCAGTAGATAAATACCATATTTGACGGCATATAAGACGCACAACTTTCCAAAACAATGACTAAAAAATTATCCCCGGGTCATATATGCTAGCTTTATGTATATCCCTCGTATCTCTGTGTACTCAAGTGGTTGCAAAATACATAAATGCTCATAGTTTAGCATGTAGTTTATATTAGTGAAATTTCATGTCCTGATAGGTATTTGCGGAATACAAGCTAATATTTCTCTCTGGAACTGAAACACATAGAATGATTTATCACTTGTAATTCCACACTTTAATATTTTCAACGACCATAGTTACGTCATTCAATGTCTTTCCTGCGTTGAAAATCATATGGTTTGTCGAATCCATGGTTGGTGAAATTAAAAGAGTTAGAATTAACAATTGATTTAATAGCTATAATCTATATTATTATTGCTATTACCGGTATTGGGGTTGATGTATACAGTTCTTCTTGCTTGCCTCTGCTAAGCAAAGAAGATAAGAGCAATATATCGAACTACTTTGACCAGTACGTGTTCATGATCACCTGAAAACAGCGTGGGTGGTGTTACTAGTTGTTTTCAATATTTTAACGCCTAAAATATCACGTTTTGGTGCGGACTGTGAGAATACTTTTTTACCTGGATATGTCCCTCTGAAATAAGGATGCGTCTCACATTCCCGCGCGTCTTATATGCCGCCAAAAACTTATGAAGTCACATAATGTTTTGTCCGATACGGGAGCGTGAAAAAAGTATTATACAAATGTGTCTTGTAGAGATGTGATGGTGATTGGTAGAGAATATCGAACATAGGACGAGCATCCATTAAATCCCGGCGTTGGTGGATATTTTTCTATGGAATTCCATCCCTACTTGGCTGTAATGTGGAGAGCACTTCAAGTACAGTGCTACACGTCATATGGGACGTTAATATGTGGCCCCCTGTGCGCCTTCCGTTAATTCCAGGTGAATGCCGACGCCGGGTTTCTCTCCACCCTTCTTCCATTCTCCTGATAACCATTCCCCTTCCAACCAACTCACTTCTCCTCAATGGTGCAAATGACATCAGTTGTCGTTCACCTTCCCTAACAACCAGCCTAACAACCAACGAGCATCCATCTCATTCTTTGAGATTTAAATAAATTTAGAAAGATAGCTTATCACAAAAAGTACTTTGTAAATTTCCACACTAATTTGATTGAACCGACCTAGGTTTCGAAAATCATTAGATATTATCAAGGCAAATGTTTGCTGAAACCTTAGTTAGTTAAATAAATCTAGTGCGAACATTTACAAAATATTTTTGTGATAATGTTATCTATCACTCATACCCACATGATGTCGCCTGATACTTTGCAATTTATGCTTTAATGTTTTCTTGTGCTTCAAACGCCTACATCTAAGTGATACCATGCATGTTACCTGACGGGAGTTTGGCAGGGGCTAGCTCCACACCAGGCATGCACCAAATGCCAAACACTCCATAACTTTGTTGTTAGCTATTTTACTAGTCTACTCTTAAGTAACTTATGGGTAAGGAGATTTCGCATGCAACTACGGCTTCCATTCATATGGGACTACACCCGTACATCATGACGTCAGCCACATACGCATTCAAAACATGCAAAATGATTACAAAATTACAGAAACACAACACAATTACAAAATAATTATATTAACATCCCATGCAGACAAAAATATTGATAAATCAAAAAATCTGTCGTTTTCGTTTACGTCATTGTCCGCTCCTGCGGTCCCTAATCGTGCGTGGAAAAATACATTTTAAACCTTTCCATCTTCCAACGTGGACTACTGTAACAAATTATTTATCCTTTTCAACTCGTTTTAGTACTCATCGCAGCCTACTTTAAAAAAATAAAATTATGATGAAATCGCATTAATTGAAGACAATCTATCAATTAGGTACGTATTCATCATAAAGACACGTATTAAGTAGAAAAATAAACTTATAACCGTGACTAGATATCTCTACTACCTTTCTGTCTGTTGCTAAAGGATAAAAAACGCTTGCTATGAATTGCTTCAGTGAAATTAATGATACCCTTTTTACCCTACGAATATGTAATAAGATTTTTCATAATATATAATATCATGTTTCAACTTACAGTGAGACAAATGTCATGAAGAGAGAGAGCAATAGTCATACTAACTTTCTGTATAAAATGTGTCAAGTAAATATTATTTTATTTTATAGACTTATACAGATAACTTCAGCTTCCACTAAAAAAACTCTTATCACAGGTCAGTTTAAACTATACCAAATAAAATTATGAACTCACTCAAATCGTAAGGATAAATAGTATGGTTAATTGATCAGCAGTAATTCTTAAATATCAGCACGCAAATGAGTTCGCCTGTATCTTAAATATAACTCCGGTAATTTTTCAAAACTCTCATTAAGTTAATAGATTCGTGATTGGAATGTTGCAGGGAAGATTGAAGAAGGACGTGAGTCTGCAATTTTTAAAATAAAAAAACAAATTTGGACCAACTAGTCTGTATGACTAGTTGGTCCAAATTTCTAAGTAAGGCGTTCCACGCAGAGATATAGTATTATGTGGGTTTTTACTTTCCTTAGGGAAGTTGCACACCATTATATATGAAACGTGGAGAATTAATGGGTGTTACCAATGACATAAGCAAAAATTAGCGAAAAAAAACGATAAATTGTAAACATTTTCATTCTTTGTGATTTTATCTAATATGGAATGATTTAAATGTAGTAATCTGGATTCAGATTTCGCTTATTCCTGAAAATTAGGAGTTGGCATTTGAAAGGAATATGTAGAAAACGTTTTATGTTAATCCTTCCTAGATCGCCGGTTGATTCAGGAAACACATAAATGGATTATCTGCTATTAGTCTCTCGAGGCCTCGCTAGTGTCTACTTACACAGTAAAAGTTATATTTTACTCTTTGAAGTGCTCCCTACAGATTTATGAGCAAATACGTAGTTTTTCCGATCACTGACTATCCTATCACCATATTCACAATTAAAATCTTTGAAGATTTGGAAATATTTTCGCTCTGTAATGGATTAAAATACATTGTTTTGCAAATTACCTTTTAGCGGTGAAAGGTGACCGCGAGGACCGCTAATGCCTTTATTTGCCTTTCTTCTAATTCCCAAATATTTAAAATACCTAGAACACGCTGAAGAGATTTAGAGCTGCCAATTTATCATTTACGATAACAACAGAACTCTCATACTAAATTTCGTTCTTTGAGCAATACTAAGATGAGGTTAGTGAAACACGAATCAATCAAGGTGGCAATACACTTCCAATGGGAATAAATAAGCACATAACACTATCTACAATTATAATTTCGGGCATTTTTTCATAAAAAATACTTATATTTTACATAAATTTTGCAGTTTTCTCAAAATATAATTTTCTATTATAACAAATAAAAACACTATTATTTAATTTTGTTTGCATTTACTCTTCAAAGTCGTATTTTTTCATTCACTGATTATTTTAAATTATATTATGTCAAGGGGATGAATACCAGGGAATATCTCTCAATATCTACCATTACCCAGAACAGTCTATAAACTATTGAAGCACAACGCAAGTCGAAAACACTTCATTATCCTTTTTAATTAAAAACCCAGATAACCCAAAATGTACATCGACATGACCTCTAGAGGCATTTATCAGAAAAATTAGAATTTCACAAATATTGTAGGATGTGGATAGCGCAAGGCGCGTGAAAAATCAGGCAATTAGCATAGAGTGAAAATTATTGAGTTCTTGAAATTTCTACGAAAATGTATAGCTCAGTCTGAATTGAATTTATCTTTCACAAACTAGCCTTTACTAGCGGTGAATACTTGCATTTTTATTATAAAATGGCAGATACTATTAGGATATGAAACTCACTTCAATCCTTAGGCATCGTCCAGAATGCCAACTGTTCCCCACGTTATACAAAACACCATGATTTTAATATCCGATTGCACCTTCATTCTTTCTATTTAACGTATACACAGTTTTCTTCCATTAGATTCTAATAACCCGATTTCTTCGTCTTCTCCTCGATGACAAACTTCCGTGCTTGTCCACCCCCAAAGTCAACCTTATTTTATACATTCTTCATTTCATCCTAATGCAATCAACTCTGAATCTCTCATAAATTTCAACGATGACTGGAACGATAGACACGCTTCTCTCAATGCAAAATTTGTATCATCTTAAGAGTCTCAGTCCTCTTTTCTATTTTCCTGGTACACGTAACTTTCACCGATATAGTTTACATATTAGTCCTTTCCTGATAGTACCAATAAAACCGTAATTTTGCCCACTGTTACTTTTCAACATAAATTTTCTCACTGATATTTCAAGTTCATCATCAGCATTTAATCAGAAGATTGTTTTTCAGCAGTTCTTCACATCACACGCCTTTCAGCTAACCGTTTATACCCTAAGTACGACGTTTATTTGACGTCCATAGTTATTTCCTTCATGTCTTCCATTCTTGGTCTTCCTCGGTAATTCTTCCCATACATTGCCCATTGCATTATAGGTAAGATAAGTTAAGAGGTATTCCACCGAATTAGATAAGTTAAGTTGGAGATAAGATTACCACAAATAATATTCCATGCTAGCAGAAATGACCGTTGATTCTGAAAAGGGAGGGATAAAAGTAATCTCCCTGAGAGTTCGTTCGAATCATTTAAAATTCATTTATATTCTTGAAAACTGATACATGTATTTTGAAAAATGCATACACCCGCGCCATGTGTCAGCTAGTGGAGAACGTAAATGGGAGCTCGCTTGCCATGTATTGGCGCACATCTGAATCACTACACGTAGCCACTGTATCATACGTACATACGCATAGACTTTTATATGTGCAGCAGTTAATGGCAGGATAACCTCCAAATAATGTGCTCCATCAAATCAGAGCAATTCCTACCACTCTTTGTCTTATTTGTAATGGTGATCCTCATTCTACTTCCTTCCAGCTGTCCAAGTACCTACCACGTCAGTAATCACGTCTTCGGTATTCCGTCTCCCTCATTATATCATCCATCTATTACGCCTTTTATAAAGTGCACTGTATCCGTCTCGTTACCCCATCCAACATTACAATCATTTCGCCATTTTTCCTCCGTTTCGTCCATCATTATTTCTCCATCTTCCTCCACACCAACATCTAAAATACCTCCTGTCTTCTCTCATGTTCCCTCCTGTGTTCAGGCCTCCGCACCACACAAATCTACTCTCCACATTAGAATTTTCTCCAAACTTTTCTGCGTACAAGCTTCCAGTAATCAGTTCTCTTTTATTAGTCAACATCTCTTTCGATAACGCTATTCTCCTCCTAATATTCCAAAAAATCTACCAATTGACAAAGACGCTACCCAGATCCCAAAATGGTTCTACCTGCTCCAGGTTTGTTCCTCTGGCTTTCATTGTTTAATCTTAACATCAGTTTTTGCCATGAAAAATCTAACTACCATTATTTTTAATTATAAACTGTTTTTTTTATTAATGATTTCCTGATGATTTCATAACACTTGAATTTCATTTAGATGAGTAACATGGATTTTGTAACATGTTTATGATAGGTGCTTGGAATGACGCTATTACAATAGAAATGGTAAGATTATGTCACACACAGACGACCACCAACATAAGAAAACTTGGTAAATGATAGGCTAGGGTTTTTCGTAGTTAGACACGCAACTCTCTCTGTAACAGTATATTCTTTATCTTCTTGGTGCTTGTCTTGGTATTAAGGACTGTGCTCTCCATGCAAAGTTCAGTTGCTCTCAGATGTGGCTTGCACAATGCCACTAGGTGAAGCATGCGATTCTGACAGCCCCCAATGCGTGCATTCAGAATGTAATATGTTCCTTCTAGCTCACCGAAGACTAAGTCATCAATATCTCAAGTGATGAAAGTGGCCTGCGTGAAAAAGGCACTTGCCATGCGCTATGGTATGTAGCGTGATCATCCGTCCGGACTGCCTCTTAATCATCAAGCCCTACCTAGACAAAACTCTAGCCCTACAGCCCCCTTCCGTGGCGCAGGCTGGCGTAAACACGAGTACGAGACACGCACACCGTCGCACCACGGATCGGACGTGCTCTTGAAGCTCTTAAGGGTGCACCCCCAAGCACGCGAACGCCTAATAATGTGCTTAGGAGATTTTTTCTAGGTAAAGTACGCTTGAGACTTATTTTTTTAATGAAATGAAACCCCTGACATTTGTAAGGTTTCTCCTCTGCTGTCCCAATCCTTTCCCTCACTTGCAGAGGCACCCACAGTCACCCCTGGTTAAGACACCTAGCTAAAACGTAGAAAATAGACATTTTCTAATGAACTCTCCAGAAAACGTAGTCTGAGCTATATTGGATTACTGTACAGAAAACAGTTCGACGCTACAGTTACGCGATTATAGAGCGCTAAATACTTTATCAAGCTATTGTAAGATAAGAGGAGAGAAATAAACTCTCCTCATATATTTCTCCTAAGGTACGCACATAAGAGCATTTTACGATGGATTGGTGGCCTATCATGCTTATGCTTACGTATTGGCAAAGAGTATGTATGATATGATATTTGCGTAATTTTTTAAAGTTATAAATCTTGGATTTGACAATGTTAAATTTCCACTGAATCTTTTGTATGATTTTGACACGGGCAGACAAAGTTTTGAAAATCTATTAGCTCGGCAATTAATCACATGAAAGCATAAGACAACTTATGACCTCTCAGTTTTATACAATGCTGAGAGAATCACTAAACATTAATTCATTTAGGGAAACTATTGCAGCTAGTGACGGATTAATACACCTGGGGACCTGCAGACAGTACAAGCCTGGGGCCCACGTTAATAAACAAGTCGCAAGAGGAGAAAGAGGAAAACAAAGGGGCCCCCCAAGCCTCGGAGCCCATAGGCAACAGCGAACTTTGCCTTATTGGTAATCTGGCTCATTTGGCAGCTAATATTACCTTGAGATTTATAATGTTTACACCTAGTCATCCAGTAATCTGTTGATTCCCAAGGTCATTGTTCAAAATACCAAGTACTCATGGCTATGGTTTTTATATCATGATGATTATTGACTAAACTATTACTTAAAAAGCATTTGATAAAATGCTTTAAAACCTCATGCATCCGATTTAGTGGTGTAAAGATTTACAAAGGACTGCTACGTGCACATGAAATAAGAAAACGCTGCCTTTGGTATCTTGCATGTGCACCACCCATTTCCTATCTTATGTGTAGTGAATACTATTATCTACAGTTGTTTCGTACCCTACATTAAAGTACGAAGCACCTTAACAACAATTTTACTAGCAATTAATTCGCTATTTACGGAAATGGGTATTTCATTTTTAACACAATAATAATTATAAAAGGTTAAATAAAAGTATCAATTATTTTCGTACCACCCTTGTCAAACAAAGCTATATATTTTTTTTTTAATTGTAAGGTTTTTCAACTCTTGAAATGGAAAGGTAAGGTGGACGGAAATTTGAAAGATCCGCCACAGCCCAGTCACTGGACGGTGGCGCTAGCGTACAGGCCTGTGGGAAATTTTGGCACGAGTTTGAATCTTACGCTAACTATCAAGTTTCAGAGGTTACTATTCAGATGGTCATTCTATTTATTTTTCCCATGAAAATTCATAATGTGATTACAGTTTTGTATTTTTTGACTGTATTTAATCAGTGGAGGAATAAAAAAATATTGGTACATTACATAGCTCATCTTATTTAAAGTATCCGTTGATTCGAAGTAATAAAGTGAACGGGTAGCCAGTTGATGAAGTGAAAATATATTTAGATAGGTGAAGTGTGTTACAGCTAGCAGACTTTTCATGCGTATTCCAAATCTGGAGAGAGAAATAGTGACTAAATGGATCTTAATGAAGTTTTACATATGTAATAGAGATGTTTTGCATCAGAAAAAATTAGTAATACTCGTCAAATGGTTTACACTACGTATATTGTGCATGGTGAGTGACTGCATGAAGGAAAGACGTTGGTATTAGGATATATTATTACATAAAATATTAATATATAGCTGACGAAGCAATAGAGGCGGGCATTTAAGTGAGTTCTGTCATTATTACGCATGAATGAGGAAATCTTAAGCATGCTAGACGGACAACATGAGTCTATATATATATATATATATATATATATATATATATATATATATATTAGAAATTAGCAATGGGCTGGTAAATTAGAGTGTTTAGTTGAAGAATGTGTGAGCGATTGAAAAGTGCGGAATGAATTATCCAGTGCAAGCTCAAGAAGCTTACTTAGCTGGTTTGGCCATGCTGATGAGACTCTAGTACGAGACTCTAGTCACCAGACTGATTGAGGGAATAAGAAGTGTCTCATGAAAGTGCCTGCCCAAGAAAATCATGATGGAGTATTGAGGGCAACATGAAAAAAGGCTGAGAGTGACAGAGCACGCATAACGCACGTTAGAGTGCCAGGATGATGTATGCAAGCATGAATGAGAGAATGAACAGTGAGGGAATGTCGTGTAACACAAAATTCTCATAACATTTGGTATAAACTAATCATATGTATTGCATTTAATATGATGTAAAACGTCGATAAGGGTAATAATTAAGAACATGGCTGTATTTAAATATTAGAATACCAATTTACCGTGTTATCCTCTCAAGAGGAGCACCATATTGCTCATATTATTTAATGGACGTCCATTTATAGCTCGCAACGTCCATTATATTTAGAACGCGGAAGTTTTCTAAATTCTTTATATTATGTGCCATTATATTTTCATATATCTAAACTGATTCATTCACCTCATAGGTAACGGAGAGAAACGGCTGATTTATCTCATGTATCTTTGCATATCACTCATGAATGATATCTGATTTTTTTAATAATTCGTAATGGTTTGCATCAGAATTACTCCCCTCAATCAATACTTCGCTGAATCACCGAAAATACATTATCAGGCATTCAAACACCTAAATTTAATCAGGTGCCTAGTCTCAAGTAGTAGCATATCTTTGATATCGCCGGTTAATCACGAACCAACGTATCAGATTTTCCAAACGATAAAGTATTTACTGGCCACTATTTCATTTTATATTGAACAGAGATTTGGTTCAACAAGTATTAGTTGGTTGCATGTCGTAATCTACGCAAAGAATAATGCCTTAAATCAAATCTAAGATGGACTGTGATTTAGTGATGGAAATGTTTGAGATAAAAAATAATCGCAATTCTTCAAATTCAGCCTTAAAGAGACATACCCGATATAAGCTTTTCAGAAGTATTTCTCAGACAAATCCCTTTTACACAATATTAATCAACAAACTAAGACCACTTTTGGTACTAAATCTTAGAGGCCATCAATATTTTCTCATTCAATCGCCGATGCGATGAACGTTTACTTTATCCGCATCTTTACCAACAAAATAATTAAATTTATTCAACAAAATATCTTATGTATTCTGCAATTCTTTCAATAATTTTTCACACTATTATGCCTTATTGTCGACCGAGCATTGATCAAGTGTGAGAAGTGTCCAAACTGATCTGATAGTCCTGCTTTGATGATATATTTAACCATAAATTTAAATAAAATTAAATTAGCTTTTGTTTCCTTATCTATAATATCATCTGATGTCACTAAAACGGGTTTCAATGTACTTATCAGTGACTGCAATCTCTAAGCTCACTAGCAATTCGAGCCTTGATCATCCGCAGTTCTAATTAACATTGTCGGACACCATTTCTCCAACTTCTTTTCTCACCAGATATCATTTCCATCTCTCTTCCGCCACTTTTTTGACTTGAGTGTTTTAGCAGCCGGAAGCGAACAATTCTTTCTTACTCCATAGGCTAACACTGACGATGGCGAACATCTATCTTTCCGCTACCCTGATTCAATTTCCATTCACTGGTACAGGTTGTGAATAAAAATTCCACGCCCCCATTAAACATTATTATGTTGCATTAAAATCTATAACTTTTGCCTTTATTCCACAGTATGTATCTCGAAAGCCACAAAACAACCAAAGATATAGGTACTGATTATATGTAGTTTAAAATACTTTATATTAATGATAATATTCTTATCACTGTTAGATCATCATACGTACATCTCTCCTATCTAAACAGAACTAAGACTAATTTATATAATGCGCTGCCTCCTAAAAATATTTTAATTCGAATTTGGTCACCAAGTTGGTTCCATGCGAAAGCAAAGTCAAAGTTAATCCTCACATTTAGTTTTTGTTTCCCTGGATGAAAAGTACCAGCACTTAAAGGTCAAATCTCTATCTATTAAGGGCATCACTAAGACCATTAAAACTTCTAGTTTAATACTTTCCTTAGCCATATTCATGTATTAAACAGCAAACCAATTCCATAAATTGTTAAAGTGATTCCTATATATTCCATACATGTAACATACTTCCTTTACTCACTCCAATTATATTATGAAGAATTGAGCCAAAGTAAAAAAGAGAAATTAACATAAGCAAGTGAAAAAAACATGAAAACGATAGAAATACCTGATCGTAGCAATTTCCATCTTAACCAGTCATTTATTTTTATTTTCCATCAACCATTATTTCTCTAAATAATAGCGAATAAATGTACTTAAAAAAGTGTATATACAGCAAAAAATAAATTAATTGTTTGACGGAAAAACAGCGTGAGTGAAATGAAGTACCAGGTTGAAATGGTACGTAACGAAGATCCAGTAAAAATAAATACGACAGCAGAGAAATAGCCTTGAAAAAGTCTTCTGATTAGTGAGTGTGGAAAGGAGAAGAGGTTTTCCGTAAAAAAATGAGGTAGTGTTTGAAAAAACTAAAATAATGTATACGCCGAAGTGAAGGACATAACCAGCATATTAGAAAACTAACGTTATTAGAGAAGGAGGAAGAAGAGTGTATCCTACAACCTTCACATAAATCCTGCAAGGGAACAGTCCATTACGTTTTGAAAGCACCATAAAGGTCTTAATGCAAGTGCATTATTTTCGGGATGCCAGGTGAAATGATCAACCCAAGAGTGAATGAATAAAGGGAAGGTCGTCAAAGAGAAATGCAAGTGGAATATCTTTGAAGTTGAGGATCAATGAATTGGAAGAAGCTCTTCCAAGTCCTGCAGAAAGACAAATGACTTACCCACCGGTAGGTACTACTTATGTGTCACAGTCGGAATTCTCTCGAAACGAGTAGTTGATCAAATACCTCTCCTTAAGGCAATAGGTATGAAGGAAGAATCGAGGAAAATATTACCCCATGTAGATAAATGGACAATATATTAAAATGCAAAAATGAACTATTGTCAGGTTCCTAAAATATATTTAGCAATATTTTATACTTTTCCTCAACGTTTTAGTCCATGGAAAAACAGATAAAACTTTGAATGGTAAGATAATATGAAAGATATTAGTTATATTATCCCATAGAAAAACAGTTAAAGAAGTGGAATTGTGATGTAACATATCTGGTAGAGTCACCAATAATAAAGAGCGCAGGATTAAAATAGCAAGACAAATACCTAAAACGCAAAAGAAGTTCTATCAGAAAAAAATACAATAGTGCGGGAAGCATTTTATATTAACTCTGGAGAATTTCATTATTTTAGCTAGTCAACGTTTAAAAACACTGACCCAGCATCGGCAGTGTGTCTAAGGTAACACAGAGTTTCCAGTTTTAGAGGCAGAATTGCCAAAAACAAAAACGTATATTTCCCACCAATGTAAAGCCTAAGTTATATTCGAGAACAGAATTATTTTGATTCGAAAACAAAAGTTTTTCATAGCTTTTTTTTCATAGTTTTTCACGCCTTAAGAAACGGTTGTTTGCTCTTCGTCATGAATACGTACCACTTACACTCCTACATCTATAGTCGAATAGAGTACTTAACACGTATTTCGCATACTTAAGAAGATTTAAGTAAACATTAGAAACAGGTTAAATTAGTGCCTACTTTCACCCGGAGAATAGTTGGTATTTTCCTTAATTTTACCTAATTTGCTTTTTTGTATTTAGCTGTGGCAGATTTCCAGTGTAGCTACAGTAAAAGAGGTAAACATAAGTTCTCTTATAATAAATAGTATTTATAATTGTGGGTGGCATATTCGTCTATTCACCAGATCGTTGATATAATAAAATAGCCTCTTCGTAGGTATCTGAAATGAATAACTCACACAAACGATAACTTCGGGTGATATTTCGGCGGAAATTCAACTAGGTGCATGTATGTAATATGCTTATTTAAACGAGTAAGTAACATAATACTGATTCTTTATCGATATTAACAAAATAGTAAATATTATTAGTATTGTTACTCAAGATAATAAGAAATCCTTCAAATATTAATCTTTCTCCTCGCCATGAAGCGATTGTACATTTTTTTGATCAATACCCCAAAATCGCATATCTCTCTCAACTGGAATGGTCCTGATGAAAAGGAGAAAAGATTGAGAGGAACTGATGAGGGTGGAGTTTGTGAAATGATTATTTACAAAATAGGACTTAGGGTAGTTCCACCGTAAAATGACTTAAATGTCATTTTATTCATATTCTGTCTACTTGTAGAAAGATTTGTCCTCTATCTGATATGAAAAACAAAATAAAACCTCTCCACGCTATTTTATTCTATAATTGAACTTGAAATTACATGGTGTTCAATGGGGGAATGAGAGAAACACGGGGAAAAATAGTATTTTTTCCATAAAATATAATTTCCATTTTTGCGGAAAACTGTTCATAAGAAGGAAATAATCTAGAGAAATTTAATAAAAATAAAATATAGGCCTCTTACCTCTTTTTTTTGTTATTAGGGAATTACTGACGTAATTGAAGTCAAAATGCGGTAATTCGTAGGAAATGGCAATGCAGTCGGCTCCTATGGCTGAAAAAAGTGCTCATTTAAAATATATTTGTGGAATAATCTGCATTTTTTTCTACCCTACTTTTGGATTTCTAATGGTAACGCATTTCATCAGCGAAAGCAGGATTTTTTGAACAAGATATAGAAAATGTGGAATTTAGTATTTGTTTTGACACAGTCGCGGCGGAACCTCCTTAAGTGTGTACATTTGGCTCTAATTTTAGGGAAATATATTCAAAATTGTAAAAACTTTTAAACTCATGGCCTCTATTCATTTCAGATGCAGAATACCAGGAAAAATTCTAGATGTGCCTTAACGAAGCCTTGAATTCCTTCCACTTCGCTTGCATATCGCCAAAGTAAAGGAAGAAAGATGACATTAAGAAAAACGTGGATCATTTCCTACCAGAAGACAAGGATGAAGATAAGAACTTACTCATTTTTAAGTAAGTATCTTTCAAATGCTTCAAAGCAAAATAAAATTATCTAAATCTCAATACAAACAAAAACTAAAACCACCCAAAACATTTGGGATTATGTTCTATCAATGACTGACCACTGCGCTGCACTTCTTGCAAGCAGCTCTTATTTAGATCCGGGCTTAGGAGCCAAAAAGACTGGATTTTATGGTCAGTTGTAACGTAATCCCACGGAACGTAGGGAATTATTGTAAGGAAGTGATTCATAAAAACCCCATGACGGGATACGTGACGTGCGTCCCAACAGAACAAGATATCCCTTGCAAATAGCAATATAATATCTAACTAATAACTATAACGTTTTTTTTTATTTAGTAAGAGTCCGAAAGTACTTCCTTTGAAAAGGTGGACCAATTTGCTTTGCTCCATTACAACACAACAAAGGTATTGTGAAATATCAATGCGTAATGACTGACACCATATGCAACGACGGCACTCAAACAAAAAAATTCCGACATTAACTAAATCAGGCCTGTTACATGCACTTCGGCTTTTCGAACACGTGATAATGCCATCAATAAAACATGGCGATCCACTTTCCTCTTAATTAGTCTAGAGACACTCGGGGAGAGAGAAAAAATTATGTGCTCAACTTTTTACGATTTTTCGTCCGAAAAAAAGAATATTTGCGGAATTACTATCGATCTGTGGGAATGACTTGCTACACTCTATCCTCTCTCTCTACCCCCCTCCCCTCTCATCCACCGCCACGACCTCCTCCCGCCACGCCCCCCGCCCACCGCCCCCGACCTCCTCCACCTCTCTCCACCACTCCTCCATCGTCCTCCTCCTCCATTCACGTGCCCCTCCGACGTCCACATAACCACATGATGACCGAATCATAAATGTTGCAACAGCATCATTGACGCCATACTGTTCTCCTCCCCGACCCGGCTGCCTGACAAAAGAGTTTCGCTTCTGCATTCAACCTATCATTCTGGATTTCTTCGTCCTCTCTTTCTTTTTTTCCTGATTCCCTCGCACAATCTAACACGATGATAAAAATGTAGGGGAAGAGAGAAAAAGATTAAGAGAAAAAAGAGAGGGATTAGGAGTATAAGGTAGGAATATGGACACAGGTACGTTCATCACCTCTGCTTCTAAAAAAATGATTGATTGTTTGTATATTACTTGATTTATTTGGATTTGGCTCTTTCATTAAATGGCATAGGAAATATATTGGGTATTTTTTACAATATTGGAAATGGTTGAAGCTATGCTATGAAGCTATGCATTGAATATCCTGCTCATTCGCCTCATCAGCAATAATTTAAAAACTCCTGGACTTTAAGAATAGGGAGATCCGTGACTTACCGATAGGTGTATATCATCTGAATTAATGAGATCGCATAAAGACATTTATGCTTCATTGAAAAAAATGCTCGCTAAGCAATAAAACACAAGTAAATTATGATGATCATGTGGAACACTGCTTTACATTGAAAACTGCGTTAATCTCCCGTAATTCCATACAGATTAGTTTGCTGCCTATTTGAGGAGGTGACTGACAACTGTGATTTTTTTCCATTATCACGTATAGGTATATCCGTGGTAGAAGAATAATTATGGCAATGGCTAGAGGGTAACCCTTTGTCGGCACCAGTCAACTTTACAACGAATGGCACCAATGGGTCCATAAACATAACGCCCCACCATACGGACGCAGTGCTACACTTCAAGTACCCCCAATACGTGTCGGGATTCCTCTGAAAATTTTCCATCACGGTCGTGATTAGAACCCGGGCCAAGGGAATACGAAGCAAGTACTCTATCCACGATCGATCGAGTCACATCCCTAATTTCTTAGGCCTAATGGGGTGGAAGTTGGAGATAGCGCGATGTGCGGAGGGAAGAACAAATAAAGAATTGTTGGGTATGTTCTGTCAGGAGAGAAAGCGGCTGGAGGAGAGAGGAAGAGACAGAGCAAAAAGATGGAATGGATAATTAGGGGAAAGAAAATTCTGAAGACCTTGATTGAGGGAGGACGATGTGCTAGGGGGGATGAGGGAGAATGGCAAGAAATAAGTGCAGTGAAAAACGCTATTTCTTCGTTTGTTGGTCTTCCTGGAGGAGACCGATAACTGAGGTCCACTGCACCACTTTGGATATTTGGGAAACGGATGAAGGGTGTGAATAAATTTAGCGTCGGCATTAGCATAGTTAGCCTGATGTGGACCAATTATTTATTGAGAAAGGATTTTTTCCTCCTTATCATTAAATAATTAAATTATCATTCAAAAACACACTCATTGCATTAAAAGCATTTTATATTGAATTTTGTTTATGACGTTTGATTGCACCAAATTCGGCATACATAACATTTAAGGGTTGATAAAAGGCGCCTAGGAGTCCTCACGTTTTGGACCAATCTGAAGGACTGTACTTAAGGTGCCCTCTACATGGTATCTAAGAAGAGATCAGGGTTCCCATATCTAATGTCCACAATCACCGGGACTCGAGCTCGGGATCTCATGACGTGAAATCGATGCTATAACCATCGCACCAACTTTATCACAACCATTCCTCTTTGAACGAAGTAGATGAGCAGACGGCACTACTTTATATCCCTACACACCAAACTTAACCGGTAGACTACCAATAGTGATAATGATGATGATAAGTTAGAAATCTCCCGGAACTCGCCAGGTGGCAACCTAATAGTTGGAGGGGAAAGGGAACAAGGAGGGGAAGTGAGGGAGAGAGAGGGCGGAAGAATGGCAAGCGATAATGGCGGAGAGGGGGTGGAAAAGGTTGGAGGAGACTTGGTTGTAGGGGAGGGGACCGAAAGCGCGGGAATCGCATAAAATTTTGAAAAAGCTACGGAGCAATTATAACCCTCACAAATGATTGCGATGAATTGATGCCGTTAGAGGCATATCGCTACATGCATGCTTCACTCCTGTGCCCCTCCCAAACCTCCCTTCCTCATTCCTCTCCTCCCCCTCTCTCCCCCATCTCAATTCCCTCCGATTTTCTATTCCGTGCCCCACTCCTCTCATTTGAACACCTCCCCTCCTCCCCACCCACCAAAAACTCCCTTTCGCATCTCCCCTCCCTCCCACCCTCCCTCCCTACCATCCCCTCTTCCTCCTCTCCCCTCCCCCTCCAAACCTCTCCTCCACCTCATTTCCAGCGAAATTATATTACCTCTCTATTTTTCGCAAAGCCCCGCGGCCCGCCCATGCTGAATAAGTAATGGCGCCATGTTCCAAAAACATGGATGGAAATCGTGTGCGATATGTAAACAGGGCTACTTAATAGTAAATTATCGCGTTTTCCCCACACCTCGCCTCCCCACCTCTTCCTCCACCCACCGCGCCGAAAACGCCAAACACAGTCCGGGCAGATCGATACGGCTCATAGTTCCAAGGCTGACTATCCGAAGATGTGCGTGCACACGTGCATATGTATCTGTGTGTCAAGAGATGTATCCAATACAAAAGGGCAGGTTCGTTGGGAGATACAGTGGAGAGGAAACAATAAGGCCGGAGTGGCACTAGCTGAATAAACGATAGATTAACCCTTATAAAATTTCAACGCCGGATATTATTGACCTCCTAAAGCTTAAAAAAAACCGGTAGGTTTCATTGTCACTCTAATGCGTTTTTCATTACCTTTTTTTAAGGCGACTTTGGTCATTCGGTAATTTTCTTTAATCATTCAGTATTTTTCTCAATACTTAGGGATTTTTGTATCTTACGATGGGTATACTCTGGCAAGTAACTTCCGCAAGTTTCACCTGAAAGAGCTAGCGGGAAATTTTGCTTTGACAAAGACTTTTTCACAAGTTACTGCGGAGCCAGATGAGTTGCTTTTTATACTGGTCACTAAGTATTCGTTTCTGCGAGCGACTTGCCGAAACATTTAAAAGTTCTGCAAGTCGGCTTGCAGAGCCGTTTAAACTTGTAATTCACGTCGAAATTTGCTTGCTGCAAGTAACTTAGGCAATAAACTTGATGGTGTAAACCCACCTTTATTATCATCGCAGGATGTTGGGAAACCACGTGGAAATATTTTTCTTTTTAATTTTTTTATACTAATGCTATTTCGTTTCTTCCTCTGAAAGAAAAGTTTTCGAGGAAATATTTACCTTATTATCGAAAACTCAATTTTTTATTTTGCACCAACACAATTTTACACCAGGATAAAAAAGCATTTCAAACGTGCAGTAAACGTTATTGTCAACAAGACTTCATATTCATGCTGTGCGTTTATGTTTATGTGAATTTAAAATTATAGCAATCCATTTACCGGAGTAATTACCTGCATAGTTTTCGCTGGAAGTGTAATTAAAATTATCTTAATTTTGATACAATAGATATTGATCATAATAAATCGAAATTTAGATCTTTTAATGCTATCTATGTTCAAAGTAGTGGAATGGCAGCAAATAAATGGCGTGATAAGGATTATTTTGACCCCTACAGGTGTCAATTCCTACTCTAGCACTTTCGACAGGTACGCGTTTTATAAGAATGTAAGTCCTAGGGACGAAGAATATGATAATTATGTTCATCCCACCTTTTAAAATGAACTGCTTAGAAATTTTTGAGAAACTAATACAAGTTTTTTAATATAGCAAACGAGGTATTGATAGAGTTTGGGAAAAAATAAGTTAGCAGGAGAAAGACATGGTGAATGTGAAGGGAGTCCTATTCGATTCTAGAGAGTGATTTGGAGGATGAAGAACTTGTACAACAAAGGCATGGAATTCATCATTTTTTTAAATAATTTGACCTGACCGGGATTCAAACCCGGATCTCTGAATTTCCCGCTTAGGTGTCTAAACCAATCTTTCGAATTCGTCTTGAATTTAGATGACTTGGCGGTGTAACTGGCTAACGAACTTGATCGGCAATCAAGTGATCCGGTCAAGTAAAATGATTTATTCATGGCATATTTCGTCACTATGTTGTACAGGTACAAAATTAGACTGCATAAGCACCAGCCAGCACTGACCACTTATTTAAAAATATCCATATGGTAAAAATCTGCGGTTAAGGTATTTAAAAAATATGGCTATGATATTATTCATGCAAAGGGCTTGTTTTATCTGAAGATAAAAATGTGCACCACATTTCTCTAGCTTTACTGCATAAACATGACTACAGGTGGACTTAGGACGTGGATTTAAGAATGTTTACCAATAAAGTTAACTTCTTTAATCTCTCCTGTATATAAAGGCAGAATATATGTTATTTTTAGTCCCCGTGGGCTTATTTCGGAGTTACTATTAGTTTTATACGAAAGCAACTAATGTTTCCGAGAACTGTAGTCACTCCAAGCAGGAATAATAAAGTAATATTAGAACTGAAAGCTTAATGTAGAAATTAGGGTTTAATTAAACTCTCAAACATATAAAGAAGTATTTAATTAAAATATACTGCACTATACATAAATATCGAGAAAACATAAACTACATCAATATCGAGAAAACATAAACAGTTATTCAAACAAAACCTTTGATGAAAAATAGAATACAACTTCCATCACCGTAAACTTCCCAAAACCTTTTTTTAGTAGAGTATAGTTTTAGTTATAGTTTCATTTTTCGTCCAGATTTATAGGGAATACCGCAAAAACACTGATGTTTTATGGCAATGTGCGCATTTATCTTCAGAACGTCGTGGCTATGCGGGAGAAAGTCAGGCTCTTTTTCATTCGAAGCGACACATTTAAAAAAATAACATTTCATTTGAAAGGACAATATAATGCCTTTCAAGCAAATGTTTGGGAGTCATAGCCTAAAATGAGAAGCAATCGAGGAAAGGATTTTTATAAAGCTATGGGATATGTTTTCAAGCTCTTAGGATCAAAAGAATATGTAGGTTTGTTGCCTCGTTTACGCAAAGGACAAGATAAATAGCAGTTTCTCACGAGTTTGTAATCATTGACTTTTGTTCCAGCTTCGCTATCATGAACAACAATAATGAGATTATAGATAGAAATTTTTCAGAGAAATATTTTCATATCTGCAAATTTTTATTACCATCTTCAGGTTTAGGCGGGATTATATTCTTAAAATCATTATTGACGAGAGTAGAGAGAGTTAGTTCCCTTAGCAATGACTGGAACATTGATTTCTTCAACAACTACTTGAACCCAGAAATTTCACAGTTTACATACCAAATGTATGGAATATAAAAAATAGGTACTGAAAGAATGTATGATGAATGAATTATTTCTTTGAATTACGTACCTTATTTAAAGTTAAATTACGAGTTGATTATAAAGCAATACTGAAAGTTTACATATCAGTAACGGTAGACACTACGTTTACTGGACTATCAACAGCCAGCCAGATCATTTATTTCAAAATTCAGCCGTAAAATTGATGCAGCTAGGAATGTTTTCTCTGAACTCAGAGGTAGACGATATTTGCGTTTCACTTTAAAACTTTCCACCCTTAAGAAACCCTTTAAAACTACATACTTCTTTTCTATTAAGTGAAATGGCATTAGAATATAAAAAATACTTATAAAGTACCCACTCGCATTGGAATCTACAAGTTCCTACAAAACAAGGTAATCCTATACTCCCATTCGAAACAACGGTTTTCTTCTTATCACTTAATTGTGGAAAAGTTCAAAGTATTTTATTACAAATATATACTAACCATCGAACCTTCTACGAAGTGAAGCCAAACAGTACAATTTAATCAGATATTGTTCATCAACCATTCCGGCCGAATTGAAAATATCCAGAAGGCAATAAAGAGCGCGGAAAGAAATCAATGTATTCAGGCTCATTTATGACCCATGCATATAGTGAACATTACGCATTTGTAATTTTTTCGACTGAATACCAGTTGTTTCACCCAAGCGTTTGGAGATAGACGAAAGCGGAGAGCATTGATTGTTGAAAGAATAATCAATAAGATATAAAACTTGAAATTTGGAGAAGGAAAATGGAATTTATAGCAAGGGAGTGAATCATGGGCGTACTCATCGAATGACAGGAGGTGGGGGGACTCAGAAACTTGATAATAACCCCCCTTCTACCCCTCTATCGAAAAGCTGCGTATCTCTAGTTCAGATCCCTTGGTGTGAATGACTAAATTATCTATGCTAAAGTGAAAACTATATACTCCAGAATATGTGAACAACATACACAATTTTGCATTACATCAAACAAAAATAGAAACACCGACGTAATATCTTCCTCGAAAAACAGGTTGCGCACTTTATTGCAATCATGATTGCCTAAACTTAATAGGCCTGAAATTAATCAACAGTCAATCGTCCAGTGTTTCATTACAAAGCACGAGCAGTTAACTGCCAAGGTTGAGCAATTAGCCATGATAAGCGGAAGGAAAAACTAGACCTGCGCGATGACCTCTTCACATCTCATCCTCTCTAGAGAGAATGAAATAATATACCCCGTGTTAACCTCCAGCTTATGTAATCCGAGTTTTCGTGTAGATTTTTTCTTGTGTCTAACCTCCCGAGTATATAGTGGCACCCCAGCAATTCATTTCCAATAGACTATATTTCCTTCAGTTGGCTCGTCGCCGTTAAAGAATAAAAATTTGAAAAAGGCATGTGTCTCGTCGGAACGAGCGTCCTTCCAATATAGATAAATCTTGATGCGTGGGAGGGCCGTAACATTTCTGCCGCAATCACGGGGACTCGTCACCCGGCGACCGACCCCAGACCTCCCGGGCGAAGGGATGCCGTCCGCCGGGCGCACTCCCTCACCCGCCCACGCGAGAGGGGACGGAGAAGCGTTAGCGGGCGGCGGGGACGCGGGAGGGCGCCGCCGCCGATCTCGGCCGCCGCCCGGCCGCGCAAGGGTCCTTCCTCCCACTCTTTCAACCGCCGCCGCCGCCGGACTCCTCGCTCGGCTCCTTCCCCCGCGCTTCCCGGCGACCGAGTATGAGACGCCGGGACACCGGCCACTCCGTCCGCGAGCGAGGAGGAGGAGGAGAGGGAGATGACGACGGATCGAAAAATGGCCCCGCCTCTTGGCCGGAGCGCACATGTGAGCCGCGAAAGCGTCCTCCACACACAGACGCCTTCCCGACGGGAGTATGTTTGTGTGAGTGGCAGCGCGAGGAGGAGAGTTAAATTTCCGCCTCGACCTCTACCTTCGCCTGGCCCACAAACTCTCCTCCCCCACCTCCCCACCTTATCTCCATCTCTCTGTCATTTCTCCACATTCTCACGATTCGATGCCGCCCTATGCTTTTATCACTCCATTCGGATTTTACCCTGTATTTCCGCCCACCTTAAAATGTAGTCCTCGAGAAAGCTGAAAGCAAAACAAACGCTCCTTTGAGACGTGCATCGATGACCGATAATAGGGAGACATGCCACAGTTGGCGTGTCCGGTTTTTTACCGTCTATAATTTTTGCTAATTTTTTCACGGTTTCCGTTTGTTTGGTTGAGACACTTTATTGCTGATCCATGTAATCTGTGCCGAAAAATTAGACATGACATGTACCTATTATGACTAATTTTTAAATGAATAAACGTAAAAAAACAACTTCTTTTTGAAAAAACACATAAAGATTGATACACAAACAAAACATGGATATAAACGCCTGATGATGATGACCATCGAAACCCGGGTGTTTTATTAAAAAATAAGGAGGTTTTTGGAAAAGATTATTTATTTAAAAATTACAATGATATGACAAGAAGTTACACTAAGACAAGTTAATAATGTATTATGGCGTCAGCAAATAAATTATCAGCATATAATCGGTAGTTTCGTTGGGCAAATTCTTAAAATTCTGATATTTTAAAGCTAGTGCTTATATTTTACTCCGGACATTGCTAAATGCTTTGACTATTTTTATATAGTATTGTGCGCTTGCATCTTTAACCATAAATACTTTTATAAACAAACAATTTTAATCTGAATCGAGCTACCTTAAATTATTTAACAGTAAATAGTTAATTGACAGTTGATTATTCCATTTCAGAATAATGGCATTAGTGTATTCTTGCCGTCCACTGCCAAATACTTTTCTTGGCATAGCTACAGAAGCTGAATGAAAACAAAACTGTTAAAAAACTAAATATCTACTATGTATACTACCGGAGAGTAGTACTTTATATAAGAAACTACTTATGTCCATGGTTGACTTCGGTGATAATAGTTACAAACCAAATACGGAGAATTATGCACGCCTGTCATATTCCAGGAGCAGATAACCCTCTGTTCCTATCCCTCATACCCATGATGTTCAAACTTCTACCTCATAAAGTAGTATGCGTCATCGGAAGACAACCCAATCATACGTTCAATAACAAACATGCAAGGAGAGATTTTTATCGCTACCGTGATATCAAGCAATGTGCATCAACGTAATTTAATTAATCAATGTAATTTACCCCAGCCACCCGAAAATCCTTAACCTACTGAGAATTCTGTTATTCTTTCCCATGAAGGACCTAGGACGGGGGAGAACTAAAGTGTGCTGCACACGTTAGCATTCGTGAAACACAATGGCATACGTTTGCTGATATAAACTGAAAGAGTAGATACTAATCATCTCAGATCTCAACTTATCATGGTGTAGACTCCGGAAAATCTGCTCCGGACCAAGCCTAAAAAAGTACATTTATGTACAAAAGTGCATTGCATACCAAACACGATCAAAGCGAACAACATTAAGAAGAACAAAAATAAACAGCCGTACATTCTGACACCGGCGAGGAGTTTTGACTCCTTCTCAGTATCGGTATATGAGACCACTTAAATTAAATAAGGCATACAAACACTTGAATTTATTAAGTTTAATTCCTACTTTTCCATTAGCTCAGTTCTTGACCAAAACTGAACTGTGTTAGAGCCGCGCAAACTCATTAATTTCAACAGAATAAATATAGTTACGTAACCATAAAACTCTTTCTCCATACAAGGCTGTGTCAAACTGGCAAGTGTCGTTACTCGGCCCGAACAGCTTGCGGGGTGCAATGTGGATACGAGCCGTTAAGAACAAAAGTGATAAAATAAATTGAGTTTTGGGAAATGAGGCTCAAGTAAAATGAATGCCTAATTGAATCCTGAGTTTCTACTTTCCATTGGAAAAACCATAAAGCAATATTGTGATTATTTATTTATAAATATATAAATCCGGCAGAGGAATATTTCAGCGAACCTCATTAAAATATGGCACCAAATTGACTTACCTACACCACTTTTGCTCCCAACGCCTCGTATCGATGTACGTGAATACTTTATACTCTTCTATTATTGAGGGTGGTTACCCGCGCCCTTCCACTGCGCTCTTGCAAAGTAATATGTTGATGTAGATGCACACTCTTCAGCATTATTTCTCAACATGTGGTATGTAAGTACTTACGCGCTTGGCAGTTTAGAGTGTAAACGAAAAAAGTTGATTGGCTACGGAAGTACGTTAGTAGTAGCAGTAATAATATAAATAACAAACATTAATTTAGTTTTAAGGGGTGACATTTTGGGAAATGGGTGGCCAAGGGACACGCGAATCACACAGGGTTGGGGATCGCTACTCGACGGCATTCTATGCAGCTTTTTTTAAGGTGTTTGGAAGGACTATTTTTTATGCACAGATTTGCGTGAAACTTTGGATTCCTGTTCTCATTTGTGATATCTATAGATACAAGTGAAAACAACTGCATCATACCAATTTTGGATTTTGGGCAATTTTTATGCCATTTTAACACGTAGCCTTATGACATTTCGTAATAATTCGATAAAATATGTGCACATTTTCTTCGCAACACGAAATAATACATTTCACATTATTATAATTATTTGGAACAAATATCAACGTGTCACGCCGTGTCCAATGTTCAAATCAAACATATTTCAATATAAATTCAAAGAAGCACACTGGTTAGAGCACTCGGCGCGAAAATCTGGGTTCGAATCACAGTCCAGGCGAATGATATTTTCACTGTGAATTTCACACAATCAATATAAATTCGTCCAAATATCCAATACCGCGCCGAAACCTCGTCATAAAAAATCCCAAGATTCCTGAGAAATTGAGTGGAGATGAAGAAACAAACCGTGCTGTTTTCCACAGCAAAAATAATATTTTTTATGGAAAGTTGCACGGTTTGTTTCTCTATCTCTAGTCATATCATGCTTTAAATAAAGAAAAAATTGAAAATATGATTCTTGGATCATTTCTTTTACTGCCTGTAGAGTGAGCTCCAACGCATAAACAGATGCACTTTAGTAAAATTCGTTCCAAGAATTTTTTTTCGACTTTCTTAAAAAATTATTCAAATGTGCACTAGATGACCCCACGATCACCGCTCCAGCCGCCTTAAAATCTCGCGCTCACCTTCAGCCTCGCTAGTTCCCTCTCCCGTCTCGGTCAGTCCCCTCACAACCCAATTCCCAGCCGCCGCCGCCGCACACCCAAATCTTTCCCCTTCCCACAGCCGACGCTGGGATCCCACCCAGCAGTCACCCTTGACCCAGATAAAGTCAGACGCCTCCTCTATTCTTTCCCCCCTCCCTATTCCTCCTCCCCCCCTTCTGACTCGGTCTTCCATTCCAGCTCCCCAATGCCGTCCGCCACCCCGCACTCAAAGAGGAGGGAGTGGGAGGAGGCGGCCGGCGGAGGAGGTGGATAGGCATCGACCCGATCGACGGGGCATTATACCCACTCTTCCTTTTGTTGCCTCTCCTTTCTTCCGCGACCGTGAGGGAAAACTCTCCGCGGCGGAATGCTTGCCCCCGCCTCCTCGTCCGGCGCATGCACTTCCCTCACACCTCCCTCCCCCCTCTTTGCGGCAACAAACAAACTCCTTCGCTTCACTCTCGCTCTCGTCTGGTGGCCGGAGAGGCAGACTAAAGTCTTCCGAAGCTCTCGGTCACGTTTACCCCCCCCCCCCCCCACGTCCCACCCGCTGGAATCCTCTCACTTTCGTCTCCCTCCCCCCTTCCCTCTTGCCTCTCCTTCCCCGTCCTGTACTCTTCTCCTCCTACTCCCTCGATATTTCCCACCTCATTCCCGCTTCCGTCTTGCGGTACTCGCGGCGAAGAAAGCTCTCGAGAATGAGTCTTCATTACAGTCGAACTAATTAAAATATTGTACAAAAATCCCTCACACCCCAACGCCTCATGTTGATGCACGTGATTCCTTTATTATCTCGTTTTTTTAGGGTGGTTACCCTCGTTCTTCTACTAGACGCCCTGGTATATTTATAGTACGCCAATATGCCTCTGTTTTTTTGAGTCGCTAGAAAGACATTTTTTTCTGAAAAATCCTCCTGCACCGGTTTTATACTATCAGATTAAAGTTAACCGATGGATATTGCAGCCTTTACTTTGGTGATATAATATATAAGGTGGTATTAACATCGAGTTTTGCGATATTAACCGCGACTGCGAAGCTATAAATCACGTTGTAGCTTAGTCAACTTGAGCTTCAATTACCAACTAAATAGCATATCCATTTCCGTTAAAATGACTGAGAAATCATTCATCACATTTTTAAAGGGGGCTTAAGATTTCTTTAACAATTTTTAGAAAAATCGAAACTTTCCACGCAACACACAAAAATTACAATAACATAAGCATAAACTAAACATTTCTAGTCACACTATTCCCTTTAAATTTTTAGTAAAATTCGAAAAAAATAATCTTGAATTATTAAAATACTAAAATTGAAAAAATATCTCTTAGCTCTGTCAAGGTAGGGCAGGTGCCCACACGACAGTTACTGCTCTGTCGTTGTTCCAGGTTTCTCTTAAGTGGTACTACTTAATTATTAATTTTATCTCCTGATACCTTGTTGTTTACTGAAGATTTTTGGCCGTTTAATACAAATATCTTCATTGCTGGTCTTAAGAATATTTATTTATTTTTGATTTATTTAAAAGAATAGACCACATACAGCTTGATGCCATTTTATAATGATACAAATATCAAACAATATTTGCCTATTCTTGAGTAAAAACACATTTCAAACATTTCGATTGACATTAATTTTGATAAATCTTTATCACAGAGATTTTGGAAATGATTCATCGAAATAATTAAGTAGGAATGATGTTTCTCTCTTCAATTCATTCAAGGATTTGATAATATACTACTACAATTAATCAAGGCAGGCACAATAATTATTGAACGTTTATTGAGGTGAAACACCCTTAAGATCGGTTGTAAAAACCTCAGATTGGAAGGGTAATATAAGTGTCTATTTATGGATGTGAAACATATTAACCCAGCAGTACTACTTAAGAAAACATGCAAGGAGCACTTAAATTACTAAAATATCCCTATTAATACGCGCTCGAGAAATAGAAGCTGGAGATCCGTCGGATCTAAGAAAAAATGGTTTAAGCACATTATGATTACTGCCAGCTCAGAATTATCTAAATTCCTTTAATAGCATTTCCACGCAAATTATGCCCCAATACAAGTGTACAAAAGAGCTAAATATTCCTTTTTCTTCCTAAAATTTATCACATCTGAGAATTTAAAAGAGTCCATGAATCCGGGTTACAAAGCCACAATATAATGTTAGAAAACGGCTCATAAGTGGTTCGTGGTTGTTAAGCGCAGTTTTTCGTGGTTACGATAAATCTTTGACATTTCTACTAAAGAGCAGGGTGAAAAGTATGTAAATCCGATCAGTTAAAAATATAATTAAGTTAGTTACTTTCATTTCGAAGAATAAAACTACTTTTGGTATTACGTTTTTCACAGGGCGTGTCATTATTACTTATTACTATTGGATCTTATTAGTACAATAATCATGAGAAAAAACCTCCAATTTACATTTAATTCAGAATGACCATGCACTGTACAATACAATTGTGAAGTCAGGGCCCTGAATATCAAGATTTTTTTAAATATTCAGAGCAGCCAGGCTCCAAGCTCTATGTCACGTAGCTTTACCCATTCATAAAAGTTTCACCGTTTTCCTGTACATTCCAGAAAGCATTTTCAGGCTTAATATAAGCGCTATCTCGTTGGGACAAACGACTCTAAGCAGTTATTAAAATAAATATCATGAAAAGAAGTTTATTAGCTCAGAGTCACTCTTTGCAATCCAGGAAGTAAATGTACTCAGCGATACCCTTTTCCGAATTAGTAATTGAATACTGAAAAAAAATGGCCATAGTTAAATATTTTACATGCCTACAGGAATCCACTTCTTTATTATGTCTAAGCGTCAGTCTGAGGCAAGCAAAAAGTACGCCCGTCTCCGTTCAGACGGCGTTTTGTAAAACGTCTATTTCAAAAGCTAAGTAAACATACTTTAGGAAGACAGTCCATAATCAGAAAATGATTAATAAGAGCCAAAAAGTGAAAATTTATTGCCAGATGTTGTAAATCCGTGTTAAACATCTTTTAAAAATAAGTTCATCTTACTAGTACCTACCTAATTAAAATTTCTATCCTTTGTGCGAGGCAAGACATCAGCTTCCATTCCCATGATATTATTTTGGATTTAACTCACCATAAGGTCTCATGCAGATCATATGTGTCCGAGGTAGATATATAATTCAGATATCCGTGAACAGCGATATTAATGCTTCTTTAAGCGACAAAATTAACTAAAAAATCACGCATTTTGCAAAAATAATCAAGTTGATAGGCTATCACCGTAGCATATTGGATCTCGACTGTTCTCCTGTGATGGTCTCTTCCAAATAGTACCCCAAGATGAATGACATACAGACTAAGTACATTCCATTCCATTAAGCTAGAGATCAATTTCTTAAGTTTTACGTTAATTGCCCTTTTTCATTACCATCTGTCCATCTTTACCATCCCTTTACCATCTACTCCTTTAAATGCTAATCACATTTTCTTGACAATTAATAAAGCACAGAATGTAAGTTTATTTCTCAATCAAAAGAAGTTACCCTCACTTTAAAATCCATTATTTATTTATTATTTTTTATATTATTACTAATTATTTTCCGTTGCACTCACTTTAAAAGATCACTATCTCGAATGCAATACCACGAAAGTAGGTATAGCTATCGTATCACTTACGCTAAATGGGTCTACCTTTCCTCAGGTTCCTAAAGATATGAAGGCGATAGAAACACAGGGTGAACGAAGAAGATGAAATGGTGTATAAAAAGTCTAAAAAGTAATGATCAGCTGTAACAAAAACGGAATAACCGTATGAAAAAAACAACTGGCAAAAACGGAATACCTCTAGATTGAAATGTAAAATGGGCAGTTTTATTAAATATTTGAGGCAATGTTACAGCAGGAAGATACTCGTACTCCCAATTCCTGTCGTGGAAGTAATGCGTTTGTCCAACAGACATTGCGACAGTAGTACGCTGTCTTAATACCTACTCCATTAGAGAAAATATGCTCATAAATTTACTTTATTAAAGTAATTATCATTATACTGACATAAAATGTTGTACATGCTGTTTGAGCACCTGAAAAGGAAATGCTCCAATTTTATTACGCGAATAGAGAAAATGTTATATCAAAATGTGAAAGAACTAATTGCCATTTAAATATATAAATATTAGCACATAAATTTTACATTATCATACTATGTTTCATGTAGTACAGAACAGATTGCACAGTGATGCTGGAAAATTCTTTTTAAAAAGTTTAAATCCAAAAATATTCATTACCCTGCCTATGAAAATGAAAAAAGAATGTATGTATAAAGACATGACGTAACAGTTTAATTTATAAATTAAAATCGTCATTAAGATGCATCCAGACCTCTGATTTAAGGAATTGTAAAAAGTCAGCATGTTCAAAATACACCATGGTTGAATACACATCCCAGCGACAGTTCGTTGATCGACCTGTTCATCCAATCAGCAGTAGCATAATAAAATATGACCTTAGGATTTTAGATTCAGGAAATACCTAAGCAATATCCCATTATCAATCGCGAATACCTACCGTATACATGAGATAAATTAATTAATAGGAACTAAATTGTGACATAAACCAGTTAAAGTTACATTTTTTAAGCCATCAAGAATCTTTAGGCTGTTTTTAAGTTATTTATGATTTAAAAGAGACTCAAAAATGACGATACATGTAGAAAATCAATGTCAATGAGGCCTTTAATCAATAACTCTCTCATTAGTGTTCGCCTAAAGAGAAGAGCTGATGCAGTAAAATCCAAGCACAAAATATTATAAGAAAAATAGTAACTATTTAACTAGTAAACAAATTTTAAAATGTTTCCCCGTAAATGCTAATTATGAAATATAATTAAAACTTTCTCCTATTAAAACAAGGCCATTCAGCCAGATCCGAAGGCCAGAGCCAGAAGGATGTTTTTTCCTCGATCGTTTTACATATGGATATTCTTTACTGTGAAACTTTAAATAACAATGAGTACTTCTGCAGGAAGTTGATTTTTTAATTAACTTAGGCTTTTGTCGTAGTCCTTCACCACTTGATTCCTTGGTAACTGCCAATTGTAGAAAACTGTTGTCTTAATAAGTAAAACTATTAAGTACTACTTCGTTCAGGTTAGACCTTCATCCTTTAATAGCATGTTTGTAGTTACTTTTAGCTCTAAAAATTGTCAACCTTCAATAAATATATGTAAATATTATTCCACAGTTAAGCCACTATATTTTTTTACTCAATGATCTTCTCATGTTCCATTTTATCATATTCTTTGGGTAATAACAACATATAAATTGAGCGCGTTTCCGATGGATGTCTTTTTATGTAGGAATAAATTAACTCCCATTTCCAAAGAAAATCAGCATACTTAATGGAGGGATCTCAAACTGGATTCAGAAATTGCAAACACGGCGTTTATTTCAAGGTGTTTGGAGGTTTGCATATTTCTAGGCGCTGTACAAACACTTTTATTTTGTATTTACGACACCCTTAATTTAATATGAAGAGATATGAATATGAATTTGTCTACACCAACAGTATAACGTTATAAAAAATGCTAAAATGTCATTTTGATCTCGGTAATTGTTGGGCAATGATGTGTGTAACTGCCGTTAAGAATACGTGCCGTGCTTCATCTCACTCCACCGAGTGACTCGTAGTTTTCTAAAGTAAACGAAACGAAAGATACTTCCAAACTACGTCATGCTATGTAATTTGATTAATTACAGTCTCAAATCCAATTAATCTATACAATTTTCCCTAATTCGTCAAATTAATACCTACTTCAGTAAATACTGATTGAGAATAATAACCGTAAGCTGAGCATTTCCTCCTCATTATTTGTAACTATAAATATTATTTGAAATAAATCTTAAGCGTAGGGAATTAAAAATTAAGACAGAAACACGTATTAACATTCTTATAGCATTAACGTTAGTAGGGAGATGGGCAACTGGCAGTGGAAGGAGAAGATGGAAGTGACAAAAACACTTTCGTACACTTCTCAAGTCATTGTCTCACGGTGAATTTTTTATGCATGGCGAATGGCTTATAAAAGGGCCCTATTTTATACTTTAGCACTACCTTCGCGTAAAATTATTCTATTCAACTTCATATCAGTGATCATACAAGTACGCTGTTTTTCACCCAACTTTGGCTTCAGCCTGACTTATTTTGGAATGAGAAAATTATATCCCGTCAACCGTCTCCAATGCCTTACTAAATGCTTAACAAGAATAAGTGGGAGAGAATACATAATAAGAAAGCGTAAAAAAGTGTTTCGATGATTAATCTTTCTAAAGCAGCTTGAAAAGAAGAGAAAAAACCGAAATATTAGCGATAAAAGGGCGAGGAAAGGATGTAGTGGTTACCAAGTAAGGAGCTGTGAAGAAGAAATTGAGATGGGACAGAACGGTTGAACAGCTGCACATATCAGACTTTCAAATTCAAAATATAAAATAATATTTTCAACCAATTCGAATGTATGAATGATAACATATATTTTTTATTATTATTTGTCAGAGGGACGCACATAAATAATTTAGGCAATGCACATACATTACTACCAACTATACCATTAAAAATACAATGCACATATTAAAACTTCTCGAGACTAAACAGATATGAACATCCCAATAATCTGGAGTTTTAGCCATTGGAACAGACAAAAATTATATATAATTATTTTGATTTTAATACAAAAATGTGATCGAGACACAAAAGTGGATTTCATAAACAGACATAAGTATAGAATTTCCACATTAATGTCAATTCCTAGTTAAATGCATTCATTTCATCAAGATTTCCATCATTATAGATTATAACAATCTGATTTTATGAAATATTTTCAGATTAAGAAAATTTATGCTTGTTTTAATTGCGAATATATGGGACAAAAACCCTTGCCATTTCAACCGTAGGATTCAGTTACAATAAAAGTTTAACTTGCTGCCGACATAGATTTGGATGCTCGTGCGGGTAATAGTTTTAATGTTGGTCCACTTTCCTGGAGACTGCAACAAACGCAACAAATAAACTCAATGTGCAGAAAATAAGTTCTGGTACACCCGTAGTGAATCATAGTTGGAATAGGGTTTTAAACTATTAAGGACCTTTCGCCGGTGTGGGAACTCAACCAAATACCATTCCTGCACCAAATTCTAAAATATGTTTTCTAATGGAAACGGAAATTTGAAATAAAATTCATAAATCAAAACCAAAACTTAAAAAATCTACTTTATAAACAATTTGCAATCTTATAAAGCAAGATATAACATTTTTTCTGGTATCTCGCTACCGATAATGTTGGATTAATTAATCTAGCTTCAGGAAATATTTTATTCATACCTAATGATTATATCTTTTTTTGAGGTTCATCGATATAAACTAAGAATTTTATTACAAATTTCAGCATGGAGTGGTTAGTCGGATAGAAGTACAATCGCTGTGCGTAAAATATCACAAGTTTTATCGAACGTCATTTTCAAAAGAAAAGCTACTACCTAAAAAATATGCAAAATATTTCAAACGAACTGAAAAGGCTTCAGAAGATTAAAGACTTTAATATGAGAAGCCTAGAGTTAATGGGGTACAAGTGACTTTTTAGTGTTTTCGAGCTAAGTGCAGAAATGTGTTCCTAAAGTATTTTAAATGGTTGTGGCCAAGGGGTATAAGTGAATTTACTGATGGGTGCTGAGATCTAGTGGATTAAATACCATCTACTTCGAGAAACACATTGAACAACAATAACAAGTTGAAATTTAAACATTAAGAACTCAAAACTAACATTTTTGTCACTTGTAACTCTTGGCTTCTAGGCTCATCATATAAATTATATGTAGGCCAACATCTGAGAAGTTCCAGAGAAAGTGGTCATAATAAAACTTGGACATAATCACTCCAGGACCATTAAGAGTTTTTTTTCGCCTAAAAAAGTCAAAACGGAAACGAAAACTTAACCATAATGGAATAACTAATAAATTTTACGATACAAATAATTATAATTACCCCGTAAAATATTATATCACGATACAATGTAACTGTTTTCACCACCCAAATCGAGATTTACGCTCTCACCTAGCATCAGAAGTATAAGTACCAAAGTCAAGTAACTGAAAAAATAGAACGAAAATTTAGAAACAAAAATACCCATTGTCATAAATAAAATCGGAAGTAGTCGACAAACATCCAACAGAAAGTTTATTTCCCTATCCTCAGGATCAATAATGTGGAGCGTTGGGTGCTACTCTAGAGTTGACCTATCTGTCGGTCACTAGCAAATTTTCTACGAGGCCTTATTAAATGTCCTCAAAACAATACTCCGACTTCCCAAAGTAGAGAGCCCATGGTTGCTATTAGAGTACCTCTTACACGAAGAAAAAAAATTTGTAGACGTGGAAATCGTCTCCGTTGGCACCTCAACACCTAGCAGTTTTCTTCATAATCGTTCAAATCGTACATTATAAACATTATTCAGTTTATTCAATTAAAATTTTATTATCCGGCATTGTGTTCCTTGAGAATTCTAGGTAATATTTAAATGAGATGTATTTAATTGAATAATGGATATATTTAAATGAGACTTTACCATATTAGCACTGGGATAATCTAGCTCTTAATATCTAAAGCTAAATGTTATCCCAAAGAGAACTTATCATAACAAAACGTTTTATAACGACTTCTATTGAGTGAAGATTTTGGATCTGACCACATATTTACAAATAAAAGTGTATTTTCAAAGATAAAAAAAAAGTTATAAATCATAAAAATATTTTAGGGGATCAAAGAAAATTAGCAGAACGAGATAATATCAAAGTTAAGAATAAGAAAGGAAAGAGGTGATTCATTTAGTTTTCGATTATCCTTTATGTATTGAGCTCGTTAATTTTAGCAAAAACTTCGAAATCCTAAGTATTCAGGTAACGTTTATATTATCCTCAATTACTTTCCCAAACTATCATCACTTATAATTCCATAACTTTTTTTACTAAATGGCACTACCAGGCTCAAAAGCACCTAGTTCCGATGCCACGTTGTATAGCCTTCAGAATGTTGTCCTATGCCTATAAATTTATTTATAATTAAAAGTGTAGCACAAAGTCATAAAACGTATTGCCAATAAGAAATGTGGAATGGCCGAGGGCTCGCCAATGCCACTTATGACCAGAGAAAATAGAAAATCGGCGAGGATTTAGTAATTTTCATATTTTCATTAAAAAGCTCACCTTGTTTATTCCTGGTTACTGCGCACTGTTTGTGGCACATTTTCCATCCCATTTGGGCAATGACCTTCTGCAACCACCATAACAGGATTATTATTTAATGAAATTTACTCAAAACGTCATAGAAATATTATGCTACGATGGAGTTGGCTGCGCAAGAGCATTCCGTCACTCATGCAAGTGATATATTTTCCGCATAAAAGAAAATTTTTAAAAATAAAAAAATATACCATGAATAAACGTCGAGCTAATGAGGCCGACAGTGGAGTGTAGACACATGACAATAAATATGGATGAAATTTGATGGTGGAAGGCAAATCGATTATCGCATCGGAAAGCGTGCCTCCCGGCAAATTCATGGATCGTGAATACGAGCGCTGCCTTGGGCATGATTGTCACAAAGTGATTAAAATGTGTTTACTGTACTGCAGTTATGATCCAAAATGATTCACGCCAAACAGAGGCAGTTAAAACGTACACGCTACACTCAGTTAAAGGCTTCTTGTAATTTAACGACAATCTCCGTGCATTAGCCAAGAAAAACAATTTATTTTTTCTTATAATGTTACAAAACAAAGTACCTATATGGTCTAAATGAGTCGTGAACGGAAGAAAAACAATTTATTATTTCTTATAAATTTGCATAATAAAGTAGTTACTTATATGGTCTAAATGAGGAATGAATAAACAGATTAAAATTCCAGATAAAACATTATTTAGTTACTTAAACAAATAGCCATGAAACTATGACTTAGGGTACATTCTTTCTATTCAGTGATTGGCGTTCTCTTTAGTAACTGCATTAGCTTTTCGAGCATCTTTTCCAAGTTATCATTTCTTGGCAACCTATAGACTACGCAAGCAAGATTGCATTTCTTTAGAGGGCAATTAATCGTCTTTATATTTCAGTGCCTGTATGAGCTCTCTTATCTGAGCCATAACTATGCTGGTTTTTGAGAGACTAAATTCCAATATTACGGAGGTTTTTTTCAGTTTCTTATTCGTAGGAATGAAAGATAAATCTATAGCAATGCCATTTCCTATATGTATTTTATTCCTCTCGCACATAATTTCGTTGCAAAGCTACATCAATAGGTTTTCATGTGTTGTCGAATGATGATGTTGCTTAGCAAAATACCATGGTCGTGACCGATAAAGTACACTGTTGAAATAGAAATTCATAAAATTACCGTATAATCCTAGGATGAGATATTTCAAAAGAGTTTCACTTTAGATTTTCAACTAGTTTATAAGTCATTCCTTGAACGGTAACAGTTCGTCACTTAGCATTCTTCGACAGTCACGATCATTTCGCACATTATGACTTCCTCTTGCAGCCGGGAGCAACTGTACTTGGGACGGATAGGAAGTTCACCCACTCCGATTTCGTTCCAACACTGCATAACTACCGTGAACTCATGCACTCTTGGTCTTATTTCTTATCACGGCAGATCATTACCCGTCAGTTGTCATGCTTAAACCTCCCACCAGCATTGTTTTTTTCAATTTTTGGGCTACTTCTGTCGTGGTGGACACTGGAGTTCTAATCGCCAGAAGTTTGTCAATGCGCCTTTATTGCGTCTAAGCTAACTAATCACCGGGATATTTAATTCTATATATTTTAGAATTTAATTTTATGATGTTCAAAGAAAGTTGTATCCCTGTAAGCACATGAGTAAAGAAGTTCAGATATTGTTCGAGCGATAACAAGGAAATATATTGATGAATATGACATGCGACATCATTTTTCCCTGGTTGGACGAATTGACCATGCTGATGGCATAACTACTTACAGTTGTGCCATCAGCAATAGACGTAAAGAATCCGGTAAAGTTCACAATAGAAGCGCAAAAAATATTTTTTATCGATTTATTTAATTCATGATTATTAAAGATATACCTAATACTGACTTCACATTTGTAAAAGGCTGACTTAATTTCCCACGTCACTTTATATATTCATTTTCTTTGTAAGTATAGTTGATGCCAATTTTTATGAATACAAATTTTTCGAAAATACGATTATAAACATGTTATTACTGGTTGAGATAAGCTATTCCCGTTTAAGTATTCTGCAAGTGACATGGAACTTTTTTTTAATCGATGGAATGGTAAGCTTGAAGCGAAAACATTATTATAATATCAATACGATTGCTTTATCAATATAATTGTTACCCGGGTTAGTTTAATTCCATCACTGCCAGCATATTTACTGCATACTGCAATGAGTAACTGCATCGACGTTCGTGATGTATATCATCAAAGAGTCTAACGCTCGCTATATTCCATAGTATTCTAACCCCATGCATATTCACTAAGACAAGCATAATTAATAAAACCTAATTATCTTTCCAGGCAGAGATGTGCTCGTGTCATTGACTTTCTGCAGATAGGATTCATCCATCCACACCAGAAAGTTAACGCGGGTGTAAGAGCAAAAACGAAGGCAAAATGGCAAGGTAAATATTTAACCTTTAACATTAACTACGTGTACACTGTTAATGTTCCATTTCAGAGCTCTGATGGATTGTAATGATAAAGGAGGAGACAGTATTTCCTCATACGCCATCACCATTTTTTCCTCCTTTATTTGTGACTAACTAACTAATTAGCTAAAATATTTGTGAAAAGATATTTCATTCAGCTGGCATGTATTACTCTGTATCATACGTTTACCCTTTCTTTAGCTTAAACTATTCTTCACTATTGCCAAGCAATCAAAACTAACGGGTTATAAATAGAGAGCCCTGTTCAAACTCCGCATAAACTTCCAGTTTCACTGCAGTGGTTTCTCAAATGCGAATGTATTCAGACGAGAACGTGCCAGCTTAAACCCAAGTACTTGATGATATTGATACTTAACAATTCACTCCAAGCCCTCCAAGTTTTAATAGCTCGGCATACAACTAAACAGCTGTTTGGAGCAATTACAGCTGCATAAGCGCACATCGATTTCCTCCTTGGAGTCAGGGATTAATTAATCTCGCTCTCCAGAGCTCCAGCGGCGGCAGAATGGCGATCGACCCGCTCCGTGTCCACATCCGGAACTACAAGCTAACAGCGATGGCCGCCCCGTGAAATCGCGGTTATTTCGCAACAGCGCGGAGAGCCTCCTCCCATGCAATCCCAAAGTTAAATGAATAACTTCTATTTGCGTCATTTGTAAATACACTCCTAGCCAATCAATACTTAATGAGTTACTTCACAGGGAGTGAAAAATTCAACGACGACAAAAACCATTCCACTAAAACAAATAGCTACGAGTTTTTATGGCGTGCCATCTGCTAAAATTATAATATCTTAATGCAGTTTGTGACTTCATTGCTGCGTAGTAAATTAACAGCATGATTTTATTTGTACAAGGAGCGGAATGACTGCATTACTTTTGCATAAGCTTCGATAAGGAAAAAATTGATCTGAAACTATAATCCATAATTATGGACGATTGAAGCCTTAAAAATTAATTCTGATTTATGTATAGCCGACCTTATGGAAGAAAATGATTACCATCCATGCATTGTAACGTAATTGTTGCCAATTTGAAGAAGTCGAAATTGAAAATATTTTCTCTAGTAAAACATAATAAATGAAAATAAAACCTGTGGGGCTAAAAGTAAATATAAATGTATAAATTCCTAGTTAAGCATTTGATAGAATATAATTTTATTTATATTTCCATTTCTTTTATCTTAGGTGAAATTATGTGAATGATCCGGGAAGAGCGACTGAACATTCGATGCCTGGCTGGAGTTATCATCGTGAAAGTCCAGAAGTGAATGAAGTTCATCCGTACCTGTGATCCTCATGTACGTTCTTCTTGAAAAATGTAAAGCCTCACTATACAACTATTTTAAAAGTGTACTGTCAGCATTTAAACTTGAAAGGTTGTCAATTTGAAATCATGTTTTCAAAAAATATATTACGTTAAAATAAACGATGATATAATGATGAAACGACTTTATACGATAAAATATTTTTTCACTTCGTATTCATCCAGCTTGGGTGAGCTTTTGTGTTAATACATATTTCGCTCAAACAACGGTGGCATGTGTTTGTGTTTCGTGAATTGTGTAAATGGGACACACACTTACACACAAGTGTAAAGAAAAAGCATGAACAATGCCGTTTATGAATGAATGCTCTTTGGAGTGAAATTCTCTCAGGCATCCGACTGGGTCAGGTTTCAGGTCACCGACGTTTCGATGGAAGGCGTTTCCATCTAAACGTCGGAGGAGATGGAGAACCAGACCCAGTCCGAAGCCCCAGATAATTTACTTAAATTTTTCGCCGGGAAATCATTGAATCCTCTAATATTCTCTGAAATTTCCTTTTTTATCAAAGGATAGTGTCAAGAAAGTATTTTTGGCTAGATTGATTTTTTGTTAATTTAATGCTAGGAGAGAGAAGCCGATATTCATTTCACATGTTCTAATTAAGCAAAATCCGAAATTGATATCATATCACTTCTGTGAAATTCAATATTTCACCATGCAGTTATGATTTGGCGGATTCGGAGATCTTAAATAGTGTATGCTGAAGGTAAAGAAATTTCCATCGATTACTTACACCAAAGTAAAAGTAATGGAAACAACAAGGTTTTGAGCCCAATTGTTGTCGAAATAATTACCGCTAATGTCTATTGTACTTTTCACATGCATAAGCTGAAGATATATAAGTTGCGTTACCAAGACTTTAAATATAAGTATTCACGATCCAGATAAATGTTTAGAAAAACATTCCAGGATCTATCTTAGGAAGTTGTTATGTGCAGTGTGTGAAGGGTAAATTATAAATACTTCATAGTAGATTTCAGTTGCCAAATTTTAAAATAGCTACATTTTCCAGTATTTGCGAATGAAGTACCTACCAGGGAGAAGACAGCGGAGAGATTAATAATAGTTAAAAGTAATAATACCATTGACCAACGCCGCAAAATCGTGCAATGTATATCATAACACCTTCGGTTAGCAAGGCATTGCATTGTGCATCACGTTAAAATTCTGCTTCCTCTTGATGCACATCGTTCATCCCGGAAAACAAACCGCTAGTCACATTACTCATGCCGGAAAACTCTGAAACATAATTGGGCATAGCTAAAGAGTGCAACAGCAGAGTGAAGCAACTTTGTTCCATAATAGACTTGGTTTATTGGCGGTCTTCATACGAACAAAATTAAATTAATAACACTCCGCCATTGTTACTAATATCGTTATTTTTATTTCTACGCCTCTAAGAATGCGTATTAGTACCTATTACTATCACAGGCGATAATATTGGATTTATTAACTGGAAAGGTCAAAGAATTACCAGAAAAATGCCAACATTTTGGAACTCATCCAAATTTGGAACTTTCCAATATTTGGAAATATTTCGTCATGATTGAGGCTCGGAAAGTTTGAGCCGTTCCTAATACATATCCAAAAAGTCCATTCAAAACGGTTGATTAGGTTGCTGAGACGATACTAATTAGGGCTCTTTTGTTCACAAACAACGAGCCAGTTTTTCAACCGCTGGGGGTGAATATTTTTCCTAGCGTGCAAGCGTCTTTCGCGATTTCTCAAGAGTCGCAAAAAAATCTAGTTCGATCAATCAATCCAAAAACGTCAAGGAAGTTTGTGATTTACAAAATACTGTGGTAGGTTTTTTGCCCGAATGGAAACCGTGACCCTCGGTGCATTAGAAGTCCTCTCAACCATTTGGATTACTACTTAGCCAAATAAAGTATAGATAATTTTATTTATTCCACACATTTTCCATTACGACATAAGTCTGTAATATGACACACGTACACCATCATTATGTCATAAATCTGTAAGCGACATGAATAACTAACAACCACGATTTAGACATCCATTCTTTCTGCTGTACCTAATATTCAGTAATTTTCCTCACAGTTGAAATTTTAACTTAAGTTGTCTTTCAAATCAAGCGGTATGTGTATAGCTGGAAAATTATTCCTGCTAACATGATGAGATCTAAGTAGCGCTGGGGGATAATTCGATAGCCGTAATCGCAACACATCGTTACTTCGTTATCGTTACAATTTCATTATAATCGCTTTCGGAACATATTATATTTATTGAATCTAAAGTTGAGTTTATAATACTCCCATAAAAATAAAATAAGAGCTCGTTTTTGTCGTTATGAGGAAACTAAATGGATCTAGTGGTGTTTAGAACATGCTTATCGTCTTTCTTCTAGAATGAATCTGTTGTTATACCTAAGTAGAGAGTATATTTACCACCTAACTCCCCCATTCACAGCGTAATTAAATCTATGATAACGGTTTAAATATCTGATTATAGGGATTAACATAGTTTATTATATGGTATTTGGGATAATTTTATTTTATTGACGAATTAATATTTTCTGATGAGACATTTCAATGTTGTTTTAATGGCAAAATATGCATATCAAAGTACACTCATAGATTTTCCAGTTAGATAATACGTAATAAAATTAAAAAAACAAAAGAAATCTTTAACCAAAAAACCTGTAATAGATACAAAATAAACATGCAGGAAAGGGAATTATGGAGAAAATAATTATATGAGAGCCATTTTCCAGGGCCTAAGAGCAATGACCAACCTCTTTGAATGTGTCTTACCCCAATAAACTAAACCCCGATCGAATCTACCCCGATAGGGAATGCCGTATGTGTAAAAGAATGTAAATTTCAAAAGAATGGAGGAAAACAAGGGCCAAGGATAACATAGCGTTTAGAGGGACAACTAACCTTGAGAGAGATTAGAGTTAAGGAGATGATTTCAGCTTTTTAAAAAATGTCTATTTATATACCTGAATCTTACAATGGGAAAAAACTGGACTACATTTTATTGAGACTCTCATACTTTTTCCCAAAAGGATTTTAGTAAATAAATTAGTCTACCATGGGACTTAAAAGCAAGAATTGGACACTTGACAGGAGCTGAGATCTAAAAGAGCCATACCGATCTTGCTTAGCTAACTTTTACCAGTGCTTAATGTTATGTCCTTCTAAGGAAATACAGGCAATAGAAAGTTATTGGGTAATAGGCATTTAGTCGCATTACTGTATTTGGAAAGGCATAAGGACGAGAATAAATGTAATTTTTTCTAGATTTTATTACCTGTGGAGCAGTGACACGAGCAACTGCCTCGTAGCATAACATACTGGAGTATTTTTCTGATTTAGAGAAAATTTAGATAATTTGAGAGAACAGCTGATTTTTCATTTCAAATATGTCCCTGTGAAAGCTAAGTCCCTCGCTACAAAATCATCCGAAAATTATTCTTGCCAAAATGGGTTTAGTAATTAATAGTGATTGATTTATAAACGGCCAAGAATGCGAGAGACATACGAAAGAAATAAGCAGCTTCCGCCGCCTACATCAACGTGGAACTTCCCGGCGGGAGAAGCCCCCATCTCCCGCCAAATTGTAGGTCGATCGACGGGCGCCGACTAATCGATGAGAGAGCAGCCCCGTTAAAATTTGGCGGGCGAGAGCGGGGGACACGCCCGCCAAAGGATGCTCACGCGCGGCGGCCACTCCGAAAAGGGGAGACGGGAATTCTGGGCGGGGAACACTCCGGCCTCGCCTCGGCAGAACCGGCTCCCTCTGCCGGCCCCGCCACTGCGCTCGGCGGGCGCCCACCAAAACACATCAAGCCAGTCGAGTCGTGCTGTGCGACGGAACGGATTCGAAGCCCAGTGCGACCACAGTCAAACCGCACTGAGGAAGTGAACGAGCTCCATTTTACCGTGAGGAAATGGCGGAATTCCTCGAGAAAGATTCGACAACATTTTCGTGGGCCCGTTAAGGAGGTTATTTATTAAAATCAATCATTCAGAATTTTAGAGTCAAAAAACCCTACTTAATATTCCGCATTCTAGTGTCAACCGTAAAGACCTATGTTATTTAATAAATGACACAAAGACAAAGTGGCGGGTTGAGCACCAGGATTACAGATCCTTTCGTTTAAACGTTGATCAACTCAGTTCAAATAGTTGCCTCGTCCAACAAAAATATCTGAGAGAGACTTACATGTGCCAGCTGCTAAGTTTTAACATCTTTATATATATATATATATATATAGCTGAGAGAATAACCACCCTAATTAGAGGATTTTTGCGCCTAATCTATTACAATTATTAAACCAGTACAATCGATACTACACACCTTCTGGTCCGAGATAAACGAATCAATAAACCGTAAATATATATTTAATTTTTCAGCCGTCATCTGCAGCCTGGATTAGTTAAGTGCAGTTATTAATGAAATCAAATACCAGTTAATATCAGTCGACTCCAATTTTGAAGTCCAAAACCATTATCAAATTAGTGACAATTAGGGTCAGGGCCGGATTTTCAGCGCCTTTGTCCCGTGGGTCGATGATGGATTTATATCGCTTACTGGAAGAAATCCTAAGTCATTCTTGCTATGATAGTAATAGAGAAAACTATAACCACCGCTGAGACTTGCTTATACTATAAATAAAATGCGCTGGAGCCCAATTCTGAGTAACGAGTATGGAATGCATCAACTAATGATGGAGACGTGATTCAGAGAATACCAGTATTAACGTTTTACTTTATTTTAAAAGCATATAATAATTATCGAAGATAATCTTGCACTGCAGTCTTTGAAAATGATAAGACTTTGAAAGACGTCTCAAGGAATCAGATGTATACCCAACCCACCGACCTAATGACCGACCTTATCCAACTTCGAAATGCATCGACTTAATTTATTAAACCAGTGAGCAGTTTAGTCGTGGACTAAAATGCAAAGAACATAATAAAAACTGAGGGTGCATTTCATTATAGTATGTTTAATATGTTTTTAGTAAACGGTAATTCCCGTGGATAACTTTTCGCAATCGCGGAACAAATTTAAAGCGCTCACTGAAGGACAGTTATTCCATGGTTTCCATACGAGTGTTTTAATCGGTACGGGATACCTAAAACACCAGCTATTTTAACCTGATAATGTTTTTCAATACGTCGATTTTGATATATTTCTGCCTATAGTAACTAAACAACGCTGTTTCATGGAGTTCAAGTTTCCCTCACGTATAATAGATCAACCGTTTCGATGAAAATGCGGCAATATAGGTATGTATATAAATCAAAGCCGGAGCTAAATTGCGATTTGTTTAACAGACAGTTGCTAAAGCAGTGGTCTATATTTAAGAGCTCCGGGATAACGCTTATGAAGGATTGATTCGATAATTCTTCTCGGATTATGAGGAAAGTATTTCGACTCCTCGTTTATATATTGGATAACAAGAGTCACGGTTTGTTTGAACGGAACTGGAGTCTCTCTTTGCAGGCCACAGTCATCGCAAAACCCATCCTGTGAAACCAGCACTCTTGTTCCTTGGATATCTTACTTAAATTCATCCCAGTTGACATTGAGGAGGTGTATAAGAATAAAACTTGAGCATGTAACGCAGCTTTGGAGAAAGCTTTACTTATTTCAATTCCAACCATCCATGTCTATGGCTAATCTTACCTAAGTAAGTCCACATCAACTGAATTTCTAGTTTGGGATCTTTCTTTCTTATATTTGGCGATCGACAGGAATAATGTAACTTCGTGTACCTTAAGAGAATAACAAGGAGATAAACATATACTTTCGTAAATATACGCCATGAAAGCTTTTATCGGAAATGTTAAGCAAACTATGTTATTCAAATCTAACACTACCTAATATGTTGTCACCTTTAGCCATGTGCCCTTTATACATTACATTTTAGTACTTAAATAAAATAAAATTGCAGTAGTTGTACTTTCCTCTTAAATTTTAATGTAAAATATTACCCAAAACGTGTTTCGACGCTTAGGACGTCATCTGACATGATGACGACGTCCTAAGCGTCGAAACACGTGTGGTGTAATATTTTACATTAAAATTTAAGAGGACAGTACAACTACTGCAGTTTTATTTTATTTAAGTTCTTATGACTCTATTTTGAGAGTCTGATTTTGATTTTTCCTTGATTTTTTTCGGAAGCCAATGACATTTTTTTCCAATTTGGCCACAGTGAAACATTTTCTCTTGGAGAGGCCATCCAAGTCGGGCTTAAGTCCATGCCAAGAAATCGAGATTGATGTCCCACTGGTAAAAAAATACGAAGAATGCATAGACCCAGATGGTTTGCGGCCAACTACGTGACCTCAGACCAGGCTTCCTATTGAGCTAGAGAAATGACATTTTTTTCAAATGTCTCCACCTCTCATTCGAAATCACCTCAAAATGTGACGTTTAACACTAGCCGCGTCACTTAAAGCAATTAAAATTTTAAAAATGCAAAATATACGAAAAAAACATCTGTATATATCTATTAAATTCTTCTCATTTCTACAAACATATTTTAAATGATAGGTTTCCGCTGCACCATGATTTTATCATTACGACACCAATATCATAGCCACACATGACTCGAGATCAGGGAAGTTATAAAAAAAGTGGCTTTAAGGCGAATCAATTGCTGCGTGATAGTCTTTTTTTTTAGTTTGTGCGAACTTTCAAGAGTATGTAGGAAGACAACGGCTTCAAATGAAAAAGGTAAAATTAAATTGTACCCCCTATTCGTCAATGATCCAACTTGGAGATTTAGATTATAAGCTGAAACTGCCAAAATGACTTCATCATCATAATTAAGCAAATTAGAATAAGATTAATTTTGGAAATGGTTTAACAGAATATTAAATTAGAACGAGTGTAAGAAATGTACAAATAATAATCAGCCGTAGTACCTTGGAGTCGAGTTCGAGAGGTCTGGGTACGAATTTCAGGGTAAGTGAATGATTTTTTCCCTGTGAATGCTTCGAATCCTATTCTTCTAAACGTGTGAGTCCACTAAAAGCCGGCTAACCCCTCAGTGCTTTGAATTCATGAGGGTTGTACATACTTTGAGTGTCATATAACTCCATAATATTAATTTCCATTACTTTTAAAAACTGCAATGAAAATAGTTCCAACTATAAATATTATATCTGACAGTAATGTTTAAAAGTTTTCAAATTAAAACTTCCATGTGAAGGTAGGACATGGTATCAATGTATAGGGTGTTCACCCTTTGGATTGCATTTCTCCAAGACTAAACTATACGTGTCACATATTTCAAACCATAGTTAAAATGATATTGCGCCTTCGGAACAATAATATATTTTCAAGGCAAAAGAAAATATTATCGTAAGGTTTTCAACGCGTTCCTATGGCTTTGGATAACATTCCAAGCAATAATTACGGCCAAAAGTGAAGGTTAATCGCCCTCTTCATCATAAAAGTGAGCCTTCCTCAAGCGCAACTACTCAAATAGTTAAAACAATTTAATATATTTCTCTCATCAAAACTACAATGAATGTTTCCGCACCCTTCCTTATGCTTGGAAGCAGATGGTCTTGGCACAGAAATCAATGTATGCTAAAATTCATTTAAAAAAATATCAATGGGAAAATTCAAATTTACAAGTGAATTTACATTTAAATAGCCAGTATTTTCGACACGTTAACTCTAAGAAGTGTAATTACCAGAAAAAATGAGGAATCCATGTGGTTAAAATTCAGGAGTCATCTCTGGTCTTCATATGACCACTAAGCATTAAAAATTACATTTGTCGCTTTCGTCACGTAATGTACTTTTACAATTCATGCACACCATTAAGACACGTCATATAATGTACAATTTAGTTCTGCTGCTTTTCAATGGGAGGATGGTCGCAGTGAGGTGGGCTCTTCAGTAAATAAACTTTCACTGTACAAACAACATACGTGAAGATAATGTGATATCATATCCACTTTTTTTCTCATTATCACAGAGGGCAGTTCTAATGTGATATAAAATATTAATTCTGTGGCCATTAGTTGCAAAAGTTAATGGACTTCTGGAAAATGTTTGTTATGATGAATGTTTTTATATGAAATATAAATATGTAGCACTTCATATGAATACCAACTTAACACCTACTATGTAAATACGAAAAACAATTATCGACTCTATGTATGAATCATGAAGCATGTACGTATGAACTTGAACTAGTCAGCTAAGGATAGGAAGACATGCTCAGTTTAATCTTGGGAGAATGCCATAAAATAATCTCTACATGTATTTAATTCCAAAAAAAATGATGCTGTCGGGTTGATAAATTTCCGTATAACAAATCGCGAATTAATCTATTTCGTCTCACGATAAAGGTAGAATCAGGAAAAAAAATAACGGCTCTTTTAACCGAAGCGCGACTTCAATGCTCTCCTGAAAGTGAAACTTAATGAAACTGTAGGACTTATTCACAAATCCGTTTTTGAGAGACTAAGCAGGAACAAGACTGAATTGCGAGATGATGACTTTCCCCGAGCATTGATTTGCCGCGGGGAACGTTTTGCGGAACACGTCTCGTAAATGCGAGAATTCACCCAAAAACAAACCGCCTTCCTCCCGACCACCCACTTCACTCTGTCCCCTCTCCCCCTACGTCTGGGACGACTCCACGGTAATGCCGCGGAGACGGGTCACGTGAGCCGAGAAGCCGGAGGAGGAGGAGGTGAGAGGGGAGGAAGGGTGTCAGAGGGTGGTGGGTGGGGAAGGTGGGGGCCACGCGGGGGCGAAGCAGGGCCGACGAACGACGACGTCAAGACACCCTCGCAGCACAGACGGATCCGAGTCCCTGAACAGGGAGACTCGAAAATGAGGAGATTCATGGAAAACAAGTATTAGGGGCAATTCAAGTATTACGTAAGACGTTTTGGAGAGGAGAGGGGGCTAAGATTTTCTTACGTTGTTTTACGTAGGTACGTAATTTTATCACTTTTCAAAATTATTGTCGGACAAAAATCTTATTTCGTAAATCCTACGAAATAAGATTTTTGTCCGACATTAATTTTCAAAAGTGATAAAAATACGACCTAGGAAGTTACTAAAATCTTACGTTAGACTGTCTCGGGCCCTCTTACCCTCCTACGTAAGACAACGTAAGGAAAGCTTGGCCCCCTCTCCCCTCCAAAACGGTTTACGTAATACTTTAACACCCCTACTTGTTTTCCACGCCGCGGTGGTACGCCTGAACAGCTACACTACAGAAAAACGTATGATCAATTCCTTTCGTTTATGAGCTAGGAGAGATGAAAATTTCAAAGACCACGTGTTTTGCGAGTCGTGCCTACTATGAATCGCGAAATCTCGATAACCGTGATAGATATCCGACTATAAATTCCTATTTCTAAATTTCTCTATAGGGCTTATGATTAGTTTAAAAAAACCGGAGGGGGTGAGGTCAGTTTTTGCACACTTGGACATGAAATCGTCCATACATTTTTATCTATGTGCATAGTGCATGGTTCCAACAATGCATGAATACTTACGTAAGATTGGAAGGGGAGGGGATGGGGTTCATGAAATCTTACGTTGTCTAACATCGCGGGATGGGGGGGGGGGAGTTAAAAAGTGACCAAAATCGCCTTACGTAATACTTGAATGATCCCAAAGACTTACATCACTTCTTGTACGAAGCTACGCGTTCAAAAAGGGTTTCAAATTGGTTCGGTGACTCTACGTACGGACCTTCAGGGCCTTGGTTCGCATTCTTTGACTGTAGGAGATGGGTTCTTTTAAAGACTGTGGGTAAAAAATGGAGATAAAAAAATGGAGGGAGTTGAAAGAATGTGATATTCAATAATTTTAATTAAAAAAAGGTAGGTTTCGGGTTTTTTTTGAGCGTATACAACGTAGGTCAGTCACCCATTGTAACTAAAATACAAAAACGCATAAATTAAATGTTGGTCGCATTGTATGGAAATCATAAATTTTATTTCCAAACAATATTAAATGAGATATTTTTTCACTAATTTCACCACTGCTTAATAAACACCTAGCTATGATAATTTCACGTAACTAAGCGCTTATGAAGTTGCTCGTTGGTATCTAAATAGAACATAGAACAGAAGTCATTTAATAAAAAAGCAGAGTGACAAAATCCTTCACGAGTTTTGAAGAAATTAGATTTTTAACTTTCCCAATAAACTAATCAATTATTGTTTAAAACATTATTCTGGTCAATACTGAAATCAATTAATTTATCCACTATATCACACAAATCTCGAATTGGTGTCATTTATATCTCTCTTGAAACAATTCCGAGGACCGAAACCGGGAGTTTTCAAAATCACTTTAGATCTTAGTTCAATGGAAAATGCTTACATTGTGGAACAGAGGCGGCTTGCGTGTGATTCCTTTAGTACTAATATTTTAAGCACCAAAATTGCTACTATATTTTTCTCATCAACTCACTGATGGTGAGTCCTAACTCTAGCTACTTTATACAGGCACAAGACAGGAGTGTGATCACTGGGATATTCGTAAAATTTCATGGGCGCCCAAACACAGAGGCAGGGGGGAGGGCCGCCCCCCCCCTCCCCTAGCCTCCCGGGAAAAATAAAAAAGGGAATGGAAAATGTAATTTATGTTTTGTTTTTACAGCATTAAATTAATACTTTAGTAACAAATGTAGAAAATTCTCATTCTCCTTAGATGTTCCAAAAATGTACTCATGTGACCTCAAACTTACTAATTTTTCTGGGAGAGGGCTCCTCGGACCACCCTTATTATACCTTTGTCTTGGCCCCCCCTGGAAAATATTGTATGGGCGCCCATGTAACGTTTTAGAGATAAGTTGGATAGATACGTCAATGACAGTGGAAAGTATGAAATCCAGGAAAAGGAAGAGTATGAATAAAGTATGTGCTTGCTTCTCCTTTTCTTAATCACTCGGCCCTTCGAATGGTGTCACTCTGTGCTACGCATGACCTCCAGTAATTTTAATCAAAATTCCTCTTCCAAGAAACAAGATAAAGAATTAACCATCACCAACACACGAGGCCGTCAACATAAGCAATAGTCAGACGTTAGTAATATTTCTACCAAGTGTCAAGTACAAAATGTCATGATTTTCCAAACCTATCCCCTTACCTTTCCTTTAATTATCACCAAGCAATCAAGACGATTCCAATTTTCAAGATCAAAGTTTCCTAGTCATTTATAAGTAACGACCATTCACAAAATAAATATACATTTTAATAAACCATGTCGTGTTATTCAATAAAAAAGTAAGCTTAGAGTTTTTGTGGAGATGAACTCAACGATTAGTTATCAGTAAAATTAAGGGAAGGGAATATAACTGACAAATATTTTCCAGCTCTCTCACCTAAACTATCAGCTACCCATTAGAATATCGTTGGGAGGAAAATGAAAGAGACGAAGCAGAAGTGGCCGCAAGTGTTCCAACATAGGCCCTCCTGCCGGCTTCCTCCATCTCAGCGAGTAGCGCCGATGAGCGAGGTCCCCGGAGCCAAAGTATGGAAATTGCTGAAAAGAGAACAGGGGGAGAAAATGAATTGCCGGAAGTGGGGCGGTGGCTGAACTTATCTCTCCCTTGAACCAAAGTAAGTCGCCAAGTTTGAAATAGCAATTTTCCCCGATGGGGAAAAACTTTTAAGCGAGGAAGTGGAAGAGCAATCCTGCAACAATTTCACCCTGACGAGGCATTTTAGTTAATAATATCACGTATCTCGAATCCGTCGAATCAAATCATGCATTCGTTCAAAACTTTAGCATAGAGAGTGGCTTTATTCCATATTATATTTTTTGAAGCATCTTGAACGCAAAATTTATTTTTACAAGCGTTTACTTGCAGGTGGGCATCGATACACCATATGAATTCTCAATTTGACATTTGCATTTAATAAAAATCGTTACAGCACATTTTAACATTCATTGGACTAAAATGGTGAGAAAAATATCCACTTATGTCTAAAGTGATGTTTTTCACTTCAATTTTTTAATTTGCATTCAATAATCATTCCCGTCATTGATGTTTGCTTTAATTATATCTAATCATTTCCGATACACACTACATATAATCGCTGTAAAATTGAATTTTTAATTGCACAAGTGTAAAATGATCCGTAATTCAAAATACAAATCTTATAACTAATTGCATAAAAACATTGGTTCCCCGGATTTTCTGAAGTGAGGTAGAATTTTCTGTGAGAAAAAGTGTAAAACATCAAAATTTTGACTTTTTACACCTATACTATAATTTAAGTGGTCAAAGATTAAGTTTTGGAAATAAATATTACAGCAAATAAATGCGCAAAACACAGACATAAAATAAGTTACGGTTAAATGTTACCAATTTTATGATAATTATTCATGAAGGCCGAACGACGAAAGCATATGCATAAACATATGTCATAGCATGATATAAATCGTGGCGTCAGTCTTTTCAAGTTTATTTATTCAGTGTAGGGGTTATTGTTTTACCTTTTCCACCTGTGTGTACTTTTCAAGCACTCCTTTGGGTAAAGACTTATGAAAAATATCAAACAATACCTTATGGCTTAACAAACAAAACATTAAAAAAAATAAACTAACAGAAAACAAGATTATGTTCCTCAAACACTAAATATTTCGTATTTTACTCGAGAGAAAAATGCCGCAACAGCTACCTCATTATGTATCACCAACGTTTTGTATTGATAAAAGCCTATCCATATACTTGAATGAATAGGTATCGTTGATGATTGGAAAACATAACATCAATGCGAGGAATTGAAAAGAAAAAATATAAGAATTAAATTTTAAAACCACACTGTGGCATAAACATGTACACATGATTATGCCACAGTGTGGTGAAACGCATCTTGTCAAAGAAATAAATCTGTGGAAGATTACCAAGTGTTTTTATTCATTATGAATCCGTGTTAACTAGGTGAAGATATTTCGCTTGACCCAGTAGAAGTGTGTTGTTAGATGTTTTCACTGCCTGTGCATTGAAAACCATGGTGGTTACGTGTGATTTCATTATTCATTATTAAAATATCTTTATAAATAAAAAAGTAAGAAATATGTATTAAGAGTGAAATATGTTGCACGGCCTATGTTTAAATACTAATTCTTACATTTTTTCTTTAAGTTTTTTTATTCATTATGAATATCGAGAACTTCCACCATATCCAGCCTGAAACAGTCATATTTATTTAGTTAACACGGAGTTAACCTGTTAGTCTGTTGAAAAACCCTCTCCCTCTACACAGAACCAATATATACATATATTGAAGTATCTACAGTGGTAATTTTATTTATAGATTCGGGGATGATGGTGCCCTTTCAGAGGCAAAGTATTTTGTGTATATTTTCCGCGTATTTAATCAAAAAAGATTCATCCTTGGATCCAAATGTTACAATCTGATGCTCCAGGGAACATAACTAATGCCTAAAGGAAAATGCTATGGAAATTATGGAAAGCTAAGTTGAACTCCTTTACGTGATGCGTTGCTACGACAATCTATTATCCTCAATGGCTCAGCTGTCCAAGCTAGGAGAGCAATCCAAGCGACTACGATTGCAGTCAGCCAAAAAAACAAATTAGCCAAAATAAAAGAACGATCGACGTTTAACCCTCAGGTTTCCGACCATTCCACAAGATAATAAAAAATTTCGGGTAAAATGCAGATCATTTTATGTTGGTCTACATTAAAATATATAAAAGGTTATTTTGATACAAAAGAATCTCTGAAACGCAACCTTAAAATAAATGGAAACTGCAGAAGTGCAGCTGTCTCTCTCGAATCGATTTTAGGCAAATCTCCTGATGTCCATTCATATATAAAATACAAAAATAGCAACAATAAAACATTTTGCTGTCATGCATTCATTGAATTCTTCACCTTTATCAGAATATAAGTGTTCTGAAATCGGCACCAGAAATATTTTACACAACGAGACAATTCCGTTAAGTATCCAATAACCAACAAAAATCCCCTCCTCCGCTGGACTAAACATTGTTATTCAGTCATCACCATCATTTGGATCGACTATTAGTTAGAGACATTTTCTCACAAATAGTTTCCAACTCCAAATTATTTGATTAAAAAGCTGCATTATGGAATAAACATCATGGTGGAATGTTTCTTCACTACAGATAGTGAATTTTTTTGTATGGAAATACCCCAGGTGACTAGACAATATGACATTTTCTTCATTATAAAGATGATCAAAATTACTCCTCAAAACTTTGAAGATAATTATCAGTGCACGTAAATCACAGAAAATCTCACCATTACCATATTATCTGATGAATAATTGAGTCTTACACCAATTAAACAACTATAAGGTGAGTTGGCATATGTAACACAAGTCAAAAGAAAGGTGCACATGGAAAACTCAATGCCTTCCGGTAAATGTCTTCTTACTAGGATTCATTACGGGATTTTCCACTTACAGCTGTCTATAGCCTGTAAAATGAATTTAAATTTACGAGAATGCATTATTGTAAATTTAAAATTGAGGTTGACTAGACCTTGATACACACAACGCCTTATAAAAAATGAAGCCATAACTTGAGAGCATTCCTTAACAACATTTTTCTTGCGCAGCATTAATTTAATTAATGAGGATACTATTCTATGGCCAATGATGAAATCAGGTCACATAATAACATGATATCGTAAATGCAAAAAATTATAAATAATATAATATTATATTTGTAACCATGAATGATTTTTTATCAATGTTTGATAATCAGTATTGTAAAATAAATATCCTCATTAAATTCTGCGGCAACCAGAATAGAGATATGTAATGTAATCTTAATCCATTTCAATATGTAGAAAATGGTGTTCGTCAATGATATTGGTATGGTTAAATACTTCTCTCGATATTTTAAAAGGAAAAATCCTCATAATAGTAGAAAGTAGATTTTTCATAGCAAGTGTGAAAGTGCAGTTTCCGACTTAACAGCATGGACGCCCAAACACTGGGGCAGGGGGGAGGAAGATACATTCATTACATATACATTCCCCCCTCCTAGCCTCCCGGGAAAAATAAAAAAGGGTAGGGAAAATTTAATTTATTTATTATTTTTGCAGGATTAAATTAATATTTTAGAAAGTTTAGAAATTTAATATTTATAAAATTGTCATTCACCTTAGATGTTCCAAAACTGTACTCCTGAGACCTCAAATTTACTAAACTTTCTGGAGAGGGCTCCTCGGACCCCCTCTTTTAAACCTTTGTCTTGCTCCCTCCCCCCCCTAGGAAATATTGTATGGGCGCCCATACTGTACAGTACGAAATAAGTTAAAGCATTATTCCCGGGATATCTCTTTTAGGATTGATTATGGAACGTATATCCGTGAAGTTGCATGAAATATTTGAATTCCTTCAAAAGCAAGGTTAACGACACCGAATTTTCATACCACGGGCTAGTGAGTGTGCGTGCGTGATATGCTCCCTCGTGGCTCAACACACTCAACACCTTGAAATGCAGTGGAGACAAATTTTTTAGAAAAGATTGAAGTCCTGTTCCTAGATTTAAAAAAGACCTTTTTTAAATCTAGGAACAGGACTGCAACGCGTTTATTCGAATTAATTGCGCTGTAGACATGTTTCATGAAGCTTTCTAAGGTATTTTCTGATCCTTTACCCTTTATGAACCCGTATTGGTTGCAACTTAAAACTTTTTCCTTGTCCAGGTAAGACAAAAGCCTTTTTTAACTAGTTTCTCAAGAATTTTCGAGTTAACAGATAACAATGAAATTGGCCAATAGTTTGTTATATTGCTTCGGTCACCTTTTTTATGCAGGGGTATAACGATAGCTTTCATTAGGTCATCGGGACCTTGAATAAAGCTTATATTAAAAATATGGGTCAGAGAATCAGCAATGAGGTCAATTATGTTTTTTAGCATTGTTATATTTGTTCCGTCTGGACCAGCGGATTTTCCAGATTGAAGAGAGCTCACAATTTTACGTATTTCAAAGGATGACACTGGTTCTTGATACATTGAACTAGGTTATTAAAGATTGGTATGTAGGATTTCAGGCCCAGAAGCTTTTCCATGCTGAAGGGAGATTGTTTTGGTGGACTCGAAAACACTAATCAAATATTTGTTGAATTCTTTCTCTGAACTGTAGGATCTGTGAGAAGTTGGTTATTAATCACTAGCTCTGGCATGTGATAATCCTTCAGGTTTTCGCCAGATAATTCTTTCAGTACACTCCACTGCTCTTTTGCATTACCTTTCCACTTATCAAATTTCTTCATATAGTAGCTATTAGCAACTTCTCCTGTGGCTGCTCGCAATTTGTTTCTAAGTTTAACTATTCTTTTTCTTAACTTTTCGTTATGAGGATGCTTCTGTAGCTTTTTTAAGTAGTTTTTGAGGTCCATTTTTTTCAATAATTGATCAGTCACCCAAGGTTTTAGTTTTTTTCAAGTTAACTACACGTTGCGTATGGAGCTTTGAGTCCTGGGCACAGCTATTCAATACATCTAAGAATAAAGTAGAGCTTTTGATACGTTTGTTTCATAATAAACAGAACCCCAATCGATGGCACTAGGTCTAGTTTTTAATACGTCGAACTGAATATTATTAGAAATAATGGAGTATGAACTGTGAAAATAAACGTTTTTGAGCATGGGACTACCTGAGATGGACAATACAGTCGCAGAATGATCAGTTACCGACATGTGAGCTACCCTTGCGCGTATTTCAAATTTAAAGAAGTGAAAGGATTGTTGTATTAAATCGCCTAAATTGCCGGGGCGCACGACGATTAACATGATCCTTGGATTGCGTCAGGTAGGTACTGAGATATTTGATCCAAAGCAATTGTAGAGTAGAGACAACAGAAAATATATTCGGATCCTTATTTTATGAAATTAAATATATTCAGAGAATATCTACATCAAGAATACGGCAGGAGGTAAATTATTTCAAAATGAACAGTTGAAAGTTAGCTCTACTACACTTGACACTAAAACTAATTTGATCAAATATTTCTTCGGATGGAACGAAACTCAAATCTTCTAGTATTTAATATAAGTGTCACATACATTGTGATACAGAATCACAGGTAACTAATTAACACTTCTATCTGCTAACTCCCATGACATACTCCTAGTAACGCTCTATCCATTTTCTTCCACATTTCTATTTTCAAGACAGCCAATTCCAAAGTCTTCATAAGATTTAGTTGAAAGGAAAACCAAATTTTTAAACTGAATTGATTTTATAAACTGCATTAAAATATATGAACTGATAAGATAATCTAACTAGTTACTGGATTTTAGCTTGGTACTAATTAATAAACTACGCACAGTCTACAATCTAAATGAAAGTTTAAAAATAAAACTGTAATTAAAGTGTTGTGTTACATTTATATATGTCAGTATGTAAATGGTGCGTAAAAGAGACATAATGGGCAGGTTAGAACATATAAGCAAGGAATTAACAATATTTAAGCATATTCTAAAGGAAATCAATTTCCCTGAAATTAATTAATGTTTCAGAAATTAAGCTACAGTGTAAACAAAGTATATTGAGCCCCAGTGGCCTCGTACCATAAAGCAGTTAAGACTCTTAAGTTACTCTTAAGTTAAGACTCTTAAGAAAAGACAGTTAAGATAATACAAAAAATTATCAATTCATTGATATTAATTGCATCATTCATTGTTTCCGTCCTTCCACTGTCTCATTTATTTTTCCATAATCCCTCCCTATTCTCTGCCTGTTTTTCTATTACCATACCATAGGCCCTGAGGAGGTTAACAGGTAATAATTTAGATGTAGGTATTTCTAAGGAAATTGATAAATAAAAATTAGACTTTCGGTAAATACAGTATGAGAGAAATATCTCTCTATCCCAAAATTTGATGATTGAATTCGAATGATTCACAAATATAAACCAATAACAAAATGATGACTCCATGATTATTTCAACAAAAAGGCATCTTAAACCTTTAAATGATGGAGTGGAGGAGAATGATGTCCTCAGCAAGATTTTGGTAAGTTTTAAAACACCATGTGACATAACAATGTTGCCAACAGGTAAGATATTAAAAATTGGTATTATGGTTAGGTACTCTGGGTTAATTCTTATATGCAAGTTAAAAATAACTTCACAAAAATCTGCTGTGTCCTTTTACCAACGCCTACGACAATTTTTAACTGAAAAAATTTAACACTAGTAAGTTTTCCAAATATAAAGAGCTAACGATTATGTTAGAAAAACAACTTCAGAGTGAATCTATTATCTACCAAGATGTAAATGTGCCTCAAAATGTTTGAGACGAATTTCATAGAGGACATGGACATAAACACCTGCCTAGAAAATTTTGTATTCCTAACGTTTAGTCAAACACACTAGACGAGTAGTTTCCCCAATATATAAATGTATATATTCCCCAATATATTAAAAGCACTTCAAAATAAATTAAAATACGCAAAAACAATGCATTATAAATATAAAATCACTTAATTCCTTTCAACCGCTTTCTCAACAAAAGCAAAATTTCAAAGCCTGATATCGTTCTACATAATAATAGACATTATAAGTGAATTGAATATATTCTTGGATCTAGCGGTTACCTTTATTGATATCAGCCAGTAACAAATTGAAATCGAAATAAGAGACAAAATATTCAGGTTAGATGGCGTAGTATAAATGTCTTAAGGTTTTGTATGTCGAACCCTAGGAACCGACTGCAGCGCCATTTCTAGTGAACTAACTGATTTTGACATTGACACCCCGTAAGTTAATAGAGACTTTATTTCCATTACACTATCACAATTTATTCAGTAAAATTCGCTTAATAACATTGTTTTAACGTAAACTATATTGGTATAAGACTAAAATTACTATACATTATATTGTTCCACTTATTATTGCATCGAAGTCCAACAAAATCAAGTACCATTGCCGATAAAAATTGGGCTAAAAGGTATATTTGTAAGACGTTTTCAGGTCAGGTGTTTTAAAAGAAGCTCATATATGAAATATGTAATTTAAGTTATTTTACGTTGAAATATCTTGCTAAGAAAAAAGACAATGATGTCAATATTAAAATAGGGGATATTTGAGAACAATTCCTCTATCCCCATCAGATGATTTCTAGACAAAGATACTTAAGCCTGACTAGTATTGAATGTGAACATCTCTATATTAGATATATTCTTCTCTTTTCCCAATATAAAAATTAATATATATATATATGGAAATAAGTTCAGAAACATTAATAATATTATATCACCAACTATAACAATTTATTGGATGAATTACAGGATATATTGGCAACCAAAGTCAAACTCAGGGTTCTTGAGCTTTAAAAATTTACAAAAGGGGTGCTTTTATATTGGCAGGTGGGCTTACGTAATTTTTAACTGGACATTAAAGTTCAACAGCAAACATAAAATGTTAATATCTATCTTTATCATGAACTGAGAATTGAAAAAATGAACCCCTATAACTTCCGAACAAAAGCGGTAAAAGCCAAAATGAGTTTGAAAATAGGTCATGAAAAAACATCTGACTAGATTAAGATTCCAAGTAATTCTTATTACCTGCCAAGATATCGCACTCAGTCTTTGGTTGGCTGGCTGACAAAATTCGTTTCTCGAAAAACTTGTTTCCGTTCAATATAAGTTATCTCTTGAACTCTTTACCTATTCCCATCCGCTCATTTGGTTATCTTTCTGCTTAAGAGGTTCATTGCTATCCAAAGTCATAATTTTTCCTCAAACTCCGGACATGAAATAAAGCTTAAGGAGACAAGAGCCTTGAGGAAAGCAATTAGTTTTAGGCGAAATATAAGACTTTGTCTTCGAAGCATTAATGTGAAATAGAGGGCAGTAATAAGACTTAATGTCAATTTCTTTCAACGAACAATATATTTATAATCTCCACGAAAATAAATTATGTATAAAAGTAGACCAAATGGCCCAAATTACCAACTTTTCCCATTGCATTGGCTCCCAACCTGAAACATAACACTTAAGTAATTGAAAGGGTAACAGGTGGGGGCTAACTAATGAGAAAAAGAAATTTTAATTTGTATTTTTATAGCTTTGTACAATAGCTTACTCAACACAACATGCATTCCTTTGCATTTCCTTTGCATTCAACTCGAGTATCATGTGACTACGACTTCCACAATTAATCCTTACCCATAATCTCTCATGGTAACAATCTCATAAAATATAAAGCTAATTTTGTCTTACCTATGCTACGTATACAGTTAATTACACTATGATACATTAATTCTAGATAAGATTCTGTATACAATTTAAGAATGTCGAGTAGAGCGTAGATAAAAGTGATGATTAGTATCATTCCCTTTATCTATGCAAATAACCTTATCATTGGTCATATTGCATAATTTAGTGCTCATATCGGACTTTTTATATATGTTGGAGCCTGCGGGCCGTGAAAGAGTAGCGGAGGTTGGGTCAGTGGGGAAGAGAATAGGTTTTATGGACGGGATGAAGAGAGGACGAAGAAGAGTAGGACGTACGGTGGGATAAATAAAGGCATTGTGTAGTTAGATACACGTCTGCGCCTGTATAACGTAGTGCATTTTTACTTATTTACCTATCTTAGCCAGAAGATTACCCTAATTTTAATACCATATATATTGGAGATGTATGGCGGGAATAGGCTCAGATGGCTTCCATAAACAACTTCCGAAAATGCTTCTTCGTAATTGGGGTAAAAGAACCATCCATTGGCATCGCGTTGTGCGTAACCGGAGCTAAATTCATCTATTACCACATTGTTAACTGTTAACATACAAGAAAGGGAGAAAACATTAAAAAAGCGATAGTGGGATTGATGGGGAAGAGTGTGGGAAAATATTTTTGGAAGGCTCCAAAAAATCAGACTAGTACTGATAGCTGTTTATTAAAGTTGGCATTTCCGTCGTCTGAGAAGAGTTTGCTTATCCAGACGTTCCCGCTAGAGGCATAAAGACGCTTCTATGAACAACACCTCTACATATTGCCCAAGACGCCTTTTTCTAGAACATCGCATCGGTCTACGAATGATTCCCGAACGCGACGACAGGAACGGTGAATGATTCCGTCCCGCGTTCCTCTTTCCAGCCAGACGGGAGACAAGGGAATGGAAGGGAGTGTAGTTTTGGGAAGGGTATATTGTGTGTTTTAGGAGTAACGAGAGAAAGGGAGTCCAAGATGGAAATGTTAAGGTACCCGGATGGGAAAAAGGGAGGGCTGAGATTTCTCAGCGGGGGAGGAGGGAGGAGGATTATGCGAGAGCCTTGTCAAGAGGGGAGGGGGGACCTCGCATAGTTCCGTGGGATGTAGAAGCACTTCGGAGCCGATTCTGAGCCTTGTTGAGGCGGGCTAACGAGCGAGACTTGAGTTCTCCGTCTGCCTCTCCCTATCCCCACTCCCAGAGTAGGCACCGAGCAAGCAGAGGGCAGGGACGAGTGTGGAGGGAAGTTATGGGTGTCGATGAAGGCAGAGCTGGTGCGGCGGGGTGAGTACCGTCGCAGGAAGAATTGCCAAGACGGTGCGAGAGAGAGAGAATGTTCAGAAGTTTAACCCCGCAATGCTCACTACTGCTGCGCCGCCGAACTTTCGAGCGGTCGCGCCACGAACTTGAATTCGTGCTCAGCGTTCTTACGTCCCACTATTGTTGTTTTTTTTTCATTAAAAGTTTGTCCGTGTCATGAATTCTTTGAAAGGCCCGTCTGTCTTCAAGGGAAATGTGATTTGAATACCTTGAGATCGATGCCCGCAGCATAAATTTTTCACAAAATTTATGGGTATGCATTTGAAGCAAACAAAAGTAATAATTATTATGGAATGAAGATTCACTTGGTGATTTTCACACGTTTTTTAGTCAACTGACAGGTTTTGATGTTTACCACATCATCATCAGAGATATAACTAGCAAAAGGGTAGTTATATATCAGATGATGATGTGGTCAACATCGAAGCCGGTCAGTTCATTAAATAAACGTTTGGATATTACCAAGTGATTCTTCATTCCATAATGTCAAAATTCCACAAAGTTACTTCGCCTACCATCGTGTTATTAATAATAATAAAATAAGTTGTGGAGACCTGGTGTTTCGGCCTTCAACTGTAAACGCACGGCGGTATCGTATAATAATAATATAATGACCTTGTTTTCTACACTAACTCTACAGCCATACTTGAGGTGCGATTAAAACCAGTGAGGTTGCCAGGGGATTTTAGATGTAATTTTCAAACCAATCGTTTCTAAGCTATAATTCGTTATCTACACCACAGTGGTACCGGATAGTACCGTACTGTTATGTCACGTTTATTGATAGCTTTCGATTGTTCCCGCCCGACATCCAATCGGTTATCAACCGAGTCAATATTTCCATTTGGCATCGAAAAGATACAAAATATCCCCTCATGTCTTTGCTTTTCAAACAAACTATGTCATTAATCTAAAATTGATAATTTAAAATATTACATTAACAAGCTATTTCCCCTAAAATACATGTGAATTTCTATTTTCCGTATTTTGAATTTCCGAAAACCAATCCGATATTTTCAAGGGAAAAAAAATGTTTAAAAAAAAACTGTACCGAACTTAGTCAGATTGCCATAACGAGACACTTCTGTCACTTCAGCGTGCAAGTAAAAAACTACATTAGACAAGCACACACATTCCAGGACTAAGACGAAATAATTCAAAAGTTATCCTGGGCGTTGGGCGATGAAAAAAGTTGTGAGGTGTATAAAAATAAAATACAAACGAAATACAAAATATTTTATCGGTGTAACAGTAGCATGGAAGATAATAATAAAAATATCGCGCAAATATTCTTGATTTATTTCCAGCATTCAAACCTCATTATTTCTTAACGAGTAATACGTTTATAAAGAATCGTTGCTGCATTTTATGAATTATTCTGCAGTGCTATCAAAGACCTTCCTTATGGTCTAGATATTTTAAAACTGTTTTCCTTCTACTCTTATTAGATAAGGACCGAGTTTTCTGCATGAACTTTCGAAGACAGCGCCAAGCTCTAGTTACGACAAAAACTGAACTGTGTAATAGACTTAGTAGGTAGCTGGAATCATAGAACTAGCGCTAAAAAAGTGAGATATTAATATCTTAGAATCGTGGACTAGGTATTGACAGAATACATACTACGAAGAGGCAAGAACTTTTATGCATTGCTCGGATAAATAGATTACCACGTGACAAATATGACTAGGAGTTAGTTTCCATTTAAGCACTCTTATCATTTATGCGGAGTGAAATGACAGATAACATGTGCTCTCAGTGAATACGCCCACAACTGCCGTTAATGATAACCTAATTTTCAGACAACCATTTTACATAGCAGGAAATGTCATTTTTAACACGATCAACAGTAAGATTAGGTCATAGCTCCAATATTTGAGACCTTGATACTATAGGATTCAGCAATAACTTTTTTATTTTACAGAAGAGACGGCAGAAATATAACTTATTACATGAGCACCCACACTTTATATAACTGACTGTAGTATAGTAAACATATTATGAATGAAAAATCACTATCATTTTTCGCAAAATTACCAATTAAAAATTACACTGAGGTGAACTTATAAAGACCTTTTTGAATACCCAATAAAAAAACATTCTAAATCAAGAGAGTTTATAAGTTTTTATATTCAAGAGACTTGAAAGGAAGTAGTGTTTTACATTATATCCCTACTATTTAGATTGTGTGAGCAGGAGACAGATGATATGATTACCGAAATTTGACTGTTTACAGGACAGCTTTGCAGACAGAAGGCACTTGCATTGCGACAGGGTCTGAAGTCCAGGAGTCGGCCATGGTATGCATTACTGACCGTCAGTGACCTCTTCATTTCTTTCTTCAGAGTTATACCTGCATCGTAAAAGTACATAATGTCAGCGATAGAGGGCTACAGAAGCAAATGGGGAAACCACAAAAAAGTCCAATTTATTGCAGAGGCAGAATAAAATTGTGGGACACTTAACTGAACATAATGATGTTAAAACAATTAAATAAAACCTATGATTTGGAAATATTAACACTTAATGAATCTCAGTCACGAATTTCGACATTCTTCAGTTCAATTTTTGCCAAGAATTCTTGGAGCATTTCATTGTTTAAACGTAAAAGAAAATATCAAATGGGTTAATATAAAATAATTAACATACTAATGAAATGTTTACTGACTATACATAAATAAGCATCATTCTAAAATGAATAATATTCCAAAGAAAAGGGAAAAAAGAGCAATTTCAGACAGATAAACTCTGAGCGCTCTGGACTCTCAGGCAAATGGAATAAAAAGTTATCCAACACATAGGATAAAAGAAACTAAACCGCAACGAAAAGGTAAGTAATGTATAGTTACCGTGTTCACCTGCCCAAGAAATTGAAGCAGTTTTTTACAGTAAATCTAAGTTAAATTAGTCATGAGAGGAAATATGCTTAAACACGACAATTTTGAATCGTCATTTTAACAATGGATATACTTGATGAATTTAGTCACATGAATCCATTTTTTGTGATCATATAACACGGTACAAGTAGCCCAGGAAAAATAAGCAAAATTTGACCCGAACCCGGAAAAAATTAATAACAAAGCCGAACCTTTTTAGCTGTATTCAGAACCCCTTTGAGATGAACATATCAAAAGTCCCAAGCTCTCCCAGGTGGGATAACGAAAATATCCTGGAAAAACCTGGAAATACTGGAATTTTCCTGGAATTCGTGCTGTTCGGTAACTAGAAGAGCTAGAGAGGCGTTCTTTTTTCTGCCAATCCTGCTTTTAGTGCTCTACATTAGTAAAAGGCGTTTGGCAGCCTCCCGAGGCTCCCGTTCTGATCCTGGTCCACTATAAGGTCATCAAGTACCACATAATGGACTAAAATCGCCTTAAACCAATATTTGCCGGACTAATAAGCTGTGAAACGGCATTAATACAGCTTGCTTCGGTGCCTGACACAAGTATAACTTTTCTGAGCACCAATACCTGCCCGCCTATAAGGTGCGAGAAGTGTTCGACCATCCACGGGCCTCTGATGCCTTTAAAGGGTGCTATTCGCTCGAGTATATATTTAGATTCTCCTGGAGCAAGTTGTGGTTGAACTGCGACGCTTCACCTACTTTTCTATTTTGTAGTCGAAAATTAGCCTAACTGCGTTAAAATGTTACCGTAAAAGGTTAACTCCAAGTGAGTGATCTGTAAGTAAAATGTCCTCAGTCATGCTGCCGCTGCCTGTACCACTGGATGTCGAGAGCGCACGGTGGGGCAGCCGCGCTTTCATTGTTATAAGTCAGCGACGCTTCCCCTTCCCGTGGTCCCTACCGGTTCGTAAATCACTCAGTCAGTGCTCTCCAATGCAATAAGTGTTTAGAGTCGCGTTTTCAAGTTATTTTTTGTGACGTGCAATGGAGTTTTTGGACGAGTGTTATCTGTGTGCTTTCGTTGGAAGCAAAGGTGGCAAAGAATCAGTGAAATATGGTGAAAAAGAGTACAAAAATTTTGAATGCAAGTAAAACGAGAAAGGATGGTGCCGAGGTATTTTTTAAGGACAAGACGTCGGTGCTTTTGCATAGCGAGTGCATAAGGGAGTACACACGCAGACCGACATCGCCCTCCGCGGAACCCCCAGATCATCTGAAGAGGAGATCATCCACAGACACGCCATTTGATTTCAAAGTAAATTGTATTTTTTGTGCCAAAAGTGTGGACGAAAAGCTCCCTGAGAGAAAACCTTGGAGTGTAGTTGGGACCGTCGAAGTGATCAAGACTATACGTACCATAAGCAGATGCAGAAAGAGGTGATCGGGATGAGTGGGGAACTGAAGTAATCCTGAGATTAAGCGTAGTGTCTGATCTAGTCGCGGCAGAAGGCAGGTATCACAGAGATTGCTATGCTTACTTTCAACGAATTGGCTACTGTAAGCCGGGAATCACATAAGAACGTGGGAAGAGTTTAATGAAGACGAGTCAAAAAGTGCTGCCTTTGAATTGTTATATAAGGAAATTGAGGAAAATTGCGAAGATGACAGCCAGTAGGTACAGCATGGAAGAATTGATGACTATTAGTAATAGTATTATAAGTATTCAAAGAGTAACCGAGAAAAGTACACTGAAAAAAGGCTGAGGAGTAAACTAGAAGAAGGATAAGGTGACTCAATCACCTTTACTGAACTGCCTGGATGCAGGGGCGTGATGTCTTTCACAGGGGTTGCGCAAAAAATATTAAGCACGAAACGGTACAGTGAGCGGTGCGTGGATAGCTGAAGTGAGGAAATAAGAATAGTAAAATGTGCTGCACAACTTATCAAGCACCAAATCAAGTTACAAGCATACGATACTTCTGCGTATCCAGCACAGAAAAACAAGACTACCAGAGGTAACAACCTAACGCCAGAGCTTCTTGATATTTTTATGTCAGAGCTATTGCCAAAAAATCAAGATACTGTGAGGAAAAAGGCTACAGTGGTTGAACATGAAATTGTAGTAATACGTCCTCGCTTGTTCCTATCACCAATCCAAGTAGGACTCAGTGTGGCCCTTCATCGTTGGTTCGCTTCGAGGTGGCTTATTGATATGCTCCATAAGTTAGGCATTTCAGCTTCGTATCAAGAGTGTGAAAAATATGAAGCGTGCTTATCTCTATGCTCACCTCCTGAAGTGGATATGGATGCTTACATCCAATTTATTTTCGACAATGGAGATCACAATCTGTGAAGTCTTGATGGCCATGGCACAATTCATATTTTAGGAGGGATTCAGCGCAATACACCAAAGTCTGCATTGCAAATAGAAAATCCTGTGCCCAAAGCGTGCAGAAATGATTGGAAATGGTTTCAGAAAAAACACAGTACACCAGTACTTTGCGCCAGATATAAACGGGCTTTCTAAGGTCAAGGCAGAGAACAGGAATGAGTTGGTAACATGTGAGGACAGCTTGCACAAGGCTTTGCCTTTACATATTTTATGGTCATCGGGCATTTGGAGTGGCGCAATTCCTCAACCGGATGGAATGGATTTATGGAAGTCGCTCATCGTAAGCAACCGTATGAGGTTTCATCTGAGATCCCACTCCCCTTCATAAACCTCAACCCCACCAACCCCTCAGCCATCAACATAGCTTTGTTGAATGCAGCAGACATATGTGAGAAGCGAGGACAATCCCACTGTATAGTGAGTTAATTTTCTACATTTATCACTGATCTGCTAGAACCAAATTCAGTAATTTTTCGTCAAACTTTGGAATTTAGAAATTTTGTCCCTAATAGATTTTTAAAAATGTCATTGACTTTTGACCTAAAGCTCTATACTAAGGCATTGCCAATGGTGCTTGCCGCGTCTAGTCAAAGTCGTCTGAAAAAAGCAATAATTAGGTTGGGTGGTTTTCATCTGTTTAAGTCATTCCTGGGTACCATGAGTGTAATTAAAAAAAATTAATTTAATAAACTGTTTTTGTAGACGATCGGGCACTTCTCGCACCTTGTAGGCGAGCAGATTCGGGGTGCAGCTGCAGGTATTGGTGCTCAGAAAAGTTATACTTGTGTCAGGCACCGAAGACAGTTGTAGTAATGCCGTTTTGCAGCTTATTAGTCCGGCAAATATCGGTTTAACGCGATTTTAGTACATCATGTGGTACAATAATTTCATGGGAGGGGTTGATCATTGTGACCAACTCTTATCCTACTACCCTTGTGAACGCAAATCCCTAAAGTGGTATAAGAAATTGGCAGTGCACATATTCCAAATTATGGTGGTGAATAGCTACGTGCTCTATAACAAATATAGTGGGGGTAAAAAGAGCATGTATGACTTTAGGGTAGAGCTAATTGATTCCCTGATTGGTACAGGCCAAAGACCGGCCTTACCAAGGATAGTGCATTCAACGCATTTCCCTGCGTACACAGAATCTGGGGAAAAACACCGACTGCAAAAGCGGTGCCGTATGTGTCACGTAAAGGGTATTAGAAAGTTAGTGACCACTATTTGCCCTGACTGCGAAGGTAAACCAGGGCTATGTCTACGTTTTTAAAAATATCATGAAAACTTGTAATTTGTAAGACTTGATGTGTTTGTAATAGTTTTTATTCAATTTTTAAAATAAAGAATTTATAAAAATACATCTGTAATCATAGTTATTCGATTGATTCCACCAAAAATTAGTAATCCATACATTTTTGAAAAATTTGTAGGGCATAAAATCATTTTCTTGAAATAAAAAAGAACTTAAATATACCAAACCGGAAAAAGATACGTATTCGAATTGCGGGTTGCATACTTTCTTCAATTACCAGTGGCGGGTGGCGTATATATATGCCAAAGCTGATTTGTTGCAATTTCATTATTATTATTTATAATTTTTTTAAAATTTCTTCTTTTTTTTGATACTTAGTTATACTTAAGTGTTTGTACACATTCCGTCATTTGCGATGACATTGAAAATTGTGTACGCATTGAAAGGGTTAATGACCTTATAGTGGACCAGAATCAGAACGGGAGCCTCGGGAGGCTGCCTGACGCCTTTCACTAATGTAGAGCACTAAAAGCAGGATTGGCAGAAAAAAAGAACGCCTCTCTAGCTCTTCTAGTTACCAAACAGCACGAATTCCAGGAAAATTCCAGTATTTCCAGGTTTTTCCAGGATATTTTCATTATCCCACCTGGGAGAGCTTGGGACTTTTGATATGTTCACCTCAAAGGGGTCCTGAATACAGCTAAAAAGGTCCGGCTTTGTTATTATTTTTTTCCGGGTTAAAACCTAATTTTCCTGGGCTAAAGGTAGTTTATAGGCATACCGTAAGTTACTTTATGAACTATTTCATAGATATAGTTGAGAGAAAAAAAAGTAAGATAAAGCTTAAAGATGTGGAATGAATATAAATTGCTCGGACAAATGTGGTAGATGAAAATAATTTTTCTATTTTTGAAACTAGTGGCTTAAAGAAGGTGCGACGGAATTTATGTGAAGTCAGCAGATTATAGACCTCACCACTTCCAATCTAATCATTCCACTCCTCTAATTATACGCTATTATGACAGTGGGATAATTAAACCAGTCAAGGCATTCAGCACATTGCTCCCAGATTTTCTTTGTCGCATTATCAAACCCCTCTCTTTGACCGCATTCCCAATTTGCTTATCACTGATGCCACTCCTGCTTTTTCCCCGAGTGCACTCCTCAAATTCTTTCCACCCTTTCGCAAACCGAATCCTCCCACAACGGATTCGGCTGATGGCAAGTGTATGGGCCTACTGAGACCACTCTCAGTTAATGAATATCTCTGAAAAAGTGATTTCAAGAAGGGATTTCGACATATCGATTACAGGGAAAATCAAAAAAGAGATGTTGGGATTGGAAGAGAATGGAATATAGGACGCAGTTAATGGATTCCGATCTTAGAATGCAGATGCAGAACATCCAAAATATCGGTACAATACGTTAACATGTAAAAGTTTCTCCGATAAGCAGTAATTCAGAAGTAAGTCGATATTAATTTATTCCGTAATTTATTTGTTGCCTCGTAGCAGCATCTTTTAAAACAAAAGGTTTACTGTACGAATGTCGGAAGAAAATACGAAAATTAGATAAGTAGGACTTTATTCTCCAATTTCGTCATGCGAAATAAACTCCTAAAACTTTTCATTCCACTCCTTTCTGGTGAAGATACTAACTCTAGAATGGGATAATATTTATGCAAATAATTTGTATGATCGGAAATTACCCTTGTTTGCTATGATAAACTTTGCGTTAGCATCATCACTTTATGCATCCACCAACTTTTCTATAGGTGAAGGTTGGTTTGATCATATAAGACAATATAGAGTATAATTTTAGTTTAATTTTATATTACTTGACTTTGGTGCCTACTGCGGCTTCAGTTATGTTAAAATACTGGAAAAAAATAATCATGACGTCTCCATCTGTGTTTTCAGAAATCACGTGAGATGATTATGTTGGGTTTTGCCACCTTAACTTAAAGTACATTCATGACTGAAGCCAATGATCGGTTCCATTCCATCTGCATACTTATTAGTGCCTACTTTCAGACATAATAATTCAGCGAAAATGTTACAATATGCGTATTTCAAATCATATTATAAAAATATTGACAGGAAACCAACCCTCGTGACACAAATATATGTTCAATTCTAATAATCACATTGATATACATGGACGTTAGAGAATATTACAAAATTTTATTTCTTAAAAAATAAAAGAAACCGTGAACGTTATGTTGCAATTGTGCTTGAAACCTTTCCCTGGAACGTAATTCAGGGGATTGAGAATCACTTAAATAAGTATCTATTGACGATTTTATTTTGTCATTGTTTTGGAAGAATGTCATGCCCATACAGCAGCGTAAGGGAAGAACATAAAAGGTTTCGGGTAGAAGAACAACAGAGAGTCAAAATCATGGGACAGTGAAGAATGAAGGGCAGCAATTAACAAATCATAGGATTGTGAGCCTAATGATGACTATATCTTGATGCTTTCACCAACTATGAAACTCAATTTTTTACAGAAAATTCAACATTTGTTCTAAGGACACGAGTATTCAGACGCTAGTAATATTTTTATTACAAAAATTCTTAAAACTTATCTGGAAGGATGAAAGCAACTGATTATGCACAATAGCGATCTAAAGGCATCATGTGTTGCATATCAAACGTATATAACTTGCTGATAAAGAGAATTCATCGGCCTGATATCTGTTTATGAATTCAATTGATTTAATTCAATATTGAACATATATTATCCAACTTTCATCAAAGTCTTTGACACAAAAGGTTAGAATGTAAATTACATACTTTTAACAAACTATTATTGATAAAGTATATATGAAAATTCTCCAAAATCTACCAATTAAAAAAATTACAATCACTCCAGCTTCCTCGGAAATTTTCATAATATCTTTATTTTCGTAATTCTGAATCTTCCTCCCACGTGATTACGTTTTGATGAGCGCTTTTATGAATATGAGCGAGTGAATCATAACATTTTTTCGATATCATCAGCGCGTTTACGTTATCTAACAATGACCAATCCACATCGCTACTATCTGAGCTTTAAATTTGCAGCAGACAATAGGTTGTTTCATTGCCAATTATTTTTGTTTCAAAAGCCTAACCTCGTCATTTGGTTCGTTTTTATGAAAAAGGGACTTGCTTTTAATGGGAAAAAATGAGAGCTTAACACTGTTTTTTTTGTACAGGCGAGTTTTCCCACATCCGCGCGTTTTTTTTTCCTCCGGTGAAAGAAAATCCTTAATTAGAGACGCAATTACTTTTTGATCAATCGATTAAAAAATAAAGCCTTTCGCATGCATCCGCCTACAGTTCATTCCGTTCCCATCAATATTCTTGGTTTTTTTCAACGAACGAAATATTTAATTAGGAACAAATCATATACTTTAATTAAACCCTTCCCGCCCTCCTCCCGTGAATATAACGTCCGATCGACTGGAAATGAATTATTCACTGACCGTCCGAAAGGGTTAGTGCATTATGACAGACTGCTGACGATTGACCAGGAGTGATAAATATTTCCTAGTACAATTCTCATTTCCAAGATACAGCGTACAGTTATCTCCTTCATCTTCTACGGATAAGTCACCTTTCCAGCCCGTGAATATCTTCAACTGGACTAGGACTTTTGACAAATATCGGGAATTTCAACAGCGCGTAAGAAAAACAACCGTGCTTAGGAATGTGTTGATTGTAAATAAGTAAAACTGGGCTTTTTGCGTCAGTCGCACCGGTTTTCTAGAGGATAACTAGGAATAGTTGTGATGAAAGTTAGTGGAATTGTTCCATATACCTAAATGCAGAAAAGTTATTCGTCGAGTTGCTCCATGAAATTACAGACTGCTAGTTGTATTTTTGGTAGGTGAACACAATGTGATTGTGATAGGAGAAACTTTGTTGAATAATTACAGAAAATGTGACGCTAATGCATGATGATCCCTGATTTCACCCTAATAGAAATCTTATTTCGTGTATCTTCATGAAAACGTTTCCAACTCCGCCTTGAACCATTGGTGAGGGGTGAAAAACCATAGGTATCCGCACTATAATTCACAGAAGCCTTTCTTCTATCGAGTTCACGCGCATTCATTCGATAATTCGATTACTATTTGAGCCACCTCTAATGTTTCTCAGTTGAAGCTCCTTCCCAATTCTCGCACCTCCTTCATATTATCGCCGTAAGACAATGCTGAAAGCTGAATAAATCGCAAAAAGGAAGGAGAGGAGATAAATGTGAAAGTAGAACAGAAGAGTTTTTTCTTCGAACGTTTGAGTAAGACTCGGAATCGATTGCATCAAGGGCCCTGAGACTCACCCTCCCTATATGGTTAAGTGGGTTTGACTATTGGGAGTATGACCATCATACGTAAATTATATGTATAGATGTAAGTATATCACCCCTGACCCCCTCCATAAAACTACACGCACAAAACCGCACACCACGAACTCACCGGAGGCTCATGAATTTCATTCGTTACTCAAGTTTTATTTTTGGACCAGTCGGAATTATGTCACTCTCCTCTTTACACCTTTTACTATTAACCCTTTTCCCCGCGAGCCACCTTCCGTAAACACTTTCTCTCCTCCTTGCTTCTCCCCCTTCCCCTCTCCCTTCCTCCCCGACTCTAATCCTTTCGTTAATTTCTCCTCCTTCTTCCTCGTGCACCTCCACCCCACTACCTTGTTCCCTCTCTCTCTCACCAATACATCGCCCCGTCCCCACAATTCGCCGCCCTAATAATTAAATTGCTGCATTATGAATTGATTCGACGACCCCGCCCTTAAAGGTTTGGGAGGGTGAGGGAAAGTGGTTCGGGGGAGGGATGAAGACCTTCACTGTAGGATTTGATGCTTTCCCGGCGAAATTCTCTCGGGCTTCCGACCGGGTCAGGTTCTCCGTATCCAACGAAGTTTCGATGGGAGACTTTTCCATCGTCTTCAGGGCTGTTGATCAGTCAGGGTTGTTGAGGGTGTTAACAGCCCAGAGGACGATGGGAAAGTCTTCCATTGAAATGTCGGTGGAGACGGAGAACCTGACCCGGTCGGAAGCCCGAGAGAATTTCGCCGCAAGACCTTCAATGCATGAAACAAAATCACAGCGTACACCACTGCCATGCGTACGCGCGCCTCTCTCCTTCCTAAACCCAATCGCTCTCCCCTCCCAAAATCCTTCCTTCCAGGTTTTTCTCGAGGTTTATTCTCCTATTTGATGTTCCTTACGAATACGGTGTGCCTAAGGGCATGCTCTATCCATCAGGTTCTTCATTTCCCAAAGGTTCTCTCCTTATCCACGCATCGATAAGCTTGTTCATTTCTTACTTTATCCGTCGACTTTATCACCAGGAGTTACCCACAGTTATACAGTAAAACCCCACTAATCCGTCACCAACAGTACCGAAAACATAGTTGGAACACAAAAAAGGTCGGGTTACCAGAGGAACACATTTATTTAAATAAAAACCTGATAAAACTGTAGTTTAAACAGAAAATATTGCCATATGTAGTTTTACAGATGTAATATTACTGTAAACCATAAATAAAAGTATACTGCGATAAAAATACTCACAGTAAATGAAGATAAACATAAATTGTATATTCATGAAACACCACAAAACACAATGATCGTTTATCTATGATTCACTACGAACGTCATGAAACACTATACTGTAGATTTCATGTTCTCTGCGTTGGTCGATAAAAGTCTAATGTTCTTTTGCTTAGCAGGCGACAATCTCGATTTTGCTGCGATGTTCCTCAATTTCCGTATCCACAAAATGTTCATTGGTGTAGACAACACCGTAAACAAACACCGATAAGCGACGGCACGGTCGGACTAAGCGAAGAGTCGGACCATCCGAGGTCGGATTAGCGGGGTTCTGCTCTAAGTTTCGCGGTATTATTCTTTCCTTGTCCTTTTTTCCAAGATCAAGGTCTAAGTGAAACAATCTTGGGATTGAATAACTAATAATGATTAAAGTCGTAGGTCCATTCGCGGCGATTATTCATGTGAATGCTTTTGCGTATGGTTATCTAGTTTGCTTTCACAAGCTCTTTGAACGATGGAGTCATTTCTTCCTCACTTTCGCCTTCTTCTATACACACATGCCCATCACGCCATTCCCTTTGGGGTTAGGCTAAGTCAAATAATTTAGTTATTACCGCTAGCCCTAAAAAAACTTGCTCCCTTTTAATAATATCCTTCATAGTGATTGCATTATTATGATATAGTTATAGTGATGTGGCCTTCTTAACTTGGGATACTTCACTTCCCCATCTAACTATCCTCAATCCCTCTTTCTCCCGCTCACCTTTTTGTGTCTCTGACAACACCCAATTAAGTGATAAACTTTCCCTGCCTCTTGATAGAGTACGGACATTGCCAATGGGGTTCTTGCTATTCCTCCAGGTGAGCGAAGTAAGCAAGAGCCTAGCCTTTATCATTAGGAATTTAGACATGGCTAGCATATAAATTTAAGCTAAGTAAAGTACACTAGACATCTTTCCACCAATCATTTTTTATTCGTGTACCTGAATAATATTTTGGTGAAAAGATGTGCTATAGCGTACTGCATGAATTTCCTCATAGTTCAACCGGAAACAAATCCAATACATTGGGCATGGTTAATGATTTTTTACTGCCCTAGAAACGTTGGTCTTTTGGGCAATCACGCGGAGTAACCGGAAAGTAGAATTTAAAGGTACTTTAGAGAAAAATAAATTAAAAGGTTATACATAAATATGGCGTGGATATTTGTACCATAAGGAACTGTCATGATGCGTTAGGAATGTTGATGTTTGTTGCGCCAGAGAGGAAGACAGAGAGGGAAGACTCGGAAAAGATGAAAATATGGTGTGACAGAAGACCCGAAAAAGATGGAGTTCAGAAACCGGCGGACAGTCCTGCTAATAGAGGCGCTTGAGGTAGAATCCTGAAAGAGACTTAGGTCCCCGAAGGACTGTAGCGCGAGAGAAAGAAGAAGACATCAATTTCTGCCTTCCGCGGCAGGTAGATTAGCAACTTGCATATCAGGTAACCATAAGTTTGCAGGCTCAAAACACGTCCCGGCAGATATGACGAGATTGTCTAAGGAATATGGTCATGATTGGCTTGACGGTGAAATTAAAACTTTAAATTTGGGATACATAAATATTCCGATATCTACTAATAGGTATTACTGCCATTCCAAATTCCTTGTTGGCCACCCATTAGAGGAGACAACCGATCGCTGAAGTCATCTGAGCCATTATGAGCAGGTGATTTGGTTGGCAAAAGCAGAATTTCATGAGGGATGGAGGAAGCGTTGGGGGAAACCTGGCGTCATCGCCAGCTCACGAAGAAAAAAACCAACGGTGCAAAGAAGTCCACAGTATAGCGGCCCATTCGACGGTCGGAGCACTGCAAATGATATGCAAAAAGCACTTCTATGTATATGGATGAGGATTTCAAAGGCACATTTTCCTTCAAATCGGGATTCTAACCCGAAAACTCGTGGTGGAGGGCCATATGACGAAAATAATTGTCTGATTTCCAACGGTCTCAGAGTTTCCAGTTTACCAGACATTTCATTCTTCAAAAACTTCACCATTATTTCCTCGTAACCCAAACGTAGCGTGATAGCAAGTCATCTCGGGTAGAGAAGTGGAGTACTTCTCAGGATAAACCCTTAAAGCGTGATGCTAGTTGAGCGAACGGTGAAGTCAGTCTCAATGGCATCTAAGTTATCAGATGCATGGTTTTTTCCTGTAAAATTCTAATGATTTACTTTAAAATAATAATCAACATGACATCTGAAATATTAGTCTTTATTTCCTATCTATTAATCAGACTTAAGATCTGAGTAATTATATCCAAATAATGCTCCTGTAACATATGCTTCTTCCTAACCAAAAACTAGTAACCAAGTTCTACTCGAGTAAATAACGTAACCAGAGTAAAAGTGTAAAGTATCTATTTCCTTTTAATGTGTTTCTAACTATCCCTTTGTATTTCAGTTGCACATGATTCAAAATGAAATCACTATTGACGTGCTGTCGGTTTTTCAGACCGGGAATCCAGAAAAAATATTCCAAAAAAACTATTTCAAAGAATCACATAACCTTGCCACTTCGGAAGAGCAACATTTTCAATTAATTTGGAACTAAATGAAGTGCAAATGACTACTCACTAAACAGAATGAGAAAAAATGATAATTCATAGGACATAGAGATTTGTGAGGTCGACATTACAGTTAGGGGACTTAGGTTACACGTTACGATAATACCATAGCAATAGGATCACATTCAATTCTTAAGTCTACTAGTGATATTCCGCCATCACCATCACCACCAACCTGTTTTTTTTCTGTTCTGTGCCTGTGTTAGTCATTGTGTGTATTATTTTCTCTCCGAGGATTCCCGCATCGCACCGCTAGCCAAAATTCTCCCTGATTCCCTCTTCCTCCTCCCACCCCAAGCATCGCTACCTCCTCTCTCTTTGCCGCAGTAGTATCGACGGGAGAGAGAATCGATTCCTCGTTTTAGCATTATATATATTTGCACATTTTTGCTTTCTCCCCACCGCCAACACCATACCAAAATACCACCTCTCCCTCAGAAAACCCTCAAAAGCTCCTCCCACCTCCCCTCCCCCGCAACCCCACCTCCCGCCCGGCGAGGAGTCCCGCCGAAGAATACAAAAAAAGGAACTCTCGCGTGTCATTAAAAAACTGGCCAGGATAATTGGCGATGGGATGGAATTCCTTCGATCCGTCAATGGGCTTTCCGCGTTTGTGGGTGCGGGAGGGTGGGCGGGGGCGGTGGGGGTTGGAGGAGAAATGGTAACGGGGTGGGGATCGTGGAAAAAGGGTATGGAGGGTAGGTTGGGAGGGGGTGGCAGGAGTTGGGGGGGGAGAGGGAAGGTGGGAGGGGGTGGTATTAAAAAAAAAATAAATATCTGTATAAAACTACCGGGACCGCTCCTCACGATCGCGTTCCATAATTTTTCGCTGTTCGGCGGGGCATTAGATAATCCGTGCTGCACTTTGAGGGGATTCCACCCCCTCTAACGCCACCCACCCAACCACCGCCCAAGCAGACCACCCAAAACCAGACCACGCCCACAATACTATATCCACCCACTATATCTCTCATCCTCCTCGTCCTCCCTCTCGTTTTCTAACTCTTTCCCTCCACACTCAACCCCCTCTTCCCCCCCGGTCAAATAAAAAAAATCCTCGTTTGTTTATTATGTTGTTTTTAATATACTTTTTTCCCGCGATCTTTTCCTTTCCTCATCTCAACCTTCCTCCATGCCGAGCCATCAACATTCTTTTTAGAGTTCAACCCTCACTGCAAATAATATTTACTCGCTTTAAATTCTCCTCCTTTCCCGGCAGTGCAGGGAAGGTACAAAATATAAATCGAGTAGAATATTTTTACATGCAGAAAATTATAATTTGTATCTAACAAGAGAGGGGGGGGAGCAGCGTGGAGTGGCTCTGTCGATCAGTAGTAAGGGAAACACTGAGTGAATCGACAGAAAGGTAGGTTGAGAAATGAGTGAGGGAATGAGAGATTCATGCATTTTTTATCACGCATTTTGTTTTTCTTTCTTCTGCTTAATTTTTATATATTCGTTTTATTTTTTACTTGGGGTGGTGGAAGTTTCGCGCGCTCCCAGAGGTGGTGGGGGTGGAGAATACGCCGCCCGACACGCGTCGCCGTCTCGCGCCACTGTGTTGTAAAAAAAGAAGGCCACTTCCGGTTGCCTCTCCGCGCACGCGCCGGAGGATTCGCAAAAACACCCACCCCACCGGCAATGGTCTCTCCAAAAAGTTCGGGAGCCGCCCTGTAGAGGTCTACCGCGCGCCGTCCGATACCCGCCCGGGAGATTCCTCGATGTAGTTCGCCTTATCCCCAAATAGATGTCGCTAGCGTCGCTCTGAGTTGCTCGGATGCAGCTGTCGACGCTGCTGGTCGGCAAGAGAGAGGCAGGCAAGGGTTCTGGGCAGCAATGATACTCAGGGAGCGATGAGGAAGGGATCCGCGCGTCTTTTTCCACAGCTGCGGGCTTCGTTGAGTTTCCCCTAAAATGGGACACGATTTCCGGAGGAACTAGTCACAACATGGTCTGGAATCATCAGTCGATCTAGCTCGGGTTTACCACAAGGTAAAGAGACAAAATGCTTTATTTTTTTAGTTTATCCCTGAATGTATGTAATAAATGAATTTCCCTGCGCCCGGTTGAGAAGACCAAAAACCTGTTTTATGAGTGTACGCGTTGATTCCGTCAAATTTTCTAACACGTAGGTAAACAGTGCCACGCTGAAGATCAATATGCATTAGCTTTTATTAAAAGCCGAATTGTTGCAATGGTAGTGAAGATTTTATTCGACGAAATGAAATAATTAATACTTCCACCTTCGTAAAAAAGTCTATTTGAGCGGTTGTATCGATTTAGCGACTCGCAAAAATATTGTAAATGAACCCGTTCCTAAACAGCAATTGGGTTAGGACAAAATTTACTCGCTTTCATTATACACTATATGTAGCAGTAATCAACGAGATACCTCAAGCTGAAAACAAATTGAAAGCATGTATTTCTGGATTTGACAATATATGTCGCCATCGCTATTGAAAAGCGCATTTATCTATTTTACTGTAAAGGTGGAATTACGCAACGGAAGTCGTTGTTACGTTCAATTAAACTTTCAACTAAAACCTTAATTACGGCACATCAAAATTATGGAAAATATCCAACGGTTTTGAAGCTTCCAGTTTTTGAAGAAGTAGTCTCACAAATCTTGATTTTATAGTAAGAGAGAACAATATTTTCATCACTATAAACTCATGTTGCACTGAGTATGACAAGCTTTAGTAGCTCAATATGACTAATTGCCAGAGGCCATCTATAACCCTGTCACCTCAAGTATTATTAAAATACGAATATGATACATTTATGCTGTTCAATTTTCGATGAAAAGTTTATCTCTTAGTCTAAACGCAATATTATCACTCCTAGTATTTTGTTTAAACAGCGATCGTGAGAATATATCGTGAAAATACTAAGATTACTATAGGCCTGGAACGATTCACAATACAGAACTGTAATGTTTACGATGGGTAAAATCAAGTTTTTCTGTCTTTCAGCAATACTACTTTTCGCTGTTTTCTTTCCAAGTTATTATTAATGATTCTTAGAGATAATGCTAAGTGAACATGAGTGACTAATTAAATGCTTTATTTTAGAAGATTTTGGGGACCTAGATAAAAATGACAATTGAATATTTAATTGTTTAACGTCCATAAAGATGTATAACAGGAGAATCCATAGTTAGTATTTGGAGCAAATGAATCACCGTAACTCACGTTTAACATTTTCTGCTATGACCGCAAATGTTTACTTGCATGATATTAAAAATTTCATACGAGTGTAAAATAGATGAAATAGAATATTTCTGGAGAACCGGTGTTAGGGAATCTAAAAGAAAATCTTTTCAATACGATTTTGGTGTACCATCTCTCACAGTTTCCGCTAAACATTCGCCGTTCAGTTTCACCCTTCAGCCAGATTTCAATGCTAAATCTGTCTTTCTTTAAAATAAATCTTACTCTGTACAGTATTATGATTATTTCCCAATGATAATTTCTCGTTTTCAAGAGTATTTACAATATTAGTTAACCAGTTAAATTCAAATATCGAAATGCCGCCATGCAGACCATGTTTTTGCAGGAATATATGCCGTACATTATCGATGAGCACACAGTTAAGGAATCAAAATTTATTTATGTTATCATTGAATATTCAAAACACAACAATAATTTTATATTTTACAGAAGGAGTAGTGGAATTTTTAGACTCTGTTTCAAAAAACCATTGACACAGCCAGCTATTCTACTCTGCGAATGTAATCAAGGGAGAAGTAGAATTTCATTTTACACCTCAGGAGAAGATGCCGCTCTAGTCTGATTGTACTCTAGTTTACTGGGTACTTCTTAGAATTAACTTGAATTGAAAGGTAAACAGGTTATGCACGGTAATTAAAAGGGATTGATCGGGTTTTAAATTCCTGTTTTGCATTATGTACACAAAATATTGAATGATATGTAAGAAGGATGGTAAACTGCCCATGTTTTTCTAGACATTACAAATGTTCGACGTGTTCTATTAATAACACTACACAAGTAATGCAATTCGTCACGGAAACGCTGAACCACGCCAGCGTTGTGTTGCTGGTCACCTAAATTTGACAATGAGGTCCCTGAACTCGTCAAATGCAGATGATAAAGGTGACACGTATACGGAAGTCTTTGAATACTTGAAAAAGAGAAAAGCACTGACTCTAAGATGGGAAGACATAAACATATCTGATTAGCGTCAAGACAACTTCTGCAAATCGCCCTCTCTAGCAGATAAGAGAGCTCATGAATCAGGCAGCGATGCACGATAATTTGCCAGTGACAATAAGTTAGAGTATGAAGTTGTGGCAGAATGAAAAAGTTACAAGTACTCTTTCGTTCTGTGAGTATTAAGAAATTTTGCGTCCTTATGCTAAGGAATTATAAAGCTATAAACCCAGATATATTAATGAAAATCCTGTTCAGAAGGTAACAGTTTATTATTAACAGATGGGGAAACGCTGTACCCGGCAAATAATTATTAAAGGAGTTATAAATAGAATGCCACTAGGTATTTAGCCCCTAAGAATGACAGCTGATTTAAAGTTAAAGTTTCCTTTGCAAGTAAAGTAAAAATAATAATGAACATGAATAAATATTACAGGAATTAGCATTAATTAAGCAAGTGCATCATATTATTTGAAGGCCGACAATACATACACGCTACTTCACTGTAATTTGTTAGCACGTAATCAATATTAGGGCTTTTCCTGTTTTATTATGACAGATCTGCTAGGATATTTGCAACATTAGATGTTTAAAACTGCTACAGAACCCAGTACACCTTCTGAAACGCTTATGATAACTTACGCTCAGTGATTTTCAATGAATACTAACGCTACGTAAGATTCGAAACATTCCTTGCACATTTAACTACGCTTAAACATATCTATGAATATTTTACTAGGATATTTATACGCTTTACTTATATATACTACTTTATATTCAATATAACGAGACTACCAGAGCAAATCCCTGAGTAAATCTCAGTTAAAGAGCGCATGAATTGCATATGTGGATAATAATTGTAGCTTAGTTATGAATTGAAGGGAATGTGTTCACCTGATGGTATAGAACCACTTTACCTCAAATTTATCATTAACAGTGGATCAGAACTGAACATTCACGTAAATGTAAAGCTAAAGGAAATTTGGCCTATGATGCTTCAAGAGAGCAGTACAACGTCCTGGCAAAATAATGCACGTCTTAAAGCCATATTATATGGAAATATTTGCATACAGATTATGCTATGCTTGAGTGTTTTTACTTATGTTGACAATAAGGTCCCTAAACACAAATCTTAATGGAATTTTAGCAATGTTACGCATTGGTACAAATACTGAAAAATCTTCTTCGATAGGTGTCCCCGGATGAATATCATTGTGACAGAATCTGATTACACAGTGAGACAGTTAAGATAAAATAAAATTGAAGAAGTTGAAAGAATGATGGCGCATATGAAAGGATAAATATGACATTTTACTTCGGAATTTTGAGAAAGTAAAAACAAGGTTACAATTATCAGAGAAACAATGTATTTCAACCTCTCATGATCTCAATGATCTCAACCTTATTCGGGGATAATTCACGCTATATGGATCATTTTCACAATTAGCCGTTTTGCATGAATGTTACGCATTTCGTTTAATCCTACCAAATAACAGGCGTTAAAATGCCCGGAGAGGATCAGGTTGTGTGGTGTTTAACCAAAAATAAAATCGTAAATATTGTAATATTATATAAGAGGTTGAGTTCACGTAGCCGAGTTATAGTCATTTCATTATTACTGTCGTCTAGCACAAACATTGTTTCTATCAGTCGGCATAGTATTTCTTTTCTCAAAACGGATGATATACTATTTTTGCTCATGCACGGTACTTGATACTTGTTCACAATTTCCACATAAACATTTGTAGCATAAATACACCGTATATGTTTGTTATCAATAGCTCTTTCGATAAAAATAACCAATGAGACATGAATTTTCAAGACCAACTACATAAGCAACAGCTCCAAAGCTTATGATACATATGTGCTTGAATTAGCGTACTTTTAAGTCAAGTTTTGGAACACTACATAGTAAACATAATGCAAAGCGCAAAAAACGAAAGGTGAATGCAGAGAACAAGGATCACCACCCATAAGACATGAAGACAGACGTATTACAAAACTCAAAATGAAGTCACTTATAGGGTGGAAGCGACTTATAGCAGTTTAGTTAAAAAACAATTGCAAAAATCGAAACTTGACGCGTTTCCGATGAATAAGTAAAACAATGCGAAAAAGCTCGCCTGTTCAAACAAGAGGAAATAGGATACCTGAGAAGAAAGCAAAGGACAACGTTTTCAAAAAATCTTTCCTCCTGATTCTTTTATTCACTTTTAGCAAAACTCGGTCTTCAAGCTCAGCGTTAGGAAAATTACACTGGTAAATGAAGGCAAGCGTTGCATGCTCCGTGAACGAGCGCTACGGGCAATGACAAAAGGAAACCAAGTCTGTCACTATCTTTCACCACCTCACTCATTTCCAATGCGAATCACCTTGTGTGAGTTTCACCTCCGACGAGCAAAGGGAAAAGCATTTGTTCCCAAGAGATGCATTATCTTTTTGTCGATGGTTATAGTTCCTTTTTTTAGTTCATGCGAAGTGTAAGGTGAAACTGTGCTCGCCTTTCACGAGCATGGCGTAATTTCAAAGAAGATGTTGAGCTAACGACAAACAGATCTATTCAAACGACAAACTTCAAGATCTCTGAACTTTTTTCGCTGCAACAAACTAACTCCCTGATAATTCGGTTAACGACCTTTCACAAAGTTGCCAACTCTTTTAATACGTGTTCGGCACGCGGAAAACTGTGAAAAATGTGAGCTTTAACTCAATACAATATATAGTATACTGTCTGTAGTCAGAGTGAGCTTTTTAGGAACAATGCACATGAATTAGATAGGAGAGTTGACAGTGAATTGCTTCCTGATTGAAAATACTATATCCTTACTATGCTGAATCATATTATAGGTTCGTAAAGACTAATGCTATGGTCAGTCGTTCTGTTTTGTGGTGGAATTTAAAGTTACAATAGGCCAAGGAACTTCTCAAATTATTAAACGTTTCCATATCAAAGATAAGAGTATTTACACTAAACATTTAATAATTAAATTTCAGATATGAGTACCGAGCAGTTCGAATAAAAATTGCTTGAGACGGTCATAAGTTCTAAACTCATAAGTTATCTAGGTGATCACTACTACCTTTTTATAAGAAAATAAATTAATTAATTTTTTCTTGATATCCAAAATTTTTATCCCTCACTTGACTTGCTTTTTCAAATCAGACGTAAATTAACCATATTTTCCCATCCGGATATTAGTGATAGTTCTCATAATTGAGATTATTATTATTTTGAATTTATATCGTATTATAAACTAATCATCATCCGGTTCCGGAATGTATCCTCCCATATAACGCAGAGTTTTCTCGCATTAGCGTTAAAATCAAATTAAATCAAGCTGTAAATGTTTTCATCCAAAACGAGTTGATCGACCGAGCGAAAGATGTTAATCGTAACGGGAGTAAAACGCCACATTTCTCGGCTCTAGGCAAGGATTGACCAACCCTAGGTTCTGCAGTCCGATTATATTGCTATAGGTAAGTCTCCATAACCTTCAACTAGGGTGAAGTCAAATTCTTATTCTTCCAAGAAAAAGAAAGTATGTATATCATTTGATTGAAACCGCTCCGAAAATGTTGAACGACCCGACATAGAACAAATAAAACTATATATTTTATTTTTTCACGTTTTTCGTTACTGTGACGGAAAAAGCATAAGTATTTATTGAGTGCAAAATATGAATAGTTAAGTGAAATAGAATGAGTAAGTAGTGATACGCCCTTAACAACTGGAATGATATTGTGGACTAAACAATATTACATCAGAAACTGCATGAGGCATAAAGTATTTTCTTCCATCGGCCAGTGGGCACGATTAATAAGGCAATTAATGAGAAGGCACTGTGGAAGGCATTTTCCACTCCATGTCATGATCATTTTCTTCAGCTTCCCCACCCTTATTATTCGTTATAATAATAGGAAATATGCAACGTGTGTAGCTACTACGCGGGGGCGGACTAACTAACTCTCGGCTCATCCAGGACATTCTGTAACGCGGCGCTACTCCGTTGCCTACACATAACCAAGTCGCGATGTTTGGACGATGTCATAGAGCTACATTTGATGCACGAACATCATACCCTCAGGGAAGTTATGAATAATTGTGTAGCTGTTGATGCACGGGCAACGTCCCCTCTCACACTTCCTAGCCATGCGGTCGGTGGCCTCCTAAAAACGGAGGCAGCAAATGAAGAATGCTCTCCCTCCCGCCTAGTAAACCCCTCGTCAACCGAACTCTCTCCTAAGGCATCAGTATTGTCCGATATGATAAGATATGACGTGAAGCGCCTTATAAAACGGTAAGGATAGGTACGGATTGAACAACTAAATTGCGTATTCTAAAAATTTATTTAGAACTCGGATAGTGTAAGAGCTAACCAAAGGGGCAACAAACCATTCGAAAGAGCCATGTTGACATTGTAAGTTAAATGATAATTTTCTAGTTTATGACGCCATCATAAATCATCAGATGGCCGCCAAGTACGGGTATAAAGCACGTGTAGCCGCAAGCCTAGAATAAGTGTAGAATGACGTAAAATTGCACGAGAAGTTGGTTAGCGGGCTAATGTGAAAGCGGTTAGACTATCCTAACGGTGAAACCAGACAGAACAAAAATTAATTCACTAGGAGTAAAATCACCAGTGGGAAAATATCTAGATTTAACCAAAATAAGAAATTGAATGCGCAGAGAGATATAGCTGAATGAATATCGAATTCTGAATATATGAAGCCCAGCTTGTCAACAATGGAACGTTCGAGCTAATTTCATTTACGCATTACAACTCATGAACATCCCTAATGCATAAGTAGACGTCTCACGCAGTAAAGACCGACAGTGGTTGCCTGTTACTTTTTTCACACATTGCTCCGACGAAATCCTAATTAAGTGTGGTCGTCGATGGTAGTTACGCATACAAGTCTCTGCCTGATGGACTAATTTATAACACGCAAGTTTCAGGTATTCACGGTAGATATGATTTTGGTCCAAACTACGTGTGTAAAACATACTGAAGCTAAAATTTTAGAGATTAAAAATTGGAAAGATTAGAAAACAGATAAATACATTCTTCCCACGTATCAATCACGACTTTAAGAGAGAAATTAATCCTCCCAAAAAGCTGGTACGAAGAAATATTGGCATAAATAAGTAATGGTAGATGGAAGAATAGACGGTAAACTAAACAGAGAGAGGCCAATCTTCAGACCTGAGGAAGGTAAGAATGCGAGTGACTCCGTAAAGGTATTACCGTGGCTAGTCACGGTATCCTCCTTCACCTGAGGAAGGAAGCTGAAAATAGGACGAAACGATCGCCCAGAATATGAATCAACGCGGAGGGAACACCGATAAACAAACAGACCGTGATCTAAAAGATTCCGTAAAACCTTTCATCACGAACTCTGAAGGAGACCAAATACGGAAAACCTTTAAAAAATCACGCGGGATTTTATATAGGTGACATAGAGACTGAAGATGTTGTCACTGTTCCAGAAGTTCTTGAGTACTGTGGTGGGCATGCAAGAGGAGAGATTCCCCATGATGTACTACCCATGCAAGCGCTTGTGCACCATTTGGCAAAAGAATAACCCTGAATGGGTTCATCGGAGCATGACAAAGAAGTAGGAGAAGAAATGGAGGGAGTGTAAGACCTGAGGAAGATGAACGTGGGAGAACTAAGACAGTCCCGTAGCACATAGATAGTTTTATGGAGGATGAAATGCCCTACGGCCTGGTTTTATTACTCATTACCTACTAGCTGATTCATAAAGTATTGGCTAGAGGGGCAAGATAAGCACTACGGAAATGATCCCGTAATAAATAACTTCCGAAATGATTTATATAATGTTTACTTCTTCCATTACTGATGCAGCCGTAAGTTCCTCCCACATTCAATTGTTTATCACTCTGATGTGTACATGGTACTATTGTAGTACTAATAATTATACTGAATTAATAATACTAATAATTGTGTACATTGTCGTTATTTTAGTTTAAATTCATCGAAGTTATTTGAAATTTCTCACCACGAAGTACCTTCCCGCCACTCATAGCTCTCCATCACCACGTCATGGACCGCAGAGCTATGTAGCGCGGTGAAGAGTCTTGTCAAACATGAGAGCGATTAACGATAACAAGCCAACACCTGTTTCATCGCCCGTGACCCTTTGGCAATAGACAAATCCTGAATGGCTCCCTACGAGCACGATGGCAGCATTGGGAGAAGGAAGGGAGAGTGCGTAAGAACGGGATAAGATGAGCGTATGAGTAGACAGTCCCGTAGTGTCTGGGGAGAGGGTGAACACAATGCGCAATGTCGTGGAGGGGGAAGTGTCCTCCGGCCTTGTTCTCTTGCTCATTACCCACTGGTCGCTTCAGGTGCGGCACCTGCTTTGCCAGTCGCTCGGGCAATCGCCGGCGACGTCGCCGATACGCGGTGCCGGCCTCCCCCGGGCCGCCGACGCAGGGGGAGCCGGGTTGCGCGACGCCCAATCGCCCGCCCCGATTCTGGTCAATCCGGTTATCGGCGTGCCATCGCATCGCCCATCGATGAGGCAGGGCTCGCCGGGAGAGTGAGGTGGGGAGAAAGGAGATAGATTATTAGGCCCCCGTGAATGCGAATGAGGTGAGGAAGGTGGGGTTTGAGGCCTGGTAAGAAAAGGCAGTGTGTTTAAGTCAATGATCGATAAAGCGGCGTGCAGAATTTACCGGGAGAGGGTACTGGGGGGGATAGGAAACGAGTATTAATCGCTCGTCGTTTGGTGAATCGGTGAGTGAAGTGGAATGTCCTCTTTTGGGTCTGCGCGTTTAGTGGTCGACTCTGAAGGAATCAAGAATGGGGAAGATGCCGAAGAGGAGGTGGGGTTGTGTGTCGTGTAAAGGTAAATGCGATGGACGCCATTGCTGCTGGATCCACTCCCGGTTGTAAGATGCTGTACCGGATTGGGTCCATTGAGGATCCCTACTCACTTTCACCCCCCACTCATCGTCGGTGAGAGGGATCCAATAGGTGATTGGAGTCACTAAAAGTCCACCAAGGATATGTTGAAGTCGAAATGCAAACACAATTAGGCCGTCCTCAGCAGTAGATAAATTTAGAGTCGCAACAACCATCAAAATTAGCTAGCAATTTGAGGTCAGGATTCACCTTGATTAAGGAAACATCCGATCCCTGATGATCTCCTGGGGTATGACCTTAATCATGCATCCTCTCGCGTAGTCATTATTCTATCAAAGGCCTTAAGATGGAGATAACCAATCATAGTTCTTTTATTCTTGCTGTTTTTTGACACCTTATAAATTTATGACACGGAAGAAATGCAATAGATGCTTGACAAGCACTTGACAATGTCGGTGATATTTATATACCAATTACTTTAACGGTGTATCGTTCTCATTTAGTCGCTTCTGTCAGTATAAGAGATGCATTGTGGGATTAAAAATTCATACAGGTCACCCTGAACCCTTCGTGATCTTAATTGTTCAAGTAATCTTCACCTAGCGAGTAGCCTCCCAGTCTCTAGTGGCTCGAAAAAAAGCCCTTCCATCAGTTGGGTAATACCTACATTGGGTTCCCTCCTAGCCATTTTTGAACGAAGCGTAAGGATTTCCTTTGAGCTGTATTCCGTGAATTAAATGCTTTAGCGCAGGATTCGAAATTCTGGCAGTTAATTCGTGATGTGGCCTAACCAAGCAAAGTTACAATTCTCTTTCACTTTTTCATCCGAGAACCCTCCTACTGTTTGCTATGAAGCTCTTTTATGCAGCGAAGCATATGTTTGAAGCACGTGCTTTCCTCATGATTAGTCTGAAGTTGAGATGATTCCAAATTGTACCTACTGGTTCAATATGTAATCTGATACATTCGTATTTCCCGAAGTTACAGACATGGCATTGATTTTATTGTTATTGTAAAACGTGTACTGATATTCATTTAACACGATTGAGTTCGAGCCCCAAATCAAGGCATCAAGAATATACGTTGTTAAAATCGAAGTAAAGAGCCTCTAAGTCCGATTTTACGGTAATTTCTCTTTAGATAAACGAATCTTCAGCCATCAATCAAATTTTTCAGCTACCGTTGGAGTTAAACCTTGCCTTGAATAATAGTTAAAGCATTTCAATAAATAATACGATTTATGTAAATAAAGAATAAGGGGGCCGATCACGCTTCCTTGTGGGACACAGAATGTCACCCCTAAACTGATCAGCACAAATTCCGTCGATGTCTACTTATTGTTTGCGATCAGTCGGAAATGCATATACCCTATCCTCTATGTTATCATTTGATTTACATGCCTATATTTTGAATAATAATTTCTTTTGAAGATAAGATTTGAATGCTTTCTTGAAATAAAAATGTAAGTTAAGTCAATTTCATTTAACAGAGATATTGTTGAGGAAGAATTTGAGCGTGGTATCGCACGATCTACTTTTCCGGAAACCGTGCTCACTGATGCAGAAGTTTCGACTGTTCAGTAAGGTAATGGCAATGCCAACAATTTGACGCTTGAAAATTTTGCGAGAAAGCAATGTTAATAACATAGGATGGTAATTTCCTCGATCTTGAATGTTTCTATTTTCAAGTAATAGAGGGTTATATCTTCCCGTCCTACGGGACTTTTCCTTTCAATAATGATTCGTCAAAAATTATTTCTAGAAATAGTGCATTGCGTAGGGATAGATCCTTGAGTACTGACGCAGTATATCGACTCCTTTTTTGGATGCTTTGCTTTCATAATATAACTGTTTGATCATTCGAGTTGCTACCCATCGATTTATAATAACATAGATGTCAACTTCAGGCTTAGTGTCATCCACTATGTACATGAACAGTTAATATCTTTCATAGAGATCCCTTTGAATGATGATCGGATGCTTTTTTCATTATCTTGAAATTATTTTTTTGTCAAATAAAGAGAAAGAGTTAAACGTCATGATGTTCCATGCTTAAGTATTAAATAGCGTTTGAATTTACCAAAACTTCCAAAATCAGTTTGGTTAACCAAAATAAGTTAGTTATGTGAACTGGAAAATAGCTAAAATAAACAAACAAGAGCTGAAATCAAAGAAAGCACTCCAAGCTATACCACGCGCTAATTCCATTTTGGTAAAGTAAAAAAGTTGAATAGGCAACTATAAAAATTCGAATAGGTGATTGATTATACACGGTATTTTTTGCCTAATGTAAGATATTAGCTGACATAAATGAAGAGCCAGTAAGTTAAAATATTTAGGCTATTTTAATTTAGGTACTATTGTAAATCAAACTATTTCAAATTTTCCTAGAATATTCATTATGAAATTAGCTTTTATTGCATATTAATCCTATTAACGTAGTATTACTTCGCCCATAATTTTAAAAATTTAAATGAAAAGAACATTAAAAAATTTAAATACATCCATTGTTTTATAAATAAATAGAAAATAGTTATTAATTTTTGGAAACCTGGATAAACAACGTCTCACTCCACAGTTCATGACATATTTCTTATTGAGGATACAATTTGTAAAAGAGAAATTAGATTAAACAAATTTTCAGGTGATTTTTTCCTTGCTACTTTGCATAGCATCTTAACTGTAACCGCCGCTTGGACACAAGCCGTTAAGGAATAGCTCTACCTATTAAAAATATGTGTGCTCCTATATTGCCTGCGAATGGCAAGGTAAGCTGAGCATCTCACGGATTGTTGAAGCAAAATAGTTCATTCAGCTAATTATGTCAGATTCTGATTGATTATTGGTAAGTTTATGCGCGTTTTTCCAAACTAGTTTTTTGCATTACATACTAAGGCATAATCAGAGTGTAACAGCTAAAATTTAGGGTTCTGAAAACCCTATATCTTCATTAAATTCTATATCTCACCTATTTAGCATTGATGACACAAGACAAACAAAAATTAAGTTTTCCAGATCGACCAGGAGATATCCAAAGTAGATAGATACAATACTCTTCGATCGCTCAATTTACACCTTCGTTCTTATCCCAGTTACATTCCCAAATGCAATGGCGTAACACCATATTTTTCAATAAAATTGTTTTTAATTTTTTCCCTTCTCTCGAAAAAACCAACGGCAGTTATAAATGCGTGCACTCTGAACAACGTGAGGTATTCTAAAATTCAATACGCAGTGTTAACGTTCTGTCAATTGAAAAATAGTCACAATAAAAATATATCACCTCTGTGTATTGCATGATAATGTATATATAATGCCAATAGTAAATGATATAGAAGAATATACGGTAATTGTTGTAGCTCATATGAAATTTGAAATGAATATGGTAATATAACCTTGTTGGGAGACACATATTGTAGTAGTAGTAGTATTTTTGTTTAACGTGCTTCGACGGCTGAGGTCATTTCGCACATACTGTCTGCCACTTGCAGGCAGGGGAATCAGCACACGGACGAATCGGAGGATCACCCCTCCAAACTCGAGCCGATCCCAACGATGCTTAACTTAGGTTACTGATCGGGAACCGGTGTTTCCATCGTAGCAGGTCGTTGCCCGAGACACACATTCTGAGAAATAATAGCCACATAGGGGCTCTGACGGAAGGAGCAATGGATGGAAAGAGTTACTAAGGAAGAGCAACGCCTTCATGACGATATCAAATGTTTATCTGAAATGGGAATGGAGAGCCCGGAGATAACCAGTCTCTAGAATGATGAACACTGATCATGATGGTAAGCAAGTCGGTAGACTGCCCGGCTACGGATCAGACAGTTATAAGTTCGAATTATTATGTTCTGGACACACACAGAGCGACCTATAGATACCACGGAACTTCTATCCCAGAGAATGAAAACACAATACCTCCACAACCCGTATTGTTGATCTCACGCTTACGGGCTTACCTCTGCACTAAAACTGAGTAAGGATACAGACCAAACAGGTCATCGTTTGATCCAAGGAATGTTCCAAGAAAAATATAACTTGCTCTTGATAAAACGTGTGGTACTCCATATTTGTTTTAAATACCATGTTTAAACTTGTACCCAGAATTCAATGCGTGAGCGTCATCTTCAGGACTAAACCTGGGTTGTGTTTTTATCCATTTTATTTATGTTTTTTTACCCGTTTACCCGGTGTGAAATTCACTCAGAAATTATGAAAAAATTACAAGAGAGATTAGTTTCAAAATTACACAGCATCACGCGAAGGCAGTTGGGAAGGAAAAACCTCTCCTTTCCCGAATGCGTAATTTTTACACAAAATTAGGCAAATATTATGAAACGAAGTTACTTACTTCCTGTACCACGGCCTTATATTTTAACATTTAACATTACTTTTGCGAAAATTGTCGGATTCTCCCGATTTTCTGTTTTTTTTATCGTAGGTTTTCCGCAGCAATCTACACGTTCTTTCTTATTTTCCTATTTAATTTTTTGTGATTGCAATTAAACTCTCCAGAATACCCGCAAACACAACCTAAGTAAAGCATACATAATAAAAATAGGTTGTATATCAAACCACAAATTTTACCGATTGGTTTAAAAACGATTTCTTAATGTTTTTATTAAAAAACATGGCATTCAATCCCTCCTCTGCCACAAGCCATTCGCCGCAACACAAAACCAGTGGCGCCGGAATATTGTCCTGTCAATGCCTCAAACATCACAAGGGAATCCTAGATATCATCGGTGTTTTGGCCATTCTTATACATCAGGCCAGCAAATGTTAATAGGGGAGCTAAATATATAGCAGACCTATGTCCCACTAGCGGGATGAGGACCAATAGGAACGTGGTAAGCACGGTCGGGAACCCAAGGTTGACGTAACTGTGTGATTGCTCCAAAATGCTCTACATTTTTACTGTAGTGAGTAGTAGTAATACTATGGTAACTATAAGTAGATAGTTTCATATTTCACGGGAAACATATTATATATACCCCCGACAGTTGGCAAAAATTGTAGGGCAGGCAGTGTGCAAGCAGAGCTAGCAACGACATATGTATTCATGAAAAACTTGATAGTTTCTACTAGTAGATAAAGCGATACAAAATATCAACTATAATCATTAGCTAGAATAAATTGGGCTACTACTATATTACTAGATGATGCTGTATTTATAGCAGTTTGTTTTACATGATAACCGTATAAAACTTAGAAGTCGTCTCGTTTTGTGAATCACACCGTAAAATCAAAGACACGACTTTTTTAATAGCATATTACACATAACAAAAATGTTCGCTTGGGAATTTGACGCGGAGAAATGTTAAGAGTTAACTCAACGAAATTTAAATTATGTTCACCATCAGTTCAAATGACAGGCAAACATTGAGAACAATTCGGCCACCCTCCAGGGCAGTAAGGAATCGAACACTTGGAAGAAGTGTCATATAATTTTGGCTGCGCTTAATCGACCTCGCTAAAACTAGGAGTGTGAATTTTAGAGGATCACCGTGAAACCAAGTTCGAGCTGAGATGAATACCATATAAAATCTCGTTGGTTGAAGAACTATTTTCAAAGAGCACGAGACGGTAAAGGAGGAGCTAAAATTATGTCAACTCTTCGGGGACGCACCGATACACATAATGAGAATACCCTGACAACTACTTCGAAGAAGTGGAATTCGCGCGTGTAACTCGGCCATTCGCAAGACGGTAACTATTAGTCTGAGTGCACGAGACTCCTTGGGATCTTTAAAACAAATGGAGACCTCAACGGCGTGAAGTAGCAGGGCCACAAGGAGAGAACCTTCCGCGGAGAAAATGTTTATTCGTTCTCTACCTGAGGAGGCTCCAAGAGTCGCCCCCTTCCCTTCGGCGGTGGCAGGCGAGCGCTCAGGCGGGGGGAAGGAAGGAGGCCCCCAGAAGGGGGGGCTTGAGGCGGGGCCGGTGAGGATGAGGAAGAGGGGCGACAAAAGATGAGAGGTTATGCGCTGAGCAGAAGGCGGTTCGGTCGCACGGAGGTAAGACCGCCTGCAGCCGCCAGAAACACAACGGTGGAGCTTAACTTTCCACGGTGATTGGTAGGGCTACCATCAAGGTAAGGTTCCACAAATAATTCGATTAGTGTCCGGCTCAAGTTTTTGAAATCTCATCGTCACGCAAAAGATTAACTTTGTAAAAATTTCATGTAATATTTTAATAACGACCGGTTTCATCCATCAGTGGACATCATCAAGTCCTAATGATACCTACTGTTGAGCTGATGAATTGGTTGAAATTAAAAGACGACTTCATGATGTAGATTGTTGGATGATACAGGTCGTTATTTAAAAACTCCGGGAAAAAAGTTTTTTTCTTATGTGCTATGCTAAGTTAACTTTTGTTACTTATATGTATGTGAACTTATGTGTATGAATACTATGTATTCTTCCGCAAAGTATTGCGGAACTTTAATTTCGAGAACTTCATTGTGGAAATCGGCGCGTGAGTTCAATGCGTGTTTGAGCTAGGAAACGGACATGATACAGAGAGGAGCAGGAAGAGCAGGTTTGATGAACATATTATGAGTAAGAAGGTTTGATATCAAACAATTGGTGACTTATAGAGGAGGTTCATTGCAAGGTGTATAAATTGCATTAGACACGGGGATAATTCATTTTTGCTCTTATATCTTGTACCGAACAATGCAATTTAAACGACAATTCGAACTAATGCCATAAGTGGTACTCGGAGGAGTAAAATGGAATGCGAGGTCAACAACCACCGACAAACCTTTGCAAGACCGATTTATACAAAGAATTGTTACTTTTCAAATTAAGTTGAATACTAATATTAATGGAGACACGAAGAGTTGAGATGGGTTATATCAGTCATAAAACTGTAGATAGAGGAGGAATTGAAACTTCTAAATGCAGGAAATATCTTCATTACGTCATTGTATTGTTGGCGACGATAAAATACCAATAAAAATTAGAGCATTCCCAAAGGCATAGATACTTATAAATCCTCAATTTGTTACTGTTGGCGAAGCACCAGCAAATTTTAATTCTTCACCTACGCTGAAAAATTTAATATGGTAGTAGCAATATAAGGCACAGAGATGGAATATGTTTAGCAGTGCATAATTTGACCATACTAATATCTAAACACCAGGAAATTATTGACTGCAATATTTATCTGCCCAGACATTTACTTTTAGATAAACCAAGATACTATTACGGTCACTTTCCTCACGTATCAAAATCTTATGTTCCTTAGGACTCAGTTAATTTCAAGAAACACAAAAAGTATATCATAAGTTAAGATGGTAAAAAATATATTCTTAAAAACTCCTTGAATGCTCGCAGATACAGCAATATGGCCAGACCCCGGTAACACTACGCACAATGTGATTGATTTTGACAATACTAGGCTTTTAGAAAGAGATCTGCTATGTAAGTAAATATAGAGGGGTCACGGGTTAACCATTGGCATGAAGAGAGATCGGAAATCCCATTTTTAAGCTAAAAATAAGGGGACATTGGGAGGACGACTGGCCTTTTCCAAAAAAACTAAGACAACATGCAAACGGTAATAGACTTTTTTGGAGTGATAAGAATCCAATATTCAATTTCAAAGTGAACACAACTATAAACTTCACACTGAGAGAATGATTTCATGTTGATAACGCGTAAAGAAAAACATTTTTGGCGTGGTAAACCTTTGAAACTGCGTTATACATGTTAACACTGCATTGCGAAGAAATGTAAAAATTAATTAATGCTTGGAACCAGAGTGCAGGTACGAGGAGGTGGATTTCTTTTGTAGTACGAATATGGATCCCTTATCCCTATGGATGTTTTTGGTTCATCTGCGTGTGCCAGCGTTATGACGACAAACGTTTTCTCCTCCGTTACAGGAGGTGTCTTCAGGTCGAACTAGAGAATAAGTAGCAATGTAATATTAATATAAGAGTACTAGGAATAAGTTTGCGGCACATAATATCTAGCTGATCCGAAGCATTATTAAGTTCATCGCCTAGAAAACGTCTGATGCATTTTCGTAAGCACCCATAACGCGACCGACTGATGACCATTATGCAAATATACTCGGTTGACTAATTAGTTCACTCAGCTAGACTTACTCAGCAATCCATTTCAGAAGTACAGGTTTACGCATTCATATAAACTAAAGTTCCAGTGTCTATTTAAAATGAAATTAAAAAAATTTAAATTGATACTATTTCCTAAAAACATTCAGAATCTTTAACATGGCTAGAGTCATAGTTGGGATTAACGATTTAAAAAATAAACTATTAAAATAAATCGTTTAAAATTCAGTTAACTATTTAACTTGACCGTTCCTCTTTTTGAAGAGTTAAATTTTAACTTATAATCGTTAAAATTATACATTAACTGATACAAAAGTAACTTCAGTAAATTTTTTTCGTTAATTTAAGCAAATGTCGACCTGTTCGAATTTTCTTTTCTTCTTTTTTCAGACAGGAAAGATCGGATGTCCGATATAAATTTTTAAATTTGAATGTTATTTAAGTTAAATGACTTTTTAAGTAAAAGTTAAAGAATTTTTTTTAATTTGAAGTTTGGATTTATTTCATCCCAATTGCGAAAAATAGCTTTTAAAAGTTACATTTTAAATGTCCCTTTAAAGTAACTGCGAGAGTAACTTTTAACGTAAAATTTGCTTTTTTTAAACTCCAACTTTAATCAGTTACTTTTTCAGAAAAGTAACTTTTAACTTGAACTAGTTACTTTTTGCAGAGATTAACTTTAACTTTAATCAGTTAATTAATTTTTGTAACTTTCGCAACTATGGCCAGAGGTGACCAGAATTAAGGCCCTCAATTGTGGAGATGAGATGAGGTTACTTCAGATTTTTGCCCTAGGTACTGGTGCCGAAAAACCGGTTCATAGTCTTCTTGACCTACGCATCACGGACTATTAGTGAGAGGATGACCTGCGTTCTACAACCCGATCAATATATTCATTTCCCTAGAGTAAAAACCAGTTTCGCTGCGGCAGATCAAGGTAGCCATTGGTGCTGTAAAGTAGTGCCAATGCCCTCAATGAAATCGCGCGACGCATCGTTCCGGTCTGATCGCACGTTACGGGGTTGATGTGGGTTAGAAAATATCAGTTTAACATTTTTTAATCATTTAATATAGGTACGCTGGCGAGGAAAATTTTTCTGTGGTAATAGGACAATGAAAACCGTGATGCGGTGATTATTTCCTGTGACGCAAAGCGCTCAAATCGCTTGCAAGTCATTAGTTTTCCAACAACAATATTCATCGAGAATCGGTGTAAATACACATTTTGAGAGAAGTAAACCTGTAAAATAGGCATTTCAATTTCACTTTTCAGGAAGAATCGTTAAACTTTATCGATAAATAAATTTGATTGTTTCAGGCTTGACTTCATGGAAGTGATAAAGTGTGGAAAAGTATAACGTTTTTTTTTATTAAAAATAGATATTTATCGATAAACACGAAAAACGTCATTCTATATTTAAGTTTCACTCTACTGCGATGTGGCACGCCATTGAGTAAATATTTACGTGATCGTATGCATATTTTCGCTAAGCTCTCTAATAATTTACTTATAAAGTGAAATTATTTAATTTTAGTTAACAAGATGCATAATATAATATAATGAGTATAAATAACCATATTTTCGTAGGATTATGTGTATTATGGACTGCTTTTGATTTCAATTCAATTTCATACACCTTTCCCTAAGTCCATTCTCTCTCGTTCAAATGTTGATTCTACCGTAACGCGTAAGTTACCATACGAAACAACAGTAGAGGCTATGCATGTAATGCAGCCCTAATATCATTATCAAAGCACGCATTGCTTCAAACATAACTAAGCCCGAAATCTTAACAAGTTGATTCACTCGGAGACTAAGTATCGCTGTGGGAATGAAAAAACAAAATAAGTTTATTTTTTTGACGTACTTATTTGGTGAAGCAAAATCCTAGTATCGGGATTTCATCCAAAGGCATAGAAATCATGGTACTCTTTTTATGTGAATAGATTCCCCCCGACGTTTTCTGTATCTTTGAGTTTGAGCAAATATCTCCCATTTGTTACTTGAATGATCATTGTAAGGGAGCAATTAAAATTGGGCTCTATGGAAACTGCAGAGATAACATGTAGGAAATGCCGTTGTAAATGGCATAAATTATGTATATATAGGTATATAACATAGGTTTCCGTGGGGCTAAGTTGGATGTTGGTTCTTCATGGTTTTCCATCGCATCAATATTTCTTGTAGACAATATTTTGCATTCAATCCTGTAAGCTTCTTCAGGACAGGCTCTTCTACAGGCTTCTTCAGCCGGATCTCAAGAAAGCTGCAGAATAGTCGGAAAATACTGTCTACAAGATGGAACGACGCGTCGGAAAAGCCATAAACCGAAAGTTACAACTTGCGGTATTAGAATTAAATCATGTGTAGATTTCTTTTCAGTAAAATTTCTCAAAAATGGTTGGTTTTCAGCTAAATATTGATAATAATATTATTTTACCACTCATGGACAATCTGCAATTGAAGAGTATTTATGATTCCATTACAAATACATCATAAACCATCAAGTGATCAAAATTAAAATTTGACCAAAATTTTTACCATTACCTTTCCCGACGATTTTACCTTGTTCTCTCTCGGTTGACAACCAACAGTTTTTTTATGACATCTCGATATTCTTTAACCACAGAGCTATAGATGAGTCACAACGCTAGACTACCCGAGGATTTGGAACGCAATCGCAGACGTAAGATTTTTCACATCGTACCCGCTCAGTAAATGATGTGAAATCATTCTCTAAGTAATGAATTTCCCAAAGTATGACTAACTAAACAATTATACTACTCTTAAATATCTACAATTTGTGATAACTTGAGGTGCATTATTAGCCTGAAGGTGATGCTGTTTTCATCAAAAAGCAGTCTTTCATTCCAAGTTAATTTTTCAGGTTAAAAGTTAAAAGCAAAATCACAAAAAATGAACAGTTAGCGTAGATGTTAGTAATTTGTAATTGATTTCGTACCATTAAAGTACATGCAGCTAGTAATTACGTGTGCACACATAAAAATAAATATTCAAAGAATATTGACGCAGTTTAAGCAGTTTCCTAACGAAGTTTCAAGTTATATCGAGCACCATCCTCGCTGTAAGGAGTTAACTGAGCTTTGTCATTCATTGTTTATTAATCCATAAATATGATATATATTTCGCTAATTATATTCGTACGACTACTGATATTTCCCTCTGAGTAAAGCAAAATTAGATTTGCGCGGCGTGGTGCATTGTTTATTTTCAGTCCTCGGTGTTATTAACTTGCAATGGAACATTCCCAAGCAGGAGAGGCCACATCAGACAAATTTATAATTTCATTGTTCGCATTAATGCAAGTCCAACCACCTGAATATATAATAATTAGAATATCTGAGATCACCATCATTCTTGACAAAACAAGGTATCGCCAGCTGTCAAATTTAAATGGAATATGGAATGGCACGCATGGTTAAAACATTGTCACTCGCATACATCCTTTTCTGCTCACAAAAATGATTGACATCACCATCAAACGAAGAAAGGAAGGGATATGGTAATTCGGGAATGTCATCCGAGAAGGTTGGGGAAAATCTCTGGGAGAAAGTTGATTCGACACCTCAAGGTTTGGGCGGAAACAAATTGAGTATTTATAAACTGAAATTTTATATTGGGAATGATAGTTTGGCAATAGTTTCATTACCACTCTAGGAACTTAGGAGCTAACGAACTATGGATCTTTCAAATCACATGGGAGGCTTATAACAATCTGTGACGGCTCAAGTGTCACCAATAAGAGCTTATTCGTGCATAGCTTATTCGTGGACTGCGTTCTAAATGCTAAAAACACTCAAAATACCCTACCATCTGATATTTTTGGAACAAGAGGGTCTATTCTTGAAGCGCCGTGATAATTACGGCATCTGAAAATACGCATTTTATCGCGTGATTTCATCCTTTCAGTATTCCTCAACCATCATATCTTGTTTGGATGCGATATATTCATTGGAAATTATCGAGTGGTTGTGTGGCATAAGACACTTACAAGAAATCACACGACAGTTTGCTACTTTCGCGCTCAGTAATAACTTATCACAGAATTTCGAGAAGCGACCCCCTGGTCTTAAAATAAGACTACGGACATACTTAACTATATATTAGTAGTTTTCAATATAGCGCAAAGCTGAATTCTTAAGAAACCCTTGAGCTCATAGTGTATTAAGAACGAAACCATAATCCAAAACCATGCCACTAAAAACGCTCTGGATAAGATTTCCGGTTAAATTCTTGGAGTTTATTCAGCAGCATATTCAGCTGCTACCAAACATATTCAGCTACACGCAGATGTGAATAATATTGTATAGCATGTATTTGAATATAAAACGAGGAAAGGAGAACTTTAGAAGAGTAAGATGAAGTCTTTAGATAACTTAGTTAAAAAGAATTAATGAATCGCAACATTCCATTATTACTACTTCCCTTTTTTGTAAACAATCCAGAATTCGTTCTTTCCCAATAAGTAATCATAGCTGTTGCTATGAGCAATTTAAAATGTGTACAAACTGGCTGACATTTCGAGGTGGTATTGAGTACGCCGTTTTCTCAGCAATGTTTACCAAACGTATCCCATATATTTATTCCCCAGCATGGTTATAGCTCGTGTAATCTACATTTCAATAACATAAAACGATAGTGTATTTGCATAGTTAAATAATTTGGCACATTATTTTTGCGGCAAGTTTTCAGTAAATATGCGATTTTTCCATTTTGGTGGAATGATATTCCTATGCTAAATAAAATTATGAAGTTGACAATCGGTTTATATTACCGCCGGTTCTCGCACAATAGTAAAGTACACCATGATCAAGGTTAGAATACAAATGGCTTTAAATGGCGACATCACTTACATAAAATCATCAAATGTATTGTTTTGGAATGAATAGTATCTATTTAAATATACGTAAAAGTTTACCAAAACATCTCGACCCAACACTAAATGCTACCTGAATAATAAATTATTAAATAATCAGAGCTGGAATCAAGGATAGGTACAATTAATTATGTAATTAATAATTGTGACAACATATCTCACATAGAGCAGCTTAATTCATGGTATCATAATAAGTAAACGACGTTAATTTCCCCGGAAGAGGATACTATTTTGACCATAGAGTGTGAAACCACAAAGATTTAAAATACTGTCACATAAGCGAAAGAGGAGTTGAATGGGCTATTTTCCAATTTGTTTTAAGCACTTTTTTTTACCACCAGTTACTATTACTTATCAGTTTCTGGTTATTTTTTTCTTTCAAATTTTTAACATATGCTCATAAATGTAGATAGAATTATTAATCCCAAATGAATCACCGAAACTGCCGTAACCATGTTGGCAGTATCCTGAAGTCATGGGTCTGCTTTTCCATAAATATCCTCTGCTCTCAAACATGATAAATTTACAATAACTACTTTAGGAGGATGATTCGCCCTTCGGTTGATATTCATGTATGGCGCTAAATTTCCAATTTATTAATTATGGCCAGTTTCTGCAGTCGCCAGTATTTATAGTATATTTATATTTAACGAGATAGGCCTAGCGACAAAATAAACCAGGCGTAGGTGGCAGAATCACGGTTCCTTCTCTTGCTTAGTCGTTATCGTTATCCAATACGCAAAAAGCACTCAAGGACTATTCTCAAAGTTATTAATCTAAGAACGCACTCCATCAATTGACACTAGCAAACCAGCACCAAAATGAAAAGAAGATGACCAAATTTGGAGAGTGGTGATCACGTTTTTTTCCCGAAATCCGCAAAATTGAAAAATAAAGATAACGTCTTTTGCGGAGTTCCTTTTTGTTGAATCACTTGATTTTTCAAGTGTCTTCCCGCGTCTGCATTGTATGGCGACAATATTTCGCAGGCACTCCTTCCTACATTTTCAGGTTGAAGATATGCAGTTTTACACGGACCGCGTCTTCGCAGGTAGGAGTACCAGCGACACTGTTATTGCCATACAACGCAGACTCGGGAGGAGACCCAAAAAATAAGAAATTCAATAAAGCTGATCTATCTTATTTCAGCAAATGAATGTTTCTTTTATCTTGCATGGTCACGAAAGTGCCTAAAGGCGCAAGATTAACGTGGTACATAACAAAATAACGTCTGTAGCAAGCATTCATTGGTAGGCTTAATAACACTTGAATTCCTTCCCTCACCCTGATTGAAAGACTGGCGCATTATCAACACTTAACAGACGTTAGGTAGTTAAGTAATACAGGAGCAGACAATGCTACAAATTATGTTCTTAACTAAAGAGCATTTGAAAGATTAATTCGCCAATAGATAGTCGTTATGAAGAATTTTAAGAGATAACCCCAAAATGGTAAAGGTGGAAACTGCTTAACAATGTGCAAATCAATTTGATATAATAGCAATTAATAGTAATAACCCATTTAAAATGCTTTTTTATTTCTCTCATTGTAATACTGAAGCACATACCTCTACGGTAATTTGATAAAGATATCATTTTACATGAAATTCAATCAATATGTTCCCATCATAAAGAAGAATATCTCATCAATCCATTAATTTACAAAATATCAGCCACTTACCACTATACTTTTCGAGTTAATCGTCAAAATGGATCAGCCATATTCCATAGGATATGAATAGCCAGGCTATGCACTCCTGAGACTTTATTTAAAAATGATGAATTTCTAACATTTACATCTCGTCTTAAAGTTATCAGCGTGTAGCTCATATTGATTCTCGACTATTTTTTTAAATAAATCAATTACTCACCGCAGTAATTTTTACAGAATCGCCAATTATCTTCATTTTTGAAAGCGTTTTCACTGCACGGCGTGAAAAAATGATTCAATATAAAGTCTTATGTATGCATAATTAGTTAATTACTGATAAATGCAGTCGTATACAACAATATTTTTTCGCCATTAATATTACAATTATACTTATTGCTTCTTACGGCTGATGAAATTATAAGTAATATTAGAATATGATATCCATTGTGAATAGTGAAAAATCTCGCTCATACCATCTCCAAGTGTGATATTTCCCTTTTGATAGCAGGCTGATAATGAGGCAAAGTTGGTGTCGGTCCGAAATGGCTCGAATAACTAAAGTCATGATATTTCAGCAAATGTGCTGAAAACAGTGCTTCAAGGTTGAAATATTAAGGCTAGAGGATGATTTAAAAAAGGTTTGGTCCCACGTGCAGATAAAAGGGTTTATGAAATCCATAGGATTACAAAATCATTACCATTCCCAAGCCGATAACAACGTTGAAATTCAGTCTGGTGATTTAACTTCAACATGAAAGTTCTCGAGACAAAATCACATACAAAAGTACAGGATATAGATATGCAGCAAAATATGTAGAAACATAACTATCTTAAAATATAAAAATTTCAAATTCATTTATAGTGACAATTATTTTTTTCAAATAGCAGACAAACCCTAAACGTCATCAAAACAAACATTTTTAATTTATGGAGAGCGGTTAGAGGTATTTGGCTTTTCATGAGGCATAAAATTAAAAATAAAACGAGGCCACACGCGAAAATATTCCCGAATGAAACCGCGAAGATTGGCATTTAGCACGGCGAGAAATTGCTTTCTGCGAGGATGTTTTAAAATGTACCGTAAACGCGATTACCAACGCGCAATCCACCGTATTTATGCATGCATATTTACCCAGGGCAAATAAACTCCTTTAATACCGCGAACAAAACGGTAAGAGAAATATTGTCCCACCTCCCGTAAATTTCTCATTTTACGTTTCCGAACTTGATGTGAGACCAGCCTTTATACCTGTGCACCATAACATATCCGAAGCCAGAGAAAAATTTCCTTTGCTATCGCGAGCTACAGTGCGGAGAACCCCAGGGTAAGAAGTGACGGAAAAGCAAACCCTGTTCTCAAAAGGCATCTGTATCAATAAGAATTCAGTACGTAAATATATGCATTTGAACGATTGCTTTACATGTGCTACAACACGTAAACCATGGAGATACATGACCAGGGAGACATACAAGCCTTCTTAATCTTTTTTGGAGGAATATTCTGAAGACCAAATTAACAGAAGTTATTAGAGAGAGAAAAGCAAATTAGAAATGGTAGCATGGGTACAGGAGAACAGAAGAGGAAAAGTAGAGAGGTAAAGAAGCATGGTAGAGCAGAATCTGGCGTATTTAACACCCCGTGACGAATCTTCAATCTATATGACACATTTTGAGGATAGCGGGACCAGCCACGATATCATTCTTACAGATTCACCCGTAAGTGCACATTTATTGCGAAACATACTCTTTGGTGAGAAATTTTACAGAGGAATAACCGGGACTCGATATCGCGCCTATAATAGTGCTTTAGCCAGATACGCTACCGAGGCGTCCTCCTCCCCTGTGGATTTTTGTGGGCTTAAAAGGAACTAGGTGTTCAAGACTGCTGGACATACAAAGTAACAAAGCAGTCCAAAACTGTCCTCTGGATTGCCATATAATAATGGTGAGGGAGCAGTGTTGAGAATGCAATCTAGAGGACTCTTAGAGGAAAACGTGCTCTTAGTGCCACAGTCCGTGCTTCGTTTCATTGAATGTCCGGCAGTCTTGAAGAACCTGTTCCTTCAAATACCACAAAAACCCTCAGTAGCCCAGGAAAATTAGACAAAATTTGACCCGAACCCGAAAATAATTAATAACAAAGCCGGACCTATTTAGATGCATTTAGGACCCCTTTGAGAGAAACAAATCAAAAGTCCCAAGCGCTCCTAGGTGCGATAACGAAAATATCCTGGAAAAAACTGGAAATACTGGAGTTCTACTGGAATTCGTACTGTTCGGTAACAAGATGAGCTAGAGAAGCGTTCTTTTTTCCGGCACACCTGTGTTTAGTGCTCTACATTTGTGAAAGGTGTCAGGTAGCCAAAGTACAGAGTAAAAGAAAAAAATAAGGATTTCCTTGCCCCTGTGGCGTTTGGAGGATCTCAAAATGGTTTAAAAAGCAAATAACACTCCTCTTAGCTTATTCATCAAAGCAGCACCACCTGCTTCACTATTTTGATTTACTTTTTTTATTATCGACCTTCATAATGTCCTGTTTCCGCTTGCGACACCAGCGGCTGACCACTGTTTAGCGGAAGCGTTAAGAACTACTACTTCATCGGTAACCAAAGCACGTTCACACGGTGGTTAGCGCCTACGACGGTACGAACCGCGGTCGCTAAGTCAGTAGAGAGAACCGGCAATAACTGGCTAAAACACTCGGCGTGATATCGAGGTATCCGGGTTTACGTCCCGGTCAAGGCGAATGATTTTTCCTCTGGGGAATTTCGCACTTAAATTACCTATTCGTATATTCATAATTCACTATATCCTGTCTGTCAGTCAGCCATGCCTATTTGAAGGATTTCCAGGTTACCAAGGAAGTTGATATTTGACAAGAATATAAGTCGTGACTTAAAACCCACCCGGAAACAGTAAAAATTACAAACAACAATTATATTTTTACCCCAAATTGTTAACTTTCACCACCATAAAAAATTCATTGAATCGGTGCAGGTTTTATTTATATTTTAGATTATTTGCACTCAAAATGTATGGTTGAAAAATACATTATCGGACAGCTGAAAGAATGCAAAACTGATCGTGCACATAGTTAACAACAGTAATAACAATTTACAGATGATGTTAATACTCCTGATTTGTTAACTTTTAGCCACAGAAGAGAGCCATTGAACTTTCTGTATGGGTCTGTTTTTTGTTTTTTTTAATTACTTGCACTCTAGATAAAAGGTTCACACTCACTGTCGGATTGGTAAAGGAAAGCAGTTTTTAATTATTGCCATTGATTTTCATATACGCTTCGCTTTCTCTGAAATTTGTGTTTTTTTGCGCCAAAATAGTAAATTCTTTCACTATTTCAACAATATAGTGGCTGACGGAGAATCAGGGTGGACTGTTGTTGGTCGTGGTTTGAGGCAGGGCTACCCTTTCCGCCTTAACTTTTTAACATTTGTGCCGAGGAGATGGTAAAAGAGGCATGGGAAGAGCTAGACGTGGGAATCAAAGTAGGAGGCTAGCTGATCAAGTCGGTTAGGTTCGCGGACGACCGAGCGTTGGTTGCTGCATCATCGAAGGGATTGCAAACTTTAGTAGATGTATTAGAAACTCAGTGGGGGAAATACTTAATGAATATTGATCACAAAAAAACTAAAGTAATGAGATTGTTAAGGACAAAGATATCGAGACTGGTCATAAAAGTAAGATGGACACATTGGAGCAAGTAGAGCATTTTAATTACTTGGGTTGTACCTTAGAAAAAATTGGCACAATAGCTAAGACATAAGAAGGAAATAGGAGGCGAATTGCGCTAGCGAAAGAAGCGTTCAGCAATAGCTGAAGCGGACATTCAGTAAGGATATAAAGTAGAGTCTGGTGAAGAAAGTTATGGAGTGTAGCGTTATATGGGGCAGAAACGTAGACTCTGATAAAAGAAGACGGGAAGAGACTACAGGCTTTCGAGATTTGGGTGTGGAGGAGGATGGAGAAGGTGCGGTGGACAGAAAGGAAGACAAAAGTGTTAGTGGTTGGTATGGTTGGTGAGGAATGGAAGCTTCTCGATGAGACTGGGAGGAGGCAGAGTAGGTAGTTGGAAGAGGTAATGAGGGGCGAAGGGTTGGTTAAAGCCGTGATTGAGGGAAGGATGTTAGGTAAGCGGGAAAGGGGAAAGAAGAGAATAGGTTTTATGGGCGGGATGAAGATGGGTAGGAAGTACGCGGAGATGAATAAAGAAATACTAGAGGCAGATAGGGCACTGCACGAATAAAACTCAGGAGGATTTTCTCTGACGTTCAATAAAACCAACTTTTAGCCGGTAGATTACTTTCAAGGCCGTTTTACACCGGGTACGAAATTGCACTACTTCAAACAGCATGTTTTGTTCAATCGGGTGTGCAATCATTTTCGAATTTGAGCAGGGGCTATTTTGCCATCTCGCGTTCATGCATTCGCGCATGCGTTCTTGCAATTCACGGTTTTTCACGATGCAATTTGAAATGCACGTTCATACGTACATCAGATTGTGCAATTACGTGCATCGTGTAAAACGGGCTTAATGAATGAATGAATAGGTTTCATAATATCCTTGGAAACCGCAGCATGGATTTTAATGGTAACTAATACAAGAGGCCTATATGACATTGATATTTTGTTCGCGGTATTTATCACCTCATCCTCTCCATGGGTGGTTAATAAATGGTATACGGTGTCCTAAATGGTATATACATTTTGCGCATTAAATCATTGGGATTCAATTAATCCTATGAAAAATTTTAATTTTTCTTTTTCCCTTTGAATTTCAACGAGCATCCTCTCATAGTATTTTATTAATGCAACAGGAGAAAAACTAGGAGGGAAGGCAATTAGAGGAATACCAATGCACATTAACCAGTATTTAAGTTAGCAAATCGGAAAAGTCAGAGTTAGAGAAAACTGAAATATCACGGTTCAACAAAATGAGAGAGAAACTTTGAAGTAGTGCATAAATGGCTTTTACAGTGTTAACTTTAGAACATTTAATTTAATTTTAATTTTTAATTTAACATAAAAGTGATTAAAAATGTCCTGGTCAGTTGACATTGTCAACACTACTGATTGTCTTCAACTTTTTACGTTTGTTTACTTCTGTTTAGATATTTCTCATAGATGAGTAAAGAAATGTCAAAAACAACATACTTATTTGTTTGTTATCATATGGTTCGACCCCTTCTCAGAAATGCCTAGGGACCGGCATTAGTATTAATTTTAATTTTCTTGTTCTAAAATTAAATTAAAAAAGTGAAACTTCTGTGAAACTAATAAATTAAATAAAAAGAAAATTAAAAGAAGTGAAACTAATTTAGAGCCTGAAACCCTTAAAGATATTCTCGGAAATAAAGCCTAACACCTTGAAGGAAGCATGAATACATCGTTCCGTTCAGACGAGATATCCCGCGAATTAAGGAAAAGGAGATGGGGGAGAATGCAGCCGAACGACGCCGGCTGGCTCAGGCGTCTCCCGCCTCGACACTGACATTGACCCTTTTCCTTCCCCTTCGGAGGAATCTCGCTCTCAAACAAACACACATTCCCCTCCGTCTTACTTAGCATCCTCCCCTCCCACCCCTTTCGCTCGACGACCCCACCCCACCCACCCCTCGCACAACACCCCCTCCTTCCTTCCTTCTCCCTCATGTCTGCTGCTCCCCTTTCTGCCGGGCGAGCACCTTCGCCTCTCTCTCTCCGCCCTCACAACCCCCTACTTCTCCCGGGCGGCGGCGCCTCAGACGCCGGCCCCGCTCCGGCGCCGGCGACAGTACGAGACGCTCCGCGAGCGGCGGTGGGCGTGCGTGTAGGCGGGAGCTGCTCATCTTCCTTCGGCGATTTTGAAGCCGGCCGCGCCGGCGTGGCCGACCCCCTCGGCGCCCGCCGCACGCCGACCCACTCCCACTCGATCGCGGGGACGGCGCTTGCGATGCGCCGGGTGGGAGGGCGCCCTCTTCCCGGCGAGATTCTTCTACTCCCTCGGGATGGATTCTGAATTAGCACCACGCGATCCGCGCTGGTTCTTTTCTCGCAAAGTTGCGGAAGGCGGTCCCTTTACTGTTCTCGGTATCACTCTGGAGAGAGCTCGAGTTAGCTTAGTCTAGAAATTCAGAGGATATCCTCGAATCCATACCGTTTTACGCAAGTGTGCTGTGATACCATGATTTTTGTTTACTGATGCGGGTCCCCAACAATGTGTCTTTCGCCATCAATGCGTTCTCCCGGGAAAGCTTCTTTGGTACACGCGATCCTTTTGTGAAAGTCCGTTGTAGATGGATATTCGCGAAAATCCATGATCGTGGAATTAATTGGGCTACAATAGCGGTGCCATCTTAGATTTAGAATATTCAGAGTTCAGCTCACAAGCCCTCGTGATTACCCGCTGAAAACCTCCCTAATTCAACATTATCAGCGATAGGACAGGAGCTTCAGAATATGCTAGTCAAGAAAGATGAAGTGTCATATACTCTCCTTCTTTATAACGCATGGCTGGTCAGTTTGCTTGTGCCTAGAAAGACGGGATGACAAGCAATAACACACGTTTGTATGTGGGCGTCTTCAAAATGTATTTTGTGAATACTGGAAGCTTGAGGGTGTCACGAAATTTCATCTGACCACATTTTAGAACTTTTATTCATGCAAAATACTCGTGAAAACAAAATGCTACTTTTAAACTACTTATTCACGTCTTATGGTACGTAATTCAACTCGTTTGAAATACATTATTATATTAACGTGGTTTCTTTGTTAGATGTAAATTGGCTCGACTGTAATCAACCAGTTTTTCTACTAGTTAGCTTTAGCCAGTAAAACACAGCGATGGAAATGTTCCTGCATTGTTTCAATTTCATGAAATTTCATCCTACTATCAGTTTAAGTTTCTAGTACCTTTCTTAAATGGTCAATTATGCTTGAAAGTACAACCGTTCAGAATTGCGGTAAACCGGCCATTAAGGGACCATCCACTTCCTTTCTCTTCACTGCAGCTCTCTAGAACGGCAAGTTACATGCGGATGAGATCTTGCGGAGAAACCGCAGGTGATTCAGGGTAAAAGGTAATCAGCCCAAAGCAAACCTCTTGATTGATATGGAGAATTTATTTTGCGAGGATAAATAAATACAGCTGAGTATCCACGATCAACGTTTCTCTACATGTTCGTAGGAAACAAGCTTACATTGTTTATCCCAAGAAATTGCGAAATCAAAGAATTTAGAAATAAATTTGGAATATATTATGCTTATAATACGACTATAGAAGAACGCTAAACAGTTTGGCATAAAAATTAAATAATGTACAAAGATAATCGAGGAGAGATATTTTCCCCATATTTTTAATCCCGATGTAATACATTTCAAAGCATTCTTGATAATATTTTCGCAGGGCACTAGAATAGTCAAAATGATTATTCCCAGCTAAAACACCATACTTCAAATATATGATATTTCGCACTGAAAAAAGCCAAAACTAGCCACTTTAAAGAACTTTGGTAATACCTGTTACCATGTGTTAATGCATGGACCGTCGCTTCTATGGGACTTTTCAGTTCTAATACATGAACTGATATTTTCCTACATTGTAGTACTAGAAACATGAATGCACTGACCAAAGCTGTGTTTCCTTTTCAGACCGAAGAACTCCTGGGATTAAGGTGCTGCCTAGTCTTCAAGAATGGAATAGATTCTTTCAGTACAATAAATATGATGGTTAATTCTACTATTAATCCAAAAATTAATCCACCTTAATCTTAAGTATATTTTGTACAGTGGACATAGCCAGGTGATGACTTTCATTGGATTAGATCAATTACTTTCTCGTGACATTTTAACCAATGAGTATTGATTAATTATAACTGATTATCTATGTATTTTGTAACTTGTTTTTTGCAATAATAAAATTGATCTTTCAGTAAATACCTTAATTCCACTGTAAAATTTACCCTACAAATTCAAGCTCAACTTAATGCAGACTGATGACAGTTTGGGCCAAACCAGTTTTAGTGCAAATACTTATGTAATGTGTGATATTTTGATGCAAAGTGATTATATGAGAAATATCTGAAAACTATGATTTCACATTTATCTATGGATGTTTAAAAAAAACTTGCCATCAACTTTGCTTGCCTCCTTCCCTCGCAGAATAATTTATACCGGCCTCCAGCATGTCATTTCCGAAGTAATTTTAGGACATCTGAAAACAAAAGGAAAAACATATTTTAAGCACTTCCGTAGGGAATCAAAATTTGGGCAGACATTCCTTTTTCGAAATGCACAACCGCTATCTACAAAGGGGCCGCTACCTAATGACGGAATTTCAATTGTTTATCAGATGCAATTTAGAATTAAAATTGATTAAATAATTTCGGTAAATAATTTCAACTTTAGATTTGTAATGGGGAAAATGCTAGGGGATAGAGGAATTGAATCCAAATTCCCTTTTAAACTCAAAATACGTGCTCCGTTCTAATTTTAACGCATGTACAAAATGCGCGTTTACTTGAAAACAGTAAAAAGAAACTTGTACTGGAGGCGCGATCTCAGTGAAGTATGATCTAAGGTGGGGTGCACTTTATTTCAAGATAAAATAAGCAATTAAAATGGTGTATGCATTATATTGTGGTTTGTAAGAGCATATGAGCTTTACAAAGGAACCTTGTACATTTACCCTCACCACATTTGACCAAAACGGTAGGTATTGGATCGCTGGAACTTTTATAAATCATTGGTTCGCATTTCAAAAAGTATATTTCATTTACTGTAAAATAATTATTCCGAAATTTCCTCTATTATCCTATGGCAGAACTTAGTCTTAATTTACAAGGATCTAAAATACACTTCAGTAATAATTGCTCATAGCGTTCACTCATTGAAACCCAACAGCCAAAGTTTTAATGTCAAATGCCCCAATTTGCTACTATACCTAGTGTAAGCACCCTATGGATTATTCTAAGTAATTGATGCATTGGCACGTTTTGTACAAAGCGTTGATTGTTTCTTGCTCTCGACCTCACTAATTTGAATCCTGGAGTTACTAACTCAAGCTTACACGATCCCAAGCAACTAAATAATCTCTTTCATATTTAGTACCTTTTTTACGGCATTAATTATCATAATCAACATAATTGGGAACTAAAAATGGATTATGATCGTTTAAAAAACTATTTGTTGTTCATGTTAATGCATAATTTTCCTCATCAGAGGTAAATACACCGCGCATAAAATAGGAATAAGCAACCCTTTGTTCTTGGAGCTATGTGGTGATTTCAATCTAAGTTATTTCAACAACTCAAGGCACACTCTTTATTTATAAGTTTTTATATGGCTTCATATGTAACTTATTTCATTGTGCTGTATTATGAAGGTAAGCACTTTTTCCAACACAACCAGTATTATGCTTGTAAAATTAAAATCATATTCGCATTCATGAGGGCAAATCTCTGATTGGTAATGAAGAACTTTATTGGTTCAAACATTCCTCTACCGTGCAAACAATTACTACAACATCCACAACAATAAACTACATCCATCCATTCACTTGATATCCAAGTAAATCGTCCAATCCGGCCGCGATAGCCAGGTCGGCGGCTCCACGTTTTGTCGACCCGAAGATCGCGGGTTTAAACCCCGCCCCGGCGTTGGCGTTGAGTTTGACTATGATTTTAAGGGCTTAGGTTAAAATATGCGGCTTAACTGTGCGATATAACTGTTGGAACTACTAAAAGCCTATCTGTAGCAATCAATTCTTCCACCAGCGTTGTAACGCTCCTTAGTAACGTACACGTGGACCTGCTGCTGACATAAATTGTTCCTAACTTCCTCAGTGGTCTCGGCAGCTATAGGATTTCAAATGGTAAGTAAGGAAGTATGCACAGATAATACACTACTGTAGAATAAATGCATATTGATGAATGTTACACGAAGCTAACACGAGAGGGCGGCATTCGGCGCTCGTCGGATGGAGCGTCGTGGCCGGCGGCCATTTTGTTCGAGCGCCCGGCGTCCAGTATCCGGAGCGTGCGACACGTGGGGGGACAGGGGTTCGAGGCTCACCGCGAGAACTGGTTTCAGCTCTTAAGTGGGTATGGCATTCGCATTCCTTATGAGAAATAAACTACATATTTGTAACAAGTTTTAAGAGGCGCGACTGAAAGCATACTAACTAATAATTGTTCCAATTCACATCATTATAATTTATTATCTCACACAAGCAAAAATATCACAATGGCTTCTTACATTTGTCGATGTAATTTTATAAAAAACATTTTACGAAACCAACGAAATCATACAAAGTTAAATCCATCTAATTTAATATTGGCAGCCTTTCATGAGTAACTAGTTTTTAAGGACTAACTGCCTTAACGTGATGCACCATTGCAGTTGATAGCGTATTTTATTACAAAAATGAAGATACTTGAAGCAATGGAAACTGGAATTGAAGTGTTAACCAGTTGATTTAGTCTATCATTCTAACAGAAGAGTTTAAAATTGGGAGTGTTTACAATTTGAAACTTCACTAAATTTGCATCTACCCTTTTTTCTACCGCTCCACAGAAATTCTTACGATGGTATTCAACATATTACTTCACCTTCACTATATAGGCATATTAATTTTCCCTTATTAATTATCATATGCGATACTTAAAAATAATTTCCATTAACTATTTCATTCGAATTTGACAAATACTGTGGTTATTCTAAATGGACTACAATTTATAAATTAAGGCGCCCTCCAATATTAATTTTTCTTCAAATATATTGCCCCTGTCAGTAATAACATGTCACAGAAAGCACAAATATATAATTATTTCGTATCCAGGCATTATATAATTAAAAATTTAATATTTAAGTAATTACATTAAAATAATCAAAGTATGTTTTAATTTTTGATGAAATGCCCCTGAATAAATATCCTGATGCCTAATTTTATTGGCGTTTAAGTGTCAAATACTACTCCAGGATATAAAACTGCGAATAACCCTCAGTACATCGGTGGAAAAATATGAGTGCTGAAATAGTGACATTTTTCATCAATTGCAACAACATTCCTTTGAGCACATTGATGTTAACAGTGAGTTCTAATTACCAACTACGCTATTTTAACCAAACAATCATTAGTAAAAAAAATTGAATAACAGATTGCAACTTGCGATTTCAATGAAAAAGTAGGTACCTATGTAGGTATACAAATTTCTAAGTAAACAGTCTATTGGTCCAATTGGAAAAGGTTGACTTGAGTTTACAATTAAAACCTTAAATGAGCAACCAACTGTTTTTACTTACCTAAATGCAATTCAAATTTTTCAATTCTAATGTAATTGTAAATTTTACCTAACTACTTAGTATGTATGCCAAAAAACAGTGATTTAAATATGTAACTTACTATAAGTTATCGCAAGCTAAGAGTAGTTATTAGTAGTAGTAGCATTAGCTCTAATATGGTGAGAGTGACACCCAATATCCCACAAGGAAGCGTGAACGGCCCCATTTTATTTATTACTTATATAGATGACCTAAGCTCTCGAGTTAGCAGAAAACTTAATTTTTTTACAGGTACGGTGATCTACCGCGAGATTGGCTAAGATGCGGGCTTAGTAGTTCTATCATCAGACCTACGCAGCGTTAGCACGTGGTACCAGGAGTGCAGTTTTGAACTAAATCTTAGTAAATGCACAGCAGTACATTTGGTACGGAAGTCATCACACCAACGCCATATCTACGCTGTAGGAGTAGTGAAAATAAGGTCGTCAGACGAAGTAAAATTTCTGGGAATCACCTAAACCTCAGACCTGTCGTGGAGAACACACATATTAAACATATCCGGCACAGCCTTAAAGATGCTAGGATATATCAAGCGTAACGTAAAAAGGTCATCGAATGAAAAAGTGAAAGAGAGGTGGTAATGCTTCGTTCTGGTAAGGCCACACCTCAAATATACCGCAGGCATTTGGGACCCTGGATAGAAAGATTTAATTTGAAAATATAATAAAATACAAAGGAAATCTCTGCTCTACCTTAAAAACATCAACAAGAACTCATTATAATTATGTTTAACTAGAGAAGGTGCCCGTTGAATATCAAATGGAAGAATATTATCATTTACATTGATTGTATTAAACATCTACGAGCGAACTAGTGTTTCACAGCTTTTAGAGGGATTAGGTTGGGAATCTCTTGAGACTCGGAGGCTACACGCTAGGCTTAGATTGATTGAGAAATTCAGAACAGGTATGTTTCACTGTGACACAAAGAATATCATTTTGAAGCCGCACTACACCTTAGGTCTTACAGGAAAGACAAATGAAGAGAGATACATTGCGGAACAGATAGGTAAAAAAATTTGATCTTTCAACGCAAAATAAATGACCATGATAAAAACAGATCCACTCAAAACAATTCCGAAGCACACTTCACCTTTTCACCTCCCTATAAAATTCTCCTTTACACCTTTACACGGCTGGTGCCCTAACACCCCCTGCCAGACTCCCATGTGGTGGCTCGCAGAGTAATATGTAGATATAATATATATGTAATGAAATATAGATGAAAACATTAGAATTATTGATTCACCGATTAAGTAATAAAAGTATAACATTTTCGCTTTAAAAAAGACTACACTTTCCAAATCACATTACTGCTCTCCAGATTTTAGAAAGATACGTCAAAGACACTTATTTCTTCACTTGAATGTCTAGATTTCCATTAGCCGTTACTAGTCTCTTATTTTTCTTTCAAAGGACTATTTATTCACTATTTATCCCTAAAAGTCAGCTTCCTTCCGTATACTCTGCATCCCTTCCAAAATTTAAATCCAATCCTGACCTCCACAATGATCAGTCGGAATTCATAACTTCAAATATGGCGTTCGGAATGCCATCACATCGAATTATTTGTTCCACCAGCCAACTTTTTCTTCTCTTGATTTCCTTCAATCAGTACTTCCCCAACCAACCACCACCCCCCAGTGCTTACGCTAGCATATTTGGTACTCGCGTTTATTCAGGCTATTTTTTCATTTTCTTATACATCCACATCTCAAGTCTCTCCAAACTAATCTTCTCCTCCTTTCCAGTTTGTAATGAATGCTACGCTACATAGGTATAAAGCCTATTGCTAATTTTATTGCTCTTAAATACACCTCTATCCATCATCTCCGTAGTTTATTTTTTTCTGTATCTGAATGCCTCTTTTGGGAATTTCTTCTCCTGATTATAATTTTAAGGACTACAGTCATTTTAAACGCATTAGAAATACGAAAATAAGCATGAAAAGTACGAGATAAGATTAATTATACGAAATTTAATTAATGAAATGTTTTATAACATAGAAAACGAGGTTGATCATAGGAGGTGGAGGGTCAATACTGGTACTGGGTAGTACCTTAGAGGTGAATGGGATTTGTCTTAACAATATTAGAATATATGTGCATTAGAAAACAGGTGTTCACCAACTAGAGAGAACTAATCACAAGTACATTCACGCAGATATTAAGAAATGAATTGTGAGGAGTCTGAAATGGAGAGTAAAGCATAAGTACAAGACATAAACCTGGACTCTGAAGAAATAAAATGAGAATATATTAGAAGCACTATAGAGTTTTTGATGTGGAGGAAAATAAAAAAGGCTTAATGGAGAGAAATGGAGACGAACAAAGAAGTACCTACTTAGCATGGCGAGTGTGAAGGAGGAGATGCTGGATAAATCGAGAGCTCTGGGATAATTCCCTTCTTATGAACAGTTTTGGTTACAAATGGCATTTCAATTGGATTAATATTATTTTCGCCCTCCTTTTACCCATTATTGCACAATATATTTTCAAGTTTAATTGGCCAAAAACAAGGCGTCTAAAGTACGATATTGTAGTTCATTACGGTAAATGGATGTAGCAGGAATGCTGAACATAAACTTAGAATTATTAGCATAATTATAAAAGAAAGTGAACAGGGAAGTGAGAGAAAGATAATAAGCTTTTAGATGAAATGGATTGAGGTATAATGCACGCCAAGATGCTGGAAGAAATGAAGGAGTAATATGCCTGAAGTCGTATAGTCGTCCAACATTAGTGTAGGTAATATCATCTCCAACTGTGGTTACATTTATCGGGGTAAATCCTATTATAACAATACGTTTTGGTGACGATAATCTAAGCATTTGACGCGTTATAATATTTAAACTCAATAATCCCTCCCTTACCACGTGGTCATTTTCAGTTCAGAATTCTAGTAAATTACCTTCTACTCTTACATCTAATTCAAAATTATGTTTCTGTGAAGTTTCACCACTCTAGCTACATCTCAATTCATCTTCATTTAGCAGTAGTCGCACACATTCTGTGGTGCGTCGAATAATGACTGTAACCCTTGACTGATTGGCTAACCAACTCTTCGTCAACAGCAGATCAACCACCTGTATCAATGCTCCTCATGGAAAATGGATTCTACATGATTGTACTTTGAATTCCATTCTACCTGGATTCTCTTCAACATAATGGCATCATGATTTGCCTTTCATCCAAGAATAATAAATGGCTCTTACTTTGGAACTCGTTCATCCTTACCTCTGGCCAATAATATGTATAATGTGAGCATAAGGAGACATTTCCCAGTTTTCGTTCAAATTTTTTAAACTTTTCATTCCCAGGAATACAATTTAAAATTAGTACTTGGGTGATAAAAAAAAATACTTGAAATGATAGAAATAGAAAACTGCTTTATTTAACTCCATTTTTTAAATTTAAACCAGTACCTATCTGCCAGGAATATGTACTTCATATACTGCTGAACCTTTTATATTAAAAGAATGCTGTTCCGTGACCGAACGTGACCGCAAACAGTTGGAACACAACTGCCCGTGTGTAGAGGGGCGGATATGAGCCATGTTCTACCACTCAGCCAAGCCTAGCTCATCATGCCACCGCAACGTTGTGACGTAAAAGAACTCAAAACACCATCTTTAGTGATGCCACAGTGAATAATGAATGCTTCCAAAAGTAGGTAAATAAAAAAGTAATGACGTCTTAATTTAGCGAAATTAGGTCTTCAAATCTCTTACATTTAACTCGTTCTCCATCACTAGTAGTGACAAAGCATTTTTAGTAAGAAGCCCATGAAATCCAGCATTGCTTTTGCTATTTAGGATCGTGGTTACGAACCTGTTTAGCGCGTGTGCTAGCGTCATCGTTACTTTGGTACAACTCTAATGAGTAAGTAAAATTCGATGAACGCTCTTCAAGACTCCGCCTGTTTTTTTAATCACTGTTCTCAAATTTGCAGAACTGTGACAGCGGGCGTGATGTATTGGAAGAACTGTGACTGCGAACGGTTCGCAACAACGGACGTCCGCGTTTTGGATATCATTGGTGAAAACGCTTAGGAAAAGATCCATGATCGCGCCTCAGTTATCCAAACACATGCCATCCGTTGTTTGTGAGATACAATGGCACAACGTTGACACCGCCGTTATGAAGCCATCGGGGATGGAAAATCAAAGCTCCCAGGTGTTAGAGTAGGCAATGACCTGGGCTTGAGCTCCGGAACACCCCAAGGGTACTTTGGATCGCTAGGAGTAGGGGAACTTGGGCGATCTAGGACATCCCGATGCAATAAAGGTATTTGCATGAAACTACTTTAACTTATGCGTGTCGGGCGCCCCAACCATCCCGGGGACCCAAATGTGTGTGTCCTATTGGTTGTAAAACTTAGCCGACGTTCGTTTTCCCACACGGCTGGAGACATTAGCATTTAACCTTCGCAGAAGGGTTGAGGTCCTCAGCCCATTATTCTCAGGAGAGGGGACGACCTGAGGGGAAGGACCCATAGCGACACAAGAATTTTTTCCACGGATGGGACACAAGAATTTTTCCCACCTTGGAATTCTCACACCCCCCGAATGTTTATAAGAAACCTTCTAGGGATGTTAAGGGATCCACATCGGGTCTTGGTGGGAACGGCGACCAGGGTGCAGAGCTCACCGACCGCACCAAGGGGTCCCGTAACCCATGTTTGAATTTTAGCAATGGTAGGCATTTACCGGTTTTCTGCAGCCATTATTTCTCCATAAATATTAATGAGATTTTGTATGGCGATGGTGGCTTATGGTGATATGTATGGTATGGCAACACTTAACAGTTGCACCTTATAATCTTTCAGCTATGATAAGCTATGTGAAACCATTCATATATAAAACGCGAGTTCATCGAATAAACGTTCCATTTCGTGAAAAAATAGCATGCAAAAGAAATTATAGTATTTTTCATGAAGTGTGTTTCAACTAATAATCTTCTCTATTGGTAGGAAATATGAAAATAACCGCGCAAAGAATATCCCTTCCAGCCCGCGCAACGCCGGGCAATTGACCTAGCCTATGGATGCGTTTTGAAGTGATGTACCCAACTTAAGGACTGTAGGATGATGCATTAAATGGTAGCTACTACTTTTCTGAAGACCTACAACAATGAAAGTAGTTTATCTGAGAATCTAAAAAGCCTTGAACCGTAGAGCTGGGGCCTTTGGGAAAAAATTAGAGAACATGAACCACCAAGCTAATAAGCGAAGTTTTATTTTAGAAGTATTTTGCCGAAAGGCATTCGCAGCTAAATAAATACTTGATGTTATCGGAAGATTTGAAACGACATACATATTCTCGCTGTATCCTTACTGTATCCAGTAATTAATTGTACCTCAGAAAATATATGTTTTGATTAAATCTTACTTAGTTCTTAGAGAATACCAATACCCAATCTTCAAAATATTATATCAACTACACCTGCTCCAATTGAAGCATCAACTATCGTAAACGGCATTTACCTTGATTAGACAACCTACGAAATAATTCTACAACTGCAACTAAAATGAGCGCTAATTTTTTAACAGGTAAACTACTTATACTAAAATTAACTAATACCTAGAATACCGCCATATATTAACGAATTTCACATCACTAATAATATAGTGTTACGCCTTTCAACTATATAAATGTATACTTTGTATTGTACTCACACTTAACAAAAGTAAACATTTATTTTGTGACATGTATTAGTTCGAAAGAGTAAAATTTGACATATTTCTTTCATGCAAGGTTTTTATAATGTTTTTACACACCACGCAACTAGTACTACATAAAAATTATTAGGAAGGAAGGCCAGATAAAAATCGCAAATAATATTCTGATGTAGTTTATTCAGCTAGACCTAATCAAACGCCAATTAAAAATCCTCATGTGCTCTTGTCCCATGTCCAAGTTGAACTCATGAAAAAATTTGAAACAACTTTTGAAACAGTTTTAGGTTGCTACAAAAAAATTTAATTCAATTTTTAAAAATTTTAATGATATTACTTAACATCTTATGCGCTTTTGATTAGTTTTATTGCGTAGATGGCACACCATTAACTTGTTCCTGCACTTTGGTGTGGCTGTGAAAGTTATTTTGTTGGGTCTTGCAATATCAACTGTCATTCCAATGGTTAAACTAATACGTACGTCGTATATATATTTCACCATGATCAATAAGATACCCTTTATACGTGATATTTAAAGGCCTATTGCACACATTTTATTAGATGTTTACGTATATTGTGCATATGATTTTATATATATATTTATAGGGTTTATAATGAATCCTTCACTAAATTCATTGTTGACTTTCGTTGTTTTTGATCTAAAACTGCGATCAGACGAATTTTAGTACGACACTGAGGATATTATTTTAACCCCGCGCTATATCTCTATAACTGATAGGAGTGAGGAAATAAGAGAGATACACTGCCGAACTGACAGGTGCAAACACTTTTCCTCGCACCATTAGTGATTATAATAAAAAAAGCGTGACATTAACGTAAGACTCATCGTTAACATGCAATTCACCTCTGTTCTCTCCCCCCTCTTTTTTCCTATTTTCCCCCTTTCCATGGCTGTTGCCCTAGCACACCCCTGCAACACGCCTCAGCTGGCAAGGTATTATGTAGACGTTTTGCTGTAATATAGTCCTAATTATGCTAATAAACTTCAACAAAATGTTAGAAATGAAACCCTTAGCCTCCACTTTTGACCAAAACTCTAGATCGAAATAAGAATTATTCATATCGTAGAGAGAAAAAAACTACGATATTACATCACTTTTCTGTAATTCATAATTTTCATTACATTCATGATTTCTCATGAAATTAAACTTTCTTGGAATGCGTTTGTGCCGTGGGACACAGTGGAGAAGTGAGGCCTGTTCGTTTCGCCTGAACTCGGTTACACGCGAAACATTTGCACTCATCCCAGGCAAACGAGACTCGCTCTCTCCGTCCCGAATGAAACGGCAATTCAACCGTCAGGGCACGTGTCTCCCTTGGCGATTTCGGAATGAACTCGGGAAATTTCGGCGACTCATTATGCGCATTAGCTCTGCTTGCCATCTTGATATCAACGAACGCGAGTGATGCACGACGCACGCGGCGTCGACTTTATATGCGGTGGCACGGATTCATGCCCAGTTTCACTCAAATCAGGATTACATTTGATTTCGAGCAACACTCAGGCATTCCAAATGCTAGATATGAAAACTCGAATGCCGAGGAGTAAGTAAGGCATTATAGAAATTTTTATGTGTACTTTAAAGAAATGCGTCACTGGAAATTTATCAGCAAAATGAACGGGCAGAAAGGTGGGAAAAACCATCATGACCCGCCTGTGCCTGTGCACCATCTGTGCTCAGTCGTTGGTGAGTCAGTAGGGATTTATTGCTTTAGTAGTTTTTTTAATTGCATAGTAGGGATTAGGGTAAGCCAAATTGCATATATGCTGTCACGAGTCATTACATAATCATAGCCTAAAGTAAAGATCGTATACCTACTCACTCGGGATAAAGCGATTGAAAATAACATTTAGAACGCCTATTTTATCCCAATTGCATCTTCCCTCCCTACGTTTCCACCTAGAGAACTAGACGGTTATACTACATGATTATTCGGTTAAAAATGCCCGAATGAAGCAAAAACGTAGCACAATCTTTTAAAAACTCTTAAAGTTTTTAAATTGCAAACATCGATGAATTTTCTCTAATCTGATTTCATTATACACGCAATTTGGAATCAACTCACGGTTACCGTGTAAACATTCATTTAAAATACATACAATTATTCAGGGTAGGAGTAAGGCGTTAACAGACGATGGAAAAAATTCGTTTCTTTTTAGCCTTAAACTATAAATAAAATCTTTAAAATCTCAACCACCCAGATGAAGTATTATCTATGTGCCTCCTCCTTAAAATAATCCCCATTGCCCACTAGCATTTATTGAATTATATAAGTAGAAATATTTCGCAACAGAATATATGGAAAATTTGTATTTGAAAGGATTCCATAAAGGAGCATTTGAAAGGAGTCCATAAAATAGAAATATATATTTTCCATCATTGACGTAGTACGGAAATGCTTTCAAATATTATTAAACTAATAAATCTATAAGACTTTTAAACGAAAACGTCTGGTTTTAAAATCTGTTTTCAAGCAAGGATTTTCTTCCAAGCGTAACCTTTTATTTACTGCCTAAGCGTAGAATTAACAGCGATCTAAGATGGGCAAAATATCTTTCGGTAACTAGGACGCGTTCAGATGTTTGTATGCACCAGGATGCGTGCCATCTTTATATATATAAAAGTCAATGTATGTATGTATGTATGTATGTATGTTCCACATCTCCTCCTAAACCACAGGACCGATTTTGATGAAATTTGGAACACATGTTTGTTACTGGTAGAGAACAAACACTGTAGGGTTCAATTAACCAAAACCCTTTTTTCCAGGGTTAAGGGTGTGATCCTTACTAATATGTATAAAAATGTAATGGTCTCTGTCTGTCTCTTGCTCCATCACGCAAAAACTACTGGACCAATTGAGCTGAAAATTGGTATGTAGATAGTATAAATATCTGGCTGTATCATATGCTATATTAAAAAGTCCTAAGGGCCCCCAAAGGCCCCCGAAGGTCCCCCCTGTTGGTCCATGCTAAGCATTGTGTTCGGTGCAGTGGTTTCATTTTTTGCTTTTTAAAAGTACATTCACTCAAGATATAGCGTTGGAATTTTTTTTAACGGATGGTTGAATAAATATAATTTCTAATTTTATCAATCTATTTTCTTCTACGCTCCGTATTTGTCTGAAATTAATGTTTTCATTTGAAAAATCTCACATTTTTCCCTGAAATCAACAATAACATATTTCCTTGACAACCATGGATTTGATTTTCAAAGGATATACACGCCTCTTAACTATTAAATATCATGTTTTCCTGCAGGCCCATGATAGTACGTAGAAAGCAAATCCGTATAAGAAGGGCACAGAGTCCCAAGGGCCCCATGATAGATTGCTTCAGGGGTTAATCGATAAATTCAATGCATATTTACAACAAGTATACTCTTCAACGTCTTTCTCAAAGTAGCTCTCATAAGGGTACTGCATGTATATGAGAGAACACTTAAGTAGTAAACAATACACATAAAGGAAATTAATTGATTACACACACAATTATATGTGCGTATTATACGTGCAGCGGATATCAATGGTAATAATGCCTCTGTTGCTACAACAAACACGGCGTTGTTTATTATCGTTTAATACTCAGATGTATTACACGTAGAGAAACCGTCTGCCTCTAATTACCATTGCGAACTGTTTTTAGACCAATTCCCACATCATTAACGTCACGAGTTATTTATATGTTTAAAAGTGTAAAAGTGCAGTTAACTTAGGTACATTCACTCAATCATCAAGTTAACAATTCAAGACTCGCTCGCCGCTGTGTTTCCCCTCCTTGCAGTCCTTGCAATAAAAACGACCAAAGTTAGACTTGGATGGTCAAAGACATGCCCACCAGCGATCTCATGATACTCTCCCCGTGGTGTTTCTCGGGTTACGCTAAGATCCGCACAAATTTCATCCTTACCCAACATACGGACGGGTAACCAGCTCTAAATCTGGTTCAAATACAGACCCATATGTTTCGAACCTTCAATCTGTTTTAAGATGGCGGAAATTATAATGACGCCATACATGCTTCTTACCCGAAAGCAGAACGGAAATTCTGCACAATTAACGACACGCGTGTATGAAAATCGACAAGTGTAATAAGAATCACCATAGATTTTTTATTTATCAACCGAAACCAATGATTATGGCTATGCCGAAGGCACAGTCCCACACAGGCACAGTCCCACACAGCCGAAGGCACAGGCCACATTGATGGAGGATTCATAGGTCAAATAAACATGGCTTCTGCTGCCATCACTCCTCTTGACGTTGTCAACCGCTGGATTGTACTCTTCTTTCCAATCCGGATTAAGATAATCAACGCACATATCAACGTTAAATAGTGCAACTGAATTAAGTCATGGAATGCAAATATATGTATGTACACAAGGGAAGCGATCAAGATGTTAATCACTCAGAAGACGGCTCAGGAGAACCGGAGAACGAGGTGACCATCTATCAACCTGGTTGCTATTTAAGTAGTAATGAGTCTGCAAGGCCGATTTTTGGGCTTCCCGTGCATGAAAGTGAACCAATAGTCACTCATCTCTCCGTGCACCTGGAAAACTGTTATGCGTGTCTACTACAACGAACACAACATACAAGATAGGTTACGAACTCCTCAAATGGCCACGCATACTGTTTTTCTTCGGGCTTTGTGGTTTTATTATAAAAAATAAGTTTAATGTTTTTCACACCCGTTGAATTTCAACGGGTATCTTCCGCTCGTTTATCTATAAAAACCATGATAATATTTTGAATTAGTCAGTGATCCCCATTCACTACATAATTTGGCCACATTCAATAGCGAATAGTTCAAAAGAATCATGAATCTAAGCAGCCTAGCTCTATGCGATCTTAGAATGTCTTAAATGCGATGCCACGAACAAAGCGAGCTTTTCTCCATTCCAGTTCCTCATCCCCTGGGCGAATGGCTCACGGGGCTGCAACTTCGTTCACTCTCAGCAAGGCCTTCCGTCGAGTGGCGATCCACATGGGGAGGCATCACGGAACCGTGCACCCTTGGAGGTGAGGTTGGAGGAAAAAAAATACTAGGCACGAATCCGCGCACCAAAGCGGGGAGAAATACCGCACAACGGGCCCATCGAACCTTGAGAGAGCTGAGAGGGGCACAGGGGGGAGTAGTTGGGGCCGCTGCCCTCCGCTTTCCGCGAAATAAGGGCGAATCCCCGACGGGTCACCTTTTTTTTTATTCGCCGCTGGCCCGAACCACCCACGCCCGCCATGGCGCCGAGCGCTTTCGAGAGGCCACACACACACACACACGAGAGCGCCTACATTTATACATTTTTTCGCATTTCGATGATGATTAATTCATCAAGGGCGGCCCGAGAGGAATGGGGGGGGGGCGAGAGAAAGAGGGGGATGAGAGGGAAGTCCGCATATATCCCATCGACGTTCCGCGGACGCAAAAATGAGATAGGGACGGAGGAGGTGAAAGGGGGAGTGGGGTCGGGCGATGGGATGGGTGGGTGGCGAATCGGTGCGAGGAGGAGTGGTGGGACGGGAGGGTGACTCGGAGGATGGACGGGAGGATAGGCGTGGGATAGGTGGTAAGGTTGGTGATAGGATAGGTAGTAGGATGAGAGGTAGATATGCATGGTGCGATAAGGGGTAGGATATGTGGTAGAATAGGTGGCAGGGTTGATGGTAGGATATATGGTAGGATAGGAGGTAGATACACATGGTGCAATACGTGGTAGGATATGTTGTAGAATGGATGGTAGGGCTGGTGGTAGGGTTGGTGGTGGGGTTGATGGTAGGGTTGGTGGTAGGTTAGGTGGTGGTATAGAAGATAGATATACATGGTGCAATTAGTGGAAGGATATATGGTAGAATATGTGGTAGGGTTGGTGATACGGTTGATGGTAGGGTTGGTGATAGGAAAGGTGGTGGGATATGAGTTAGGATAGATGGTGGGAGAGGATGCGCGTTGGGATTGGTGGTAGGATATGGCAGAAGATAGGATAGGTGGTGGGATAGGTGGAAGGGTTGGAGTGAGGGACCATCCACTATGATATTTTTAAGGAATATTTTCTCGGCTAATGATTCTCTGTGATGTGATAAAATGATTATCCAAAAGAAAGGAATGCAACATATAACGACAAATAGGGATTCACTTGAATTTGATGGGTGCCTCCTGTACTATATGGGTTTGAAGCCTAATGACATAATAATGAAGGGGTTTTATGATGTGTATGTCATGAATAAGTATTATAAACAAGCAGTAAAGTTGTTTAGTATTGCAAAAAATATTCAGTCTTTAGTGCTAAATAACTGTGGAAACAATACTGATATCATACAAAATATCTGTATTTGGTTTATTCCTTTTATTTTAGAAATAATACACCAGTATCTAGAATTGACCATGTTTTCATTGCTGAGACAAGTAATCTGTATTAAGTAACCTCGAAATGGATCCGCCAAACCCCAACCCAGAAAGAAAATCTTCGAGGATTGGGGAAAACATCAGCCAGCGCTCGTGTTGCCTAAATCAAAAGGGTGCACATGCCAAATATAATAATGCGTGGAACACGGCCGTCTGCCAACGTAGTAGAATGGGTGGTAAGATATGTGGCAGGATAGGTGATAGGGGAGTGGTACAAGGAGGAGCTGTCTTCTTTAACCGGAACGAAGGAATTGATGGTATTAGTACTAATTGGATGGATTGGATTAAATGGATGGGTGGTAGAATATGATGTGGGGTGGGATGGAAAAAATTAGAATTGGTGTGAGGAAGCGTATGTTGGTTGGACGGGTGGAAGATTGGGCAGGATATTTTTTTCCCTGAGGGGGGCGGTAGTATTCTTTTGACGCGAATGGTGGGAAAGGTTTGTATGATGCAAGGCAGGAGGAGTGGTATAGAGCGTTCCACATTAAGTTGACACTAAGGGCCGTATAGAGAAAGTTGGTACCAAACATTACTCCGTACCAAATTAATCTATTGTGGCGATACTTGGTGAAAATTGAAGATAGGATTCATTATGACAAAAACACAGTACAAATAATAAATAGTGGAATTTTTACTGTTTGTGTAACTACCCCGTACCTTTTGGCCACGTAAGCAACCATGTCCAATACCGTACGTAAGTTACTTTAGGGAAAAATATTTTCAGCGTTATGCATCTCGACCTCGGATATACAACAATCAGAGTTTATCGATGGTAGGTCTAAAATCAAAATGGCTATTCCTTACCGATGCTTCGGAATTTAATAGCTTCCATCTTCAGAGTTACAACCATGACACAGAAGATCAACAGCAAAAAAATCAACAACCAATTCCTATACAATCAAAATATATAATCCTATCGTTAGTATTAGTTGTCGTCTCGCCTGTTTCTAACTCCATATTAAAATGTTATCATGAATACTACATGTATAAACGTGTATATAGTCTTCTTGACAGTTACACTCACGTTGGCTTTACGTGTCTGCATGCAAAAGAAAAATTACACTACATTTTCACATCCACTTCATAACAAAAGATCATCACACTAAACATTTGACAGTTGCCATAGCATCTCTAATGTTTATTGCTATTTAAACATAAAACATTAAGAACATAACATAAATGTGCACATGAATCATACTGGAATACTATAAATATTTTTGCAATGGAAAATTCCTAGATGTAAAGTAAGTATACTGCATAGAACTATGCTAATATTCCAGCTGCTATTGACAACATCGCGCCTCCGGCCGAATGAAAATTTACACAGGAAACAAATCTCCATTAGAGCCAATACTGCCCACTAAATCTGAAACGCCCAACAGGATTGGTGGTAGGACAGGAAAAAAGGATGGGAAGTAACTATTAGAATAGGTGGGAGAATTTTTCGCGGTGGATGGGGGTGGTCGCGTTCGGTTGATGTGAACGGTGGTGGGGATGTACGATACTCGCGACTCATCCCCAGCAAGAGGGGAAAGTGTTGGGTGGAATTGGAGGGGGGGTCAGCAGAGGAGGAGGCCATGGATATTGCCACCGGAGCTATGGGTGCAGATCGGAGGCCGAAAGAGTGTGGTGTGAGGTCGGAGGGGTCCTCCGAGAGCCACCCCTCCCCCCCTCACCCTGTAGTGGGGGAGGCAGCGCGCAGCTTTTGAGGAGCACGGGCGAGGTGGGTCGCGCCGCGCCCGACGCGATGCGCGGGGGTTGCAAGGGGAGAAGGGGGGCGGAAGGGGGGGTGGCAGGGGGGCAGCTTCCGCTGCGCCGCGGAGGGCATCGCCCAAAAACGGCGGAGCAGCTCCCTGACTGCCTGCCGCGGGAAAAAAAATTCGTTAGAGCGAGTTTCTTAACGAGGAGGTGCCGTCCGCGCGCGCGGTGGGAATATCTTTCATTGCGCCGTGCTATTGTCCTCTGTGGGTCCCAAGAGATCATTAGCGGGTGCGGGGAGGGCCGACGTCGTGCTCGTTGGCCGCCTCTCCCGCGGGTACACGCTTCCCAAGATTGACATTCGGAGAATTCATCCAAACGGGGGAGCGTTCCGCACGCGATGCAGAGCTGGATGTCAACCCGAAGTTGATTCATGTTTCCCCGAGAGGCGCAAACAATCAAAGAAAAGTCGCGCTCGGCGTCAAAAGTAGCGTTTCCGCGTTCCCGTGAGTTCCCCGCCGTCGTGTCGATCGAAAATGTGTCCCACGCAGCAACGGAACGCTCGGTGAACGGAATTCGTCAAACGCAAATAGACCATATATAAGCAATGGATGTGAGACATTATTTGCGGTGTTCTGAAGCAGACAACTTGGTTCCTATGTCGGGAGAAATGGTATCATGAGCTTTAGAAAACATTTATTTAAAAAATCATGTATAGATTTGCGGAGAATATTTGGGTTTTACCTTTGAATAATAGTTTGTCGTAGTGGCGTTAACCTCCATAGCTATATTTTTTGGAATAAATTAAATTCCATGTAAATAATTTCATAAATTCCTACTATTTTGGCAAAAATCTATATCATCTCATTGAAAATAACACTCAAAAATACCTGTCTTCAATGTACACTGCATCCACTGATAATGAGAAGCTGATTTAAGGTTGAAAGATTAAAAATGTTTATATATCTGGATAATATTTTATATTTAATTAACGGAAATTGAATAAAATTTGTAAAGACAGTTTTTATGATGATATTAAAAGCAATCTCACCACATTAATCATATTTCAATGCACCTACCATGAAAAAAATACCTCATAAATATGATTGTATATTTTATTTATTGGAGCACAAATGTACAGCTGTAACATTTACACATCTCATTTTATTTGAAGAAACCCTTGTGGTAATTTCAAGGCCATTACTATAAAAAATAGGCAACGACTCCTGAAACCAGTTACGAAAAAATAACGAGTACGCAATACTTCAAAATGGCGCTTTTTCATTGAATGAAATATTTGCTCCAGAGATTTTCTTCTCCTTGTGCCTACCAAACATTCCTACATTCATGATTTTTCCAAATAAATGCTACTTCTTAAAACAAACGTTTTTGATTGATTATTAAGTTCTGCAATACTTTCACTCACAACATCACTTTCAATAATCATGTTTCTAATTTATTTAAGATTAGAATATATTATTTTACTTTTTCATTCTTGCATTGTGAGTGGTCGTCCGGCGATAAATTAGGGTGGGCGAGTAAATACAGCTTATATTTTTTTTAAAGGTATACTAAAGGGGTATACATAAACCAGAGGCAGGAATTCTAAAATATGGAGTAGGCGGTAACTGATAAGATCCGTATCCGATACGAGAAACAAATAAGTGAATAACCACGGAGTCAATATATTATAGTTACAAATTGGATGCATTAAACTCTGCAAATTTTAGAAGAAACCCTGACCTTGTAATAAATACTAGTTCATTTGACTCTTTGAAAATTAATGAATGTCATTTATTGAAGTTAAAAGGATACTCAGGTTCCAAATTTCACCACAAACGGAAAGACAAAAGAGGCAGTAAACATTTTGAAATTCATAAACTAATGAGAGCTGAAAAAAATATTTTCATTAGTAAAGATTGATTGCTGAATAATATGATTCTATACTCAAGGTCATCCACCAACTATGTTCGCATAAATATTTTTTAAATATGCGTTTTACTTCATTCCACTTGCACCCAGGGTAATATGGAATGCATCCTAGGATCAAATAGAATGACTACACTGGCTTGAAGGCACTCGTCCTGCATAAAATGACATGATTTTCACCATCACTAGCAATGTTTTATCCACCGAGGCACAATGAGGTATCGAAGTATCTTATTAATGTAATAAAAAGCGGAGGGAAGGTATATTTCACTACCAATTTATTTCAATCCTATCCCATTCACCGGCATTCTTCAGACCACTGGCACCCCGGAAGTATAATTTCCTGCTCGAATACATTCTGCATTCTGAGTAACGAGGTATTGAGGTATCTAAATTGAATATATAACGTTACAGTAAGTGCTAACTATCACAACTACCATAGTTTCAAACTGATACGATGACATATTTAGTAAGTTAATACCCAGTAACTACTTTATATTTATGGAGAATTGTTTATTATATTCCAAGAGTAATTATTGATCATACGGCTGGGGACAATAAATATTCACAATTGTTTACTATAGCATTCGAATTCAAGTACGATTAGCTGAATATAGTTGAATTTTAACAATAGATCATTACGACAGAATGAATATTTTTCATTGATGCAACACATAAGGTGGGCCCCCTAGAATAAAGACTTAATATGTCATAACTTACATATATCTGAAGGTCAACACATAAAATCCATAACTTCAAATACTTGGCATATTTAAAGATTACAACTCACATAGCACGACTTTCTAGTAGCAACCATGATAGTTGCAAAAACGTGGCCTCAGACAAATGTTTATTTCTTTTGAGCCATTCTTCCGTCCGGCTTTTTTCACATGTAATGTTATACTTTCAATTCCTTGTACGAAAACAATGTCTTAATTTTTATAGATTCAGCAAGGCTACCCTCGGTAACCCTACCCAGTAACTACTTTAAGTTAAAATTAGTATGAGTCTGGCCCATTATTGCAAAGCCGTGACTTTGGTGCCAAATATTCGGAAAACTTGAAGAAGCGCAAATTAACCAGCCAAAGAACTTAATGAGCAATGTGAAAATATTTATTTAATGTTTAAAAATGCAGTGAAAATTAATATGCAAAATCAAATTACCCTCGCGAAAATTCACATAGATGGCATTTCAGACGCCATAATGGTAAAGCTCTGCTTTACATAATGGCACTGAAATGGTACGAGTCCAGAACGGCTGGCTAGTGAGCCTTTTTTTTCGCAGCTCCCTGCCGGCCCTCTCGCGGTCGCATAGTTAGACCGAAGGCTGAGGTATCGTGACGTCAATGACTATATTTTCTAGTGAATAAGTGTGTATATCAAGCCCTAACGTGGGTTGGAACATTGCCAAAGGTTCTTTACATGTCAACATCTGGCTGACACGTAATGTTGCACCCCATAGCAATGTTAATCACCGCCATCTTGAAATATTTCAATCTAGTGATGCCTTGGTAATGGTCGGGAATATGTCAGTAATGGTATGAAGGCTAATTTAGAGAAGAAGGGAATTGGAGTATACACAACACCATACACTCCTCAGCAAAATGGTGTCTCAGAGAGGATGAACCGCACAATCTTAGAGAGGGTTAGATGTTTGCTAATGATTGCAAATATGGACAAGAGTCTGTGAACTGAAGCTGTAAGAATTGCGGTATATTTTATAAACAGAATCCCTTTATCTGCCCACAAAGGATAACTATCACCCGAATTTTGGTATGTCGACCGAGTCAAACTTTACAAAATTCGAGTGTTTGGAAGCCTTGCATATCTGAAGGTGCCACCAGAATGTTTCACAAGAAAACTTTATGAAGAAATGGTCAACCGACCTTATAGCGTTTTTCGATGCTTCACCCCACCACTCTCACATTTATTTCTCTCCCTGACGTCACGTTTAACATTCTGCGGTATCTACAATACGCCGTGATCAACCATATTAACATTATACTCATTGTGACTGTGCGAATAGAAGCAGGTTAACAAGCTAAAGTCAAACATTACTACATTTCACAGAACCTAGAGAACAATTTTTCGAAAAACTAATTGCCAATTTTAGATAAATAAATATCAGTTTGCCAATTCTTTGCCTGATAATTATGTTCAGAGAAAATTATTGCGCTTCTAGTAGGCTCCAAGACAAAAATTAATATCATATTTAATATAAAGACTCTCTAGTGAAGCAACATATTTCGTTCATCAAGCAATTATGACGACAGAAAATGATGAGTCATCAGTGACCCAGCCGCGGTTCTGACGTGGAAAACTATACGCATTTGTTGAAATAAAATAAACTTTATGGCAAGCAAATAAATAGCAAAGAGTGAGAACATTTAAACTCAAAACGAAAATGAATAGCTGGCGCATATATTACATGATACACATTAGTAGAGCGAATATCAAATTATGTCGATCTGATTGGTGTGTAACTGTCACAGTGCATTAGTACCCGGTCGGGGAAAATGACGCAGAATCTTCGAAGTGGAGAGGGGGACAGTGGCGTCTTGGTCTGCAAGGGGGCCACGCTTGCCCCTTCATCCTGCCTCGGTGCCCTTTCATTCATGTACGAGGGATTTAACAATATTGTCGATCTTGGTGCGACCTAATACATGAATCATATTGAAAATCATTTCATTCTGTGGGTAGTCGCGGTTCTGCTTGGGGAGAAGTGGTTGCGCTCAATTTTCGAAGGACATAAACAGGCGGTTCTATGCTCTTGACAGAGGACTCCATCTGGAATGCGAATAATAGATTATAGTGAGAAATAAGCTGGACATTTACACGACTACGTCAAAGTTACACGCCATTCTTCAGAGTCCTTTTGCCTGCCTCCTTTATGAATTTTTTAAATACGGATGGAATTGTAGAGGAATAACCATTGGCTTTAGATGGAGTAGGTTATGATACAATTTCCACTGCATAAATATAATAATTGCAACTCAATCAAAAAGATGACATTATAAATTAGTATGGCAAAAATTAAAAGCCACAGCTGCTGGAAATCGGTTGACTAGTAAGCAAAATATTTCCATTACTCCACACGCTAATATTTTAACTTCATTATTACTTTGCGCATAGGACAAATATCTTGCGAATTCATATGCAGTAGAGGGGGAATGAGATATACGTTGACTGTATGAAAAACAGTACTTTCCTGGGCTCCATTTCGTCGATATTTGTTCTTTTTTTCAGCAAGGAGGGTTCAACTTATTGTCATTATTTTTTAGTTCTCGAAGGATGAGAGGTAAATTTGTCCCGTCGAGCTGAATTTTGTCCTGGAGAACTTGTTACCGGTGAAACTTTGAAGAGCAACTTTCTTTAGCATTTGATTCATGCAACGTGTAATTTACTTTATCTATATGATTTGGTGCATAGTTAAAATTATCATAAAAAGATAGATGTAAAAATACTATCTCATTACTAACACAAATCTCATTACTAACAATAAGACTGAATTGTATTCACCAGGATTAGAGCACTAACTTATATAAATTAATGATATAAGTTTGAGTAGACAGGTCCATCATCCATCGGTGTTTGCTTTTATCATGTTAAAGGCACAAAGGGTATGCTTTAAAAAACCATTATGCTCAATTTATCTCCAAAGCATAGAGAAAATCAAATGTAAGTTGGAATATATTGTGAAGGGTAAGCAATATGCAATGTAAACTCTACGTTTTATTATTTCAATGAAGCATATCCATGATGCTTCTCATTCAAGATTGCGCAATATTGCACTGAATACGAAATCGTGAGCGTAGACCTCTGAATGAAGCAACATTTAGTGCACTACAAGTCACCTACAGTAGCCAGGTTGGAAACGAGTTACTCTATAATACCCTAAAGTCGAGGTATCTCACATCATGCTAGGCCATTGTTTGCTACTAGACACTGTGATATTGTTTCCTACGCAGTTAGGCTCTTCCACTCTCACTAAAATTTTACTACATATTAACGATAGACATGTACTCTACTCCTACACATTTACTCGCCAACAGATTCCAGATGACGGGGAGCACATCCGTGCTTTTGGTATCAAAAAACTTCGGTCATTTAGCCACTCCGGAAAGCAGGTTCTCATGACCGCTCTACGGGCCTGCAGAAGAGTAGGTAAACGTTACACACGAGGGATACGAACGAGACGACAGGGCGTATTTTTACCCACGGAGGGAAAAGGACTCGGGTCCTTCGATGAAGGTCCTTATCGAAAAGAAGGAGCCGACGCCGCCAGCCGTAGGGAAAGGGAAAGGAGCCTGAGTGCCCTCGAAAGCTTGGCTTCACAAAGGGACGAATAAAAAACGGAAGGTTGGGAAGGCCGCGGAGATGAGAGGGGACATGGGAAAGAACGGGCTAGTTGACGGACGCTCTCTTGGAATCCCAAGAAAAGAGTTTGGGAATCGCCGATGCGAGCAGGGATCTGGAAGAATAGAGAAAGGGATGGGAGGACGGCGTAGATAAGGAGAGCTGTGATGAGGGTGGGGGTACAGGTGGGGGGGGGGGTTTCTGAAGGAACCCGGGCCCTTTTAGCGATGATGGCTCGAAGCGGTGGATTCTCCTAGGGCATTTGGGAAGTTTGAATAGAACAGAGACGGACGGTTCCATTCTAAAGGAAGGATCCCTTTCCTCTTTCTCTCTCGGTTGAAGGTATTCTTGTTTTTGGAGAGAGAGAGAGAGAGAGACCGTAGGGGGGAGGGGATGGGTTGAAGGATGTATTATTGGACTTTTTGGGGTCCTAGGAGACCGCCGGGCGTGAGGATTTTCGTGAGAGGGGAATGAGACGAAAGAATGGAAGGAGAGAGGGAGGAAAAAAGGAATCTGGGGACTTGGGATCGGACTATTCCTGGAAGACGATCCAGTTCGTCAACAACGGCCTTGCACTACATCCGGATGAGACCGTGCGTACCTCTCCAATCCGAACGCACGGGATTAAATGAATCTTTAGATAAATCTAGAATTAAGGCCACATCACGTTGAACATCTATTGGGATATTTCTATTGAAGGTGTTGAAGTTGCACAGATCGGTACATACCATCGCACTTCATGTCACAAGAACGAAGATGAATGGAACGATGTAATCTCCGAGGAAATCCGCATTGCGAAAATTTCCACATCCAAGTAAACTTAGGAGCGCTAAAGCCGGTAAATAGTGACAATTTTCCCAAAACGCGTACTCCAGTGAAAGAAATTATATCAAATGGAGTAAGCACTTCCAGTGAAATTCGCCCACCTAATACCCATAAGCGTGGAAAATAACCAACCGACACTCAATCTACAAAATATGACATTAACTTTATAGTAGTTAATTGCCGTAGCGTTAAAAACAAGCGCGCTGAAATCGAGCATATATTTCAGGACGCAGACGTGGTCATAGGAACGGAGAGCTGGCTTACTGAGGATGTAAGCGACAGCGAAGTTTTTCCTCCAGGATATAAAATCTACAGACGCGATCGAAGCGATAGGACAGGTGGCGGAGTTTTTCTAGCAGTTAAATCACATTTACACAGCACCGCCCACGAAATAACTAACAATGAAATAGAAAGCGTGTGGTGTACAATTAAACAACGAAACAAAACGAGTATACATGTTTGCTCTTTCTATAGACCTCCAAACTCCAAAATTGAAGTTATTTACCAATTAGAAAATCAAATATCCGCATTTACTGTGAGAGACAGTAAAAGTGTAATAATTATTGGGGGAGATTTTAATCTGCCATCTATAAATTGGGATTCTTACACTGTAAAACCGAATTCTAGGAATAGGGAAATCAGCGAGATGTTACTCAACACACTTGCTAATCACTCACTTTCCCAAGTAGTTGACAAGCCTACGAGAGGAAATAAAATATTAGACCTTTTTGCAGTAAGCCATCCGAAGTTGATAAAACAACTCGACATTATTGACGGCATAAGTGATCACAGAGTAATTTTTGCAACCTTAAAAATTGAAGTAGAGTCAGCTGTAAAACCGAAACGCAATATTTATTTGATAAATGCAACTTCATAAAATTTGGCGAGATGCTTAATGATTCGTACACGGACTTCGTAGCTAAAACAGAGGATAAAAGCACTGATGAATCATGGAAATATTTCTTAAAAATTCTACGACAGGGAATCAACGAATATATTCCGCAAAAATTGAAATGCGACAGTAAAGAGCCTCGCTGGTATAACAACGATGTTAGGAGGGACCTTAAGAGAAAGAGAAAATTGTACAACTTGGTCAAAAAGTCCACTACGGTAGGTGACAAATCGAAGGAACTTGAAGCAAAAGAAAGTTACGCTGCGCAACGCTCAAAAACTAAGAAATCAATGCGTTCTGCATTGCGAAATTTTAAGAAAAAAGTACTTGGTGAATTACTCGAAGAAAATCCGAAATCTTTTTGGTCATATGCGAGAGAGCTTCAGGGAAAATCTTCAGCCGTAGATTCGTTATTTGATAAAGATGGCAAACTTGTCACCGAAAATATTGACAAAGCTAACACGTTAAATTCCCACTTCGAAAGTGTATACACTACAGACAATACTGCATGTAATTTTGAAATTTCATTCACTGAGGAACCGATGAAAGAAATCACTATTCAACGCGATGGGATAACTAAACAGCTACAGTCGATAAAAAATAGTAAATCTCCGGGTCCGGAGGGAATACCCGCGCGTGTCCTCAAGGAGTTAGCCCCACAGATCTTAGACTCGTTCTTAGACATAATATTCAAGAAATCATTGTCTGAAGGAAAGATACCATTAGACAGGAAAATTACAAACGTTACACCGATGTTCAAAAAGGGAAACAGACACGACCCAGGGAACTATCGACCAATTTCATTAACGTCGATTATAGGCAAGATACTCGAACATATCGTCGTTAGCAAGATCATGACGTTCCTGGACAGTCGTAACGCCCTCCATGGCTCTCAGCACGGCTTCCGGAAAGGTAGATCATGTGAAACACAACTCGCGCTCTTTCTTCATGACGTTCCCAAATCTGGTGAATCGAAAAGACAAGTTGACGCATTATTTCTAGATTTTAAGAAAGCTTCCGACACGGTACCTCATAATAAACTTTTATACAAATTACAGTCATGCGGCCTAAACGAAACAGTAGTAAACTGGATATGCGACTTTCTGAGTGATCGTAAGCAAAAGGTAGTTCTTGACGGAATTAGCTCTGATGTAGTTAAAGTGACATCAGGTGTCCCGCAAGGAAGCGTGATCGGACCCCTTTTGTTCATTATATACATAAATGATCTATGCTCTCGAATTAGAAGTAAAATACGTCTATTTGCCGACGACGCTGTCATCTATCGTGAAATTAGTGATCACTCTGACTTTGAAAATATATCATCGGATTTAAACAACGTTCATGTGTGGAGCCAAGAGTGGGGACTCGAACTTAATCTGAGCAAATGCACGGCGGTACATTTCTTGCGGAGGTCGTCCAACTATTCCTATGTATATGCTGTGGATGGTGTTAACATAAAGGCGACAGATGAAGTGAAGTATCTAGGAGTTACGATAACTTCGGACCTATCGTGGGGAGCACATATAAGAAATATTTGTGGCAGAGCTCTGAAGAAGCTAGGATTCGTCAAGCGTATTGTGGGAAGATTTTCGGATGAAAAAGTAAAAGAGAGGTGCTATTTCGCACTCGTCCGGCCACACCTTGAATATGCAGCGAGCATATGGGATCCGGTGCAGAAAGACTTAGTCCGGGAACTTAATAAAATACAAAGGAAAGCTGCGCGATTCGTCAAAAACAGCTACGGGCGTACAGACAGCGTTACACAGATGTTAAACGAATTAGGCTGGGAGCCGCTAGAGACTCGGAGGCTGCGCGCTAGGTTTAGATTACTTGAACAATTGAGAATAGATATCTTTCAGAGCGACACGGAGAACATCCTATTAGAACCCCACTATATTTCCAGGTCCGACAGAAACGATAAATTAAGAGAGATATTTAGCCGAACGGATAGGTATGGGAATTCGTTTTTCCCCCGAACAATAAGGGACTATAATAAATGCTAGGCGTAATTTCATTCGAGCGTATCCATTTTATATGTAAACGGCTGGTGTCCTAACACCCCCCGCCACACGCCTATTGAGGCGGCTTGCGGGGTAATATGTAGATGTAGATGATGTACGCTGGCGCAACGTTTGGTAGTCTTCCAGTAGGTAGCATTCTTGGGACCTTCTTAGGACCTGACGACGCTAGCTGGGATGCAAGTGAAACGGTTTGTCCATAAAATGATTCAACGTGGGAGAAACCCGAATAAAAGAAATTCATTAAATCACTGCGGAAGCCCCCGTACCTATCTTAGGTTTGGTCGACCAATATTGCGACGGCCACGAGATATATTCTAATAATGGCACTGCCATTTGCAGTTCCGCAACATCTTTCTTGATAAATTAAGATCATCTCTCGGCATTTCCTCCCTGTCCGCCCACCGCGTCCTTCCCATCAAGTTTTTTAAGAAAATAGTCAATGGAAACTATATGTAGTTCATCTGAACTTCATTCTCTTTTCTCTCTACGGGTTCCTTCACAAACGACGCGATCAAATGAACGTTTTCATTGTAGTGTCCCACGTTCCTCTCCATCTCCCAACGGTATTTCATCTTCAGACTCCCATCTACGTGTAATATTAAGCTAATAGGTGCCCCTAACTTTGATCCATTCCATTTACCACGTATCTATCGCACTCCTCCCTCCCTCCTAATCCTGCTCTCACCATCGCTCTCTATCTTTTTTCTGTTTATTGATTGACAAATGATACACTTGTTTTTTGATTGTACACTATTGTTATTTAATATATAGCTCATTGTCTGTTTCGGATACTTTTGTTATTTTTCCAATTCAATTGGCCTTGAGCCGTGGATGTGGACGTGAATAATAAACAAATAAATTCGGAGAAGATGGTTCAGCCTTATTTTTCCTAAATTGCTGCTGAATTTACCTCCGTATTCTGTTAATTTTTCTTCTAAATGGAAATTTTTTTAATATTATCACATGTCCATTTCAAAAATGTTTTGTAGTTTTCAAAGGTGTAGAAAAGTAAAAAACATTATTTAAATGCATATAAAAAGATTCTACAAAGTAGATCCTGAAACCGTGGATTTTATTATCACATGATTTGGTTTATTATTTTATGTTTTAATGTTCAGCCTTCTTCTGTTTCTAAGAATTTCATTTGGTTTTTTTCCGTCTGTCTTTGTGGGATCTCACGCGTTGCTGCCGTGCGGCACTACCGTAACTGCTGTCGCTTTGCAAAACTTCAATTTAGTTCACTTTTTCGTTTAATTTTTTACGGCTCTATGATGTGTCTCATTCTATTGTTCTATGTATTATGACTGAAGAACGTAAGTTTAATCGGATTACCTTGAGCATGTAAGATAAAGACCGACTACAACACACATTGAAAAGTTAACGCGGAATATGGCTCTCTTCATCATCTTACTCACTAAGTTCACCTCGTACTCTGAGACACCACCATTCATTAAATTCAATGAATTTCCCCTCAATATAAACAAAATGATTTCATATTTTTAATGAAACCAAAATATTAGTCACTTATTCGCACTAATTTAGTAATACGTGTCAAAAGTAGTAGTATTACAGGAAATAAGTACGGCTATGCGCTTCAGATAATTATTTATAAAAGAAATGAGGAAGTTGTGAATCACATTTTGCGTCAGAAATTACACGTAATTACACGGTGCGTAGTAATATTGCTTTCTCTATTATTTCAAAAAATTTCATTTCAATTTTTAAAAATTAATTTATTATTCAACGTAACGCCTTTACCAAATTGTAAAAAGAAAGCTTTGTTTCTGAAGACGTTCTTAATGCACGGTATAAAACAAATAAGCAAAATTAATGACAAAAATATGTAAGTAGGTATATTCGGTTAAATACCGAGAAGCTCAATCGAAAAAAACAAAGTTTTGCGTTATTAACATAATTGGCGTATCTAGAAGTATCTGAAGGGGGGGGATGGTGTCACAAACTGAAGGGATGTCTGAAGGGGGGTATGGAATACCCTCCATGTAAAACGGGGGATCCGGGAATTTTGAAAAATATACATCTTAAAATGACGTTTTGAAGGTGATCTATAGGTGTACTATAAGCATGTGTTAAACACATCATTTTTAAGTTTTTATATCAATGGGGGGGGGTTACAACCCCCACAATCCCACCCTGGATACGCCTATGATTAACATTACAATATTTTCTTCATGCCTTTTACAAGTACTTCAACTTTAAAATAGAGGTCAATTCTAGGCTCTATTATGATAAGAACCTAGAGTTCCTCAAACCTTGCTCAAAGTACCTAAGTTGTGTCATAAAGTTGCCTAATGACGAAGAAGAGTGATTTCGTGAGCTACCATGGTGGGTAGGCATGAACAAATAGCCACGAGACAGTGAAATGCAAGTGTAAAGGCAAGTTTTTTCAGGTTCCGTCCTTTTGCATCGTGATGGTTCACAGGCGACTGGATTTTTACAAAAAAAAGACTGAAATTTTTAAAGATTATAACCATTCTTGCGCAGTGGGCATCACATAGACTAAAAACCATAGGTCACCTTAAGAAAAGAGGGGATTGGAGTGCTGTGGTGGCTAGAGAACAGGTGGATTCCTATCATGAAGCCTCAAATTCAGATTCCGGCAGTTGCGGCAATTTTCATTGGTATCTCGACACCTATCTGATAACTCAGTGAACTGTGAAGTTTAGTAGTCTGTTAGTGGGATGGGTTGGTAAAACTTCAGACCTCTTGGCCATCGCCTTTCGTAAAGAGCAAGCTAATCCCGACGCCAATATTTTCTCCACACTTCCACCATTTCTCTAATGTCCCTTCTTCTACCAACGGACTCAACTAATCCGCGCATATGACCTCACATTTTGGTCGCCTACCAAAAAAAACTTACCAAGTTGACCCCTTAAGGAAAGAGAAAAATATTTACTCCGGTTGGCCTGAAGTCACGGGTGATTGCTACCTTAGGTAACAATAAATTATGCCTTTACGTAATATTCTTATGTTCCACGTGATCCGATCCCATGGAGTAAACTGTTCCTTGTTTCATTATTATTTGGTAGATTATTTTTTGACCTGACGAAATAAATATTTCTTTTTCCCCAAATTCAATACATGGGCCGTTCCAGGTGGCTTCATTTGGGAAAAGAAACGCTTGATATTAGAATCATTAAGAGATCAAGATATCTTGAGGTAAAAAAATTCAATTTACATTGTGAAAGTGGAAATCTCCTTATATTCGATCCACTGCTATAAAATGAGTCGACCTTGTTGTGTATTCAAAATGGGAACTAAAGAGTTCAATATGAAGAACGAAAAAGGCTCTCCTGTCTCGATTTAGCATTCCAGAACACGTCTCATTTACATATTAAATGAAGGGTGCGGCACAATAAAGTTTATGCAGAAGCCATTAACTACACTGTATATGCCTGTTTATAGACTTCATGGTGAATAGGTACGATTGGTGGCCTTATGTTATCAACGAGAAAGGCAAGTTAAAACAAGCAAGGCATAATAAAATTACTTTTTATTATAGAAACTCCTACATTCACGCACAGCGTAAAGGTCTTCTAATCAAAAGAAAATGTTCATTAAAACGACCCAAAGTAATCGATGAATGTATTTACTTATTATGAACTCCGAACGATTTTCCCATTTCTAAGACCGGCAGTTATATAAAAATTGGAAATATTATCCTTCAATGGTTTAAAATATTCATACTTTATCGGCAGTTCCTTCATTTGCTTCGATGAACAAGTAGCATTAGTTGATATTCCACATGCCATCTATCTTAGGTAAAAAAATAAATAAAAAAAGAGACTACTAAAACAGCCATGTACCCAAACTATAGGTCTGGGTAGGTAGATGTTGGTAAGCTGCCATTTTTTAGTTGCCAAGGTACGGTATATCCCAAAATTTGGTCAAAAATTGATAGCCGCATCAGAAAAGAATGAAACCAAATCTCGAAGCACAGGACTCCTCCAACGAAGGATGAAAGTTTTACTAGTTACTCCCGCCAACAGATTAGCTGGCAACGTCCATGATCTCGTTTTTCTCAACCAAACTCTGTTCTCTTACGGGAGATAATGAGACCATTAATACAACCTTATGAAATATTTCATTCGATTCCTAGATTTGGAATATCACACCTTGTATAACTTGCGTTATCCTATAAATAAAAACAAAAATGTACAGGCCTTAAGACGGAAAATGCGTAAAACAGAATTCAGATCATTATTTTCCACGTGCGACAATTTTGAAAGTGCCTGAGAAAACGTTTTGTTTGCTCCAATTAATTTACTTTCCAATGGGTGGAAGAATTTGATTACAGGACATTAATAAAACTTTTAAGTGGGATTGAAACCTGCTTAATAAGTTAACATAAGGAGGGGATGGAACTCCCAGGTGACTTCAAAACAGCTCCGATATTCAAAGTAAATTGGCTTCAATTTCCCCCAGAATAATCCCCTTTTCCAGGATCTCAATTTAATTTAGTAGTCAATAATCATCTTCCTTAAAAGAGTTGGGAGCAAAATATTCGTTGGCTTCAGTGTCAACATGATCCGCAGCCTTTGCGCTGGGAATCATCAGCAAAATTACTATACTGTGACAGACATATTAAGGACCACTTATAATTAGACACTCTTCAAATAATTGATTTTAAGTGCCGCATGTACCTACTAATTTCACTAGACTTCATTGTAAGAGAGCATGAATAACGAAAAATAATCAGCAATATAGTTTTATTCTTACAATTATGCTAGTATATTCACGGCTATAAGTTGGTACGGCACTGGTATGAATCACTTAAATTAAAGTTAAACAAATATCGACTTATTATAAAACAGGAAATAGTTAGTAAATTAACTGCAGATAAAGGAATCTTCTATAATTATCGTTAAAGCCTAACAAACATATATATTTCTTTGATTTTCCTGCGTTTAAATTAAGATGAAGTTAATTCTTTGAAATTAGTTAACATTGTGACCTGCAAATACTGTCAATAAGTTGCACAGCGCAGCAGTAAAACATACTAAGGGAGTTAGCGACTTAACTAAATGTTGATTAGTCTTAGCCTGTTCTGTGAACGGATATAAAATGGAGTACTTTAGCCATAGTCAGAGAAAAATCAGGTCGAGTGATTTTATAATCGCCAGAACGTTTTATAAAACCAGGAGGTGGCACGAAGTGGAAAAGGACCTCCAGCCCATTCCCCTCTTCGTCCCTAATTGTTGGGTAAAAAAAGTTTTCGCTTAGTTCAAGTTGCCCTCTACCCTAATCTAATAAACTAGTCTTTGGATTGATCACCAAGCAATGGAATGGCTGATTTCATCAACGCATTAAGAATGGGCATTTTCATTTAATTATTTTCGATATTGTCAGAATGGTATGTAAGTAGTAAACTGCCATAGGAGACAGATATTTCAAGTTTCCCACCGGGTAGCAGTGCCGTTTAGCATCGACGTTTTGAAGGATAAGTGTCTGCCATCATCTTCAGGGAGAGTCGTCTTCACCCTGCCAAAGCGACTAAGTCAGCCATAGTCTTCACCCTGAAGACAGCCTTCGAAACGTCGGTGTTAGACGACACTTGGGAAACCCGAAATCTCTTCCTCCAATCTATTCGCCGGGAAAACCTGAGATCTTTCATGCATCATATTTGAGTACCAAAGTAACATTTCTGCGTTTAGAGTTTGTTTATCAATCGTGAGAAATTCCTTTAAGCTGATTCATTAATAATAATTTATTGAGCCCCATTATTCATCAGTATCTAACCACGTTGGAATCATCGGGAACTGATTTAATCTTTCTTTGGGAGAGCAGGGTCAGATCTCGAAACACTACGTTCCTGATATTTTTAATCACCCCCAAAATTAGATAAGCCGTGCGGAAGTTCATTCAAGGGGACCGGGTTTGAGTTTTCTATTCTACAGTACATGCTGGCTTCTCATCCTACAGGCTAGAGTTTGCATCCCGACAGTGGCAGAAATGTTTTTCGATGAAACTCCTATTCCTATTTCAGTAATATGTTGATAGCACTTGAATAGGACGATACACTGTGGAGCCCTGGACATTTCGTTGAGAATAGACTAATGCCGTTCCCGTGCTTCCCTCCGCCACTCCTCCATTCCAGAAATAATTCTTCCCTCACCAACCTACGCACCTGTCTTCAAGGCAAGATACCTCAACTGTCATACGTCAACCCTTGTCACTACTGCTAATGATTCTAAACTCGATTATGACGCTCAGTTTTTACCCGGGAAAACCTCGCGCGACTTTCAATATTTTCAACCAGAGTCAAGAATAATACGTCCATCGGATGGTACGCTGAAGTGTGGAACTTATGATGACCGAAAGATCGTGAAGACCAGACAAACGCCGACGCCGGGTTTTCCTAGCGCCCTTCTCAATATACCACCAAAAAACCATTCTTATGCCTCCACCTCATATCCTCATGCCTCTCTAACTCATATCGCCTACCCTTAATGGAGCAAATGACCTCAGTTGTCGGACGCCTCGCCTAATAACCAATCCAAACTTCGAAACTTGATTGCGGCGCCCCCTGTTATTACTCAGGGTCGCCTCGCGCGAATTTCATTATTCAACCGAAGTCGGAAACGGCACACGCGTTCGATCTCCCCGTCCCGTCGCTGCAAATGTGCATTGGCGAGGAAAATAGCCTGCAATACTGCCTCGAAACTACGGAGGAAAAAAAAACCTGGAATCCTCTCAACGGCGCCCGGCATGACACCCCTGGATCCGTGGACGTTTTTTTTTATTCGCCAACGTCGAGCCCTAGAAGGGACGGAGAGGGAAAAGTGTCAGAATACCCCAGTCAGGGGTTAAGCAACCAGCAAGAGATTGGAACATGAACGCCCATCCATCCATCCCATTCCCGCGCCTCTAGTACGAAAAGAGGCACCCTTAAAAAAAAAATAACAAAAAGAACGAAGGTCTTCCATGACGCAATCACTGTTCCCTCTCGTGTAGGTACCTTGCTTATTTTATATTGCAATATTTCTCTCCTTCTCTCGTTCTTTGGCATTCTCACCAACACCACCACTTCGAATCTTTCACTGCACACTCCACCTTCCCCAAAGCCTCCCTACATCAGACCCTCCCTAACCCCCCTCTTGCCCTCCCCCCTCCTTCACACCTCTTATTACGAGCATAAATGTCGCGGACTCCCAGTACCCATTCACTCTTTACTGCCTACCCTCTCTCCAGCACCCCCTCCTTAGCGAACTTATCGAAAAACTAAAGCGCGCGCGAAGCGGGGCTCGGTCGGCCATTGCGAAAAAGAGGCTTTCAGTAACACATAACACATCCAAAGCCACTCAGAAAAAAAAATTGAGGAGAAATAAAAAAAAGGGCTAACCTTACCCTCCCCCCTCTTCGCGCTCAAAAACAGTTCTGCGCGCGGGAGAGCGTAGTTAGGTAGGTACGTAGGACCGTCTTTGTTTTTTTTTAGGTTTTTGTTCTATTATTTTAGTTTTTATTCCTCAGATGTGTATAGGAGAGTAGGAGGAGAGGGGAAGGGCCAGAGGGAGGATGGGGTCGGCGTGTTAACGGAGTGGGAGAGAGGAGGGTGGGTGGACTAAACGGAGGCTTATAAGCGGGGGTTGGGGGTGGTGGCTGGTAGTACGGGAGGGTACAGAGAGGGTGAGAGAGAGTGAGAAGGCCAGGTGTACGGAGCGAAGACCTGGGCGTGTGGAAGGGGACACGCGGCGGGGCCGTAGAAGGAGAAGGGAGGGAAATAAGAGGCGGAGGAGGTGGGGGTCTGCGTGGCACGGAACGGGAGAGTAGGATGGGTAGTTTAAAAGCAGAAGCGGGGAGGGGTCGCTAGAGCAGTGACGAGAGGTAGGTGTGGCGTGGAGCGAGGATTTGAACGGGGAAGTTGTGTTGTTTTTTTATTATTTTTTTTAATTTTTATTCTTCCCATTTTTTTCATCCTCTCCCACTCTGCCTACCCTTTTACACACCTCCTCCTATTCCCTTACCACCACCACCCCCCAACTCCTCCTTTGTTTTGTTTTTTCAACATTTTTTTAATAATTCTTTTTCAACTTTTTCTTTTATAATTCTCCTCTTCGTCCGCACCCGAGTTGTGGAACGCCGATGCGTGCTTTGGGATCTATGAAGCACACGAATCGAGCTATTAACGGTTTTTTTCTTATTTCTTTTTGTTTTTAAAACGTAAAAAAAAGAGTAGGACGACCGACGATGACGCTTTCTGTCTCTCCATCGCGACGCCAAAAGAGGGAGACAGACGCACACAGACACAAGAGTATGAGAGGGACTGAGAAAGAATGAAAGAGTGAGAGGGGAACACCGTCGTGCTTAGGAAATATGGGAAAACACGCAACGAAGGGTGAAAAGGTTTTTACCCAAAAGGTAAAAAAAAAACGTAATTGAAAAAATTGATTTGTTTTCTACGGAACAGAGAGAGAGGAAAATACATTAACGGGACGGCGGATTGGAGGGAGTTGGGAGCGTTATGTGCAGGGTGGGGAGGCTTTTTATGTTATCACTTTGTTAAACAAAAGGAGATGCGTCCTGCTGAACGTTCTTGAAACGTTCGTTCGTAAATTAGTTTAATGGTCGAGGGAGCGAGGGGGGAGGAGGGTTGGGGATTCAAAAGGTGGTGGGGTCGGTGGGGGAGGGACGCCCAGCACGCTTCGTCAGAGGATAGAATATTGTTTTATTTTTCCAGACATTTTCGAGCAACATCATGTGCGAAACACGCATTGGATGGATTTTCGTTTTATCCTTTCCGAAAAACAGGGCGGTGATGAAGTGTGAAACCTAAAGTTTTTTAACCTTTTCATAATCGACTTTTCTTTTTTCGACGGACCTCATTCGTCCTTCTTCCAATTTCACACCACGTTCCTCGGCGTCCGTTGTATCGTCCGAATGTTTTCGAGTTGTAAAACGTATCGCAGAAGTTGGAGGCACTCGCAAGTTTAGAGCTTGAGGCCAGGGTAGGTGAAGGAAACGTGGATTAGCAGGTTAAATAGCATAAGGTTTACCGCGGGGAACTCTTGTCCCAAAAATCTCTGCATTCCTACCTTTCCCTGACGTCATGCTTTACGCCGACGATAGCCATCAAGGTCTGCGATACATCTGTATCACGAGAGTCCGGTGAAGTCGGACAGCATAGGGCATTGTCTTCGACGCTATAAAATCCAGCGGTCGTATCTCCAACTTCTCGAGAGCTTAACTGCACAACACCACCCATGTTCATACTTACCGTGGGATCAACTGTATGTACTAATCTACAAAGCATTTTATGGTGACAATGCCTCATATATCCAATGTATAGAAGAAATTGTTGCTCATTAACAAATTGTGCCTTTGTACAAATTAAGTCAGTCGTTACCACCTGAACAAAAACGTGCAATGTCATGATGAGCTTCATAAACTCAAATTTCCTCAAATGTATTCGTTAAAAAATGCACAGATACAAAACTTTTATGCTGTGACAGTTATCTACAAACTTAGTGCGAAGATAATACTGATGCCTAAAAATAAGCTAAAATGGCTTAAATTCTTCTAGGGCTTCCGACACTCCATTTCAGCTAACATACCTAGGGAAGATTCTTACATTATCTTCAGAGCTGTCTATGAAGCCCCGAAGACGTTGGACATATCTTCCACTGAAATGTCGGCAGAGATGGAGAACCTAGCCCAATCGGAAGCCCCAGAAGAATATACACTGATTATTCGCCGGGAACGAATAAAATCATTCATCAGCTAAAATGGTTGCTATTTATCATCTAACAATTAATTCAGAAGAAACTTTCTCTGAGGTAACTTGAAAATCATATGTATACATACGTTTTAACATAAACATGTGCCAAAATTGTAAACCATATTCAATTGATGTACAATAGGCCCAATAATTTTCATTGTAACCCTGAATAAGCGTGTATAAAAATGCGAAACATCGGAAAAGAGAATAAATAATTTACAAATTAATATAACAATCTCTCCTAAGAGAAGAAAAAAAATAATTGCATAAAAAAAGAGGTGATGAAGAGGAATCATCTAAATACTTATTTACGTGCAAATCTGTAAATCATTCGCTAATATTCACACTGTCTTCCTCTTTAGTAGTAAATTGCATATTTATAACCATCATAATGTAAAAGTCAGTGCCCTGGGTTAGATTAACTTCCCTATTTTAATCCAGAATAAATAAAGCTGAAATCAGGTAATGCATACTTCCCTCTCCCTTGCATCACGTTGAACGCAAATGCGAGCCGCAAAGTTTCTCCATACCAATAGCACGTAAGTATAGTGTAATGCATGTTGGTGACTACTCACCCCCTGCCACACACCCCTGAGGTGGGTTGCAGGGTATTTTGTAGATGTAGATGTAAGTCAGATGCAGCAAAGGGAGTAACCATTTACGCTACAAACGCCAGTGGTAACATCCCTATCTCCTCGAGAGCTTAAGCTGCGCAGCGCCAACCGAGCGCAAACAACGAGCCATTAGGTACAATGTTTGCGCGCCATCGGCTAGTTAGAAAATTTTTCCCGGGCACACGTTTCAATTTTTAATATCATCACTCAACCAAAAGGATTACTCACGCCCTCATTAACATTCGATGAGACATGAATTTAAAAAAAAATTAAAAATCCATCGATTGACACCATTATTTCACGCTAATAAAGACATCATTCCAAGTCCAACCCCCCACATGCAAACTACAAACCGGACGTTGGAAACGGGGAGGGTGGTTGGAGACTGGAAGAAGAATAGATTTTATTGGTCATTTCCCGGATCGCTTGCTATAAAAAGTGAAAACTAGGCTTTTTCACGGCCGATGGCATGCCGATACTTTGATCACGCACATCCTTGCGGAATAACCATTAATTTTTACGCACGGGCGGCCTAATTTATTGAAGACATTACGGACAAGAGGAGCGTAGAGATGGGCTGGAAGGGTGCCCGAGGATTGGTCGGTGCCGAGGGGTGATCGAAGGGTGGGACGGTCATGTGACTGGCCGTGAGATTTTGGCGAGAGAGGGAGAGAGAGTGAGGGAGGGAGGAATGCATGCATATAGGTTACTCAAAAAAAACAGCGCGCATTTCTTGCCGTTTTTCACCTCCCACAACGGTGATGCGACCTTTAGTTCGTTTCCCCGTAAGCCACGAAAAACTTGATCGCACACACAAAGAGTTCTTCGCCCGCCACGAGCACCAGACAGACATTCTGAGCCCATTCGATGTCCCACCCGCGCCGCACCGCGAAACGTTTCCCCTCGCCGACCCCGTTCTCTCCCAACGCTTTTATGGAGGGTTTATGACACCCGCGACCCGAAACCGTGATACTTTATCTTAGATCGCCGATGGGGGGATGAAGTCATTGGAAAGCGGCGGGGTAGGATGGAAGGGACGGGCCGATTCTTCCTCCCCCCCCCCCCGTTTCCTCCCACCCACACAAACCCACTTCACCTAACCGCCCTCCCATCCCAACCCGCTCTTTCTCTCCCTCGCCTCGCCAATATGTACATACACATACGGTGGGAGGTTCGACTCACGCACACAAGGGCGAAAACTGGTAGGGGAGGAAAAGGGGTTGAATTTTGAGTGTGTGTGTGAGTGTATGGCAGGAGGGGTTAAAAGAGGTTCCTTTTTTATGTATACATATATATATTTTTTTTCGCTTCTTTTTATTTTTGCTCTCCTCACGCGGACAGGAGGGAATGGGAAGGGAAGACCGGGAAATTCGAAATTTTGCAGCGCGGCGTGCGGTCGTTGGGATGGATAATTCGCCCGTCGGGGAGGAAAGAGCAATCTCCGGGAGGAGGAGGAGGCCGCCCACCTGCACTCGGCCGAATCCTGCGATCGTGCCATCCGACCTCGTGAGCAAATTTGACGCTTCGACGTCGCCCCGAACGCCAGAGAGTATTTTCTCTCTTATCAAGCCGACGAGGGGCAGGGCACCACTTACGACCGAACGCGGGGACGGAGCTCACGCCCGTTTATCGTGCCTGTAATGGTTTAGATAACTGTTATTTCCTAATTAATGGGTTGAATTCTTAAAAGACATCATCTGAAGCTAAACTTACGTTTTGGCGCGGATTGGGGTGGTTTGGTGGTTATAGCGTCTTCTGTTATACTATCCCGAGAGCATTGGTTTCGAATCTCGACAGCGGCGGAGAATATACAGAGAGTACTTCGAGTGTAGAATTCCCAATAGTCAAATGGGATGTTTAACAGTATACCCCTTACAGCCTTAAGTATGATGTAGCTCTTCATACCTACGCCAGGTTTCTATCCACCCTTCCCCAATTCCCTTCTAACCACCTATCCTTCATGGAGAAAGGAAGACAGTGGTTGGCTGTCTTCTCAAGTCAGCATCTCATTATGATTCTTAAGTTTTTTTAATTAGCTTCTACAAAAATAAATCAAAGAGAGTAGCACAAATTTTATGATATTCATTGCTCAATGCAGGATTAACCTACGTTTACATTTTCTACTTAATACTGGGGCTGGAGACGTATCTGCAACCCTTCTGTTTAATTCTCAATTATATAGTTTTATTATAAAGTTACAAGGCTCTGCATCGCACCTTGATAACGCTTATACCACATCGAAGAAGATTAAAATGATGTCTTTTTCTTCTGAGTACATAAAAAATGTAAGATTGTTTTAATGTAAATGCAAAAAAATGAAAAAATAAGAAATAAGTGTAGGTAGGTCATTAAAAATACTTGCTGCATTAATAGATGCAGATTGATTCATCATCAATATACGAAGAGGTATTCAAGGTTCCCTTGATAGAATCAGGGTATATCTTGTTATACTGAATAACCATTAGCAAGCAAAAAATAAGATGTTCAGAGAAAAAATACATCAAATTTAGACTTAAATAAAAGGGTATGAAAGTGAACAACATGGACAATTACGTGATAACGGTAACCCATTGGATGAAATAAATATAGAGCTGAGGAGAAATTAGGTGATTTTGATGATTAATGATTTGTTCCGAGAGATGCCTTCCGCAAGATCTTCCTATCATCTAACAGAGGCGGATGCTCAAGGGCGTTAGGAATATCTTTGTGTGCCCTTACATGTATGCGTGTACAAGAAAGATGTGAGAAATCCAAGTCAAGTGGCTGAGATTTTAATTCCTTTTCTTCTATTTTCTTCTTTTATTTTTTCTCCAATATTGCGGGGCGGGATTTTTTTTTATTTCCATCTGTTCCCTGGATCCAGTCCTGCTTCAAATATAAACTTTTTCTCAAAATAATGCCAAAAATGCTCTTCCCAAGGCAAGCCTAATACTCCAAATTCGTAATACAGTCTCCCTTCATTGTTAAGAATCCTCTCGTTGTTAAGAATATACTTGATAACATTTGGTTCCAAGCAGTCGCTAAAAATGCCACACTAAAATTACGTTGAAAAAAACTAGAAAAGTAGAGTCAACTCCATGAATCATTATTAATATTTCTACCGAAATGTAGGGAAGTATAGAGTGATTGATTACGTCGGCGATGAATGAACTTATGTTTTCTCTGCTTATCTTCCAGAACTGACCATGAACCTGTTATGCTTGGGAGATCCACCGAAGCGATGGGTTCCGGAGCAGCCAAAGGAGCTCGTCCAGAAATCAAAAGTCAGAAAAACGAAAAATGAAAGAAAAATAATAAGTGGAGCAAAGAAGCAACAAAATATGACGTGTAAATTGGGCTCATTTTGATGACGAATGAATAAAAATGTCAAAGCAGCGGAAGCCCTATGATCAGAAGTCATCGTAAACCATTGATAAACATTTTCAGCGCACTCATTTTCATGCAAGTTGCATTGTTTAATAAGATTGACCCTGAAAAAATAAGTAGATTTTGCGGTTTTGAAAAATTAAATTAAAATATTCATGCTGCACCCACCATATAACCTTCCCACGGTAAACACTGAAAATTATTCAATGACTTAGCGATCAAAACGAAATATTGGAAAATAGTGGAACAGCATGCCTACTACTAACTTTAGAGAAAATTAAGTAATTTGAAAGGTTCAAGTCAACAATGAAAGCTCATCATAAGGTCATTTGCAAAAATTATTTCAGCGATAGCAAGTATTAGCTTCAAGGAAAGAAAAAAGAGTATTGATTTGATCAAGAATAAGTTCACCTGGGTTTTGATGACATCTGTGGCGGAGGGTACAAGTCTCAACCAATCGGTTACAGGATTGAATCCCGCCTTAATGAGTTTAGTCGTCCAACAGCACGGTTGCTTGAGTTAATATTCCCCTGCTGGAGTTGTTACGGCTTATGTAAAGTCACACATTAAAATATTTCCATGGGTCGTGGTAATGTTAATTTCGGCATAGGCACTTCCTCGGAACCATTTCATTAATTTGCTATTTTAATACGGCATTTGAAATTCTCATCAACAGCTAAGAGCATATGTTTATCAAACAAGGGCGTAGACAATGATGAATTACGGTTTTTGAAAGGTAGTTTCATGAACAAAATTGTTTTTATCTATTGAAAGATCAAACTGATTAGGATATAGAACTGAAGAAAGTGCGTACCCGCAAAGGAATTAGTATGGCTCAGCCCTTGAATGCGGTTTTGCAAAAGAAGTAAAGAAACAGATTCTCTCTCATTCCAAACAGAAAGATTCCTAGGATAATATCCTCCTTCCTTTTTAATACATGATATAAGTAAACAAAATCAATTTTTTTATTCATATGCAGCACCTATTTATTCAACCAGTTCACAAGATGCATTTAATTGCATGACCATGTTCTTGAACATTTGTCCCAAAAAGCGTCGATTTAACAGAAATAACTATGAAATTGTACGATCACTTCATCATTAGATGTAGATTGTATGGGTGGACGAGGGCCTTCTGGAGCTCTCCTAGTACTCAACTAAGACCTCTTGGTCCATTGTGCCATCCCACATTTAACCAATCTGCCAGTTGCAGAGAGGGGACAAGAGCACCACGGTAGAGGTATGAAGCCCAACCTTCCCGTTACAGGTATGGAAGAGGGTCACCTCCCTCCAACCTTCCCGGTCTGGGCCTTCCCTCTGGCCTCCCGGTATAAGTCTGGAGGAGCATCAACTCTCCATCCACCCCAGTAGAGGTATGGAGGAGGGCCACCCCTCCAACCGGGCCCAACGTAGCTTAACTTTGGTAATATTACGGGAACCGGTCTAGGCCCTTGACCTACTTTATCCTTAAAATGATGCCCTGTTTATGCATCAATGTGCGTTATCACAAATCACATAAGAGTTACAGATTTTTTCTTAGCAAAATAAATTAGTTGCATTAATGTTAAAAGTAAGTGGGTGAAATCCTTATTTTCCATAGTAAAAAAATCCTATCTACTCCTAAATACTACCCTTCCAGGCACCGCAGGGTCATGTGGCAAAGGGATTTAGCACACCAGTAATGAAATGGGAAGGATTAGGCTAAAGGAATGACGAGAGGGAAAAGGTGAATTGCATACTAACGGTGTGTTTTATGTTAGTATAAGTTCTGTTTTTGTAATAGTTACTGATGGTGCGTGGAAAGAATGAATTTTTGCACCTATCAGCTCTGTTGTATATGTCAATATTTTAGTTGCTTCTATTATTCCTAGAGGTATAGCATGGGGTCAAAATTATATCATCCATGCCATACTGAAACTGGCCTGATCTGAAATTTTCAAGTAATCTACGTCTAGCGTGTAGTCTACAAGTCTCTAGAGCCTCTAAATCTAGGCCCTCCTCCCATCAACTGTGTAATACTCTCTCTTTACTCGAAGCATCTTTTAACGAAGCTAGAGCTTCCATATGTGTTTTATTTACTCCGCGAATTGAATCTTTCAGAGCAGGGTCCCAAATGCTCGAGGTGTGTTCGAGATATTGCCTGACAAGAGCAAAGAAGCATCTCCCTTTGAACCTTTACGGAAAGCAAAGATCCCACGATCATCATCTGAAAAAAAATTCTTGAAACACAAAATATCACCTAAAAAATGTTTAATTCTTATTCCATGCACTTTCATTAATGTGTAGAGTTGTTATAATGTTGCTGTAAACACTTCGGGGAGGAAGACTTAGCTGCTCGCTCTTACTGATTAGCATAATAAGAATTAACTAAAAGTTCCCTAACTAAACTTGACTTAAATAAAGACTTTATATTAAATTAATTATATCAGAAAGATTCCGAAGTTTAAGAGCAGAATAAAGTTTTATATACCAAGAACATAAGAAATATCCTTTGAAAGATGTGAGCTGTAAAGAGCCAGTGGACCTCGTATTCAAGAGCTATTTCGACGTGTACAAACAGCGTATAATGGTATTCTACGAAACTTAGTTGGACTCGATGGGTAGAAACGATTAAAACACACCCTCACTGTGCATAACTCTATGCCATTGCCTCACACTTCTCTTCTGTTTGTTGCACTGCGAAAATGTGTCCATAACATATAAAACGCTCATCACTGTCCTATTACTCGCTGGTCTTACTCCTCCTGTAACCGAATACGTTATCTGTTTTAACCTTCTCCGGCCAACTGTTTTACGTCCGCCAAATTTACAGCAAAAATATTCTCTCCTTCACTTCAGACATGAAGACGGCTGGTGAAACTGCAGTCATTAATGGAAACCACACGGAGCGACGTCCTAAAGCTGTTACTCTTTATCCTCTCCACCCCCTATCCCCCACTTTTGATAATATTTCTTCGTTCGACATTTTAACAGTTCTTTTTGCGAATTGAATTGCTGCATCCTTCTTCAAACCAGCATCCGAAAGATCTTTGATCATTTATTACCATTTTTATGAAATTCTAGGTTTCGGAAATATACAATATCGCGCCCTCAACAAGTCTTCACTACTCTATCCTAACTTCTTCACCCATGGCCTATCGTGGATTCTATCCTTTCACTTCCCTAAAATCTTATTTCGCTAATATCATTCTTTGAGCAATATACTTGACCTATGCAGCCATTCAAACCCAAGCAGGTTTATGGCCTCCCCGACATATTGTCGCCATCTCTGTCTTCCAATCATTGATCAACTTTTTGAACGTCCCTTTTGGTACGATCCCACCATCGGAGTCTTGGCCTTTCCAAAGGTCTTTTACCACTTGGCTTTCCATATAAAACCCACTTAGGGTTGAATCTTCTTCCCTCCTGCACACATATCTTGCCCATCTCATTCAATTATGTCAGGATCTGTATATATTTCTCTAAATTCTTTATTCGTTCTTATTCTTCACAGTCGTTCTTCTTTTATTGGTCCATAGATCGTTCTCAAAACTTTGTTTTCAAAATTAATCAATCTTCTTTATAATATTTCGCTCATTACTCATACTTCTAATCCAGCACTGGTTGTATTTTAGTTTTATATAAAATTTATTTAGTTTTCCTTGAAAAGGTTCCACTTTTTTTAGTAATATACCCCAAGTAATAATTCCATATCAAGGTATAATGCTCCATACATAGTTCAGGTTTACAAAAGCACCTCCATGGCTAATTTGATTTCTGCTTCAACACATTGGTCCTAGATGTATGTGATTATTTACTAACGTGTTCATATTGAAGAGCTGGTAATGGGAAAAACAAGACTTAATCCACTTCTATAACACAACACCCGAATTTTTCACTTGCTACCTTCCCATATTTATACAACCTGCGTCATATACCTACAAGTATGCAGAGCCATCGACGTCTCCCACAACTACCTTATTACATGACAAGTAGTTTTTTAAATATTCGTTAGCTTATACCATCTACTATTAAACGCCTCTGAAATTCAAAAGCATAGTAAAAATCCTCGATAAAATTTGAGATTCTCGAGCATCTGAGTTTTCTGACTCCTTTGGTTTCAAGAATTAATCTTGCAATGAATCGAAACTGTCAATGACTAACGAGAAATAAATTTTTGGTATATTCCTTCTGCCTACCATTACAACGTTCTTAACTTGGTGCAATCATTTACTCGGTCGCTCCATTGGGACTGAACGCCACTGAAGCCGCCTCACAGATGAGCAGACACTGCGCGAAATATCTGTTGCCTGTCCACTGCCCATAGCCTAGCTGTCACGAGTGACCCAACCAAGAGCAACTATCACGACTCCAACATTTATTATGGTCATCGACACGGTGTCTTCTGCCACCAAACGATTGTATTCAAGGAGGATATACAGTCATGGTGTGCCGACAAAATCAGCATTGGCGAGATTTCATCAGATACTCAACTCAAATGTTTGAAGATTGGAGAGACTGCACGAGGTGTTTTGGGAGCTGATATAAGTGCACTTACCAATTTAAATTATTTATCAATAAGAAAGTTTGGGATCAATGATTATTTAGAGCTCATTTTATAACAAACCCCAAGGCCAGAGATATATCAGTCTAATTCCTACCTCTCTGCCAACGGAGGTTTCCCGCGAAATTTGAAAACCAATGAAAACCGCATGAAGTGGATTTCAGATCGGCGTGTCTCAAGAGGCATCAGCCCAATTTGAACATTAGATTTAGCTCCCGAACGCCCTGCCCTATGCTTCCTTGTCATCCCAAGTATTCCAAACACATGAAAAAAGTATTTATGAAACAAACACAATAGGAATCACAGAACTTGTTAGAATTAAATTTCGAAGAAACCTTTGCATTGTACCATACTCTCAAATCCTGATTAAGATACTCAACGCACATATCAATTTGAATTGCGCAACTAAATTAAGTCATTGAATGCAAATATATTTATGTACACTAGGGAAGTGATCAAGCTGTTAATCACTCAGAAGACGGCTCGAGAGAACCGGAGGGACGAGGTGAACATCTATCAACCTGGGTGCTATTTAAACATTAATGAGTCTGCGTGGCCCATTTTTGGGTTTCCCTTGCATGAAAGAGGACCAAGAGTCACTCACCTCTCCGTGCACCTGGAAAACGGTCAGCGTGTCTACTGCAACGAACACAACATACAAGAAAGGTAACAAAAATAAGGTTTTCTTATAAAATAAGTTCAATGTTTTTCGCACCCGTTGAATTTCAACGGGTACCTTCCGCTTTCCACTACGTTTTGCTTTAATTATAAACCATCATCTATGCATTATCAGCATACCATAATTCGGTTTTCGATTTTTTAACTTTTTGAATAAATTTAAAAGCGATTTCCTTATGTTTTTTTCTACTCGAAATCGTTTCCCTTTTGTTTAAACAGCACTACTAAATTATGTTCAAGTATTTTCTCTTCCGTTGAGAATCAACGGGTATTTTCGCTAGTACTATATAAAACCAACTATAACCTCTAAGTACTTGTAATGAGAAACCCCAACATTTTAAATCGACTAATCGGGGCAACGAACTATGAATATATCAATCAAGTAGCAAAGCAACCCAAAAACATGCCACTGCACTTTTTCGCACTCAACTTGGTCTCAATGGATTCTACCGCGAAAAACAATCCAATGTAACTGAATTGTTGCAATTATTCGTAAAACATTTAGTGGTTTAAGCCTAATTCATCAACTAAGGACAGCACTAAAAAAAGAAATATTTTGTACTAAATATTCGTACATATATTATTACTGTATGCGTTTATATTATGGAGAGTTGGTCATGTGTCTTTAATAAAAATCTCAACTTCCTTATTTTTTATAGCAGGAAAGTTGATCTCACCTTTCGCCCTGAGGATGCTTAAGTTAAAAGGTGAAGCGTTGGCAAAAAAGAAGTTGAGATTTTTTTTAAACATATGACCCACTCTCTATAATATAATTGCAAACATTAATTAAAGAGGTAAATAACCAATTCAATTAATTATTACTACTGCCTGAAGAAAATTCAAACAGAAAATATCAAATAGCCAAGGAAGTAATGTACTTTATAACAGAAAATTATAGTTCAAAGAGAAGGATTTAACATACGGATATGTGGAACAATATTGAGGTATTATTTGGTGAAAGCTCTATCCCTAAGATATTAATTCCTATTATGATATATCATGTGTTATTCAAATCATTGATCATAGGAACATAGGGAAATATTACAATACAGTTATGTATATTGCGAAAGATTGTTCTTATTTTTAGTGAAATTCGTAGTACTTTTCAGTGGCATCTACAAAAATTCATATGCTGCTAAGGACGGTTAAGCATAGAAAAATGTCCGTAAAATATTCCACTCACGGAGTTCTATGAAATTGGCAAATAAAATTGTTTTGGCCTGCTTTGACAATGCTATTTATTTGCAAATTTGAGTTCAAAATATTGGAAAACGACTGAGTCCGATAATTCTTACTTTTCGGTCCCAGCATTTAAAACACCTCACAGATTTATAGTGCCTGGCGCCATATACGACATTATTAGCACCTGATATTTAGAGTAGCAACTGGTTGGAAATTTTAGCGAATATCATAAAATCTCATCCTTTTACATCTTACTTTACGTTTAGCTCAAGCAAGGTATTATTTATCTGTTGAAGATAAGATAAACAGCCTAACCCAAATGTTTTCCTTCAGCTTAAGGGTATTAATCAATGAAAATTAAAACAATTTCTTTTAGACTTCCAAGGGTTGAGGGTGAGAAAAATTGTCGTACAATTGTCTATAAGAAACTTAGTATCGTCAATTTTTCATGCTTCACTTACAGTGAGTTGACTAATATTAAATTATTTTGCGTTCTTCCGCTCTTGAAAACAATATATCCGTCTTGCAAAATTAGCTTCACTCGGAATCAACCAAATCTTTTAAAGATATTCTTCCCACGGAAAACCAATAAGGTGCGCAAAAATACAAACACTGAACAGAAAATTAGGAGTGTTTGGAAGTGATTGAGACGTGTATTATTGTCAGAAACTGAAGGTCAATACTCCTTTAAGAAATGAAATTATTTTCATAAACAAAGCACGAGAGAGAATAAAGGGATATACCGCAATTGCTAACTTATCTATCAACGTAGTATTGTAGAAAATGTTCCGATATTAAACCTTATCAAAAATATTGCAAACGACGTATGGAACTCCAAGACATGCATCAAATAACTGCCCGAGTACTGAGAAATTGGCAAAATGTACCTACTCTAGGCATTGAGAAATTCATAGAGGAGACTGGAGATTATTTAAGCTATGCCATAGCTGACAGATAAACCTTTACGAAGGCCATGAGCCATAAATGGCCACGAGGAGAGATGCTATACAATTTTTAGTATCATATGATGAAAAACATACCTATGCAATATGAGAGGTACACAAATGTTCAGTTGTTTATTTTATTGGTTTGAGTAATATTCCACATTCAATTTCAAAGCATTACCAGGAAGATATTTTTATGCTAAAACTACCTCTGACCGAGTATTCAATCCGTTTATATCAAAATAGTGGATTGTCAATAGCTTTTGGTAATAATCATAGATCTAATCTTTTAAAATAAAATCAGATAAATAATTACATAAAAATTACGTCAATCTAAAAATACATTAGCAAATTTCAACAAAGGAATGATCGCAAAGAGATGATGATGATCGCAATGATGAAAAAATCCCAACTCTCTTCCTGTCCAGACTTGGGTCTTATCATTCAGATCTCATGCCAAGAAGAATATTGCTAGCATCTGAGGTAGAGTATGGTGTAATCGAAACAGTGAAAGCATGATTGAATGAATTAATCCTGAAACCATTTTACATTTAATCATACACATTACCATAATTATACACTTATTGCATAATTATCCAGTGAAATTATATAACATTTTTCCCAATTCGGTTATGCAGAGTCAATTTGGTCGGTAAAACAGCTAGTTGTTGATACGATCAAAACATCATTGCGAAATATAATAAATAAACATGCCGAAACTAAAGCACATAGGTGCAAGGTGTAAGATTAATGCATGTCAAGTTGACAAATTATTTTTAAGATTGAATTTTTAGACTTCGGTTAATGTGATATGAACATTTAAAAAAGGAGGAGAAATGCATGTCAAGTTGACAAATTATTTTTAAGATTGAATTTTTAGACTTCGGTTAATGTGATATGCTTCCGTTGAGGAGCAATGCATGTAAAGTTGTCAAATTATTTTTAAGATTGAATTTTTAGACTTCGGTTAATGTGATATGAACATTTAAAAAAGCCACGGTTAACAAAATCGCATACGTCAGTCAAGATAAAGTGTAGTATACTGTAGCAATAACCGCAGGTAAACTACTGTAGAATGAATAGGAGGCGCAAAATAACTTATGAATATCATGCTCTCAAAAATGCAATAAGTGATATTATTGTTTCTTCGCAGCCAGGCCGGATTTTGCTACAAATCTATAAGTTCAGAAGCTACAAATCTATAAGTTCAGAAGCGGCAGTTTTAATTCCCACAAACAGGACAGTTTAATGTGAACATAATGTTTCAATAGTTAACTGGAGTTCAACCTCTGTGTCTAAAACGTGGGCAGCCTATGAAAAATTTGGAGTAACAGGTTTAATTTTTTAGGTATCAGGGCAAAATGGAATAGAGGTAGTAGTTCTGAGTAAGCATAAGTGGTTGAAATTTTTTGTTTGGAAAATAGGAGATTATATTATAAAATAAATTGAACTGGAAATATAAAATCCACGACTGAGGAATAGATCGAAGCGCTCTTCCGCGAAATATACGAAAAGGTGAGATGGTCGTTATATTAGCATGAAAATACGTATTTTTAATGGTGAAATATGTTTTTGACAAATTAATACGTCCAATAATGGAAAATCTTACATCCATTCACTTAAACAAATGAATATTTTCCCAATAATTTAATTTCAAATATAAAAAAAGGAATCACCCCTTGAAAATAAAGTTCAGCATTTCGTCTACCTGGGTTTCTATACACCAATCCTTTTTTAAATCATTTAACTGTACATTTTGCCCAAGATCCATATAATAAAACATTATTTTAAATTTGCCGCTCTGTAGGAACCGGTGGATCGATTCACTGATTTTCCTACTGCTTTCTGCCACTCATGCTACTAGTGTCGCCACTGTTGCCTCCATTATAAAAATTGAATTCACAAAAGGCTTTAATTCCATATTAATTTCAGTTTAATTAACATTTGGAGAAAGTATTCTAACAGACGGCTGAAAATATAGTGCAAATTCGAGGCAGCTTTTCGAGAAAAGTACATTAATGTATTTTGGCCATTTATTAGAACTGCCTCACTTGTTCTAAGCGCCATTTTTCGAGAACTGTCTCACTTGTTCAAATGGTTATAATAGCTGAACGTGTTAACTTATGCCCTACCGGCAAAATTCACTTTTTTATTCAATTAAAATACTCAATTTTGCGTACAGTGTTAACTAAGAATCACGTGAATGCCAAAAAGGCATCAATTTCACTCTTATTTATTATTAGTAAGGTAGGAAATTTCTGCGTATTTATAGTACGTCTCTTAGATTTACGTATATTGAAGCTACTTCTTAACCCCACCGAAACACTTGAAGGAATCAATGCGCAGAGCCGGATAACCGCTAAAATTAAAAGTTGAAATGCATTGAAAAACATTTTGGACAACCTAAACAATTGGTTATTTTATTGAGTAGTCAAAATAAGAAAGCAGTAGCGGTATATAGTTTCAGCTTTTCTTGCAATAAGATAATTCTAAGCTCATTCATAATTAATCTAAACGATATCATTAAAACATATGTCAAATACAGTTCATCAATATTCATATTCATGGTGGAATAAAGAAAAATTACGGAAAAAGTTACTATACTGATATGCACTATTCAAGTCATTTTACTCATATCTTAGATATTTGTTTTTTATTATATTTCATTATTTGATTAGCAAATTGAATAAGTACTTGGAACTGACAAGAGTGGCCGTGAAAATACTATGAGAAATATAAAATCGCGTTATTACTCATGTATTTACTCTTTTTGAATTGTTATTGGCAAAAGCTATGAACTGTTACACGAACGTCACAGCTCATCCTTACAAGCTACCAATTTGTTTCCAAGCATCGCACAGAATAATTTCTCTTAATTTTGAACTGAATTCTGAAATTCTGGAAAGGTAAATTCTAGTCAAAACAACAATTTAATTTTCTGGTATCTCTTCGGTGGACTTAAACTTGATATATACCAACGCGAAGTAAATACAAACTAATACCAAGAGCTTGAATTTGCATGATGTTATAGCTGACTGTAAAAATACACATTTCTGCAAATTTTGTTATTTTGTAAATGCTTTGTCTTTTTTATTTCTGGGAATCTCTAACTCTTCAAAGCTTTGGAAACAGAATTTGTTTGAAACATTGCTAATTAAAGGATACTTTCCCATAGTTAAGTTAAGAAGAGCTACTTGAGCCAATCTGCGTGCGCCTAGATCCTTCAAGCTCGCAGAATATCCATTATTGCGGAAGAACATATTATTACTTTTCTGATGGTAAAAGGGTGAATGATAATTTTAAAATGTTGGGAAAACCTTTCATTCCACTTTCAACTATACTTACTCATCAGCTAAATGCAAATTATAATGACTGCAACTATAGATCATATTTACTCATTACGGCTTGAGGTTTGTTTGAACGCTTTTTAGAGCCCCTCCGAGTTTGTTGAAGCAAATGCACGAATCGAAACTTCTTGCTTTTTTTGGATTAGTAAAATATTTTTCATTTATGCATAAACAATAAATGTATCGTTTTCACTTGAGACAGACATGTTAAGAATGTGACCGAGAAACTATTTAAAAAAATTCCATATCTGGATAGAACTTAAGTTCAGAGCTTCGAAACTGTGGAAAAATACGATACGGTTGATTCAAATGTTAAATATATAAATTGTATGTAATGGTATAAAATATCCACAGATAGTGAATACCTTCATCAAATAGGTTATGGATATTATATTTTTACAATTAGAACCGAACCGTGTTTATGATGGTGTTTGGAATAGTTTCAATGACAGCATTTTGGCGGGGCTCCCGCAGCAGATAAAACGCAATGGCTATTTGAATGGTGCGCACCTATGGTCCATTGCTATATTCATGTCAAGAAAATATTCATTTTTGAAATAATACAGAGCTGAGGCGATCAGAACAAGTTTTCCTCTTGAGATATTGCCCATTGGGGAGAGAAATGGAAATTCTGTATCAATTTTCACGTCAATATGCTTTCCAGTCATAGCATAGGGACCTTAGGATGCGCTAGCTGCAACATAACCATAGCCGTAGGAATCATTTCTAAATAATAAAATTTATTCCTGGGACAATTATAAATGGAAATAGATATCTATAATTGTAAATATCAGTTTTTTATTATAATCGATGTTTTCATGCTCACATTGATTTGTGGAAATGAGATAAAATAAGGTTTCATCATTAACAATTTTCCATTGGTTTATGATTTTATTTCAAGTTCGCTTCGATTCATAGCATCATCTTAGAAATAAATTTATTCAATTTCTAAAAAAAGTGCAAATTTTTATAACTAGTCAGAAAAAATTGCTAACTAGTGAGAAATTGCAAATTAATTTTTGTTATGGATCATTTATACCACATCCATCCTGAATCTAAGCGCTAAATGAGATACCAGAACAAAAGAACAGGTTGTAAAAAATATGCATATGAAGATGAAACTAGATGTTTTTTCCGGAGAACGGATAGAATTTAATACCATCCGAATCAATCGCAGGGCAAATCCTAAGAAAACTTCAATCATAATCATGAAATAAAACATAAAACTCCGATGATAGCAGCTGAAAATTAAATTTGGGATCTCGATAAGGATCAGGATTATTAAAAAAATTATTCTAAAAATGCTTGACCGGGTTCAATCTATTTTGCTATCAATAAAAAGAATTAAGCGTATTCTAACATATTCTTTACTTTGTAGATACCTGGTCGCCTATTATATCGCTCAATATTTTTTCGTTGCACAAAAAAAGCTGCAGAGCAATGAATATAGGAAGAAATTAAATGTATTATTATGAGAAAAATGCAGATCAATTGAACGAAGATGTGCTATCTATTTGAACGATGCTATCGGAACATGATGTAGATCAAAAGGTCGGAGAGTATCCCCAACGAAGAAGTCCTAAGAAGTGTTCAAGAGAAAAGAAGTACAATGGAAACTCGGAGAAGAAGAAGAGGCAAATTGATTTGACTCATTCCACGTCACAGCATCCTCTTGAAAGAAGTAGTGGTACTAGAAATGAATGGGAGGGATAATCGAAGAGGACCAATGATATAATTGAACAGGCAATTATTAAGGGCGTTATGGTGAAGATTTACGTGGGAAAGAAGTTGTAAAATCCCTAGGAGATGACAGTTGAGCGCTGTAGCAAATCAGTCTTTTGGTCAATGGCTGCTGATGATGATATTTACTCAAACTAAGCATCATCATCATAAAAAACTATCCAGGATTAGGCCATTTGGTCTGTTCCGTTTCAGGTCAGAATCTCCTCCCCCAATCGCTTATTTGGTACCCGCAATACATTTTTCTAGATGGCCTGTAACTAAGAAGTCTTTGGGCTAAACTGTTATTCAACCATCTTAGTATATGATCATAACATTTGTTAGGGTACGTTCAAATACTTTCGGTATAGGTCGGGATGTTTAGCCCTCAGCAATTTTCTTCATTTCGCTTATGGTCGTAGAAAGTATAGCCAGCCAAGAGTCTTAGCAATTTCATCGTAGCAATAGGACAAAGACATCGAATTCCAGGCACACTATTGTCCCTCAGAGTCATATCGAGGTGCTACTCCGAGTGGACAAAACAGAGGGAGGTATGTAGAGAGAGATGGACGGCAGGAGATAACGAAAAGAAAGTCACGGGAATGCGGAAGGTCTCATCCGACATTCACCCTCTGGAGCGTTTATCCTCGCATTATGATAATCCAATGAGACTCCTTGAGCGCCGAATGGCGACCCAAACCACTCGACCCGCTCCCTCCTCCCCCTGTCTCACCTTTACCCTCCTCCCCCACCCAACGCACGATTCGAGTCCGCAGAATTGCTCAGCATTTGGGAAGCGCAGCGATCCGTAATTAGCATACAAATTGGCAAGTGCGCAATAAACCCGATCGCGGACGCCAGAGGAATCGATTAGGATCGGCTACCCACACTTCTCTCACTCCCTAACGGCACCCACACTCCCTCTAACGAGAGGACTTCCCTGTCCTCCTCCTCCTCCCCCGTCCCTGCCCTCCCCTCACCTCACGCGTTTCCTCACCACGCATTCCCCCCCTCCGCCCTCCCCCAGTACCTCAGTCTCAACCCCCACCCCACTGCCCTAATGCATTCGCCCTCCTCCCCCCACCCCTCCACACCCACACTCTATCCTCGACGACTCACTTGCACCTTTCTGCGGCCACCCTTCCCCTCCCCCCACCGCCGCCCCTTCGCTCATCACCCCTTCACCCCCAACCCCTCCCGATCGGTCCCCCCTCCTCACCCCCTTTCACGGGAGTGCAAGCCCCACCCACCATATATACACCTGTCCCATCGCTCGCTCGTTCTCTCTCCCAGGATCCCCCTAGTGTCCCTCCGTGTTCGTTCCTAGGATAGTTAACTACGAGACGGGATAAAGTTGGCTTGGGAAGAGGACTGCTGCCGTTGAGGCATCATCACTGATTAACGAGTGACATTTGCACCAGGGGAGTGAGGGATATGCCCACGCTAGGCAAACAGGAAAGGGAATATCGTTCACAGTTTCAGGGGATATGCTGTGGAAATGCATACTTATTAATGGAATTGAAAGATTTTTATTTGGTTTTACGATAACAACGCGTTTCGATGTGCGCACACATCATTATCAGTTTTATCAAGGAAGAGATACACGTGAGAAGACATTGAAACGGGTTGTAACTATCGCATTAAATGGAGAAACTGTGGAAAATTACGGTATCAATAATTGGAAAAAGAAATCTAAATATTGTTTTTACTCTCCTAGGGGTAATGGAACAAAAATTATGGTGGTCAGGTGGCTAGAGCACTGAATTCCCAATAAGAAGGCCTGGTTAGATCAATCGTTGACGGGTTTACTTTGTGGAAATTCATATTAATAAATGATAGCACTTTCTATGAGGAGAAAATGATGTTCCTCTTGAAAATGACGCGAAAACGTCTAAAGCGGTTGAGGTGCATTAAAAGTAGTATGGAAAATATAAAGTGTTATCTTTTATTAATTGAGAAGGCCAGGGTTCCAACCTCCGAAATGATAGAGATTTTTCAATCTGATCCCTACATCTTCTCTATGTAGAGTGCATTTGAGGTGTAGTACACCATCCGTCGGATGGGATGTTTAAACTGTGGTCCCTTTCACGATTTTTGTTAAGCAAAGGCTAGTACCGAGGCCAGGTTTCTCTTCAAACTTTCTCCTTTTCTCATGTTATTTTACGAGAGTAGCTAATCATCCACGATAGCGAAAAAAACCTCAGTTATCAAAAGGAAATGAACGAAATGTTCTGGACGATAACCATGAGTTATCAAGATATATAATGCCCACATGAATATTACCCGGGTCATCTCTGAAAGGCATGACTAACGATGTGCCAGTGTGACAATCAACAGCATAGGTTACTTAGCTCGTAGGCTTCCGCGGATGTAGTGTTGAACGTTTTTTTTTACAATTTTAACATCGCGGAATGAATCCCAAAAAAAGAAACAGTCAGCATAGGTTACTTTTAGGTAGAGAATTTTGAGAACATAGTGTTATTTGGAAAACAAAGAGGAGGGAAGGAGGGACGCACCAAATGTGAACCGTGAGAATGGGAGTATTTTATAGTTTATACATTTAACTGTATGAATGTTAATTCATACAATTAAAATAAATTTAAGTTTTTTCCTCCCGTAATGGCATTTTTAAACTTAAGCAAAACCTTACAGAGTTCCCTGATAGGTTTTCTTTCATATTAAACAAGTTTATCGCTATAATTAAGAGTGATATACTCAAATTAAAAGTGCAATACCAAAAGATGAATAACATGACATTTTATGAACATTTCCAACGTTTTCGTGCACAAACAACTATCATGCAATAATACATCGGGAGAGAAGGGAGACGAACTCAAGGTTTTCTTCGCACTATTAAATGTTTATTTACCTTCCATTGATCAGATGTTTACATAAAAATGTGGCGTAAATATCAAAGACCAAATTGAGAAACTAAAGTAAGGCACGATTTAGAAAAAATAATTCATAAAGAATTTAAAACGGATAATGGTGTGAAAACATGTTTAGCTATCAATGCAATGCTAAACTATGCATGCAGGCTTTGAGGCATCCTGGGTAAAAGAGACTAAAATGATAAACTATTTTAGCAGCTATAATTGTGACATGCCATATAAAACCGCAACTAGGTAAAAGTTTAATAAAACTCTATAGGTATTTGCACTAATCCTGACTAATAAAAATACTATTTTCTCGCTCAGATTTTATTATTTTACAATTTCCTTCATAAAAACTAATGATAAATGAAATATTTGGGCCTTATGACAAACAATGAGAGTTTTATTTCGGTATGATTATTTCTAGGTGTACATGATTACAGCGGAGTTTGCAATTGGCTCAGTTTCTACATCGACATACCAGCAAACCACCGTTTATGCATGTAGCTGGAGGTGTTACCACACCAGCCATGAAATGGGAATAGGGAAAAAGAGGAGGAGAAGAGAGAAGTGAATTGTATGTTAACAATATATTTTGTTAATGTCACGCTGATTTTGTTGTAATAATTAATGGATCGTGGAAAGAAGGAATTTTTGCCTATGAATTCGGAATGGTATTTCTCTTATTGTGTCTCTTCTATTAGTTATATATATGGTGCGGAGTCAAAACAACATCCTCCGTGTTGTACTGAAACTCGCCTGATATGAATTATTCAAGTTATCTAAGTCTATCGTGTAGCCCCCGAATCTCTAACGGCATAGTTCCATCATAGTTCTTCCATCGTACGTTTATGCATCGTGGTTTTATGTACGGCAAGTATGCTCAAGAGAAATACAGGTCCTTGTAAGAGATCTTTTAAGTGTTGCCACACTAAACATAACTAGTGACACATGGATCCTCGGTAAAGAATATCAAACGTTGCACTATTGTAGGGAATGGTAAACGGTCTAAATCTTTAATACAATTCATCCATCTCAAAAAGTTCATATTCAACAGCAATTCATCGATAAAATACACTCGATGAGGTGCTACACAAATCGTTGGCTCTTGCTCTGACCAATGTTTACCAAAGAGTCGGGGCACAAGAGATTTCAAATTGCGCGCCATGACACGCGCCTGCGTTTTTTCTCGGACGCCATCGCTATTTCGCTCTCCAAAGAAAAATTCGATACGCTCTCCCGGGAGTCCGAATCCCGCGTTCAGTATAAATGATATTACGAGATTGGGCCTTGAATTATTGCTGATTTCAGCGTTATATGAGGAAAATAGTTCATGAAATTAAATATACTCACGAAATACCGTCAAATAGTGTATATTCCAAGAGTATAAAGATCACAATAGTGATGTGATAACGGAGACAGTCGCATTGCTATGCATAGAATAATGTAAATATAAGCGTGCCAGGTTCTTAAAAAACAATGATGGTTGAATATAACACTTTATTCGTCATTCAAAAGTTGATTTTACTTAAAAGTATTTTTCGGACCATTTACAATTATGATGTACGTTATCCGTTTCATAACATTGCTCTGCAAAATAATGTACATCCCAGATATTTAAAATAAGCAAAATTTTCACTTGTTTTCACAAAAAAAAACTATATTATGTAGAACAAATTTACGAGAATAATTAGTAAAGCATCTGCGATGAATCCACAAATAAAATAATGAACAGTTGTAATTAAGATAAGGAGATTTTTTCCAAATTCCCAGAAGTTTGTATGTCAAATATCGTTCATTTTATTCACATCAGTTAATACATCTCTGCAAAAAGCATTAGACTATCCAAAAATGCGTAGACATTTAGAGAGAAATCAAAATAGGCATCTATTAGAGGTCAATATCAATCCTAATAATTTTGCTTCCTTCTATTCATTTTTTTATTTAATTACATATGGTAATTCGTTATTTCGTCTTCACCATAAGACATCATGAGGCTAATCTAACTTTCAGATATTTTTAAGATGAGCAATTTCATTGCTACAAGCTATAACAGAAAAACAGGCAACTGGCGTCTTGCGCCATTGTCAGATTATGCGGCAACATATAACCAAAAGTTATGCAAGTTCAGAGCTTGTAAAATACAAAACAAATTTTAACTAAACTCAGGAATTCCATTTTTATTTTTAAAAATAAAACAAAAAGGCTTCATCTGAAACATCGTAAACCACTCTTGAAGGGTCATCGATGCTTTCTTACAGCCAGTGAATGCTAGTGTTATATTTAACACTTTCGTAAACTAATGCATAACAAATTCCATTTAAAAGTAATTAACACAGGTACCTAAAGATGTGGTTCCAGCTTCATCTAAAAGAAAATACCTAATGACAATTTTTAGGGTAATCTACGAATTGCTAGATTAAAGAACTATTTCTACAGAACTCCCAACCTTCAGATTCCCCTGTTGATTCAATATGAATATTGCGACAGAAATTAACGTATAATTTCTACATAATTCCCATCATTAGCTCTTCATATATATTACCTTCGTTTACGGCGTCCAAAATCCCCCTCGCTTCTATTACCTCTTCCCCTCATTCACAAAATTCTCCAATCCTTCACTCTTCAACAGCCCATTACCCTTCACTATTCACCCTTTTCCATGCATCTCCAAACCTACATCTCGAAAGCCTTCAATCTCCTCTCTGACTGTTCCATCATGGACTAAATATAGGAAAGCCTATCATTACACTCCATATATGAGTTTTACCGAGACTTTTCTTCATTCATCTACTTTAAGTATCTCTTATTTATTCCGTCCTCTTAATGAAGATGACAGACTCAGTCTTTGCCAAGTGGAATTTCTCCATTATAAGGGTAAAGTAAATGCTGCATATTCCACAAAAATAGATTCACATTTAATCAACCATGGTTTCAATGCTGTGCATCATCTTCAGGTGGTGATCCCGGCAGAAGCTAATAATTTTTTAGATTAAAAATATATAATTTTGTGGAATTTACAATGTTTTCTTTTCCATAATCTGTCCTCTTAGTAAACGCTTCCATGACCATAGATTCTCGCATTATGTCCTTGTTACTAACCACAGTATACTCCATATAAATTTCTCCACAATAATCTTTATCCAGTGACTTTTACATAAAATATAGCTTTTTTACCCTATAGTTTCTCAATACTGTCGTCTTCACGTAGTTGATATTCCCCATGCATCACACATTGACCCTAGTAACGCGTTTAGGAATGACAACAGTATTTTAGATAATTTGCTGGCTAACGCTTGATCCTTTGATGAAGATATTAATGGTGTTTTTAAACTTTTGACATGGAGTATTTTAGGAATTTGCGTACCAAGTGAGAAGGGTTTTCCACTCGTGGCTATAATCACCACCAGTATTAGAACGCACGGATTTTAATTCAAATTTTAGGAAAATAAAATAAACTATAAATAAACAATTACGGTGATCTAGCCCAAATATCTGTTGGCTAAGTTTCAAAATCATTGATGCACATGCAGGTTTCGTATTCTATTTCCAGGGGTTAGTTCATTTTTTTTAACCCAATAAGGATTGTTTTGTTTGGGCAGGTGTAAAAATTGGCTCATCAAATTTCCTTTAGGGTGCGCACCACTGGAATATGTGGGGGTGAGTATCCCTATACTCGACCCACAAAAAAACTGCATCTCTTTAGTAATATAGGTACTCATCCTGGAACTGTTTGGCACATTACTGCGGGATGGGCGCATTTTCTTATATATGAATATCACTTCATATCAATCACTTTGTTCGATTTTTCGAGTACGCAAAGTTGACAAAAGGCCAAGTAAATTCCTAAGTCTACCTCTCCAAGCAAAGCAATTAGAGCATGATACATGGTATCCTGATGCATTGCAGCTATTTGTTGAAATATATATAAATTTTTATTCAACTTAGAAAAAAGGGACTATACAACCGACCAATTACCAATCGTATGATACGCTTAAGTGCAATAACTAAGGGCATATTCAATTAGCATTCTTTATAGCTTGCCAAGAATTGAAAAGTCCAATAAATTAAAAATAATTTCACCTAAGACAATTGGAAAGGAGTAAACCCTTTGCTCACAAGGTCCTTATTATTATTAAGCCGCGCATTAAATTATCTTACTCCGCCCAAGAGGAAGTGAAATAGAAATTCTAAAACAAAATGTCAATTAATCAAAATTTTCTTTAGGAGAGGTCTCAGTCTTCCTTTACTATTATTTTCAATAATTGATCACAATGGAGAATCGCAGAAAAATGAAATATTCTGACAAAATATTCTGAGTGGGACGCATTGGAAGATAGGTATACATTCTTACTTCTTCATTGCTTCAGTCGCTTATTAAAATATTTTTATTATTTATACAAGAACGCGTTTTTTAAGGTAGCATGGTAGGCCCACCTCTCAAGGTAAATAGGTTGACACCTGTCGTGTATTCTACCCGGTGATCCAAATCAAAAGTGTCCCATAGAAAGTTACTCATAAAATTAATTGAAAATTACGAGTTTGACTGCGACGTAATTTCCTGGATTAGAGAATTCTTAAGCAATCGCGTACAAAGAGTTGTATTAGATGGCACAACCTGTAATAAAGTCAAAGTCACATCGGGTGTCTCACAGGGGAGCATCATAGGCCCACTTCTGTTCCTTTGGTATATTTATGATATTGATGAATTAGTTGGCAGTAAGCTTGGATTATGTGCAGACTACACAGTAGTGTATAGGGAAATCCGTAGCCATAATGATGAACAAGTGTGAACGAAGGACCTCGAGACAATCCAAAAGTGGTGCGATGCGTGGGCGGCTAGAATTAAATTTGAAAAATATTGTTGTAATTAATTTATGGGAAAGAAAAAAATCTCCATATGACAGCTACTGTATACAGTATTCCAACTAGAGACTGTAAAATCCGCTAAATACTGCGGATCTCTCGTGGGGTAAACTTATTTTGGAACTAATTGGTAAAGCTAATCGGAAATTGGGATTTATTAAAAGAGTACTTAGCAAGTGCGACGTTAAAGTTAGGGAAATAAGCTATCTCTCCCTTGTTAGTCCCCACTTAGAATATGCTGCCATTTATTTGTGATCCTTATGAATTTGACTTAAAAACCGAGTCAGAACGCGTGCAGCAAAAATCGGGAAGATAAGTTGAAGGCCATTGTCATAATCTCGTTAGTGTTACTGACCTTTTGCAACAACAGGGATGGGAATTACTTTAAGACCGTCAATTAAAATGTTGACTTATCTATTATTTAAGTTCTAAACCAATACATTTCCTGACGACGTAATTAACATTTTACGAAATCTGACATACTACGATCGATTATATCATGACATTAAAATTAGGAAGATAAACTGCAGAACGGGCAGGTTTAAAATGTCATTCTTCCCGCGAGCGATAAGAGACCATAACAGCTGCCAATGAGAATTTAACTAGATTTGACAATAGGTAGTGTAGCTAGTTAGTTGATTTACTCTCTAATGCTTTTATCCTAATCTGCTACCTGGTATTAACAGCGCGTCGTACATGTTTCAGGAATAACTCTTGTATCTCTATCCATTTTTGTTGTTGCAAGATAGATAAATACGAACTGTCCCTCTAAAATTGGTAGCATATATAAAGTGTAGTACATGTTTGTGAAGTTTCTCCGCCAGACAAGCATTAGCATCTTTACTAATGCATCAATAGTCTAAGTTACGTTAACTTAAATAGGGTATAGTGCAATACATGTTAGTAACAACTCACCCCCTGACACACCCTTGAGGTGGCTTGCAGGGTATAATGTAGATTTAGATTGAAGCTGGAGGTATTTGGACACCTTCCATGAATAAGTGAGAAGATCCGAATAAGACGTGAGAAAACGGATGGGAATAAAATTGAAATGTGCTCCGTTGGATGTGTATCGCTCTGACTTAGTTGTGGTTCTAAATGGTCCGAGGGAAGAAAGTATCCTTACCCCATTCTCTGAGGCAAAGTATTACTCTAATACTGCCACATTGGTCTTTTCAATCGATGAAGTAAATGGGTAAAAATAACTAATTCCACATAATGTGGAACATCTCTAACCACCAAAGATTCTCCGGAGAGATTTCGGGGAAACGGGCTGGTTTGGTGGCTTGAGTATTGGTTTACTATCCCGTGGGCCAGTGTTAAAATCCTGTCGGTGGAAGAAAATTTTAAATTGAACCCTGACCTTACCATGGTAAAATTTGTTGAGCACTTTAAGTGTACTACTTCACTGGATGGGACCTTAAACTCCATTCCCAAAGCAATGCTACCCTCGAATTCTAACTACCACCAGTCCACAATGGTGTAAGTGACCTAAATTCACGGTCGCATCCCCAAATAAAGAATCAAGGAACTGGAGACAATGATGAATAAGAACGGAAAAAAACCGGTAACATCCTGCAGTCTCTGAATGATTGGAAGGTAGTTATACAATGCCTAAGGTAGCTGCTCCAAAGCCCTAATACTTGATGCATACCCTGAGGCTTGGATCCCACCAGTGAAGGTTTCACACCAATATCTCCCACGGAGATCGAAATCCAGAACTCGAAAAGGAGCACCAATCTTGGAGTCCCAAAGGACCTTAAGGGGGTCATTCCGCTGCCCGTCTAGGACCTGAGCTCTTGAATCCCAGTCCTCTATAAAGGATTGGCTAGAATGCCCCCTAAATGTGCACTATGCAAGGTGGAAAAAGTTCCATAACCCTTAGAGGCATTCATTATGGATCTCTTGAGGATAGTCAGAGGGTCGGGATTCAATGTCGTGCCCCTTTTTTGACCCAAGTGCTTAAGATCTCCTACCCTTTTTGAGGGTTCATGCAAATAGCTCAGACGATATGCAACCCAAGGATGGGAAAAAGGGAAACTTCGGACTAACAAAGGCAGTCTTGGGACCCTGTTCACGTCGCAACCCTTACTAATACCTGAACCATACCCTCGGCGAAGGTTTAATGAAAAAGAATACCACAAAGTGAATGATCTCTGATTTAAAACCTTTTGCTCCTGTAACCTTCGCAAGCCCTCTAGGCCGCCACCCTTTTGATGGTTCCCACACCTATAATGTTTCATTTACTTCTTCATACTTTTCATTGGTACTTATCAATGATCACTCTAGGCACATGTAAAGACATGGATTATATCAAGGAAAAATATGTGATTTGCCTGAAATTTGAAAATGAAAACTAGAAATTTGTTGAAAATGTATGTCAGTTAAATTAGAGCGGATAAAAGGTGCTTATTGCATGAAGTTGATACCTTATCAGTCTTGCATTAAATATGTCCTCCTTAGGCACATCCAATCGTCGTGAAACCTCGAGGAAGAAAGACGTTGACTGGCAGACGTGGACACATCTGAAAATAAAATAAATTACATGTTTATATTAGGGAAAAATTGCAATAGCGTCTCAAATGATCATCAAAATGCTACTTTTATTAGACAATGCATTACATGGGAGCACAGCCGTATAGAAATAATTAGAAGAGGAAGTAGTTCACAAATTCCCAACCTCTCTTATAAAAAGATTTTCACGTCACATGACAGGGGTAGTCCACAAACCTGAGTTATACGCATCCAACCTAAACTATAATTATTCATACTCGGCAATAGTTGGAAAACATCCGTACAAAGTTTGCTACAAGAGGGGTGTGTTGTTCTTTTTTTGGCATTATGGGAACTGTGCATGAGAAATTAAAAAGAAAAAAATTAGGATAAAGCATATTCAATATCAATCCATAATCTAAGGTGCTATCATTTGATACCGTTGGACCATGCTTGATAAATCCTCGATACTGTAATACTATCGCTGTTTAGGTAAATAAGCATAGGAGTAAGGTAAGGCCTCCTGGGTACACTATCTACAGCAACTTGGGCCTAAGAATTTGTGCCTTGAAAGAAATTATTATGCGGCAACTTAAGTTAAAAAAATATGGCCTCATCATAAGAGTACGTCTTAAGGAACATAACAGAGGAAAATAGAAGTGAGAGAAATGGAAATAAAAATTTGAAGAGCTTTAGCCAAATTTTTCAAGTCGAATATCAGGGAAATTCTATAACTCTGGAAAAATGTAGCCCAGGTCACAGTATTTATTACGCTACATCTGAGTCCGAGACGGTGGTAGGTTTTTTAGGGAGACGACCGAGGTCACCGAGACTGACCTGAGGTCAGTTTTGTCGTTGAGGATGGGTGGGAAAGTTGGTGAGGGAAGGATTATTTTAATAATAGAGGAAGGGTTGAAGCAAGTCCATCATCGGTATTAACCTGCTCTTAACGAATGACGTCAATGGGAAGCCATGCAGACGCCATTGTTAATGGGGTGCGCATTTAACGTCCCATCTCATAAATGGTGTAATGTAACTTAAATTCTCCCTAGATGGCACTTTCTATGAAATCCGAAGGGTTTCCTATGAACTCCGAGTTCCATGGAAAATGTCTATCTCTATCAAGATTTAAATCCAGGACTACCTACACAACTACTTTCACCATTTTCGCGTTCGCGAGCAATCTCACTTGCAATGGGCATGGGTGTCCCATTCAATATTTACTTATGTTCAAATATTAATAAATTAACTGATTTATTTCTTTCAACGGCAACATGATAAGTTAAATTACATTACATAACTGAAAGCTAGGTTGCCTCTAAGGAAAACCTGTGCTGAGGCACCTCTCGTCAAAAAACATTTACATTGCTTACATATAACATAAAAATATATATATATTGTTTTATATAGTCATCAAATACATTAAGAATGAAATAAAATAATATATAAATAATAATATAATATACAGTAATAATATATAAACGATAGTAATTCCATTACCTTTGAATATGCAAGGTGTTCTATGACCATTTGAAAGACGTTTGGAACCTTTTTCCACAAAATAATATAAGCCTATGGTTGGCACTTAGTAAATATTGTTAACGAAGTCCACTTAAAAAGGTTTTGTAAAGTATCTGTAAAATTATTTATAGCAATAAAACTTTTTTTCAAAAGACTCCTACAGTAGAGAACGTCTGTGATATATTTGTTTCTGATTTTAATTACAAATGGGCGTGCAAAAAGTAGAGACTATGGGAATAAATGGAAGCAGAAAAATAAAACTCAGTTGAAGCATCGAACCCATCATCACCAAAGTGACACTATAGAAAAGGAGTGAACCTCCACTTCGTTAGATTTCACATTGATTTCCATCGTCTATGTTGATAGATAATATACAAAAACGTCATCATTTGCGAACAACGTTTTTTAAATTACTGAAAATTTAACAATTGCAAAACCTCGATGATAACTGGAAATATAAACTGGCCACACAGAGTGAGAAGCCAATATTCTAGCCACCGCATCAAATTGATTCCCCTTCAATCAAAAACGTCCATTGATATAGAAACCGCCGGGACATGGAGGACTCAAGACCTATCTTAAGAAAATAGGAAAGGAAGAAAATGAAGAATGTGACTGCAACCTAGGACCAGACGATGTACAGCATAGGTTGTACGATTTTCCAAAATACGCAGAAGAAAGAACTGAGCTTAAGAAGATCTTCGGAAACTGGCCAGTCACACTGGAAGAGGTTGGAAAAGGACTGGGGAATAAAAAAGCAGCCGAAGCAGTTTCAAACTTCACAAGACCGCTAGAAGGAGAAGGGACGTAGAAGAAATCAAGACAAGAAAAGAAAAGGAGGAGAGAAGAGAAGAAAAGAAAAAAAGAAGTGGAAGGAATGGTGAGATTGGTGAGGAGGAGGAAGAAGAAAGAAGACAACTTTGTGATAGAAATACTAAGAAGAAAATAACAATTGTAAAGCAAGCAAAGAAAATCGCAAGACACCCGATGAAGAAATCAAAGGAGAAAACCAAATAAATTTTTTTAAAAATAATAATACACTTTGTAACATTAAATGTAATGAAAAACATTGAAAGACATTCAAACTAAGTTATTACGGCTGACCATAAAGCTAAATTATGGAGTGGGTAGTGCATCACCATACCTTAGGCCCAGTTTACTAGTACCTTAGGTTTAATTACATACAATGTACTTACAGTAAGGTAAAGCTCACGGTTACTTACTGTCATGTTCTTTGAAAATAAAGATTTGAATCCCGTGTGTGACAGTTCTGGTATTAAAACTACTTATTGGCTCACCTCTTTGTTAAAAAGTCATAAGTCAAGAAATAATGTTTCCAATCAAAAAATCAAAGACAATCAAACTAGGGGGCTCTTACAATTCCGTAAATTAAATTATCCAATGAATCCAAACATCCAATGAATCAATGTAAATATACTTTGATTGTTAAAAGAGATGATGACTGAATCAGAAACACGTCCACTTCGCATTTTAATGTAGGGTGGAAGTTCTGAAATTCCAGGTTCAAAGGTTTGACACTAACCGCACCCAAAAATAAATCGGAAACCAAAATTTCTTCAGAGCAAATAGAATTTCATTCAAAAATATTCATTACAAAAAGAATAATGTACTTATCTCACAGCCGCAATTAGTTTTCTTTTTAAATTCAACCATGAAAACTATACGCGCATTCCAAATTTTAAATAAGTTACTTTCATTCAATAAGCTACTTCAAAAACATACGGGCAATGCTTAAAAATACATTAAGAAAAAATTTCAGTTCTCGATTCTGATGGATAAGATTTAACTTTTAAATGGGAGGCACCTCCATGAATTAATATTCATAGGCAATGGTTACTTGCCAGGAGTTCTAACCATAAAGAGCGTTAGCCACTGACAACTCCTAATTATTTGCGCATTAAACATGCATGAGGAAAAAATGAATGACTGAAAATGAAGGGCATTACTGCATGTTAAACAGAAATATAATTACGCAGTCATTATTTTTTAAGACCTGACTTGGAAGTAACATTACACGCTAATTATTCAAGCAGAAAATGTTTTCCACTGTTTTAAATATCAGAATCAACTGAGCAAATAACGCAAATGCATGCGTAAATAAGAATTAATAAGAGGATTTATTTTTTTCGTAGGAGGCCGTTAAATTTTATGAGACAAAATTTTTATTTTTCACCCGCGTCACATCCAGTTAACCCAAAAAACATCTCCACAGAAGCATTAATCATTGCTTTGTGCTCAGTAAGTAAATAATTAATTAATTTTCTTAAAAACCCTGCCTTTTTTTAACTTTCTCCGATTAGGAGTTAATCTTGTACAGCTTTTTCATTAAATTTTGTATGAAAATAGCTGTGACAAAATATCAGTCGATCAATCACATATTGTCAGCAGAGACAATAATTACATGTAATAAAAATGACTATACCCAGTACGCTATTCTAAACACTTCATGATAAATGTAAATTATTTGTACACGAATCTGTCACTCGAAACTTTCATGAATTCGACACAAAAAAGTTATTTCTCTTGCAATCTAGCGTCTAAGAGCTGTGAAAAAGAAATGTGATAACTAATATTCAAGATATGTACTAGGAAAACTAAAAAAAAGTTTAAAATACACAATAATATAACTTCTCGCTGCTGAGATTAATTGTAAACAACATAGGAATTTATTAAATGAAACTGTACTGACATAAATTGCAGACTAAAAATTAGGCAGTTTCTTCAAAAGATAAAATTACGCAAAAGTTGTAATTAAACTCGCTAATTTAAAAATTCTCTCCTGCATTGCACAGTTTGACACTGGTCACCCATCCTCGAAAATATACGAGCTTTAAGTGACATCAAGATTTCAGAGCGCATCAATTTTAACAATTATACGAGCCCGTAATTAACAGAGCAATATGGATGATCTGAGTCCATTTTAAGATTTGATTTCTCCCAAATAGAAGCGAGTGATAAATAAATAACGGAACTTATGGAATTAATTCAGTTCTATTTTTTTCATTTCCTCCTCGGTCCAAATAAATTGCATTTTTCCAGCATCCCATGAAGTACCTATAAACAAAAATACGTTCTCGTCCATTTTTTTGCAATCTAAATAAAACCGTGGACACTGAGGTTCGACAAAATTGGTCACGAAAGTCAAATCCGACGTTATTTTTTTATGGCAATCGGAGTTATTACTTCAATTAATGGAAAAATGCATTTCGCATGGTAGCGAAACTGAATGAAAAGTAACGGAAACAAGTTAAAATATTTAGAGCTTGTGTATGTAGCAATTTGTAGTCAAGAGAGATACGTACCCGATGAATTCAGAAAAACTGAAATAATTCATAAATATCTATCAACTTGAGCAGACCTATGAACTAATTAATATTTTAAGACGACAATTTGTAAAAAATTGGATATTTTTGCATGTGCTATAAATGGGATGGTAAAACTATTCATTATCCTTGATGAAAAATATCAAGTTTATACTCTCCTAACTAAATTTATCGCACTCAACGATACAAACTTTTTGTAGGCCCCCTAAATAACGACGTATCATTTTTTTCCGGTAAATTAACAAGTCGCTTCAGTCTAAAAACAAAAGAATGCACATTATCGATGTTGCCCTTCCTAATATAAATTGCAATGACGCCACGGTGCAGTTAATTCCTGTCAATGAGCACACGGCCGTTAAGTGGGGGGGAGTGAGGTTTAAGGTTAGGAGGAAGGGATGAGTTTATACTCCGGTCCCAAAAATTACACCGGGAGGTTTTTTGAAATATTCATCCGAGACGCTAAAAAATAACGGTGAGGGCCAGACATTGGTTCGTGTTCTTCATGCTTCATTCGCACAAAAACCCTGCACGCTGATCAATATTGAGAGGAGCGTAGAAAGAGAGACAGGACAGGGGGGGTTTGGTAGGGTTTGGGGGCCATGGCAACACGTCCGCCCCAGCACACAAGGGAAGAGGTAGGAGGGAGGCATGGAGCCCTGAAATCGTGTGCCCAGTACTTTACAAAATGTTCACATCGCTAATGCTTATATTTTTTAATTTCCCTACACATAAATAGATAGATAATACAATAGAGTGAGCAGTATGCGATACTATGTAAATATCTATCAATACCTAAATAGGCAAATAGTATCACCAGAGAATTCCCAACAGTCCATTCTATCATTTTTTAATAACTAAACTAACGTCCTATTTTCTTAAGTTTCTACACAAACATTTCACGTTTCCTTCAAAGTTTATTTCATTAAAAAATATGCAGGTTCACACTACAGAAGATAACTCTGAAGTTTTCTGAATAAACAATTAAAGAATGGCGAAAGAAAACATGAAAAATTTAGTGTGAATAATTTCTGAAGATTTTTATAATTTTTTATTTTTATTGTGCAGTTATGTATACATGCATATGAACATACGCACACTTTAAGAAAAACCCACTCGGTGGCAACGAAAGTTTTAATAAGACATTTAATGGAAACACAGAAGCAATGTAAAATTGAACATTTTTTTAGAGAAGCAGGATATAAAAATACAATTACGAAGTCACCATGACACCTCAAAATGCTCTAACTAGTTTTAGATCGGATTGTAATTTTCCTTGAGACCAATTCACGGAATAATGAATCGTTTTGATGGAAATGACAATGACGTGATCGCAAGTCCACAAAATTACTCACTTTTCCTGATACGGAATGTTTTTCGTAAATAAACGCGTTATCACAAGACTCCAAAAACCTTGGTGCTTCATTAAATAAATAAATGGCAGTGTGCTTTAATTTCAAATCCTAACGGCAACAATTTTTTTTGCCTAGGCAAACCTATTCTACAAAATTTGAATCATTAAAGATGTTTTCCAATCATTTGAGGCTTGGTGAACTGGCTTATACACCTGACCGACAGTTGGGAGATCCGTGTCCGAATCCCGGTCGAGTCAAATTATATTTTCATGGTGAACTTCACCGTTGTTGGTGTATAACTTTGAAGATATTTTTCTTAGATATTTCTTTATTTTTAGAGATGAGGCCTACCTAAATCATCTTTTTGCACCCAAAAATAGTAAAAATATAAAAAGGTAAGAAAGTTTCTTGAAAACTACTTAAGCATTTTTCCGAGTTAAACGTGCAAAAACCATTAATCTTTTAAAATTTAGGATTATCAGTCTTTTATTTATTCAACGAAAAAAATTTATCTATTATTTTCGCCAAAATTCATATCATAAAAAAATAACGAAGTACTCCTATAATATGTGAACTATTAGTGATGTAATGTTCACAACAAAGAACAGGGAAAAGCATAATTTAAAATACATAATTGAACGATTTGTGAGATAATTTTTACATAAAAGAACATGAAAAAAGCATAATTTATAATATCTACATAATTATTTATGCTCCAATGCAACTCGAACTCTCACCGCGATGAAACACATCCAATGCACGCCACAAGTCGGCGCACCGGCAAAGGAAGATGCCCAGATTTACTTTCTTCGACCGCAACCTAACCTCTTCTTCACCACTACCATAAAATACGAGGAAGACAGAGAGAAAGAGTCTGGGGGAGAAGGAGAGGAAGAGGAAACGGCGGGAAATATAAAAAAAATAAAAAGGAGAATAAGGGGAAAGAGGGGAAGGGATGGAGGGGAGGAGAGGGGGGAGGGGCGCGGAGAGGGGGGAGATGGGGGAGGGGAAACATCGACGGAGAGTAAGCCGCGTGTACTCGCGACAGTCATATATTAATAAATAATTCACGTGTCTCACTCCGTCCCCGAGCGCCTCTCAAATAGGGTCGCGAGTGTTTCAACATTTGTCCCGAAAAGCTGCCCTCCGCCCCCTGTTCTCCCCCCCCCACTCCCCCTGTGGACCTCCCCGCGGGGCCCACCCACGCTTCCTCCCCCAACCCCCTCCTCCCCCCCTGCCCCTCTCCGTGGCCTTCCCACTGCACGCAAAGCACACACACACAACCCCACACGCAGCCATCCACCTCCGAAACCAGACCATCTTTAGCTCGCTCCCATTCCACTTCCACCTCCTCCCCCAAAACCACCCCTCCCCACCCTCACCTCCTCCTCCTTCCCATCCCGCGACCGATTTCCACCCCCACCCCCCTCCATCCTAGCGAGAGGCAAGGGGAAAAAACCAACCTCTCCACGCACCCATTCCATCCTGGCCATCATCCCCTGCAATTCAAATACGCCTGCGGGGCCATCGGTCCAAGGGGAAGGCGGGAGGGGGCGGGAGAGGGAGGATGGGTGAATTGGAGAGGGGGGTCGGTGGCAGAACTATACGGAAAGAGGTGTGGGGGTGGTGGTTGTCGATAGGGGAAGTTAGGGAACGGAGGGGGGGGGAGGAGATGTTGAAGGAGGGCGAGATGGGAGGAGTGTGGATGATGTGGGAAGAAGGGTTGGGGATGGTGGGAAAAACGAGACGGAGAGTGGTGTGGGGGTGGGTTTTGCTGTCGATGGAGGGGAGGTTCGGGAAACGGATGGGGGGTGGGGGGCAGGGGAGTATGGTCGGGGAAGTGGGAGGGGATCGCTGCGGGAGAGGGCAGACGACCTACGTACGCATGAACGTGAATTTGATCTGATTGCCCCCACTGCCATACACCTCACCCATTCCACCTCCGCCGAGGACCAAACCTCTTCCCCTTCCCACCTCCCGTTACTCCTATCCCGTCTCCCCACACCTCCCAACTCTCGCTCTTCTCATCCCATTTCCATTCCCATACACACGCACACACATGTACACCACCCTTTAAAAAACCCTCCCCGCCCTCTTCTTTCCGATCGGGCCCAAAAAAAATACCCACCCCCAAACCCCCGCTCCCGTCCCCGTCAAACTCACCCCCCTGGCACGGCACCGAGCTGCTTCTTTCTCCGCACCTCCCCCGGCCTTTCTCTCTGGCTCCCGCCCCCCTCATAACCCTTCAAACACTTTCCCCAGCCTCCCGCAGCCACCCATCTACTCCCCCAACCCCCGTGCCTTTTAACGCACAGCGCCCGCCAAACTTCCCCGATCTTCACTCCATCCCCTCTCCAACCCAAAGCTTCCTTTTCCCGCACCGACCCGTCCGCGGATCCAACAACCCCCGCTTTCTCTCCACCGCCCAAAAAAAAAACCCAACCAACCTACATTTCTTCCACGCCCCCTCTGGCCTCGCCACGAAAAATGCACCACTCCCTACATCTATTCGAGCATCCCATAGGAGGAGGAAGAAGAGAGGGAGCGGGATAAAAGTAAAAATTCGGGAGCATCATATTTTTTACTCCCCCTCCCCTCACCCTTTTTATTATTACTCGCTTTATCCACACTACCTTATTCCTCTCACCTATCCCAAAGCGACGAATGTAAAATATCCCCTCTTCTTCTTCTCCGCCTATCTCACTCTCTCCCACCCTCTCCCGAGACTACTAACCCCTCATATCAATCCTCCCTCCCTCTTATCAATCATTATGAAATATATCTGATACATATTTTGATCCTAAATATGGAATCTATTGTAGGCAAAGAATAAAGAAAGCATACAGTAATATCAGCCACTGACAGAGGAGATAAAACATATCTGTCACCAGAATTTAGTCAAAATTTTATCCGTAATAATTTCAGAAAATTTTGTGATACATTTGGAAGTTTAGCAGCATTTCGTAACGAACACCACCATTGTGCACAACTTCATCAAAAATAATACTAAACACATGCACGATAGGAATAAAATGTTTTAATGAGCGTGAGAATAAATGTAAAAATTGCTGAACCTAATCTCTCTGGCAAGATGTACCCGGGGAATATTTCCCACTGTTAGAGATAACAATCCATGATAATAAAATTTTATTCAAGGACAAACAGGTATACATCGAATTAAGTACATTACTACTGACTTCTGACGAAATAACAATTTTATCAATGAGAAACACCCAAGTACTTGATCCAGCATACGAAAACAGTAATCGAATCGGAGAATCGAGCAACGAATCTCGTGACTATCAACAGCTATACTATTCTTCATCTTCAAACCGTTTCATGCTATTTTATTTCACTCATACACGCCACAAACTATATACCTATCCAAAGTCTTATTGCAAACTCTTAGTTCATATTCTAATTTATAACGTGCCAATGCCTTTACTACCTTGTAGTTTTTACCTTCCTTTCACTTTAGATATTCATCCCATTATCATTCTCGAGGGACCATCCCATGCCTGTTCAATTCTATAGTCTGATGTACTGGCGTATCATCCAGAGGGCTCGGGTTCATACCCCGTTAAAGGCAGAAATTCTTCAGAGGAATCGCGATCCCTCCTTGAATACTGACGCATGAGCTTCTAGTGTATCACTACTTGCATTGGATAAGATGTTAAAACGAGGCACTCTCGACGCCTGTCTTCAAAAGTAGGCTACTGCCAGCGCAAGATTTATTTTCACCGTTTATCCTTCGGCCAATTAATCCAAATTAATCCCAATTAATCCTACCCTTACTATCCGTGCCACCTATCTCTCATTGCGCTAATGATCGTAAGTTGCTGGTCACCTCTTCTTATAACCAGCCATCTTTCGTGCCCTGTCCAAACGCACTTCCCCGCCCATCTTCGACCCGCGGGCCCGAAATGAATGAGAGGAAATGAAGAGGGAGAGATTGGTGGAAGAGGGAAGAAAGGGGGTCCACGAATGAAATTTTCAGAAAAAAAATAAATAAAGAGAGAAGAAAGGAGTTTCCCGCCGCCTCCCATATGTTTCTCCGGGGAATCCCCAAAAGAAGAAAAAAATATATACATAAGAGATGCGTTTAAAAAAACATACTCGCGTGGCTGCGTGCGGATGTCGACTGGAAGAGAGGAGAAGGAGTAAGGGAGGGGAAGTAAAAAAAATATATATAATTTTTTCCCTCCAAGGAAGAAGAGAAAAAGAAAATTTTGGGGCGGAGTCAAAGGTATGTCCCTCTTCTTTTTTTTATTTATCTTAATTTTTATTCGGCAGGGGATGGGGGGATAAGGTTGAATGAGGGGTTAGGACGGAGGGCCGGCCGCCGCGACGTCTCGTCCTCTGGAGAAAGGGTCGACGGGGTGTGGGGGGGATAAAGAGAGAATGGGGGCTGAAGGAAGGGTTGGTGGTGGGGAAGGAGGGGACAGGTGGGATGCGGGTTTGAGTGAGCGGGCGAGGGATGAGACCGCGGCGCCAGACAAAGGAAAGGAACGGGTGGGCAGGGATTTGAAAAATTGAGTAATTCGCTCAAGATATAAAACGCCACGGTGTTTTCCGCGTGGCGCTTTCGCCTGAGAAACCCCCAATCGCTCACCCCCCCCCCCACACCCCCCTCTCTCCACATATATACAAACATATTATACGCCTTTATCACTCCCCTCTTCCTCCGTGGATACTGAATAAATATAATGGGGTGATGTGAATGAAACTCCGAACTATTAAAACTGATTAACCCTTCTGCCACATAGCCGTGTATGAGGTAGGATTTTTTCAAGAAAAGAAAACATTTTTTCCCTCATTACTTAGAGAAGACAATCGTTCTCATGGGATCAACCCTTCAAATATGCCAAATCTATTTCTTCATTCAATCAGAGTCCCGTGATTCACCTCAGTGGGAAAAATAAGAATGAAAAATTGATGTAGTTTCAGATATGAGTCATCTAAGATTAAAGAGGCGATAATAGCTTTTTCTTTTTCATTATAGAAACTATTTCCTGAGGGATTTCTATCACGAAATATCACAATGTATGGTCAATTTAATGATTTTTCGGAATATTTTTTAATTGCGTGGGCTAATTATTATTTTCAATTACCGTTATGGCAGTAAAATAAGTGTGCTAAATACTAAACCACTCAAACTAATAATTGAGAAATTGCCCATTTATGACCCATGACTTCAACATTTTCAGGTAGCTCAAGTTAGATTTAATGCGACATGCATTCAAGTTTTGTATGCCAATATTAAGAAAATACATCTAATCAATAATATACTATCCATCTATGGAATAAAAGGTTCAATTTTCTCTGGCATTAATTAAAACAAAATGTAAAATTGTGAGTGTTTAAATCTCTTCCAACATACGATTCAATTTCGAGGAATCTGTAAACTAGATGTCCTGTTTTCAAGATTTAAAATCCTCTACCATCCTCTCTAATCCCATTTAATATTCCATCACCAACGAACATTTTCGAGTGGACTGATTTTTTTATTAGCAAAAATCAGTCCTTCTCTCGGTTCAATCCATCGGATTTCAAAAGAGTCCTCCAAAATGAATTCAAACGTTTCACAAATAAATGTTTGGAATGAGCACAAATATCTTGACACGTGAATCATTCCACTAATCGCAAAACCAAGCAAGAGAATGCGAACAACAAAAAACAAACATGCGTTTTGACTAAAGGCTCTTGAAATATTTTTTTTTAATTTGTCTGATTATATACATATTATGCGGATGGTAAAAGTTTAACATAAAAAATCTCTCCGCGGTGCACACAGGAAATTAATCGCCCCTGTTAATGAACGAGGGCAAACAAAAATATATATTCCGAATAATAATGCGCTTGTAAAAGGAATTCCCGCGGATCGAGCATTGGAATCTCTCTCTCTTCGTCTCCCTCTCTCCCTTTATCGTTCCGCACAGCCAGCCGACAGACCTTAAAATACACGATCTCCGCCCCGTCCCGAAAATAAACGATCAAACGAATCGGAACTCAGTCCAAGGGAACGGATGTTCGACTTCCAACACATACACACATAACCCCTTGAAGCGCGACCAAAAAAAATAAATAACCCCGAATCTGATTCTTTTCAAAGTTGGCAGCTTTCTCTCTCGCAGCTCGCGAAGAAAAAAAAGAAGAAATGAAGAAAAACTAAAAAGTTTACACACATCCCACCATCCTCGTCCTCTTTAGCGCATCCAAATATTCCCGCTCCTGCCAGGCGGCTGCGCCCTCACATCCCGACACACACGCAAAAAAAAATTACTTGCCTCCTCCTTTCTTCCCTCCCCCCCGGCAGCCCTTCTGCACCCATACCCTTTGGAGAGAGAGAGAAAGAGCCTGCCATTCCTCCGTCGTCCAACGAAGAAAAAAAAACTCGACGAGCTTCCAACATCCACATTGCATCCCATAACATTTTTATCGGTCCCTCCAGACCTCTCTCGGCCAAACTTTGCCCCACCCCCGCTACTCTCCCATCAACCCACCCCCGCGACCCGTCCCTTTCACCCGCGGGTCCCCCACCACCACCACCGCGGCCGCCAAGACAAAAAAATAATAAGCCCCCTCCCAGAAAAACCACCCACCTTCCCTCCGCTAACGCACCTCTCTCCCTCATCCCCAGAGGTCCTACCACGCTGTTGGGAGAGAGAGGGTGAGTGCGTGGGAGGGGTAAGGGAGCACCCTCTCATCCCCCGGCGCATTTCATCCTCCCCTAAGTCCCCACACCCCAGTTTCGGAATCCATAAGAGCCGCAATACACGTCATTCAGGCAGCAAAGGACATGAGGGCCCCCGGAGTGGCAGCCGCGTCGCCGGACACACGTGGCCTGTCGGTGCCGCGCTGCTGACGAAGTAGAGGAGAGGGGAGCAGGGGGGCGTACACGCGCTGCCCCCCCCCACACTCGTTAACTGCGCAGGCGCCGCCGGACGAATCCAAGATGGCCTCCACCGGAGGAAAAAAAATACACAAATCTCCCGACACGCGAAATTTTTTTATTTTTTACTTTTTTACCCTTCCCACCCCACCGCGCGCATTTCGGGAGACGTGTGCCTCACACCCTTGATTTTTCTGACGTGACCCCCCCCCTCCCCTCACACTTGGCTCGAACTCGCCCCTCACCCCTCCGCTACACTCCCTTTGCCTATGCACGGCACTCCACTCGTTGGGAAGCGCAGCATACCCCCCTCCCACCACCCAGAGCTCAAATGCCCACCCGCCCATCCCGCCAACAAATACACACACACAAGAGGGCTAGCCCTGTGCAAAACTCCCCCTGGATGGACCCCCTTCACCCCCGACCACCCCCTTTGCTTTTTTTTCCTGGAGGGAAAAAGACAATGATGCAAGGCGGAATGGATACCTTGCGGGTTGACCACGGCCTAATCGGGCGCGGCCGCTCTCGCAAAAACTCCCCGCGCCTTTTGTCCTCCGCGCCACCCGACTGTCCTCTGTTTTTATCTCCGGGCCGGAGCGGCGCTTTTCAGGGCGGAGGAGGAGACGTACTATACACACACACACACGCACACCCACGGACTTGGAAGAGAGTTTTGCGTCGTGCGCTCCCGCCTTTCAGACTCCCAAATCCGCCCACCCCTCCTCGTTATTCTCCGCGGACGAATGTGGCACGCGACGAACATGCACGCAAAATATGCCGCAAGGCGAGAGACTGGCGAGAAGACCTTTCATACAGTCGTATTTTGGTTGGTTATTAGTGGAGGTGAGCGTCAGATGAGGTCATTTTTGCCATCGAGGACAGGTGGGTCGGCTGGTATGGGGAGGATTACTTGAACGGAAAAAGGCAACATAGTGCCAGTCATAATTTATTATGATCTCGCGTTATAAAAATATAAATAAGTGGAAAGATAAAGTAAACCATAATATTTTTTTCCAATTTGCAATACAGGAACACTTAATCTCAAATTATAAATTGGTAGAAACGATTATTACGGATATTATTTATGGATACCATCATCACTATCATCAACAGCAGCAGTGAAAGCGAATATTCGCTAGCTGCAGCTCTACACTCCACTCCCCATTCTGTCAACCGTAAAATAACTGTAAACGGATCAACGAAAAATTTACCAACCTTAAAACCTCTTTAAAACAAAAAGAAAATACTATGCGGTACTAAATTTTTCACCTCAAGGACTCCTTAGAAATTTAATTCTTCTGAATGACGAACAACCACAATTGGACGTACCTATGTATATAGTATCCAAGCTGGGATCGGGATTCTATTGAAAGTTTTCCGCCAATACCGGGATCAGAACCCGTATCCTTGGCTTGATAATACTATCTAAATCTAGAGAGAACCTAAGGATCTTTACCCCTCCTGTCTTGTAGGATCTCCTCTCCCCTACGTAATTTTCTATACGTGCGAGTGTCACCAAGTTTTGCTACACCTTATAGTATCGCATCCATACCAACCCTATCTCTCATTTTCACATTTTCTCCGCTCCTTACAGAACCCCACCCCCTTATGCCCCCATGCAGTCATTTAGTCTTGAGGGCTTTCCAGCAGTCGATTCAACCCCTCCCCTACCTCCTGCTTCTTATCCCGAGACTTCTCCCCTCCTCTCTCTCTTGCCATTCTTCTCCCCCTTTCTCTCTTCTCTACCGTTCAAAAACCTCGCGCGCGCACACACAGATTCGCACACTGAACGCCGTAGGTCAAACGAGGGGGGGGGGGTCCTTCGTCCTTGCCGCTTGGACGGTGCGATTCAGAGCGGGAGAGAAAGAAAGGGGGAGAGAGAGAGAAAATCTGGGGGGGATGGGGGGGGAGAGAACGCCCGTTCGGGCGAAACTTTTTCCCTCCGACGGGACGGGAGCCGCTCAGACTCCCCCGCACTTATCCGCACATGCGAGACTCCCGTCGGCCGCGAGAGGCGAACCCCCGAAATACGGTCCGGTGGCCAATTGTTCGCGCCCGTAATGGAAATCGCGCTCCTGCCGACCACCCATATACACCACCTAATACATACATATATATACATGCATGCTACGTTTTATTTATTTTTTTCGCAACTCCCTCCCTCTCTCTTTTTCTCCCTCTCTTTCTATTTATCTCTCTCTCTCTCTCTGACTCGCTAATTCAATGAGACCCCCTTCGGATTGGAGTGAGAGGGCAGGGAAGCGACGGAAAAGGACGGGAATATTTTCACCTCTGCTCACCTTTATTTTTTCATTTTTAATACACCCTGGGCAAAGGTAATAATGGATGCTCTTAATCGCGTCGGGTTGCTGGCGACACAGGTGGAATTATTGGAAGATGGGAGCATGTTGGGTTTTCTTGCATTGGAATGGCGATGAAATGCATTTTTCCCTTGAACATTTGGGGCTACATTCGCCGTGCCAGGTGAGAGAGCAAGTATTTCCAAAAAAGAGAAATGGAAAAGAGAATGCTATGAATATTCATTCAAGTAACCTACCGGTTAAGGGTACGTTGTAATATAAATTTAAAAAACCCTCTAGATATTTACACGTGCAGGTCCCTATCTACCAGCCTACCCTTCTTCATCCCATCCATCGAACTTATTCTCTTTCTTCCCCTTCCCCGCTTGCCCAAAATTCTTCCCTCTGCCACGGCCTTAACCAACCCATCTTCCCTCGTTGCCTTCTCCAACCACCCAATTTGACTCCTCCTAATCTCCCCCAGAAGTTCACTTTCCTCATCAACCACACCAAGCACTTCCTCGTTTATTTTTATTTCCTCTACCGGACCTTCTCCATCCTCCTACACACCCACATACGAATATAAATTTATTTCTTGTAACTCTCCCTGGACTAATGTAGATACAGTCTTTCTTTGATTCATCGAGACTGATGATTCACTATCGTAATTAGTTGATTAGTATATCGTCTACGGGTTTCCTTTAATTTTCAATGTTTAGGCTACATAGTTGGAGAAATGTAGAAAACATTTGGTGAATTTTATGAAGCATTATTAATTTAAAAAATGTTGGATATAACTACAGCTCTGCACTGACACCTTTGAAGGTCTATTCTGCAACTTTCTTCTCGGCAGTCATTTAAGACATTCCAAATGAGATTTTGAAATGGAATCACACAGATAAATGCCAAAAGCATTCCATTTGCATGACGCACATCAAGGTAAAAAATACTTAAGTCACTAATTAAAAGAAAGAGCATGTTAGCACCTATAAATAATGCAAGTGTCTCTACTACCGTATCTCAGGTTAAAAATTTAAGCTTGGATATGGCAAAAGTGAAATTAATGTGAAAGAAGTGTTAAGAGAAGTGAATAAATTCTACTATCAATCTACTTCAACTATAAATCATGGTTTTTATCAGTAAATCTTAATAGTACAAATATCAAATAGGAAAAATTCATCTCCTTAGGTAAAAAAATATTTATGAGGCAGAATTATGGCATAGGCTGTGCTGTACATTGAATAAACTGTCGTAGGTAGAATTCCTCAGTAAAAATAAAAACAGCGATATTTTAATTATTTGATAATACAGTTACCAAGATTTAACTTTTTCAATATAATAATAATATTTGCAGGCAGATTACACAAAATGCTTTACTGTCATATTACTCCAACTTTTATTTTGCGTAAAATAGCATATTCCATGCTGTTACGCGCGCCAAATTGACATCGTCAGGTATGGAAGAAAAAGAAATTGATGTAAGTGAAAAAATACATTAACACTAGAACGGCCGCTGACACATTTTTATGTCATTTAAAATTGTAAGCACTCATGTTACCCATACACATATTCCAATATCGATGCGGCTTTGTGAATTTTAATAATTTAGAACCATCTGCGAAAATTATGCCTCTGTATCTTATGTATGTTGTTAGAAATATATTGACACCCTCCGATGACATGTTTTTGAGCCACCCTATAAAGTCTGTCACAAATACGCTTAGACCTGCTTTGTGTGAAAGTTGCAGCAACTACTATATGCACTAGGTAGGCGTTCAGGCTTCGCTGTATTGCTTTGTTTAGGGATCTATTAGCCTTTATCACTTTTATTGTACAAGTGGGCGAAGTAGTTTTTTGGCCACTTTCAATGGCGTAAATACATGGGGTCTATCACTTGAAGACTTAGCGAATCACTTGACTTGTTGTGCACCTGATACAAACAATGCAAAGTTATACAATCAAAGAAAGAAACTTTTTCCTTGATAATGACACATATCTGCTGAAACCTGGTTCGGTTAGAACAAATAAAAAAGTGTGGATTTTAACAAAATAATTTTTAATAATGAATAAACTTTTTCCATTAAAGTGATATCTCAGCCTCTCCATCTCTTTGTCAATCAATGCTATTCGCTACGTGTCTCCATCAGTCAACTTACCTTCCGGCTACTGAGATAGTTGAGTTTAGTGCACTGTTTCTGAGCAGGTGAGGCTGGAGTGTGGCTAGAAAACGACACTTGAATAACAATGCTACAACACCCGCTGATGAATCGTCATGCCACTCTAGAAGAGGCAATACCCCCCTCCAATAAAACGCCCGAGGAGGAAGGGCCGTGGCTCCAGGGCCTGACGTCGCAGTCGGCTAGGCGAGGATCGACGGGAGGCTGTTGGTGGTGATTACGTAGATGCCATAGATTCAGAACGACCGGCACTTCGTACTCGAACTTGTGTCAGAGGTAAGCTGCCAGAGCTGATCATCGGTTCATTTTTCCTGATTGCACACAATTTGAGGTTATGCACGCTGGAAATGTATCAGCTAGTTGGAGAGCCATACAAAATGTATCGAGTGAAAAGCATGGGACCATTTCCAAATGCAACATCTCTCAAGATAGAGTTGGTAGCTCATGTTTTTTGGTTATTGATGATTATACCCTCAAACGAAGGTTTATAACAACGTACAGTGAAGTAAGCTAACCTGGAACAAACAGAATTGCTTCCATTCATTACTTACGAGGGGCTACAGGGGCAAAGGGGCTTGGAATAGACTATCACAGGCCCGACGAATATCATTCGTCAATAAACCGATGTATAGAACTTCTGAGTTAGCTCGGATTTAATGGTAAATCAACCCGAAACTGTAAGACTGAAACAAATTAGCCCTCTTCTCTGACATTTGGAACAGATGCATTTCTTACATTCTATGTTATTAGGTATAAAGGTAGACCACATGTAACCATTGATGAACAACTCTTTTCGACGAAAACCAGGTGCCCATTTATTGAATTCATGGCATCTGAACCAGACAAGTACGGGCAGAAGTTCTGGATGGCTGGTGTTCATGACACCAAGTACTTTCTAAACCCATTATAATGGATGGCCTGGATATTTTTACATAAGTTACAGTCAATGAAGTGTCCATTAACTGATTGCTCAAAGAGCTAGCTTTATGAAGACTGTATGTAAAGGCCATCGTCGGGATGAGGCCAGAGGAATGATCTGACACTTGGTTTAGTTTCATTATATCACTATGCTTGGCTTCTTACTATCGGTAGCATTCAATTTTCTTCGGTATACTGTCATGGTGGCAACGTCCATTTTCAACCTGCATGCAGTATGAAGGCTCACGGGAATATTTCACAATGGAGTGAACCTCTCTTTCATCGTTTGTTGTTCTATGAGGTCCTTTGGAATACAGGCATTTTAAGATCCTATCGAATCGAATGGGTTTTGTAAGTACTTGGTCCTTGGTCTTGATAAGGAAATTACCGATTGTAGAGACAACACTTCAAGAAATGACGACGACGTAATAACGGTATGAAAAAATGACAGCACCCTTCATCGCTTCCAGGTGAGAAAAGTGTGTAATCAAGAAAGAAGTTCAAATATGTGAAAATTATGCAAGAAATTTGTGCGTAGAAAATGTTTTTGAAGACGATGTTTCCTATGCATTAAGTGTGTAAAAAATGAAAGTTCTACAAAATTGTTGTTTGTATTAATAAATGGTCTTATTTAAAAGTTATTTTTAATAATTTTATTCCTTTATAACCTTATTTTTAACTTTTATATTGCAAGTGCATTTAATTGTGTAGAGCTGACAAACTCCTCCTCTAATACCAGCGTTCTGTTGTCAATTGGCCTGATAAATTGGACTCGCCAAAGATTATAACTGTGCTTCAAAGCATAGTGAGAGTGAATAGACACATGTTATATAAAAATTAGGGAGAGATGAGAGAACAGAAATGTTTAAACGGCATGCCATATTCTCCACTTTTCATCGGAGGCCGGCTGCTGACATGATAAATAACCAGAGCTGTTAATTTCCTCATCTACTGTCACTTGCTACAAACTTTTTCTCACTAATTGCCTCAAAAATTTCGAAACGCACAAGTACATTACTATGCTTTAATCTATTTTCGCAGTGAAATCAACTATGTAACAAGAAACTTGAGGAAGTAAGAGGGACTATAAATATTGTGACTGCATAAAAGCTTCTCCGTTCTTCGGAAAGTAGTCGAAAACGAGTTTTCATATACTCCATTCTCAATTTTATTATCTAGATGATGACGCGCTCTTCTATTGGACTACAGCCTTGACGTGGTGGAAGAGCGTTCGCGTTCACATGTCCCCTAGGGCTGATCTGGCGGGAGAAATAACAATTACTCCTGATAGGTTCGCCATTGCCTAGTAGGGTAGGAGCCGCACAAAGTTAGCTTTAGCGAGGTTAATCACATTGTACTGACCCTGACAACTACAGGACTCGGACTCATTGGACGGGTGTCAATTCCGGCAGCGTGGGAGACAAGACTTCCGCGATCCACATCTCACGAAATTGTTGCGGAACAAAAGCAGCAGCGGATACAACGTCGAGAAAGGAGAAGACCAAGAAGGAGAAGAGGAAAGCAGCGGAATAAAGGAACTTGTATGCTAATACTATAATGAGGAGAGGGGAGATATAAAATGTTAAACAGGAAATAGAGGGAGGGAAAATACATTTAATGGGGTTGTGAGAGGTGAGATGGACGGAAAGCAGGTTCTACTTGGGTGATAATAACCGAGTAATACAAAGTGAACGAACCTTCTACGTAGGTTTTAAATACAAAGTTGTAGAAATATGTTAAAAAGAGAACAGATGAGCGAAAATATGTCAGAGATTGAAATAAAAGCACACCCGACTAATTTGGTAATGGTCCAGATACACTTGCCTTCAGGAAACCATAAGAGGAGGAATGGAAAAAATACACTTCGTAACTACAAACGAGGTGGATGGAAAGTGCTAACAACTAGGAGAGAGAATTCCGGGTAGGTAAAACCTAATGCTGATGCAGGATAGGAATGCAGTGGTAGTGGAATGAAGGATGGAAATTTAGTGGGAGAGGACGGACTGTGAATAAAGAATGGTCACGGTGAGAAGGCAGTTGAATTTTGTAGGAGAAAAAAATTAGCAATGACAAATCGTTAGTTTAAGCATCACTTCAGGCATAGATACACATGAAATATACCAGTAGACAGAGCGATATCAAATAGATCATGACCAGTCAGTCGTTAGAAACTGCGTTAAAAATTCACGATTTTTTTACAGGGATTGCTACGGGCCCAGATCATAATCCGTTATTTATAAAATGTGCTGTTAGATTCAAAAGGTTAAGTTAAGAATAGACGGTGAAAAAGTGGAACGAGGGAGCCTTAAACGGGTCAAAGAGGAGGGAAATCCAGGAACTTGCTTGAGAATAAGAAAATGGGAACAATTGTGGAAGGATGGAAGAACAGAGAAGGCTTTTACAAATAGGTGAGAATAAATGATGGGTACATGGTGAGAGAATGTAAAGAAAGGACTGGTTACGTCGTATATGGATTGTAGCGTTGCAAGGTTCAGAAACTTGGATTTAGAGGAAAGAGGGTTAGAATAGGCTGCAGGGGCTTGAGAAGTGGGCGTGGAGGGGAATAGAATGTGCAATGAAAGGAAACTGCTGGAGGAAATTGAGAGGATGCAGAGTAGGTGGTTGTAACAGGTAACGAGGGGCGAAGGGATGCTGAAAGCTGAGATAGAGGGGTGGATGTTGAGGAAGCGGGGAAGGAAGGGAATGGGCCTTATGGATGCGGTAAAGTGGGGTAGGACGTATGCCAAGTTGAAGAATAAAATCGTGCGAGTGTAGTGTAGTTATCATTCTTGTTTTTAACCTGGCTTAGCCGCTAGATCTATTCACATTAAAACTAGGAGATATCTCCTCAATAGCCCTTGCACTCTCAGTACTGAGCACCGTTCTGGAACGGTGGCGGAGTGCTATCTGCCGACGGCCGCAGTATACAAACGGCAGTGAACTTGTCATCATTATAGACTAAAAGATTTACGAAGTGAATGTCTTCATCGAGAACATTTCACAATTTTACTTTTAGCAAGGGAAGATTTAGCTATCAGACCTCATAATAAATATAGACCCTCAAGTATCTATTCCTGAATTATTTTTCATGGTAAATTAATAATGGACTCGCTAGAGTATATTGCTGAGTTTGCTTGCATTTTCAAATAGAATAAAGATAATAAATCGCAATTTTAGGGTTTGTGGAGGGTAGAAATGTTGGAAGTGCATCCGACATTCCCCGCTCTTCATCGAAAATCGGTCCGGCTGCTGTCACGCCGCGGGAAGACACAGATAGAAAAGTTTTGATCCGACGAAGAGGGTTCTTTATGACCCGGCCGTCTGCCCTTGCCGTCCGCGTCACTCCGTGGGCGGTGAAGGATTTCTCGACGACGCCGTCAGCGCAGTGTGGCCCACACACTCAGTCACACAACATCCACCCACGCACGCACACAGGGACAGAGAGAGCGCGCACGGCCGCCGCGGCATATTTCACTCATTGTCCATCGACCGTCCTACTACAGCGCCCCCGCCATTATTTCACGTGATAAACTGGCGGTACGAAAAGTGATAAACGCGAAAATGGATTTTGTCGGAATCCGCGATATTCATTGCCGCTTGTAAATACGCCGGCGCAGTCTCGCATAACTTCGGGCGCGGGGCGGCCGTCCACAAGTGCGGTTTCCCCCCTCCCTCCTGCCCCAGCCTCTCCGGGAGGCAGGCAGAGGGCGCGGCTACTCCACCCGCTACTCCTTCGCTATACAAAAACTCTCTCGTTACGACGAAAAGGCGATAACTCAATGGATCCTCTCCCGCCATAGTATCACTCGTACACCCAAAACCCATCGCCCACTTCCGTTCCTAAACCCATCTCCCCTCCCCGCCCATCCCTCTACCCGATGGGTCTTTCGGATTGGTGCGAGGTTGAACTATCCTCAATCTTTTTTTCAGACATCGAGAGGTTGTATCATTTTTTTGTATGTTTTCTCTCCGCTTCTAAAGGTGTTATGCAAGAGATAGATGGTGCCAGGCTACCACTTTTTTCCTTCGGCTGATTTTGGAAAAAAAATATTATTTTGGCTGTTCAATTTTGCTCAAAACGTCTACCTCATTTGTCTGGCCTTTCTGTCGATGCAACATCCGAATTTCCAAATAAGATAAGGAGTTGCTACTTCCAATCTCTATTGGTCTTCCACCAATAAAAAGAACGCGCAGACTACGAGGTACCGATCCCGTTGTCTCCTGACCACCTATTAGGCAGCGTGTGGGCGTCAAATAGTACGTATGGACTTTACTGTAAAAAAACCAAATCCAGGGGAGTGCGTGAATTTAAAACGCAGATAAACATGCGATATTTAGGAATTAAGTTTTTGCTAAAATTATGATCACTCAGTATCACCATAAGACCTTTATGAATACACATATGTCGATTGAAAGAGCAATATAAGACGACGGATGGTAGTGTTCACTTCATGCACTTCCCAATACGACATTTATATGTTAAAGCCAATCAATGGACAGTTTTTAGCAGCAAAAATTAATAATAAAACTTGATGAATCATGATAAAAACATTTTTGTCCTAAATTTATGGTTAATTGCCATTAATTAAATAATAACATTTTTTTCGAGTCAAGTGCATGAAAAAAAAATAAATAATAAAATCAATTTCCCTTATTATCCTCCATTTTATAAAGCTAAGCATACCGACCATGGTAGCTTACGATTACAAAATATTCACCGTACACATTTCTACCGTAAGTAACTAGAAAACGAACGACCGGCAAATTTTTTTTTACGGCTATGAATGGAAAACCTTAGGTAATTTCACAGCTTGAGAGAGGGAAATATTGCAAAGTAATTTTACTACACAATTTCTATTTGACTATGCGGTATTTTAAAATGTATACTGTATATTTGTTCATAGAACACAATGATATAAAAGAGATACGTCCCAAAGCCAAGCATTTAATAGAATAAAGAGGACGGGATACAAAAATGTAGAAATAATTTTAATCGAATGTTCCCAGGACTTTCGATTTAATTTCGATTTAAATGCATTGGCACCATAGATTTTTAAAACAAATAGATGCTGCCATGGCAAACGAAAGTGAAGCTTATTTCTTTTGTCAGCAAAAATCTATTTAACTTGGTGATCATTATTCGGTAAAGTTATAAAAAAAATGCCACTTGTTTTGCTACGGATATTCGGTTTTCATGTGTTTACATATCTTCCCTAGGTTGATTGGCTCCTTGTTTGGAGATGCGACCAACATATGAGGTTCAATATAAGTAATTTATGATAGTTGGGTAGATTGATAAATGAAGGATTATTTGGGAATAAAAGGAAGGGTGGATACCCGGCGTTAGATGAGGCTACTTTTAAGAGTATGATTTTAGGCTTTCCTTGCGAATGATGCTGATGAGTTGTTCTCGGGTTTCCCACCGGGTTAGGCTTTCCACGATTGCCGACGTTTCGGCAGGAGACTTTCCTGCCATTTTCAAGGCTGTGGATCCACAGCCTTGAAAAAGGGCAGGAAAGTCTCCTGCCGAAACGTCGGCAATCGTGGAAAGCATAACCCGGAGGGAAACCCGAGAAAAACTCATCAGTACTTTTAAGAGGAATATCTCCGCCACTGTCGGGATTCAAACCCGGACCTTCGAGATCAGAAATCAATTCTCTAGGCACCATGAAAATACGTTCCCCGTTCTAAGTTATATCGGCACCTTAAGTCACAATTATTTTCTTCTTTTATATATGGTTGGTAATCTCAAAGAAGCCTTACATGCTCAACAAATCAACAATATATTTTAACATTACAAGCAAACAAAACCTTGTTATTTTCCTATTCTACTTCTTCACCTTCCCCTCAACATCCTCCCCTCTATCACGGCCTTCATAATCCCTTCACCCCTCATTACCTCCTCCAACCACCTACTCAGCCTCCCCTTAAACTCCTCAAGAAATTGCCTCTCCTCATCCACCATACTACTCACACTATCGCTTTTTTTCTCGATCCGTCGCACTTTCTTCACCCTCCACACCCACAAATCAAACGCTTGCAGCATATTCCCGTCTTCATTTCTCAGAGTCTACGTCTCTGCACCATACAACGCTATTTTATACATTAAACCCTTTGCACAACTCTCATCTGAATGTCTCTGCAACTATGTTCATTTTCCTCCAGCGTGCAACGCCGGTAATTAAGTCATTCTACCTACTCTAGTGTATATCCCACTACTTTTATGACCAGGCTTGTTTTTTGTCTTGGAAAATTTTATCCTTAAGTTTTCTTATGACTGATCTTCATTCTGTACTTCCAGCTTGGATTTTCTCATGCATCTACCAATGTCTGCAAACCTCCGGATGCGTGGCCAGCCAAACCCTGGTAGCCAGCGAATCTAGCCGACTTTATCAGCTGCTCTCCTTCTTTTAATATTTTATCTATTCCATCCAATGCCTCACTTGCCATTTCCTTGCCACAAACGTAATAACGCAATGGCGGAAACTGGGAGCCTTGCCTTACCGCACCACCTATAACTGCCCATCCTGATTCTCCGTCAGCAACCCTCACTTATGCCCTCTCGGCCACTTTAAGTTTTGAATGAATCTCCCATTCCTCCAATCTACTCATATTTTGGTAGGTATCTGCATATGGATTTTCTAATCAACTTTTTCAAATGCTATCAAAGTTAGGGACACAAATGGGTAGGTCCTGATTGTACAGAAGAAGTAAAAAAGGGACGAAGAAGACTGAAAATCATAGACGAGGACTAGACAACCGACTACATAATGAGCAAGTAACACGCCTGGAAATGGATCAAGCGCATTGATGCACGGAACATGCCAATCGGAGGAACACCATGCATTGATATTTCCTGCAATCACAGTTTACCCCAAAAAAAGTTTCACTCCCAATATCTACATTGACATTATACATTACAGCAGCAATCCATGTGTGCTGGAACGAAAAAAGGATGCCAACATTAAATTCAAAGGTGTTTACCTCGAAATGTTTTAGTTTTCATCATTCATGCGGTAAAATCACTTGAATAATTGGGAAAGCATTAACAAATTTTTAAAATAAAATATCGGCATTGGTTAAGACATCAATTATAGCTGGATGAAATCCTCGTTTGCTCATCCTTGGATTGCAGTTTCGAATAATACTTGGGTGAATTTTTCACCATCCAGGGCATGGGCGTGGTACGTGTATTTTAGGCTGCGTTCGTTAAGCGTCGTAAAACACTTTTTGAGATGTTGTCAGACAACTAGAAAAATCATACTAATATATAAAAATGTGATGGTATCGGTGTGTTTGCGTGACTGTTACTCAATCACGCCAAAACCCCTTGAACAATATGAGCTGAAGTTATGCATGAACGTAGCTAAAATACCTGGTTCAAGAATAGGTCTATTGTCGTTTTGAAATCTGTCACCATTTCGCGATTACGGTCACTTTTAAGACATTTGAAAGTCCCTCTTTAGGAAACGGGGAAAAGGGCTAGATGTTGCTATGTAAATATTCATTTTTACTGGAAGATTGTTGTTGTTATTAGAGGTGACTTAGAGGTAAGATTTGAGACTTTTTAAAGTTCTCTTTAGGAAACATTGGATTAAAGTGGTTTCACCGTAAAAAGACATAAATGTCATTTCATTCACATTCTGGATGCTTATAGAAAAACAAGTCCTATTTCTGATATAAACAATATAATGCTACCATTCCAGGATTTTTACTCGCAAATTGAACTTGAAATTACATGGTGTTACAATGGAGAATTGGGAGATAAACGGGAAAAATAGGTTTTTTCTATCTAATATAAATGCCATATTCACGAAAAACTATTTTAAAAAGTTGCCAATGGAGAGTTACAATGGAGAATGGGAGAAAAATAGGGGAAAATAGTATTTTTTCTCTTATATAAATGCCATATTCAAGAAAAACTGTTATTAAGTTGCCAAAACTTCCGGTAAATTGAATAAAAATAAAATAGATGCATCTTACCGCCTTATATTTTGAGTTATTAGGTAATTACTGCGACATTTGAAGTCGTAATGTGGTAATTCAATATAAATGGCGCTGCGATCAGCTTTCATGGTTGGAAAAAGTGTTCATTAAAAATATATTCGTGGAAAAATCTGCAAATTTTATACCTTAATTTTGGTTTTCAAGAGCTAACGCAAGACATCAGTGAAAGAAGCATTTTATAAACCAAATAAAAAAATGAAAAGTAACCGATATAGTACTGTCCACAATACGTGTTTCGGAATTTTTACTGAGCCATCTTCAAGTACAATGTACCTGTACCTCACACAATGTATCAGAAGATGGCTAAGTAAAAATCCGAAACACGTGTAGTAAATTTAAAATAAAGTGGAGAGTAGTCTCCACTTTATTTTAAATTTACAACACGTGTTTCGGCTTTTTTACTTAGCCATCTTCTGATACATTGTGTGAGGTACAGGTACATTGTACTTGAAGATGGCTCAGTAAAAATTCCGAAACACGTATTGTGGACAGTACTATATCGATTACTTTTCATTTTTGATAATGCAGTTCCTCCTCATCTTGCCGAACACTGTTGACTTCAAATGAAAAAAGTTGGAATTTAGTATGTATTTGTTTTGAATCACGCAGTTGCGGTGGAAGCTCCTTAACTGAGTTATTTTCTCGCATAATTATTTTATTACTAATATTTTCAGTGCACAACAAATATGCCGAAGAGAAGAAAGAGTAATCTTTCTCAAAGATTTGCTAAGGTAAGGGCAATGTCGTCTTTGCGGAAAAACGAATCTCGAGAACAGCGAGAGCAACGATTACAGTTGACCGCTGTGAGACATGACTTCAGAAGCTCCGGAGGAGGGTCAGGCGCACAATAAAAATTTGCACTTACTTCATGCTTCTTACAGCTGCTTTATTTCAATTCAACATTCGAATGTGGTCTCTATTGATACATACTGGGAAAAAATGGCGCCCAAACTCACGAAAGGAAAAAATGCTCGAAGTTTATGGCGATCTTTCCCACGCTCCCCTCACAAACCTGGAATACATTTTTAGTTTCGCTGTTTTAAAAATAAACAATATCAGTAAAACAGCTTGATATAATTCACCTATTTACTTAAAAAAACTAATATGAGAAATAAGATGCCAGATTCATTTCCGTATGAATAGAACTACTGTATTATGTCTTGCTATTATCTCTCCTGTTGAGAATCAACGGTCATTTCTGCTAACGATAGTGAATTATACCGAATGGTGGCAAGTACTTATGTCCGTGGGATGCGTCACGATCACTGCATCGTTTTTCTAAATCGAGCAACAACATGGGCAAATAAATTCAAAAATTAGCCAATTCATTATTTACCTTAAGTTAAACTTTATAGTCTCCTATGATATTTTAAACTGACATGGGGGGAAAATGTCGTTGCTTCTAACAGATATAAAATCAATATCCACCATAGGAAGCTGTAGAAGTGAAATAATAGCTAACAGCTAATAAACTGCAGACTGGTTTGCAGATCCCGAGATTGGTTTGCAGCAGTTTTCAAATATATTCTTTCTTTATATTTCTTTCGTCATAATTCGTTTAAAATCGTCTCATTTTCGTAAAATGCCTCTCGCATTGCACAATTGTAATTTTTCAGCAATTTTTTCCATTTAAAAAAATATCAGTGTAATTTACATTACTCTGAGCAGTAGATTGACATACACCCGCTGGCCTTAACAAGGCACACCCGTTTTCGTCATCCATAAGGAGAATGTCGGTTTCAAAATTAGCGCCCGTTTAAGGAGGGCTGCTCCATTTGGCTGGCACTCCATTAAACAATCCAGTAATAGGATATACAAAGTAGGTGATAAGTAGAAATTATACCCCGTCCACATACCCTTGCAGTTAAATATTTGAATAACTTAAATGCAAATTTAAATAAATTTTTGCGTTTCACAAAAGGATACTAAAAACGAATACACAAGACTCCCTAAGTCTAAAGCAAGAACTAATAGCTTGCAAGATAATAAGCGTGTTTTCCACTTCTGCCAGCAAAATATCGCTCCAGACTAACAGAAGGACACCATATTATGGCTGGTAGGTCTCGTTAACGCTTCTGTAGAAAGGATATCCCATTAATGTTGAGTCCCAAGATGGGATGTTCCTCATTGACTCACTGGGTCTTTGCTAGGGCAACGAAAAACTGCCTTCATATATTTTAAATGAAATACTGCACAGTTCAACGGAACTTTAAAATAGGTCCACCAATACCATTCCTAAGCCCAAAGACTGGTTCTTTATTTGGATATATCACGGAGTAACCGGGCTCCACCATGTTAACGCCACTAGTTAGACCCCGTCTGACGTCATAACTAGTGACTTACTCTGACCCCGCAAGCAATAGCTAGTATTCGTCGTCCTTTGACGTACCTTGCGCCTTCCACCATATTGCCGAATAAAATTTATTCTAATGCGCTTCAATTGAAAGTCCTACATCATATTAAAATATGATCTCATTTTACCCATGACAGAACCTCTAAACTAGCGCAGTTAACTTTCGTCCGTACATAAAAACTTCACTATTGAGCATTACAGGAAATTAGAGGCATTTGGGTTTAGCATTTACTAACAGTTGCTTCTCTTTTCTACACAATTATTAACCCCATATTAAATAAATCAATAATTTTCCATTCTAATTACCACTTTATTGTCTGTAAACATAGCTCGGTATCCACATACCTGTTTTTTACGTGCATCATCGCATTGTATTTAACCATTTTGTTGAGCTTTATACTTCTATTTTCCATACACCATATGCATTAAATATTCCCAAAAAAGGTATAATAAAAGCTATAAAAATGTAATTAAAAATGTACGATATCTTCTCATGTGAACAATAAACAACTATCAATGATCTTATAACTAATGAACCAATATTATAAATGTATCTATCATTCCAGATATTAGAACAGCGTCTTACGCCGAGAGTTCTACATCTACATACTCCTCAGCGAGCCACCGCAGGAGAATGTGGCAGGGGGTGTTATGACACCAGACATGGATGGGGAGGAAATAGGGAATACGAGGGAGGAGAGGACTAAGATGAATTGTATGTTAACAATGTTTCTTATGTTAGTGTAACGCTGTTATTGTTATCACAAGTTCAGCTAGACTAAAATTTATGTATTTGTATATGCCTCTTGTTAAATCATTAACAAATCGAGAAAAAAATACAGAATTAAAACCAGTGTCAAAATTTAATTAAAAATAGTTTTATTTTGTTGAGAATACAATAGGATACTATTATGAAGAATAAAGAGCAATATAGAAACGACGCTGGTGAGTGTAAGAGAAAAATTAAGTCATTTCCTGCACGAATATTTAATATAAGTCAGATCTAAGTTCTCCTGGCATTCAAGATCTTGTACACATGATACAAAAAATATACATTATCCTATGTGATACAATACTTTTCGAACAACAGCATCTTCAATCATACAACAACTTTAGTAAATTCAGGGTTATAGATTATCGGTACCGAAATATTGATTTCGGCTCGGCCATCCCTCGGACAAGAATCTTTCATTTGATGAAGAACGTAACTCGGGGCAAAAGTGTTCAGTAGATTTTCTTATTTTACTAGGATGGAAATGTTGGACACTCTTTCCATGAACGTGGATCGTAAATAAAAATTACGGATTTCGATTAGGCATATTTTTTATCGTCATAGTATCCAAAAACTTTGGCCTTGTTTTTTTAATTGACTTTTGCATACATGACATTCGACACTTACGGAGTGTATCATAAACTGTCAAATAGTATCACACGCCCAGCTATAAAGACCACAATTATCACCAGAAAATATGTATACTCAGTGCGTCATACGTGATGTGCATTAGTGACGACCACTTTGACGAGTAAGAGATTGCAAAAACCAAAGAATAAAATTAAATTAGTTGAATATTTAGTGAAATAAATATATTTCACTTTGTTCTTGGTTTGATTTTCAATATTTATCGATGAAATAATAGATTAGAAAATTGCATTAATTGAATAAATTAAAATTTGTTTCAATATCTACCTTTCAAGTTATTGATAGGTGCAGTCAAATTTTTGAAGTACTAGAATGCATGATTAACGGTTGTGATTTTCAGCAAACGTTTAGGCTACAAAAAAAGCGACCACAGAGGTTCGCCTCATTTTTCCTCCGCCCAAGGTTCACTGATGATGCAGAAAAACCCTTAGTCTCCTCCCAGCAGATGTCTACTTTTTTAATTTAGTCTCTGCCCTCGGGGCGTAAGGCGAGCGAGCGGAAGAATGGCGAAAGGGAACGGGGATGAGGGAAGATGAGGGATTATTTGGTCCAGACGATGCCTCGAACGCATTCTTTGAAAATACTCAACGGTCAGCTCGCAATATTTCCTCGGGACGAGGCACTGCTTCTAGGGCAACAAAGGGCCAGGACAATAGGGTCTGCCTTCAGCTGGACAATGCGGTCACAAATCTCGAGTCCGTCATTTTCTAAAAATGCTAATTTTTTTTGGGCGGCATTGGGTCTCTTCCTTCTTGAGAGACATGAAGTGAAAGTTCATTTTTGAGAAAACCATCCAAAGCGTATCGAAAATATACTTCGAAACAATATATTTTTCCTTATAAAGCGTCTTAAATGAACAACATTACCGAACACATAACCTGCAGATGATTTCTCAAAAAAATACAAAAGTAAATAGATTCAAATGTATGTGTCCCACATTAAAACCCAAAGTGTTCTCACAGACGTTGTTAAACATTGGGGCCCAATTATATTTACCTTGGCGTTCAAGTGTAAAGAGATTCTGTATTTTTTTTAAACAACCATTAAATTTTCCACGAACATTTGGCGGGAAAAACTAGTAATGTAAACAAATACAAATTTATTAGATTTAATTAGTTCAAAGTCAAATTATTTTATGATTTAAGGCAATTTTTATAATGCTCAGTGGTTAATATCTCACAAATGAAACACCTTTGCCAGACATAAATTTTATCTTTTCATTTGAGCTGGGAACCAACGAGTGTGCTTGTCTTTCACACTACCACTGAAATACTAATCCTCCATGGATAAACGCAAAGGAAAAAATACAAAATTACTAATTCTCAAGTGGTACTAATTGACTGAGGCAAGAAAAGCTGTCAGAATCGAAAATATAGATGGATATGAGATATCTCCATGGGAAATTTACAAGGTAACATGTAGCCCTATAGACATTTACTTAAGTCATCAACCAACCAATAAATGCTCTAAATGACTGATTTTTGAATTATCACAGAATCTCGGAACGGCCATAAACCTAAAAACCATACCAATAAAAATTGTGCCAGTGGCTATTGCTATTCAAGTTCATCAATTTGAGGCCGAGTTGACGTCATTTTTACGAAAATGAATTTTGGTCATTCACTAATGTTGTCATTATGCTGGGAGGAAGAAGTAGTCAACTATTGATGAAGCAGATCAAATATTTACTAGATAGAAGTAATTATATTTAATATTTGGTACACATGATGTCGTAGAGGAAGGAAGTGCTACGAGGTGCTACAATATGCTACGTGCAAACATAAAGTGTTAAAACAAAGCATAAAGTGTTACACTGCTGTTGATAGGACTAGGTTAGAAGCCATTAGCGACTCGGAGGCTGTACGCTAGCCTTTAAGTACTTGAATTCAGAGATCAGGCGAGTTTCAATACGACACGGAGGATATTACTTTGACTCTGAACTATATCTCTAGAGCTCATAGAATAGACAAAATAAGAGTGAGACACTGTCAAACTGATAGATAAAAAGTCTTTCTTTCCACACACCATTTGTGATTATAAAAATTGGCGTGACGCTAACATAACACACTCCGTTAGCATACAATTAGCCTTTGTCCTCTCCTCCCTCCTTTTCCCTATTCCCTCCCCTTTCGTGGCTAGTGTTCTAATACCCCCTGCAACATGCCTCTGCTGCGGCTCGCTGGGTAGCTTGTATATGTACAAGCCATACTAAATATATTGAAACACACATTTAAAAAAAATATTTATTAAACGTAAAACACGTTTCGGCTTATTATTATTATTATGGCTCATATCGTACAACGCTGAATTATCTTGATCCGTATTCCAATTGTCCCAAACACTTGAATACGCAATAAATATTCAGATTTGCAGATAAACAATTGAAATTAGATTATCGCGATTATTTTCGAGTTCCAGCTGTTGATAAAACCTTGTTATTATTTGTTTTATTTGTGAAAAAATATATTTTAAATTCAATGCTAAGGAAAGAAAAACAGCAGAAATCAATAGTTAAATCATTTCAGGCTTATTTCATAGAACATTAACTTTAGTGTACCTGGATAACAATAAATTTAAACCAAATTCACTGTGATAAAAGTAGAGGAAAGGCCAATAATATTGAGTGCCTTAATGGGCTCCTTGATGAGAGGTGGGCACTCAGGAGTAATATCAGGAGTCTCAGCATTGATTTAGTATGAAAAGAAAGTGACAGAAGCAAAGGAATGTGTAGCTTTTAGATAGTGCAGGAAAAATAATTGACGCAGTAGCAATTTTTCTGACCTTCAGCTATAGATTTCACAACGTGATTGTAGTTGCCACGAATTAGAACGTGATATATGTATGTAGTTATGTACGCAGTAGAGGTACATATGAAAAAAATATCTTGGTGAGTTTTATTTGCAAAGTAATTCATTCCATAATTAACCCCTCTACGTTTCTAAGCGGATTACTCTACCATGGAGAATATATATGACAAGAGTTGCTTCCAAATATGATGTCCAAATTAATATTTTTCCACTTCCATTTAAGGTCGTCAGTTAGATCACTTTTACTTCGCAGATATTAAACCTATATACACATAACTACACGTAAATAGGATCCAAAACTTAAGGCTACACCTAAAACCTGAGTCAAGTCTAAAGAAAAAAGGCGTAATAGGGTGGCGAGTTTTCGTGAGTTTCAAGTGAATCTGAACGTAAGATTAAGAGATTAGTCAATACTCCCAAATGTGGTCGTCAAATGGGGAGGTAGAAATATGTCAAATTGGGACCTGTCCCTAACACCACCTATGCCCGGTTTTATAATATCTGGTAAAAAGTTAACAGCTAAATAGCTTAGTCTTTGTAGTTATTTGATTTTAAGCGAGGTTTTTTAATTTTTGACGCACAATATATATTCAGTTTGTTGATATAAGCGTTATCGATAGGAAATCGTATTCCAAACCTCATATTTAACGACTAAAATGATTAACTAGACATTAAAATATCTGGCATTAATGAGCAATTTCAAGGACGGACTTATTTACCCTCCGTTCTCCTTTATTTCCTAAAATCTGTCACGACTGATATTTTCTTCAGGAATTTAGATGATGATCCTTAGGCTCCCTCCCGATGTGGCTAAAGGGCTTGCGCGTTCTAATGACACATAGATCTGACCCGGGGGGCCCAATAATAATTACTCCTGGTAGAACTACCCATGCCAGATAGGTCTAAGGTTAAGAGCCAAAAGATAGTTACTTCACATGATGGCGTCATGGAAAATATACCGTTGGTAGCAGAAATGGAAAAGCCCCCTAAACTGCATATTAGATTCCCAGAAAAATGGAAGTGAAACATAACTTTTTGATAAGGAAAGTGGCCGTGTAAATGGCTTGGGACGTTTGGACAATGATGTGGGCAAGGAAGCTAGAAAATATTAAGCAGGAGTAAGGAAAAGGTAATATAATATATATGCTGGGGTTTTACGATGTGAGATGGAGGGACAGAGGGGATGTTTGGAATGATAGTTACTGAAGAGTTTACAAAGGGGATGACTAGAGTCAACGTGGCGTAGCTATTGCATTTAGTGCAAAATTGGGGAAGAGGATAGTAAATATATGACAAGTATGCGACAGTTTAGTAGCAATGTAAATAAAACACACCCGACTAATTTCTTAATGCTACAGATGTACATGTGTGCACAGGTGGACGGCGAGTACAAACAACAAGAAAAGTTAATTAAAGAAGTCCCAGAGAAGAAACACATAATAGTGATGGGGCATTAGGATTAGGAGAAAGGGTATTGAAGTATGGAAACGAAGTAGGAGAGTATGGGTTAGGGACCAGGAATCACCACAGTAGAGATGCGGTTATATGAGAAATACATTTGTATTAACTAAAACTCGGTTTAGCCACCACTACAGGAGTAAAAAAATGTGGGAATGACCGCGAGACACGGGGAGGTATCGAATAGACTATATTGTATTAGGCCAAGGTTAAGGAATAGAGTTGAAAATTTTGGCATTTTATGGATGTGGATGCAGATTAGGGTCATAATCTGGTACTGATAAAATGTGACATTAGATTTAAAAATCTATGAAAAGATCGCCGGGGTGAAAAACTGGAACGAGGGAGCAATGAACCAGGCAAATCGGAGGGAATACTATGAGTTAGCTGACAATAGCATGAGAGAAAATAAGAAACGGAACAATAGTGGAGGAATCGGAGAGTATAAAAACTGTTACAATAAGAGCAGAGGGCATAAGGGCAGAGGTAACAATGATATCAACGGAAACATAAAAATTGGAATAATCAAGAAGGATTAAGAAACCAGGAATCACCTAAGTGGAAAAAAGCAACACTGAACAAGGCAGTAGAGGTTACAAGGACATATACAATAAACTTCGATAAGAAACCAATGGAGCGAATTAAAATCGGCTGAGAGGACAATTCGACGCAATGGGGAAGCTCCAGAAGGATGAATACGTGAGTGAGTTGTACGCAAAGGTTAGGATGCTGTCGGGTGGTAAGAGAGGGAAAAAATACAAAAATTAAGGACTTGGCATGGAAGGCACTAACCAAACGGGAGAAGATTCGGGTAGGATGGAAGGAATTTGTAAAAGTACTCTATGAGAGAGAGAAAATTGACTTGCGAACCTAAATCTAGTGAAGAAAAATAAATTCCCCAGCGATTCTTGATTGCGAAAAATAGAAGGCTTGGAAATCTGTGGGAGTAGATAACGTCCCCTTCAAAATTATGAAGAATTTGGAAAATAATATAATGCGAAGATATGTCCACTCCATTCAAAAAAATTAGAAGGGGGGAGTATGGCTAGAGGTCTGGCTGAAAACAAAAAAAAGAACGTAAGAAGAAAAAAGGTTTAGAATGCGGCGACAAAAGAATAATACCTTTAATCTCTCATATATCAACATTTTTGCTTAGAATCATTGACAGGAGGCTAGAGACGAGGTCAATCGATGACTTTGGTGCAGACCAGTTCAAGTTTAAGAAGGGGAAAGCAACATGAAATATGATTACGGTGATGAGAACACTTAAAAAAAGGAACAACGTATATAATCAAGCCATTTTTACTATTTTTGTGGATTTCAAATAGTCGTTTGAAAGAGTTAATTGGTAAAAAGTAATGAAGAACCCATATCAAATAGGAGAATATTAGAGATAGAGGAAACTCATTCAAAACCTATTTAAGTCCCAGGCGGCACAGCTGAATGTGGCTAACGGAGAATCAGCGTGAGCTGTTATAGGTGGAGGGTTTAGACAAGATTGCCCGTTTTCGTAAGCTTTTAAACGTTTTTTTCCTAAATTTGATGGTATGAAAATAGATAGGTGAAGAAATAAAATTAGGAGGGCAGCTTACCAAGGTGTTTTAAGCAAAAGTTTTCTCTAGGCATAATAGAAGACATATTTAACATTTTGTTCAAAAATTCAAGCTACTGCAATAAATATGAAGTAAAAATTTCAATATTAATTACATAAAGTATTTATTTTATACTACTGAAATTTTCCGTAATTAACAAAAAATAAATATATAAGGCTTTAATCTGAATTTCACGCCGAACGCTGAAAAAAAAGCCTTCAAAAACGAAGGTGTTTTGCGATCTTGTAATAAACATTATGGTGAGTGATAAATTTACTTTTAAAATAGCTGAGAAAGCATACTAGCTGCACAAAGTCACATTTTTGACTCGATCTAGGGGGTGAGATTTTCACCATTTTTTAAATAAAGTCTCACTAGAGCGAATAGCCGTACCATTTTCCAAAGAAAAATGTTTGTATTTTTTGCACACATCTCGAAAAATAGTGAAATAGTTGGCAAATATATCGGTATTTTTTGAAAGATCTTTTCCTTTACAATGAGCCCGATTTTATTGAATTTTATTTGAAGAAATATATCGCTCAAACTATCTTAAGTCGGTTAGATATGCTGACGACCAGACGTTGGTTAGGTTATCTCAGCCAGGTCAGAGGACAGCAAGAATTAGTGGATGCATTATAAAATCAGGATGGTGTATGCGGAATAGAGATCATTCATATGAAAACCAAAGTAATGAGACTACTCAGTCGAAAGAAAGTGAGACTGACCAAAATAATAGGAGGGCAGAATCTGGATCAGGTAGATTACCTGGGTAGTATGATGGTAGGAAATGGGCAGAGTACTAAATATATTAATGGAGATTGGAGTCAGAATACGAAATGATCACAATGAGGAGCGAATTATTGAAGATTTTCTTTTGTAAGAATCTAAAGAAAAGACTGGCTACGAGTCTTATATGGAAACTAGCGTTGTGCATTCCATAAACATTGAAAGAGGATATAAATGAACTGCAGGCGTTTGAGATGTTGCTGTGGAGGAGAGTGGAGAAAGTGCGATTGCGACAAAGGAGAACAACTAGGAAGTGCTCAATTTGGTGGGTGAGGATAGGAAAGTTCTTGAGGAAGTTAGAAGGCAGAGTAGGTGGTTGGAACAGGTAGTGAGAGACATGGGGATGTTGAAGGTTGTGGGAGGATGTTGGGTAAGCGGGGGAGAGGAAGCAATAAAATAGGCTTCATGGATGGGATTAAGAGAGGTAGGATATATGCCGAGCTTAAGAATGAAATACTATAGGGAGACCCGGATCTTTAGCTTTTAAATACTAGTATAAGTTTCACAACTTCTACCCAAATCTACCTTAACCGGAAGATCACCTAAAAAATAGCCCTTAGGCTGTTTTATTCATGCATTGACTCAAGTATTTTATTCTTAATCCAACGATTTTTGGTACAAATTGTACCGGATCGTGACTGCTACAATTCCGCCAAATATGTTTTAAACAAATTTTATACTTTTGGTGGATTTATTTTGAGCAAAAAAAGCGTATCAATACAGAAATTTTAATTTGAATTTCATCTAAACAGTTTCTCAACCCGCTTCAACGAGTTTATTTACTCCGGCTCAATTAATGAACGCAACCAATGTGTTGCATGTCAACCGGTTGATTCTGAATGTAAACAATGATAATATCCACGAAAATAGTTCATAATAAATGATTAATGTAGGCATACATTTAATAATGAAGCCATTTGCAGGATAGCTAGATTGAGTAACCCATGAATGCATTGCATAGTTAGCAAAATGCACAGTAAAAACCGCAAAAAAAAAGAGTTCACATGCTGAAAAAAATTAAGTCAGCGAAAGTTAACTAAAATAAATGTGTCTGTGACACTATTCGCAAATGTTTATTTTATGAAGCGTCTTCTTTGATTCGGAGAAATAATAAGTTTAATTGAATAAAGATAGGCACTGATTCGACAGACACTTTGGGTTCCTGTTACTTCCGAAATTTTCTGGATGGCTACGTGGGTGATATTATGGGCTTACTAGATTTAGTGCTCAATGCTCTTTCATCTTTCTGTAACCTCTTGCAATAAGCATTCATATTTTTATGGGGATATTGCGAATTTTTCTCTTAAATCCACGACTTTTTCTATAGTTCAAAAAATTACATCCCTTAATTTTTTATCTTTAATCTTAAGGTTTTAATCACTCAAAGAATTATCAAATATTTTGAATGAGTCCACTCCTTGAACCAATTTATTGATTATTTTGCATAGAGACACTATATTTACGCTGGCGTTAACACGTGTTTTCATACCCAAAACTGGCGGCCATCTTCTTTCGTATGATGACATCATCTCTCCCAAGATTGCCATACATTTTATTAACATTTTTTGAAAGTTATACGGCCCGCTTGGATACCTCTCATACCTTCCCAATAATAAATAAATGTTTGGTAAACACAGTTTTGTCTCATCGCTGCCAGTCGTAGAAATTCCACATCCGTCAGAATAAGGCATTTTGCATAAAATGTCAGACTTCTTAACGTAATTAGTAGCATTACTTGAAGCGTTCTCCAATAATGCCACTAATAACTATCTTGCGATTGAATGAGACGCTTCCAGTCTCCAATATGTCAAAATTAGGGATATTTAACGTGGTAAAAATTCTAAATAGTTATCTTTTCTTATTTTAATGTTTTTTGCACGATCAAACAATCTGAGGTTTTTACGCTGCTCTGCAATGAGCGATTTCATTCTCTTCATTCTCATAGTAGTGATGAGAGTATACTTTCTCTCCTTGAAATCGGGTTTCCAATGGAATCGCATTAACCCCCACTCTTGCTTTAAGCATTGTTATATTTTCAGCCTGGAATTTTTGTGAAAAAAAAGAGTTACCCCGCAAAATGTGAAGTAAAAACTAATTAACTACCTACAAAGGTCTTTTAGCTGCAAATCCTTCATCATTTTGAAATACCAATTGTTAGTACATTCACCAAGCTGCAATTTTTCCAGTTCCACAATATTTCGAAACCAATTGCGGAAAACAAAACTTTCTCTACTTAATTGTATATCAGGCGTTCCGTGCTAACATAATGTGTATTGCTATTTCCCGCCACAGATTTTGAAATATCTTAGAAATCTTGCTAACACACTTTGTTGCACGTTCATTTTAATTTTGGGAATAATTACTTCACTTCGTCATTGTTATAGCATTAGTTGTTCCAGTTATAACTGAGGATTATCCATAACCGACACTATCACCACTCAATAAAACAGTCTCCTGTGGCCACTTCATTTCAAATGTCTCCTTCAAAAAGCCTTAAGTTTCTGGTCCGAATACGTCAACTAGATACCTAAGAAGTAGTCTCTAATTGAAGAATTCAACAGCAAGGTTAGGCATTAGTCATACCTAGAAATTTATCCAAGTAGTGTTGCTTGAATGAAGTGTGCGATGCGACGAGTTTATGATTTAGTGATACCATCTGAGAATTAACTGCATTCTTCGTTGTAGCATTCGTCTAGCATTCTATTTCATGAGAAAAATCAGTGACGTAACCATTGAGAGCGGGTCAATACAGTTGGGATACCTTCATAAATATTTCATCAATTAAAATAATATAGCACTATGGGAGATAGGTTTTATGTGCAGAAAATAAAATCACATTACGGGTTACGATATTTTTTTAACTTGCTGGTTTTATTTAGGATTGTAAAATCTATCTATACATGTACGCAAATGCCCAATAGCACCGCCCAATAGCAATAGACACGCTGACTGATCTGGATATCTCTGGAACTTCCAAAAATATTATAATGAAATTCGCCACGCAGCTCCGTAGTAGATCCTAGGTGTTTGTTCACCAAGAAATCTTAAAATGTGGAGGACTAAAAGAGCCGGAAACAGTGGAAGCTATATTATTGTACGCATTGAGTCAACCGATAACAATTGCAGTAGATTCAATTCTTGTGGTTAATTTAAATTGTGGTCTCTTTTGAACAGCTATTTTTAAAGAAATATGCATTTAATTATCAAGCATAAAAACTGTAGGTCTGAGCGTTTTAAGTATTTGTTTAAATATTTAGTGCAGAAATACCTTCAAGCATTGGTTGTAACACAATATAAGTACATGTACAGCCGCAATTGCACACTAAATGCCTAAACGAACTAATGTTCTCTCCCCATTTCTAATTTCAGCTCGTAATCAATATGGGCCTCCCTCCAACACGGAATCCTGGCTATGTTATTGACGAAATGACTTTGAATAATATAACAATTGTCAAAATAAAGTTCCGTAACATACAAGAAGGAGGAAACATAACGTTTATGGAAAATATGACCACTAAACCATCTACGCTAGTATACACAATATTTTGTAACGATTCTTGCAGATTTTAGTTACGTTTTAGAAAACTTAAGGGACCCATACTTCATTAGGACAAAAGAGTAATGATTCTGGAATTTTACAAAAATGACACTTTAAAATGAAATTCAAAGTGAATAACAAATAAATATGAACTTGTATTAGTGTTATTCTACAAAGAACAAATACTTAGTAGCAGAAATTAATTTCATTTCATTATATAATAAATCCGGGCATTTCATAGCATTTTACAATCGCAATAACTATTTAGTTTTGTAAAATTGCAGAAAATTAATTCTTTTCAAAACATTATCAAGTATGCCTAATTACCCAACTTAACTTTTGGAAGAACATATTTAAGTTCATTTAAGAAGAAGGTACTTTATAATGACGAATAACTGATAACATACGAGATTGATAATTTTTTGTAACATATTACCATTATAGCATTGCAGCAATATTTTTCTCTTGTTTTATAAATAAAGAATTATCTTTCAAATTTAATTTTAGCTTGAGTAACACATAATTAAATATGCATTTCCCGCCACTGCAACTATCGCTCTTCTTGGATGCACCACAACGAATCCGAACAACAGAAGTGTTTAGTAGATGGCGTGATGGGAAATCGCCCAGGAATTTAGGAGGCATCTATGGAAATAATAAGCGCAGGACCATAGCCAACTAAGAAATATCACCCTATGTCTCATTTGGTAAATGTCAATATCAGATTTTGCCAATGAACTCCTGGCAATTTTTGTTTGAAAAGATCCGGCTGGAACGTGAGGGCATGCCAATATGGCGGCCAGGATTTATCCGGTACGTCGTCGTAATGGCATTCATCATCACTCCAACTTTATTCAATTTCATCAGTGGTTTCAAGATAGCTTCATAGCTATTTAATAGCTAAGATCGGTCAGGAGCGGCTAAAGCAAATGTTTTCGCCTGGCCGACGTCGCTTTCGAAGATTCCCCCCTCCTCCTAATTCATATTTCAAGCAATAAGTCGCAAGAGGCTTTCTTGTTTAGACATGTATGAAGATTAATCCTAATTTATCACATATATTTATTAACAAGCATGTAATTTTAATTTAAATATATTTCAAACGAAGCAAGAGCTAAATATGGCGCCTACTCTGACGCACTGCTCGGGGAGTATGCATGTATCCCCCCGGACCTTAATCATATCCTGAGAATTGTAGCGACTATGAGTTTTTTTAATTTATCCAAAGTGTAGTGCAAAAACGAGGATGCACATGTTCTGCCCATTATCCTCAAAACCCATTAAGTGGTGTAAATGATTCCTAAGTCTCAAATTGAATTCTAATACAACAATCAAGTCAGTCAATTCGTGTCGTACGCTTAAAGACGCCACAATAGTATGCACCTTGAGGTAGATCTACGAAAAATAAATATCTCATATTAAGTTTGCCAAACGGTAGTTTTTTTATATCCAACACATATATCACAAAAGTGCAATGCTTACAATTTGCTATACTTAATTGTACACTCAACTCCGATTCAACTAGCGAAAGCACCAACCATTTTAAATGTATTGCAAAGTTGAAGTCACTTCAGACACCAAATGGTGCTTACGGTTCTCAATACAATTGGCACATATTCTTCTACACCGACGGATGATATACACTGTTTTCTTCCTTACATAGGATTTCCTATAAAGTCCAAACTCAGGTTGATAAACCCAGTGATGACAAATTCATTAATTAGGCACTCTACGGAGATAATCTATTATGAGATATTATGCGGTGTTAAATTGTTAACCCTTTCGCGACTATCGATAGAATAATGGGTGCTAAATTTATCTTCCACATCCCTCAGGCCCCTAAAAGCCTACGTAACTGCCAACTACTCGTCTTCACCACAAGACTCAAATTCCCACAATTATCCAAAGAACAGACAGTTTCAATTAATTCCTACGAGAAAATGAATAAAGTATGATTCACTTATTTCTTTTACAAAGGGATGAGAATTACCAAATCAGTATGCAGTACTTCGAGATAAAAACTGGATAGGACAATGAAATAGGTCGTAGTAAGTATATAACCTTATACCAACATGGCAGACAACACGGTGGAAAATGGAAAAATAAATTCTACATCTGGTAAATATATTTAGATGGTCTTCCAATGCATGGAAACTGTATTCGTGCCATTATTATATTTGTTTAGTAGTTATTCTACTTTAAATAGCAATGGGATCTTAGATATGCCGGTCACGAGGCGGAAATAGCCAAACCCATGATAAAATAGGAGCCTAACTCGTAGGATGACACAAGACTGCGGTAGTCAGACAATTACCTACAGTAAGTTCACCACCCACATCCAAATAGAATTCGGAATTCTCATGAGGTAAAAGGTAAAACTACCTATGTACTTGTTGAAATGATTTTCAACGTTATACTCCTATTGAACATATTATTTCCTTGGCTTTGTATAACTAATAATATGTCCAAAAATATTTCATCAAGAGCACAGAAAATTTTAGTGTATTTTTCGGAACATTCAAGCGAGTAGAAAAAAATGTACAAATCAAGCGAAAAATCTATTGCACTATTAGCACTGATGTCCTCTATCATTTTTTATATTTGCAGCTAGAACCAATGTATCTGATTTCATTGCGTACAATATCGTTTGTTATTAAAGACTTTCATCTGGAATAAGATTGTTGGAAAAGAATTCCTAAAATAAGCCCAATACTTTAGATGCCCTATGACACTGGTTAATTCATCGAACCTATCTACAGTAATTTTTAATATTCATTAAATGGAAGTCTGAATTAACAAATCACTACCCGAATAAAATACTGGTAATACTGGTACATAGAACTCCATCTTGGAATATTATTGTAAAATGATCCAATATGGTTGTTGAATGAATTGCCTATGTCAATGAAGGATATTAATAGCATATCTGCTCTAAAAAAGTCACTGAAAGAGTGGCTCATAGGCTAGCATTGTTGAGCTCCGAAATTGTCCAGAGCGCTGCACAGCAAAAAAAAAATATTTTTTTAACAAAAGGCACCTGCTGACAAGCCGCTTTGGCTTAGCAGGACCTTAACTGCAATATTATTATTTTTATTTCTCCATATTTATTTTTTTCCATGTGATTGCAATACAACATGATGATGTAATGATGATGTAATTTTGATTTATTTTTTTTGTGTCATTAGTTGTAAAAAATAGGATAAGATCATGTATTTTACGATGTAAAGTGTGTAATAATTCAAAATAAAATTCAAAATAATTAAAAAAAAATAGCTCTCATTATCACATTTTGCACATATGTATAGATATTTTCTTATTATTCTAATTTCGCAGCCTTTTCATTCCATCTGAAGTTATTAGCTTTATTTATATAGATATATTTAGAAGTAAATAGGCATATTCATTCAGTACTTTTAAGAATAATTAGCAGAATATCATGTTATGGATATGGATATGTTTCCATTAATGCAGATACATGGAGACTTTAAACCTCTTTATCATTTTTTTCATCAATTATTGAAAATTTGCAATCTCGAAAATTTTTTCTACGATGAATAAATTAAACCAACTAACGAAACCTTCAAGCACACACCAGATGTTCTCAAAAGTACATTATCACACTTTCAAAATAAAGTGTGTTTATGAGTTCCCAATGTTCTTCTTTTCCTTAATTTCTTCCCAGTCCAGTTAAGGTAGTTTAAGCGAGATATCACTTCCATTGGACTTTGATGAATTTTACCACATTTTCAATAAAAAAACTCTCATATTTCCAATGATGTCAAAATACGAAATTGATGAAATACATTTTGAGAAAATTGCCTAAAATATAAGCTGTTTTGCACGGGATAGATTACAGCTCTGCGCTCCAGATTGAGAATATTTAAAAATAAATGGGAATTTATAACACCTAGATTTCGTCAAAAACCTAACGGTGTGTAGTTGGTATGTTTTCTCACCTATTTATAAAAAATAATCAACTACTCACCGCAGCAATTATTAAAGAATCAATAAAAAAATCACCAGTCGTTTTCACCGTACGGCGTGAAGAATGAGTCAAGTTCGAGATGTGGAAAAATATATTAAATAACTGAGAACTTTTGACATATATAACTACATTTTTCACCATTAATTTAACCAAGTGTACTTCAAGCTTCTTACAGACGCTGAAATTAAGAAATAAAATTTGCATATGGTCTCTATTAGGACTAAGGAAATATCTCGCTCAAAATAAATGTTAATGTTTTTGCTAAAAATGCTTTTTTGGATTTCTGGAGCATACTTCTAGAGCAATAAAATGCTCTAAAATCATTATTAAATGAAATTTATCACATATCTCGTCAGTATTCCGAATCGAAATCGATACATTTGTAAGGACGTCAGGCGAAAATATGAATGGAAAAAGGATTAATTTTCAGAGTGAAGAGCAATGATACACACATATCATAACTGGCCTACATAATCACATAATTTAAATACTAGCTAACATTTCAATTATGTATGAGGAAAGAGTTTCCAAGTCTACAAAGTCTGATTTTTAGGAAACAATAAATACGGATTGGAGGCATTTCATTTTTGAGAATGGATAAAGTGAAAAATATAAGGTGAAAATATAAGATTGATCAAGGAAAATTATATATAAAAGGAAAATACAAACATTTGTGGAATTCATTAGAGAAACGTGGACAGAGCGCATGTAAGAAGTCAAAATAGTAGTTGAACCCTAACGTGAGATATGAAGAATCATTTCTGACAAAGGAGAAAAGTGTAGAAAAATTAAAAGTTTATTATGTTTGCTGAAGGACAGAAGAAAGTAAAAGAGTATGAAATACGTAATAATACAGAAATTTTGGGAAAGAGGGAACGGCAATACACTATTTCCTTTTGAAATATTGTTTTCAACGTCCACTAAAACACCCGCGGGAACAACTATGACGATAATGGCCGAAGCGTAGAATACTCACGGAGCGGAATTTTGTTCCATTTCAAAATATAAGTTGGTATTTTGTATATATTCAGTGTATGGTAATAGCTATGCAAATAATACTTAGTAACTACAGCTAAAGCCAAGTTAGCACAAAAGCCACAAGTTAAATCGAAGAGGCCTAGCCTAAAATTGATTGGATTTTGTAACCTCCTCGATTCGTTTTGAACGAAATATTTTAGTAACACATTATATCTAATTTGTATAGATTCAGGTTTTCGGTGTAATATATGGAAGTTCTATGAATCATTCCTTTTTAATCCACTTTTTCTAAGTATATTATTGTCTTTACTACAACATTTACCCAAATTGAACATCTACCTTTTAAAAGGAAAGGATTTACAATTAATAGATTCATGCGACCAATCACAGTCTTTTAACTTTCTTTATGGATTATTTGACAAATAACATGAATAATAGCGTTTCAAACAGATATAGGTACTACGCAGACAAACAGTAATTAGAGGTAATTACGTGTAAGAAATTTCACATTCCCTTAGCCTATGAAATTTCCCCAGAATATTATTTGGTGGACGTCAGTAAAAGCAGTATTTCAAGCAGATAAATAAACCTGGTAAAACAACAGTTACTTAAACGAGAGCAGTTGAATGCAAATGTCAAATATCATTGTCAAGGACCCTCCTCATTCAAATGATGGCGGGCAGAAGTAGTTCCCGGAGCCAATAATAGCCCCATTTCCTTCCGTATGGAGACCGTCAACCCCCCCTAACTCCTTGGGAGTCAGCCACCCGGCGCGACAAATTTCTCCGCCCTTGACGCCCGCGGGGGAAGATGCATGAGACTGGGGGTGAAGGGGTGGGAATAAGGGGGAAGGGAGGATGAGAGGGAGGGAGAAATAGAGTGGAGGGAGGGGAAGAAGGTCGGGGGAGGGTACGTGAGGGAGGTCGAGGAAGACAGAGAAATGGGAGAGAGAGAGAGGAGTTTAGAAATAAAAACTGGAACCGAAACGATAAGCTCCGCTATGCGGTTATGAAGATTATATAATATTTTCACTTATGCTAAATGGAAAAGAAAACATTTAGGGAGTTAGCGTCACTGATTGTGGCCTTATTTAAATGCAGCCTCAATAAATACACCGGCAATTTACACTTGCATAACCCGAATATATATTCAGTGGCGTGCGCGCGCGGGGGAGTGAGAGGGGAACCTGGGGAGTGGGGGACTTTTTTTTCAGTGGATAAACCAGGGGTGTGGGTGGACTGAAGGGAGATAGGGGAAAGGGGGGGTAGGGGGCTTCTCACGCACGGGCGGACGTGGGGTAGGGAGGTGAGGGGGGAGGGAGGTAAAATGGAGAGAGAGAGAGTGCGAGCAAAGAGGGGGAAGAGGAGGATGGCGGAGACATGGGGAAAGAGAAAGTGGGCAAAGAATGCAGAAGGGAGGGGGGGAAGGGTGTGGGGGGTCGAGTGTTTTAGGGGTGCATGGCAGGAGGAGGTGGTGTTGGAAAGGGGCGGATCGCGGGGGAAAGGTTGAGGAAGGCCAGGAGGAGAAAGGGGGAGAGAAGGAGGGAGGGAGGGAGAGGGAGAGATTGAGACGGGAGAAAGTAGGGAGGGATGGGGGAGGCTGATAGAAGCAGGAGGTGTGGGGGGAGGGTTTGGGAGGGACGCAGGAATTCGGAAATGGTGGGGGAGGTGTGGATGGGAGCGCATAGGGGGAGGGAGGGGAGTGGAGCAGGGGAAGGCATGGGGATGGGGATGGGATGAGGAAGAGGCGTAGGTTGAACGGGACGGGGGTGTGGGGGGAGGAGTGAGAGAGACGGGGAAGCAATGGAGGATGGCGACAACCGTAGAATGAAATGCCATTTTTCCAATGTACTTGATTTGTTGTATACCAAACAGTCCTTCCCATTAAAATTTCGCTCGGCCAATGGGAGCGGCGACGGAGTGGCGGTGGAGTGGGTGGCCTGGGAGGTGGAGAAAAAGGAGTTGCATCGACGGGGAGGGGAACGGGTGGGTGGGACAGTAGGGTGGAATAGAACCCCCCACTCCCTATGCCCCTACTATCCCACCACCTCATCCCTCCCCCCGCAACTAACCTCTCCACCCCGCCCCCCACGCCTCACCCGCGCCCTTTCCTGTCTAAATCCGCGGCTGTCTATCTCTTCGCCGTTGGTTATAAACGTAAATTCTGTTATGCAAACAGCATATAAACAATAAATTAGTTTCCGTGTGTGGGGGTGAGGAGGAAAAAGTTATTGCTCGGGATGTTTATTTTTTAGAAGGCCTCATCCCCATAGCCCGCGCGGATCAGATTTTTGATTGCCGGTGAAATATTAAGCCCTGCACGCACTAATTACTCCCCTCATTCCCCTCCACTTGCAAGGAGAGAATCAAAATTCAAAGTGAAAATGCAGAAATGGTGAAGAAAACCTGAAATATCGGCTATTTTGACTGCATAGGCAGGTGTAATGAAACCTAAAATTTACTATTCTATCTGGATAGCGTAAGCACATCCTATACATTGTGTAATAATATAAAACTTATTCTCAAATTCGAATCACGAATTCATTTACCCAGTTTTATTTAATTTGTAATTCTATTCTGCACCTATTGTCTCATTAAAAACGTAAGCTAGGCATAGGTTTTCAAAAATTGATAAGTATACATGCCGATAAAGGGATTGCAAGTTGTGTGATCTCTGAAAAATGCATGCACGCCAATATATTAAATCAAATGTGTGTAAGCAAAAAAATCAAATAATATTCTCAAGGTATATAAGAACAATTACTTTACGAATTACGACAATTAATGAATTCCTTTTTGATAACAAGTATTCAAATTACTGAAAGTGGTCCAAAATGCATTAATAGATCACTGCATATAGATGACATTATGACAAGAGGAAATGAAAGTTTTATCCTACATAGTAACCCAATAATCCCCGTCAAAATTAAAAAATTACTTAGCCGAAATATACGAATAATAAATATAATAACGAACTTTTAATTTCAAAGTTTGCACCTTTTTAAATTGACTCACAAACTATATTAATGAAACCGGGAATGTAGTTAAGACAACTAGCATCAGTCTAGAGCCATTGCCATTACGTATAACGTATGTAATAATCTCTTTCTTCGAAAAACTTTTCTATGGGAGTGTGGAAGAATATTTTAACTGTGGATTGTATTTAATGCGCAGTTCTGTCAGGTCTTATAATTTACTAAACAAGCATTGAAGGAGCCAGATAGGGAAGAATAAACTTCCAAAGTCTACTTAGCTTAAGAGAGTTCAAATTAATTCACTCGTTCATTAGGGTTAACCCCAACTAAGATCATCGTTAAGTTAATAATTACATTTCTTCGAATAAGCTACCTGCGAATAGTATTCGGCCCTCGATGTCAGGCTTTGAAACCCTTTCATGACTTGCTAAAATAATATCTGTCATTCTGTGGTTCTACAGAACCTCTTATATTATTGTAAGAGCTTGCATTTAGCAGAGGAGCTTCTGATTAAGGGGTCGATATACGAGACGGTTATAGAAAGAATTTTAAACCATGAAAATGAGTACTTAATTATACCTAAGTTAATATGACTAATCCTGGTTAACGTTTGGTTATCAACAAGCAATTCTGACTAACCATATGATGCATATATATCATCGCCTTGTAAATACATAGTTTGAACGTTAAATAGAAAATGTGTAATGAGATAGTAACACGGAATGTTTAGTTGTTTTTTCTTAATTTTAATTAATTGAAACTTTTTACTTTTTAATAATCAACAATTACTACGAGAAGTAGTTCTAGAAAAGTCCATGTAGAGTAAAAATAAATTTACAAAAAATACTGACCAATTTTTTCCAGTACCTTTACTTCATATAGATAGGGCTTTGTTATTTCAGTATAGTGTAAAATGCTATATTCGATAATTAAGATGCAGGTGCAAAGCGTACACACACGGGCAATTAACTCCAATTGCCAAGTAGGTACAACTTAACACAAGTAAATACCAAGCTGTGACACAAGGAAAAACGAGGTAACTTCCACAGAATTTATTTTACGACGACCAGGTTTAGTCACCTGATGATGTCATTTATTCGACAAAACCTGGTCGTAGTAAAATACAATCTGTGAAAATTACAAAGTGTTTCTTTGTGTCACAGATTAGGATTAACTTTCGCATCCTACCAGAGTTCAATATGGTAGTAGCATTGCCCTTTTGAGATTTAATTTCTTTAAATTCCAAAAGGTTGAGTAAGGGACCAATTTATTTGTAAATCTAAAGCAGGTTGAAATGCTATTAAGGGATTACGAGTCAGTTCTGGCTTTACTGAACTCAAGTTTTCTACACTATGAATCGTATCTCGGCTGGGAGGGAAACCAAACGGGGCCGCGTTTTATTCATAGTAGTCCAATATTCCGACCGAGAACTTGTGTTATTTTTCTTCAGTCTTTCGATTCCTTCGATTATCCTTTAGATCAATCAGGGCTAGTGGAGCAAATGATTACAGCTGACAGTAGCCTACACTAGCAACTTCACTCTTCTTCACGTATGCAAAATATAATTTAAATTTACGTCAAAATTTGTCGGCCTCGGTGGCGGCGGGGTAACGTCCTCGCCTGACCCAAAGGTCGCGGGTTCGAGTCCCTCCTGGGGAAGATTTTTCTCCTCCCAGGACATGGTTGTGTGTGTTGTCCTTTCATACTGTTACTACGCCTGATGTAAAATGGTCCTCGAGGCTGTATTCAGGTTGAAGAAATAAATTAATAAATAAATAAAAAAAATACACCAGAAAATTAACAGCATCTATCGTTGACGTCCCATTGCTGAAACATTCTTGGTAGCATGATTGTTAGTAACATTAGGGACTCCATGAAGAACTTCTTACACAAGAGTGATCACGGTCTCCGAAAAAGAAATTCTCGGCGTTCCACAAGGAAGCGGGGATTCACCAAGTTTTAATTATTTATACTGAGTATAATATATAAACAGAGATCCACCTAGTATTCATTAACACTTTCATCATAATACAGTTATCCACCGAGAAATTACCACAAATGTACATTAAAAGGCCCTTTAATTGTATATTAATAACGTTGATTGATGAAGCCAGAAGTATGAGCTTGAACTCTTAGAAATACTATCAACAGGGGCTATCTTGAGTGTACCGCAAGCATTTACGACCAAACTCCGAAGGACGTTATTTGTCAATTCAACAAAATGTAAAGGAATGCCAAGCGTTTTGCTAAATAAATGACTGAGTAGTTCTCGCGGAAACTAAAACTGAAAGGGATTATTAACATTTTTGAAGAGAGAGTTGTGCGCTTATTTATTTACAACCCAATTATACGGGTGTGTTTAAATATGACGCCTAATTTACGACTGCACGAGGTTCTTATTTGTCTAAGACATAAGTCGCAGGTTACAGCGGTTTGAAGCCACGCAATGACATAAAATTCTTCCTAGTCATGTCAAACTTACGTTTTAACCAATAACCATGAAACGTACGTAAGTCGCCAATACGTAAAGGCATACTGACACTATCATGGCGTGATTCGGGAAGTTACTTCGCGTAGTTCAGGTAGCGTCCCGTGTCACTCCGTCGCCGGATGCGGGTATATTTGTTTAAATCGCTAGGAAAAAAAGATTGATTCTTCATTTAACCAGAAAGAAGAGATGTATTGAAGAATGGCATATTTCATAATATGGCACCAAAGAAGTGTATCTAATACATCCGTGCGCATTAATTATATTACGGAAAATACGTTGATAGCTACACTTACAGCAAAATATTTTTTTTAATCCGGCACACAATACAGGAACAACGTTGTCTCCTCACAAGCATGTAGTCACTGTCATATTGCTAGTAATATTCATCAAATATCTACTTCTTAAAAACAATGACGAAAATTAGAGGAAACATTTTTGACCACACACCTTCTGTGACGAGTGGTCCGAAGAATAATCAACATCTAATGCATTTTTAAATTCATTTCGGAGAATATTCCAAAATCATAGCGATTTTCTGGGATGTCTCTTCGTTTACTCTACAAAGAATTCCAATTGCGAATTTAGCAATCTTGTTATACGGTCATTATTCACGGAATAGTTTACCCACAAAATCTGAATGAGAACTCTGGCAATAACGTGAAAAAATTGGAAGCTGATCACTGACTTGTGGTTTCTGTTTCGTAGGCAAAACATACCAGAAGAAAATCGTCAATCGGCCATTGGTAAGTAAAATGTAGGCACAATGCAGGTAAGTCAACATAACTCTGCACTGGCGAACAGAACCTTAAGACTGATGACATTTATCTTTCGATTATTTCATAAAAATTATAAACACTGACCGAAGTCGTAAATTACTGGCCTATAAATAAAAATCAAATGGAGATATTTTGCGTAGTATGACAATAATTCTCATTGGTCCATGCAGGATAAACATTGATCCTTCCACAGTTGATATTCACATATATTCACTTTTCATTAGTAGATACTTAATATGAAACATAATTAATTATTTATTATTCCGTATTATTTGGAAAATATGTATGACAGAGCTTGTTGACGATACATTTTGTTACTCATTGCGCTAATAAGTATGGAATTTCATTTCATATTCATGGCCAAAACAACATAGTGCGTCACTCATCACAAAGGATTGTTCACTACTAAGCGTGATCCCGGTAGTAAGGTTGAAGTAAAAAAGGAAATCAACGCCAAAACATCTACCAAGAGAACGTAAATTAATATTGAGAAGGAAACATTGACCACTCTAGGAACTACCCATGGCTGAAGATCATTGACTTCCCCTAATATTATTTGAAGGTATTTCAAGCATCAACAGTGAATATGCTATCAGGATGCGGGACGATGCAAATAGCAGCAAATATTCGAAGAATTTCAATAAATCGTAAGTATTTAGCATTTTATTATACCGAGGTTTCAAGGGGTAGTATAGCAAGATTTCTCTGTTAATTCTCGTACGAACTATTACCTACAAATTTAATATATTAAATACAGGGTTCCAATCACGTAACTAGAACCCATTTCCTCCATTCCAGAAATTATATATTTTTTATGAATCATACCCAAAAGCCGCATTGTAATTTATTACGATCTAAATGTCACAAAAATCACCCAACAGTTTTCAATTTTTCCAAATACTATGGTAAATTAATTTTGACGGACTAAAAGGTTTATTTCTTTTCACCAAATTTCATCGTAAAATTCAAACATGCATAAAGGTTTAGCTGGAAGGTGAAACCCAAATCTTTCTCGCTTTCCGTTGAACGCTCTGATCAGCCATTACATGTGGAGCTTTTTTCAATACAAGATTACATTGAACGTACAAGGTTAAAAATAAATCTTCAAATAATAGATACTTATAACTAATACCGCTGTTTGACAGTAGGAACATGGAGCTGATACCTATTTTTACACGTTTTCTTCTGGATCAATGGTTTTAAAATTGGCGTGTCCTTTGTTCATGTTCGATACGACGTGTTATTTCAATGCGTAAGGCTTTAAGGATTCAAAAGAGTAAATTTCAACACAATTCCACAAGAAAGATATAGAAATCTATGTTGGTGCACAAGGGAGTTTATAAGTATAAAGTAAGTTTCTCAGTATAAGGTAACGGCCTAATCAGAGTAATTTCATTTTTTACAGGTCAGTTATTTAATAGATGTCTACCGAAAAACTTGAAGTCATACTGAAAATCACACTCTCTATCTGAGCCATATATCGTTTAATTGCACCAAATGTGGCTCTGGCTTCACCTTGCCTGCCTCTAACGAATATTCTCTTTTAATTGGGAAACAGAGTTAACTTTTATAATAATGTGTATGGAACTAAAGCTGTCATAAATAACAATAACAAATCTAGTGATCATATAATGCATTATTTATGTCTAAAATTTCTAATTTATTATCATGGTAATATCATGGACGTTGACTTAAAAGTTCATTACAGAGATAGCCAAGGTGTGTGACAACACAATAGTGAAATCAAGTTTTAGACTGTTAATATCTACACCATATTTGTCTAATTAATTGCCAAAATAATGACGAGAAGTGGTAATATGTTCCGTTCGAGCGACACGTTTTGAAAGAACTGAATAGGAAGAAGTGACAAAAAACAGCATCAACGTCTTTTGATATTCTTTTGAATATTCTGAGATTTATTCTATTGAAATGATGAAACATAAATTTTATTGCAATCAGAAAACCACATTTGTTGAAAACACACAGAAAAACACCACTCATTGAATTATAAATAAATATTTAAAAAATAAGGTAAGCATACGTAAGCAACCGACAGTGGAACAATGAAAAAGGAAGATGGAGTGTGGCGCCATTTTAACCAATATATGACAGATTTTAAACTTTCCGAAAATGTTACTCACTAAAATGCCACGAAAACCAGCAGAAATTTACACAGCTACTTTTTATCGTCTTTCACTAACAGTCATCTCTTATTTTATTACAGTTTTTGTAAAACCTTTCCCTGTTTTTCGTTATTTTCACTGCGAGTTGATAATGGCCCACAAGAGCCTATATTAATAGCCTGACTTGTATGTAAATAATGCACAAAATGTAACTTAAGAAGGCGATAGTGGAATGAATGCAAAACGAAACGCACAGAAAAGAATTTTCATGGTAATGCTCAGAAAAGTCTGTCACTAAATCCGACGCTAGAGCCATCTTGCGGTGAAACGTTCAATTATCGGTCAGGTTGATACAAAATGTTTCCCCTGATTTTTATGAGTTCCTTACCTAATATAAAAATAACCCCTCTCAACTCAAATGATTTTTAACATGTACTTTTTCACATTTATGTAATAGTGTACAAATGTTTCAAAAGTAATAGTGAACATTTGGATGTAATACACAATCCGACTTGAAATAAAATACTTCCACTCTTAGCCCACAAGCTACCAATAATTGTTTAGAATTACAATAAAGTGTGCTTGTTATATGTTTTTTACCATTTTTTACTATGGGGAGTATTATTATGCTTCATTTACATGTTGTTTATTTATATGTTATTTATATTTATGTTGTTGTGAATGTTTATACATAACCACAACGGTGGGTACAAGAATTGTAGGTTGCATTGCATTGTTCATAACTCTATCCCTATACGTATTGAAAATACATAATATTTCCGAGGAAAAAGACGATAACAAGAAGATAACAAAATAAAACAAACAAAGTAACTTTTCGTTAATTAAAGTGAAGAGGATGAATTGAATTTGTATCCGCTCAATTGAATACATAAATGGAAATGCTCTTCAACACTTAAAAACACGAACGAAAATGCGATCGCAATGCCCAATTTAACTGTCTGCTATGCACATTTCTATATATTACATATTGGCCACAAAGTTACCCGAAACTGGTTGATATGTTCTCAACATATTGCGAAAAGACACTTAAATGGGAGAAAATATTGGCTCTGATACTCATTACATAATCATCTTCATCATCTAACCTGTGAAGGGAAAACGCCTAGTAAACTCTTTGTTCCTAAAAATAGGGGTTATGAATATAAATTATTCCAACTTGTTGTAAGTGAGCTTAAGGATTACAATGCTTCACTCCGCTATATTCAGAGAAGTATGGAAATCAGCCCTCAATGAAACCATTGCCAAACCATATTTCATTACCTGGCCCAGTGGCCTGAACAATATCGAAGCTTATCGCAAAATATTAAGTATACAATGACCAATATAGCATGGTAATGAAACCGCCAACTTTTATCATGGAAATATTTACTTCAAAAAGCATTCTTGAATGGGGTAGCCAAATATATTTTTATTCATTCAGAGACTTCTTTCCTGAAGCAGAGACTATAAGTACAGAGCAAGAAATGACGGAAGAGTAACCTCTTCTTTACCTTTACCGTGGTCGAGTACATTTTCCTCCACGGTCCTCCTTTTGATAGAGAGCAACATAACTATGCGTTATTTTGTTCTGCTATAGATTTTTCATCCAGATTTTGACCCGTGGATCTCGAGGAAGCGTTCCCCTAAAGGCTTGAATACATACCACGGATAAACAAATGTCTTATGCCACACTTAACCCAACCCTAACCGCTCCACAAGATCACTCTTCGTTTTACGCAAACTGTAGCATTATTGTTTTTACGAATAGAAAAGACGCTGAGCCTACGCCACCTTATATCTTTCGATTTGAGCATTAACATGTCCAGTATATGCTGTCTAAACCTCCTATTAAATACTCTCAGTCACTACGAATTCGCGCGTATCAGCTTCTTTTCATTCGCATTTTGACTTCTATGAAGTAAATATAGAAATAGTATAAACTTCAAATGATTAAAGCTGAACTCCAATAAGAGGATATAAATACAAAAAAATCATCTAGCATAAATATAAGAAATTATTTTAAGTTTAACAGCGACCGGTGTTTTCTTTCATCATGTCTCTTACTTCCTTCTCCCTGTTACTTGAGAAATCCTAATGACTTATTTATGTCCTAGGCTGGACATAATGCCCATATATCTGCAGAAACAGCACATGGTCTTAGGCTAAATCTTGGTAAATGCTTACTCAACACACGTTTAAAGAAATACTCAATTGTTTTTAATATTTCGAAGGGTTTGCGAGTGACCTTAAGGCTTTCAATGTATATTTTTTTGATATTACGCCAGAATCGCTTAAAAATGTATGCCGATATATAAATATGTATATTTTAACGGCCTTAATTCCAATTTACCTTCTATCTTATTATATCAACCAATATGATTCGAAATTTGCAAAGCATGCATTTCCATTGATTGCGGACTCAATTTTTCTTTTCAGACATAATAAATCATTAATGCTCCAAAAGAGTAATACAGCACTTATTATAAATTGCTTTTGCGAGCGCTTAGTTTATTGATCTGTGACAAGAAATATTGCTTTTACATTGATCGCTTTCTCATAAAGGGATAGGAAGGTGATGCAGGCGAATTTGAAAACCACCTATAGTTCAATATTGCCTATTATTTTTTGCCGAAGAACATTTAACTTAAAATATAAGGAACATATTTTTAAAAGAAGAATATATACCATGTCGGTAAATCACAAAATGGCGAGCATACAAAATGGCTGTCCCAGCACCACAGAGGAGCCTCAGTGGAGGATCCTCTACCCCCCGGCCGCGAAACCGGTTCCCGCTCCGGTCGGGCAACTTGGCGATTCCAACCACTCGCGAAGGAAAAGGTCCTCTGCAGTTGAATAGATCACCCAATCGCATTCAGACGATCTTCAGATAATCGAACAATCTGGTGCGCCACTTACGGTTTGGAAAGAGTATGAAGACGCTAAACCTTAATCAATACTTATGCCTATCAGGAAGGTGTATAGAAATCTAACAACGCAGTGCGTAATTGCAGATAATGATTAAGGTGTTATTCAACGCTCTCAGACAAGGTAATTAGCATTCTTCATCCCGGGTAGGCATCGATAACCTTTCTTTTGCTCCCAAATATTTAAGGTAGTAAACGAGGGAAATGAAGTAAAACATTTCAGAGAGCATATATTTAGCTTTAGCTTCAAACCGACTGGTAAGGTATATCTGTAATGAAACTGACCTAAAGAAATGTGCAGTTGTGTATAAAGGAACATTATGGCGTTTTTATAGCATAAGGATAATTAAAACTTTGTCCTAATGCCAAGAAAATACTTAACCGATAAAATACGTTCAATGACGGATCTCAATAAATTCACGTTTCTTCCTTTTTCGAATTTGAGTGCAATCATGCTGCAATAATCAATCGGTTTGGTAACGGCAGTATTATTTAGTAATTTTAATAAAAAGAAAAAATGGCAACAGAAATTACTGGACGAAGGAATAGTGTACAGAACAATAACCTCAACTAGGATGTTTACAGTCTAATTGAAGATTTTAAATTGAGGGAAAATTTTTATAATATTTTTTTCGAAGCATGTACCTCAAGGTGGGCGTAAGGAATAGGGATGAGATGCACGATAAGAAAAGAACAAAGAGAATAGAACGGACAGAATGGAACACAAATGAAGATCTTACAGATATGGCAGGAGAGTAAAGGAATATTCTGGTGCTAATATAAAGACGTAATGATAGGTCGATGGAACATGCAATTAAAAGTATTGGATGCAAAGGACAGTGGTAAAAAGGAGAAACCTATAAAAACGAGGATTGAGGAAAAGTAATATTTGGATAAAATCCAGGGGAACTTATTTCAATTGATGTATCATGAATAGTATCAGTAATAACAACCTTTTTTGGAAATACTTCTATTGAATGACTATTAATTCGTTCTTGTTTAAATTCAGATTTTCACCTTACAGTAAGTGTTATATACCCCATGTTCGGGAAAATCATATAAAAAGGATTCACCATTTGAGGAAGTCATTAAAGGATAATGGATTTAGAAACAAATTAATTGAAAGAGTAACACCAAAAAAAATCTAAAGAGAAGGAGACTCCTAAACCTCTGGGATATGTTATGCTGCCTTACATTGCGGGTACGACCGATCGCATAGGTAGAATAATGAATTAGTATAACATAATCCCACGATACAACACTACCTCCAGAGTACGAGATCATCTACGAGGGACTAAAGATTCATTACCACCCACAATGTATTAGGGTGTACGAACTTCTCTGCAGTTGCGGAAGATCATATGTGGGGCAAACCAAGAGAGCCATTGGATGCAGATTAAAAGAACATGAACAAGCAATCCGGAAGAAAGACTGGTATCACTCTGCCGACCAAAAAAGAAAAAAGACCAAATAATATCAATAGAGTGGATAGTTATAAACTCCCTCATATATGGAAGAGACTTCTTCGAAAAAAAGTTTTTACTTCTCAAAATCATCAACTGCTGGAGTTATTTATTTTTTTTTAAAGACCATTGTTCTTTTTTCGTAGATTTTCGCAGTTCATTTAAATTTTGGTAAGTTTCTTTAGGATTTCTGCGATTAAACTGAACTTTTTTAGCAACAGTTTCGCCGTGCTATTCTGCCGGCTTCGTCAGGCATTCTAAATCAACAATGAAAAATAAATTACCATTCCACATGTGGTGGTATTTATTTTTCATTGTTGATTTAGAATGCCTGACGACGCCGGCAGAATAGTACGGTGAAACTGTTGCTAAAAAAGTTTAGTTTAATCGCAGAACTCCTATAGAAACTTACCAAGACCATTGTTATTCTTAAAATCCCGACAAAGCCGGAAGCATAGCACGGCGAAACCGTTGCATAATATTAAAAAATTAATCGCAGAACCAAAAGCCTTAAATATCACATATAAAAAGACAGTTGGAAGCCGTCATCACATCCTGATTTCTTTCAGAAACAATAGTAGGAAAATGTACTTCCACCACCTTCAGAAGAATGAGGCTCAAAAGAGGCGTCTGTGGGGACCGGGTAGGGCCGACGAGAGGTGGGGGGGAGAGATGCGGTGGTATTCGATACCCGAGTCCACAATTTATCTTTGTGCCTGGATTAAGCAAAAATGAATGCTCAATAATTTACCTTCACATTTAAATAACTATTTACCTTCCTATAGGCTACATTTTGAAATCAGTCATGTGTCAACCATCGTATAAAAACGCGCTCAAACAATAGTCAGAAATAAATACATTCACTCATCACCTAATTTACAGCGAGGTCTTTATGAGTTTCCGACACCCGTGGAGACGGATCAACAACAATATCTGGCTTTACCTTTAGCCACAATGAGAGGTAAATAAATACTATTTTATATTGGCATCTTTAGATCTTCCTACGCAGTTCAAGATCATTCAAAAGTATTCAGCTATTTTTTTATATAACATAGCGCTTCAGTAAATTATAGACACAGCAACACTTCTTTGAGTTTTAGCAGATTTTTATCTTTTAAAAACAACTTCTGCAGCCAAAATACTGGGCAGCAAATAATGCAATACGCTCGATTGGGTCGTGATTTCACTTAAACACAACGGAAATTTGTCATCCGCCATTTCTCGAGAAACGGAATATGGAAAAATGTACCCGCGTGATTTAGATTTCTTTCTTTCGATTTTTAGCCAATTAAATAATTAAGACGGCAAATATGGAATAAGGAAGTAAAAACCTACTCAGTCGCTAGTTATGTTATCTGAGATAGGATTCGATTACTTTATTTACCTTGAATTTAATACTAGACAAAGGAATATACGTTCAAAGTGACCTCTATGCAGAGGTTTACATTACATCTCATCGAACCAAAATTTACATCATAAATGTCTTGATAAAATAATTAGCGACAATGTTTTTAGTAACAACTCCATTTGCCCGAAATTGAGCCACATGGGTGGTGGGAACACTTTATGTCAAAAGTTCGATTCCAAATATTCATTGGACAAAAATATATTTTTCAATATCAAACAGTTTATTGCTCAAATTTAGTTTTCTGCAACGTTGATGAGAAGATTCTTGCACTTCCAAAACCCAAGCAAAAATGAGTTTCAACAGAGGAGACAGTTAATTCCAGGCAAGCGCATGGAAAAGGATTTAGCAGGAAGAAAACTGGCAATCGGAGCACAGGACAGAGTGAAATTCCTGTATAAATACGTAGAGACAAATTGCAGTCCCAGTAATTCAATCGGAAGACCCCCTTTGGAGCACTAGCGAAATTGTTTTCAGCAGACAAAATCAATGCGGTGAACACCCGATAATACACGAGTATTCGCATCTAACAGTCTATGTGAAGTCTTTGCGAAGGCAACCACGCAGCCTTGACTGTGAAGGCTGCATGGTTACGGATTTCACCTCGTCGTGTACATTTGGCAACAACAGTTGCCAACTGTAAAGTACGCAGACCTCACCAAAGAGATAACGTGCTTTCATATTTCTGTTTGTACATGCCATTGATAAATTCGGTTATGGCATCTGCCCACCGACATAGTAGGAAAGAGTACCTACAGATTCTCTTGCATTTTTCCCGTAGAACTCTTGTATTTTTGTGCATTTATATATATGCTAAATATATAAATTTAAATAACTTCTTCAATATTAGTAGCATACCTATAGTATACTGCATGTTAGTGAAATTTCGCATCCTAACTAACATTTTCAGGTATTTTATAATGCATTAATAGTCGTAGTTTAGCCACTAATCTTATAAGGGTAAAGTGTAGTGAATATTGATGATAACTCACCCCCTATCACAGACACTTAAGGTGGCTTAGATAATGTACTTAGATGTAGGTATAGTACTAATCCGTGGAGACGGATAAACTACAATATCTGGCTTTACCTTAAGGCACAAAGAGAGGTAAATAAATCTTATATTACATCGGAATCTTTTACTCTTCCTACGTAGGTGAAGATAATTCAAAAGTGTTTAGCTATTATTTTGTATATGAGAGCGCTTCTGTAAATTAAAGACACGACAGCACTCCAATTACTTTGAAATACTATCCTCTGACTTTGGCAACTTCTCCTAGATATTTATATAAAAGCAGTAAATGCTAGATATTCACAGGAAATTTTAATGTTTTAGGCGGGAAATCTGTGTTTACATGAAGTGTAGTTTAGTGCAGTTAATAATGCAAGAGCAAGAATTTAGAACTTTACTGTCAGAGTTTTCTGCATCCAGTACCGATTCATCGATGAACTCTTTCGGGGAAGAGTAATTTATGTGGCCGACACATATATCAGAAAAGCTGAATTAAAAAAATAAAGTATTTATTTAACACAATATTAATCTTCTCAAAGGATGGGTTTAGTAATTTATTTTGTACAACGAATTAAATTCAATGAGCATTTGGATTAAAAAATATTTTCTAACAAAGTGAATTTTTTAATTAAATATTCTTATTATTTATACTCTCATTTAAATCTATTGAAACTGAATATATCTGAGTTGGATCAAAAATCAGATGCTCATTAAAGCATCCACTCAGGTTTTCTAATCACAGGCTGATTCTATTCATTTAGAACATATTTTCAGGAAATAACTTCACATATAAGTTGATCTTAATTTAATATGCACATACACCAACAGAGAAAAACGGTTTCCAGGACATTTTAAATGCGTATTTTTCGTTATATTTCATTTCATGTGAAAATGAATAACTGGAGCATATCTTACAACTTAAGGAACTCAATTTCATATAAATACTGCGCATTAGAGAATGAAGGAAATATGTATTCTGACAAATCTCGAAAATAATTTGTTATGTCTGAGTGCAAGCTAGTTGAATGTACCAATTATAAAGGTCCTTTTATGTAAGGAAGCGATACATCGTATCGTAGTCGATCGATAGCATAGTTTTTTACGCCCTTCAATTTTCGAAGTAAGACGTGGTACTATACCCTATGCTTGCATCGGCATGCACGAACGCTCTGGCGGTCTGAGCCTTGTGTCAATCCACAAACTTATCCTTACGAATGGATCTATTACAAAATACAAAGTTCAGACCAATTTTTGCTTCAAGTACTCAATAATCTGGTTAACTTTACAAATAGTTAGTCATTCTTACCTATCCTTGCCATATGTTTGCAAGAAACCATGTTGATATGAATGAACATCACCGTGATCGGCATATTTTGTTACAGTAAATTAGAAAAAAAGAAATTATACTAACTTCAGAATAGGATTTTATTGTATACATGGCAATAGCACAGTGAAAATATATAGCATTTATTTACCAGAAGCTGTAACGGCACAAGTTCAGCTAACGGAAATTGATGCTCTCCGCGTCCGCCATTTTTAAGACAAAAGGCATGGGCGGAATATGACTCTTTAACGCGCGAACTTTTATAATTAGTTAGTTACTTTCATTTAGGATTAGATGGCATGGAATCTCAAAGTGCAAGTGTACCGTTAGAAAAACTTCAGAAACGTTGCATCTCATTGGTACATGATTTAATAAAGAATACAACCGAAACCTCTATTAAGTTATCAGCGGATAACCTTGCTGTAACGAGGCCAAAACCCATCAGAAATATGCCGAACAATGACATTCGCCTCAGAAATGTAATAAAAAAGGAGTTACAAGTGTATCACCGTGGCACTAAACGGCCAAAAGCACAATAAGATAATATTTCTCTTGCAACTTTTATAAACTCGTCGATTCCTACTCCTTGCGATCGGGAAACATCTATTCTTGTTAGTAAACTTAGAAAATATCAGATAGCCTGCGTTCATACGCCGCTCTAGCAGTTATCTGCGGTTGTTGACCGAGATAAAGCAATGATAGAGGCCTAAATAGCTGAAGTAGGCAATGATTCAATTTAGCTATTCCCTGGAAACGCTTATTGCGGTGGACCACACAGTATATACCAAGCAAGTAATTAAAATTCATCGATTACAGTGGCGTTGTGACGAAATGAATAGTTCTTTTTATTGTTTTAGTCTGAACTGACACTTAATAAAACTATCAGCATGCTTCATCTTATGCATAATGCCAATCATAACATAATTATCACAATAAATCTTACTCTTTGCCATTTTGTACATTTATTAAATGCGGGAAATACTAAATAAATTCCAGGCCTTTAACATTGCCTTTCCTTAACACAGCACTTAAACAACTCCAAAAGAAACTAAAGTATTAACCCTCGATCAATCAATCGACATTTGACAATAATTGCAACGAGCATGTGCCCTATAATTGTTATAAGACACACCAAGCACTATCATTTCTTCTATAAACGATTAATATATTGACAAATTGGAGTCATAACGATTCCTTATGGAGACTAGCTTCTTACAAAGGCTAAACACTTCATTTTTAGAGCAGAATACAATTGCAATAATATTTTTATACGCGGATGACATACTTATTGTTTTGCAAAATTAAATAGTTCACTTCGGAATCCGCAACGATTTGTACCTACACCTAACGGCGCTTGATTATAAATTTGTGGCACTCAAAAACCAGCCAATTTTAGCTTCATAAGCCTTGAATACTAATATTCCACCATGTTTAGAGTAAGCTACAGCCATTAATATCAGCAATAATAGGCACCAATATTTCACACATAAATGTACGAGGACAACTTTTGACTTGGTAAGGGCAAATGAATGCTAGAATCACTATCAATAAACGGTTGATGCCAATAAAAAATAATTCTTATTATTATAGCCGACTAATCGACCACAACATGTTATTTACAAAGTGCATTCTCACTCTTGCGCAAAATAGCGTTTCAAATAATAGGATACTATTAGCGTAGCTATGAGTATCATCTCCAATTTAAATTGCATATTGAACAGGAGTAGTTCTCCCGCCGTCCGCTAGACCGCGCAGCGCCGCTACATGCACCGCATAGCTGGTGCACCGCGGAGGAGTCATGCAACCCTTGCCTTTCCTCAAAAGACACGTGACTTACGGAACTTCATCTATATCTCTCAGCATTGTCACAGGTGAAGTAAATTTATTTCTTTTCTATGCGCAACAGCTTATATTTCAGATAATAGCTAAAAGTTTAACCGGATGGTAATACACAATAATGCATACGCATGGTACATCCTGACCCGGAAGCACAGAGAATCATCCAATCTAATTTTGACGAATTGAGCGCGGGCTCTAATGTTTTAAAGTATTTATTTGCCTTAAAATCACCAAGAAGTCTGACCCCGTGCTTCCAGTAGATGGTTCCAAATTCTCATGCGCCTCGTCTCAGAAGGTGTCTTTACTATTCCATCAAATAAAACATTTTTCTCTAAATATGTAAGCTGAGCAATACGGAATTTTATTGCTACTCGAAATTCAATCAGCAGTCCGATCATTTTTGACCACATATTAATTAAGCACACAGAATAAAGCTATGTCTAAGAAATTGCGAAAAATCTCCTTTAATAATTTAACCTAAATCGAGATTTATTATTGCCATTAATATTCTTTTTACTCCAGTAATAAAATAAGCACATCAATGCACGTCATATATTGCTCCTTCATTTTTGAATAGCAGGTACCTACTACCATGAAGTGGTGCTTCTGGATATATACTTCTGTTGGATATTAACCTGCATTTATCCATTACACGCACGATAAGAATTTCATTCAGAGGCTAAAAAATAAATAGCTTCAAAGAAGTGAACATCTTTTGCATAAATATTTTCCTATTTGTGCTGTATACGTCGTGATCACTTCTTTTACATCTTCCATGGCACTAAATATTTTAGTTAAAATGCGGCTATGATATTTTTCACCAGTATTTACATTAAGAGACCTGTATAGATGCCTCATTTGATAGTAGACCTCAACTTTTTCAAACAAAATCAAACAAACAACACTCAAGGGGGCATCAGAAAAGCCAAGAAAATTCTTGGTGGATAATGCGCATGAAATGGAAGTAAATCATTGAAAATTTAGTTTACATATATTGAAACGCTAATTAAATATTAATGTTATGTCTTGAAAGCAGTGATCTTTACCCGAACTAGGTGAAGAGCAAATAGATTCCTAATGATTGGATATTGTAAACGTTTTCTTATATATTAATTTTGTGGCGTGTCAGTCAGTCAGTCATTCTTTATCCATTTTGTTTATTTCTCTCTCAATTCTTGAGCTAGAGAAATGAGGTTTAGTGCATTAAATGTGGATTCTCTGTCTGTATGATTTGGTAGTAGTTTCGGATTTTTAGCAGTTGGTGGTGCAAAGAAAAATGCAAAAAACTAGGCTATTAAGCTCATAATCCGTAGAAACCACTTAGCAACGATGAATTTATTTAGGTTAGCAACGGTGAAGTAAACAAACCTTACTCATTATATTACAATCAGTTACAAACCGTATGGGCATATAAACGTTGTTAATTTATCTTTTTCAGGTAAATGTTGATTGCAGTATGATATCTGCATTACTTTATTTTCATTTCTTTTATTTCCCTTGATATGTAGCTACTTTTACGCGAATGAAGTTATTAAGTGAAGATATTTATAAATCATCCGGATAAGTGTTTAAATGTATGCCACTCCAAAACAACAGGGTTCGTGTCAAATTTCTGTAAACTCAACGTTAATATAATCAATTAAGTGTTTTGATATTGCCGTTCCCTTTATTTGGTTTTATTGCATAAGATATACGATTAGCTAGCGTAGATGAAAGGAACCTCAAGAGTTTTCCATGCATTAAAGTGTCTGGATAAATACCAAAGGTCGTAAATGTTTTAATATATTTGCGTGTGCCGCTCTCTCAAAATTGGTACAAACTTCACGTCGAAAGTTTAGAAGTATTACTTATACCATTACGAATGCTATATGAATGTGCGAGAAACTGACCTCGGAGATAATTCATTACCAGTCTTTGTTAATATATGTCAAATATTGCTCCCGTGCTTGCTGTTTTGGGGAAGTAAAATTGCCAGTGGGGCACCTAAAAAATGCAATGTGCAAAAAATGCCTTGCTCTCTGCGTGGCTCTCTGTGCGATAGAAAGCGGAATTTTTGCCCTCATCTTTTTAGCTATGACTAACCAATTGTCGGAGTGATTGTATCTCAAAAATGGTAATCTCCTCAGTCAACTACAGTCAGCATTGCACAGAAAAATGAATATTATTACTTTTTTTACTCCAAAATGTTTACTTATGTTTAAAAAACTATTCTCAATGTGTTTTCATGTTTGGGAAACATATAAACTCATTTAGCCACATTTCCCACTACTTCCACTTGAGTAGTGCAATAAAAGGAAAAAACATCAAGTTCACCTCAAGAGCACATCAGACAGAGACTGCCTGCAAAGCAGGCAGCAGGTCTGCTAGTCATCTATTTAATCAGAAATAATGGACACTTCCTAGTTTCTGAAATTATTGGAACCGTTGGAAACAACGAAAAGGGCACACTCTTGAAAGATGCTCCTACATTCTGCTTCTAACTTCATTAATAAAACACAGGTTAAATTAAAACCTTAAAGTCAAAAGATAAATTTCATCATTACTTCCCTTGATCTTCTGTAAATGTCCAAATTTATCTATGACTCTCATGATATGATCCACCACGTAAGAGGAACGATAGCATGGAAATTTGGCTGTATTTTTTAAAATTATAATGCCTTTATATATTTCATATCGCTGCATGAGAAAGTATAAAATGTATGTCACTAGACTCCAGGTAGCACGCGTAAAAGTAGTTTATGCTACTGGAATGCAGACAGTTAAAAAATGTTCAAATATTTAGGATCAGTAACCAATGAGCACGGTAGAGCATTGAACAGAGCCATCTGGGAGCATCAGCGGAAATCACCTATAGGAATACAACTAGTGCCTTCTACGAGAACTACGAACTTAGGGAGATGTTTCTCCTTGTCATTAGTGAGAGGGAAGTTAACCCCATTACTTGAAGCGCGTAAATAAATGAGGATCACTGTAAATAAATGAGGATCACTGGGTAACAATTTAATATTTCATGGAACTTGGAAACCCAATCCACAAAATTATGGTCTGGGAATGGAATCTGATTTAGCATAAATATTAACAATTTATTGTAGAAAATCGATACAAAAAATAAAAGACTGCAGATAAAATAGATATTTTTCCACTTTTTTATTTAATACCGATCTGCATATGCATCTGCACAACCTGATTAGAGAATTTCCAGGAATAATAGTCTCACTGATCTCGGTTCATACGTCCATTCTTGCAATCTGAAAAACTACATGGTGCGGAACGAATTCTTAATCATCCCAAAATAATAATTATCTCATCTTGAGAGATTATAATAATGTCATCAAACGGTGATGAAAAAAATGCCATCGGAAACCTGGCGAGGATCATAAAATGCTGTTTTCAATTATGAATAAAAAGCGCAGTACCTGAACTCAAGAATGTTACTTTGATTTTGCATATAAATAAAAAACTATTCACTCATTAAATATGCCTTTAATCTTAAATATGAAGTTTAAAGCTTAATGCTTGATCCCAATAATCTTCAATCACTAATAGAGTGTTCGGAGAGCCTTTAGGTTTTAAGTGAAAATTTTCGAAAGTACTTGCCACAGGTTCACATATTCCGATGTTAGCATTTTAATATCAAACAATTCAGCTTTTAATTAATTTACATCACATTGGGCATGATCTCTGAACGAAAAGAGGTTGGCGTTGGAAAAATTAAACAAAGATAAAAAAGGGAAAAGGGGAAACGGATAATAAAAGACGCCATTCATTAATTAGATTGGAAAATAAAGCTAATATTGAAACCCGCTTTCCACAAATTATTATGAAAATCCATTTAAACATAAACGCTGTTCAAACACCATCATTAAATTAGTAGGCCACTCTAATGGTTTGAGAACTGTTGAACTGTTATAAAAAAACCACATGAAAATATTACTGGCAAGGTGTATTAAAAGTGATGTAACTATTGAGCTTTTTAACAAGCAGTAAAGAACTACTTTTATACATAAGTATCATCACATTTTAAAAGAAATATACCTTCATCCTTTGAATTGAGGAATTATTAATAAATAAGATGATTAAATACCCTAGAAGCTCTTCAGCGATATAGTAACTAAAAAATAATTCGAGGTGTTCATTTGATAAAGCAATTTTCACTACGCCTTTAGTTGATATTATATATATATTAAGCATTTTATTATTTTTTCAATAGGATCTACAAGCAGTCTTTAGATAATTGCGTATCATAGTCGTCAACGTATCACTTTTCTCTCTACGCTAGCTTCTCCCGCAATTGCCACTAGAACTCAATGACCCATGGAGGAAAAGCGGTGCAGTATAGCACTGGCATAGTTATACTTCTAATAAAATAGGCAAATAATACGCATTTATGTAATAAAACCTACTAACGAACGGAAAGAAATAGAAAATGACTAACCAGGTTCTTTATTTATCATTGGGTATTGAACAGGATGATCCATATTGCTTACATACAGTGGCTAACCGTTTTAATATTAAAATGGAATTGTTCTGCTCTATCATTCTGTGAAGACATTGTTTAATGGTAATAAGTTCATAAAGTTAGGGTAGGAAAATAAATGATCACACTCTTAAGAAGAACTAGTGTATTTATATGCAATTATTTTTTCACTCAATCATTTGCGTGGCGCATGAAGAAACACAAAATGACTTCTAAAGATACATATCAAAGGTTTACGTTAAAACAAAGCAATTGTGAGGGCCTGAAGATCCCCTCATAATAATATGGTTTGTATAAAGCAACGTGCGAAACAGGAGAAGTAAATGAAACTTTACAAAGTCTGAAACCCTCGTGATATCCCTCATGAGGATTCTCTACCTTTGGGTTTCATTATTACCATTACATTTACCGGTTTAGGTAGGTTTGAACGGAAGAAGTAATATCCATACTAACTTTTACAGCCGTGGGTCACTTCCATGTCCTCTTCCATGATATCCTTCTTCAGATCAAATATATCCCACTCAATTTCATCCCATCCATAAGCATATTCTCTTTCTTCCCTAGTTACCTCCCCTCCATCACGGCCTACAGCATTCCCTCACCCCTCATTGCCCGTTCCAACCATCTACTTTGCCTCCTGCTGATCTCCTCCAGAAGTTTCCTCTCCTCATCCCCCGTACTAAGAATTTCCTCTTTTGGCTTCCTTTCCGTCCACTGCACCTTATCCATTTTCCTGCAAGCCAATATCTCAAAAGCCTATTCTCGTTCACTCCTGTCTGGGTCCATGATTCAGATTCGTTCAACTCTACGCTTCATATCAAACACTTTTCCAGTCTTTCCTTCACATTCATAAACATGGTCCCTGTCTTCAGGTCCCTGCTGGAAGCCTATTACCCTAAAGCAATTCTCCTTCAAATTTCCTGCATAGTTACCAATTTTCCTCCGACGAACTACCCAAGTAATAAGTTTGTTCTACTGGCGCCAGTTTATACCCCACTACTCTTATGATTAGCCTCAGATTTTCCCTATCAGAAAATTCCACTCTGTAATTTTCATATGATTAATCTTCTTACTATAAATTTTGCACGGATTTTATAATGCGTCAACTAATTCCTGTGTAACTGGAATTCCTGGGTAAATCAATTATACGGAGTGCGTTCCTCAGTGAATCCAGCCGAACTTATTAAATGTCATCATGCTTAAATTTCCATATCTAGCTCTTCCCACACCTCTCTTAGCATTTCTTCATCATAAACATTAAAATTGTAAGTAGAAAAAGTTATATGCGAAAGTATTAACCTAAAAACTTCCTCCCACTCCCTGATTTTCTAACAGCCGCCTTCTCATGTGCCGTCAGAACCATGCACAAGTTCCTGATTAGAATGCAATCTACTTATAATTTGGTATCTTCTGTATTTTTCCAAATAACTTTGTCAAATACCTTTCTGAAATCAACGAAACAAAAATAGATGTCCTAATTATACTCTAGGTCCGAATATATAAGTGCTTTCGTCACCGCATTTGCGTCGCGAGTAGTCTCCCCCTCCTGAACCTGAGCTGGTTGTCCCAGTCCAAGTAGTCGTATGTTCTCGTTTCCAAAATTGCATTAATACACCTTTTTTTAGGCGCTAAATTAAAGACATCGTTCTCCAGCATTAGCACTCTGATGCTTTCTTCTTTGGTTTGAGAAAAATATAAAAATTCTTAGGACTTAAAATTTTGGGAATGCATATTTTAAACGTTAACTTGAAAAAAGTTTATATTGAAAAATGGAGTTCATTATGAGGACTAATAGAATTGATAAATGCGAAATATATCCTTGATTTTTTCGATTTGAAACGATTTCGGCAGGAATCAATGATTGTTCCCATTATCCTACAAAGTAACCAGCCATTATCTCAAGTGGATTTTTTTTACTTGACAATTTTCAACCGTAGCTTTAACCTAATATATAGCCGAGGTTTTCAAACTTCAAAAAGGTTGAAGCGAAGGAAATTCTTTCGAGTATAAGTGAATGAGTAACTTTCTTCAGCTTTCGATGTGAAGAGTAAAATTGATATTTTTTGCATTTTCAATTCCATTAGTCACTAACAAATGAAAATGACTAATTTATGGGAGTAATACCAAACCTAAGGTATGCTTACCCGGAAAGGTATGCCCTTTTTCATGAGCATTTGCAAAAATTGAGTAATGGCAGATTAAAGTTTAAAAAGCTAGCAAGAACAATGATTAAAAAAGGAAAAACATTTACAAACGCTGGAGGTACATTTTGAGAAATTAAGTGACCACGGGGTACGTAAATCAAATTGGGTTGAAAATCGCTGTCTTTGTGTGATCAATCGAAAAGCGGTAAATGGAGTACTGGTTAGCGCCCTTTACTGTGATAGCCAAGAAGCCGAAGATTATCATTATTCAAAATACATAATATAACAATGAATTTTGCAAATACTGATAATATACTTTGATTTAGCCATATTCGTGCAATGCATAACAATGTCAGGATAATGACACATTAGCATAGACAAAAAAATGACCTCGCAATGGTTGGCTCTCATCTTAAATACAAAGACTATCAGACCTGCTTGCTCGCTTTGCAGGCAGTCTCTGTCTGGTGTGCTCTTGAGGTGAACTTGGTGTTTTTCCATTTTTTTCTCTACTCAAGTGGAAGTGGGAAATGTGGTTAAATGAGTGTAAATGTTTCCAAAAATGAAAACACACTGAGAATAGTTTTTGAAACATAAGTAAACATTTTGGAGTAAAAAAGTCATAATATTAATATTTCTGTGCAATGCTCACTGTAGTTCACTGAGGAGAGTACCATTTTTGAGATACAGTCACTCCGACGATTGGTTAGTCATAGCTAAAAAGATTTTGCACATTGCATTGTTTTAGGTGCCCCACTGGCAATTTTACTTCCCCAAAACAGCAAAACAATTGTGTAATTCAGTTTTTACGGATTATGAGCTTAATAGCTAACCATTTCATTCTGCATATAATACATGCATTTCATATGCTAACCTATTTAAGTCAACCCGGGAGTCCCGAAAAAGTTTAGTCCTAAACTAAAAAAAAACTTGAGTAACTAAATTTAAACTCTCAAAAACCACTGTTTTTTGCATTTTTCTTTGCACCACCAACTGCTAAAAATCCAAAACTACTACCAAATCATACAGACAGAAAATCCACATTTAATGCACCAAACCTCATTTCTCTAGCTCAAGAATTGAGAGATAAATAAACAAAATGGATACAGAATGACTGACTGACACGCTACAAAATAAATATATATAGATAATCATTACTATAAATAATGCTTAGATGCATGGATTTTTTTTCTGCTCAAATCTTTTCATTAAGCATTGTGCGAAAATAATGACGGTAATGAAAAAAATGTCATGAAAGCTTCCATGGTAGTCATTTATAATATAAATTTGGTTTAAAAAATTGACATTTGTAATGATTTGTGCGATAAAAATTAGCCTGTTCTGCTAACAGGAACCAGTATTCTTTGCATTCGCATAAGTGCTTTCTTTCTATGTCTCTTGATATGTTTGACCTATCGAGGAAGGAAGATGAAAATAAAAAAAAATATCGAAAATACGACCGAATATGAGTTAACAGTAAATATGATGTATATTTTTAGTTAAGGGACTTATTAATCTCCTTCTTTTGATTACCAGGTATTGAGGGATACAGAACCGAAGTTCGTCAAACGTTGGGTAGGAGCTTAGTAGCAAAAATAAAAAATAATCGTAATTTTAGTAAGTAATTTTAATTCCTTGAATACTGAATGTAAAATATTATCAGAACGACAAACTATTGTATTTAATAACTATCCTTAATAGCTTGAATAATTCTAAGAAGCCAATAATTAGTTGTTTTAATTAAATCTAATACTAAAAATAAGGTGAGTATTTTTATACGGCAGTAATAACCTCTGATGAGCGCTGACATACGAACTCGCTTGACCGGTTTTTAAGACCGAATTGCTCAAAAGCTATTACACAGTTAAATAATAGAAGATAACGAGGTGCTCAACGAAGACAAAGCTAATATTTGGATATCTTGGAAAATATTTTCAAGCAACAAAACTAACATCTTCACATTTAAGTACAAAGTAGCTAATATCGGGAAGTTTCGAACTCCGAACAGCTTTTTACGCAGTTATATGGCGGAAAGTATGAACTTAGATCATTCTGGTGAGTGAGTTGTAATGGGACGCAAATAGGAGGAAAGTGTGCAAAAGTGAAAAAGTAGAGAAATGGGTGATGGAAACCGAATAGTGTAATCTAATACCAATAGGAAGCAGTTAATTATTATATACAAAAGTAAATATCTCAATGTATATGTCGATGAAGCCATTCCTGTAGCGTTCCTTTATATTCGATATATTTCACAGTTTTGTTCCCCACAAACTTTTCTATGCGACCCTCGGGGTCATTTCTTAATTCAACCCAGTCTTCTCAAAAAAAGTTGGTGAGGTATGCTGAGCTTGGGAAAAATCCACATTTGTTTCCTCATTCACGCTCAAAGGAGCATTAATACCGGCATGCACCGCTTGAGAGTACAGACTGTAAACGATATGAAAATATTCGAATGAAAATGATGGGTAGATGTAAATAGCATCCCTCATTTAAAATAAAAAATTATGAGTAATAAAACAAAAAACAAGCAAGGAGAAGGTTCGGGCAGCAGAAGAAATGAATGAAAAAATAAAAAAAACATCCCATAAATGTATGGTTCATGTATTTCCCAATCTCCTAATGTATTTTTATTGTCAAGAAGGACATATCCAGCCATAATTGAAATTTCGTAGAGTGAGCAGCACTTTTCCCCGACTAAGGTCAGAGAAGCCAATCAATGTAAAAAGAGACTTTGATAGTCCACAGACAATTCGCAAAACATGATAAATGAAAAATTCAAGCTATCAAAAATTCGCAGAAATTTGATTTTCAATTATATATCTGTCGTATGCAGTATCTCTCCCTATTTCTAAATACTAATGCCGATATACTCCCCTAACATACTCATTAAATCCTCAGATACTATATTAGTTACAAGAAGAATAAGGCGGGCAGCTTCATTTAATAATGTTAAATTCTACTTCAACCATAAATTTACCGTACAAGTGAAGCACCCCACACTGAAGAATATAAATTGCCCCGAGAAAAATTGCTACGGCCTCATATAAGAGCTGCTCGTAACATTACTACTTATAGCAAATGGAACATCGAGAACAATGTAGGTAATTCCTCTTTATAACCGCTTTTTTATAGTATAACGTTTTTCAGAAGATATAGGAAAGTAATTTACAAATTAATAGACCTAAATCTCCTGAATGAAAAATAAATATACCATGAAAAATTGAGGAATTTAAATAGGAAATATTTTCAATTAAAAAGAATACGAAAACAAATATACAAAAAAGAAACTCTAAGATAACATCAGACTGCTGTATGATCAATATTCATTCCTGGAATTATTTGTAGTGAATATAGATCATTTTAATCAAATTAGAAAGGTCCTGATTGTTTTATGCATTATGTGCCAGTTTAAAAAAAAACAAACGGAGGTGGAATCACCGATTGTGAATATTTTATTCATAGTATTAAGGAGTGTTAGTCAATACGACTGTTCTCAGACTTTTACCTCAGCACTAGGGCAATAAATTACGCCATGGTATAAACATGACTGCTTGAAGTTAGCGACGAACAAAAGAACAAAATGTCTGCATTGCAAGAAAGAGTTGGTGTTATAAAAGCATTCATTTTAGCTTTTCACCATTCGTTAAGGCTTAAAAACATGAAATTTCCAAACATATTATCAAACTATAGAGTCTAATCTAATTCAAAAATCCCTACATCCTGGTCTGTATGGTCTTATCATAAATTGGCTCTAAATATTTTTTAAGAAGAGTAGAGTAGTTAGTTCTTGATGCTAAACCTCCTACATTTATATAGCACCATGTATTCTGATTACTTCATCCTAAGATTACCTCTATATATAGACTCGGGGAGGGATTCGACGTCACGATCTCTGGCCTGCTAGGCCGGTACGCTAATATTAAAAATTCTAGAGATCTGCCTCTAAATATCAAAGAAGAGTTCAGCCCTAGGTTTTTTTTTACTTCTAAGTTGATCTTTGGTGTGTACTAGTAAAATATTTTTGCCAGCCTGGAAAGCTGTGAGATCTTCTGCGGGAGAAAATATTATCGTGAAAATTTAACACGTCGCCGAGGGTAAACGATGTTGTCAGAGGCAGGGTGATTCCAAGGCTCCCTCAGTGACATGAGCAGAAGAGTGTAGATGCGCCTCCCTCTTCCATCCAATGGGTAAAAAGAGACATTCTCTCACCCTTCGGGAACTTTCTCTCGGGGCGCCTAAGGGGTCAGCCGCTCGTTCTCGGCGCCGGGGCTCCTCCTTCCCGAGGGCCGCATTTTTACGCCCCCGGTGCCGCGGCGCGAGCCATGCCGAGGTGGCGCCATGGACTGGCTGCCATCCCCCGACTCATGCCATGCCCTGATTTGAGCAGCTAAACCACGACCTATTTTATAGTAAATTGGTAAGAGTATGAACAATCTCCCATTTTCAAATTCTGAAAATAATTTTAGACGCCATGAAAAACGAGCTTCAGCAGGTAGAGGTGAGGGTTGAAAGGTGATAAACTATAATGTTATCATCATATCCATGAAGTGTGCAAAATTTTCAAAATTTTGAATTCATTTTTTATATATCAAATTTAAAAAATATAATTTTTACAATCTGGAAGGTCGAGCCTCTCCCCTTGCAGAGTGATAAAATTTCTGCCCCTAACCATTGACTACAATTTTCACGTGGTGCAAGTGTACGCTCCGTCGACTCCTAGAGCTGAACTGGCATAACAATGAAAATTGGTTCTGGTAGGACCACCGATGCGTAGGGGACCGACAAAGGTAGTCCGAGTCGTGTATGTTCCTCAATGAAGAGGCAACAAAGGAAAATTACCCCAGTGGCGCGGTCTCCAAAGGGATGTGGGAAGTAAAGAAACACTAATGAGGAAAGCTTCGTCCAATCTATTCCAAGACGATATTAACTGTTCTAATGTGTAACCTGTCGGCATTTAAACATGCATTTAGCTTCATTTATTGCCTCATTTCATTGCCAAGAATTTCATGATATGCTAAACCGCATGCTCTCAGATTGAATTCCATAGCCCATGTTTACGTGGCTTACTAAAATCATGAATATTAATTGTGTAAAGCGAATGAGGCGAAAGAAACAATACCAATGCATCAGCAAAATAAAAGGATCACAATCCGGAGATTTGACAGATCTAGCGTTCCCCGGAGTACCAGGTGTAAGGATTCTTCTCGTAGACGCCCTGTGCGTCAGAACCGGATCGGACCAGGTCCTGATCCGGCAGACAACCCAAAAAGGTTATCAATGGATATGAAGTTTATTGTGTTTATTCTGTTGTCGGGGTAACTGCCACTCTCTTCTTTGGAGTAACTAGTCAGAGGCTAGAAATCACGGAACTTCAGAAAAATGGTCACATCGTTCCTGCCACAAATATGGAGGACTAGCTTTCGCTTTGAAATACCACTCCGGTAAAACAGAAGAGAGTGTTGATCCATACTGTAAGATGATAATTGTTCTTTATGCTAACTGCTAACAGGTATAATTGACTTTTTGGAGGTTTAAATAATGTTAACTGCTCTCTTTGCATTTAAATACCTGCAAAACGTATAATTATGTATGTAATGAAATTCTGAATCATATCTTATCATCACTTTCTTATACATTATGTCTCCTAAATGAAATTTAATGACCTTCTGATTGATAAACTTACCTCATATCGTAAATACCTCATTTTGTCTAGAAAAAGGATGAATATATTGATAAAACCATTGAAACACCAATCTGAAACTTTTTCGGCATAGACATAATTCATACGTTTCGAGAGAAGAGTTCTTGAAAACGAGCAGAAAAATAATAATTGACTAAATTTCGACAAATATATATCTGCATGCATTGAAAAATGTGTAAAGTTTTCTTTGAGTAGTTGAAAAATTGAAAATTTCATCTTATTGTGCTATATTTTGTTGCGCCACCGACACCGAATGACACCAAGACTACTAAAGAAAGTGACTTAACTAACAATATCAAAATTTAAATCTTTTCCTTGCATATATCCGAGGGATATACACTAACATATTAATAAGGCTGAAAATTTTAACTAAAGAAATGCGTAAGTCGGAGAATGGGAAAAGTTTCTGAATTTACAATCGTCAACTAACCTACAAATGTTAATAATGAACGTTTCAGCGTAGGTCTACATTTCAAAAAGACTGCGATTAAATCCTTCCTAACTGATTCTTTGTTTAGCTCATTTTTTTCTAGAATTAATTGACATAGATTCATTTGAGATAGGATTCTCCAGCAAGATGCTTCAATGCATTGTTTTGTATTGATGAATAAACGTGCTTTTGAGAAAAAAATATCTCGGTTGATAATTTGTAAGAATTTTACTGGAGTAAAACGCGGAGGATTCAAATAAACTAGAATATCTTCTTCTCTCACTTGAGCACTTCGTAATGAGAGTAACGTGCAATGAGACGCCTAAACGTTCATTGAAAAACAAACGTAATTTTTCGTTGACCAATCTCTTCAAAATGCCTTTGTGCTTTTTCCAAGTTCCCTATTTTCCAGAGCCCCAGAGCCGAAGTTCCTTTCTTGAAACAATTTAGGACATACATTCAGTTTAAATGACAAATATTCCCTTGGGAATGTATTGAGTTTTAAAAACTTTGGGGATAATACCATACATGGAGCTGAATCAATAGGAAAATTTTCCAAATATTATTGCCATTCGATTTATCACAGCCAGTGACTACGTGAAACTCATGCGTTAATTTTCTCCTTACGATTTTCTTTTCTTCTTGAGCTTACTGTCTCCTTAAATTAATTTTTATAATAATTTATACTTTTAAATTATATGGGTTTGAAATTATGCTTTTCGTAAACATTTACGCGATGCAAAAATTTCTTGATTGGTGTTCTATCGTGTTGAAATTTCTAGATATTAGGTGTTCAAAGAAAGGTATATATCCCTGGTATATATGGTACCCTTGACTCTCACTTTCTTCGTGAATTTATACCGCTGTAGTAAAGTTATTCTACACCCAAAATTCCTTTTTTTCGTGAAAAGGGGTATTAAGAATTTATTATATATTGTATCTTTGAAGCATGATGTAAAATATTGTGGCTCTAATGAATAACACGCATGATCGAATAAAGTGAAGATACTGGTTACGCTAGAAGACTATGGTATCTGCCTGCTCTAAGCCTTCTCGCTCAGTACAATACAGATTCCTTGATAATGGAACTTGGTGTGTATTGATGGAAGCAACGACAGTCGAGTTAAAAAAAAGAGATAATAATTAGTATTAAAATGTCTGCATTTCATGGACGGAGAATGAAATGTCAGAACGTGAACGAGATTGGGAAAATTATGAATTACTCAGTCATTTTCAGATAATTTTGTGATAATGGAAAAGTTATGACGAATGACGATTCAGCTAATCAGGATCCTATTAAATATACTCTACATCATTTTTAAGAAGTCATCTGTAGAACGTATGCTGTGATGAAGAAAGAAATGTTATTGGTGGGCCCTGCTGAGGTGAAAATCTGTTGGATTTTTACTCACTTCAAGTTACACCTAACTTAACCGTAAGATTACCTAATAATAATAAAGAAGTAAACCTAGTTATTTGTTGGTGAAATTATTTTGGCTCAATTTACTGGGGCCAGATGACGCCTTGGAGCGACATCCATCTGTCTAAGGGTACCTCATTAGTGAGTGTTAAAGGCACAAAGTTAACGCTTAAATGAAATTATGCAGGATCTATGTTTACTTTTTGGTGCCCGATTCAATGAATCGGTGATTCATCTGTGAATCTAAGCGGAGAAAGGAAAGAATAGGGCCGAATTCCAGATTCCACGACGTGTTGCGATGTAGGCATTAAATTTCTCACGTGACCTACCAACCAGCGATTGGAGACCGCTGCGACCGAAGAGATTAGCCAGTAAAATCGGGAGTGCCTACACACTCCTAGCTTAGAGGTTCAAACCAAATAATTTTATACATTTTAATAGAAGCCGTACTTGAATTTCAGCCAAATCCATTAAATACAAATCCTACACTTATTGAAGAGTAATAACTTAGCTGATATTCTGACACAAAGGACAGGTAATATTCAATATCAATATTAAATAAGTTATATATGTTATAAAAATAAATAGAAGTAACTAACGAAAATTATTGTATCTATAATTCTAGTACGACCAGGAAATGTGCTACCTTATTGTGTATTTTTATTTAGTCATTTTAATAAGCTCTAATATAATTCATAGAAATATTTCGACGGGCTATTATATAACAGAAAATATTGGCATATATTCAGGAAAATATTGGGAACTATTTGTTAAGAGTTTCGAATTGCGGACACTTTTTATGATAATTACTAGTAAATCTCTAATGAATAAATTAAATATTCCATTTTATTACATTAAGGCCTATTTTACAGAAGTAAAGACGCATTTCCTGCGATATTTTTGGCGCGGAAAATATTCTTACTTTCAATTACCAAAATGTATTATCAACTTCAGGACTATTGTTGTTGACGATCATAACTTTATTTACGGAAAATGGCTGAATTTAAAGTTGATGAAGCATATTTCGGAAGAGGAGCGTTCACACATTAACGTATTGATAGCTTGAAAATAAAACATAAGTGGGCAAATTAAGAAAAAACACGACGATTGAGGTAGAATACGCCACAATTCACCTGGCAATCCAGAACTAAAAATCTCAAATAAAAAAAATATCTAGATATTGCGACACCTCATCTGAAGTTGGTTTCAGCAAAATAATTGCGAATTTGTGAATTGCGAAATCTTATAGGAAAGTCTTCGTAATTTATTTTAGGGGGATGATAAAAGTACACTATTTAATAACATTTCTAATGACCTCAATCCGCTTTATTATGCTTGGATGGAACTTGCTGCTTATGACATTCAGAATTGCCTCTCTCTACCATTTGACGTAATTATGTGGGCTCTAATCCAGCTCACGGCAAAAGAAAAGGTTTGTTTTGATATTGTATATTTCAAGCCGAACGTTTTAACGTCGGCCAGCATGGAGACTCGAACCCAGTAGATGAACTGAAAATAATTCCTGCATCGTTTCGTGATTCTTCTCATTATCAAGTGACTCTCTAAAAACTAATATTAATAAAATTATTATATTATTATATAAAGTGGTTCCCGCAGTATCTTTGAATACTCAATTGAAATTTAGAGGAATGTAGGTACTCTTGACATTCATATGTACATTCAAATCTTGAACGCACATTGGACATATTAAATCTAATCTTTTTGCATTCCTGTCACGTAATGACATTCGATATCTGTCTTACATCTTGCTTTGTTGCTCCAAGGCATTGTGATAAAATGACCACCAGAAAATATGTGCATCGGAGCACGTAAATCCTGTCCACATTTCCCATGGCAAATAATCTTTTTTAGCACCTTTACTTTGCTCACGATTTAATATGAAACATAGGAAGGAAAGAATGTAAAAAAATAAGAAAAACAATTGACTAACATTCGGACCTATGTTTTTTTGTCTGAATAATTAATTTCATCAATAAATATCATTTTTGGAGTTCCTGTGCCTTTTATTCCCAAGTTGGTAGAATTTATTTCTGAAATATAATACAAAAATAATCTCTCAAATAAAGCCTTAATAGGTACTGGCAGATGAAATGAACATCACAGTAAGTAATAACTCTATTTCTATGTGCAGGACATTCTTGGTAATGGTTATTTATGGAGGGAACTTTTCCTGTGAGGGTCGACAATCAGATTCACTGGTGTTATCCTATCGCCTATCCGAATACACAAATCCGAATTTTTATTTGATCTGCACCTGTATCAGGACAGTTGGGCTAGTTTCTACGCCTCAGACACCCTTGGTTTTCGAGAAAGGCCCGTCATCCAGACAAATCATTCAGCTTGGGTTGAGCTGTATGTGCACTATAAGGCCTATCACAAATTTTGCAACTCCGATTAGCAGCCCAGCGTTCCACTAGGTTACCACACCGTCGAAAAAACCTTCATATAAACATGAAAGAGTATATTTTCTCTTATATCCTATGTATTTACGCTCTACACCTCTTTATTATATATTTATGTACCAAAATGTTATATATTCGGCATACCACAGACTGGTCTATTTTGGCTACATTGGTGTTTTTATCTATTGTTGGAGTAAAAACATTCAGAGTATTTTCATTGTGATTGTTATATACACAAACTGAAAAGGTGAAATCCCTTAGATTTCAGCACAATGGCGAGGATATGTGACAAATTAGGAATTTAAAAGCTCCAGCGGGCTGCGAGAGATGTGCATAATGAAAACAGGAGGAGCATATTTCAATAAAACATGAAAAATATAAAATATCCACCCTAAGACGCAAACCTCAGGAATATTCGAATGAACGACCCTTCGTTCAGGTGACAAAGCAATTGCAGAATCGTCAAAAAAAATCGCTAGGAAGCCAATGATAATGACAGCACAACCGTGGCCATTCGAAGGGAAATTACTCGTATTTTGTTCATATAGTATCGCAGGATGAGAAGTATGGAGCGGTAAACGGTTAGCGAAACCTAAACTCTAAGGAGACGGAAAGAGATTGAATTCTTTCGAGATGTGAGTGTGGAGAATGATGGAGAAATTAGCGATGGAGCGGAGGAAGGGAAACGGGTTCGGTGTGGTAGGGGAGGAAAGAAAGTGCCTCGAAGAAGTCAAGAAGTATCATGTTGGTGGAGGGAACTATTGATGAAGGAGAAAGGCACACTGAGAGGTACTTCTGGAGGTAGTAAGTGAAGATTAGAAGACGTAGAAGAAAAATAAAATTTTGCGTGTAATGAAGAAAGGTATGAAATATGCTGTGATTAGCAAAGGACTCGCGTGAGGAAGCAGTGAAGTAGCAGTGCAAGGGTAGCAGGAGAGTTGTAATGATCTTTTTACGTTTATCCAATCTCTGGTTAAATATTTTCCCGACATGAAAACCGAAGTTAATATCTTCCCCAACCAATAATGCTCATGCCAACTAACCGATGGCTTGATGTAATATTCAGAATCCGGACACTCAGTTGACATCAAGTTTAAAAAAAGGCTATGTTATCTGACGTTCACCTAAGCCCAGACATTATAATAACGGATCTTAATGTTAAATTGTTGTTTCAGGCATAAATCAATAGTCATTTCTGTATATATTTAAATGAAAGAAAAACTTTTTTGTGCCAAAATAAATTCATTACGCATACGATATAAATTTTGACGCAGGACATATTCGGGTATGCGTATTTGTAACAAATTTCATGTGGACCAACAAAAGTTTTATTTTCACTAAATATTTAGACTGGAATCAAACATCCCTGAGTGACGTTTCTATTGAAACAGTGATTAAGAACATCGTTTTCGAAGGGAGAATGCCAGGAAGAATTGCAAGAGGGAGAAAACAAATAGGCATTTCGGAGGCAAAGAAGAGAGGTAGGAATTCAATCGTAAATGAGCTAAACCATCAGCATAATCAGGAAATGAAAGATAATGACAGCACATCCGTGACCTTTCGAGGGGAAGGGGGGGGGGGGGAAATACTCGTATTTTCGTCATTGATCCCCGATATGCATCGCGACCCCTGGGCCGATCCCTCGATGCCTCGTTTGAGTCGTCGGGCCCCCAGAAAGGGGATGAGATGAGGTGGGTGGGTGGGAGGAGGATGATATCAAGGTGGTGAACGGCGTGGGGGGAGGAAAGCGAACGGTGAAAGGGGGAGGGGTGGGGGGGAGAAAGAGCAAAAATGGAGGGGGAGGAGGAGTATTCGGAACCTATTTATTGATCTCGCCTCACAATAGCTATATCAGATACAAACGTCCATCTTTCCCTTCGGAGCTGAAATAACAAAGCTATTAGCATCGGCGCGTAAAGTTTCCGTTCGCCCGCGGAGGAAGCAAGCGCAGGCGTGGAGCGCCAAGTGCCCACCGACACAGCCTCCGTTCCTCCCCCAGCCCCCTCCCCCCCCCTCGCCCCCCCAATGCCCTTCACACACGCACTCTCGAATACTCAACTCAACTCCCTCCCTCACACTCCCACTGCACAAGCTGAATTCCCTGACAAACCAAACCCCATCCTCTCTACCTTCAACGCACACACCTCTCCCTTCCCATCCCCCAAAACACGCCATACACACCCGTAGTTGTTATTCGGGGGAAATGTCGGTATTGCATGAGGAAACGAACGCTGTTTTTCCAAAATCTTTCAATGAATAGTGAATAGCGATGGAATTGTGCCCCTCCTTTCATTTCCCTGCCTCTCTCTCTTTCTCTCTCCGTCCTGGTCACCTAACCCCCACCCCCGCCCCCCACAAGCGCGATGGGGCCCTCGGCCGACGCCCTCGACGCCCGGTGCGGCCCTCTCTCCCATGCGGCCCCCGGGCCTGAAAAAATGCAATGGCAATCTCGCGAAACGCGGCTTCCCTTTTCTCTCCTCCTCCTCACTGTCCTCTTGTGTGCAGATGTGCCCTCTCTCCAAAAAGAACCTCCGCACGCGGGCCGGAGACCCTGAGAGCGCACACTTTTCATTATCTCTTCCACCCACACGCAGAAACACATTCACTCGCGTTCTCCCCTGTCTCCGTAAGATGCTGGCGGTAGTGCCAGTAATATTTTGTTTTACGACGGCTCCACCAGCATAAAATGTCGGGCGGTACAATGTGTATCTGCGGTAAAGCGATGCAATGATATTTTCAAAGAAATCCCCAGAACAAAACTCAAATCAAACCTTCATTTGCCAATGGGAGCAAAGCGAGGAAGTGAAAAGTTTCAGATATTCCGGTAGAAGATGTTTATAAAGTCAATTAAAGTTTTTCTCTGATTTCACACCTGGTGTAACCGAACTTAGTACTTGATGGATAAGTAATTTGGTGGAACACAGTCATTTTAGCAGATGATTACGCCATAGCCTTCGATTTGCAATAAACCCAGGCTATTTTATACTCTGAAGATGATGGAAGAGATGATCTACCGTAACGCCGCCGTGCTACAAAGCTTCCCGGTATGAACCCGGAAAAATGTCATTAATAGCGAAGAAAACTCTGAAAGAGTTGTGGTTACCTAAACCATGAGTCAGTGATATTTTATACATAAGTTTCACGCTTATCTCCTAAGTACCAGCAGAAGAAGTTGATTTTCTCGTTTCTTTTTCAGGAGATTTGAGTACGCATAGTTACGGATGATTGTTAGTGATCCGAGCACTTCTCGTTCAACAAAAATAATAACGGTTTTTAATGTGTTATAGGTGAAGAGCAAACCCGAACTTGCTGGCGACGTCGAATACCAATAAGAACGCCTAAAAATTTCACTTCGATAGTTTGCTCCAATATATCTTTTTGTAAAGAGAAGAACAATTTTCAGAAATGTCCTGGGCTATTGGAAATTGGAGTTCCTCATGCAATGAATAGAATTAGTGATAAACAATTTTAAAACTGGTGTAAAACTATGCAATCTTTTTTGAAAAATAGGTTTTGTAACGAAGAACTGCAAGGATGCCATGGTAGCCCACGGGTGATTCAACTTTATGGAAGTATTTGCAGCGAATTTACCATAATGCGATCAAATAGATTGGTCCTCTGCTTCCTCCCTGATCATGTTCTCTGTATACATTATCATTGATGCTCAATCATTAACGATGGATTTTATTCGCTAATATACCGCCAGATTATACATTCACAATAAAGCCATTTTGACTCAGTGATTAAAGTCCCAGTGTCAAGCAGAAAGTATAGATAGGAGTGGAGAAAGGTCTCAGTGATATCTTCAGACGATATGCTTCCATTACTGCCATTTCAAATAATTAAATTCTACATTCACATTGTTACCGTAAGTCTTAGCATACAACAAAGAGTAAGAATGAAGTGCAAAGTAGCAGGACTGACTATTAAAGCAGAAAAGCAAGCTATTTTATTCCAATGCACTAACACCAAAACTTTCCACAGACTCAAATGGTCCTCTCCGCTGGATAACAACAGTTGTTAGACGAAAGAAAACCAATCCAAGGGCACAATGTGATTGGTCTTTCGCGGTAGAGAGTCCATGTGTTCACAGAAGTGGATTACAAGAGCTCTCCTCTTCTGAAAGCATTCATTCCTAGGCAACCTATCCAGATGACGTCCACACAAGAACTCATTATCAACAAGCCCATCCCGGTTGTGCTAAGTTTGCTGTCGTCGTTATGACCAGACTAATTATTCGTCGGCGAGTTCCAAAGCACCTAATAGCCGCGCGTTTGCCCTGAATAAAAATGTTTCTCGGCATTTAACTCGAGTTCTAGGATCGTTACGGTTATTTTAAGTATGGTGTTGGGCAAAATATAAAACCTGTTTGTGACGTAGTCCGCTCCTTGCCGTGCGTCCCATTCCCAGCTGGACAGCCAACAACCTTGACGTACTCCGTTCATCTCCACGACTCAACACGCCGCTTCCTCATCCCAGGGTTTACAATCTCCTCTCCTCTCTTCTCTAGCTCCTCTTGCTTGCTGACTGCATCTCTCCCCGCTCCGTCTCATTCCAGTTCTGCAAAGAGAAGGTAGTACTACATTTAAAATGCTTTCTTCTTCGCGCGTTGAGTACCAAGAAGTGCAACAGGAAACAAAAGCGTATAGATAAGGTAAAATATATCTCCATTAAACATTAACGCCATAAATAAATATTAAATGAATGAAACTTCATACTCCACAATACAGTTTCTTTTTCACATGCCGACCAACGATTTGACTTCATAGATCGAAATCTTGGTCGGCAAGTAAAATAAAAATTATATTGTGGACTGTAAAGGTTTCCCTCATTTTAGATGAACTATGGATAGCCACAACGTTACACCTGAAATCAGTAATCCATAAGGAAAGGCTTTCCTACAGCATTATCTGCAAAGCAGTGATCATTTACTACTTTTTTTGCTATTTCGTTTCACTAGTTCTCACGTGAAATTGCTGCTAGTCGCGGCTATCAGGCCGTTCTCTGTCTTTCTACAATACGGTACCATTATTTCCAGGTAGAAATAGACATAATACCGAAAAGTGAATTATAAATAAGAGTAAAAATGTAAAAAAAATATGAAGTTATGGGAATTCTATGCATTTGAGACCAGTCGCATCCAGATCAATTATTTTTTGTTACTATAAGGTAACCATTGCTAGTAAGAATAGCCAGTAAAACAAACATTCGTTACGTAACATGGATCGATAAATAAATACTTATCCATAGAAGCCCTTCTCATCTTCGGTTTATGTTTATTAATGAAAAACCACCAAAATACAAAATTTGTATACACACTGTCTTACATTTTCTAATATAGTGTAGCAAATTAGTTCAAATAATTTTTAGAAGAGAGAATCACAGCATAAAATTATAATTATTCTGACTGTAATTTAAACACAGATGGAATAAAAATGGAGAATACTCATATCCTTCATTTCATCTCATCTCAAATTCTGCAAGCATCTATGACTTGATTTCTTTTCTTTAACGATCATGCTTGAAGTTATTGGTCAAAAAAGTCATTTTTTTTTCAAAGAAAGGCAATAGATATTTTTCAGCTCTCTAATTCTAAATTATTGGGGTATTTTTTTAGTTTGATTTTAGTTACATCAATATAACTATATATTAATGATTTGTACGGGATTTTTAAGGCGAAATGTTCGACAAATTACCTTAAGATTTCATTAGGCTTCATTGGAATAAACAGAAATCAGGATAATGTTTTTAAATTATTTTTTTCATAGTAAGCATATGATCGGATTGCATTTTGCTATGTCATTCGGATTGGTTGTGATTTTTGGCCATCGATGTTTTAGGTTAACTATTTATGCGTTTTCTTATTGGTAACAAAATTGTTTTCACTGATTAACAACACAAGTTTACTTGCATTCTAGATACTTTTCAGAGGAGCAATGAGAGGTGTGCGATAACGTATTTATGAAATAATCAATGTGTCAAATTTTCTAACTATCGCTGTAATACATGGTGCATCATTGAATGCACTTTATTACACTTAGTCATAAGTACTTGTTTGTGAAATTCACTAATTTTAGCTATTGGAAGAAATACCGACCGTTTCTGGAGTTAAGACTGTAGCATGGTAAGTTTGAGCTCTCTGATCAGGAGCCTGACATTCCTGGTAGTTAGCTTCTAAAAACGATATACCCCAAGTGTTATTATTATCAAATACTAGCAAAAGTTCCATTTGATTCTCAACGGGAGGGATAAAAGTAAGGAATAATAGTACTTCTATTCATACAGAAGAGATTCTGTCTTCTCATTGTTCAACTTAGTTTTTTACTAAGTGGAAATTGCCCATTTTTTCGCTTAATGATGCATAGTATTAACTGAAATTGCTCATTTATAAAACAGTAAAACTAAAAAAGTATTCCAAGTTCGCGAGGGGAAGACATTCTGTTGGCGATAACTTCTAATCGCGCCTGACGCTCCTCCGGTAATTCTGAAGCACGTTGAAAATCGTGCATCACAGCGTCCAACTGTACGTTGTTCTTGAGACTCGTTTTTCCGCAAAGAGGACATTTCCTTTACCTTAGCAGACCTTTGGAAAAGATTACTCTTTCTTCTCTTAAGCATATTTATTGTGTACTGAAAATATTAGTAATAAAATATTTATGTGATTAAAAATCGCATTAAATCCAAAGTATTCTGAAGAGTGCTTTAATGAGTCTCACGTCTTACCTTTAAGTCGCCTCTGCTAACAACAACAACCTTACGCGTAAAAATAAATGTTACCATAGTCACAATAGTTCTCATCAATATTTCCTAAAGAGAACTTCAAAAAGTCTCGATTCATACCTTTAAGTCACCTCTATTAACATTAACAATCTTCCACGTACATTATAATATTAACTTAGCAAAAATATGCCATTATCCTCGAAAAAGTTGGAAATTACTGTAATCTTGAAACGGTGAAAATTTTAAAACGGTATTAGGCTTACGTTTGTACCAGATATATTTCCTATAAATAATTTCACTTCATTGGGTTCAGTGGTTTTTGTATGATTGAGTAACAGACTCGTACTCATAGCAACCACCAAATTTTTCTGCATTAGTATGATATACATACATTTGATAAAGTAACACCTCCAAATTTGATACCGCATCGTCTTGAGTATTTCGCTACTATTTTAGTTTAATTTATATTAAAGTCAGAGAACCAAAGGATGGTTTTCATTTTAGCACCCAGAGAGCGCTAACTTTAAATCCTTCTATGGCTATAACTACTATGCTTAGTACACCTCTCATATAAAGGATTAAATTTGAGTATTTATACAGCAAACAAACATGTAGGCCGACCTTTTGGCTGAATTACGCTTAATACCTAAATATAAACTACCGTATTTCTCCGAATATAAGCCGCACTCGAATATAAGCCGTACCCCGTTTTTTGGAGTCTCAAACAGGGTAAAAAGTTAATGCGCGAATTTAAGCCGCACCTTTTTTAGTGCATCCCGTATTACCGACAGTATTAGGAAGTAGAATTTTTATGTATGTTTTTACATTACCTATGTAACTGTAACACAATATTGTTTGGTTACCTATATTATCCTTTAATATATGAATAAATGGTGCACCAATTTGACTTTTTTCAGCGTTATTTCTTACTTTCCCCGTGGCTTAAGCGAGTTTAGCTGGCGTCCACGTGAATCTGAATGGCTGGTTTTCTCAAATCGGTAATTTTTACGATTTTTTAAGAAAGTTCTCGAATTTAAGCCGCACCTCGAATAAAAGCCGCACCCCGATTTTGAGGCCCCAAAATCGGGAGAAAAAGTGCGGCTTCTATTCGGAGAAATACGGTATTGATCCTTCCGGTTTGAATAACCTAATGACAATATTTTCAACTCAAAAGTGAGTGGTAAAGGTTTTTGTTTTAAAATAATTAAAACACTAAATTATTTTTTTTAATTTGGTATCTACAAGGATAGGATTATACTATACCAAGAGATTGTGTTCTAATATAAAAGAAATGTTTCAAAAAAGAAATCATTGAAGGGTTCGTCTTGTTGAAAGAGAGGGATACATCAATAAAATTCCATTGCAACTTAAATCAAATCGGGCAAAAAGAGACCAGTGATCTTCAGAATAAGTAAGTATGACAATCAGGGAAGGAAAGTAACTCGGGAAAAGGAGCATACAAAATAAAAACTTGTCTTCGGAATAGGTCTACTCTTAAAATAAGACACTCCAGAGAGGCATAGTAACAGTAGGCATGATTCACTACACAATTTGGGATCAGTTTCACAATGCAAAACCTACATTGCAATCAATGGCAAGGGATTTGAGCTATCTCAAGGGGAATAGACATAATGGCAAAATCAGGCAAGTTGAACGATAAATACATTCCAAGAGAATCCATTGATCGTCAATTAATCTTTTGAAAATTATACTAACAATGAAATCTTATATAGCCTGTACATTCCTCATGGAGTATTAAACAAACAGCAGGAAAAGAGATTTCAAGATCGACTTAGAATAATTCAAAAATGTTTTGAATACTTTCGAAATGAGAAAATTAACTTTTTAGTGTATTCTATTGATTAGAATTGATTCAATGTACTAGTGCTGAAAGCTCAGACTTTTTTTCCAAATGGTTGAAAGTCAAACATTTACAATTTATGTGAGAAATATGTCAAAATTTGTGGCAAAAACATCGTATTAATAGATGGACAACAAATACGCAATTTTCCACAAACAAGTAAAACTTTAATTACGGCTGTCTACTTGATTCATCCATGATGTAGAAATTCCACGCCATATAGCATGAATATTCTAAATTATATACCTTCTAATTTTTGTAAGGCGGCCACAATCAGATATCTCCCATTTAACAACATTTCAACAAATAATCTGCTAAAACGAAAGCATGATGGAAATATTTTTGAGAGGCCACTCAATTCTAAAAATTAGCATTTCAATAAGCTCATTCAAAAATAAAATGAGGGCTGATATGCAAACAAAAGCAATTGAATGGAATTATTTTTTGTGTAAAACATATGATAGCCAAATTATTAGTGAACCGTTTCATAACTTTTACCAAAAACTCAATTTTCAAGCATACGTAAACTCTGTAAATAATAAAAGTAATTGGGAGTAGTCTGCATTATATCATACAGTCATTGAGTGCAATGACTGCAGAACTTGAACAAAAATCAATCAAGAAAACAAGGAAACATTTTACCGAGGAACATATTATAAATGACCGATTAGAAGTACTTTTATTCCTGCAAATGTGCCAATGCCAATTATTTAGCGTACTTGAGTGCGTATTTGCCAAAAATTTCAGAAACTTCACAATCATGTTGATAACTACAGTTTATAATGATGGGTTTCAGTCACATTTTAATACAATATTTTCAATTCTCTTTTAAAAATTTAAAACGGCAAATGCTCACCAGTTAGCATTTAAAACCTGTATCTCAAAGTACTAGAGTTTCAACCGTCAACCTTTAGAGGAAAATAAAATAATTTCACTGACGTAAAACTAGTACTAAGACATGAATTATTATGGTGGCATCTTAGTTATTTTTGTCACGTATTTACCTCCCATTTTAAAATTCCAATTGCTTCCTAGAAATATTCGATGCATTTCTTTCAAAATATTTATATTTTCCCTTGGATGGCAGAAATAAGAAGAAGTGGACAAAAAGGGAGGTATCAGGCGAGATTTTGTGGAATATAAACAATAATAACTTAGAAGATGCAATTTTCCATAGATTATCCGTGGAAAATTGTATTTTCTAAGTTCTTATTAAGAAGAACTGGCATTGTTTTAAGAAATCGTTTTTTTACCGGTGGACTAAATGTCGACGAAAAATTGAAAATGTTATGCTAATTTACTTGGATGAATCACGCTGTGAAACATTGGATGAATCGATGACACCACGCACCCAGCAATAGCAATAGGAGCCCCAGAAACCATCTACAAGTTCGCATGTGAGAACTAAGTAGTGAATCCTTTTCGGTTCTCCTCTGGACAAGGAGAGTAGTGGACCCTTACATCCTGCATTCCTTTCTTTCAGACAGATTTCTGAGGATAACTGGTAATACTAAATATCTTGAAAATGTCTTCGGACAGCGAAAACGCATTCTATTAAGATTCAAGTTGTTATTCAGTAACCGAAATTCAGATGTAAGTTCAAACGTTGCGATAAAAGTCTTTGCATTTATTCATGGTGGATGTAATTTCCGAGCAAGGCTGTTCAGATGTGCATGCAGTTTAGATGTGTGGTAGATTATCACTAAAATCCACAGAAGAGTAGTGTACTCAGAGAAGTAGGCTTTATTATGAAGTTACGAGGTTTTACAAGGGCAAGTGAACGTTAGCTGCATCGTATGACGCACAGTGAACAAACGGAAAATACACGAAAAAATCGGTCAGTTCTCGACCACCTTTCCAACTTTCGGCGCCAAACTCATGTCATCTTGTAGGTTATACTGTTGGGAAAAATTGGATCTTAAAATTTCAACTTTTTATATGGAATCGGTGGTAGAAATGGAGAAAAAACCAAAGAGACCTCCTTTTCCGCGGTCCCCCCATCCCGTGTCGGCATCAGCTGAGCCGACGTTTGGACGGGGGAGCGCCGAGATTGTGACGCGCCGGGAAGGAGGCGCGACGCCCGGCCGGCCAAGGGAGTGAGGATCCGACGGCGTCGACCGCCGACCCGCCAAACCGGTTCGCGGGCGCTCCCTCAATGGGATGTCCTTTCTCCACGCTCTCCTTCTCCTCCTTTGGAACCATTCACGTCTCATTATGAACCGATCATTGTTGCAACTAAACCGCGGAAAGTTGCGTCACACAAGGCAGCCAGTTACACCCATGTCGAAGATGTTGTTTTCGGAGCTGGTGATAAACACGGCGGGGGAAGAAGTGTTTACCCATCGGCAGACTTCATCCTCTGCATTCCCGACTCGTATGCATCTCCCATTTCTTTCCATTCCGAGCTAATCATTTGCCTACTGCCATCGTATCCTTACTATTCTCCAGAGCGTCCCGGTAGTTAAAGGAGGTTACGTTTAACGTGCGCAATTTTGCTGCATTCGAGTGATTACGGTCAGTTTCAGTTTTTATGTGCGTCAGTGGAAAGGCTTTGAAGTGACGTTCACCGCAGGTCATAGTTATATCCATATTCACGTCGACACGTAAACCAACTCAGCTGCCCGGCACGTAGCCCCGCTTACTGAGGATCTTCAGGTTCCTAGCATAAGTCACATCCGATAAGTACCTTAAAATACAATTGTATCCTTTTTATTTCCTTTCCACGGGAAATACTGTCAGCATGAGGGTATGAGGCCATATTAGCATATTAAAAAAGCGTGTAATCCCAAAAAATATTTGTTGTCTATTTCAATTTTTGTGAACCAAAAACAAGAGCAAAGAATAGTTTTTTCCATATAAAACTAGGGTGAATTTTTATAAGGCTTAGTAATCAAGAATTTTATAGAATACTATGACTAGGTCTGGTTAATAAGAGTATTAGTATAACAGTAAACCAGATACCACGATTATATTAATGAAATCAATCTTCACCTTCAAAGAACAACATTAGCCGTTAGGTGAAAATTAAATACTGTAGATTTATCACGAAATTAATAGGCTTTCAGACCATTTATATCGCCATAGGTACTAAAATTACTGCCGTGAGCATTTAAGGACTCAAAACATATACCACTAGCGTCCTCAGCGAGATAGCATCCACTTTTGCCGTTGACCAACGCGAGCAAGCGCTATTCTCCGTTATGATGCGCTCAGTAAAATTACTCATAAGTTGTGCCTTTTAGAGATATACAACTATCAGATGTTAATGTAAACATGAAATATGGACGCAACTACTGACTTCTCACGCCTTATAGGCTCACCTAGCTCCCATCATCTAAAGCATTGCCGTGAGATTCAAAATCTGATTCTCGTACATGCTCTACCTTCGCCAAGCAATGGCCGAACACGCCACGAACCACTTAACCGTAGCGATATGCTCAGAAATGATAGAAGCGTATCCCTAAAGATCTTTATTTTCCTCATAGGGTTTTCAACAGAGGTCTCTCTGGGCTCATACAATCCTCAATTCCACTTCAAATCTAACAGCTCCTTCAGACATAATCCTAGCAACGACATATAATTGTCGTTCCAACGCAACACGAGTATATGCCTAGTTAAAATGTATTCCTTGATCACTTTGGGGAATAAATTCAGATAGTTTTAGAGTATCGAGGAAAGTAAAACTTATACCTCCTGGATGGATGAACTACCTAAAGTGAGCCTGTGAAAAGAGATATTTTTTATATTCAAATAAACATAGTGAAATGGAAATTTGGCTGCATTAGCAGAGATCTGGCCTGTCATATATCCCTGATATGGGTAATACACATCATGAACAATTAGCTTTATTTCTAGAGCTTTCATTTTTTCCTAACAGTATATTAAGACTACTTGCTGCAGAAAACCTTTCTTTAATTAGAATACAATCATTGAATTATAGCGTAGACATCAGTAATTATATCCCTCAATTGTCATGTAAATCGTGATTTGGCCGAAAAAAAGCTGCCGCAACTCTGGTTTTGAGTTTAAACTACACAAAATAATTAATCGCATTTCATAAAATAGTGACAATTACATTTTGAAATATCTCCATTTACAAATAAATAGAGAATTTTTATAATGAAGAAATGAAATACTGTGCAGAAGCTGATGTAAATGCCGATGAAATTACGCAGCTTAAACGACAGGGACGGAAAAATAATTGAAGATGTTTCAACGCCGATCGATTTATTACGTGACGATATCAAATCACCGATGAGTGCGCTTTTTGGACCGGGGAGATGGCTTCGACTGCATCTGCCGCGCTCCGTCCTTATCGCCGATCCGCCTCCGCCGTCTCTCATCAGTGAATCCGTCGTTCATGCGCGTCTCGGAAATGCCCGATTGACGCGGTCATTCATTTTACCCCAAGAGAGAATGAGAGAGAAAGAGATCAAGATGAAACGGAACCATCGCCGGAAAGGAGGGCGCTGGTTTTTCGTCAAGCAGCTAGTGGACGTTCACTACTGCGACAAGCAAGTGATTTCGTACCGACGTATTTATAGCGCCCATATCTCGTGAAATAAGGACCTATTTTGAATTACTTTTGAGTTTCCACCAAAGTTTTGTAATAAAAATAAAATAATATAGTCACCTACCCGAAATAGGTTTGAACATTATTTAAAAAATCGCCTTCCCAAATTCTAACTTTATAAATATTCCCTCATAAATTTGACAAAATTTTTCTGCGATACAACTGCCTCTTTATAACAGCTACGTAAAGGAGATATAAATGGGTAGAAATATTTAGGAAGATCCATGATTGAATTCATGAGGTGACATTAAAATAAAGACTTATGAAAGAACAACTACCTCAGCTGAAGAGTGGAGAGAAGATTATCTTATGTTTAAGCAAGCCAGTCTTCTTTACTGATGACGGCTGAAGACGAAGAACTATTCCTTAAATGTAAATAATAGTGTAACAAAGGTGCATAGCCATTTCTTAATGCGCTAGACTGTGAGAGGTGTTTTTAGATCTCGGTAAATAATTTGGCACATTTAACGAAAAAGGGTTGTTTCATTGAGACCTCCCAGATCATCGGACAATATTCTGCAGCATTTCTTTTAAGGACAAGCAGCTGACACACAAATAGATAGTGAATCTTTTACGAATGATTATTCGCAAACGTTTCTCTAATTGAAGAATATTTGCTTCACCATCAACAATATCTGAAAATTAGCAATTCCACCTACTCCATCAACAATAGATTACAAAAAATTTCTATGGAGATTATGAAGATAAAGTTTTTCCGAAGTATTCATGTATTAACAATATTTCCCACATTAAACACATAATTTCCCACAACCAAGAAATGCAAAAATAGCAAATCAACTCTTTCTACCTAAACCTTCCAAACATCCGAGAGCCATCTTCACCCACAAGACTTCTTCGACAGAAAGAATTAAAAAATCTACTATAATATTGAAAATCTATCTATGTATACAATGAAGTTTGTAATCAGTACCTACCAACTTCACTCAATTTGCCTCTTCAGGTATAGGAGGCTAGAAGTACATAGTTAATAATAACAAATTACGCTCTCCATATTGCGCGAAGCCATCGGTACGCTTTTGTCTTCCACCATTTAAGTGTGAGTCACAAAAATTTTCCCATCTTGGGATATCAGTGCCTAATTTCGAATGTTTCTCCCTTACTCAATAGCAAATGATTTAAGTTAGAAGAGATTGAAAGGAGAAATATATTAGACAATAAAGTAATTGTTAATACGTGACACACTTTTTAATAACTTTTCAAATGCCGGTTAAAGATCAACGGAAAAAAAATTTCATCTTCATAAGGAAGTGATCATGAAACTGATGAAAGTAATTATTCCTGAATCACATATCTCCTGTACTAATGATATTAGCCTTGCATGCATCTCATCCAAAAAACACAAATTGATGAGAAGAGAAGAATTCCTAAATTTCCGTCGGTAATTACTAATCACTAAAACATTTACGCAAAAGTGTGTTTCGTTGGATGACTTCTCGCAAAATAATAACCAAAGAAGCCAAAATTGTATCTGATGCAAAACATGTGCTATTAGTTCAGGTGGAATATAATGAATAGTAGAAAAGAAGATACAAAAAGGGTAAAAGCTACAAGACACCATTGCAAGCTTAATTTCAATGAAACCAGTAACCTAGACTTTACAGAAGACAGAAAAGGCTTTGGCAGAAGGCAGAAGGAGATTTGGTTTCGATCGGCAACAGACCTAAGATCGTCAGAAATGTGAAAACGAAATTCACCAATATTAATACCGCCACGGATGCTAAGCGATCAAAGTCGTTCGGTTTTATTGGATTCTAATTTTTGACGGTTCGGAGGAAGGAGCAATGCGGAAATGAGCGTATCTATGGCGAATTTAACTGGGAGGGAGGAGGGGGGGGTGACTCCATGGCGTCGGAACCAATTAATCAACCTGTTTCGGCTTCTTTGATCCCACGATTCTACTACTAACCCCACCCCCAACTTCCTCCCATTCCATTTTCCAAAAAACCCCGAAAAACGAAAGATATCGAATGTTCAGCAGGGAGAGGGTTTGGGAGGACTGGAAGCGAGAAGGAGAAAGAGGATTTGGATGGTTCTTCCTGATAGGATAGGAAGTATCGGGAGGGGGTGGTGGTGGGCTGTCGACGATGCCCCTCTAACCCCCCCCTCCTTTTACCTGTCTGCCCATACCGATCGGACCCATGTGATGGTTTTTCCTGTTCGAAAAAGAAAGGCCATTGCCATACCGCGCCTTTTCCTCCCCAATAACCCACACCCACCCCCCAACCCAACAATCCGAATCCTATTCCTTCCTCGGCTCGGTCCACCTTGGATTTATTCGCCATCGGCGGCTTCCTTCCCGTTGACTGCATGGTTCGGGCAGCGCTGCAGGAACTCATCCGGATGGACAGCGGGGAGGCCAGCGGGCTGCAATAATGAGCCCCGCGGGCCTGATGGAGGTGTTCGAAGGCGCGCTGTCGTTCGACTTCCGATTCCAGGTTTGTTATCTTTCGCTCTCCCGAACCCAACGGATCGGATCCTGACGCAGGCTTCCCATCCAGAAGAATATGATGCGTGGAAGTCCAATTCATGAGGAACTTTCGGGAGTCGATTCAACAAAACAATAGTACATACAACTACCTAAAACGATATACAATATACCTACTTATATGATAATGATGACGTCCATACGATGAATTTTTTATGAGTCATAATCCGGCGTTTTGAAAAAATATTATATGCGGTACAGTACAGATTGTGACATCATTCTTCGTATTGTAGTTCCACATAATGTAACTATTTCAATAACGTTCGGTCATTGGATTTCCAAAATAACTCTTTGGATTCTATAACAGTGACAAAAGCATCGTTACAGGATATCTGGCGTCTTAGTCCGCAAGGAAACAAAATTCTACCGAATTTTGATGCCAGTATCTTCAATAATTTCGATAATGAAGTTCAAAAGTTGATACTAATCGATACAGCACAGCATCGACGATGTCAAGACTCGGTCATGTCAAGAACATCTGGAATACGCCTCTAATAGTTATTTCCGATTCCGATGAACTGATGTTGGTTCATTTTTGAAGAACTACGGAACGTTTCATCAATGTTTTGTAGCTCATTGACTACAATAAGAGAAATAATACTCACCAAAGTAAAAACATTCACCATGAGAATATCATTTTACTAGGCCAGGATCCAAACAAGGATCTTCCAATTTCCCAGTGGATATTATTGGGGTTGGACACACCAGCTCGCATAAACCGCCCTCCGTAAAATTTTCCTTGAGCTAAGATGGCTCTGATGTTTAACAGGCTAACACACCATATGGAAAATTAGAGGACCCAAGTCAAATTCCAGTGTAGTCGAATGGTTTTTACTCGGCGAATTGCATCACTTAGAAGTACTTATATCTTTTTTCTCGAGACAGTGACTGCGTATCAAATCATTTTGTGGGTTTCTCAACGAATATTGTTTTGAGGGAAATGAATTTCTCCAAAGTCATTGTACATTTTAATGTTACTGGAGGATTTAAATCATTGAGACCTTGACCACTCTCCCTAAAAATCTTTTTAATGTGAATTTCGAGCTTACATTACAAGCAAAAAAGAGAAACACTCGACACACAAGGCTGAACGGTAAGCAATTTTAGAAGGTGAAAGTAAAAAATGGCCACTTTGCAAGGTACATCCGGCGCTAACTTCTTAAACTATACTAAGCATCTTGTTAATATGAATTTCGAGCCTATACGACAAGCAACAAGAGAAACAAAGATAAAAACATGACATACAGTCTACTCCAAAAGTAGTTTTAGAGGATGAAAGTAAAAAATTGACCGTTTTACTCGGGTTCTCCCGTGCTATTTTCTTTATTATAATTAACTGTATTAAACAGTGTTTCTACCCTCATAAAATTTAAGTCAGAGCCCTACTGTGGCAGCCAGAGTAAGCCTCCTTGGTTTACCATTCTTGAACGCCAGAATCAAAAAACGGAACTAGGCTTTCTCTTAGAACTTTCGTTAAGCACCACGAATTATTTGATCCAGGAAGCAGATGGCCCGCCCAAATTCAACTCGCGACTGCGATTCTCCATTGCTTTGCGAATAGCCTTAGCGAATAACCTCAACTAACTCTATGGGACTGGAGTCAAAAGAGTCCAGTTGGCAGCCGATTGACTGGGCACAACACAGTACAAAATCTCAGAATTGGAAGACCACCCGCAGTTCTACGGAATAGCAGCATCAGGACCCCATAAATGGGAATGAAAGCAGCGTAATCGTCAGTGAGAGACGAGTTTATCCGCCGTGATTCCCTGCAACCCGCAATGCGCAACCCAAAAAGGACGGGCGCACATAATACAGAAGAGAAGCAGTCGAGGAGCAGGCGATGGTAGAAGAGGAACAGAAATCTAAATGGTCAACGCACAGCACTCAGATAAAAGTCGTGGGCTGGGTTCATAGTATCTCGTTGTATCACGCACAGGATGTAACAGCTGTCGTCATAAATTTTGTTTTACATCCCAATATGGTGGAATTACTGTGCATGCATAGATTTCAAGTTATACTCATTGAATTGTGGCAACTATTCTATCATAATTTATATCAATTACAGGACGCCTAGTTGATATATTTACTGCATTGCGGCAATTCTATTTTTACTTATACCAGTTACAGGACGTTTAGTTGAGCTCTTCGGCTAATTTCTTCCCAAATTCGTCCTTCAGCTCAGTATGCATTTATTCTCCATGACTCGTATCATACAGAATAGAATGAGCCTGAACAGGAATATGGTAATTATAATTCATCCCCTCACAGGACTGACAGAGGATGCAAGAAACTTCTCTTGCAACAAAATACGCCTGTCTTTAAATTGGCCCGTAGATACGCCTCCCTATACTCATCAAAACTGCTCGCTTGCCCCGTTTCTGGCCCTCTCCTCTGTTTTATGTATTCCCGGCTTAAGGTCTGCTCTCAAGTTCTTAACAGGATCTTATACTGGAGGAAATTAATTTTACATTATGAATCACGGAATGTGGAAGAAATAAAAGTAACCAGTAGAGTAAAATGCGCGATTAATTACATCACAAGAAGATATTGGTCGGTTGGTTATATAGAAAGCGACCAAAAACTGATGACATATGCGCTTTTTGGAAAGGTGGGAAGGTTGGAATGTAATGGATTTTTAGGTGATTGGAGGAACGGAAAGGGTTGAGAGACAATCACCAAGAGAAGGGTTGAGAGACACCCAGTTTTTTCCCACTCTCAGGAAAACGCGCCCACTACTAGTAGGGTTACATAGTAATACGTCTCATTCGACAGAGGTAATACTGCACGTGAAGTGCTCTCCACAAATCAGTTGGAATTGACAAATTAAGAATCGGGATATAGCATCTGCTTTCCCCGGATTTGAACCAGGAGCTTTTGGAAGAGGAAGTCATTACTTTTGCACACATTAACCGAATTAGAATCCTAGCAGATGTAGAGATTTTAGAAGAATCCCAATCCCTACTTGAATGATATGTTGAGAGCACCTCAACTGCAGTGCTACATCCTTAGGATAGAATGTAAATATCTGGACCGTTTGGCGCCATTACTTAAATAGTCAAAAGCCGATGAAAGGTTAATTCCAATCTATTTATCTCCATTTCCTCAGTTATTGCGCCTACTTCATCCCCTTCACCCATCCTTATTGGCAAAAATAATCTTCACCGGATCGCGAAGTTATCACAGCTACTAAGAATCTGGTTACAGGGTTGACGATAGTACTGGCTCCCCATCCAGTGGGCCTTGGCCGAATCCCAGTAGTGCAAGGTATTTTCTGCAGAATTTGGATTTTTAATTGGTGTTGTGTGAATAGCACTTCGTGTGAAGCATTCCACTCTCTGGAAGGGACGTAAAACTGTAGACCTCCTGGCGCCTTTTATCGAGAGTGGGCTAACTCCGACACCAAGGTTTCTCTCCACCCCTCCTCTAATCCCCAAAGAATCCTGTCATTACCAAACTACCAACATGTCTTCAATAATTTTCTTTGTCGGTGGCCTACCCAAAAAATCAAACAACTACAGTTAATACTCCTACCATTATGGAAGAAGTGGCTTCCTTAAGACGACTTGCATACGGGAGTCACATCAAAATCAATTTGCATCTTAACTGCTAACTTTTACGTTCATTGCTTGAATAAGTAATTGATAATGAGAACGAAAAGCATGTTATAATAGATTCACTTCTTTCCAATTTCTTCTAAATATATCCTACATTGCTAAAGCAAGTATTTATACGGACACACGCACAGTAAATATTCTTAAGTTTCACGCGAATGACACAAAGAGAGGGGGTTTGCGAAGTTTTGTAGCATTAAATTTTCAAAGATTAGTACGATATAGAGTGCCTCAAGTAGACACATCACCAGTTCAAACTAAACGATCTATCCCTAATCAATGTGTTATGTACCTTTGCGTGTCAGCATTGGCTTTGAAACCACTTTCTCATCATCGCTTGATAGACGAAGAAGGTTTGCTCATCTCTAAATAACTCGAGCGACATCATCAAATATTACTTTACACATCATGAGTGACCGTTGGGTGGTTATCTCCACTTCGGCTGTAAGATAATGGTGAAGCGGAGAAAACTCAGCAACTTGCCACCAGAATGGCCCTCCAGAATCCTAGTCATAAAGTTGAAATTTCTAATTTATGGAGCGTAATCATCTAACTCAATAAATAATGACATTAGCAACCAAAGCAGCATCATCAATTCTGCATTATAAATGTCATGGTTCGAATTATTAAAAAGGAAAGCAATAATACGATAAATTCATACTCTAAGTAACATTCCCAAAGGTTTTATTTACTTTTTTCACAAAGAAATACTTTTCGGATGAAAATGTCACTAGTACATATTTAATAAATCCTTCTATAATTTTAACTTCGTAGGATAAATTATCGTACATTAGCTGACTAAGCAAATAACCTATTAAGTGAAGGTGATAAGACGATCACATTAATTTATTGCATCTCTGCACTCAGAATGACTACTTTGGGATAGTAATGCAGTCTAAATAACAGCAAAAATAGTAACATCAACTAATGACATCAATACACACATTTACGGAATCGTATTGTTTCTTCACATAAAAACTGATCCCTGGAAAATGAGCTCTGCATGAAGGAAATATTAGAATGAATCGACATACTATCACTTTTGGAGTGAATAACAATCTTTGGATGGCAAAATGGTTTTCCTAGCCCTTTTATGACGAGGAATATTATTTAGTATCATGATTAATGTAAAATGTAAAGCATTGTATCTATATTCATGCAAATTCAAGTCCAAATTATCATAAATTACAATTTACTTCCAAGATGTAATAACCAGAGACACAAAGATGAAGAGCATATCTTTTCCGAGTTCACAATTCAATCGATTTTTTCAAAGACGTTATAATAAACTGTGGCGCTAAAAACGGCACCTTTTGGCATGGAAATATGCAACAGATCTACCCAGATACCAGTCACATCATTGGTTCTTCAGAAGTGCCTTAGTCGAGGGATTTGTGAGCGTGATATGGAACAAGAAAAGCATCAGAAAGCCTGGTGAGTGGTCCTGGCTGGCACCATAAATGTCAACAAGAAATTCAGTCTGGTATCAATTGTACTAAATACGTTGCCGAGGTCCTTAAACGACTTATTTCCTAACTCGACTCAGATGTAGTAATATTTAAAGGTAACGACGCACCGTATACGCAAACCCTGTTTTTCACACACTCTTCAATTTCACGGAATGACCTGCGGTCTGTTTTGATTGAATCTGTTCTTATTTGGAGAAAATTGTAAGCAAAAGAACCTTTAAAGCATGAAAATAAGATAGGACGCACGCACTATTAATGCAATCTTATGCACATGGGGGCAGAGCAAGCTCACCGTTGTGTCGTCAAACGGGAAAGATACGTTACCTCTACATGGTGGAGCCACTTTACCCACCTCACCCAATCTTTACTCAATCACTCTCAGCGTACAGAAATGGTGTAGGAAAAGCTCACATGAAACTCCGCTTCACTTTACGGCATTAAATTGCTAATAAAAAGTGAATAATAGAAGAAAACAGCCTTCATCCGCCTCCATTAGCAAGCAATCAAATGCCGTACAGTAAAGCAGAATTTTATTTAAGCTTCACCATCACCATTCAAATACTCTGAAAGTGATTCAAAAAAGAAATCGCATGAGGTTAAGGAGCTCCACGTTGCAAAAGTCACGTGCCTTACCATGCCTGGCGACACAAAAATCTGAAGTTTTATTTCACTGTCACGAATAAATGTGGCGTACGAATATGGAGCATTTTTTTCTTTTTTTGGACCCCCGCACTGTAGCATAAAAATTAAACCCGGAGATAAAAATGTAAAAACTTTGTTTTTTCCACATTTAGGACCTAAATGTGTAAAAAACAAAGTTGTTACCTTTTTATTCAAAATGAATAGCAAATTCCACAAAGTAACTCCGGGAACCACCAACTTTATTTAAACCCGGAGATGTGAATGATTTTAGCAAAAACTAATGACACAAGGATACTTTTCGGGTTATATCAACTGACTTGTCGTGCCTTACGTCACGTGCCTCGTAGTTACGGTGGAGACAATTTTCTCCAATGAGGGTGTACCTAGCCTATAACGCGGTCAACGGAAGAAGATCGTAGGTTTAATTATGCAATGTGACAGTACAATCATAAGCGTTTGAGAAGTGAATATGGAGGAAAATGGAAGGGCTAAGATCGGAGGACAGAGTAAGAAATTATGAAGTGTTAAGAAGGTATGGGTAAGGAAGGCGATTGCTTGTGATTATATGAGGAAGAAAAAGGAACTGGATGGATTATTGGATGACAAGGGAATGACCGATGAAGTCGGTAATCGAAGGAACGATAAATGGGAAGAAAATGGAAGGAAGAAAGTGTACCAGATGACGGATGCAATTATGGTCGGAGGGAAAAGCCAGGCTAGTACTACCAGAGATACTACGAGATAGAAAGAGAGTCTCGTAGCATAGAATCGGGAAGAATTAAGATCCACCATGTCTTCACCAGCCAAAGTCTGTGACTAAAATTGATTGCTAAAGTGATAAAATGAGATTTCACGTAAAAAGAAATTGGTTTTGTACACTGCTCACCATGAAATCATCAGAAGTCGCTGTCAATTGTGGTCAGAGAGGGCTTCGGCAGGCCCTAGAAACTTATAAATTTCTCAAGCAGAACACTTCTGAAGCAATACGTGCGTATGTACCTCAAAGTTTGAGCCTTATGACCCAGCCTTATTAGTAATTCAACCCAGAACATGACCCGAGTAAACAAAAGTTTGGCTGAGTGCAGCCCTCACTCTTTCTTGTTCCCAATTCTACTCTCGAAGTGCAATTTCATATTTGGATGTGTCCTCCACATTACTGGTTTCTTTATAATTACTTACGCACAAATTTTCTCTTCCTCTCCTTTTCAAGTTTACTCATTCTAGTCTCTTTATAATCTTGAGCGGGATCTTAATTTTCTTCTAATTTTGCATCAACAACGCACAGAGCTTGTGCACATTAGCATAGAGATTTTAGTTCCTACCTCAACGAAACACAACCGAAATGGAATACGCCGTACAACAAATATTTTGGGGAGATATTTCCCACATATCTGATTAAATGACTTCCTTTAGTTGCAAAAATACGACTTCATCTAGGGCTTACAAACATTGTAATTGTTACAGACAGTGAGACGTGTTTAAAGTTCGATAACTATTGCTGCATAATCAAAACTACAGCATTGTTTTATGGATAATGTTAGACTTTAGCTTGAGGATGTACAAGAAACCAATAAAGCGAGTAAGCAAGAATTTTTGTACAAAAGTTTGTATCTGAAATTACTCAAAGGTAACATAAGAAGGGAGTAAAAAACGTAAATTAATGACCACATTCATTAAAGTGGTATTTAACTATCTCTATCCTAAAGGTAATCAGAAAACTCTTTGGAACCCTATTAAGCCTCAATTTTTTAAGACTTTCTCTATTGTTGAGGTTTTAATGCTTGTATGAGAAAAAGCTTCATCCACGACATGCCGTCTTATGATTTTGAAGGTTTCTAGTCACAGGGACTTCTGGAAATCAGGTCTTGGTCTCACCATTCGCACTTCCATCCGTGCATCGCCAGGATAATCACCCACTCAATCTTGTGACACGAAAAGCCCAGGGGAATGAGCCAGGGAGCATGGAAACCGCAGCCCGCTGTTCGGCGGCGAGGTCTCCGTGAGTCCCTGATAGATGAAAATCGTTAACCCCGCGCTCGCAGGAATGAGACCTTCTCCTCTGAAAGAATAACTCCTTCTCTCCACTCGACCAATTTCCATCCTCACACGCTCCTTACAAGATCCCGCCCTCGCTGTCACATTTCACAACCAGTCCCGCAAAGTGAGAGAGAGAGTCTTGTGTGTACGCAAGCGCCTATAAAACTACACACACACAAAACGTAACTACATACAGGCCTAAGTGTACCCGCACACATACGTATACGTACGTTTTATATACATTGTCTCATGTAACGAGTCGGACAAGTGAGCGCGTGCAGGGTATGCAATGGGAGTGAATGGGGTGGGCGGTTAGCACGCGGGAGAAGTGTGTCCGGGGATGCATTGACCGAACGGGAGAGAAAGTGGACGAACCAGTCGGGGGGTGGCGACGGGGAGAGGAACGAGTCGGCGAGTGGACCGGTCGCCGGCCGGGGAGCTGGATCACCCGCCTACCCGTCTGACCACTTCGGCGTGAATAAGGGTACCATTCGGGGGGAGAACGAGTATCCCGGCTGGCGGGCGGATGGGGAAGGGGTTCCCGGGAGAAAGAGAGAAATGCGGACGCTAGCGACGATGAGGAGGAGAAGGATATTCTTTACGAGAAGGGAAATAAGATGGAAGGAGAAGAAAGGTGAGGGAAGGGGGGGTTGGATAGGAAAACAAGGATGGTGACGTAATGCTTGTAGTGGTCGGTAGTAAATGCCGTCCGTAGTGGTCGGAACTTATATACGAGTTCTCCTTATGTGTACACCCTTCTCCTACTCCTCTTAGCTCGTCGTCGTCATCATCATCATCATCATGAGGACGGGGCTCCTCATAATAGACGAGGCAAACTTGTTCATCGACACGTTATGTGCTGTCTCACTCACACCCTCTCTCTCTCAATGACGTCCCGAAAAGGAGATCTTATGTAATGTGTCAGTTAAACTGCGAGCGCGTATTCGTGCAAGCGTTTAATGATGGGTTACGCACCGTGCGTTGAAACGCGTGCGATTTTGTAGTGACGAGCGCGACGAGCGACGAAATCGCGGCACAATGGGTTTAATCACGCGTGCCACACTTTACACAATGTGGCTTCACAGACTCTTTTAATTGTAACGGAGTGGACAGGGGCGCGATGGCTAAAAAGATGTGGTGATTGATAGAAAAAGCTATCGGTAAATGTTAAGTTTCGATGATACTAATGAGACCACACCTTTGGTTTTAAGTGGTGTGGAAACTTCACCTGTGATCATTAACGGGGAGAGATAATTAACATTAATAGAGAGATAATTAACGGGGTTTACTGGTTGACTAAATTATAATATGGAAATGAAAAGAAATAAAACAACCATGGTATGCGGAAGAAAGAAATATAAGTTAAACGTGGCACGACGAGGAGAAAAATTAGAAAAAATGGAATCGTTCAACTACCGCGAAAGAGTTATCACTTGGGATGGAAGAAGTATGAAGGATATTAATAGTAGAAGCGAAGCGAAGAATGCGTTCATGATGAAGAGACCACTTATATGCTCAATGAGGATGCAGTTAGAAACAAGGAAGCAGTATGTGAAAACATTCGTATGGAGAGTGGCACTCTATGGGTCGGAGACTTGGAGCATCGGTAAATCTGACCGGAATTATATAGAAGCCAATGAAACCTGGTGTTGGAGGGAAAAAGACACTGATAAATGAAGAATAAAAAAGTGTACAGATGAGCCGAAATCTGAAATTGCAGGCAAAGAGTATAAGGAGCGCAGTAAGACAAAGAAGACCCAGGTTGATTGCGCACACCCTGAGACATAATGCATTTGTCAAGAGCATAATCGAGGGAAAATAGAAGGGAAGCTTCCACGATGGAGACCAACGGATGAGTACATATAGGGCCAAATAAAGAGGGATATGGGAATAAAGAAATACCAGGATGTTATGGACTAAACAATGAAGGACTGCAGTTAAAAAATCGTAGGATTGAAAAAACATTGATTACGGGTCGGAATATCAGTAAGTCCATCATGCCTAAGTCCTCTCCTTATTTCGTCGAAAACTACTCCTAACCACTCCCTCCCTCTTCCAAACTTGCCAGCGTTCTACCCTCAATCACCTTCTTCCGCAGGCCCTCACCTCTCAATACCCCATCCATTCACATCTGCCACTTTTCCCGAATCTCTGCTATTTATTTCCTATCATTTCTATTAATGCTTCCGCATTCGTCTCCCTCGCAACATAGCTAGCTTGTTCCATTATTCGCCACATCTGCATCTCAAGTCTCCTATCCACGCCCTTCCACTTTTCGCAACTATTGATGGTATATATTTTCATAAGCCAAATAGTAACCTAAATACAGAATCCAACCACGGATGACTGCTATGTCGAGCCAATATGCCGACCAACATGCTGCCCAGAATTCCTGATGACCAGCCCAGTTTTGAGAGGATTTAGGAGACCTAGAGGTCGGTAACCTTAAGGTCCATCAAGAAAGCCACTAGTAAGGGAGAGGAAGGTTTCAAAACGCCGTAATTCATTACACGGATATTGCTTAAGTACATGTAAGGGCTAACTCATTGGGGGTACAGCAGATAGGGCTACTGTCTCTGCATTAAAAATACTATAACATTGTACCTGAGTCTATTTTTATAAAAAAATGTTTATTATGTTAATTAGGGAATTAAAATAAACTGCCATCATCGACTAGATGAGACGCCGTTTTCGCGGCAAAAATTTTGAGCCTATGTAATTTGGAATTTGAAGAGTTATTACGCAGTGCATCATAGTCATAACAAAAAATAGCTGTTAATCCCATGTATCTCGGAATCAAGTTGTAATATAATTATGAACATTTACGCCACGCCCTTATTCCATGTGTATACTGCTGCCGCTTGCAGTAATGGTGTATTAAAAGTAGGAGCTGCACCTACTTTACCGACCCTTATCAAGTTGATTCGCCGATAGCAGAAAACTATTCAGAGAAGTGAGGTGGAGGTATGCCATCGCTGGATGACTGCTGTTGCCAAGGATATCGGATATCATCGGCTGGCTCTGAATTGTGCATCTGAGTCTACGCTCCGGCACACAGATTTTTTCAGGGTGATGGCCGCTGAGTAATAAAACTTTTGAAAACTTGATGCGATTGGAATGCAAAAATTTATAGTGAACTGCCACAGCCTCAAAAATCACGGAATTTGATCTAATTTCAATGCATTTGAGATATTTTCCTGTATTCGAGCGCGAAGAACACAAAACGACTGAAATTTAAAACCTTTTTAAATTTAAACTTTAGAATCGGCGGACCGAAGCACTCAAGCATAGCTGACCGTCGATTCTGAGCTTGCCTTGGATTGGCATAGACATTACAGGCTTAGGTTAGAAACGACAAAAAATCGATACGAGGAAAGAATGCATTTCAAAAACCATGGTCTCGTTAGGGTAGTTAAGTCGGTATAGTGTGCTGGGCTGTGGAACGGATGGATTCATGTTCTGTTCTGGTAGAGGCTTATTTCGATATCCTCACTTAGGAAGTGGAATGTGAGATTTTCTTTCTTTGGAAACTGCGGGCAGCAGAGGAAATGTATCTGACCCTTCATATCTGAATAATTGACTTTGACTAAAATGCAATTTTTTCCGCGTATGGATAGGGATAGCTATGATGGAAGCCGACAATAATGTTAGTGATAACAATAGGCATGTATCGGCATCGTTTGTATATTTTTCTGTTATTTAATTTTCAATTTTTAATTATTGGGCGGTATGCTAATTAATGTATTTTTGCGTCCGTAATTTGTCATTAATGTTTTTCATGCCTGCATTAATTAACATAAGTCCCTTCCACGCTCGTTACTTAGTTTGGCATTAGAGTACATTTTTTCAAAACACGTAATAACAGTATAATAGTGTGTTTCACTGTTAATGCATTCTTCGTGAGGAATCATCCCATTCAACATACCCCTGAGGTGGCGTCCAGGTTACCATGTAGATGCAGACAAAATTCACAAAGAATGACAAACTTAAGGTTAATCCCCGAGGCCTGATTTTATGGGTAACTAAATATTATATCGGCGCAACAACTGATGTGGATACGCTGGACACAATAAATTATATTTGCGTTACCTAACTGACAGTATGACGTTCTTTATAAAACTCGGAAGCACAAACAAGCTCACATTAGCGTTAGAGCTTCGCAATCTAATTGTTCATGCCAACCGTATCAAGGGTCTGACACTCGCATTACTCCAATTGTTATACATTTCACACAGAGCACTCTAGCGGTCAGGCGCTAACTATCAGAGCGACAGGTATACTCTTTAATTGAATATCTGGCAGATTTAAGTGGGAAATTACCTATGTATTTCTCAGGGGAAACTTAAAAAGGTAATTGTATAATCAATTCTGCATCCTGAAAAATTCTGGAACTAGATTGCAGCGCGAATAATGCCGTCCAGTCCTTCTCTTGGCGTTATTGCAGTGTACTTTCTCGGCCATCTTATTTGTTTACTTACGGTTGCGATGGCGATGTCTCGTGTGGTCCCAGGCGTATTTTAAATGTATGCTGATATACGTCTTACAACAAAAGGAATAACTACAGCATTTTTCACAAAAAATAATTGAATTATGGGAAAAACATACGATCTTTATCTTTTTCACGCATACTTATTTTTCCATTTGCGCCTGAAATAATGGGCGCTAGTAGTAATCCATACGGGATATCGCAATTCCGTCAGACCCTTGAACCGTATATTATAAAACCGACCCTCAGTGACGCTGCTCATATAAGTGCTCACTTAACCGCTGCGTCTGATTCTAGAAGAACGAAATGAAAATGACTTTGATCCATAAATAATAATTACGACTATTGAATTGACGGCAGAGTTTTAGTACAGATTATTATTTTAAATTACACGGTAAGTTTTGAGCTTAGCGCTAACGGTAGTACAAGATACACTAAGACCAACCTAGTGGTTGGAGACCAACCTCGGAAGCTCTTTATGTCTTTAGCTATATTCGCTGCTTAAGTAACCCTCAGATGATAGAAATAATATCCCTGAGTAAATGGATCCCAATAGTTCCCAAGGAAAATAATGAAAATGCATCATTACTTTTAGAGGTTGGTTGGTTTAGCTGGCGATAATATAATTTCATTTAACCTTTGAAATGATCATGAGTTTAAGTCATTTGCAGCCTCACGACAGTGGAACAGACTCTGCGCAAAGTAATATTCGTTTCTCCTACCCATCTACAAGTCTGGCATGGAAATTTGAACCCATAAGCTCTTCCACTCTGTCGAGGTAACTTCCCATTTCATTGTCCATTAAAAATAGAGAAAATCTAATGAAAGTCAGCCTAAGCCTAGTTTAGAAATATTTGAGCTGATCGATAAGTGTTTCATTTCAGTACCTTTTTGGAAATCGAAGCAATGATGCACATGTATTGTGAGACGTAATGAGAGCGAGGCGTAGAGGCAGCAGGGGATAGTCTCGAGATCTCATTGTTTTTGGAGGTTCTCATGATAACGACAAATCTTTAGTAGAATGCGCGCGACTCTCCTCGATTCATGTCTTAAATAAGACCTTAATATAAAGGTTTTATTTAAAAAAATATATAAAATATAAACTTAATTTCCACATATAATTTCGACGCCGGTCATGTCATATGTAAACCTTTATGTTACAAAGTTATGCCGAAACATGTGACAGCGCCATAAAAATAAATTATAAAATGCTACAGATGTGAAGCTCATAAACATTTTTTTGTATATTACCGATTATTTCCCAGTATCACTAGTCTGTCAAGGAAGTTTTAGACGGATCGTTTCAATTCTGCTTTCCCTAATCCAAACGTCCCTTACCTCACACCTCTCATAGCTTCATCTAACTTTACCTCCTGCATTCCATCATCCTGCCTATCGTGTATCTTTCTTTATCATTCTCGCTCGGCCAGCATTCTACCATACTCAACGACCTTCAATATCCCATCTTTTCAGATTACCTCCTTTTCACTCCCTTTCTTTGACTCCTCAAGTGACTTCATTTCCACCGCTAGCATTATCTTTAAGGCAGCATAAAAAACAAGAACTGTAATTTCATAGCAAATCTATATTATTTGTTGCAGTCTTTACCTATACTTTAAAGATTGCGAAAATATATTTTGTAACAAATAGACCTTGACATCTTCTGCCCTAAATATAAGATTGAATTGCTGAATAATATGGAAAAATATTTCAATAAGGACTAATTCAACCTCATAAAAATAATTTTGTTCCTTAAATAAAATATGTTAATGAACTAATCAAATTATTTAACCAAAAGTTAGTTTTATCGAGTAAAAAACTTAATAAAGAAGTAAAACTCATCATATGGCCCTGAGTGGAAAAACAGCTATGCCCGTTTAGTTGCAAATTCAAAAATGTAATCACAATATTTACTAAAAAGCTCAAACACCAATAGGATAAAGTTGCGTAAATAAACACCTCTAGACAAAAACATGGTAACGTCGATTACATGAGCTGAGGGCATGGCAACGACTAATTAGTGGACCAACGATAGCATTATTCGAAGAATGAAGAACATTCGATTGATAAAATATGCAAAGTATACCTTCATTTGCATTATAAAAATCCTAAACGTATGAAAAATGCAAAAACACATGCAGGAAAACGACTCCGTCTAAAATTTAAAAAAATCTCGTTTTCCGGCCATTTTGTCGAAAGACGGCAGAATCATAAAGAATTTTACATACCATCAAGTCTTAATGGACATTTGATTTAAGAAATGTTCAAAATTATTTCAAATACATAATATGGAAGAAATTACACTTCAACTTTTATTTATTGAGGTAATCCATTGAAACTTATGAGCAAAAATCACCACAGAGTACTTCATCCATGACTTTACCACTGAGAAGGTTATAATTAACAGGTCAATGTAAGTACGAGTAAAAAAATGAATGGTGTGATTAAATAACTACTTCGTGTATTTTAAAAAGAATATGCTACCACATTTTCACTTTGAAGAATAAGGAAAGTATTTAACAGGCGATGAAATTTTGAAAATAATATACGTAGTTCATAGAATATATACTTGTCAACTCAAAAAACTTATTGAATAAGTAATCACTAATCAGCCTTGGCCATTGTCGGATTTTCTGATACACCGAGATGATGGAGAGAAGTTCAAGAGGAATCGTTCTATTTTCAATGCCAGTGCTCTCTAGCATCTCTATATTCGGTCTTCGGCTAGGCAAAAAGCCTAGACCTACAGGTCTGAGTCTAAGAAAATTCCATATAGGACTTCCTAAATTGTAAGTGTATTTTATTTTCCACAAATTAATCACAATAATAAAAGTTCGATTTTTCTGAAAACCAGTCGATTAAGTTTGCTAATGTCCCCTCTTCTCACATTATATTTTTTTGACATTTATAATTCATTACGCCTAAGTTCTAGAATAAATTAAAACCAAACTTATTCCAAACTATGTCAATTAAAGCCCGGTGAAAAAAAAACTTTGAGCAAGTATATAGCGCAGAAGAATAGGTTACTGGGATATGGAACTCTACGAAATTAGAATGTGCAAAGAATGACGGGGAAGATATCTTTTCTATCATAAACACTTATAAAGTTTAAATAACTGCAAGATTATCACCAGCCAACAATATGAAGATTGGTTTGCTGCAGATCTCCGCTCCACTCTCTTATTACCCGACCGCTTCATTCCCACATAATCTTTCACTTTGACGTGCTTCATAATTTGTCAGATGCATTCCATTCTTGGTCTTTCCCAGTCTTCTTCCCACCTACTCCTCTTTCTGTTATTGTTTTCAGCAAGCTTTTGTGTCGCAAAATGTGTCCAATAAGTTTGTCTTCTTCTTCTTAGGGATTTCGTTATGCTTCTTTTCTCTCCAACTCTTCGTAGGATTTCTTTGTAGGTGACTCTCTCCGTCCATTAAATCCTCATCGTTCTCCGAAAACACTACATCTCCAATCTCATTTGCTCTGCAGCTCTTAATATCCAGGTTTTACTACCATAGAAAATCATGCACCAAATGTACATCTTAACAAAGTGTTCCTTACTTCCAGGCTTGAGTTACTAGCTGTCAGCAGACTTCTCTTATGGTAGAATGCCTTCTTTGCTTGGGCTATCACGCACACAATATCTTTCGTTCTTCTTCAATCGATGGTGATACTGCTTCCAAGATAGCAAAATTCTTCCATTGGCACAATTATTTGCTGTCCAAATTAGACGGTGATTTTACCATCTTGAATTCATCAACAAACCAGAGTCTTGGTTTTCTTAACATCAGTCTTTAAGTTTTATTTCTTCGTAGTTTTGTCCTGTTCATTCAGTTCAGAACTGCAAGACACCAAGTGAGTATACTATTACTCCTAAATTAAATGAAACGCATTATTTCTTTCACGGAGCATGGACTTAAAATCAATATTACAAAGTGTTCCTTCACTTGAAATTCCTGATACGGAAGCAATTACGTCATGCACAAAGAAAGACTTCATTCGTTTTGAAAGTCAGGATGTAAGTCTTCGTTTCCTATTTTTATATGAAATAAACAAGCTCTCCTTCTGTAGAGGACATCCGTAAACTAGCTTGATTGGAGGCTCTTACTTCACCTTAATAAGTGGAGATAACACGAATAGAATCATTTATTGATCTCCGCAGCGACACACAGGGACGAAGTAAAATCAAATTACTCTGTGAATGAATCTCTTAAAAAATATTACTCGCCTCTGTAATTGAATGCCCTTTTTTTAGAAGCGTAAAATCCTCTTTTTTTAAGGGTTCATTAATAGAATACTCTACGACGGCGCATATGCCGTAATTCACTTTTCTCGGCAATGCAATGACAGACTGCGGTGCTATTCGTTCGCTTTTCGGAACAAATCAAGAGAAGGTGCGAATATTCCAGAAAGGATACCTACGTATTTAGTCGTACGGAAAAAATATCAAAACAAAGAATATGGTATTTTGGATAAGATATCCACATCGGATAGTCACATTACTTCGTATTAAATAAGAAAGAAGCTTCTTCTAAGCGCAGAGGGCGTATTTAGATTTAAGAATAAAAGTAAAAATGTGGATGCATGAGATGGAAACATTGTAGATATGGTTCTCTATCACATTTCAACAGTATTAACTATAGTTTATACAAATCAAATAATTTCCAGACGTAAATACCGCAATTATATTGAATATGGAATGCAAACAGGCTAGGTGGCCGAGTCGTAGTTCGTGACGAGAGAGATCGATTGACGAATCGGAATTTAAGAGTTCTGGCGTTCGACATTTATGATAAAAATTAGTTACGAGTGGTGGATTATAGGAATGCATCAATAATTAGTTTTTAAGTAAAGAGAATGTTTTACAGAGTGGAATAATGAAGATTAGCATTCCGAAAGATTTTCATCCGGTTAGACAGCATAGAGTAGGGCATGATTTAAAAAAATGACTACCGTCATTTTGTAGGACTACGATTAATTGTTATGCTTAATGAAACACCGAGTACCTACAATAACGTTGTACGCATGTGGACAGCAGCACTAGAGGTTGTCTGCTTTACCCCTGGTGGATTGTGTTCCATTTTCAATACGTGCTTTACACTCGAGTTTAATCGTCAATAATCATAGAATTTGCATATTTTCTTTCAAACTATACAATACAAGCAATGTAATTCAAACAATAGACAACCCAAAAGAATATTCCACCACGGTCTCTTAAGTAACGCTAATTTTTAACTTAATTTTCTCAATTATTCCGTCAGGTTTCTTTTAAAAGGTCATGGCTAACCCTTGGTTAAAATCAAGGGCAATACGCAGCCTTAATCATTCAGTTAGTTATAACCTTGCTCAATTCCTTTAATTTAATAAATAAAACTTTTTTATTCGTTTACCTTCAAGTTGTAAAAACAAGTATTACAAAGAATGGCTTGTTTTGATCTGAAACTACCTATCTATTTTGCTTGCATACATACATGCAGGTATATTATAAAGAGGAATTTAAATTTTGATGCCTTAATTAGTCAACGGCGAAGAAGTAGCCTTGTGAAAGCCAATTCATATAAATATTTAAAGCCTTCAATTGCATAAGGAATAACAACAAAGGTTTATAATAAAGGTTTGACTTACATGTTAATATTGTGCATTTACATAACCTATTATAGTGCCCGTTTGAACAATTCACTTTACCTTACGGTTAATGCATGGAACTTGGCATTGAGTATTGAGTAATATTTCAAGTGTGAAGTAATTTGCATTTTAATTAAAAACATGACAAGTAATCAATTTCATGCGAAATTCAAAATTTCATTGCTTTTGAGCTTATTTGACTGATATAAATAATTATATTATTAAATATATTAATAATTGCCTCCATTATCTAAACCACACACGTTCTATTGTAATGCATTCCGCATGCGATGTGTATATAATATCAAAGATGAAATTAAGCCTAATATAGTTAGTGAATTTAAAAAAAATATCTTAGCAGGACTTCGATTTATATGCTAAGGCCCATTCGCATGAGCTGAAAATGTTTTTAGTTTTTGAAAAGAAATTCATAATCTCAAGTTCCTGTTGGCTATTAACCTTTTTCATTCCTTCATTGTGGAAAATGCTTCTTTTGTAAATTATATAGCCTTGGGATTCTGATACCACTCCGTTTTATTTTCTGATGAAATGGCATCCTTGAAATTAGTCTGTCCTTGTTGTAGTCTAACGAATAACATTTGAAAATTTTATTTACTCATATAAATGAAATATCATGTAGCGTATTTAATTTTCAGTGGCTAAAATTTAAAATAGTCCTTCTAGGGGGAGAATATAATTTGGTGGTACCAATTTGATATGGAGCCGCATGATCTATCTTATTGATATTTTAAAATGATTCTGCAGTAACTATATTCCTCTTGTGTTTCGACTAGTCTGTGACCATTAGTTTCCAATCCCATATGTAATGTCTAGCCATTGTTTTTACGACATTTTGGTATTTTATATTTTATGCTTATGTGTTTTGTATTACGCGAAGAAAACGACGCAAACGACGCGGGGATTTTTAGGAAGGAAAAGTAAGATATGGAACATTGATTAAGACATAAAATATTGTGCTCAGTATACCTGGACGGGGAGCTATGGGGAATGTGGATTAGTAAATGGTGTGATTTTGAAAATTGTGATTGAAAGAAAACTCTGCTCTAAAGAATGGAAAATGGAGGAAGTAGGTTTAGAAATAGACCAAGGAAGTGTATAATATCAGTAGTTAATGAAATTTTTGAATGTGGGAAAGTGTCGAGAGTCATCTTTATAGGTTGACAGTAACTCCAATCTTAGTAAGGATTGCCAAGAGCACAACGCTGAAGGGAAAACAGGCTGTGCACCTTGGAGATGACACCGGCTTATTGCTTGGCTTTTTGAGAAATCATCAGCACACGGATGGCAGAATCACCCGGGTTCGGCTACAAAAAATTTCTTTATTCAATGAATCAATCACTAGGTGAACTTTTTTACGAGCATTCATGTCAATTCGTATGCACACAAATGAAAATCCATCTAGAAAAATTTACACTCTGCAGTATTTCAGGACATTTTCTAGAGCGGGGTCAAGTTTCATAGCGTAGACATGCACAGTTAAAACGATTTAGTATTTTCTTATTTATAAAAATTTCCTGCCTCGCAGTATAAACTAGTCTTGTTCGGTGAAAATGATTGTGCAACTCTAAACAGACATATTTGTCTCCGTACACCATATTTAACAAGGGTGAATGCTTGAAACATAATGCTTTGATAGTTAATTGTTGAATTTGAATCCATGCAAGTTTTATGTAAAATTAATTAGCCTAGAGGCCTCGTCTTATTTCTTAATTTCCTGATATCTCTTCAATTATTGCAAATTAATGCTGGGAGTTCAATTTCAGTACTTAATTTCAAGATAAAGAAGAACAACCTCGGAAAAAGAAAAGCAGGATAAAATATTAAACATTTTATACTGACGACTGTTAATATCAATCGGATAATTGTAAATATATAGAAAATGTAGGGTAATCATGTCCGATAGTAATATTCGAGCACTCAGACCTATTAATAAGCATTAACGAATAGTATTTTTGGAAAACAGTTGGTGTCTGGTGTGGCATAAATTAATAGAATCGAAATACGTGGAAATCCTTCATAATCAAATAGTATTTTCTCTTAAGTCATTTTATCAATTCGTTCAATATCATATTTAAGAACTGGTCACATTTCTCTTGAATGAATGTTAATGGAACACAAACAAGTACGAAGTTAAATATCAAAATTTTTTTTAAAAAGTCAACTCATTTTCTAACCCAAACTCTTTTTAATTTATAATTGAACTGCAAATATGAAATATTATCACGACACAGAATTATTACGCAAAACTTGATTTGAGCGTATAGCAAGTAGCATGTCTTTTATTTGTATTACTGGCACTATTTCTTTGTGTTGTGGCCTAAGTCCCTAAAGTCATAAAAATTAATTTATTTATTCATGAAATAATTAATTTGAATCATAAAATATCAAGTCAAATTTATATGTTTTCAATTTTCATGACTATTAATGAGATTCTCCATCAAATTAATGCTATTAAAGTGGAAAACACCAATTGAATATTAAATAACCTAATGCCGGTGCCATCATAAATATGTACAATTTTACGGAAATATTTGCCCCGAGATCCTTGACGTATTCTGGTAATTCCCTGGTTAAGTATCCACATTCAAGGAATGTAACAAAAGTTTGGTCACGAATAAAGTAGGTATGTATCCTCCCCCCTATCCTACCCCCTAAATAATCTACATCGTAGTTTAAATATATGTAAAAGGTTATTGCAAAATACAGAACGGAACGCTGCAAACATTTTACAGTTGCTTCAACTACTGCGCTCATTAAACATTTTTTTAATATTTCTAATAAAGGGTTAGATCGAACATAAAGCTTAACAAATGCTAAACAAAAGACAGGAAGTTACCACTGCCAAAAGTATCTTCCGATTGGATGATTCATTTTTTAATTTAAAATGCATTAGCAAACAGTTTCTACTTCTTAAGACGTATCTTATGACGATAATGTTACTTCCTAACATACTTGAAAATAAAACTTAACGTTTGCTTTATATTTTTAAGATTAAGTAAGTAATGCTACTACTTAATCTTCAATTAATGCAATCAATTCAATTAATGTAATGCTACTACTTAATCTTCAATTAATCAATGGTTAATTAAGTAAGTAATGTAAGAAAAAACTACATTTTTATGCAATATATGAAATTGTAGCAATGACTGAGCATATAGAGAAAAATATTATTTTTGAGGAACGTTTCAAATAAACTGCAACGCAATCAAAGTTTATTTTTGTTGCCCAAAAACGGATTCAAAATATTGTACGCATGGCCATGAATACATAGCTGTATTTGTTTACTAGTTACCTTAGTTCAAACATGCCCTGTAAAGTTAGAGTAATTTCTTCATCACAGCATCAACATTATTTATTAAGTCGTAATGTAAACTATCTCTAAGGCATTTCAGAACTGCCTGCTTGACACTGCTATGTTATTTAGATGCTAATATTGGTTAGAATGGGTTAATCATTTCAGATGCCGCCTGTGTCATTATCTTTGCGTTTACTGGTGACCGGAGGGTACACAACTCGACTACAGTTCTGAGTAGGTTGCTGGAGCGCGAAGTTTTTTCACTTGCGCAGGGTAGTCACACGCTCTTACCCATCACGCATCGTGAATACTCTAAAATTACAAAAAATGGTCATCGATACCAAAGAACCGTGGCGTTTTATTACACGGTCAGTATAAAAATTTCACTCGATTAAACAGCAAACGTATAAGAAACGGAATTCAGATAAGTAGGATAGGTGGATCAATTTCATTCAAATAATTTGAAAAAAGCATCTGGCAGATGTATTATTCGAGAAACAGAGACAATCATCGTATTTATTATTTTCTTAAAAAAGTAATGTAAGTGGCGATCGGAGGCCTTATACGTAAAATAGTAAGAAGAAGGCTGTACTCCAGCCGGTATTACTGACTTGATGGACACCGGCTGGGAGCCTTAGGATACACCTTAGAATATGTTGTTTAGAATTCTGTATCGTTATTGTATGCTCGCTATGCTATTGCTATGAAGCATTTTCAAATAATTTTTAGTATCTATAAAAAAATCACAATGACATAAATGACGAAGCATATTTGAAAGTGCATGTCCCGAGGAAGCAATACCCAACTCGAAGCAGCAACTAATGCTGCGAATTAGGATATAATTTATCCAAATATCGAGATAAGGTTTCACCATACGGTTGTTTAGTTGCTGTGCGCAGTAATAAGCCACCAAAAAGGTCAAAGATTGCTAAAGCAAATCATAAGAACCCCGTAAAACAGCAAAGTAAAACGATAAAAGCACTGCATCATCATCGGCACTATACTTACGCTCACCGTGATCCAAAATACAAACATTGTACAATTCCACACTTATTTATTTACTTGACCTATGGTGCCTAGAGAATGACGCTATATACCACTAAATTAATTCGGTAATTGAACAAATGAGTGTGGAATCATACCAAGTGAACGCTTTGCACCATGATGAAAATCGGAAAGTTACATAAATAAACGCCTGAGTTTATCCATTACATCGACCCTGCATCGAAATCCCGTCTTTGATAGGCACACCGAACTGTAACTGAACTGTAAACACGGCCCTCCGAGAGAAAATCGCTCACATCAGCCTCTTTAGAGTGTCTATCCCAGCAAAAGACGGGCAGACAAGAAAGATACAAAGGTTATCAACGGTTATGTTTGCAAAACTCTCACCACCGCCTTTATCAACCCACATGTCTACAAGATGAAGGTTAGGCGGTTGCAAAGGGTAAGGCGACCTTCATATGTTTCGGTGTAAGGAGAAAAGGGTCTGAAGGTTTTCCGCGAGATAAGGTGGCGACGATGGTGTGGAATCAAGAGACGACGACCCTGACTGCAAGGGAGAGGCAGGTGGGAAGAATACCAACCTTTTTACATTCGTGTGGAGTAAGAACAAGGATGATGGCGGGGGCGTGAACTCAAGCGGGGGGGGAGGGTACGCTCGCGACCTTGCACGCGTCTGTGTGGGTAGGCGAAGCTCTCTCAACACCTTGGGCGCCTTAATGCAACGAGGAGAGGAGAAGGAGTGCGAAAGGTGGAGAGATAGGGGGATACCCAAGTCCCCCCTCCAGACGTCGGCGATCCCTGTTCTGGAGGGCGAGGTCAGGAGAAGCCCGCGGAAGCCATCGACCTCAGAAAGAGAAAGGAGGACAGGAGAAATTAGACGGGAGGGTGGGGTGACCCGACCAGAGTTAATGGGCGGAGAGGAGAGAGAAGAGGGGAGAAATGGGGGGGAGAAGTGAGTGAGTGAAAGCGCATTACCGGTCTAGGAAGGCGAGGCGGGGAGAGAGAAAGTGTAAGGTGCAAGGCTACCACTACATGCTCCGTACGACCGCAAATCAAGTTCTGCGCCGACGGAGGAGAGGACGCGTGCTAAGGAGAGGGAGGAGTCATTCTCCCCTTAGCGGGAAGGAAAGTGTCAAAAGGGGGAGGCGGGGTGGGTGAGGAGCGAAGGAGGAGTTTGGGAAAGGAAACACCGAATCTGGTTTCTCACTCCTTATCCCCTTCCCCCACACCGCGTCTCGCCAGTTACGCAAGGTCCCGACCCTCTCAATATCCTCCTCGTGTTTATACACACACACCCTCTCGCCTATACATATATATGTAAGAGAGAGACACCACCCCTTGAAGGAAAGGGTTTTATTAATGGGAAGACGTTTCGCGTGGGAGGAGAGCGACTGAAGAGGCTGGAGTCTCGGTGAACCTCAGCGGGTCCACACACGATGTCTCTCCCCTCGGGACGGGCGCTTCTCGGAGCGGGCGAGGGTTGAGGGTGTTGCCGGGCCGCCCGCCCGCCGATCTCCCTTGCCTCGCGCAGCAGGGGCGGCCGATGGGAGTGCCGGTAGCCGGGCACTCCCGAGCGTTTCGCGGTGGCGAGCCGACAGCGATGGCCCCGCCTCTTCGGCGCAATTGGCACTTCAAGGTGTGGCCGCGAGCAAATGCAATTGACTCGAATTCTCGCACCTCAGCATCAAACAGCGCGCAAATAACAGCTTTTTAATTAGAAAAGGCCATATCTAACAGTTTTGCGTCAACATCATTTCATTTGCAACATTTATGGACTTGATGCGACTTACAGAAATCTTATGCATAATTTAAAATTCTTAACTAAATACTTGCGAACAAGAGACGCTCGGGTATGCTGATTATTTGGTTAGTTCCATCTAGATATTGAGCTAGCATCGAAGGCGTCGCTTTGTGTAATATTATTACCTTCACAATAAAGAATGGAAAACTGAAGAGTATATAATCCACACTATATAAAGAAACCTTTTTCTAAAAAAAAGGTTCTCTTTCTTTCATTAAATAGTGTAAATCGTATACTCTGAGTTATTTCATATTTTAATTCTTTATTATGTAGATATTGAGTTCACTAATACGTCCTTGCAGGATTGTATCATCATTTACTTCTACCATTTATTCCCTGGAGCGGTTTTTGTATGAAAAATCAACTCTAGCGCAGGGCAATACTTACGGCACGCTAATCTCGCTCAAGAGTAGCTTGGGTTGCCTAACTTACGAATACATTAAACTCTTTTTAAAGTGATCTATTTTCTTGTTATGTTCTTTGATATGTCCTTCTAGCTCCCGTAGGGCATTCTACTATTTGGGCGAAAATATCACGCAGATGGCAAAAGTGTTATTTGGTTTTGAAAATATCGTACGGCAAAAGCGTCTAACGGCTAGCTTGGAGGTTACTATTTCTATGTGCAATTAATATTAAAGCCATTACGTTCCAATCTTAGTTTTTTTCATTCTCGACTTGCTTTAGCATTTAGATAAGACAGACTCTAGTTATTAAAATTGTATCGTTAATAACTACAACTTTATAAATGAGAATTAATCAAAATCAGAATAAAACCTATTGCCATTGCACGTACTTGTAAAGCCGTCTTAACTCCTCAATAGAAATACAGTAATCACATATATAAAATACTCTGCGATTGGCGGTCTTTAATGCAGTGCTTCAAGTAGCGACTCACATTGAAGTGTTTCACAGGGTAAAAAAAATAAATACATATCAATGTACTATTATTAAAATGTTTCACATCCAAAATTAATGCGCTGTGATTTCAAAAAATAAGTTAAGAGTGACTGTCAACCCAGCTGAGCGTGTAATTCTCTAAAGGTTGTCTTAACGAGTAACTGTGCTGCACACTCTGATGCACTGATGGATTTGCAGTGAGAATAAGAACGCCGTGTGAAGGAAGATGTGCTGCTATGACCGCGCATGTGCATAAACGAGTGATATAAAAATAATTCCTGCTCTGATACCCTGCCCGAGCTTTTGCAATTTCTCTACAACAAAATGAGCAATGAAGTGCCTCGTGAAAAATTGTTTTAATAAAATGCAAAGAGTTTTTACCATATCCTTTGCATTTCCATGACAAAATAGCGTAATTAATTCTTTTTCCGGGCCTACGCCTTATTGTCACGGAATATGCACTGACTATTAAAACTACGGTCAAATAAGCACGTGACCCCTACACATCACACGCTTATTATAAGTACGTACCTAAACCCCTGCCACCTTATATGCGTAAACCAACTCTTGACCTCTCTGTCACATGTCCCCTCAAGTTTGAATAAAATCCGCGATGGAATACATCAGGAAAACACACACAGTTGTAAAATCATGGAAACATGACGAAATGAATATTTTTAAAAAGATTTTCTACGCCTACTCCGAGGTTTCGCCGCACGCGGTTACGCAAACTACTGGACCAGGTCTAATGAATCCCCGACGTGCCGGTCCCCGATCGATGAGCCAGAAGTGAGCGAGGCACGGTTCACCCTCTTTGTTACTCACAGGGAAGCCGCAGTGTATCCCAAATAATGAGTGTAGCCCAAGAAGACGTTTTCATCATTTAAGTGGTCTGCATCTAAACCGATGTTTAAAACTTAATAGTTCAATTCTAACTTATCGCATTTCTTCCTTCGCATATTTTGGCATTGCAGAAACCCCCATACAACAACCAACCGCGCTTAAAGTAGATGGGAGGAAAATATACGAACCTACAGCTTACGATTTCATGTAGTTGCTGTTGCTACAGGACTTTTAAAAGAATTTTTAAATTTATAAACGAAAAATTTCAAAGAATTGCGTAAAATGATCCAACGTGTCGGGTTATGCGGCATCCGCCTAACGCTTGACATATACTAGGGTTCATTCAACTGGTATGAGAAAGAAATGCAGTAAAATTGTGCATTATAATATTTCTCCATGAACGGGAGCTAATATACTCAATGAACCAACAGTCATTAAAAATCATCTTCATTTAATATTTTGCCTACTTATTTTCACCAACCCAATGAACATTCCTATGGTTTATACTATATCTGCATTGTGCATTGTATCCAGTCACTTGGAAAAGAGGCAAAATGTATACTATTTTCTTTGCTATCGACATCAAAATACGCAAAAATACAATGGTGGTCCTTAATCTAATCTAATATTACCTACTGAAAAACTACACCTAGTTTAGTACGAATAAGTATCACTCAATTTATCACAATTAACTAGGGCTTTAAACAAAAGAACTACTAACTCAAATGTCAATTATCAGTATTTATCATTTATCATCTTTGTTTTCATGTTAAAATATATTATTTTACCATCAATATCCCACAAGAGTTTATCCCAGAAGAGTAAACACTTTCTTTTACCATAAAAATTTGGCATTGCACTTGCCATCAAACTGATTTCCACTAACTTAATTTCTGATGACTTATTTTCTTCCATTGCGATGCTTCCGTAAATGGAATTTCCTTTAAACATTGTGCACTTTTCAGTCAGGAATTATGTGAGGTACAGAGTAAATTCATAGGTACCACACCTGGTATAGTTCATTAATTTTTGTTTGGCTGCAGCACATATTGGCTACTAAACCTCAGCGACACTTATGTCTATAGTAACCAGATCTCTGAAATAATCATTTATAAAATAAGTGTTAGCACAAAATTAATTAAAAATAAACAAAATTAATTTTGTAAAACAACAATCATGTACATTATACTTTGTGCAGTCCGTAAAAGTAGCAAACTGCTGTAACTAGCAGCTCGTTCAAAATTTTTCCCATCGATAATATATGCCTAGTAGGGAAAGTAAAAATAAACTATTATAAAGATACAAAGCCATATATAATTATAAGCATTTCGTAATATAATAGGAAACCATAATGCTTCTGTGAAATTATGAGTCTCGATAAAGCCAATGATAGCAGAATTATACTCCAAGCTTCAGCAGAAGGCCAAATTATCTTATTTTCGCATGTTAATGCTTCTGCGATGTTATAACTGAACTTCTATATTTAACATATTTATTTGTGTTTCGATGCATCAATATTACACGTTACAAGATATTTTAAGAAGAGAGATTCCTAAAACGTACATTTTCATTCCAAAAAACGCACAATAACGCACTAGTGCAGAAAAATTCCATTGTAAGGGGATAAATTCAACTTATGTTAGAGCTGTAGACACATGAAATATGTTTTGAAAATATTTGCAACGAGGCCGTTCTATGGCCACCATAGGAGTTTTAACATTTGGACATGGGCGCATCTGATCTCGTGGAAATTTAACGCTAACGCTTACACCTCACTTGACATGAGATGTGTACCTGTTATGCCAGGAAACAGAAATTTGTCAAATGTGCTGTATTTGACACGAACTATAATTGTAAAAAATAAATATTCATAAAGTTTTCAAAGCAAAGATTAATATTTAAGACCTGGTTCCCGTCAATCACTTACTTTATCCAATGTCTTTGTATTTAATTTATTCTTGACAGAGTACCTACACGGGACTACATAAAAAATTTATTATTTACGATTGGCCCATTGCTGCCCATCAACGAGTGATTCTCATTCCATCCCACTCTGACGCCTTTGTGCGGTTTTCTCGACATTCCATAAAAAAACAGAGAAAGAAAATATTCCATTAACGATGCATGAGTCAAATAACAAAAAAACTGCGCCGTATCACGCATAGCATAGGTTGATATAAAAATAACACTCAGGCAGTGGAACAGTGTTCGAAGCATCGTTTATCCTCGAAAAGTAGTTAAATCCTTATACGGGTTTGATTATCATTGGATAAAATTCGTGCGAAAACATAGCAATCAATTAAGGATAGTTCAACTAGCATTCTTCAATGAAACCCATGAACTAGCTAATGAAGTTAGCATTGGTGAGTAGTATCACAACGATTGATGATGGCTTATCTACGCCACAGTCACTTATTCTGATTCTTAACTGACCTTAACTGATCTTTCATTAACCCTTGGAGGTATATTTTGGCGGCCAATTTGGTTTCATTTTTCAACTAAACTATATCTTGGAGTTAGGAAACATTTATAGATATTTCCATATTCAACAGGGAAATGGTAAATAGTTCTCTCAAGCACATTTTGAAGAAAAAGCACAGTGTTCGACCATATGCCCTTCAGAACCTACATTTTCAATGGTCCAATAGCGGTAACTGTCGTTTTCCTTTCCTTAAATTTACTACTGGGTAACGACATTACAATTTTTGAATGCTCAAGAATGATTAAATGAAGCCTAATAATTTATTTGCATTAATCATTTCCTTTTTATGAAGTTATTAGACGATGTCTTAACATTCAAATATGTATCTGAAATTCATAAGACTTTAGGCATATCAGTTTGATAACAAAAAATCAGAATATTATATTTCTGCTTATACTTCATAAGATATCAATGTTTCATAAAATACATGTTTTGTACATAAGTAAACCTCTCCCAAATGCCATCTCCAAGCTTTATAACATACTTTTTACCCCGAGTAACACGAATTCTTCGAGTCAAATAAGACAGTATATTATTGTACAAAAAATAATGCAGTCCAAATATTATTAAGAAATCTTATAATTACGTGTTATTTTCTCCCAAATACTTCAAGACCAAATTCTTGGATGAAAGGGATTTTACGTTAGTGACAAGGCAACGGCGAAGGTAGAATGAATCGATAGGTATCGGTTGTGTGTGATTGATACCTGAAGTACAGGAATCTCATCTCGAGGGCAAAGAATTGTCATTTAATTCCCGATCCATACTTAGATACTACATGGAGAATAACATGTTAAGCACGGGTTTTAGTGCATCGGAGGGGAAATCGGTTAAACCACGGTCCCCTTGTCGCCTTTCGTTACCGACCTACCTAACCTACCTAACATCGTTACCTAACACCGACGTTACCTAACACCGAGGCCAAGTTTCTTTCCACCATTCCTATAGTCCTCAATAATACTTTCCAGCCTTCCCACTTGCCATGAACAGTACAAATATCTTGTTTTCGGTCGCCTCCTCAAATAACTTACAAACCAATAATGTATCACCCTCATCACTGGCATTTATATGTCAATAACATTAGTTATACATGTCTTTCTGCCAACTCAAGTTTGCTTTTTCCTGTATTGATACATTTTGGGACCCCATAAAGTTTATAAACGACACACATATAGCAAAAAATGCGGAGTTATTAAGAAAAATCTGCTGGATCTATACTATGGATGTTTAAACCCATCGTAGCTTTTCGCCAAAACTAATTTCAGATAACCGACAACTTATATGCACATATAACTCTATTGCTGTAGAAACAATGGCTATCAAATAATTGCTAATATAAAAATAAATGTTAAATAAGCTACTATATAAACGGTGGCATATTAAAAATATACTCGTCTGAATTAACAATTGCTCCCCTTTGTTTTATTTTAAATGATTGGGAAAATTCTTACAATTAGTTAAATTTCGACACACTCCTTCAGTTTAAATGCGATATTGGTCTGTGTCTATCCTATGCTCTTTCGGTTAAGCATATTAATTTTACATTAAATGCGACGAAATAATTTCACTCATCTCATTCATCGTTATAACTACTTTGCATCTTGCAACTTCATTCTATGTTATTACCGTCAACTATAAGTTACTGGTGTGTTCTACATAACTGATCTTAAAAATGCTTATTGAAAAACGTCGAAAAGAAGAATTATCACTCATACGATAACCAGTCACTATAGAGCCTCATTTCCCTAAATTTTCCCATTAATACAATTAAAAACACCGTGATAAGGTTTAATATAAGGATTTACAAATTTAATTTACATGTGTTTTTAAATTTGGCTAGATAAATATTCCTTGGTGAAAATTAATTTTAAAAACCTGTTGTTTAGTGAGAACATTAACGGTCAAAAAACTATTCATACAAATTTTCAATCATTGTAATGATGTCGACAAAATAGCGGAAAATCTCAACACAAGCTTTTAACTTTATTTCGAACTGGGTTGTAGATACGTAATGAAATAAGGAGCTAAGTAAAAGTATGCCTGTTTAAAGAAATAAGTCTGATGCGGATGCATTTTTCTAATGGAATATAGAGCATATTTCCAAATTTTAAAAAAGTGCTACACCAGTGTATTTTTTTTCTATTGAATGATATTAAATTTGATTAACCACAAAATATTAAATGGCATAATAATTCACATTTATCGATGTAAACACTAAATTATAATAAATTCTGCCAGCAGCCTTAATATATCAGCAATGAAAACATTTAGGCGGCACATAGTATCTATCATTCTGGGTTGTAGGTTTTTGCGTCAGTAAAAAGCCAAACCCTTCTTTACCTGATTCTTCTGCTCTAAGCGTAGCGTGACCGCGGAACATAGAGCGAGCACCACGGGAAAGAATTGTTTCACCACGTTTTAATTTTCTTCTTCACACATTCCGACATTAATTACGCATATTTTTGAACTATGTATCGATGAAATTCATAAGCGGTGTTTCTATGAGAATTATATAGTGCAGTTTCAGGTCGACCAAAACGCTGTAAACGCTGCAGGCCGACCAAACGTCCGCTAGTAAACACGGTGAAGGTAATAAAAGTTGTCAACTAAAAAATGCTTCATATCACATATATTATATCATGTGAATGGCACAGGACTTCCTCCATCATCATAGAACCTTGGATAATATCATCAAACTGTGTTTTTTAATTAGAAAAAAGACATCAATTATTCGCGATAAATATAAAAAACGAATGTATTATATGAAAGAGTCTATAACATGAAAAGGAATCAGAGCGGAATACTGCATATTCTTCCCTCTTATTTGATGATATATGTGAACATAAGATGGTACTCACTAAAATTAATATTATATTATCACATTATGGATGAAAATACAATGAAAGTAGTGAAAAATAATATCTACATTCCAACAATCAACATTGTATTTTAGTACGAAAATTGATGTGCCTCTAACTTATCGGATATTATCGCTTCCATTGTGAGACAGAGTTCATTTTACTGCAGGAATTAAGAAAAATAAATATTCCTTCAAGATAATCAAACGAATAAAAATTTCTAAGAAATAGTTTTCGTTCATTATCATTCAAAAATGATGTAATAAGGCATAATTTCATTCGTAATCGAAATCAAAACTCTCCCAACTTGAGTAAATATAGGGTTGGGATACAGACATTTTTAATAGTTTCATTCTGCAAGCAATTAGATTTAAGCGCTACTTTCTAACTAAATTGGCTCCTAATTATATGGGAAGCAGTAATAATTTGTTCAATATAACATTCTACGTCGTATTTTTTCCTATAATCGGCAAACTAACAACGGCTAAGAAATCACAATGGGTTTATAAAGGTATTATGGTTTTAACACTCAAACAGCAAGAATTTTATATTCACAAATCAGTTAACAAACCAGGAAAGCCAATGCTTCCAATTTAGGAAAACCAACACAATTTTTAGTCGCCGTGGAACAACAAAGGCAATGTTGTATATGGTTTGATCAACCTCAGCTCAAATTAGTAACTTTATTTTATCAATTAAATAAAATAACGATATTGAACAACAAACATAGCGTAGTGGCCTCCAACTATAACCTCCAGCGGCATGTATAGACAGTATGCTCTTTCGCAAAATTAACCATAATAATTGGATGTCACAAATTAGATTTAAACGCTCAACATACATGTTAAGCCGCATAATACAGTTAGATGCGGGTCTCGATCAAAGCATTTCACAGCATAATTATGCTCGAATTTCGAGGACTCACTCTCACACCACTGACAAATCACCCCAACGATGCTACAAGCTATGATTTGGAAAAGCGACGGGTTTATCTTCAGTGGATTTTACGTATCGAGGAAATTTCCAAGTTATTCGATGAAAGAACTGAACTGGAATCCAATCAAGAAATGTACAAGGGATAAATTGGCTGTTATCTTTTTAATTGTATATTTTCGTAAACAATCTGTCATTATAAAAACAAAACGAGCGTTACATTGTTTTTCGGCTCCATTTAAAAAAAAATAACAAGAAAATGTAATTAAAAATTATTCTGAATCTGGAAGAATCACCCGTTAGCTAACCATCACCGACGCTTATTCCATAAAAAAGCCAATAAATCGAAATTACATCTGGGAATTAGCCCTTACGAGTTTCTTTTCAAGAAAAATATAATAATAAATTGGTAAACGAGAATATTTATTACCAATTAAAAATGCTGAAAGCAAGAACCAATTACATGGAGAGCTTAAGGTTTTTCTATTTCTGCCGGTAACTGTATCTCTGGGGCTCTTCAAAACCTTTCAATGAGTTTGATTTCAGGCAGTGAGATTTTTAAGAAAGGCATAAAGCCATATCGCAATTCAAATTCAAAAGTATTAGGCCTAAATGGTATCCTAAAAAAAAAATTAGAAATGCTATCCTCCAAAATCAAAAAAATGAGCATTGGATCCTCATGATGAACAGCACTCATAAGTAAAATGTTACATTTAATTCCAAATTCCAAAAATTGTAGAGAAAATATATTATTTGATGATGATGAGGTAATTTACCAAGAAATTACTACTATTAGATTGTGTAGCTCCTTAGCTCTGATTCTTCGACTCTTGAGGGGGGTTTGCACTCAATCTTTCAGCATGTATTCTACTCGTTCTGAAATCAATATAATAGATGTAATAACGAAGTTGGGGAGGATAAAGAAACAAAGCTGATGAAAATTACATAGGCGATACACCATAATCTCGAAACCGTCGTGGGTAAAACACATTAGAACCATTTTCGGGACTATATAAGAGAAATTGAGATGCTTCAAGCAAGTAGTGGGAAGGTTCTCGGACAAAAACTGAAAAAATTATGCTTCATCGCTGTAGTTATGCCTCATTTTAGGTACACCTAATGAATTTTGAGCCAATCTAGAAAGATTTAATTCATAAACTGAACCGAATACAAAGTGAGCCGCGCGTTTTCATAAAAACCTGCAGCTAACGAGCAAAAAGAGTAAAACTGCCGTCGGAAGGACTAAGAAGGGAGATAATTAGGACCTAAGTAGCACCTGCGACTAAAGTTACAGGAAATTTCGGGTCACACGACTTTTAACTTGACATGGCGATGTTATTTAACCCCGACACCACCTCTATAGAACATAAAAATAACACAGAACAAAAAATAAACACTTTCAGAAGGATACGTGTGAGAATTCCTTCTACCCACGCACCAATCACAGTTAAACAAATACATCTAGGGAGACTCTGATACACCAAAATTATTCCTTCCCGCCTCTACCAATGCCTTTCCTCTATTCTCTCCCATTTTGGTGTCTAGTACCTCCATCCACAAGCTATTGTGGTGACTTGCTGGGTAAAACTGCCTAGATATAAGTGAAAAATATCGTATAGAAATATTTTCAACTAGACATTAGAAGAATCACTTTATGCTAATTGTGATAAAACTTACTTTAATGAATTTCGGAGTAAATTGTTCATTTTTTCCATCTCTAACACAAAATACACGCTTCCGGGGAGTTGGAAATTAAGGTGTCACAAAAGGAATACGTTAATACAACGGTGAATAGCAGAATAAACCGGTACCGAATATCATCTCCGTCAAGCATTCGGCAATACACAATATAGATGAGTTGTAAGCATACGCTATGGAATTTAATCGATAACAGGAAACCCTGCCTTGATAGCGGAATGTCGATGTTTTATACAAGACTCGTTGATAGCTAATTACCCATTCCTGGAAAGATGATTGCAAAACTTAAAGATATTTTTTCAATAAAGACTTTTAAAAGACTTAAAAAGACAAATTAAAATAAGCACATCAAATTATTGGCACCTTACTTAATGAAAAAACGCACTGGAAAACCTAATTTTCTGAATAGAACGGAGAAAGCCGAAGATTTGTATTACATAAACAAACTATTCCCGAAAAAAACTCCGGAAATCCAAGGCAATTATTTGATTTCTGAAACTAAAAAATTCTCAACTAGTACCGAATTGGTCATTTTCACCCTCGTTCAATTAAAAAGGAAGTAAATTAAAACAAATATTAAAATACTATTAATTCGTTTTGGTAAATTGCTAAAAGTGGCCGAATGTCTCGGTTTTAGCAAACGGATTCGAAGCTATGTTACTTATAAATCATAGAAGTAAGAATGAACAAGGCAAAGGAGTAAAATTAAGTACATCAAAGCGAGTTTGTAAACTACTAAGTCCAAAAGTTAGAATTGTTGACATCGTTTCTCCCGAAGGAGTGCAGCGTAAAAGCTATGCAATACTGTTAATATAAGATTTATGCATATATGGTAATACTAAATAGAATTTTTTCCACAGCCGCCAAACAGTATTTTATGGAAAAGTAGGCGTAAAAGTAGGCGCATAGAATTGACCTTAGCTATCAACAAATTCACCCTTAAATATATTTTAACTCATAATGATTCATTTACGGTAGAACCGGTTGTACCTTATAAAAATGTTGGGATTATTATACATTTTAGTTCAAAATCATGCGTAATTAAGTGCATCTTTGCAAATTCATGAAAGCAGATACAACTGAGTGGAAAGCCTTATAATTTCATATGAGAACCTAACTTTTCAAAAGAGAGACAAATAAGGAAATATTCAGGAATACCTTGACGAAATTTGCAGTAGCTGTTTTTCACTAAGGGCAGGTAAAGCAACAAAATGTGCAATGTCACGCTCTTGCGCGAAATCTCAAAAGGCCGAAATTCTACTAATAAATATAGAAAAAAGAAAATACACCACATTTCAAACAGATAGACAGACGTCAATCATCTGAATTTCTCTGAGGATCAACAGCATTTTATAGACATGAGCATTGGAAAAAATGCGTCAATGTTGCAAATATTCCTTTTTTTGTACTTTCTGTAGTGCAGAATGGAAAAATCTAAAAGGGAGGATAGGAAGATATACGAGGTGAAATATCCAGGCCTGAGAAATGGAAAAAGAGAAAACGATTGACCAAAGAGAGAGCGAGCTTAGTAGCGCTGGGAATAAGAGAGGAGGAAATGGTAAGTGACATGAGGAAGATGCAGAGTTGGCGAATGATGTTAGCAATAAGATACATCCATCACAGTATTTAAGACAGTGATGACGATTGACCAAGATCGAATGAAGCTACAAATTTCAATGCAAAACTTTTCAGGTTATTCCTATAAGCATCTGCCTGGGATGCTATGCCTACGCCAAAATTCCAGTTACGATCAAAGTAAAGTCATTTGGAGCCCATGATGTATATTATTAGTGATAAATAAATGCCAATTGTTATAAAAATGTTTAGATATCTAGTACAAGTTATGTTTCCCTTTTCTATATGTATCCACAAACTCAAAATATATGGATAAAAAAAACAATGATTCCAATAATGGAAAACAAATATATTTCCAAATTTTTGATCGCGAAATCAAACGCAAATCCGCCAAAATGATTGTAAAAACCTGCATTGTGTATAAATATATGTGGCCAATGGTAAGTACTTAAGTATGGAAAATATTCTTATAATGATACAATTGTTCAGAGAAACGTCTTTCTGAATTCATAGGAATCTGTCTTTCAAATGTTAGAATGTCAATCTTTGAACATTGGCTCCATTTATTATACTGCAATCTAATTGTTGTTCAAATCTAATGTTGAATATGGTGTACCCCAGAGGTCTTTAAAGGGGTCATTTTAGGGCCAATTTTGTTTCTTGTGTATATTAATAGTATATTTAAATGCATTGTAAATTGCGATATTTTACTTTATGCTGACTTTTAATTTATTCTGTTTATTGAACCCAATGTAAAGGTCTTAGTTGCTGTTTTTGGAGTTTTTTGATAAATAAATAAATGATGTTGTAATGACATCTACTCGTAGAGATTTAAATACTGTCATTGCCTAGATGCAGAATGATATCAATAATTTAACAAAATAGTCACACGACCACGATCTCTCAATCAATATGAAGAAGTCCAAAGTCATGTCTATCGCCAATAATGCAGCTAAAGTAAAACGGATTCATGTAACAATCCATGACTATAAATGCCTGCATAAAAATATAAACAAACTCTTGTGCAAATGCAATAATATATTGAACAAGTGTCACAATATAGGTATCTGGGTTTCATAGTTGATCAAATATTTAAATTTAGGGAACACTGTGATAAGATATGTAGTAAATTACGAAAGGTTAGATATCAAATGTATCACATTAGAGATTTATTACATGTCAAAGTTAAAAATATTATGTATTTGGTATAGCTGAATCTGTCTTAAGATATGACATTACTGTTTGGGGTAAAACTAGTAAGATACACAAAATGAAACTATGTAGTATACAAAACCGGATTGTCAAAATGATTACATACAACAAAAAAAGTGATAATAATGTGTCATCGAAACCTGATTCTTATGTTACAAACAATGCTTACAAAACACTAAAAATACTCCCGCTTAAAAAGCTTTTGACATACATTTTGGTTATAGATGATTATTTCTCTAATAAATATAAGAAATTGAAACACAATATAAATAAAAAGGGGAAACGGAATGTGCACCACTATGAAGTCCCTAAGTATTTTAATGAATGTGGTGCAAACAGAATGGTGGTGAGTGTACCTAGATTGTTTAACCAATTGCCAAGGGACATGCATGGATTAAACACGTATACGGAGGTTAAAAGAAAACTTTGGAAGTATTTGTTGGAGGACTGACATCTAGTGAGGCTGAGAGACTGATTGTATGGCTACATATTTATACTGCTCGGTGTGAATATGGCAATGTGAGCGTTTTATTGTTTTATTTGTTTTATTTTATTTTATTATATTGACATTAGAGAGTACCTTCTGATGAGCCTGTTGTGGCTCAGAGGGTCTCCTAAGGTTAAAAATATTTATGAAACTATCTACTCTGAGGTTTTTCTTTTTCCTTGTATTTTAATGCAAATGCGTAATTGTTATATAGAGTCAAGTGTATTACATATTTTGTACAGTGGATAGTCCGTATGTTTTTTCCGTCTTTTTATTGCTTTTATTTTGTGGCCAATGTACTTCAATTTGAGATAAATAAATAATTTAATAATTAAAAAAAATAAAAAATTGTAAGGTCTAATTTAATCATACCTATAGGCATAAAACATATTATTTTCCTCTATTGATAGAAATTTATTTAACTTTTACCACTAAATTTAATCAACCAAGTTGTTCCAAAATAAATGTGAATATATATCAATGCAGCTAACAAATCTATAAAGATCTATCTGAAGCGGAATAGAATAGGTGGATAATTTATCCTTTTCCATAAAAAGTATTCAAGAATGGTAGACTCTGCTTGTAAGGAAACATTCAAGAGACCAAAAATATAAAATGTACACATTGGACCAACCATTACATTGTATTGTGGCGCAAAGGTTTAACAATTCCGAACACAAAAAATTTGGTCGCAGTTCATTTCATGCTAAATGTGAAATACATTTTTATGCAGCGCAAGCCATCAGGTAATATTTAAAGACTGAATTATCATTCCCAATATTCATTCTTCTCCAAAATGTTACCTTGTTTGTCGAGATTGGAATAGGAAATAGATCTAAATACTCTATGAATTGGATAGTGATATAATTATAATAATGATAGCGATAATTAATGGTAGTAGCTGGTTTAAAAAAACATAAGTTGACATATTTTATCGCTACCGGCTACCGTCAACAACAACGTAGCAACCCAAAACAAGCAACAAACAAAAAAAACACTCAAGTTATAAATGCCACTTTTTAAAAATGTAGAAGATAGCTTAATAAACGTTTTTCTCTTGTTGAGATGGTCCAAATTGCCAGTGTCATCATTCAAAATCTGTTGCTGTATTATTGTTTTAGATTCCCAAGAGATGCTTCATCTCAGCAGTAGCTAGAGTTTAGAAATTCTGTGTAGGTACTATGTCGAAAAGTTGCCAAAATTATACTCTCAATGTGCATTAAAAACGCCCATAAAGGCCACACATACATGCGCTACGGCGGTATCTCCCCAGAATGAGACACTTCAGTGAAACTTTCCTCCATTTTTAAAAACTGAAATCCTTATCAACAAAGGGACAAAAAGCTAAAGCATTTTGCTGGAAAAATTTACAGCCTGAAAATTTCTCAGGCGCTTCCAAGGGAATTTATTTACAAATTTTATGGATACATTCAGCGTAATCGGAAACAATCACCTATGTCACTACAATGATACACAATATCAAATAAAATAAAGGATATACTCTCTCGTTTTCTGACATCAAACTAAAAAAGTCCTAAAATTATCAACTTCTGCACTCTCTTCACTCACATGACATCCAATACGCGTAAAAATGATTTCTTGGAATTCTTTGAAACTATAAAGGTACTCTCCAGTCTGAAGATAACAAGATCTCTGAAGTGTTGCACGGTCTCTGAAGATAACAAAATTCATTTGTCAAGCATAGTCCACAAAGAATTTCGGTTACAACGCTAACCAATTTCTTATCAGATACTTAGAAAAACATGATATTCTTTCACACACGGAAATCTACTCAGACTCAATAACACAACCGACCGGCAATCGGGAGATCTGATTTCATATCCCGGTCAAATGAACTTTTTTTCATAGTGAATTTGTTCAAATTGGCATTATATCCTTCACCCGTGTGCGACAGTGGACGGAGTCATGTGTATTATTTTCGCTATAAATTATTATATACTCCAGGTACACCTTTACGTTCATATTATTAATTTTTATTAAATATAAGAAAAATTTTAGTAAATAAAAAGCTTTTTCGAGAGCCACCTATTCCTTCTCGTATCTAACCTTTTTATACTGACAGCTATGATGATAAGGCAAATGAAAAATTGATATCAAGCAACACAAGAGCAGAAAATATCAACGAAGTATCTGTAATAGAACTCATATTAAAACAAAAAATGTAATATACCGTGGCATGATTGCTATTCTGCTAGGTTTACTCTACCTTTATTCTTGTACCCGGGAAAGATCTCTGTACCCACAAGTAAAAAAGAGCGTGCAACTGTACTGAACAGCCCTTGTGATTGCAAAGAATTGCCCTTATTTTAATTGTGCCTATTTCCCTCTATTCTTGCAAATCTCCTCTGATAAAGCATGCCAATTGCGGGAGCTTAAACAATCTTGGCATATTGTACCACATTTTTTTTCTAAGTAATTCTTGCAATTTTTATTTGTATCTAAATACCTTTCTTTTAAACGACCCTGACGTATTGATTGCGGTCGAGATTCTTATAAATAACTAGCTGTGCCGGGCATGCGTTGCAATGCCTCTTTTCCTTTCTAAGTAGGCACACATATACAAAGCCAACACATTTACATGTTCAAAATAAATGAAAGAATATTATATTTTGTGAATAAAAGAGATTAAATTAGATATTTAATATTTTTGGTACTACCACCCTCTGCAAAAACAAATAAATGTTTCGGCTGCCCCACTCGTGAGCATGCAACATATAATTGACCACGTGAAAAGCATGGATTTTCCACATTTAATCCACACACTTGAAGCGATTGGCCTTGTGCCTTGTTGATGGTCATTGAAAAGGCAAGACGAACGGGGAACTCGAGTCGTTTGACTACAACTATCAAATTAGTCACTGAATCTGGCCTTTAAATGCTATTGACTGTTGCAGCAATGTAATCGCAATTAAATCGCCTGGTTGCCAAGGATATTTCTATTGGTGAAAAGAAAGAAAATTGATGAATTTCGAGATAAAAACGCAATACTTGGACAAAAACGAAGCTTATAAGAAAATTAAATGAAAGAATTAAATACTGCATTATTTTATGCGTTTCATGATACAAATTTCCATCCAATATCTTGAGTTCAAGTAATTTAAAAAGCAATGAAAAGAAAAACCTTCAAGCCGTTCCATACAAAATGTATGAGAAAATAAATTTTCTTCGTAAATTTTTTTTCAAGAATTTTTCCGATGTTTTAATAGTTATTCTGCTATTCGGGGCGGAGACAAATCCAACAAATAAAAGATCATAAAAATCGGTCCAGCCGTTCTTGAGTTATAAATGGTGTAACTAACCCGACTTTGTTTTATATATAGAAGAAGATTGTCTATTTCTCCTGTAATTGCATATATCAAATAAGAATATATCTGTTTCGATGCCTATGCAAAAGTGAATGCGGGAGTGTATTGCGTTGATTACCAACTGTGCCGGTGAAAAAATAGAACATTATTCTATAACTACAGTGGTTAGTTCTTCATATCCGACGCAAAAAAATGAACCATGCGCGAGGCTTATTCGAAGCATATTTTTTTAATAATGTAAAACAACTTTTTGTTAATTCCTTTTATGGCAATAATTATAGGAAAGTTTTTAATTAACCTAATTTATTTATTATCACAGATTCGATAAGAAATTGAAACCAGCAATGCCCCTCATATCCATGATCACAATAATGGGCTTCTATCCAACGCACCTAATTATTACTATTTCAGTACCATGAAGTTTTTGTGGTTGTAACAAGAGGTTTTGCCAGTAGTAATATGAGTTTCAGATGCTTACGTTATTCATCCTGATTCACCTTTGAAAATACTCTTATTTCTGCCGCAGAAGGCTTGAGAGGATAGGAATGGTGAGGTGGCTTGAGCACTGGCTTTCCATCCCCTGGATCCGGGTTCGAATGCCAGAGGAATACTGAAACTTTGTGTCTACTTCGGGCCCATTCTGAGAACACATCGAGTGTAGTACTCCGCCATATCATGGCACTTTAAACTGTGGACACCGTGATGCCTATCGTCGGAGGATAATACTGACTCCGGGTTCCTCTCCACCCTTTCTCCATTAACAAATAATCTTTGCTTTACCAACATTCTCACCTATAAAAGCTAAGGTTTCCGGCGTAATTTTATGGAATAGGTACATGCCACTAAATGAATTTGTACTTTTTATATCACACGCCTTTTTAACGTGTTTACGCCTTAAAATGTGACTTGCGTGACGTAAAGTATATATTTGCCAAACGGGTAGAAATTTTTCAATGAGAGTTAAGGAACATAACAGGTGTTTTATAAATTGTGACTCAACTGCCCACCATTTGTTAGAGACTGGACAGTGGACATAGCAGTGGTTTTAATGCTGCAATTTTACATGTGCAGTTTTGGGGAAGAAAAATTGATTTTCAAGAACAATTTGAAATTTTGAATTCAGGATGTGTAAATCTGGTGAACAACCGGACTTTTGAAAACCACTCTCCCCTGACGTGCATAATGTTATCAATTAATGTTACCATTTCTTAATACCCTCACTGTTAATTTATCTATTCTTCTCCCTCCAAATTCACCTTGAAAAATACACCTCCCCTCGCCTCCTATTCGTCTCCAATTATGTTATTATGTCATAATGCTTCTACTTCTGTCACTGCTTTCTTTCTTTCCTTCCCCATCATGATAAAGAAACCTCCCCCTTCTTCCAAGTCCTCTGAGATGTCTTATATAAGAGTAGCTAACGCTGGCTTTTATTCCTTGATAGTGACAATGGTTGTCGAAACCATGGTCGGAAGTAAAACTAAATGTGGAGTTTACGAAGTACCAATTCATTTAGTGATACATATCTATACATATAGGCCAAAATTTCCTCATTTTTCGGTAGCCTCCAGCCTTCCAATCGAAAAGCTGAAAATAATGGAAAATCTAACAATAATTTTCAACCATTTCATTGGCGAAGTGGAGATGACACCGCATTTTGAAAACACTATGTTTCAGACGCACATCTTCATAATCTAGTCATGGAGCTTCAAACGTCATTTTTCATACAACTTGCTGTTGAATTACTCCCAACCAATAAAGAAAGAAACAGAGAGCTAACGGTAAATTGATTCTCAAAGAAACGAGTATAGAAATTAATTATATGCAACCTTACTCTATGATTTCGTGGCTAATCAATATTGCGATTATATCTTACCACGGTTCGATCATGACTTGTTTGCATCCACTGGGAGTTAATTGAAAACATTTGCCGCATTTCCTTCCGTTTTGTTTTCGTTAACATTGAATTTCCAAAGTATTATGTAATAATTTGTATAATTCTTTATTTTTCTATTGAATTTCTGACTGTATCATGCATTTAATAATTTGTAATAACTCCAAGCAAGCCTAAAAATAACCGTTTAGTACCAATCATGTGTATGCCAATAATTTTATACCAGGAACATTAAACAATAGTATTGGTGGCATATGGAGTGAATTTTGGCACTTTTCTCGGTTTGTGCCGCTATTCTAGCATCTAGTAGCAGAGGTTCTGATATTGTGGTAATTTTTGCACTCTAAAAATGACCCTTGAAGAGTCACTCACTAAATCCCATAAACGTATACTCCGATTATCTAACTAAACAGTTACTGATTTAAATACTTACAATCCAAACGGCCATTTATTTTCACATTGCATAGCTTAAGCATCAAATGTCTCATGCTCATCTATTGACGGATATCTAATTCCTCCCTGTGCGAACTCGATGAACCATAACTGCAAGCAATCACCTTCGTCATTCGTTATTCAATGGAAAAAAAAATTTGTAGTCGCAGCAGGAAACCCAACACAATATACCATGCATGTCAAAATACTTCTCCTTGGAATAACTCCAGCTCTCCAAGTGACAATATGGCGATAATAGAAGTGGAGAAGGAGCTCGCTGTTTCTTGTGAATAAAATAAACTCTTTATGGTAACGTATTCGACAGGACGGGAGCGGTGATACTTCCGCGTACGCACTTTGGAAGTAATACTTAATAAGGTGTGAAATAGGCATAAGATTAAATTTTCTACTCCTAATTTGTTGTAATTTTCTAAGTAGGTATGTATGATTAGAGGACGTTTGAGAGAGTTTAAATCCAACCATAAACGCCACAACACACGATATATGCAGGAGTCGTTCCAATAACTCGGTTTCAATTTCACTGACTCCGTCACTCCAATGAACCCTCAGAAAGCATGAAAGTTCCCTGGCAGCATAGTTCGTATCAACGCCACCCTCTGACAGATAAGATTGAAAGCAACGTCAAAGTGTCATTGTGTGGAGCATTGAAAAGATATGATCGTTCACCAAGTAAATTGGAGTTCAATAAGATAAAAGAAGTATTGTTCCGAAGATTACTCCGAAATTAGAGGACTGAGGAAAACAGAGAATAGCGAAATACATTTTCGTAAAAATGGAGCAAAAACAGCAAAACAAACCAAACTTGAGTACCTTTTTCAATTAAAATTTATTAAATCATCATATCCATGTTGTTTATGTTTGCCTGCCACCATCACGGCGAGAAACTCCTCATAGATTTTAGAACTGAAAATTTGAACAAATGAAAGAGTACGTTTTAACAGCTATTCACAGCATGATCAAAACTTGGAAGACAATATTATAGAAACGAAATGGATTTCTTTGAGAACTATTTTCTTCCATGCCAATGACGCCAATCAGCATATACCAAGGGCAAACGGCAATATTTGGATTTTGTCGCGGAAGCAATTTGTGAAAGCAATATATTTTTAACTGCCACGATGAACGGAAAATACGGCGATGGTAGTTTCCACAGGAGAAGGGAATTGATTCGAGGGCCCTTAGCAACCGATGGTTTGTCGTTCGATCCCCATTTCATTACCTTTTTCTCCGGAAATTCTAAATTTTACCGAATTTACATATTTTAATATTTTCCAAAAATTTAGCCAGTGAATTTATCCATTTAGTCTTAGCAAAAATTTTCAATTACAATCCCGATTGATGTTTCTGGAGAATGACAGCGAAACATCATCATTTTTTGGAAAAGACAAAACGACTAGAATGATAACACTACGAGGTACTACTGGAAAGATATTTTTTTTGTTCCATGACCCATCGGTGAAAAAAAGTAATGTCAAATCGGCAGACCTAACTGCCATTCAGTTATGGCGCTCAAAATGCCGTAGCTATATTAATAAAAAGAATAGAATCATCCCAAAGATACAGCAGTCAAAATTTATGGCAAGGCTTTAAACATTACATTGAGTCAAATAATATTTTATTTTAATATGTAATGTAATTACTCAATATTTATTTTATTGAGTCATTACATTGACCATTCGGCGACTGAAAAACATGCCAAAATATTTTACTCACAAATGCATAAAACTTATGGAAGAAAACAAAAGCAATGATCAAATATTTTGCTCAAGGTAGGGCAGCAGTGACACGAACCACGATATGGAATTGAAAAGACTAAGAGTAGTGAAATATAGTCGAAGTTAAAGTATTATTAACAAACTGATTTTCCTCTCTAATGCTGCTACCAATGATTAAGCAATGTGATCTCCAAATAATGAATAAATAAGCCTCTTACGTTTTTTAAACCACCAATTTCATTTTTTGGAAAATAAATCAGGGATGTACAAAGTACATTTATCATTTCTACAAGGCCGTATTCTTTCAATTACGTTTGGTCAAATTTAAAAATAAAAATCTTATCCCATACGGCATGAATATATATTATAAATATGCAGCTTACAAAGTAAAATGTAACAAACAGCAATTCAAAATTACTTCTTCGCTATAGTATTAAATCTCAGTATCAATTAAATTAATTCAATCAATATTTGCTTTTATAAGCAACAAACAAATACTGTTTGACGATTATTATAACAATTTCCCTTTTGGCACGACACAGTGTCAGCCATATCAAAAAGTAAGTCAGCCATAATGGAAACTAGCTTAAGGATTTCTTATGCAATATTCTGTATTACTCTAAACATACAGAAAGCCAACTTCTCACAGGAATGGCATACATTAACTACGTATTCTTCAAAAAAAATCTCTCTCATGGAAGCTGAACATACAAACATCTATTTATAATGTTTTTAGACTAACTAGAAATCTACGTTCATTCGTATTAGGCAAGTGATGAGTTCATTTATGTTTAGTTTCCCCTACATGTCAACAAAGAACTGCCAACACATTTCGTGGCAATGCAGCAGTCCGGTCCGACTCTCCACGACCAGAGTTGACCAGTATTTTGGCTGTTCTTTAGATAAATAAAATTAGTAACGATACCAAAAACCTCTGTAAAGTGTTACTCATAAGCTTCCAATCTTAGAAGCAGATAAACCAGTTATTTACAGTTATCGGATACGTAAATAAGCTACTTTTTGCATGGTAAACACGTGATAAACACTATTTAAATAACATTTTGGACAACACAAAGCTTTTCGTCTGAGATATTTTTCGTTATGTTAATATTTAAACGCAGTATAGCGAGGAAATTCTGATCCTATTTTCACTGGAAATATTGCGTCCACTATATCAAACGAAACAGATTCCATAGTGTTTTATGTGAATAGATGCACTATTTGCAGTCTAAAACTAGATCCAGCACCAGTTTTCTACATTAAACATGTATACAATTGCCATAGAAATGTAGAAATCAGGCTTCATGTTAGCCATTAGCGGCATCAGAAACTTGGCGAGGATGACCAATTCTTCACGCATCTCATCACATTGTCATTGACTACCTTTTGGATATATGCAGTAGCAACATTTGTAATTTGGCTTCTTAAAATAATTCTATATTTAAAATTTCTTTTGTAATGGACGCAAACAATGCTTTTTTCAGCGAATGTGCTCCAATACTTTTATCCGTAAATTCTTCTTATTTCCAACCTTCTACGCAGCACACGGAACCTTGCACCGTTATTCCTTCATCCGTGATCGATTATCACAGAATGATTACTTTTACTTAAAAGAATTCATTAGTATCTACGTCTCAAAGACAGACATCTATCCATCTCATTCTTAAGCCGCAACTCTTAAGACTTTGTCCAAAAAAAACGAAGATATTTTAATAGAGAAAACCACTGAGTACTACACTTCGAATTATTTCCTTTTGTAAAAAAATAAAATGTAGCAATTAAGATAGAAACTCGAATAAATACTCATCACTTTTTCTCAAGGATGCAGAAAGCTTCGAACAAAAATAAATGAAGTTCCACGGGGAGAAAAATCATTTGATCGGCCGCATGTTTACACAAGCGCAACTTGGAAATACATTGGCCCCAATGTTAGGGGGGAAGTTGGCAAAAAAATTCAACACAACGTCGAACCCGGATCGAAATGAGCCGAATTACAAATATTTATGCTCCCGAAATACAATAACATCTCCGCCTTCCTCCGCAGAGTAGAATTTTGTTTTTTGATGAATTCAAATCGTACCTTATTTCCGAGTGAGTTATTTCCTTTTCCCCTGCCCATGAATACAAATCTGAGCGATATTACTTCATTATTATTATATTTTTTCTCCCTCTCTCTCTCTTTCTCTCTCCTTCTTTTAAACCGTCCCTCCTGCTCCATGAATAATAATTCGAGACAAGTGTAGTTTAAAACAGGCACGGCGAGATAGGAGGCAAAACGCCGACAGTCTCTCATTTCGTCGCTGTTGTTGTTGCCGGGCATTAAAAAGAGAAGGACCACCACTACTACTCCCATCCCGAGTTGCACGCGAGATAAAAGCATTGGTTCGGAGGGAGAGAGCGAAAAGGAGCGCATATTCATGTGGCCCGCGCTGAGATCTTCCGCATCGCGGTTTGCCATACACACACACACAGACGCACACTTGTACACGTACAAAACAGACACAAACACATGCGTAGGTATAGTGGGGAAAAGAACTCCGGTGCGACGCACAATCGCGGGCGAGCGTTGCTCATTGCGAATAACAAAAAAAACACGCGGGGTGGACGAATTATGAAAATGAATCCACCTCCCCCTCGCCAACATCATCCCCGCCATTCGCCTTTTCTGCACACTGTTCCTCTTCCAAAATGTATCTTTCCCTCGCAATGTTTTTAATGCTCTCTAAAGAAGGATTGACGCGGAAGTTCTCGGCGTCATTTCGTTCTTCGCCTCCAGGATCTACAAAAAACTTCATTGCGAGGCCGAGCCAAGAGTGTGCACAGTCTCTCGATTTGCAGTCGTGTTTTCCATCGAGTCTTGGGCTCGAAGGAGACGTCATACCAGACAACCGAAAGAGAAGACCTTGAATCGCGCGCTTTTGGACTTTTGTTGGTTGATCCGAGTGGGTTTCTTTTCAGTTGATCTAGTTACCAAGGCCATATGCAAGTTAGGGGTGCCAGTTCCTTTTCCTGGGCTACCTGCGATTTACCATGAAGTTGTGACAATCAGAAAGTCACATCGCGAGGAATTTCGGATGGGGGGTCCAGAGAGGCTTCACCCGAATTTGAATCCGACTCCGGTCAGTAACCCAGCGCCCTACCCACTAGACCACGACCCACCTCCGAGATATCAGTAATAGACATTCCCTGGAACGTATTGCAACACTGAGCCAACGAAATTTAATGCCGCTCAATTTTCATTTATTTATGTGCCGGGTTTGTGACTGCTTAAGAGCGAGAAAGACTCATACAAGGCAACAGAATGCGGGCGCGTGTTACTCATGGTCTCCAGATACAGTGAGGTCGCGATTATCTGAGGTAATGTGGACTGAGGCTACAATGGACTCTGAAAAACTCGATAAATACGGATGAAATTGTGAGTGAGAAAAATTACGACGAAAATAAGATATTTCTATGCTTATGCGTTTTTTAATTTTTTTGACATTGTTGGGAGAAAATATTTTTGTGAATTGGTTTTTATTAGGAGATCGAACTGATTGCTGAATTGCAACGTTCGTATGCATTAACTAAACTGGTTCAATACAGACACAACATAAGAATCTGTATGTCGGTTAACACAAATCCTAGGTAAATCGGGACACGGATAATCGAGAGACTGAATGTTCTACAGTCAAATGAAAACCTTCATCAACTCGGCCACAGAAAATGGTATTCCCTGGATATTGCTGCAAGGATGCGCTAGACTAAACACTTCCTGTCAATTTCCGGTTGCATTGTTTATCGGTATTTGGAAGCAAGCTACATTGTCAAGTAGAAAATCAAAAGTAAAGCATCTGAATATTCCGTGGAGATCTGATTGCGATTTCTGTGCATGGATGACGTCCTCCAGCAGCTGATTGGGTTCGTTGATTTTTTCTGGCCACTACATATTGTAAAAAAAACTTCAGTTAATTCATTCATAAAAAATTAAACATGCCTAGCGAATCATTCATATCGTTGGTGAAAGTCAAATATATGAGCTTCGGACAAGCCATTCTGGTCCTCAATATTACCGATCGTACCGGGTAAGCTACTTACTATTGAGTTTTTTTTATTTATTTACACGTCCTGGGCCTAGATTTCAAAAGGATCGCGCGCTATTCACCGTATTCAACTATTTTTCGTATCACCAATTAATATTTAGAAGCACGGTTTGATTCGTGGGAAAATAACTCCTTCACGCCGAGCCAATACGTGAATGAAATTCATACAATCAGAATAAGGGTGCAATTTCTTTCTCTATGACGTCTGCGACATCTTAGTATGTTGAAAATGACCATAACATCGTACCACGAGGTTTTGGCAGGGGTACTCATAGAGCCCTCAACCGGATTTATACCCTGGACATCCGGTTCGCAGCGAAATGCTTGGTCCATTGAGGTACCACGCCGCCATTTTGCTCGGAAGGACATTTAAACTACAGGGGCGTATGTACCCCGTCATCAGCTGATTACAAAAACAGTGCGGTGTGGTTATACATGTTGTGGATGTGGTAAAACGGCTGACTTAAGGTTACCATTTTCAATCAACATTGAGGTAAAGTTAAACACTTTATGGCAACAATGAATGGTGAAGTGTTTGCATAACCAAAAGAATGCCAATTTTTTAAAACCCTTGTGGCTTAGCAGTACGTGATTAGCTACACCTCACATTTTTAACAGCTTTCAGTGAAGTTACAAATTCTAGCTGCATTTCCTTAGAATTTTTATTAATGAAATAAGGAAGCAAGGATAAAATAATCACTTGGAGTTGGTCTAAATATTTCCCAATATGTCTTATCACCATCCATATCAACATATTTTAAAATGAAAAAAGAAAGCGTATTTTTACTACCATCCATTAGAGCCTAGTTCTCTCATGTCACCATCCAAGAAATTTCTTTGCCATAGATGAGTTACCTTTTAAACTGTTACTCGGAGCTTTAGGGATTAAAATGGTTTTTTGACAGTAATGGATGCCAGTGTCCAATCGTAGTGGTAATTGCATCAATTCAGCAACAACTGAGAAGGAATGCAGCGCTCAAAAAGCACTCGGGCATCAGTAAACTTGAGGATTAGAACAGGCAAAGTACCTCAACAACTTAGTCCCGGCTTAGTAATTTATGCTTAACATTCCTTAAAAATTATGTTGCCTTTGCGCTAGTTTGATATTAACTAAGGGTTATGTTCATTTCAACAGAGTCTCTGTTAGTTGACGTAAGCGTTTTTGATGGGAGAACGTATTAGCATCAGCGTTAATATCGAGAAAATCTTGAGCCAGACATTATAAAATCCGGACTTGGTCAACTTTAGACTCTTCCAAAAACGGCGCTGTACTCACAACAATAAACTTCATAAAAACTAGCGTAGCCACTCTTTCTTTCTCTGTGGATGTCCTTACTTTGATGGCCTCTTATCATGCTTAACTTATAATAGAATTATGTCATGCCTAATCTGACATAAGTATCATTTCCGTTTGAATCAATAAATACAGATTGAAAGTGTATATATTGGGGAACAAAAATTGAAACGAGAAGATTCCCCATGGTATAAAAGTGCACGTATATACCGACATCAGAGATAAAATTATTATAGGATTTGCAAGGGATGATGATCTTAAGGATTAAAACTTAAGCCATTTGATGCAGTTGGTTTACATTTTCCTCTCAAAGTTAATTCGGTAAATGACTACATTGAAAGCTATGATAAAAAACATGTTAAACAGAAGAAAACAAGATTTCACCTCATTTTATTGTTTTACTTTGAAATAATTCCATAAATGGCCTGAATGGTCGTTTGAGTGTTTGAATTAATTGATTCATAAATTAAATAAATTATTTTAAATAAAGGGTTAAGAGAATCATATCATTTCTTGCGAATAAGTTATTTTTTGTTTACACAATCCTAAAAATTATAATTGACCTCAATAATTGTGAGTAATAAGGTAGTACAGATGAGATAATGACAGAATGAGGTGCATTTTCAGCCAGGTTAATAGGAGGGCATATAGAACAAAGTAAAATATGGCAGAAATGAGAGATGTATGCAAGGATTGGAAAGAATGGAAGTAAGTATGGAACAATGCAAGGTTTCCTTTCCACGAAACCAAATGTTTGGCTGTCAAACTATGCTTACTAAGAAGGGACACGATTGGAGAGGTATATGCAGTGCCTTTAACAGCTCTGCAATGAACTCCTCTACATCCTTCGCATAATGATGCATAAAAGATAAGACAGTACTCAATTGCGTCATTCGTGAAAAGGTAAATTCTGGGGCCAGAGTTCTAACAAACCTGACAAAGATCATTGTACTCCTAAAAAACCTCCCAATGTGTAACCTCCTACATCTCAAATGACTACATCTCACCTATCGGTCGTATATCTCCTAAATTACCTTACTTGTTATTGAACATTATACCTCAAAACAATAATAATGTATATTCAAAATTTTAACTCCCCTCTCAAAAGGTGACTATAGTTAAATATGGTACATTCGAGAAGGGAGAATTTATTAAAAATTAGCCAGCATTTGAACTCCCCAGTACATAACCATTGAACAAAAAGATTTTATACAAATCCACGACTTTTTTACGCTACATGAAATCACATCTTTGACCACTATGCATGAATTATTACTACCGCAATTAAGATACTAGAACGCAAGGGGAACCTAAGTAATTACCATGAATATCTTTATATATATATGAACGCCCATATCAGTGGTTCTTAGCTTTAGTGTGTAGTACGGAGATACGCGACGAGGAGGCAAGTAAAGATTTTGAGCAGTAATAGAGCCTGATACTTATTGATAGCTTACAAGCTTTGACCGTTCGAAATCCTAAAGTATTAGTTAATAATGGAATTCTTTGTTTACAAATCGAATCGATATTTTCCATCCCAAGATATACATTGTAATTATGAGTATCGAAGGTATTTAAAATTATCAGAGCATGACAATTTTACGTGCTACATGAAAATAGGGTTTGGGGAGACTGAGACCTATAACAGTCAAACTTCATCATTACTCCGTAATATGCGACCCAAGTACATAGACCCTACTACTGATAACCAAGCAATGTCTCATTTTGTATAATATACAGCGAAGTAAACGAGCTGCGTTTCTGATCGTAACTCCTCGAGCAGTTATTCAATATTCATTTCGGTGCGCTAGAGACGCGCGAGCTCTGCAATCATTTGCCATTACACAATTCCTATAGCTACTCAATGAGTCAAACATGGCACAAATGAAGAATAAATTCAATATTAACTACTCTAAGACCTACACAGGCATCGTTGCCTTGACAATTTCTTTCATTTGATGATTAAGTCCATCGCTGAATAAATAATTAAGACATCATCACTCGTTTCAACTTTATCGATCGGATATCATACGCAAGAAATGAGCAATATGGAATGTCCAAAGATGCGGTAAGATATTGGCGAAGGCGTGAACGGCCGTAGGCGGGCGCGGGCGGGGAAAAACGCCGCCCGCTTCCCTTAAGGCGCCGGGCCCGGACGACTGAGCGAGTGCCGATTTTTTTCAGGGGGGCGATGCAGCCCGCACTGCGTTCCGCCCGACCCGCCGCCGCAACCTCGGCCGCCCGGTGGCCGGGGGGTCCGCCGGCCGTCGCCGCCAGCGTCCCCGGTCCATCCACTCCCTCCCCCCCTGGCAGGGCCCCTGAGCCCCCCATGAGACTCGCTCAAACACCCCCCCCCCCCACCTCCTCCGTGCTCAAGCCTCAATGAGCAGGCCTTACTACTTTCCACCTGTGCCGCATGTACTTAGTTATCGGCAATATACAACAACTCCCGGGAATTGTTGTGATCCCTTCCCGGCGACGCATAGCGACTTCCCCTTTCTCCTTCAGCCGATTCATTGACGGGAATTTTTCACGTGTATTTGGGAACCTGCTCTCGTGGGCAACATCAATGAGTTAGCTACATCCTTCCCCCCATAAAATGTGTCTACGTCCTGCGACGTCATACCCCTGCTTTCTTTCTACGTCACGGTATGTCTTACCTATCTGGTCTTCTGCATGCGGCACCGGAGGAAGGGTGTGCAGCAATAGGGCCGCTTTTATGTAAGGTCACTTCTGCCTACGTACGACCTTAGCCAAGTAGCTTTCATCAACTGTTAAACTCTACGGACACGGACCGAGAGTGATCTACTGACCGCTTCAAGACAAATCATTTTATGGTTTGTCTTGCAAGGACGGTTTTCGGGAAATGTGATATTGACACCAAATATTTTTAGATACATCGTATTTTCTGTATCACTTGGTCATGCTGGGTAATCCAATAAATCAGGAGTAACAAAAATGGAGGGCATAGCTTCCGTGTATTGTTTAATAACCAGTGAATAACAATATGATACCCTTTTGCAGGATGCGTTAATTATCGAAGGACCCATCTCAAATCCTCGGGTATTCCAATTCCATATTAACAAGTGAAAGATGGTAACGCATTTAGAGGCCTCGCCGCTCTTGGTCATAATAGTTTGAAAGTATAAGATCCTTTTAGGGGTAAGAGTTCCATACCGTAACTGGTAAATGGCTCTTAAAATTGGAAAGAGAATGGAGGTCGTGACCGACATTAATAATCTTAAAGTATAAGAGCCTTTCAGGGATAAGAGTTTCATACTTTAACCGGTAACTGGCTCTTAAAATTGGCAGGAGGATGGAGTTCATGGCCGCCAAAGATGGGCACTTAGAAATATATATATATATCACTCAGTGATTCAACCCGAAGGTTGGTTTGGATAGTTGAGGGTAGAGCTCACCGGACTAAGCCAAAGGCGTGTGAATTTCACACATTCAGGGTAGGGGGGGCCAGTTCCTTTCCTTGGGCCACCTCGCACTTCGAGGATTTTTTTGTTCGGGAGCGTCCAAAGACTTCACCCGGATTTGAACCCGGAATCATCTTCGAAGGAGAATTTGTGACGAAAAACGCTCGCTTTCCGCTTTCTGCCAATTAATTATCAGTTCATTCTTAAATTGACGTAGAACAATATGATTTTAAATATTTATTGATAAGTATTTTATTCCAAAATCGCATTCTTTTGTTCAGTCACGCGGAGACTTCCACAGACTCAATTACCCACTGCGAAACTGAACAAAACCGGACTAACACAGGACGACTGCACGGTGATAATTCTCGAAAAGATGGTTTCTTTTATAAAACTGATATTTCAATGCGTGGACGAAACATCCATACATTTGCTCTGGCAAAATATCGTCTTCTGATTCCATGGCAGAATGGTTTTTGAGAGAATTTTTAGCTACCACGTGGGTCTGTACTGGTCATTTATCGATTTTTGAATCCTTCTGTTATGACAAAAAGTGGTCTAGAATATGTTTCCTCAATGAGACAGCTGGACTATGCAGATTTTTTTACAGTTTAATATGCATGTTTAAATGAAGTTGATTACCTAAATAAAAAGGTAGTAAACTAATGTATCAAGTTGAAGTTGCTACTTTTAACCCAAACGAGATCAATATGACTTTAATTGAGGTAAATAAATGTCACTCGGTAACTAACTACCAGGATTGTACTTCATGGAAGCGATAGGTAAAAATATAGTTTTTATTTTCTCATGTTGCATATCCTGGGAAAGCGATAAAACGTCAAACAAAGTTGAGTTTTTTTTCTTCTCAGGAAGCATAATTTACTCTGATTTCCAACCATTTTACACCAATTAACAATCAACATACGTGCAGAGGATGTGAGTCATCTTTTTCAGGGTGTTTCAAATGAGAGTGTTTCTAAGGATTCAGCCATTTATGTGTATTACATAGCCGCAATTATTAAATTATTTTTTTTATTTTTAACGAATATTAGGGCATCCACAAGGTAGGTTTCTACCTTTATGAGCCCTGTTCTCCGTTATTGAATTTCTCCACGCAATTATTCTGTACACAGATAGTAGAAAAGCAAATAATTGATCATGAAATAATTCCGGATAATCTAAAAAAACGTATCTTATGCATGCATGTAGTAATCGCTCACTACCGATTATTCTTACTTCACATTCACGATATAAGACGAACACCGGGGCACTATATAGTTTCCCTTACTCCTATTTAGACTGCTATATGAGGACATAATTACGTAAATGCCCGCCTTGAGATATAAATCCAAAGGTGGATATCTCCGAGAGTATTTATAGGTCTATGAACTGTGATTGAACCATTACTTCATGCAAGAACCACTTCCTTTCTCCGTCGGTGATTTTGTTCACTTCTGTAAAATCATACGCCTACTTTCTCTCTTTTATCATGACCATGAATACATTCGGGGTTAACTTGGTCACTGTTTAGTTTTTTATCCATGTACCTATATAATAAGTAAAAACTTCTACTTAGACAATTTCATTCTCATTCTCCATCACCATTTAATATGACTGTCCACTAGAGTGATTAAATAGCTTTTCTAAGTTAGATATTTCAGCGGCTTAGACCAGGGAAGATATTTATTATGGAATGGATGACACCTTCCAAATATAGTCATTTCCAGTACGTACGTCTAACCTATATGCCGAAATAGAATGTCATTAAGTCGGCATGAACTTCACTCAACAAACAGGAACCGTCAGGAATTACAGAAAAACCAAACCCCTTGAATAGTTCTCTTACGTGTATAACTGCTTCTACCATCTTGTAAAAGGTTAAATGAATGTCTATGTTTCGCAAATATATTCACAAAACCGCAGATGCAATCATTTTAATCACCAGGAAGCTCTACATTTCCATAGAATATCATCCCATATTTTATAGTTGTTAAGTTCCAATATGTACGACAAAACTTTCAATAATCTTCAGCAACAAATATTCCAACTTGTGTGGTAAGCTATGCTGAAAATTCAAGAAGTAAACAACTGGGGTTTAACAACTGGTAAATGGCACTTTCCCCGGCTACATTCTTCAAACTGAATTCTAGAAGTTCACGACATGTTTACGACCATGTACAAGCTTTCGCATATTAGGCTACAGAAACTGGCGGTACACAAGATATTTCAGAAATCGGCGCAAATATAAACATTTCAAAATTCGTATTCTTGGACCTTATGTGGATGCTTAAAGTTTTAATTTTATGATCAACTGATATCTTCCATTCGTCTCCTCTAATTTCTAGCTAACCGTAGGGCTTTCCTTTAATACATGTTACTTCCCATTTAGTGGAGAATAAGTATTGCCCAGGCGTTAGTGATTTTATATTTCTTTAACTAAAGGTGTCACTGGCCAAGCGTCTGATTTCATTTTGCTTCTCGTTATCATTGTTATCAGTTCTAAATGCATAAGGAACAAAAACGGGCCTATTACATTTCCCTGAAGGGCTCAAGAATTTACTTACGCACAAAATGATCATCATGCCATCTTATTAATACGTTTCAATTTCAAAAAGCATAGAGAAACAGTTTCCTATTCCAAGCTATTGAGGAAAATGTTTATATTTTTTTTCCTTTTCCGCCGAAAAAGAGGAACTAGCAGGCAAAAAAGGAACTCAAGGACTAAATATTTTTTACCTAAATTTGCATTAACTTAGCCTAATATTCTTCCTTTCTTGTAACTGATGTTGCTATAGCAAAAACTTTCCATGCATCTCATCTCATTTCCTTTCATATACATATATATATATATATATATATATATATATATATAATTTTATGATACAAGCGGAGCGTATGAAATAAAATAACTTAATATCTACATTTCATATACCTCCATGTTAGCGATACTTATCTTAATAGCTCTAGCTCTTAATTCGATGACATAAAACACCAATGGAATAGGTTCACAAAAACAGCTCTCCTAGGTTTACTCCTGACACAGCTCTTTAGACCTGTAAACCACTCTCTTGTCTCCATTTTTTTGCCACAAAACAGTATATTTATGCCTGAAAATGACAATAAACACACCACACCGAGATGGCATGATGCTTCGAATGGAAGGAATGATGGCCACTTCAACAATGATCAAGTGACGTAAAACATTTTTATGAAACTGATGGAAGCAACATCAACTATGTGAAAATCAATCTCAAATGTCAAATTTACACTATTGAAATATTTTCACAGATTTTTTATTAAGTAAAATTGATTTTTAACGCAAATACTTTGTGTAGAAAATTGTCATATAATAATAAGATCTAAGTTAAGATTTCTAAAAGGGAGATTTCTAGATTTGAGCGAAGAAATATATGTATCCCTCCAAGGGAATCATCCTGGTAATCTTTTTCCAGATTTTCTCTGAGTAACATTCATCAGACTCTCCCAACAGACTCTTCCTGACGATAGGAAAGTCTCCGGTCAAAATAACGTTCAGTAACAAAAAACCAACCCAATGAGAAGCCCAATAATGTTTTAACAGAATTACACTAAACCTCTTCGCATTAAAAATCTCTGAATTACCAGTCACTTCAACTGAATGAGACAAGAATTGTCAAACGAAACTCTTTGACGCTAAGCTCTATAAATTTTCCAAAACTTGAAATTTATCGGAATAAAAATGTATTCAAATAGGCTTTGGATTGCTTAAAACAAAATATAACAATAATTTCCATTATTTCCTTCATTCATTCGAGTAATTTGAAATGAAATTTTATTAATATTAGCGCTCTTGTGCTACAAACCCTCTTTTATCTCCAATAAATGTTATCCAAGAATGCTCCAACTCGTAAAGCAGTCACATTAGGATGTTCTTGATACGTTAACAATCCTTAGTTCTTTTACCTGTAAACTTCATTTTCTTTGCTCATCGTTTTCAATTGGTACTTGTTTCATCTAAATAATTCCTGTGTTCTTAAGCGATGATAACAGGGGATTCTCCAACTTTCAAGTGACTAGAGATTTTTGTTGGCAGCTATGTTGATATTTTCCAGCCAGTACTTCCTCAATAAGCATGGTTATGATAGGGTATTAAAATAGATACCGATAAGTATTTTTATCTGAGTAACCAAACTATGCACTAAATAAATTCAGGATAATCACTGGAGTAGCTAAAAGCTCTTCAAATATTTAACTCGAACAGAGATTTCTCAGGGTAAATATTTTTCCTCATATAGTAAATCTCAGGAATGTATCAATTATGATACATGAAGTTCCTATCAGTTTACAACTCTTACAGAAAATAATAGCAATAGAGAAAAAAAAACTCCGATATAGTCTTCAGTGGGTAAGATTGACAAAGAAAAATCCAAGTATTTGAAATATGTTTTCCGATTCTTATCCTACGTCTTCTATCCTCCATACACAACGCGCAATAATGATAAATTTAAAAAAATATTGAGTAAGAGTGTTTAGAATTTTCAAGTATGCTTTTTGAAGTTGGAATATACTTCGATAATTGTCGTAAGAAAGCTCAATACGACCAGATGGGAGGAGGTGTGAATAGGTTAAGCATTTCAGTCTACGATGCATGTAAAACTGCGTGTACAAAATATGTATAGATTCTTTGCTCTCAATAGTGCCCTGGCCTATGCTTTTACAACACGCTTGTTGTTTTTATAATTTAATTCTTCTAAAGCCCTTAGCCATTATACAGTATTTATCATATGCCAGTCAGCAAAAGTGTATGTCTTGTATATGAACAAGCGAAAAAAGAAAGGGGAAAAAGGAAACCCTTATCTGATGATGTACTACTGAGAAATACTATTCGTCTTTCGTCTCAACGTTGCTGAACTCCAGAGTAGAAGATCTAGAATCAGAAGTATCACTTGATATCCATTCTGGTGGCAGAAGGAAAGCAAAAAGTGAAGGCGATGTTTACTATATTGATGGAAAAAATGTCCATCTAAGTAGTGAATCACGCTCTCAGGTACAGAAAGCAATACAAGAACGAGTACAAAAGTTATCAACGTGAAATTAACTCGTACGTAGGTAATGTTCAGTTCAATTTCAGCCAGTTCCTACATTATCACCCACAGTAAATATCAAAGAAAAAACTATTTGAAATATATTTTATTGCCTACAGATAAGGGCTCATGTACCCCCTATAACACTGATTGGTATAAAATGTCAGGGATAAATGAAGCCGCTATTAATAACACCTATGAGCTGTAAAAAACAATACCAATGAAATTTGACCACATATCTGTGATACAATATATAATTTGCTTAAGATAAGATCATATTCATTGGAACGACCACGAGAACCTATACAGTAAGTGCAAAATTCCAAAGAGGAAAAATTATTCACCTTGACCGGGACTAAACCCGGGTCCCTCTATCTCACGCCGAGTGCTTTAGCCAGTAAAGCCCTTACCGAGGCGTCCTCTGAGGAGCTTTCGGCGCGATATCAAGGGATCCGTGTTCGAGTATCGGTCAAGGTGAATGAATTTTCGTCAGTGGAATTTCTCACTTATGTGCACTTGCGAGTTATTCCGTAAAGGTAAAACCGTGGCTAGTCCCGGTATCCTAAAAAAATTTGTTAACCTGTCCTACGATTTAAAATAGGAGTATGCGCTTTAAACAGAACTCCTGAATGCTTTCATCCAGAAAATTTGTAGCTTAGGTTTAATTTTAACGCTTTCAAAGAGGCCTCACATTGATTGGAGACCTGAAATCACGGCGTATAAGTCAAACGAACACTCAAGTTATCAATTCTGATGCTTCCCTTGTTTTAAAAGGATAATGAATATAAGTTTCTTCTGCCAAGTCCTTTTACTATTTTATCAAGCAATATCATGACGTTCCTGGACAGTCGTAACTTGGCTGTCAGCACGGCTTTCGGAAAGGTAGATCATGTGAAACACAGCTCGCGCTCTTTCTGCATGATGTTTTCAAATCTGGTGAATCGAAAAGACAAGTGGACGCATTATTCCTAGATTTTAAGAAAGCTTTCGACACGGTACCTCACAACAAACTTTTGTACAAATTACTGTCATGCGGGCTGAACAAAACAGTAGTGAACTGGATACGCGACTTTCTGAGTGATCGTAAGCAAAAATTAGTTGTTGACGGAATTAGCTCTGATGTAGTTAAAGTGACATCAGGTGTCCCACAAGGAAGCGTAATCGGGCCCCTTTTGTTCATTATATACATAAATGACCTATGCTCTCGAATTAACAGTAAAATACGTTTATTTGCTGAAGACGCTGTCATCTATCGCGAAATTAGTGATCACTCTGACTTTGAAATTCTAACACCGGATTTAAACAACGTTCATGTGTGGAGCCAAGAGTGGGGACTCGAACTTAATCTGATCAAATGCACGGCGGTACATTTCTTTCGGAGGTCATCCAACTATCCCCATGTATATGCTGTGGATGGTGCTAACATAAAGGTGACAGATGAAGTGAAGTATCTGGGAGTTACGATAACCTCGAACCTATCGTGGGGAACACATATAAGAAATATTTGTGGCAGAGCTCTGAAGAAGCTAGGATTCGTCAAGCGTATTGTGGGAAGATTTTCAGATGAAAAAGTAAAAGAGAGGTGCTATTTCGCATTCGTCCGGCCACGCCATGAATATGCAGCGAGCATATGGGATCCGGTGCAGAAAGACTTAATTTGGGAACTTAATAAAATACATAGGAAAGCTGCGCGATTCGTCAAAAACTGCTACTGGCGTACAGACAGCGTTACACAGATGTTAACACATTCAATGCGGACCCGATTTTCATGGACGTCGTCAAAACCGGCTTAAAAAAATTTGAAGGACTTCGGAATGGAACGACCACGTCAATTGACATGCTCCGTCAGTCGGAGTAGACAGGAGTACGTCAACTGACGTGCTCCGCATTGAATGTGTTAAACGAATTAGGCTGGGAGCCACTAGAGACTCGGAGGCTGCGCGCTAGGCTTAGTTTACAGGAGCAATTCAGAATAGATATCTTTAAGAGCGACACGGAGAACATCATATTAGAACCCCACTATATTTCCGGGTCCGACAGAAACGATAAATTAAGAGAGATATTTTTCCGAACGGATAGGTATGGGAATTCGTTTTTCCCCCGAACAATAAGGGACTTTAATAAATGCTAGGCGTAATTTTAATTAGAGGGTTTCCTTTTTATATGTAAACGGCTGGTGTCCTAACACCCCCCGCCACACGCCTGGCTTGGCGGCGGCTTGCGGGGTAGTATGTAGATGTAGATTTTTGAGAAAACGATGAAGTCTAATATAAATTATTACTCAAATTACTCTCCAGGTCTCCAGATTTCTAATAATTTGCTTATTATTCTTTCCGGCATCAATAGCGTTAGGTTGCGCTTTCACAAAAAAACAACCGAACGCGATGGACCCGTAAACAATAAAAATCAGATTACTCAAAAATTTAAGAAATATAATTAGACTGAAAACAAGCCTAGTCATATCATAGCTTCAAAACAGTTGCACATACTTGCGAAAAATGTTTTTTTTTTAAACTATGTCATACATTTTATCCTATGCTACAGTAGAATCCGCCTTTTGTTTTGCAATATTTTAATGGAACATTTTACAAATCTGTACGACACATGTAGACAGGCTTCACCTTGATCTAAACAAAAGGTATCCGAAATATGTGCATTGAACGGAATCACTGGCAGTGCGGCCTTCGTTCACCAGAAGTATGCAACCAGAAATGATAAAGCCGGTATTTAGCTGGAGATTTTTAAAGACACCTTCCCGACAATCCATAAGTCAACTAGGGTCAAACGTTCCGTAAGTGATATCACGGCACCAAAAGCAGTGGGCAATATTTGAACGTAGTTAAAGACTTGGTTCTATAATTTTGAGTACTAGCTTCATAAAATGTAAAACCATCTCTCCCCACTCCATTCACATTATTGTGTCAACACCATAAGCAAGCTCAGGGAAAAATCTACATTAACCAATACTTAGTCATCATTTTATTAATTTTAAAATGATCAAGTACACTATGATAGGACTAACAGAAAGCGCAAGTTAGAGGAACGGATTTGGTGGCAATTGCATACTTAGATTAACTATTACCCTCGTTAAATATCATTGGAATTTTTTATTGTATGAATTTCTGTATTCATAACGTGGATTTCAAATCTTTCTACAAATAAACATGATGGCTTTTATCCTAAACTAAAAGTAATGAAAGGAGCATATTGACAAGCATTACTTAACCAGACCAAGTTATGGCTAACCCGAGATTTACAGGCTCGACCCTGTCCGTAATTATATGTATATGTCAATAACAGTCTCTGGAAAATCTTACGATAGACAAGAAACCCGTAATTTCGGGGTCACCAATGCTTTCGCAATTCTTGGCAAATAAAGCAAGCGCTTTTTTCCACCGAAAGGATTGAAATAAGGAAGCAAATCTACAGCAACAATTTGGGTGCTGCCGCAAACAGTCAGGAATAGCAAGTTAACATTCAAACACATGGAACGCAAATCAAATCACAACCATGTATCTGGAAATACCTCCATGTATCGCAAATAAAATTATCATTCAAGATCAAATAGGTCAAAAGTTTACATAAATGAGTGGTCAAAACTTCAAGAAAATAAAAGGTGAAAAAGCTATCCCAGAATACTCGAATGAATCATTTAACACCTTGATCTTCCAAAAAATGTATACTTAGCCTATAGATGTGTAATAATATACATATTCGCGGAATAGTAAATTTTCTTATTGAATCAGAGAGAGAATACCATGAGGAGTACAGTTGACACCGTCCCCCGTTTTACACGTCTCAAAACAAAGTGAAAATATTCAAGAGGTTAAGACTGCTTAGGCCAAAAGATAGGATATATCAACTGAAAAAGTTCACCTAATTAGAGAGTAAAAAGGCTCATCAAGTTCACTGAAGAAGTTTTATTTCACACTTAGCTGCAAGGCGTGAGAGGACATTCAAGAGTCAAATTATCACTTCAAATTTTCAGAACGATTCCACTAAGGAAATCAAAATGAGGCTGCAGTTCTCAGTACATAATTTGTAACTACTCGACTTGGTTTCAACCAAAAAAAAACTAGTAGAGCGGTAAGATTAGTATCAAAGAATGACACCAAAAATCCAGCTTACTTTCCAAATAATCGTATTTTCTACCAAAAAAAAGGACATAAAAGGCCACTCACTCAACTTGGTTCTTCGAAAAAATTTTATTGTCATTTCTAAGGGCATTATAATTTCATTATAACTTCGTATGGGATGGTGCATTGCAATTACTAGGAATACAATTGACCACAAAGATCATAATCCACATGTTAGATTGCAAGACATTAAATTCCGAAGTAAAAAAACAAAAAGAAAGAATGTGGCCACCATGAATAACATGTGCCAGATATTCTTGACAGATATATTGATGCTTTCCACAAAGACGAAAAAAACCTACCAATTTACTTCCAATGAAGTAAGCACATATAATGTAATCGGATCCCCCTTCTCTTTCTACTGAAAGACATCATATATGCGATCCTTAATACGCATTTAAATATAGCCTCCCCCTTTTAACAAAGCACTACCTTTGTATCTCATACTTAAGATTCGCACTACCTGTGAGAAGCAAATTCACTTTCCCTAACTTCTTAGAATACTCTCCAAATTTAGAATCTAGTGCCTTATATCTGCTATCTTTTCCATCTGATGCTCTTCGTCACACCTCAAAAGTGACTGCCTCTAACGTGCTCAATATTGTTCAATTCTGAGGTGCCATTTCCTTTGAATCTTATGAAATCTTTCTGAGTACATATGAAACTATATCCTCGATTCTCTAAGACTTGGTAGTGATCTCTCACATAGATATTAATCCCTTAGACTGACAACATGGAATTGCTATTAAGCAAAAAGATCAGTTTTTCCAATTTTTATGTGATTTTTAGGTACCTAGTTAAATGGATCGTATTGCAGAACAATCAGCAGAATACATATACGAAGAAGAAAATTCCTTTAGTCGACGTTTCATATGCTGCCAATAAGATAAACCTATTTTTTTCTTAAAGTTTCTTTTTCCCTACAAAAAATTCCACAACATTAAGGAAAATCACCCGAAAACAAATAGTCGCCTTCATTTTATTTCCTGAACCCGTCACATTCGAACAAGATGGCGGCGGCCACCTTTAGAATTATCAGCGCTACCTGCAGAGGACCTTTCTATCGCGTGCGTAAAACGGTAAATGAGCTGGGCACCGCGAAATATTGGCGGTTACGCGCCAGGTGGTTCTGAAAGCTCCCATTCCGGGAGTTTTCACAAATTTCAATTTTTGCCAAAGATAAAAAAAGAAGATTAAAAAAAACACGCAATAAAAGGAGCGCCATCGGCGATCTGGACTCCGCAGTAACCGTCGCGCTTGTTTTAGGCGCCCACCCGTTAGAAGTAGTCGCGAGGAGAAGCGAACGAGAGTGAGGGGGGGGAGCGGAGAGGAGTGAGGAGGCGGGGGTGGACGCGGAGGCGGACGAAGAGGAGGACAGCGAAGGTTTTCGAAGGAGGAGGGCGCGGGGGAGGGAGGCGGGAGTGGCTGAGGCTGTGAGGCGGTCTCTCTCCGGAGGCAACGACGTCCGAGCGAAAAAGCTTAGGTTGCCGTCCCCTAGAGCGTCGATTCCAATTGTTTACAGGCTCATCAATAAAAATCGAGCAGAGACGAAAGACGAGGCGGGGCAAACGTTTGGTTGGACGCAGAGCAGCGCGGAGATGGGATCGGGTGTGAGGGAGGATGTAGAGTGAGATGTGTAGAGTGGGGAGGGAGAAAGAAAGAGAGTAAAGGAGGCGGAAGAAAAGTCGGGAGTCGCCCTGTCACGCGTACCCACACACACACACACACAGCCCTGCGTGTGTAGACGCACCATTTGATCAGTTTCAGCTCTGAGGAGCGTGGCCGAGATAGTGACGGAGACAGCCGACCGTACGGATGGTTCTGCGAAGAAACACGGACGGGTGGACGGGAGGAAGGAAACGAAGGCGTGCCTTCACAAGGGAGTGAGAGAGAATGCTATCGTGCTAGCAACCGATCACTCCCAGATGTGAAAATCTGGTGGAAGTATTCCGAATCAGAGTGGGACCCACGGAAGTCTCGCACTGGCCTCACATCACGGTACACCCACTGAGCAGGGCGGAGCTGGTATTTCGATTCTACCGTTTGATGGTAGGTTCGCAATTGTAAAAGAGCACACGATTCGGTGTCAATTTCAGTTCAGAGGAGCGTGGCCGAGGAGAATGAGGTGACCAAATGGATGGTTCTGGCGAATAAATACGGGCGATCGGGTGAAAGGAAGGATGCGAAAGCGTTACTAGAGGTAGTTTAAGCAAGTTTATTCCCTTGTCCTCGTTTTGTCGAAGAAACACGGGGAGCTGAGTGAAAGGAAGGTAGCGAAAGTATTACTTAAGGTAATTTAAGCGAGATGTTTAGTTTCCCATAAAGGATACCACATTTTCTATAAAAACTTTAAGCAGGATAGAAAATTATTATGTAAATAAATTTATATCAATGAAGTAAACACTTTTAAATATTCCTAATAGGTTTTCCTGAAACTTATGACAGAACTCCTCAGTAATTTACAAAATACACGTATTTGAAGCAAGCTTTAACTCTTTGAATTTTTTCCAGATCGCACGCTGAAAATGCCTCAAAACTTGGTTATTTGCGATTTTATAAATGGAATTACAGTGATAAATTTATTTGTTTAAAAATAATTGAAAAACATACGAACAACAAACTAATACTGACGCGAGATGTGCATCAGAACTTCCTCATTTTATACTAATATCCCTCTGGAGCGCACAGCCATACCATTTCCCTTGGAAAATGGCCTTTATTTTTTGGCAAATCCGTTGAAAAAAGGGTTCAATAAAATGCGTACATTTGGCTAATATTGACTAGCTAAGATTTCTGTCTTTGCAATGACGTTATATCCATCGAATTTTAGATGCAGAAATATCTCGCACCAACAATTTAGCAAGATGAGAAATATTTTTCATGCTCACAATCGAGCACTCTCAGGCATGCGAATGCGAGAAAAATAGTCCAACTTTTTATTAGGAGTCATAAGGCACTCGCAATAGCTTTACACGTCCTGACATAGCTCTGTCGGGACTGATATTGCGACTTTGTCATCCATCGCCAATTGGTCAGCCATTGTGGAACCCTGGAGACTCGAGCACAGCAAAAATCTTGAGAAAAACTCACTTCGAATCGGGTGGTCTTAAACCGAATTCTCTTTTTATCCACCAGTTAACTCCCACACTTAAAAAGCCAACAACACAGTAGAGAAGCCTGCTTAGTAGGTAAAGATGCCAATGACAAGTGTCGCAACTCGAATACTAGCCGATGTTATGGACGAGGAACCAGCGCAAAGACTTTAAAATATAATCTTATGATGATATATTTTGTTATTTAATTATAACTGTTGGAATATTTTCGCCTTGCTTATTTCAATTATAGCTATAGAAGCATCTGCATTATGTGCTTATATTCCGACCAAAATGGATAGATCTCATCTCCATCGCTTTTAGCAAATGAAAAATAAATTTATGACTTAAAATCGAGACTCATATGAAAGATAACCATGGCTAATAATATTGAATTAGCAATATTTCTTCGGTTCACCCTGAAGCATATGACACTCAAATAGCTTATAAAAACCTCAAATTTTAATTTCCTCTGATTTCCAACATTAGAAATGCGTCACATGGGTTGATTCACGCTTATAAAAGGAGGTACTCATCTCGTATTAGCTGAAAGATCTCCAGTGATCCTTAAGCTAAACCTTCAGAGAGGATGAAATGGTAATATGGTTCTGTAGCCACCCATTTCGAAGTTGGAGCGCTTGAGTCCGAGAGAGTTGGAGTGGAGAGTTGTAGAGCTCGAGGTATTATGTTAGAGCATGGACAGATGTAAAAATGTTCCAAAAACACTTATACTTAAAATTTGCCAAACCATTGGATGCCATTTGTGAACAAAGCATGATTTGAAGAGGGTTAAAATGTTGCTATTGTTTTCCAAAAATACCAAAGTTGCAAAAGCTGAAGATGCACTTTTTTAAGGTAGTGCACACCTCAAAGTAATCAAATAAAATAAAAGGCAGTTTACTCAACAGTTTTTCATATTTATCAATTTCTTTAGTCAGAAAGCTGCATCAGACATTGTAAATATTTAAATAAAAAGGAAAATGTAACGGAGATAGCGGTGGGACATGGCTCTATCAGTATGCGTTTCATTTCGCACCTCGAGTTGTAACAGTTTCTTCTAACCACAGAATAGGTTAATGGAGAACTCTAACGGGTAAGATCATAAAAAAACCGACTAGCTTTTTTAATACTGCATTACCCACGAAAGAGCAGTAAATTAACCTGCTGGTTTTATTTGCTGGTTGCGGCTGCGGCTGGTTGGTTGGTTGGTTTTAATATTTTAGTCGAAAACGCGGAATCTGACCAAATATAGATCCCGTTACGCTAACGGCAGAATATATCATTTTTCAGTTGAAAAGGCAAAGTGATTTCTTACACACACATTCTCGCTCCTGTAGAAGTTTATTTTATTTACATAATCGCTATATCTATGGCAAAGTGCAAAATGCGTCATTTACGACATGCTTCGGGCAGATTTGCCTCTCAGCAGGGATTCTGACTCCCAAAGACGCCGCACTTATATGTCCGCACGACGGCGCAAGCATTGTCAAACAAGAAAAAGGTAAACAAAATGTGCGCCTCGCTCGGGGAGACCAACATCATCTCCAACATGACACGTGACAATGGAATGGACTCCACGCTGGAAGGAGGAGCCCACGGAAGGAATTAATAATTTTGAATCTGTGAATGGGAGGAGGGGAGGGAAGAGATACGGAATGGACGAAAGCGGAGGAAAAGAAAGAAAGACCGAGAGGCCGAAATCGAAATGCGCCTCATATTTTCATAAGGGAAGCGCTTTTTGAATATTCATTGGCGGCCGATTCGCGTCGTCGTGGCGTGTGCTATTTGTACTTGGGGCGACCTCTTTCGACGTCGTGCCGTGCCCGTAAGGAAAACAAGTGACGCGCGGCGCGACGATGCTTCCCGAAGGGTGGAGGGGGGAGAGACCTTGGGTATGGGTGGGGAGGCGCCCGGACCTATGCGCCTTGCTCCACCAAATGAACTTATTTCCTCTCCCTTACCTCCCCAAACCTCCTTCTCCCCTCCCTCACTCTCTTCCGAGTTTTAGAGACATTTGATAACGGCCGAGAGGACTCAAACTGTTTTGTTTTTCTCCTTTCCTCTCTCTCTCATTCCCCTTCCCTTACCTCTCTCCTCTCCCTCCTCCTACCTCCCTACCACCTCACCGCCCACTCACCTCTCCCCTCCCACCCCACTCCCCTTAGCTCCCTCTCTCCCTATCGGATATACGCCCGAGTAGATCAGATGGGTTTTTCGGTATTTCAATTATCGGGGGAGGGAGGGGGGGGGACGAAACCGGTCGATTTTGTTTTTCTCAGGTCCATGGAAGGATATTCGCAATTTGGTGCGCCGTGGCATTTGCAATTGTTCGATTACTGGACGCTCGGATATTCGTCGAATGTAATGCATGTATATGTGTAGACACGTGCACACACGCGCACATATGTATTATGTATGTACCAACGCTCCGCGTAACGTAACTACGCGGTCAAACACACTCACGCAGACTAACTCGAGCTCCTCGCGTTGTTTCCTCCATCACGAAATCGGCCAAAAATAAAAAGAAAAGGTTCAAATTCGCGAAACCAGCGGCCCCGATAGGGAATTTCGAGAAAAAAATAGCGCAATGAACTGAAATGAGCTCATTGGACTTGGTGAATTCGTCCGAGTGATTTTTTTTCGAAAATGAATGCGGAAAGAAGTTGTATTTTGCGAAATGAAGTAGGAGCTTATCATTGGATAACTCGGGAGGAATCGAAAAAAAAGGTATGAAAGTATTTATCTCTTTTGCCTGCGATCAGTAGTAATTTTGGCACTTCAGAAATCTACTAAATACTTTATTTCAATTTGAAGATAAACAATCCTAGTAAACTGATGAAAGAAATCAAATGATGAGAGTATCAAAAATTTCACGCTTCTGTACTTCAAGGATTGCATGAATTTAAGATTTTCAACCTTCGATGAATAAAACTATGCTTAGTACTAAATTAAAATAACTTATCAAGATGACAGGATTTAAGCAGCTAATTCAACTTCATTCATTGCATTCAAGAAAAAAAATTATTTATTCCTCCTCAGAAGGACATAATTATTTTATAAGCTGAAATAACTCTAGAAAAAAGAAAGTTGTAGCCAAAAGACGACGTTATTTTTGACAAAAAAAAATTTTTCCCAGGAGAATCCTATTTCTGTTCAGTCTATAGTTTTATATCGACTTCAGCCATTGAAAATTTACCATCATTTTGAGCTTAATCAAATATATCACTCCAAATACGAAGTTGGGTACTCAAATCGTATTTTTTTATATTATCATTAATGACTATTATTTTACTGCTAGCACCACTTCAAAATGAAGGTTCAATATATATTTTTCGTGTCAAAGGCTCAATAATAATTAAAGGTTATCAATGGCAGCAGTTAATAATTAAGGTAATCAAAGCCTTTAAAATAATTATAAGCTTCCTTTATCTGTCAAAATAAAAAATATATATAAATATAAAAAACATTAACGAACGTACAGTTCATTGATAAAATGAATTTTTCATCTAATTCTGCTAAGTATGGCAAATGGATTTGAGGAAATTCCACTAAACCTCATAAATGAAATAACCATATTAAAACCGGCCAACATGACTTCAAACATTAAAGTTTTAGAGTAACAACATACAGAGATACGTAATCAGAGGAGTAAGCATAGGTACTCCAGTTTTTTATTTATTTTTTATCGTCAATTTATTACTTCCTAGTAACATACTAGGAAGTAATTAAGTGATAAGCCGCCTTAATAATTCCTCAATACACCAGACACCAATGAATACTTTGTGTAGTTCTCAAAGCTAAAACTTCGTGACTCATTCGCAGGTTAGATCTCCAAAGGAACAACGAAAGGACATTTTTTCTATTTGCGAAAATGTTACGGTCTTTGTTTAAAGTGCTGAATGCAGGAACATGATATGGAAAGGAATCTGTTACATGCGGATGATCGGCCGCAATTTCAAAATGGCGGCCCACCGCGTGTCGGCCCTATGGGTGGATTCATCGAGTGGAAACCGGTTCCGGCCTGGAGTCGAACGATCCCCGTACGCCACGCCTGCCGCATGCGTCCGACCCTCGGCTGCTATTTGACAGCCCGCTACCCTGGTCTGACGGGCGAGCGAAACATAAATGGCCAATGAAAGTCAATATGTTTGTAAATCTAGAGGTAAATTTTGAGTAATTTATGAACTTTTCCGTTTTCAACCTACAGATCAGGCATACATTTTCCACTTGTTGGCAAAGAGAAAAAACTCGGAACTTGAAGTAACAGGGTCAAGTATTTTATACACCATTTTGTGGCCAACTCACCGCAAGTTTTGACACAAATTAGTTGTTTAGTGTCTAATATATGCTTATTTACTAAATTCTTCATCGCAATTAATAACTAGTTATCCATGAAAGCATACCTTTATGAAGATGGATAAGCAAATTATGTACAACGCAATCTATAACCCATAACTGGCATAATCCATACAAAATGTAACCAGTCAATGATAGTTCCAAGTCATTTGGCAAAAGTCTCCATTAACTTCCGAGAGCTATATGCAGGCATTGGCCTGATGTGTGCTAAAATGTTTCAGAAGAACCTTAAGCCGTTAATGTTTTGTGAAAGTAAAACCATGTTTTTAAAAACAATTTACCAAATCAAATTGAATTCCAAGAGTAAATTAAAGATACATCAGCAAAAATAATGTATCAAATCGGAAATGCGATTGTTGAAAATGTCAAGTATTTTAGTATACCTCTCCGACAGAATAAAATAGTAATAAAATTAACTAATTACCCCGGTCCACTGTTTTTTTATTTGTGCGAATTTAATAATGGGTTTTAGTGAAATATAGATCTATGTCACAATCCTATCCCATCCTTATTTAATTTTTATTGATACATGTCATTTAATTAGAAAGATAAATGCAAAAATATTTTATCCAAAAATTTACCGCGCAAAAATTACTGAGATGTTCACAGCAAGAAATCGCACTCATTAAATGTGTGACTCGTGTGAATATTCTCGTCCGTTCTGGTGATGCTGGGGAAAGAATATATCTTTCAAACAACCTTATAAAACATTTCGACGCATAAGGATTTCGGAGCGGGAGATGTACAAAAATGAAATAAACCATGAAAAATAAATAAAGGAATTCTTCAAGCGAAGATCATGTAATTTAATAGTCAAGCCAAACATATAAACTAAATGATTAGGTACTCTCCGTGGCCGCGAGGAAAATTAATAGCCGTCCCTGTACGTTAGAATTATCCACCCGCCACTGCCGTGTGGATGTACCCCCGGCAAGTGAGAAATGATAATCACACCCGCTTTTAATCCCATATCTTTCACGTCCACCAGAGGCTACTCTTCCTCCTTATCCGACGCCAAACTGCACTTAATGTATCCCCGCCTTGAAAGGTCCAAGAAGTGAGGGGGAGAAGGAAGAGTCGACCAAAAAAAAAAAGAATTGCGCTAATTCTCCGCATATTGAATTCGCGGAGATTTTCTGTTCAAGGGGGATAAGGGGCTGGTGGGGGGGCAAGTGGTGGGGGAAGGAGGTGAGGCGGGAGGAGGAAGGGCAAAGGGGGAAAAAATTACACAACTATCCGTCTCTAAATCAACCATTTTTTCCCCCGAATTCCCTCCCGAGTTCCTCCTCCCTTGAGTAGCGGGCGGTGGAGGAAGTGGCGGGCATGCGAGGAGGAGAGGACCGAAACATGTCACTTCAGCCGCTCTCGTTACGCTTTCCCGAACAAGATTCGCAGATCAAGAGCCTTAAATCAAACATTTTTACCTCCCTCCCGTGTCCTTTTATTAAGAGGGAGAGAGAGAAAGGGAGGGATGGAGGAGAGGGTTGATGAGGAGGTGGGGGAGGGTAGAAGAGGGGTAGGTGGGGGGAGAGAGAGAGAAGAGGAAAAAAAAACCTCATATCCGAAGGGAAAAAAGATGAACACACAAACGCCTTTCGACCGTAAGCCAAATTTATAGAAATCTACTCGAAAGAGAAATTGAAGGGACGAGATGGTGATGTGGTGGTGTGGGGGAGGGAAATAGGGGAGGGAGGGGGGGATATATGTGTGTTTGTGTGTGTGTGAGGGGAGGGAGGGCAGTGCTACTCGGGGGTGGGTGAGAGAGAAATCGCGTAGAAGGGGTGTGGGGGAGGAAGCGGGCATGGGTGGTGTATGAAGGGAGGGGATGGGGGAGATAGATAAAGGTTGGGGCGGAGGGTGGGCGGGGGGAAGGAACGGGAAGAGGAGGAAGAGTAGGAGGCGGGAACAAGGCAGTGGAGACGATGAACATGCGATGATGATCAGCCGCGATAACGAATGGAGATATATCCCCCCCCCCATCCCCCCTTCCCGCCCTCCCACTCTCTCCGCTCATCCCTCCACTCGAAATCCCCAACCCTCCCTCCTCCTCATCCCCCACCCAACCCCCCCTCACTCGCTCAATTTCTTCTCCTCTCTCTATTTTCATCCATCCGTTCGCCTCCAGCAGCCTCCTCCCTCCGATCGCGGAGGAGGAACGAAAAACGACGGAAAATGAGGCCGTGATTGGATGACGATCCGAAATGAGCCACTACTCTCCGAGAGAGTTGCCGAGGGACGACGCGGGGAACGAGTGCGCACACGGTGAGGAGGAATCACCATCACAGCCTCCCCCTTCCGTAAACCACCCCCTCCCGATTCCTCCCCCGACCCCCCCCTGAAGCACGGGTCTGAAATGTTCGATTTGGGGTTTAGACGACCAAGTGAAGGATAGGAGGCGATAAGATGAATGAAAGTCGAATTACTACCATTAGGCGTAATCAACCGATCAACGTAGGTTTTTGGTGGATATTGATATTTTACTGACGGCTCCTATTTCTCAAAAATATCTGATCGTTCCCCTCTGCTGCCCCACCCAGCTATAGTGAAGAAGTAACCTACTAAAATCAACAGAAATGTGTAGAAATTGCGCTGACCTAACATCCTTCAATTCTGTATTCTAAATTTGAAATTTTATAGTATTCAAATATAAGTAGAAACAAAGTAAAAAATGTTTATTTGGTTGAGTTTTAGCTTTATTGAGTTGTTTCCATTATAATTCAAATTTCCGTTGAATTATGTCTAAAATTATAATTAACATTCGCACTTTTAACGGTGAATTATGCATCCCGTCTTTTTTCATGCCTAATCCACTTACTCTGCCTTCTCCTAATATACTTCAGCAAGATCATATCCTCACCCCCCGTGCTCGCTGGCATAAGTTCTCATCTTCGCAATTCAACTGCTGATTTCCTTGCTATTTTTTTCCATCTCTCAAAGATAATTTCAAATTCTATTCCTCGAATAACTAAATTGTTCTGCTTGCTCAGTTACTCTTGTTTGGTCTTTCTTATATTCGGACATTTTTTTCTTCCCATGGCTCTGGTCCCATTTCCTCTGCGTATAGGTTCAACAGCAATGTTGATGACAGGTACCACTGTCTTACTTCCAGACCTTTCCTTGTATCCCATCCCATCAATCACTTGACTATCAGTGCATTGAGCAATCGTCCAATCTATGCTCAGAGTCCACACTTGAGTCCAACAATACCATCGTCAACTTGAGTTTCAATTGAAAGTGTGATCATTCTCTTTGTTCTTGGTCCTTCATAGATGGTATTGGTAATTATGAGACTACCGTTCTCTGGAGTCATTAGGATAATTGGGTACTTTTGGGGAGGGAAAAATTTTGGCAGTGGAGGAAGGTTTTTAAGAGACTCGGCAACGGCACTGATTTTTCCTTCACGAATAGGGGATTTTTCCTTCCCGATTTTTACTTCCTATTCACACGGGGTTCAGAGTTCAACGTAGCCTTCAATTACTGGTGTACTATAATTAAATTCCTCTCCACCCTGCAGCATTACTGAGTTCGGAAATACGCTAAAATATATCTGACAATGATGGGCTACGAATCCGCCCCTTGCCATTATAAACAATAAGTCTATCTCATACAAACCCGAGCCTTGATGTTAATTGTATTTCAAAACGGAATGAAGGACAAATCAATATAATATTTTAAAGAGAAATCCAAGACGGAGAGATCTTCGAAATCTGTACAATTAAGCATTAACATGGTTAAAAATTAAGCTAGTCCAAGGCGATCTTTTATGCAGGAAATGAGCTTGATCTAAAGCAATTTCGAATCCAATAAGAAGCTAAAATTAACTGGGAATAAAAATATTTTGATGGCTTTTGATAAGCTGACCATCTATTTTGGCAAAACTTTTATTCGGCCGATGGTTGGAACGCAACACATATAAACTCAAAATAAATACATTTTCGCCATTTAAGATATCAGTTTCTTTGACAATAAGTACGTAGGTACACCCACGGAATAAATGTTTGATTTACGTATGCTTCACGTCAGGAATAATAATTTATAATAATCCGAGATAATTTTACGAACGACTGCTGTTCAAAAATTAGTTCCTTGATGTCATTCTCCAAGAATTGAGCAGTCATAAAGAAGAATATGATGGATGGCTATAAGCGGCATGAGATAAATAAGTCAGTTATCTTGTCAAAGCAGGTAAATGAAAGAACGAAGATCAAGGGTTAATGTTCTCCTCAAGATTCAATGGCGTATGACAGAGATGATTGGATTGAGGCTTTTTCAAGGCGATCTTTTATGCAGGAAATGAGCTTGATCTAAAGCAATTTTGAATCCAATAAGAAGCTAAAATTAACTGGGAATAAAAATATTTTGATGGCTTTTGATAAGCTGACCATCTATTTTGGCAAAACCTTTATTCGGCCGATGGTTGGAACGCAACACATATAAACTCAAAATAAATACATTTTCGCCATTTAAGATATCAGTTTCTTTGACAATAAGTACTCAGGTACACCCACGGAATATATGTTTGATTGACGTATGCTTCACGTCAGGAATAATAATTTATAATAATCCTTGATAATTTTACGAACAACGGCTGTTCAAAAATTAGTTCCTTGATGTCATTCTCCAAGAAGTGGGCAGTCATAAAGAAGAATATGATTGATGGCTATAAGCGGCATGAGATAAACAAGTTAGTTATCTTGTCAAAGCAGGTAAATGAAAGAACAAAGATCAAGGGTTAATGTTCTCCTCAAGATTCAATGGCATATGGCAGAGATGATTGGATTGAGAGGACAGAATACATTTGTGCAGATAACAATGGATTTGTATTAATATTAAAAATTATTTTTAATCCAGGCTAAAAAAAAATCATTCCATAATCTTAAAAAAAAAGTTTTCGCTATTTCTGTCTCAATTGTTAATTCCGGCGACGGTTTCAATATTTCCCTCTTCTTTCGAAAAACTCAATATTTCCTCCTTAAAATATATTTTCAACTGTTTGGTTCAAGTTATTTCACAACCCAAAATTAATTTGTGCGCATTTTTCAAGAATCGCATTTTTTACACTCTTCCTCTCTGACCTAACATCCACCTACAAACTGGGCAAGAGTCAGTCAATTTTCTCAAATTGCTTACTCCATTCAGCTTCTACCCACTTCTCCACGTCTTCTACCCTTCAGAAACCTCCCCACCCAACACAAACAGATATTTTTATATGGCCTGTCAATCCACCCTTCGAATTTCCCACAACAATCTCCAAATCCAATAGAAAACATTTTCTACTACCGATGGTGTCAATAAGACAATGGTATCGTGCGTTTCCCTCCTCCACAGACACAAATTGATCTGTACTCTAGAAGTCTTTTAAACTAAACGATGATTGAAATAATTCAAGTTACAACCTTGCACAAAAAATAATCTTCCTGCTTTTGCAGACTTCTGTATTTTGCTTTTTTGCTCAACCACTTCCATCATTTCCTTGTAAACAACCACGTACCGAAATCTTTTAATGTTTCCTTCAAAAAACTTTCATAGTAATATTTTCTCCTTATGATGATTTATCGGCATATATCTACATACTATCACTAAATCTGTCAGGTATTCCTATATCCCTAAAATAATATATCTCTCCAAAGAGCGGACAATAAAAGTGCTACTTTTTGTTGCTCCTCGTCCCCTTCTTCGTCATTTTACTTGGCCTAAGGTACTTTCCTTGCTCATTCATCCTACCTTACATAACCCCTTCTCGCATCACCAAAATTGCATCATTTCTCGTATAGCATACCTCTTCTTCTCTCTGTATCGTCCTTACCTTACGGGTGAAATTTTCACTAGTTCTATCCACACATCTTACATCATTTCTGTCATAGATGACTCAGTTTTTGCAAGTATTTCCCGTAATGACAACCTGGCCTTGCCTTCCCTGCTGATTGGCACGACAACCGCATAGAGGGGCAGAGTACCACCATTTAATGTATTTAATGCATAAGTATTCCACCATTTAATTTTATTTAAGGTAATCTACCGGTTAAGGTAGGTTACACTGGAAGTTACTGAAAACCTTCTTGATTTTTACATGGGTAGGGCCCTTTCTTCCCATGATATTTCTTTCTTCATCCTAGCATACGTCCTACCCTTCTTCATGCCGTCTATAAAACCTATTCTCTTTCTCACCCTTCCCCGCTTACCTAACATCTTCCCCTCTATCGCGGTTATGCAACCCTTCGCCCCTCATTACCTCTTCCAAGCACCTGCTATACCAAGCACTTCCTCGTTTGTCTTCCTTTGCGTCCATCGCACTTTCTCCATCCTCCTTTACACCCACATCTCGAACGCCTGTAGCCAATTTTTGTCTTTCCTCTCTTAGTCCTCATTTCTGCCCCATACAACGCTGCACTCCATCATCATCTCTCTCCTATTGCTAAACGATTCTTTCGTTAACACTATTCTCCTCCAAACGCCTTTGCTACTTTTCTAATTTTTTTCTAGCGTACTACCCAAGCAATAAAGTCGTTTCACTTGCTCCAGCTTGCGCCTCATTATTCCTGAGATAAATCAATGAAAACACAGTACGATTCCACTCAGTTTGTATTGCTTTCGACCGGTTTTGGCAAATATAGCGTCATTTTCAAGACGAGCATTTTGTCTTGAAAATGAGGCTATAGTCGAATGAACGACACTATAGTCATACAAACATGTGTCATTGAAAATGAAGCTTTAGTCGTCGAAACCGGTCGAAAGAAATAAAAACTGACAATGAGTGGAACTGCACTGTGTTTGAATCATGATTTATATCTCCAAGTTCAACCACGTAACGTTACGATCCATTATTATTATTGGGATAAATAATTTACCTGAGTTTACCTAGGTAACTATCTAGCTTGAAACGATCACTTAATAAGCCGCTCATTTGGGGCAGACGCCATTGCAACCGTCTCCATTGAGGAACAGGGGCTGTGTGTACTACCTTCTGCCAGTGTCCTAGCCTTCCACCTATCTGGCATGAGTGAACCTACCAGGAGCAATTGTCATTCCTAACAACAGCTCCGCTTATAGTTAGTCTCAGCCGCATGAAGAATTGTGCGATAGAGTTCTACTGTGGACCACGAGTAAGCCTGAGTATAGAAAGAATGAGTTAAAATATCATCTAACTTGAAATGACGCATTTTTCGCCTGTTTTAGTTTATTTATTTCATCAATTTGTTGCATAGTAATACTTTTTATTTGGGTTACTTTATATTTAATTTTTCTTACTTATCCTTTTATGCATACATAAAGGTTTATACGGTTATGATTGCTGGTTAATACTGTAATTCTAATTATTCTCTTTAAGGAGGTCTCCGGGCTGTTACTGTTACTTGAAAACGCGACCATTAGGTTATCAGGTCGGCATTTCTCTAGCATTACTGGCACAGTTTATCAGTCACATTATCACACATAAAAGATTGGGCACATTAAGATAAAACGTATTAGCTACAAATTATTGCATATCAGACGCAATATTTGCGTCAGAATCTCCTTATTTTTTTATAATATCCCATAGCTGAACAGTTACTTTTTACAAATGAAAGATTGGGCACATTAATATCAGTCATTTAGAACTACTATTTTCTCCATTAAGTGCCGATAAATGTACTCCTATAGCTGGATCAGACTGTTACCGTATTGTTATTGCCTTCATTGCCAGCAGAAATGAAAAGAGCACGATATGATTCTGCATCTCAAAGTAAGTTTTACATCAATAACATTCTATCCGACTGCTAAAGAAAATTCATAACTGCATCAATGCATAGGTACTCATAACACATTCCTAACGTAACGCATAATTTAAAATATGTTAATGGTATATAGCTGAAATTGAATGACTTATGTATATACATCATTTCAGGTTTGGGTATCTGGTCGTCAGCCTTTTCTACGTGATATATTTCACAAGGTTCCTGTTTGTCTAAACATTTTTACAATAATGAATCTAAGGAATAGGGTTTAATTACTAATTATTTTCGCAGTATCTTCCAACCTAGCGTACAAAGGTTCAGTAAGCATCAGAAATAATTTCAAACGCCTGCTGCTTAATACTCGACCGCAGAAAATAATGTGGTTAATTTAAAACTTTCAAAAAATGATTTTTTTCAAAGGAACCCCACGATTGTATTACATGGAAATTAGTCTCGAGTTATCACTAGATGACTATTTACTTCGAGCATCGAGATGTGGAGGTAAGGCTGTAAATATTGCAATAATTGACCAGACATATTCATTTTTATTTTTTCAGGCTGGTTAACTACCATAAATTCTTATCAATTAATGGCACAAGTGATTCCTTTTATTAATTTTACAATGCCTAATGCTTGTTTCTTTAAAAATGAAATCGGTAGGAATACCGAATAAGCAACGGTAGATTTAGATCGATGCAGAAGTACTACCATCTGCTCACGCATGTATACAACCTACTTACATTCTCCTCATTTAAAAACTATATGATCACTACTTTCAACAATCCATCGGTCCTCATTACCTATTTCATTCACTTGCTCCACCTCCTCCTACCCACAGAAGCTTCTTCTCCTTAACCGATGTGCCCCACACTTCTCCATCTGTTCTTTTCACCACCTACATCTCCTTTCCCCATCCTCCTCCACATCTAAATCTCAAAGCCAGTTGCACTTTGTTCTTCGCTAACTTCTTATCACACTAATGGCTTCTCGTTTACGTTTATGATATGTCCTTGTGCTTCCTCCTACCCAGCTGGGTGCTGACGTTTCCTCGTCTACCTCTCCTTCACCCACTAAATCGTTACTTAACGTGATTAATGGCTCCAACTTCGACTATTGCACTCCCAATTTATTCTCTGCTGCTTTCAATAACCCTTTTTTCATGCTGTCACACTATTGTCAACTGTTAATTCCCATATTTCTGCTTATGCTCTTAAGCACTAGCTTCTTGTACTCCGTTCCTCCATTCATCACCGATTACATCTTCTAATTTCCAGTTTTTCCTCTGTCTTCCTAAGTATTACGTAATTTTAAATACTACGCAACGCGATTTCGGCCTCTTTTTAAAATACCCACCCCATGTTAGACAACAAATTATTGTATTGAACCTTTTTCCTCTAAATCTTACTTAAGTGCTCATAGCTCTTAGGAGCCATGTATATACGGGACAGGTTTTACTCTTATATATACTATTTCATGAACAAAATTTTGAGCAATATCGGCCACCCATGAGAATACTGAGCACAAAATATCAAGGGTGTTCCTCAGAGCTGTGTGGCAATGGCATATACGTTTGCCGTATACCGACATGAGTTGATCGGCGGCCGGTAGTGCGCAGGTCAACTCATGCTACTGGCAGATTTTTTTTTGTTGAGACGGTTTCCATCATATCAAAAGTTGCTAACTGCCATAGTTTTCAATAATTAAAAAAAAATGCTGAATCAACATATGCTAGGAGTACTCCAGTTATCATTACTAGATATTATTCATGCTTACCACGCAAAGTATAAAAGATCAAATAACGGGGATGACTGTCATGGAGAGAAAATATGCACTATTGGCAGTGCTACGAACCAAAATTTTCCGTCCAACAATCATTTCATAAGTGCTGCAAATACGACTCACATGTAACAGAAATTTTACGATAGCAGGCCCCCACACCCGCCAAGACAACTCAAGAACAACCCAAGCCAATCTCCAAAAACGTCTCAGGTAATACTTGAATGACCCCTAATAGGAAAGAAATAGTTGAAGCGGTCTCCTGTTTCCTTTCTTGATCGTGTTTTTTATGAGACATCATCACATAAGATGCCCCCCACTGGGGTCAAACGACTTTTTCAGGCGGCAAGTGAGTTACAGACGCTGTGTGAACTACCTTTGGTCTGGATCCTACCCTTCGACCTTGCTGGCATGGGTGGGCCTACCAGGAGCAATTATCATTGCTGCCGCCAGCTCAGCTCTAGGGGTCATTGAAACGCACATGCTCTTCCGCCCAGTCAGGGTTGTAGTCGATGGAAAGGGAACCTCTACCATAAGTTATCACTGTTCCATTGCAAAAGTTTCCTATCGCTTATTCCCTAAAAGGGTTGACAACATAAAAATGGGATAACCTCAAGAAATGCTCTGTCTATGGCATTGAGGAGGAGAATTTTTCAGCTGATTAAGGAACAATTTCTAATTTTTATATTCATGCATACATGTTGTTCTAATTGCTTGGTTAATTAATTGCATACACATTGCATACATAATCTCTCTGAGCCACGCTCAAGGCCATGTCATACTGCTCACAGTGTTGAAGTCTAGTCATATTTCCGGTGAAAAATAAGTTCTCTCCCAGTGATTGTGCTATGAATTGAGTGTCATGCTATTTAGAGCAATCAATGTCGCACGTGCCGTGAATCTACAAGGAATACCGTCTTCGTCTCTTGTACCGAGTGCAACAAGCTCTTTCATGGGCAGTGCCTGCCAGTCCAGCTGAAGAAGGAAGATATTGCTGGTATCCAGGAAAGCAATCGGAAGTGAAGGTGCTTGGAGCGCCAAAGTTCCCGCAGGCAGAGCCTCAATGCATCGGTGCAACAACTGGATGAAGACGAATGTGTTGCTAAAGGTAAATATATCGATGATGTGTATTCCCTGGTGAAAGAGATAAAAACTGAACTAAAAGAGACTGAGAAACATCTCGGGAATTCCATTGAAAAGCTTTATGAAAGTTTGGAAGAAAGTGTTAAACATATTAAGGCATAAACCAAAAGATTAGATGAGTGCAATGAAACAATATGTGAATTGAAAAGTGAAAATTTACAGTTAAGAAAAGAGTTAACGCATCTTTCAAATCGCTCTGACGGCCTTGAGCAACTATCACTTTCAAAAAATGTGGAAGTTCATGGAGTTCCCTTCAATAAGTCAGAAAATTTACTTACTGTCGTCACTCAAATTGGGCTACAGTTAGGAGTTGACCTGAGTGAGGAATCCATTGATACTTGTTATCGTACTAAGCCAAGGCCAAATGGACTTCCTGGGGCTATACACGTGAGATTTCTCAACCAGAGCACGAAAGAAAATCTTCTTGCTAAGCGACGGGTTAAGAGGATTTTTTTCACGCAGTATTTATTTCCTGGGTCGGTTTCTGATATTCCCATTTATATAAATGAAGCTTTATGCCTTGGTAGGCGTAGAGTTCTTAATGCTGCGAAAGAAATAAAAAAGACTAAGGGTTATGCTTACATCTGGATACGCGGAGGCAAGATTTACATGCGGAAAGCTGAAAAGGAGCCTTTTTTGTAATATCACATACGGAGTACTTAAAATCACTGTAAAATATGTTTTGAGGTCCCTAACTACAAACAACTTGTTAATCATTAAGTTCAGCGGTATTTCCGCTGCGGAATCAACGGAATCAACCAGTATTAGTGTTATCTACATAGATAATACATGACAAAGAGTCTTTTACAGTGTTTAATGATTATAGTGGTGAAAATGATGAATGTCTTAATGAATCAAAATGTCCGAAGTCTTAAAGAAAACTTCAACTCTCTCGAAGTCTTCATAGGTTCCTTAAATAAATGCCCAGATGTAATAGTTCTGACAGAAATATGGATAAAAGATTGTGAAACTCCTTTTTTTAGCATTAATGGTTATAGCCAATTTACCAAGTGTAATGAGGATTACAGAGCTGGCGGAGTGATAGTATATGCGTCACAACAGCTCAGTGCCACTATGAGTACCGTAGATATGCAGATAGCCGATGTAATTAAGGTAACCATTGACCTTGGATGTATGCCTCTTAGTGTCATTGCTATTTACCGCCTCCACTCTCATAATGTGCGCGACTTTCTGGTTGAGCTAAACAATGTTCTCACTGGCTGTTCAGATAAATATGTTATTGTCACCGGCGATATGAATTTATGTATTTCAAAAAGAACGCCAAGAGTGGATGAATATATAACAATTATGTCGAGTAATAGTCTGGATCAATTAATAAATACTCCAACTAGAAATATTGGAAATAGTCATACTTGTCTTCATCATATTTATCTTAGATGCCGTAACAATATTAGGTATAAGTCTAATGTTATTCCATCAGGAAGAAGCGATCACGATATAGCAATTTGCGCACTTGCAATCGATATCTCCCTGAGATTACAAAGAAGTACTCGAGAAAATAATCGGGAAATTAAAAAACTTGACCACCTTAAGCTGAAATTGTTACTGAATAGCGTAGATTGGTCATGTTTATATAACCAAAGAGATGTTACAATTGGTTTTGATACTTTCCTAAAAAGCTAAAACAAAACATAGAAAAATCTAACCTTGTGATAACAAATAGCGCCAAATATATGCCTATTCAACCTTGGATGACTGTTGCATTATGTAAACGGCAGGTGCACAGAAACTTATTATACAATAAATTAAAAATGACAAAAAACTTCAGAACTACTTTGATTCGGTTTCCACCAAACGTGAACGATATGATATGGATGCACGAAATAAAAGTTATTGCCTGAATTTGTTCAATAAAAATAGGAATGATATAAAAAAACAGTGGCAATTGGTCAACAGTGTACTTGGTGGAAATGGTGGTAAGACGATGAATGAAAAAATAAAACTACCCTGATGTGTTCTTTTCAAATCCTGTTGACATTTCAAATAAATTCAATACTTTTTTTTGACGCTATAAAGAAGCTGAAAACTACAATTTTCTCTACAGACAGTTTAATTAACTTGCCTTATGCGCTATATTTTCCCTAAAAACAAGTTCAGCACTCGTTTTTTGTCTCCAACCACTGAATATGAAGTAAATGATGTAATTAAAAGTTTGAAAATAAATAAAACATCTGGCATTGATGGAGTTTCAGCCTTTACTGTGAAATGTGTTAGCGAAATAATTGCTCCTGTATTTTCTTTTGCAATTAACCTAAGTTTTGAGTCAGGAATGTTTCCTGAAAGTTTGAAAGCTGCTGTGGTAATTCCAATTTTGAAAAAAGGCTGTGAAACTGACATAAATAATTATCGACCGATTACACTGCTGTCGTTGTGTATATTGTGAAGAAACGTTTGATATGTTTCTTTTCTAAAAATAGTTATTTGTCAAGTAACCAATTTGGTTTTGTGGAAGGGAAGTCCAGTGAAGATTCTTTGTTAAAATTTTGTACTTAGCTATTTAAGGGGCTAAATAATGGGTTGTGCGTCGCTGGTATCTTTGTGGACATTACAAAAGCATTTGATTCCCTGGATCATCCCATTCTGTTAAGTAGGCTAAGGGAAGCTGGAGTCAGAGGTGTAGGTTTCTGGTTTCATATCTATTTGAGGGGTAGAACGCAGTGTGTCAGGTTCAAAGGGTGCTATAGTTTATCTGAACCTATCACTTATGGTGTTCCTCAGGGCTTCTTGGCCCGATTCTTTTTTTAGTGCATGTCAATAATTTATGTAATGGTACCTATATTCAATAGGGAATTGACCTGTGTTGCTGACGACGCTGCTTTGTCCTACTCTGGGAAAGACCTACCGACAGATGCAAAATGACCTGGATAAACTGAAATATTGGATTTCTGCTAACAAACTTGTCTTAAGTGGAAAAACCAAATTTATTCGTTTTAGTTTAAGAGACAGGAAAGACTATATTGATTACTTGTATTTGAAGTGTGTCAGCTGCCTTTCTTCCAAGGACAACCTGTGTAAAAATTGTCTCTTAATAGAGCAACTCAGTAACATCAAGTATTTAGGTCTTGTTATTGATGAGAACTTGAGTTGGAAGCCTCATTTTCAAAAACTAAAAAACTATATGAATATTGTACTAAGGAAGTCCTATCATTTAAGACAATTATGCAATCTACCTGTCCTAAAAATTGTGTATTATTTTATTGTACATTCTAAACTGCAGTATTGGCTTAGTTGTTGGGGTGGAACCTACATCTCAAATATGTACCCTGTTATAGTGGCACAAAAAATAATTAGATTGGTAATGGGTGAAAAACGAAATGTTTCATCTTTTCCTTTATTTAAAACATTGGGTATACTACCCCCTCAGGTACTTATTTGTTTTCAGAGTATTACGATTGTTCTGTCAGAGGAGGGAATGTCGCAGGTTTTGTGGATGTACCGTTTTATGGATTGAGGCCACGGAATAGAGTTAATGTTCCCAAACCTAATAATGAAGCCTTTAGGAGAGTCTTTTGTTATTGTGCTCCCAACATATTTAACCGCCTACCAGCTCACATTTCCTCATCTAAGTCGGTTAGAATATTTCTAAAAGAAATAAAAACATGACTGTTCTCCGTTACAAATATTGAAGAGCATTTTTAACTTTTATGAATAATTTCTGTAACTATGGAATGTATTTGATCAATTAGTGTTGTTGTATAACTTTATTTCCCATTGTTTCCTGGTGTATGATTGTGTGAACACACTTTAAAATGCAATTTAATATGTAACATGATGATTCTACTGCAAAATGAATTGTAATATTTTTATGTTGTGGCCTCGCACCAGCCAGTTATATTTGGTAAATTTAAATGATGACAACCCCAACACAGATTCTTTTTTACCTCAGGGAAGTCTGTTGTTCCAAAAAACAATTGCAATCTTGTGTTTTTGCATGTATAAATGGTGTAATAAATAATAATACTACTACTACATCACTCCAACATCAAAAACAAAAAAATTATTTGTTAATCGGTTTTTACTGAGGGAGACGAAAAAAACCTAATGTAGTTTTTCAGCCATTAAAAAGTCCCCTTATATTTTACAAAAGCTATAATTAGGAGAATGTTATGACTGCTTTGTTTCCATTATTACCCATATGCAACAAATAAAGTACAGTATATATACAGACCCCTGTCAGACTCTTTACAGTAACATTAGTATAACTAAGAGTAAACCGCACAGATGTCCAATAGTTCCCTAATTGCAGATCACCAAGTAATGATTGACAATACGGCTATAATGAAATAACAGTATATATAGTTAAACATTGTGGCCCTTGGTTAAAGAAGGATTTTAGGTGTATCAGCGCAGAGAAAAATTATACTCAATATCAAAACAATGATATTCAATTGTTTCAGTTTCAATTCTTCTACATCTACATCTAACTCTTAACACATACTAAGATATCTCTAAGATAACTCTAATGCTGCCATAGCTTTTGAGAACGTATGTTAATGATAAGGAAATTATAAAGACATTTTCGTTTCGAATCACGTTTCCATCGGAATCTGAAATTTTCTACAATTCATTTTTTAACTAATCAAAATTCCCTCTTTCTAAGACTGCTTAAGAAGTTCTTTGAAAAGTTTTGAGTGTGAACTGGAGTAAATGTAATGGTCATAGACTGGATTTAAAACACCGGTCTTCACTCTGATAAAATATAGTTCACATTTCATGTGTTAGCTGTAAGCATTACATGTTAGATGCTACACCAGTACAGCAATAGTTTAATGACCAATCAGTTCTCAATTTCTCTTAGCAACCTAAATGTTTAGCAACACAATTTTGTATAAAATCTGTACACGGTACTTTTGTTGAGAACCCGGCAAACCCCAATCTCATTATTCCTAGCGATCATTTTTGCTTTTAATGGATTCCGCCTATGGCTTGAAAGTGCTTTCTAGCAATATGCTTGGGTATTCTCTGATTCAATTACTACGGACGTTTGCGCCAAACCAGTTTTTTCCTAAGACAGCAACAACATCCATTCACGAAGCCGTATTTGAACTCCTGAACTTTGGCTGGCTAGACCCGACAGCGCGTGACCTACCGGCTACGGCGACCGATGAAAGAACTTCATTGCGAGGATTTTGGCAGTTGTATAGGCATACTTTCATCTCATGGCGAATAAATTGGAATAAAAATCGTTTTCTGAAGAAAAAACATGGTATTAAAATATTTGAAAAAATTTTATTCTATGAATTCATCACTTTGCAAAAATTTTCCACCAAAGAATTAGAGCAATATTATCAATATTCAATGACTCTCCGTAACAGGAAAAAGATTACACAAGGGTTAAGGTGTCTCACGAGAACCCACAATTCCTAAAAAACTTAATGTCAGGGAAAAGTATTAAATGCCTCGTAAATGAATGATATCCGTCAAAATTTACATTTCAAATGCACATCACATTTAAAATAAATCTTAATTTCTTTCAAAAAAAGAAATGGTGCATTTTAATAGCCAATAGGGTGGGATTAACCCTAATTTTTTTAAACAAGCAGCCATGGCAAACTCTACTAATTGTTTACTTCTTTCTCTTATCAGGTTCCATCCCGTTTTGTTGCTTTATAGATAAATGCACCTCATGGTTACTTAATACTAAATGGCATTACATGTGAATCGGTTGTATGACAGGGCATGCACTGCATGCGTGAATTTGGATGAATAATGTCATTTATGTCAATCCAGGAAGAGTAAAATTAATACCACCCTTCAAAAACCCCTAATGACAACTCTGTTTCGCTAATGACCCATCGCTCTGTCGAGTTAACGCAAAATACCTCCCGATGGTTAATTTCTCGTGGCATTCACGCAATAGTATGACACTTGGGTTCATTGACCTCGCTTTTCATGGATGTTCCACTCACTAGCGTCACCTGCCGTTAGGTCAGGCGCGGAGTGCACCTGTACGTTGCAAAGAGACTACGCAAAATTCAGCATACCGGTTCTGGTTCTCTCGTAAAGAAGTGAGATTACTGCTAGATTAGTTGGGTGAATTGTTATCATCTCAATAGATATATGCTACGGTTTTTGTATAATTTCTACCATCAAGCACTGAATTAGAATTTAAGGCGAATGTAACTATGGATGGGAGAGATAACTTCCGCATTATATTTTGAAAAAGTTTAAAACTGGACTGGATCCATTCATCGTTAAATCTGGGGTATCTATAACTTTACTTCGCAGTGATGGCTAATTGTTAGAAAGAAGGGCTAGCTTTTCCTACATCTGCTTCTATTTTGCTCGGGAGTCATTATCAGATGAAATTTCTCATGAGATGCTGGTGATTTCACAGAAATAGATGTGAGTTCAAAGATGCTGATAGCTTCCAAAAGTCTTTGAATAGCATTTTCTTTTCGTTGACATTATACTAAGTTGTGATGGCCATAATAACCATTCAAAAATATATCCTCTTCGATGCTGTTTACAAATATCCCGGATCTTCCTCATATGCAACAGTAGGTAAGTTTTACAGTGACTCTTAATTTAATTTTAATATCAAATTTAATATTTTTGTGGCAAATAATTGTTAAATCATACGCTAAAGTAGCATCAGTCAGCTTTATGAATATCTAGTGATTACTCGAAGCTTACATGCGTAGCTTTCATCCCAAATCTCTTCCTCTATAATTCCCCGATTTTCATTTTATCCTTGGAAAATCCTTATATTTCATAGCTTAAAACGATATTAATAATTATTTAATAACAATTTTCACTCATGGTTTAAGAAATAGTCAATTTGACAGGGCTTAAAGGAGAAAATAGAATGATTTAAATTCATTCATCACAGGAATTGTCTAGAACACCCTTTCGCCGTTGCCAATGGAATGGCTGCTATATTTACCCTTGTGGTAATACTCATTCTATTATGCAATTTACACCTTCGAGTTTCATAACATACAATGAATATGAAATTTAGATTTGGGGCATAACTAGCAGTAACTTTTGGGATATTACGGACATAAAACTGGTCTATACTTAGCTGAAAATTAAAAAAAAACCAACTCGTGGAAATTTGAGCTCACATCCCGCCTTAGAAAAATCAAGTTCATGTGTTTCGGATCAACATCCCTAGAAAGGGCTCTAGCCCAACCATAGCCAACCATAAAGCAACAAAGTGGGATGGAACCCGATAAGGGAAAGCAGAAAACAATTAGGAGGGTTTGCCATATCCAACCATAGCTATCATTTTTAAGCCAGGCATTTATTTCTGTTTTTCGCAATATTAACATATTGATAACTAATTCCGGACCACAATGAATTGAGTTTGACATACGGTGTTTACTGACACTTATCATAGCATTAGTCCTGTGAATTTTCATGGCAAGCGTGGACACATTTGAGTGATCAACGGTGAAAGAAAATATCAAAGTTTCCTTATAATTTGGAATTTTCAATGTACCAAAGTTTCCTTATAATTTAGAACTGTCAATATTCCCTCAAATACGTAAGTTTTATGGCAAAACTACATCGACAATTCATTTTAAAATATAGAAGTGAAGTTTTGTTTGTAAAAACCACTTCGTGACTTTTTTCTACTATTATAACATCCACATATGCTGTTCAGCCGTTTATCAACATTGATTACTTAAATAACAGTAAAGCTATAACGAAAACGTTACATTATGTTTTGAGGAACTGTGACGTGATAACATATCGTTTTTTCTACGAATGTCTAAGCCTGGTTACTGCATAGTTTATAATTACTAATGCGGCATACCAGCATATGCAATTTTGGAAAATTGCATATCCATCGGGAAAATGGGGAAAAGTAGGTGAAACTGCCAACATTTCATACGTCTACCTTATTCTAAACCGTCCTTGAGCATGAAACACTGCGGAAAACAATCAAGTCACACTCATTTGAATTACTAAAATAAACTATTTTTTATAAATTACCCTTTTCCGCTAGTCACAAGGGCCGACGAGGAGAAGGGGGAGAAGTCAGGGGGGCTGAGGTTTCAGGGGTCTCTATTTTGAATGGAGCCCGAATGAGAAATACATGAATGTTCCATCACTATCCTAACTAAAACATTTTCCATCAGCTACTACAGGCAATTTTGAAATTAATTTCTTGATTTATCAACCATCATCTTTTAACGATAATCTTAAATAAATAAATGGCGAATCCGTTGTCCACCATGCATCGACGTCACGCACCTTTTGACGTCCCTTCCAGAAGCTTGCTCAGTGGTTTCAATCACTTTTAAGGATTATTGAAAGAAAAGAAATAATAACTGCAGTCCATTTTAATGCGCGAAAAATTAAATCCTGTTTTTAATACAATCCTTAAAACGATTTAATTTCGCATAAGATATTTTTTAAAGCGAGGGTAGTATACGTTTGAGCATTGACAAACGGGTACATAGGTTTCAATTTCTCGTTACATCAATAGTGCACGGAAGAGGTATTTGAAATGTGTGAGTTGGCAATAAGTAAGGGATATGAGAGAAAGAACAGAATGATTGCTCAAGATAGTTCATATCAAGATTAATAACTTTTAAGTCTGGATAATTATATCCAATTAAATCAAACGTTTTGCTCATCAAACAATTTGATAAAAGCAAGTAGTAAAATTCAACTATTTTAAATCTGATGATAATATCTCTGATGTTCATTTAAAATACCTAGTTGTGTAAATATAGTAGTGCAATATGTAGTTAAACAGTTCGGATGCATTTATACGTGAAATCAAAGCTGTATGAAAGAGCAATTCCTCGTCAACTCATACAGTGATCGCAGCTCTCATGATTTTAGACGTGACATTTTTTCGATTTCGCATATAATGATATTTTCGTAATTAAAAGGGTACATGCTGACTTATGTATAATGATTATTCCATATGGATATCTATAACCAACCCTTAGAAAAACTTAATTTTACTATTTTTTCAATTTTATACTAAAATATAATTCCACTTAATTAAAGTTTGTCTCTCAAATTTATGTGGAATGAAAAATAAAGACAAAGTGAACTTTTGAATTCTCTACATAATATCAAATGCATAGGTTTGTATTGAAGTATTTCTTGAATTTTTACAACTAATGGAATCCGCTCGCTTTCAGGGTGACGCATCTTTAGTGAACTAATTTGAATATTCTGTAAATTAAAATTAGGTGAAAACAGAATTCCCTTGCAGTCTTACTCTTCGCCAAATGGACTGAAAAAACTGACTCACTGAGAACATTTCACCACCATCATCATTTTAACAAATATTCAGCGAAGATTCCGCATTGTAAATATATTATCAAGGTCCATGATAGTCAGAAAGATCTTCAAAGAGGAAGATGGCAGTGGTTAACGATAATAAGTATAAAAGAAAGTGAAGTAATCCACTCGCACTAGATTTACCCTCAAAAAATATTCTGAACGCGCTCTTTACCATCAATTTACATTAGAAAAATTAATAATCCTTAGCGTTAACTTAGCATGTAAAGCTATCCTTTTTTTCCACAGCATTTTCCCCAAAGAATAATATGCTACTTAAGGGGGAAAGTTCGATATGGTAACACCATTGGATATGACTGGCATTCGAACCAGGATTCTCTGATAGCAGGTGGATTGAATGTTGCCAGGTGGATTGAATGTAGCCAGGCGTACCTTGCCAACAAACACGACTGACAATTTTCATTTAAGAATTTCATCAGATGTGCTACCAACCATACTATTTATTGGCCGTCACAAAATCATAACTTCAAATCTAAAGCGTTAAACTACTGTACATGTATACGAAGGGCACAACTGATCACTCAATTAGCATTCACTTGCTTTTTCAGTATCCTTTAGCTATCAGCGCAATCGGAGCGCAACACCATGGCGTTAATCTTTTAAGGAAAACAACAGTCGACGGAAGTTACCATGCTCGTCAGAATTATTTACTCCGTTGCGATCAGTCTATTAAGTATCATATGAGTCACACAAGAAAAAGCTAGAAATTCAAAATAAACCAAAATAAGTCATTTCTTGTCCTCGGTAAATTCGCTTTGTGGGGTCCAAAAAGGAAGTTTTGATGATTGAAGAGAAGTCGAGGAGAAGTTAGATGCAAATACTATACCTAAGTAAAGAGGCTTCCGTGAAACGGATCGAAGCTTTAACGCTGCAAAAAAAATCATCTGATAGCATAAGATAGGCACGTGTGCATTCATTGACCAATATGGTCAATATGTGAGCGTTGTTTGCACTGAACGACGTTCACATGAAACGCGAAACTGGAAAACCCCTAGGTAATTCCCAAGGGTGGCCAAAGACCAACCAAGATTGGTAGCGCCAAAGATCACGATAAAAAATGCACGCGCAACATCAAAGCCGAACTGTTAAAGTGCTGCTCTGATCTCCAGCGGACTCGCGAAAATTGAAAACTGCCTGAGAATGCATTAAATATTTACGGCCGCGAACCCTGAAATTTTCAGCCTCCCCTGAATCATGTAAGTCGGCCTAAAATTTTCGATTTAACCGTGCTACCGACAGGCGAACATAAAGAAAACCATTTGGAAAATGAGACAGCTCACGAGGACCGTGTTCGGCTCGGCTAGGGTCACACAGCGCCCCGAGGCTCCTTTTTAGCGCGCGCGCGTAGCGATATAATTTTCATACCCAAGGCGAGAGACCAGGGTCGGGGGGAGGGGTCAGACCGAGGAAATGATGGGTGAACGCAGCGCTGGAGATTCACGAGAGCGAAATATACTGGAGTTCCAAGAACAAGTGAAAGCACACGTGACGCATTGCGTGATTGTGGAAGAAGCTCTAGAATAAAAATGTTTACATACTCGCGCGAGCTAAGACGAGAAATGGATTGAGTGGTTAGGAGAAAAGCCATCATGGATGATTAATTTAATGAAATATGGAATGTAGAGATAACAATAAGTTACTGACTTTTTGTTTAAGTTCTTCAACGTGATCCTGCTAATGTAAAGACAACAAGGATACATAAATACTAACGGTCCCTCTACCATTGGTACCATATCTGTAGTGTAGTGCACGCTTGTGAGACTTCGCATCGTGACAGGCATTAGCGATTTATGCTAATTCATAATTAGTCGTAGTTACACTTATTTTAGGGTTTAGTGTAATAAATGTTGGTGACTACTCACCTCCTGCCACACAACATTGAGCGTGCTTGCAGGGTATTTTGTAAATGTAGATATCTCGTAGCGTCCGTTAATAGTGCATTTTAATCGCTGGATAATTATGTAGTCGTAATTTACATGGTTACAGGATTCAAAATATTCTTGGAAAATGCCGTAAACAAAAGTTTTCAAATAAGAAAAATACTTCTTGGAGCGTCTAGCCGAACGTCAGATAGTTCACGCACCAGAATAGCTACCAAAGAAGCGAAGGTTAAAATTAAGTCACGGGCAAGAATTATGCCTTTAGAATTAGTAGTTATTTTTTGTTCTAAAGATTGGAAATTATTCGAGCATAGGGCGAGATTCAACCTCGGCAATCAAAGCACCTAAAAACGCAAGTACATAGAAATACTTCCAATGATAGGTTTCTTCTTGACATATTTCCGAAGGTGGGCGGCGCACTCTTTTCATATGGCAATTAGATTCTTTCCTACTGCTTTGGCCCGACAAACATCAATAGGTTAAACGGTCTTGGTGGATGAGATGAAGCAATGTTATTAGATTATCAAAGTGATTCCTTGGTTATGATAACAAGATTACGAAGTGACTGGTAATAAAACTGGAAAACCTCTGTATCACAATTCTCAACAAAAAGGGCATACACAGCGATCAAGTAGGTTTTCGGAGGTATACGGTAGATTTTCGGAGCGACACAACAAGCGTGACCATTTGCTCCATCAAACATTGATGGGCTGTTGGTATTGAAAGGATTTTATGAGAATCTGGAGAAAAATCCTACGTCAGTACCACCCTAATCCTAACCAAAGCCGCCAAATTGGTCCGCAGTCTTAAGTCACATCTGATGGACGGAAAACTTCCCATGGAAAGCTCCCTAGAAATCGGGATTCCACAGAAAAATCTGCCACTGCCGGAATTTGATCCTATGCCTTCGGGATGTGAAGCCAGTTCTTTCGCCACTGCATCAACCCGATCCCGATGCTCACCTTAGAATTGAGGTGTGATTTGACCTTGGCAATTAGAGCACCTAAAAAAAAGTAACATAGTGTCCGCGGCACCTGTGAAGGTGTTCATTTTGTAAAACATCTCCTTTTAGGTAGGGATGATTTTTCAAAATTTACTGGATAATTCCTCGGCTGACATCCTGAGCTGCTAAGTCTCAGAATACGACGCTCTTCACTTTGTAAGCAGTTACCGTTCCCATTTTCTGCATTATTAAGGACATTCTCCATGAAATGCATAGGTTTTTCTCTATTTTACTCCTTTTATACCCCAAACGTTTTAACCTTAATCAATTCCGTTTTTTTCGTGGTTATCTCCCTTAGAACAATCGAAAATCTTTCAAATGAACCCACTCCCAAACCCTGTGCACGATATTACGCCGAGGTACACTCATCTTACGATTGCAGTAACACGTAATTTAAAACCAATTTTTTCGGACAACTTTCAATTCGGAAGTGGGCAGTTATTTTACTCTTTCGAATGGCAGATGGGTCTTTATCATATCTTCTATATTTTCGTAGTGACGGCAAAATGTTTGGTATACAATGGTTGTGCTGCCGCCAGGAATGGGTACCCACATCCGTACCAATTTACAATGTCTAATCGAACAAGTGATTGAGGTGAAATGAAAAGTAAGATGTTATTTATTTTTAGTCTATATTACCTTATATTCAAATTAGAAATTTCTGTGCATCAATACGATGGAATGCACAAAGAGCGTTATATTTTACGAAGCTCTCCTGAAACCTATTTTTCGGAATTACCGCCAAAATGGCGGCCGAAGCCTTCTGGTTGTCTGTAACCATGTCAAAACGCTATTCTTTCATTCCCTATTTCCATTTTGGAAACAACCAGAAATTTCATGGAGACAAATCAGGAAAATATGCGAGTGACCGATTACCATAATAGGATTTTGAGCCAAGAAATTGCGAATAATCTTGTTTTTTTGAGAGCCAGTTCATTTCCACGCAACAAAACCACGTGTCATACTCCCGGTATTCGGGTTGAGCTCGACAAAATAAGATGCTCCAAGTCAAACAACCGAAATCTAAAGTACTGTCAAAAGTATCAGGGTACCTATATGTGTCTTTCATTTCCGGAAGAGGGCAGCGCGAATGGTATAGGACAAGACGAGGTGACCAAAGGCGAACGAACAACAAGTAGACGCCCTACAAGAGAAAATAAAGTGGAAAGGACATTCGTCACGCTTTCCTACGACTTTAGAATGAAGACAAGTGATATAAAGACAATCGAGAATATGGAGGGGAAAAACAAAGTGGCGCCACGCCTATTGTATGTGTGTGGTTTGAAAATCACATCAACGATGCAGAAAAAAGTGAGAGCCCTTGACAATTTCCTCTCTCCCCTTTCCTCCTCCGGGGTTCCCTTTCACTAAACCACTTCCGTATCTCGTCCTTTGGCCATTACCACCTTCATCCCCTCTCCCCCCTCAAACGACTTCTTCGCCCGCCCACCCCCCCCCCCCTCTAACAATATAACCCTCCCACGCCGCCGTCTCCTCACCATTCCAACCCCCTATACCCCTTTACTCCCGACTCCTCTCGGACCCCGGAAAAGGGTAAACCCTTCCACGCTCTCCCTTGTCCTCACTCCTCTTCTCTGATAACCGCCTTCCCCACGACGCCCCGACCTGAGGTTTTCTCATGAAATGTGCGTGCGGAGGAGGTGAGAGAATATGCGTAAAATTTAAAAAAAATAATAAGAACTCACGCCCTCCACTTACTATTCCGCGTGTACGCCCGCGGTCGTGGCCGTGTTAATGCAGTGGCCTCTCCAAAGGCCCAACTCGTCCCTCCCCACTCACCTCCACAATCCTTCCCCAGAACCACGCGACCATGTGCCGATGGCATATAATATCAACCCAAGCTTAAAACATGAAGTGTGGTGCAAAGTTATGTTTTCCTCACGCAGTCAACTAATTTTCTCACAGATTGAATAAAATAATTTACTTCCTAACACCGGCGTGTGTTTTCAGTTGCCTTCCCAATTGCTTTGGGGGAACTTCTTAATGATGTCATTGAGGCCGAATAATTCTGTAATCTTGCTTGAAGACGTATAAGTGTTTAGGTATCACTAAAACACGTAAGTGGAAAGGATATGGCCACACCTTTTTAAATTTCATCAGTGGGAGGATATATACCAATGTGTCAAAGACCATAGTAAGTGTTTTTGACTAAAAGAATGAGAAGAATGATGATTGAATGGTGAAATAATTGAACAATTAGATAATTTTGTGAAACATGGTAGTCCGTAAAGCATGTCAATGAATAAAGTTTTGTCTTAGGAAACTCGCGATACATAAAAGCGTACTCTTCGCCATTTTATCAACTTGTAGTAAAACTTGTGTACACCAGGAAACGTGAATGTTAAATGCTGTAGGAAAGGGGTACCTGAGAAGAGTTTCCGGTAAAAGTGGAAAAATAGGATTAGGAATTAGTGAGTCATGAAAGAATGTGGATTGGATGCTCCACTCACTGGCCACATATGAAAGTAGCGTTGTTTTGATCATATTCAGAGAATGGTTGACATTCGAACAGTGGACATATTTATGATAAAGGAGTAAATGATGGGGGAAGAAGGGTCAGACTAAAAAAGTAAAGAATGAATGTGGAGGAAGAGAGTCGAAAGAGGAGGAATATTACGAGCCTTAAAAACAAGAGAGTGTATATAAATCATTGAATAAATGTAACAATGCAATGAGTTTCAATCAGTTATTCAAAGCAGTATGGAAGAAATAAAAAGATAAAAAACAGCCTGTTTCCTCTGCCTAGCACCAATAATTGAGCTCAATTGTGTATGTCTATCCCGAAAATGAATGGCGTCATGGGTAAGTATCAATGAAATTAAAATTAGACCTTCAACCAATTGAGGACTCAGTTCTCGGTGCCGACCGATACAGAAATCATAATGGTATAAATTGAAGTTTTTTTAATTTCAATTTGAATGTTCTGGATTCAACTCCAGGCATTAGACAATACTCCAGAGACATTAATTGTACTCATACCTGGAGGTAGCAGCAAGTACACTTAGTGTTCATAAAACACTCGATGGATTTAGTCCATTTTATATTTAACTGTGCAGCACTTAGATTTGGGAAATACCGACGCTGGGAAGGGGGACACGGGGCAGAGGGAGGGGAGAGAACGGGTTTATGTTGCCCTTCACATACTAGCTTCCCATCCGAGGGCTTGAGTTCGAATTCCAACCGTGACAGAGATGTTTCAGTGGTGCTTACTTCAGTGCCAGGCACAGTTCTCCGTCCACCGAATGGAAAGTAAAACTTGAGGACCTTTCGCTAGGAGTAGGAAAACTGTCTGTATTTCTCCAATTAAACCTTAAATCCTTACAATCCTCCAATGACACATAATAATTGTAAGACACACAGGTGGTAACCCAGTCAATATTAGACGCATTCCACGTTGCCAATATGATTATTTCTGTAAGAGTGAGTCGGCCAGTATCCTGAAAACTATTTATTCGATTTTACCAGTATGTATTACAAAGGGGATTTTCATCGGTATGCATTTCCAGTTCGAAATAACTCCACATTCAGGGGAACAAGAATCTCAGATGATACTACAGCACTGAATACTCACCATGGTGTTCTTTGTTTCAAAAATATTTATTGATGGTGTTCCGGTTCCTAAAAACTGGGTTTTGAACTTATTGCATTGGAAATAAAAATGCAATGCTACAAAAATTCGAAAACATTACATATGCCTTTTGAATTGCCTAAGGTTTGGAAAAATAGGGGTTTTCGCCTTCATGTGAAGTATAATTTAAAAGACAGCAACTTTCTCATTTACTTCCGAAATACTAACCGTATTCATAAACTACGAACGAGGACCTCCTCAGAAAATTTTAGGCGTAAATTTCCATTGTTGACAGAAACACAACATTGTTTATGCAACACGCTAAACGCAGCGATTCAGTTGTCACATACTATAAGTATCACCTCCAGTAGCTTAATCGATATTAACCAGAAAATTCCTTTAGGTGATGAAAGCCTAATGTGCATGTTAATTTATAGGAAACAGAGTTATCTGTTTTTTCTGAATATTATGTTCGTTGCACGCCAACAGCCAAAATCCCACTTCATGTTTCTCCAGGTTTTAAGTTTTGACTGTGATTAAGCAAGAGGAAATATTTCCTGAAAAAATGTACAGAATATTGCAGTTTATTGCAATTCATTTTTATGGGTACCATAGACATTCAGGAATATTCCTCCATTAGTTAGGGCATTAAAAGTCTTTAAATCAGGCAATTATTTCAATAAAATCGAAATTAATTATACTCACTAAAATACTACCAGGAGCGTGATCCGCGATGAATACTGTTCTGAAATTCACTACGAACGTTTTTGCATTTTCTTAGCACATCTAATGTCTATTTGATTAACATTCTGTTTTCCTACGTGAATGGCTCTGGACATTCGCATATGATGCTTGCCTTACACAGGGCATCATGAATGCAAGATTCCCTCACTTGAGAAAGACAAAATGGCGAATGGGAACTTCTGATAGGAGACGAATTACTGAGAAGCGGAGAAGACGAAACCTGAATTGTCGGTTACGGACAGAAGTTTTGGTCATTTGGTCAGAAAATATTAGTTCAAAAAGTAAATACTCCAAAGAGAATGATGGATTAGTGCCCTCAGTGGAATGTAAGTCATGATTCTTCGTGTTGTAATTAAATAAAGTGAAGTTAAGAGTTGTGCCGACTACACAAAGCACCATATATAGAAAAGGTATTTGCTTGAGTCCTAGAAGAAATCCTTATAGCGGTATTAATACCATCATCTTCTTAATAATTTCATTCGACCCTGCAGCCAATACTGAGCCTTGAACGCCACTGAAATTGGATTCATCAATCTTTGAGTACAGAAGTCCTTCTTGAACAAAAGTATATACTCAATAGTAATTCATGCTCTAAGCAAATTAAAACAATTTCAAAAGCTAACTGACACGCATGGCAGAAGGGAAACGATTATCAACAAGTAAGGAGATGATTTCTTTCTTGGAGGAGGCAACCAACAGCTGAGGTTAATTGCGCAGCTACACACAGGTAGAATTAGAGCAGAGTTAACTGGCGAAAATGATGAGGTGGAGAGATATTCGGCAGCGACATTATCCAACTCCTAGTGACTGGCTCCAAGGGGATCACAGTGTGACGTCCATGCCGAATTACATAGTACAGCAATTCAAAAGCCCTCCGCATGGCACGTAAATAATGAATTGAATTCCAATTATATTAATCTCCACCTGGCGGGATTAGAACCCAGAGTCTCGGGATGGGAACAGGAAAATAAATCCGAGTCACATCTGGCAAAAATATACGTACATATATTAGGATGGTATTTATCTCCACAAATTATGATTTGCAAAGCCTAATACAGATGGCACTCAGTCATTTGAGAAAAATAAAAACCGCGCCCATTTCAAATTGCGATAGTTCAAACCATTTAGCTTGTCAATCATTCTGAAAGAATGCATTAAAATGTTGCAGCTCCCAAAATGTGTTCTCACATGCATACAAAAATATCTCGTTTCATTTTTGCACATTTTCACTCATCTCATTGCATTCTCGTTTTCAGCTAAATTATTTTGAATAAAAACGAAACTAGTTAAGCTCAGCAAATAATATGCTAAAGTCTCAACTCTCCAAATGAAAATATTGGGCAACAGTTTTTGGGATTTATTTCAATTAATAGACCCAATGTGTGGGGTAATGGAAACAAATATCAGCTGCTATATCAAGTAAAGCACAGCAAAATAGCAGATTTAATGAAGAGGACACTGGGTGACCGATTAGTGAAAGGCAGCCATTATTAGATGGATGTCTTATCTAATGGTTGAATTTCTCGTGTCATTTCTAACGCAATTTACAGATCCAAACGTACTCATTCAAGATAGATTTGGAAACAATTTAATGATAAATTAACTACACAACATTTGCGCCCATACTAACCTGCACTTTAAAAACTCATTGCATTAACCACGGAGTCATAACTTGAGTTCTAAGCATGAAATGTAGATAAAACGTAATTACAAAAACCACGAAGTTCAATCTGTAAATCATATTCAGATGGTGACTCAAGGGATCGATAATGGAAACTTGATTATAATCATACTGATAACAAAAAGGAAAATATTCAAAATGCAATGGCACGAATAACAGTCTTCAGTAATTAAATGTACACCATCTGTTAAGATTAAGTACATATTTATTTCACAGTTATCTAACGATGAACAGAAAAATAATGTCACAAAGGTATTCCCAATAGATACTCGAAAATCATCCGAGCTCTTGATCAAATCTATCAAATAATATCAGAAATAGTCTCACTTTATCAGAAGCTAGCAACTCTTGGATTTTTAAATTATTAAATGCATCTGATACATAACTGGACGTGCGCAGATTATACACCAATATTCTTATTACAAATCCTTTCATTGAGTACTGAACATATTCTCTGAAATATAATCTTACTAAAGCGGAAAAAAGTGTGTTTTGAGGGCGAACACTTCAGAGCGTTAATGATGTAGGAAAAGTGCTCGCATCACATCATTCACAAACTGGAATTCAAATTCCAAAAGTGTTGAAAAGAAATAAATTGAGTTGAACAGAATTCTGAGTGAATGTGAGTATTTATTTTGAGTGATCATGACATTATTCTAAGGTTAATAGTGACATTACCAATGAAACTATGAAAATAACTCCCTAAAATGGTTTTAAAAATGCAGAAATCTAGTATAAACTCTCACTAATCCGATGTTCATTGAAAGCAAGATGCATTGCATTGCATTCGATGAACAAGAAATAACTAAAATTTTCAAAATTTCCCGATTTTTACCAGATTGAAAAACATTTATCTGGCGTTTATTTTTAATTTCTTAGTGTTTGAACATGGACAGAACTGTAAGAGTACTCCTCCAAATATCTTCTAATGAAAGGTTTACATTTCGGCAAGAAAGAAAAACATCGATTCGACAACCTTGGTGATAATACAGCAACAGAGTAAAACCTACGACCGATTCAACAGTATGTAGCAAAGAAAATTGGTTATAATGGCCCGAATCACCATATTATTAAAAATATAACGCTTTATATTTTTTTTGTTAAGCTCATGTAAAATACTTCGGATTGTATTTTTAATTTTTTAGTGTATGAACATGGACAGAACTGTAAGAGAACTCCTCCAAATATCTTCTAATGAAACTTTTACACTTCGGCAAGAAAGAAAAACATTGATTCGTCAACCTTGGTGATAATTAAGCTGAGGACATTTAGGCACTAAAAATGAAGAAATAGGCAGCCTAAATAGGCACTAAATTTTTCAAAATAGGCACTTAAAATAGGCACCAAAAATTTCAAAATACGCACTTAAAATAGGCGCTTAAAATATTTTTTGCATTTCGGACGATTCTGTCGGTCCTGGAATCCCAAAAGGCTAAGCCTGTAATCAGGTTTTCCAGGGACCAGACAAACAGAACTTGACATACATCTATCCCTTGTGTGGTGAAATACCCACCCACGCGGGACTCGAACCCATAATCCCAAGATTAGCAGGCGAAGACTTTACCCCGCCGCCACCGTGGCCAGCTAGAAACGTAATGCGGCTTATTGCAAAAAAGAAGCATCTGAAATTTAAAGCTAGGGCTGAAATACACGATTACTTTTCGGTAAAACTGATGGAGTGGAAAGAGGATAAAACTCCAAATGAAATTAGCTTATAAACTGAAGAAACATAAAATACAAAATGTTTACTTATTTCAAGTTACATTACACCATTTAAAACTACATATTTCTCTAAATGTTCTCCTGTAAACTGATGCCGAGAGTCAGTCAGGATATTTCTACAGTATGAAAATGACCTCTCAACCTCGCATGAGGTGATTGGGCAATACCTAAATGATGCAAGCTCTTCTGTTGTCATCTTTGATCCTGGAGCAACCGAAGTCCCTGATAAAATGTCTGCAATTTTCTGGACATCTTCCCAACCTGGGTTCCATAGCATAAATTTCTTGAATTTTCAAATCAAGGCTTCTCCCACTTCAGTTGGTATATTAATAAGTTCTCTTTCCACCTTTAGAATTTTTCCACAGCTGCCACAAGGAATACTTCTCTTGCCTCCAGCGATGACATGGTTGATGGTAGTTAACCAAAATTGCATCTGATAAACGTAGGATCTGCGTCGACATCGAGATTCAACTCTGCTGCTTTGGATTCGAGAATGCAGTTTGCTTCTTCTTCATCCAGATATTCTGTTGCCTATAGAAAACCTACTCATGCGCCATGATGGCTTAATTTTCTTATAGACAGAATTGACACAGTATAAAAGATGAGCGAAATCGGTTACAATAGTGTACCTTTAGGTGGGTGAAAAAGACGTTCGAACTGATGTTTCGGAGGCGCACATTATTCCTGTCACATACCTCACGTATCTGCAGAGTACAATGCAGTATTTAGCCATGTTCCCCTCAATATCAATACTGGCTGTGAAGGCAGAGCAACTTCGGGCAGTATCTATTTTAACTCAGCAACACTGGGTGGTGCCTTCAAATACAAGTTTTTGGTTATTGAAACCATCGCATGTACGCATCACGTAAAATTACCATAGCTGTTTTTCGACTCTTTATATAATAATAATTTGGATGATTTTTCTTTATGCATGTTTAATGACATTATTTCAACCTTGATAGATTTAAAAAGAAACAGAAATAACAGACTAGCTCAGCACTAAAGAGAAGTTTTGTGACGATGAGAAGAATATTGCTCTTTTAGGCTCTTAAATAGGCAGTATCAGCAGAAAAGGCATAAACAGGTAAAATAGGCATTTTTAGGCAGTAACAAATTGCCTTAATTTCGCCATAAATTATCCTAAATGAACTTATAACTTCATAAAATTGGTTTCCTGAGACTCTTCATTCCACTTTATTTTCTTCTTCTAGTCACTTTTTTTGCGTTCAAATTCATTTTTGTTGCGTAGGAAACGTACTACCAACTTTTTAAATTGTTTTATACATATTTTTGAAAAAATGATCGATTACCAACATTCATTTTAAATATCAATCACTAACTGGAGTATTCCTAAGCCTAAAGGATTCAGCGAAAGCGGCCAAAACCTACAGCGAAAAACATCAAATAAAATGAAATGGTTCATACTGCCGAAACCATGGTTGGTTCTTAGAAATTTAAGAAGTATGGAAATAATCTAGTCTGTTCTTTCGTAAAATATTAAACGCTAAAAATATATAGTCAGCAGTTTCTAGTGACGCCTGAGATATTCTCTAGTGTTGTAAGTTATTTCTCGAAACTCTGAAAAATAAGGAAAATCTGTATTTTAAACGATATTTCCAATGATCTATTAAAACATTTGGTCTTCAACATTAATACTGCCGATTCCTAGTAGGTAATAGAGAATTTTCCTGAGCATAGAAACGTTTCTACGAAGATATCAGTTATCACCGCAGCCTTGCTACGGCTGATGTTTCTCCGTCAAAAATTTCCAATCATTGCAAAAATGATGTGGTACGCAGTCACTCTCATGGCCGCAAAAGTACACACCAAAGAGGGTGAAATTCACCATGAAAAAATAATTCAACTTGACCGGGATTCGAACCCGGATCTCCCAATTGCCAGTCAGGTGTATTAGCCAGTGAAATTTGCCTTGAATCGATACATATGGCTTGGCAGTGTAACTGGCATAAATACCTGGCATTTGGAGATCCAGCTTCGAATACCGGTCAAGTCAAATGATCTTATAAAAGTTAATATCACCCTCTGAGGTATCGATATATTTCGCTGTAAATAATGGTATTATACAATTTTCTAGATCACTCCTGCATTACCAATTTTTGGACCAAGTGAGCAGCAAACAGTTTTTTTTCATTATTTAAAAGAAAATATCACGGAGAAATTTTTCTTACCAGAGAAATATGTTTATTCAAAATACTATTTTTATTTGTAATAACGCAGCAAAAGACTTAAATACTCGCGCCGGGCAAATTGGCAATATCTACACGCGCACCTTCACAACAAATCTAGCTGAGACAAAGCAAATATTTTCTGCAAGTAGCTACCCATAACGCAAACAGTCAAATCAATTTCATAAACATACCTAAGAGCATCCCAGGATTTATCTCATCCAATGCTACTAAATTTTATGTCACTTAAGCAATACTAAGTGCTTGGTTAAGCTCAAGTATCGCCCTCATTATAGCTAATTTTTCCATGTTGAAAGAAAAAATGAAATTTCCACACTGTTTTTAATCCTCAACGACCAAGGATTTTTCAAAATATCAAGTTTATTAAATATATCGGTATATATTAAAAGTGTTGTTATTGTACAATTGCTCGCTCTAACAGCAATGATATCAAGTATTTCCACCAAATAATGCCTATATCTTTTTTTCTGTTACATAGAAATTATCATGCTCACTGACGATTCTAATTTCCAACATTCGTCTTTTAATGCAATTATCTCATAGTCTTTATCTTGGATCCTTACCTCACTTTTTTCTCTTTTGAGTTCTCTAATGTATCTATTTTATCCCACGATATACCGCATTGAAACAGTTCTTCTATTATAATACATACTACTTTATATATGGAGTTTACCTCGCTCCCTCTTCAATATACATACTACTAAATTTATCAGTTTATCCGCGTATTCCATATCCATCATCACCGTCAATTTGAGGCTGTGAAGTCTTTTTTAAGTCTCTCTGATATTTACAATTATTAAAAATTGAATCACGTTCTGTAAAAGTGAATTGGAAAGACTGACAGAGTATAATACAGAGTGCAGCGTTGAATGGACATAGACTCTGAGGAAATAGGATGAGAATAAATGGCAGGTGTTCGAGATGTAGGCGTGGAAGAGAATGGAGAACGGTGGGAAATTGACGGAAAGGAAAACGCACAAGGAAGTGCTCAGCAATGTCGGTGAGGAGGGGAGATGCTAGAAGAAATTGAAAGAAGGCAAAAGAAGTGGTTGGAACAGGTGATGAGGAGATATGGAATGCTGAAGGCCGTGATAGTGGGGAAAGGATGTTGGGTAAGTGGGGAACAAAGAGAACAGGCATAATAAGTGATATAAAAGAGAGATAGGATGGATTCCGAGGGAAAGAATGAAATAATGTATGGAGTGGAGGACCTTTATCCGTAAAAGATTAGTAGTATTCTCACTTACTTCTCTATACCTGCCTTTAACGGAAGATGGGCTCTAATGATGTCTTTCATTCATTAAAAACTTCTTCAAGCTGAGTCAACCTTGTCTCAAACTGTAACACAGTGTCTCCATTTTCACAATGAAAGAAATGTTAGAGTGAGCCATTCTGCGCACCATGCCCAACTATCTTCTTACATATAATTTTATCCTGCTCCGAGATGAATAAACAGTTTCACTCGATCTAAAATCTCACCCTATGTGTGAATTCTGAGTGTCTCCTTTCTGCAACACCTCTAATTTAGTTTACTTTCGATTAAATTTCGTATCTTTGAAACCATATTTAATTCTTTAATCACGAACTCCATTACATAAAAGTTTTTATTTAGGGTAAGACCATCCATTCTCCTCCGTTGACATGAATACTATGTATTGCGAATAAATTAAATAATTTCGAATCACAAAGCCCTGACGATGTTATGAGTATTTCTGCTTGCAAATGTTTTAATATATAAAGCTCATTTCTTTGATAGCATTAAATGTAACTAGTTAATCCAGAGCCCACACTTCCATTAGGAAAGTTGAGATTTCTTGTCCGACGCATAAAATCGCATATTAAAATTAGTGAAAATCACGATAAGAGGTTGAGTTCTACACTTATTTTCCGGAAAAGGAAATACTGGCAGTCATTATGGGTAATGGAGAAATTCAATTATGTTAAGAGTTTCCCATTAAATTTGGTTTTTATTTTAAAAACGCGCCCATCTCATCGATGAGATTTGACTGCTGACCCCGTCATCTCATTTAGAGGGAGTTGTTTTTAAGCGAACTGGCAAGCTCCTTACTAATAATAAGCCGTTTTTTCTGTTTATATGTATTATATACACAAATTTGCTTATATAAGCTTTGAGGTTGCAGCTGTTTTCAATGACATATTAATCTTGGTTAAAAATATAAGAGGTGAAATGCAATGTATCGTCATCCAATGAAGTACACGTTTCATTAATATACCATTTTGTCTTTTGATTCACTAGTAGCATAGTAGGTAGGCTAGCTACTTCTGCAACAATAGTAAAATAAAGATGACACTGAATTAAAAGAAATCCCAAATTAGCGTCGTAGGTTGTCTCCAAATTGAGTTAAATTGTATTTCCGATTAACTAACGAATAAATAGCTACAATAACCCGACTTTTCCGTTTTCTGCACCATTCCTTTTAATATTTTCGACCTGTGAGACATTGGAGACTATGAGGAAGTCCTTATCAATAAAACAGGTGACCAGTTATGGGTTCGAGTCCCACCTGGGTGGATATTTCACCGCCCAGGGTATGGGTGTTTTGTTAGTGTTTTGGTGTATGTTATAAAACCCTAATGCTAGAAGCATTTTGAACGTCCTTGTGGTAGTTGAAATTTAATAAATGATTAAAAATAAAATTAATCAGTAAAAAGGAGAAATCCGAAAGACCAAGAAGCCCTCACTTTAAAACGTCGTTGCTAATGTTCCGCCATAAGACAAAAGGTTCATTAAGAATAACGTTGTAAAGCCTTATATCAGGGGGCTGGAGTTTTAAATTTTCATTACTAGACAAACAATACATGGGAAATGATGTTGAAGAATATTATTGAATGGGGTACGAAACGAGACACTTAGGCGCACAAGGATTCACATCGGTAAGCGTGCTGAATCTGAATTGGCCGGTTCACTCAAAATTATGAATTAAATCAACATTTTACTACGTGGTTACATTTAATTTTCACTCCTCTCTCAGTCTATATCCGGTGAAATGTTTTTAACAAAGCAATCTTACACATAACCGGTTAGGAAGTGATGAAACTGGAAATTCTCTCTTTGTGTTCTCCAGGAAGCTAGTAAATTCCAGGACGCATGCTTTGCTGGGAGAAGGCATTGGCAAGAAGGAAGAGAAAATGAACGTAAGTGATGTAATGAACGTAATGAACAATCACAGTCAAGTTATTATTACATATTTTTAGTAATTGTGTAATGAAATTAGTAAACTTAACGAGTAAAAAATATAATAAACTAAATAAAACACGTTTCCTCTTTCGCCAGGTTTCTATTCGAACCGGAAACCATAGTAAAAGATTTAATACATTACAATGCAAAAACTAATGGCATAAGATAAAATAAGTACAGTTAACTGACATCAGTAGAAAAGTATTCTGATAATTCCTTCCATTGCATCAACTTTCTCAAATCGTTGGTATTTTTAACAGCTTCGGTCATTTAAATTCCTGTTTGCCTCATAACGCTCCTCGTACTAATGTCTTCAACTTAATGTAAGATCTGGTGCATTCCCGGCGCAATTTATGTATGAATTCTTCTCCGGGTTCTCAACAGTGTTAGGCTCTCCATACTGGCCGACGTTCCGATTCCCGACTCGATAATCGTCCTCAGGGGTGTTGAGTGAACAGTCATGAGGAAGATGCACGAGTCGGGCATCGGAACATCACGTCGGCCAGTATGGAGAGCCTATCCCGGTGGAGAACCCGACAAGAATTCATGCTTCTTCAAGTTACGCCCTTCAGCTCCATGGTTTTCTCTTCGGTTTCTCCGTCGAAGCACCGTGCACGAGCACAGCGCCCTCGCGGCCAAAGCGATACGACCGCCCGCGAGTTCCCCCACGATCGACCACGCCCCCGCCATACAAACTCGTACTCCTAAGCCGACCGCGCCTCCGCCTGAAACAGCCGACTTCGGATAGACATCCATGCTATTCATGCATCTAATATTTCATTAGCTTTAAGCACATCCTCGCATTATAAAATTTCTCAATTTTGTTCATTAGTGGAAAGTGCACTTGATATCTGAGTTTTCTTCAACAGGTATTCAGCATTGTTATCAATGAATGAAGAACAAAAGAGGTACTTTAATAGAATATTTTTCTTACGTTTTCCAAGGTAAAATTAATCCATGGATTGAAAATAAATTAAAATAGATGCCTTGATTCCGAACCATTAAAATTAAATATGTATCACCGGTAATGAAAAGTATGCGATGAAATTTGATGCGGGGTATGCATATTTTTCAATATAATTATTTAAAAATAATGACCTCGACTGCGCACATACATTTTATGCTTGCCAGTACTTTTGCATAAGGGAACACTTAAGCATTCTTCTGTAAGTTAAAAAAATACTATTACGTGAGTTTTCTTTCTAAAATAAAATTCTTTTGTTGCATTTCTTAATCCTTTAGGATTATTTATGATTCCTCACCCAATTAATGCAGAAATCCTCACATTCCAAAATTCTGTACGAAAAATGTATGTTGCTCTGAAAATATATTTTCCAGAAGGAAATTTTACACATAACATTTCATTAATATCTATATTTATCAGAACTGGATTATTTCGCCATTGTTTGCGGAAAATGTTTTGCACCCAGGCAGCATTTCTTTCATTCATTGGTCTAGATAAGCCCAATCCATTGGTATCTCATATAATTAAAAAAATATTTTCTGATATAGCTTCATAAAATATTCCTGTTCTCTATGGTAAAATGATAAATAGATGTTTATAGACCGCAGTGTTTCATAGGGTGGAATGACCAGCAGAGGATATAAGGTTTTTAGACTAAATCCAAAGCATGTCACTGTACACTCCTTCCTACAACCTGATAAGTGCGGTATCCCGCATACCAAAAATTCATAGACAACCAGACGTGTCTCACGGGAGATTAACCTCAGAGTGCTTACTTCACATGTGTCGAGGCTTCTTGCTTTCCTTATTAAGTTTTCAAGTTGATCTCTTTGCTAAAATTTAGCTAAAACTTTGCTAAACACAAGAGTCACACATTTCCACCGAAAATTCCCACTATTTGCGAAAATGTTTTCACAAACGCTGAAACACAAATATTAACCCTTCCCCTTCAGCACCTATTCTCGTAAGAAAGTCACGGTGGAGTAAATGAATCTGGGACGAAGATTGGAATGCCTTAAGTCTCTGCAGGACCTAGAAACAAAAGTGGGGGGCAAGTTTGAAAGAACAAAATATGGTAACTGGGAAAAATAAGTCATGGTTTAAGCTCTTTTTCATCCCTATAAAAATGTTTGACGATGTGACTCAAGTGATCGCCTTTTTTTATTCCGTGTCTCGGTTTCAAGCATTTTGAAAAAATATGGCAATGAAACTAATTTACTTTTGGAAATGAAAAACTCAACTTGTCACTAAGATTTTATTATAGTCGAAGTACTCAGAGTTAAAAATATGCCGTCACTCCATTCTTAAGTAATGGTGTCCCAATCACATTCATCACCCATCTCTCGAGTATTTCATTATCATTTTACTTCTCATAATCAATGGTTCACTTTATTTTTTCTCAATACATTTTTCTAAATTCTATCCCAGCAACAAGTTACGATCACTCTTAATCTTCTGGGGAATACTTTTCCATTAGTCCCTGGTTCATGAACATTATGGATTGAATTCTGCGATGACCTTCATTTACGTATTTTCATGCGTCTTTTAACAATGATAAAAAATTTAATTTCCTCTTCTACAGCAGCAACCTCTTAGTTTTGGTCCTATTTGCGAAATGTTTGTTTTATTCTGATAGTTCTGACATGATATCTAATACGTATTCTATCCATTCAATTGTATTTTACCATCATTATTCAATATCCTAGTAGTGCTGTGATTTAAATATGCTAAATTAAGCATGTATATAGCCCCACATACAAACCCATTTCTTAAAATCTCATGTCCTTTGAGTTTATGGCTGTTCCTCCCAAAAAATGTTAACTATTATTGGTCGCATTCTAAAGAAAGGTATAAAACTCTTATTTTTCTTTCTTGAATATTCACTGAATGGCGAATGGCATCCAATGTCATCCAATATCATCTTTATCTATTCCTTCAATTGATTTCATTCTCTTCAAATAGTAGTTTTTCAATCGGAAGCCTTTCCTTTTAGGTATTGAACTGATATTTATCCATGAGTACTTCTATCAAATCCAATAATGTCATATTTAAGAACATTTTTTCTGGGCTTTCTTTTACAGTACCCTTTGACACAGTGAGAACTCCCTGGTTCTCCTACGCCCTCCACTTTTAAATCGGTAATCCAACTGGATGTTTTCAAATCTTTCTCTAACCCATTGGCCAGTCATTCGAAAATACTGATATTTGGCTGTGACCTCTTCGGAATGTAAGGTCAATTAATAAAAATGCAATTTCCACAATTTATTTCATTGCTCTTTCGTTGCAAAGCAACATCATCGGGTGATCATGCAACGAAACTTGAATTTATAAAAATGCATAGCAGAAATAGTATTTTATAAATTCTTAGACCTAAGAGTCACTATGAGCTCCAGCTTTTGGGTTGATTGTCCCAACAATAACTTTTTAGAAAGTTTATAATAGTAACACGCACAGTAAAAGTTGCACTTTTATAAATTCGCCTTAATTACTAATATTAGAGATTTTCATATAGTTCAAACTGAGACTGTCAACCCAATATCTGGAGTTCATAGCGGCTCTTAGGACCAAGAATGCCTCCAAAAATCATTAACTCCCTAATCTCTAATTATATTATTCCAAATAGGTTATGATTTATATTCACCAATTTCTGGTAAAATTATGTAAATACTCGAAATGATTTATGGTAATGAACTGACTTCGCTTATTCAAAAAAATATTTTTTTTTGTATAACCGGTAAATATTGTAAAGGTTGTACCGTCGGAAAAAACCGGTTGATAGAAATATTTTGCGGAATTGACAAATCACAACTTTCTCGATCCTGTCTTTTGCATTAACCCAAAGGACCTTAGGTCCATGCGTTGACATTGACAGCTCCTGGATACTTGTTCAGTGATCTATTTTTGCTGCATCGCATTAACTGGTCGGTATTTAAGATACCAGTTATCTTTCCAATTCTATTATTTACTCTTCTCATTTGAGAATAATCAATTATGGGTACAGTTTAGAATAACGATCCTTTCAATTATTTGATGCCTTTTAATAGCAGATTCTCATTCGAACGGCTTTTATTCCCTCTCCGTTTTTGTTATTCCTTAGGCGCTTACCCATTAGTTTATGCGAGAAAATTTCACACAACAGGGGTTTTCATAAAAGATTTTAATTACTTATGTTTAATGTTGTGAATATTTAAACCAGCTATCGATTCAAGTGGCTTTTCTTGAATTACAGAAATGGATGCTATTTCTTCGAGTAATACTTCGCAACTTTTATGCTGAGTAAAACAATAGCAAGAGGCACAACTGGAATACACCACTAACAGTAGGATTATAATATTAGGAAGAAATACATCTAATAATGACCATGAATCAATGTCAAAATAAAATACTTTAATAACCGCTTGTATATATAATACTGCCATTTCTGAATTTAAAACTAATATCAAACTTGGTACGTACGAGGTAATTTGTGCTTAAAGTGACAAAAACTTTTATAATAACCATAATTATGAATGGGTAAATTACTAATGGCACCGTAAACCTACAAGTCCTGAAAAAAACTCGGACTAAAAGCTGAAACAAAAAGAACGCAGAAAATTAATGTTTTCTGATCATGAACTACAATGATTAGAAATCATTTAAGCCTCCAAGACACAGAAAGTATCATTCCCATCGACATTGAACTTGGTTCGCAAACAGTACCTACCGCCGTCAATTTGTAGTACATGTAGTAAGCTAAAGAATCATGAGCGATAAATGAATATCTGGTCAATGACAAACTCCAGAAGTGTTTCTCCAAAAAATAATTAAATTAATTATCATCCGTATTATAGAACAAACAGCAATAGATTAAAGATTTTGACTTCATTACACTGAACAACACGTGGCAATAAAACGCAAACTACGACAGTTTCATTTTTATCGCAGAGAGCTGTAACCGGAGACAATTTCTTCCAACAAAATATTATATGTGCGTTTAATTTCGCTAATTTATGGGTTGTAAAATCAGGAAAATGAATAGACATTTTACATGGTATGACATGGACTGCGGGTTAAATTACATGATTAGAAAATATAGATGTACTATGAATATAGTGGACAGATAGACATGATCACGATTGTTTTAGAGATAAAGAAATAGTTTGCGGGGACCATAGGGAAGGTAGTAAAAGCACCCCTCCGCCAGGAAGACAATCATAGTAAGAAATATTAACTTTAGGTGACTTCATTTGAGACAATACAATGCTAGGCTAAGCTTCATCTTAACATCCTAGATAATTTTTTAAATGTTGATTTCTATTCCTTGATTTTCTCAGTTAGTCTTCCAATTCATTTCAAGTCATATTCAAAGCGCATTTTACTTTTAAAAAAATAATCATATGCTCATAAAAAGTGAGTTTTCCAATTTCGGAATTGAATCAATTGGATGCAAAAGCTAGTGTAGTAAAAACCAATCGTAATATGCACAAAACAATTCTCAAATATAACTTATAAATTATATATCACAACTTATCATTCATTTGAAATAAGATAATTCACTAGTCCACGACCATTTTCTGCAACGCCTTGCCATTTCCTAAATTGCCTACCAGGAAAAACTGCAGGTAGCGCCCGAGAAGCGGCTATGTGATTAGTTCCAACTTAAAATCATCTTTTTTTTCGAAGCTTATCTTCTCTATTGAGCCTAATTTTGATGTATTTACTTACTTTTTCATACCTCTACATCCAAATCATTGAATTACCTATTATGGGGAGGTCGTTTCAAACCTCGTATTATACAAGTAAACCTATTACCATTCCTTTAAAAACTTTCCGAGAAGATGAATAGTAATGTTTTAAAAGATGTTAAACAAAATACTAAAATTAAATTAAAATATTCTGAATGTATTCAACAACATTTATCCAAATTCAACGTGAATATTGCAAATTAATAGAGATTTACACTTCTACAAATCCTTGACGCGTCCTGAACGCAATCAGAGAAGCACGCTAAAAATTATTATCGCAATAAGTTTTAATTCAACGTCTAATTTCCATTAACCCCATCGATATTAATTGCCATTCACATATTTCCTTTTATTTACTAACTTCCTACAGCTCTTTCATTTGTGAGAAAATATAACTCACCACCGAAATAACCTGGCACCATCTGTTCGGTAGACCAAAGTCTCCGAGAAATATTTGTGAGATAGCGTTAATTTACCAATAATTATTAGCTATTAAAAGGGCCCTATAACACGGTACCATTTGTGTAACCCCTAAGGCAGGGAAAGAATGAGTATCTTGGTCAGTTTTCTCCTTAGTAAATTTGTTTACATTTAAAACTTGGCTTCCCATTTATCGCTATCTGATGAAGTAACTGTACACCATTTGCCTTTGCATTTCTTTACCTAACATCTCCTTTGTTCTCATTCCAATTACATTCTTGGTATCGTCACTTGTTTTCATTTCTCCTCATTTCTAACTTTTATTTGACTATTTAGCAATCATATATCAATTTTTGGAATGTTTTATGTTGACGTTTGAAAGAAAAATTGGAATAATTTCAAAAGATCAAGGTAGTCACGAATTAATTAGTTCTCATCCTTTAAACAGAAACTTAGCACTTATTATGCTCATTGATGTTCCTCCCAAAATATGATATAATTTTGCAGGATAACTCCACAAAGTATTACGAATAATGAAGTGCATAAAGAGAATAGCTTAAAAATTAAGCCATTTTTTGTGACCCGTCATGAAAATTGGTAGAAGGCCCAATAAAAAGACACTAAAGTAAGTGAAGCAAGAAAAATAGGTAAGCAAAGAAAAAACATTTAGGATGGATGTTTAACTTTTAAAATTCCTTTGAGCTAATATTCGTTGTGTATGTACAGCTCTTATGATTGGCGGATACTCAGACAAATAATTTCAACTGTTCAACTGATAGTACTGCAATTTGCACATAAAGGCCGGGTTTATTTTCTGTTAAAGATGTGTGCCCTGATATACCTTATGTAAGCGCCCTTCAGCTGATTCTTCGTTTTTAATTATATTAAACTGCACGATTAAGTGTTTAACCTACAAAATAATCCACTTCGATAAGATAAACCCCTGTAGCCTTAAGTATAAGAATGTTAGCAAACTTTTTCAAGTCTGGAATGTATTTGGAGAAATATCAAAGAAGACTCGATGAATAAAATTGGAGATATCACGCCCCTTCCTCGTACGAGACTGCCGAGTCAGATTCATGGCAATGGCATGAAAGGATTTAGAGGGACCCAAATACGGTGCAAAAGTAAAGTGGACACGCAACAAAGACTCAATAAAATGTCATTTAGAAAGATATTTTGGATATTGAAGGAGTTGCTAAGAGTAAATAAGGTCAGCGTAAATGCGCTTTTCCATGGAGCATTAAGTTCAAAAATAGAGCTAATTCAGTCATTAAGGAATTCTCAGGTCTAATTTGATACATGTGGGGATAAAAAAGACAGATTTGATAGAAAATGTTTTGAAACTTCCAGCTACAGTGGTTGTCCCAAGTGATAGAGGATGAACTCAAATATTGTAAAAATATATACTGATAACAAATACCTTACCAAACTGGCTACCAGAATAATTGAAGCTAAAAATTCATCGCCGATAAAATGCTTCAAACAGCCGTGCGGTATACCTCACCAATTGAAATATTTGCGAAATTTATATGTATTTTAAAACATATTACCCATATGAAATACAATTAAGTACAAATTTCTCATATCTTAACCATAGATTATAAATGTACATTGTACAAAGTCTTGTACATTGTACAAAGTCTTTCAGTTTCCAAAAAAAATGAAATATTTTCCGAAACGTAGGAACTTTCTAGTTGATTGTTTTCAATAAAATGGTGTCTGGTTTTCTTACCCTACATCGTTTTTGGGATAACTGTAGTCACATTACTTCAGATTACTAGAATAAATTTTAAGATCAGAAAATATTTTATTCAACTTTAATAAAATATTGCGTGATCCTCAGTAAATATTTCACAAAACTTTCGTTGCAAAAAATATTTCAAAATCATAATATCTACTACAGCAGAGCCTAAAAAAATTTAGAACCAGAAACATCCTTAAAATATCAATACAAAATTCGTGGAAAACATATTTCATACGCAACACGGAAACTTTCAAAGCAACTGCATTTAAATATATGGCAATCTTCATGCAGTTCATTTTGGCAATTAATCTTTCTTTCCATTTTTTTAATTCCAGGAGAGATAACGGCTCATTAACTTGGAGAAATTTAGCAGAATTTTAGTACTTTTCTCAGTTCTAAAAATAACAACAGTTTCACCAAGTTTTAAATCACAGCAAAAGCAAAAATCCCAGAAATCAAAACCTAATATTTGCTAAAATAAATCTTGCTTGGCCTCATATTACTAGACTGCCTAATTCTTATCTAACTCCTACATTTACGTAGGCACAAGCTGTATAAAAAACCGAGTTAGCCCTTACCACCCGCTGCCGCAACATAGATGGATCTTTATTTACGACTGACAGATCCGGGTTTAACCGAAAGATAAATCCTACGGGTATCATTTTCTGACGAAACTTCTCCATAAAAAGGGATCTCTATAGATTTTACGACATCAGTCCGGGTCATAACATAAGCTTAAGCAATAAAAGCGGAATATAGCCTTAAATTTTAACTTCGGACTTTTTACCGCAGCCAGAAAAAAGGACTGTGACACATCAAAGAAAATTAATAAGCGTTTGAATTTCTTTTGCAGTTATGTATGAAACCAGCAAACATCAACTGTTACTATCGTATCCCAATAAATTTTCTCCCTTGAGGTGACGCTACAACTATTTCACTATTGTTCCCGAAATATTCCTAAACTCACTTTATTAATTTTCGAAATGAAGCTCTGAACCAATCACACATCATAAGGCACAAAAACATGAAGTACAAATTTAACATCAGCATTCATCAATCAGAACATTGATTTTCTGCAGCTTTCGACTTCATTCTACTACTTTTACTATGATCGCTATATAGTCCCAAGCTTCATTTTAACATGCAGCATTAATTTCTTGTTCTATTCCATCCTTGATCCTCCGCGATTATTCTTCCTATTCATTTCATGCCATAGCCAAAGCACATATTACAAGTAAAATAACTGTGAGTACATAAACAGTGCGTTTGCCAATTTCGTAATCGAATCAGTTGGATGGAAAAGCCAATGCAGGAAAAAAAAATCGCAAAATTCACAAAATCAGTATATAAACTTATGAATTGTATAAGCAGCAAGGTAACCAATTTACTTATTAAATGCGCGGGGATGGAAAAAGCTAAATGCTGTAAAACCTATTTCATTCGGATTATCGCGTTTCCACTTCTGCGTCAAAAGATTTGCCTCACTTGTTCATGTCACTGATTCGCACCGACGCGAGGATTTCACGTATCAAATCGCTACAGCATCACGGCGACATCCGCCGACACGACGAACGGGCCCGTCTGCAAGAGGGGGTGGGGGAAATAAATAAAACAAAAACGTATGGGGAGGGTGGGGATGGCAGGGGGGGGTTGGTTGGCAGCATCATCGGGAGGCACATTCGATGCCTACAAGGAAAACGCTTTTCGGGAACAAATCTGGAGTGAGAGAGAGGTATAGAGAGAGAGGGGCGAAGGGAGAGGATAGTACAACGGGCACTGCAGCAGAGGCGGCGGCGGGAGTGTGCGCCGCGCACACATTTTCCGAACCCCTTCACGGAATGATGATGTCCTTTTTTGGGGAGCCAAGAGCGCGCAGACAATGCTTCTATAACGATGATGACGTTAGTTCTTTTTACGATCACTCGAGCGACAGCGAATCATTGCCGAAAATACGAAAAGGGCAAATGTTATTACGAGAGATTGGAGGCCTCAAATTCCTCTCCTCTCTCTCTCACGCTCCACACACACATACTCACGCACATAAACTCCTGAACGCACTCACACAGAGCCGCACGTAACGTACGAGGTGGAGAGGAGTCCCTTTTTCTCGAACCCACGGCCTCCAGCGATCGATAATCGATACATCTCGCCCCCCATCCCACCGCCGGTTTTATTTCCCCCCCCCAGCCTCCTGCCATTCCTCCCTACTCCCGACACGGCCTTCTAAACCCTCTCACCCCACCTTCCCTATGCTCAGTCTTCATCCCCCCATACCCTGTCTCCCCGTCCTCCACCCCTCCTCCACAGGGGACGGATCGGGGGTGGGAAGGTGAGGAAGACGGAGGGGCGGGAGGGATGAGCGGGGAGGAGTCGTGGGGGGGCGGGGTGGGGGCGGGAGGGGAGAGAAAAACCTTCGGGGGGAGGGGGGGTGGAAGGGAATGTTGCTGTCGAATTTCATAGGTTCCACATTTGAGCCGACATGCATCACGTAACGATTGACGAGCACCCGTTCTCACACGCGATTGTAAATAATGGAACGCCTCCGAGCTGATGGAAACCACTGCGATCAATTTCTGTAATAGTTTGTCTCGGGGTCGGGCCGCCGCCGCCTGGCCACCCGCCGCTGAGCGCGATACCTACTATACTACTCCCAGGCCGACCGAGGTAGTGACCCCCCAACGGTTGCCTATCCATCCATCTATATCTGCCCACCTATGTCTCCTATTCGTTTATCCGCCAGCGGCGCTACGCCATCCATGACAGTGCATTCGAGAGAGAGGTTTTAGACGGGGGAGATCCAAAAAAAATATAGAGCGACAATAAAAAAAAAGGAAATTAAAAAGTCCACGCCCAAAGGGAGCGAGGGGGAAAATTTTTAGAAAATACGGCGAATTACGTCCGTGATGGGTTACGTTTCGCATCGCGTGTTTATTTTGTTTTCTTTCCCCTCTTTTTTTTCTCCCTTCGCTTCAAACCCGCAAGCTCCACCGCCGCCAAAGCGCGCGTGCTCTATCGTGAAAAGCGCACCATCGCGAAAGTTCGGCCCAAAGAGGCGGCAAGAGTTTCGGAAACAAAAAATATTATTAATGATGTTTAGAGAAGCTTTGGAGAAAATAGACATCGACATACGTCGAAAGCACTTGACGGAGTCGTAGAAGTTTGAATCAAACCGCCGAGCTATCACCTCCTGCGCACTAAGCTACCCCACCGTCGGGGTTTCCCGACGACGTCATAACAGGTTCTTAGACGGCGGGGCGTCTTATATTCACTGCGGCCAATCAAGGAAAGGCGCGGCAAGTATGAATTGCTGGACCATGGATGCTAAGTTCGAAATAATAAAAAGGCCAAATGAATAATAATGACTGTGGTAATAATATGAACACACAATGAACTTTACCCAAGCCATAATTATAGAAATACAAACACGCATGCCTACGGCCCCACGGTAACCGTACTTAACAAAAGAAACGTGGAAATGGGAACATTGTGACTAAATCGTTATGATAGATCGGTAGAGCAATGCGGGAAGGATTGTGTGATTAGAATAAGTGTAAAGATAAACATGGCGTCTACATTAGCGTACCATTAATTAAAACCGCAAATGCATCCATAATGGAACGCCCTACCCTAAGAGCGGAGTGCTACAATGACGTGAACTCCACTTGGCATCCCAGTGAAACTCTCAGATACTTATGGTATTCGAACCCGGGCCCTCGAAATGGGAAGCCATTACTCGACCAGCACACCATCCCGATGCCCCTTCCTAATAAAAAGACCTAAAATCCACAAATTTTACTTTACGAAAAACGCAGCTATAACATTGAGATTTAAATTACGTATCACTAGCGCCGGACGCATTTCAGGGCCCGTGACGGACATCGTGGAAGCCAAAACATTCGCGACCATACTTGCGAGGAGGCGAATTCGATCCGCGAATCGGTCGTGCTTCTTGCATACGTTATTGGAGATCATATAAATTTATTATGTAATTAATACTTAGGTCTCTTCTGAAATTTTGATTTTCATAAGCGAATTGCGGATGGTAATTATTATGCATTAACATTTCGTTAGCGGTCAAAACAATGCCAATTATTCCAAAGAGTTTAATTTCGGAGAAAAACAAATCTCACACTGTTATAGTCAAGTGAAGTGTTTCGAAAAGCTATTGTATATTTCCATTAAAAAAATTACCGTGAAAGTCATTGAACGATTAGAAAACTCATATCCTAACGTCTACAATTATCCTAAAAACCGCCTCACACCACATGCCATAAAGAAAGTAAAAACCGCATATAAGAAGCTTCCTTTATTGAATGATCGAAAAATTCATGAATTGGAGGACAATTTAATTTCATTAATTTCTAGTTTAACCATGGAATATATTCTGATTCAGCAATGAGTTTGGAACGATATTATTTTCCCCAAGATATTTTTGTTCTCTTTTGTGGCGGAATCTTAATGCTAAAAGGTAAGATCATGAAGAAAATAGGTATGCGTTGTCACCGACGTGAGTTCTGAGATGTGCTCTGTATTTAACTGAAAAGCATTTTCCAATTTCGAGAACTCTATTGCTTCATTAGCGTATATACTAACATATCTTGTTTTATCGTAATAGTATCACAAACTATCCTGTTATCCATACTACATGTAAATTAACTCATTTGTAAAATCATTCCGAAAAATAATTTACTATGTTTTCCTCTTGAACTTTTTCATTTAATAGTATACATCCATTTTTATTTGTTGGTACTTGTACAAAAAAAGGCAGAGGCACATTGGATGCATATTTATTCACATACGCAAATACACAGTTCTCTACGCCAGGTGCATAATTATCACACATGGTAAAGTAGGCTAACATTAAGACAATAAATAAAAAGCATCAAAACATCGCATCATATTTTGTCTTGTTGGCCTGGAGGAGGGAACTAAATGGTCCATTCCGGCGCTGCAAGCACGCTGATATGACAATTGCTTCTGAATTTATAATTCTACTCGTGATTCACGCACCTCGGATTCTGGCGTTGATGACTATGGAAAAGTGTACGTAAATTGCGAGTAAATACCATATCTCGATCGTATGCTAAGCAGGCGTTGAGGTCCTGAACGCTTAAGTCCGAGTGTTTGCCGGTTTTTTTGCATGCGAGAAGGGAAAATTAGCCCAAAACAAGAGGATGATCACAACGTTAGTGCATATACATAACACCTAAACAACAAACATATGATGTCATTTTCATTCGCCGATTCAAAGGAGCACTCACTCGTGGATTTGAAAATGTTTGTAACAGTTTTACACACATAATTCATGCATTTTGTTTACAGTTTTTGAGAATCATCTGGTAACCTTCAGTTACACCTACCATACAAAATGCATTGAAATATTTCGCAGATTTCCTTCACGGAAGAAATAATATGCCGTTCAATATATGTTTAAACAAATGTGAATTTAGAATAACTTTCGTGGGTATTCTTTACTAGACTTCTTTCAAGGAGGATTTAATTACATCCTATTCATGCTCGTAAATATTTAATTGCTTTTCTATCCAATCACTCTGCGTAAATTATAGAACAAGGCAATATAATTGTGGCAATCATGGGCATAGTAATAGCTATAACAAGAGGATGCTCCCCCAATTAGAGGCTCTCACGTCGATCTGGTGACATTCATGGCGTGAACTCTTATAAAGTAAACCAAACAACGAAAAAATAGTTAGAACGTTATGAGGCATGAGTCTGTATGGTTAATATAATAAAACACATCGAATGGCATGATAAAAATAGCTTTGTGGGGTATATACAAGAATGGGGAATACAAGAGTCTAGAAAGATACAAAGAAAATAAAGATGAACGACTCAGTGTCAGGTGTATTTCCTCAAGAAAGGATTAAGTTGCAAGTACTTATTAGGCAGTGAATGCGAAGATATGAGGAAAACAATGAAGGACGAGTAAATTATGAGAGTAAAAGAATGGGTATTTTGATGTGATAACGAAATGTAGAAGGTTTCGAAATTAATGAGGAATTTAGCCGAAGACATATTTTAAATGCGTTACATTTGAGCGTTTGGTTTAAATACTTGTACAACGTACATAAATCTATCCAACCCTTTCATTGGCCTGTATAATTCCTATTAAATCAATAAACTTGAAACCAATCTGTGCGGATTAGTGAGTTCTTTAAAGTTGGCTCATTAAGCTCTAACTATAAAAAGACGCAAAAAAACCGCTTGAAAATCCTCAAAGCAGATATTAGTCAAGATTCGAGCACTAATTTCACAGGATAACAAAGTGATTCGATATGCCACACTATAGGCTGATCGAATTAAGATGGGTTAATACTGAAATCCGTGTGTTTGCCAAAAAGGTGAGAAATGTGGTCAAAGAAATACTCCCTCCTTTCTAAAGCGACCCGATATGTTGTAAAAACTTTCATTCTCATGGAACACTTAAGCACAACGATGGCTTTATTGAATGTGCACTAATTTTTAAAAAATATTAAATAAAATTGATCAATATGCAGACAATCATTTATTCATTCTCATAGTGTAAAAGCTCATTTATTTTTTCAACAAAAGGTCGAAGAATTCGTCTGAAAAATTCATTCATTTCTGGTACTCAACTGGCCGAAGACTTGACTGCATTTAGATTCCTGCACGATCGTCATAGCTTTAGTTTACTTTGGTAGGACAAAATTCATTTTGGAACACTTGATGCTTTGTTGGCAGCTGACAAGAAATTAAAATAGCTGTTTTAATATTTTAACCTCCATGAGATTGTTCAGTTGTGGTCTAATACAGTTATATCATATATTTAGATTGAATAAAATTATTAATAAGGAATACCAAATAACGGGTTAAAAACAAAGGTATTTGCAAACCACGCATAAAGACGTCTGGTAAATTGCCATAGAAAGCAGAATTATAGTATCGGAGGGTTGTCTGTTTCTACTTTGATAGCTTAAGTTATACTTGAGGTAGATATAATAATCTATGAAAAACGCAATATCCCAACCGTAGCCAGAGTTGAATCGCAACAAATGCCGTCTATTCGATGACTCTAACACGATATCATAGGTTTCCAAAGCAATAATGACGGGAACATCTTTTAGGTAGCACGACAGCAAAAGAAATGAAAATAACCATTTCAATAAGTATGGATTTTAGGATGATTTAAGTAAAATAAACATTTCTTTATTTTAGAGTAACTAAATTATTGAATAAATATTTGGTTTCGATTTATGAATAGTGGGCATAATCTTACAATCCTAATTTTAAGGAATAATCAAACAAAATAAACAATTCCCCACCCTTTCCTTCGCTTCACTCCTTCCACCCTCGTGACTAAATACTTCCCATCATTCTCACAAAACCGGTCGAATCTTCAATAATAGAAATCTTTGAAATGTACATATTCGGTCGCTCTACTCATAAAGAGGTTCCTAAAGTTGAAACTGACAGTATCGTAGACATTCCACTTGGGGTATTCCATCTTCCTTAAAATTAAGATAATTAGTTGGAGAAATTTCACATAGACGCAGAAACTAAAAAAATAATTTCAAGCAAAGCATTTACCTATATGACTAAAGTTAGATTATATAAATACAAACTCCCCGATCGCATGTTGCTCATCATATTTCATGAAAGACATTGAAATTAGTATCATATTCATAGAGGGTACCTCCGTAATCGATCAAATGCCCATTCAGCCGTTCCCTGAACTCTTAGTGCCTCGTCGTTCATTTCTAAATACTTCGGCTTCTAATGCAATTTCCTTCTTCAGGTTCCTTTCCTCCATACCCGTATACACCAAACCCAAATTCAGATGGCCGTCATATTCATTAATACCTCTTACTTCAAGGCCTTAAGCATTCCCGAATGTTTCACCTTCGGATTCGTTATCTGCCACCTACATTTTTATGGCCATCCTCATATACCAAATTAAGCCTTTCCTTGCTTGCATTCCTCTCAACCACTCCAAAATTCCTTTAAGATTGGCATTTAAATTGTCCATTCCACTACTCTCTAGCATCGAAGAGCAGATACAGAAAGGGTAGCAAAATGTTTCAAGCATTTCCTTTGCGTCTTCACATATAATCTTTTATCAACTCTTCCCTCATTTACGATGCTTTTATGTGAACACGATTTCCCTCCTACAGACTTTGACACCCAATGTATTCTCTGGTCCAGAGGACGTTTTATGATAAACTTTCAACCCGAATATAAACGCCCCTCTCCAGACAAAATAATAAAAAACTTCAATATTACGAATTTTTGGGCATATAAACATATTATATGGATATATAAACAACAAGTAATGGAAGCGTCCAACAAAATAAGAAGCCACTAAGGAAAAAAATGGTATATTAGATAATGAGGAACTGCAAATTTGTAAGATGGGGAATGCAGTCCTGAGTAGATTCGGAAAGTATCCTCTTTTCTCTCTAATTATATCCATATTAGTCAATTCCAGTTTACATTTATTCTGTTGACCATGATTTGGATGCCTCAAACCCTCTCCAAAATTCTTTTATAACTATTAAGCTTCGTAAAAAATCGGGTTACTAAAAAATCATTGCAATTCTTAACTTGAAACCAGGATTTCCTGATAGTTTAAAAAAAGCGTAGTCTACAGAATTCTTGAATTTAGATTAATTTCATAGCACCAAATTACTGATTTTTCAGAAATCATAAACATTCTATAATTTAATTTACAATATTATCCTGAACTAAATGCTGCCACGTCAAAGATAAGGTATATACAAATATCACATTTGTACTACTAAGAAAAGGAATATACAAGTAGTACAGTTCTAAACAACACTAAACGATCAAATGTACCACGTATCACCAATAAAATACAACAACATGGAAGACCTCTGAAGATTCTAAATTATTTTTCTCCAAATGCTGCAATGACAAAAAGATACCCTGTACCCTATTGCTGTAACCCCTTAAATAACCTACAACTGGAGGAGTAGAGCATTATTTGAGTAATATTACAAGCTTCCTAGAATTTTTAAAAAATTAACTTCAACTGACTAGGTTTTGATTGAATATTTATAAGCAAAGATGTAGTTTTATCACATAAAAACTCCCTGAATGAGAATTATTTAAAGCATATTTGATAGACATTTATAAATTCAGAGAAAAATCACAGACTATCGTTACACATAAAGCTGCTTTTGATCTGTAATATAAATATACTAGTCTTTTCCTGAAGCGTATATGAGTAATTTCATTATGCGGAACTTAAAAATTGGTGGCGTGGGAATTTTTTTCTTTTTTTTCTAAGAAGCATAGCAAAATGTAAACTTTTACTACTTCAAAATAATTAATTAGAAATTTAAGAAATATAAATCTACTGGGAAGGATATATTACTCGATTATTCAGCAAATTTATCACTGTGTTCACAAACATCAGCAACATTAAGCCCTTGAGGCTTGTAGCCTGACAACATACAGTACTAATTATTTGCAATTTAGTGCCCTATTTTAAAATTTAACTAAGAGACGTTAAGGTATGCTTAATGTTAGTGAGGAAAAACATTTTTACTATCAGTTAATCACTTTCGTTACGAAGTTACTCCACAATTATAAAGAAAATTTAATTGAAAGTTTCTGGACCTTATATTTTGAGAGAGCAATGAAAATGCTGTTGAGTGTTGGAAGAAATTGAGAATTTCTTACAAAATTAAAAACTCCAATATGATTAACTCTGATTTATGAGAACCAGAATGTTTTAGCATTGGTACTTTATGATAACTATGCTGTATTGGTTCTTTATAATTTTTGCGATGCTTTATAACTGTTGAGATTCCAAAAATAAAATTTTAGGTACGAAACATAACTCAGTAAAAAACATAGTTTTACTATGCTGATGGAAAGAAGTAAAATGTCTAGCCAATCAGATAATCAAATGTCTGAAGTAGAATCACAGACCACCGTCTAGTATCACCTAGTTTAAGTCCGCGAAGGAATTTTCAAAAGAGTGGAATAAGATTATTTGTAATATATTGTAATATTCAATAATATTATTGTATTTCAATAATATTAAGCTGAAAGGTTATTTTACCTGGCCATTAGGAAAGCAGAATTACTGAGAAAGACATTCCGCAGTAAAACGATGCAACGGAGTATGAAAATCTACATTCGAAACTTCCGCGCTTTAGCGTTCAACCAATCTGAGCGCAAATATGGCGGCCGACGACGCTCGCGATTGGCTATCTACACTCAGGCGTAGCGCCTTGTATAATATATCTAGGTTCCTGCTACATACCAGTGTTGTGGACGAGAACTACGGATAGCATTCGTAAAGAAGCATGAGTTACCATTCTATTGATTATGCTCATCTATTAAAAAAAAAAAAAAAAGATTCATAACGCATGACCTTCGAATATATTGAAATCTAATTCCCTTTAAAAAAAGGAATTCTGATTTTTTTTAACTTTTACTATGTTTTTTATCATCGGTAACACAATACCTAAAAATAAGTGTTCGAAATTACTTCTCAAATAAATACTACATTAGACAACTAAATTCATTGGTTTTCATAAATAATCATAACTTAGCCTCGATAAAAATCCGCTTTAACCTTGTCTTCAAGCATGTTATTCCCTATCCCACAATTTTACCCACAGCTATGGTGGCATCTAAAGTTGAACAATAACAAACCAAATTAAAATAAACTATTTCCATAGCAGATCAACCCTTAAATTGAGCCAATGTATATAATGTATACAAACAATATAAAATTATACCCATTGACGTATCCTGCGGTTTCTTTGCTTTATTCAATATAATTATTAATATATAATTATATGCCACAAAATGTACATGTATTTCCAAATTTTCAATTTATATGTTGTTTAAGTTTCCAACTATTTAATTACATGAATTAATATGTACAGGATGAATTTCGAAGAAACTGCAATAGGTACTTCAGGATATAGTGTGAGAGATGATTTAAAGCATACTTTTGTCATGTGAGAATTTGGTCGAAACTTTTTAGTTCCTGAACTATGGCCACGCAAACCTTTTTTCAGAAGCATTTTGCCGTTACCATGATAAAACCAAATTGCAGTAGTGTGCACAAACAGTTTTTACATAAAACTCTTCAAAGCTGTACTTAATATTTGAATCTTTCTTGTTCTGCCGAAATGTATGCGTATGATTTTCATCGAAATTGGGAAAAAGTGCCTGCTAAAGAATTTTTTTTCATTTTCTGAGATACGAAGATATTCAAAGAACTAAAACATTTAACAAATTTAATTTTGTTTCTTTTCCTACCTAATTTGTTTTCCTACCTTCTATTTGTGAGTTTTAATTTTAACACCAAACCGATTCTGACAAAATGGTGTGGACATAGCACATTATCAAATAATATTCAAGCATATTTTCATTGCCCAAAAGCGCATAAAATCACTTCCCGTGCTGTCACCTGAAGTAGGTTCCTACTGCAGGTTCTTCGTTAATCATATTGTATACGATAAACATTAACACATTAGTTATTTTTCTGCTAAAAAATCAATGAAAAAATTTATATCTGAGAGAACCATATAATTCCGTTGGGTACACGTTGAAAACAATCGAATTTTGCTTGGAAGAAGAAATGAATTACGTACGTTTATGGCCACTAATCACAAAAGCTTAACAAGTTAATCTTTTTGCGGTCAAATGTATTTATCAGCGATAATTAAACACATACCCTTCTAACCCCTGTGATCAGCCGATATAAATTACAGTGAATCTGTCTTATAATTAGATATTTAGAGCGGAAAATTATATTGATTGCAATTTCTTTCGCCACTTACTTCTTCCCATACACTCGTTTCAGCTAAGGCGATCCATTCAATTATTTTGGACCTCTAAATGAATCTTATAACTGAATAAAAATCATAAACAATTTTTTATCCACCACAATACCAATATTTAGTAAAAATATCCATCGAAAATCTACTCGTGTTTATTAATAACTAGTTATTTAGAATTGATGGCTGAGCAAAGATACAATTTACCCTTGCAATTTCAAATTCTTGTAGGAATCAATGAATCAGAATATCGAATTTGCGATACTAAATCTGTAGTACAATTCCAATCGGATATAAACCACAGAATAATGAACCTCCAATCAGGTAAAAAGTGCTCAAAATAACCGAATATGTCAATCCATTCTACTTTAAGCATACGAGCCGAAAGAAAAAAGTTTCATTGTTTTTATAAATTCTTCCTTTTTTATTAGAATAGATACTTAATGAAAAACCGAGAATTTCATAGCATTCAACTGAAAGAAATAAGTGAACAGGTAAGGCCAAAAGTCGCACCCTTAATTTCCATTATTTATTTACATTTGCATCAAAATATGAACAAGTAATTTTGTATTTTTGCCACTGTTTCGTGGATTATAAAAGATTATTCAATCCCTTACACATTTCTTTTGATACACTCTAAGAATAATTTTATAATATTTAATCCATCCGGCACTGTAACATGCTGATTTGCGCCTAAAGAATATATTATTACACAGACAACCTAATATTCGGTCAGTCGCAAAATGAATGGGGAACTGCTGAACAAAGGTCAATGCTTAATACCACGGACATTATTAACTTAAGTTCGAATTGTGTGAAAAATAAAATTTTTTATTCCAAACATAAACTTGGATATCATAGGTATACAAGGATCACCGCAAAACGTTTCTCGGCTCTTCAATAGAGAAATATTTAAATTTAGGCAAGAAGGGAATATAAAAAAAAGAGCTAAACAAAGAAATAAAAGGATAAATTGCACATCAACCCGAGGGATAACCTGCAGTACGAACCAGAATCGCTCAAAATAATCCATTAAAATTTACGAAGGGGCATTTATGCATTGATTATTTCGCTCTTGGGGTAACACTTGTCTTTGTGCACCATTTACACTTTTTGAGACATAAAGAAGTGCTTAACGCTTAAGTGACCAACAAGCACGAATCACGATTATATGTGATTGCTGAATATACATTTCTACATAATAAAATTCTGGATCATGGAATAACGCAGTTTAGAAAGCCGTTTTGGCCAAAATATTACAGACAATCTGAAAATTTATTGAATGACATCAATCATTACAGCCAGAAGGGTTCTATTGGTAATGTTTTAGTAATTTTTTTCAAAGCGGAGAAATTCCTTAGACTCCTAGATTTGAACAGACGAAAGGTTCCACTATACCACTGAATGTTATTATAATGGTGTCAATGATGAGTCAATGAGATAAAAGGTATAATCTCATAAGTTATCCCACCTAGCATATACGACAAATGCCAATAACTATATTTAATCAGCTCCCAAATTAGCTCATTTGGGAAAAAGATATTAAAATAGGAGAGAAAATATCTTATTTTAATGGTTACATTCAAACGAGAAAAAATTACAAGTTTTTATACAAGTCTAAAAAGAAAACTAACATATTAATCATAAAATATAACACAAGCAAATAAAATGAAGAGAAGTTAGCCGTGAACCATTTTCACTTATTGCCCTCATTAATGGAGTAAAACTGTTCATCTCATCGTAACAACGAAGTAGAAGGTTTGCCTAAACATCGGCAAATCGTTAACCATGATAAAAGTTTATTGCAATCGTTTCCTCTCTCTCTCTTCAAGTCGAAACCGGAATTCAAAACCTCTATGAATGTAAATGTCGAAAGCTCCAAAAGAGTGGTAGAAAATTCCTCCATTTAATAATTATAGCTTAGCTAAAATTGGACAGCGTTTAAATGGTTAGGTTTTTATACTATGCACCCACTCTTATTTACTAATTCAATCACGTCGTTCCTGACACAATTCCTCAATTTATAAAAAACTTTTATTCTAAAAATATACCTAATGTCTTGTGCTTTGAAATCCATAAAAATAAACCTGCTAAGAAGTGATATTTTAATATTTCATATTTTTTATTATTTTCAGTGGCAAAAATTCCTGTTACTTCTACCTCTACCCAAGAAGATATTAATCCTCACCATGCACACAACCTTCGAAAAAATTTGAAGGGCTTACATTCTTAGAAAATTGTTGAAGTTTAGGATTTGTATAGAACGTTTTGAACTAAAAACATCATATTTGAGAAATTTTGCCAATTAATGATTCCATAATTGAACTCTGGTTGTCTCTGAGGGGCATCTGGTCTCCGTTCTTAAGGAGGGAACTTGGCGTTGGCGGGAGAAGACAGTTCTTCTTCTCTCTCCCACACAATTCCCAAAGTATAAACAATTAATCTTCTCAGTTTCTATTCATCCGCAACATCTAAGTGGAATACGTCAGATGTCTTCATCTACATAATGCCCTACAAGCTGCAATATGGAGAGTGGCAGGGGATGTTATAAAAACTTGAAAATGAGGGAAATGGGGTACGAGAGGTGAAGGGGTGCAAAAGAATAAGCTAGTGCTTTGTGATTTTTTGGCTGTGACCATTTTAAGTGCGTATTTAATTTGAATTCTTATGCACCTCTGTCTGAAACTTCATTTTGAAATCAACTCGAGTGGTTAATTTTCACACTCGTTATTATTTTCCGATCCAGGTTTCAGTGCAGAGTGCCACTCTCAAAGTAACAATTCTCGTGGGTATCTGGGAAGGGGAGGGGTTCTGGGGTAAAAGACGGACATTGGTGAAGGACAGTTTAAAGACTGCGCAATCAGGAGGTATCTCTCCTTGAACCACCCTTCCTCACGCCCACTCCTCTTTCCGCACAACCTCTCCCCGTCCCCGAAACCTTTTGGGTGCGAAGGTGCGAAGTTTCCCACGAGAATCGTCACCTTAAAAAATGCACTTTGTGATGTAACCTGAGTCGGTGAATAAAAAACAAGTGTGGAATTAATCAAATGAGTTGATTTCAAAATAAAATATCCCAAGTTGCCCAAAAATTACGCCTGACATTGTTTCTTCTGTTCTGTCTAAAAGTCTCTTTATTTTTGTCGTTTCCACACTGCCTACATATATAGTGAGAGATATGAACAATGTATTTCACATGTAACTCAATTTCAAGTGATCGCAATTACCAGGTGGCTTGATTCGAGATTTTAGCCTTCGATTCTCAAGAGGCTCCCAACTTTATGTCTTTCTGGAATTTACTCTTTGCTCTCAGGTTTTTCTTAGGAAGATACGCTTTCATTATAAATTAATTACAGTAGCCACGTTATACGTTGCTAAATAGGAAGCACAGTAACAAATATGGCAGATTGTATTGCTGAATTGAACCGTGATGGACATGCTAGATATAAAAATAAATATATTTGTTTGTATGAGCTTAAAACTAATGATAAATGTCACTAGACTAAACCTTCGTATCGTATCTTTCATTTGTTGATCATAAATACGTCAAAAACTTCAACGGAGAAATCCTTAAAGGATATGTGTTATTATTTGGCGATTTATTACGCATGGCCAATGTCACAGAGCTGCATATTCAAAGCCAGTCACGTCAAATAATTCTTTCTACACAAAAGTATTCAAATTTTTGGTACATCCATGGAAATTAACTAAAATAAATTTTTTCTGGAAAATGACCCAATACATACTACCCGTTCACTGATTCTCGGCTAAAAATTCATAGCTTTAGCGCAAATAACCTTCCTTAATATCAACGCATATGCCTGAATAAAAACAAATAGGATCAAAAATGTACGTTATTTTCCGAAAGACCAGCTTTGGAACTTTTGAAGCGGCATGTCGATGACAAGTAAAAAAAAAACCAAGCATTTGAAATGGGCTATTTTTGCGATCGGAACAAACCTCTCATTTCCCTGCTGCTTTTCACTGATAACATTTCATGGGGCGGCTCGCAGCAGTATTTCCAACGTTTACGTTTCCCCCAAGCACCATTGACCGGGACATATGGAATGCAAAAAAAACGCATTTTTCAAAAAGAAAAACGCGGAAAAAAAACTAAAATTCTGGGGCAACTATATGAGGGGACATATGTACGTACACATCGCGAACGTATTCTTTCCCCGGAATCCTCGCATTCGGAAATGACGCTTCATCTTGCTGAGGGTGGCGGCATTGTTATTGCAGTATGAATATTCATTTGCGGCCACATTTAAACATTCAGCCGACCGCAAACACGGCAAATAATTTTCAGCACGGCACAGTGCATTCGCGCCCGTTGGCACGGCCAACAGGAACGATCGATTGAAAATGCGTGAGTGCAGAGTGAAAGGGGGGTGGGAATTAGCCGAGCGGGGGGGGGGAGGGAGGGGGCGGTCAGGGAAGGTTTGTGGAAGAGGGAGTGGGGTGGGTGGGGTGGGAGGAAGGACGGGGGTACCTCGCTCACACACTCACGCGCGGGATATAGCAGCCATAAACGGGTGTTGTCGTGAAATTTCAGTTGAGGAGCCAAGTAGCCATGTTCTGTGAATGTTGTCCCCGCTCCAGCACTGCCGCTCGTGCCCGCGAGAGAGCCGGAAAAAGAGAGATTTTTTGCCGGCGACCGACAAAGGTGGAAAAAGGGTTCAGATAAGATATATATTTTCGGAGTGGTAGAGAGAGAGAGATCATGGGTGTGTTCTACGCCAGATAGAAACTGTCTGATACGAATTTGTTAAATAAAATTATTAACTCAGAAGAGTCCTTCAACATCAAGCCCGTCATACAGAGAGAGAGAAAATATGAATGAATGCTGATTACAGCAAACATTTATGCATCACAGATTTCAAAGGCGAAACCATGCGGTAGGAATATCCTAGCACTATAGTTAATCCCGGATAGCCATTATATCTGCTCTTTATCACCTAAACGATATTTAATAGGAAAATCATTAGATCAAAAATCCTTCAGCAACAGGCATGGGGAAAGATAAAATATGAATTAATGGGAATCATAATAAAAATCTGCATTAAGAGAGCATCAATATCATGTAGGAAAATTGTATCAATAAAATTCGCGAATAACTCTGGTTACATATTACTCAAGTAGTCATGACAACCGGTGAAACCCATCTCCATCGATATTTTGAGAAGAAATGTCAAGGGAGTTAACTTTTAAAAATATAATTCTTAACTCAAGAAACATTCAGCATCAAGTCCTCGAGAACTGAGATGATAAAAATGAATAAAGGTTATGGCAAATTTGTTTTTTTTAGCACTATAAATTCCCCCGTAGCCAAAGTAAATTGAATAAATCGCTGTAAACCGCATTGTAAAATTTTCCTCATAATTAGATAATGACAGAAGTTCACTTCAAGAGGGCACTTATATAAACTATAATAGACCGTTGTCTTGAAAACTAAAACTTGAAATCATCTTCATATAAAAAAATGTATTTGCTCGCTAAAAAACTACTAAATCACAGGTATCTTTTCCACAGGAAACAGTGTTTCAATTAGAAAATTTCCTTTATCACCTAAGGACTTCTCTGGCCATAATGCCCAAAATGCTGAAAATATTAAATTAATGAATAATTATAAAACCTGCTAATTTTACTGGCTACTGATATGCTTCGTATCATCGGAAGCCAAAGTTTGCTTGGGTAATTTCGCGCATGGTGATTTTCCACCGGTACCATGGATTCGAAAAATTTGACTGAAGTACAAAATGCAAGCCATAGACGTCCCCTCATTTTGGTAACAGCTAATGAATAAAAAAAGCCAGTATGAAGATACTAAAAATGCAAGACCAAGCATACCTCTAGATAGGAGTAACTTAACGAATCTAAATAACAAGAGAGAATACTGCTTTGAGAAAAATTATTTAAAAGCGACAAAAACAAAGCATAGTATACTCCAATGTATGTAAGCATTGGGATAAAATGTCATTGTTTAAAATACAACGCCATAATAAAAGATTCTCAGAATTGTTCATAAATACAAATATATCTTTAGAGCATCACTTAAATTGAAACCCTGGAGGAATAAATCATACTCCTAAGTTACGTACAGAGCGATAGAGGAGAACAAGAGACTGTTAATTTTGTAATAATATAAAATTATAGAATTTGTATAAACTATAATCCTGATGCGTTGCAGTTGAAAAAAATGATACTTTGGCAAGAATAGGTGCTGCAGGTCAAAATAAAGACAAGAATAAATGTGTAGAACATTAGTCTGTAATTAAACAATCTTTCGCACTTTCCGAAGGAGGTTGAAATAACATGTGGCATAGAAGGGAGGCCCTTAGCTAAAAACAGCATTCGGCTAATGGTAATAAATCAACTAAGAACAATGAAAACTGTTAATGTTTCATATCTTCAAGATATTGTCGAGAAAATTATAAAATAAGGAGCTTATGTAATAACTAAGTAAATCCTTAGACAAAACTTTGGCCATAATTTCAAAATAAAGAGAAAAATAGATTCAATGTATCAATATAATCAAGAATGAAAATGTAATCCACTCTTTCTCATAAGGCATGTGATTGTTTGTAGTGCAGATAATCTGGTGAGCTTACAGCAGAGGAAGTAGACGATAATAAAGAAGCTACCATTATGAACTTTATGTATTATATTCTAAATTTAATGAAATTAACTTTGAATTAAAACACAGAGTGAGATTAAAATGACGAAATGTAAAAAAATAAATATATGAGGAAGAAATAATATGTCAAAACTTTGCGGAGGCCATGTAACATATTTCGGGATGCAGAATATAGAGGAAACTATTAAATCCACAAAACAAATATAGTTGATTGAGTGTTACCCCTTACAACCTCTTTCAAATTGCAATGATTGTACTTTTTAAAGAATCACAACTCTACATTTGAATAAAGGAGTAACAATTTTCTCATCCAGGATAAAATTAATCATGTTTTCCCGACTCAAAAACTTACAGAATTAAATTTTCCGCTCTTCAAATTTCTCCATGAGTTTTAGGGGGAAATTTTATCTACTCTATTGCCCAATCGCAGTTCATATTAGTAAGCAAACCAAAAACAAGGAAAACACTCCTCAATAAATGAATGAATTTTGTAACTTGAGAAGTAAAATACCGTCTAGAAAAGACACCTGAGAAAGAGAGCAGCTCCACTAGCGTGGATATAAACGGATTCCTTTCAGAAGAAACAACTCATTACCAACATATGTATTAAAGATTAATTTGTTCAGATAAAAGTATGAAAACCTGAAATTTCTCTTTCATCTTAAGATCCCCGTAAGAAGAATTGATTAATCTATACCCATCCGGGATTGAGATCATCGATTCTTCTGACCAAATACACCGAGTGCACATTTATACCTAAGTCGATTCCTACCTTCTTCCTCACTTCTGCAATATACGGACTTCATATTTTTCTACCACTTCATTTTCATCTTACTGTCGACAATGGCCTTCAATACCCCCTCAATATCACTTAGTACCTATATTTCACTTTCTCAACCTTATTTAGCGTCACCTTCAACGCCAACTCTTCTGACGAAGCAAACATCTAAATCATATTCTCAGAGCCCACCTCTGGTTTAGTGCTGAGCCCACCCGTTTGTTTCATGTACACATGAGAAAGTAAAATACTAGCCTTATCCTCAAATTTCGTAACATATGATTATCCACAATAATGCTTGTGTATGTTAAAATTTTAACTGTGAAATGTTATTTTCAGGCATCTCCTCTCTGTAACAGATAAGATAAATCAATATTTGCACAAAATGTCATTACTAAACAATTGGGAGAAAGAATAATAAAAAGTTATTTTTTTGCTTCTTTAGCCAGGGCAATTCAACATCTTATGTCCCACCACCAAAGCCAGTTTCCTCTAAAATACTATTCAGAGTCAATCTGCTCTACTTTTTGCCCTTCTGCCTTTATTTTCAACCACGCCTTCTTACTTCTAGAAAATCTCATCACCTTCGCCTTCTTATAATTTATCTTCATCCCATACCTTTTGCACTTTAACACATTCATCATTGACTGTAACCCCTTGGTTGACTGACAAACCAACGCTGCGAGTTTTATTGCAATTCCTTAATCGGTATCTAACCATAATATAATCTATTTGGAATCTATTTATCTCTCCCGGCTTCTTCCAAGTGTAACTACGACGAGGATGATGCATGAACCATTTCTTTGTGTTCACTGTGTTATTTCTCCAGCAAAACTCCACAGCTTTCTCGCCGCGGGCATTTAATGCGCACGTCTCCTTCCTAGCCCATAATCACCCACCTCCCACCCATCTCTTTCTTCACCCACCACCGCATTCCGATCCCCCATTACTACCAAATTCACCCAGACCCATATGTCTGCAACCACTTTCTCCATTTCTTGCTCTATATTCTCTAGCTTTCCCCCCTTAGCATAGTTCTTACATTTCATGTGCCTACTGTGAATTTTGCGTTTCTCTGCTGCATTTTCCTCTTTTTCCGAGCAAGGATTTCGAGTGTCGATGACCGCAGGGGCCTAGCTCCCTCCACTGCCGGGCACGACACCCGGGCCGGGGGGCTGAGTCCCGAATATGCCAGAGCTCATTTTCATATTTAAGAATTGTCCCTGATTTCCAGATTATTTAATTGTGATGGTATTCCGCTGCCTACCTCAATAGTGTGTTTTACGTGACAAAATTACATGATATGCCGCCCCACTGGCGTCAGACTCCTTTTGCAGCCGCCTCACTGAGGTACAGATACTGTGCGGGCTAACATTCGTCTGTCTTATAACCTTCGACCTCTCTAGGATTGGCGGCCCAACCGGAAGCAATCACCATTGCCCCCGCCAGTTCAGCTCAAGAGGTTGTAGTCTTTGAAAAGAGATTGGACACTACAACGCAGAAATAATTTTATAATTTATCTTTTCCAATAGCAACACGCGATTCTCAAGATAATCAGGGTGAGATAAGTTCATATCAGTGGCCACTAATAGCGTCCAAAATCCAAACCTAAGCCATCCGAGTAATGGATTTGGTTTTTTTACAGTTCAGCACTTCATAAAATGTAGGTTTGAATATTTTGTACTAATTTGTCTGCCAAACTTTCAAATTTGCCATTGAGACAATAGTAAAAAATTATATTTTAGCATCATAAATATATTCTTAGAGAAAATCCTTCGGTAAATTATTAGGTAACTGTGTTTCTTTTCAAATACTTTCCTGTAATATTACCATTACATTAAGTTTTGAGTACTCGATAATTTTTGCTACTCTACATAATCTTTTATTAAGTGAGTAAGGTGATAAAAGAACTAATTGCATATGAAATTGAAGCATCATGAGGATAAGGGAAAAATAATATAAATTAAAAAAACGAAATATTCAACGAAAAAACATTGTAAGCTGAGTAGCCCGTAGGAAGACGCTTCATAAGAAGAAATTTATAACACTAACCATCAAGAGCGAGCAGTAGAGGACAATATTATTTTCTGAAGTTACTCTGCGAGGTCGATAGAGCAGCACAAAATCTTTAAGCAGACGATATGCAATTGAAAAAAGAGAATTATATTGATCAAATGAAGATGCCAAGCCCGCAAAATATATTTTCAAAATTGGGTAAAGCCCAAGAACGGAGGATAATGGCAAGAAAAAATTTAAAACAGAATGGGAATATACTGTGGCACAACAGAAATCTAATCAGAAGACCGCAAGGTATAAGTCACAGAAGAGAATAAAGGAGAGAGTTTTGGAGAGTAAAATAAGTAAAGTTGAAAGGGAGTACTTGTAATATGGACCTCCACAACTCTAGTACAAACGATAGTTTAAAAAATAAGCCTTTCTTATTTTTTTATTTAAATTTTTAAAAACCCAGCTTAAAAATGTTTTTTATTAGGGAGTTACTAATTTAGCAGCCAGGTACATTACAACTCATTCCTGTTAATTATGTACTGTCTTGAAAAACATAAAATGATCATAAGCACATGAAGCAGTGCTAAACAACTAAAAAGAGAACATTAATAGCTGCGTAACTTTTCTGTATGTTGCCGGAAAAATACAATATTTAGAGTCAATATAGACAAATTTATGTACAAAAATAAAACCAAATAACGTTAAAAAGCAAAAAATTCTTTTGTTTTGCTACCAACTATGTTTGTTCAAAGAAAAAGATATCCTAATGATGGCGTAATATAAGTTATGCTTTTTTTTGGTGCCCTTCTCGAGCAAAGAAAACGTTCCACTATTGGATTATTATTCTATGGCTTAACACAGAAGTATTATTCATTGATGGAAGCAAGTTGTAATTACGACAGAAGAGCGAAAGCTAAGATCGTTTACGTCATTAAGGTCAGTTGTTTATATTGCTGGGCAAAGGATGGAAAAAACTTGGCGAAGGCATTAGCTGACTCTTGACGAAGCCCGCAAGCGGGTCCACAGTTAGACGTCCCATCGTTCGGACGGAGAATTACGCTTGTTCTACTCATACCCAAACGAGGATTGGGATTCGAACCCGGGAATATTGAATGGGAAGCACCTCACAGAGAAAGCAATTGTCTCTTCTTCCGGGAATGTTAATAATTCAGATGCCTTTGAGGTTATGTGATATGGATATCTTTGCTATCCTCTCTTCCTTACTATCCTTGCAAACATCTTTCGCTTACCTCGCACTCATGCATTGCTTTAAACATGCTTTTCTATATTTAAGACTTCTAAAATTTCTCCTATTTAGAGTCTCTTCCACCGCATTCACCCATGACTTTCGCAGTCTACGTCTTCCTCTCACATCATTCACTCCACTAGCCTAAATTAGTTTCGTTATTCAACTCTCTTCCATTCACTCGACATGGCCAAACCAACGAAGCCCACTCCTTTCATATGCAACCATTACTGGATCATCCAACTCATATTCTATCCTGACCCACTCAGTCATAACATTATCCGTTCCATGGTTTCAAGCTCAACTATGTGGAAGTTGAATTTCACAATCCAAAACACCGGTTTGGAATAGCATTTTCTAACAAGGACAATCTTAAAAAATTCCTGAACAACACAAAAGACAAAGTTCAACCATTATAAAATAGTGGAATATATAAATTAAAGTGCAACAACTGTAGTGCTGCATATGTGGATCAGACAGGACGCACTTTCCAGACAAGAATAGAAGAACATAAGAGATGTTTCCGGAAATTTAACCTATCGCAGTCCCACTTCGCCAGACATCTATAGGAAGAAAAGCATAACAGCGACTTCATACCGGTAATCTTACACCGAGAGAAAAAAGGAAGGAAGATGGACAAAATGGGGAGGAGCTGGAAATAAGAAGGAACATGAAGAAATGTCTTTTACTCAACGACATCCTTTTCGAAAAACATTGCCCCCTCCTAGAAGTCCCTCTATCCCTCACGGAAAATCAAACCCCTGACCCTCCCGCCCCACTCCCCACCTGCTGATAACCCACCGCTTCCTTAATCCCTAACCCTCGAGGAAGAACTACACCTAAGAAACCCGCCCACCCCACCCACCATCAACAAACCCCCCCCCTCTCCCACACTCTTACGTGTCATTCACGGGTGATTTCTAGATTCCTGCACCATCCCTAATCTCTCCCCCGGTATTTTTCCCCTCCTCAACACCCCCTTCCCCCCCTCTCCTACCTTCCACCAAGTTCCTTAAGAGTATATATACCTCTTGGAAATTGTTAAAATTTTGTACCTGATGATGACACCGCATCGATGATGTATCGAAACATGTCGTACCAGGAAAATAAATCTGTGGAAGGAAACCAAGTTACTTTTTCATTTGTATAACATTATCCATTATTCTTTTTCCGCAAACACATCCCAGGTTCCTCTTTCCCTCTGCATTTAGCCAACTTTTTAACATTTTTGTGCATTTCGATTTCCCTCCCCAAGATAAAATATCATTCCTGTTCATAGCCATGTTCCACATACTACCTACGACTTTCCTAGCGAAATTTGTATGCCTTTCAATGTCTTTATCTATCCTTTCATCTTTTGAAAACCTTCGGCCAAGATAAATAAATCGTGTACCTGTTTAATTATTTCATCAATTACAGTCATCATACAGTCATTCTTGACACTCTCCCAATCGAAAACTACTACTTTGGTCTTTGACGGATTATCAAATTATCCTCAAATATGTTCTTGTTATTGCTTCACAAAATATCACCTGTAATTCCTGTGGGCTCTCAGGCAGCAACACTGCACGACCAGCGTACAGTAGAACTAACACATATACATCTCCCACCATTACCATACTAATTCGCAAGGCTCATCCTCATTGCATGCACCCTTATAATACAATTCTTCAAAATACTCACTCCAACAGTCCCTGGCGTTGCTTTTATCCCACTACATCTCGAAACTTTTGTCATATATTGCATCTTATCCCTTGCTCTAACAATGCTTTGCCCTTTTCACCCACTTCCAAAGTAACCGTTGAGTTTAGTTTGTTTTGGCAACTGAATATCATGACTTTACCCAGCATATATATTTTTCACTTGTTTATTTGTAAAAAAAGAATCCATCTATGTTCGTTCATAACTCGATGTTTCACAGTCACTTGACTCGCGGAAGGGAGAATGTTCACCTGCAAGTGCAATCATGTTTTGTATGTAAGAATGACCTTATTCACTCGGCATCACTTTTATACAATAAGTTACCAACAAACTTTAAATATATGTCCTCTGTGTCTTCTTTTAAATTAAAAATCAAAGAACTACTGCTTAATAAATGTTATTATAGTACTGATGAGTTTTTTTCAGACAATATTGTAAATCTATTGTGAAAGGTTATTATGTATTAATGTTTCTGAATATGTTCTATGTCAACAACGACCAACAGAAAAATAAAGCTATGTATTATTATTATTAACTCTTTGTTATCCTCAAAATCACTGCATTTTGCTAGCCCCATCCGCAAGCATAATTTCCTTGCTCTTGCTCTTTCATAAAAATTTTGTATTCATTCTTTTCCTTTGTATTCATCACATTCTTCCATTTGCTCTTCCTCAGATTTAGCTGCAATCAATCTCTTATACGCCTCTTTCTTTTCACTCACTGCAATTATCACTATTTCATTCCACTTGCCTTTCATTTTCTCCACCACCCCACTTCCGTATACCCTTTCTGCACATTCTACAACAATTACTTTCGAACTCATCCACGCATCATTCACACTCCTATTACCGATGTATTCGCTCCATTTCCTCTGCTTCGAAGATAGTATATCCTTAAGCATGCATCCATACCGCACTCTCACCTCGGTTGTCTAATGACCTCTCCCCTTTTAAGGCCGTTTTACATGGTGCAATTTTTTGTACAAAAGAGTGTATCAAACTAATCGAAAATGCATGTTTGTCTGAATGGAATTAAAGCAGGTTCTATTTCCGTTCAGTCATTCATACAATCGCACAAGTGTTCGCACAATTTGCCGTTTTACACGGTACAATTTCCTGATACAAGCGTTTCCGCAAGAGATTGTGCAAATAAATGTACCGTGTAAAACGGCCTTTACACTCGTTTACTTACGAGCACTTCTCTTCTTCGTAATCCACTGTCTACTCAGATCCACTCTAGAGACTATCAAATAGAGATCTGTACTACATTTGGCACCCATCATCACGTTTACATCTATTATCAATTCTCTCAATCTATCATAACACACATTTAAATCATTCATGCTCTTACAATGACCCAATGGCTCTTACAATGGCCAATGCAATTACAACAAGTAGGTTTCCTTAAGCAATAGGAAAACTTTGCCAAGTATACATATTAATTTTCTTGTGCCCAAACCATGTATTCGAGATAAATTACTTAAAATGGAAATTTTAAAATTTCGCTGCCAAAACACGTCTCTTAATTTGACGTTATTTTTAAGCGTTTAAAAAAACGTCGGCACAATTCTATGCTAGATGTGTAGCTTAGTTATGGCGGCAACGTGGCACCCAAGCATTGTAAGAAGAAATTCTAAAATTTACAGGATCGTCAATTACATCCCCAAAATTTCCGGGGAAACTCAAGGTATGGACGTTTTAGCTCACCGAATAATCACCTTTGGTGCACAAAAGTAGAGGATGAAATGAGTACATGTGGAAACTGAGTATGTAGTTTTATCCAGCAGCCTTACTCTCCATCGATTCGACCGATGTTTCCATCCTTGAGCGTGCCTACCTCTTTTGTATTCAACGGAATCTTTGAATTAGTCATGCCCGCACACACACCGCGAACAATGTGTTCATTATTCACGCGCTAACTTATTGATTAGAGGAGGTAGTGACTCACACTGTCAACGCGGCAGGGAGCCCACGCGATGAGAGAAGCCGCCTCTCGGACAACTCTTTACTTCGGGCTCGAAACGCAATTGCTTTGGATACATTGTAAGGAATCAGTATAAACACTTTAAGAATAATATAACCAGAAAAATCACCATTGACCGTACATAATAGCAAAGCAATACAGCCGAAAGAATGGGCAAGTAAAAAACTTAATTGTCAAAAGAGAATAGGAAAGTCTGGTCCCATGACCTCCACAAGTATTTTGAATGAAACATACTGTTCAACAAATTGGAGTTAAAAATTATTAAAAACGTATGCCACAATTCTGGAAATCCATAATTGTGGCATACGTTGAATTTTTACATACCACAATGAAAGAATGAAGCCACAATTGTGGAAATAAGTACAAAGATGATTTCAAGGAAGAAACGCTACTTATCGTTCGCCGCTCCGAAACACTTAACCACTTGAATTAAATTATCATGAAAAATTCCTTCTTTTAAACTCACACTAAGATTTAAAAAATGTAGCATGTCAAAGCGTTTCAAACCTCTGCAATCAATTCCCAAAGAAAGACGATGGCTTATATGATAACAAATGACTAAAAGATGTTTTTGTTGAACGCTGAACGCTGGTAAACTACTGGCATATTAAACGTACATTGTATTATATTAAGGGATTAATAGCGCAACCAAAATAAATTAGACCACAGGAACCAGTAACCACAGAACCATTCACATCTTTTGGGGTATTACATTTTACTGTAAAACGTAAATTCACAACACTTAGGTCACATTGTGAACGTTATCTCGTTGTAGTCATTTATGTTTTAACAAAACAGTTTTTAATCATTAATGCTTTAAAAAACAGTCCTAAAAAGATACAAAATCGTGAGAAGTATTTGTATTGCAAGAAAACATTCAAGTGCCTGGATGGAGCAAGATGAATTACTAAATAACTACACTGCAGTAACAGGAGGATAGAATCCTGTAGCAAAATTGCAATTATGGGATCATACTTGTATTTTAACATGTAGAAATTTTCTCTTGGCAGCGGTAAATCGAAATCATAGGTGGCATAAACTCATCGTCTAAAATTGAAAATAAGGTGTATATCACCGCTCGATAAATTTAAATAAATTGTGTCTCTAAAACTAATAAACTCAAAAAGATTTTCCTTTATAACATGAAACATTCTCTTATAATGCAAAAGTATGCAATTGGTTTTAATGGCGGCTTTTTAAAGTTTACTATTTTTAATGATTATCCATGTAATACTTTTCTATGGGGGAGCTAATAATGAGAGGAGCAGACTAAGAATGTGTGCACTCTTACAACTCAAATTGCTTGTAACTTTTTAATTTGAAAGTATTCAAATTTTCTTTCCTATAATCCGTAAATGAGTGTTACGATGACTATATATAAAAGATAACAAATACGTTTGAATTTATTTTCCATGGATTCTATAGCTTTATACATTTTACCAGACATAGAATTGAGGCCACATGTTTTTCTCTCAGTAAGGTAACGCTTTGAGAACTGAGTACTTTGTCCCATCTACCTTCCAGTATGCATTGGAATTGAATAATCATAGGTTATTATTACCTAAGGAAGCTTCTTAAATATTACATGTGTGACAAATAATAAAGGTATTCATGGTCTCCGAAAAAACGTTGTTGCACATTACTTCTCTTTCGTCAAATGAAAATATCCCCTGTCCTTTAATAAAATTATAAAACAACGTTGATGTTTAACTAGGAACCAAAATATTCGACGCATGACATGATAAAATTATTTGCATTAACTTCGAAAAGTTTTTTAAAAATCCTTTCTTTAGCGAAAAATGACAAAAAATTAAAAGTCAAACGTGAAATGAAGTTTCAAACGGATGAAGATCGAATGCAAGTTCAATATATATATTGTGATAAACAAGTAATTAAAATGAGTTTTAAAGATAATTATATTCTAAAGGGCAAACCAATTAACACAGGATAGGTCAGAACTGAAGCATAAAAATATGGCCATTGCCAGCATTGAGAGATTGCTTTTGTAAAAAGGAGCTTTCCTTAAGTTCAATTTCAAGTTCAAAAAGTGTTTTATTCCTACATTTGCCAACAAGTAGGTTTCCTTAAGTAGACACTAAAGAAGACAATGCATAATAAAGATAGAATAACTGCAATGTACGCGCCTAATGGTCACTCTTGTTTACTAACACCACAAGGAGTTGCGAGTGGATAACATCATAAGAAAAGTGGTCAAGCCAGGCCACAAAACCGGTTCACTAGAGCCCTGGTTGGTTGACATAATAAGGAAGAGGCAACCAATGATGTTTCAAGAGCAAGAAATTACTCCCGCTCAATTTCAAAACATATTTTTAAGGCGTCACGAAAATCCACCTCACACTCGAGCGTATTTACAGCACTACTTACATGTAAATATATCATTTGGATTAAGATAATGGACCAACACATTCAACGGTTATGAACACAAGAGTTCACCTTTTTGCCTATTCTGTTCCACGGTGAAATAACACTTACTTTGGAACTCATGAAAATATTTTTTGTCCTTAACTTAGTAAACATTTCAAAACTTAGAAAACACTTAAAGGAGAGAAAAATAAAGAGTACATTATGCTTATACAAATATGATCTGCATTTGTAACGATCTGAACCTAATTATGGCTCTGCAGTAAAACTTAACTGAGTCCAAAGTGTTATCAATAAGTTATGAACAACGAAATTGCGCTATCAGAAGGATTTTTATTTATGACTAATAGAAAAATTAGACCTTGTTATAGAATGTCTGGTTAAAACATATTTCACTTCTAATTAAAATAAAAACTAAATACTGATTAAATTAACCCCCTTGATCAATGACACTCGTGTGATTATTTTATGCTCTAATCCGAAATGAGAAAAAGTTGAGGCGCAAAAGATAAATATTATTATACTCCTAGATAAGTACTAGTACGAAGTTAATGCGTCATCATATAGCACCAATCTTATTAATCTCCATCTCTCTAAGGAAAGTATCCCACTACAGTGCATCTACGTATCTATGGTCCACTAACATTAGGTAAAACACGATAACAGACAAAATAAAAGAGCTACTAACTCCGGAAGATTATCACAGCAAAGTTTCATTTCCATAGTAAAAGTCAAAAGTGCCTTTTTTATTGAAAAGGTTTTTATTGAAGATTGTTGGTGATTTCTCCTTCTTTGAAAATTAATTCAATCTTTTGTCATCAAAGGAGCTTTACATTCATAACTACACTCATTCGCTCCAACATCATTTATATTTAATCATTTTACCATTTTCTGCTTATTTTAAATTTTCACAGCCTAAGTACACTTAGAAAAAACAGGCCAGAATAATTCACATTGAGGGAAAATCTACTTAAGAACACGCAGCAAAATCCCGACCCTTGAAAGGTTAAATATAGTTTGAATGTGTATTTTGCTTCCCAGGATCATAACTCAGATATTTCTGGTTCTATCAAAGAATAGCTCCCAATTCTATGTTCTTCTTCGGCCATTTCAAAGTCATGTTCCTTAAAAATAAAATTTTTCTAGATGATTAACAGGAAACTTTTCTAACGTTACATGATGGCATAAAACGTGATGGAGCGTTAAGAAAATGTATGTGCCAAATTCCACAGAGGAAAAATTATTCAACTTGGCGGGGACTCAAACCCGAATCCCACGATATCGTACTGAGTGCTTCAGCCAGTAAACTAAGCTACTGATGTAACGATGAACTTCTTTAGCCTCAGTAGCTTAACTGGCTAAAGCACTCGGCACGATATCGAGGGAATCGGCCTCGAGTCCCGGTTAAGGCGAATGATTTTTCCTCTGTGGAAATTGGCACTCATGCGCAATTTCGAGTAACTCCGTAAATTCTATACGTGGCTAATCCCGGTACTCTCAAAATTTCAAGAAATTTTATTTTTAACGCGGAAAGCGAAAGCATTTATTCTTTCTCCAAATATAAAAATTTATTCATTGTCATAACTCATTTCCCCCAAAAGGAGGATCTCCAAATGGTTCTCCTCTCTTTGAACTACTACAATGAAGCTAAATTTAATGCCGGAAAGGAAATTGTTAAAGAATTCAAACGTATTCTTGATCGTATTCATCGGTAGCTTTAAGACGTGTACGCCAAGAAAAAAGCATCCATCTCTAATATTAGTCTGTTTCGTTGAAAGAAATCCTACCAGCCGAAAAGATAAACGCCAGCAAATTCTTCTAAAATGAATTTTCTAGCGCAAGAGAATAGTCAGTAGCAGCTTTTTTACTGAAGAGGTGTTTTCATCGGGAATATCTGCTGAATCAAAGAAGGAAAATAAACCGTAGTGTACAAAATTTTCCATCCATGTATCTCTCCCCTATGTATACAGTGTTTGTAAAAACTTATGATCCATTCATACCTTCAAAGAAAATTCCTGGAAATCGTGTTGACTGAAGCAACGGCGAAAGATGATGCTGAGTTGGCAGGAGGTTTCGAAGTGATGATCTCTGTAGCACTGAAAATAAGATTTGGAAAATTATTCATCAGCGTTTCTAACATTGACAGCAAAGTTGAACAGTTGCAGCCAAAGACGTGCCCCTGTTAGACAACCAAACTGCAATAATCACAGATGTTACAATGTTTAAACAGATTATTAGATGTTGACAGAAATATTTTGTGGGGGTCTATACAGACAAACCGATATAACTTCCGTTAGAAAGATCATAGTTACCACTACTCAAAAATCTATTTTTTTTAATCCCAAACTTATGAGTCCACATTCTTCAGAACAATTCCGTAACACGAAATTCACAATGTTTTATCTCGCTAAAATGCTGACTATCCCACAAGTAATAGCTCATTTCTGGAATGACAGAAATAAGTCAGCTTATTATGACGTGGCATTTAAACAGCTGTAATCAGGAATTACAACTAACATTACTGTAGTGGCCATAAAATATAGCTAAATAGCCTAAGGATGGATCAGGACGGATTCAACCTTTACCTATTGCACGTCTTTTATTCTGGTATGTGTCCTATTTTCTTAAGCCACACATTAACGGTAAGTTATCATAACCGATATTTTGTCACAATTTAAATATTATAATCAATTAACGAATGAGGTATAATTTTCTCGTTACTAACACGATGCACGCTGGTTTATCTTTAACTATAAGGATTACTCTAAGGATTTATTTATTACTACTTACTAAGGATCAACTAGAAGACTAACTGCTTAAATATGGACGCAGAGATTTTTGTGACCCATTTTTCTGCAAATGAATATCTAAAACAAGATATTGAGTGCAACCTGTGATTATAACAATTGATTCATTACGCAGAGTACAATTCGAAAGCCAATTGAAAAAAGAAAATTTTCAGGTAAACAATCTGATAAGTAATTTCTGTAAACTCTGCCACGTCAAACTTTTCCGTCACCATTTCTTTCTGTAAAACCAATCACTATCAGTTGCCACCTCATTATGACAGCAGGAGTGAAGTATGACCGGAATAAAATTAAATAAGCCGAGCTCACGTTACTTTTAAGTTCATTGCCTTTCTCTTTAAAACAGCAAAATATTTTAGAACTAAACCTTGTAAAAAGGAAACATTACTCTAATGACATCTAGGATACTCAATACGAGAGCAACAGAATCTCAAACATGGGATCACAAACAATTACTAATTCACCCAGTTTTAAGGGCATTAATTTACGCCAAAAAATGTTTTCAAGCTCTCTACTGAGGGACATGACTTCCACATGAAACCTGACAACACCCCATTAACTAAATGTCAAAACATTAGCAGAAATGTATGGTAATTTAAAACGCTTTCTCCTCCAGAATCTAGCCAGGATTTTGACTCGGAAATTCTCCAACTACCAAATGGAATACATCATCAAACAAATGTCCTCGCATTAGTCCTGATTGAGCCATATCGATGCAATGGAATTTATATACGAAATATTTCTTATCTAAAGTCATAAATAAAATTAATCACTAAACATAGGTTTACACCACTCAAATAAACAATTCAAATGGTAATAGGGCACTAACGCCAAGAAAAAGGGAGGTAGGGGAAGGAAAAAATCTAACAGTGAAATGAAATATAATCGCCTACTTCGTCACACTTGCTTCAAAACTTAAGAAGAGTATCGTTCTGATGGACAGAATGAATAACTGCAAATCGAGCACAGATAAACTTAAACCTAAACTCCAAGGATGGTTTGATCAGTGAGGATAGAGCTCACCAATTCTTAAACCCATTTTCGCGTAGAAGTATCACGCGTGGAGCCAGTTCCTTGAGCCCCCTATGGTTTCACAGAATGATTTGTTACCCAGGAACATCAGAGAGACAGACATAATCAGAGGTTCTCAATCATTTTTGTTCAATTCCCCCATTTTCACCATAGTTCAGCATAGAATTCCCCCTTTCCAAGATATTTTACTTAAAAGACGCATCTCAAATACCATTTTTATGTTAAGGAATCTATTTTAATATGAGGCAATACTTTTTTAATCTTTATTAAGCGCCATAGAATAATAAAAACAAGCTATAATTTTACATCATGAAAGAACATGGACCAAGGACCAAATTACTCCTTAAACTAACAGGAGGGGGGAATTTCCCACTGGTTGAGAACCTCTGAGATAGGTGAAGGTGTCCGGAGGCTTCTCCCAGCTTTCAACCTGGGACCTCCGGTCAGCGGCCCAACGTTCTCCCCGCTAGGCTACCACACCTCGATCTAAGTCTAAGGGGAATGCATAGTGTAAGCTCAGATTAATATGGCTTATAAGCGTTCTTTAAAATAATTTTTGAGAAAATACTTCATGTTAATCGGCTTCCGCTTCATTATCGATTAAATTAGCCATCAAATCCTCAACATATGCTCAGAGTAAATTAAAAGCAATCTAAAGAGAGCAGTCTTAAGGAACCAATATTCTAAAAGCCACCTATTTGAATCCTTATTCTCTAAAAATTTTCAAATACCGTTCTATGCCACTAAGTATGCCTTTCAGCGGTCAAAGCAACAACTGTTTATCGATTGAGTATACCACAAGATCTTGTATTAGTATCCCTAAATTAAGTCAAAAGACATAAAATTATCAAACTCTCCAGCAGGCAGGTTAATACACGCTCGTGACATCAATTTTGTGAACTGAATATCAATAACCATGGAATAGGACTGAGGCTTCCTACAAAACTCCAAGCATAAACACAAAGATTTACTCATCAAAATGGCTAATCACAATAGCTGTATTCAGCAGTTAGATTGAACGAAAATCAGCGGATGATATAGGCAAAACTAGGGGGATCTGGTCCTAAGCACACTTAGTTATATAGTAAGCTGGGAACTGTAAAATAAAAGATATGATTAAAAATAAAAGAGAAAAAATTACACAATATAATGGTGAAACCCCACAGTTAAAGAAATCCCTTAAAATGCAAATGGAATGAAATACTAAGTGATACATTCATAATATGAATAAAAAATTGCTGAAACAGAATTTAAAAATTACTTTCTACCATTTATTCTATTAAATTAATCTGAAAAAGTCATAAAATATCTTTGGCTGAAGTTGCTATAAATCGCAAGAAATCATTTCGCATGCCCGATGCTTAGTCTGCCATTAGAAGCAGTTACTATTGTAACTTAAGTCTTTCTATCATTTCCTAAGAGCACTTAGATACCACAAACTAATTAATTTATCCTAAAAGCAAAGATTGAGCACCAACCAACTGAGATCCCCGTAGAATTCATAACCAGAAAAGACAATGGAAAAAAAACGGTCCCATCAGTTTGATGGTGAGCATCCTGCAAGTCTAGAAAGATTTGTTTCATCACTTTGTACTTAAAAGCTAAACAGAGAATAAAATTTTGATTGGTGGTAAAAATTGCAGCTACGAAAATGGTAATTAACAAAATCTAAAAGGCTTAAAAGGCTTATGAAACAACTATATCAACAACAAATGTCTCATTATATGCTTCTATGCTAACTCGTCCTACACATCTATTTGAACTTACTCGATTTTAAACGAGTACCAACAAAAATATACATTTTACGAGCAATCTGCAGAAGATGGATGTTTAAGTGGTAATTTTTATAGTCGTGAATCATTGCCTATTTTATTACTAATAAAACTTACGATGGAATACTAATAAACAATTTTTCAAAGGTAAACTGTTTACCGAATTCATAACAGGTTTTTCCTAATGATAACGATATATATAAAAATACCTTTGAACTGCCAATTATTTAATTCGATTTTCAATAAATCTTTTCAAAAAGCACATGCCATTGACAACAAAAAATATTTATGTTTGGAGGAAAACAGTAACAACCTAAGATGAGGAACCACGCTGTATAGGCAACTTATCAGATTGATGCAGCCCATTTAGAAAAAACATTAATGAAAATAAGAAAAAAAAAAGCATCAAGCGACGACAATATTAAGAAACATGACATCAATCATAGCTATTACGAATTATATTACATTCATTACAGAAAAAATCTATAATGCAGTATAACATAAAGTGGTACTGATACTTCACGAACAAACAAAAACACCACAAACTTACTTTCGAAAAGTTAACCTGAAGCTTTCAGAATCTCATGATGGGAAACTTCACATGGTTCTCTACCTCCTTTTGTTTATGGTTTACATTAAAGAAGCACCTAATTCACATTCCTAAGTCGTGAAGACATGATGCGTACGATTCAATCTCGGCCGAATCTACATTTTTAGAGTGTCAATTATCGGAAATATATTTGTACAGAATCCATAATACTGTTTTCGCAATATTCAATACAAAAACACATCAGTTCGCTGGAACGTTTTTTCAACTGAAAATATTCAAAAGTAATTGCTGATCTGAGAAAAAGAAAAATAGGAACACAGACAATAAGCTCAATGATAATTCAAAACTCTTGGTAACCACAACTAGGTTTTGGAGCTTGACAAAACATTACCAAGCATAGAGAAACCCACTACGCTACCAGATATGACTTAGATGAAACACTATGCCCCAAAAGGAAACTTTTTTATAATTAAAATAATTTCACTGGCTCTTGCATTTATTTCAACCATATAGTCTGTGTAACTGCACTAAAATATGACAATGTTACTCGAGAAAGATAGCTGAGATCAGTCAACATCATTTCTTCCTTTTACTATCAAAACAATCACTTCCGAATAACATTAATGGTATCTATAATTCTTAGCTGAAGAACCTAGGCATTGAAAAATATATTTTTACTGCATTTTGAAGTACCAATATCTGAGGAATGAAATAAATAAAAACGTGATTAACGGAAAAGATATTAATAATGCCTATGAGATTCACACATGAAATAACATCATAGTATTTTCATAGAAGATTAACGAAAATCTATTTCTCTATGACAACACGAATGAACAAAAGAAGCCTATCATTACTTTTTCTTCCATAACACACTGAACATATTTTAATAGAGGTAATTCTTTAAATTGCGATTGCAAGTAAAATCCTCCAATACACTTCATAGTGACGAATAGAGTATTTCGCTAAGTCTTTTCCCGGGGAGCGAGGCAGGTGTGACGTATCTGCGCAAATAATCCCCGCGGTTTTCTCGATTTTGGGCGTGGTCTGTAAAACGTGGAAAAAAAATAAATTCTCCAGTTGCCAAACTCCCGAGTTCGATCGATCAATACTAATGCACGAGTGCACCTCAAAGGTCGTGCGATATATTGGCGTGCGATCACGGCAGGAGATACTTTAAAAGCGCATTCCGGCTTTGATTAATGGGCATATGATTAAATTTTGGGATGAATTTAACATCTTTATAGCATTTTAATTACTTTGAAAAAGTCCAGGCAAGAGGAAAAAACGTAATTTTTCGAACTGTCCTCATGTCCCTTGCAATTCTTTATTATGCGGAAAATGTAGCCAAGCCTTTTTGTCATTATGGCCATAAATTTCAGGCCGAGGGAATAAAATTGGTCAGTTAAAACAAAATAGCGGTGTGTTTCATATAAGCTTGAAACCAGCAATATTGCCTTACGTACGGTTTAAAGATATAACTATTAAAATCAACTACCAAATACGTTAAATAATTGTATTGTTTTAATTTCAATGTTTTCAAGTTATTTTTTCATTATAAAACAACTATAATAACTCTCTATTAGTAATAATGGTGACAATTGAATCAGCAATAACAACTCGAAAATACGAATAATCTCAACAAATATATGTTGAACGTTTGATGAAATGCGTTGCACTCACAATATCAATACAGGTAATTTAGCCTAAACTTGTAATTTAGGTTATCTAAAATGAATTGGTATTGATGCCTGCTATTAAACTAACGACTGTTTTTCAGAGTGTATTTTTGAGAATGGGCGACTTTTGGCATAAATGAGTTGCATTTTTCAAGCAACACAAAACACTTGATATTTATCATGATTTGCCCCTGTATTCACCAAGAAGCAATACATACTACCATATAAGATGATAATAATTCCGACATCGTTAGAGATTTTAACGTCAACTAAACAACTCAAAAACATGGGGGATTCGAAAAATGCCATATTATACTTCGTAATTAACGGATGTGTCTATCATCAAAACAGCAATTATATAAGAACATAGAGGCTTAAAATACTTTTTTCATGTTAGATATTACCAAATCATTAAAAAATATGAATTTCAAGAAGGAGATTTATATTAATATACTCGTCAATTTAAACAACTTTCACAGTTCTTGCACCCTTAAAAAAAACCCCTTGTGCTTCGATCTTAAAAAGTGCACACAAGAATGTAAAGTCTAATAGCGACTTCAATAGGAATACTTGGGAAAAAATCTATGTTTTAGTTCATAATGTAATAAATTAAACTTATTTCCAACAAAGTTGAAATCTGAATGTTTAAATCTTGAAAATGAGAGTCACCTTTCCTATCCAATGTCGGTTACCAGTATGGAAGAGAACAAATTTTTCACTGTATTATTCAGCGTTTCCATTAAGTAAAAGATAAAACTATTCTTTTAGCATAAGAAAGTTAACAAGTCTACCTCTGCAATGTTAGCGCATATGTTAACTAGCTCCCAAGGGCCATCGCGACATAAAGGTTAACCGTGAGTTTCTTATAGTATCATTATAATTGTAATTCATGCTGAATTAAGTTATGTTTAAAATAAAAAATGTTAACCTACACAAGCATGAACTACGTCAATCAACTATTACTCATAGAAAAAGGAACAAAATTTAGATAATGCTTATCTTCAGAATGATTTGGGAATTCTTATTTATCAGAGTTTTCTAAATATGTTTTGGATTTTACAAACTGGCCACCAGCATGGCTTCTCAATCAATTCAATAGTAATCCATTCAATAGAAAAAAATCAAATATTCAATGCTCATATGGCCATAACATAGATAATGATAAAATGATAAAAAATATAACTACGTTGAAATACACGAAATGTAAGTATACTTGAGACGAAGCTAAGCTGTAAGAAAAAGACCTGGAGTATTAAAGAACATTAAAATAATAGATAAAACACTGATTTGAGAAGTTATGTCATAGGCATAATTGGGTAAATACTTTGGAATCAGGATTCGGAATAGACAATGGTGTTCGTGTGAATCGTCTAAATTACAATAATATGCATGCAACAACATATTAACCGTAATAGAAAACAAGAAAAATTTTTCGTAAGAGAGCTGCCATTTAAATTACCAGGTATTTCTCGGGAATAGAATATAATACGGATAAAAAGTGCCAAACAGCTCATAACTACACGCGCATGACACTTACCCTATTTACCTGATGTAAAAATAAGCAATACACGGTAGAGCATCGAAAGGTTTTTAGCCTTTTCTTACCGAGTAATTCTATTTGGCAGACTAAACTTTCATGGCGGCCTTAGTCCAATTTCAATTGTCATCGTAGGTTGCAGCATTTCCCAAAATATATTTTACTGAAACTGTTGTCCTCTACTTGATTTTTATGCCGAATAAGAAAATATATTTAAATACAGAACTTGATCAGCAGCAAAAAATGTCCAAGTCAAAGAGTGCACAGTAGCATTAACAAAACCTTTTACACTTATAAGATTAAATTACACATACCCAGTTCAAGCATATGAATTCGGAGTAGTAGCCTTATTTTTCATGATGAACCTACAAAGACACGACTTGAAAATTTCAAAAGCAGTAGTGTATACTAACTATCAAATTACTAATAACGGCATGGATGTCACTCAATAAATATTTGTCTTATGCAGATCAATGTAACGAGTAAAAATAATGTTTGAATTCCAGAAGTTAGTTTCCCAAATGAAAACAGATAATAACACAGATGAAGCTTTTAACTGCGCAAATTTTAACCACTATTCCAAAAGAGGTTTTCGAGAAAAAAATGCATTCGAAAAGCATGTTACACAAGTAAATAGTTTTAATTGAAAATTCAGGAGAAGAAAATAAGTTATTTAAATATCTACCCACCAAATGAGCATCAAGTTCAACTTCTCTAAGTTCTTCCAACAACCGCTGAAGTAGCAATACAGTTGTTCCTCATATCCTTTATAAAAAAACCCAACAAAGGCATTTTTTATATGCCCCGCCAAAAGCTGAGAATTCATTCGAAGCTTGGATGAGATCATTATTATCTACCTCCTGTTTAAGTATTTCCCTTTTTTAACGAATGCTCAACGTAGGTTTTTTTTCAGTCGAAATTTCCTTGACTTCATAAATCATGCAAAAAGTGAATACATACTCAATTGAAAAGTTATTTTACCTGATTTTTCCATTTAAAATATCATTATGAAAAAAATATTATCTGTAATCCTTCCAAATTAGGAATTAAAATCTACCATCATCTCTTCTAATTATTAGCGCACATTATCTGCCATCAATTCCACAGCTCTTGAATTAAACAATGATTTTGAACCACACCATTCCCCAATGCGAAAATATTTATCGATAAAAATAACTTTTATGAGTAAGCATTAGATCGTAGGGCCATACTTAAAAGAATTTCTGAGAATTGACAGTTCCGAAATCGTCGATCACATCAATTAAAATCAGCGAAATGAATATTCACATTTGAAAATATGAGTGTTTCGAGGAATACAAGAACGGAGAGGAAAGAAAAACTTGTGATTTTTTTTGGATGCATTTTCAATTTTTTACGACTCTGGTATTCAAAGGGGTGCAGGGCTAAGGCCAGCGTGTACGTGCGATTGACTGCCTACCTGCTGACGCTCACGAAGCAGGCTCAAAAGAGGTGTGAAGGTATGAGAATCCGACCGGAAGTCGAAGGTTTTGGGCTCGATGGGCGGTAAAATCGAATCATCCTATCCTTCTGAAATGCTCGCTTGCAGGCTGCACCGAGAGCATGTCATAATCAGAACACACGTAAACGTGCAAATACGTCTGAGCGCTTGCTCGAAAAGTAATATCCGCATAAAGGGCAGGGAAAAGTGATGAAGCGGCATAACAGAAGCGGCCAAGATTTCCCCGGTAACAAGAAAACATGATGCGTTCACATGATTACGGACAGTACAGAGGATGTACGACGACACGGAAAACGTAAACTGCGCTCAAGCAACGTAAAGTCGCTGAATTCTATGAAAGGGAATTGCTGACATTGAACTGAAAGGAAGCTACAACTTGATATATTAGCAACAGAATAAAAAATAAACTAATTTAGTTCATTAAATTCCTGAAATACAGAATTAATTAATAAAAATTTGAATCATTTAAAAACTTGGTTAAAATACTTGACATTGATTTGATAAAACTTAAAAGTGCAATGAAAGTTTTATTATAGTTATCAGATATCATAAAATATCATCAAATATTTTCAAGTGAAATATTTTTTTTTAATATTATGATAGTAACCAATGAAATTAATTGAATTTAGGCCAAATGCAGTTATTTTAAAAGTTCAAATATTTTCTTCATGAATGAAAAGATCATGAAAAAACTAAAACTAATTATTATTCAAATCAATAGCCAAAATAGTGAATAAAAGGTTAAATTCACATTTTTACTAATAAATAGCTAAATTTTCAATATGGCTTCAAGACTAAGTGGAATAAAAGGAAAACTTTATTGAAATTGCAATGAATTATCTAGTTAAGTAGTGAACAAAATAGAATAATAGTTAAAGAAACATATCCATAAAATATTTTCACTTTAATGGCCTTGATAAAAATGTCCACCTTAAAAATAATTTTTCAAAAGAAAATACATATTTTCAAAAACCACTCATGCAGAAATAATAAAAATTAAAATAAATATACATCCTCTTTCGAAAGCCTATGCAATCAATGACTTTAATATTTGATGAATTATAAGGGCAAAATTTAAAAAAAATTGCCTTATTTAAATAATAACAAAACATTGCTAGGAAACAATAGAAATAGAGCTAGATGGAAAATAGTGCTGTCAATAATTAAATAAATTCAAATAAATTTCAAAATAATTAATTATGCATTTTAAGTGCCGAAAAATCAGAAGGCTCAACTCCAATTGGCATTCAAAAATCAAATCATAAAAAACTTTTATAGGTGTATAATTATAGACTAAGTTTTCATTTATATATTTGAAAAAATATTTGTGGAAACCGTGATTATTATTAATATAATTGTTGAGAAGTTTCGATTAATTGCCATTTTGTTGAAGCCAAAATGCAATTAGCGGCTAAATTCGGAACGATACTGTTTATACTGAGTCCCTGAAGAAAATAAGAGTTGCGAGATCACTCCATGTGACAAAGCGCCGTCAGAAATTTGTCTCCTCTGAAGTTCCATGGAAACAGACGAAAAATGAAAGAAGGTGGGTGCAGCGCCTTTGATCCGAAGAGAACATCCCGCCACGCCACCTGCAATCCCACTCTCCGAAGACTTCCAACCGCTCCCACCCACGCAACCAAAACACAAGCAAAAAAAACTCAAAATTCGCATCAAAATCTTCTCGAAAAATAGATACTCCTTGAGGCACGACGATGGAAGAAACAAATAAACGCTGATCACCAAAAAAAAACACAGTGGGCACACACAATTGGGAGATGGGGGTGGGGAGATTTTCAAAAAATATGATTTTCACTCAAAACACAAGCACACAAGGAGGGAATAAAACACAGCCCTCGTCACCAAACACATCCACTTCACAGGCAAGACCGAGAAAACTAATGGAAAGGACCGAGAGCCGCCATGATCGCGGCCAAGACACCCATCCCACCCCCCAGCCCTCAAACCCCCACCCCCTCTGTTCTTCCCCCACCCCAACCCATCCCAAAGGTGATGCCCCCCTTAAGAAAACTAAAACGCCATATTTTGTGAATGAGAAATACGGTGAGACGGGGAGGAGGCAGGAGGAGAGGTTAGTGAGGAAGGAGAGGTGCTGAAAAACATAAAACCCTTCCGTTCCAAAACAGGGGCATATCCTGAGAACGATATGCATATGCATTTTTTTCCTCATCTTTTCCTCTCACTCCTTAAACCCCTAAAAACTTTACTTAGCATACTATCCCCTTCTTCTTTGACCATCCTCTTTAAAACACACGCACACTTTTGTGTGTGTGTCCCTCAGCCCCCTCCGAAAATCGTACCCTTATTCCCAGAGCCTCGTACGTAAGCCGACCCTTCCACACCCCACTCTCCGTCCCTCTTTTCCCTCATTCCTTGAGCGCCTGACGTGTAAGAGGAGGGAGAAGGAAGGGATGAGATATATTCCCCGACCTACGACAAGCAGACGGCGAGAGAGGGAGGAATATCCCTCTCACTTCTACCACCACCCTCTTGGTTGGGGGGAGGGTAGGGACGGGGGAGTAGGCGCGCAACGGAGAGGGATCGTCCTTTCGTTTGGGGGGATGGGGGAAGGGAGAAGGAAGGGTTGTTGCGTCGCGGAGAAGGGTTAGGGAGGCGAGGAAGACGGAAGGGGTTAGGGAGGGAGGAGAGAGGGAGGGGTGTATAAAAAAAGGGGCCAGAGCGCTTTACGCTTCCGTGGTGGTATTTGTGTGAGTGTGTGTACGAAGGGATGGAGCAAGGCGGTGGTGGGCGGAGGACGAAAAGGGTTGGATGTGGGTCTCGCACGAGACAGAGGAGGGGTTCGGAGATGAGAATTTTGAGGTAGGCCTTGGCCGACTCTTGAATTCATTAGGAAGTCTGATTCTCCTCCCTCTCCCTACCTCCCGCTCTGCACCGCACTCCACCCTCCCTCTCGCCCTTGAACGTAATATGTCTCCGAGAGACTGGAGGGAAAGGAAAAGGGGTTTTCCCATTGTCTATACAATGTGTCTGCCGGCGCGCTCTGGCTCTTCCCCCTTACCGAATTCAAAAAAGGGGATGTTTTTTTTATTTATCACGAAAAGTAGTCTTCAACGTTCCTCTTCCCGGAGTGGGACGATTCTAAGTAAGTTTTGGTCTCACGATACCGCGGTTTCATGTCGCGGTCACAAGAGGTGGAAAAAAAATAACTCGGAAGTTTTCCTGAGAGGACATCATTGCCCGTCCACTTCCGTTTCGGATTTTAGCGCACAAAAATGATCCCACGCCCGGTTTCTCACGCTTCTTCTCTCCCCTATTCGAGTTAAGGAGGAAAAAAAGTAAAGTAAAATGGATCGTTCGGGTATTCAACTTCCCAGGTTCAAAGCCGTTTCGAAGAGTCGGGTCGACAATGTAAGACTTCACAATTCGTAAAGAAGAGCTGTACCCGTCATCGCGGGATACCCAATGCGTCGTACATGCTACAGAGATTATCCTCAGCAAAAGTAAAAAAGTAGCCGTGAATGAAAAACCTTTTTTTAAATCTCATCAAAATCAGGAATAATTGTTACGGATACGGTCAATGTTTGTAAAAACAAGATAAATTAATTTAGTTGGTGGCGGAAAATCTCAAATGAAAAAAGTAATAACTTCGAGTTTTCCGAAAATCTCTCCCAATCTTTCACGATAAATATTGGTTCTCAATAAAAAAAATTCATCGTTATCACACCACAATGTCACCGAATTCATTCTTGCCTTCATATAACACAAAGGAATGCAATGCACATGTTGTGATATACAATCCTAAGACCACAATCGAAAGTAAAACTACCGGTGAAATCGGAACAGCCTCTGAAACTTTTCACAATATTGTACCCAGTGCTTCTTGCTTCCACATATGAGTCTGCGGGCACTTTTAATGCCATCGGCGCTATTTAATTCTAACCTTATAAGGAGAGACACTACCACCTTTATGCTACAAGAGATAACTTTGATTATTAGTCTTTCAAAAATTTGAAAGCGAAGCAGTCTAAAACTAAAGCCTAGGTAAACAGCTAGATGTACCCAATCACAGGGTGTATTTTTGGGTGTCCGGTAAAATAATTGCAATACTCATTTTTATGTGTAATTTTGATGGATTGAGTTTTAAGATTAAATACCGGAGCGCATCAGACCTTAAAAATATGTTTCATACATAATCCCTTTTACTCTGTGTTTAATGGAAAGTGGAAGGTTTGCTGGAGACAATTGAATGGAGGCCCTCAGCCAGGAGCCTCTTCATTTCTTTTGGAGACGTGAAATCAATGCAAGGAATCTTCTCACGAAAGATATGACACCGTGGAGGAATTGAGGAATGTTGCCATGATGATCCATATTCCCACCAAATGGCCATCCAGAAGAGACGAAGAGCAAGATCAAGCCACAAAAAATCTCTAGCACACGATAATTATAGCTCATGCTCTCTTGAATGTGTGAGTAGGGTAACCCTCCACGTTCTTCTCTCCCTCCAGACATCGGCACTTGACACTGCGGATTCCCTCGGGGCGTTTCGTTTGCCTCAGTCACCGAAGAGTAAAAACAAGCGTGGTCAAGCGAGCGGGACGGACAGAAGTGCCTATAGGAGGATGAGAATTAAATGTATGCACCCTCAAATACACGAGAAGAGATGTGCTTTTTATCCTTACTAACCCACGGAAGATATCCCTTAGTTTTTTTTTAATACTTCCACTACCAGGGTCCCCCAAATGGAATCGTGAAATACAGATACTAAAATCCTCCATACCCCTGACCCTGGTGAAGGAGAACGACGATCCGTTACAAAGATCGTGCATAATTACAAGCACAATGACAGCAGAGATAGATGACGAGAATTAAGGGTTCCGCAGGACACCCAACGGTAAATCACAGCTCCAGGTAAGAAACCATATCTCCAAGAAAAAAAGGGTAAGGATCTGATATAGTATGCACCCCAGACTTCGTGCCGGCACTTAAAGGGGTACCTTAAAAATGGTTCGGGCAGGACAAGAACGGTAACGAATTCAAGAGTCCGAGGAGCTAAGACACTGGGATGGTTTTGGGGCAATCGTAAGGGGAGGGAAACGGCTCAAGGAGGGGAAAGACAAAAAAAAGCCTTTTGCATAGACACCCTGACTTTAGAGGGTCGGTTGGGTCGGAAGCGGGTCGGTCCAGGATCCCCGTCCCCGCTCCCCTTGGTCATTCCTATACATGGGACATTAAAAAGAAGGGCCCTTCCGCCGGGACGGTTGCCTAAAACGGAGAGGGGTCCTTTCCCGCATTGGTAGGGATGGGGATGAGGGGTGGTGGAGGGAGAGGTTGGGACTGAGTCCTTTCTCACAGAGCCAACCCATTTGCACAGATGCAGCCTTTACAAGGAGTAGAAGGGACCTCGCTCATTCCTAATGAGGGACGCGGCTGCTTAGCATGCACCAACGTGCAACCGCGAGGCGCGTCGCTTCCACAAGGAGGGTGAGTTTTGCCTAAAATTGGGGAAAAAATTATTATCAGCTACCTGAGCGACCGTTTTCGTCCACCGTCTCGTGAGAAACTTACCGCGGACGACAAAGGGGATTCAGGGAGGGAGGGAGGGAGGGAAGGAAGATGCCTCCTTGACCCTTTCGTTCGGCTGGGTTAAACTCGCCGAGACGGTGGCGTGAGTGGCTTACATTTTAATTTTAATTGTGTTTCGGTAAAATTTTATGCAGGTACAGAGGCGTGGACCGATGGTCGGTTCTGGAGACTCAACCAAGGGGATGGACCGGTGACATTCGAATGAGCCACCGGACATCTCATTTGCAAGAAGAGGACTTCAGCGTTCCCGCGGGAAACACCACTGGAGGACATCAAAACGAAGACGCCGCGGCATGAGGTACGGTCAAAACGCTTTTTCCCACTGGTACACACCAGCGTATGTAAATGTCGAATGGAAAAGAGTCAGAAAAAGCTTTTATTTTCAACGCCGCCGTGGCGTATTTGCATCTTCCGGAAGCGTCCTAAATCCCGAATTCCGACTGAATAAGCATGTAAGCGTGCAGACGCGTCGCGTCAGAGACGTCGAGCTAAGGCCATTGAGGATGCTGGTTCACCCGTTACGAACGCTTTTCTTGTGAATTGGTGAAAAAAAATATGGTCGGTCACTCAGACAAAACCTTTGAGCTGATGGAAAGATATTTGAGAAATGAACATCTACAACGTTCGGGCAAGCAGGCAGTTGAATTTAGTTTGCTCCGACGTCCAAGAGCGTCCTTTTGAATATCCCCACACTCACGAGGTACTGACACCACCGATCGAATGTAAATGCCAAAAATAACATGTCCCCTACGGTTCATAGTGATCAAATGTCCACAAATTTTTAACAAACATTTCATATTCATTTAACTCTGTAAAAAGGAGGCAAAATAATATTGTCAAAAATTATTACCTCATAGAGTTTCATTCATTTTTCCCGACGTAGTATAGGGGGTATAAAATTTCCAAATTCCTAGCTTGTGCGTAACCAATAAGCTACATTAATACAAGTTATAAAAATCTCCAATGGCCACAATAAATTGGCACCACTCGTCAAAATTACACCACAATTCCTGTTTTTTGCGGGAAAAAGGGGCAATTCCACTCCAGTGAGCAAACACAACCTCTCGACCAGAAAACCCCTGTGGTGGTTTACGGGAATGTTAACGAATGGTGCCAATTTATTACGGCCTTTGGAGATTTCTATAACTTGTCACTTTAAGAAGCCGTAGAGCTCACGTTCCCTAGATTTAAACTACAAGGAGATTACGTACATTTTTCGGATCTACCACAACGGCCATCAAAGCCACAGTTCCAGATTGCATTGAACCACGAGGGTTTACAAGCATTATTGCATTCACATGGCTTTAATTGTTTCTTCCTCTAATAAGTTTTCCACAAAATCCAATCTGTCATTGATAATCTTAAAGTTGCTCCGAAGGCAAGCACCTGAGATTTGTAAAAATAAAAAATAATAAATAAAAAATAATAAATAAAAATAAAACCTAAATTTCAGGTTAGATTAATGCAGGTCAAATGATTTCTATTTAAGGAAAAGGCCAACCATGCTGGTGTAAGGCCAATGAGCCTCTGAAGTAGCTCAGGTAAGCTGATTCGGTCATTAATGTGTTACAATCCGAAAGTGACTTTCGTAGCAAGTGGAATAAATGACCATCCAGGCCAGTGGCCATGGCCTCTTCCGATCTAATACAAATTCAGAACTTCCCAGTAACTATGATCAGATCTTTCAACTCTTAGTTCATCAGTCTTCTACCAACTTTTAGTGCTTCATACAGCTATGCAAATATATGAGGTTGATGAAAGATAACATTCCATCAAGATGTGATTCAAAAGAGGAGGCGGCCATTTTGTTTCAGCCTTCAGTTGATAGTTGTATCGATCCATTATCTACAACTTAAATAATCGAATTGTCAATTTTTAATTCTTCATGATTTGGTTTCATTCATCTGCAGTCCCTAATAAGGCTAAGTTACACTCCTCGACCGATGGCATCCTCATAATAATATAATGTACGTTCACAGAAATGGTTACATGAGCGCTATTGTTAAATTATTTTTGATTCAAAACCTTTATAGGCTAATCATTTCCAACTACTCGGTAGCTACCGTTACCAAAATAACCACCACCAGAAAAATAAAACACATAATCAGTACCTTCAATCTTGCCCGGGATGATCATTTCCCTACACCACAAATGTTAGCATGGTACTGTTGTGACTAAAATTCTGTTTTTTTAGTCTCAATTCTGGGACTAACAGTGCTTCTTAACAATAAATTTCACTCTCTATCGTCTTTTCTTTTGAACTCAAATTCTTAAACGTACTTAACAAACCATATAATCGGAAAGGTAGAAGCCGATGAATTGAGATTACTATAATCTTTTCTTTGAAAAATCTCTCTTTACAACATTAACCGAGGCAATGAATCGTAAGTAATAACGGCATTCTATGATATATATATATATATAAGAAAACTCACGGTATTGTCACTGAGACGATTACTCACGGCATCCCTATTATTTATCAGTCTGGAAACAAAGATATGATCTCTTTACTTCTTCCATCGTGCAGCAATAACTATTCCACATGTTTTCTCGTGCTTTATAATAGTTCCGTAGCAATGCTGATGAGTATCGTCATTTTTCCAGCTCCTTTTCATTTTTTCCCAATCTGTCTGTTAATTGAGTTACCTCCACTCAAGTTTGGTTTTGAGGTCTTCAACTGTTTATATGGTTTTCGCCTTCATGCGTTATTCGCGTTTATGGATGCTTAGACATCTACTCATTTGCTTGATATGCGACTAAGTGATCTGTAAGCTTTTGGACAGGCCTAAAATTCATTTACTCCGCTCAAGCATTTGTATACTTTTATCAAAACATTTCTTTTTTCTTTTGAATTTTTCCTTTTTCCAACCATTTTACCTTTTTTTCCTTCTCATATCTCCTGACAACTATTTCTCCCGCCCTAAGTGACATTTTATCTCCTAGTACCTTCTGCTACCTTGTGATATGTCGTAAGCGCAAATATCTTTTTCAAGGGAGTAAAATGCATTGATTAGTGGTAACTTCGTTGACTCATCTCCCTCAGTAGGTGATAACTTCAATTATAACAGCCTTCATCTTTAATTTTTCTTGCCTCTAATTCGTGTCCACACATTATATAACCTTTAGCTTACTTATGGTAACTCATTCTATGCTTCAAAAGTATGATCAGCGATGGCCATGATATTCCGTGGGTACAGAGTGTCACCTTTTTCATCCTTTAAATCGCTAGAAAACCTATTTTTCACATTTATGTTTCATCATTATCACTCCGCACTACTGGCTAATTGTTCACAATTTCTGGCCATCAAAAAAAGAAAAGTAGCTCATTTGGTAAAATATTTGTTCTACACAGGGCAGAATTCGTGCAAAAATTAGTGTCTTAAAACGTTTGTTCCCAGAGGTGAATATAATATTACATTATAAAAATTAATTAAGTTTTACAGTTGAGATATATCAGTCACTTAAATCAATATACATTTTTTGTGAGTCTACTAATGGGTTTCAATAAGATAATTTCATAAAACATCGCCCACTCTAGCATCCCCATCAACTACAGCTGCTTAAATCGCAGAACGCCGAATCTCAGGTAAGTGTATAACAGTATATGCTTCTATTAAAAATACTGTTCCAAACTCACGTCAATCTAAGTATGAAATTTAGTGAATCTTCAAGTAATGAATGTCACTTAGTGGAGTTTCTGCAAAATACTGGGAGAAAAAGTTAAAAACTTAGTCACTAAAGGAATTCCTCTTAAAACGTCGATATTCCTTCCCTAGGGGCAACAAACCTGTTTCTGGATAGCTGTTCTGTCTTAAAGTTGCAGTGCCATTATTCATGCTCATTCACTGAATTTTAAACACAATTGGTATTCACTCTAGTCACGCTATCATCTAAAATAAAGCGCAAATACTACACATTATTGTCAAATGTTGAAAGTGATTTTAGTTTAAAAAATTACTTTAGTGCCCAAAATCAGAAAAGCTTACTTTTTGAAGAAAAACATTATCTCCCTCTAGTTATATCTAAAAGAAAAATGTACATGAATTACTTCTAGTTATCACGGTTTTATGGTGAATATTCATACTCCAAAAATGTGATACTGAACATTTTATGTTAACAGATGTTATATGTATACATCTCCTAGATCTTATTTGGCCTTACTTTATCCTAATGATCCTGATTGTTTCAGATTTTTTGTTTAATAATGATAAACTATAGTTTACCGTAGACGTGAGCATATTGATACAAAATGTCTTCTCGATGATCTTCTTCAAAAGTCATGATTTAGTTAAATTAAGCATTTTTTTACTGTAAAGTATATTTTTAATCATTCGAATTTGTAAAAAATTGTCGAAAGAATCAATCATCTAAGGGGAATAATACACAGGCAAACTCACAGTCCAAGTAAAAATAGAGAACATTTCAGGCTCAAATCGGCTAGTTCAATATAATCATATATTATCTTGTTTCATTTGAAGCAGTAAAAGCTTTTAAATCCATTCAAATGTATTTTTTTATCTCCAAGAGTGAAGCAAACAGAAGAATATGACCGACTTTTCATCTTGTTCTCGGTAGAGAATAATCAAAAAGTCAATTACTGCCCAAGGGGAATAAGAACTGGTTGCGGTTCTTGGCCTCACGAACAGGTGCAACATTCAATAGCACAGGAACGCCTTATGAAATCCGAGTTGGACCAATTCATTAAGAGATGTCTTGGGGAGGACCACCTACCTTCCTCTATATCTGCGCATTTAACGGCGGTGGAAAAGCCTACAGGGTATTCTCGCACTAATGAATTACAACGGTGGGAAGGAATTGAATTTAGACGATGAAAAAACCTTTTACTTCTATGGAGAGGCTGGTAGACTGTTTGAGCATTATTCGATTCACGAAAGGGTAAATTTTATCCGTATTGCTTCAACCAGTTAAGAAGCAAAAGTATATTTTCTTTCCCATGAGCCAATTTAAAGTCCCTGTCAATTAAATTAAGTTAAATCTTCACCCACATTTACCATAATCCAACGATGCCATAACCATACAGCATATCAATACCAAAATAATTACATAGGTGAGAGGTGTTGAAATGTATTTGTTCGCTCATCATTTCAGGTCAAATTAATATCAATAACAAAAAATACACCAAGCGTCCTTATCAGGCACTCACTAAATTCTAAATGGAAAGAACATGCACAGTCTGATACAAAAATAATAACACCATCGAAGCAGATAAATTATAACCAGGTAACGAAAGTAGTTGGATCCGGCAACATAAATAATGTTCAAATTCTCATGTGGCAGATGGCATATAGTTTGAACAAATATTTCCTTAGAAAAAGAAAAAAATAACTGTAAATATACACATTTAAGAACTTTAATAGCAACACAAGCTAGGAAGTAAGGAAACGCTTCATGAAAACATATTTATGGAGTATGGAGAAAGCTATAATATGACAGTTATGCCAGGGACGGAGAGACTGACCAGTAAAGAAGTCCTTTGAAAAGCTGAAATGAAAAGATGATTCGTGAAAGCTCTGTTAAGTAAAAGAAACAAACTTACGGGAGGCATTCTGATGCATCACAGACTTCTGAAAACAATAATGCAGGGAAGAACAAATAGGAATAAATACCGAATAATACCAAACGCGCAACATACATGAATCAAATTTTAAATTATATAAGATTAGGGAATTACAGATGAATTAAGTGGTAAGCTGAACATGGAGCTGCAGTTAACCAATCACGAGATTAATGATTTCTAATGATGAAATTGACAGAAGAATGAGCTAAATTTGGTAATACATACACGTTTTACCATGATTTTAAATAGGGACAGCTTTTATCAACTCCATCAACACGATTCTTAAGAAGATAATACGCAGATAAAACTAACGTTACCTACATGATATTCCACCTCTAACAACAAGTTTCTCATATTGCTTTTACACGTAAAATACAAAGCTAAATAATGTAATTTCAATGGTGGTAACCAAGTTAGAACAAAAGTGTCTGTATCGAGCCTTATGTTCTGTACAATACGGATTCATATACAACACGGATATTAGATATCAAAGCATCTTAAAACTTATTTCTACTGCTGCTATACATTTAGGCTCTCCTCAGAAAAATGTCTTGCAGAGGTAAAAAATTGTAATACTTGGATAGCCTACCACAATGCACATTATTCCTGACGAAGTGCTCAATAGAGAACGTGAAACGTTGAATGATAACTCAAAGTAACACGGAGAATTTGAAAATAAATTCTAAAAATATATGAATTTAAGTAATAATTTAACATTTCCATGGAAAATCATTGGCATCATATACTACTGAAAATGGTTACCATTTCAAAGGCAATATATTGCGAAGACATTTTTCATGGAATAAATGCTCCAAAGTACAGAAATGTGCAGAAAGTAAATGGCAAAAGCTGATGGGATAACGGACACAATATTATCACTTTACTTATAGCTGACAATGTATAATACCTACTAATCGATGGTAAGGAGTTTCATACGGTTCATAATTTCTTAGGTAATACATCCCAGGAATGTTTTGCATTGGAAGTCTTCAAATAATTATGACTGAGCGCGTTATCCGGTACCAAGATAATTGACTCTAAGGTAACTAAATTCACACCATCTAATAATAATCATTTCATGTTTAATTCATATAACCTATACTTAAGTTCCCATAACGGTGTTTTATTACTTTTGGATAGGTTGTAATCTGCAGGCATAATATGTCGGCCAAATAAATTTTCAACGTCCACCTGAAGTATTCAATAGAAAACACATAAGTTGTCCGATTAGCGGAATCCAGACCTGACACAAGAATGGCAAGTATACAAATTCGTTCAAGAAAGTGTGGTTATAGTCACCATGGTAGCTGTAAGATTTGGTTAATATTTCTCCGATTGGTGCCTGGTTTTATAAAATCTGGTTAACGCTTACCACAATATAATTTAGTCTCTTCGTTAATTTGATGTCAATTGAGAGGTCGGATTGTGTATGCTGCACGATACTGTTGGGCAAGCGTTATCCATGGGAGATCATATTGACTTCGGGTTTCAAACCAAGAAAATATTTAGCCGGAGATTATTAAACCAGGCCAAAGAATAGCAATTCCTGTGAACATTATTTCCCCAATACGGCTATTTCTTGCAAATAACCCTGTTATTATCTGAGCAGGGATGAGGTGTGGTTCAGTTGCAGTAGAGCGTCACTGATTACTAGCAAGCTCACGATAATAACGGCGTGACAATCTGGGTAGCACTGGCGTACTAATACACATACCAGGGGAAAACATATTTAACTTGGGTATTTATAATTTTCAATTAACTATTTTCAAGGTGTAAATTAATTTTTTTAACTATTTAAATGCATGCTTATGAAGATTATGCTCATGACTGAAAATAAACCAGGCATATATTTCATTAATAATCTTAATTTTTAATTATATTTATGCTTACTTGCCTGCCTGCTAATTTAGATCAAGCTTATGCCTGCTTATTTAGATCAAGCATAAAACCAAAATTTTTTTAAAAAATTCGCAAATCATTCCAATCACAGGCCCCTAGAAAAATTGTTCGAATATTTTCGGACATTTTCACCACGTATTCCGCTAACCCCGGTTCCACAGTTGCCTACGAGTTGCCATCCCGATTCCACAGCCGTGATCGTTAAGCAATCAAAAAAAAGAGGCAGATGCATCGTTTTCAAGTACGGAGAGACTAACAGGGATGGGTTTCTCCGTAAGTTGTTTTCGTCTAAAAAAAACTGGCCCCAGCAAAGTGAGAGCTGCGAGTAGTGGCGGAACATGCTCTCCGCTCAAGCCCTCCTCTATTCAAAGTTATTCAAATTTTTTCTATCCCAAACGGTTAGCGCTGGGGCGCACGAAAGTTTTAGAAAAGAACATGGAATACATGAATGCGAAAATAAATAAATGACACCTTAATCCCACCCTTTTTCATAAGACGTGGAATTTACGGTATAAGGCGTAGACATTTCATTCTACGCATAATAGCGCATCAACTCTGCACTAATTTCAGCCAACAGCAACTCAAAGTGATACGAAAATCGAAAAACTCCAAATAAGTTGCAATTATAGCATGACACGTTTCTTAAACACCGAGTTATAAATCCTCTCTTCTACCGTAATAAAACTTAGCTATTCAATATTCTTAATTCGCATTTTAGCACTATCAGTAAGGCCACTAACAGGCATAACTAATACCATAGTATGCAGCCAAATATATTTTTAAACATGGTCGTCCACCAAATAATTTCAAGAATATGAATACCTATGTCTTTTCTTTTTTTTTGCCACCACAGGTGACTAACCAAAATATAGAACGAAGGAAATTTCGGAATTAAAGCTTTCAGTAAATAAAAAGCTGCGACATAATCATCTTAGAAAGGCAAGAATGATTCATGTATAAAAAAAAACCTTTGCCCGAATTAGTAGATGTTAAAACTGATTACCAAAATAAACTAATCATAATCAAGACTGAAAATATAATATATCCATTCCATCACCACTGCTTGGTTTATAATGCCTTAAATATATAATACCTGCCACAATACCTAAAAATGACCAATAAAACCTCTACAATGGCGTCTATCACAAGAAGGGACACAATGATGTCTGCGTTGTTCATTGAAACCACTTGAAACGTATACTATTTGCCCAACAAATTGTGACCAATGGGTCACATCGAAGGCTTTCACCAGGAGTAACAATATTACATTAAAACCAGGAAAATGCGAATGAAGAGAGGAACGAAATAGTTCAACGGATTGCAGAATAGTAATGAAAACTTGAAACGCTACACATAATAGAAGAACCGGGTGAAAAAGAGAAATCTCATAACACATAATGAGAATATAATGGGAAAGAAATGGAATTAAATGTCTGACGACCATAACCAAGGACAGAGTTGAGGGATGAAAGACGCAATATCAGCAATAAGGGCAACTAACAACACACTTATCGGACTGAAGGACTGATGATGAATCTTTTAAATATGTGATCCCATGGAAACATTTCCTTCACCTCGAGCGATTGATATGAACACAGCATCAATCTGGAAAACCAGGCCTAACTTCCCGTTCTAGAACTCCTCTTCTAGCCCAGTTGTAACCGGGTAAACAACTTTGTTCGGCGTCGACCCAGCACCGGATAACTAAGCGTCGAAGTCCTAGACCGGTCTCAGCAGTTCCGTGGAATGTAAGTCCGACAAAAATTTGGTGACTCTAATATGAAGCATAGCGCTGTAAGGTTTAGAATCAGGTACACTAAAAAAGGCCAGTGATTTTAGCAACATACTGATAAGCACAGTGATCATAGTAGAAAAATACAGGCAAGCAAAAACAACAATAAAGATTGTCGTTAGGTGAAATTTACGAGGTCAGACTCCATAAGTTATTATGTAAGTGTGAAATGTTGCCATCAGATATTCTAGAGACGATAGAATGTTTCGAGATAAAAGTTTTGCCTATTTTCGGGATGGCTAAATCAATTTTTTGACCTCTCATTTAGGCTCCCAATGGAAAAATTAGTATGTTACTCAGGCATTTCTGTCGAATCACTGGCATCTGACGATGAGGTTTCAGTTCTCACAAGGTGTACATAGATCATTTACTCTCCAGTAAAATTATTCACTAAAATTTTGACCGAGTGAATAGTTAAGTGACGAAATTCATCAGTTAATCTCATCTCATTAAACTCATCCTAACAAGATCCAGAAGCATTGTCAAGGTGCATTGCGAAGTGAAATCATCTAAAAATGCCACTTCAATATCAATCTTAATGCTCCTGATTTACTCTCTGCTTAAGCGATGTAAGTAATTTTACACAAACATGGTCCTTCATGAGACCCCCAAAAAGAAAGGTAGAGAAAACTGTGAAAGACTAACGATTGCTTTCTTGCAATCGGGCCTGAAGGGCGCCAAAATTTACATTTCAGGGAGTGTAGTTCAGTTGTCTTTTGAATCAAGGGTCATTTGTCCTCCACTAATCCCAGTTGTATCCGCCTTCGTTTCGGAGGTTCGAGGCCAAAGACAGCCAGAACAGCATGATATTCATCTGCATATTGCCTTGTGAAACAGCAAAACGGTGTTTTCAGAATGTGTTAGGGTAACATCCATCGAGGAAAAAGAAAAGTGAATTCCAGGCATTTTGAAGAGTGAGACGAGATCATTTTGTACTTAGTGAGATGCTGGGGCCATTACGCGCCGCCATTACCGTTTCCAAACAGCACATCACTAGGCGACGATTCGTACAGTCCAGGATACGAACGTCTGAGTGAGCCAACCCGCAAGTATGTGCCACGCCCCAACGACCGACCGAGTCAGGGTGTTCTTCACCAGCCAGAAATGTGGTTGACATTCATCCATATCTGTATTTACGTTGTATCCTGCGAGTGGCCAAAACACGCTGTAACATCGTGTGGCATTCCTGCGCAAAGATTCATTCACACATGAAAACATCTCGCCATTGGAAGAAATGGAGAGAGTGCAGAAGAAGGGTTTTTGTTATGGGCTTATGAATAATTAGTGGTGTATATAAATGGGTGCCATTTAGAACAGAAATAATTTTAGGGAAACAGGGATATGGATCATCGACCATCAGTTCCCCAAACTACCGATAGATAAAATGGGATAGAATGAATATACACAAACGCAAATGTGCACAGACTTAATTTAAAATTAATTCGGTGGTGCAACCTCATTCATACAGCATAAGTGAAGAGATTAATAAGCATTCAGAATTTTATTTCATTAATGCTGCCGAAGAAATTGGCTATGCGGTGAAATAACCACACGCATGTTATTTTCCCTTTTTTATTAACCTGTGATCAACTGACTTACACTGCGATTTCCAACTGAATTCAACTGTGCTACTAATTAAAAGTGGTAGGTTGTTAAGGGAAGAACTTGCAAAGGAAATTGAGAGAAACCTGGCGTCAGATTAGCATGACCTTGAAAAGGAGTCTATGGATTCACATTTTTACTTTCCACCAGATGAATGGCGTACTGCACTTTGAATAGCTATCATTATGGCACCCTAATAGAGATCAGGTATCCAGTGAAAAATTCCTGGCACCCCCAGGATTTGAATTCAGACCATCGTGATGAGAAATCATTACTTTAGCAGGACACCAACTGATACCCTCATCTCCGAGCGTCTGTAACGAAGCACACGCATTACAGATCAAGCCGCCGATATGCCTTGAGTCAGATTTGACGACCCCCTGCTCGTTCTTGTATGGACACAAGAATCACGTCCAAATTCGTGCTTATTTCTCCAATCTCGTTCTATTATTATCTCAATTTATTATTGCAAATTGATATTTTTATTTTCATTCTATCAATCTAGGAATACACTGATCGGATAGAATGTTTCGCCAAACTTTTTCATTCAGCCTTGTGCCAACTTCAAAAACCTATAAGGAAATGCGTCCAATCTATTAAATCCCGCATGAAAATGATATTTTAGCCATAATTCAATCCCTTTTTCGGCATGCTTTTCGGACAAACAACTCAAAACGCAGCATCAATCCGTCATACGCTCCGACGGCACTTGTCCTGCCCTTATAGCTGAGCGAGAGATTATGTGAATGGATGCGAAATAAAGGGAGAAAGAGAGATATGTATAAACTCCTTGGACATCCCTTGATGAGACACTGGCCCCATCCACCCACTCCCAACCTCTCAAGCCACTACACCCCCTCCTCCCGCCCCCAATCCTTCCTTCCCCTTCAACCTATTCCCTAAATAGGGGGGAAGAGAACATAGGGGAGCCATAACACCTCCCTGCACCCATACCCACGGCCCATCCTTCCTTCTCGAATCTTCATCCTCCCACGCCTCCCGCCCAATATGCCCACCCCCTCATCCACTCCTCCCCGCGGTTCCCCAACTCCTCCCACTCACAAAAAAACGGATTGAGGAACCAATGAAGCGACTAGTACCATCCGCTCCCCCTCTAAGCCGCAATAAATCCTTCTAAGCGGCCGGAGGGGGGGGGGGGGAGGGGGGAAGCAAAAAGAGGGAAATTTCATTTCAACCCGATCGGAAATATATGTATATATATTTTTCCGAATCAATTCATATCAACCCCCCTTGAAACATATTATACGCATTGCCCAAAATGCCTGGAGAGCACAGAAAAGAACGCACAGCATCACATGATGAAAGTATAATATTCACCATCTAGGATTCAGCGCGATGTTGTCACGGGAATCGAAGGGGTATGAAAAAAAGAGAGATGAGTCCCCTAAATTAAGTACCTAACCCTCTGGCTCCAGGTGATTTTTAGCGGTTGTTTTAACTTCCGCTCCTCGACAGGTCATCGTAACGTAAATCATGAAGTAGGACATGATGACTATTTATGATCCCAATGCCGACCTCTCAACTCCATTGCCCGCGATGGATGGCTGAGCTATCGACAGAAAGACACTCGAAGGCCATTGTGTTATTACACAAAACTCTACGTGGATTTCCCCCACAACGGAGTAACATATTCGCCGGAGGATACGGTTTTCAAAGGATTGCGCTAAAAGGACGGAATGAAAATTATGTACAACACTAATTTCTTGAAACTTTTTCCTGCTCTTTTGGATAAATAATTCAGATTTTAACATCTTAATTTTAATCCTGTAGCATCCATCCAAAGTAAAAAAAAAAGAGCTTGCTAAGTTTTAACCACTAAGCGCTCTTCGGATAACAGGCAAACGATTATTGGATCGGCTCTGGCTGATGAACAATGTTCGCACGACTTCTCCTTACACGCCACACCCCACATAACATCCCGCCATTGATTGTAAATAATTCGCGAGTCATGGGACGAGGAGGGATGCGTTAATTTTTTCAAACTTTTCCTATTTTTCGAATTATCTTCGCCGAAATTAATCCAGAAACGGATTCGATAAGTTTTTTCGCTGATGAAGTTCCAGCGGAATCGTACACTCAGGAATGTATTAAGGGGAATTCCTGCAGGTCAAGAGCTTTGAATATTAATCATACCAATCCTTTTGATTGAAATGGACTCCGTCGGAAATTGCGAGGCGGATACTGGATACTGGTGGCAAACGGGGAAGTCTAAAAACGCGCGTGCCCCGTTGGACCAAGCGGAGGGTGGTGGAGGGGGGGGGGGTTTGGAAGGGACCGCAAAAAGGAGGAAAGGCGAACGTCGATTGAAGCTCTCGGCATTTCTCATTCGGACGTAATTTCGTCTGCTTCCTTCGACTTATTTCTGCGCTATCAGATAACCCCGGTCTCTCCCTTTTCCATCTCCATTCGCCAAGGAACCCTTTGATGGTGAACCTCGCACTCCGCTGATCTGCGTTTCTCCAGTTCGGTGTGGGATTAAAACGACGAGATGCCTTCGAGCGAGGCAAAGATGTTTACCGTCGATTTAGACTTGGGGATTGATTTCATTTCAATTATCCATGGCCATGTCCAGGACTCATGGTATTCGAAAAGATGTCTAACGAACTGACAGGTACAAAAATTCCTTCATATAATGCACCATTAACGAGTAAAACAAAAACGACCACATAGAGTCACTCGACCAACAACGAGACACTCAGAAACTCTATTAACATATAATTCACTTCTTTCCTCTCCCTCTACCTATGTAATTTCGCTATTCTCTCCTCTTTTCGTGGCTGGTTTCCTAACACCCTCTGACACACACACGCTCGCAGGTTACAATGTATGTTCTACATATATAAAGTAACAAATTGAGATTTGTTTAAAAATTAATGGCCCCAATTCCTGAAATTCCAAGACCATATTTAAGAAGTTTCATCTTCCACAAATTAATATTTGAAGCATTCGGTCCAAATTATTTTTTCTTCTAAATTTCGTCATTCCACGCATAATGAAAAAGGGTGTCGAACCCTCCACCTTTCGATCGATTGTCCATTTGTCGAACTCTGCCGAATGGTCATTCTGCCGGTGAAATTAAACCATAAAATATGAAAATGTGATCACCCATGTCAGAGTTGTGATCCCCGGAGAAGGAAATGGACGAAGGTTGCAAAATTAGTGAAACACTCAAGTATTGATGATAATAATATGGTTTTCTAAAAGATGAAACTCTTGATTTTTGAGTAATTACGAGCTCATCAATCACATTGTAACGAGTTGCGCGATGTAAAGAAAAACATGCCAATACTATTGTAAAAATCAAAACGCGCGCCAAATCAAAAATAAACAAGGATTGATCCTAGTGCCCAGCATATACCGGAGCAAGTAATTCATCCCCAGCATTAAGCAGGTCTTCTACTTCCAAGTAGATGTAGTAGTAGTTATCCTTGGAGGCGACCAACAACTTAGGTAATTTCGACATGAGGTGAGTACGCTGGAAGAGTAAGGGAATGGAAGAAGATATGAGAGAAACTCGGTGACGCACTACCTAGGTTTTCACAAAAGGTGATAAGGGGTCCAATCTACAAGATAGTTCCGCTCTTGAAGTGCTCTCCATAATGAGCTCAAGCAAGGTTATGGACTCTACTAGGCAAAGCTGCCAGGATTCGAACCCAGGTCATTGGAATGCGAAGCCAGGGCTCTGGTCACCAAACAAACCCTCATCCCCTTACTTCCTTCTCATATGCTTTATACGTCCATCCCTCAAACTCCCAACCCCCACATCGCCCCCCTCGTAATACCTCTGTCGCCATGGGTTGATCATGACCTATGGAGTGCGGACCCGGCCGGTACACCTCTCAAAGCAGATTAACGAAGACAAACGCCCCCGGAAAAACCTTCATCCCCGCGTCGAGTTAGTGACGCCGCTTTCGACGAAACGGAGGCAACGATTCTGCGCACAGCGCGGGAAAAGGGGAATTGAAGAAGGAGATGAAGAAGTGAAACACTTAACGCCCATTCTTTAGCGATTGATCACTCAGTAAGGTGCATGCTTGTCGATACACGCACCCCAACAATGCCCATCGAGAGCCACCCCTCTTCTGAAGATGCCTAATGTATTCAAGTCCAATCGGCCCGCACCACCGCCGACCAGGAGAACGCTGTATGACAGGTGACGTTCGGCAGCTCTTGTAAAACGTCCAGCGGGCGGGGATGGATTGAGAGGGAGGGGAGGGGGGAGAGAATGGGCAAAGGGGGGGAGGAGAAGGGGTTCGGAAGGGTACAAGGGGGCGTGAGAGTCGAGGCCCACGTGAAATTTGAAAGGGGGAAGGAGGCGGAGGACGGATGAGGTAAGTGTCCCTCGCATAAACGCGGAGCACATGTGTATTTTGTATTTATCAGATGGACGGCAGGGAAAACACCGGATGAGGACGGAGGTGCCAGAGAGTGATGGCGTACGAGTTGAATGTCTCGTGCACCGCGCGTGCGGAGGCAGCTTACAAGCACCTTCCTTCCCAGGGATTCCCGATCGGCAAAAATCTGTCGGCTTGCCTGGTTCACCAGGGATGGGTAACATTGGCATTAACATTCACCCACGTGCACACGGCCGATCTTAAGTTTATGGTTCCCAAGACCTCTCCCTAAAATTCCTTCTGGCAAATATAACGGAAATCACATTATAACGGACAATAAAGATGACAATAAAGAAAGAGAGATAAATCAGAGGTCGCTGAACATGACACCCAAGATCACAATATTGACGTCGATAATCCTACGATTCTCACAAAAGAAAACCAGTTTAAGACAAGAATCATGAGGGAGGCCATGGGCATTAATGAGAATAACAATAACGTCAATAGAGAGACCAGGGACAGAAGATCAGTGACTTTTGGCTACCAGTACTTTCGAGAATGATTAACAACATCAAGAACGTTCAACACCCATTATCACCCCCTCCCCTTCCACCTTCTTGAGTATATAAAGTCGGATATGAAAAAGGCAACAATCGTTAACCCTGAGGTGGTCTCCGACAAAACAGAAGAAACTTGGATGTCTTAAAATCCAGACGCAGGGAATCCCAAAAGAAGAAACTCCATCTTATAAATTTTGCTGTCAGGTTATTCAGACATTCTAGTTGATTAGTTGTTTGGGGAGGGTACTGACAACTGAGGTAATTTGGGCCTTGAAGGATATGTGGGTAGGTCGATATGGGAATGATTATTAGAAGAATGGAGGAATGGTGGAGAAAAAAACGACGTCGATATTAGCCTGCTCTTAAGGAAAAGTGCCAAGAAACCACGGTTTAGCGTCCCATCCGACAGACAGAATGCTGCACTTAAAGCGACCTCCATATGGCACGCAAATGGGGAAATCTCAACCTCTGCCGAGACTCGAATACGGGCCTTCTGGATAGGAAGTCATTAATCTAGCCACCACACTAACCCGATCCAACTCAAACATTCGCGATTCGTCAAAAACTGCTACGGGCGTACAGACAGCGTTACACAGATGTTAAACGAATTAGGCTGGGAGCCGCTAGAGACTCGGAGGCTGCGCGCTAGGCTTAGATTGCTTGAACAATTGAGAATAGATATCTTTCAGAGCGACACGGAGAACATCATATTAGAACCCCATTATATTTCCAGGTCTGACAGAAACGATAAATTAAGATAGATATTTTGCCGAACGGATAGGTATGGGAATTCGTTTTTCCCCCGAACAATAAGGGACTTCAATAAATGCTAGGCGTAATTTCATTAAAGCGTTTCCTTTTTATATGTAAACTGCTGGTGTCCTAACACCCCCCGCCACACGCCTATTGAGGTGGCTTGCGGGTCAGTATGCAGATGTAGATGTAGATGAAACATATTAATTATTAAGGCCTGTCGATATAAGTTTCAGACTGTGTTGAAACGCTGACTCACATAATCAAAAACTGTTTTCCTCATCCACAATCGAGCCTATTATATAACAAACCTCAGTTTCGAAATGTCACTCTCATTATCAAGAAACAAATCGCTTTTTATATGGATTGGTCCTTAGTAATAAAAGTGACTCCTCAGCTTTCATGCTAGATTATTAAATACCAAAGAGGAAACATACCTAGTGTTTGACTTTTTTATTAAAAGATGCTTACTGAAAGTTGTTAGCGATGATATGCATCTTAGCACTTCAACAAATAAATGTACTATCAACTAATAGTCATCACCATTACTCAGATATTTGAATATTTAAAATATGTTTGCTCATAGTATGTGTACTACACCAAAAGCAATAAATATTATAATTACAATAGGAATTCTACCCAAAAAATAGTTCTCAATAGGCTGAATAATTCCTTTCACCTTTCCATTCCAAACTAGCCCGGAGCCAATCCAACGTGGATAATATCCAGTGAGGGAACAATAAGTAAGTCGGTGCAAATTCATAAAGAGAGCGATGATTTATATTTTTACAGTAACGAACTATACACATAGTAACCATAAAAACTCATGTACCTATATATTTCAAGTATGATGAACCTTAAAATTCCAAAACCAGTTATACAATCCAGACATTAAAATTCCTTTTCTCCATATATGTAAATAAACGTTGGTGCTATTTACGCATCAATTTTTTTCGTAAATCATTCAAAAGTGTAAAATAAATTGATTCGTCTTTCGGTTAAAAATTTATGATGTATTTTTACATAGAGTAAGTATATACTTACTCTATGATTTTTATACATAAAACTAATCAGTATTATTGCATGAACAGTTGGCGGAAGAAATTATGCAAAGAGTAATTCTCAAATTCAGCGACATGATAGAGTAAATCATAGCTGTATTATAAAATCGGCCTCACATAGAAAAACGCCACTGGAAATATTATACATCAGCGCATATTTTTAGTATTTGGGAAAGCCATTTAACTCTTCACTTTTAGGGCATTATGTTATTCGCCACATATTAGGGATTTATTTTAATTTAGCACAGAAAGTCACTGAAAATGTTGGACCTAGTCATGATTATTCAATTATTTCGTTGATACTAGAATATTTAACATATTATACTCTTATTAAATTTTTAAAATCATCGTGAAGTAAAAATATGTACAGTGTAATTTTTCAAATAATAATTCAACGGTAATTTTATTAGACACTTTTCACAATTGAATAATGCTCATTGAAGCACAGCAAAGAGGCAATCACATGAAAACACACCAATAAATATGAATGACAAAATTAAATAATTTTACTATCAGTCATAATGAAATTTTGACGTCAACCAGTTAATTGGATATGTACACAGGGAGTCTCAAAGGTCAGCATGAAGCCGCACAAATTTTTTCCGCGTTTCCTAATCGAAATTAGAAATAAACGAGAGCATACTCCGTACCTTTCCGGTTTAGGTTCCGTAAAAAAAGGTTCTCACTCGGAAAAAGAGGCCGGGTCAACTTCACCTGGCTCAGCCCTGGAATCGACATTTGTGATTATACGCTTTATGCGGAGTGATCGAGAACAGGGCGCCTTTTCCAATTTTCCAGGATCAATTGATTTTTTAATAATCAATGGGGGTGGCTTAGCTGCGAGATGGCAGGGGCAAACTACTAATTTCGGAACATCATTTTTAGCAGATTCGAAACAAATATGTCGGAATGATTGAAATTATGAATAATGCAATTCAAATGATCCACCCGCCTGCAAATTCATGACACCGAGGGAGACTATTTCAAGCAATTTACCTACTTCTCCAACTTTCTTAAAATATTAGGGGCTATTCAAGCAGTCGCATTCTATGGACTTTGAAGTTATATAATGAGAGTGACACTTACGTCGTTCGTGACACTTGGCGTTAGTTAATATTTCCGAAAGTAAAAATACGGAAAAAACAGTAATAGGACCTTTTTCTGCAGTGAAATTGTTTTAGCAATCAAAATTAAAGGTTAAATTTTTACTAAAAGTGATTCTACGCGGGCGATATAACTGGGAAAAAGATTGGTCATTTAAAATGCCTTATCTGCCAACCTCAGAACCACTACTCATACCTGGTTCAGATAGTAAAGCCACGTAGCTGTAAAAAAAATGCAGTAAACTCATTTGTTTAAAGCCCCCCTCATGCTCCCTTGTTCAACCTCTTTCCTTTAAATATGTTTGGTCAGAATCGTATGTAATGAAAAGGGGGGTAACTGGGAAACTGTAACGAAAATATGAATTATATCTCTTTTTAGTTTTGAATTTCTTGTGATGGGGAAATACCTCCATCGCAAATATAAAAGTAAATATATGCAGCGAGAAAAAGGTAAGCCTAAAGAATTAGATGCATTTCATGTACTTCACTATTTCTTCTAGCCTCATAAGCTGCAGTTAATTTCTTATGCTCGTAAGGTGGACTTCAAAATTGGGAATAAAGACTTTTTCCTTGTGAAATAGCACCATCGTTTTCATTTTTTTATTATTTTATTAATACACGTTTCTCTTTCTCAGGCAAAATTTCTCTGGCAATATTTCCAGCTATGCCAATTAAATATTCCGTACTATGACTTATTATTTCGTTTGATGTTTTATCTTTTTTAATTTTCAGGCTACTTACAGGTTCCCAAGAATAAAGATAGTTTGTTTTCATTTTATCGTTTGAAATTCAATAGTTATCTTAGTTCAATTAAAAAGATGCAATTTGTTACTGTTCAAGGTTTGAGATACGAAAAAAATTCATTTACCAAAACATTTGCCTTTTTTTAAACGACAGTTCATGAATATTATTTATGAAATTATAATCTTTTTGAAATTTCTTTAATAGTATTTTAAACTATTATATGCCAAAAATTATCAATATATAGTTTCGTTATTCTATAAATGCCTTTCTGTAATAAGAAAGCAGCAATGTAAAGTATATATTGATGATTTCCATACACGTTACGAGACGACTTTGAGTTATATTCGCCTCACTCTATGTACTTGGCAAGAATAGATTATTATTTAAACAACATATTTAAGTAATTTTACACAATAAATACCCAATTATGTTGAAGTTTTAGTTTAAGAATTTCATCATTTTTCATAGAATTTTTAATTGCTAATTCTATCCAAGCTCAAAATCCTACCCTATGAAATTATATCTCCTCTAAATGTACGTACTGATTAATATGTAGATTAATATTCTTACTGTTGAAGTTTGCTTTCCTCATCATCTTTGCAGGCATTTTGTTCATAATTCTGTTTTATACTGTATAAACTTGAAAGAATCAAACTATCATAATCCATATTTATTAGTTTGGTTTTATTATGAGTTGTCGAAATACAAAGACCTGGTAGTGGCTGGCTTGGTGGTGTAACTGGCTAACACACCTGACAGGCAATTGGGAGATCTGGGTTCGAATCGCGGTTAAATCAAATGATTTTTTCATGGCGAATGTCACCGTCTTAGGTGAATGAAGACATAATCTGATTATTTAAAAATTTTTAATAAGAAAACCTACAACTATGATATACTTTGATATGATTTTCATGAGTTACTATCAATACCCAATAACGAAAGAGTTTGAAAACATTGATCACGCAGTATGGTTGAGAAAAACATTGGATCACGCAGAATGGTTGGTTGAGGCTACAAAATAATACTATTTTTAATTTATCACCATTGAATACCTATTTAAAACATGAAAGCACAATATTTCCCTTCGCATTGTTGTCTAGTTAAAAATCTCATGATTTTTCATACATGGCCTGTGTGACTTGATTTGATGTCTCTAATGAATTGATAGTCTCTAATGATTTGATAGTCTCTAATGATTTAGTGAATCGTAGGGATAAATACCAAATGTCTTTCACATGATGAAGTCGAGTTTCGTAGCCCAGAGTGATATAATTATCCAAAACAATGGTTTATTGGTGAATGTACCTAAATATACGACTACACCCACATTGATCAATTGAAAGTTTAATTTGAAAGGTGATGATACACTTTTCCAGCTTAATTATAAACCGGCCTTGCACGTGGAGAGCAATCGGTTTTGACTCGAAATCTTTTCAACGGTAATCCTACTTGTGCCCGATGAAGATAGTGCTTCAAGGAGGTATTGTCCACCCACTGTACTGAAAACACACCGTGCTCCCTTCCCAGCATTCAGTACGAGCTGGCTGTAATTCTGGAGTCGCACTCCTCCCCTCTAAACAACCTTCTAAACTTTCCCGAACACCTTTACTCCCTTTCTGCGGCACGAACTCGCTCAGGGCAGATTTAAATTACAAAATTCAGAGTAGAGTTTACAGTCCTTTTCCTTGGATACGAGCGGTTACCCGCAATGCTGGGGCATCCAGAGAATGGCTCATTTTGGAGGAATAATTCGCTATAGCTTCAGTTGGTTATGAACCAGGGGCTGCCCTTCTGAATTCCAGTGCCCCGCCCACTAATCTACAGTAATTCTAATTTCGTAAAGCGTTATTTAGCATTCCAATATATTTTTTCACGTCCATTAACAAAGGACCACTACATTTTTATGCAAACATTTTACATAATATATTTTGGATAATTTTCAGATATTGTTTATCCGAAAGTGAGATTGCCGTTTTGATTCCACTGTTGTGGTTTAATCAAAGTCTCACCAAATATCCAGTGGAAGCCTTACTGCTGCTGAATATTTCAGAAAATTATCATTTGATCTCTCATGAATTGTTGGGAAACATTTATATGGTGGCCTCATACCTTATGATTAAGTATCAATTTGATACCCAACACCATTTATTCTGAATATGCTTATAATCACCAAACCTTTGACAACATTTCTTATCTTCTATCCTCTTTCTGGCCGTTGCAACCAGTCCTCTTTTCGCACTCCCCATTTTTTCCAGCATTCTCCTCCTCATCAAAACCTTTCAATTAACTTTTAATTACCCATTCCAGCCATGTTTCCTGTATGGGACGGAGTTTGTCTGCCTATGTCCTTTCCTCTCTTACCATATCTAAAACCATCCTCGTTTTCCTCTGTTCACATATCAGAAATGACTCCAATCTACATTCCTTCTATTGCCTAAAAAGGAAACATTTCGTCTCTATACAACGCTACCTTCAAGGATAGTCTGAACTAATGTCTCAACCGCGTTATTATTTTAAGCTACTGTCATTAAACACATCCCTTTGCAAAGACTATATTTACTAAGGTAATTCTTCTTCCTATACTCTTCTTTCAAACATCTAAAATTCTGAAAGTTATAACTCTAATGCTGATTGCTAAATGCTGAACGCTAAAAACGCTATTGGTCAGGCTCTTTACCTGCTCAAGTTATATCGTAATGAATAAACATTCTACCCACTCTTTCTACTTTTTACCATTTTTCTTACATATTTTTGTCTATGTCTTCAATATCATATGACCAATACCTTGTGTTTTCAACTTCTCTAATTTTACCAATACTACCGTTTTCAGTTGTCACGTTGTCATCAGGGGGGTTATTTTGTAATCTCACTTAAGTGAGAATACGTCACAAAATGTGGACAATTACGTCATTTTTCGTAGTTCAACTCCGCCACCCAGGCGACGTGGCCATCTTCGGCTCTCAAGTGGTGAACTTCCGGTCTATTTATTTGATTCATCCGCTCTTTCGACTCTTGATCCGTATCTTTCGACTCTTGATCAGTTTCATTTGGCTCCACATTTCATTATTTCCATCTCACCTGTCGTTAAGAACGTGATATGGAGCCATCATCGGGCCATGGCCGATCGTGAGCCGATCATTAGGAGAGCCAAACGGATCTCCCGCCTTCCCGCAAAGAGTCATTAGAAAGGTGAGATTACAAAATAACCCCCGAGGTTCAATGACCTAATGTACACATCATTGTACACGATGATGTAGAAACAGCAGAAACCATTAGTTTTGAGAAAAATAAAACAAAAAAGTTTATCCATTTAAAATTTGTGGAAATATTCCACTAAGTAAGATCTTTGTCGTATAACCGTATCTTCATTGTTGCATAGAATAATTTTGATGCATTCTGCCATTTGAAAATTAACTTCCAACCGGTTTCGAAGTCTTCGGGCATCATAATGTGGTTCAACATGAGTGACAGTAAAATGCACATATTCAGAAAAACAGGGAACACGATGTAAGAAAAGAGAATGAAAGGAAAGGAAGGGATTGAGAAATGGAGGGAATGGGGAGGTAAGGAAGTCAAAAATATGAAATAAAAGCGAGGCAAGAACTTCACTATTAGCGTCATACACTGATCCTCCGACACACCCAACAATATTCGTAATACTTGAGACTAATTTGTCGACGGACACTTGATTATCCGCAATATGACTCAATCGACTTCTGGTACCACACGACTCCCCCACAATATACTAACACATAAAACTAATGGCGTGAAGCACAAGGTGGATTGGGAAGACACTCAGAAAAGAGAAGCAAAAGTCCGACGATGAGTTCCAAGGGAGACAACTAGAAAAATAAAGAGGTAGCTAGGATGTAAAGAAGAACTAGGGGTTATTAAATTTTGTTAAAAGTGGATAAGGAGGAATGAGATTCTGCAGGTAACTACTTAATCTGAGGATTGGAAGACTAATGACAATGAAGACTTGAATAATGACAGCGATAACCAGTATCTCTTTCTTATTCTACTATACTGCTACCAGATTCATCAATGCTTCATTGTCTATATTCTATGCCAAAATCCTTCTCAAAATTCGCATGAAAAAATATAATTCTGATAATATTCTATCAACGATATTACCTTTACGGATTCACCCACAATTGCACATGATTGTGAAAATTCAACAAAAAATAGCAATCATCTTCCTCGCTCGGATAAAAAGGGATCCGGATTCGAGTCCCGGGCAAGGCGGATGATATTTCTTCCATGACATTTTTGTCACTGCTATCAGGTCCGAATCCCGGCAGAGGAGGAGATTCTTCAGAGGCATACCGGGTCCTTATTCGTTTGGGAGAACACATCAATAGGAGTGCGTCGTCCTTCAGATGGAACTTAAAACAGTGGAACTTCGTGCCTCTCAATAAGAGTAGAATGCCTTCCCAGGATTTCTCTCTATCATTTCTCTATTCACCCAATGATTATTCTTCCTTCATAGGACATATCATCGTAGGCATTCGGACATATCCTCAATTGCGCGAATGATCCTATCCATCGATCACCTCCCGAAATAACCACTCCACCAAGAACAATACTATTTACTTGAAAAGCAAACCATCAGTAAAACAAATTATTATCATCGACATCATGATCCGTTTAAATGAAGTCGTATGTTTCCAGTACTTTCAGCAATAAACCTACAGTCCAAGTAAATTTCGTCTCTATTATATTCTCAAAACCTATTTGCTTTGAATCAACAGTACGTTTGCCTTTGAACAGCCCGCCACATGATTTTTTTATTTTTATTAAGATTTCATGATTTTTCTTATTTCAAAAACTATCACCAGAACATTTCATTGATCACTTTAATTCATTTATCTGAGCTACTGTAATTATGAGGTAATAATCATTAACTCCCAAAAGAGTAAAACGATTAGTTCATCATGTTTCGACTTTGAAGGCATTAGAAGAGCACATTTTCCCACATAGTTTTTTTAATAAAATACATTGCATAACATATTCGGAAAGGGATGTTTTAATCAATGAACATGTAATTTTTTCCCAAATAAATTCTAGCATTGTGAAGTCAGCTAAAGGTAAGTCATAAAGAAACCCCTATTAGGTAGCTGAGTGCTGGAGAGAATGTAATTTTCACGACAGCGAAATTAACCTCGACGTCTTTGCAGGTAAGTTTATCTATAAGGATCGTATAAGCTGATTCAAGCAAATTTTAGTGCAAAAGTAGATGCATGCACAAGGCAAACAAGATCTCATTTTTCTGAATTTCATTTAAATGATTACTGTTGCTTTCCCGTTTGCAAAACGCAATTAATAATTTAATAATTATTTTTGGGGATCATTATTTGTGCGGAATTGTCGAATGCGTTGGAAGAATCGACGATGCCGAGTCCGGTTTATATAAAAAAAACTACTCATTTTTTAGGTGAATGGGGGTCGATCGTCGATCAGAGAATCTTCGAAAAGATAGAAAAGCAATTCTTTATGCATCACGTACGGTTAGCTCCGATATAGGGACCACCAAATAGAGATGGATATTCGTCCGTATTCGTACTCAAAACAACGAAAGTGCCAATGACTGAGGTGTTGGAGACAAATTGTGACGAATCAAGGAGACTTTCCGGAAATTTAATTGCTTCCTCGGCCCCTCCAAAGAGGACGTAATAAGTACAGCATGAGGTTCACGAGATTCTAGAATAGGGGACCGACCTAAACATATGCATCTTAAACATCCTCCTTCGCGCTCCTTCAAAAACCACAGGCAGAACTGGGAGAGGATCAGTCTCAATCCACGAATGCGTGAAAATCACACTCCTTCTAACATAATACAAAAGGTTCACCATACCCTCAACAACCGAAGTGACCTTCGGGTAAGACCTTGTTCAGTGACATTGTTTTCATTTATTAATTCTCCTTTCACCTAAGAAATAAGAAAGCGCAGCAGAGAGGCTCCTGCTAGTCAGCTTCCCTTGGTCTAAAACGATGGTGTGGCCTCCGCCTGTTTAAGAAAAATTTATCGAGACCCTGTAAATGTAAAATTTCCATTACGAAGTGACTTTTTCCAACTCGGGAATCTTTAAATGATTCACGCAAGCAAATTTTCCCAACCAGAGCAATAGTAACTTATTAGGCATGGAGATATTCTTTAACCAGTAACTGAGATTCATGGCTCAACTGAGCAAATAAGGCACAAAATATTTTGGTGCCGGTACAATTTTCATATAATAGCACCCTTAGAACAAAATCTATTGAAATACAATTATTTGGGGTTGACATATAAAGGTTATTACAAATATCTCGCTGGAGATAATTACACGTCCCCTTTAAATGCAGCTTAAGTGACAAAAAACGCTACTGTGCATGACCTCTGGGGTAACTAACGTCCACTTCGTTATGCAGGACTAAGTTATAATCTTGAAGCATGGATGCTCTCACCATTCAATGAGGCCAAAAATATTGGAAGCCAAATTCATAATTAAGAAGCAAGAAATCAAGTACTGATAACTATAGTTAATTCTTTTTACTGCACATTTCATAGCACATTCAGAAATCAAAACACGACCAAGATTAAACTACCGTGCACCTTCGTCATGAGTCTTACTGTGTATTGAGCCCATGTATTTCTCTAATGAACTTGTTAATTCACAAAAAATATAGGTTGGTGTTCCCATATCCTCACCCGCATGTTCTGCGATGGCCAGCTAGGAAAAAGGCACCACTACTAACGCTCCCCTTCAATGGACAAATAAAAATTAGACAGTCCCTTGTCCAGCATAGATGTTTGTGACGTGTGAAGGTTTGGTCAGAGGGAAAGGAATAGAAGGGCTGCTTGTTCTACTGAGCGAACCGACAGCGTGGGTGAAGGGAGATCGGTGAGTAAGTCTTATGGGAACGGACGTTTGACGAGTGAAACGGAAAGAGGGAACTCCTTCCTAGGTAAGACGATACCCTAGGAAGAGGAGAATGGATAGCGTGAGATAGAGGGAGTGAGGGAATCCACGACATCCGGGAACCATGTCGAAACCCTTCCAAACCCGCTAACAGTCCCTAGAAGAGCCTGCATCCTCATTCCTGCTGTTAGTCGAAGGGCAGACTCAGAGGAGGGAAGGTGAGAAGCACGAAGGATGAAGACGAGGGAGGTCGGATATTCGTCAGAACGCTGCCACCGCCGAAATGAGCAGGTAGGTAGGTAGTCCTCACGCTCCCCATCTCTCTCTGTGGGTTCAAAGACACGCGGTCAGGGTCGAAGGGTATAGACGCAGTCCCCGAAGGAAAAACGACTCTCGATTCCCTGCTGGGGAGTGGGAAGGGGAAGAAGGATTATAAGAGAAAGGGTATTCGATATGAGGAGAGGTTCCTTGTCGTGGGGGTTAGGGAGCTAAAGGGTCTGGAAAAAAGGGCCGCTAAACGTCGAGATGCAGGAGACGGGAAGTAGAAGAAAATAATGGGGGGGTTCGAAAAGCACAAAAGAGGGTCATTCCTCATGCCACGACCCCCGCGTCGTCGTCGTAACCCTTGGAGCGGAAAAGGCGCGAACGTTTTCTGATCGTTCGGGACGAAAGCCTTTCGTTTGTCCCCCATCCCTCTTGCCCCCCCCTCCTGCCGCACACTCCTGAAAAACCAAAAAGCCTCCAACGGCGATCCCATTTTCTGCATAAACCTCCGGTATCTTCAGGCGGCATAGCAAGGGAAATTCCCGCGCCAAGGAAATCTAGAGTCTGTACGAGTGCTTTTTTATTATTCCGAGATTGGAACGTCGGCGCATGCGCAGTAGGTCACTGCCCGTCTGCGCCTTCCGTTTGAAAACTTATCCGGCAGTACAAAAGCAATTGCGTCGAAGCGGGTTCCCACAGGGCATTATTTTTGATCCACAATTATTTTTAAACTTTGTCGGGAGACGCGCCAAGGTAAAATTGTATTTCATAGAGGGTAAGTGGCCATTGGCAGCCTCTTTCCTGTCTAAACCTCCGGTGTCTCAAGAGGCGTAATAACGAGAACTTACGCGCAGAGGAAATCTAGGATAGAGAACACCTATTTTTTTTTAATTTCGAGAATGCGACATCGGCGCATGCACTGCACACCGCTGCCAGACAGCATCTTACGTGGAAATATTCTCTAGCTCCACTAATAGATACGGGTAGGATCGGGTTCCCATTGGGAATTGTTTTTGCTCCACGACTATTTCTAAACGAAATGCTTTATCGAAATATATGGGAAGGAAATTTGTGTATCGATTTATTTTGTCTTTTACAGTAAAAAGGGTATTAGGTGGGGATGTCACCGTTACATTGCTATCAGCATTCTTTAACGGCCGGAAATTTTAATTTCTTGCTTTTCATCTCTATAAATATCCTAGTTTGCTCCGAAGCCAGAATTACAACGAAATATAAAAGGCGTTTCTTTATCACAAAGAGGCTGGAAAAACGTGCCAAAATATTTCCATGAGTACACAATGAGCCTCACCATAAAAATGTTGCCTGTTTGCGCTGGGCACAATTTATGTGAAGAATAGATAGTTTCCTAGGCCCAAAAGAAAAATGTTCCACACTTCCCGGGAAAATAAATAAGCATTCCAGCCATGTGTACAGGTCGTTTCTGTACACTGTAAAGCGAGACATAGCATTAGGTCCCCGTTAAACTAAAGAAATAACGATAGAGTAGGGGCAGCGGATGCTAAATGAATCGGCGTTTTGTTGTTTTCAAACTGCTCTCAAATGTATACATTAATTTTTAGACATATCGTAAACGAAATGCGGCCATAACGACCAGCCGTCGGCCTCGGTCCAAATCAGTGTCCCGAAGAAAGAACCAAAAAGGAAGTTGATCAATAAAATAACATTTTTTTGGATTTACCCGTGATATTTTCCGTTTTAACAATCGTCGTTTCCCCTCCAGTCCCGGAAGCTTCTTTAGAGGTGACAAAATATAAGGCGAGAGATGTCGCTTTATATTTTTGTGGCGACAAGGACGGAGTGGATGATGATGAGGGGTCAGGGAGATGGGACGCCTGTGGGTCATTTTGCCGAGGGGTCTCCACGATTAAAATTTACTCGCCAAAGAAGAAGCCTCCGGCGTAACAGGGGAAACGTCGGATTTTGGATAAAAAATGACCCAGGTAAATCTAAAATGTAATTTTATTCTCTGCGTAGGAATCAGTAGTATGAGAAAGACATCCATACAATGAAAACATGCCAACGCGATATTGCTAACATGCAATGCTAACACTCTAGTGTGTATTATATTTTAGGACCTTCCATACGTTTCCGAGGGGAGGATGTAATTAGAGGCGACATGTTGTATTTATTTCACATTACTGTATAATGAGCCTTTAAGGCCCTTCAATTCAAGCATTTAAACAATCAACAACGGACGAACGCATACAGCCATGCTCTGGGAGGTGAAAATCCTATCCAGGTGGGATTTTAACCTGCGACCCTTAGGCTGGCAGGATTTACCCCTACATCACTGGGGCTGGCGAGGATATTTAGTATTACGGGGGAAAGAATGATCGGTTAATTATTTGGCACGGCAAATGACAGGTTGATTACTTATAACTATGCTCACTGTTTATTTGGGGAGGTGACCGATAGCTAAGGTTATTTGCGCCATCAAGAATAGGTGGGTAGGTTGGGATAGAAAAGTTTTAAAGGTGGCTTTGGCCTCACGGTTACTTATCCCAGAAATTCTGAAAACTTGTATATAGCATCGTTGAAGTGCGTTTTATAAACCAGGATGAAAACATAGGGTTTACAGGCTAGTTTTAGCGTAATTCAGCCTTGACCATGGAGATTTTTAACATGGGCTGTTATGGAGATTGCTCAGATTACAGCATAAAATCGTCAATTTGAATGAGAAAGAATACATAAGATTTTAATGAAAACTGTTTATAAGAAGCAAAAAGTCCTGGAAAATTGAATAAAAATAAAATATAAAAATCTTATCTCCTGTTTCTTAAAGTTATTAGCGAATTACTGCCGCAACTGAATTCAAAATTCGGAAGCAAATAGCGCTGCAGTCGGCTCCTAAGGCTGGAAAAATTTTGTCATTATAAATATATATTCGTGGAATAATCTGCATATTTTGTGCCTTAATTATTGTTTTCAATATGCCATAACCAGTTTTATCAGGGAAAACAGGATTTTTTTACACCAAATAAATAAAAATTTGTAATTTAGTACTTGTTTTGACTCACATAGTCAGTGTAGAGCCACCTTAAGGGGAACCAAGGATGGGTTGAGAAACCCGGCGTCGGCATTGGCCTTCTCTTGAGGAAAGGCGCCAAGGGGACCAAGGTTAAACATCCCATTCGACGGAGAGATACCTGCAATTGATTTTCTCTCCACATAGCGCACAAGTAAGGATCGGAATACCACTGAAAAATCTCCGCCACTGCCGGGATTCGACCCTGGGCCCTCGGGATGCTAAGCCAAGTCTAACCATCCCAAACCAACCTGACCACCTTATGGGGGAAGAATGTAGAATACCCCACCAGCACGAAAACAGGGGGAATAATGCAGGATAATAGCGTTAAGGTCATTTTACACGAGGCACTTAATTGCGCAGTTTGGTGAGCAGAAATTACCAGAAGGCTGGCTCGGAATTGGAGCAGAGGCTATTTTCATGCATTCGCGCAGTCATTCTAGAAAGTTCCCGCTTGACACGAAGCAATTTTCACTTCACATCCATCCATACATCAGATTGTGCAATAAAGTGCCTCGTATAAAATATCCTTTAGAGAGAGGAGAAGAATAGAAATTCAGGACGAGTGACGAGTAAAAGGACACGAAAATTCAAGAAGGATTTAATTTTTTTTAATAGCCTATGATTAATTAAAGACAGCCCAGTAAACCTTTTGGGACACCCACGCACAATTTAAGAAATCATACCTCGGAACGTCGGTAATTTGCCATTTGATATGGAATGCGGAAAATCGGTCACGATCCAGCGTGATATAACTAATATTCACATAAGAAGGGATATTTTATTTGAGAGTCTACAGCACATTCCCACATAGACGAAGTAATGAGAGGTAACAACATGTAAAATAGATCGTTGAAAATGGGATCACCGTGGGAGAAATGACATTCTGGGTGGTTTAAAGAAAAAAATACCAAGATTCCAGGAGGAATATAAAATTAGGAAAATACATTAATAACGTCACAAAAACGTGACACGCACAAAAATATAAACGCACAAAAAATAATTACGGGTTGGCTTTTTCAATTTTCCTTGAGACGATCACCATCTTTCGAAGCAGAGAAGGGAATTTGTCAAATATATTTTTTTGCGAAAGAACCGAATAAGAAGACCCCTGTCACTCGGGAAAATTAAGGTAGTTCGAGCGAAAAATCACTTAACCTAGAATTTGATGAATTTGACCTCATTTTAAAGAAAAAAAAACCATGTTTACCATGATATCAAAATATTAACCCCTTGCCGAACTAATTATCGAGCAACATAACTGAAAATAAAAGTTGTTTCACATGGAATTTTTTTGGCTGTGCGCTCCAGAGGCAGAATATTGAAAAAAATAGGAATTTATAACACCTAGATTTCGACAAAAAACTGTGTGTACTTTGTATGCATTCTCAACTATTTTTTTAATAATCTAATACTCACTGCAGTAATTTTTACAGAATCGCAAAAAAATGCTGTTTTGAAGGCTTTTTAGGCGTACGGCTTGAAAAATGAGTCAAGGTAGAGACTTAAGTCGATATAATTCTTGGTTAAAACTCCGGACTTGGTTGGGACTTGGTTGGGACTCCGGACGCAAACAACCTGGCACCCAAGAGAGCATTCCTTCCTTACGTCCGGGGCGTAACGGATAGAATAGGGAACATCCTCCGCAAACAAGATATCAAAGCTGTGTTCAAGCCACATTTAAAAATTAGAAACTGTCTGAGGAGTGTGAAGGACGCAACACCATTTCAAGTGGAAGGAGTGTATGAGATACCATGCCAAACTTGTAAGAAGAAATATATCGGCGAAACCGGACGCTCCGTCAAAACCCGCTTAGAAGAACACGAGCGGGCGATTCGACTGAAACAACCCTTAAAATCAGCAGTAGCGGAACATTCAGCCTCGGGACACGCGATTGACCTCAGACAAACAAAGATAATCGCCAAAGTGAAAAACTTCAAGCCCCGGCTGATCCGAGAAGCTTTGGAGATAAGAAAATGCCATCTAAATTTCAATAGGGACTGTGGCCTCCAACTCAGCCACACGTGGGACCCTGCTTTGAAGCGGAATAAAGATGCAATGACTACTCCTTCCACTCCTCCCCTTCCTATCCTTTGCCCTCCTGGAAACCCATATATAAACTCCACCAACTCATCAGATACCTCATTCCCTTTGATAAAGTGGCCAGCAACGGCCACGAAACGTCAGGTTTCACACCTGGTCATAGTACGCGGGGTACACCCGAAAAAACAAACATACAGTTAAGTCGATATATTTATTTAATTACTGAGAATTTTGGTCATATATAACTATATTTTTGCACCATTAATATTACAATATTTACTTCACACATCTTACTGACACTGAGTTTAAAATATAAGATTCGAATATGGTCTCCAATATGACTAGGGAAATATGTCGCTCAAACTACCTTAAATATGCACTGCTCAACATTTTTCTCTGATAGTTAACCTATGATGATGATTCGCTCCCGAACGAAAGGGTTCCTATCGATGAAGAGCTCCTCTAGCGAGTGAATGAGAGAAGAGAGCGATGGATGTGTAAAACCAAATAGAGTGACGGAAGGAGGGAAAAGGGTTGTAGAGGGACAAGGGTTGTAGGGGGAAGGGTGGGGTGAAGGGAGAGCTCGAGCGAAGAGGCGGCGGCCCAGGGGCCATTGCAGACTATTGCCAAAAACTTAGGGGTTCCGTCGGACAATGCCTGATTTATGACAACGGACCTCGTCCGAACATAGCGGACGGCCGCAATGTTTCGGATCGGAGGCACATCGGACTATAAATTAATTGGCTGGCGTTGTCCGCGAGGACTTGTGCATTTTTGTAGGTATAAGTATTTTTACATGCCTGCATGTGCATTGTTGAAACATATTTATCCAAATTCGCACACGACGAGTCGTCGCAAGGGTCAGTGGCAGATGGTGTTCTATTCTAGTAGCGGGCATCATAAAATAGAGCAGAGAAGCAATCAAATTGCGTAAAAGCCGGGACGCAAATTCATTCCAATTTCGGTCCATTACGGTATCTCTCTCTGCTTCTGCTGTAATTGGGAACTGATGAAAAAAATCTCATAATTATTCGTCAAAATCAAGATCTTTCTCGTTTTGTCGCTTTTGTATATTCTACATATTTATTGAAGGCTAAATATCATCCACCGCGTCATTCTGGAAATCGCGATATATGAAATGTTCTGTATACCTTAGCCTTGACTGTGATTTCCAAGTCCCTAGCAGCTCCAAAACCACTCCTTCCAATATCTCTGCTGAACGTTTTGATTGCACGTCGCAGTTCGTCACAAAAAATGCTCGAACACTACAGCTCAGACATGAATAAAATTTTCAAAGGCATTTGGATCTAAATCAGTTGCCAAATTCATAATCTTCATTAGCATCATTTTAGTGAACTCTTAAGGGATGTGCTATTTGGCAACATATTTCAGCGTGCATAAGATTATAAATCCACTTTCGGGAGAAAAATAACTCCGGAGAGAGAGATTCGTCTTATATAATCTAATTGTAAGTAAGAAGCAACGTTTGCATGAATGGCCGATGTTACCACAGCTGCGGGAACACCACAAGGGGGTGAGGGATCCTTCGATAATATTTCTGCCATATGGTTTTTACGACCTGCGACTGGGTGGGGAAACCTCGTGATGGGCGGAACGTATAGAGCGGCCATCCGTCACGGAGTATCGAGTGAGAAAAAAGAAAAGCTTTTATCATCTATTGGACATCACTGATATACGGGCGCCCTTAATGGATCCTGATGAACGACATGGGCATTAATTGACATATTTGGACAGAGTAACAGCGTATACAAGGCATGGGAGAGAAGGTATATCAATAACGTATCGTTTTAAAAGAATCATTACGGCATGAATATTTTACTTATTTCAATAATTTACGGTTGTGTATTTTGATTCAGAAATGTTCGAATAGAGACAAAAACTGAAACTTATGCAGGAATTCAGATGAAACGGGTAGCAGAACCATTAAGCCAAATATATTGTCGAATGTTACGAGTGAATATAGTTCATAATTAAAGTTAGGTATTTAATTCATGCGTGAATATTAAACTTTTTAAAGCATTATTTAATTTATTAATCACCGGATTTTCATTTTTAGGATTTTAAGATTAATATTCGTACAGTCATAAAATACGTAATATTTTAACTAAATTTTCCGGAATCGTAATATTAATTGAACATAAAATAAAAACCATTTATCATATCATACAAGATGCGGCTTTCTAATGCTATAATAAAAATGTCCAATCATTTAATATTGACGTAATATAAGAAAGCGTTCGATACATCACACGTTTTTCGCAAAAACCTTTGCATCCATAATCTGTTTCAAAATCATCATCGATAGTCAAAATATGTATATTGAAGGTATGTCAGAAAAAAACAATGAATTCCGCTTGTGGTAGAAAATTGACAAGAACATTTTATTTACCTGAAATGTAGTCTTAATTATCCGACTGGGGTTTTGGTATTTTCAATTTAATACTAATATTCGAGCACATACTATTACATTTTTTTAAAGAAAACCCTCAATTTGCATGATCGTGAATCTTGAAAATGAATTCATAACACAAACATAAAAACCCCTCCCAGCATTAATTTTATGTTTCTCGTTCAATTATTTCTCAAGCGATCAATTTGTGAAACAAAATGAATTTCCTCGCCACATGCTCATTCATCGCGAATACTCGTTCCTTCTCTCGCGGAAGCCTCATCATGCGTATCTTCACATTTTTTCCCACATCATTTTAATGACTCTTTGAGGACAATGGGAGAAGGGCGATTCCCTCGAGGAGAAAAAGAAGAAGGGTCCTCATAAGCGACCTCGCTTGCAGCAAACTCGCGACCGTGAACCTTCTCCTCAAGAGGAGAGACGACGAAGCTGATGATGAGATTCCGGAAGCGGTCTCGGATGCGGTGAGGTGGGAGGGGCGAGAGCGGGGGGCGTTTGGTGAGGGGGAGGAGAAGGAGGGGGAGGAACGCACGTATAAAAATAGATGGAAGGAAAAAACAACACGGTGCGATTCAGCCGACGACGACGGGTCCCGGGGACATAACGAGGCGGCGGGGGGGCGATGGATGCCTTCGCCTCGCATCCGCGCTTGAGCGTTCGGGACGATAGCGTCGTCCCATTTCGAGTGCACGCCTCATCTCTCTCTCCACCACCCAGAGGCCTCTTCTCGCAGAACACCTCGCAGAACACAAAATAAATGAATAGTAAAGGGCGCACCTTTTCTCATTTTCTCTAATGCGAAAAATCCTCGCATTTTTTTACGATCTCCCAAAGTCTCCTTCACTCGTTCGAATCCAAAACCTTTTCTTCTTCACTCGCGCGAAGCCTAGTTCCAGAGTACAGCTATCGTTAATATGACGACTCAATCCTCATTTCCTTCAAACATTTTCTTATGACGCGGTGTCGTAGAGGGTAAAAAGAGACAAATGATTAAAAGACTCGGGGTTCTATTCGGAAGGTACCACAACGGACCCTTATACCTTGGTCAATGACCTTAGCCAAAAGTCCGCACAAGTGGACAGCAGTGCAATAGGAAACCACCGCCTTTAGCCTTGAAGCATTCCTGGTTGATGGTGGGAAAAGGTGGGTTAATTAAAATCAAAAAGCACGATTGCTTCAAACATTATGATTTTTTTAAGTTTCATCCTTAAACCGTCAGTAGTTTCCAAAGAGAGTGTGGTAACTTGAAAATGACGTAGCCAACTGAAGGTTCCAAAAGAGGCTTCATGCAGATTTCAACCCAGTTATCTCCAGTCACGAGCCCAGAGCCCAGCCCAGTCACGAGTGTGTAAAACGTTATCTGCTGCGTTGTCCCGACGGACCTAAGCAAAAACATTTTTGAGCCGCGATTAGGTGGGTCCAAAGTTGCACTTGCCCTCCACCGCCCCCCCCCCAAAAAAAAGGGATACGTTACATTTTACTATGCCATGAAGAGTTTTAATACGGTACATTTTCCTGTATGCTCTTAATTCCAAAACCCAACTGAAAATATGTCCTGAAAATATTTCATACGACGAGGACATTATGGCATTTATAAAATTGTGGTTAAAAAGCTAGTCATGGCTCCCATTTTGTCCTGTTTTCTATTAATAGACTGTACTTCTGACAGAATTTCTACTTTGCTTGAAATAATCTGATCACTATCTCTTTTTTTTTACTCCTTCCATCACTGGTGATCCTCCACCCAGGTGGCATAATTATGCCACTCGCTCCAATTTTGGCTGTTCAAGTCTGACAGTGTCTTTTGCCTCCTAGATTTCATCCACAAACCATTAGTTTGGCTGCATAATAAAAATCTTCAAGTTACATTTCTTCACATTATTCCTTTGCAGTTCAGCATTCTCATCTCATTCTTTTCTCAGCATTGTACGCTGATTTTTTCTCCACGCACGCTTATTCATATTTATATTTTCCTTATAATTATAATTGATATAATTGCATTTATTGACTATACAATTTAAATATTTTAGATATATTGATAAAATTGGCCAAAAAGCAAGTTATTGTAGTACCTACTCTTATCCTTACTTTTGCTTCTTCGTTAATTATTTATATTTATAGTTTAATCACAGAGGACATTTCTTTATGGAGTAATTTGCCTTTGGTTAATTCAAAATATTAGACTTTAATAATTGACTAAATTCCACTTTTCGTATGCATTTACTTTTTGAGTTTGGTGGTTCGATTTTTTGGATAGTTTGATTCTTTTAAATTTCAAATTTTAAAAATTTCTACCAGTTTCAAGAATATATTAACTGAAATCAATTTAAATTAATATAGTCCCGATTGATAAAGAATTTCGGATAATTTGCCTTACATGCAATAAAAAATACACATTATCGTTCTCTGAAAAATCGTTAGAAAATCTAATAAAAATAAAAAAAAACTATAGAGAACAGTAAAAATTGAGAACCCTGGCCGGTAATGAACGATTTTCACATCTGCGATTATAATGAGGCTAAGGGTATAAAAACTGGTGCACAGAACGAGTGATTTTCATAGGGGTTATTGGGAATATAATAAGGTAGCTGACAAAGATAGAGTCCAAGAATTAAAATGATGAAATTACTCACTCAACAGATCATTATTAATAACTGAGTCATGCGACCTATTCCTCACCATAGCCTTTTCCTAGATGACATTATTAGCTGAGAATCATGTATTCATTCACTCCTGAGAAAGGGAGTAAATTCCCAGTTAAATAAAATTTCCATTCAACTTTTTACTAAAAGGAAGCATTGTAACTCTCCTACTGAATGAGCTAATTTTGGATTTATATTTAATGATAAGAAACCAAGTATCATATTAATCATACTGATCTAATTAAATCACAAAATATTAAAACATTTTTACTTCACTCTGTTTGCCGGTGTGATCATGAGCCTGGAGAAAAATTGTAACTGCAAAATTTCCAAATGCGCGCCTTTACCTTATAAATCCTCTTTGGCAGAAATTTTCCCAATCAAAAGATACACCTTTTGTTAAATTTTCTAACAGAGACTATGACAAAAATCAATATATCAAATAGGCAAAATAGTTGGAACTTCTCTTTAATGCATAGTGCTGGTGTCATATATTGTCAGTAGTTAATCAATAAATGTTTTATGGTTTATTTTTTCCACCGCAAGGGAAAATCCCAAATGACCGCTGGTTGGAATCCCATGGAAGGGATAGATTCATTTAGGACTTACCTACATAGGGTTTAATTCGTCTAAGAGTGGGCAGCTTTATTTTTTAAAGCACTTAAATTTTGACGATCTTGATTCGAACACATGCCACGACGAATAATTTTTTCACTTTGAACTGCGCAAGTTATGAATTTTTTACAATTAATTTTTTAGCCTGTAAAAAAAAAAGGTAGGCACACAGGCATTGAGGTAACCCACACTCAAAACTGACCCTGAAAAAAAAATAATCCAAACGCACCCCCTTATAATCCCACCGGAGTAAAAGTACAAACACGAAAACTTATAACAAACGCAAAAATAATAAATAAAACAATGCTTTGCGCAGGGTTTGGTGGGTGTAGTAAGGGTGGGCCCGAGAGAGGTGGGAGAGGCGCGATGAACAATGGACCCGAAATTTGAGGATGAGAGCGTAAAATAAAAAGCTGCGCTCCGCCGTGTACGCCGCGTATGAGCGAAAGTGCGAGCGTTCGTGAGAGAGTGCGTGAGTAAGCCGGTGAGCGGGTGAGTTGTGCGTGAGTTTCGTGCGTACGCGAGTATGAAAGAGGATGAGGACGAGGATATGAGGAGGAGAGATGAGGAGAGCGTATTTCTCATTTCTTGTTTTTTTTCGGTAGTAGTAAAGAGAGGGCGGAATGAACGGGATAGCAGGTTTTGGACGTGTGTGGCGCGGGAGGGGAATACGAGAGAGAGGATATACGCACGGAGTGACGGATGTGTGTGTGTGTGAAGAGGAGAGGAAGAGGAGGGTGAGGCGGACGTTCCCTGGGTGTGGGACAGTGGGAAGGGGGGGAAAGGAGGAGGATAAGGGAGTGAGGGGAAGAAGAGAGGGGGAGAGAGAGAGAGTAGTAGGGGAGGGAATGGAGCAGAGAAAGTAGTACGCACGGGTTACGCACGCTATCACGCCGAGTGCGTGGATATGTGAATGTGTGTGTGTGTGTGTTCAGTTGCGTCAGAGCAGAGTGGGGGGTGGTCTTAGGGTGGGAGTGGGAGGAGGAGTGAGGGAGACAGGGAGGCTGCTTCTATTTTTTTTTATTTTTTATATTCCGGGAGAGCGGTGGGGGTGAGGGAGGAGGTTGATGATGGGAGGAGCCGGAGGATGGACGCCCTCACTCCTCTCTCTCCCGTAGGAGAACCAGGAGAGGTGGGAGGGAGAGTGAATGCACTCGGGGTGAGTGGAGAGGGTGAACCGGGCGGATACAATGAGAGCGACGAGAGCAAGTTTTTGGACTTTTGGATGCGAGCAAGAGTGGGGTTGAGCGATATTAGAGCTTAAACATCGAAGCGCGACATACCGTATCGATAAGAAAATAAATATATAACACAGAAGATATATCGTAAGGAGTTAAAAATGATGACACATGACATCCTGCAGCGAGTATCGTATATCGCATTCATATCGAAAATCGTATTCAATCAAATATCAAATTTGTAAAGAATATTACATTTTTTTCGAATAACGTATTTATATCGCATATCGATTTTGTATCTAGTATCGATTTGTATCGTATCATGCATCAAGTATGGTATGTAGGTAGAGTATAAGCAGCAATCTGTACCAACAATAAAAGGTTTGTGAAAGTTTATGAAAGTTGTGAAAGGCATATTGGGAGGGGAAAAGCAACAAATTGTGTTTTATGAAGTGGTATAAAAGTTGACGATAGAGGATTTTGGAATCTCTGCATCGTATTGTAAAATTAACATTTTACGTACTGAAACAAATACGATAAATTTGATAAGAGATTATATCGCAATGAAATGATATTGCATATCTTTCATCAATCGAATCTAAATAAAAAATGTCATCAAATCCAAAGTTTGGTAAATGGTTTGAAAGACAAACTATGTGGTAGTTATTTTAACTGTATTAATACACTTCCATTTATAATGCATCGCAATTTCAAATAAAAAGTGTAAACAAAAGAATCTTAAGAAATTATCTTAGACCCAACAACATTATTACGGTAAATGCAATCATAAAAATTTCCCATCGGTAACAATGACACAAATTTGAAGTATTTACTCAAATCAACCACTCATTTTTCCAGAGAATAAAATCAATTATTTTTCATAATTTAAAAATTTCAGTATTTATGTACCTACATGATTTTTATATTATTTTGGACAGATATTTTATTAAGACCCCTCCGTCCGAAAAATCTTCAGTGCAAAGTTAGCCATAATTTAGCCCTTAGTCATATTGGATGATATCTCACATAGAATTACATCACATTTATTTTAAAAGTTCATAACAATTTTATTGTGCATCCAGTTTGATTTATTATGTAAAATTATAAAATGCATGTTGATATGTTTAAAAATATTACAGTAAGCTTTGTTACTCGTTCGGGGGTATCTTCTCTTAAAAACCAAAAATTAGTGCATAAAATGACCTGAAATTTACAATTAGGAACGATATTGGCAAATATAGAAAATCGCTAAGTTTTTTCATTGCTTCGGTGTACTTTTTAGTCGCAGAAATATGGAGTTCAAATCACACACATACATCACATTACATTGCAGTAAAATTGCTCATTGCATTCATTATTACTGTGTTCACACCTTACAGGTATCGCAATAATACAAGTACTAACACGCGTATGGCATCTCACAATCAATATATCTAGGGGCAAAGTATCGCTCAGCTCGATATCGAAGATTCAAATAATTTTTTTTTTTGAACTTGTATCGAATGATATCCTGTGAGACATTGCCTCTCATAACGAAACATACCACAGATAAATGTATCGCATGGCCCGCTACCACAGTGTTGAATTCGATACCTCCTATAATTATCGTCAACCTCCGGCCCCCAGGCGAGACGTGGCTTTCCTCCGACAATTACTCTGTCTCTTTCTCAGTTAGGGTCGTGCGATGTTGTATCGACGACTATATGCGATAGTTATGGGATATCGCCCTGAAGACGCGGACGAAGGAAGTCATCGGGGGTGGGGTCAAGGAGGAGTTAAGGGGGGGTGACGACGGGTGGTGGTGCACTCTCCCCTCCCAGGAATGTTGACGAAAGGAAGAAAGAGGGATAGGATGGGGTGCAGTGCACGACAAGACGGGGAGGAGTGTGGGATGCTAGGAGAGAAGAGAAGGGGGTGGTGGGTAACAGGGGGAGGGAGGGTCAGGTGAAATGGGAGGAGGATGAAGTCGGTGGTGCAGCACAGGCGATATGAAGGGACGCAGACGGCGTGCATGGAGGGTTGCGTGGAGAGGAGGTGGGTGGGCGGTGGTTGTGCGAGAGGGAGGTTGAGATGTTCACGGGTGAGGGATGAGGACCCGAGACTGAATGATAGGGAAAGGGTTAGGGCGGGATGTTTCGGGGGGAGGTGAATGGTGAGGGGGGGAGGTTGAGAGTTGTTACCCCCTTCTCCCGAGAACTCGAGGGAGGGAGGGAGGGATGGGAGGGGGCAAGAGGAGGAGGAGGGTGAAAGGGAGGAAGGGTTTTATTTTGTGGGTGAGGGTGGGGGGAGGGTTGGGCAAGAGGGTGCGGGGCGCCGTCATTACTCGAGGGCGTTTCCCCGTTTTACACGAATGGTGGAAAAGCGTCCGCCATTGCTGGATGTAATTCGAGCGCAATAAATAAAAGATATGGGGAGGGACCAGGAGTGAAAAAAAGAAAGGGAACGGTGTCATTTTTTTACGTTTTTTTTGTACCCACGAAAAAGTGGGAAGAGACGGGAGTAATACGGGAAGGAGGACGGGAGTAAATCGGACGGCCGGGAGGGGGAGAGGTGAGAGAGAGGAAAGTTGGAGGGGAGTACCCGGATAAAATAAAGAGTGAATAAAAATAAACAATTTGGCGGAAAAATACATACTCATTTTTATATATGTATACACGTACACATATTCACACCAAATTGTATATAGTATATGAAACGGGAGGAGCTGAGAGACAGTAAAGGCTGCGAAAGGAACCGAATAAATAAATAAAAGTTTAAAAAAATAAACACCGCCGAAAAATATGAAATACACAAATACATATTTTTTATGTACACGTTTGTGCACATCCAGTCGCGCACTTATGTGCGTGTGTATGTGAAAACAGGAGAGGAGAAGGAGATAGAGAGGGGAAGTCTTCAAGAAAAAAAGATAAAACGAAATAATATGAAATGTATAAAAAAAATCCGCGAGAGAGGGCCTCCTCTCCGCCGTGTGTGCGGGAAGTGGGCGGTGGCATGCAGTCGCAACACGTGTACCACGGGGAAAGAGATAAAAAGAGATGGATGTGGGTGGGGGTGTGAGAGCTTGGGAGGAGGAAGCAAGGCGGGGGTGTGGGGTGCTAAACTCTCACTGGGGGGGCATGGGGAAGGAGGGATGGTTTCTGGCGGGGCGATACGGAAAGGACGGTATTACAGACTCGGGAGGAGAGAAAGAGGAGCCCACTACGAAAGTCCCCGCGTGCATCGACGATGAGGGGGGGGGGGGGTGCAAGGGCGGGGAGGGGGGACCCGGGAGAAGCGTTTTCCCTCATTCCAGCCGCCGCCGCGGGGCAGCGCGACTTGGCGGGTGCCGGAGCCGTGAATGGGGCCGAGGTGGGCGGGGCTAAGGACCAAAAGGGGGGTAAAAAAGGGAGAGCCGTGAGGGGTAGGGTACGCTACGAGAAAACCAGAGGCGGGGGGAGGGTGGGGAGACGGACCAGATATGGAAAGAGGGCGCGCGGAAGGGGTGCAGTGGCATGGACCAGAATGGAGGAGGAAGCAGACATGGCGTCCGAGAGAGGGGTGGAAATCCAGCGGCAGGAGCATGGAGTCCGAAAGGGTTGAACATGGGGACCAGGGCGTGGTCTCGGGGATTTCAAAAGAGCGTGGAGGGGCGCGGAGTGGGAAAGGATGGGGCTTTGGGGAGCGTGGCTCCGACGGGGCACACCCCCTTCGTCGGCCGGCGAGCGAGCCGGTTGGTTCCCGGCGACCACTTCGCGGCCACGTCGGCGGAACGACAGAGCGGGGGGGAGAGGGTGAAGGGTGGAGGGGTTTGACATGCACCGAGGGGAGTAGGGATGATGCAAAACTGCCTCGCACATTTTTTCACACCCCCGGCCTAAGCTCCTCCCTCAAAAAAAAAAGATAGCTCAACCCGTTCAGGAATCCAACCCCCTTCTTTCCTCACACACATACCACCCCTTATCCACGCCCAGAAAACATTTTTCCACCCCCACCACCGCCGTCGCCGCGGATCGGAACTTAACGGATCCAGGTGTTTATTATTTTCCTTTTTTGGTCCGTGTATAACCCTTTTTTCCACACACACATACAAGAGTGACAGGACCCCTTCTATCCTCCCCTCCACTGTCAACCCTTCCCCCTCCACCCTCTCGTTGTACATATGCGATGGACTTGGGCGGGGTTTGAACCGAGCCGCGAGGGATACGAGGAGGGTGGGCGGTGCTACACGACTATGGATGCGGGGGCGGTCCTTTCTGTCTCTTTAAAAAATAAATATATTTTACACTCTCTCACACACACGCACATAAAGAGTTTACGCACCACCAACGCATGCATACATTTATACATACCTATACGCCAAAAAGATAGGACGGTCTGGATCGGACCGAGAGGCGAGAGGGAGGGAAGAAAGGGGTGGGGATGAGTCGACAACGCGAGGGCCAAGTGCCGGGGAGTGATAGCGGGAGTTGCCGGCGACGCGAGAGGGTGGACGGACCCTCTCCGCGGACTTTTTTTCCCGGGGAACACGAAAATAACACGGCGGGGAGGGCGGCGTCGACGGCGGGCAAGGCGGCGGGGCCACCGCCGGCAACGCTGGGGAAAGGCGAACGCCCTTCCGAAACTTGAATCAGAGAGGAAAGGGGATTTCAGTATGTCAGATGTCTTGATAACTACTCATGAACGGAATGAGATTGAAGCCTGTAACAGAAATAGACATCAGGTTCTAACGGTCCCTTTTTGGTTCTGCTGTATCAGAAGTTCTAATGCAGATGTAAGAGGCTCTCATGTTCCCATCAGGAAGTAAACCTTTGAATAACACCAATTAGTCCCTACAGGATTGAGTACACTTCTCTCACCCCATTTCCTGTGTACAAAAGAACCTAGGCGATGGTTCCATCGAATAAAACATATACAAAATTAGTGCAACCGTGAGAAATATTTACATTTATTTATATGCACAAGTGAACGGTACGCTAGTGCCGTATCAGTAAATCGATTTGGTAAAGCATTTCGTTAGGGGCTTGCAAGTAACTCAGTATACAGAAGCAATCTCATCTTAGCTAATAGATTCTGCTGCAAAAACATTATTTGCGTGGAATTCCCGGTAATTCAATGACAATATTTTATTTCCATTACAAAGTGTTCTTAATGTCGTAAATTTCGATTAAACCTCAATATTATTTCTGTTTGCTCGGCGACATTCTCACCAAACCTTCACCCGTGGCAATCGCCTTTTTATATCAACCAATGTATCAATAACGCACGATGAAATTTAAACTCGCAAGCTGGTACAATAACGCCTGTTACTGAATTAAATTATCGCTAATGAGAAAAATTAAAACTTATACAAAATATTTAGTGCCATATGAATGAAGGGTGAATTTATAACGCTGCAATTTCCACTTTCTCTTTTATGTGTGTTATGGTCTAATGATGTGTGGCAACTGGTGATGTTGCTCGGCAACGAAACTATGGTCGTGATCGATAAAATACACTGCAGAAAGGTTTCTCGGGTGTTTCACCAGGTAAAAGGCTCCATAATTGCCTCCATGGCAATACAATCCAAGCAGTGGAAATTGCATTGTTATAAATTCACTAATGATTCCTACGGTGAAATATTTCCTTATAGTCACTTCTCAGACTGTCAAAAATATTTGGTTGCATGTCTATTGTGGTACCGAATATCTGTGATGCGATACAATCATACTTCACGGAAACATTATGCACATGCGTCATGCACAAAAAAGATAAATAGACCAATAGAATTACACCGAAGACGAGGAAAGTTGACATGAAAAAATCATTTGACTTGACTGGGATTCGAACCCAGATCTTCCAATTGCCACTCAGGTGTGTTAGCCAGTTACACCGTCACCGTCTTGGGTGTAAATCTTCGCACATATACGCGAGACTGCGTAACATATCATCTGTGCAATTGCAATTATTGGAAAATTAACCAATAAAATTAGTTAATAAATGTTTTCTAATAGAAATAAAGAAAGTATCCTTAACTATTACGGTAACCTTTAGGGCCTCATGCAATTAGATTTCAAAACAGCAAGGAATAAAGAAAGCTTGAGCGTAATCAGCCGAGAGGGATACGGTTTACGTGAAGAGGAGTGCGGTCAGGTATGTAAGCTAAATAGGGCAATAAAATTTAGGCGAGCGGTAGTTTACACACTCAGTTACGAAGTAAAGAGAAATCACTCTTGAGTTATCAAGAAAATAAGAAGACCTCACGGCCTAATAATATTCAAGTAGAATCCAAAACAGGAAGGACTCGAGCAAACTTGAGCATAATCAGCGGAAGGAAAAGAGTGGAGAGCGTGAAGAGGAATGTGCAATGAAGAGTGAGAAATTACGAGAGGGCGGGGGGGTCGAAATTACGAGGAGTTGAAGACGGACGTCTGAATGAAGGAGGGTGGGGAGACAGAAGGAGAGGCGGCATGAGGATGGGGGAGAGGGGAGAGGGGGGCAATAGTAGGAGGAAGGTGCGGGGAGTGTAAATTAAAACAGTCCACGCACGCACACAAACGCATAACACACCGGCACACTCTCATTCCGCGAGGCACCTCGCGGAACACACACGGGGGAAAAAAATGGGCTGTTGATGGAAGTAGGATGGCTTGGGAGGCGGGAGAGGAGGAGGAGTAGCCGTGTTAATGGACATCGTTTTTATTTCCTTGCTCCGTTAATAATTGCCCGCGCGCATTCTAACGTGCATCCTCGCATTCGAATCCACCCAAACATACACACAGATATACACGCGCCTCTCTCACCCTCGACTCTCTTTCTCTCTCACTCTTCCCAATTCTCTCGCGTTCTCTTCATTTCTCTGTTCACCTAACTCTCCTTCTCTCTCTCTCTCTCTTTCCCTCCCACTACACCACACCCACCCACCCTTCCTCTCGACGCAGTCACTTTCCCAACGGACACGTTTTCACCTTGCCTTCCCCCCCTTCCCGCAAGAGAATTTAAAAAAAAACAACAGCGCTGACCGCACATAGGATTGGTTCTGCTAAGGTCGAATTACGGCGGGTATCCAACCTTCATGAAAGAGCTGAACGATTTTATTTTGGTCCCCTCAGTATTAGTCATGGGCGGGGAGTGTGTTCCGTAAGGGTCGTCTTGTCGCGGCAGCAGACAGCCTTCTCATTTCGGACAACGACCCATCGACAAAAAGGGGGTATCGCGAAAATAATACGCTGGCGAGTTCCTTCCGACCCGAAGAAAATATAGTTTTAACGATTGTGGACGGGGGATGGGGGAGAAATATGCTCGAAGCGAGTTCGCGTTCAGGAGCGCGCTGGTTAGCGATGTTCGACGCTTTTTTTATTGCGGCCGAAAGGTATTGTGGAAAAGTTCTGTGGACGTCGTACATTCACTGCTCAATATTCGTCGAAGAGGAACGGGTAATTTTTAAGGGTTGATCCGATACACATCGGCAGTTGCCGATACTGCCGATAACTCGTTATATCGGCTGATCCGATATGTTAGGTCCAATCCAATCGGTCAATCGGCAATGCAAATGTTTAGGAAAGAATGGAGGGCTTCCGTAGGATCCACAGTTTAAGCGCAAGGGCCTTCATCAATTAGACTTGATGGTGGTTCATTACTCACATTTCAAATAAGTGATATTAATTTTTTTAGAATTTTTACAAATAATTTTAGAATTCAATGTTTCATAGTTATTATTAAAGAAGAAAGATTAATTAATGTCATATCAAATATTTTGGTAGGCATAAATAACATAAACTGCAGTTAATTTTATTTATTTCGGTACCTAAGAAAAACTGACTAGTAGTTATGTTAAAACACTTACTGCTGATTTAAAAAGTAGTTTTCAGAAGTCTAGCAAACGTAACACCTCCAAAAGGAGCAGCAAAAATAGAGCAAATTGATACTGCCTAATCGTTTTCTAAATTTTCATAATGTTAGCTGCAATGAAGGAATGCATATGGTGCTTTTGTGAGATATAACACATGCGTGTTTAAAAACAAATTGATGTGATACTCATATTTCCACATGAATGTTTTAAATGTTATGTTTAACGCAAGATTATACATCCATATGGTAAATATGTTATCTGAGACTGCAATTAAGAATTCAGTATAGCTATGCGTTTTTAAGTCTTGCAGTATGAACCAAAAAATATTAATCTTCTGGATATGTCAAGAAGAATTTATAGGAAACTCATTCATTACATTTGACGAAGCAATACAGTAAACATTTTCTTTAATTCCTAATTGCTTTTTACGCTCTCATATTTCATCCAAAACGGGAATAATTCCCAAGAAAAAAATATTGCTGTTTTTTCTCAAAAATTCTCATTGATTAAACTGTAATAAGCTTCAATTTTTTACATTACTCGTCTTATAACATTTAATTAACAATAGAAAGCAATTTATCCAAAGTTCGATTTAAACTAGTTCAAAACAGTCTTCCGAGCATTCGTTCTTTTTCAGAAAACTTCCGATATTTATCTGGCGCGTACACAGATGAAATACCATAAATATTTTGAATGCTGAGCGATAGCTGGGAGAGATATTGAAAACAATGTCACAACCGTTGGATAAAACTCGAAAAACCAATAGACCAAAGTAGTAGACCAGACAAGATAAGTTTTCAATAATACGACTCAGAAGTGAATTACATGATCAAGCTTACGAGTGATTATGACTCTCGTACTTTTTATATATTCGTATAGTTTGAGCAATGAGAAAATATTGGAGAGGAAAAGGCCGTGTAAAGAACTACACCGTGGAAAAGAATCACCTCGTTGGCCAAAACTTGAGCCTTGATAAGCAACATGGTGGAAGGAGAATCGAATTCTCACTACGAACTAAATTATTAAGAAAGTTATGAGAGAAATAGGAAGCAGAGAATCATGATTGGTGTACTTTAAGGAGTCACACTTCGGATGGATATAACAATAAAGACATCAAGGTACTATCTACACTCAAATATCACAAACTTAACGCAGAAAAAATAATTTCTTCGGCAGTGAAGTAGTTAGTCTCTTCCAGTTATTTGCGTTGCGAAAAATATCTGTAGCTTAAGTTTTAGAACTAGCATGTTACGTTCTCTCAACATAACGCACTCACGTAGGGTTCAATGACCTACAAATATATCAAGTAAAAATGGAGAGCGATTTTTTATACCTTGTAGTTTCCGAACCGATCACACCGAACTCGAAAGATTCTTGAAACTGTAATGTGTACGTTGAAGTACTTTCAGATCCCTAAGAGAACAAAGCTCCCTGACATTGTTGGTTAACTGACGAAAGACTTCATTCGAGGGAAGAAGCTCCCGCATTAAGGCACTGGGGGGCACGGGGGGCACAGAGGGGCAAAACCCCATGCTTGGCAAGAGACCGGTTCCACACACATAGTCTTGGTAGTTCAAACGTGACCTGAATGACCTAGAGTGGGTCAGTCAAGCAATTGTACCCAACTTTCCACTCCAGAAAGTTGGCATACGTCTGGACCAATATCGGGAGTTCGAATTTTAAGGAAGCAGCTGAGGAAACAGGAAAGGGAATGAATGCATGACACAAAACACGAAAAAAGTAGGACGAGTAGCATTCTCGGTGTTGGCCAAATAAATCACAGGTTAAAGCTGCTGCACTAAGAAAAACCTTGTGATATTTCATTACATCTGGAGTGAAAACAAATGGCGTTTGATGCACATTATAGCATGGAACAGTAAAGTAAGCAATGAAGAAAAGTGGACCGCGGATACTTGAAGAAGTGAGGAAATGGAAGAAAATAGAAATACTGAAAGGGCGTATTGGGCTGCAAATCATGCTACCCTAAATAAAATGTTCTTAAATATCAAGACATAATCATAGACTAGGTAAAAGTAAATAACACAATGTGCACGGATAAAGGTACAGCATTTAAGAGGGACGAGAGAAATACCACGGAAGACAAAGTGCGGGCTGATCGAGAAGGCTAGGAAAGTGCTGGAGACATGAAGGAAGAAGAGTAGTATGCACGATTCACGGACATCCATACGGTGCCCGAACAATGGTTAGAACACGCCATCAAAGTTCAGACAATATTCACGAGACGGACAACCTATGACGAGCAGAATGCATAATGTAACACTCGTGTTCGAGTCTGAATGCGCTCCCGTGGCCATGCATGCTCTTGTTCGGCCTGTAAAGGCACACACAGCGGCGGCAAGAGATGCTGGATGTGCGTATGTATGTACCAGGGGATTCGGGCGATAAGACTGAGGGAGGCGTTCCCAAGGATGTGTGTGGGGAAGGAACCACAACACGGAATATAAGGAAAGTTTGGAGCGTTACGGAGTGGGGGAGGAAGGAGCAAGGCGGAGAGGCAGGTAGGACAGATGGGAGAAAGAAGGGGGAGTTCCCCCACCGCCGCGTCTTGGGCCCCCTCTCGCGAAGGGTCACGCCCCTCTTTGCCGTCCCCTCCTGCTCTCCTCCCCTCGGCCCGTGGGTCCCCCTCCGATGGGGGCAGGACATCGCGGCGGCTGAGGAGCAGGAGAGACGACGCGACCGAGGAGGTTTCACGAGGGAGCAGCCACGCGACTTGGGGATCTCGGGAGAAAGAGAGGGGTCCTCATCTCCCGCCCCACCTCCCATTACTCCCTCCATCTCTTACCCCTTCACTCTCGCCCTCTCTTCATCCTCACGAGGCTGCAGACCGCCGAGAGATCGGAATCGAGGCGGAAGTGTGTTTAACGGGAAGCTGCCACAGCTCGCGCACACCTACTCCCTAAACGGTAGACTTGCGATAGCGACCGAGCCGTGCATGAGCAGAAGACTAACTCTTTCTCAATCACCGTCATACTTGTACGCTTTTTCCGGGTCGTCTATTTCCTAGACAATATTCGCATTAAGTATCGTACTTGTTTTTCTTTCCTTTTTTTTAATTCATTTCTTGTTTTTTTCTTGTGTGCCACATTTTACCCCTCCTGACTCTTTATTTAAATTACTTTTTTTATTTACATTTTAATACCCACAGTGTGATAATTAGATGGTAAAACGTGGGGATGCAAGTGGATTCAAAGGGTCAAAGAAAGTAACTCAGTAAAAATATCTGAATGCTTGGGGAAAAAATGCCATTCCACGCTGAGCCGTAGACTTTTTTTGGTACAGCATTGATATCAATTAAAAAGTCATTCTTAATATTTGCATCCATATTGCCGTTGAATCAATTTACAGAAGAGCCTCAAACATGAAATTGGTATTCCAGGGAATATTTTAGACAGTTCGAATCATCCTAAGCATGGAGACTAAGATGAAAAAGGGAGAAGGGAATAAATACAAACCGAGGTACTCGGTACTTCCAATAAAACAAAGTATCATAAAACAAATAAAACTTCAGTGTTCTGTAACCCGATGCGTCGGATTTTCCTTCTCCGGAACACCTTTAACTGTTTTTTCTTCCTCTACGTCGTATTTTTCTTTCTATTTCGTTTTTTTTCGTCCGTCTTTCCGCACATATCACTTTCTTCTCTCACCTTCTAACTCTCTTTTTTTCTTTGTTTATTTCTCTCTCGTCTCATAGTTTTCGCGTTATTTACTTAAGCATACCCAATTTCGCATTGTACCTCTCTAAAACACTACTTATATCGCTATTAGTTTATGGACGTTGGGTTACAGTATATACCCAGTCCCCCAGTTCTCACATCGCCAACGCTTCCTTCTGATTCCTTCCTTGATGAAGCCTTTATCCAACCATGACCGAAATTCAGCATAAGTGGGATGCTTGCGGAATAAGTCTGGAACATGTAAGACAAAAGCGATTTGTAATGCTGACTGACAAAAAACGCGCTTGATTGACGTTACGGAAGAAATGTATCCTAAGATCATGATACGACGGATGGTAAATGACCTGTGTGTACCTTTTAGTCATGGTCCTGCCCCGGCACTGATTTAATACGGTGGTACGTTTAATGTTTCACTCCAAGGTCATGCGAGGCCTCAGAAAATTATTTCAAGGTTATAATTGGCTAGTTTACTTTGTGTAACTGAGACATTTAAAGTAATTACGCTTGGTATTATTCCACACTTTATCTGAGTGACCTCGACCGGTTTCGACGCTATGCACGTATCATTTTCAAGGAGACTACAAATAAATTACGACAAAGGTCTCATATACTCTTACTTTCCTTTGGATATGGGAGTGTCGTTTAAAAGGAAGGGAAAGTATTATAACTCACTATATTAGGGGATTAGTAAGTACTTATGGAAATAATCAGAAGCATTAAAATCCATTATATAGACCTAATATTAGGTATGGAGTTAGGATAAATCACCGCAGTACTGTAAAGAGAATCATGCGGAGGATGCAGATTAAAACGAAGATTTAGTCGCAATAATATCAAATTCCAAACGATTGAAAGGAGATGGAGGTGAAAAAGAGATAACCTAAACAGGAGGCTTCACTGGAAAATATTTACACGAGCTATTTGTATTTTTTACGATACAGTGATACAAACTGCAAAAAAGGAAACAAAAAAGGCAGTTATTTAAGAGGAAATGATGCGTCCGTTAGTCAGTCATCCAAAGAATTGCAGCATTTAGCCGACAGAATAAATATGAATGGAGATATTTCAAGAAAATATTAGAGATAACTTTTGACAGAATAAATAAAGCAAGGCTTAGAGTGAATGTAAGAAGGCACAAACTGGAGAAGTTAGAACTATTTAATTACTTGAATAATACCTTGGAGGAAAATGGACGTAGCAGTAAGAATATCAAGAAGAGAAAAAGACTAGTGAGGATTTTAACATTGATTGTAGTGCTGCACGGTGAAAGACGTGGAAAAGGGACGTACATCAGAGTCGTTTGAGATGTGGGCGTGGATGTCAACGAGAAACTGCCGGACATGGTGGGTAAGTAGAGGTAAATGCTCTAGTAGAAACGGAAGAACAGAGTAAGTGGATGGAGCAGTTAATAAGGGGAGAAAGGATGCTAAGGGTGTTGTAGAGGGGAAGAGGAAAAAAGAGAATAGGCTTTAAGGATGGGATGAAGAGCGATAGGATGTACGCCGAGCCTAAGTAAGAAATAATGTAAGGAGTTGGAGGGGATGCGGCTGTGAAAGATAGATAGAAGTAGTCTTTCTCCAACAAATCCGACCTCAACCGGTAGACTACATCATAATAGTGAAAAAATTGGGTAAGGGAATGAACGCCCTCTGGTAGAAAAATAATTTTGACTTGGAAGATGGAGATATAAAAATTGTACAAAAAAGGTGATGGAAAAGGGTATTTCTTTTTCGTGATAGTGCTGTGAATGTTCGCTGCCCATATAGGACGCAAACCTTGTGGCACTCGTTCACAAATAGCTTGAGCTCAAAGAGGGTGAAACAAGTGTGGGAATGTAGGCAGAAGTGCCAAAGATTTCCCGTAGGAACCTCTGGAAGGACCCCTGAGCGTATTGACCTATGCCAAACGTTGGCTATTCCCTCCCCGACACCACGTTCAATGAAGACGGGTACCTAAAATATATGTAATGCCTAGATAGCGCACTCTAGAGAAATAATCCAAAAACTATCTTACTAAACTAGGAGACTGCCTATGGTTATGACAATTTCGCAAAGACTTGTATTTATCAATCTAGAGAGATCATACATGCGCTCTTAGTTGAAGAATTACTCGGCGAGTTTCTTCGTGAAGAGTGAGAAACTATAACAACGCTTTATTCACTAAAAAAAACATAATTTAATCTGCGCACAATCAGAAATCAACTTTTTTCCGTTAATTTCTTTAAACAAACCCATTGTAGGACCAATGTTTCTCAATTAAACGAGCCCAGAATATGAATGCATTAGAATCTTTGTGATTAACTTGATAATAACATGTTTACTAATATCTTGCACCGGTGCCAAGTTTCTACCTCACCCTGCAATCTCATGAAGCTCCTAAACTCCTACTCCTGAGAAGCTCCTACTTAATCCACTTTTCGATACGAGTCAAAAAGACTTAAACGAGCCTTGAAAGAGATATTATCAAGCAATAAACTATTGACAGAGTATTCACCAATCTGCTGTAACGTATAGACAGTTTAGAACATACGTTTTTAGTTCAGGATAGGTCAATATCAATGACCATCCATTAAGAGAATCATATTCTGACTGGTAGAAAGTATTCGGACTAGGCAATATCCTAATTCTATACAAACACTGTTCATGCCTGTTATTATGATATCAGTTAAAACCTAACTGCAAGATGATATAACCAGATCGTTATACGTATGCTAACAAGAGTTCGGGTTTTGTGCATTACATCAGAGGGTCGGTTAGTTGACGCGAGCGTTATCGACGGGTAAGAGCATTAACTTTGATTTTTAAATCGAGAAAATATTAAACCAGGTATTATAAAACCAGGCTTAAATGTAGCGGTAGTAGAATTAAATTCCAGGGAAAATTACGCATTGTGTTTGATTTAATATGGATTCTTTCAACAACATCGACACTAAATCAGTTGAGCCAATAAAGAAGTCCAGCAAATAGTATGACAAAAAAAGAAATGCAATGAAAACTCTGCAAAGTAGAAGAAGCAAACCTATTGGACACATCTTGCGACAGAATAACAATTGAAAACAATACTAGGGAAAATAAAGAATTAACGAGAAATATGCAAGCTGGAATACATGAAACAAAATACGACGTGCGTTCAAATGAAGAATTATGAAGGTGTAAATCGTTTGGCTGAAAAGAGAGTGGAATTAATATCTGCAACAAACCAGTCAAACGATTTATGGCTTCCCATGACGATGATGAAGTTAAAAATCCAGAAGAAAAAAAAACATTGCTAACTTAAGACAATCCAAAGGTTCAGGTGGTTTCAGGCAGCGAAGAAATGAAGAAAATCCTTCACAATTCTGCCCAATATAGAACTTGAACCTCAATTTTACCGTAAACTGTCTCAACCATGATCACCCTTCCCTGATCAATGCAGTCTAAGAGGACATTATTTTTAACACATAATATTTTTCATACCGTTGCAGAAATATTATTTTGATCCCCGAAAAAAGAAGATTCGCGGTCCAAATAAAATGCCTTCGGGGGAGTTGGGAGGGGGGAGGGCACATATGTCCCGCCGCTCGAGGGCTTCTCCCCCCACCCCCCTACCCTTGTCGCCACGTTTGAGGCTCTTAGAGGATGAGGGCGGGCAGGGCACTAGGTGTCTGACGCTAAAATCGACCCCTTTTATACGTGTGGAAGAATTTACTGTCACATACAACACCTGCCACATGAGTCGAAAACGCCCGGAACGAAAGAGGTAAAAACGAATCTGTAAGCGCAGTGTGAATCCTTCCTACTCTTTACCGATGCCTCCTCCCCCACCCCCACTCCCTTTAGCCTCTCCGTCCTCCTTTACTTCTCCCCCTACCTCCCCTTTGCCCCCATACCTCTCCTCCCTCTCCGCGCCTCGCAGTCAAAATCTCCTTGCCGCCGCATCCAAAACCCTTTCAAATCGGACTGGGGATAAAGATCGCGGAAATCCGCGCGGACTCACTCGAAAAAAAGAAAGTCGCCAAGAGGAATCGATGGAAGAAAATAATCCTTAAAAACCCCCGTCTCTCTCCAACTCTCAGTTCGCAAAAGTTTTCCCTTCTTCCGTCCCCGCCAAAATATTTTTATTTCCTCCGGGTTTGCCTAATTGCGATCCCGCCGGGATGAAGAGAAGGGAAGAACCCCCTGCGATCGGTCTTTCTACCCCTTCCTTCCCATGCTCCTTCCTACCCCCCCACCCTTGACGCGCCAAAACGGACCAAAAGTTAAGGGGGAGTTTCGTAGGTTCCTCATTTAAAATCGCTTGGACTAGATAACTTCTGTTTGGTCGCCTCGGCAGATGCACGCCACGGTGGAATAATTTCAGGTCTACCATGGGGTCGATTTTTTTCTTGATTCCAAACGGAACCGATATATTATTTCAATCGCTCTGTCTTCTGGTGATAGTGACAGTCAAAGAGCAGTAAAGAAGTTGATTGTCAAATGAATGTCAAAGCAGATACTTTCGCGTTTTGATCTTAACAATAGAGCTTTACGACGCCAACTGATGCGTAGGCGCGGCAACTGAAGCTCCAAGTTTAAACTTCATTGAAAGAGACAGCGCTGCCGAGGGTTTTTTGATAAATTACTGAGTGTAAGTGCGTAATTTTTCGATTTGAATTTTCCTTGATTTTGCATCCCACTGAATAAAAATTACCATAAAAATAATAGGACTTTAACATGGGAAGTACAAATAAATCGAAGTATCTCCTAATGAATATAAATTACTAGCTGTGCCCGGCATGCGTTGCAATGCCTCTTTTTTCTAAGAAGGCACACATATACAAAGCAGAAATGTACAAAATAAATGAAGGACATTGATTTTTTCTGCATTTGCAAAATAAAATACTCTACTCTGAAGTCCCCATTGATGTCCATACTTTTCATAGCTTGCCCCACAAATCTTTTCTGGTTTCAAAATCGGTCCATACACGAATTTGAAACCTAGTCCAATGAATTCCTCTTGCCTATGCAGGAATTTTTAAAGCATAAATGATGGCATGAGTTTTTATTCCATGCCTATGCTGCGGTTTCCAAGAAAATAAAATATTCTATTGTTAACGTAGTGAAAAAATTTAAGATTATCGATCTCAAAAATCCAATTTTATGAAAAATCGAAGTGTATATGAAAAATCGAATGCAAGAATTAAAAACCTTGTTTTTTAAGTTATCAAATGATAAGAACTTAAATTCCACAGCATGAGTGTAAGCAATTTAAAAAAAGCAAACAGAGACCACTGTTCTAAAATCTTATTCTACCTACCTACATATAAATTACGTATCTTTTAACACAAAATCTGTCTCACTTACATGAATCTGATGCACGCGATATTATGTCTCACTCATACGATTCTGATGCACGTGATTGAGCAACTCATAAACGATCTGCTTCGTTGCTTGCTTTTCGCTCCTCGCTTCTTTGAGAACCTGGTGGGTTAACACTCATTTGTTGAAATGACTCACGCTCCACCTATGTTACGATGGATCCAATAATTCACAAACCTTCGCAGGCTTGCGCTCAAAACTTACCAATGTTTGCCCGGCATAAGTTGCAATGCCTCTTTTTCTTTCTAAGTAGGCAGAAATTTACAAGCTAGACACATTTACATGTAAAAAAATAAATGAAAGACAGTGACTTTTGGTGTATTAAATTAAATTCTAAAAATTGTATTCAAGTGCTTTGGGACATACATTGATTTGGCCTTACCACCCTCTGCAAAAAACAAATTAATTTTTCGGCTGTCCCACTCGTGAGCATGTGAAAAGCATGGATTTTCCAAATTTAATCCACACACTTGAAGCGATTGAACATTTGCCTTGCTGATGGTCATTGGGAAAGCAAGGCGAACGGGGAACTGTAGTCGTTTGACTACAACTATCTAATTAGTCCCTAAACCTGGCCTTAAAATGCTTCAAGAGTGAATCACGATTCATTAAATTGCTATTAAATGGATATTCACGCCTGGTTATCAAGGAAATTTCTATTGTTGAAAAGGAAGAAAAATTGATGATTTCAGAGATAATAACGCAATACTTTAAAAAAACGAAGATTATAAGTAAATAGAAAGAAATAATTAAATACTGCATTCTTTTGTGCGTTCTATGACACTAATTTACATCCATTATCTTGAGTGCAAGTCATTTAAAGAAGCAATTAAAGAAACACCTGCACCGAATTCAATGCTTTTCATATGGGAGTAAATATTAACAATATTGGGGTAAAAACAACCCCAAAATTTGCAATTTTTATAATCCAGAAACCTTCATGAGAACGCGCACAACAACTCACCAAAGTTTCATCGCAATCGGATGAATGGTATTGGCGGGCATAAAGAATCAACAAAACAATCATTCCATTTTATTTATAAGATGAAGGACAATCAGATTATGTACAAATTTAGGAAAAGAAATAAATATTTCTGTCGCTACTCCAATATTTAAAAATCTATGCCTACATATCTACACCTTTAATTGTTTGCGAGCATAAGCATAAGTTAGGACACAATATAGGTAATAGAAAAAATGTCCACTTCATTCAAATCGCAAAAATGCACAAAAAATCATAAGCCATTTTTTAAAACCTTTTCTTGTCTTGAATAGTCGCTCCGTGCTGGTTGCAGATTATACACTCTGATTTTGGTATAGGTAATTAATTCGTGCTTATTAAGAAAGTCATTACTATTGTTTCAAAAGAGGCAAGACACATTAAAGAAGTAACAATTTTCAGCAAAAATTAATAACCTTGGCAAACCCATTTGGTAACGCCGTAACAATATCACATCTAAATCTGTGATCTATGTAATATCGATAAAGAACAAATATTTTAAAGCTAATAATAATGACTATTCTTTGTTTGGAGGAACACTGGAATAACAGAAAATATCGGCGCCTTATCATCCGAATATCAGTAATTTTAAAAAAGAAAAGTGGATATTATCTTTCAGAAATTTAGCATTAGAAGTCAATAAATCCGGCCTATATTTCGACGTTTTCTCCAAGCCTATCGAATTCACATAGTATCATACTAGCTATGCAGAATTAAATACAATACCTATAGTTTACAAATTAAACAATACCCGTACGACCGAATTACTAGTTCTTAAACTAATAAATACAAAAAAGAAACAATACGACGAATGACACCAATTCTTTGATATCCCATATCGGGAGAAATTATTGGTGCACACATTGGACAGCCCCGTATTCTACTTATGCATCCCAAAAATGTCACAGGCCGCATAGTGCACCATGTAAAGTGAAATATGTACGCGCGAATACACGTCTGGTGAGCGGACGGTGTAAACAATATCGCCGGTGTACGGAGAGAGGAGGCGGCGGCGGATACACGATACGAATATAAATATACATGTACGTATATAAATTTTTATTTCAAGATTCCGCGAAAGCACGGCTGGTTCCGCGCGCACCGTGGGTGAAATACGAACCAGGAGGAGGGACAGACAGACAGGGAGGAGAGAAAGTGAGACAGGGCGGGCGCACAAGCGAATGAAACACGGGCCTTGCACTCTCCCGTTACGAAATCCCCGGCGGAACGATGACATCCTCTCAGGGAGTGGGAAGCTGGGATGGAGGGTGGAGCGGGAACGCCAGTTAGCACCTGGGAGAGAGAGAGGGGCCTCCGCGGGTCGGCACGCGAGGGCCTCCGCGGCGGTCCCACTCACTGCTGTTGCCCCCACGAGCCCCCCCCCCCCCCGGCCCCTTGCCGCAACCCTCACTCCCGCAAAAACCAACCAACACCGCCTGTCCCATTATCGTCCTCCCAACTTCTCACTACCACCCAACAAGCCTCACGCACCCACCCACCACCCGCCATACACCCCGCCCACGGAACTTTCGATGAGGAATGTCTCGGTGGCATCCTGATGGGCAGGAGAAGGAGAGGGAGGCGGGTGGCGGAAGAAAAAAATATTTTAATGTGGAAAAATATGAAAAGAAACACCCGCGGCGTACTAGGTACTATTAATTATTTTTCTCTATTCTCCCATGCTTTTGCCAGTTCCATTCGAAAGGGAAATAGGAGAAGACCGATGAAAAACAATTATCAAAGAAAAACTAAAGTATGACGAAAAATAAGAGAATCCTCTCAACTCATTATTATTACTTTTTTATATTTTTACCTTCTGCTGCCTTTGCCTTTTCCTTTAAAATAAAAATTCGTCCGCGGCACGGGGAGGTGACTGAGTCCCCGTACTCGCGAGTGTACGCGTCTACGTGCCCATTGCTTACGCGCCTCTCCGTATGTGGGCGTGTACATTCCGATGAATAGCGTAAAAAAATAGAAACAATTTTTGTGACATAAAAAAATACAAAATATCGAATGCTCGTGAGGAAGAGAATATGGGGAGGAGGAAGAGAACGCGTGTGGAGGGAAGGAGAGAGAGGGAGAGAGATAGAGGAGGGGGAGGAAGGAGGAGGTAAAGGGGAGGGGAATGGGAAGGAAATGGAGGGAGGGGGAGAAAAAGGAGGAAAAAAGTGGTTGATTACTTATCGATTCCAGTGGCGGCGTCGAACCCCCTTCCCCTCCCCCTCGCTCCTCTCACCCTTTCCCTCCCCTACACTCGCCACATCTCCCCCATCCCATCCACCCATCCCCGCGTAACAGTCTCCCCCACCTCCGCCGCCATATCTTTTCTCCCACCCTTCCCCCCACTTCCCTCCCACCTTCCCCCACCACCTCTTTTTTTCTTATTTGCCGTCCGCCCGTTCTTTTAATGATATTTTTCTCGCGAATTGGATTTTTTGTCAAATTGATACGCGAAAGGCTTCAAAGTAAAAATTTCATGAGGACCCCCCCCCCTCCCCCTCCCCACATTCCCCGCCTCCCCTCTCACCTACCTTACTCTCGCGCGCTTTGCTCGCGAGCGAGCGCGCAAGTAATTACAAAATACGGATCCGGATTAATTTATTCGAAACAAAATAACCGGGGACAGGTAGAGACGGAAACGAGAGATGTGGAGAGAAGGAGGGAATGGCCATAGATGTAATTGGTGGAGCGGAAACGTCTATTTTACCCGCCTCGCTCCCATGCATACAATTTTCTTCATTTTTTTAGGCTCGACTATTTTGGATACAAGTCGATTCGACGGAGGAAATTGTTTTTTGGAAATAATAATAATGTTCTGCGGCAAAACGTTGACGTATAAAATCCGTATGCTAATAGGTGAAGAGCATTAACTCTGTGGAAATACGCCATCGATGCAATGGGAACATGCGGTAAAAGTTTACGGTGGTGTGGCTTTGTGAATCTCCTGCCTTTAACAAATTACTGGCTTTGTTAAAAGTCATTCCCTGGTGCAAGTAATGCCTTGCCGGAGGCTGACTGAGCTGGATATCGCCGAATTAATGGCATGGCTAAATTAGAGCAAAGGCTATAGCAAATATTGTTACCCGTTTCTATATCTGTAAAAGGTGATTGGAAAAGCAAGAGAGACTGAAAACTCTTAAATCTTCTATTAAAAAATCAAACGCTGGCCCACAATGTTATTACGATACATCCTCAACGTTAACAAAACAGCACTCATCAGTGTAGCTCCTACTCAATATTACCGACCGTGTAACTCTTCCGTTATTCAATTGAATAAACTAATAACTAAAGCACGATTGGAATCGGAATTGCTGAAGTCTTAATTAATGTTCATCTTTCGTAGAAAGAAATTGCATGCAAAAGTAAAATAAATACTTTTTAAAATAGGTAAGAAAGAATTGCTAAACACGATACACGTACACCCTAGGAGTTAATGATCAAATTACGTTCGCGGCTCATGCAGTTTAGAGTTAGATGAAATTGAAGAATTCCGATATTACAATAGAAGTATTGAGAATCACGGATGGGTTGATACAACGAGTTCAAGGCAGTTATTAATAATTTGTTTTTAGAGTCGCAGAATCACTCTTAACAATCACTACCTGATGAATTCTGTTACGAAGAAAAAAAATGTTTAAATTCTGTATTGAGCATCCAAGTCTTAATGGGATCTTAATGAAGAGTATTCACTTGCTCCAATAAAATTGCCACGGCTAGCATTCTACATCAACGTAATTACACCCATACAGCCGCTGCTAATGCGCTGGGCAAAGGGTTTGAGGAAAACATTCTTTAACAAAAAGAAAGAAAATGAAAAGGGAGATGGAAGAGGGAAGCGACGAAAAATTAAAAGTTATTCAGTGAATTATTTTGTTATTAGTAAACTATTTGTGGGTCATCTTGCTCTTTTTTCGTCATAAATGGTTAAAGAGTAAAATGAATTTTGACGCATTTCTGAACAATGTCTCCTTTTTTGTCCTTTGAATATAGCTCGCCGTTCCCCACACCTGGATCCATGCTCCGCGGCAACTCGAAACTCGAGTGAAGCACAACTCTCAAGTAATCAAGCTGCCTAGCAAAAACATTCGAGTCTCTAGCGGTTCCCACCCGAGTTCCTTAGCAGCTTTGCTATGCTTTCTGTTCACTTGCTGCAGTTTTTGACAAAACATGCTGCTTTCTTTTATATTTTATTCAGTCCACCAACAAATTCAATAAAACGGATAAACAAGTATTGAAAAGGAGTAAAATCCATTAAGATTAAGGTACGGTAAGCCATTTACTTCTCTTACTTCATATGGTTTGGATAAATATTTGATTTTTAAAAGTCATCATGAGAAAGCAATAATTATGTATCCCAAAATAAATTGAGAAAAAATATGGAAACCAACTTTTCCGAATCGACTATTGATCAAATTTCTTTAACGTTCCGGCCACAGCGGTCAATGGCTGTGATTAAATTTGTGTAAATCTAAAATTAGTCAAAGTTATTCGTCAAGGAGCTAGTTTTAGGAAATTTTCCATAGTATTAAGTACTAGTTAGTTGTTTAACCTCAAAACCAAGTCAAGGGGGAGGGGAAAACACAATGAAATGTTTTTGCATCTAAAGGTCGCTTTGGTAAAGAAACGTCAAAACATCGGTAGGACAGCCTATCATATGCAGTGAAAATTTTTTTCTAAGGATTAATATATGGGAAATAACAACTTTGAAAACGTTTAATACTCTCCGAAACTGAAAAACTGGATGAAGGCGAGGAAACCTAAGAGTAATTATAAAGTCCAATGGCTGATTAAGGTAACAGTCATTCAACAACTGTCGTTTAATTAACTGTGAATTTTATGAAATATAAGTTGAGTAGGTTTAGTTGGAGAAACCCTTAGATGGTAGGTAACTAATATGCAACGGCTAAATTTCAAAATAGGTACTAGCAATAAACCACTCAGCGTTGTTTATCTCCATCGTCTCAGGCTCAACCTTGTGGAAGTTCATTTTAACGTAAATGAAAAGGAAAACTTTGTTATATTCCACCAATTTCTCAGCGTTGTTTTGACAATAACCGAAAGCAAGGCAGAGAAACTTTTCTCAGATCACTGTTATTCAATTTTTTTAAAGAAACAGATAAAAATGAGTTATTGTTAGTTAATTACCCAAAAATCTTGTATAATCCAACTACCCACAATTCAATTCGCATGTTTAATGTAAACTTTAATTTTGAAAGAAAAAATTAGAGGCAGCAAAGAATTATTTGTATCAATTAATCAAATACGAAAATCTATTTCAAAGGGTACCGAGGCACTCATGCCAATAAAAACGGATTTTCATCGAAGAGAAGTTCAAATGCTAAAATAGAGAAGGAAATATCAACAAAAAACAAAGACTAATCAGCGATCGAGTGGAAATAATGGGATCCGTTTAGAGCCGGCGAGTGTCGAACATTTGGCATAAAAAAATAACTCAATGCGATTAATTATCAGGGTGCTGACTCAACGTACGCACTTCTATTGGAAGTAATTATATAATGAGACGTCAAAACGTTGGGAAAAAATAAAAAGAAGTAGCATGCTACTATTCTTCGCCGCCGAGCAGATCGACAGGTCGACATTTAAAGCGCAGCAATTAGCGAACTCATCTTCAGCAGAGAAAAAAAATACGTGTATAAAATTATACATGGCAACATACTCTTAAATCCTCTAATGGTAAAAAAATCTTAAATAATTGACTATAATTAGCAAATTCGATACTGATACTCATTCTTTGATAATACTTGGCTATCCTACGAATGAAATCTCCGTCATCTGCAGCAGTCATAAATCCGAAGATTGGTTTGCTACAGCTCTCCCCTCAACTATTCTATCAGCTACGTTTTATTCCTCCATAGGTCTTCATTTTGACATAGGTTCCTCATAATTAAACAGACGTATTCTATCCATAGTCTTTCTCGACAATGTCTCCCATTCATTTCTCCTTCCAATGTCGTTTTCAAGAGTTTGTTGCGTCGGAGTATGTGTCCTATAAGTTGGCCTCTTTTACTTTCCTGAGTTTTAACTACCCCTCCAATTCGTCACAGGACGTGTTTATTCTCTCCGTCCATTTCTTCTACATCATTCTTGGGAAGAACCACATTCCCATCACTTGTAATCTTCTTCATTCTGCTGTAATTGTCCAAGCTTTACTTTCATAAAAGAGCTTTTTCCAAACCAATGTTTTCTAGAGAGCATCCTCACCTCTAAGCTTGTTATTTTGGTTGTCAGTAGACTTTTCTTCTGGCAGAAAGACTTCTACACTGGCGCTAGCGGCTTTGCGTTTTCAGTCCCTTGTGATGCGACTTCCAAGTGTGTACAATTCCAACCACAAATTACAACTAAGAATAAATTTATAAAAAACATAGTGATGACAAAGAATTCCATACATAAGTGGATTTGAAATAAAACTCTTATTAATAAAAAACAGTAAACATTTATCGATATAGGGTTTCTTTCTGTAGTTGAAAACACTTCCAAATGTGAGCATATATGGTAGCGGACAGTTTAATCTTACCTTAACGTAATTATTTTCTTCACACTTTAATTCTAACACAACTGGCGTTAAAAGTAATTGTATCAGCAGAAATAAGAACAGGTTTACGCCCATATCAGTTCCCCAAGCATATTACACAATATTCCTTATGAGAATACAAAAAAAATTATTAAATACCTCGTTTCAATTCCTGCTGAGAAAATTAAAAAGATGTGTGTGTGTTCGAAAACGCATATTTTTACGGATCCCTTGATTAATTTGGACACCTACTTCTTCTTAGTTGGAAATTAAATAGAACATGAAACATAATAAGACATACGTATTAAACGAGTCGATATCTATTCCTTTGTTGGTTGGTTGGCCGGTTGATTGGGGGATGCAATCGACAACTGAGGTCATTTACATAATTGAGAATAATTGGGTAGATTGATAAGGGAAGGATCATTTGGAAAAGGAGGAAGGATGGAGAGAAACCCGGCGTCGGTATTAATATGCTCTTAAGAAAAAGTGCCATGGGACCACGATTTAACATCCCATCCGACGGACCGAGCACTGTTCTTGAAGTGCTCTCTACAGCTCCGACACACTAACCACCTTTTAGGAAATGTTACTTGCCGGCTAAAAACAATGTATTATTTCTCTTCATTTGCTTCTTCCGCGATTCCTCAAATAATCCTTCCCTTTCCTTACCTATCCCTCCATCCCTAAAGGCGAAAATTGCTTCAGTATATTTTTAGTTTTACTGGGTCACCTCCTCAAATAACCAACCGATCCTTTCCCCATGGCACTAGCGATGCCAAGCGATGTTCAAAGACGCTTTGTCAGAATGTAACCCAGATGCCTGAACGCTCTCCCGGATGCAATTCACCACCGCAAATGAAGTAAGCCTCATCATTTCATCAAGACAATATTAGCAACATTTTAATGCTGCGAAACCAAACATTGAGACGGCCTGAATTAAGTTACAGCAATTGACCGTCGGCCTACCGGATAGATGAAGGTAGAGGTATACAGGTGTAAAGGCCTTCACTATGTGAAATTTATGCAATCACGGCAGAGGAGTCTGAGCCAATCCCTGCGTCGCCTTCGCTTCCCAGGTAGTATAGGCACACAAAAATAACAGTTTCCATTGAGTAAAGGTGTTGGGGTGTTTCAGTGCTGGAAGCAACTACTGGATTTGACACTCAAAGAGGACCATACGCAGTATCCCAAGGCAAAAGTACTCAGCCCAAAATTCGCAGTAAGCTAAAAGTAACCTAATATAAATAAATTTCTGTAGCGGTTCAATGAAAACTTACAACTGCTGTGAAAAATTAATTTGACGAATAAAATGAATGTCCTTTACTCTTCCATCCCGAGGCTACCATTCGTTCATTTTGGAGTCATAACTTTTCACGGCGATGTGTGGTGATTCCAAAAATATAATGATTACTTGGCATTAAAAATAAACATTTCATGCAAATAATTATGAATAGAAAATAAACCTGTGAGTTACCATCTCAATATTTTTAATAATTCTCTGTCATTTTTAAAATTCGAATGCAATGGGCGTAAATACCATACCGTAGAATTTATCATAAATTTAATTACTTTGTACGCCAGTGAATGCAGTAGCAAACCTAAAGTAGAGGCTTGTATCTATTAAACTCTGGTTAAAAATTAAATGTCCAAAACTACAATTAAATGTATGCGACCTTAGTGTTTCACACCCAAAAGCCCAGGATATTAAGTTCTTTAAAGAAAAGATATACTAATTAAATTTCGGTTCCGTATGACGTTCCAGTTATTTAAGACTATATACTTTTGGGTGGTTTGATTAAAATAATTTCTGTTACAAGGTTTTCAAATAATTATATTTTTTGCAGTAAATTTCAGGAGGCCAAAGACGATATTTCTTTATTTTATTGCTTTTGGAATCTTTCCCGCCGAATGTTAATTTTGAGCCGTTTTTTCTTCCAAGTTACATATTTTATATTTCCCTTAGTGCATGATTCCAAATAGTTACGCCTTTCGGGAAAAATCTGACCACAAGTTATGATTTCATTTCGCATTTTTTCTCCCAATTAAAATTCAATAAGCATCTTTATGAGGAGTGAATTCACCCGGCACTTTTAAATCATGTAGAAGATTTAACGGCGTATTAAACCCATGAATCAGGAATAAATTCAATGGCCGGGGATTTAAAAAAAAAAACAATTTAAATGGGCCCTAAAATAGTTGAACAATACAAGAGTAGAGCCCACATGCACCGGCAGAGTGATATGTAGTTTGATCTCGTTCTAGTTACCCCATTTCCTTTATATTCATGATCAGCATCATCGATGGAAGTGAGAAAATCTCTAAAATATTTTCTCGTGCTTACCGGCCTTAGAAAAATTAATAATTCACAAAAGTTCCGAAAATCTGAGATAATGTCTAGTACCAACTGAGAGAAAACATAATCACTCCTACACTATTCAGTTTTGATAGCACCATTCACATTCCTTACAGCCACTGGAATCAAAACCGCTCTCCACCGTTGGAGACCAATGTTTCACTTAATTAAACCAAGCAATCAAATGTTTTATCATGGAGTCGAGAATAGATTTATGCATTTATTGCAAACTTCCTCAACGTTTATACTCATTTACGACGATTTCTTTACCACAAGACTTAATAGTTTACTAGACACCCAAGAAAAAGATCTTGCGTTGATATTAGGTCAAATTCGAGGAGCTAAACGGTAGGCGAGGACCTTCTTTCGGTGAAAAAGTATTAGAGCCCTAGTCGGATTATTTGCAACTATCTAGCGATATTCAGCAGATAACTCACACACAATAGTGACAGAGATCGATTAACTTCGAAGATTCCTTCAGTGGTATGGTCCACGGGCAGTAAAACGGTACTAATATGCACAACCAGGACACGAACAGCCAGGATGGAAAAAAACCGGTCCTGGTGTCGTGACAGAAAGTGGTCGTTCAGGAGTGAAATTTGGAAACAAATATGATGGATATATTAAAGCCAAGTAATGAGGGTAACTAATACACCTTATTTCATATGCGTCGTTTGTTAATGATATTATCATGTCGTATTTTGAAGATACGCAGCTCATATAGCATATTCGTGGCAACCAACGACGATTTTTAGTTTCCAGATGGCCGAAAATGTTTAACATTTCCATCTTCGCGATCAGTTCCGTTTAATTTCATGATCCCTCTGAGAATGCAAGCGCATACTTTTGTGTTAATGGTCATGCAAGTATAACTGTTCATTGAAGAAACTGGTGTAGATGAAATCGTATTTTCTAATTATCTTTGTGATGATCAGATTTTAATTTTGCAGCGAAATGGCGCCCATTGATAATGACATATATGACTATTACCTAATGGATTATTAATTTTATGCTTATAACTTTCAAACAATGTACATACTATATTGGTGGTTCTTCGGGTTTCCGACTGGGTCAAACTCATGGGCAGAAATGGAGAGTTTGACCCGGTCAGAAGCCCGAAGAACCACCAATATCGCTACACGCCGGAAAAGCCTTAGATCTTTCATCAATGTACCTACTCCTTAACACTTTCAATGATTCAATGATAAAATCCGATGATTGGTGAAAACGACAATCGATGCCTATCCTTCAAAAAAAATAACTACTGCTTCAGTGAGTTGAGACCCAATATAATTTTACAGTAAATTCAAATGGATTCAAAAGTAGTAATTTTTGGTGCAATGGGAATTGAGTAAAAGATGATAATGTATTCGATATGCTTCACTCGATGCGTAGTGTATACATTAAGCAACTACCAAGGAATAATTAATTATGACTATTCAGGTGGCTTAAAGGCATAACACAGATCGTTCGTTCAGCCATATCACATCTGTTTTCTAGAAAATCTAATAATATGGGAACCACTGAACTGTTGGTGAAGTAATGGAATGTATAGCCTTTTAATAACTGATAAATAAATCATGCAAATTGCAAATACTGATGCGCGAGTTTCTAAAGCATGCCACTTATCAATGAAATAAAGTGAAGGAATACAAATGTAATGGAAGACGGAAATCGGCAAATGTATCACCAGTATCGATCAGTTTGCATAGGCATCTAAGTAAAAACTATTAACCTGATTTTTAGCGAATAAAACTGCCAAATATATATATATATATACACTTCAAATGCTATTTGTCAAAGTCTTTCTCATTAATTCACATGGAATCATCATTTATTTTGTGCACCACTCAAAACATAGATGAAAGGAAAAATAAATTCTTTATATTCGCAATCGTAGCGGTAAATTCATTGAATAGTTCATTCGAGACCTAACATTATCCTGTCCAAGATTGCACAAGTAAGAACGATATCACACGAACACTAACCACTGGAAGATACTTTGATGACGACCACTGAAAAGGAAAGACGTGACTAAGGTTTCAATGCAAGAGTTGTAATTTCATCAAAACACCTATAACCCAAATTAATGACTATGGTAAAGTAATAAAATTGCACTCAGGTTTCAAGTTGCGTTATTTCGTGGGAAAAAATTTTAAACGACCATTTATGACGACCACCAAACTAGTCAGCCGTGGTAACACTGAAGAAATTAGAAGTATGATGAAAATATACAATAAATATGTATATTAGAAAAGAAGGACGTTTAGGATCAAGTAAAGCATTGGCAAAGATATATTGTGGCCGTAGAAAGCAAAGAAGGAGCAATAGCGGTATGTATATAATAAATAAACATGAATAACTTCGCAATGTGCAACGACTTCTACAGGTCACCCGACTGGTAAAGCGTTGAAACCGGTCGGGTAACAAATATAAGTCGTGGAATATAACAAAGTTATTTATTTATTATGACTTCATTCTACTATTGGTAGCGGTATAGCACCTAGGAAGGAAAGAGGGTGGAATGAGTGAAGTGCTTTATGCGATTGGAAATTTCTGCGTTTTGATCCGGAAAATGCACGAGTGAAATCAACCAGAATAGAAAAGGTAGTCTGACTGAAAACGGGCATAAACCTTCAAGAATTATGCCCTAGGACTTAGGCATGGACGGTACTCAAAAAAGTACCGGTAATTTTTATGAGTATTAAATAGCAATAATACTGCTCCCCCGGTAGTATCGACGAAAAAATACCGGTGTACCGGTACTTATGTAATTGATTAAATATTTTTATTAATTACAATATACGTTTCACCCTAATTTTTCGGTATTTCGGCAAATTAGAATATTAGTCCAAAAATATACACAGAAATTTCCATCTATCGGTATTTTTAATGAACATTCATCGGGAATACATATCGGCTTTTCAGTATTTGACGCTGTATGTTTGCGCTCGTCGCTTTTTGTTAGAATGATTTACAATCATATGAAGAATAATCGGTATTGTTTTAATGTTGTTTTTAGGTAAAATCCCCTGTCAATCCTTGCGGTCGCACTAATGTTTAACGTACAGGAATAAATATTTGCATTTATACGGTTCACAATCATAGATTTTCTGGTGTTTGGCAGGTGTCAAAAATTTATTCTTACATATTATATCAATAATGATAACAAACATATCTCAACTTCACAGGAATGTAAATATTAAAAAAGACAATACAAGAACATTTGAAAATTAGTGTAGATTACAATTTGAAGTGAAGCACTTATGATTACAGAACTTGAGGGACTTGTACTTTAGGACGTTAAGAACTTTATTTGGGTGGTGACTCGCAATTCGTATCGTATTTCGTTCTCATCTCTTACCTATGGATACTTAACTAATACATATTTGCAAACATGTGAACAGTTTGCGGCGCGTATCCAAGAACAACAAACGCTGTCTAAATACCGGTATTTTTAGTACCGGTACCGTCGCGTCGGTGGTACCAATTTAAATACTGGTCGGTACTAACGGATTAGAAAAAAATAGTATCGGTACTACCGAATACCGGTATTTTTTGCCCATCCCTCCTAGGACCTATTCCTGCACCCATTTTCCTCTAGGTCTTCCTACATCCCTCTTCCCCACTGGTTTGTAGTTCATTGCTATCACCTGGAGCTTATTTCTCGCCATTTTATTTAATTGCTCACCCCATAATTTGTTTCTTTTTAATTTTCCAAGCAATAGTTCAAACCCCAAAATTTTTTTCTTATACCTGTATTTTCCTTTCTGCTTTACTGATATAACCCAGAGTGCTCCTCATGAACTTCATCTCTGCTGCATGGACATTTTTCAAAACGTACATTACAAGTCTATCAATAGAAACGTAATCTATGAGTGATTCTAAGACATTTAAAGCATGGATAATTTGAATAAGAAGTGGGATGGTTTTGGCAAGTGATTCTGGAAATAGAAGGGATGAAATGGTTAAATTGGTTAATAAAATAAGCCGTGTTGAGGAGGAATGGAGAGAAATGATGTACACATAAACGATGTAAAGAGGAATAATTATGATGGGAGCATAATCATTAAAGAAATATTTACCGCAGATATATCAGTAATGTATAGAAGGAGCATAAGGGGCGGGATACAATATTAAAGAGGATGAAGACGCAGAAAACAGAAGGGCATATCAGATATGAAAAGAAAATGAATTCGAGATTTTGAAGAAAGAAGAATTCGAAAATTTAATGAAATACGAATGAAGGAGACAGAGGGATACCATTAACTTCGAATAAACATAAAGTAATAAATTTTATAACAATATGTTGGTAATTCTAACAACAATTTTGATGAAAATGTTTATGAAGTAGAGCGATCAGAATACAACAGCACGAAAATTCAACTGTCACCTACGTGTATAAGAAGAGATTTGAAAGGAGTAATAATGCATGATTCAACAGCAATAAAAGAGGATTCCTGCATTTTCCGGGTGTTCACCACGCCGCGTCAGTTGTTTCTACTGGAAATAGTTTTACCCTTGTCGAAATCTTCGACCTGAAGACGCCCAATAAGAATGGCGAAGTGAGAAAACTTGGCCACCACGTCTACAGCTCAACCGCGAGAGGCCCTTCCTAAGACCACTGTGCAACCTTAGGGGTCACCTCTGAAAAAAGTGTACCTTCAGGGTTGAATACAGAATACTTTTAACTAAAATCCCTCCGTAGGGCATGTGCCGTCAGTAGGGACGCCGCGCCGATAGTCATCCTACGTTAGGAAACTGGGGAGCAGAGTTTACGTTCGGAGAGCATTGGGTAAAGTGAACAATTTTCCCCACATCCCGACCATAAACAAATGAACGAGCCGCCACAAGGGCGTTTGGGTGGAGGAGTTACGTCATCCAATCACGCCAGTCCAAAAAATGATGGGTACCTACAGGAAAGAGGTATCGATGAAGGAAAACGATGAATATTGAAACACTCGTGTTAGGTGAGATTAGTTTCTTCAGATCTGTTTTTGTTTTAGTCATAAATAGTGCGCGGAAGGAGGCATTCTAGAGCTTATCTTTTCAACAGCGTATCTCCTGTTTTATCCTCTCTAGTTAAATATTTTCTCAGTATGAAAGCCGAAATTGATACGCTCTCGCCCACTAACCGACAATCAGGTGTAATTTACAAAACTTGAACACTCAAGTAACAACAAGTCAACGAAAAGGCTAACTCATTTTGCGGCTAACGTTCCTTGAACATTATAAAACTGGGTATTCATGCTTGGCCTAAAGTAAGAGGGTAAAAAAATATCCTCAGAGTCGAAATGACACTCGTGAGAGCGTAACTTTCGAGTCTATAGCGGCTCCAGTCATACTTATATTCAAACTTGCTGGTCGCTACAAGCAGTTTAGCTCTTGTAGTAAATGTTTTCATGATGGGTCCCTAATTCTTGTGATGTAATCAAGATGTGGCCAAAATGGAAGGAGGTTTCGTTGCTCTTTCACTGAATGCATTGCAACGATTGAAAACACTTAAGCTAACTCTCTTTCGTGAAACATAAATAGGCCACGGCCACACAAACGTACCCTTGTTTAGGTCCTGATTCAACCACTCACTCCATTTCCCACTCAAACCCTCAATGTTAAGCTTCATTAGAAGGTACTGTAGGTGTCTTCGCTTAGTGGAATCATGACATTTCATTTTTTTAAACAAGCACTCGTTAATACGTTACGTTTAATGCTTCACATTCCGACTTGTTAGGAGTTTAGGAAATCTGCATAAGTAGCGGTAATTACAGAGTACGCATATGTAAGGATCAAATGCTAAGGGAAGAAAGGATTGTTTGGTTTTTTTGTAGATTTTATGGAAACTAAGTGGGTGTTTGCATGAACCAATCATAAAATATTGTAGAGAAAATTCCTTAAAACCGAAGTATTTTTTGTCTTTACTCTCATCCTCATCACATAACCTTTCCCATTTCCCCACATAAGGATAAGGTCTAAGTTCAGCTGATTTCCAACTTTTTCTGTGTCAAAAAAGTTGTTTGCGACAGCAGATGTAACCAAAAATATATGAATGAATAAAAGCACCAAAATAACAACCTTGTCACGTCTAAATTGATATGAACAATACTGGGGTCCAAAGTAGATGTCGCAGTAGCAGTAATAAATCCAGCCAATCTAATAATATTACTAACATCTTCAAGACAATAAAAACCCGAAAATTCTCAAATTTTTTACCAACCGATTAAAACAATAAACTATTTTGAAATTATCATAACTTACTCGAAGTTTCTTCCTCTATATTACTCAAAATTTAAAGAACGCACCATTAATATCAAATTAATTTACCTGAATGAAAATTGGCCTATAGTTAACATTGGACATAACATCAAGTGAGCACCATTCCAAAAGAAAAAACACGGTGGCATTCCACCAATCTTCTCCAGTCATCTAATGGCAACAACATTGACGATAATCATTACGACGGAGTAAGACATGCCATACCATTTACAATTTTTTCAAGGCAGTTATTACTGTTTTTCTAACTTTTCTTCCTAAGCCTGTGCATATATTAGCCTTCATTGAGCCTGTAAAATTTGAAAAATAATCGTCAAAGCAGAATGAAACTCGTTAAACAGCGTATAGTTAACATACAATTAAAATAAGACTGTTTTAACACAAAAACACCTACAGGAAAAGACAATATTTTTCTCCATAGAAAATTTGAGGATTCGTTTAAGTATTGACAATAAAATTGGTATCCGTCACATCCAGCAAGTCGCTCATGAAACCATCAAATTTATAAAAAAGGACTAGAAAAATAAATTTTGGACAAAGACGATAGAACAGAGCGAATTTATGAAGACAACAACAATAAAGAACGAGGTATCACTAAAACTTCACAAAAACAGTGGAATAATAAACAATTGATTGAATATCCCTAGACGACATTGATTATCCACTTCAAGGTCTCAATTTTAAAAGGAATACTATATGGGATAAGATCAAGGAATTTCTAAATTGGGGTGAGGGAAAAAGTGCAACATACAAGGGAAAATGTTAGCTAAGTCATTTGGCAGAAAACCAGTGTAGAGGAACACTTGGGCAAAACCAAAAATACACAAACCAGAACGCGTGATTATATTTGTAATAAATAAGGTCTTGAATGATATCAAGCGACCATAAATAAATGGTTTGCATTTAGAGTGAATAAATGTTCATGTTTAACATTCATAATGCCTTAAAATCAATAATGCCATATTTTTTCGTCCAGTGGAATAGAACCTCTGTGGTTCGCTTATAAGATCCTATACACGAATGACACTTCAACTGAAAGTTCATACCTGAAGATTTAAACACAAAAAGTGACGCAAAAATTATCACCACATATTCGTCGCTGTAATAAATGCGACGATTAATTCGCTGTAGTTCGATATTAACTTTTCAGTGAATCAGTTCTTTCCTTCATAATCCCTTGCTTTAGCTTCCGCCATGAATTATTTTTAACTTACGTCAATTTCATTTTTATTAAAGGTCTTTTCATCGATTTTTAGTGGAATTCTTTCATATAAAAACAAAATTCTACTTAATGTAACTATTGCCATTAACAAAAAATATTGCGAATAAAGGCACAGCATCAAGTTACATTCCGAGTAACGTTGAAAATATACCATATTAAAATGAATTTTTAGCGCTTCTACTAAAGATTAAATGACCACTGAGTCGTTTTTAGACTTCCCTCCTCCGTTAATTAAAACCATAAATGAAGTAATGCTTCAAAAGATTTTTTCATTATAAAAGCAAGAAAAAAACCACGTAAATTCGTCTTTTTGTATAAAATAAAACTATTGAAATAAGTTCCACTGGGATGTCTCATTTGTTAACCATTCTATGCCCAAACGTACTACTTCACCCAAAAATAAACTATCATTTTTGCAGCACTAACGTTTATCCGGTATTTTCCAAACTTATCTAAATCAATTCAATATCTTAGCCTTAAATATCTTTTTCCTCCTCCTTACCTGACCTAACTTCCAAACCGTTCGGGGTTAGCAGGGTCATAGTCTTCCTTTGTCTCCTCTTAGAGTTGACCCTTCTCGTACCCTTTTTTCCTTTCCAAACCTTCCTGAACAGACAGGCCGAACCCTTGTCATCTTATGAACACTCGGTAAGGATAACCCCCGACGGTTTACTTCCTTTCCCCGACCCTTCTTTTTTTCCCTTCCTATCTTTAACCCTCTCGTCTCATGACCCAACATGAGGAAGGGAACACAGACAGTTTCACGACCCAGAATATATTAACCAAGAAATCCATGTACCGCAGGAGGATTCAGTGTTCGCAGTCCGTTGTTAAAAACGAGCAATTCTCCATACAGAAGATGCATACCTAATTCTGCTCTTTCAACGCTTCAAAGAGCGAACCAAGTTAATAGAACATAACTTGCAGGTCTATGTACCTGTAAATATACATTAATGTTGAACAGCTAAGCTGTGATAAGCATTTTTGCACTAATCGATCGTTGACCGCTGGCGTGCTCTCCAATGATAATACCGTTTTACTTCGAAAACAATGGCAGCTTTCCATTTTCTCTATTAGGCTGCTAACCTCGCAACACAACAGTGAACTTGCTTTCCGTTAGTTTCAGACCTTGTGGACCTCAAAACAGATTGGGAGCAGAGTTGTTAAAATAAAAGAACGTCGATAATCGCGTCCTGAATTTCTTGTTTTTGTGTTGATTTCCAGTATAGGCGTCAAACATGAATAATGCTAAGTTTTTAATTACTCCGTAGTAAACAGCTAACGTTTCGAAGCACGCATATTCAAAGAATTTGACAACTACACACAAAACATTCAGCCATGACTGCTGTGTACCTACAGAGTGCTACCTCTTGGAAGGTAACCAAACTTTTCGCCACCGCATATCGTCTCATTCAATGATGTTCATGTGTGCTAAAGTACGTTGAGGTGTTCCGATCTGCGCTTAACTTCAATACGTTGAATAAAAAGCTCAAAGAATCACATATCCATTTACCCTGTGAAATTATTTTGATACACAACCTAATGCTATCATATCTCACTGGAATACACTATTTCTTGTCAACTATGTTTTTCACCTAACCAGCAGATGGAATTGTCTGTTGTTATATACAGGCATGTTAACTTGAGTACTTATCTACTTTATGCACAATGTTTTTTGTACTAATCGTTTGTGGTCATTATTCTTACATGTTTTCCTGGTATAGCGACTTGATATAAGCATACCAAGTAACGATTCTCTTATTATGTTATTTTTTCCTTTTATTTGTTTAACTTTTCTTGTATATAAAAGATGAAATTTATTCTCATTTCATTATAAAAATGTTCATTCTAAAGTAGTATGCCAAGTTTATGTATGCAGAATATCTAAAAGGCCAGTTGGTCTGCGACGATAAAAGTTTTATTATTATTATTTATTATTTCATGCTGAGCTGCTGACTTATGTTTTTCATACAATTATAGCAAAATATACTTCATTGGAAACGTCCCATGTATCACTCGATACGAAACTGAAGGCTCAGGTTTGATTCAAAGTCCTTTTTAGCCTTTTTTTGTTTAGAATCGCGCCATCCTTGTATCTTCCCACCTACCTCGTGTTCGTCCCTTTGCATACCTCACCCATCCTTTTCCCCATCCTCATATTTGCATGTTACACATTTGAAATTATAAAAATATTACCGCGGTATCTATTGGCAGAGTTTCCCTCAGTATAATATTAGGTTTCCAGTCTATCACAGAACATTCTATGATAGCAAGGATGAGAAAGAAAAAAAATTTTCAGAGAAGCGTGACCGAACCCGCGTTGGGAGCACCCAGGAGTGAACATAGAGTGCTTACGTCAACTGATAGTAACCGAATAGTCATGGGTGAACAAAGACACTGAGTCCAACGTGTAAGACTGCTCATGAAAATCGGCTCATAATTAAAGTGGGAGTGGTTACAGCCTTAAGGCCGTTTTACACGGGGCACGTTATTGCGCAGGTTAGAGCTGCATTAATTTCTAATATGGCGGGCAATTGCGCGAATGCATGAACGAAATTAGAACAGGGGCTATTTTGCCATCTCGCATCCATGCATTCTCGCATGCGTTCTCGCAATTCACCGCTTTACACGACGCAATTTTGACTGCGCCTTCGGACATACGTCAGATTGCGCAATGACGTGCCCCGTGTAAAACGGCCTTTAGAGTCAAAGCTGCACACATTTCTCCTTGATGTAGACTTCTCCTTCAGCCGGTTGCGGCCCAAAACCGAGACGACCGCCTCAGCGTCTCAAGACTTTTTTCATCTCCATCCGCTGTAATAACGTGCGTCAGAGTAATGACACCACTCGCATATATTACCAATCCGTCGAATTGCGAACTTCAATAAACATATGAAAACCTGTAATTTCAACAATGACTGAAACAAAATTACAAAAACTTTCATTTATTTCTCCCCAATTCTATTGTAAACTCCGCCTCTCCCCAAAAGGCTGTACTGAAACAAATCTGGGCTTTAAGACGTAGAATAATTCATAAAATAACGCAACTCTCAGCTGAAATACGATTACTGAATTCGCTAACTCCATCAAAAAACTTTCAAATGAGTAGGCAAAGCAATGAGCGGCAGTCGGTCTTTCGGCGGAAACATGAGAAGTGTTCGCTTCAATGAAGCACCGAATTCCTTCTTTAGCCCTTTGTTCATATTATTCGCTTTAAGAATGCACGAAATAAGCAGTTGGTCGTTCATCACAAAATTTCAGAAGAATGGCATCGCCAAGGAAGCATGAAAAGTATAGGTACTAAACGCAGCTTAGTGCGATTTGTTCTGCTTTTCTTTTAGATTATCTAATACTCAAGTAGTATAAGTATCTATATTTAAGTAAACACTACGAAAGAAAAACCGCAGAATATCGAATTCTTTGGGGCGGAATATTCATTATTTCAATATGATAACGTAAACTTTTGCCATATATTTCTCCTGATTTGACCTCAGAAAAATACCTCCTCTTCTCTAAACTCCTTCTTTTCTATTCTCATCGGCGAAGCAGTCATTTACATATTTTCAAAATTTTTAATCGGATGGAATGTAAGGTAAAAGTACTGCTCCAGTCATGATAGACGCCAGCAGCATATTAGAATGTTAGACCCCACGATTAGGGAAACCGAAGATACAAATGTATGTCACCCATCGGAAAAAGGTTTGCCTAAACGACGAAGTGATACTCGATTGAAGATTCTCCTCAGAATAATGCCTTCAAATCAATAATCCTTATGATTCATTACATTATAAATTATATTAACATTATATTTCATCATTCTATACACATGAGAATATTTTTACTTATGTTTAGCAATTCTTGGAGTGAAATAAGGGCTTTATCACTTAATGAATGAAATTACAAATGAAAGACTTTTCTTAATTAACCGTGATGCTTAAATTATTATATGCTTTGCAGTACAGTACTAGTACAGTACTGAGATGCCAAAGCAGGCTGAAGAGGGGTGAGTATTGAGTAAGCATAGAAAATTCGGAAGACATTAAGGGAGCAGAATTAAAAAATAGCTTGGGGAAAATAGCCAAATAATGCCTGCAAAATTAAATAAGACCAAGCTAAGGAGTAAATTCAGTTAGGGTCTGTCCAAAGACTGGTGGAACACCAAATGAGCGAAACTATTTTCAATCACCGGAATACGGAAAACAATAACGGGGCTAAAGATAGGTATTAGCCGATAATGTACAGAGTATTTTCCCAAAATTAGAGCACGTTTCAATATCACAAAAGTGAATCATCGAATCTCTAGAAGTTATTATTTCATAATACTATGAAAAAAAGAACGGAAAACATGAGATCTTGGGAATGGAAGCCAGGATAAGACACATGCACAGATATGTTACTTAATACTTCGAATATCACTGCATTCAAAATTCTTCTCCACTGCCATCTTCGATGATAAATCATATAAATGACCGAAATAAGGTACTCCTATAAAGGACAATAGGTATTAAATACTAATTACAATATTCCATCAACCGTTAACTGACGTAATTTAGGAATTGGTACATACAAATAGAAACAGAACAGAACATCATTGCGAAGACCCCAATTTGCACTCAATTTTGGTGTAAATATTTTAGTATGAATAATGATCATCAAGTTTAGTTACAATTAAGAATGATTTAAAGACAAAACCAACAAAGCAATTATAACAGATGAAAAAATTATACCAGAAAAGTCTATTACCTACATAATTTCTACATTTTTCATCACCGGAAGCAAAATATATAAAAGTAAATAAAATTAATGTGTTTCTCAACATTTGATTAAGTAAAATCGCTAAAAAGCTCAAATTGCCGTAGCTGTTTGGCCACAATCCTCAAATTAAAATGCTGCTACTGTAATTTCCCATGTTTTACCTGTTAACTACCTTCAGATTATCAAAAAATAAATAATAATAATACTGCTACAGGAAATTTAAATCATCATTACAAAGAAATAAAATTAATAAGGAGAGACAAATAAAAAGTTAAATAGGATTTCTCCGCCTTTCCCAGTTATTTCTGTGGGGCCTGATAACTACCACAAACATTAGGCGAGTAATGAGCTTCAAATCACGTTCTGGATAACTAATTTTTCAGGATTAAAAATAAGGTCTCACAATTTCCTCAAAACAATCAGTTTATGAACTCATTTTCATTTTTATTCTAAGTTCCTCGACAAAATTTGAACCCAAGTTTGGAAGATCGCATATTTTCCGTTTCCCATTCCTCTTCATCCAGTTTTCTTGCCTATTTTTTTCTGTAGTTGCTTCAATTTACATGTAATGATCTATAACGCACGGCTATTGAAGTCCAATAGAAGAACCACCAAAGAAGAAAAGCACCAACATCAAGCAGCTCACTGGCCACGACCCTTGCTGCTTTCATTTCCCCGAAGCATGAGATTCAGAGCCGTTGTAGGAGAATCCGTTACCAATCCTTTCTTTATCCATAATAATCTTCGAATTGGGAATTGATATTTTTCAAACACATTTTTTCAGTGACCATGTCGTTTTCAAATGATGGGTTGAAAGTTAAGTACATCGAACGCATGACAAAATTTATATATCGGACAATGAGTAAAAGCTATAATACACACCACCCATGGGATAGGTCAATCGGAATGCCTTTGTTAATCCCAAAATTGCGTTATCTTTTTCCACTCCTCCATCGAAATCGCTGTTTGTTTAGACTTCCACGTGTGGCTACAAAATCCGAGTAACTCACAGGTACCGCTTTCATGATCTGGACTTTCTTCAAGCGATATTTTTCGTCACTAACTGATATTGTAAATATAAATATATCCATGGCCAAGCATCAATCTATATGAAGCGCAGTTTTGGCCCTATTCAGATCAAATGGAAAGAATATATTTTTCGTCGCCCAATGTGAAGATGAGGGCCTAAATAGATGAACGCCTTTTTATTGCATAAAAAGGTATTTTTCTTATTAAAAATAAGTAATGTGAATAGAATACAATGAAATAAATGAATTCACAACTGAATGAAGGAAGGTTGGATTACCGACTACTGAAACCTTCATTTAAAATCCTTAAACCCCTTCAAGAGCTTAGCCATTTCACCAAAACTGAGAATTCTGCAATCAAGCACTAAAATCTATTTTGAATTGCAGCAAGTTCTATAAAGTCACGCCGGAAACCACAAACTAAATTCAATGTCCTCAAGGAGGTGAATTGAATATGAACATGACGTAGACCACTATCTCATCTTCACTCATGATTAAGGCATTTTTTTAAACCTTGAGAAGTACCAAATATCATTCAAGACATGAGGCAAGTGCCGACGGGAGGAAGGGGGTCCTCGAAAGCGGGGTGCCCCCTCCCTCAATCCCTTAAGCCCCCCCCCCCCCTATCTCCGGCCCCTAAACCGGTTTGGCCTCATCGGGTACTCCCCAGGATCGATTTACTCAGGGCCTTCTGGCAAGAGGTCTACCTCACACCGACCGTCGGCTAGGCCCTTTATTTTTTACTGCTCTTCCTTGGGCCTATTTCTTTATTCTAGTCACCTTAGGCAGTAACCACCGTGGCGGCATCAATCTTTCGGTTCAGTCCCATTTTCTGAATGGGCCCAAAAGCATTACTGAAGCTGAGATGTTACCCGCACCGTCACAGACTCCATACCAAATGCTCGACTGCACAGATATATCACGAAGACAGATATATCAGACTTACCAAGAGAGCACGAAGCATATTTTTCTATCCACCCCTGGCGTCGAAATGTTGTACCCGAACTATTCAGGCCCACAGGAGGCTGGTATATCTAAGTATTACGGAGATGAATGAAGGTGGTATCCATTTCTTCACAGATTCTCACGCATATACTTCAGTCGATAGTAAATTCTATTCTATTCATGATAAGAGAAGGCGAAAAATAATAATCAAGGCGAAAAATAATAATAAAGGCTATAAAACATATAAGGATGGACGGCGTCGATATTCTGTTTGGATACCAATAATCCATCTTCTTAGCCCATCTTTGTACCTTCTCCCGTTTTAGACTTATTCCTGAAAAAAGCAAGTATTGACTTTTGTGTGTCTGTAAGTAGATAACGTATGACATGTCCTATACGTGTAAAAATAACGTCCTGTGATCAATGAAACTTATTATTTATTATTATACTTATTAAAAGACTAATAGTTTTACTTAACAACATTGAAAACAAGAATTCAATAGGGCAAACGAATTTAATTTTTATTTTCTCTAAAACTAATTAGGATGCGAATTTGTCAATTTTTCCGTCAGAAAATAATGTACCAATTATTTGAAGGTTCAAGATAAATTTTTCCTTAAGATTTAACAATAAACGCACTTATATTATTATGCATTGAGCTATGTGCCCCCCGGTCAGCCATGGCGGCTCGACCCACGAATCGCATTCGCTTCGCTCGCTCAGCCGCCTCTCAAGGAAATTACATTTTAGTAGCATAATTAGAATTATCAGAATTTTGTATTTTTATGCCAGTATCGGCATCTTGACAGTTTTACGTACAACTCTTTATGACTAATCAAAGGTCCTTCGATGTATATGCCTATATAAATAAAGTCTGCATGAGATAAAATTTTTGTATAGATTGATTATATTTTGGCGTTTCCCCATACATCTTTCAAAAATGGCGATGAGGACGTTTTCCAAAATAGAGCTGAATTTCAGGAAATTCTGGAATAATTTGAAGAAGTTTTCGCAATTTCGGATTGAAAGAAAAATTCTATTGCAAATATAAAATATTTCATTTGATTTTATTTCATATAACAAGTTTCTCGAGTTCAAACTACCATTGTGTATAATGTTTCTTCGTAAAAGAATAAAAGCCCGCATTACATAAAAATAAAACACACGCATTACTTATAAAAATAGATCCGATCTGGAGTCTAATCTGAGACTTTAGGCTACGGGCTACAACTACATACTCTATAAATACCAGCCTATTATCTGCGAAATGGCAACATGTAATAATAAGCAGAGTTTGAAAGTTGTTCAGCTTCTGCGGTTGTTGAAAAAAATGTGAGCGCTGCATGAAAACTTGGCAGATTTAGGCTCATCTTTTTACATAATGTGGAAGGATGGATTCATCCCATTTAGAATTAACATCCCACATCAGCTGTCCAAAATACTTTACTTTCAATCTTATAAACAAATATAACAGAATCCCAGATGCGCTCGAAATAAACAAATCATTCGATACGCGCACTTATTTGAATACCATATGAAGTATATCCGTCAATGAAGTTTATTTTCTAAGCCATATTAGGCGAGCAGTTCTCATGGGCTCCAATATTGTGTGCGTAAAGTCTCAAAGAACTCCGCAAAGGGCCATGATAACAATGAAGTAAATTCTGAAATCCAATGATTTTTTACAATCTGAAAGGACTTCTAAAAGTTGTCCTAATCATAGGAGTATCATTTCTTCATGAAATCCCTACATTAGTACATTCAGTATGCAAAGTTGTACCACGCTTCCTCAAAAAATAATTTACAACAATATAAAAGTGAATTATTTTCGCTGTGGAGAAATACGAATTGCTTTGGTTACTCGTTAACCTTAAGAATATGATGTATTGGTCCTATCGTGGAAGGAGAGGGAAATTAGTACTAAAGTTTGCAATGGAATTAATTTACGAAAGCACAAAAAGCACGATTTCCGCCGAAGAATGCAGAGGTCCATGAAAAACTTACATGGAAGGACTCGAGATGGTTGCAAACCTGAAATTGTAGCAACAAGACCCATCTGAGAATACTCAGCACGAAAATTTGCTAACACCAAAGGTTTCTCGATTACATTTACCTTTAAAAGCGATGCTGAGACCCTAGTAAATTTTCCACTAATAACACAACGAAGACATCAGTGAAACAAGAAAGAAAGACAGCAGAATAAAAAGATTGGATGGTTCGTCTTCCCCTCGCACCGTTTACAACAAAAACAAAAAAAGAAATAATTCCCAAGAAAAAAATACCCCTTTACCGTATTTTCTTCTCTTCTCTTAATAAGGGAGTGTGACTGAAAATCCCGGAGGCAATTTCAGGGTTTTATTCATTGATATAAAACTAAATAAACGGTCAGCCAAAAAGCAGATAAGCATTAAAAAAATCTCCCTGTACAGATTCGATTTGGGCCAAAAATGATGCAAATGTACTTATAATTTAAACATAGACGAAGTAACTTCATTTCGATCATTATTTTTATCGTCGGATGAAGTCAGTACTAATTTTTTAAACAAATATTGGCGTAAAGAGCTGCTTTTGTGTTTGCTTCAATCGAGCAAGTATATGATAGCTGAAGAGCATCCACTAGATCTCCAATAAACTAATTTTAGCAAAAAAGTTAATGAAAGGATAAGAACAAGTATAATAGTTATTATTGAAAATTCTGACATATGTATGTTGTCACCTAGCATTACTTACCTACTTGTTTTTAGCATTTAATCAAGAAAGAGTCACTGCATCAACAAGTATGTAGGTACTTGCAGCATCCTAGACGAAAAATATTTTAAACATCCCATACTTCATTATGTAGTAGACCTCTCTGAAAGACTCGTTAATTACCGCAACTAAGACAGTGAGGTACTGATTACTGTACTGTAATTACTGTTACTGATTTGAAATGTATAACACTGACGGAATATTAATCGAAAATTCTTTCTTGAATACCTAATATTCGATTATTCTACACAAACAAAAGAACAAGGGAATTATGGTAACATAATAGCTGGAAAATTATTTTTTTTAAAGCCAACTCGTGTTAAGTTTATCTACGCTCAAACCAGATCATTCAATCGAGACACACCTTGAGGCTGCCGACACTTAACAGGTATTTTACTACACTCCATATGGTAAAGTTTTCGCACGTTGGAATAAAACGAAACGGAGTTACAAACCTAACCTGGCCGCCCGCGGAATGTCTGTAGAAGTTAAATATCATTTAAAACGTCACACATTATTTAAAAATAAAATATGTAAATAGTGTCATTTTTGAACCGTAAATGAGAATCATTTTCACGTTCACTTGTTTCACAGGCTAGATGATTTCAACGCCGACAAGAAATTACGCCTAATTCGCCAAACTAGACTAGGATTCGAACCGTGATCATCCCATTTCAGGTCAGGTGAATTAGCCAGATACATTAACAAGCCATCTTATTCAATGCGAGTTTCCGCAGGGGTTCATGCTAATAAAGATATTATCGTCAAATGTTTCTGGTATTATAACTTGCACCCGTGCGCATGACTGTGAATGCCTAATTTGTACATGTACATTGCGAAATTAATTACTTCCAACAAGATGCTTAAAAATCGGAATATTCTTTAAAAAATAAACAAGAGTGTAATAAAGATTAGACTACCTCCGCAGGAATTCGCCGCTAACATTTTGTACCCAGAAAAGAAATATTCATCTCTAACAGCAAACGAAATTCAAATGCGCTACATTAAAAACTCCAGCGACTGAATTAAATGCGTCACACAACTATCACAGGAGTACAGAAAGAGGAGTCACTGGGTACTCGAAAGTCATATATACGACTAAAGATCCCTAATTGAAATCGTAGTGTTTTTTAAGCATTAGGACTAACATCCTAATCACCATTTCCATTCCTTATCATTTCTTTACCCCTTTATCTTTTAAAACTCCCTGCCTTTTCTCTTTTTCCCTATTTACTGTCGACCTAACACAATATCACCACGCTCTCGAGACTGAATACAGGGTTAACGTCCATTTTAACTAGCTGAATAAGTATGTAGTTGTGGCTGTATTATAAGTTTATGGGTTTAAGTTCAAAATATTTTCATAGCTGATTTCATACGCAAGTTTAAATTTATATCACTACCATTTGAATTTAAATTATGAGAAATTACTTCGAGGGAGATGAGTGTAGTCGATTCATATTAATTCGTAACTTTCGAACAAATAACTGTTGAATTAGTTATATATCGTTGGTTGTCGCCAAACGTAGCACCTATTTCTTATTCGGAGACCAATTTAAACTTTTTTCTAAGAAACATACAAATTTAGAAGGATACAAGTCGTCATAGAGGTAAATAAATTCTCTTATCTTCTACCTTCACCCCTGGGCTTCAAAAAAACCGCTAAATATCTCGTATAGAAAAAGTTAAAAGAGCGCTCTGTAGAGGCAGCACATACAAGGTGTTTTTTCTCCCCTCTTTCCGCGGAACTATCTTGCCTCTCCAGGAAGTCTCAACTTTCCCCAGTAGATGGCGGGAGCGATCAAGCGAGTGCGCCGCTCGGCGAGGGAAGGCGGGCAAGTTTTCTTCGCCCCAAGAGAAAAAGGACACTCGGGGGTTGGGATCGGAAGACTTGTGGCGAGGCGGGAAGACCAGAACCTTGACCTTTGCAAGTCCTCGGCAAGAAATTAAGAGTGCAAGAATACCCCATACGAGGTTGGTTTCCGTTCCAAAACAGGAAAATCCCATTATTCTACTGGCGAGGGTCGAGGGGAAAATTTTTCTTTCTTATTTTTGACGGTGTTCTTCGTTAAATGATGAATCTAAAATACAATCTTGGCGCGACGCTCGCAATAATACTAACTGAACATAGCTAAAATGCAGTCATTCTATTTCGCATCCATTTATTTACCCCCAAATCCTATACCACAAAATGTTCCTCAAATCTGTCGGATAAATAATATTACCTACTTGAGGAGAAGCAGATGCTACCAATACCATGTTCAATACAATACGTTAGTTGCATTTTAGTATACTACATAAAACTACTGAAGAAAAGTCAGCTCCGGGAGAAATAAAGGAAATTATTACGATTATAATCACAAAATAGCAAGATCCACAAGAGGGTGGAGGTTCACTCTCCGAGGGTAGATTGCATTCATTTAATCATTACCATGGGAATTATACGCTGTGGCGTGAAAATGACGACGCAAAATGAAAGAGATGTAATAAATGCTCGGCAATGTCTCATTCGTAAACCTGATGAGTGACTTTCTTCTTTAACGTCCTATTGGACGCGGTTGCTCCACCTTCATTGCATTCTGCAACTGAAATTTACGACGTGGCCACAGGGTTGGAAAAGCGATAGAAAACATCGTCACTGTACGACATGGAACGCACAAGGGCGTCTGGTGGGACGACGAGTCGTCGTTTCCTTGGAACAGGATTTGACTCCTCAAGTTATTTTACAACCGATCTTAGGAGGAAGACATCGTAGCGGCTTGGGGGCAGGAGGGATTTTAAATGCTTCCGATCACACCCTCGAGATATTACATTGGCGGTGGTCAATGGCTTGCTGCCACACGGAGGTACTCAGAAATGTAGCGGTTGGCACTGTAAAAAATTTAGGACTATAGTAAAAATGGGTACTGCTTAAATCCTGGCTTTATATTGAACACTACATGTTTTTATTCCACTCGATGCAGGTTTATAGTCCCAACCGTAAATATAGTAAGCTACTCGGTGGAATATAGGAACCGCAGAAGAAATCCTGCTATGAGGTTACAATCAATGACAAATATAATGGATAATACAGGCGGAAGCTGGAACAAATATGTACATACAATGAATTTGCGCGAGGATCATATTGGTTTGCATTATGGTGTTTGTATCTCATGGAAACACAATTTGATTTGGAATTTAGTGTTAACAATGTAATACTTGTTTCATTCAAACATCGATTAGGATATTATTAGCTCTCTTATAATCATAAATATTGTGATATAGACTTCTTTTCAATACTTCCCTGGCTTCGTTGGAAAAAAAGTTGTTAACATGCGACGCCCGTCCCGAAACTGACATGAGACCAAGCCAAAGCCATTGGGTCCCAGCACATACGTGAATATATATACGCACAGAGGTTTTAGCTGGATCATGATATCAGCTTATCTAACAATAAGTGAAACTTTTATCCCTTTATGTGTCTCATTAGAAACCAGATCAAATTGAGTCATCCAATTGTCTAGTGACGTTCAATCAGATTTGGCCCACGGTCGAAGTACGGTAGAGTTCAACGGTCAAAAAGACATACCACGGAATTTTAATAGGACTGACTAGAAATATACATGATGCGAAACGCAATATTGCCAAAATGAAGGAAATATTTTAGATCATAACATTTCAAGCTATTTCAGAATATTTAAAATCGCCTAATATCATGAAATACCAACGTTAGTCAGACTTTTCAATTGGGTCCTCGATTCGTAATAACAGACTTACGAGGCCCGCAAAATATCAATATATGGCACAGCTACACTGATTATATATCGTATCCCTTACAGATTTATAATGCAAAATAACGATTTAAAAACAGCATCTATTGAATACAAGTGAATTCTATCAAAAAGCCTGGTCTTAGATGAGTAAGTAATTCCATTGAGGCAGTACTGTAACCATAGAAAAACGCAATTCGAATAAGAAGTTTATGCGATTAAATGCAATTGCCGACATATGAATACTAGTTCAAAAACGATTTATAAGGCCACAAGAAGGTAAAGACGAAATAAATCCTCTTGGATCCAACCCCCTTCCCCCAATGCAACCCCACACTCAATAATAGGTACTTATTAGTTCAATTTTGCCCGTTGCAATAATTTATGGACAAGCAAAATTGCGTGTAACGACTCTCATTTGAGCCGGTGACACCGACAGGATTCTTCGAGCTTCGATACCAAAGTAATAGGAAAGTAAAAAACTTCCTCAAAAGACAAAATATAAAAAGGGGGGTAAATAAAGCAGCCAAGCACAACGAAATGTTTTTCATGCCACCAGGCAAATACTCACTTAAATCCACACTATTCTCAGCAAACATCCCGCGCAAAGTTGCGAGGAAGTAGCAGTCTTGGAGTGTCAGGAGGATCTCCGCCAGTCGTTACACGTAAGAACTTGCACTACAAAAGGCAACACCAGCACTAACAGCAAGTTCTTCCTCCCAGGTCTGGGAAGCAAATACGTTTCTCGACAGCTAGGCAGTCCTCCTCAGTGTGATTCAAATGTTTTCAATTTTCTGGCCTATTCATTGTTTGAAAGGGGGGGAGGGTAGGTATTATGACTGTTCTCTAAAATTCTTCGTGTTTCGATGGGGCATGGGGGAAGAAAAAGAGGAACAACTTCTAAGTTAGCTCCGAGTCAAAAAGTATAAAATTGAATTGGGCGTAGGACCCATGTCCCTGTTCAAAATATTCCTTTCATGTTTGCAGATCCTGTGGTTTTCAGACGCAAAAGAGACTGAAGGCAGAAAATTCAGTTTGGTGTTAGTATATTTAATAAATTTACATTTTCAGCGTTTATTTTATTCCTTAAAACACCACGACTGGCGACTAACTTGAAACTTAGCGCGCAATTCTTATGAAGGATACACAGGCTCAAGTGAATGCTTTCCTCTCCGCGTTAAAAAAAAAGGATAAATTCCTGTTCAATCGTTTCCATTTTACTAATCACGTGGAGCTATCACATTCTCGCTCTTCTCTCAAACAGAAATGATGCAGTAATATATAATAATAAAGTCAAAAAAATGTGTTCTGGAAACATAATGAGGGCTAGATATGAAGATATAGAATACAAAAACACAATGGAAATACAGCCCTAGGTTTATCCCAATTCAACATTACAAATATGTCTCTTTTATAATCATAATTACTACTCGAGAATTCTTTGCTATTAAATCATGACAAGCGGTCTCTGCATTCTTTTCGAGAACCATAAGCATGAAAACGACAGAATTCCATTATGGCAGGGATTCCAGAGCGACCAATTGAGTAATAAGTAATTTACACCTGAGGTTATACCGGGAATAGAGTAAGACAGTTTCAAGTCAACGAGACATAGCCTTGAGTATTCAGTATTTTGAAATAGTTATGCCTACATTCCATGAAATAGCAGGAGCGTATCGTGAATATCTCTCTTTTATCTCAGATTTATCGATTTATATTACATCTTTTTCCTTCTAATACTTCATCAAATCAACCTGGGTTTTAGTTATAATTAGCGAATATAATTATCGGGCATGCAAGCCAAACAGTCATATCTATATTCAAAAGGTACATAATCCCCCTGAAATTCACAAATGCTAAAAAAAAAATACTAAATGTGCACAGAGATTTAACGAATCTCAATTGAGTCTTAAATTTTAATCGTAAAGATTGTATCTAATTTTAGTTTATCCTGCAATTGTTCACCGAATTATGTATGTTTTCAAGTTATAAAATGAATCCCCACTTAAAGTGCATCGGTCTTTCATTCCTACCTCCGGCTCTGAAAGTGGACTTTAACCTACCAAAGAGTCATAACTATGACACTATGTAGGATAATATCGTTTGAATAATAGTTGAAAATTAACCTTCATTGCCTACAACTCGATTAATAATTATACCTGCATTCACTCTTTGACCTGATTAAAAATTTAATTTATTTTTTTCCTATTTAATGTTTCCCTGATCACATTAGTCAGATTGGTAAAGCCTGAATCACACGAACAATTCCATGGATCATTTGAACTATAGCTTTTCAATGGTAGGGAAATCGATTGCTTAAGCCATCATTTTCCCTATCAAATGGTCATTTTTGATATAGGTAACTGACAGCATCATTTCTGTAATGTTTACAATCCTCAGTTGATGAAAACTCACATGTGGCGAACATTTTCCCTATTGGCTGCCGTGCGTTCTGATTGGCTGTAGTTTCATTCACGTACATGTTCAGGGACCGTCACAAATGATGGAAAAAGGGATATGAATCCATATCATTGACGTTATCCATGAAAATGATGGCGTCACAGAGCCATCAATTTAGCTGTCATTGCCGATATACCTGGACTTGTACATGAAGAATTATCGTATGATTCAAGCTTAACATCCTGGCATGGCAATGTAAAGGTCGTGCATTCGAGTCCTGCCTCAGGCATGAATGTTGTGCCTGTCATTGGGGTATCACTGCCTTAGATCAGAAGGTATTTTATGACCTTTAAAGTTGAGCACCTAAAATCCCAGTATACTGCCATTAATTTTGCCTAAGAGCATGAGGCAAGCCACGAGCGATGCACGGTTTACGAAGGATTTAGTGTTTTCCCAGCGTATGAGGTCAGTAAAGCCTTCACGAGTCTTCCACTAAATCAAATATTCAGTACTTGGGCAGCCTGACTTGGTAGAACACCATTAAATACTTCACTGGTAAGGTGTCATTCGAACATTACGGTGACACATTCCTTCATAAACCTTGACAAGTAAATTTCAATTTTTCTTCCTCGTGATGTATTCCGAAAGTAAAACTGCAGAATGTCAGTAAAAATGTTTCAAAGATTTTCACATTGTACTATGTCAAAGACGTTGATTTCATCTCCCGTTTATGGGTTTAAATAATAGCATTAAGAATGTAGAAAAATAACCCTTGTTTTCATGAAATTATAAGTAATTAATAATATTCCTAGAGTACTTCAGTAGTTTGGACAATATCCGGAAATACATATTTCATAAAGTCCCTAAAAAAACATATGGCAGGTAGCACTAAATTACACAGAAAGATAACTATAATGGGCGCCATCTGCCTAAAAATTATATAAATGTAATGTAATACAGTTATTAAATATTTACCGCATGTCTAGACGTCATTACATTCATTTAATTTAGAAAGGGGACTGTCTGCCTAGTCTTTGATTCAAAAAAGTCAAAAAGCCTTCCTTAATTCACAATAAATAATGCAAGAAAAGAAATTTTAACTATTTTTAATAAAAATGTATTGCTATAAACGTATTTTTCCAGGATGTTGATACAGGGCATTTATTTCTTGGCAATTCCCATAAAAATCATCAACATCCGGGGATGAATAGCAAAGGGGCAGAAAAGCATTAACCCTTGTCTTACTTGGCAGTGGACTTTTCAACTTTTCAAGCAAATAGGCGATCTTTAGGGTTGATTGGAAAACCTAATACGCATAATAGTAAGAGATCACCAAGATAAACATGAATAACGACGTGGAATCCAGAGGAAAATCAGCGGAGACCAAAATAAAGGAGCCACTGACCAGAGAATATAATTCCGGGCGGACAGAAACAAATCTCATGGGATAAGAATAGCGACGAGGAAACAAGTAAGTGGTTGGAAAGAGGGAGAGCCGGAGGAAGCAGGAAAGAAAAGCCGGAGAATTAACCGGAACCGAAGTAAATTAAAATTCAAACGGCGCTCTTAGCTAAAAGGGAATGGCAGGGGAAATTCTGTGAATGCTCCCTGGCAGACGCTAATAAATCTAAATATAGGCGGCGTTCCGGGCCTGGAAAGGGAAAACGACTACTGCCAGAGAAGAGATGGGAAGGAAAAACAAAAAATGAGATCCACAACCGTTGGAAACTATGGGCGGAGTGAAGGAAGGACGGAGGTTCGTCGAGGAGGGAACGGATGCAATTTAACGGCAGTGGGAAGCATGGAAAGGATGAAAGGGAAAATCGGAGGAGGTGAAGTATTTAAAGCATCGGGAAATGGGGATAAAAATTGAAATCATAGGCACCGAAGATTATCCACGCGTGTTGATACACGGCTCCTAGCTCCACTCCACGGATGTCTTCCTCCCGAAGGCATCTAATTTGCCGACGATTTCGAAACGCGATGTTTAGGCCGGAAGTTTCGAGGGAAGCGAGCAGCCTACTCGACTGAAAAAGACTGGATAATTAAAGGGTTGCTGGGAAGAGTAAAAAAAAATACGGATCGGTCTAGATAACGGTTGGACTGGACAAAGAGCAGGCTTTCTGCCTCGAAGGGCCGGATATTTGACTCTGAGCAGGGGTGAAATTTCGACCTTGTTTTTCTCTGGTGTTTGATACGGTGACAGGTTGATTTCGTATAGAGTTTAACCATTCACAGCATTCTTCCGTCATATGCTCAGCAAGCCCCGATAATTTCGAAGAGTTAATCATTTTTACCGCTTTTCAAATTATTCCCTTTGTTCTTACGGTCTCTCTTCCTCAAAGTAAAGATTACTTTTCCTCTTGGTATCCAATATTATCCGACTTAACCCTCAATACAGAGCGGCTATCTTGACTCAGCAATAGCCGCACTAATTCTTAGAAGGTCATAAGTTCAAATCCCACCTCCTCGATGTACAACTAGTTATGTATAGCCATGTTTTCTCTCTCTCTCAACTCTGAAACACTACAAAAGTCGTCGAAACAAAATCCAATCACAATACTCAAACGCTTAAAGAAGTATCCCAAGATAAACCTTTTCCGCCAAAAAAACGCGACCACGTGACTTCCTAAAAAATTTAAAATTTAAATACCAAATTTCCTGTTCAATAGCCTGAGTAATAGAAACAGTTCTTCTCCCAAAGATATCCTAACAATAGTTCCTTGCAAAATACATCTGGAAGGTCATAAAAAGGACAAATATTGAAATGCATAAATTCAGTCAGTATCCCCCTAGACAGCGCATATCGTTCGAAAATATTCTGGAGATTGTCAGCGTGAATTTAGCCACGAAAAAAATCATGTAGCGAACTGCATCGAGGAAGCATCATTTTTTTTAAAGAATTTTGGAACTTCGTTGAACGATGACCAGCAAAATATATACCATGGCCATTCATGGTATATTCATGTATGGCCGTGGTAAAATTCATGGCCATACCTGAAACTTTATCTCTATATCTCTTGTGTGTTATGTTTCCTCTTTTGAAATTAAATAAATACTTTACATTTACCCAGTAATATTACTTTCAGGGCTGTTGATGGAAAAATTTAGGAGGAAAACGAAGATACCAACGACGGGCGATGAGGATGCTGAGGTGAAACAAACGTCAGTTGAAATAAAAATATTAGCTCGATGAATAACAAGCGATATTTGCCACGCACTGGCTATCCAATGCTATACTGCTTACATTTTCATTTCGGTGGTGGTAAGTGAAAGCATCAATTCCTTTATACACTAATAATTACAGAAGGGTTGTATATTTACAAAATAAAAATTAATATATTTGAATGAATACACATATATTTAAAATGTATCAATGGACAAAATAAATATGCAAATGACAACAAAAATAATATAAAAATGTAATAATGCAATATAAATTACTTTAATTTGTTTTTTCCTTCCATCCGGTGATATTTCAGGAATGTCCAAAATGGCGAGTGAGTTCAAGGGATCAAAAAGATTGCCTTCCGTCTCTCCTCTCTAATAAATTCACTTCCTGATGATCTTCATCCCTTTTCCCTATCGCCTAAAAATTTCACCAACTTGGCCGCAGCAGATCTTTCCGGAAGTAATCATTAATCAGATAATCAACGATAATCAGCATCTCTACTCCATCTTCGTTCAGTTGTTTTTTTGCTATTTTTTGTTTATTCGTGTTAAGACTCATTTTGCGTTTGTTACAAGTGCACTCTAAATTGACAATATTTCTGCATGTGTACTATTTTCTTTAAAATAAAATTAAAAATAAAATAAATTATCCAGGAGAATAAGCACCCTACCAGCTAATACCAACCTACATATATGGAATAAATCCCCCTCCACTTTTTGTGATTCCAGATGGAATAGCATCAGTGAAAGAGAGTACTAAATGGCATAGAGTGTAGAAATGGATGTAAAAGTTAAGATTGTTTTTATTAGAGGTGGGAATTTCGATTCATTCTGATGATTCGGTTCATGTGATTTGGTTCATGGTAATGATTCGATCCTTAAAATCGTTCATAACGAACGAAAATGAGGCAATGCGCAATTTGGTGGATTGAACCAAATCCACGCATACATTGCGTAACCGTAAGCGCACCGTCTGATCGGTATCCTATGATTTCCAGAACTTCCGGCATTAATACGGCTGTCACGCCGAAGAAATTATTTTTCTTCTTCTCTGTTTCATGATGCCTCAAATAAAATACCGTCAGAATGTAAAACTCCTTCAATTGCCCCAATTTTGTATGTGTATAACTGTGAAGTTTACAAGCCATGACCCGTAAGGAAAATTGTAATTTTTATCATTTCTTTATAGCCAGAATTTCAGGGGTATTCTGGCTGTACGGTAGGTACTTCATGTACTATGTATACTGTCACTGCAAGAAATAATTGACATAAAGTTTAATATGAAGGCAAATTTAATAGAAAGAAAGCCTATTCTGTTTCAGTGTTTATTTCCCAAGAAAATTTTATCACGAATCGATTAGTCAAAGTATCAATTTTTTAACTTAGCCACTCATGAGTGCTCTAAAGCTTCTCCCAAAGCAAATTAGTATTTCTTGATAAGAATGTGAACTTACTAAAAATTTTTTATGTTACAATAGATGACTTTATTTGAAGATCGCCTGTCACAAGTTCCAGTATCTCAATAATTTTCATTGATTGATATTGCCTGAGTAATGAAGGTGTCTTCGTAAAGAATAAATTTATCAGTTTTATCTCATCGAATAACTAGTTAGAGGAAATTCTTATGTATTTCTTCAAACCAGTTCTTTTAATTACAGTATAATATATTTCTCACTTGAATGTCGACATCAATTCAACGTAATAGCAATTTCAATCATGTTCAAGTTGTATTCTTAACGCAAGATAATAAAAATACTACCTTTTAGGTAAATTTCAGTCCAAATATTGCCGCTGTATGTGCATTCTTTATATTCAAATGAGCGAAAGAAAATTGATCTGCAAGGATATTTTTCGGTTCTCCCATTTAACCCCATTTCTACCGTCCACTTTTACATAATTATCTCTAGCTTGCGAAAAATGCAAAATATTATGCGAAAAAATTCGAAATATTATGCGAAATAATTCGTATAATTTAAGCGTTTTTTTCCTCCCCTCCACCATTATAATTATGGCAACAATCACTATTGACCTCGAATACTCAGATTTGTTTATAAACTAAGATTACACTTCGTCAAATATACATCTATGAAACAATTATAATTTTGAAAATTAAAATTAGGTATAGATAATTAAAAAAAATGCCATAAAGATTTAAGATTAATGATACATGAATTGATTGATTAATAAATGAAATAATAATTGGTAAATATTTAAGTTGTTAAGGGTATCTTCTAATGAAGTTGGCTTAAAAAACTATGCTCTCAAATATTCATAAGCAAAGGATACCACAAAGATGATACACAGCCATTTTCTGTAAGAAACTCTACAACCAACATGATTTAGATGACAGTATTTAGAGAAGAAATTATCATAGTAATAGTTTTTATAAACCCAGGTTTTTCTGAATATTGCTAAACGTTGTCTCAAGGAGTCTTTCCTTTTCATCATTTTCACTTTTTAGGAAATAAAATTCACAATGACTTTTGTTCTAGAAAAGTTTTGGATTCCCCCTGATTCAATTCGTAGTTCACTCGATCGTTTAAAAACACAAATTAATGGAGATTACTTCAGAAATGTAACCATGAATGAAAATATATATTTTTTTCAAAAAAACATCAGTATAGAATACGTACGGTATTAATATGTGCTTTATAGGGATTCGAAGTTTAACCTTAAGCAAAATAATTCATTCAGAGATTTAAAACGACTTAATGATTTCTTTGTTTGCCACTGAGAAGATGGTGATTCAGTACTGTCGTAAGTACGCAAAAATGCTACTTTCACAAAGAAAGAAGTAGATTTTTCATGGCCAACAATAAAGAAAAGCGAGGAGTCTATGGGAGGAAATCAAACCTCTCGCTGTCCGCAATTTTCCTGCATTTATCATTTTGAAAACGATTTTCTTTCGCTGAGGGAATCAAGAAGTGATCCATCGTGCGGGACAAGATGATATTAATGGCTAATGGCTTGAATGAGCTATCATACACCATCACATCAATCTTGACTATGGAAAGAACACATTCAATTTATTGCCCTATTATTTCTGGAGTAAACACATCAAATGCTACGATACAAATGATAATTTATTGTAACTGGGAATTATAGACGTAGGTTGTTCTAAAAAGTGACAAAACACAGAAGAAAGTAACCTGTCGGCTGCATCAGATTTTACTCATGAGCAATTTCAAAGGTTGGTTTTAAGAGAAAGCTTGTATTTTTAGGAAAATTGTGCGATTTTACCAAAAAATCAAAATTACAATCAAACATTTCGCGCTGTTTTTGGCGAATCGCGATTCTACTCGCAGGAAAGCCGGGCTCAGTTGGCTGTAGTGTGTCCAAAAAAGCGAGATGAACGTGATGACTTTAAAAAGAGAGGCCCTTCAAACAACAAGAGGCCTCTTCAAGAAGAACTCCGCGGGTAACTGACCTCCAGCGTGTCAACCTGCTGCAGAGATAACACTCGCTCCCACGCTGTTCACCGAACGCAAAAATCACTTCCAAAATTTTGGTTGGGAGAGAATTCCAAAATTTTAGTTGTGAGAGGAAATCAACCTCCCGGTGAGCAGGTAAATTTTCACCCGCTGTGTTTATCAATTATTCTCATTTAGAGATGAGCGAGTACCTGACCTCAGAAAAGGTTCAAGGATGATCAAGAGTGGGAGTAAACGACCCGCAGCTGGCTCGGGGATGTGGCAGCGGCGTTCTGTGACGCATCCACAAAGCCGGCATTCTATGGGAGGTTTTCTCCCGAGTTTCTTCCCGTGCTGCGCCAAAGGGTGCTCCCTCAGGATTTGCTGTGCGCTGCACACCGCCCTACTTTATTTCATGACGGGACCGCTGTTTTTTTTTCTCTGCGTCCGGCGAAGCGTGGTCCCTATTTATGTCACGTAATTTGGGAATTCCAGACAGTAGATGCCGTATGCACAGCATTCATTTACCATAGATCGTGATAAACAATTCAACCGACAAATTTATGTCTCACTGTAACGAGACTAAGGACAATGTGGCTGCTCGTAGTCCAAAGTTTGGTCCAAAGTTCAAGTGCAGGAGACAATTCTCACTGATTCCATTCGTAATTCACTCTTATCGTTTAAAAACACAAATGAATGTAGAATACTTGAGAAATAAAGCTATGCATGAAAAGATATAATTTTTTTAAAATACATCAGCACAGAATACGTGTTAACGGTATAAAGTATGTATGTACTTGATATTGATTCGAAATGTAACCAAAAGCAAAATAATGTATTCGCAGATTTAAAACGATTTAATGATCTCTTTGTTTGACAATGCGAAGCCCAAGTTTGGACAGAAGTATACGTGCAGGAGATGATAGACAGCAGTGGCTATAGTTTGTGCCGCCCGAGGCGGTCTGTCAATTGCCTTTGGGATTACACATCATACCTATTCGGACACTATTTTAAAATTAAGTTTGAGTAAAAATGATTCTATTTATTTTATTTACAAACTATAGCACGGAATAAAAAAAATTATATTTCTTGCTTTTCATGGAAAGATCAATAAAAGAAGAAAGATAATGCTTTCAAAATCTTTAGTTAGTCAAAAGTTTTAGTTAATTTTCTGGAGATTCCTTGATCGCCATTTGTAATAGAAAGCAACGATTTACCATTGGTAAACTTGAAAGCTTTACTCCTTTTGCTGTGAAAAAAAGTGTTTTAAAATAGTTTTTAATGCAAAAAACGCCACGCCGAAAGAATTGCCTCCTGAGACGGACCTCATACCCCTAGCTACGTCTATGATAGACAGCTATGAGGAAGAAGAGCTGCATTTACACCAACAGTGACCCTGCCCTTTAGGAGGAGAGGAAAGCATCGCCTGACGCAGTTCACGCTGAGTTGAACGGAGCAGTGTCGGAGCACGGACTAAGCTGCCGCAACACCGAGGTGAACGCAAGGAAGATATGCCGAAAAAGTAAAACCAGCTTCAATTGTCGCTGACTAAGAGCGCATCAACGATCATGACAAGAATTGTGGTTGATAATGCAAAAAATGGAGCATACATCGCGCCAGATGCTCAAGGTTCCATTATCCGTCAAAACGTTATTATTTAATGTTTTAACAACTTCATAAAAATATACTCAGCTCCATTACATAATACGTTTTATAAAATCTTACTTTGTACCAAGGTATAATTGCGATCACGCTTATTGCTAGTCTCATGGGTCACAGGGAATTAGGAGCTGGACCTTCAAAAATTTCTGCTGGACTTTTTGTAAAATTTTCAATGAAAATTTTAACATGCATAACAGGAATAATAAGAAACATAACTTCTATGAACCCTATTAAGAAAGCAAAATACAATAAAAATCACTATCACTCAATAAAATGCAATATTTTTTAAATATTCTAATTCCGTCCGACCTGAACTTCCCATGCCCTTTAACCTATTACCTTAACAAAGCCATTTCCCTGATTTATTTTTTCAAATTATGCTACTTGTAACAAACTGTATTTTTGTTGTCAATAAAAAGAATATTAATAAATTCCATTGCACTTATAGTCACTAGCAACTTTCCCAATGAACACTGCCCTGGCAAAGGTTTGAAGTAACATTTTGAGAAATTTCAATTTTCTGGTCGGACACATAAGCTTGTTTACATCCACAGTAACGTCAGAGTAGAAAAATAAGCATTCAATAAAATATACACACTAAGAGAAAAATAGTAATCATAAACGAAGCGAAAACCATTTGTTCATCCTCTTGCTGTTCGAACTCAAACGAGACACAAGACTCAGGTGCATGTCCACAAGGGTTTTCCCTCGTTTTCAATTACGATTCGTGCTTATCATAAAATGTTTTAAGGCATAGATCAAGCCGTAAAAGTCGTTAGACAACTTTTCCGACTAGTTTCTCCGGAGAATACCTAGCTATCATCACAGGTAATTTCTCAGTCAAATTCTTCACCCTTGAAAAACTCAACATTAGACTATTTTATTGTAATATTGGATTATGAAAGAAGTAATTTCTACGCAGAATCGTTAGCCACACTATTTAATTTTCTGAGGACTTCCTCTGAATATAAAAACTGACTTTACACTACTCAGGAATGGATAACTTATTTTTAAATGGATATACGAAAGCTAATATTATGCTTCCCAGTTTTTTGCATTCGACTTCGACATATAATCAAACTGAATATTTTATTTTGACATAAATAAGTATTGACGATCGCCTTCATTGGTGAATTTACAGATTTCTTTCTTTAGGAATTTGTTTATTTTTTCCTGTATTGACACGCTCTGCTTTTATGTTTCGAATAGCTTTCCGAGAATTTTTGCAACGTTTGTGGTAACAAAAACAAGAGCTATTCGTTAAAACTTATTGTAATTATTATTTTTAATTCTCTAATCTCATAGTCTCTCGAGAGAAAGCTCGTAAGTGGATCTATTTCAATGAAGCATTAGGTGAATTTTTAGTATTACTAATTTTTCCGCATTGGAATTATTATAAAGTAGAAGACACCTTGGAAATCTGTCCAAGGTATGATAATGTGTAATTGTAATGTTTGCCATGTATTATCTTTTAAATCACTTTCATTCTCATTAGGTGTAAGGTAAAATGAATTTACTTTAAGCAACAATTTTAAGACAAACAGAATTGTTTCATCGCAGTAAAGGATAGCTTCGGATAACATCGGTGAAACCATCTAGGTTGTTTGATGATGCAACTAATAACTAGACACCCCAAATGGGGAGAGACTCAGAACTAAATTTCACTATCGAATCCCTCACTTTCTCCCATAACCCATCTGCGTCCAAAATTTCGAGGAACTTGTGATCTCCCACTCGAAGTAGGTATCTTTCACATCGGTTGGACGGCACGCCGCATTTAAAATCCTTGACGTTAATCTCGACCCACAGTGCACCACCGTCCAGAGCTGATGCTAACCGAGCAGCACGCTGCTAAAGCGATGGGAGCAAGCGACGACGCCCACTGTTGCCAAATATCCATCGCGCAACAAACCTCCCTGGACAGAAGGCAGCGAGGCATCAAATTATGCAGCAAAACCACCTTTTCGCTCGAAACGAACCACTGTTGCAGAAGTCATGGAATCCAGAGGATCCACTGAATCTGATTGAAGGTGGCGGAAAGTGTGAGGCTAACGAGAGAGTGAGTGTGGGGGATGATGAGGCTGTTCGTCGAAGGAACACACGGTCGGAGGAGAGACGGGGGCGGGCGGGATAAGGCGACGAGACTCTTCTTCGCGCAGAATAGCGCTTCTTCACGTGCTCAAGATGGGAAGATGGGCAGGTGGGAGGGACGCAAGGAAAGGAAGGAGAAGAGGAGAGCAAGGGAAAGAGAGGGAGAGTGAGTGGACGGGACTGAAGGGGAGAGAGCGAAGGAGGGAGGAGAAGATGGTTAGCGAGGATGAGAATGGAATGTATTCGAGGGAGGCTACGACACACACACACACACGATCGAGGGGCAAGCCAACCAAGGGGCCAACCACTCCTCCGCCGCGAGGATGCCGGTTGAAACTCACGCGGCGGACGGGAGCAAGGAGGGAGAGATGAGTCCGCGGAGGAAGGGGAGGAGAGGAGGCGGCCGTTGGCTGGCGTATAAAAGGGTGCTCCCGCCTCCCCTCCTTCCCACCTTGACTCCTCCGGCGACCTCACCGTCCCTCACCTCCTCCCTTCACCTCCTCGCGTAAAACTCTCAAGGGTGACCAACGTAAGGAATGGCGGCTCGAACACGCCGCTCGTGCCGGGATGTCTCGAAGTCTTTTCTCCGTGCCGCGAGGGAGCATTGTGCGAGAGACGCGAGTGGCGAGCATGTGTTTCTAGATGATGAGCTTCTAAGATGACGTTTTTCCCATATCGTTTGATCTCCTTCGCTTCCACCGACGCGGGGATGCTAATAATCTCTTACACATTCGTTCTGAATCGTTCGAGGGGAAACAGAATTAACCACTGCCGATCGAAAAGATGAATGCCATCACAGTTTATCTCTAGAAATAAATCATATCCATAAGAGCTGGATTAAAGCAATATTGATCTTTAGCGATCCGGTGAGATTTCATCTTTTCAACGAGCTGTCCGCGTTTATAAAGTTGTACGAGACTTGCACAATCTACGTTAATTCAGCCAAACTTTGAATGACTGTCTTAATTGTTGTATACATCAAAGGAATAATATCGCCATGAAAAAGTAATTTGACTCGACCGGGAATCACCTTTAACTGTGATAAATTGGTGGTGTAACAGGCTAAAACACCTATCTGCAATCGGATCTGGGTTCGATTCCCGGTCAAGTCAAATAATTTTTTCATGACAAATTTCATCCCTTTGATTTATATCTTAGTACGCGTGTATGTGACAGCATAGGTACCATATAATTTGTTAATTTCGCTGTGATTTGGAAATTATTAACTGTTGTAGTTTAGCAGAAGAAGTATTTTATTTTTACTATCTCACTGCGACGTGTTTTGCTTATAATGCGATCGTACAGCTTCGATTTAATTGGATGAAGCGATTATACGTGCCACGAACCCCACTTTTTATGACTTTAAAGACTATTTCATGTGAAATGTTTCCTGAAAAAGCGTCCACCACTTTGTGACGTAATAGCACACAAACATCGGCAATAATCTCTTAAACTTATGCATAGGAAAGGAATAGTGTCATTATAACAGATGGTAGTGTTTTATTTTATTTTATCAAAATCCTTCCACAGCTCCACTATCTGATTAACTTTGAGATTTTCGAAAAAATTCAAAACGGACGTTTTTTGGAATTTTGGTCATGTTTGAGCCTCCGTATCTAAGTATCGGGTGGGACCTTTGAAAAATGGCTTGCTATTTCAAAATAAGTAATAATTATTTGGTATATACGTCAAGTTTCAAGTCTTTAACCTAAAAAATCGGCAATTTTGGACTTTGGTCCGGTTTTTTTCGATTTCCGACCACTGTGCGCTCTTCAAGCTTAGGCGTTGATTATAAACATGAAGAATGCGTTACTCACTCAATGTGTGTTGGTAATTTAAGTGCGGATAAAATTCACCTTTTCTATCAAGGGTCAAAAGAAACGTGGAATTAGCATTTCAAAAGATCGGGGGGCCAGTTCCACACTCCAGAGCACCCGGGGTTTTTCATAATGCTATGGTAGGTACACAGAAAACTGTACCGCTTAGATGTCAGGCCGGGATGCTCAAGATATATTCATCTGGCATTTTACCACGGACCCAACCAGGCCCGGACCAAGGTGTAAGCGAACTACGCGGCCGCGTAGGGCGCCGGACAAGGGGGGCGCCGAAGGCGCCCCGAAAAGCCCTCAAAATATATAGATCCAAAATGAGCAGAATTTTGTCAACAAAGACAAGAGAAAGAAAACGCATTTGAGATAAATCATATGTATGATTAATCGTACCAATTAATGCGTTTGCAAAACCATACGTACACGTATCCATCAAATAACGCGATTCTCTACTCTTTGATGTGCACGCGAAAATCCCGTAAATTAAGTGATCCACTTTTTTACTCACATACGTGAATATGGGCTGAGTGCGTGTCTATGGCGGGAATCGCATGACTCAATGCCTAATCGAAGAGTAAAAAAGAAATATAACTTCTCGTTTGGGATGATAGCCTTCCTTGGCACAGCATGTTTTAAGGGATTTTCGTGGGGTGAAACCAATGAATGCACTTGTCTGGCTTATTGACATCAGGTAGAAGGCTACCTAATATCAAATGAAAAAAATAGATTCCTCCACTATTTCACACTGCAGTGTGAACGTGTGCCGGACGAACTTGACTGTGGGCAGGCATCTACTAACCAATTCAAAAGAGAATAATATGTATTTCAAGACGATATTTATATTGTTGACCGTTGTCACTCCTCCATTCACCACCCTTCCCTTTCCATTATCTCCTTCCTTCTCTGTTCACGTGGCTAAGTTGAACTTGAACAATGTGGTCTTGAAAAAAAAGCCGCGAAATAGCTGTCGAAACCACGTTAGACGCGAAAGGAAAGCTGAAATTCCACCAAGTACTCCCTGAAATTTCAGAATACCGCTAAACTTAACCTCTTTCACTCACTAATTGCATGTCTAAAAACACCTGGGAAATTTCAGTCGAAACGACCTGCAAAACCATTGAATTAGTATTCTCTTGTTTACACATTGTAACAATGTAACATCGACTATATAAGTGAAAGCATCATGGGGCTCTGAGTGCGACAGATGAGTTAGACAATCGAATGTACCCTCCTCCCCTATCGGCAAGAACATGAGAGCACAAGGATATGATAATGGCTCCAACATGAAATGAAAGCATGTTGGAGTTCAGAAAAGATTCAGTGGACTTGAATTGTCATGCCTTTTTTGTGCCATGTGGAAATCATTCCCTTAATCTAGTGGTTAACGACGCTTTCCTGCCTCGCCCTGTTGCAGTTGAATGTTTTTGCAAAATTCAAGAAATCTTTAACTTCTTTTCAAGTTCAACTCATCGATGGAGTATTTTCATGAAGCACGCGCCAACACTTACAGTGATACCTCACAGCAATACTCGATGGGAGAGAAGGATTGAGGCCTTATTGCTTTTAAGATATTGTAGCGGACGAAACTTCGAAAAGATTCTGGAAACGGAGGTTGAAACAGGGAAGCATCGAGAGCCTTGGTAAAGGGTGGTTGTTCACGGGAGACAGGAGTCAACAAGGGAGGATTCGGGAAATGGTGTGTTTGTGAACGACTTTAATGTTACTGTGTGTACATTTTTCGGGAAATAAATGTGTTTAAGTGTTCCGGAAATAAGAATAGTTATTTTTGCACCAACGCACGTAACAATATCATATTAGGGAAATATGCGATGCTGTCTATGACGCCTCTCAAGATCAGAAACTTGATGCATTTGGAAGGAACACTGCTTTAGGAATCGCAAAACAAAAATTTCAAATTTTCAAGTTTCTGTGTTGTGTGGTAACTTTGTATGAGATCCTCTTAAATAAACATGGTGAGTAAGGCCTAGCAAAAAGTCAATTCCGACCTCCAATGCTCAATGGATCTTATTAGAAGTGTGCAGGTTTTTCTAGAAAAGATGAGATCCGACGATGACCTCAATAATGTAATCACTGATGCAAAAGAACTTGCAGGACAAATCGGTGTTGCTACTGAGTTTGAAAAAGAAACCCAAGTCCGTAAACGAAAAATAAAAAGGCCATTTTCCCACGAGAGTGAAGATGAACCTGTTAAAGCTGGCAGAATATCGTTCAACGTTAATTTCTTCTACGTTGCTCTTTATGCTGCAATATCCTCGCTTAATGAAAGATTTCAACTGATGAAGAATAACAGCAAGAATTTCAGATTTCTATAAGACATTGGCCATCTACTGACGTGAGACAGGAATGAGTTGAAGGATGCCTGTATGCATATTTACAGTGTTTTAAGTGATGGAGAAGAATGTGACATTTATGGAGTTTAACTGTTTGACGAGCTTCAAATTTCTGCTTCAATGCTACCCTCTGGAAGCTAACCTGCTAAAGCCTTGTCATTCATAACAAAAAATTGTTATACGGACACATTTCTTAATATTTTTTTGGATTTAAGAATTTTCCTAACGCTCCCTGTTTCAGTGGCTAGTGGCGAAAGAAGTTTTTCAAAGTTAAAATTGATAAAACCTTATTTAAGAACAACTTTGTCCCAAGAGCGTTTGAGTGGATTGGTAACAATGACCATTGAGAATGATTTGCTCAATGAAATGGGCATTGATTCAATAATCAAAGCATTTGCAAATATGAAAGCAGGAAAAATCTCCTTTTAATAGTTTATGTTGTTTATCTTTGTACTAAATGGATCTGTGAATAAATATTTATTTCTTTAAACCTAAGTTTGGATTTTCAGTAACTTTTTTCATTATCTATTTTACGTAATCGCGAACCCCTAAATCGATTAATTCATTTTCTCAAGGTCTTAAGACCGTTTTACACGCTACATTTGTTTGTACAAACTCTCCCGTGAACTCTTGCATGAGGCAAAATGTATCGTGTAATGCGGCAAATTGTATGAACACTTGTGTGAATGTCTCAATGCCTTCACGGGAAATAGAACCTGTTCTAATTTCGTTGAGACAAACGTACAATCTCACGTATATTCGTTTGTACAAAATCTTTCATCGTGTAGAACGGCCTTTAGACATCTTATAGTTACTCCATAGTTTGATGTAAGTAATAATCTATACTCAACGTAGCATATATAGTAAATTTGACAAACATCTTCAATGTAAGGAACATTTTCAGCTAAATTGAACTAATTTGAGTTTAAAAAAATATTTTTTCAATCATAAGCTAATTACTTACTACTATAGTGAAGAATAAAGCTAATGCCTGAGCTATTTATAAAATTAGGAGGAAAAATAATTTAGTAGATTCATAAAAATAAGATGATAATAGTTTTTAAATGACTTTAAAATAATAATTTTCGTAGTTGATATATAATAAGCGATTTTTGTATATAAATAGCAACGGCAAGTTGGACAGACTCTCAATTAAGTATATATCATGACTCTCTGTAAAAGTAGCGTGTATAAAGGCTAAGAGAACTTAGTATTTTCGTTAAGTCGGCCGTCGACTCGACCATCAGATGATGTAATTGTATTGGACAAAACATCTTTGGCCAGGCGACAGTGGCAGTGCATCAACCCATACTGTTGAGTGGGGCGGAACGTGTAGTTGGACTTGACTCGCCATTGGCCGCACTTGACCGCTCGCGTGTTTTCATCTACATCTACATCAACGAAGTACCGTTCAAGCCACCACTAGGGTGTGTGGCACGGGGTGATTCCACACCAGGCATGCAGCACTCGTCCCAGCACAAATCGGGACCTTGCAAGTTCCCCCGGCCGCTAGGCGCAGACCAAAAATCAGTCAGGAGAACAGTGCGCAGTCAAACTAGAAACTGGGAGAGTGCTACGTAAATTAACATGCAAACATGCATTACAATGCTAATGTTTTGTTCCCAAGGTGGACGTGGCGGCTCCAAAAAAAAAACACTTCGTATAACATGCGGCACCGGCGGTTTTTGTCAACTCAACAAAAACTACCTCGTGTCTTACAGCCCTAAGATTATTAAAAGACATAAAAAATATTCCTAATTTCTATTTATGCGACCTTATTTTTCAATTTTTTTTCCCGGGGAAGAACCTCCCTCCTACCTCCTCGGGGCATTTCTGGGGGCGGGGGGGGGGGCGCAGAAATTATAGTTCGCTTACACTTGAAAAATGCCTAGGACCGGCCCTGCACCCAACGGTCCATGCCTGAACTCCGCGCACTGGGATATCCGACCCACTTGAAAAATTTTGAGCTAGGGAATATTAACTTATGCCAAGCGCACCCATTAGCCATTTCTGCATTACAATTTAGTCATTCATAATACACTGACATTTTCCCTCAACCTTTAGGATGAAGCATTGAGCTACCAATGCTCAATGGCCTCCTTCAGGACAGGGGCGGCTCCAGACCAGAGGTTCCACTGACTCTGGAGGTATGGAACACTTCCCAGGAAAAGGGGAGTTCGGGGGTCTCGTCCCGGGAAATCGTAACTAACTATGTATAAAATGAAAAATAAAATATTATTTAGCTTAAGACATGTCTACCATCGTACTTCACAGAATAAAATAATTTTGGCTTTAAGTTTTAGGTTTTAGGGGAGCAATTGCCCCTACTTTTGAAGCAATCCTGAAGCATTGAGCCGCCAATGCTTCAGGAAGGATTCGAAAATCTGGAGCGTGGATGATGACAATAATTTGACGTCACAGCACGGAATATTGTCGATTTTAGCGTTTTAAAAAATAGCGATTAGTGATGTGACTTAAAGATTTTAATTGTTCCAAGTGTCTGCGATTCTCCATTCCTTCCCGAAAACGTCTCCATGGCATGGCGACGAGGCCGTTCAAGCAACACAGAGGGATGTGCAGCTTGGCAACAGAGCGAAAAATGCAGATCAGCTCTCGCCGAACGCCAGTTCGTCAAGAGGCATGACCTATGCCTCCAAATTAGCATCCCTCAAGGTTTTTCGCTAATTAAGTTTGTCATCCGACTCGTTACCATCATCAGTAACATCACGTGGAATTTTTACGCGGCAAACTCTGCTCACGATTCTTCTGACCTCTTCACGTACATCTTAGTCCACGGCCCGCCAGGAAACCTGTTCACGGGTCACTCCGCCAATCTCTGCTAAGTCCTCACGCCCAATTTTTCCGTCGTTAATTATAATTTTAAAACGTGAGCTCAGAAAGCTCCAGAGCACGTCCGGTGAGCACATCTTATCTCGTCTTCCGTCACCTCTTTTCATTCCTTTCTTCTCCTGTTCCAAGAACTTCCTTTTTTGTGGCCATTCTGTCCGACCATTTCATTTTAATCATTCACATGCCCATTGTGAGGCGCGGTAATAAGTTGAACCTCATATTTCATGGAAAGGCCTCGTATATTTAGGAATTGAAGTCATGGTAGTATTAATTTAAGAATAGAGGTGCCATGGACGAAGTTGGGCGAAAAATTCTATTAAAACCCTGTATAAATTGCGGTTCAAGGAAATGCTTTCCACCTTTCGGCCACACGGTCAAAAACTAGAAGGCGTAAATGGAAACGGAGAGATTTGTAAAGATCAAAGAATGGAAATGTTTAAAGGCTTCGGGCTCTTGTGAAATAAGAATTATAAAAACGAGCACTTAGTAATTCCATACGATTGTATGGAAATACCAGTTGTCCTTTTTCATAATCACAGAACTGAAGACAATTTCGGAGTAGGTATCCCTATGCTCAATCACAGTATCCACCCAACGGAAAAAGAGAATAACAGGGACGAAGTGGGAACCACGCAAAGTCTTGAAAACTTTGGGCAAATTGAAATATGACATTGATCTACTTTATGCTCATTTGACGGACACATCTCCCCTATACTTGTTTACTGTTAAAAACATAGAATAAATTATCCAGTAATTTAAAATTATTCTGATTAAAAGAACTTATTTGCTTCTATAAGGAGGCATCTAGAGCTATTTTTTGTACCAATGAGAATGTTTTTCAGTACCGGGTCGATAATATTTTCAGTCCTGCCGCAATACCTTTCTGCCCCATTAAAATGTAGCGTCTCAGAGGAAGCGCAGATTCATTCAGGTATGAGGCAACATAATCGGGCTGGCAGAAAATCGCAATAACCAAGCCGAAATGGGCTCCAAAATTGCGCAAACGCGATCATCATCCATTAGGAGGAAAAAAAACATAAAAATATGCTTTTGGGTTGGAGTGGTGGTAAAAGTGAAATGCTTTTATTGAGGTTCTCATAAAAACAGGGAAAATCAAAGTCAAGAAGCCAGAAAAGTATTACGGGTTACAGACCGGACAACCTTATTTCATAAGAACAGGGCCATCAATGTATTTCCAGCCTGTTGCGTACGAATCGTCGATTCGGACAGCGAGGAAAGGTAGTTGTTTAGGAGTGGAATGTAAGTGAGGAGAGACGCTCGTCGCGGGGATTAGCAAGCTCTCAATGAAAGACACCAAGGGGACCACGGTTGAACTCCCAATCCGACAGACAGAGTACTGCCCTGAAGTGCTCTCCTCAGTTCACCCAAGTAGAAGCGTTTGCCAAAATAGTCAAACACACAGAGTCACACATTTCCGCAATATGTCCTCAAATGTTATTCTGTCTTCTCTTTCGATTTCTAACCTACAAAACCACAGACTTAAAACTGATTTAAAACTCCTCCACAATACCCTTAACTCGACCATTGACTGCCCTGAACTGCTTTCTCTCTTCAACTTTAGGATACCAACTCGATCCACCCGCACGCATTCACTACTCCACCTGCCTCTTCCTAGGATATCACTTACCTAGCGCTCACCTTTATTTCGCCTCTCCTCCCTTCTTATTTCGCTCCCTCACACTGTCGATCCTTTTTATCATGTAGCCATTTCATCACCCAAGTCAACATCCCACCTGTCAACAAATTAAATATTTCCCCTTTCCATGTTGGGCCCTGCTTTGTTGATTTTTATGTTGTTATTGTATTTATAACCTCTTTCATGTTTATTGTTAAATGTTTCACTGTAAATTGGCGCTACTGCTGTATGTGAACAATTTTTTAAATAAATTAAAAAAAAATGTCGGACCTAGGCCCTACGCATAGGGAGCGAGGACGACTACAGCCGCAATGCTAATTCGAGACTTCGTAATGAACAAGCATTGCCTTGTGGAGTTACGTATAAATAAACAAGCATCGCACAGGCGAGCACAAAAAGCCGCGAGGCGATGCTCGAGCGAGGTGGCTGCAACCTTTTCTTTTCGAGGAAGGAGACCGCGCGAGGTGAGAGAGTTTGCCTGTTCGCCTAAATGTCATGCGATGCGGGCGGGATCGTGGCAAAGAGGAGGTTGCACGGGGGGGGGGGATGGGTTGCAACAGCCGGGGAAGGGGGCTTTTTTTCGCCGAGGACGATAGTGAGGGCGAAGATTGCACAGTCCTCGCCTCGCATTAAGGAGAACGCAGCCACACGGGTCACATCCAAAGAGATTCATCGTTAATTTGAAGAACATCAAGACAATAGAAAGATTTTTAAAATGTTTTTTTAGTTTTATTTCAATGAAATTTGATTTATGTAAAAAATTTGTATGAAAGGAATGAATGAATATATTATCTTGATGTGATCACTCTTACGTATAGAAAGTGATTTGTATTTATTTGTTGTAAGTTGTGAGTAATTACTTTGAATGTGCTTACCTTAAATGTGATTGATTGACAGATTGATAACTTTGAATGTGATTTTTTTCCTGTTCTGACCAGGTCTGCCCGAGTTGTTATTGTATAATCATGCTCCAAATTAATTATTCCTAGAGCAAATAAAGCATTATCTTATTTTATCTTAATATTATATTCACGAATAAGACACCGCGCTACTATGGTAGGCTCGATCGCAGGCATAAAATTAGAGGGATAGATCGCAGGAAGTTTGCAGATTTAAAATGTCATTTTTTCCGCGGATGATTAGTGACGACAATAGCGATCAATTCCTCCGATAATATTTGCCGTGACGAGAGGTAGAGTTGCTTTTCGGCTCCTTCTTTAATTTTATTTATTTTTAGTTTCCAATTTCTGCATGGGATACTACTTAATTTTGTTTTATTTGTCAGTAATTATATAATAATTTTGAAATTCGGTAATGTCGAGGTAGGTAGACGAGACAAAGTTGCTAGTTATACTAGACTTAGTAGGTAGTGTTTAATAACTTATCATTAATACTAACGCCACAGCTCACTTAAAAAAGCCCCGGATGGCTTTTACTTCTGCATGAATTTGTATCTCGTAATATCCATGGATTAATAGAATCGGTCATGCTAATCAGCAGTTGTGTCTTAACATGTTTACTGAATAATAGTATGCTTGCCAACATAGCACTCTCCCATACTGCTTTTTGGCCCACACTTAGCGACCAGGGGAGCAAGCGAAGTTCGGCCTTGGGCTGGGACTATCGATACGCCCCTGGAATGAAATCACCCCGTGCCACACTACCAGGAGTAGATGGCTTGCACGGTATGTCGTTGGAGCCTGGAGATCAGCCTGGTTGAGGAGGGAAGTATCAAGGACCAAGGATATATTCCTTACTCTGATTGCGGCACAAGCAAAGATAAGAGATTAGGGGAAACACCACCGGGCACGAAAGCAAAATGATGGTACATATAAGTAGTTATAAGTCTTATAAGAATAAGTCTTAGCACAAAGAGTCTGAAAAACAAGAGGTATCAATGGAGAAATTATTGAAATACCAATAAAATTTCTCTCTTCGAATGCAAACCTGAAACTCTTTGAAAGTAGAGGAGAAAAATGATTGGGGTATATTCTGAGACATGACAGCTACTTGAAAACAAGAATGGACGGAGAAATAAATGTAATGAATTCCCGAGGAAAAGGGAAGGATGGAAAAAAATCAGACAAATTATAATTAGGGATGCTAAAATGAAGATTTGTGAATGAGTAAAGCGGTTTTCTAAAAGGAGGATGTAACGAAGAGGTGAAGCAAGGCAATACTAGGAATGACGACTGCATCTTATGATGTTGCGTGAAGTCAAAAGTGTCCGGCGAGATGTGGTGGAACTGCATTATCAAAAAATGAAAAGTAGGTATTCGATATAGTACTGTCCACTTTATTTTAGATTGACAAAACGTCGGCCGCAAAAACAAAACGGCCGCTTTTACCATGGAGTCAGACCCCTGAATTTTTTAGACCTCCGGATCTCCACTTCCTAAAGCAAACATTCCATCGTAATTCCAATGTCCCACAAAATGGCGGCGTTCAATCATTTGATCCATCGAGCCCTAAGTATTCCGATTTCAAAACAAAACTTTGACAAGGAAGTCAACATCATTAAACAAATTGGGGAAAATAACGGCTATGATACCCATTTAGTTGACAACGTCTTAAATAAGAAACGAAAAATATGGCCTTACACCGCATTACCCAAATTCAAGGGCAGGATGAAAGAAAGCAAAAATGGGTGACGCTCCCCTTCTTAGGAAAAGGATCCTACCACGTAGCGAAAACATTTCCCAGAAACAAATATAGAGTAATGATTTATACGCCGTTGACCCTGGGCAACATTTTTACCAACGCCAAAGCCTCACTGGACCCTATGAACAAGTCCGGGGTATACGAAATGAAGTGTGACACATGTGGGGCGGTATACGTGGGTCAACAGGGAGAAACTTTAGGACTCGTGTGAGTGAACACAAAAAGTGCCTGGCCAAAGGAGACACTAGATCCCATTGGAAAACACCTTATTGAAGAACCTCACCACACAGATTTTCGAGTGAACATTTTAAGTTTGCAAAACAAAGGAGGTCACCTGGATGCCTTGGAGCAGTGGGAAAGTATTAAGAGTTAAGATGAAGAATATGAAATTGTTAAATTAAATTAAATTTGAAAGCCACTCCCCCATCCTAAAACCCTCTTACCTTTTGACAAGAACCCAAAACGTGACACCCCCCCTCCTATTCACCACCCACCGACCTTACTCCCGCCACCGTACATTCCTTTCCCCACCTACATGACGAACAGGTTGGGATGACCTAATCACCCTACCCTGTTGACCATCATACTTCCATTTCCTCCCCCCCCCCTCCACCATTCCGCCTCAATACCGGAAAATCCAAACCCCACCCCTACCACTTCCTTCTCCCCCTCCCCCTTCCGTTAAAATTATGTAGAAATACCCACTTCAAACTGGAAGTTGAACATTGTATCTGAAGATGGCTAAGTAAAAAAGCCGAAACACGTATTTTCAATTCAAAATAAAGTGGACAGTACTATATCGAATACTTTTCATTTTTTGTGTTGAGTGAAAATTGAGTAATTCATCAGCAACAGCATTCATTTTGTAGATTTTACAGCATTTGGAAAATTGTGCACACTTTTAAGTCACATCAACCATTTATTTTGGTCGACTTGAGGATGGCATAAGAGCTAAAAATGGTAGTTACTAAAATTATAATCTTAAATGACATCGATAAAAACACAGATTTGTGATTATTAAAACAGGAAAAATTTTCAAAAAGTTCAAATCACGTGATTTTAAAGCGCATTTGACTATCTTTCACCAAGGTACCATCCGGTCTCACATAAACTACGGGATGAACACCTGGGGCCTAATTCTCGTTCTTGTCGCGGGACAAGGAATCCCGCGTTCCCCGTCTCCGAGATTGCGTTCGTCTCCCATTCTCGTTTTTTGCGTTCGCGTTCGTGATAAGGTTCGGACAATTTCGGCTCTGAAACAATGGAAGTGACGTCACCACCGCTACGTCATCGATTTCAGCCAATACGAGAGGAGTGGACTTTCGAGTGGCAGCTGTTAGCAGACGAAAAGGCAAGGATAAGCCATGAATAAGCAAATAAACATTTTCAATCGCTTTAATGCTATAAGTTCGCTTGTAATACTTTTATTATTAATACAATTGCAACTTAATCTTATTCGATTATTCACTTACAGCGATTCGGTTCACTTATTCGTTTAGACAATACGATAGCAGTAAATATAGTGCTCACGGGGTACCCTTACAAAAAATACTATAGAACTATATTTAATTACTGTAGCATGAAGTTATTTGGAACAATAATGATTATATATATAATCACTGTAGTAGTGATGAATTATAATGGCTATATGGCTATATGTAATCCTATTGATAATTTTAAAAATTTACTAAGAATATTTTTCACGAAAGTAACGATGATAAGAACACCATATATAAACTAAAAACCCTTAGAAAGAAAGAATGAATTCCTCGGGAGAAACTCGATCTCAAAACCTTCGCAACGTCAGTCAACCACCAAAGCTACCAGGCTAACACAGCAACTTTGAGAGAAAGCATTTCACGGGGTTTACATACCGCAACATTAATAGCTGGAGATAATGCTGAGGTATTAATACCTCTATGTTTTTATATTGTTCCCTCTTCCTTGGTAATAACTATTTTTTTCTACTGTTTACCTTTTCGTGATTATTCTTCCTCATGATCTTGATGACGAGGTATGCCAGAAGAAAATAAAATCAGTTCACAAAAGGTCCGAACCTAAGTTGGAAAGAAGAGTAGTATCTAGACGATGGACACTGTCCAATACAAATAGATCCAATTACACAAGTAACAACAAATACGTCAAATGCAAATTTGAGAGGGGAAAACACAGCAATATGATTTGCTAATTTAAGACAATGCTTAATATGATATTGCCATAACAAAGAATTTCATTTCAGTTCCACCAATTGAATTTGTTTGAATCCTAGGCAAAAAGAGACAGACGTTGACGCTAAGAGCTTAGTAAATAATGATAATAATAGTAAATTAATTCATTAAGCCTTGTTTGATATGGGCATATTATTTCTAATACGAGATGAAATAAGGTAGATGTTTAGAAAGCATATTTAGTTCATAATTGACCTTTATTTAAAATATAAAAGCGCCAACAAAATAGAAACCACTAAATTTTACTCTTGAATTTCTTAATTAATGATTGAAAAATGATGTCTACTGGACTTATTCGCACAGAGTCCTCTCAATCTCACTTTTAACACTTCCTGCATCCTTAACATAAACAATCTCCAAGACATCCATTTACGGATCCTGTAAATTTCATCTAAAATAACTGAAAAGCACCACGTAAGATTTCACTTAACAGCTGTTAAAAAAGAACGATCACTCGGTATTTCACATTACATCACCCTTAAATACACAAACAATCACCAAGACATCCACTACGGATCCTGTATTTCATCGAAACTTAAAAGCTACATGTAAGGTTTCACTTAAAAGCAGTTTACAAAGTACGATCACTCCATATTTCACATTACAGCCGAATAACAGCAAATACACACTTTAAAGAATATTAATGAGTATATGTACTTCGTTTACCAACATATTTATCCACACATAGCCTCAGATGTAAAACAACACAACAATAGGTTCACTTCATCAAAGCAGATGCAATATACTATTTCATGAAATTTCATGCATACCCAATTGGTGGCGTATATGACACTTCACAAATATGAGTAATCTTGTCGTTGAAATTACTTCGATGCACACTGAAAACATAATTCCACGTTGATAATTAAAATAAACAACGACCAAAAACCATGCTCACAAAGATGGAATAATAAACGAACTTAAGTTAATGAAAGCCTAGCATCATGATTACTTACGTCAATATTATTGCATTATTCCTCCTGAATAGTGTTAATTGGTATCTCAAGATTAAATATACAGTCAGCTACAAAAACTTTCACCGATAAAACCCCTCGCCAGCACAAACAAACACGTATTTCTCGCTGGAACTTGAGGAGGCTAAGTGATACACTGTTGCCATATTTATGTATAATAACAAATAGTAACTAAATAAGTTATTCTAAGCTTCTTATTTTCTCCATTATAAAATTCCATCGACATATCTCGGCCTCGCAAGCCGTGATAACTTTTTTATCGCAACGCGCGTTCACTTTCGTGATAATTCCTAACGCTAACGCTATCACTGTCCCTGTCACGAAGAGAATACCGCGTAACGCAATCATGGTTAGAACTGGAGTTCGCGTTCGGTATCGCACTACACGAGAGAACCAGAATTAGGCCCCAGGATGCGATATTTTCTGCAGTAGGAAATATTAATGATTGTGTGTCCAGTGTTCCCAGGATTACACTCCGTCATCGTCATTTGTCAAGGTAGTAGTTCCCAGGAGTCGAAAGTCGAAAGAAAATTTTGTTTCATTTTATTTATTTCAACTACCCCGAAAACAGCTCGCAATGGTATCTTACAACGGGTGATGTAACATTAACAACTGACGAACACAAGCACCCATGTCCTGGGTGGTGAAAAACCCACCCAGGCGGGACTCGAACCCGAACCCTCGGATTGGCAGGCGAGGGCGTTACCCCGTCGCTACCGGAACCGACAAAATGATGAGAATCAAGACTGTGAGCTTTCTGAAAGTCGGTGTAGCCCCTCAAATAGTTCTAACCGAACTAGGGTACGCAGGGGAGCAATCAGAATTACCACAACCTTTCGTTCCTAGTGACTGGGATTTCTTCAACTGACTTTTATGATAATACTCGTAATCAAGAAAACATTTTAGTCGGCGTCTTTTACCTTTACCGCCGTTTTTCATCAGTTTCTTGAGAGAATATTCCACAACATTTATATCCTAGTATTTCACCAACAGTTAAGCAGAAGTAAAGAGATTCAACAATAATTTGTTACCCAAAGGAATAAATTTTTAGAATAAAAAATTATCAAAGATTCGGAAACTTTGCACCTTCACCATGCCTGTGGTGAAATTGATGAGCTGTGAATACCACACCAGAGGAGGGATAGACAACTATAGCCATACATATTGAATAAACCGATATACCTGTGGATTACAGTCCTGTTAAATCTCTTTTCTTCATAGTACAATGCAATTCCACAAAGTAATGGCCTACATCAGTCAGCACACCAGTAATCAAACCAGTTAACAGAAAATTAACACAAGAGTAATCAAAGGTTCCCTGCCTCGATTCAATAGATTTTTACAAAAATAGCCAATAAATTCAGGAATTTCATTTCTCAAGAACCGTATTTTATTGAAAACAGTGAAGCAACCCAAAGAGTACTTAAAGAATTTCGCAATCAAAAAACGATACAAATTTCTTTCCTTAACCATAATCTTTCACCTTATGTAGCTCGGCCTAAGTTTCACTTGTACTTCTTACTATCACGCATCCCGAATCGTGCTCACACCTTCGTGCAGAGTGGTGATTTGATGGAGAGCACTTGGGAGGACGGTCGGAGTACTCCAGGCCCGATTTCCAAGTCAGTTGGCGAGATAAATTTGTGAGGAAGATGATTGTCCGGGAGGCTGCGGGTAATCAGCCCTCGAGACTCAGAAATGCTTCATTTAAAAATGGCGAAAGAGCTCAATTCCCTCATTAATCAAGTTATAGCTACGGATTACAACCTCTTTTGCCATCGCATTTTCTCTTAAATAAAAAAATACCGAGGGAAATTACACAGGAAAATCCGTCCAGAGCATGCTAGTCTATCTAACCAGCACGCCCATCGGTTAAGGTTGAAACCCATTCCGTTGCACCTAAAATTCTCGCTCCCGTAAATTTTCACGGGCGCTCTCCCATTCTCGAGTTCGCTATTCCTTTTTTTTCCTCGCGAAGCTAGGAAAAGATATTACTTCCACGGGCCCCGAGTTAAAATTATCCTACTGAGGTCAAATACTTTTGCAGTGAGACTTGTCTCAAGAATATCGCGTGACTCGATATTTTTTTTGCCCTGCTTTGACCTTAAGTTTGCTTTTTCCTAGAGGAGGAGACGTGCCTAGAAATAAAACGGTGTAAATTTTTGCCACTTAGCATAAAAGCCTGACCTCAAGAAAAAAATCACTGAGCGTTCCCATGACATTTTTTTATTTTCAAAGCGTTTCTTTTCAAAACAGAGTGGTAACACGCATTGTTTATATGAACTTGGAGACAGCCTCTGCAGTCGTAATGATGGATGCTCGCGTTTTTGCGCCGACTACAAACGGTAAGTAGAATAGCATTAACTCCAGTCGACTTCGAAGATCAATGTAACTAAGAAATCCAGCCACACGAGCTAACCAGAAATAACGTACACATATTACACGGGATAAAAATATTTTTTCAATATCTCATGATGGTAGGCGGCCTTGTTTTATTTTGAAAGAAAGTTTGGGTGAAAATGAAGTCCTTAAGGCAGCGCCAATAAAGAAATAAAAATAGGTCTTACGACGGATGTTACGGTTTACACAGAATCGGATATTTCACAAAATTTTCAACGGAATGGGTCTGAGCCACAACCTGGACTGGAAATACTACCTATTAGCTTACCAACGATGGCTGCGTCATCCAACGACTACTTTCCAATCTCCGACCAAACATTACGCCACATTCTCAGCCGGTGCTTTCTAAAGGCTAGCGGTAAGCATAGTGGGAAAAAAATTTGAAGCCAAATAAAACTTACAGTTTTTGGGCAAAAATCCTTTTAAAAAATAATGGATGTATCCACATTTTCCTAATATTTACTCGATTAAAAGCGTAGTCAAAGGATTGTTAATATAATACCTTCACAGATGGAGTTCTAAGTGTCACTCTTAAACACCATTAAATAAATGTTTCACAATCATAGATGGCCTCATAATTGGCTGACACAGAAATCGAAACACACGTCGCAGAGTTGCTTCTTCTGCCTCCAATAACGTTATCCAGAGGATAGAGAAGCAGCTCGACGAATGTGATGAGTGCTGAAGTCGTCGCTTCGCACACGATAAACCTCACTCCTTTGAATTACGCGTCGTTATATTGACTACTAGGGGAGTAAAAATCATCCAAGAATACGACGGGCAAAGCAAAATCTTGGTGCCTGGCAATATAAATGGATATTTAAAATTCTACAGACATAGTAGAAAATTCAAAACAACAGTCAAAAAGTTTCATCCCAGTTGCAATGCAACTTCTCCTTCATCATAATTCTTTGACAGAATGCACATGCTGATTTTTTATGATACCTGATGATGATTGATGCCTTCGGTGAAATGTAAAACGCACTCAGTGAAATCACTTTTAACCCACCTAAATGTAACCCAAATATTTTTAACCCCCTTAAAATCCTTGCTGAACACACAAAAAGTTGTGGTAAAGGAGAATAACTGGAGCGGTGATGAAATAAGTCTCAGAGGACGGGATAAATTTCTGAAGATATAGATACTCCGATATCATATCTCCATTAAAATTCTGTAAAGAGTCATATTACCACCACCCGACTTTCGTAGAAACTTCACGTTGGTAGTTATTGTTACGTATCTCACAGCGGATATAAAGGAATTTTAATGAGGTATGAGGCAGGGGCGGCTCCAGACCAGAGGTTCGGGGGGGGGGGAGGCCACAGGCTCTGGAGGTATGGAATACTTCCCAGGAAAAGGGGAGTCCGGGGGTTGCTTCCCGGAAAATCGTAACAAACTATGTGTAAAATGAAAAAGAAACTCTTATTTAGCTTAAGACATATGCCTAGCATTGCACTTCACATAAAAAACTATTTTGGATTTTGGTTTTAGGTCTATGAAAAAATAAATAAAATACGCCGGGTTTTGGGGGGGGCAATTTTCCCCCTTGTAGTCGCCAATGGTATGAGGTGCTAAAGCTTCCCAAGCTTTAAGGAAAAAATTACAATAACGATTTAGTTGCAAAGAAATCTTGTCGTAGCACGGGACGAGAAGAGGAGTGGATGAGATTTACTGGATGGGGACGTTGAACTCGAATAGAGTCGTTCCATCAGACTCGATCGACACTTCGCGCTCCCGTGGTGGAAGATCTTCCTTCAAATGTCCACGCCTCTCACGCATTTCCCTCATTGCTAAAACGAGGAACCTAGATTATGAAATATATAGAAATGCTCTAATGAAGATTAGCGACCGCTTAAAAATGAGTCCTCGATGAAAATTATTTTTCACATACTCATAGCGATTAATAACCACATTTCATCAAATTTTTGACAGTGAAAATCCATTATAAAATTTGATTCTGAAATATTTAGAAAATAAACTGCATTCAAATCCGTTTAACTGAAATTTGAAAGATCTCAACGCGGAAAAAATCCTTTTTACCTCAATCAACTAAACATGTATTGACTTCATAAAGATAAACTCTACGGAAAAAATATTTTGAACGCGTTTTGACAAAATAGCAACTTATCTTTCATTTTATGCTACTCTCAAAATTTAAATTCCTCTTCTAAACTCCTTGTCACGACCTTATACGTGTTTGAGGGGTTATTGGAACAAGTTACATTCCGTTCTCGTTGTTTTCTTATTTATTAAAACAGAAAAAAAATCACATCAATAAGGGGATGTTATTTAGATAATGAAGCCGACTTATATTATTATTTTAAAATGTCCAAAAAAATCAATATAACCCACTTTAATTACTTAATAAGAAGTATTTTATTGCATAACTTCGTAAAATTTCGCTATTTCGTAATTTCGCATTCTTTCAATTTGATCTCAGATTTTTACTCGACAAATATGAAAAGCAATGGAAGTGAGCAGACTGTCTTAGAAAGGATTTCTAAATCGGAGTACTCAGGCACTAGCATAACTCAAGAGTAGATGGAAGCAATATAAAACAGCAGACTCCGAGAAAGAGGATGCTCATTTTTTAAACAGCGATGAATCTTGCACCGGAAGAAAATTCAATCTAGCTTCCAGCGTGGTTAATGTTTCGTTCACCGTGAAAATAAGTCTCGAGTCCCTTACCGCACGACCACGAGAGGAATTGAACTTTGGAATGCGAATTACCCACACCCTCATCGTCCTCATAATGAATTCCCGTCATATAGATGCGGACGGAGTGAGGTGGAGAAATGACTGAGCATCCATCAGCCAAAAGAAGAAGACAATAACCTATGCACCGCGGATATGAAGGCATATTTCTTTGGATTTGCAAATCGTTGATATGGGCAGCGTCAACCCTTCCCCCCCCAAGCCCTTCTACCTTCCCCCATACATCTCCTTCTTAAGATTCCCCCATTTCCCCCTCCTTTCCGCCCAACTCGTCGGGAGGAAACGAAAAATGTGAGGAGGGCATTTCGCCAGTGGACGTCCAAAGGAGAAAAAAACAGCAAGCTAAAGGAGAGATAAGAGAGTGGGGAGAGGCGAATGAAAGAATAATAGAGAGACGAGGAGACAGGGAGCTAGCTGGTGGTATAGCGTACGAGAGGGAAATTTCCCTCCGGCAGCGCCTCTTGCGGTCGCGGTGAGCGATTCGTGAACTCAGCGGCTCTTCGAGCGAGCGGATGGCCCTCCCCCCTACCCGCTCCCGCCTAACATCCCCCCCAAACCTCCCCTCCATCCCTCCGCACTGCAACCCGAGTTGAATCAGCTCTTATCCAAGAGCAATTAGAGTTAACCCATTCAATGGCGGCTGAAATTCACGAGAAGCACATACACGATAGCAACTGGGTTTACATTTTCAAAATCAAGGAATTCTCAAGGTTTTCCTGGGGGAAAATCACGAAAGTAGGATGTTTCGCACGGCAGGGTTGGTTGTTGGCACGCCTGAACTATTTTTCTTAATTATTTAACTGTCCCGTAAGCATTGTGTTCAAATCCTTTTCAATTGTGTATGGATTGGAGATATTTAATCAGGATAAAACTAGGACTATTCTCAGAATAACAACAAAAAAACAGAATTTAAATGTTACGTATGTCCCCTCTCTATTGATATTTATAAAAGTTATGCCTATCGAATAAAATACTAAGAAATGAACTTCAGCGACGTCCTACCTCTCTTAATGCCGTCCATGAAACCTATTATCTTTCTTCCCCTTCCCCGCTTACCAAATATCCTCCTCTATCACGGCCTGCGGCAACCCTTCGCCCCTCAGCACCTCTTCCATCAGGCTATAAGTAAATATCAATAGAGAAAGAGTATGAGTAAATAACGAATATTAAAGCAGTTGAATAATACTTGGCAATTAAGCATGCTGTTTTGTATGGAGGCCTGCCACTGATTCAAAAACGCAGCGAAGACATTTTATCTGACTAGCAGCTGAGATACATTGATGAAAGCACAACCAAACCAATATGCAACCAAAAGTATACATCCGTTAAATGAAATGCGGGGTGCAATACGATATAAGTAGGTTCTTTGGACAAAAAATAAACAATCGACAAATGACGTGAAACATTATGATGACCTCGAAAACGGTGTAGGGCCAAGTTCGTGATTTTACTAAGTTACCCCGGAAATATCCAAATTGTCACATAAAAAATCCCGGAAAATCAAGGAGAAATTCCCAGAATAGGGAAATTAGTGCTGATCCCCGGAACATATAACAGTTAGAAAGTTTTACAATTTTCCAAATTTTTAACGATTTATAAGAGGGGAGGCATCCTTAAAATTCTTCCATTATTTCCTTTATTTATCCCTTCATCACTTCCTTATTTATTCTTCCGTCGTGGCATTCTACAAGCGTAAGCAAAACAGATAAGACAAAACAGCAACAACAGCAACAATGGAGCTTTTGTTTAGGATGGCCTTCTCTTTACTGTTATCTTTAAAGAACAGTCCTTGCAGCCCTATAAATAACCGCCTACTTATTGCACCTGCTTATTTATTGGTTCTACGGCTAATATTCTCAGAAGTGTGACATGAATTCAAAACATTTAAAAGGTAAGCAAAGCAATTAATATATTAAGAGATTCCTTAAATCAACCAGGAAACAAGCGCAGGAAGAGACATACGTCATGTTTTCATTTTGTATTTATCGCTTCTATGATGGTAGAAGGCAATTTCCATAAACCAGCAAGTAACTTGGACTGGCTATAAAAACCAAGGGAAAAGACATTTTCAAGTCGGTTTTTCATTTGGATACACATAATTGTTTCCGCGGTGAAGCCGATCTACGACATTTGGTACGTCTTATTCAATATTTGCACGCTTATTAACTTCGCCGATACTTCAGAGAAACAAAATTGAGCTTTTAGGAATGCATTGTATAATGAAGTATAATATTCTCTCTTCGGACATATTATGTAAAATTCCTCGGAGAAACTTCGCGCAAGAATATTGACCCTGCCTCTGACACCTCCATTCATTGTAAATGCTTTTGGAATTGTTTTGTAATAACATTTTTTCAAGACTCACGTGTTTAAATCCCTTTTTGTACGTACTTCATGGCCCTTTATGAGGTATAATGAAATTGACGGAAACGAATGAAAGTGATTGATACGGAAATGCTATGAACTACTTGGATGAGAAATCTGAGACTAGATCAGCGGCTGAGGGCAAAAAAAAGGATAAGTGCAGCAGAGAGAAAGCCGCTTATAGGTTTAGAAAACGGTTCGCTTCAAGTCCAACCCAAACTTTCCAACCAAATCAAAACCCTTTCACCCAACAATACGGTTACCTATATCCTAAAATCATCGGACCAAGTGCCGTGTCTATTCCATTGGAGTTCATGTGACGATTATGCAGGAACATTGAGTAAAGTCAAGGTAACCAAATCTCCATCTACCTTTTGACTATTATAGACCGTTATTTAAATTAGAGATCTCGTAAACAAGCACGTGTTTTCAAGACTAAACTCTTCCTGTCGATGGCCACCTGAATTACCGAAATACATGCATAGGAGTCAAAATTCCTATGCTTTTATTGACAATTATAATTAATCTCTAATAGACATATACTTGCCAACTACTCTCTTCTAGAATAATAGACCGTTATGTCTGAGTTTTTAAATATTATTGCACCCGAAAACTCCGGTTTCCCTTGGCTGCATCAGTAACCTACCATTCTCCGATATCTTCTCCCCATGTGGACAAAAAGAACTACCCCAATATTTAATTTCTCATGTTATTCAAACTTCCACGTTTATCAGAATTCAGTAGTTACCTTCCCTTCCACACGAGCGCTTTCCAGCGCTAAGGTATTTGGACGCCTCAAATATTTAAGTCTCAACCTCCCATCTCATTTTTTCCCAAAACACCGTATGCCGTTTAGACCAAGGTTCGACAACCTCTCCGATCGCGCGATGAATTATCAACTTCCGAAGAATTAGCCGGCCGCCTAACCCTATCATTATGCCCACTACGATTAAAAAGTAGCATAAATCTGTAGAGTAATAACAGGACCTCAGCCGTACATCCTTCGGGTCTGATGGCAACTCTTGGTTGACCGTAGGTTAGCGGAAGATGTCGCGTGGGAAAATATCTGGAGCGGTCATCCATGGGTCGTTTAATTTTCTTGGGCAACTATGATGTTTTTATTTTCCCAAAAAATATAAAAACCTCATTTTACATGAACTTCTCATAAACACGAGTATATTTCACATGTATGGTTTGAACTTTGAAGTAAATCGAAGGTTGTCTTGTCTCAAGTTCCACAGAATACACTCAATGTAATGTGAATAAAATCCTATACTCCGGAGACCTTTCTAACGGGCAAACAGGATTTAACTGTCGTTTTAATGTTTTTATTACCTTATACCATCTTGATATTGGTTTTGGCAGTTCAATTCATGGACGTTTTGAATTTAGAGACCATATTATTTGAAATGGGTTAATGGAAATGTTTTTTTTCTTACTTTTAAGAGAACTTTTAAAGGTAAATATGGCAAGTGCTTTTGGACTCCTTCATGGTCAAGAACATTATCATTCAACATTTCGCCTCGTCAGCCTTTGGCGTAACCACAATTAAAATGATAAACACTTCGTTAGTTTTCCCTAGTCTGCTTAATCCATTTCTTCCCCAGTGCTACGCATGTATATTGGATATCCAACGTAGATATTTACTAAATATACAAACTTACTTCATTCACAAGATTAACAGTCAAGTATTAATCCGTACTAAATGCTTCATTTTTAATTCTTCAACTCTCGGTCCCGAACGATAGAGTCAAGCAAGGAATTTAGCACTTCCAATTACACCATTCATTGTTCCCTCTAATTTTCCATAATTTATAGCATACTTCTTTATCATTTATTAATTTACTAAAAGATTTTGGGAATGTTTTGCGGGAAAAAATTACGAAAGCAAAGTGATAAAAGTGCATGGCAATAATGAGAAAACGTTTTTTGGGCAAATCAAACCGATTTAGTAATAAACTTTCCAATTTTCTGATAACTCAAAAGCCATTAAAAAGTTTTCAATCTTAAGGAAGTGGACTCGCTGCAGCGTGAATGAAAACTATTGAGAAACTCATAATTTTTTCTCTAATTTTCCCCATTTCAATAAAAAAAGCCTTTTTTTCAGATTACGCTTGTGAAATAAACATGCATTAACCAATGAAGAGTAAAGCCAAAGGCACTGAATATACAGAAATTCGTAGAAAATAATTTTCATTATTTCTTTGTCGGTCCGAGGAGGGAGTCGGCGTCGAAAGCGGAAACATTTCAACTTCATTAACTCATTTATCCATCAGTAATCGTTCTGATTCTCAAATAACACCAAAGCAATAAGGGGTAGGCTCCTACATTGACAAAATTTCAGTTTTTGGGAATAGATATCCATTATTGACGAGATAAAAAGAAAGATTTTTGCCCAGGTTTGACCAAAAGAGACTGCCCTATGAAGCCACTGTCACCCATACGATTTTCTACCTGCGCTATAAGAGTGGAGGGGGACTTTGTTGACATACTTAATTAGATGTAGGACGACTCTTTGGATCCTGTCTCTCAAATCCCTAAAATGGTATGCTTCATTTCATCAACCGATCTTTAACAAACTTGTAGCAAAACATGGCAGCGGCTCAATATTTCACAGTTCGTGGTCATAGTCCGTACTGCGCTTCGCCGGTGTCCAATATTAATTACACCCGAGGCCATGACCTACACACTCCTGCGTTCTGTTGACGCTGCGGTTACCCTGCAGATTCCCGACACGGAGGTGACGGTTCGGAATGCCACCAACGGCAGACTGTCGGTGTTATGTGGTTTTCCAAATCCTACTTCAGAGTAGTGGAGAAATAAATGCAAAACATAACTCGGTCTACAGCCGGGCCTTTAGACCTCTGTCCGGCGTAAAGGACGTTCATCCGCCTTTCGTCGCCTTTCGTCAATTGTAGGTCCTTACCGACAATGATTCTGCATGAGGTACCAATTAATTTTATGCTTCATATAATTTTAAAATTATAATTTTAAGCTTGTCAGCATGACTGAACACTGATAAAAGGTCCCCGGGGTGTACGAGTACAGCGTCTATCCTGCATGAGTATAATGATGGCTAGAAGCCGCATGGCATGTCAACTTCCTTCCACGTGCAAAACTTAATTTAACATAAAATTATATTCGGTGATAATGATGAGAACACCATTACAGTTTGCTTGACGGTTATTGCATGAGTGGTTTGGAATCACCCCCTACCACATACTCTTGAGGAGGCTGGCAGAGTAATGCATTTTATCCCCATTTTTAATCCCTAAAGAAATCTATCATTCTTCCAACCATGGTGGATCGATTCGATCGGCCAGTGCTCATCTATTACTAATCTCAATAGCTTGGGATATACACACTTAAGAGATGAGGGTAAACTCCTCTCCCAATACTACCAGTGGAATCCGAAAAAAACCTGATCACGGAAAAATCACGAAGCTTGGGTTAAGTTAAGCTTGGGTAATCGAGCACGAGACCTCCGGTGAGTTGCTCAGCGCTCTACCCACTACACAGAACACTGGAATATTAAGCCTTTAGTGGATCAAGTGAACTTTGATACCCCCTCTCAACGACCGTATGGCAATGTATTTGTTCCATACTTTATCATTTTCCCCCTCCATATCTATTACCCTTTCAATCTTTATTTCACTCCCTTATAACTCCCCGTATTTATCAGTCCAGGTTGCGTAAGTATAATCCAGACTATCTGAAGAGTTCAATTATAAATTTAAAAGCATACGATTTATGCACGAGACAGATATCTGACTTCCTTCATTATGACCATCAATTCCATATCATCAATAAAATCAGAAGATTCTCAAAAATAAAATATTTCAAATCATACTAGACACTGTTTTTAAATATCAATAACGCAGGTTAGGTATTTTTAAAACTCGGACAAAATTGCATTCCGAACTAACTTACAGGCGATGAATTCTACGAAAAGCTACGCATCTTGAGATACAGCACCATTTAGAGGTTAAACTTAGAATGATAATTATGTCATGCATTAAAACCAGGAGGCATAAGTACGAATTTCTTACTTTCCATATTTCTACTTGACACCAAAAAAATTACCGCATGATCCCATTATTTTTTCTAGGAATCACATTGCCTCAGATCAACTTTATCACTTTCTTTCCCCGTTCTTTCCTCTTCCTTTAATCTCTTCTTCACCCTCTGCCTTTTTTCCTCCTCCACATCTCTCCCTCTCTCGCTCTCATTCTGCGTTCTTGGAGAGGTGGAACTTGGAGAGTATCACGCTGGTAACTGTTCTTTCCGTAAAATAACCACGCTATCGCCTAGCTTTGGACCTCCCTATAAACCACTCATGCTCGTCGCTACTATTCCTGTTCTCACTTTTCCCGTAGGCGTTAAAAAAACGACAAGAAATTCCTTCGTTGTGATTTCTGAAGGAAGAGACAATCAATAATAGGTACAGCAGCGGCCTTTCCCTACAAAGGGATAAGGCAGAGGAGGTTATTTATCCTCTTAAGTCCTTGAAATCCAAATTTTTCGTTTCTCCAGAATTTGTCTTGTCAATGGAAAAGAAATCACTTCTGCATGTAATAAAGAGCTTTTGCTCAACTACTTCCATTATTATTATTACAAGCGATCTACCGGTTAAGGTAGGTTTAAATAGAAGGAGAAATGCCGCTATTGGGATAAAGTCCTCGCCTGTTAACCCAAGGGTCGCGAGTCCGAGACCCGCCTGAGTAGATTTATCACCACTAAGGACAAGGGCGTTTGAATTCGTCCGTTGTTACTTACTGAAGCAACCGATTTAAGAAGGATTTTGGTAATAAATAAAACTTTTTTTTCAACTCGTCATCCCACCCATAAAACAGTTGCTTTGATAGAGGGGAAAATTAATAACTGTTGTAAATTCACGGCAGAAGGTGTCATTCTGACAGAATGTACGCACTAAATAGCTTCAATTATTATTGAAGGTGATTGCGAAGGTCGATAAAAAAACATATGAAAAAGATTTGAGTAATTTTCCACTTCTGCAACACCAAATTGGCCGTTAACTGATTTTCCATGATCTCTTTACTCTTTTCCGCGACAATTATGACTTTCTTTCACTTCCTGTCGTCATGTGTAGGAATATTCCCTCTACGCAGCGACTAGTTACTCTGGGAAGACAATGAATCAGTCACCTTTCCCCTAGCCTCGCGCGGGTCGTGCCAATTAGCACTCGCCATTTCGCCTCCTTCAAGAGCAAAGCGGCACAGCGCCGGGATCCCCCGCAAGGAACAGTTATTTTGAGAGTGAATGCAGCGATTGTGACCTTTTAAAGCAGAGACAATGGCTCTAGGAGACGCTGCCACAACCCTTCCATTCGCCTAGAGAGTGAAAGGATCTCGAGGGGGGAGTTGCAATGGAGGATAACGGGAAACAGAATTCAAATGTCGCATAGTTACCCTTTTTATGGATTTTTATCAGAGTTATGCCTATTGGATCAAAGCCTTTGAAAGCGGCTTCAGTTTGAATTCCAAGTAATAGGGAAACAGAGTGAGGTCGTGTACTTTAAAGGAAATGATTTCTAATCCCGCTTGTAGCGGTGTTTTCCAAAGGCATTCAGATCCCTGCCAGGAGGCTTTGAGATCACTTTAAATCCTGTGTATTCCCTCTGCCAGGTGAAACACATGGAGTCCTAAATATCCTCCGTTAAAGGTGTGCTGCAACTTCTTCTCGGTATTAATTAGGTAGCATCAAGCATTTCCAAATGCAAAACGAGTCTTTCTACATCATATTTCAATCGCCGTCAGCCTATGTGGAGCCCCTGGAGGTAAGGACAAGAAATTGTCCAGTTTCCACAAGGTCGAAATTTGGAAGTTTTACATTCGAAAAAGCCCATTTTAGAAATAACCTAGAATTTGTGTATAACTCATGGTATTTCAATCTCTAAAGGCCGTTTTACACGCTACATTTGTTTGTACAAACTCTTCCGTGAACTCTTGCATGAGGCAAAATGTATCGTGTAAAGCGGCAAATTGTATGAACGCTTGTGCGAATGTCTCAATGCCTGCACGGGAAATAGAACCTGTTCTAATTTCGTTGAGACAAACGTACAATCTCACGTACATTCGTTTGTACAAAATCTTTCATCGTGTAAAGCGGCCTTAATTCTATCGAAATTGTCGAGTTATTTGCTGTCTTACAGATCCATTTGACTGCTCAAGATGATCTCGGTAATCGGGCTGGATTATTTAGGTGGTATCACGATTCCTACTTGAAGTGCTGTAATCCGTACGTTGGATGGGACGTTAAAATGTGGGCCCATCGGCACCTTTCGTAAAAGGCCGTTAGGCTAATGCCCATGCCTGGTTTCTCATCACCTTTCCTCTCATTCCCCAAGCAACCCCCCTCCTCACCCAATTCACCAACCAATGGATATTATCTCAATTATTTAACTATGTTAATGAAGTCACACGAAATAATCACGGGTAAAGGAGTGTACTTCACTAGTTTGGCCATATTGAGAGAATGGATGAGAGTCGAATAACGAAGCAGATGTATGATTGTAGAATCAATGGTTTGAGGGGAAGGGGTAGACCGCGGAAGTCATAGATGAATGCGGTGGAAGAGAAGAGCCTCAAGAATAGGAAAGCGTGCGATAGGTTCAATGCATGAATGTGGCTGAAGCGAAAGAGATTTACAAGGGTAGTACATTATGGAGGAAATTATTAGTGGTGAGCCAGTTTTCAAGGGCTAACAGCAATAACGGCACGGTTATTTGACTTTGCCCACGCCGCAAGGGAATGGCGTGATGTGTATGTATATAAGTATGTACGTAGGTTTGAGGTTCTGGTGTGCTTAAGCCGCTCCTTAGAATGTAACACATCCTTCCAGATCAAGGTTTTCCCACCCGGAAACTGATGATCGAGTTTCAAACGTACTTTTGAGTTGTGTTGGAAACTGTTCGAGATGATCTCTATTACGTAACAAAGGAATCGCGTGGTAAAATCATGACAGGTTCGAGTTTTGGCGTGCTTGAGTGTCTATTAACATTGTGACGCAATCTTCGAGACCGAGTTTTTCTCACCCGGGATGAACATAAAATGGAGATCATCTCTTGCGGTTTCCAATTAAGGGTGAGTGCCACAGCCGATCATATTTCACACACATCCAATGCCGAGCTCTTCTCCGTCGACGCGTGTAGTCAACTTCTGCAGCCTGATGATTTGCTCGTGCGTGTTAAAGAGACGTCCGTCGCGGATCACGACACCAGCAGCAAGGCAACAACGCATGTACCTTTGAACATATTCTCCTCACACCCCACTCTCTTTTATATGCATTGAGCCAAGCCATAAATTCAAGTCACTAATTACGGCGTCAATACATTAAATGGACATGTTTACGACGTTATTCAACTCTGATCGTCTTTTAACAATTCCGCCAATTCAAACAAAAAACTATAGTGAATATTGCGAGAGGAAATAGTAATTCCTGGACCAGGCTTTGGAGGATCTAAAGGAACAAGCTGTCGTGAAAAAAATTACGATGATCAATCAATTTTTCTAAGTTTTTATCACATAAAAGAAAACTTTTGATTACTTAGACGATGAAATGGCGTCTACTTACGCCGCGGGGGTGAGAAAGGGTCGGCCCCGGCCGCCGAAAATATTGCTGTTGGGGCCCACTTTTACTCGAACATATTCACACCCTGGCTACCGAATACAGTTCTACGGAAATCTTCCGTATGTCCCTATTCTGTGCCTTGGCTCTGCGTCTATCATCCTTGCAACTTTGTTGATTGGTTGGTTATAAGGGGAAGCAACCGCCAACCGAGGTCTTTTGGGTCATAAAAAAGAGGTGAGTAGGTTGTTAAAGGAATGGCTATTTGGGAAAGGAAGTGAGGGTGGAGAAAAGCCCGGCGTCAGCATAAGAAACTCTGAGCTAAAGACGCCACAATAAAATAGGTTTTAACGTCCCATCCGACGGACGGAAGTGAAGTTGAAGTGCTCCCTACATTTCATCCAAGTGGAGATCAGGATTCCAATAAAAATTCTCCGCCAAACAATTCGAACCCGGGCCTTTAGAATGCTAAGCTAGTACTATCCATCACACCAACCCGATCCCTCGTCTATTCCTAAATGCAGCTTAAAGCTTAAGAAATTATGATTTTTCTATTCTACATAGCAGGGATTTTCCTTTAGCAGGGATCGAGAGTACTCTGAAAATCTAAGCTACCGCTGGTATTCGAACTTGTGACCATTGAGGAGGGAAGTCAGTTCACTTTTCACCACACCAACCGGATCCCTTGCAACTAAAAGCCAACAGTGCTTTCTCAAGAGATTACTTTGCCTTTTAAACTCTCCCTGCCTTTTGGCATTTAAACTCAACAAACCCAAGATCTTCTCAAACTATCTCATCAAGAAGGACCTTTTGTCAAGAAAACATTTATTCACTGCAAAACGAAGACTCAACAACTTCCCCTGTCAATTCTCCATAGTTGAGAGTAAAAACATTCTATGGTAAAAATGCCTGATGCTGCTCAAATATTATTTTGCAGATTTTTAATTAAATAGATGCGATTCGGTAAACTCATTAGTGCTAAGTTTACATGCTATGAATATTTAATATGCAATGCATGTAAACGCAACGCCAATGAGTTTACGGAATCGCATCTATTGAATTAAAATCTGCAAAAATAATATTTGCGCAGCATTTGGCTTCCTCTAACATTCAAACAAAAGCCGTTTCCAATGCCTTATAACCCCTTTTTTGAAAGTTTCTTTATTTCTGAGGGAATATACAATTTTTCTTACCCCTCTTCATTAATCTTTTTGAAGGTTTTCATTTTTCAAAGCTACTGAATTTTAAATTTGGTACGGTTTTGTATAGGCTTTTTTTACACGTTTCATAAATCAAAATGATCACAATTAGGAATTTGGACATGAGTTTTAGCACTTGTTTACATTTAGAAATCCCATTATTAGGTTGAAATTGTTCGCATTATTACAATTATCTTTCATTTCATATTTGCATATAGTTTTAAAATGTAACATATATCATGGGTTTTTTACATATGTTTCATGTATCAAAAGTATCACAATTAAGAATTTCCCCCCTATAACCTCTATACACACTCACTTCCACAGCAGAGAAATTCACCAAAAGCGCTCGGAAGGAAACCATCTAAACTTCGGCTATCACCATTAATTCCGCCATATTGGTGCGATTGCCCTCACACCTACATTTCAATGACACTGCGAATAGCCATCAGCGCCCACCTTCATCCGAATACTCGCACACCCTTGCTCCGAGTCTGTCACCGTTGCCACTTCGTCGCCGACTCCGGCCCGCCCACCCCTTCTCACCCAGAGTGGCAAAACGCCCCCCCAACGCCGCCGCCACCCCCACGTGCCTTGCAGCTTCCGCACCTCGGAGCTCCCCTGCGCACACAAGCTCGTCACGTGCCACGCCTTATATGCCTCCCTCACGATCACCACGCGACCCTACGCATCCGTTAAGCATGCAAAGGGAGGGGTGGGGAGAGGGAGGGATAGGAATATATATAAATATGTGGAGAGAGTAGGAGAGGGAACGGCGTACGGTGGAAAGGATTCGACGGGAGGTCGATTTGCGAGTGAGCGCTGGGCATTCCCCGCCTCTCGCCGCTTACACGGTGATTGGACACCGCTGCAAAAACACCACCGCAACGGCGAGACAGGGAAACTTCCTCCAGACGTTCGAGGAATGCAGACCAGCTCACGCGTGGAACGATCCGAAACTGCTTCTTACGCAAACTCTCCATTGAGAAAATGCAACTCCGTGCTTTATGAATGTAGCTCGAAGTAATCTAGGTCGTAAATTGCAATTTTACTCAGGGGCGCCTACTTAAAAAGTATCAAAGGCTGGGAAATAGATGAAAACGAAATCTACCCCCAAGACAATATTTGGAATGGAAGAATATCTTTTGTTACCCGAAGTCAGCGCCATTTTTATGGATATATCTTAAAAAGGGAACCAAGGCGCAAAGCAGCACCTTACTTGTCATTGCTTAAAATGTGCAATGAATGGAAATAGAACGGGCAAATGGACTTCACGCTTTTACATGTGTATATTCTATTTATGTGACTACCATTAATGGTGTCGCTTTATGGGAGAATGGGGCAGACACCCAGGTACTAAACAGTGTACCTAAAGTGAGGCTTGTGAACAATCTGTTATAACCTATCAGCTTATCTACCACAGAGTAAATGTTCATATTTGTAGGTTTTTTGACTAAAGCCAATTTTACGAGTGACCATAACCTCAAGAACTACAACAAAAAAATAATAATCGATCACTTTTATTGAAAAGGAAAGAGGTCAAATTATATCTCATTCACTACATTTTCACCACAACGGACTATTTTTTAAATCGGGGAAAGGTTTTTGCGCCTGCGAGTACTCAATTCTCCAAATTAATTCCTCATTTTAAATAATGAACTTACTCAGTCTCTCTACGCTCGAGTGTACAAAATAACGTTATTCTTCTGAAAAGAAGAAAAGACTCACATTCGAGTAGTGAAATTGAGGGTGGTGGATTTCTCAGGCGTCACCTCAGGTAAAGTATTTTCGAAAATCGATCTCATATTCACGCGAGTATTTCACAGGAAAACCTGACGATTTCTCCGAGTTGAAGGGGTTGCCATGCTTGCAATGAATAGCGTCGACCCTTCCGGTCTCATACAAGGGACTGAGAGAAGAATGCAGAAGAGTTCTACCTGTTCAGGCTATCGGTGAAGAGACGATTTGAAAGCGAAGACACAACCACTGTACACTCCCGAGAAGTTCTCAAGGTCTCCTTTGAGCGGCGCCCAGCTTGAAACTTCCTCCCGAAGAGGGACAACTCCGACAGCCAACTCACGTCCTTTTAGCACCTATTTTTTTCCTGGAGAGTAAAAATAAGTGCTTTCGTCGCCCTTTTTCCTTACCCCGAATTTTTTACAGCCCATCATTTCTCCTGTCTTCCTGTACACGCATCGTGTTCGCCACAATAGTGTAGGGGTTTTGGTCGTCTCAAGAAATGCGTCGCGACAGTCTCTGGCCAGTCTCGTCACACCTAGGAAAGGGTCGTTTTCAGAGACGATTTTCCCGATAAAGCGTATTGGTATTCTGACGTCAACGGCTGGTCTATCTGCTCCGTTGTTTCTAGCGCGGCTTTGTGAAGCATAATCAAGATGATTAGAAATGCACTCAGTCATTCCACAGGTAGCGAACTCTAGTCGACTTTCTGTGGAATAACCGAGTATGTACATTTCAAATATCATCTAAATTAATTGTTAAACAGTCTATTTTAAACGCGGGGAGCGGATAATTTTACTTGAATATGAATTTTTATTGCCAACGCCATAACTTCCAGCAGTTCCCGTAAAACTGAATCACTAAAACGACGACAAATTCTAATTAAGTAACAAGTTTAAAAAATTAAGAAGAGTGTGGTGGTTTTAGCTTTCATACATGAGTAAATCGACAGTAACTGATCTTACTAAGGAATTGAAAGCCAACTTCATTCCGACTGACCCATGAAAGAAACCCATGCAATTAATGAATCGTGAAAAAATAAGAATGATTGGATCGTCAATATCTACTTTATACATTATTCTTCAGGTTTTCGCTATTTTTAATAATTTACTTTTTATTATTTTTGGGATACATTGCGTTCGGTGCCATTTTTACAACGTTTCGCTTCTCTTCCTGAAAGCGTCGTCAGGTAAAGATTTTTTAAGTCTAATTTTAATTTAATTTGGTTGCTTTCTGACGTTGTAAAATAACCAACCAAACGCAATGAATTACTGAAATAATAAAAAGCAAATCACTCTTATCTTTTTAAAGGCACAATAAGGATTTTGTATTAGTGATTTTATATTATTAACAATGAATATGCACTATTTTACAGCACATAAATTTTTATAGCTAACAGTTGAAACCATTCGAAATGTTCAAACTTTGAAAAGGATGTCATACTAACGTCCCATCGGTAAAACTATAAATGGATTACAAAACTTGAAACAAAAAAACAGTGCGATGAGAGAATATGTAGTACAAGAAAGTAAATACATATAAGGAGTGAAACACCCCACGCTGAGTGAGCGATTGTTTGGGGAAACTATTCGATGTTTATCAAATGCGTATGCAGGCGCTATGAAACCAGAGACATAAAACAAAGAATGTGTATGCGCGACGAAATTACCAAATATCATACTACTAAAACAATGGAACTTAATTTTTCGTATGACGCGGAGCATTTGTTTCCTTGTCTAAAGAATCATTGTAAAAAGAGAGAGAGAGAGAGAGGCTGAAGGCTTTATTTCTGTAATAAAATGCTTTTTGGGCAGGACATTTTTTTGCTGACTGTAGCCGCTGCTCCCACAAAAAGACGATGAACGTGAAGCGTTTGCCACGAGTGGGTGGAGCCGGTAGAGTCCGTTGCGAGAGCAGAGGAAAGTGAGAGTGGATTCGAAAGAAAAAGCCCACGACTCCACGAGGCAGCTGACTCGGTTCGTGGAGAACAGTTCCCTCGGTGCACCGCAGGCTTGAGGCAAGTCGGGAGGCTCACGGATCGTCGCCCGCGACAAATGCAATTCTTGCCTTTGAAAAAAACATAATAAGCCGAGCACGTGCGGTCACTGTGTCAACGAAAATTGAGAGTGGAAATATACCTCGGCGGTTTTAAAGAGGGATTACGTTCAAAGAGTAAGAGTGAGCCATTGACCGCTGGCTTACGTGAAAATGGTCATGCATCGAGGATTTGTCTAGCAAAGAGCATTTACTTAAACATCAATAGTCCCCCGACGATTACGCTCTGTATTTGGACATTTTGATTTTCCGTGGTCATGATTTGCTTAAACTGGAATCATCCCCATCAATATGCATATGCATTGCCAATGGCAAGTGTTTAATTTTAGCAGGCAGAAGAAAGGGATTTCGAGGTTTCTTTCACTTACTGGCCCATATACTTCCCCACATGCGAGGAAGTTAAATGGTGTATATTTCTAAATTTGTGATTTTCAGTCCCAACCTCAACTCCACTGTGACATCAAGATGAAATATTGATCTATCCCTAGTACTAATAGATACCTTCACAAAATTTGAAACAAAATAGCCAGCAACTAGTGCAAACAGGAGGTGAGACGCAATTAAATTTCCACCATCAACCTCGCTTATGCATATAGATATGTCACTTGAAGTACCCTCTTGGTGAGTCGTCAAACGAAGCATTTTATCTCCACGAATAACTTGTTAAACTGGCAAACGTCCATAATAACTCCTAAATCATTAACAAAGCCCCCAGATATTGAAAATTATTTTTTGGAATAAATTCTGACTTCAACTTTTACACTCATTTAGCGAAATGCTGGTGAATGTTTAGAATTATTTTGCAAAGGGCGATGAATCCACAAGATTCCTAACGTTTCTCATTCCATTCATGCACCTTTTAGAGCATTATCGGAACTCGAATCGATGGTCAATATCTCTCAAGTGGAATAAGCTTACGCCGAGAGGGACCTCGTCAGCTTCAATCAACTCAAACAAATATTGGACTGAGAAACCGTAAAGAAACGGTCGAGTTAATTAGGGCTCCAAAAAAAAGCGGGTCGATCCTTGGCACCATCTCCATCGAAGAAAATAAAAAGATTGACGCCGATAAGACATTCGGTAAGGCTTTGGGGAGCAAGTAGGTGTAACAGTTATTTTAGCGTCGGAGGATATATGGATCTTTTCCGAAATGTGGCACAACTACGAAAGCGCATGGGATGGGGGAGGGGTGAGAAGTTGAGAGCGGCGAGCTGAGGAGGGCATGTAAGAGATCGCCCGAGGCCGATAACGAGGAGCGAAAGAGAGGAAGGATGGAGAGGAAGTGGTCACTGAAAGTCATAACGCTTCGTCGATTCCGCCCTCTTCACCTCGGCTCTCCCCCTCTTCGCTTCGTTTTTTTTAGGCGAAATATCCCCCACACGCGAAATAGCAGCCGCTTGCCCACCGACGCAATGAAAAACGACGCACTCCCAGAAAGCTAGGAGGCTAGTGGAGTAATTTTCTGTGGCAAGAACGGCCGGCCATGTCCGGTCTCGACAATTACCTGCTGGATGTCCGCCATGTCACATACTTCAGTCCGAGCGGAGAGGTCACATCTGCAAAATGCCGTCGTAACCACGCCTCCAGAAACAATTTGAAAAACAAACAGCACACACTCTGGCACAGAGCTCAGGTAGAAATGGATGGGAAGAATTTTCGAAGAAGTCCCAAGTAAGGATATCTGGTAAATTATGAGGGACATCAAAATAAAGACACGTGAAGGAATTAATCAGTCATCTAAAAGGAGAATGGAGAGGAGAGCTGCAGACGACCAAACTTGGTATTGATGACTGTTGACGATGATAATGTTTCAATCGTACTCGGTAGAGGCCATTCATTCTTTCAGAAAAAGGGATCGGTTTTATTCGCGTCAAATTCATATTTATCACGTTAGTGTGAGTATTAAAACTCTGTTAATGACAACGAGACAATAAATTTTACTTGACTGGCCTTAGACTGGAAAAGTTCAGATCTTTCCAGGGCAATGTAAAAAAAAAAAACTTTGGAAGTGAATTCAATATTCTTCAGCCTACGCATTGCCTACAATCAAACCACCGATAACCGTACTGTTTGAAAACTTTTTCGCGATGATGCGTCTTTTTCGTCTTGATCCAAATGTGTGTTCAGAGAAATCGGATTGTGCCACTTTACAAACACAAGAATTTCCCTCGAGCTTAATTAAATGCTATGACGAGAGTAAAAAGTCATCAGTTCGATGATCACAAACTCGTTCACGCTTCTCGCCCATGCCAACAGAAATGAAAATGGAGAAATCTGAAAAATATTAGTTCTAAGAGTATGCGTTGATCACAATATAAAACCCCGTCGTGCGCAGTAAGCCATTTAAATATGATCAACAACACGTCCATTTCCGCGTCTACAGATTTCTTTCAGGATAAACCGTTAAAGCCAATTTAGTTAAAAATGTCCCAAGTTAAACCTATTTATTGCCAATAAGAATCATTGTCAGTTACTAGTCTGCATTAAATCTTAATCAAGAAGCGGGGGGGTTAAATATCACACCAGTAATACCCCAAGAATTATGAAAATACCTAACTAAATCTAAAGCATGGAAAAAACATGATATGCTATACCCCAAAAGCAAAGAATCTAAATCTCTCTAGCGAAATCTTGCCCCGAAGAGAGACGCCGTGATTAATGCACACATCGTTGCCTGTGGCCAATGAGATGACCTTTCACAGGTTACCCTTAACAAGATACCTGTTGGAACGCAGACGATCGATAGGCCTTCTCCTTTAAGAGGGCTTTTAGGAGACAAAATTTTACGGCGTTCAGTGCAAAAACAATTCATAATCTATGAACTAAAACAAAGAAGACTAACTATTGATAAGAAAAATCACAACTTTTCAAACAAGTTTATACACTATAACGTGTATTAATCCCCTGGAAGTGGCGAAACCGCAATGCGCCTGAATAACTGCAACTCAAGCACGAACGACTCTGTTACAAATTACATTTGCTATAGACACATCTATGAGCCCGTATTTTTAAATTTGTCATTTTCTCTCAAAAATAGGAAAAGCTATTAGTTATCCATAAATATTTCCATTGTGTTTTTTCTATAAATTAGGAAAAATAGGTAAAACATATTTGTCTTCAAACGCAATGATTTTCCTTTCCAGAATTAGGTGCTGTACACACACCGTAATAAAAAACAAAATGTACAAAAACTGCAGTTGCGACATAACTAAAGATGGCTATCCAATAAAAATCAATGGATTCTCTGACAAAGAGCATAATAATTAGAAGATACGCCGAAGCTATTTTCTTAAAGAAAAAAATATTTTCATTAAAATAAGTTTTTTCTGGATAAAATGTGAAAACGCTCAAAATATAGATGCTTTTCAATAAACCTTATAAAAATGTTCTAATCACTAATAAGTATGCTTGTACCCAATGAACAAAAAAAACAAAAGCACTTCTATGCAATTCGTGAATTAAATTAGTTGATTAGATTTGTTAAATTAGATATATTAAATTGATAAATAGATATATATTTTTCTGCAATACCAATTCCAACCGAAAATGAATGTAAACATTTAGCACTATTAGTGAAGGGAATATCAAAATATATAAAACTATTCCCGAAATTTCGAATGCATGTATAAAATCAAAATTCACAGGATTAATTTCTCGTGTTACAGTTTCAACGGGCGTCAGACATTTCTAAAACCTAATACGCAAGAGGCAAAATGAAATTTCGTAATGTGAAACTCCGTCTACTCGCACTTAAATTCAGGGACATATTCATCGTGAAATCGAAGAAATGATTTCTAATGGTATATCCTGACGAAGGATACCGGAAATAGCTATCGGTAAAATCTTTGCAGAACTATTAAATTCTTTTAAAATTAAAAGATTTATAAAAGAAAAAAAATAACTTTTACATGTACACTTATGACTTAACTATATTTTACATGATCACTAAGATACATTGATTATATGTTCAAAAATCTTATATAATGTCTATACAACACATTCAAATGGTCACATGAACAACAGCAACAGGCATTACTATATCACAGCCGTCATTACCTCAATTTTTGCACAGGATTTCAAATTGCTGTATCTCAAGATAGATTTTAAAAAAGGCCGAAAAAAAGTCGAACCAATCTCCAGAATAAAAGGTTTTGAGATTAGCGTGATTTTTACAGTTTCTCCAAACAATGCAACAAAAGTATAGAAATGTATTGTTCCTTAATTTCATTAAGTTATGAATTTAGCATTCTAAACGAGTTATTTACTATAAAAGCAACGAGAAAATCGTTTAAAACATCAAAATGGCGCGAATAAAAGACTTCTTTCACAAGATCAAATTTTCTCACATACTCACACTTCAACGCTGCTATAAATACACATCACAATATATTATAAACATCTTTACATAACAGGGGTACTCAAAAGGCACAAGTCAATACAGCGTCCAGACATCGTCTTCTTTCCTAGTCATACACATTCATGCGTCACAAAATTCAGCATTTGAATACTATGCTATTTTCCAATCTCAGGATCTGAGAACAATAGCAAGCTACCACCGGTTATTTACCGCCAAAATCGACACGACTTTTTATCACATATGTACACAATCTGCGCAGGTATGGCAGTTCACAATGAACAAACAGAAACAGTTGGGGATACCACATTCAACAAAATCATTGGATTATCACTGCCCAAGAAACGGTTGCGAGGACCACAAAGAATGAAGTCGACGAAATGAAGGATCCTTTGCTCGGATGATGGTGTTCGTGGCTTGCTGAGTAATCTTCTTCGGAATAATTGGTATCGTTTTCTGACTGCATGGTGACGTTCTTCTTCGGGATAACCATTATATGAGTAGCTTTCGTAGACGGACCTGCCTCGTGGGTTTCCTCCTCATCAAATGTAAGTGGACTCAGGGAGGTAGTGTTTTGCGACTCGGATGAGGGGGCTTCCGAGGGAGCATCAAAATCTTCTTCTTTATGATGATCATCGCTAGTCTCCATGGGTCCCATGTGCTGCGCCGCAGAAGTGTTTCCGACATGAGGGACAATTATATCCACACTACTGAGGGCATGGGGGTCTGAAGGATTAGAAGTGGAGGAATTTTCGTAGGTCACGGTCTCGTTTGCGGGAGCCGCAGACAAGAAAGCGATGCACAGGGAAGCCACGAGGAGTCGGAACATTGTGCCACTCATTTCGAACGAATGTAAAAAAAACCGCACCACTGTCACTGCAACGGAGCTCGCTGGTAGTCGCCTGACACTTGAAGAGACTTCAACAGACGATTCCTCCACGGACCAAGTCGGGAGATTTCAACGCCGGCTCACCAAACCACAGAGACGACAGGCGGATCCCACAGGGATGTATGTGTGCTTGAGCCTCTTCTAAATCGCCGTCTTCGACGAGTTCGCCGGCCAAGCGGATTACTTATTTGGTCGGGAAAACAGGCAAGAGGTGAGGTGGGCAGTAGTCAGTCAGGTGTCCGGCGGGACTCGCGCGGTAAGGCGAAATCTGGAACGACGACGATATTCCAGTGAACTCGCGGAGGGAGATCTTCGACGTCGACCGGTTGGCAGGAGGCGCTCGAAAGACGCAGTGACGGAATGAACACACGAATCCCGTGAGGAATTGAGAGTGAGTAGAACAAGCGAGGCGACGAAGAGGTTTATCCCGCGGAGAGAAGGGGAGAGCCAGCCGGTGTGGGAGGGGAGGGAGAGAGGTTCCGCTGGAGGGGGACGGGGAGAGGCTTAGCGGGAGGCGGTGGTGGCGGGGCTGGGAGGGAGAGGTTAAAGGAGAGAGGATCGCGAGTACGGTGCTCTCCGCCACCGCTATTCCCTCCGAGGGAGCCACCTGTCCTCCCGCGTCCTCACCTCCACTATCGCCACTTCACCTCTGGCCACGTAAAGCGGGGAAGTCGCGCCCCCTCCTCGTGGTGACGTCAAGCGAAGACCCATCCACGAGAGGAAAAGTGGGGAATTATACTCCGGAGAAAGAGAAAAAAATACATATAAAAAATGGCACATCGCCGGCTTTCCATACATTCATGACCTGTTTTTAGTTTTGGAATTCCATCGTTTTCCACACACATTGCTCTCCACCACAACCCTTCCCCACATCTAATCATTTCCATTTCTTCCTAGTTATGAGAAAGCACGTGCCTCTTTTTCTGCAACGATAACATGGTCATGGAAACCCACAGGTAAGATATTCCATCGGAATAACATCCGCAATGGCCATGATCAAAATTAGGACCGAATAATTAAAAGGTATTGTTTGATTTGGTATGTGAGGTGGTCCAGTCTCTCCGCATGATACAACACATGCAGGGATAACAAAATGAGATCAGCCGCCTAACTTTGTGTCACCTAAATTATTGCCTGCGAAAAAAACATATTTTAGGAGCATTTTAAATTAATGTATTCCTGGCTCGCGACTTAAAGAAGTAGCAAAAATATCACGATGGAATTAGATTTCCACTAAATTTTTGTTAAACGTTGATAAATTTGTAAGTTGATACGAAAGGCAAAACTTGCAATGAGAAAATTTAACATACTTCTCCTCAACATAATGGTACTTTCCTTACTAAGTGTTTCCACATGGTAGCCATGATTTGAACATTAGTTGAATCCAAAGCGATTCGGCATCAATGAAATGAGGACATCAAATCATAAGATTCGATCAAACTGAAAATGAAACAGAGCGAATCGAATCAGAATGAAGGCAAATAAAATCCTCATCTGATGGAAATCGTCAATTAAACATTGTCACTGTTTTATCAAGGGTACTGGGTGTAGGGTTGTGACATGCTTTCTGCCCAGCCTCTCCGAAATTTGTCTGCACTGTCTCACTGTCATATTCTATGAAGCACATGTTTCCAAAAATAATCTGAAGTTAACGTTCCTGAATTTTGCGGGTAGTGTACCTACAAGTCTAGCATATATACCTACGTGAGAAGACTATATTTCTTCGTAAATATTTATGATACACTGGCCAAATCTATTAAAAACTCAGCAACATTAAAAATATGAAAAACGTCAAAGTTAGACCCATCACCAGTCACAATGCAGAAAGAAAAAACACTATTTGTAACTTATTAATGGAAAGCAATGTTTATAAGTGGACTTTAGGGAGATGACAGTTTATCAGTGAGATGTAATGGCATCGATGATAGCTGTCATCTGGGCTTTGAAACTGGATGCAAACATTTTCCAATGTCAATAAACCGGCCGCGGAAACCTTATTAACAACAGCCCAGCCATGTAAGCCTAACATCACGGGTTCGTAATCCACCTCGTGAGCAAATGTATGGTTTGTCTTCGGGTCAAAGTCTTGGATTATAAGGTGCAATGGTCTCCTCGTCAGCTAGAGAACTGTGAATCTACCATAAATTTGCAGATTTATCTGAAGGGAAAAGAATTTTCTGGACGATCATGCATGGTGGCTAACATTTTAATCACCTTAATGCTTAATCTCATTATTCAAAAGCAATCCACCTATCACGGTAAAACTCACTCTAGTGTTTCGAGTAAATCGAATGACTTTTCTGAAACGAGTATTACACAATAGGGATATAAAAAGTGACCTAAGTTGGATTGGTGCGATACCTAGTTTACTCGTTTACTATGGTGCTTGGCTAGAAATTTGGAAGTCGACCACTTTTCAATGATATTTTATCACTGTATGCTATTAGGAGAACACTCCCAATACATTATTCCGCGCCTTTTGTGCATACTTAACCAGTTGATACTGATTTTCCCCGCGTCCTCTCTCTAATCCATAATTTCATGTCCGGTGAAACCTTCCTTTAGAGGACTTTCTTAGAACTATGATATGTTTCTGGCTAAGGCAGTTTCCCATTTAAGTATTTTTTTTCTTTCTTTTCCTTTTAATAAAATCTTCTACGTTGTCACTGGACCCATTAAATAAGTACAATAAATCGGAATTAGCTTTTTCTTGCTGCCAAATCTTTTTAAGTGTCCATTGTTTCTCGACGTGCTTCAAGTAAAGATTTTCAATGGAAATTGTCTTTCGAAATCAGCTCAGCCCAGGTTCACAAGTCCAAAAATCGACTCAGTTTCCTTGTTTGACAGTTTTCGTCCGTTTATCACGAGGTAATGATGCATGAAAATCCTATAACCCACACGGGACTCAAAACTTTTTTTCCAGTTGAGACAGGTTTTGTTTCGCTCAGGTTCCACCTAAGACAGGTATCCCTGTATACACCACAATTACTCATAAAAATTACCTCATAGGTCAGTCCCAAGACTAAAAACACTTGTGAAAAAAAATCCCACCGTATTTCCATGTATTTTCATTAGACACAGCACACTGGGAACAACTATAAGCAAGCGAAGCCGAACAAAGTCACTCCCTTGATCACAGAAATATATGTTATTTATGGATCCCCTATAAATACATAGTAATACAAAGTCTTGATAACACAGTTGGCCGTGCTTCGGAAGCTAAAGACATTTCACACCTACTGTCAGTTACTGTAGACAGAGGAAACAGGAGTCGGGACGAATCAGTCATTTACCTATCCGAATTCGAGCAGAGCCCAACAGATCTGAAGTTCGAAGATCGAGCGGGAACCAGAGACTATATTGTGGCAGTCCATTGCCCGATACGATATCATTACAACCGTCAGAATAACATTTTTTTAAACTGTTTCCAAATTTCCATTTCTTGAATCTCATAAGTATCCTAATTGGCATATTTTCTGGAGATTTATCGATATTCCACTATGTCTCAAAGTAAACAAAAATGTGCAGATTTCTGAGCAGACCCAAAGGATGGATGCTAAGCTAGATAACTAAATAAACAAGAATATAGCCGCTGTCGGTTCTGGTAAGTGAAGCTTCTTTTCCAACCTATTGGAATGAAATCCAAATAAGCGTTCGCAGAACAAGGGACCGTGACTTCAATGAGATATTTCTAATGTGTCCTCTATGGTGTTATATGTCCTCTATGTACCATCTCAGGCAAATCAGGAGTCTGTGAATGCCAATGCGCTGTTTGAGAACTTTCCATCTAAATATATCATCAAGTTTAAAAATTAAAATACAACAAATATTGGGCACCCTAGAAAAGTAAAATTTGATTCCTTGACATGGTCAAGATCTTTCCAGCTTTAAATCGCACAGGAATCTCGCTCATTCCACTAGCTCACTACTACATTCCTAGACCTTTTTTAGGGGCCATCAATTTATATTGCTACTGGTTAACATGGCGTATTATCAATGCCAGGAAAAGAGCTATTAGAGTACCGAACGTCAGCTGCCATCCTTAGCTCAAGGGAGCATAAGCCCCGGCGTTTTATGCCCTAATGATAAGAAATCTACAGAACGACGACCAAATTCATGAATAACGCAAGCGGAATCATAAAAGCGTTTAAAACGAAGTCATTTCGCCGGTGCCCTCTGAAATAGAAACGCCCAAACCGATAGGCGACCCTTTACCCCCCTTCCAATCGTTCCTTATCGCACCCGCACGCCACGAACTCTCTCAAGGTCATTAAGTTTCCCGGAGATTATGCAACAGTCGATAAGAGCGGAAGGAACAAACCAATTAAATGTTATCCGGCAATTTCGCGCATGAGGCCATATTGAGGGAGGCTCTTGAAATCACGAGTGCTTACCGTAGAGGCACAGAAGAGATGGAAGCGGTCAGCCACCTCGGCAGACGATGATCGTCCGTGATCCCCACTGTGATCATGTATCAGCGAGGACAACATTAGGGGCAAGTGTCAAGGAAAACGCTGATAGCATCGACGGTCAGTCCTGAGGAGAGAAAGAAAGAACATCAGATCACTTCAAAGGTGGCTTTTGCGCAAGAAGCAGATTAAGTACCTACTTCTTAATCCACCCAAGCCTACCTTAATAGATAGACTACCTCTTAACATGATCACAAAAATGATCTATTTTCAATTACATGAAGTACATATGTAAATCTGACGGAATGCTAAGGGTACGCAACACATGCGGAAAAGTTTTGGTGATGGTGGGCGAGGAAACGAAGTTGGCAGCGGAGATTCGGAGGAGGTAGCAGGAATGTGCAGAGCAAGTACTGAAAGATAAGTGGGAGTTTAAGAGGGTGAGAGTGTAAGGCAAGCGCGTAAGAGGAAAGAAGAAAGTAATTTTGGAAGATCAAAGGGTTATCACAGTAATGAGTTAAAAAGAGACTCATCGTTAGAAGGGGTGAATAGTTCGTCAGGAAAGTTCAACGAAGACCCTGCAATTGTTTAAATTTAGCTAGGGGAAGAATCACGACCTCGTAATCCATCGTTAGAAGACCAAATCACCGAATAACTCAAATATTCGATGTTGAACCCTTCAAGGGCTAGGTCAATGGAGCAAAAGTGGAGGAGAAAGAAGCGAACGACTCCGATGCCATCAAATTGGACCCCTAATCGAAACAGGCGTCATCTATTCGATTGTGTCCGTGGAGCATCAGGGCAAAAATCCCGAAATGCTTATAAAGTAGCGTTAACTGATAGATTAAATCTCGAGATAGCTCAACCTCAAGTATTCCGCAGTCGGAAATGTGGGCGCCGCCTGATGAGGAAGCTAAAACAGTCCTCTAAGCCCCATCACGCATTCGAGCATATTTATGAGACCCAAGTTTCCCTCATTAACATGTCCCTTCTTGTAGGACTCGTGCATCCTTGACCCTGGGATATAAGTAGAATGATTTTAATCATTGATCCACTCTTGACCATAGCAGGGGCGTTAAGCGCCATGTCGCTGATGCATTTCTTCCGGAAGGATCGGCGAACAAGGCCCTCTGCGTGATAATATCTCCATCCTCAAAGCATTTTCTCTGGCGTTATTTAAAAGAGTTTCGTTGCCACTGAGAATCTCGAAATTTAGCATGGTAAAAATTACATTCAATTAAGAAGCATAAAACTCGAAACTTATTAACAAGCGTAAAGGTTCAAGTGTGAACGAAAATTGACAAAATATTTATTTATGAGTATTCGTTCGAAACAAAATTAATATCATATGGCAACTAGAGATGGACCATTTAAAATTACCGCGGTAATTATCGTCAATTACCATGGTATTTTTCGTAATTTACCGCGACCCTTGAAAGTCACCGTAATTTTTGGTAATTTTCAGGAAAATTCACCTATTTTGGAGATAATTTTTCATACTAATAAATTAAAAACATGTTTTTTCCAGTCAAGTCTATATACATTGCCTACGTGTTCAGTTGAGGCATGTACAACTCATTTTTGGAATATTTTACTTAAGTAATTACATTATAGAGTTATGTATGAGAGTATAAGAATATTTTTCTTGAAAATTTCTCATGTTATGACAAAATAAAGCTAGATTGCGTGTTGCTGCCGCATTTCTTTGTACAATTTTTTAATATCTAATAGATTAGTTTCGTGCTAGGTATGTTTGAAACACCGAAATTCCCTTCCTATTGCTAATGGATTTCTTATTTAATCCTAATTAATAATTAATTGCTCAAAACTTATTTTACTGTAATTTACCTCAAATAAAAATTACCGTAATAAACCCATCTCTAATTGCAACTATCACACAACTGTTTACAAAAAATAGCACTTAAGTTAAAATTATTAAATAAAGGTAAAAATAGTTCAAATGTTTCCTGTATAATATAAACTTAATGACATTAATGTTACAACATAAAATATGAGTATTGGAAGAAGTAAACGTTAAAATTTAATGCCTCTGAGAGGCATGCTTCGGAAGACCTGTGAACTATGTCAGATCTTTTCGTCAAATTCTAAAACACTACAGCACGGTAGTAATAATGGCTCTTTGCGCATATTTTTTCAACCGTTCTCAAACTGCCAGTATTATGGTCAAATGTGCAAGTCCCACATACTTCGATATCAGCATGTTTTTCCTTCCGAGCTGCAAAGAATTGGTGGGTAGTACGGCTTGGCAAATCAACCACTCACGTACACCGCATGACATTAAATATTTCACGGGCCAGAATCAATAACTTGCTCTTGTCTTGATGACTGGAGGGCGTCGAATTTGGAAAATGCTGATCTTCGGCATTCCAAGCCATCCTACGTCCACTTTATTACACAAAAAAAAATAAATTCAATCAGTTTTTAACTCTAAAGGTCAAATCATAAAAAATTCATTGTGCTTCAGCAAATTTCGTTTTTTCCACACTCCTCACTGTCATTTATTATTACTTGCCTTTTTAATTTTATATTTTGAATATTATAATTATTATTTTAAATAACCCGGCTTTTATCATTATTGATACAGCGGCCCGAAACTCAAAAAACGCATATCCTTTAACTGAATGTGAATTGGGATTAATCGTCATTCCTTCCTACTCAAAGGAAAAAGTAACACAGAACTTTGATACGGAGCAATGTGTGACACTAGGTCATAACGGTTGTGCGTAGATCAAAATATTAAAATCGATAATGGCTGATCTGAAGGATGGAGAGAATGGCCAAGGTAGAAGGAGAATAATGTGAAGAATAGCTGGGAGTGACAGATTGGGAGATAGGCTGAGAGGAGGACATTCAAAAGAAGCAGAAAACGTGGAAGGACGACATATGGGCTGAAAGCTACGACCAGAGAACGAATAGTGAATGAGGAAGAAGAATATAATATGTCTTTTGACATCCTGGACGAATTAATAGGAGTAATGTAGAAGAAAAGTTGTGTAGCTCGGGAAAAATCGCATTACTTCCCATAACCCACATCCAGATGTCAGCCGTCACTGGGAATGTTGCAACTCTTCCGCTAAGTACTTTTCAATAGCATAAAATATACGATTTTTAAAATAAAAATTTCATTTATACCATCATCTATAAATTTTTCTATACATAATCGCCACTGAAATACTCTCCACGCACGCGCGAATTGCATCCCCGATAATGTCTTAACCAGCGGAACTCAACATGCATGTCCGAACTAAATAATATGCAATCGTTGCCTACCGAGGATACTAATGCATCGGATTGAATGAGAATGAAGGTACACAGAGGGAACGCACAAATGGCTATCGACAAATGCAATATAATCCGACCAATTTAGCGTTATGCTCAAGACTAGTCAATAAGAAAACTTAAACACAGTCTTTCGCGTATCTAATTTCCATTAACATGACCGAAAATCGATTAGCACAAAATTCTAATGATTAGAGCTCCATCATCACACGGGTGATGTCGAATGATGACACCGGGGAATTTATTCCGACGGATCGTGATCGTCTTTTCGCGACGGGCAAACATTCGCCCGAGCACTGCATATGCCTAACAAGGTCTTCGTGACTCGAAAGGGGCCAATTATAGACGTGGGGCCAGCGGTCTGGACACGGCCCCACGTTATGGTCCTGAATTCATTGGTGGCAGGGGGGGAGGTTGAGGTGATTTAAAGCGCGGTAGACGCAAGGTGATAGAATAAGGGTAGGGTGTCCCGTGTCATCACGATGACGACTTCGAGAACACAATGCCCCCCGCAAGGAGACCGCGCCGGGGCGAAGACCGCTAATTGCTTAAGCGGGCCACTGGCAACGTAGTCCGTGAATACGCAACCGATCTGTAAATACTGCTCCTCGTCGCGTCGCCGACGAGAAGGAGAAAATGAGCACACACAACACTAAAAGACAACACATTAAGTAACGTCTGCCCTCGCTTTGAGAAACCTCTTTCGTGAAGGTGAAGTATTTTTTTCCTCTCGTGGTGGTGCCGATGACTTCCGATGGATTATTTAGGACGCTTAGGTATCATAGTGGATATTCCCACTTCGAGCTGGAGTGTAAGAGCCGAATTTTGTGGGTACCACTCCTCCTAAACGGATTAGCTGGTGGTTATTTACCAAGAGTGAAACGATATAATTGGTAGATGTTATTTTCAGTTTTATATTGCAACTCTACCAAATTTTCTTTTTCAAAAATATCAACAGATATTCTCGTTTTCTACATCGTAAAAATGGATGAGGATTGCATTGTTCACCAAGATCTCCCATCATGCGGCTCATTAAGATGTACTAAGGTAAGTGCAGAGTTAGTTTCGCTACATAGTTTGAAATACTGGTTGTTTTTTTCGAAGACAAATATGTGAACTTCATCTCGGTTGATGGTGTTATGAACAAGATTTCTTTTTACATCACTCCTGGACATTCTAATTTTTAGAAAGCTTTATCTCAAGAATTCCATCATTTTTTTACGGGTGACATCTGCCAAGCCATAAATGTCATTGGTTCACATTTCAACCGACCTAAGAGGAAGAGATGCATTATTCTGGGCCTTCTCTATTTTTTGTAATAAGGGATGTCGGTCAATTTCTATGTTGCTTTCAAGTTTTAGAACCAGTTATTAAGTGTGAGCATCTCTCTTTCTCTAAAAATACTGCTGATTTCTTCTTTCTCGTCATTCCAAATCGTGAAAAGAATAGTTTCGCGACAACTTCACTAGGAAACGATATCCAATATGCTTCATAAGTTATCATGAATAAATAAAGTAATTACTGATGTGAAATTTTCCTACCCACGCATTACCCAAACAGTTCAGAAACACTAGATCTAAACTTTTTTTTTTTTCTCCACGGCAGTTCTTGAAGTTTGAGGTGGGTTTCTGAGAAAATTGGTCACGAACTTTAGATTGAGTTCAGCCAAAGAAAATCTTTCCTTGGCTCAGATGTCCCTTTAACTAATTTACTGCCTTCTACCTATTACTTTAGGCAAGGGCCCAATTTGGAGTAGCAATCAAGAAATTTAAAAATCATCTCAATTTAACTTGTTACATCAGACAGAAAATATTCACTGGCGTTATTTTCCATGGGCATTGCCAGCATTTACTTTATTAAAATTGATCAAATGAAATAATTTGTTTAATTTTGTGATACTTATTGCAAATTGTTCAAATGTACATTTATTTCAGTTGCTAACATTTAGCCTTCTGTTATTATTAAAATATCTACTCCCTAAACATTTAGCATCACTGAGAATAACATCTACTTCTGGCCACGCGGATGATGGAAATTTATATTAAATCACTACCTGCATCACGTTTTATCGTGACGAGAGGCTAAAATTTACAGAATTACATTGCAACACGAAAAGAAAAAAGTCATTATACACATAATAGTTTATTCGTAAGGTGTATTAGTGTCATATTTTCCTCTACACCACGTTTGATCCAGTAATTACCTAATTATGACGAGATAATGAAATACATCGAAACATGACTTTTACAAATAGTCCTTAGGATAACTATGTTTATAACCTCACTGTCCTACATTACTGCTTCACAAACAGAATAAATAACAAAGAGCACTCATTACATTCAGTGTTATTCACCGAAATTATAACGCAAAGAAAATCTAATCGATTTTTGTGCTTCTCTAGTTCATCAGCTCTATCGGCCGCACTATGGACCATTTTCTAACACTGTCCGAGAAAAATAATGATTCTAACATATCAGAGAAACATTCAATATAAAAGCCGTCTTTTCATTCATATAATTTAGCGTTCTTCTCATGAAAGTCGTCCGGAAACATAATTCAAACATCCCACAATTATGTGTAGAACGCGCATTATTTTATAGTTTTCACTGATATGAAATCAGATCATTTAATAATGAAAAAGGATGAATATTAGTAGGGTATTTTGCAAGTCCTTTGTTCAGAGACTTGAACCTCTACGCCTTAGTAACATTATTTTACACATTTAAGACCCCTTTCGTGAACCACAGAGACGGCGCCAGTCTTAATGAAAGACGTTCGTTTCATGACTCGAGTATCCTTGAAAGTAAAGTAACCAGTTTGAACCGCAGGCCTGAAGGCCTTGAAGATCTATACGCACAATACGTATTCCTGAATCGCCATACTCTTTTGGCATAATCCCATCCCAGAACAGCGTAAAAATGGCGTGGGATAGAAGAAGCGCTGCTCTATATCTTTATATTCACTATTAGATCTAAATATTCACTATTAAATCTTACCCACTTTTGGATTAATATTCCAACTCGAAAACATTTCCTGTCAATCACTGGCAGAAAATGGAAAGGTAAGCGAAGAATATAATTATCCATGAAGGCAAAAAAAAAGATATAGGTAAAATAATATAAAATGAGTTACATTTAATGTGATGAGTGGATTCTCTAGTTTTATGTAAGATTTAAGAAGAAATTAATCAATCGTATAACATGAATCGATACGCTTGAAATTTTCTATAATTGTCTTTTAGGGCTGTATTAGAATCAAAATATAGAACAGGTGGTATTGAAAAGATGAGATAAAAATAGAACCGAAAAAGCACTAACATTTACCGGCCCCGGTGGCGAAGGGGTAAAGTCCTCGCCTGGTAATCCGAGGGTCGTGGGTTCGAGTCCCACTTGGGTCGGTTTTTCGCATGCCCAGGGCAAGGTTGTTACCGTTAATTTCTAGTGGTTTGGCCCCTGAGAAACCTGATGGCAAGCCAATGGCTTTTCGGGATCGCAGGGGTATACGGACCATCAGAACTCTCGAAGAGCAAAAACAATATGCTATCATTTTATAGCTCAAATAAGCTCTACAAAGTAAATTGGAGGTGTCTAAACCCAAAAGGCTACGACATGAATCTCTTGATACAAAGAGAACGATTTTCGGCATGAATTAAAGATAGAGACGAAAGTTACATTAAATAAATTACAGTAATTAAGCTCCCTGTGATTACACATGTTTCAACGGAATTTTTATGAAGCTTGAGGGAAAATATCAAATACCTTCTCAGCCTGAATGAAATAATTAAGATCTAGAAAGACGCTAACCAAACATTTGCCCGATCTAAAAAGTCGAGGGGACAACGCGTCACAGTGGCCAGTGATCGTACTTGACGGATTGTTGGGGTACGAACGTCAGAGACTCGCCTTCACAAAAGCCTTGTGAAATGCTAAAAGGGCTTCCTAGGAATAGCAAGAGAATACAAACATAGCAAAACGAAAAGCGATAGCAAAATACTTAATGAAAAACCTTGAAGATAAATATCTGTCATTAGTCTTAAGAAAAATTTAACATTCAACTTCCATGAATTATAATTATTCCATCTTTTAATTAAGTAAAAAGGAGGCCATTAGATTCAGTCCTGTATTTTCCGTAATGAGATATAATGAACTCAAAAGTAACTCACAAAAGCAATGCAACAACTTTTCAGTGAATCATATCGTATGGAAAGCGTGTAGCTAAACTGTCTAAGGATGTATTTTGCTCAAGGAGTTCAAGTACAAAACGAAGAACAAAATGATGATGATAATGATACAAACATTGCGTGGTATTTTATATAGTAAAAAACTTTTATTCCTCCGCTTGGTTTCACGTCTCTCAATCACAAAACGATTTGCCGAGATAATTCATCTCCAATTACAAGGTAGTTGATCACGGATTCGAGCGCATTCCATTATCGAGAAAAATAAAACAGACGAAGGTATTAAACAAAGTAAAAAAGGCGGTAGTAAGACTAGCACTGACAATTCCTTCATAGTTATGCTTTTGAAAAGGAAAAGAGGTTTTAACGAAAATCGCTGTTTGATTCGAAATTACAGACACTTAATATCTTTATTTATTTCAATCACTTCTCACAAAATCAAACATTTTTTTGCTTAAAATAATAAATAATTTTTCGCTGATTCATTAAACCTAAATAACGAGAAATTGCAATAACGATTACAGACTAAGACCTGGTTTTGTCTCCGGAGATGCTCACAGAATATTTTTGGAGAAAACACGATAAAAAAATGCGTGCTTTTTATACGATGACCCCAGAAAAATAGTAATTTCGGTGCTACTCAGAAGTGATGGGTAACAAACTAAACCGATTGATAGGCATGGAGTAACGAATGTCCATTCTGCTCCTTCTTGACAGATTGAATACTAAGAAAATTCTTACAATCTGTCCAGGAATGAATGATGGTGAGAGAAAAAAATACGATGAACTTGAAAATGTTCAACGCTATCATGCACAGCAATTATTTCAAACGGAAAGTAACGATGTTCAAGAGCATGCATCCTGACCAATGAACCTTGAACAAAAGTGAAAGACAAAAAAAACAAGCTTGCAAGTTTACTGAAACATGTTGAAGTTCGTTACACATCATTTGCGCTGAGATGACTTACATTTCGTGCTGACGCATGGTCATCAATTTTAATGGAAGGAAAAATACAATAGAGACACCGAGCATATCTTGTTAATGAGCATTTTACAACCTTTGGCTGCAAACCAAGCCGCTATGTATAGCTTGCACTCCGTTTCTTATACCACTGCAACTGACAACTTTTCTGCTAAAATAAAGCTATGTAATTGTAATGATGGCTTCTAAACAACGGTAGAGAAGTCTTAACCTGCATTCATGCCGACATGTCGCATGTTCCACTGCAGACCCAAGTAATCAGGTGTAACTGACTCCCCCCATGAGTTTCCGCAGAAGCATTGACGATCTTTCCTGAGCCTCGCGTTCCAAGATGGCGTCACAGTCGCAAAATAATCAAAAATCAATCCCCATATATGAAACAACGACCGCATCGTGTTTTGATGAAGTGGAGTCTGCTACAGCGCATCGCCCATGCGGATCAAGCTATTCTTTCCTCCCCCCATGGCAGGGTTTATGGCCTCAGCCATTCTTTTCCATCCACGCCGATCTCCACCCACTTCCCAGGGCACGCCCAACAGTTTAACAAACGCCAGCTTACAAAATGCCCCGGCCCCTCGGAGAGAGAAACGGGGCCTTCGAGGAACGAGAGTAACCCGAGGCCCATCTGGGACGTCTGGGCACCAATCCCCTCCCACAACCCAACCCACCCTCCCTCCGCGAGCCGCGCGTCACCCACCCCACCTCACCGATCCCACAATCCCCCCCTCAACCGTGGAGAAGGGGTTATAAGGGGGTATGAGGCGGCTGGAGGAAGGAGAAGATGGGGGGGGGGGGAAGAGCAGGAGGGGAGGGAGAAAGGAGGGCCACAGGAGAGAGAGAGAAATGAAGAGAAAGAGGGAGAGCGAAGTAAACCGGTCTCCGATATCAACTCCGGAGCGATGGAGGCCTCCCTCCCCACTCCCATTCCGAACGCAAACTCGCTTCGCTGAAGTACACACAAGCCGTCCCCGAGAGAGCCCTTCGACCATGAGACTGCAGCCGAGGTGGCGACGCCCCACCGGCCGGCGGCGGCCCGTGAGCCATCTCGCGGTGGGCGTCGGACGGGTGACCCCGGAGCGCGGGGGTTTCTCTGTCCGCCAAAAATCCACCAACCCCCCTCCCTCCATCCAGTGATGAGTCACTCACCCGCTGCGACTCGCCAACTGAGCGTTCGCTGCTGGGGATTTCCTTTTCGCCAAGCATTCTTCTTTCCCGCTGAATAATACGTACTCGTATTCGTCACGATCTCGAGTTCATAGCTTTCCGACCCGTTCGCCTCAAGCACAAGCTCATGCACAGAGAGTAGCTAAGATTTTTGCGATATATGACCAGCCCCACATGCCTACGGACCGAAAATTGCATTATACGATATAATTGGACAAACAATACACTATGTACATTATCCTGAATCATTTTCGGTTAACGGACGTCAGGATAAATTGTCATGGTATTGGGGAATTTCTTTGAGTATTGCCACAGTTTTCGGCATATGAACTACAAAACTGGGCCTTTCCATAAGACCGATTTCACTTTTCATCTTGAGCTAACGAACCGTATCGTTCAATTTATCCCAGTCTTTATTTTATGGTTCCAAGACACGTATTTTCGTCATATTTCGCACCTCATTTCGCCTCTCAATATCGGACCCTGACGCCAAGAGACGCGTGGGTACGACGAAGAAGGACTCAATTTCTCTCGATTACGTTCGAAAGTTCAAATACAGAATCAACCTTTTGATAAACCAAGCGCAAATTGTACTTACGACAGTACGATCCTAGATAACGTGAGCGAAATGCAGAGGTCAATATCTTCCTAAAGTTAAAAAAAAACGAACCTTCCAACCGATTAGCATAAAGACGGAGGAGAGATGAGAGGAATGAAGGTCAAACGCATGGTCCCATTATTAGGTTAAATTGTTCCTACAAAGAAAATCAAAGTGAATATTTGTGGGTTGCCATAGAGTAGAGGCAAGAATTCAGGACATTACCAAATCGCAATTTCATGAAAATGAAAAAGTTGTTTTTTATATTTATAATTTGCATATTCAAATACAAAAAAATAGATTCGGATACCTTGTTGCTCCAAATAATACAAGGTGTTAGTGTAATAAAATCAGTCAGAACACCTTGTTCTGTGAGCCAAAATTCAGGATGAATCCTCTTTTTCAGGACGAATGGCAACCCTACATATACAGAGCAAGAGAAGCTTTACCATTAAATTTTAGCTAATCTAGACATCTATGGACAAATATCGCCGGGGAAATTTTTAATATACGAATTTAAATTACGGTCGAAAAAGAGCACTTATAAATGTTGAGTGATGGAATCAATGATTATTTTAGAGCTATGATGTCCAATTAATGAGGATATTCATCCAACTTAGAAAATATCTACAGCTCTAATACAGTATATCTACAAGTACTCGATTCAGAGAAATACAGAGTACATCCTTAGGGTACCTAAAACTGAAATTTTGTGACGTGATATAAAATCTTTTACACACGTCGAAATAGAAATGAAACATAAATATCGAAATCACTACTTGTTCTAAGTCTCTTAAAAAAACCTTTACCAACTGGAAAAGTAGACAAAATGAAATGAGAAGAAAAATGTCATTTGCTTAAAAAATCAATTATTATTAGAAAACTACATTTATTAGAACGGGTGAGGATAAATAATTACTTGTCATGCAAAAACACCTATTACTTGGAGCTAAACATTTCCAAGACAATAACTTTTATACATAACTGACGGTGGATGACACTTAAAGAGAATAATTCCGAGATTTAAACAAAATTTGGTTAGATTGATAGCTTATTAGGAGGAGACGACCGACAGCTGAAGTTATTTGCGCCATTGAGGATAGGTTATTATCCTTCTAATATTTTTAATTATTGGGAATATTTTATGGTGAGTAAATTAGTTAGGGAAGGGTTATTGGGAATCGAGGAGGGGTGGAGAGAAACCCAGTGTCGGTATAAGACGTCGACGGAGGTACTACTGCACTTGAAATGAGTATCATAAGGTATCTAAGTAGGTATAGAGATTCCTCTGAGAATTACCCACCACCGACAGAATTCGAACCAGGACCCTCAGGATGGGAAGCCATTACTCTAGCCACCACACCAAACCTTCCGCAATAAAAGTGTTCACAGTCAGGCAAGTGGGATAAAAATACAGTCCTATGAATTAATTTTGCATAGAAATATGTGAGAAGTGCATAGAAATATGTGAGAAGTTCTTAATTAACATACTGCATAGAAACAAGTTGCATAGAACAAATTGCATAGAAATATGTGAGAAGTTCTTTTATGCAGTTCTGGGTACAGATTCTTCAAGACGGAAATCCTGACCGATTGAAAGCATAGCACGCATGCGGGAGAGTAGGCATTGAGGCAGATTGAGAAATTTCTCTTTAAGTCAATCCCCGCACTTCGCACACTTTCGAACAGCTAATGACCTAGGCGCGTCATATTTCCCGAGGGATAATATGCATACACGTAAGAAAGCAATACGCTAGCTCCAAATTGGACATAGATTGCGCGACACAAGAACTTAGGTCACATCGACGAAACAAGGCTATGAAGCAAGACACAAACAAGAAGGTTTAACCCCGCTTCTTAAGTAACACTTCAGTCATCGAAGACAAGCAATGGTTCATTCATGCTTGACCGTCACTCTAGCAAAAAGTAATTGCCTTTCTCAGGTAATCACCCGTAAAATAATGGCGTGATTTGACACGCAATATGACGATGTACTCATTTTTACGCCCGGAACTATAACATTATAGTAGCTACATTCGCTAACATTATTGTACGTAAAAATTAAGCCTAAACAAGCTATCAAACGAGTAGACAGTTATTTGAGCGAGTACACTTATAAAGTTCATATCTTTCACTAGGCATGCAGCAGAGCAAGTTTCTATTCCAGTTTTTTTTATTTTAGAAGACGCTACGATCAAATCCTCCTCAAAATTGGGGAAACTTTCAGATCCACCATCTCTTCTAAATAAATCTTTTTCCTCAACTAATTTTGTTTCTCACCTGTGGCATGGAGAAATTTGAATTTTTTAATGCCGCAACGAGTAGAATAAAATTCGATCGTTGAACATAATAATTCAATGTAATTCTAATGAGTTGGCAGGCAGCTTTTTTTATTTCAGTTCCAAATCTGAGCTGGGAAGGAAAATTAAAAGGGGTATTTTTCATCGCAATAGTCCCGTGATTCATGTCTCCTTTCGAGTTCACCAATCATGTCTGAATAAAAAGCTATCGATTAACAGAAGAGCAGTTTCGATGGCAACCAACAGCACTGCACTGAGGCAGCATCTATATCTGAGTCACTCAGCTATGAACATTAAGCACAAATTTCAAAAAAATGAAAGGTCATAACCCAGTGAAATTCAGCACTTTGCAGCAAATGGTTGGATAGTGCAAACTATGCCGTTAAAACTTCAAATTTCTGTCAATCGCATAATTTCACAACATTTTCACGTGGAATTATACAATATTGTGCCAGCAAAATGCTCTTAGCCCAAAAAGTATAAGTTATGGACATATGTTAAAGCAACCTTAATGCGCAAAGTACTGCTATCTTTACAAAAATATTTTTAAAGCTGTGCCTCGCAGATAACCTACGAGATGCAAAGACAAAACAAGCTTTTCTACCTGCCTATGACAATGAAATTGTTTCGAGAATCGTCTGAGGAACAATACTAATCCGACCTCTATTCTTACCTTTCATTGTTGACCTTCCCGGTGGATTTAGATGCAGTAAACATCAATTGCATACGAATGGTTTACAAATATTTATGAGTCAGAGAGTTTCCACGATCTCACTCATAAACAAGAATACTGAGAGGATTGCACATACAATGGCCACGGAAAATATTCTTACTCTAAACGTGAAGAAAACCAAGGCAACGTGAATTAGTAAATCGTTTGGGAGCTCAAAGCGACCTCACTTGTGTTCGAATCATTTAAATGGGTATGCACACCATCCACAAAGAAGAAGTGGTCAGAAGCCTTGGAAAAGAAAGCCAACGGCTATACCCTTGACTTGGTTAATAAGTTGAAAGTCATATCCAGAATGCAAATCGGAATCGTCCGGAAGTACAGCACCAACTTTAAAAAAGGATATTGTCAACCCTTTTAGCTCGTCCTTCTCTTTGTGTAAACTTTATCTGCATCGTTTGAGCTACTTCTTTGCGCAGTTTACAAACTTAAAGGAGGAAGAAAACCAGGAACGTGAAGTGACTGTGATTGCTGCCGTCCGATTCCGCAACTGCATAAATAAATGGAATCATGATAGTAGTTTCATCTATGCCTCCTTTGGGCACCCTGATGACGATGGCACACTCAGCCCTCGAAAACGTAACAGTTGGTCAGTCAATCCTACAAGAGGACCGGTTGGGAAACCCGAGAAGTCTTCCCAAAATCTTAACTGAACAATTAAACGGAAAGAAACCCCTTCGTATATTCCACACTTTATTTGAGTGCGTCAACCGGTCGAGGTACTCGAGTAAAGAGTGGAATGTACGTAACATAATTCTTTCGATTTAATTATGCCTCAATTTCACGAAGTGAATTCTCCAACTATCACCTGAACTAAACATTTCATAAAATTCGTCTCCATTCTAATAATTTTACACTGAGAAACGGGCATAAAGATGTGCAAAATTCCAAGGCAATGGTCTCGACATTCCTTAAGAGATTAGGGTAGTTTGTGCGAGATAGTTCCCTAGTCATAATGGAGACCATATCCGAATTTTATTTTTTTATTTCAGCGTCTCTAAAAAGTATGAATTAAATATTGTAGCATTAATGGTGCAAAAATATAGTTATATATGACAAAAATTCTCAGTAATTAAATAAATATACCTACTTAAGTACCTAGCTTGACTCATTTTTTCACGCCATACGGCTAAAAAGCCTTCAAAACAGACAGTTTTTTGGCGATTCTGTAGAAATTACTGCGGAGAGTAATCGATTATTTTTTATAAATAGTTGAAAAAATATACGAACTACACAACGCTAGTTTTTTGACGAAATCTAGGTCCTATAAATTCCTTTTTTTCCAATATACTCCCTCTAGAGCGCACAGCCGTAATCTATCCCATGTAAAACAGCTTGTATTTTCAGACAAAGTGTTCAAAATTTTGTTCGGTAAGGGGTTAATATTTTGATACGATTGGAAATTTATAATTTAATAATTTTATTATTTAAAATGAGGCCAAATTCATAAAATTGTAGGTGAAATGATTTTTCGCTCAGACTACCTTAAGTAACGATTACGCAGAATTTTGTAATCAGGTGGGGGGCGTACTTAAAAAGCTTACTCCCCAAACCGCATATGGACAGCGCCGAGCCTCGCGAGTGGTGAACTACATAAACCCCAGCGCGTGGGCGTGCCCTATGGAACTGAAGTCAGACGGACTCCTTGCGCCCGAGCTTGCGTGGGTGGATGGGTGGAGTCGGGGTGGAGGAGAGTGCAGCAAAGGCTGGATTCAAGCAAAAGGGGAGGGAAGGGGGTGGAGGAAGGATCCGAATGATTGCGCCACGAGGCACGCACCCACCGCGGCGCCACCGGATAAAGTGTGCGCTCTCCTGTGCCCCAGACGAGGGCTGTTGGTGCGGGGCAGGAAAACCGTGCACCCTGCGAGTTGACGACTCGTATTACCACGGCCTGGTCCGGTGATAAATAGAGGCTTTTTATGAGCTATCTGCCGGACAAATGCGCGATAAGTAATGGATGCAGGGAACTGACGGGATATATCAAGGCCTTCTGGGCCCAAGAGCCGAATCAGAGAGCGCTTTGATTCACCACTGTATCTCCACATGGGGGAGTGCCCAGGGCGCGCCGTTTTCGCAGCACATGAAAATGAGTCAAAAAAAGCAGGCCATCTCAATTCACATACCAAGCTTGAAAATTATTAGGGTCGAGATAAATTGCATTAATTTATTCAGAACTAGTTAGGGTGCCCGTTGAAATTCAACGGGAAGAAGAAAAAATTAACATAAGGCTAAAGGCTAAGTCATAAATGCTAGTGGCGTAAATATCTTTTGAAGATCAAATATTTGGTTGCCAAGGAAATACGATATTGTTGATTTCAGAGAAAATGTGAGCTTTTTCAGCTAAAAACATGACTTTCACACTAATACGAAACGTACTAGAAAATCGATTGGGAGAATTCGAATTTTCATTTATTCAGCCATGCGATAAAAAATATTCCAGCCCTCTCTATCTTAAGTGAAAGTACTTTTAATAAGCAAAAAATAAACCCACTCTACCGACCCCAATGATTAGCATGGACCACCAGAGGGGCCTTTGGGGGTCCTAAGGGGACCCTTAGGACTTTTCAATATAGCCTATATTACCCACAGTTATATTTTATACCTACATGCCAAATTTCAGCTCAATCGGTCCAGTAGTTTTTGTCAGATTGAGTAGCACACATCCAAACATACAAACATTCACAAACATAATATTATAATAGTAGGATATTTAAATGCTCATTATTATTGAATGGGCATTTAACTACAATGAATTCAATCTTTTCAGGCGTTTCGTTGTGGAAGTCCATTATGAATAATGATAATAACAACTATGTTTCTATCCACAGAGTTTTTACGTACGTACAGTCGCCGCATAAAGTCTGGCGACATCGACAGAAGCGCCGAACGTGCAAAACTACGATTTTTTGTGGCTCCACTGATTCAAAAGTGAGGGTTGGGGAGGAGAGATACAGAGGAGGGGTGTGGGAGGGAGGTGAGAAAGTTGCCAGAGTATTCGTGAATAGGAACCTCGTCTTGGGGGCTAGTGAATTAAGGGGATTAAGTTGCCAATGTCGCCAGACTTTATGCGGCGACTGTACGTTTACGCACTTGATGATGACGCCGTAGCGTTAAAACTAGTAGTACCAGTAAAAAATCTGTGGATTTAAACATAGTTTTTATTGTCATTATTAAATTAAAACTTTACCCCAAAGAATGGTTTCACTGGCATGCACCCATTTTCTCTACCGTTCCACTTATATTCACCCTCACTTCATCCCGTTTAAAATGGATATGCCATTCCTCCAACTCCACAGCTTCCCTTGCATTTTATCCCGTATCACTGTCTCCAAAATACAGTTGCCACTAATTCATATACCTATGCAGCCCCCTATTGACTTTCCCAGCAGCCTTCTTTCTTTCACAGCCTTTATTACACAAAATATAATTATTATTATTGATTATGCTACAGAAAACATCCACTTCGATCTAGCCATTACACCCAGATTTTATGATTAATCTGGGTCACCGGTTTATAGTTAAACTGGGCCATTCCCGCAGTCAATGAGACCAAATATTTCTCCTTAACTATGCTCTGTTTTTTCGACGCATATCTGGCCTACGGAATAAAAATGTTCGATAACCATTTACATTTTCATCAAATAAATTAAAATTGTAATTAAAAAGGTAAATTCTAAATATAAAGGCGGTGGGCATCGACGGGAATTATTTCTGTAACTATTTCAATACATAATAATACAATCCATTCCTTACTCAACGATCAATACTTCCTTTTATATCATATCTTCTTTTGATGAAAACGCGGCAGTCCTGATATGTAGTTATTTATTTTCAAAGTGTTAAATTTCAAGTTATAACCAGCTAAACCATCCAATTGCTTACTAGACACTGTTGACCACTCGCTAAAGATACGATAGTCGACTTGCAGAATCGATAACGCCCATTTCACGTCAGAAGTACACGGATGGGGTATAGTAGTAGCGAAATATAATGGATGATGAAGGAGACTGTCTCAGGCTTGACTTTGTGGAAACTTTCCATATTGAAAAGAGAGAGAAAAAACTCTGCTATTCCACATAAAATATTTTACTTTATGACCTTGACAACTTTAATCCCTGTTGGGAGTCAGTTCTCAGGAAATGCACTCTTCCACCGAAAAGGGCATTCTGCATAACTGCCACCATATTTCGCTACCACTTTATTCGTATTATAGCCACAAATAGCCACATAATTCCGAGCGAATCCATCGAGTTTCCCCCCATGTCCGAGTGTTAGAGTTCGGGCGGTCTCGGAGCGTCGATCAAAATGAAGAACTTGGCCATTTAGGGAAACTTACCGTATTTCTCCGAATATAAGTCGCACTCGAATGTAAGCCGCACCCCGTTTTTTGGTGTCTCAAACAGGGTAAAAAGTTAATACGCGAATTTAAGCCGCACGCTTTTTAGTGCATCCCGTACTACCGATAGTATTAGACATTAGAATTTTATATCTGTTTTTACATTACCTATTTAACTGTGACACAATTTTACCTATATTATCCTTTAATATATGAATAAATTGTGCACCAATTTGACCTATTTCAGCGTTATTTCTTACTTTCCCCGAGGCTTAGGCGAGTTTAGCTGGCGTCCGCGTGAATCCGAATGGCTGGTTTGCTCTAATCGGTCATTTTTACGATTTTTTAAGAAAGTTCTCGAATTTAAGCCGCACCTCGAATATAAGCCGCACCCCGATTTTGAGGCCCCAAAATCGGGAAAAAAGTGCGGCTTATATTCGGAGAAATACGGTATGTATTTTAACAGATAATTGCCTGATCACACGTTCCCTGTGCCCATGCGGGACAACTTCCGCTGCGGCGCATCGCAATTAGAGCTATATGAACAGGTATATCAAATAGTTCTTCACAATTAGACGTCACAGGCAGATGAAAACAACAATTGACGATCGGATAAGTACCCCCTCCTCTCGACGTCACACATGAAACTCCATTCAACTTAAATAACTCCATCTAACGCGCGCGGCAGACAGTGGTTAACAAGAAATTCCGAAAGTGTGCCAGAGAAATCAGGAGTGAACAGAATAGACACTGAACTTGGCATGGAGTCATTTAAATTCAGTCTCCATTGAAGGGAAATCGTGCGTGTGAAAAGGAAAAAAAGAGTTCGCAGAAGAGGTACTACGTTCAAGACCACCGGATGAGGCGGGCAAATCATCACAACGCGATGGGGAAAATCGCCGCGAGGGAAATACGTTCGGGAGCGGGGGCGATGACTGCCCCCAGACGCGTAGGTAGCATTCGAAAATGTAAACGGGGCGTTCTCACGGGCGCCAATAAGTTTGGAGGGATACGGGAGGACTCGAAAAGACTGAACTGACACTGAGAACTCGGGTTGGAATGCCTCATTCTCCGGCCCCGCAAAAGTGAAATCATTCTTCTCTCCCAGCAATTCACCGATATGAGAGGGTACGAAACGCTGGCATTTTCCCGAAATTTATTGGCACTCAACCGCTGCCAATTAGGCCGCTGACTAGATTCGAGTATGAATCCAAACGACGATTACACGCAATAAATCCAGCTCAATTTGATTCGGGCGGGTAATAAAATGGTGAAAACTCAAGGTAACTGAAATCTTAACTTAGCGAAGAAGTGTGGGCCGTTGGTTGACATGGACCAAGAGGACCAAATGGTACGACCACAGCGGCATAATAGTGACAGTAGACTTGAATTTTAGCTGATCCAACTGTTTATGCAGTTTGAATTAGATTTTATAATAAGTCATAATTGAGACCATATTCAAATTTTATTTTTAAATTGGAAAACTGTAAGAATCATGAAGTAAATATTGTAACATTAATGACGGTAGAACTCCTTTTAAAATGACTGAATTTCTCAATAACTAACTAAATGTACATTCACAACGTATTAAGTTAACTCATTTTTTTCAAAACATGAGTTAACAAAAAAAACCTTCACAACCGAAGGTTTTTTTGCGATTCTGCAAACATTACTGCGGTGATATTAATTTTTTTAATAGTATCGAAAGCATACAAATTGCACACTTAAATTTCGGACGAGATCTATGCTTTAGAAATTTCTAATTTTTTTAATAAAGTCTCTCTGGAGTGCATACCTACCCATACCATTTCCCATGGATAATGGCTGGTATTTTTTGGAAAATATCCCGAAATACTGATATTCAGCCGATTTTGGAAGGATGGGGTCTATGACACCTAAGTCATCGAATTTAATGTGAAGTGATTTCTTGCTCAAAATACCTTAACATTTATACAGCCAGAGGCGGAGTTAAGTTAGCCCGTGACCTTTGAGTAAACAGGCCATAGCGTTACCAACCTGGCTATCACGCCGGGCATGGTATTATAGAAATCCAACTCATATACTGATAAGGTGGACAATAAGGTGGACAACAATGGGTACAAAGATTTGGAGAAGGATAATATCACAACAGATGTCCCGGTAAAAATTACTCCAACCGCATGGGCAAATCAAAGTAACTGTTGCTATTTAGGAATGCTACTTTTTCATTGTTTTTAAAGCACACTCGTCGGACTAGCTTTCGAGTTACCTACTTTTCAAGATACTGATTCACGAAATATTCGTGGACAATACTAATTTTCAAATTTTTATGACCCCAGGGTTAGCCACGATAAATTACGTGAAATTTTCACGGATTATTTTCATATCTTTTTCAGAAATAATGTTTTTATAAAGTTGTATTTGAAATATTTTTCCTGTTTAATGGAATGACACGGTTTTTGCTTGCAGGTTTTCAAACCGGAATGAAGTTATCAAGGAATTCCAAAATTGATAAACACATCTACGAAGATTTTGCAGTATTTTGTGTACTAGTAGATCCTAAGTTTCATAATTTTCTTTCTACACGATGGCACACCTCTAAAACCTTCATGATACTTCCAGATTTATAAAAATACTAACTTTTCTAGGTAATCAGAAGTTCAAGGATAACCTTTTTCAGAACTGACTCCATTAAAGTTACATAGATTTGCCCATTTGCATAAAATTACCTTGCATGGCAAGCCCAAAGAAAGGCTAAAGAAACCTATGGTTGTAGCATGAAACATGAAGAGGTTAAAAAAAAAGTATATCTCTGTCCCATGACCCTAGAAACAGAATGCCGAAAACGGTCTTCTCACTTCCGGAAACATATCCCAGTCGAGGATTGGCCTCGCAGCCTCGAGAGAATATGGGTCGAGGGCTGCCGCTCCAGCCAGCGACGAATTCAAGCCAAGAAACGTGAGGTTGTATTCTCACTTCCTCGTTCGGCGAAAATATGGGGACAAAAAAATTCATAACCAGCGGAAACGTAAGAGAGTGTAATCATTAACGCGTAATAGGCTTTCGCAACGCCGAAACTCCGCGCGCGACGACCGGATTAGCTTTATACTACGGGAAAGGAAGGTGAAAGTGGACGAGTCGACTAAGACGATGTGGATAGGGCGGGCGGCTGGAAAAGGAGGGGAAGACACTGCGCCATTTTTTCTCGTTTCTTTTTTGTTCGTGAAAGAAAACCTAATAAAAAAGACGGCCGATGGAGGTTGGAGGACAAAAAAGGCGAACGATCCCGAAAAATCCTCCTCGCGTCCAAAAATGGACCGCCGAGACCTGGTTACAGTTTTATTCGACTTCGCACTCTTTCTACTTCCGACATGACCATGCACATGTTTGGATATCACGAGCACAAATTATGGCATTGTTGTCCCGCACCGTCGCGTCGGTTAGATTGGTTAAACCATGATATCAGCTCTTGTGACGTAATGCCAACAACTTTCGCTTCTGATCTCCTTTCCTTTCCACTTCGACTGATCGTTTCTGATGTCCATCGTGTTTTTATGCCCATCCACACGTGGATTTGGTTTTCGATCAATGTCTTTTAATTTTTCAGGTATCCATAATCACCTCCAAAAAGGATTCATTCCTTAAAACTCCACCTTCATTTGATACAATTTCGTTATCCTGAAAACTGAAAGAGACCAGAGTCATTAATGAAAAAACAGGCTCTTGGTTATAATTCCGCACTTTATTAGAAACAACACGACCTAGGTTTCAGCATTCCATGGCATAATCCTGATGATGGCATGTGATGCTGAAACCTAGGTCGTGTTGTTTCTAATAAAGTGTGGAATTATAACCAAGTGCCTGTTTTTTCAATAATAATGAAGGAGTTCCACTGAGTAACCCCAGAGACAGTTTCCGAGACCAAAGTCGATGATATTTTTCCGCAACTTCATCATAATAATGTTCTTTGGTTAATATTTCCATTTATTTTACGCCCTCTTCAAACCGATATTCTATAGCGTCAATGGAATGCCGATGAAAGTAACTTGTATTTCACCGGTGCATTCAGCTGCAAAATCGTCATGGTCTACAGTATTATTTTCTTAAATATTTTGGATGATTTTGGAATGCAAACAACATTTATCAATTATTATCATTATATATGTCATTTTAATTGGGCTAAATTTACGTTAATGTTTAACTCTTTCTCGCTACTACAGGCCAAAATAACAATGGAAGCCTTAAATTAACTGACGCTACATCATTTGGAATGCTATTACCGTCTATGCTACCATTACAAGCCGTGTAAACTTTTACCAATAAAAATTATACTGAATACAAAGGCGTAAAGTTTTCTTTTCATTATTCATTTAAACCCTCGACTAACTATTCTCATCAAAACAATATGAAGAGAATAATGATTTTATCGAAGAAATACCATGGAAAATGATATTTCTCGGGATTCATGAAAAACACCTCTCGGGATTTTTGGTTTACCAATTCATAAATCTGGAATCTTCTCTCGTGAAGATCTTCGTTTATCCCAAGAACACGCACTTGCTTTACCGTAAAATTGTGCATTTCATTATTTCTTCTCCTCATACGTATTAAAAGCCGAGGCCATCAGGTATTCCATGCTACGTACATACACTTAAAATTCTAAGAAACTATATTTCAAGGAAAGTATTTAAAATGATCTTTAGAAAGGGAACGATCGATAAATCCCTTGAGGACAGAACCAAAACCAATATGATGACTCACCCCATTCAAGGAATGTGATCAAGTTTCCTCGTCATAGCATCTTTCGTTTACGACATTCCAAGCTCTAAGAATTTACATAGCGATGCTGAAGAATTAAAACAGCGTAGCTCGAGGTTTTGTAATAAGTAATGTGTGAAACATAAAATTCGTGGAAAAACTCGATAGCTACAGGAAGTTGTCGAAACTGAAATATGTCACTCTTATACTCTATCGAGCTTACCTTGTTGTGTTTTTGGTATGTTGGTTGCATAGGGACCGGTGACTGAGGTATTTGTGACAACAAGGACTGGTGGGTCGGTTGTTAAGGCATTATTCGGAAAGTGAATATACATAGTGTGGAGGGCGCCAACTCAACCAAGAACAAAGAGCGTTAAAGTTAAACTTTGTATTGTTTTCATATAGTTTACTTCAAACCGACATAGTTTTCGACGCAGGGCCGGTTCTACAAATTCTGGGCCCACTTGCGAGAATTTATGAAGCTTGCCCTTTAATTAAAATGCAACATTGAAAATAAATAATAACGCATAAGCCGTCGAGAATTAAATAAGGCATAATTTTATAATAATTCCAAGTGAACGACAAAAATCAATGCAAGAAGACAGCAATTGTTGTACATGTCATTGTATGTTGGACCACTGTTTTTTCTAGTGTAGACACAATATAGTGTTGGGCCTTGGCATCTTTTATATTCCATCGACGTGTTTGATCTTGAGTCATTTCTTTTTTCTCGTTTAAGTCGTCACCTTCTATTATTTCAATCATTTCTTTTGCTCTAAATAGAATTCTTATTTGAAAAAACCACAATGCGTATTTTGATGTGTCCTTCAGTTTATTAATGAGCGTTACATCTTCATTCGACGTCGCCATTTCTTTTATTTTTTTCTTTCCTTTTTTCTCTTCATATTTCTCAATTTTACTGCACTTATTGCCCTGGGCTCCCTGGGCCCATAACCTTTTGAGGTTATTTGCTGGTATTTTTTGTTATTTGTGGGGCCTTTTCTAATATTAAATACATGCAGGACTGTTTTATCTGGAAACCATTTATCAACCCACTTATTTGACTCGCTACATTGTTGTTGTAACTACATAAACAGCTTGAAAACATTTTTACATATCTTAACAACAATTAAATTTAAATTAAAGATTAATAAGATTAATCCAAATTGTCAGCGACCACTCGGAATAATCTTTAATTCAGATAGCAATCAGATTAAATTCTTTTGAAAATGCCGCGACCCCCCTTAGGGCCCCCAAACCGTGCGCCACCCGCCCCTTACCCCCCTATCCCCCTCCCGCCATTGATAATGACGTGAGTAGTCAAAATCTAGTTCCATTTCAATTAAGCAGCGTGAATACAGTGCAAAGTTTTAATTTATTTCATTGTGAATATCGCAAAATTTCACAAAGTGACACCTGAAATAACCTCACGTAACTGCAAAACCCTAAACATTTACTTAACGTCGCGAGGTTTCATTTTCTTCGAGTACTGATACGAGCAGGTATAAGGAAAAGAGCGCGCCTCTAAACTATAGATAGCCCGCGTGCGTTTTTCCTCTCGTGTCACCTCAGAGCGTTTAAAAGAACAAGACCCGAAGATGTCTTTCGCCACGAGGTCGGCGCGTGCTTGTTCCGTAATTACCGTGCATTATTGGCACCGCGAGCTCATCCAAGGACATTGTCACATGTTTCGTACTCTTTCTCCGACGGTACCATCCCGTGAGCTCAGGCTCATCTTATGTTAGTCGAGGCGGGCAGCTTTTCTAAGATCCCGTTAGGTAATCCTCACTCCTCAGCGCAGTTAACATACAAACTACTCCGGCCTGCGAGCACGTCGATTAAAATCGCTGAGTAAGACTAAAATGTCAAGAAATCGAAACGCTAGACATTACCATCGAAACTAAACAAGGTTTTGCGTCCTATGGGAGTAAAATGATCCATTATTTCTGGAGTCCACTCACGTGAACTATCAAACATGTTTTAAGACTAAGCAACCCATTAAACCACGCTTCGAACAATACAAAGTTGCTATAATTAACAAAGCTATTTCTTTTAAAATATCTTGATGAGGCTCATAGAAACAATGAAGAAGGTGAAGAAAACATGTGGTTTAAGTTCCATTGGCAAATTTTTGAAAGAAAAATTTTAAATAAGCGTGTGTAAACGATTTTACTAATTGTAAGTAGGTAATCGGAAAATATGAGGCTGACCCATAAATAAGCAGCATTCTTCCCTATCTTCCCTTAGGTTGCGCATGATAACACTCCATTGTGTCTCCTCTCTTGCACCCGTCACCTTTCCTTTCAATTTTTTTCGGAATGCTTTACAGAAAAAATATAATACAATCGTCGGTTTCTTCTATAAAAAAAATCAAGGTTGCGGAAGTGGAGATCGAAGGAATATCGTTATGAAACATATAGTATGACGTGGGAATTTTCACTTTAACGGTGACTGTAAAATCAAAATCCTAAATAATAACGAAATGAATTTTAAGGTACACAAACATTAATCAAATACTTGAAAAAGCATACTCCTGCTTGACGAAAGTTAGCTAACCAATATTTTTCCTTCGGTATGATTGAAAACGTGACACAGTACTAGGCCAGCCTCACCCATGAAACGCAACATTATTAGAGTTCAGTTATCCATGGACTCCTAAAATAAGGAATAAAGAAAAGCACAGAATATTCTTCGCAGGAAATCGTGAACAAATATTTTGTAAAATATATCATTTTTCGCAGGACAGTTTTAAAACTAAATAGCTTCGTTCCTCCAAATATGCATACGCAATCAAGAATTACGACGAATAAGCTAATTTGAACAAGATTCGAAAAGAGGTTTACTTGGCGCAATAGGGAAATCAATAACCACATTCGAAGCGTACATATACGGACCCTCATGCGTCAGCAGTTTTGCTCAATCAATGCTAATATTTGGCGAAATTAAACAGAGTGCTAAAAAAATATTTGAGGACATTGCCACATTCCATTTACATGTGTTTTTGTTAGCTCTCAAAATATTTTACACTGAGTTGGTGCATAACCTACATATACTATAAACACGTGCTTAAAGAAATTTGCCGCGAGCCAGTCTTAAAATTGTTTCTTTTATGCACTCGTCTAGATTTAGATAATATATAAATAAAATATAATAAAGATAAATATTTAGATAATCGTCAGAATCAATGTCGCAGAGAATCATCTTCCCCTGCCTTCTCGCACGGGGACTACCGGGAAGTTCGGTTCGCCTCTATTTCGTTTTTTATCTCGCAGCCCCATGGGGGTCGCCCATAAATGACGCCACTTGTTTGACGCGAGACGGTGTGCCGGGGTGATCCACTTATTGACCCCCGCCGGCAACTGCCTCCTCTTGCTCTTCCTCATCCCCTTGTCCGACTTCCCCTTTTGCCAGCGGTTGTCTTTCACGGACGGACCATATCCGGTCCAAAAGATCTCTCGGAGTGTGAATGAAAACGCGGGAAAAGATTGTCACCACGCAATCCACCTTCATCCAGAGGGAAAACGATTATGCACAATGATCACTGAATAGACTAGGGTTTTGGGATATCTCCCCCACGTTGTCCCGACCCGACCACCCTCGCCGCGTCTGGCTGACCCGCGGATGCCGTGGAAAAACAAAATTTCACCGCAAAGAAGGTAAGGGGCCATTCTAGCATCATGTAAAGCAGTTTCGGCCACTTTTTAAACCCCACCCTCCTTTGTAAGACAAGATAAGATTTCATGAACCCTCCCCTCCCCATCCAATGTAAGCTGTCATAGATTATATTGGATGCATGCGCATGTATTGACTACGCGATGAGCGATGTTTTGCGCAATTTAGGCAACCCATAGGAAAATTCAGCACGAGGTATTGAAGGGTGTAGTTTGAGCCTCTCAGCGATGGAAAAAGTTTGTCGTCTGCCGACATGAAAAAATTCCACGGCCACGAATGCGCATATCAAGAGGCGCGTCGTGGGGAAAACTTTTTCTGGAGGAAAACTGCGCGCTGTTTGCAGTGCCACTTAGATTTTTCTTCCGACGATGATTCGAAAAGTGATGCGAATACAATCTCACGAGTAACTAAAATCGTAAAATGATCTCGCATGCCCGTACGTAAGACAATGTAACTATAGTCCAACCCCCCTTTATCCCAAAACGCCTTACGCAATACCGATTTAAATGGCCCTCCAAGTTCCCCACTCGGCTGAGCGAAGGTGAGGAGGAAGGTGGTGTGTGCTGCTGTTGAGCGCCGACGACCTCCTCTGCGAGGCCCTCTCGTCGACAAGTTCCCCCGCACCCCCATGGCCGTCTATGGTACGCGGAAAAAACACGAGGGACAGATAAGGCACGAGGTGCAGGGAAATGAGCTGAAGGCGGGCGGCCTTTTTAAGAACCAACCTCTTCCCAATCGCTTTCCCCGTCCACACACTCAAGGTCCCAATTCTACTACTACAGTAGTACTTATGACCGGGATAAGTAATGGACAAGGAACCGAGTGCCCTATTATGATTATTTTAGCTTTATGAGTGGCATATCCAAATCCATATCATCAAGTGCGCGAGGGAGTACAGAACATCTTCCACAATCAAATAGGTAACAGGAAAGATAATGCGCATTGGCCAGTTATATACCAGTAACACCTAATCAGTACAACATAGTTGAATGAGAAACTTAGAACAATGAAAACAAATGAGCGATGTGATGGGATATTTCGCCAGAAAACGAGCAAAGGGCGGAAAAAATCATAAAAATTACATTAACCTAGTGTCAAATTTGAGCATATTTCGAGCAAGAGAAAGTTTTTATCCCACAAAGAAATTTCTGATGTATCTTCCAGGGGAATGAATAAAGAAATAGTAGCATTATCATCTGAAAGCCATCTATATCGTAATTAAAATCAAATAGCATGCAGCCTCTATTAATGCTACTGCGTATTGCGCTCGTTGCATACGTGTCGAAACTGATAAACTTTCCGAGGCTTCACGGAAGCAGACATTTTTGAGCAACCAATCCATATTTCCAAATACTGATAGATGCGGTTTGGTTTATCAAATACATTTCCTATACGGAGAGTTATTTCTTCCCCAAAAATTACAAATTCTACGGAAACATTTTTCCTGGTTTTCCCTTTTTTCGGCCATTTTCATTACGCAATTATAATGTAGGCAGGGTAGGGAATTTTTTTATTTTGGTTAAGACATTTCATGACTTTTTTTCATTATAATTTTTCATGATGATTTCAATCACATGATGATTTCATGACATGCTATTACCACAATAGGCAAATTTTCCGCCCTAACGCAGAAAAGTTGCCTTTTAACGCCTCTCGCATGGAAGCCACGATTTTCCTCAAATGGAATGATGCCAAAGTCAAGCGGAAAATATAGCGAGGCAATATATTTTGCTTCCAAGTGGCGGTCTTCCGAAGGTTATCGCTTCCTACTGACGATTTTTACGATGAATGTCGTTAACTATAATTAACGGAATAGCAGACCGAACGCAATATCTTCGCATTCAAATACCTATTGCAAAATGCTGAGATAATCGGTTCGGAAGAAAAGCATTTTCGTCACCGATTGAATAGTTACAGAGTTTCTCTCTTCCTCGGAGATCTTGAATTTTACTTTCCTTTAAATTCTTGTTTCCTTTCCGTAATGCGCTCTAAACTTTAACAAATGACTCAAAAATGTCATAAGCAGACTACTATGAAACTGTGCCCATAAGCTAATATCTCGCTACTTCATATATAACCGAATCCTACGTTCATATTTTCCGCAACTTAACACGGATTTCACTTCTTTTTATTTTTCAAATAAAAGCAGCCATTGCTTGCAAGACAATCAAAGTGTACGCTGAAGTTATTTTGGCATCAGTTTTCCTTAGAAAATTGGCCATACATAATAAATATAAATAGTATCGTCCAGGACCGAGAATCGAAACAAGGATATTTGGGTTGCTGCATTAGTTGTGCAAGCCAAAGGACCGTGGTTTGATTCCCGGTCCAGACCGATTCTTTTTTCTTGTCACAATTTACATCGCTGCAATTCGGAGGAAATGAAAATCAGCAACCGGCATTAATGTTCGTTCCATTATGCAATTCATACTTCATTCCCTAAACCCTTTGAAGTGATTTGCATACATGATGACGAAGAACGACCGACAAAGAGTTTTACGAATGTTTTGCAGACATATTAACTCTTCTTGACTACTTTTCAAAATTAGTCAAAAGTCAAAAGAAAATTAGTCAAAAGAGCGTACACCTCAATGTGTTCTAAGTATGGCCTTATCCTCGCGGACTGTGGCGCTTAGCGCGCGATTTGGACTGCTAATGGCATCATTTGTCTACCAGTTCTGACCAACATGCTCCTATTAAGCCACCAAATAATCCACAGGGGAATGGGACTTGGTAGCTTAACTGGTTAAAGCACTCGGCACGAAATCGAGGGATCCGGGTTCGAATCCAGGTCAAGGCGAATGATTTTTCCTCTGTAGAATATCGAACTCTTCTTGAGTTATTAAGATTGGGTAACAGTTAATGTGGAGAAAATTGCGCATGAATGCCAACGAAAACAATACGAGATCTGCGACAACTGCATCTACATACTATGCGGCAGGGGGTGTTAGGACAACAGCCATGAAAGGGAAATGGATGAATGTTTATTATGCTCTAGATTTCCCCATAAGAGCAATACAAAAATTACATTAATAGTTTTGCTTTCGAAAAAAAACATAGCTGGCAAACAAGTCATCAATTTACAAAAGGATAGCATCAACAAATATGTGACACACCTAAGGTAAAAGGAAATGGTCATTTACAGATAGAGAAAGAGAAAGTAAACAATATAAAAGAACCAGTATGTAGGTAAAGAAAATACTATAAAATAAGATACAAAATTAGAGGACAAAAACAGAAAAAGTAATTTGAAGTAAAACTGTTGCAGTCAACATAATGGCTAAAAGGCACACATACTTGCAAAGTGAGGTTACAGACATTTTAATTGCTCACTATAATAATAGTTAAATAGTTTCTCCTTAAAAATTGACAGAGACGCAGGATTTTTGATGAACAACGGCAGCGAATTCCAAAGGTTTGAGCCAGAGATAATAAATATTTGAAGGAAAGTATTTGTCCGGGTTATAGGGCGCACGATGTAAGAGGGGTCAATCTAAAGGCAGAGACTGACCTGGGTTTTAGCATGGATTATAAGTAGGCCGGGGTTTTATTGAGGGGAGAGAATAGGGAAAATGAGTGGGGAGAGGACTGAGGTGAATGGTATGTTTTAAATGTGTCTTTTGTTAGTGTCACGCTATTTTTTATATTCACAAATAGAGCGAGAAAAGAAGGAATTTTTTTACCTGTCAGTTTGTCAGTGTATCTCTCCTATTTTGTCACTCCTATCAGTTGTAGAAATATACCGCGAGAATATAATAATATCCTCAGTGTCGTACTGAAATTCGCCTGATCGGTTAATAGCGACTAATCTAAGCCAAGCGTGAAGCCTCCGAGTCTGATAACGGTTGCCAACGTAGTCCTTCCATCAACGGTGTGACACTGTCTGTTCGCTCGTAGCAGTTTTTAACGAAGCGTGTGGCATTCCTTTGTATTTTCTTTACTTCGCGAATTAAATGTTTCTTTGCAGGGTCCCAAATGCTCGCGGCTTAATCGAGAAGAGGCCTAACCAGACCATCTCTCTTTTAACTTTTTCATCGAAGAACCTTCCAACAATTTGCGTAATCAATTCTAGCATCTCTGAGGCAGCGCCGAAAATGTTTCGTATGTGTTTCCTCAACGCTAGATCTGAATTCAAGGTGATTCCAACGTACTTCACTCTATACGAACCCTTTATATTTACCCCTCCCACGGCTAACTAATGTGCATGTTGGAACGTACTCTCCGGGTACGTGTCGTAAGTTAATCACCAAGTTACGAATGCAGTATGCATTGGAATAGGCCCCTGCTCACCCCGGTTCGTGAACCCCGACCTCCGAGGCCGAAATATAATTCAACCTCCTCGAGAACCCATCGCCTCCTCACCCAGAAACGCATTACTCGCCATTTCCAGCAATCCTTAAGGGTGGCTGGAGCGGTAATCGTGAGTAGTTGAAGGCACATTCTAATAACTTTTCAAGTAAGTCGAAAAAAATATTCTTGGACCACATTTCACTCAAGTACACCTGTTTATACGTTGGAAATCACCATACGTGCAGTATTATATATGATGCAAAAGTCATATTTAAAATTTTCGCCTTAATTAAATCATTGTTTTGACTTGGATTTTCGGCGCGAAATTCGAAATTTACGAGAAAATCATATCTAAATACGCTTTTCTTACTCGGCATAATACCTTGATATTATTTAGCAGCTATTATGAAACTTATTATTTCGCATTTAAGAGAAAATCTGTACATAAGTAATCGAATTGTTTCAAAATATATGCCGTGTGCCATATGAATACTTGTTAAAATATCATTGAATTGCCAGGAAATCAAGTCATAGCACGCAGAATTTTTCACTTTTATCAATAGATATTACTAATAAGGACACGTATGCAAAGTTTCACGCAAATCTGTCCATAAACAAAAATCGCTCCAGCCCATCATCCACCCCACCCCAAAATTCCACCCCATCATCGCTCGTTCACATTCCTCTAGCAGACTCAACATCGACCAATTTAGAGAATTGATGAGATCGAACAAGTGTAAGCGATGCCATTGCAGTCAGAGCTTACTCAGCATTTTTGAAAGAAAATTGACAAGATGCAGAAAAAAATCGGTTAGCACGATTTGTATGGGACGAACTAGAAGATTTTCCTGTGAAATGAAATTCTTGTTGTACAAATTCCTTTCTATCATTCCTCTCATAGGCAGGGACACACGCGTTCCCATGAGTCCGAGATGCATTTGTAATAGATTTTCGGAATTTTTAGTGGCAATACCTATTGAGGGTGGGAGTTTCCCCCGACGTTATAAGACAATCTAAACTCTTGGTGTGATAATTAAAAATATAGGTGGCAGTAAGGTTAGTCGGCTTTGAGCAAACTTATCCTAAGAAGCTAAGAGATTAGAAAATTCTGCTGAAAAGCAGCCATAATTTTGCATTTATTACTTTCCCGTGAAATACAAAATTTTTATGGCTAACCATTTTTCCGAGCATTCTGAGTTAGATGAATCAGTGTGCATAACACAATAAGAAGTAGGAACAGACCAAGGTTACATGTCACGCTCACCGACATCTTGCGCTATCTGTTTTCGTGTTTATTAGTTTTCACGTAACTTGAAGGGTTTCTCGGGAAAAATAATAAAAGCTAATAAAATTTTCTTGACACTTTTTCTAAGTACAGCATATATAGGTGCTTCTTATGTACATCTTTCGGTAGACTCAAATTCAGAATCACGTGACAAGTCTGTGGAAATAGGAAGATGACGCTCGAGTACAGCACTAAACGGAGTGCCGCATGACTTTCTAAGTTAAGAAGTCATATCTCCCGCTAGGGTCAGTATTGAATCAAAGGCTCCATCTTTTTTCTCTGATATAATATATCACGCTATAATTCCTCCATTCCTTGGAGCGAGGTATGCTTCAATCCCACCACGTGAGGCGAATTTCATATAAACCCTGAGCTAACTGGAATGAAAAGGGGTATTTCCTTGCAGATGTATCAGTCCTATTTATTCAGAACAAAAGAAATAAGTCAATAATAAGGCGCAATCGGCCATATTGGGTTGAGGAAATCAACTCACAAGCCGAAACCAGAAACATCACGCAATTAAATTGGAAAAAATCGGGGTGATATATATTTTTAAACGGAGACCTAAAATTATTCATAAGAGTGAGTACAATCCACAACAAACATCAATGAAACCACCAAAGTTATCGACCGAAATGTAGATTGAACACGTGAATGTGTAATGCCTCATTTATAAAATGACGACATTGTGAGTGATTCACACATTCGTGCTATGTGAAACCACCACCTCTTTTCCCTAATTCAGTTGCACTTTCCTATTGCGCTCTAAAATCCAGAGAACCTTACTGAGTTGGCATGAACAAAGAGGCACACCCGATTTCAAACCCTCTGCTCTGGTATGCTGCCGAACGCTCTGGCCAAATATTGTATCAACATGTCAACAGTAATGTAACAACGTCACCGACAATATTCTAACATTATAAACATATTCGACAGAAATTTCCCAATTCTATCATATATGATAAATAAAAGACATATGCGCGATAAATTGGCATCACGGTAGGATGCTAATCAGTAGGGACCGGAAAAAATCGCATGTTGCGATAAACACGAATTTTCAGCGAAAAATAGGGACAATAGTGAAAAAAATGCGAAATTTGTAAATGTGCGAAAAATATTCGAAATGAGGTTATGAATACAAAAAATAGTGGGAAATAGCAATAAAAATATCTATTTATGTTTTTATTTGTGAAATATCTCATTTTTATCCATTAAAATTATGATTATTTTCACATGAACGCAACAAATTAGCCTATTTTCAACTTAAACGTAGTGATATACGCCATTTTTACCATGAGTAAATGGATTACTGGATAATCCTAAAAGCAGGTTGCATAACTCCCAGGGGCGGAAACACCAATTGAAATATAAAGAGTGAAATATGCTATAAATAATAAAATAATAAGTAGCACTTGAGAGTTAAGCATTCACATTGAACAAAAATGCAATACATATGATTATTTTACTCGGTTTTGAAAAAAACTTACATTTTTATACATATTCTTCCTTCTGAAATCAGTGTATAAACATGGCAATTATATCATAATTTGAATTTTGCATTATTGTAGCGTTTATTTGTCGGTACTTTATGTAATATTTTAATATATCACATCAGTAAATAAACCAATAATTTACTTAATGAATTATTTATATATAGTTTTCATGTATAATCACACATGCATTTATAAGGACACATTACTAAAAAAAAAACATTTCAAAAGTCGCACTGCATATACAACTCATAAATGAGAAAAAGAAAGATAGCAAGAAATCCAATGCTATGTAGCGTATAAAAAAATAATGCGTAAAATTCTTAACACCGGCAATTCATAGAAAATTGAAACTGGGATTTTCTAGATTGTGCAGATTGGAACTCTTGACAGCATTTTCAATCATAAGCAAGATTGTAACTTATACATACAATTACAAAAAAAATCAGTAAAAATCCAATCGATTCGATTCCAATCCCACAGAAACTGTCAATAAACAGGCATTAAAAATCTCCCTTCTTTTTACTTGCACAAGTTCTCCTTTCCTAAGACTAGCTTGCTTTTTGTGTACTTGAACATGGAAACAATCTTTGACATGATCGGTGAGTATTAGCATGAAGTCTTATAAAATTCTAAAATAAATCAGCCTTAAACTAGGTGACAATTTTTTTAAATATTAATTTCTTTTCTAATGTAATTTAGCTAAAAACTTCGTGGCAATGTTTTGAACTCTTCATTTCTTTTATGTTAGAAAAAAAAATTGTTTAAGTGACAGATTAATGTGTAATAAAAGGGGTTGTATTAGTTTAAACGGACTTATTGATTGAAGTAGTGATATATTTGCATATTCTGCAAGCAATTGTGAAAGAATTGATAATTAAATTCCAGGTAATTCGATGATAAAAAATAAATGCTAATTTCAGGAAAATGGATGCTAATTTCATAAAAAATATATGCTAATTTTTAAAAAAGTAGATGTTATTTTTCCGGTCCCTACCAATCAGCATGAATTCTTTCAGCCATACCTCTCCTTGCCCGCCAAATGCAACTATGTCATTTCCCCTAATCTTGATGCTATTTTTATCAACTCAATTTATGCTTCCTTCCTTCCAAATTTGGGTAGTGAACAGAAAATATGGTGTCTCATAGTTAGGCAGGCACTCATTTTCAAATAATAACACTATAAACCAAGGTTCCCACTTCTAGCAGTAAAAATTCGATTTCTCTTTTCTACTCACTTTTTTCTACCTGTTCACTTTCTCTACGCCAAGCCTCCATTTTGGTCAAAGTAGTACACATGTAGAGCTCAAAACCCTGTTAGATAATCCATAAGTGTACAACCACAAACTCCTTTTCATCCTATCCTTTTTCATCCTATCAACTGTAAAGGTTACCTAAATTACTGCTTCCTGATTATTTATTGAAATGATTTGCTTCTCGATATGCTGTGATGGCTTACGAATAAGGAGAGGTATGAGAGAGAGAAATTTTCCTGCTGAACTTTCCACCTGAATTCTCCTGAACCTTCCCTTTTCTGCCCTTAACTGATATGGATACCTTCTTATTTTTCCAGTTCAGATAATACTTGCTGTGCTTTACGATTCTTGAGTGATGTTTCTGTAGCCTTCCGCTTAAGTTCATTTCGCTATTATCCGCTGTTTCATTTTATTAACTGGCTAATGTCATGTGATTTACATGAACTTCAACTGTAGGAACACGTTATCCAAAACAAGGTTATCTGTAAAGGGATTCTATAACGCCGTGATATATCCTGGCTTTGGCAAATCTGGACTGGTACCGTCAGAAAATGTCCCTCTTGCGTTTTGAATTCACGTGACTCCTGATATTATATTCATTATGTTAAGTTCGTATTTTCTTATCCATAATAATGGACTGAAATCAGTTATAAACTTTCACGCTTTATTTTAGACACCAACCATAGTTTCAGGAATTACAGTGCCCCCCTTGAATATTACGCTGCGAATGCTGAATCTATCGCTGGTGTTTAAGAGGAAGTTAGGATATTTAAATATTAATTCCACTTCGATGATTTGGTTATCATATATTTTCACCGAGTTAGGCAGGAAACAATTTCCAATATTTTCTTTCGGATTTGATTCTCACGTGATATTCTGATAAGAGCTAAGACGATTCAGTTAGACCACGCTTATATAACAAATAAAGGGAAAACCATATACTTTGACCGGGACTCGAACGCGGATCCCACGATATCGCGCCACCGAGTGCTTGAGCTACCGATGAGAAGGACGCCTCGGTAGCTTGTACTACTCGGCGCGTTATCCGGGGAGGCGGGTTCGAGTCCCGGTCAAGGCGAATGATTTTTCCTCTGTGGCATTTCGCACTTATGTGCACTTTCGGGCGACTCCGTAAAGTTAAATACCGTGGCTGGTCCCGGTATCCTCAAAATTAAAAAAAAATCTTGTGCGTCATTCTCTCCCGCCTGCTGCCACTTCGTCACCTCCTCCTTTCCCACCTTTCCTGGACGCAGGCCCCCCCCCCCCCCCCCAAGCACGATTGTGGGGGGGGGGGGCTATCCCCCCCAGAAATCAGAGTTTGTGGCTCACTTTTTAATAGACACTGCCCGATTTGCAAAATCTACCCCCTCCCCTTGCTTAAACAGATTTTTCAAGGAGTTTGCCCCCCTCCCCCCACCCCCCACGATTCGAGGAGTTTTGCGCCCCTGCCTGGGAGGTTATTTTGTAATCTCACTTAAGTGAGAATACGTCACAAAATGTGGAAAATTACGTCATTTTTCGTAGTTCAACTCCGCCACCCAGGCGGCGTGACCATCTTCGGCTCTCAAGTGGTGAACTGCCGGTCTATTTATTTGATTCATCCGCTCATTCGACTCTTGATCCGTATCTTTCGATTCTTGATCCGTTTCATTTGGTTCCGCATTTCATTAGTTCCATCTCACCTGTCGTTAGGAACGTGAAATGGAGCCACCATCGGACCTTGGCCGAACGTGAGCCGATCATTAAGAAAGCGAAACGGGTCTCCCGCCTTCCCGCAAAGAGTCATTAAAAAGGTGAGATTACAAAATAACCCCCCTGGACGCCACCCCGTGTCCGCCTGGCCTCCCTCCACTCCGCCTCAGCCCTCCCAACGCTCCACTCGCTCGCCTGATCCAATTCGCGGGAGAGAGTCGAAGGAAGAGGGTGGTCTTGAGTGGAGCGAACGGCCTCGATCGACTCCGCGCCGAGCGAATCAAGGGACGATCCCAATTCAGAATGAGGCGATCGGAAAGCGCGTGCGCGTGAGAAAAAAGAAATGCCTTCCCCCCTTATAAACCGCGCGGGATGATTTCCTCCCCGCGAATATTATTCCGCTCATTAGCGGAGAGGGAATTCTCTGTCTGAGAGCTTGCAGGGAAAGCGATCTCTCTCCCCTGAGATTCCCATCTAAATGAATGCATCCCTCTCTCTCTCATTGCGTACATACATGCATACATTCCTCATCGATCCCCGCTTCGTCTACGACTCGCCGCCGAGTTTGCGTGCACTCATGCATATTTATCTAAGAAAATTGTACCGATAGAGTCATATAAATCAACTCAACTTCACTGAAATAACGCCTCATTATATATTCAGGAGTTTTCCTTTTTTTCCACTCCGTTTCTCCAGTCCCCGGCAGACTATTGTTTGACCAACGAAATGAATATACTACTAAATGTATTTAAACCTCCTCATAAATGCATTAGAATCCGTTCTAACCAATTATGATAAAATTATAGATGTTAAATTGTAATAATAATAATTTTTATTCCACTCAGAAATGTTCACAAATTTAACTGGGTTAATATGAATACAGTTGTGTATCTAGATACCCAAGAGGAAATCCTCTTTTGGAGAAACCATCAGGATTAAATTTGCAAAGGTAGAGCTGGTTCAAATACATGCTTTTAACTTACATTCTCAATAAAATGATCAGGTGATTTACAATTTTTGTGGGTGCATATACTACATAAATATGGATGCATGGAAATATAAATACAAGGACATAATATTCTGGAAATTTGACAGTGATCGAACGATATTCATTGCTCATTAAAATACCAAATAATACGTTTAGCCACATACACTAACAAATCGCTATGGCTCGCTATTCATTCAATAATTATGTAAAATTGTAGGAAGAAACATACACTTCCCATTCCTCCGATTATTTAGGCCGTTCTTCAGCCCTCTTGCATTATCTACTTTCTGAACACGAACAGTCCATTGGTGCAGTATCTCCTTCGCTCCAACACAGACGATAGCTGAATTCTCCAAGAACATTTTACTTTTTTATCACGCTCTAAAATGACCCAGTTCCATAACTGCGAGCGATGGACGCACGAAAGGCACAATAAGTCGAGCAAACAATGATATGACAAGATTAGCGCGTCGTTCGAGTTAGTCGTGGCCAAGCACCAAACCAAGGTAGCCTCATATAACAGGATAGTGAACCAGTTATTAATTCGTCGCAAGTTATGGTCTTAATTTTAAAATTAGCGTCTTCGTACACAGTTTATCGTAATTGAAAATGCGTGCAACATTTCGTACGCCAGAAAAAAATTGCAAAATTTCCAATAATCTCACGCCCTAAAAACGGGTGTTACGTCACCAAGCAGTATCGCGTCGACGTTTTTTTTACATATTAACAACTAGGTTGCCAAGACTTAGCGCAAAGGGCAAATAATCTCACAAGGGGATGGCTTCGAGACAAGTGATTTTGGTTGGGGAAATGACAATTCGAATAGTATTCTAAAGTGACACTGTATCGGAGTTCCTAGGCGATGGGTTGTACGATACATCCACTATAGGTAATGTTTCCTGCAGACTGACGTCACGATAAAAGTAAACATGGTCACGGGCTTTCTTCAGTTATGCGTCAAAATTACGCCCTTCTAATGCACTTTATAGCTAACTTAACGTTTTAAATATTACTTATGGATATCATCAGTATTTCTTACACAACATGAATTTTTTATTGCAATAATACAAATAAATTAAGTACACAACCATATCGTCGCCTATACCATTCCTCAAGGCAAAACTATTATTTTTTCCTGTGGCTTGCTCCACTTCGGCATGCTCTTATATGGCGGTGAAGCTTGGGTAATGATAGCAGCAGAACAAATATTATTTGAAGAAATGGAAATATCGTGCTATCGAACAATAATGCAGATCCAATGGGTGGAAAAAACCACCAATCAAGAGGTACCAATAAGAAATGGGGAGAAAAGGTGCTTAAGGAAACCCCTACAAAGTGGAAGACACAAACTTATTGGAAACGTTAAAAGACATAAAATCCACCTGAAAGCTATACTGGAAGGTATGTATAGCAAATAAGAAGAATTTCTGTGGTTACGAGGGATGTCAAAATGAGGAAAGATAAAAAAACTGAGTTTAGGTAAACATCAAATCTTTAACAAAAACACTTTTAGTCTATTGCATCATGTACAATCCAATCGGTGATGTTCATCACTGCTGTCTGAAAATCCTCCGCTTTATGCCCTGAAAACACAAAACGCCAATCATTTCAGCAGAGTAGCTGAAAGTGACAGAGCTTGGTACAGATGACGCTTTTTCAGGTTTTCCAACGGGTTAAGATAACAGCTGTTGCCAACGCTTCAACGGCTGACTCATCGTCTTCCATGTTCCATCGTCGTCGTCATCGCCCTGATGACGACGGTGACATGACGGACGATGACAATGGCTGATCCAGCCCTTGATCCAACGTTGGCAACAGCCTTTTTCCTGACCCGGTGGAAAGCTCAAGAAGACTTCAACAGCATCGATCGCTGGGAAAACACCAACTCCTTCAGTGAGTGTGGTGTATCGGTTGGGACCTCAATTTTAGATAGTTTAGTTGATTATAAGATGTAACCGAATGACTTGTAGTACTTGACCATTTTCTTCAAGTTGTTGTAACGAGTTTTGGCCCGGAAAATATTGCATGTACCTTACAAATGGACGTAACGCATCACTGAGTGATGAACTATCGAAATCTCACATTGTAAAAAAGGAGTAAAATCGGTTAGGTGAAAAGAGAATAGAGTTGTGAGCTGAAGCAAACCAAGCTTCGGATTGCTGTCTGCTGACGATGACTCCAATTCTCCTCCCACGCTCAGGGCACACTCCCACTCCATCCGTCTGCCCTCGACCGGTCCACCACCGCCACACACTGCGCGAGCACCAGGATGACGCTCTAAGCCCTTCCGCCGACCACCCCACTCTCCCCCAATACCCGCTGCAATGGGAGGGAGAGATTTCACTCCCCCAAACAGCCCCACGGCTCGTATCTGCCTCCACTAGTCCGGGCAAGGACTCCGCGGGCTATTTACTGCCGTCATAAGCCCACGGGATGATGTTTCATCACCGCATCTGCGATTGCGTGGCGCAGAGCCGGGCCTGTGGCTCCTGGAGCGTTTCTGTTTTCGATGGAGGGGGGAAGGGGGCATCGGATAACGCGCAGTGCACTCTCCTTCGCGGTGATGGGCGCAATTCTCGTCACCTTGGGGGATAACCCTTCGAGTGAGCACGGGAACGCTGCCTTGGTGAGTGCTCACTAGCTATCCCCAGGGTCAAGAGACAAGACTCCGAGGATGAAAAGGTACCCATTCAAACCCATTTCTAAGGGCCTCCTCGCCTGCTGTAGGATCCCTCCTTATCAATCCGCGGCGCTAGCTCGTGTGATATAGTTGTATGCACACGGTTGTAATTTTATCACGATCTTTAGACTTCGTGATTTGATCAATACACGTCATTAAACAGGACAAAGCTCCAAGAACATGGGAAAGGCTGGCGTGGGGGGTAATCACAGGCCTGTGTCTGTACTAATATGTTTAGAAAAAACACAGCATATAATTTAAATCGTGAAACAGAAAATCATGATAGCGCATCACGGTTTTATGCTCAATACGTCATACTTCATTCAAATCTATCTTTTTTTCGTAGGAACCTTTTGTTTTATTTATTACCCACTATAAAAAGTGACCTCAATCGAATGAGATAGGCTTCGAACGGGTCAGAAAGTTTAATATACCATCACTCGGGAGTAATACGTAACATAGGTATTCTTTCAATACCTCAATTACACGCTTCTATGAGAGGGCTGCGTTTCTTTTGCAAGAGCAGAATGAATGTGAAATGGAATGCAATCGTCACGGTACAGTTATCATCATAACATAAATATGACAGATTTCCATTGCGCTATTTAATTTTTTTTTCAAGGCTGCAACTTTTTTCCAATCAGCTGTCGCATCATTCCAGCTCCTCAGTCGCAAGGATCAGTTGCGATGTTGTGCAAATAGCTTGGGTACGCTAGGGCAGCGGTTTCAAACCTTTTTTTGAATTGGTGTAAGTCGCCCATTTACAAAACTTGTACTCCAAGTTCTAGCAAAATGCTTTTTGAATCTTAAAAGCTGCTTTTTCAATCTTAAAACCTAAATTATTAAGATCCTTTTGGCGTAGTCCTAAACCATCAAGCACGAGCCCCTTTAGAGAACACGTTCAACAGGTTGAGAACCACTGCGCTAGATTGTAATTGTCTTTACTCAATATTAGCTTAAATTTATAGATATAATCTAGCAGACGCTTTTTTCCACACATGTCAGTTCAGTTACATTCATCTGATCACGCCTCACAATCACTTTCATTAAATATTATAATTTATTATGAGAAGTGACTGAAGAATCTAATTTAATATGCAACCAGAGTTACTCAGATAATTTTGAATACATGAACAAAAACTCAGGATAACATGAGAATTCATCACGAGAAATTAACCAAAATGTTTTTCCTCCATTTAAGTTGGTACAAGTACCCATGGTTCATAACCTCGCCACGCGAGAATACATTAATGTCGTCAAAAAACAAGGACGAATATTTGGAGGCCGTTGGTGAAATCCGCAACTTAACTCTACACAATGCCCCAATGCCACCGGACCAATGCCGGAGCTATGGCACTTTCATTTTCCTATATGAGGTAACAGATTATGTCATTGGAAGTCACAGAAACAAAATAGCTTCACACTTTTATTTTGACTCCTGAGGCACATTTACCACCCCTACTTCGATGAATCTAAAGCCAAAGTCATCTAATAAGCCCAGAGCTAATTCACATATTTCAACAGAAGGCTCGACAGGGTGACTCATCTGGGAAATGAATCGGGTTGAAGCCACCATGGTTTCGCATTTGTATACCAAGCTGATACATGGACATGGTCTTCGTAAAAGAAAATATACAAATGTAAGATGCCTCAAATTCTGCTGAGCCCGCAAAACGCCTAAAACTGTAATATACAACTCTTACATGGATTCATAAAAATAAATTATTTCAGATACGATGGACAATGTATAAAGTTTTTCGAATCAGTTAACAATAAATGTCACAACAAAGGAATGTAAGGCAATTATTAGAACGTAACCATAAAATTATTTCAAAATTTTCAAGTTTTCCTTATCCCTTCCGATGACATTTGAAGCGAGTAATCACCGAAATGAATACAAATAGTGGTGTTTCCGTCATGCTAGAATGGCTGGAAGAACCTTTTCGGGGCCCGTCGTTAGCTAAATTAGCACGTGACGATAATGCGATGCGTCATGGATTTAGATTATTCGAGAATAGGCGAAGGCAGGACTAGGAAGCGACCATTTTCACGGAGTTCGACCCACTACGGGATTAGCACAGAGCGAAGCGCAGAAATTGACTCTCCGAGAAACGGGAATAGGAAACAGCTGAGAAGCAAATTAAAAATATTAATTTCCCTGGGGAAGTGACTAAAAAGAAAGTTGAGATCCAATAAAAAAAGAATCAAAAACATAAATTACGATTAATTTTTTCGACGATGACCAACTTCGATAAAGCGTAGCATTCATGAATGATTTATTTTAGGATTAGATAACCTCTAAATATAGGATGAGTACAATGTATTACTATATCATTTACAATTGAAACACTTAAAATTTATGAAACCGTTTAAAGTGCCCCGTCAACAATGTCATTCCAATTTAAAATCAAAAACGCTAATGTTCTTAAACTTTCACAAACTAGAACGCGTCACATCTCAGGAGTATTAAAACTAATTTCTGGCAGTAAAGCTAATTATTTCCTCTTTAACTTTTATGAGTATTTTTACAAAAATCTCGTGCAATTGCTGGAATTTAAAGGTAAAATAATTTATTTCCAAACCTTTGGAAAAGGTAAAATTCAAGATGCCAATATTAAAGAATATTTCCTGTTCCTTAAACAAACGAACTATACTCCGAAACAAAAGAAACGAACTATACTCGTGAGATTACCTGAAAATCGCCTAATCGCCTAAATAATTGCAGCGATAGGAAATGTAACCGCCTCAACTCAATTTGAGCCAAACGAATATCGTGAACTTCTTAATGAGGACATCGAAAACTACCGGCGATACACGTCAATTTTTGGAACGAGGCCATCCATTTTCTTTATTTAAGTTATCATAACAACCTGCATGGTGTCTGTAAATATGAATGTGTGTCACGTCACTTACCCGTCACAGTGAATAGTCACTGCTTGAGATACACAACGAGTTCTTGAGCATTGAAAGTTCGTCAACCTACGTAAAGAAGATTAATAGGTACCTCAATTTTTCGAGTCGCGTAAGTTTTTACTCCACTCAATAAAGGCTGCTATACGGAACTTAAACAAACATTAAGAAATACACAGAGCAGAATCGAAGTAGCTAAAATAATCGCTGTCCTTCGGGAAAGAGGCTCATTCATTTAGACGAAGCTTATCACGATTGGCATGGCTATAAATTACAGGAGAATGGGTCAACGACTGACATAAATAGCAAGGTATAAATGTTTAAAACCGACGGTCACTAATATCACCGGCCTGCGGTAGTCGGGTGCCATTAATGCACCTATTGATTGTCTGCTCAAATACATGCTTAGCACCATCTGCGTTTGTTGTTGGCACACGAAAAATGTGAAACTACGGGGTAACTAGAATACACCTCAGTGGGAATGGATTAATTTCTAGACTAGATTCTTTTCAATTCCGTAGCATGTCAATCCGTAAAACAATTCCATAGTATCGGATATTTCATGATCATATCACTCAAAAATAAAAAGAGATACTAAGGTCATAGTTATGATTGTAAAGGTAAAAACAGAATGAAATATGGTAGACACTAAATTTTATGAGCCTATTGACTCTTTTAGCACTAGAAATAGATTTTTCGTTAATTGCTCGAAACCATCTAATAACCATCATTCCCTAATAGTAATTTACATTAAAAGCTCCAATTAGGTGATAAATAAATTCAGTTGAGAAATGATCATCGTCTTTCGCGGATGTCATTCTTCCTATTTCCACATCTCATTATATGTAAACGAGCGACCAATGGAATTTCAAGAAAGCAAGTCACTTTCCGCTCTCCTCAATTAGTACTCCAGTTAATAATTGTTAGTTCTTTCTCCTTCCTCACTTGACAGCCTGATAAATATCCATTTTGTTTTTCCATGGCCTGCACTCCAATGAGGACGTATTCCGCTTTCACCTCAACCTTGACAACCGACTCTTTTTCCACTCGCCTGTAAATAGATTCAATTCATTCCTTTAAAGGCAGGGGGTTCTGTGTTGTGTAGTACGTGCTGAACTAAAAAATAAAAAGAAACCCGAAATCCATTTCCATTTCAAGGCCTTGTGGCTGATGGCAAAATGTTAGTGCTGCAGTCACATCCGTTTCTGTACGAAGCATGCATGAGCTCTCTCGCAGATAATCACTCCAAGGACTTCTGATGCCTAATTGGATCGCGGTCACCTACGCTCCAAGAGCCTTGATTATTTTATCCAATTCCTTTCACACGCTGCAAACGAAGAAAACGCATTCAAATTACGTCACAGCAGTGTTGTGAATCAATGACGGATCTAGCCAAAAAATTATCATCTTCAGTATCCGAACAATATTGGTTAAGTCTTAAGCCTGATTCACGAGATCATTTTTTCCATCCCTCGGCATGGATCATTTAAGCGATGCTTTCCGCGATCACATAATTGAGAGTGTTCACTAAAGTTATCATTTTCTGCACACGATCACTTGCGTCCTCCCTGAGAACATTATTTTCGCACCCGAGATTTTCATGCAAATCTAGTTCACGATGCACTCTGATTGGCTAAATGATGGAGTCAGGGACGGCTCGAGGGACGGAAAAAGGGTCCGCTCAAATGATGAAAAAAGTGACAGGGATCACTGAAAGCTATCCCCGAAAGTGATTGCGAAAACCTTCATTTTGAGCCATCATTGGAGCTATCATTGGAGCTATCACTTGAGCTATCATTGGAGCTATCCCTGAAAATGGACGGAAAAAATGATCGTGTGAATCAGGCTTTAGAGCTGTGCAGTGCGATGTGACGATATATCGACATTAAAATATTTTTCACACTGATGTGATATTTATGAATGTGTTTTGGAACCAAAATATCGATTTTGGATAGGCAGGATAGGTAAAGGCGGCTTTACACAAGGAAGTTACGTCCCTTAGAAGTCACTTGCAAGTGCTACTTGGTAGTAGGGGTTGGTAGCGATAGTAATCGATTCGGTCGGTAAACAATTGCACGGAAAATGGATTGGCATGCAAGCAGCATTTCCATTCTGCGACAGTATTGCCCAACATCCGGTCGAATCCTTATCACGTGACTGCGAGCTGGGATTAAAAATGTAAACAACAATTAAATTGGCCGGAGGAGGACTCATTGTTACTTAAGTATGTAAATATTTATTTATACGAGGAAATGTTTTTAATGTAAGCGATCATTTGAAAGAAAAACATTTATACAAGCTAACTGCTTTATAATCGAATAATACGGAATATAACTATTCTCATACTTTATACGCTTTATAATGAACAACGTATGTAATTCATGTAATAAAAAATATAAAACTATATATGCCATGAATGCCTATGGAACTAGAACACTGTGATGTACAAACGCATTGATTCCCAAAATCATACGATTTCAGAAATTACTATATCCGTTGATTACTTCCGTCATTCATTTCTTTGGAAAAACGAAGTAATGTGTACCTAAGTACACTCGCTACTTCCAGATAAGTCAACTTCCATGTGTGCAGCCGCCTTAACTGCCGTCACTCCCACCAGAAGTTTATTATCGACATACGATGCTCATCCAGACCTCTCTATGGCAATATTGTAGATACGACGATTTAGTGATAGCTATCTAATGGACAATTTAAACGATGTTACCGATAATGCTCGATATACCCTATAGCAGCCCGCCTCGGTGTCTGCCTTTCCTGAATAGATTTTCACCACCTGTGATATGCTGTTCAAAGTGAGAAAGGTCTACAAATAGCCCTACAACAAGGAGTCCTTTTTTCCCCAATTTTCTCGAGTCAACGGTTCATCTTTCACTAAACTCATACAAACCTAACTGTTTGAAACACATTAAGGCTGCTATTCTGAATCTGGGGTCGCTGTTTTTGGTAAACGCTATTTCTCGCTCCGCAATACGATAGCTCTCGATGCGATTCTGAATATGGGTGAGAAATAAATGGATCTAGTTCCAAGACGTTGTTATAAATCCCGGCCCCTCCGGTATGAAAACCTTCCAGGAAGAGTAAATATAAATTCTGGATGCCAATGACGAGCAATGTTTACATTTTTCACAGACAGCCGAAACCTTCGCAATGGATGCCGTGAGTCTGGTGCATGAAAATATGTTTTCAATCAATTATCTTCCTCAATAGGATTCACAACTATCTTCGAATACTGTAATATACTCTGTACTCCCAATGTAAACGAGGTTAACGTAGTTATATTTTCTCCTGGTATGATTTACATATTGACCATAAATAAAATTAACTACATCTTACTCCACTGTCAACGTTTCGTGTATACTTATACTAATTATATGGGCCATGATACACAAGAATCTGTGGACTTAACAGTTTGTTTAAGAAATTAAAATATTTTTTTTAAGCTCTGGTAATATGTGTAGATACAAGCAAAACGTTGGCAATGGAATAACAGTGTATTCGGTGTATATATTTTGTATATCATTTTCGTCCAACATCACGGCAATACCCGAATACGAATTGTATGCCCATAAATTAGTAACTAATGACGACGGTGTATGCAATTATTATCAGTATGAAATGTTTCGCAGAAAGTTTTTAAGAGTATTCTGGCATTATTTTTTTAAAGCATCTTACATTTTAAATCGACCTTTGCACATTTCTCATTATACAAATATATCTGACGTAGATTTATCTACTTTATCTGTGGCCAAGAGCGCAATCTGTTGACGAAATTATTTTTTCGGTAAATTTTAACAACTTAAATGTTGATGCATCATGATGCATTAGGATTAATACGACGACTAAGGACTTTCTTAGAATAATTTGGCTTTTATATTCATTACTTGGCAGCATTACCTTTGCTGTATTATTTCATTTGCAGTAACCATTGGAGTTTTTAACCGATACTTAATCGCGTATTTTTTGTGTATTCATCAACAAAGAGATAACGTTCTCTCTGTGAACGGGAATTTAGTCCTGCGACGTTAGTTATATATTATCAAATGACGGATACCCGAGCTAATAATACAATATTAATATCTATCATGACAATTAATTTTGCTAAAACTTAACGAATTTTCACAATACTTTAGTGTTATTGAGTCCACGTCCCCATAACGACCATACTCATTGTTTAAGTCGAGATTCCGCGTATATCCATTAACTCAATGATTCTTTGCTCCAAATAAGAATTGAATGGTTTATTACAATCGGTGTAAATGATATTATTCTTCCCGTTGATATTCAACGGGCGCCTTCACTAGTATATTATAATGATATCCTTCATTGTCGGTCGCTTCTACAATGAAGCAACCCGACTAGTAGTCCAGTCATTGAAGCTTTTCACCTCAGAAATATTTTACTATGAACCGATTTACATGAAATTTTGGAATTAGACTTATCTTACCCTTAACTTCAAAAGTGATATTGACCCGACCTCCGTTCTTACCCTGGGGGTGGTTGCCACCCCTTCTCGTTAGTGGAAATTGTTTTGGTCAAAATAACCTCGGGGATCGATAGAAGACCCAATTCTAAGCAAAAAGTGTTCTATAAAGTTTTTTCAAAAACTCAATACTTTTCGAGTTATTGGCGATTAAAAACTCAGAATTTTCCCACGTTTTTCAACGGTTTTTTGCAAATATCTAAACAAATATGCGTTTTAACGATAATTTCATAATAAACAAAATTGTAGCAGGTAAGAAAATGAACAAATTGATTTTTTATAGTGTGTTTTAAGTGCAATATTAAGCGAGATATTGAAGATAAAAACAGTTTTTTTTTGCCTGAAATTTAATCGATGTCTTCAATGCCATCTAGCGGACAACCGATATGTTTTATCGATTAGACAATGAGAAACTTTTATATAATGCTTAAAATAATCTTTAAAATGAGCAGTGTTAAAAGTCTTTTGCACGTAAAGTGAGTGAGTTGTAATGAAAAAAAGAGGGACATCTAATATTTTTTTTTAAATCGACGTGTTTCATAAGTGCCATTTCCACCAAAATTAAAATTAATCGTATTCCGTCTAGAATTAACTTAAATATGAAGAGTCTATTGGATTCCAGCGGTTTGGCTGCTTTGGAATTGCATACTTTTCAAAAAATTTCCGATTTTAAGAAAACAAATTTACATTAAAAAAACAAACACCTTTTTTTCATAATATTTCAAAAACAATGAAAGATACGTAAAAAACTGTAATGATATAAAATGTAGGTCTTTTTTTGACAAAAATTTTGGTTTTTTTTTCTGTCAGACCAAAATTGACGGAGATATGACTGTTTAAAGATCGCGCGGTAGCGCAATCACAGTCTCTCTCGAGACATTTGACCCTTCACCGTTTCAAAATAAAGGGTTTTATACTACATGTCATAATAAAAAAAGTTGTAGCTCTTTTAATTACCTTTAAAACGGTTTTTTGTAAATTGTGATAGCTTTAAAATGGAAGGAGTTATGGTCCAAAAACTAAACGTTTTTTTTCTAGGTGAATTCTTTGTATTCTTTAAAAACTGTTTTTATCTTCAATATCTCGCTTAATATTGCACTTAAAACACTCTATAAAAAATCAATTTGTTCATTTTCTTACCTGCTACAATTTTTTTAATGAAATTATCGTTAAAACGCATATTTGTTTAGATATTTGCAAAAAACCGTTGAAAAACGTGGGAAAATTCTGAGTTTTCAATCGCCAATAACTCGAAAAGTATTGAGTTTTTGAAAACACTTTATAGAACACTTTTTGCTTAGAATTGGGTTTTCTATCGATCTCCGAGGTTATTTTGGCCAAAATAATTTCCACTACCGAGAAGGAGTGGCAACCACCCCCAGGGTAAGAACGGAGGTCGGGTCAATATCACTTTTGAAATTAAGGGTAAGATAAGCCTAATTCCAAAATTTCATGTAAATCGGTTCATAGTAAAATTTTTCGTAGGTAAGACCCTATTTTTTGCTTCAATGACTGGACTATAGTAAATTTAACCAAATCTAATGCGATCCTAGCTGGGGTGGGATCACGGTTCTCCATTATGCGCGCACTCGCGCTATCCAATTGCACTCATGACACCGAAAATGTAATCGGAATTCATCAAATTTTGTCGGGTGTACGATTAAAAATCGCCATTTTTAATCGATGGAGTTAATCCTCGGACGGTTACTGTGAGCATTCCCCTAACATAGCGGTTTGCGTTTTGGATAAGGATAACGACTACGCAAAATAAGGAGCCGGGATCCCACCCCTGACGTGTTATTGGAAGGAATCACAAAATCCATGACGTATGCGCAAAGCGGTATCATCGTACCCGGAAGTGTGCCGCAGTTGAACGCCGACCTCTGGGGCGATCGACGTCACGGAATTTTCAGGCGCCGGGGAAGGCAGGTGGTGGTTACCTGGAAATCTCTCGCCTTGAGACGGAGTGAGGAGGAATCGCTATGCGCCGGAAGTGCGTGAGGCGGCTGAAGTGTGACTCAACGCCGTATCGCGCGGGAGAATCCGTGGGTCATCAAAGCGGTTTATGGGAGTCGAAGAAGCTCTTTTCCTCTCCTCCTACGGTGCCTTTGGACGACGCTCAAGCGAATGGAATTCCGACAGAGTTCGTAGACACTCGGCGCGATGATGCTCCTCGCCAGCAACTTGCATCTGCTCACCGATTTCTCCGTATATCATCAAATAAAATGAAACAACAGCCCCCTCAGATTTCGCCAGCGTCGGCATTTCCGAGTCTCTTCCTCGGAACGAGCGAGTCCTGAATTCGAAAAAGAACTTTGTTCCGCAACCACATTTTGATGCGTGCGTCACGAAAAAAAATCAACAATGACAAGGGTTTCCTCAAGAAGCAGACTAAGTCTTTCCAATTGATCAAATGTACGGCACTTGTTGATAAAATCTTTAGAAGGCACTAAATTATTCAACAACCACCGCAGGTGATAGCTTTTCACTTGAGTAAATGGTAATTAATAATTACGCGAGTGTAATATCAAGTAAGCACAGCCTAATCAATCTCATAGACAAAATTTCAACCCCAACACATTGATAGAGCTCGCGGAAAGAAGTAACCAAGGATATTTTGGCCATGCAGTAGATGTGCCTCCCTTATCTTCCTCTCGCGATCTAGTCGATTCTCCGAACGTCTGAGCAAGTCCCATTTAATGGTTGATTTTTATATGAGCCCGTGAAATGTGGACAAAAATCAGAGCCACTAAAAGAGGACCGAATCCAGCTCAGGCAAATTTTGATGTGTTTGAAAGAAGTATAGGATTTCTTGTTAATCCAGCTAAGTATGTGTCAATAGAAGCTTTAACTTAATACTTTTATTAATATAATACGTTTTATGGTAATAAATAAATACTATTTTAATATTCATAAATGAGGATTCATTTTTATTTTAATAAAAACAGGCTTAGAGAGCTATGGAAAGGACAGCAGTGATAAAGAAAGTTCTCAAAAAATACCCTGTAATGTTTTTCCTTTCATATTTCACAGAAGCAAAGACAAGGAATTGGAATAGAATGACGAACAGAGGGTTTACTTTTTGTCTCTCAATCGTAGCATGTAAAATATGGATCCCACCAAATAAATAAAATAAACATTTTCTTTTAACATGATAATACAACAGATTTAAGTGGCTAATCTACATCTCCATCGTAACCTGAGACCCGTTTTGCAGAAGCGAGGTTAGTTCAACTATTTGGTCTAATTCATCCGCCCATAATTTATATCTCTCAATTTTCTTGCAATTGCCTCAAAGAGAGTGTCTGAGAACGTCTTTTTATTGATATTTTTTATAGGTAGGTGTTTACAAAATGTTCGGGAACGTTGACGAATTTTGTGTGAGAATGATCGGTATTGATATTTATATACGTATACTACCTGTGTATATAATCTTTGTTTGTAAGAATGGCAGTGAATTACTCTATTTTTGTAGGTCTATATACACAATATGTGAACATCATGTGAACTTAGAAATTGATTCAGGGCCAGAAGTAAGCTCGCGTGACAAGAGGGGTCGCTTTGGTGTTATTAGTAGCGTACTGCTGCTTATTCTGAGGGTTCGGGTTCGGATTCCGGTGTAGGTGGAGATTTTAGAGAGGAAATGGGAATTCGTACTTGAGTAGCGTGTGGAGAGAACTGACGTCGAAGCATTTGTCCCACCTGATTCGACATCAAACCGCAGGCCTCTTAGCGTCTTTCGTTAAATATAGACTATTACTATCGACATATTTCCCCATTTTTTATTTTTAAAGACTTCGTTTCACAAGTTATTTGAACAAAGAAAAGTTGACAGCAAAACTATGAGTATAAATGTAAACTCTGTAAAATATATCCTTTCTTTGAAGATATTAATTTTTAACACGAGCCAGTGATCCACCTTTATGTGAACCACGCAGCACTGATTGCGAGTCTCCAGGCTCGCTTTCTATATGGTAGGGCAGTCTCCCACTCCAATTTCCCGACGACCTTGAAACAAAGTGCACGCACGCTACATTTGAAATATGCACAGACGTTTTTTTTCCTCATGACATTGAATTATCCGCAACACAATGACTTCATTACCTTCCACTTCATATCATTATTTTCATTCGCGGAAGGTCGAATCAATGAGCGACGAAACCCAAGCCTGTGACGAAAAAATATTTGCTCTTAAAAATTAGTAAACAATTTAGATGGATCCGATAACTTATCCCGATCCCTTGATCAACACCGCCTTCCATGTTTTCACTCTCCCCTTGCATATTCAATAGGTTACGCATGTGAACGATGGTTTGCTGGATTCATACTTCAGGGATGACTCTGCGCACTCTCACCAAAGTCTATGCTGAGTTATTTAAAAGAATTCTCCAGGAAGTCGTATTAGACGCATGAATAGTCTTCCCACCCTATATCTTAATCTACTTAGTGTCCAGCGAGTCGTTTCGACGCAGAGGGTGCAAGGACACACGCCACTTTCAGGAATTTTTGAATGGAAAGTGATCCGTGCTAATCTAAGTTTATTACTTTGAGTTGCATGTGTGCTAAGCCGTAGTCCTGAAATGATAGCGGATTTTATGACGCTAAACGAAGTATTGAAATCTTTCAGTCCTCCGGTGTACCTCCAAAATATCATCGGAGAGGTCGAATACTCCATCGTGATGAAGAATGCAAATAATTACGCCTGCATCAGAAGTAGACTCGGGTCCTCTGTATTTATAGGAAGTTTAAACCCGTTTGATTTTTTCGTGTTTTCAGGAACTCCAATAATTCAGTGATACTTCACGTATTTAAATAATTTTTTTTCGAAAACGAGTGGGTCTTCGTCGATTTAAACAAAATTTTATAATATACTCCTCTCATTAATCTCACACACTTGCCGCATAGTAACATAAACCATAAGTGCGGCAATAATAATTTAAAATCATATCTCTTTATCTCGCTGACTTTCTCTATGTTTGGAATGAATCTCATCTTATTGTTAGTGAGCCTACTGAACTGTAACAACCGCAGGAGTATCTACTCATAAATCTGGCGGAAATCTTTCGCTTGTGGGGGCAAAAGAGTGGCTGGTTGTTCAATTTTTAGCATTATATTAATACGCAAGTACCGAAAATATTTGACAGTATCCTGAATGAGAGTATTTCACGAGGTACTTGGCCACAGCTATACCGCAGCTTACAAAGCTAAAAGTGAATATTGATCATAGCGGAATTTTTAACACTTCGAGGCATGCCAGTTGTTCTTTTTTTGTTTTTTAGAATGTTTTTCTTTTATGCACCAGTCATTCTTTCAATTTTAATATTTTTTTCAGGGTTGCTTTAGTGCATGAAATTCAATTACAATTTACGTGTTGTAGGCAATACTGCCATCGGCTATGAAATATGCTATCCTACCAAATTCTGGAAATATTTTTGAAAAAACTTATTCAGTCTGAAATATCATTATTTCTTTTGGTAATGATAAAAGTATTATTTTTTTTCAAAATTTCGCTTTTTTCTGGGAAAAAACCGAAAGAAAGCTGTTTTTTTCCTGGGAGTCGAAATTTTCGGAAAATTTACATCCATACTCTTCACTCAACATCACTATTACTATAACAAAGAGTAGTTAAACCACACCTAAACTATCACTATATTAACCACAGCATTCATCGTACGATAAATCTGCAAGACAAAATTGATTGCATATTCAGTGGCGCAGATAATGTTATACCTAAATCCATTCGCTTCTGTAAACGGGAGTCACGGGATGTCCGCTTTCCTTTTGTGGGTGAAAAAAACCAACCTGTTATCCCGATGTAAAAAAAGAACTGAATTCCAGAGGAAACCTTCATTGGCACACTTGTAATCCTTGCACACTTGAGGGGATACAATCGGGAATCTAGGTTAGCCTACCACTAGCCGACAACACGCCACAGACTGGTCGAGAGCCCCGTCAATATGAAAAAAGTCTCGGGAGACGTTAAGGAAGCGACATTCTTGATTCCACCTGCGAAGCAACAGCTGACAAGTACGATGAAGGGCAAGTAGGCACGAGTTTCCATGGCATCAACGACAATGTGACAAGCGCGATAGTTGGTAGGTTAGAGTGCGTCAGAAAGAAATACTGAATTGTAGAACTGTAACCATAAATATTCTTTAATAGACACAAATAGGAAGATAGAAAACGGCATTCTTTTCTAGGCATTCTTTCCTCTTTAAATACTTTCCACCGGGACTAGTCTCCAACTGACCACATCCACGTACTTTATTCACACTAGTTAAATGTAAAACCTCTACATTTTCTTAATGCTGTCAAACTCTTGAGAAGTCAATTTAACTGCTTGTTGGATTTTTTAAATTTATAATGCTATGTAGCTAGAAAATTTCAAATATTACATTATTTAACATTTTAATGTCTTATAATAGCTACTTATACATTTGTACCTTCTGTAACGTAGTAATATACCCTTACCTTTTGCCTCAAAATTTTAGGAAAGCAGAATTTGAATCGAAAGCACGTTAATTTTCTTATTTTTAATTGAATGATCGAAGGTAAACTTACAGCAGCTCGTTCACTACCAATTGGTAATAAGAAATCATTAGAGAATGTTCATAATACTATTTTAACTATTGCATCAACACATTTGTGAAACTACTTGCTATTGCGTATTCCCAGAGAGAAAGAAAGCATCACAAAGAGTAATGTTCCTCCTAAGTAGACAAAATGACTGAATCAAGGATTCTAGTGCAAAAAAATTAATCACTTTCTAGGCATAGAAAAATGCCTAATCCTAAATATATTTGGTAATTTAGTAGCATATTTACATCAATGATATTTCGCGATTTCAAACCAAAATTGATGCATCTCAAAGTTCACCCCGGAAAATGTTTTAAAAAGTTTTCATAAAGTCCTCGTCAGACCGGCCATTTATTCGGGGAAATATTTTGTTTGAGATGTCCAGTCCAACTCCAATTTCACTTATATACTCCAATTTCGCTATACTGCGTTAAGGTTTCACAGTAAAATGATTTAGATGTAATTTTTTGCATACTCATGTCACTCGTAGAAAAAACGTTTACTTTTTTTAATAATGTCAACAAAATCCTAAGTTTCCACATTAATATTATATCAAATTGAACTTGAAATTACATGGACTAAAAGACATGAGTAGAAGAAGTAGTACAGGAAAAATATTTAACATCTTTCACCACATACAAACGCACTTTTAGAGGAAATTTGATTTCATTGGAAGCGAAATAATAATGATATAAGGGCATCGAGCCATGTCATTTTTTAAATTATGAGCAAACCCTAATCAAAATGCGGTAGTCCAATAGAAATGACGCTGTGTTCGCCCCCTCTAGCCAAGGTCTTTCTACCCTTATCGGTAGTAAGGACCTTGCCTCTAGCTGTGAAAAAGTATTCATTAAAAGTATATTGGCACACTAATCTGGATATTTGATATTTCCTATTACTTCCTGGTCGTTAAGGCATTTCATCGGTGAGCAGAGCATATTTTAAACGACACAAACAAAAATGTAGTTTCTCATTGTTGTTTAACTAGGCACTCGTACTGTTACAATACTGTCTCTTCAGTTATCACTAAGCATGTTCTTGCGCGATGATAAAGGTACACAAGTGACTGGATATTGCGAAAAACAATTCGCAAAAAGAGACGAGGGATAATTTTTTTGACACATGTTCGTTCTTTTGGCCAATATTCGTGTTGAAACGATGCAATGAAAAAGGAATATCTACCGCGCAAGAACATGCCTCATGTGAATAGGCCTTAAGCCCGTTTCACACGACACTTGATCCAGCACAAGGTCTAGTATACTCGCTAGTATGCTAGCTTTTTAGTATCGTGTGAACAGAACCAGTATACTGGCTAGCAAGCATGCTAGCTAGTATACTCGCTGAGCTACTGGATTTCGTACTTGATGCGGTACTAGTTTGCTACTAGACCCAGTAGGACCCAGTGGCCATCTACCAATCACGTTCACGTTACAAACGCTGTGCGGTCTTCACTTTTTTAAATTAGTATGGAATCATATGGAATAACTGCTTAATAGCAAGCACAAGGTCGATGATCGTGTGAAACCTTCTAGTACGGTTTCTAGTATACTGGGTTTCGTCCTCAATATCAAGTACCAGCTAGCATACTAGGTCTTGTGCTGGATCAAGCGTCGTGTGAAACGGGCTTTAGTATTAAGCCGTAAAACTCGTCAAAAATCGCAGCCATAGGATTTTAAGCAAATACGTTACCGAAAAGTCAGCAAAGGCATCAGAAAAAAGGAAAATCAACGAAAAAAAGCACGTTG